>CM075653.1:123295331-125795331 GCA_037953625.1 Crotalaria pallida | reverse complement strand
GGGCAAATTACTCATCGGAGAAAAGTACAGGGGTATTTTCATATAAAAAAAGATTAGGGGTATATGGCAAAATAGGGTGAAAGTACAGGGACCCCTGACAAGGACTTCGGCGGTCCACCTCAGCACCGACATGTCGGAATCGGGAGGAGGGACAAATTACTCACCGGAGAAAAGTACAGGGGTATTTTCATATAAAAAAAAGATTAGGGGTATATGACAAAATAGGGTGAAAGTACAGGGACCCCTGACATAAATAAGCATTGTAATCATTATTGATCAATCATTGAAAAATGAATAAAACTTTTTAGTTATCAATTTGTTATTTTTTATTTATGCATTTTATTAAAATCTTTTTAATTATTCATCTTCTTCCTTAATTAGGATGCATCTAGCATCCTAACATATGTGCTTATGATACTGTGCTTCACCATGATCCTTATCCTCTCCAAATCTGTTATCTCAATCTCTAGAAGCTTTACCCTATTTTTTCCTACGGTGTAGAGATGACTTTCGACAATTCTCGTAGAATTATCTTGATTGATCATATCACATACTCACAAAGTATTTACCTCAAGAAAAATAAGGCCACTGTTCATGTTAGATGAGTCCTCTGAACTTCACCCACCTAAACTAAATTTTTGTGAATGAAAAGAAAAACATATATTTTATTTTTCACTATGAAAATAAACCTCATCCGAATAGTCCGTTTGCTACACAATCCAATTAGATGTTTGCCCCTCAGACCCTCCCAGCCTCACATTAAGCGGTGACTGAATTGTATTTTCAAGTGGTTGAATTGAAAAGGACCATAGCTGCTTGAAATTTCTATTATATATGGAAGAGTATTTGACAACGTGTATGTATGAGGAAGATTATTGCTTTCCCTAATTGGATCAGCCATATACGGCAACTATAATAATTTAAAGTGTAATAATTTAAATGACTTGTTGTTTTAGGCATGTGCATGCTAATGACATTTCAAACGTGTTCTTGGCCTACTCTCATTTGTTTCACTCGAAGTCCCTGAGCAAGTATGGTAACGGATTGTGGCTCATGGTAATTAGCTCATTTGGCTTCAAAGAAATGATACCATTTTCAACCGCAAACCTGTGAAATTGATGAACATTTTGGACATTATATATTAAAGCCAAGATTTGGTTTTGGATCGTTAGTTTTTTTTTTCCCTTTTTTTTACGCCCTGGTATCTGGCCCACTGGACCGACTAAGGGGGATTCCGGACTTAAGGTTTTATTCATCTTTCAACGTTTGGATCACTAGCTTTAGTAACGTTAATTTTTGCTTTTCTCAATAATGTACGAGTCCTATGGAATACCTTAAAAGTATCTCTTATTTTTTTTTAATCTTTTATAATGGACTTAAGTACCTCTAATATTCCATTAATTATAATAAAATGAGTGAAGTATCAATTTAGTCCCTAATGCAACTGTAATAATTTAGTCCCTAAAAATTTATAAATACACATTTATTCCTTCAAGATTTTCGGATGCACCAATTTAGTCTCTCAACTTTTTTGGATGTACCAATGTGATCCTTAAAACATGAGGGACCAAGTTGGTATGTAAGAAAATCTTGGGGACCAAATTGGTACATCCGAAAATCTTGAGGGACTAAATGCGTATTTATTAATTTTCAGGGATTAAATTGGTATAGTGAAAAAACATCGGGGATAAGTTGGTACTTCATCCAAAAAATAGTAAATTAATGTCAATAGTGGAAATAATAATTAATGAAATAATATTAGCGATAGTTGATGAAAAGATAAAAAAAAATTACTTCCTCTGTTCCACTTTATCTGTCACTTTAGCCTTTTTTAACTTGTTCCAAATTATTTGTCGCTTTAGGAATTTGAAGGTGTATTAATTGATTTTTTCCAACTTTAACCTTACATTTAATGTGTTGAAATATGTTAAATGAGTGATAATTAATGTGCTTTGAGGATATTATAGTAAAGTTATCTAATAATTCTCTTGAAAATTGAAGCATTGAATGATTTTCTTAATCCATGTGAAATTTCTAAAGTGACAATTAAATTGGAACGAATGGAGTAAATATAAAAAATAAAGTAAATAGTTTAATAGAATTTATTAAATTAATTAAGTTTATTGTCTAATGAATTTATGTCGAAAAAACAGATAAATGGAAAGGAGTTGAGAACTTTTTTTTGGAACCTTCCTTTTGAGGCACGGCAGCAATCAATCAAATGATTTGGACAAGAACCTACCCAATATTGGTCCTTCAATATTTGCTTCCACCGCTAGCTGGAAATTGGAATGAACACAAACTAGTACTACATTTTAACCAGTAGTCCCTCGTTCTAATTTATTTCTTCTACTTTAAAAAAAATATATATCTTTAAAAAATATAATAATTATTTTAATTTTTAATAAATTAATTATATATTTTTTTTAATATACACTTTCTTTAATCAAGTATTGAATAGATAGAAGTGTTTGAGAAAAAGAAATATGAGTAATTTACTTCATTTAAAATTGGAATAAAATTTTATAAAAAGTGACAAGATGTTAGCATTAAATAATATTTCATTTGTCGCATAAGTTATATTCTTTTAGCCATAATATATAGATTAAGAAATGAGTAAATGATGTAAGAATTTGATATATTTTGATTATATTATCCCCATTTAATAGTTAAAAAAAGTAATAATAAATACACAAACACTATATTGAATAGAGATGGGTGATGAAAAGTAGAATGTGATAAATAAAGATATATTTGGAAAAAGAAATATAAATAAATATTAAAATTCTAAAAATACATAACACATGTGATAAAATAAAATAACTAAAAATACATATTTTACGAAATGGAAAAAATACTTGTATTTAGACAAATATGAAATACTCTCTCCGTCCCATAAGGAAGGTAAAAAATAGCTAAATTTTTTGTCTCAAACTATAATTAAAGTAATTAATGAAAAGTTTAGAAATTGTAAACTTTGAAATGTGATTGGTTGATCCATGCAAAATGCATTAAATTAATTGTTTGATAATTGGTTGATGTGTTAGACAAACCATTAAATATATGTCTCCTTAATTTTTTTACTTTTGAATTTTTTAACCATCCTTAAAAGACGAAGGGAGTATCATAATGAAAAACCCCAAAATTTAATGCATGGTTACGTAGATACCACCTGAATTCCATGTGAATAGAACATGAGCTAACATCATAATCATCGACATAGCATATTACTCTCTTGGTCTCTTAATATAAGATTTTTTAATTTAAAAATTGTTTTGATTTTATTTATAAGATTTACTTTCGTTATTTTTAAATAATTTTACTTTAGTAAAATAAACTTTTTTTTAATAATTATCATTTTAGAAAATCGAGATAACATTGATTATTATTTTTGCAATTCTATTTCCATCTAATTAATAGGAAATCTAATAAGAGGGAAAAAATATCAATTATTATAAAGACATAAAGAACAAAAATAATAAAACAACCATTGATTTACTAAAAAAAATTAAATATATTTCTTAATCTATGCATTATAACCTTAAACGACAATTATTTAGGATTAGATAGAGCAATTCTAATTTTCAATAACATTTAATTATTAAAATATTGAAAATGAAACAAAAATTAAATGAAACAACTACTTTATTTTATAAACATATTTTAAAAATGATTACAATTAATAATAAAAATTAGCTAATTTTTTTAATATTTAAGATCACTAATATAATTTTTTTTATATAATTAAAACATGATAGAGTATCGTGGTAATTGGTATGAATGACTTTTTTCTCTTTTTATGTTCATGTTTCGTGATATAATTATAATGTATATAGAGTAAATGTATGCAGAGTAAAAAAAATATTTGCAGATAAAGAAAATGTATGCAGAGTAAAAACCGAGAGTGAACTGCTTTGAGGTACATGTAGGCACAAGATTTAGATAATATATAATGGAATCAGGACAACAAATACCTTTCATATGTGACCGCTTGATCATTATTATTATCATTGATTACTCCTTCCATTTCAAAATATAACTTTTTAATATAATTTTGTAATATACATATTAAAAAATATAATTGATATATATTTTAATTAAATTTTCCTATATTTTTGTTTTTTTTAATTTTTTATAAATAATTTTTAATTTTCATCTTTATATAATAATTAAAAATAAAAATTGTGATTAATGTTATATTAATTTTATAAAAATATTTATATTATGAAACAAAATAAATTTCCTAAAAAGACTTATTAAATTATTAAATGGAGAGAATACAAGATAAAAACTCCTTCACTAAAAAATTTCTGAATAATGACATGCACGAATTGAGTATATATGACAGACCATTCTCTTAGTAAATGCACATCATATGCCTCATCCTTAATCTTTACTTAATTTGTAACTAAGTTGTTGTTGTTGGTGTGTGTTTTTTATTTATTTATTTTTTACACCAATCAGTACTCGGATCTGGTTTGCCCATAATCCGATTTATCCGGTCCGACCCAACTGAGCTCGCACTAAACGTGCGGTAGGAGTTTTCCAACGGGGGTTGCTCCATACCAAAAGCTCGAACTCGAGATCAGTTGGTTAATAGACAAAGTGAGCTACCACATAATCAACCTCATATTGATATATTGGTACCTCCTAAATCCAGATGGGTGGCAAGAAAGTTTTTCTGATCTATACCATGAGATAAGCAAACATAAAATATAAATTTATATTGGAAAATTCTGTAATCAATTATTAATTTATAAAATATATATATCACCACAATCGCAATATTATTGCGTCCATATCAAGTAGTGCAATCGATGCAGTCCGCTGGAATATGAAATCACAAGATCAATTTGCCATTGATTAATGATTGAAGTTCAGTTTATAAAATGTCTTAGCTTACATATTTTTCACATGTTCGTTGGTAAATAAATCACAAGATCAATATTTGTACCAAGGTTTTAAAGGGTGGTTGTGATTGCGGTTTTGTAAAATCCTAAATATTTGTATTCATCCATAAACGATGAGTACAGTGTATGGATCCTAACATTATTATCTATAGCGATCGTGAATCCATATTACAACTAACATGCTCAAAGCTTAAAACAAGGTTATTTTTTTTTGGCGTGGACTAAGTATATATTTTTTGGTCAATAGCCGAAAACTAATACCTTCCAAGATGTAATGATCCTTGAAATATGTTTTACCTTTACCAACAAAATATTTTTCATATATATACACGCGATACAGATCAAACTTTTTATATCATAGTTAAAGAACCCAATCACTTATCAACTATGGTAAACTTTGTCGGTAGCTCAAATACAAGATTGATGTTTTCTTTTCTTGCCGTTTTGTTATTGGCATGTTTGGTTTAGAGTTACAAAATTAATTATGTCCCCAAAATCATGTTAGTAGCATTGACATTTTAAAATTGATTCTGGGCTAACTCAGCGCAGAACTAAACATGCAATACATTCATTCGCCAACTCAGACCTTAAATATGAGTTGCGTTGTGAGGCCGTGAGATGATCCGTGCCATGATATGGCCCTGCAGAATCCAGATGTCTCAGCACTAAGGTCGTTTAATCGCTTTCTTGATGAAAAGTGTGAGGCAATTTTTCGGTTCCAAGAGTTTTGTTTTGTACATTGGCCAAATGTATGGTTTCTTAAGTCTATTAGTATTAAGAGTTAAGACATGTACTTTAGACTGAAATTAAATTTTATGGGTCCGGAATAGGTATCCATCAACATTCAACAGACATCTCATCATTTCATTTCATAAATACACTTTCCAAACTAGCCAGATTTAAATTCTCTAAGATATTGTTAGAATAACATTGGTGTAAAAATCACTAAAATTTAAAATAAGATATAAAAAGAATTTATTTTGAGTTTTAGTAATTTTAACATTAATGTTAGAGTAACATTACATTAGAGAATCCATTTTAAAAATACACTACTCTGAAATCTAAATAATGCTGAACGTGCTTAAAAAACAACAACGTAACCATGATGACAACAATTTATATATTTATTCCATTTGTTATTAACTTAAGCCCACTATCTTGGACCGGGTTTAATAACTTTCTTTGAGATCTAGTTGAATCATAATAATGCAATTTGCAATAATTAATTGGCACAGTAAAAACTAAGGATTTGTATATGTAAATGTGTCAAATCTTAATAAAAGTAAACGGACACCTTTTGAAATAATTGACAAAGCAATGTCACTATGATGTATGTGTGGGGATAGTCCCATTTATTAGAGCTAAATATCTGGTCTGTTCATAAATCTTCACGTTCACGTGGCAAGAATAGCACAACTTACGGTGCACCATACGTGCTACAGAGAGACTGGTAGAAACCCAGTCTTTTGCCAAAGGGAGATTCTTCTAATTGCAAAAGTAGTTGTTTTTCATTTTTCTCCTCTTTCTGTTGTTGAAATTCAGTTAATTGTTGACAGCATTCCTAATTTGTAACGTAGCATGGTTTCAGATTTACTTTTGATAACCGATTTTATAAAAAAAAAAAAATACAAAAAAAAATAGTTATTTATGAGGTTAAGTGGTAATAATGATGTTATTACTCCTTTGTCCCTGAAAGTAATTAAGCACTACTCAGTGATATGGTTTTGTCCCTTTTTATAAACACATTTCAATTTTTAATGATATAATTACTTCTTTTCCACAAATATTTTTACGGCTTAATTATGTCACAAGTCTAGAAGTTTGGGGTACTTTTGTCAGATATCCTTATACTTTTTTTTTCAATGTCTGACTCTCCGAAGTTACTTTTGGGTTTGTCATATATCCCTACTATCGATTCTGGGCAATTTTGATGACATGTAACATCAGAATTTTCGTCAGACGCAAACGCAGGAGGTTGATCATGTACTATCGCCTGATGTCACACGTTCGAAGACGACCTCTCTCTTCAATTTTTTTTTTCTTTTTTTATTTAACTAAAAAAGTAAAATATTAAGTTTTTTAAATTTAAAAAAAAATCTTCGCCCACAGGGCACCAGGTGCATAACCTCCCACGTTTGATTAGGATTCCGATGTTACATGTCAGGAAAATTGACCAGAACCGGTAGTAAGAGTATATGACAAACCCAGAAGTAACTACAGGGAGTCAAATATTGAAAAAATGTATAAGGGTATCTGACAAAAGTACCCCAAACTTCAGGGACTTGTTACATAATTAAGCCTATTTTTATTTATTCAATATTTTTTAGAGTTCCAACAATAATTATAGGGATATTTTTGAAAAAAAATATATATATATATAGTAAATGTTATCAATTTTAATATTATTAGCAATATTTACTAACTTTTTTAATTCGCATGAAAAGTTAATCAGTTTATATTCAAGGACGAAGGGTGTATTATCATTATTATATTTAAGATTTAGCTATTTGTTGCTTTAAGGGTAATGTATAAGATACTTATAGTAGAAAGTCAACCTAAAAATGATGTATTTAATATTTAAGAGTTAGTTTTTTTAGTTTTTCAATACTCCTTTCGTTTTATAAGTTATGTTGTTCTAGGCTTTTGTACATAGATTAAAAAATGAGTAAATGATGTAAGAATTTAAAATATTTTGACTAAATTACCCTCACTTATTAATAGAAGAGAGAGTAATAATAAATGTATGAAGATTATATTGAATAGAGATGTAGAAATGAGTGGTAAAAAAGAGAATATAATAAATAAGGTATACTTGAAAAAAGAAGTATATATGAGTATTGAATTTCTAAAAGAACATAATTTATAGAACAAAATAAAATGATTACATAAACATAACTTACGGGACGGAAGGAGTATTAACTTTACACTTTTGAATAGCAAAATCATTATATTTATTGCACTTGCTAGATGTATCTTCAAATTTTGAGATGAAAGTCTTGGAAAGAAATCATTTTAGAAATTAAAGTGAGAAAAAATAGTGGAAATTCTAATTGAACTTTTCCTCAAATTAAGTGTCTAGTGTCACTAATATTTTTAGAGAAAATGGGAAATACACCGATAGTGTATCAGTGCATCATTCACCCTTCATCCATGTATGGTCGTTAACTTTTAGATTAAAATAACACAAATGAATGGTAGATGATGGCATCAGTGCATACCCATTAATCTCATATTTTTATGTATGTTTTTTTTTTTGGAAGGGATATTCTTACGTATGTTATACATTTGTATTAGAGCATATATTTCTTTTGTTTATAAAGCTTTCAAGGTACATAATAAATAAGCGCTGATCATTGGAAACTAACCAGAAGAGTAACAAGCTATTTTTGAAAAAGTTTTTAATAGTGTTAGAAGAATAAATAAATGTTGTTGGGATAACTAGTGCAAGTGATAATAAGTTTATACCTTAATAGAATTTAATCCTTTGGCTGATGATCGATTTCTTAGGATTATAAGAAATATACAAGTATAACTCATTTCACTTTAGAATTTGAGTTTTTTTTTTTTATTTTAAAAGCATGTAAAAAGGTAAAATGGTTTAGAAACATGTAATGATAAAAAATAATGGTGTAGCATGTTAGCATATCTTTACACCGTTACAGTAAAATTTCTATGTTTAATGAAATAAATAGTAGGTGTAGTAGTGGTGTACTATGAAATAAAAGTCTAGACATGTTAGTTAAGCATGAATTTGTCTAATAGTTGATTTGTGTAGGCATAATTACAACTCAATGTGTCACGTCTAAAAGAGAAGTTAGTGAGAAAATCATCATATGGGATTTAAACTCTTTAACAAAAGTTGTCAATAATAAAACTCAACTCTTCTCTATAATACATTAAGTTTATGAGTTTAATGAGTTACAAGAAGTTATTGATAAATAACTTTGGGACTAGAAAAATTTACCATTCTAAATCTTGTATGAATTATAAAAAGTACAAGAAATATGAGTATTTTTAAACTATTATATATTGAAGTCAAATATATATGGTTACAAACCTTAAAGGAATTTTAATTAGGTATGAGCTTTATGGAGTGTTGCAACTTCTAATTAAAAGTTTGGGTCGACTTTTGGAAATGTTTCATGAATATTAAGTGATAGCACAAGACCATGTACTTAAAGTAATAGAGTCACCTGGGGTGGTACTTTAGGTTGTAAAGGATAGTGTATGTTTACCTTATGAGAATGTCCAAATCGAAAGGTGTCTTGTCTTATCCATGATTCTCTATGGTTTCGAGAAGTTGTATAACTTTACAAATTAAGTGAGGGATTATAGGTATATGTAAAACCAATATGCAAGAAGTGTGGATTTAATTATATTAATTTACTAATGAATAGAAGTATTTTTTTTAAAAAAAATAAACATAAATGTCTTTTCATCAATGAATATATATTTTTCTTTACTTATGAACAAATACAACTATTAATGAATCTATTATTATAAATATAATTCATTTTTTTTATTCTTTTGCCGGATGCAAGAACACAATCATCTTTTGATGTTGTTAGAAATATAATTCTTGAATTTGAAATTATTAGAATTGGTAATCGAGAATTTTCGAATTTTTGGATAAATCTTAGTTGCAACTTGCCATCTGTAGCAAATAAAAGAGGCAAATAACCTTTAAAAACAATGTTAAAAAAACACCTTTCAAATACACATATTATTATTATTATTGTTATTGTTATTGTTGTTATTATTATTATTATTCATACTAAAACTTTTTAAGCACGATTTATTCATTTTTAGTTAGTTTCTTCTTAGTTTCTTCTCCGCTCCATATTTTTTTAATAGAAGTCCCATTTAGTAGAGGTAAATATCTGGTCTGCTGATAAATCTTTACATTCACATGAAGGATTTTAATGTCCACTTGTTTCAAAACAAGTGGACACATCCACCTCTTTTTTTACCTGTTGTAGAAGGTAAACACAAACTGGTAGTAACGTAAATTATGGGTAATAAGAGGCTAAAGTATACCTGAAAAAAAAAAACAAAGAAAGGCTACACCCGCTGAAGCCCAGCCACACACCTTCTCTTCGCATCACAGTATCACCCGATGAAGCCACAGCCACAAGGTGTTACGGCAACACCGCCTTCCACCTTCAAATCAACGCCCACCCTTTGATCTATCTCTCTCAGTCTCTCCTTCGAATCTCCCTCCCTCTCCACGAACCATCGGTCCACACCTCCAAGAACAACGACGAACGCCACCTCCCTCCGTGACAACATTGACAAACGCGACCGGCCACCGAAGTTGCAGAAGTCCGGTCTTCGTGGTGGCTGTTCTCGTGTTTCGCCGATCTGACAAGTAAGTGGATCTTTGGTATATAAAAAAGGAGGGTAAACGAAGAAGAGCATAAGGGGAGAATCGGAAGAAGAAGGAGAAAGAGAAAATCAAAGAAAAGATGGGAGTGGAGAAGCAATTGATAAGGCCTGGAACCGGTCCCAAGCCCGTTAAAGGCCAGAGTGTCACTGTTCACTGCACCGGTTACGGTCTGTCTCCTCCCCTTCTCTCTTTCCCCCTTTCTAAACCCTAATTACTTCTTAACTTTACTCTAGTATTAGGATTCCCTATCCATGCTTGATTCTCACATAATTGATGATGTTTTCATTTTTTTCAAAACTAATTATAATTAATATTAGGGTTTTTATCATATGTGTCTGGTTATGTTAAATTACAAAATTAATATGCATTAATTACATCAATTCTCTATATTAAGTCATTATCTTTATAAAAACCCTTAAAATTATTATTTCATACAAATTATGAGTGTTATTATGTGTGTTTGATTTGATGTGGTAATAATTTTGCATGTGAGCAGGTAAAAATGGTGACCTTTCTCAGAAATTTTGGAGGTTAGTTAGGATCTATTATTCGATTTAACGGATTCTTCATTTGATCCCTAAACTAAACTGACTGAGATATATTGTGTTTGTGTTATATTTTATAGCACGAAGGATCTGGGCAGCAGCCATTCACATTCAAGATAGGGCAAGGTTCTGTTATCAAAGGATGGGATGAAGGTGTGCTTGATATGCAACTCGGTGAAGTTGCTCGTCTCCGGGTATTAATGCTTTTCCCTTTTTCCCATTTTCAAATTAACGAAATTGACCTTGATTTAAGGTTGTTTGGTCCTGAATCCATTGTCATTTCCTTACTTATTTGTTTGTATGTTGATTTATGATGATATTGCAGTGCTCTCCTGATTATGCTTATGGTGCTGGTGGCTTTCCTGCTTGGGGAATACAGCCTAACTCTGTCTTGGAATTTGAAATCGAAGTCTTGAGTGCCCAATGAGTTTTGAATCCTCCTCGTTAGCTTCTTTGTTCCTTAGCCATTTGATAATAATGGTTGTTATGAATATCCTGGTTTTCCATGGACATGTATTAGTATAATGGTATCCCCATTGTGAGTGACAGATATCGACACTGCATGAGTTGTTTTAACTTTTAACTCAATAACTTTTCAGCAACTCTGAATTCTTCAACAATATAATTACTTGTTTGAGTCTACAAAATCAATGTATATTTCGTATACTATGATATTTGGCATTCATCCTTCCCATGATATTGGGAGCTTCTGCAAGTATGAATGAGAAATACTATTGATGGCTTATAATAACGTTGATATATAGTTCAAGGTTTTTATATTATATATATATATATATGAATCAATATGCAATCGTTTTGTTTAATTACTATATCTGGGCACCGATATGAAGCCACTGATGCATGTATAATGATAATATAAATACTATATGTAATAACATTGATGCATATACGGGCACTGATTTAATATTGAGTTAATTAAATGATTTGGTATTTGATTTTTTTTTTATTTTTTATTAATTGATGTTCAAATCTTGGTTGAAAACTTTACTTTTAATCAAACATAGATAAATAAGTTTTATTTTTAGGAAAATGCTAACAAGTATCTTTAGGGCACTTGTTAAGTAAGCAAATATAGATAAAAGTTATTGGAAAGTATAAATTTTTATGTTTTCGAGAGAGTGTTAAATGTGGACTTTTGATTTTTTTTCCATATGTAGCAAGACAATTGTTAACAAGACCCTTATTTTTAATGTATACAAACCCATCAATTATAATTTATCAAATATTTTTACAATATTATGTTCAAACAATATGTTTTTTCGATGAAACAACAAATTAATAATATAGAGATTTCAAACCATGTTTATTATTCACCTTCGAGAATCCGTGCAAGATACTCCATCCGTTTCACTTTAAGTGTCTTTTTGGACTTTTGCACATAGATTAAGAAAGTGTTGATTATGATGATTATTGTAAGTTTTATGTGTATTTTATCAAAAATACCACTCTTTAATATTTTTATTTTGTCAATGCCTCATTACTAGTATTACAAATTTCAAAACTAAAACAACATTAAATGTAAGGATAAATAAGGAAAAACAGTATTAAATGTTACCTAGATTTGGTAGAAAGACAGTTATTTTGAAACAAAATTTTGATGTTAAAAAGACACTTAAAGTAAAACGGAAGGAGTAATTAATATAAAGTTTGGGCCTTTTTTAATATGCAACCAAAAAAAAAAAAAGGTGTTGTCCACAGAAAATGTACAACACACACGGCCCACACACAAAAAGAAAAAAAAACAGCTCACCCATCATAAACACAATACTCTTGCACACACAATATAATTACAACTAAGTATAACCACTTAAACAAGTCACCCTTTGCAATATAAGCCATTGATTTAAAATTTTAATTTTAATCAGAACCGTCCAAAAAAGAAATGGATGTGTCCACTACTTGTTTTGAAACAAGTGGACATTAAAATTCTACCATTCACATGGCAAGAAGAGCACAATTTGGGAATTGTGACCCGTATGGGTATGGGTGTATGACTCCTTTTTATTTGGTGCCTGAAATCTGAATGGTAATCAATAGGGCCGGGTGAGTCGTGGGACGGATTTTGACGGATTAGACTTGTCCCGAATCCGTTTCTAAATGTTGATTGAGTCAATTTTTGAACCCAAATTCATCTCTAATTAGGAAGGGACACGAATCACACGATAGGGAAGGGTCCAATTTAGAACGGGTCAAGAGAAAGACGAGTCGGGTTGATTCGAAGGACAAATATAAGCATAAAATTTGTAAAATCATATATTTTATTATTTCTGCAAACAAATCAAATCAAATATTTTATTATTTCTGCTAACATTATGTTTGGGAATCTATTTCCTATTAAATTTGGATGTTCATATAAGTATATTTTTTTGGAGTCTTTGAATCAGCAACCACCACGCTAGGGAAGAATTTTGATTCATGTTAATGCTAGCAGTCTGGTTTATATGATTATTAGTAACTCTAAAAATTGAATAGAAACAAACAAATACATGTTGCACCTGCCAGGAATGGCAAATAACATATAACAAAAAAATGAAGATATCAAAGAACTGTTTATAGACCTAAAGCGTTGTTGGCTTTCACTTTCATGTTTTCAAGTCACATGACTTGGTTTGTTAGTTACATATATAACTTTATAGAATAGCTATTTCAGACGATGGATCGTCTTAGTTAATCGATTTAACAAACTTGAAAGATGATATGTATTGAGTTATTTGGAACAGCATTCAACAAATGAATTATATTTGACCAATTTAAGAAATTATTTAACTGCCAGGTATCTCTCTGTTGGAATTTAGAACTCGATGATGACAGTACATGAATATGATAGCGTTAGTTGCTCAATCACCTTTCAGCTGGGAGTTGGGGGCTTGGGGCTAGAGCATCCAAAATCGGTGGAAAATATTTTTTTATTAATAGGAAAATATTTAATGTTGTCGTCGAGAAAAATATTTATTTTTTTAAATGGATTTCATTCGTTATTTTATTGTTCTTCATATTTGTATATACTTTAAGAATATCAATCATATTTTCATTTCATTTGTGAGTCAATTTTTATTCTTAAATAAGTCCTATACATTACCTTATACTTTTAATATATTTTGCGATAAAATTTAAACCAATACAAACTAACTTTTCTTTTACTAAAAAAAACTATATTTTTTTTTATCATAAAAAAACTATATTTTAAAACATTCATCTTTTTCGTAACGACTATTTTTTATAATGGATAATTTTGAATTCGACTGATAACAACTAGTTTTTATATTAAAAAATATAACAAATCACATAATGATAATATATTAAAAACTAAAACAAAATACATAATCAAATATCTTTAAAAACTAAAACAAAATACATAATGAATTATACTTAAAAATAAACTATAAAAAAATACACACTTTTTTTGTTCCATAAAGTTAATAAAATTTTGAAAAAAATAATAAAAAAAATAAGGGAACATGTTTTTCATATATACCAAAACAATAATTTAATACATGTTTTTTAATTTAATCATAGAATACATTATGCAATTTCGGTTTTTTTTATTCACTACCTTAACTTTATTTTGAGACAAAAACTTTATGTTTATTTACTAATAACTTTATGTAACAGAGAGACAACGATAGTATTAATTATTTTATCGAAGTTCATGTTTTGTTTTAATAATGTTGCAAACCCTTTCATGAACTCGTAGTTGTAACTTCGTCATCTCAGTTGTATGTATCTTTGCAAACAGTCTCTAATTAACTTGTTGATCCTCAACTTTTCCTCCTCCATCTTCATATATTCATGTGTCATATCGTTGAATGCTTCAAATTTGAAAGAAGATGTTGCACTTTTTGTTGTTTCTCCTTTCCTTCTGCTGCATTACATACCTGTTATGCAGTGGAAGGCAACATGGTGGCTTTAGAAGGCGGTAGTCATTGCATGCAATGGTAGCTAGTGAGTGAAGATTGAAGTGATTTGGGGGCAAGTTCGATGAATCTGATCCTACCTTGTGTAGATTTATTTATTTGAATCGCAATTTTTTTATTTTAATAGGATTCTGTCTTGTTTGGGAATTATATATTTTTGTTAAATATTTTCTGGAAATGTTGATATAACAGTTGAGGCTTTTCGATTGTTGGTTACAATTTTG
The DNA here is from genome assembly GCA_037953625.1 of Crotalaria pallida. NCBI lineage: Eukaryota > Viridiplantae > Streptophyta > Magnoliopsida > Fabales > Fabaceae > Crotalaria > Crotalaria pallida. The sequence continues at coordinate 125,780,331 of CM075653.1, read as the reverse complement.
TTGTTTATTTCTCCTTCATCCTCATTTTCTATAATTAAAATAATCCCATCTCAGCCTCACGAACTGTCCCAATTTTAGGACAATTCCAAAATAAGGATAAAGAGCTTTTCTCGCACATCGTTAATTTCTTTTAAGGATCATTATGCTCTAAAAATATAAACTAGTAGCGAAATATAAAGGTACCCCATTTATGAGGATTAATGCGTAACAATTAAACGACACCCCTCCTTGCCTATATAACAGGTAATGCAGCAGGTATGGGACTCTACTTCTTACACACAGACAAAAACCCCACCTCAATTACCTTGACTTGGTGGACTGAGTTCTCTAATTGCTAACCCGCCATCAATGTCATACATCAATAGGCTGGTTTATCGGTATATGTGGGATAACACCCCACAACATTAACGATCACAGTGGGAGCGAGAAATCCATTCCCACCACCTTACACCTGAATATGGAAAACCAGACTAACTGTGAGTATGCTAAGACTAGCTGATGCAATGGAGCGGATATGCGAGACCGCTTGAGTAATGGACAACCACCATCACGCCAATCTGACCTGAGGAAGCAGCTGAGTGCAAATAGAAAACAGCGTGAAAGGAGGCAGGCCAAAGAGAAACGGTCCGGACATAAAGGTCGATCTCACTCAAAATGATCAAGAGAAGTCGCGACAGCGGTCTCCTTCCAGAAAGGGGAACTCCTCACATTCCCGTAATTAGAGTAGTGAATCGTCTGACAAACGCTCCAAGCAAAGGCCAAATTTAATCGTAGAGCTGAAGAAGCGAGTGACCTCTGTGGGGCAAAGAGACGAGAATAAAAAGGTTCATGGCGAAGCAAGAAGTGAAGAGAAGAGTGTTGACCATCCGTTCACGGAAATCATTTTGGCCTACACGATGTCGTGAAACCACAAGGCCCCAACTAATGTGGAGCCATATGACGACAACATAGATCCCCAGGAGCACCTTGACTGTCTTTTGCTTATCATGACTTGTCGAGGGGCTAAGGACACCTAAAATGTAGGACGTTCCCATGAACATTGAAGAAGGGCGCCTTATGGTGGTATTCCAAGCTCCAAACCAACTCAGTAGGAAGGTGGAAGGACTTAGACACCAAATTCTTGGGTTACTTAGCCTTAAGTAAGGCCCATATGAAATTAGAGCACCATTTCTCTCAAATCAAACAAGATGAAGAAGAGCCCTTGAGAGATTTCCTAGCTAGGTTCAACACCGAGTATTTATCAATCAATGACATCGAACCATTGGTTGTGGTACATCTGCTCATGATGGCACTCAAACTCGAGAAGTTCACCAACCATTTGATGATGCACAAGATAAAGACTATTGACGAGAACATTAAATTGGCTAAAACATATATAAACTTGGATGAATACCAAGGAACCAAGATAGAGTAGGAGGATGAGTTTAAGGAAATTGTAACAGACAAACGAAGTAGCTGAGTTTTGTTGATATCCAAGAAATGCATGACGAAGTTTGTATTTTGTGTTTGAATAAACTATTTTATGATCAACTTCAATTTGTCTAGGGAATAAAGGTCGTGTTTGTAAAATAAATTGTTAATTTAATTTCAAATAATGAAAATATCATAAATGTGATGTATAACTAAGCATTCCTTGGTAGACAACGATAGTATGCAACCCTTGGAAAAACTCCTAAGAGATTCTCGAGAGACAAAGACCCGAGTCGGTACCTCAATTGCTCAAAATAAGTACACCCTCCACCCGGCTAGCCACCGGGAGCACAGGTAAATGGGGAATGATGACCCGCATAGCGGACATCACCCATGTACAAAAATTTATGACATCGTCCGAGTTGTATAAAATAACTCGGTCAATGCATGAGTACCCCCTTGGCTAAGGTAGAGTTATTCATCATGTCAAAATAAAGGTTCCGAGTTATAATTAGAAGCAATCAAATGAGGGAACCCCAACCAGGAGCTTAATCTTAGTAACCATGGTGCTCCACAAAACATCACAACCCCACAATAAACCTTTTGTGAGTGTTATGTGAACAAAATAACAAAACCAAGACTTGTTTTAAGAACCAGAGCCGTGACTTAGGAGCTACTGTTATGGACCGATACCATGAATATGTGTACCAGTCCATGAATAACATAACCAAGGCTTGGTTCAACGGTCTGTCATGTTGGTAGATGACTGAGTTAGTTCCTTAAAATATGATGTCAGATGTTTAATCCTTGTTGTGTATATGAAAAAGGCTTTGTTGATATAAGCAAAACTCACTTTCAATGATTTCTACGCCTCGGAAGAGATTAGTATTTGACTGTTGCCTCAAGAATATTCTTTGTGAAAAAGAAAATCAACATATTATATATTTTGAGATATGAATAATTTTGAATTTTTTATATTAAAAAATTCTTGTGAGATAGGTTTTAGTTGTTTACCATTACATATTAATCACCAATAAAGTACTTAAGTCGATAATGATATTTGAACTCACATTCTTGTAAGTTATGTTTCAATTACTTACCAATTGGACTAGTCTTTGTTTTCTCCATTTAAATAAATTATATAAAAATATTTTCCTAAAGTGAATGAGGAAAAATGTTTAAAAAAAAAAGTGAACTTAAATAAAAATTTTAAATCCTTTTCTTAATCAATTAAATGCATAATTTTTTCAAGTGAACTTCTTGATCATTGTATTTATGGAAACGGTATTAAAAAAAAAAAGGAGAGAAAAAAAAAGAAAAGGAGAAGAGGGGCTAAAGACATTTTTAGTGTGATCATGCCAAGTTTAACAACATTTGTAAATCCATCTACTAATCTTGCTGCCATGTTTTTATATATATAACAGCACAGGCAATGGGGCAATAATGGGGCTGAAATGCTGTGTGATCTTGAAGGAATACAAGGATAAGAAATAGATAATAATTCAACAGTGCAATATGGATGAAACTTGGGGCTGCTGGTTAAAACATTAGGGTGAAATGAACAGTGTAGTGCAGAGCTAAACTAAAAATGAAAAGTTGCGTGCCTCAAACAACGTGTGACCCCATTTGCATATTTTACCCACAACACAAGGACCTGCATGCAGGGTGACCCATTTCCCTGCTGGTGGGTCCTCAATCATTAACCTTCCTTTTTTATAAGTGTTATATGACTCATTGTGAAATGATGGAATTACATGGAAAAAAGTTACAATATTTCTCACTTGCAACTCTTCCCAATCCTCCCCTTTAATCAAGTTTCCCAATTTCACACAAGCCTCCTTTTCTTATGTCTCAATCTTTGTTCTTTGTCCTCACTCCATAACTCAAAACACAACAATTTTTTTATCATCAAAATCCTGGACGCATATTCATGCTTCTTCGCTTAGCTCATTTGTTATGTATTTTCTTGCTTAACCTATTTATTATATATCAACAACTTTTAGGAAGTTCATTCTGAACATATTCCAAGACAATAATAATGAGTAGTGTTTCACTCGAAAGCAGCTCAAACTCATTCTCATCTCCACTAGAAGAATCAAAGAAGGCAACGAAGCGCAATCGAGACTCGAACAAGTACCCGGTGTATAGAGGAGTGCGAATGCGAAATTGGGGGAAATGGGTGTCTGAAATCCGCGAGCCGCGCAAGAAATCGCGCATATGGCTCGGCACATTCCAAACACCGGAAATGGCAGCCAGAGCTCACGACGTTGCGGCTCTGAGCATAAAGGGAAACAATGCAATTCTCAATTTCCCGGAGCTCGCAAACTCTCTTCCTCGGCCGGCGTCATTAGCCCCTCGCGACGTGCAGGCAGCTGCTGCACAGGCTGCCCAAATGGAGAGCTTCGACGAATCGCCATCGTCGTCTGCATTAACTGCTTCGACGTCGTCAACTCTGTCAACATCGTCTTCGCTATCATCGTTGGTTTCGGCAATGGACTTGTCTGCTGCTGCTGATGCTGATGCTGATGATGAAGAGGAGCTTTGTGAGATCATAGAGTTGCCAAGGTTGGGAGCTAGTGACTGTTTTGGAAAGGAGTTTGTGTTTGTTGAGTCAGAGGATGCATGGATGCATCAACCATCAATACCATGGTTGCAGAGCATTGAATATGGGTACGTTGCTCATGAGTTTGCACAACCAGAGAGTGAGGTTGTAACTAGTTTTGATAGTTTTCAATTGAATTACTGAGTGTTCTGTCTTTTTTTTTTTTTTGGCTTATTTATGGTTTTGGTTCCTAAAAGTTCAGCGTGTTTTGGTTTTAGTCCCTAAAAATTATTTGACCGTGGCTGGTTCTTAATTTTTCAAACATTTTGGTTTTGGTCCCATCTGTTAGAAAAATCAATTATTTGTTGAGGTGGTTATCGGAAGTCCACACCAACAGCTACGTGGTGTAAGATAGCACCAAATAAGTATTGTGAAATAGATGATTCAGGTCCATAAATGCAAAATTCTGCGTATGAGACCATTTTGCATATGGGACCATTTTGTGTCCATGGATTTGTATCATTCATGTCATATCACTTATTTGGTGTCTTCTCACACTACGTGACTGCTGATATGGTGTTTCGCTAGCCACTTCAGCAAATAACAGTTTTTTCATAATGCAATAAATCAAAACCAAAATATTTGAAAAATTAAGGATCAGTCCCGATCAAAATAATTTATAGGGACTAAAACCAAAACACGCTGAACTTTTAGCGACCAAAAGCATAAATAAGCCTTTTTTTATAATGTTTTTTGTGTGAGGTTATAAACATTATTAATTATGTATCTACACTCCTAACAATTCTCCAAGAAAAGATCAAATAATAATTAGTTTGTAAGGAATGTAGATAAATTAAATAAAGTTTGAATTACCTCGAACATGTTTGCAATGTCAATCTTTTAGTCTGGTTTCTTTTAAACAATGTGTGGTCTATGCCCTTTGTTGGTTTTTTTTTTTTTTTTTGAGGGGCTATGACACCACCATTCCATTTGATTTTTTTTTCTTATTTTGTTTATTATCTCTTGTATGTTGTGAATCATGCGCTCTAACCATGATTTTTATTGTAAATATGTAGGACTGAAGTGTGGAAAAATGTCTCTAAGTTTACTTAAATTTGCACAAATCTTGCCCATAAAAGAGAAATTATTAGAGGGTGAATATAGATTCAAGGGTGATTCTTTCACGCTCCCTTTTAGTTTGGTTTTAATGCTCTCTTTTCATATAGTATCATTAATTTAATAATTAAAAATTATTGATTATTGAGATTAAAAGTTAAAATAATGATAAATGGTAATATTGACTTTAAAGACAGTATTAGATTATGACATTTGTCATCATTTTTTGGAAGATTGTTAATGTCTCAAAGATGTTGTCAAGCTAATGGAACAACTTTTATAGTTGAAACTGGACATGATCACATTGGTAATAGAATATGATGAGTGGTGTTGGACTAATTGTGAATTTGTGATGAAGTAAAAGTGGATGAAATTTAAAATTAAAAATAAAGCTAAAAAAGATTTTTCATGAAAAAAAAAATTAAAAGAAGGCAAAAATATCAGTTAAAAAAGGAAAGAATCAAAGAATTTCCGTAAATCAAAACTCTAGATTTGCGACTGTTTGTCACAGATGCTGAAACACTCCATCTGTTTACATTCTTTAAAAAACAACACAGTAATATTTAATTTTAAAAACTGTTATTGATTAATAAGAGTATGAATAGGCAATTATACCAATAGGTTGTGCATGATGGATATATCATGATTGTCTAATTTTATTAAAAAGTGAATATTACAAAATTTCCTTTTGATGTTGTACAAAGAATATATGACCGTCTAAGTTGTTGTTTAAGCTCAAGAAATTAGGAGGTTATGTCTCTAATACTCCCTCTCCTCACTAAAAAAAATGCAAAATAGCGAGGGATTTTAACGTGGGCATCTTTCTGTTGCTAATCGGTTGCTAATTAGCGAGGGACATGCGAGGGTTTAGTGAACAAAAATGAATTCCCTCGCAAAGTGTGAAAGTGGAACAGATAATCATTTTACGATGAATTTGCGACGGATTTGCGACAAATTAGCGAGAGATTTTTTTAAGCAATATTGGCGAGGGAAGTCCATCGCAAATCTGTCGCTAAAGTGTGAGAACGTGGATCAATAATCATTTTACAATGAATTTGCGATGGATTTGCGACAAATTAGCGAGGGACTTTTTAAAGCAATTTTGGTGAGGGACATTTTCCTCGCAAACATGTCGCTAAAGCGTGAGAACGTGGAACAAATTATCATTTCACGATGAATTTGCGACGGATTTGCGACAAATTAGCGAAGGACATTTTTCTCGCAAATTCGTCGCTAAACACTACAAGAATGGGCCATTTTATCCACCTCCATTAGTCACCACAGGCCCATTAGTTGCAATTAGCAACTTAGTTTGCAACCAACAAAACGCTAAAAAAAAAAATCACGCTACTCAGTCACTAGCTCTACTCAGTTTCTACCTCAAACAACTTAGTTTCTACTCATTTTCTTATATTAGTTTCTACTCAAACGATGAATACCTGATGCGATCTCTTCTCCTTTCACTCTCTCAATCACGCGATCTCTTCTCCTTTCACCTCAATCTCGAGCTCTCATTTCAAGTTCACTCTTCTCACGCTCTCTTCTCGATGCCACAAGGAGCCACTCTTCTCGGTGTTCTCTCGCTCTCCTCAACACTCTTCTCACACGATCGGTACATCTCTTCTCGGTCTTCTCTCTCAAAATTAGATTCGGAAACTTGTTATGTGCGATTTGAATAGGGATTAGGGTTCTAAATTTGTTTTGCAGTTATATTTTAGGGATTGGGGTTTTGAATTTGAATTTTAGGAATTATTGTTCTGAATTTGTATTTTAGGGATTAGGTTATGAAATTCTGAAATTCTGAAATTACAATAATGGTATTGAAGTACCTTAATATTTGAACAAGATTAGTTAGCTTATGACATGGTAAAAGATTAGTTCATTTCTTATGGATCTTTTTGTTATATACAGACTTATGTGTCTAAGAAATGTGTTTAGTAGCTATTCCTCTGCTTAGTTTGGTTTCATGACTGGAGAACATTTTCTTTCAATTTCAACCATTATGTTCTTTACTGAATTTATTCAGATTTCATATCATTTCTTGTACATGTGTTCCTAAATGATGCTCTGGCTAGTTAAATGTCTAAATTGAGAATCATATTCTATCAGTAATAATGACACTGACGGATTTGTTTCTTTGGTCAATTCAAAGAATGACAATGATATTGGATATATAGCTATAAATCTTACTCTGTAGATAGCTGACACATTAGTAGAGAAATTTTGTACAATAGATTAGTAAAGACCATCAGATTGACAAATTGACAGATTTTCATCTGTTTTTTGTGTAATGACTATGAATTTAACTAATCAAGTGCTTCTATTTATAAGTTTGAGTGTTCACTTCTACCTGCACTTCGTCTCTTAAATTCAAACCAAAACATATATGCTAGTGTATCATACATAAGATACCGCCAATATTGTTGATGAGTTGAACTCTTGTTATTAACTCTCTCATCATCAGCAACATTTTCTTCTTCTATGGCAATGAAGGAATCTGCAACATTTGAGTCTTGTCCAGTAAGCTCTTGCACAAGTGCCCTGAAGTTCGAAGTACTTGTCTTTACTTTCATGGGGCTTGAAATATATGTCACTTTGATCTCTTTTTTGTCCCTTCTGCTTTGCCTCTTGTTCTTCATGTTTATTGTTTTGTCACTATTAATTGCACCAACAAGATGAAAAAAAAAAGAAAGTGTTTGATCCACAAACAGTTGTGTGATGTATGTAACAACTGAAAATTAATTATAAAATGCTCAACTTGCACTGTGGCCTTTATATAAGGATGGTTAGTGTCAAATGGTCAAATGGTCAAATTGGTGCACCATGATGTTACAACACCTATGTTAGGATATATTATGTTAGTATTTTCTTAGTCATAGCTGTTTGTTTGTGTTTAATGAATTTCTTTGGCACGTGAGCAGCCATAGATGACTCATATTATTTATTCCTGGAAACTTCGGCAGTGAAAATAGCAAGAATGAAGGTGACATTTTCTTTCTTTCTTTCATTCTTTCACTACAAGAATGGGCCATTTTACTGCCTCTGCGCATAGCCAGAGCAGGTCCATACCCCATAGTAACAAAGGACTTAGACACAAGGTTTACTGATCCTGAGTAATTCAATGATGATATCTGTAGATAAAGAAATCTAGCTCTGAGTAGTTTGAGGCAATCTTTTAAGTTTATCTGTACATGTAGATTGTCTTTCTTCTGTATTGAAGTGTTAGCCATGCCTTACAAATTTCCAAAACCCCATGATCACATGATTAGTGCCATGACTCCAATGAGGTGCCTTCCCTGCATAGGCATGTTCACAATAACAATGGACTCCAATGTTCTACATCTACTGATTCTCACTTCTTTCTTTATCCGAGTTTTGAGTAGGCCTTAAATTTTCCACAATTCACTGATCATTGTTGTATCAGATTTCAGTGCTACTTATATTGAAGTTCAATTACAGTTGGTTTAGAAAGTCCAAGTCCACATTTTCTCATTCTAACTACCTCATTTGCTGAAGTGAAAAATTAGATCTGTGTACTTTAAGGAGCATTTCTGTCTTTACTACATTACTAAGGCATTTAGGCAATTATCTCTAACTCTAAGCCTATCAAAAACAAAAGAAAAGGCAATTATCTCTATACATATTCCCTTCTATGTAAGTGCTTAGTAATAGAACAGAAGAAAAGTTAATTGCAGATTTAAATTATAAAACCTCTGGATCGTGATTAAGTCCATTGGTTAAATTTGTGATTATACCATATAATGTTAGAACAAGAGACATTTTAAAACATGATTATCGATCTTGTCTTGTTACATTACTTTTGTTACAGGGAGGTTGTTAGAGACATTTTAAAAGATTAGTTCACTTTCTCAATTACCTACTTGGATCTTTTTCTGTTTTATTATGTCATTTCTTATTACATGCATTTGTCTTCTTTCTTTTTGAATTTATCTAATATGTATCTATGCTACACTTCAGCTAGTGTTGGATCATTTGGGATTGACTTTGCCCGAGACTTTTGTTAACACCATGCGCACCACCGAGAGTAGTGCCCACCACCCTGATGATGAAGACAGCGATGATGCCATTGGTGATGATTATATCTCTTCAGCATTGTAGTTGCATTGCCTTTTTAGATATTAGTTTATGTTATATTGTTCGTACATTAGTTTATGTTAATGTGTTTTGATATATTAGTTTATGCCGTTGATAGCTAGCTACTTAAGTTTTATGTTAATGTGTTTTGAGATATTGGATCCTTTGTTTCATGACAATTATTTGATCCTCTGATTTTGGAAGTTGATTTCTAGCCATATTGTATAGTTTAATAAGGTTTTTCAGTGTTTGCAGCAAGGTTTTTGAGTGTTCGCAGCAAGAAATTTCTGAAAAAAAATAGTAACGAAAATTTAAAACGTTGCTATTATTAAGTTGTAGCAAATAATAGGAAAAAAAACAAATTTTTTGTGACTGAAATAGTGACGGAATAAAAGCGTCGCTAATTTTTTCCGTGGTCGCATTTCTGGTGGAATAGCGACCACACTTAGCGACCGTAATTTTAACGGTTGCGACGGAAATTCTTCGTCACTATTTGCGACTACATTGGAAGCAGTTGCAAAACGGTTTGCAACCCCATTTTTTGCGACGGAATCTAAGCGGTCGCAAATTCTGTCGCAAACACGTTTGCAACCGAAAATTAATTATTTTAGCAACCGATTTTTCCGTCGCTAAAACGCGTTTTTTTTGCAGTGAAAGTTTGCGAGGACATATTTCCCTCGCAAACCCGTCGCCACGAATTCCTTTAAACAGCCAAATTGTTAGCGAGGGAATAGTTTCCTCGCAAATCCGTCGCTACGAATACATTTTTAAAACAATAAAGTTTGCGAGGACATGTTTCTCTCCAAATACGTCGCCACAAATTCCTTGATGCTATCAAATCATTTGCGAGGGAATATTTTTCTCGCAAATCCGTCGCTAGGTATGCATTTTAATGCAATAAAGTTTACGAAAGCATGTTTCCCTCACCAATTCGTCGCCACAAATTCCTTTATGCAGTCAAACTATTGGCGAGGGAATAGTTTCCTCGCAAAGCCGTCTCTACGAATACATTTTTAAAACAATAAAGTTTGTGAGGGCATGTTTCTCTCGCAAATCTGTCGCCACAAATTTTTTTATGCTATCAAATCGTCTGCGAGAGAAATATCCCGCACAAATCTGTTGCTAGGTATGCATTTTAATGCAATAAAGTTTGTGAGGGCATGTTTCCCTCGCCAATCCGTCGCCACAAATTCCTTTATGCGGTCAAATTATTGGCGAGAGAATAGTTTCCTCGCAAAGTCGTCGCTACGAATACATTTTTAAAACAATAAAGTTTGCGAGGACATGTATCTCTTGCAAATCCGTCGCCACAAATTCCTTTATGCTATTAAATCATGTGCGAGGGAATATTTTTCTCGCAAATCCGTTGCTAGGTATGTATTTTAATAATAATTACTCTAGATTTGCGGTTTGTCACAGATGCTGTAACACTCCATCTATTTACATTCTTTAACAAACTAATATTTAATTTTAAAGCCTGTTATTGATTAATAAGAGTATGAATAGGCAATTATACCAATAGGTTGTACATGATGGATATATCATGATTGTCTAATTTTATTAAAATGTGAATGTATCAATATTTCCATTTGATGTTGTACAAATAATATGTGACAGCCTAAGTTGTTGTTTAAGCTCAAGAAATTAGGAGTTATGTGTCTAATACTCCCTCTCCTAGCTCTTAAACATAAGCTGATGGTAGGTTTATCCTTTTTATAAATTCATATTTCAATTTTTAATGTTATTAATTACTTATTTTTCATAAATATTCTTATTTAATAAATATTGTCTAAAATCATGATAATAATTTTAAAAATAATTTTAAAAATATTATTAATTCTAATATCATTATCAATACTCGTATTAATTACTCCCTCCGTCCCTAATTATAAGGTTCTCTTAACACTTTTATTTTGTCCCTATTTATAAGGCCCTTTACCAATTTTCAATGAGCATTAATTATTTTTTTCCACAAACACCCCTATTTATTTAACACTTTTTAGATTCCCAATAATATTAATAGGGGTAATTTTGAAAATACATATCAAAAGTTCACATTTCCAATACAATTAACTAAATTATTTCACTTTCTTAATGGACGTGAAATCTCTCAAGATGGCCTTATAATTAGGGACGGAGGTAGTAATTTTTTTTCATTCACTGTGCAAGAATATTACTGAAAGAACATTACTGAAAAACCAATTAGAAAAACAACACATCATGAATTCATGATTTTTTGACGAAAAGCTATCGTTCAATTCATGCTTATTGTATGGCACAGCGCACTTCCCGTTAAAAAATCAATTGGCTATAAAAAAAGGCTCCGATAAATGCAAGGGGCCCTCTAAATTCTGAGTGTTAGTGGCCCATAAAAGTTTAGGGTTTCCTTAAGGCAAGTGGCATATGGTTGTTGATGAGGCTACTTAACTGTGCATGAGACAGTGACAAATAATTCCAAGGAAGAAGATACACAAGCATGATCTTGTCGCTTGAATAGCCATCCCATAAATAATGAAAAAGTATACTCTTACTCACTCCGGCTCGAATTATAAGCAAAACCAACTAATTTTACGCTTATTAAGGAGGTTATTTGATTGTATTTAATTTCCTCAATTTTATAAAAGAATAGAGGTATTTTAGGAAAGTTGCATTGGGAATGAAATAAAAATTAAAGAAGATAACAATTTTCTAGGGATGTTTTTGGAAAGTGGCATTGGAAATGAAATAAAATTTAAGAAAGTTGGTTAGTTTTGTTTATATTTTAAACCAAGAGATGTATGTTTTTTGTTGTTTATATTTCAAGTCGGAGGGAGTATTTATTTACAATGCTAGTAATATAGGAGTATACTCCTTCCGACTCGAATTATAAATAAATCCAGCAAATTTTACGCTTATTAAGAAGGTTAGTTGATTGTATTTAATTTTTTCAAATTTATAAAAAATAGAGGTATTTTAGGAAAGTAGTATTGATAATGAAACAAAATTAATTAAGATTACAATTTTCTAGAGATGTTTTAGGAAAGTGGCATTGGGAATGAAACAAAATTTAATAAAGTTAGTTAATTTTGTTTATATTTTAAATTAAGAGAAGTACTCCCTCTATTCCTTATGATAGGGCATACTTAACCGAATTACACATACCAAGGAAAGTAGTTAGTTTTATAAATTTTATGAGAATATATTGTAACATTACAATTTTACCCTTTAAACTTTTCTCGGAAAATTCACACTCATTAATTAACAACAAAAACACATAGATAATCAAAGTATTTAATAAGGGCAAAACAGATAAAAAGCAATAAATGATATATTGGAAATATAAAGTGACTTATAATTAGGACCAAGAAAATTTTCTAGAATGTGACCTATAATAAGGACCGGAGAGAGTATGTTTTTTGTTGCTTATAATTCGAGCCTGAGGGAGTACTTTCTAGATTTGTCCCTATTTAAACTTTATTCATTCATTTTTCCTACTTTAATTTCATCATCTAATTTAGCCAATCAAATTTAGGAAGTTGAAAAGTTCATCTTATTGCCTAAAGACAAACTCATTGGAAAATGAGATATAACGTGGAATTATAATATGGATTTTCTTAACCTCAGCCCTTAAGGCTGAGGATAAAAGACTTTATAAAGCATTTTTGCATTGAAAACTTAAACATTTAAGATTTGGAGTTTAGTAAATTTATGTTTCCAATACCTTTTTTCTATTTTTTAACCTCTTATCCGGGCTGAGGTTAAGCAAACCCATATTTTAATACTACTTAAATATTTTAAAACAACTTATAAAAAAGGACAAAAAAATACCAAATGATGTCTTATGATAAGGGATGATGGGAGTATTAATTTTTTTTAGCACTTCTTTCTTTTTATTCCTTCCTGTTCTTATTATAGGTCACATTCTAGAAGGTTTTCTTGGTCCTAATTATAAGTCATTTTATATTTTCAATGTATCATTTATTGCTTTTTCTCTTTTTTGCCCATTATTAAATGCTTTGACTATCTATGTGTTTTTGTTGTTCATTAATTAGTGTTAATTAGTGTGAATTTTTCAAGAAAAGTTTAGAGGATAAAATTGTAATGTTACAATATATTTTTATAAAATTTATAAAACTAACTACTTTCCTTGATACGTGTAATTCAGTTAAGTATGCCCTGTAATAAAGATAGAGGGAGTAACAAATACCACCTTTTTGTCTCTTTATTCAATAGAATTGAATATTCATTATTCCATTTGATCTCATAAAATTCTTCGAAGGTGTCAATCTCAGTAACTAAAGCATCAAATAAGCTTCATATAAAAATAAAAAAAAAAAGCATCAAATAAGCTACTGCTCCTTTTCTCTCTTAATATATATGTCACTTTTACCTAATTCATTCAAATTAAGAAAAGTAATTATTACTCTCAATTTTATAAAAAAAAAATATGTTGTCATTCCAAAGTTACTCCTATTTAAAACTTTACCATTCTATTCATTTCTCTCTGTTATAATTAGTACTCTATCACCCCTATGCAATTATGAGAGGTGTATTTAGAATAAACTCTTTAATATTACCTAAATATTCTAAAATGACTTATAAAAAAAGACACCAATTCTATCAAAATGGTGCCCTATATTAAGGGATGGAGGGAGTATCTGTAATTTTGTCATTTTTCTAGATATGCACAGATAAAGGAACCTCATTGGTGAAATGAGAAAGATAAAGTTGTCAAGTCATGATAACGAGTGTAATACTTGTGTCATGAAAATGTGAAGTTGTTCTCGGTAGCCATAGATGGAATGAAAGGGATGAGATCAAAACACCTAAGTGGCTTAGCATTTTTCTCCTTGATACTATTGATAAATTCATCAATAGGCCTTTGTCCTTTTAGTGAGTGTCCCCTTGTTGAAATGTTTGTCAGTGGATTATTAGCAAAGGACCTAAGAGAATTGGTAAAGGAGTTTCAGATGAAACGGTACCTTAGGGGATTTTAATATGATCCGTAGAGGATCTGAAATTCGTAATACCCCAGTAGAGGGGCATTTGTCAACAATGATGTTTTCTAGAGAGGGTTATATTCAGCTAGGGATGGGCATCGTAACCACGGCCGCGGCTAGTGCATACACATGCCCTTATTCGCGGGTATTCACGGGTATTAGTGCGGGTATCGGGTACTCGCGAGTTTTAAACTTTTATTATATAATTATATATTTTGTAATAATTATTATACATAAAAATAACTATAAGATAAATAATTACATACATATGATAAATGTTTATCATTAAAATTCAATATGAAATATAAATAAAATAAAATTTATATATTCTCAAAGTAATAAAAAAATATTAATATATATAATATATATTAATAAAATATTATTTTATATATGCGGGTACCCCGGGGCGGGTATCACAATACCCGTACCCACCCGCAAAGGAACAGTGCGGGTACCTGTTGCGAGTATTTTTGCGGGTACCCGCGGGCATGAATATTTTGCTCATCCCTATATTCAACCTTAGGAGGTTGGGCTCTAAAACAACCATTCATGTGCTATTTAGCATTTATTCTTGATTAAAAGTAAAATAGATGAGTGGTGGATATCGATGGTATAAAAAACTTTACATCGACACTCATTAAACTCTTTTTCTAAATCTTCTCCTAATGTCTTCAAGTTTAGAAACAATGAAGCTGGAGCACTAAGAAGGGAGATTGGAAGAGGAAGTAAAAATCTTGAATTTACATGATTTTTATCTTTTTCTATTAAGTGGTAAAGGACTTGCCAATCAGAAAGTTCAAATTGACATAATAATGACATTTCGACAAAGACAATGAAATGAATTGACAGGAGTATCATCACTAACAGGGTTATTGGCAAAGCGCCAAAAGTTTATTTTAAATGTTTAAAATCATGTACATTTTCACAGTTTTAAGTACTCCCTCCGGACTCCGATCCTAATATAAGCATCATTTGACCAAAATTTTTTATCTTAAATATAAGTACCTTTTTCTAAAATTTTACAAACTAACCCTATTTAATACTTCCTCCGGTCCTATTTATAGGATCTTTTGAAGTTTTTCACTCCCACCAAGGACAATGATTAAAGTTGTTAGTGACATTGAAAATGTGAAAATTTGATGCACTTTTTCAAAGCTACCCCTAAAATTATTATTGGAAATATAAAACGTGTTGACTTAATAAGGGTATTTGTGGAAAGAAGTAATTAAATGCTATTGAAAATTGAAATGAGGTCTTATAAATAGGACCAAAATAAAAACCCCAAAAGGGTCTTATAAATAGGACCAGATGAAGTATACTTTATCATGTTTGTGGGGAAAAAAATCAATTAATAAATAGAAGATCAAAAGGATAGATTGGTAAATATACACTTAAAATTTACGATTTCAATACAAATAACTAACTTACCTACTTTAGTGAAATTGGTCAAATGATGCTTATATTGGACACATTCTAGAAAGTTTTCTTGGTCCTAATTATAAATCACTTTATATTTTTTATGCATCATTTATTGATTTTTCTCTTTTTTGCCCTTATTAAATGATTTGACTATCTATGTGTTTTTTGTTGTTCATTAATGAGTGTGAATTTTCCAAGAAAAGTTAAGGGGGTAAAATTGTAATGTTACAATATATTCTCATAAAATTCATAAAACCAACAACTTTTCTTGGTATGTGTAATTCGATTAAGTATGCCTTATAATAAGGACCGGAGGACTTACGGAGTATAAGGTACCGGAGGGAGTAGTAGTTTTAGGAATAGGCAGTATACACTTGGCAAAATTGAATTGGCACACATTTGCAACCACCTCACTTCGTCGGGGCAATTACCGTAGCAGCCAGAAATCGCTCTGCAATCCCTTTTCTAGCACCCCTGACCAACCAAACACCATTTTGCTAAACCACTGTTGCGAATTAGGAGATGTTATTTGCATCCTTGTCATTGTTTCATACATCCAACTTTTATAATTTTTTATACCAAATTTTGAATATTACCCTGATCATTACTATTCACACCCATACATCTATTATTTACACCCATCACTAATATTTACACCCCTAATCCTAAAAACATATATATATAATACTCACACCTTATATATTACTACTTACACCCAACTTCTTCTTCTTCTCCATACAGATCCTCTTCTTCATAAAAACCTTGTTCATCACTTTACTCACTCAAAACCTTGCATACCTTTTTAATCATTGAAAAAATTATCGTGAATTTTGTTGATGTGTTGTTTTTAATCAAAAGGTAATTTCTTCTTTTCATGTCCCAATCAATTCGTGAAAGATGCAGAAACAAATCGGATGCCCATCCGTACATAGATCGGATGATCAATCCATAATAAATATACGGATGAACAATTCGTCAATGACAACGGATAAGGGATCCGAATAAATAGAAACGAATGAGCTATCCGTACATGAGACGGATGATCCATCCGTCAAAGTGACGGACGAGCTATCCATACACAAGACGTTATGCATGACATGGACTGCAAGTCTGAAACTACTCTAATATTAATCATTTCTAGCATGGAAAATATATATTATGTGGTATGACAAGTGATGGTTAATTGTTTTTGGGATTAAAATGATGATGAACAAGAAAGAAGAATTGAAGAAGGAAGGCGTCAGCTGGGTTGCAATGCTGGCTTTATTCCTCTGTTTTTGATGCAGAGGAAGAGAGGTAGCGAAGAACAAGAAGAAGAAGATGCAGTGATAAGGTTTAGTGGTTTGAATGAAAAGAAGGTTTAGTGTTTGATTGAAAAGTGGGTGTGGAAGGGAAATGGAAAGTTTAATAGTATTGGGTGTAAGTAAAATGAAAAGAATGTTTAGTTTTTTAGAAAGAGGGTAATATTGGAAACTTGATATAAAAAATTATAAAGGTTGGGTGTATGGAGTAATGATGAGAGTGCAAATAACATCTTCCTGCGAATTATGGGCACCACCTCCCATCGTCACCGCTATATCCTCCATCACCACCAACCCATACAAACTATCCTTACTTATCAACCTTGCTTATGCCTCTGCCAAAGGCTCTAGAAACCACCATCTTGTGTCTAAATATAAGCACTAAATAATGGGTTTCTCTTGTCTCTAAAAATAATAAATATAGGCACATATTTCAATTTTCAATGACTTCTTTTTCACAAACACCTATATTTAGTCAACATTTTTTTGAGTCTCAATAATAATTATAGAAGGTAATTTGAAAAAGTATACCAAATATTATCATTTCCAATACCATTACCAATATTAACTAACTTTCTGAATCTCCGTGAAAGTCTATCCTTAGTTCTTATATTTAGTGACAAGGTGTAATTCATGATGGGATAAATAGACATACTTCGTGTGCTCCATATGTTAGTTTGTTATTTTAAGAATTTTAAATAGATAAAAAAATTATTTAATCCTTCAAATTTTAAGAAGAGTATAAAACAACTTTATTATATTATCCTCACACAATCTTAATTATCACGCATTTCTCATATTTCAAAAGGTTTAAAACCAAAACTAAAGTTAAAAAAAATTAATTAATAAACCCTTAAATTTTTAAAACGATAAATAATTTGAAATAAATTGAATATACTAACATAAAAGATAAATTGGAATGGAAGGAGCAACAATTATTTTTATCTTTATTTTTAAATAAAAAATTAAACAATTATTAATATACTCTATATGTCTTTAATATAAGTTTATTTTAAAAATCAAGGAAATAAAAAAATTGGTTAATAATGTTATTACATTAAAATTAAAATTGCAAACATCGTTTTTATTTTCAAAACTAACCTTGTCTAGTACTAGGAAAAGGCATGGTATATTGGCAGCGTCTTTTTATTAATATATTTGACTAATTTAAATGGATAATTTAACAAATTAATTTAGTTATTAATTGAAAAAAGTGCTTATAAATATAATCAAATAAAAATTATTACGATGGACTTAAGTTAAGGATCGAGGGAGTATGAAATTGGATATTGGTTTAATTAAAAACTACAGTCAGTACTTATCAGCGTTCAACTTTTATCAACAAAAAATAATTCTTTTTTTCTTTAATGGAACAACGTAGAGCATGTTACATGTCAAGTTTCAAAGAAATAATTTGCTGAGATAACTATGTCAACATAAAAAACACAGGTTGTATCGGTTGCCAAATCTTAATTCAGCCGTACATTGACTATAAAATTTGATGCTCAGTGTGATGCATTGAAGAGCTCATCTTGCTATTCATCCATTGCCAATAAACATATTTACTTAACCTATTCATCAAGTATGGCACGACCAAGATTAGTTGCTAGAGCCAGCCTAATAGAGCTTATGGCTTCGGGAGGTAAGTTAGGTTTGATGAAGTGTGGGCGCAACCTCGCCAGAGATAACTCTTGAAGTTTGTTCAACAGAAGATTAGTCTCGGAGACATTTAGAAGAGGACAATCATGCCAATTAAGCAGCTTCAACTGCTCCCAAGAAAAACAAACATTAAACTTGAGGCATAAACCGCTGACTATAGTCATGTACAATATCTAGCTACAAATGCAAATATTCAAATCTAAGAATCAAACATATACAAGAGGCAATGCATACCCATTAATCTCATATATATATATATATATATATATATATATATATATATATATATATATATATCAAGTGAGAACATTAGTTATTGTGAGAAATGAGAAAGGATACTCTTTTAATAGTTTAGATTTGGGTAGTCAACTGCGGATAGCGGTCAATCCCAAAAATGCCATAGTGGAATTATAATTTATATCTACAGGCAAGGGAAATATAATACAATATTATATACCTACACATATAAATACTGAAAAAATACTAAGACACAAAATGAAAGATATATTCATAACTAATAATAGAATATTCATCAAACCAAAACAATCATAACAAATAAACAAAATAAGTGTAAACCTCTAAGGCTTCAGCCATACAACAATGGCAGCGTGGTTGGGAGTGTATGTGGCCATGGGAGGTTGAGATGAGGCCATGACCGTGCGAAAGGTGACCTCTTCAAGTGACTATATGGGTATGGCAATGAAGTGGGCACGGGGGAGATCAAGAACCTGAGATGAACGGAGTGAGAAGAAGCAGAGTGAAGTGGGTACATGGCCGGAATATGTAGGGAACCACAGTCAATCACCAAGAATCACCATAGCTATGTGCGTCGGTAGCTGTTACAGAAACTTGGAGCAAATGAGGAAGGAACTAGGGCTTCGTTACGTAGAACGGCTAGGTGAAATTACAAAATAGAAATTCTAGAATAAAAAAGCCATCACCACAATTTAAAAATTAAGCACAAAATGGACACATTCATTTAAAAATTAGAGTTCCAAGTTTCAGAAACTTGGAGCAGCATTATGATCCACGATTTTAACCGATTGAAGACACGGACTTGCTGCAACTGGGCATGACGACCACCTGTGCTGTGACCCACCATTCCGTCATGTTGGTGAGCTAGAAGCAACCACTCTGCCACTATCCCAATGCGATAGCGTGCGATTGACTACCCAGGTCCAGATTGAAAGATAAATGCCCATGACTCTTAAATGGTAATATGAGCACTCAACAACTTTTAATCTTGATACCGGCTACTAAGATACAATAGAATTTTGCACTGTCAGATAGGCTAACTAATGGGTGCGAGCAGCAAGTCCCATGTGCGCATAGAAATTTTTGGGTGCATATAGAATTTCCCATGTATGGTTGTATGATCAAAATCGGTTGTTCTCACAATTTTAACATGGAAACTGTTTTCACTAGATATGTCCATATCCACACAAATTAGCATTCAAAATAGTTACTAGATAATTCAGATTTAAGATTCCAATTCCCGACCAGAAAGGAGTTCAGATCCTCTCCGTTTTCTCATCTGCCATTAAATAAGTTATGTGTGTGATAAAACACAAATCTAAATTTTAGTCAAAAAATTTATTATGGAGAGGATCTCCATACACTGAACTGTTTATAACACAATTAACTGAAGAGCTGGCTGAAGACATGTAAGATTGTTGAAGGCTTATAAGCAACCTGAAAGCCTACTAGGAGCTGAAAATTAAGAGCTGATACCCTAGTTGATAGAATTATAGTTGTTAGGTAAGATTAGCTGATAAGTGTAAAATGAAAAACCTCACTAGCCTATAAGCTCATAGGGTACTTATCAAATAACTAGCTTATTTTTTATCAAATAAGCTAGTCACTCTTTGGTGGTATCACTATACAGTATACACACACTTAATATATCCTAACATTTTTAAAATAAAGAAAGATAGTAATACTGAATTAATCCATAATAAAAAAGCCACAGCATCATAAACCATTACTCAATCCATAAAAATACCAAATGCAACATGATTTATCCTCTCGAATGGCAACCAAATGAATGTGTAAACCAAGGAAGACAAGACTAGAGATCTAAGGAGGATAGAACAAAATATTAGTGATACTAAGATAATTGCATAAACAAAAGCCACAGCATGCAATGCATCAAGAGCCCAAGACTGAATTAGATAAAATAAGAGAACCTGCAGTTAAAAAAATGCATGTATCCATCTGGCTCCATAAAAGGAAAATTAATATTTGAAGATTAGTTAAAACTGGGTGAATTAGATATTTTCACAATTTTGAACCTTATTATTGTTGCAGTTCTCTATAACAGATGCCTTTCATTAGGTCCACTAAATGCATAATTGAAGAAACAGTAATGAGTGAGATAATAAGATGTTCAATTTCACATATTAGGACAAGATTATGCTGAATGTTATAAAATAAACTCACCGAATCAAACAGAAGAGGCAGCCAAAAGCGCTGAGGGGTCGATGGATTTTTCATAAGCTGTAGAATAAAAGGAAATGCGTCTCATAATTTAAAGCAGCATACAAACATATACTAATAAAACATTTCAATTTTCAACACAATATATACCAAGAGCCAGGGGTAAGGGCTTCTATATTTTACCAGTCTAATTGTATCTACTGTTACAGTGTTACCAGTAGCATATATTATTGAATATAGCATGGAAAAATCATGACAAGACTAGTTTTTTGTTAGAGTAATGTACATAGTTTTAGGAGAGCCTTATATTTGTGTCTTCATAGAGTGCATCCAAGGGTGAGCTGCACCCACCACAGCTGAGTCAGCAGTGGTAGTTGGGATCCCCTTATGACAGCTTGTATAAGTAGCTGACTTGTAACAGAAAACCTAAGCACCGCTGCTGACTCAAGTGGTGGGTGCACCACATACTGGGGTGCAATGCACTCTGGAGATACAAATATAAGGCTCTCATAAGGCTTTGTAAACTACTCTATTATTCTTACAGTCGGTGTCCAATTTTCCTGGAGCCAAATTAATCACAGAAGTGTGCATATAATTAATACCAGTATGAGGGAGCCTGTAGCTTGCCTAGCAGCATCTGTTGACTTTCCACTAGATAACTGCTGAAGGGATTTTTTGAAATCCCTATACCTGTTATTTAATATTTAGCAAATGTAAGAACTAAGAAAATGGTAACTATCTAGACAAAGCCCAAAAAAAAAAAAAGATGAAAATGCACGGAATAGGATATTCATACTTGTGCAAAAATTCAAGACCTCCAGCAAGTTTAGATTCAGAACCCAATAATTCAATTACACCTTCCCATTGCTGTAAAAAAATTATCAAAGAAAACAAGATTTTATATCTAGTCATAAACTACTTGATATGAAAACTTTCAGCAGGGTGCTTATTGGAGTATTATGAAAAGTACCTTGAAGCTTTCATCAGAGATTGACTTTCCAACAGAATCAAATAACTGTTGGGCAATCCTATTGAGACGAGTTGCATCTTGGGCTTGTTGAAGCCAAAATACTCCTGCACCTTTACGACCATGCTTCCAGTGATATACTCCAGCAACCTAAATATTTAATTGTTAGTAAACTATTTTTTGAAAGAGCAGTGAACATTTTGTAATGCCCACCCTTTTTTCCCATGTATATGCAACAGTCAACCTAATCCAGCATGCTGTTTACCTTCATGATATTTGAACTAATATGATCGAGCTCATACAAACGGCATATCTCAATGTTCTGCATGAGAAAGAATGATCTGCCCATTACTAATAAGTATGTCAAAAACATACTATAAAATCACGAGCATGCTACTTATAAAACAGAAACTGTAACAGACAATAAGATGAAGCGACTACCTTAAGCAACATGTCATTATGTTGAACAGATTGCCTGTACAATAAATTCTCTAACAAGCCCATTCCTTGTTTCATGCATGATGTTAAATATATAGGAGCTATCTGTAGATAGGAGAACATTAGACCATATGAGCACCAAATTAGATCACTTGCACAAAATATCATTGTCATGCAGAGTTGATTAGATTCAAAAATTGGATTGCTTATCGAACACTTCATTTAGCCTAGGTTTTCTTGTCAGGAACCCAAACCAAAATGCTGAGAAATGTATGGAAACAGAGAAATGGAAATGGGCAATTTTATTGATGAACTGAATCAGAATAGGACAGGAGAAAGGATTCTCCACCAAGGGTTTCCCCTTTCACAATTAAGCAATGCTCGTTCTCACAAAGCTAAACAAATCAGAATAAATCCCCCACTACCCCTTTCCCCATTTATCCAAATGAACCCTACCACTAAACTAACTGCTCTATTTGTTTCTAACTGCTCCATAGCATATACCTCCCCACAAGTCCTAACATGTTTCGGTCTTCTAAAGATGCTGAATCCTACGCATTTCGTGATGCTAAATCAGTAAATCCTATGTATGAGACATCAGTTCCATTCTATTATCTCAAGTCTATCAATATCAATTCAAAATCCAAGCCAAGCATGTGCAACACTAAATTCATGTGCATCAAGAGAGAATGAAATTCATTTAGCATAGTTCACCACATAGAGATCAGATTAAAAGGATATTTTGCTCAATTAATTAGCACTCACTTGCCAGGTTAAAGCATGAGATGATAGAACTTGAGCATATGCAAGTCGATGCAGTTCAACTATGCTGATTCCCCCCAAGTTAAAACGCTCGTCATGTAGAAGAATCTCTGCTTGCTCACTCCCTGCAGTCAACAATTCTGTGGCGTGTGCAACCATCCTATTATATAGATACATAACACAGTCCCATTTTTGTTAAACAAAAGTAAGCAAAGGATAAAACAGTGCATGTTCGAATTCAATAATTATACACCACCAGAAAAACCTTTACAACCAAAATCTCTATCTTGCATTGAATGAACAAAACAAAAATAAATTAACAATAGAAGAGAAGCAGCTCACCAAGGGCCAAACTCTCTGGAACATTCTGCTAAGACAACCTGAGACATTTTAAAATGCTCATTCAAGTTTAAAATGGGAGAGGAAGGATTGAATCACACTACATAATAATGAAAGTATCGGCAGCAGGACCAAATCTTGATAACAATAACAGAGCATGGACAGTAAAAGTATAATATGAACTACCCACCTCAGTATTTTCTCCAATAATTCCAATCATGAGTCCAGTCAACCTATGAGTCCTGGAAGATGGCTTCAACTGGATGCATTTCTGAGCCAAATTGTACATGCTTTCTATTCCCTGCTTATAAAAAGGGGGGTGACAAAATAATGTACAGGTCCACTTAATAAAAAGAAAAGAGGATTAAAAAATCTAACAAGAACATTAACTACTCAAAAGTAATTGCATAAGTAGATCAATGTTACCATTGTAAATGGTCTGATGTATAGAAAATGAGAAACATACAACTCGAGCCAAAAACATGTAGCCATGCAGAGATTCTCCGTTTTACCCAGCATAATTTGTAGCATGTTCTTCAATCCCTCACGAGTTTGGTGATTATCACACTGAATCCAGAATGGACTGCAATCAAGCTTAGTAATTTGTGACCTCCACCTTTCCCAAGCCTACAAAATGGAAATACACGGCATTAAGAGTAGAAGAAATGCGCAGAAAAGCAAATATAATTGTACATCTTAAAGTATTGTGCAGCCAGGATATACCTTGGTAAAGTCAGGCTTGGATTTAAAGCATTCGCCTAATTTTCCAGCTGGAGATTCAGGCCGATTGCGGGGCATTTTGGAAATAAGAACAGCAAGTGCCTCCACTAGTCCATTCTCAAGCTGATCAATCAAAACAGAACGAAGCATGAGACAAAATACAAGTATTGATATCTAATATAATAGCAGCACCATCGACAACTTCAGATTCAACAATTAATGACGCCCAGCATCAACAGAAGCAACTCCTCTTACAGACAAATAGCACAAAAATAAGGTTTAACAAAACATGGAAAAATGCTAGGCTTTGCCAAAATAAGCCTGACCTGGCCTACAGACTAAGAATTTTCTTTAAAGATTCTCGCATTCTGTTCCAAAAATGGCACCAAAACAGAGCAAACATAGCATAATGCCAAACAGTTTGAGCATCTCTAGGGAAGTCAAAACCTCTGAAGTTAACAAGAAACTGATGCAAATCCTTAGAG
Organism: Crotalaria pallida; assembly: GCA_037953625.1. Lineage (NCBI taxonomy): Eukaryota > Viridiplantae > Streptophyta > Magnoliopsida > Fabales > Fabaceae > Crotalaria > Crotalaria pallida. The sequence goes on along the minus strand of CM075653.1, from coordinate 125,755,663 downwards.
AAGACCCAAAACTCTTAAATGATGCCAAAGAGCCTATTCCAAAGAGAATTCACAGGTTATAATGCAAAAGAGATTAATCCCATTTTCCGAACTAGAACATATCACATGCATATTAGGGGACAAAACAGCAGGAGGTCTTCACTTTTTTAACATGTCGTTAGTGTTAATCTTGTGATAAACAATACAGATAAATAGACTTGACCATTGGAGGAGCTTTAGATTTTCCTATGTCCTTATCCAAAAGGATCTTTTGGATATTTATAGAGGAATAGAAAATAAGAGTTGCAACAAAAAACTCCCAAAGAATCAAAAGACAGCACTCTTTTATAGTTTTATCCCTGTCTGTGGAAAAATGGACAAGTTCACACAAAACCGAAAGGGACTATAGTCCGGTAACTTCTCTATGATGCAAATTCCTGAAAATAAAATGAAAATTCGAAGAGGAAAGTTGGAAGATGAGTAAAACTGTCAATTTGGAGCATTACGAAGAGGAGAAAGCTGATAAAGCCTAGGAACACCTTAGCAAGAGAAAAATTTCCAAAACAATTATCTTCCTAGAATTTGATATTATCACCTTCACCCAAAGTCATGGATACAAGAGACCAAAAAGAGGGGTATTGTTAAAAATTGAATATCCAAGGACTCGCAGGAGTAACTCAGTTTGCTGGTTTGCTGTCCCATCCATAACAGGTACTATTTAGTGGACTTGGGCTCTCTAACCACAACGGATAGTTTTCGTGATGTGGTTGCATCCTTAAAACCTCTTATCCAACACATGAAAAGAGACTCCAGTTCAGAAAATTCCCTATCATCCAAGTTAGGAAGAAAGTAGAAATTCAAAGAAAAAACAGAACCATGACCAATAACAATAAAGGATATTGACACATCAAAATCGAAATCACACAACAAGGCATGCTGACACAAACTTGGAGTATGCACAACGAGACTCTTGGAATTGAGGTGAACACTATCAAACTCATTAAGTCCAGTTTGGCTAAAAGAATGTAGATTGACGAGATTTTTTTTACCATGTCACGTTTTAGATTTGCTAGGAGCTAAAGCAGAGGAACCAGATTTTGAATAAGCAGACAACAATTAAAATATTCCAATATATAGGCCAGTAAGATACAGCTATACAACTCCAAAGATGCTGTAAATATTTCAAAAAACATGTTTGACCGTTTGGGTATATTAAAATGGCATAAGAAATTCAGTTTTAATCCTTGTGCACAAGCCACAACAATAAAGATTGTGAAGCATGTCAATTGTTACTGAAAGAGAAAAGGGGCATATGTAATAGGCAAAAAAGAAAATTACTGAGCACTGTAAGGAGTGCAAAAGATTAAAATACTTAAATGAATATATCAGGCATGAATTTAGTTGAATAATATAGGTGTGTGGCCAATAATAGAAAGCATACCTTTCGCAGGAAAGACAAATTCAAACTATAAAATTACCAAAACAATATTGAGCAAATTCATCTCCTACATATGATGAGTTGTTGAAATTTTCATATATTTCATGCCAACCTCGCGATTGCTGAGCTGATCTAGTTGGTAAGATCCATGCAAACGTAGCATTTTCACCTGCAAGGGAAAGTCAACTCAACATAAAGTCTTTTATTTTACAAGGAAAACATCAGATGCTGAAGAAAATCTCATAAGTACAGTAGTCTTTACTAACCACAATATCAAGCCAACCAACTGACAGTGCAGACGACATCACTTCCCAATATCTAGCATCATCCTCAATCACCTTCACAGACAAACTTAATAATTTTACTTCATAATTTTACAAGGGCTAAGTTTTCGACTTTCAAATCAACTGTAACGCCTAAAGGTAATGTCTCTTATCCTCATCAAGGAAACTATTGATTTTAACTACATAAAGTTAATGGATATCCAAGTGAAACTTGTAAACTTGATAATTTCTCCATTTCTGTAGAGAACGAGCTTAATATCAATTGAATATCTATTTGAAGCAGATCATCAGCTAATGTATCCTAAGAAACAGCTTGTAGCCAAAAAAATGGCTGAATTAACTTCCGAAAACTTGTAAGAAATATGAAAAAAACAAAGGTAAAAAGCATGAAAAGATACAAAATAGATTTATTAAGGAGCATTATTAAAACTGAACCAGCAAAGGCAAAAAGCATGAAGAGATACACAAAAGATTTATTAATGAGCATTTAATTAAAAACTGAACCATGTCAACATAAAGCGCAGGCAAATATTATTAAGAAGAAATAGGGTAAGGGCCATGCAAATATGATGAGACCTGTATGTTGACAAGCTCTTTCTGAAAATCCACAAGCTTGCTATGAATTGTTTCCTGTGTACTTGAGAAGAGGCTGTCATAATCCTGTCACAAGTACAATTATTAACTTTAAAATAAGCATATGTGGTAAGCTTACATCTCAAAATCAATTGGTAACGAGAGGAATACCCGAACAAGTATTTAAACAATACCACAGAGAATTAGATAGGTAATGTGGGACTTCCAACATGCCCCCTCCAACGAAGCCTGCCAGACCAGGCAAAAAAGTAACTTTTGACCCATGAGAAGAAAGAGCATTTGTTGGCCCGGGTTACTTCTGACCCAAGAAAGCCAGAGACAAGTTGGTCTCTTTGGCTTTGATACCATGTTAAGGCTTTATATCAAAACCAATTGCCAATAAGAGGTGTGGCCCAACATGTATTTAAACCACACCACAAGGAATGAGGTAGGCGATGTGGGACTTCCAACACGCCCCCTCCAACGAAACCTGCCGAACCAGGCAAAGGGTAACTTTTGACATATGACAACCGGAAAGAAGATATTGTTATTATCTAAGTAGTCAATTGCGGCGCGGAGCGGGGCGATCGCGGAATAGCAGTGCAGAGCGGCGGATTTTGCGACGGAAAACCCAGTCGCGACCCAAAACCTGAAAGCGGTCATCGTGGCGGCGTTGCGGGCACGAATCGCGCCTCTATTGCGTTCGAAACACCCGCGACAGGGATAACACACGGATGTGACCAAAAACCCAGCCGTTTAACCTATTTTAATGTGCCCTTTTTGGTCATTTTACCATAAAACAGAAACCCTAATTTTTTAAATTTAAACTTTATTGGCCTAAACCTTATGGGCCTTCACAATAGACACACTAAAAAACACAATAGACACACACTAAAGGCATCAGACTTCAGAGTCTTCGATTGAAAACCTTGTTTCTTATTTCTTCCTAAATACGTGCAGCACTGTTCATCTTCTTCATCAACGTGCAGCACTTTCAGACTTGTTGTGTTCTTCATCTTCTTCTTTTTCATCACTGTCTCCCTGTTCATTCTTCTACTACTCATTCATACGTGCAGCACAGCCAGCACTTCATAGTTGCCCTTGCCCTTCTTTTTGCTTGAATTTTAATTTTGAAATATTACAACTATTTTAATTTTGGGTATTTTTATTTTTCAGCATATATATGTATTTGTGTAGCATAAAATTTTAATTTTTCAGCATTACATATATGTCTTAATAGCGGCCATCCCGCTACCCGCTATCCCATTTTAGGGGGTGGCCGCTCCGCGACGCTATTTGGGATTGACTACCTAGGTTATTATTATTATTATTAATTTATTATTATTATTATTATTATTATATATCTGATTCTATTAGATATTTAGTTGCTTTAGATGGATGATCCTAATCCCTAAATACTTAAGGGATTGATTAGTCTCCTAATGTGAATAATTATTATATGATTCCTTCATCAAATAATAAGTTATTCACATAGTCATATTCAAGTTGGTATCCAGAGCTAGGTTTCTCTCGTTTAGGACCATGTTTCTAAATCAACCACCGTCATGCGACGGACCCATTTTTGCAACTTAGTCGATTGTTCAAGGTAACACCACTTTCCCGTTGAAAAAGCCGTGAATCTACCAAGATATTCGGCCATCATAGCCGAAAATTTCTTCATGCGCCGCCATGCACATAATTCACTTTGCAAGTTCACCAGCGCATGGGGTCCACATGTCCCTGCCCCAACCGCCGTTCATGGTGGTTTTCATCTCCTTTTGCTCAGAATTTCGTGCTGGTTCTATTTAACCCATTTGCTCCGTTTTCGGTTTCTACCTTGTTTGGTTCACAGTTTTTTTATATTGTTTGGTGTTGCCTAAATAAATCAAAGGGTCACCTGGAAAGGGACTTATTTACACAGGTCGAGGCCACACTGACATTGTTGGGTATTTAGATGCAGATTGGGCAGGAGACCCAAGTGATAGATGGGCTACTACAGGTTATTGTGTTTTTATTGGTGGGAACCTTATCTCGTGGAAAAGTAAGCAGCAGAATGTTGTTGCCAGGTCAAGTACAAAAGCTGAGTATCGGACCATGGCTCACACGACATATGGGCTCATGTGGCTGAAGCATTTACTCCAGGAGTTGCAGTTCTGCAGAGTTGAATCCATACGGTTAATATGTGACAACCAGACAGCTTTGTACATCTCCTCCAATGGGGTGTTTCATGAGAGAACAAAGCATATCGAGGTGGATTGTCATTCCATTAGCGAAAAGATCGTATCTGGTGTCATCACGACTTCACATGTTTGTTGCAAGGATCAGCTTGCCAATATCTTCACCAAACCTTTACAGGGTCCTCAAATATCATACATATGTGACAAGCTGGATGCGCATGATGTATATGCTCCAGCTTGAGGGGGAGTGTTGAGATATTGTTGCTGCTGCTGTTGTTATTATTATTATTATTAGGGTTCTTTCAACCTCAGCCCTAAGGAATAAGGATAAACATCTAAAACTAGTTAAGTTTTCTTGAAATACTAAAGAAATAGTGTTTTTTTAACTTTTTAAGTTTTCATTTCTCATAAAATCCATCCAATAATGGGTGCTTATCCTCAGCCTTAGGTTAAGAAATTCCTATTATTTTTACAAGTATTATTGCTCCCTCTGTCCCATAATTTTGGTAGCTTAAGGTTATGCACACAGATTAAGAAATGATTAAATGACATAAGAATTTGTTATATTTTGACTAAAGTATAACCATTTAATAATTGGAGAGAGTAATGATAAATATATGAAGAGTATATAGAAGAGAGATGGAGAAATGGGTGGTGAAAAAGATAATGTAATAAATAAGAGTATGTTTGGAGAAAGAAGTATAAATGAGTATTGAGTTTCTAAAACTACATAATATATGAGATAAAACAAAATGGCCAAAACTACATAACTAATGGGATGGAGGGAGTACTATATATTCGATTCTCTGATTCTATTAGATATTTAGTTGCTTTAGATAGTTGATCCTAATCCCTAAACTTAAGGAATTGATTATGCTAACCTTGTGTATAAATATCATCAAATAATAAGTTATTAACATATTCAGATTCTTTCAAGTATGTAATCAATGTTTTGGAAACAAATAAGTATAGAATTAAAAAAACAATCAAGAATACAGAAAGAGATTATTACAGCTAACCAATCAACAAGCCTTTCAGGTAGCCATGCTTGAGATTGTTTGTCCGCATAAAATATTTCCATTAACTCCCATGCAGCTTTTAAACACGTTGGATCCTCACCTGTCTGCAACAAGTGTCAAAAAGTGACTAAGAACATGGTATCAAAGGTCCCACAAAGCTCAACTGCACAAAGTTGGTAAAACAATTTATAAACTGCAATAGTACCTTAACAATTTCACCTGGGTCTTCAATTATCGCATTGGGAGGCGACTTTGGCCCACCAAGAAGTGATGTTATCTCCTTGCTATACTCAAGCACATGCTCCCACCTGATTTTAAAACAAAATGGCAACCTATTGTTAACTAGCACACTTACACGAAACCGCACATGATTGTCATTTGTCATCCCTCAAAAATGTTAAATTTAAAAATTGAAATTACAGACTAATAGTAAGTCAACAGTTTCCAACACCAGACAAATTGAAAGTGCAGTCATTTTCAGGAGGTGCACCTTATAATGAGATGAATTCAACTTGGAAGAAAAATATTCAAATTGAAGAAAAGAACCTCAATATGCTTGCATGGGAACAAGATCTAAGAACTTCAATAGTTCAATTTCCAAAATAACCGAAACAAATAACCAGGAGACACGAATTAATATAATAACTACTTTTGTATTGAAGGTGCTGAGAGGAAAATCAATTTCATTTTTCACACAAGGTGGTCAAAAGGTACAAATTCGTCTCTAAAATACGTGTGCTCTAATAGTCCCCAGTGATTCTATATGTCGAATTTTAGGCACATTAGCAATAAAGTGACTATTTTGACCATTATCCAGAGAATCTTCATTTCTCGTTGACCAAGTACATGTTTGGCACAGCAAGTTTGTAATTTACCTAGCAGATTAGAGCTTATTAACTAATAAGCTTGTAGAGTTATCCGTTGAACAAAAAAATTGACAAGAGATTATAGCTAATGATGAAAAGGGAGATTTTTGTAGTTCCAATAATTCCTCTCATCGTTTACCTTTAATTTTTTAGTCAATGACAGTTTCTCCTCCAAATACAACATACACGCCCATTTAAGTTATTTAAAAAAAAAATTAGCTTATTTTACCAAGAGATTAATGGGTAAACACTGACGGTGTAAAGTTTTTTACACCATCAGTCCATCATCTACCATTCATTTGTATTAATTTAATCTAAAAGTCAACGACCATAAACAGATGAATGATGGATGATGCAAGGATGGTGTAAAAAATCTTTACACTGTCGGTGCATTCTCCATTTTCTCTTTTACCAAATAACTATAATTTAATCAGCTAGCTACAAACTAAAAGCTTTCCGCTTCCATCTCAACGTTCAGCTAGCTTCTCAGCTATAAGTTAAGTTGTAATCACAAAGCTTTAAGCTAATAATTTTGCCAAACAAGACCTAAAATAAGAGTTCATTTTTTCTTAGGGGCAAATTTGGATGCTTACTCTTAAATCTTACAACCAAAACAACTTGAGGCCACTTACCAATCTATATGATACGTAGTAGCCATCGATGGCGCCTTCGACAGCACCGAAAGCTCGCTCCGCCGACTCTGAAGCAGCGCGAAGGGAGGGACAGAGCCGTACGCAATCCGCCGCAAGTGCGCGTCGGTGATCTCCGGATCTCCGCCACCAAGCTTGACTTCGACGACCTTGCCTCCGACGCCAGATTGGGCGGCGCCGGGACTTCCGGAAGAAGGTTCGGCAGAGAAAAGGGAGACGCGGAGGGAGTTGCCGCGGGACCAGGAGATAGCGAGGCGAGAAATTGGAGCTGCGAGGCCATGGTTGAGAGGGTAAATGGGTAGAGAGTCTCTGGTACCGTCGTCGGAGAATGGGACCAGAGCGCCGTTGGTTACGGTGTCGGAGGCGACGGCGACACCGGGCATCGTGGTGTTTTAGGGTTTTGGGGAGAAAATGAATTAGAGTAAGAGGTTAGTGCTCTCACTACTTACTCAGTAAACCATCTGTTTTACGCGGGAACCAATCATGGCACGTTCTATGATCCTCACGCTCATGTTATTAACGTGAACATTTTCGTAGGTATGTAATCTAATAATGCATATTTACTTATATTTTAAATAACGTATTATTTGTTAAAATATAATGGTTGAATGAAGTATCAAATAATTTTTATATTCTATAAAATTTTATAGACTTGATTTATTTGATAATAACATATAATTCAACGGTTGGATTGACAAATTTCATAATATATAAAAAAGTTACGTGAAGGTGTAAGTGAACAAGTTTTACATCTTGTATCAACGGATTCTAACTCTAGTAATTATAGAGATTTTTTCCAATATTTCCAATATGTATCCTATGATATATGTTAAAAAATATATATTGAGCAAGTCTATTTTAGAAATTACCATATTTAAAACATTGTGTGCATTAATTACATTCATTTTTTATGTGCACTTATTCAATATGAATTTTTTAACATGTGCGATATGGTGCCTAAAATGATGTAAACGATGTTGCAAAAATGGCAAAATAAATTAAATCATTACAATAATATAATTTACAAATAAAAGTGAAAATGACATGATATGAAATTTTGACTAATGCGTACACAAGTGCACTGGACTTAAGAGTATCTAATGCCACAAGTGAATTACTTAGTGTAGAAGGTGCTGGAAACAATTCGATATTGTACTAGAAAATAAAATAAAATTCAATACAAATTTGTGTGATGAAGGCATTCTCGGTTGTCGGCTTCATCTTTGTAGACTCCTAAAATTTCATGGCTTCCTTGTAAGAGCAACAAAAGATAGTTGGAATTGTTGTGTTATCACACCATATAGTTTATAGTTTGAGGCACATCAAGAGACGTTGTCTTTAGGATCTATTCGCGTACCGCGATGATCCCCAGTGCACTTGAACTGACAGTACCATTGTTTTTAATGTAACCCAAGATCAATAAGTGAAGGATTGGGAATAAGTAATACAAACACACACACACACATATATATATATATATATATATATATATATATATATATATATATATATATATATATATATCATCATCATCATCATCATACCCGCAACTAGTATTTAATTTCGAGAAAGAAACCACGTTCACCTTCTAATAGCAAAACAATAGCAACCCAATCACTTATATAATATGGCATGCTACTATTATAGCAAATTTACACGTTGGAGAAGGGAATCAAAATAAAAGCAATCATAAGTAATTGTAACTACTATAAATTAATCACCATTAAAAAGAAATAAAACTCAATAATAATAATAATAATAATAATAATAATAATAACATCTGTCATAATAATAATAATAAATATTGGAATAATATAAATTAATAGGAATAAACACCCAAGTTAATAAGAATAAAGTTTTGTAACCACCACCCAAAACAATAATAAATAAGTTTAATTTAAAATAAATATTTTTGAAATAATAAAATAATATTTTTACAACAGAAGGCCTCCAAAGGCTAATACTCGGATATAACAATTACTTCTCATTAACTCTCTACACTTGAATCGATGAGGTCTTAAGGAACAACTTATTTGGATTGCTCTTGAAAAAAAATAAAGGAAGAAAACAATTTACTCAATGTGTACAAATAAAGTAAAACAAAATATTACTTATGAAATAATCTCTCTAACACTTTGTTTGTTTCAAGAGAAAATGGGTAGAAAGAAATTGGGAGGAGAGATTTTGGAGAGAAAACTTCATTTCCCCTGTTTGGTTTAGAAGAGAAAATGGAGAGAAGAGAAAAAAACACATGGGACCCACAAAAAAAGTTTTCTCTTCCCAAATGAAGAGATTTTGGAGAGAAAACTGTGATTGACATGTAAAATTACTCATCTGTTCTTCACTTGTCCATTTTACTTCATCTTTTTTCTTTAATTTTTTAATTCTTTAATTGAAAAAAAATAAAAAAAAAATTATATTAATAAAAAAACGATTTTTATAATATTTTGGATTCGAAAATTTTATTATGTAATAAAGAATTGAAGTAAAAAAAATCTTTGACCATATGGAATATAGATATATATATGAAAAATAAAAAAAATTATTTATATTTTTGAAAATAACGGTGTAATTGTCTTTTGACAAATTTATTATTTTCTCTCTTCCCACTTTTCTCTCCAACCAAACAAAAGGAAAGAAAACTCAACTTTTCTCTCTTTCCAATTTCTTCACATTTTCTCTCATACCAAACAACCATAAAATCTACTCATTTTCTCTCCATAATCTATCTTCCCTATTTCTTTATTCTCATTTTCTCTCTTCTTATTTTCTCTCCGTTAACCAAACAAAGCCTACCCATACCATGCGCTCCACATTATTTATATGGTATTCTTGGTGTGTATCAAGGGTATCCTCTAGCCGATAGCCAAAAACTAATCCCCTCCGAGACGTAGAGATTACCTAAGTGGACTTTGCCTATACCAACAAAGTCTTTTTCATACCCACGGCAGGGATCTAACCCCTGACATCATGATTAAAAAACTCAACTATCTACCAACTGTGTCGAGCCTTGTTGGTTATGGTATTAGATAAGGCAAAAAAGATTTTTCTTTTTCTTTTCTTTTCTGTTGGGTTCTACTTCAAACAGCATTAGTACAAATTTATTATACAATAATTATATAGTTGTTGTAATCAAGAGAATAATGAAAATAATTGTGGCACCTTTTGCAACAGAAAGAAAATTGCTAGAATAAAATGGAAATAAAAACTAATAAATATATAAGTTATGGTTAAAGTTTATTTTGACCACTTATAGAAAATGAATTGAGAAATAAAAACTGATATAACATATACATAAATAATATGAAATGGTTTGTTTAAAATAAACAAATATTTAATCAAAATATTCCAACTAAAGGGATTAGAAACTCGATCAAAAATCTTAAGCATCTCAATGAGTAGATTGACAAAAGAGCATCAAAGACTCCTTCCACTTTCATTTTAATTAATGCAATTACTTCCTTTGCAGCTTTGTTACGTTCTTTAATTTTCTTTCAAAGTCTATTCTTTTCAATTTCCTTGCTGCTTTTTAATTTACATGCATTTTTTTGTCTTTTTGCTCCCATTCACTTTCAAATCTATTTTACTTGCACTTGCATGTCTTGTTGCTTTTCATAACTTCGTTGCATGTTCTATTACTTTATTGTCACTTGCCACAGACACAAGGCAATGCTTCGCTTTGATAGACGTTGTCAAAGTACAACGGTTTGCTTCCACCAACGCTAATTTCATACAATTTTTGGAAATGAGTTTGTTGGGAAAACTTGTAAAACCCATAATTGTTTGATCTCTTATATGTTTTTGGAGTGATTTCACACAAAAGACACTTAAAACATTTTACGCTAGTGGGACAGGTTCAATATAGCTTGTTTCTATTGTCAAAAAAAGCAAAATGTTCTTCTATGCGATTAAGAAGTGGTACTAAGTTGTCATCCTCGTCACATAATCAAAGTTCTTCTATGAATATGACAAACTCAAATGCCACAATATCACAAGCCATAAGGACTGGCACAAATGCTTCTGCAAATGTTGTTATTATCAGTAACCAAACTAGCACGAATGCTGAACTAAATTGTCACTCATGCTGAAAATCAAAATGTGGTCGTTAGTTCAAGTGTCAGGGGAAGGAGGAGGACAATGGGCAGGATCGATATATAAGTGAATTTCAAATAATGCTAGCCCTCTTTCATAGCAGCAATTATTAGATGGTCCGGGACCACATGATCCGGTATAATCATCGCCATCTGTTATTTATTTTTCAAAATTTTTAAATAGAAAATAAACTATGAACGGTCGAGATATGTTTTAAATCACATGATTCGGGACCAACTAATAATTTTTCCTTTCAGAGGGAGTGGAATTGAACAAATCCACCCATTCAAAAATGCAGTTATTGGACCAAATCATAATAACCAACCAACTCCGGACGTGGCAGTTGTAACAACCACTATTTTATCCCTGAATATTTTGTAAATATTTTATAAAGTAATCAATAAAAGTATTCAGTTTTCAATCAAATTGTATAATTTTTTTAGTCTAAATTATTTTATAGTAAATATATATGTGTATGATTTTAATATCTTTGAAATAATGTAACTATAAAAATTTAAGTGTATTATGTATATATGTGAAGGAATAAAATAATAATATTTCAAATATTCAAATGGAATAGTGTTTTGTGCAAATATGACTCCTGATCATCGATTACTAGCATCGATTACTGATTTCATGTTTGACAAGAAACAATGTCATAGACCAAATTACTCGATTCCAATCATTGTATTAGGGTCCTAATGATCCTAATTGGTCTTTGAGAGTGAAGTAATGTCCCAATTTTTATTTTGAACCTTTTTTATTTTGGAAAATTGTAAGTTTTTGGTTTAAACATATACATTGGCATGGAATATATGGGAATACTCTTTGGATTCTAAAGAATGCATGCTAAGTATTAAGTGTATTGACATTATATATATATATATATATATATATATATTTGACAATTTTCATGAATATTAAATTATATTCGTGTTAGATGTTGATAACAAATTGAATTAAAAAAAAATATAATTAGGCAACTAAAAAAAAGTATCATTATGACATCATTTGCAATGACAAAAAGTTGTTGCAAATGACTGAAAGGATACGAAGTCCATCTTTACCTAAGAAGAAAGACATGTAGGAGTTTTTCATCATTAGCTACGATATGTCGTTGCCAATGATAACAAAGATTAGCAACGACATTTATCGAAAGATACGTCAACAATGCTGAATCATTAGCAACGACACTTGTTGTTACCTAACAGAAGTCATGTCAGCTTTTTTGTTGCATCATTGACAATGACAAAGTATTTGTAACGACATATGTCATTCCAAAACAGATATTAATCTCAACAACACTTTATCGTTGTGCTACTTATATTGATGTTACGATACTTTTTCACTATGCCATTATCCGTAAGGACATGTGTCATTGTCGTTGCAGAAAATATTTTGCGCAACGACTATTGGTTTTTCGTAACAACTTTTGTCATTTCCATTGACCCGTTTTCTTGTAGTGATTTTCGAAATTATAATATTAATTTCTCTCTTTAAGAGTTTACATGATGCTTAAATATTTCATATATTTGGCGATATATTCTAATTGCATTTGTAATGATTGAATCATATCAGTGCGTTGTTATAGATGCAATCTTTTGACAACGTACTTCTTCTTTGTCTTATGTCAGATAATGACTCAAATACCCTATTGGTGTAAGAGTTTTAGTTAAATATGATTATGTACACTGCAATCTTGTATTTCTTATTGGTTTAAATACCAAAATGGTCCCTATGAATATTGACCTCTTTGAAATTTGACCTTGCAAATTATTTTTTTTTTGTGTTTCGTCCCTACTTTTATATTATGCTTTGGTTTTAATCCCTGGTATTAAATATGGATGAAAAACACCAACATTGCCTAACGGAGAAGGTTAAGTCAAAACCAAAATGAAATGTAAAAACAGGGACTAAAACCAATAGCGAATATAATAGTAAGGACAAGAACGGAATGTAAATCTAGCGTTTTCCATCCATATTTGCCACTAGAGACTAGAACCAAAATGAAATGTAAAAGTAGAGACTGAAACCCAATTTTTTTTACAAGGATTAATTTAAAAGAAATCAACATTTATATGAACAATTTTGATATTTTAAGTCTTTCTTATTGTTTACTTCAATTTTAGAACCATTAAGTAGGATAATGATAAATAAGAAATTTAAAAGCATGTTTACCTATGCTTAGTTGATTTATGGCGTCGTTTGATCCATGTAGCCGACCCCACCTAGTGGGACAAAGGCTTAGTTGTTGTTGTGTTGTTGTTGTTTACCTATGCTTACCGAATCCTTTGTTTGATAGTCATATGTGAATATTTGATTTCATGCATATTAAATAATCAATTGTTAATATTAAATTGACTTTAATCAATATTGTAAATGAGATTAGTTTTGAGGACTTAATTCTTATTTGTGTATTATCCATGCTTAGAGTTAGTGCATTTTTTGAAATTTAAGTGGGAGCAACCCAATAATCTTATTTTATATGGCATTGACATATTTGTTAGGAAGTTGCAGTGTTAAACTTTGGCATAACATATATCAAATTGTTAAACGGTCACTTTGACGATCAAGATGATGTTTTAGTTTAACATTTTATGCATCTATGTTTATGACGGGTCAAGTGACTTTTTTGGAATGTCTCAAATAGTTTAACATGCATTATTACTCCCTAATATTGCATTGATTGAAAACTTGTGATAAGTACTCTAATTTTTAAATTGTTTAAGAGATATAAAACATAAAATGTCACACATAAATATGCTTCCATTTCCGTTTTGGCTCAAGTAGTTTATTTGTCCCAATATTGCTTTTGCAATTAATTATTTAGGGATATACTTGAACATTGCAGGTTTGAATAATTGGCTTGTAGGAAATTTGATCAAGGTCAAGTCATTAGTTATTTTGATTCAAACTGAGGTTGTTCAAATAAAAAGAAACTCCATTAAAAGTTTTGTTGTGATAAGAGGAGCTTTCATATTAGAAATGTAAAATATATCCTTACAAGCTACCTTTATAATGAAAGCACAATATATCAAAGTCTTGTTTAAAATGACAAGAGGAGATTTTCCTTGGAAGTGTTAAATGTATACTTGTATACCTACTTGTATCATGAAGGTGGAGTATGTTACTTGTTTTATGGCTAATTGTTAAGCCATGTGGTTAAAATTTTGAATTTGGCTTTCATTTTGTCGAAAGAATTTCTATCCACATGTGACAACATTAATGTTAAGCATTGCTCTCTAAATAACAGGAATTTGGTGTGCTTAATTATAGCACTTTGATATATAACATCTGTTTTGTATGTTTGAAAGAATTTTGGAGCTTTCCATACTCAAATTGAGCATATTGCTATAAAATGCATGTTAGAATATCCACTACCCAAAGACTTTTGATATAGAGTTTCTCGTTTTCTGAACTGGTTAATACCTATATTCACATTAGAACACTTAGAAAAACATTCATACACAAATACTTATATATTATTATATGAAAATAAAATACGAATGTTACAATTCCCACGTATTTAGAAGAATTTTGTCCCCAAAATTCTAGCTACACAAAAAGTTTAGGATAAAATGATTTCATTTTATATTCTAGTTCCCAAGTTGCATCAACTGCATTGTTTCGATTCAAAATAACCTTGACCAAGGGAATCTCTTTTCCTCACAATTGTTTGATCCTTCTAAATATATATAAAGATAAACCAAATATAAAGTAGGAGGAAAAGAAAAATGGCATAAAAGTAACTACTACGTAAATTTCTTTTGTTTATTTTAACTTAATCAAAGCTTATCTATTTGTATTTTTTAATCTTGTTTCACTTTTTTAAAAGGCAAGAGTTTTTTTTTTTTTTGAAACAGGAAAAGACTTTCTAAATATAAAGAAAACAAAAATTTGAATGAAAATAACATAAATTAAAGTCCTCTAATTTAGGTTACGCTTGTCCTCTTCAAACGCAAATAAACCTTCTTCTTCTCCTTTTCTCTCTCACAAGTCTCCACTCAAAACCACTCCTTCTCACACTTTGTGCCTTAAACACCCCTATACTTTCTCACTCACTCATTTTCTTCATTACTCTCATTGTCGTTTATCCTTCCTAACTTTTAATCTTTAAATTTTAGCTTTTACTTCCAAACAAAGAGAAAAACAATTCTGGATCACTTCCACACCATAATGGAAGCACACCAATTTATCCAAAACAACCTTTGCCAACAATTCCCTTCCGATGGAAACAAGACCAACAACACCGAACAATTCATGGTCGAAGACCTCCTCGACTTTCCCAACGACGATGACACTATCGTCACTGACACCACCTTTGACTCTGTCCCCGGCAATTCCACCGATTCTTCCACCATAACTATCAATGATAGTTGCAATTCCACCTCATTTTCCGGTAGTGAGCCTAATTTGGTCACTCATATTGGTTGCCAGAATCTCGCTGAGGGCCATTTCGCGGGTGATCTTTGTATTCCGGTATATTATATTTGTACATTAATCGGTCCTTTAACATAAGGATTTTTAGAAAAATTCACGTTGATAAGAAGTCATTTAGTGATACTGGAAATGTTAATCTTTCATATATTTTTTTTAAAACTATTCATATGACTATTATTGTGATTATAAAAAGTATTGAGTAAATGAAAATGTTTATGAAAAAAGTAACTAAATATCATTGAAAATCAAAATAAATTTTATAAATTTTAAAAAAAAATCTTAAAAATTTTATAAGAGTATTAAAGAGCAAGGAGAACAGTGAGTTTTCATCTCTCTATCTCTATATATATATATATATATATATATATATATATATATATCTCTATATATATATATATATATTTGTATATATTACAACTCATGATTTCAAATCCATGTGTTTAGTGTACATACCCTTCCACTATGTGAATAGCAATTTTCAATTTTCGTTTTCTTATTTTCTTACTTTTATCTTCTTGAAACTTTTAACCATGTAAAACATAGAAAAATTTGTGATGCTCCCATTTCTAAATAATATTTATGCATCATTTTTAATTTTTTTCGAAATTTTTTTTATTTATGTTTTCAATCTTAAACTTCAACAATTTTAACCGTACTACAAATAGTCCAATATCATTTGCTTCACTCTATGATTGTTGTCATCATATTTAGTTCATCATTGACAATCGTTTCATCAACATACTGATATCTTTTATCTCGATAATCTTTCGAAAAAAAATTATAGCAGATATCGTAATCTTCTATTT
This sequence comes from Crotalaria pallida, assembly GCA_037953625.1. Lineage (NCBI taxonomy): Eukaryota > Viridiplantae > Streptophyta > Magnoliopsida > Fabales > Fabaceae > Crotalaria > Crotalaria pallida. The sequence goes on along the minus strand of CM075653.1, from coordinate 125,739,339 downwards.
ATCTTAAAATTAATGTTAGCATTTATAATTACTTTAACTTTTAATTTCAATTATAACTTTTTAATTACTAAATTATTGATGATATTGTAGTGAAAGCATTGAAAAAAAACACTAAAACCAAGCATTGAAGCATCACCTGTAAAATAAATGTCACAATCAGTTTGTCTTTCTTATTCTCATAATCTTTGTTTCATTGCTAGAAAAATTAGAAAACCCGAGTTAGTGAAAGTACAACGAAGTTCTCCTTATTTATTTAACATTAAAATAGCTAATTTCCTTGCAATAACAAGTTCTTTAATTATTATTAGGTTAAATTACGTATTTGGTCTGTAACCTTATTTTTCAATTTCAAACTGGTCCCTTACATTTTTTTGGTATCATATTGGTCCCTCATATTTCTTTTTCTATCAAATTGGTCCACAAGTCACTGTTCATCCTACGTGTCAACATTGTATTGGTTCATATTTGCAATGTTGGAGAGAAAAATGACACATGCGTATCTTATTGGTCCACATAGTATGAACGGTGAGTCAGGGACCAAATTGATAGTGAAAAGAAACGTGAGAGACCAATATGATACCAAAAAAACATAAGGGACCAATTTAAAATTGAAAAATAAGGTAAGAGACCAAATACGTAGTTTAACCATTATTACTACATATTTCCCAATAGAAAAAATTACTTGCTTTCCTTATAAAAATTGTACAGGTTTCTTAAGCATCCAAATGAGCTTTAACTGGTGCATATGAAAGCAATAAAAAAGATTTTTTTTATTAGTATTTCAAAGTATGCACGGTGAAATTAATTAAGTGACTAATCCTTTTAACATTCGGAAGAGTCGAGAATCAAATTCAGATTTTTTTTTTAGTATTTCAAAGTATGCACGGTGAAATTAATTAAGTGATTAATCCTTTTAACATTCGGAAGAGTCGAGAATCAAATTCCTGACTACTTATTTACACATCAACAATTTCTTACCATTTGTGTTAGTCTCCACTTTCCATTGGTACAATAAAAAGGATATAAAGTGGTTTTGAAAAAAAAAATAATGAATTTAGATAAATGCTAACAATTAAGTGTCCACTAATAAGTGTTCTTACGACACTTATTAGGAAACTAAAAGTAACGTATTGTTATGCAAAGATATGATTTTTGAGATTCTCGTGAGAGTGATTAATGATAACTTACGATTGTTTTACTATTTTTAATAATCTCAATAAGTGCTCTTTGAACATTTGTTAGCAAGACTCATGGATTTATAATATTAAATGACAAATATGATATATAATTATTTTTGGCAGAATGGAGAAATATTGATAGCTTTATTGTTGGAAATTTGGAAACAGGATGATGATCTAGCGGAACTGGAATGGCTATCCAATTTCGTGGAGGAGTCCTTTTCGAGTGAAGACCTACAAAAGCTGGAGCTAATATCTGGCATGAAGGCACGAAACGACGACACATCACATAACCAACGAGAATTATTTCAGCCTAAGCAGACAAATCGAAACAACCCTTTGGAACTGTTAGTTCCGACCAAGACTCGTTGTAAGAGGTCTCGCAGGCCTCCATGCAACTGGACCTCACGCCTTCTTATCCTCACACCAATGATGACGTCACCTGAAAATAATGTTGATGTCATCATCCCAACCCCTACATTTTCCTCTGTCGTAATTCCAGTGGCCAAGAAAAAGCTACCAAGAAAAAGAGATGGTGGTGGTGACAGCAGTGGTGGAGATGGCCACAGGTGTTTGCATTGTGCAACGGACAAGACGCCACAATGGCGAACAGGGCCCATGGGCCCAAAGACTTTGTGTAATGCCTGCGGTGTGAGATATAAGTCGGGTCGGCTGGTGCCTGAATACAGGCCCGCGGCAAGCCCTACTTTCGTTCTGACGAAGCATTCAAACTCGCATCGCAAGGTGATGGAGCTACGAAGACAGAAGGAGATGGTGATGGGTCAACATCATCATCATCATCATCAACAACAACAACAACAACAGTTCCTTCTACATCATCATCATCAGGGCATGATGTATGATGTATCCCATGGTGATGATTACTTGATTCACCAACATGTAGGACCCAATTTCATGCAGCTGATTTAGTATGTGTTTGAATTTGCGGCTCTCGAACACAAATGCGCTTTGGCCAAGAAGCTAATGAGAAGAAGCTTCTGTCAAAATGCGCGCTTTGCCTCCTTGAACACAAAAACAAAAATACCTTCAGTAGAATGCCAGTGTAGGAAATCAAATGGTGGAACCCCGAGTAATTTAATTTGCAGCGGAGTAAGTTTGAACATTAGAGAGATTTTTTGTTACCAATTTTTTCCTTCTAATTTTGTAAGAGGTTATTTTATTTTTTCTGACTTAAATTTTTTGGAGTTTAGTGTAGAATAGTCCAACGATGACTTTATGATTTCTTGAAGTCGTTATTAGTTGGGCCACATTTATCAGACTCGTAAGGTTACTCAAATTTTTCCGAATTCGAGTTTTTTCTCTCTTGTAGTATTATTATGAGTTTATGACATCTGCGTTTTTCTCTTTCTTGGTTCATTACATCGTTAGGAACTGGATAAAGATTATAAGGATATGTTTGGGTTCACGTTATAAAATTATGTTAGCCTTCATTTTAACGGTGCAATATTATTATGAGAAGACATCTGTGTTTTTCTCTTTCTTGGTTCATTACATCGTTAAGAATTGAATAAAGAATATAAGGATATGTTTGGATTCACATTATAAAATTATGTTAGCCTTCATTTTCATGTTGGAGTAAAAGCTAATATAAGCAGCGTTTGCATTTCAGAAATGATTTTGGACTAACTCAGCGTAAATCCAAATATGCACTAAATCACAATTATAAATAATGGGAAAATAAATAAAAATACAAGGTCAATATTATATTTATCAATAATAATATAGGTATACCTACTTATTGTTATTGGTATTTTATAGAAAGTGAAGACATGGACAATTGAAATAATTGATTATGTCGGTTTGTGTTCATCCAAATGATGAAATTAATGACATGAAAATGCAGAATAACCAAAAGAAAAGCTATTAAGTATAGGAATTGAGGAATGAAAAGTAAGCCAATACATACGTCTAGGCTCTGGCTATACAAGGGCGTTGGTGGATGAAAAAAAATTAGAATGAATAATGTATGGTCAAAATCTAAACAAAACAAATGGTTGGATATGATAATCATTTGCATTATATAACTTGGACCTATAGGAGGATTGATTTCAATTATTTAGGAGGATTGATTTCACAAATAACTGAAGTTTAGAGACTAATTAAGAAGAAAAAATAGTTTAAGATGTTTATTCGTATAAGATGTAAAGTTTAAGGGGTTTTATGTACTTTATCCTAAAAAAGTAACAAATAGAAATAGAAATTGTTTATCTAGACAAAATAAATTTTATATTCTAAAAGAAATTTGTATTCTGCCTTTTATTATTATTTATTCAATTATTTTTAGTCATTTCCTCCATGGTTTCTACTTTCTAGTTTAATTCTCATAGTTCTAAAGCTCTTTTTTTTTGCGTGTATCGATTGCCTGATTTTGTATGCACGTGAAAGAATTGTTCATTCTTGGTTCATCACATAATAGAGAATCAAATAAAAATGCACAATCAAAATAATAAACAGGGCATTATCTTAGTATCTTCTGGTGATAAAGGGTTATGATATCGTCCCTATTTTGTGCAAAAAAAATGATTGTCATTAATCTTATTTTGAGATATAGAAGATGTAGAGAAGAGAGAAATGGGAAGAAGAGAGAGACAGAGATGCGATTGATGGTATGATATAAAAGGATGAAATGGATAGATAGAAAGATGAGATGTAAATGAGGATGTAAGAGAAAAAGTTTTAACAATATAAGGGTTGTTTATGTAATGAGTGTTGAAAAAAGAGTTGAAGATGACTGTGTCGTGGAAAACAACTTTAAAACAAGATTTCTAGATAGCTATGGTGCAACTATATCCATCGATTCTTGCTCTCAAGGTTAGCACATCAGTTCCCTAACATATAAACTAAAGGCAGAGAATTTGGATCCTCACAATATTAAGTTGCTCAACTAGAGAAAGGAAGAAAGAATAAAAAACTAAGAGATGTGTTTTCGTTCTGTGCAAGAGTGCATGGCCTTTTATAGCTCAATACACAATACAACAACAAAAAAATAGTGGCACATAAATTGTAATAATAATCAAGAATATTGGTTGTATTCAAAAAGTTGAATAATGACCCATTAAAAGTTTAAAACTGTAATGGCTAAGAATAAAAACATGTGAGGAAAATAAAAAATCGTTAGTCAGTGGAGATGTGTTTTCATTAATCAAATCCAAGTAGATCCATTGATTGAGCTTGAGGCTTGGCTTTGTGTTTGAGGCTTAGCTCTGTGTTTTTAAGCTTTCCATTAAAGAGATCCAAGACATGTTTTTGGTTTGGATTTGATGAGCAACATAATGTTGACGGAAGCAAAGGAGTGCGGGTAAGATTTTGAGTTTTTATATAGCAGTATTAATTTTATCAATGAAGTTATGGATTGGTGGTGCTATTGTCTCGTGGTTGGAATACGAAGTTGAATGAGGGAATGGTGGTTGTTGTTGGCTGCAGGAGCTTGTGCAATATCAAGAAACTCAACAACTTCTATTGTTAGGGAAACCAAAACTTAAAGAAAATAAAAAGGGTCTCGCGAATGAATCGGGGTGTAACGGTCCGATCTGGTCCGGTCTTTGACTAATATTACAGACCGGACCGATTAAATGAAAGTGGTTCAGTTCAGTTCGATCTTAATATACTTCATTCATAAAGATCGAACCAGACCGAACCGAATATAAACGGTCCGGTCCGATCCAAAAGTCTACTAATCCTATTTATTTATTCACATCTCTCTTACTAAAAAAACCTAGCATCCACAATGACAGCTAAGTCTCTCTCAAACTTCAGAACAGGTCTTCTCTCTATGCTCTCTCAAACTCTAATCCCTCTCCTATGACCAGAGCTTCCATCGCCTAACGCCCACCATCCACCGCCCCTTCTCAGTTGCGATCGACACCCACAACGCCTTCTCTACAGTGCTCAGCCACCCACAATATTCAGTCGCCCACAAACAACGCCTACAACACCCACAACACACTTTCTCCTCTATCTTTAATTTTTCTGTTTTTCTCAGTTTTTTCTGCTTTTCTGGTCTGGTTTTTATTTTTTCTGTAGCAACCCCATCTCGTGGACTGTAACTATGTAAATATAATGTTGTTGGGGACAGTGGTGGTGTGTTAGGAAGTTTAGGCCTTGTTAGGCGAGGGGGGTTTTGGCGCTGGTAAGTGGACTTGGGGCTTTGTTTTCCGACTCTGCTGTCTGCCTGTCTTAGCCTTTGTTTTTGATCTTTCCTGTATTCTTTTCGTGGGTATGTCTCATACATGGTTCTTAATAATATGTTTCAGTTATCCAAAAAGAAATTTTGTTTACTATAATTTATTGAAGATAGTGAATTAGGGATTATTTTGGATTTTTGGTACTTGGATTTAGGGCTTGGGTATGTATTAGTAAATCATAAGAATAAAAAATATATATAATAAACATGTAAAATCGGTTCGGTTCGGTCTACACGGTTTCAAAAATTGTCAGACTGTGAACCGAACCATTGGTCATTGGCCTGAATGAAAAGGGGATCAGACTAGACCATGAGACAAAATCGAATCAAATTTTTCAGTCCGGCTTGATTGGATATCACCAGTTTCACCATCTAAGATCGAACCACTTACACCCCTACGCACGAACCATGGAAAAGTTAAAGAAAGAAAGAAAAGAAGAGATACGCAGAAGGTGCGAGAGAAGCAAAGAAAAACACATGAAAAAAAGATTGAAATGAATTGCAGTAAGATAATAACAAGGAAAGAAAAAAGGAAAATGGAGAGAAACCCAAACAAGTGGGTATGCAACATGAACACAGAAGAAAAAGGGGATATTGCATGCGCTTGACACGAAAGGAAAGCAAATTTGCGTGGAAGTTTTATTTTATTTTTGTTTAGGTGACAACGTGTGTTGATTCTTTTTGCTGTCAAATGGACCTGCATGGTCTGAAACAATAATGTCACGTGTATATTCAGAATTTACATCTGCATATACATTTATTTGTCTTATATATATGCATATCCATTTGTTTCTGCATATATGACAAGCTTATGTAAATCCAGATGTCAATTCTGGATATACATATAACATCACTCTGTCTGAAAATAATAATGGTAAGAAATTTTTTGACTAGAAGATTGTTTGAATCATATAAAAAATGAAAAAATTAGGTTAGTTTAAGCTTTTTTTGGATTATATTTGATAATTTGGACTTTCATACATAATTTGAGTTTAAAATGATCAAAATCCAAATAGAAATGACTTTCATTAAATTTGAGTAAAAATGAGATGATCGACATATATTCCAGAATTTTAAAATAATAAATCATTAAAAATGATATGTACTAGGATTACGTTAAATCAGTCTAAGAACTAAAAATAAAACAGTTTTGGAATGTTATGGAAATTTATAAGGATGTCAAAAATAAAAATACTTTAACAAAGAACTATTTTCCAAAAATGTCGTTTAGGCTTCCTGAAACCATACAAATCGAAATTGAATAAAATTCTATTTTTTCATTTTCATAAGTCGTAGAATAATAAATTTATTCCTTGAAAATAATGATACAATCGAATTTTTGATATGACGATTCAATCATTAAATTGTCATGTTAAATCCTCAATTACGCTAACTGTAACATCCCCAATTTTATTAAAATATAAAATATTTTCATGTGTGGTTAATTTTCTATGAAAATATATTTGTAAATAATCATCAAAGTGAATTTTAGTGAAAACATCACCCAAAGATCGTGTCATATCTCATTTGTTAATCGTTGGATCGTGCTTAAATTTGCAGACAAGCTTGTCAACCCTCTTATCTTCAAATTCAATGGTGGAATTTATGTTTGGTGATAAAAAGCCTAGACAATCGATTTTCAGATGTGACAATCAATTATCTTGTCATTTTCAAAATGACAATTGATTGTCTGGTCATGACAATCGATTGTCATGAGTTTGCAGAACCAACACTAAGTTAGTTTAAGACTGAAATCATGGCTCTACACATTTTTAACCACAAATTTTCACAAAATATCAACCCTTGCACTGTGGTAGATTGATAATGTCATTTGGGGAGGAGTTATTTTAAGTATTCAATTGTTATACTCCCTCCATATTCGTCAACAAACCCAAACACCCCTTGAAAACATGTTTTTCTGGTGCTCACTTCTTCCAATTCGTTTTCTACGTTCCAAGCCTCAAATTCTTACAAATCCTATACCATCTTGAAGCTTGTTGAACCCTCTTCAATTAGAGACCGAGTTTGTGCAATTTTGTGGAGTGTTGAAGGAGTTATACACCTGCAAAGTTATGTGTTTGAAACTGAAATCTGGAATTTCAGAACCTTGAAGCCTTGTTCTGTGAGTCCGTGTGGTAAGCTCGAGCATCCTTTGAGCTTCAAACTTGTTCTAATATCAAGTTTATATATCCTAGTTTAAGTTCTAATCCTCTTTTGTGATTTTCCTTGGCATATTCTTGATGAAAAATCCCAATAAAGTATGCTTGTTGAAGCTGTAACAGTGCTATGGCTGAACTTGTTATGGTACAAATTCGTGTCAACTCCAATCTTTCAAGCCTCAAATCCTTTCGATAACTTCAAATAGGTATGGGAGATTTTATTCATATCGCTAGGATTAATGTTTGAAGGTTCGAGATACTAGGTATGCATAATATGTTAAACATAAACCATGAGAAGGTTGCTTGGTTTGGAGACCAAGACAACCCATGGTTCTTTATAAAATCTTGACTTGAGCAAGTTAAAATGATGAATACGAGCTAATAGAATATTGAAACTTGACTATTTTGCAATGAAATTGAATTTCACATGTTGAGTTGTCATTTTACGTGTTTTATGTGAATTGTGCAATTGGACGTGGAATTGATGTAATTGTTGCTTATAACTTGATTGAACATGTCAAATATATTGTATTTAAGTTCTGTTTTGAATCGTTTTTGGCTAAAGTCAAGTGCATCAAATTTTGACATATTGAAACCCGGTTCAGTGTGTTGATTTTCTGCAAAGCAATCGATTGTCGAGTCTTGACAATAGATTGTCGTGTTGGCTGAAAGCCAAAATTTGAGATTTTTACGTGATAATTGATTGTCTAACCCTGACAATCGATTATCCTGACTCAGAATCACCATTTTACCAATTTTGATGACACTTAGCTTTATCCAAAAACTCCTTTATTGACTTTGGAAATGATATTTATAAATATTTGAAGATTTAAAGTGATGAATATGATAGAGTAACGAATATCCCAAAGATTTGTGTAAGTATAATACGAGATGTAAGTTTAATAATTGTTGAGTTTGATAACAATCATTCAAGAATAATTCCTAATAAAGTGGAATGCGATGATGAGAAGAATTGAATAAAATTAAAGTGAAGAATGAATAAGAATTTCTTCATGCATGGTTTGGTATGAAGGTCGAGCCCGAAAGAATTCAGAAGGTACGAGTATTTTATGTGAAATGAGTATAAGGAACGTACACAAGAATGATGAGAATCCCGATATATCGTGTCCGGTAGGAACGGGCCTAGTGCGAATAAGAGAATATTCGTAGGCGATATATTACTAGAATCCGGATCTTACCGTGTCTTGTGGGAAGAGACCTGGTGCGAATATTTTTGGAAACCAACAAGCGGGCTTAACAATTACTAGAGGGGGGTGAATAGTAATATGGAAGCAACAGTGACTAATTTTCGGTGCAATTAAAAGATAATTGATCAAAAGCTTGTTTTTCTGAAATTGGGCAATTTACTCGAGTGAAATGAAGAACACTCGAGTGAAAGTCCACGAAATACTCGAGTGAATTGAAAAACACTCGAGTGTTTTATGCAGAACAGAAAGGAGCAGTTTCAGATAAATTTAGCAAAATGATTCAATTTCTTAAAGACTAATCCAGGGCAGATATAAATCAAAGTAGAGGGCAATTAAACTAAGTTAAAACAAGTTGAAAACAAGTTAATTGCAACCAATTGCTACTAGAATTATAAAAGCCCCTTTCTAGAGAACTTAGGGTTTGGTTTTACTTGAAAACTAAGAAAGCTATAAAAGAGAGAGACAACACCAATTTTATCCTGGTTCACACTCAATATAGAGTGCTAATCCAGTCCCCCTAATCAACTTAGGAGTTTCTACTAGTAATCAAATTGTTAGAAATTACAAGGATAAATTGAGATTCCTCACTCAATCCTAACCCTTTTCAAGAGTGTACCAAACTCTTGAAATTTCTACCCCAACTTGATTTGGTGATGAAGAGTCTCTTCTTCTTAAGCTTCTTGGAACCTCCAAGAGCCCACCAAGCTAAGAATCCTCTTAGTCTTTGTGCTTGAGAACCTCCCAAGGCTTGAGAACTTGGATACCTCACCAAGTACTTGGATATCTCACCAAGATTTTCTAAACAAGCTAAAGTGTTTGAGTGTTTGAGAATTTTAAAACAAATAATTCTCTTACAAATGAAGCACACTCTCTTAACTCACTAAGACAAATAATAAAGATGAATGCTTGGTTGAGTTTAGAGAGAGAAAATGATTTTAACACTTGAGAGAGAGAGAATCAATGATAGAATGTAAGCTTGTTCTCTTGGATAATGGCCACTATTCAGAATATAAGTAAGGGGACAAAAGGGAAGGAAAAACCAAGTTATTCTTCCTTTTTGTCATCTTCTAACGTTTAAAAAATTTGCTGTCAGACCTAAATCACTCGAGTCTTTTTGGAAACACTCGAGTGTTTTGTGGTCAACTCTGATAGTATTGCCTTTTTACTTTATCCAACGGCTATATTACTGAAAATTCATAAATCACTCGAGTGAATTGAGAATCACTCGAGTGAATTGGTCAATGTTGGAAAAATTAAGTTTTCTAACATTGTTTTCAATTCTCTTCTCAAGTCTGATTGGTTTTAATCTCAACCTTTCATGCATGAATATTATTTGACCTTATGTGAGAATAAAAACCTAAACTACCCACTCTCATAAATAAAATACATTAAGAATAAATGAGAATGAATAATTAAACTAAGCACTTGATCTTCTTTATTGTTGGGCTTGCATTCTTCAAATTAAGTCCATAATTTAATTACATTGTCATCATCAAAATTAATCCACCTTAATCGGAGATTTGATTTTACAATCTCCCCCTTTTTGATGATGACAAAATAAATAAACCTCTAGCACTTGAGAGCTCCCCCTCAATCTAGGAACCTTTTTAACCTGTACAATCCAGAAAATGCCAAGCACAACGTAATACAATAATAATCATAATCAAGTGTTCATCGGTATCAGAGTAAGAGCATATATCATCAGAGTGTAAACAAGAAAACGGAAAAAAAATATGCTCTTTTCTCTTTAATCTCCTTTCTCCCCCTTTTTGTCATGATAAAAAAAAATAACATTTTGGAAAAAAAAGGTGGAGAATGAAGGATACCAATAAGAAAACTTTCCCTTAAGAGTAAATAAGAATCAAAATATGACTATGAAGCAATATTGAAAAACCATGAAGGAACATGAAAGCCATGAAGAAAACATGATTAATGCACAAACATCATTAATCCACCATACACAAACCATAAAACATGAGTTTGAAAATAGGTACATCCAACTCCCAACAAAATTAACAAAAATCTCAAAATAACGAAATAAAGTCATAAAGCATAAAATCTAGTGCAAAACTAGAAGAAATTTTGAGAAATTGGGGTTTTGGGGAGTTAGGGTTTTGGAAAGGGAATGATGAATTTGAAGCTCAAAAACTTGAATTTGATGGGAAATAGGAGTAGAAATGAGTTTAGAAGATGAAATAGAGTTGAAATATGACTGATAACTGAGTTTAGAAAATCGCAGCTGCATCAGACTATAACTGATGTATTCACTCGAGTGAATTTTAAAACACTCGCGTGTTTTTCAGAAAACCTGAAAAACACTCGCGTGAAAATGAATTCACTCGCGTGTTGGCCGAAAGATGGATTTTCAGAAATCTGTAGTTCACTCGAGTGAAATGGGATTCACTCGAGTGTTGGCCGAAAATACTCGAGTCTTTTCAAAAAGACTCTCGTATTTTCCATCAGACTTGCTCAAAATTTTTTTCAATTAAAACTGATTTAATTTTGAATTAAAATTACTCGAGTGATTTAAGAAACACTCGAGTGTTTTTATCAGTTATGCTGAAAATCACAGTTTTAAAACATAAAACACAAAATTCACCACATGTAATGAAAACAATAGATAGGAAACTTAATCACACACAATTAAAGACATAAATTCATAACATCTCAAGGTAATTTCAAACAAGTATCATCACACACTAAATTTAGACATACTTGGTGATTTTCAAATGGCACAAATCAATTAGTTTATACTTGACTCCTCTAAAATACCAAGTTCCCTTCTTATATGATAGAAGGTATCCCTTGGCGATGGTTTTGTAAAAATGTCCGCTAATTGATTTGTGGTACTTACAAATTCAATTGTGCAATCACCCTTTTGAACATGATCCCTTAGGAAATGATGTCTAATTTCAATGTGTTTAGTCCTTGAGTGATATACTGGATTCTTAGTTAGATTGATGGCACTCGTGTTATCGCATTTTAATGGAACACTTTCTAATTTTAAACCAAAATCCGATAATTGTTGTTTCATCCACAAGAGTTGAGCACAACAACTACCGGCGGCGATATATTCCGCTTCGGCGGTGGAAAGAGCAACACAAGCTTGCTTTTTAGAAAACCATGACACTAATGAACTTCCCAAAAAATGGCAAGTACCACTAGTGCTTTTGCGATCAAGCTTGCATCCCGCAAAGTCGGAATCCGAATAGTCAACTAAACTAAGACTAGCATCCCTAGGATACCATAATCCGGTGTTAATTGTTCCTTTAAGATATTTAAAAATATGTTTAACTGCGGATAGGTGTGATTCTTTAGGATTTGCTTGAAAACGGGCACACATGCATACACTAAACATAATATCCGGTCTAGATGCGGTAAGATATAGAAGACTACCTATCATGCCCCTATATTTACTAACATCAACCGGTTTACCTATGTCATCATTGTCTAGGTAGCATGTTGTGCTCATGGGAGTGTATGTTTCTTTGCATTTGTCCATTCCGAATTTTCCAAGGAGCTCCTTGCAATATTTTCCTTGATGCACAAAAATCCCCTCCTTGACTTGCATGATTTGAAGTCCTAGGAAGAACTTGAGCTCCCCCATCATGGACATTTCAAATTCCTTTTTCATCAAATTAGAGAACTTTCTACACAAGGACACGTTAGTGACACCAAAGATAATATCATCTACATATATTTGCACTAACAAAATGTCCTCTTTGGTTTTATAGATGAATAGTGTATTATCAACCTTGCCCCTTTGAAAGGCATTTTCTAATAGAAAGGTACTTAATCGATCATACCAAGCTCTAGGAGCTTGTTTTAATCCATAAAGTGTCTTTTTCAACTTGTAAACATGGTTTGGAAACTCATGACTTTCAAAACCGGGTGGTTGCTTAACATACACTTCTTCATTTATGAAACCATTCAAGAAAGCACTCTTGACATCCATTTGATAAAGAGTAAAATTCATAATTGATGCAAAGGCAAGCAAGATTCGGATTGCCTCAAGATGTGCAACCGGAGCAAAGGTCTCATCATAATCAACACCTTCCTCTTGGTTGTACCCTTGGGCAACAAGTCTCGCTTTGTTTCTTATAATCAAACCGGATTCATCAAGTTTATTTCTATAAATCCATTTTAAACCAATTATGGTATGATCATCGGGTATAGGCACTAATTCCCAAACATCATTTCTAACAAATTGATTTAGCTCTTCTTGCATGGCCATAACCCAATGTTCATCCATAATTGCTTCCTTAATTGAATTTGGTTCGATTTGAGAAACAAAGGAAACAAAATGACAAATGTTTTGAATTGACCTACGAGTTAATACTCCCTTTTGAAAGATCTCCTATGACATTGTCAATAGGGTGAGCTTTCACCGTTTTCCAAGCCGGATCAAGTTCATCTTTGACTTCTCCTTCATCCTTTGATTTTTCCATCTCTTTGTCAACATTTGAAATCTCAAGTCCATCATCACTACCCTCACATAAAACACTATCTTCTTTCGAAGACTCATTAAAAACAACATGAATTGATTCTTCAATAGTCATAGTTCGTTTATTATACACTCTAAAAGCTTTACTATGAGAAGAGTAACCCAAAAATATTCCCTCATCCGATTTAGAATCAAATTTTCCAAGTTGATCTTTTCCATTGTTTAAAATGTACACTTTGCATCCAAAAACATGGAAATGGGATATATTGGGTTTTCTACCTTTGTAAAGCTCATAGGGGATTTTCTTTATCATGGGCCTAATTAAAATTCTATTCATTACATAACAAGCCGTATTAACGGCATCGGCCCAAAAGTATTGAGGTACTTGAGAATCATTTAACATGGTTCTAGCAAGTTCCTCTAGCACCCTATTTTTCCTCTCAACAACTCCATTTTGTTGTGGAGTTCTAGGTGCCGAATATTGGTGCTCAATTCCATGCTCATCACAAAATCTATCAAATTTATAGTTTTCAAATTCACCTCCATGGTCGGTTCGAATAATAATCACTTCTTGATTTATTTGGTTTTGTGCAAGTTTAATGTGGCGTTTAAAAGACTTGTAGGTCTCACTCTTAGCACTTAAAAACAATGTCCATGTAAATCTTGTAAAATCATCAACAATCACCAAGGCATAGTAGTTGCCACCAAAGCTTTTTACTTGAGAGGGTCCAAACAAGTCCATGTGAAGCATCTCCAATGGTCTTGTTGTGGACACATCATTTTTGGAACCAAAATGATTTTTAGTTTGTTTGCACTTCTTGCAAGGAGTGCGATCACCTTTAATTTGGAAATTAAGCTTTGGTAACCCAACTACTAAGTCTTTGGATTGAAGTTTCTTAAGTTGATTTACATTAATGTGAGCGGTCCTTCGATGCCATAACCAAGTATCACTTTCTTTGCTAATTAAACATTTTGAAACTAAAGAAGTCATATTATTCAATTCAACCATGTAAGTGTTATTAGACCTTTTTCCAACAAATTTGATAGATTCATCTTTGTCACTTTTTATGAGACAATGAGTAGAGGTAAATAATACATGGTTACCAATATCACATAATTGACTAATGTTCAAAAGATTATGTTCTAATCCTTGAACATAAAGTACATTATCAATAACCAAGTTGGAAGAATTACCAATTTTACCTATACCAAGTATTTTGCCTTTGTTGTTGTCTCCATATGTGACATATCCCTTTTCCTTAGGAGTAAGCTCAATGAAGTGTCGCTTATCTCCCGTCATGTTCCTAGAACATCCACTATCAAGTATCCAAAGTTGTTTTCCGGTTCCAAGGCACACCTACAAGACACAATCACTTGCTCATTTTGGGTACCCAAATTATGTTGGGTCCCTTTTTGTTAGTCTTGGATGATTCTTCCTTCTTAATCCAAACATAAGTACCATTTTGAATTCCAAAAGATTTGATATGGCACTTATTGTTTGTATGTCCAAATTTTCCACAATAAAAGCAAGTTGGTTTCTTTGTAAAATCAATTTTTGAGAATGAACCAACCACTTTATTTTTCTTTTTCTTGTGGACATATCCTAGACCGGTTTTGTTTGAGTTGTGTCTAAGAGAACCAATTAACCGATCTAGGTTTTTATCACTTTTGTTAAAAGTGTTGAGTTTGATTTTCAAATCATTAACTTCTTTTTCAAGCACACAACACTTTTCACAATGAGTGATGGTATATAAGTGATTTGCATTCTCACAAACATGACTAGAGTTAGCAAGTTCCAAGGATGCATTTTGGAGTTTCAAATCATTAATAGATTTTTCTAATTCATTGATTTCCTTTTGATACTCCAAAAGCTTCTTTCCTTTTTCTTTGTTAACTTTAGCAAGTCTCTCAAATTGAGTTAACATTTCATTATATTCACTTAGCAAATCATCATAAGAAATAGTATGAGAGGAGGTGTAAGAATAATTAGATGATACCTCATCCTCACTCTCATTGTCTTTTCTTTCACTACTTGAGGAGGCTTCATTGTCATTCTTGGCCATGAGGCATAGCTTGGCTTCCTCATCATCCGAACTACTTGAGGATGACTTGGAATCCTTTTCCGGTTCATCCCAAACAATGTAAGTTCTTTTCCCCTTGCCATCTTGAGTCTTCCTCTCATTCTTTCTCAAGTGGGTGGGACATTCCATTTTTATGTGTCCTATCCCACCACACTCATGACATTTCACACTCTCACTTGAGCTCTTGTTTATTTGCTTGTTATCCTTGGATCTTTTGTCTTGAGGTCTCTTGTCCTTAGAGAATGATGAACTACCCTTTTTGCCTTTGAGGAATTTGTTGAACCTCTTGGCAAATAAACCAATCTCTTCCTCATTTAGAGCATGATCGGAGCTTTCACTTGAAGATTCATCTTCATCCTCTTTTGACATTTTGGTTGAGGCTTTTAGAGAGATGCTCTTCTTTTTCTTGTCCGAATCTTCATTTAGGTGAAGTCTTGATAGTTCCATCTCATGTTCTTGGAGCTTTCCAAACAAGGTGGTCAAGTCCATAGATTTTACATCCTTAGCTTCCTTGATGGCGGTCACCTTAGGTTTCCATCTCCTATCAAGACATCTCAAGACTTTGTTAGTAGTTTCACCATCTCTAAATTCCTTTCCTAAACCAATCAATTGGTTAACGATATGTGTGAACCTTGTTTGCATATCATTGATAGACTCATTAGGGAACATATGAAAGAGCTCATATTCATGAGTTAAAGCATTTAATCTTGAGTCTCTAACTTCACTAGTTCCCTCATGAGTAATTTGCAAGGTATCCCACATTTCTTTAGCCGATTGACATTGTGAAATCCTATGAAATTCATTTTTGGACAAAGCGGAGAAGATGATATTTTTAGCTTTTAAATCATATGAAACTTTCTTTTTATCATCTTCATTCCAACTTGTCCTAGGAATAACAATGGTTTCACCATTAATCACTCTTCTAGGAATATAAGGACCTTTTTCAATTGCATCCCAAATATCGGTGTCTATTGCTTCTAGAAAGACTCTCATCCTAACCTTTCAATAAGAATAATCTTCACCATTGAAGAATGGAGGTCGGTTAAGAGACATAGACCCTTCTTGTTGATTGTTAGAGCCCATTGTTTCCAAAAGGATCTTTTTCGAAAAAGCTTTTACGCTCGATCTTTCGACCGAGCTCTGATACCACTTGTTGGAAACCAACAAGCGGGCTTAGCAATTACTAGAGGGGGGGTGAATAGTAATATGGAAGCAACAGTGACTAATTTTCGGTGCAATTAAAAGATAATTGATCAAAAACTTGTTTTTCTGAAACTGGACAATTTACTCGAGTGAAATGAAGAACACTCGAGTGAAAGTCCACGAAATACTCGAGTGAATTGAAAAACACTCGAGTGTTTTATGCAGAACAGAAAGGAGCAATTTCAGAGAAATTTAGCAAAATGATTCAATTTCTTAAAGACTAATCCAGGGCAGATATAAATCAAAGTAGAGGGCAATTAAACTAAGTTAAAACAAGTTGAAAACAAGTTAATTGCAACCAATTGCTACTAGAATTATAAAAGCCCCTTTCTAGAGAACTTAGGGTTTGGTTTTACTTGAAAACTAAGAAAGCTATAAAAGAGATAGACAACACCAATTTTATCCTGGTTCACACTCAATATAGAGTGCTAATCCAGTCCCCCTAATCAACTTAGGAGTTTCTACTAGTAATCAAATTGTTAGAAATTACAAGGATAAATTGAGATTCCTCACTCAATCCTAACTCTTTTCAAGAGTGTACCAAACTCTTGAAATTTCTACCCCAACTTGATTTGGTGATGAAGAGTCCCTTCTTCTTAAGCTCCTTGGAATCTCCAAGAGCCCACCAAGCTAAGAATCCTCTTAGTCTTTGTGCTTGAGAACCTCCCAAGGCTTGAGAACTTGGATACCTCACCAAGTACTTGGATACCTCACCAAGATTTTCTAAACAAGCTAAAGTGTTTGAGTGTTTGAGAATTTTACAACAAATAATTCTCTTACAAATGAAGCACACTCTCTTAACTCATTAAGACAAATAATAAAGATGAATGCTTGGTTGAGTTTAGAGAGAGAAAATGATTTTAACACTTGAGAGAGAGAGAATCAATGATAGAATGTAAGCTTGTTCTCTTGGATAATGGCCACTATTCAGAATATAAGTAAGGGGACAAAAGGGAAGGAAAAACCAAGTTATTCTTCGTTTTTGTCCTCTTCTAACGTTTAAAAAATTTGCTGTAAGACCTAAATCACTCGAGTCTTTTTGGAAACACTTGAGTGTTTTGTGGTCAACTCTGATAGTGTTGCCTTTTTACTTTATCCAACGACTATATTACTGAAAATTCATAAATCACTCGAGTGAATTGAGAATCACTCGAGTGAATTGGTCAATGTTGGAAAAATTAAGTTTTCTAACATTGTTTTCAATTCTCTTCTCAAGTTTGATTGGTTTTAATCTCAACCTTTCATGCATGAATATTATTTGACCTTATGTGAGAATAAAAACCTAAACTACCCACTCTCATAAATAAAATACATTAAGAATAAATGAGAATGAATAATTAAACTAAGCACTTGATCTTCTTTATTGTTGGGCTTGCATTCTTCAAATTAAGTCCATAATTTAATTACATTGTCATCATCAAAATTAATCCACCTTAATCGGAGATTTGATTTTACAAATATGACGCTATTCGTAGGCGGTAGATCCAAAGATCCCGATATACTGTGTCTTGTGGAAAGAGGCCTGGTGCAGATAGGACGCTATTTGTAGACAGTATATCAGAGTTGATGTCCCGGTATGACGTGTCCCTTGGGAAATGACTTGGTGCAGATACGAAGGAGTGTATTTGTAGGCGTCAGGACCCAGTGTACGCGTAACCCTTATACAGTTAAGATGTTTATTAAAAGTGACAAATGTACCTACGAATCCTTTCGGGGAAATGAATGAAAGAGTTTGACATTGCATACATATTAATAAGTTAATAATTCTGAATGATAAGACACTTACTTAACATGCATCATTTGCATTGTGATTTGTGGTTATGTATTTGGTGTTCAATCATTAATCTGCTGACGTGATATGACAAGTGATTTACTTCCATCTACCATGTCTGGTGGTAGGTAAAAGTAGCAGCCGGAGTCAGTTCACATATCAAGCCAGAGACTCAGGAGGAAAATAGGAAGATGCTCAGTTAATTATTGACTGGACTTGATCCATTGTAACACCGAAATGATGTATTTTAAAGAAATAATTTTATTCACTAATCTTGAATAAAGGGAATTTTTACTTTTCCCCAACAGCGGTCATAAATAAATTATTTTATTTCCTTTATAAAAGACAAGAGTATTACATTAACTATAAGTTAGTAAAATTGCAGGGTTTCAAGAAATTGATTAAAACACTTAATTAAACTGGTGTAAATTAAATTTTAATTGGTTCCAAAATTGATTGTAACTTGAACCAATTTTAATTTGGTTTTTATTCGGATTATGAACCATCTTATTAAATCAAATAATGGTTTAGTTCAATAAACCATAAACCTAAACTATATCATGTGTTTCAGTTTAATTTAGTTTGATTTTTTCCTTAAAACCAAACCATGAACAACCTTACTTGTAGTTGTTAGGAGTAGTTTCTAAAATGATTTCTCCCATTTTAGATGTAAGGTTTTTTTGAAACATTTTTTTATTTAATGTAAGCACTTATTTTAATTTTAATGGCATTTAATTACTTTTATTACCGTAAATATCTCTATTTACTCTAAATTTTTTAGAGTATTAATAATAATTATATGATCAATTTTCTATGTTGCAATAATACTGGTATGGTACTGAATACGAGATACAACATTTTCTAAAAAATTGAGGTACGAGTATTACAATATAATTTCAATATATATATACACACACACAAACAATTTACAAATAAATAATCTTAGCATTGGAGTATGATTTGAAAATCTTAAAATTAGATGTTGAGACCCAAAATAAGCCTAGAAATTAGGATGAGAGATTAATTATGACATTAAAATACAAATTCTAAGGTAAAAATAATATTATTAGTATGATCCAAACCCAAAATACACTTAAACAAATCAATTATAAGTACTCAAGAGAAACGTATATGTACCAATATCCAATATGTATTAAGTATGGATACGTTACCAATTTCGAAGTACCCATATTTCAGAGATAATTTTAAACAAGTAAAATGTTATCAATTCGAATACAATAACAACTTTAACTAACTTGTTTAATTCTCATCCTTTTCTCTTATTGAGACTTACATTTGGACTTTTGATAATGAGGGAATATTATTTTTGCAAGTTAAGAAATAGAAGTAATTTCGATACTTTAGTAAAATTACTTTTTCCAAAAATATAAAAATATTTATAAAAGAGAGTGTGTTTGGTAAAATTGAAAAAGTTTGATTACGATTATATTTTATTATCATTATAAGAAATCTTTCTATAACCTATGTATTAGGTGTATAGGTTAATCACCTTTTAAAAAGTTAAGTGTGTGTTGAAAATTGAAATACTTAATAAATAAAAAATTATTTAATTATCCAATACAATTTTACTATTTATGTTATCTTATCATATATATGAGATGTATAGGATAGAAAAATTGATTATACTATAAATTTGTTTATATTTGGTTATGTTTGGTGAAAAGTGATTTGAAAATAATATATTTTCGTTTTGATTGTGTAAATTATTTTTTTTAGAGTGAAGGAACACTTTGGTCCCTCAAGTTTTTCGACAGGGACACTTTAGTCCCTCAAGAAATTTAATTCATTTTTAGTCCCTCATGTTTTCCAAAAGTACAAATTTAGTCCCTTAACGAAGTGGCTAACGGAAATTGGACATGGACTAAATTGTCACTTTTGGAAAACTTTGGGGACTAAAAATAAATTAAATTTCTTGAGGGACTAAAGTGTCCCTGTCGAAAAACTTGAGGGACCAAAGTGTCCTTTCACTATTTATTTTTAATGCTCCATCCGTTTTATGAATAGTGTATTTTAAGGTTATACACGAGTTTTAAGAAATGATTAAATGATATAAGAATTTGGGGTATTTCGATTAAAATACCCTTATATAATTATTATTGAAAAGAGATAAAGATACTGGATGTAACACCCTACCTTAATTACTACTCTAATTACCCCGATTAGGTTTGGTGACTTGAAAATTTCTTTTTAAAACTCTTAGTTAATTAAATTACTTATGAAAATCTCCGTAAAATCGGGCGAAATTTACTTTATTTTAGGGACATTCCCAAAATATAGTTTTCCTGAAAACCTATATAAAACTAACTTATTAATAATACACAACAAACATAGCCATTTACACACATTCAAATCTCTTTACTTTTTCTCTTATTATTACATTTCTATTCATTCTCAATTCCTTTTTCCGTTTTGTCTCATTATTACATTGCTTTCTTTCTTTCTTTCTCATTAATCATCCCGAGCCACTAGGACCCTCAGGATTGTTCACAATTATCCTCTGAGCTACTAGGACCGTCGGAGTTGTGTTTTCAATTCATTATTCTCTAAGCTACTAGGACCGTCAGAACTATTTTTAATTATTTCCGGAGTCGCTTGGACCGTCCGGTTAATTATTCCCTGAGCCACTAGGATCGTCAGGGTTGCGCTAGGTTATCCCCAGAGTCGCTTAGACCATCTGGGTTGCGCTTCAACGGAGCCACTAGGACCGTCTGTCGATATTACTCTTACTTTCCTCAGGTGTTAACACACCAATCATACATTCAATGCACACACATACATACACAATTATCTCCATCCTATTGAGTTAATAGTCACATAGGTCTCCGAAAGATACTTGAGGAATCAGTTAGGTCCCTGAAAGATTTGTGGAATCTCTTAAACCCCTCAAAGATCATTTTGGCGTCACATTAGTCCCCCCCATTCAATTTCGTCAGGATGGACCTGATGTAATTCTATGTGGCACGTTAAATGCTTTGTCGGCTAATGCGATGTTGGAATGTTAAGAATGTGCCATGTTTGGGCCAACAAAGAATTTATTGTGTCACATAGAATTCCGTTAGGTCCCTCATGGGGGAACTAATGTGATGCCAAATTGATATTTGGGGGGTTTAAGAGATTCCACAAATCTTTCAGGGACCTAACTGATTCCAAAATGATCTTTGGGGGGTTTAAGAGATTCCACTAATCTTTCAGGGACCTAACTGATTCCACAGGTATCTTTCGGGGACCTATGTGACTATTAACTCAAATCCTAATCATCTATTCACACACACATAATCACATACTCACATGTAACACATTCATATATTTACACATAGCACAATCATATACTAACACATAGCACAAACATATATTTACACATAGCACAATCATATAATTACATACCACCTCATCATTTATTCACTCACCCTCTTAGGTGTGTTCATCTCACGTTAATAGTATAATTCCATTTTCCCCTTTTACACTCATCATTAATTTGTTAACTACCTAGTTTTCATTCTAATTTCATTATAAGTTCTAATGTTGTTAACCTATTCATTTCCTAATTTCATTATTCATTTAAAGTTCCTTTGTTTTAACCTAGTGGTCAATTATTCATACATTTAACACATACACAAGCATCTCAAATTCATCCCTCAATTATGTTACTCATTAACTTAATATAACCTAAATTCATTTCAACCCTAACCCCTCATATACTTCACACACATATTATCCTTCGAACTTAGTAACACAATCTTATATACATAAAATCACATCATAATACAATACATGCACACATATCATTATCAACAACATCACACACATACACATATAATCATGCTATTCAAGTGGTCTCATTTCTTTATTATCATTCTTAGCTCATTACCAATATTTCTTCCTACACCTAAATTCACAATTAACATAGTAAGGTTCATTTCATTTAATTCATTCATAACCGATTATTAACATCTACTACCCTATTGTTTATTCTCATAACTAATCTTTTCTATTCCTAGCCACCACTATAAACAACCTAGAAATCATGTCCTAAATAAAAGTAATACAATCCTCTTACCTTAACCTTGTAGAGAGAGGAAAGAGTACCAAACCCTAACTCTTTTTGAACCACAACCAAATAGCCACCAAGTGTGTAGTGAGAGGGAAGAAGAGAGCTTGATTCTCCTAGACTTAGTGTAGAGAGAGAAAACTTCAATGGTTATGGAGGAGAGAGAAAGTGAACCCTAACCCATTATGATCAAAGTATGTAGAAGCTCATGGTTAGAGATGATGATGATTTATGCAAATTGAAGGAAGAGAGGAAAAAAACTTGCATCAATCTTACCTAAAGTTTGAGGTCTCCCACATGGTGGGTGTTTTAAATTCTAAGGGAAGAGAGGGAAAGAGTGAAAACGTGAGGGAGAGAGAGAAATGGCTGTTTTAATTTTTTTTTTTTAAAAATATACATGTGAAAAAACATTTTCTAAAAAAAACTTTAAAATTAAAATAAAATCAAAGTATTAGACTATTAGTCTCTGATAATTTTTCACTATCCTAATTTAGTTTTTAAAATTTATAAATGTATATTTAGTTTCTTAAAATTTTTGGATATTCCAATTTGGTTCCTCAAAATTTTCTTATATACCAACTTGGTCCTTCATATTGTAAGGACCAAGAACCAAGGAAAATTTGTATATTCAAATAATTTTAGTGATTAAATTAATAGATCCGAAAATCTTGAAGCATATTTATAAATTTTTAAATATCAACAACTAAATTTAATGGCTTATTTTTATCTCTAGTATCTAAAATTTCAGTATGTTTTGATTTTAGTCCATAATAGTTATTTTGATCGAAAGTATTCATTAAATTTTTCAAATATTTTGGTTTTGGTACTCGTTGTTAGGAAAAATATGTAATCTGCTCATGTCTATAGCGAAACACCACATTAACAACCACGTGATGTGAGATAATGCAAAATAGGTGACATGACACTAATGATATAGACAGGCATATGCAAAATGATCTTATAACAAAAGGTCTCATTCTCAAAATTTTGTGTTAATGGACTTAAACAATGTCATATAAATTAAAATGTTTAAAAAATAAATCTCCATCAAAATATCTTTTAAAAACTAAAATCAAACCAGGTGAAACATCAAACACCAAGTTGTGCGCATCAATTGAAATCGAGGAAGAAGAGGTAAACTGAGATCCGATTGAAGAAGAAGAAGAACAGAAACGAGAGCGAGAGCGAGATTGATCTGAATTCTGAAGTGTGATCGATGGGAAAGGAGAGTAGTAGCAATCCAATGCAGTGGCTGAATGCGATGGTTTCCGAACCTTACTACCTCTTTCATTTCTTCACTTTCTTCTCCTATTTCGTCATTCGCTTCAACTTTGTTTCCCATCTCTTAGCTCCTCACCTCCTCGCCCTTCTTCTTCGTCGCGTATCTCTCTCTCTTTCCCTCTCTCTCTCTCTCATCTTATTGATTGATTCTTTGCAAATTGCTTACTTTACTTGTTACCTTTCTTTTCTTTTGTCTCGCAGGAAATACAATGGCTGTTAGTGTTTGCCGTATTGGCTCTCATCAAGGTATACTTTCAAATTTTACTCCACACTTCATAATCATTTTAGAACTTTACAATTTGAAAAAAGAATCAACAGTCACCATTTTTTGTTGTAGGCAAACATTTTTTTTTTTTAAAAAAGAGTGAAGGTGTCCCTCAAGTTTTTCGACAGGTTAGTCCATCAAGAAATTTAATTCATTTTTAGTCCCAAAGTTTTCCAAAAGTGACAATTTAGTCCCTATCCAATTTCCGTTAGCCACTTCGTTAAGGGACTAAATTGGTACTTGTGGAAAACACGAGGGACTAAATTGGTACTTTTGGAAAACATGAGGGACTAAAAATGAATTAAATTTCTTGAGGGACTAAAGTGTTCGTGTCGAAAAACTTGAGGGACCAGAGTGTCCCTTCAATCTAAAAAAAATTTTAGGGGTAGGGTAAGTTAGTGCACTCATCAGGGTTTGAACCTGGACACTCGTACTTTATGACTCGCAGCTTAACCAACTGAACTGACTCTTAACCATTAACTCTCTAATTTGTTGGATGATAATAAACTTGTGTTGTTGTTCCTCTCCCTAAGAATGGTGGTGTTAAATGTTTCTTTAGCACGTTACGAGCATGTTTGAAAATACGTTGGAAGTTGCCAAACGTGTGAGTTTGGAATAGTGTTGAACTTGATTTTTTTTTCCAACGCAGGTAAGATTAGCTTCTGCGTTAAAGAATCAGTTCTGGCCCAAATTGAATTCGTTCCAAACATGCACTACATGATGGCTGAGAATATGATACCTAATCATTCCATGTTTGGTTGCCATATTTGGTTGATAGTTTTAAACTTTCCTTTGATTGATATTTTTTTTTTTATAAATTAACATTTATCAAAAACAAGAGGTTAGAAATAGGATGGCATGGAAGTCGTTTTACTTTAATAATTTCACATTCCCATCGAAATCTGTAGTGTCTTTGACCGGCCGAGTAGTAAGGCAAAGGGGAGGGCCTTAAACCCTAACGCACTCAAGATGTTAATATAGGACTTATAGGTTTCAGAATACCCAGTTGGAGTACCTTGGATCTCCCTAGTCAACAGTGTGTGCGGAGTGCCAACTTAAGGATAAAGATAACATACCTGAGCCCCCTGTCTCATGGTGCTACTTATAGGGGGAGCATCAACATCTAAGTTGGGCTTGGATGGGCCTGGAAGGCTGACGTGTGATTGGCGGAAATGGGGGGAGAATATCTGGGATATTTTGTCAGCCTTTATGAGTGGATCAGCCCGTTGCCAGCTCCGTGGGCGTTAACGTGGGAGAGAATCTCGGGGGAGGAGTAACTGTTGCTGGACTCATCCCTTATTGGTCGTAAGTGAATGCTTCGGGATCCTGGTGGGGTGTTGTGGAAATTCACAAGTGATGAAGGTCGGATATTGGACCGAGCTCCCTTTGGTCGGGTTCTAGATGTTGGGTGCGATGTCGCTTCGGAGATTTATTGGTGTGGCTCTGACGCACTCGGCCAGGGGTCTAGTCCATCCCAAAATTCCCATCTCATTCTCAATTTATAATTTTTGGGCGGGTTCTTCTACCAAAACATGGACTTCTCGCATTTCCAAGTGAGATTCTCTTGAATGTCAAAACATATATGGTACCAAGCATCACCAAAACATTTCGTGTACCAAACACCACCCTGATGTGCTTTTTTCTTG
Source organism: Crotalaria pallida (assembly GCA_037953625.1). Lineage (NCBI taxonomy): Eukaryota > Viridiplantae > Streptophyta > Magnoliopsida > Fabales > Fabaceae > Crotalaria > Crotalaria pallida. The sequence continues at coordinate 125,713,830 of CM075653.1, read as the reverse complement.
TTACGTGGTTATTAAGGATGAGAGAATAATGATTTGTGCTCGAAGAAAACAATTTCACCTCTTCTAGTGGAACCAAAATGTTTTACTGAATAATCTTGTGTCTCTTTTGTTCCATTCTGTTTTGACACATTTACCTAACGTTGAGATTTTATTAGTGGGACTATCAAGATTTGCAAATTTTTTTTTAACATTTTATACTTGTCTCTCTTCTACCAAAACATGGTCAGAAATGTCAAAACATTTCTTGGACAAGAGAATAATGATTTGCGCTCAAAGTACAATTTCACCTCTTCTTGTGGAACCAAAGTTTTCTACTATGTAGTCTTATCATTATGCCTCTTTTGTTCCGTTATGTTTTAACATTTTTACCTAACGCTGAGATTTTATTAGTGGGTCTATCAAGATTTGCAAAATTTCTTTTACAACCTTTTATATTTGTCTATCTTCTCCATGTAAACACATGAGATTATTCAGTTCACTCTGGTGTTGCTTTCATAAAAAGGGCAACTTGGTTCTATAAAGCACCTTGTAGGCATAAGGTCGAGGGAAGGGTTAGATACCCTACGTGGGTCTTTAGTAGGAAGTTTGCCATAATGAAAATGTCTTTGGATGGTAACATTAACCCTGTTTTTTCGAATTATAGCATGAGTAAATGAGAAAAACTCATATAAGTGGAAAAGTAACAAGTTGCCTGAGGGTTTTTTGGTTTCGCTTTTAACGGTTTGCTCTTGATGGAATGGGAGTAAGATTCTGGTGTATATTCTCTTGCATGTTTAAGTCACTCTCTGAATTAGATTTGTCTGTGAAGGGGCTGGCTAGTTTGTTTATTTGAGTAAATATGATCCATCAACCGTTGTTTCACATACTGTTGCTAGCAACATTGGATATTTGAGCGCTTTGTGTATTCAATCCTATCCTTTTTCTTTATTTCAGGGAGTGAAAGAAGAAACATGGGAAGCCTTTATAGCTGATGCACTTTTCCTTGCCAAGGTTATCACTGTTGATGCATTTGTGAAACTCATAAATCTTTCTTGTTTTATCCATTCATAAATCGCTTCCCCCTTGCACTGTTTTTATTGTCAATAAGATAGGGTTCTGATTTTAAATTTATATTTAATTTGAGTTTTTAGATATACCGTGATATAATATATTTAGTCTAATTAGATGCCTATTGAACAATGGATTTTTGTACTTTAATTTATTTATTATTTGCAATTGCACACTTTTGGTTGAGAAACAATTTCTGCATGATTTCTTGCTGCACACTATATGTGGCTATATCTCCTTATATGTCTATGTGGCCCTTCTAAGCTTTTCAGTCTTATTTTAATATTTCCAGATATGTCTTTTTGCCCTTGCATTTACAATGGACCGCCGCTTGGCCGTGTGGTATATTATTGTCTTTTTAGGTGGGTAGATTTGCCTTATTTTGTGCTTTTTAAGCAATGCTTATATTTAGACATAGGAATTGGAATTTTATTTTCATCGTGTTTCTTTTTCCTCCAATGCAGGTATGCATGAACCACAAAACCACTTTTATTGTAATACAAAAAATGAGCTGATAAATTTTTTGATAATTTTTATGATATGGAAAATAGAAAATGTTGTTCTCAACGGTGTCAGCTTGTTTATGTTTGCTTTCATTTTTTGATGCAAGTCCAAGTGGTGAATTGTATATCTGCTGAAAGTTAGTTACATAATATGTGATTCAGTCACTCCAAGACTTATGCATATTGATGGTTATGTTCTGTATTGCAGTGATACATATGCTAACACAGCAACCTCCATTCCAAGCACTAGGTACTGTTAGTTGCCTTAGGCTGATTTCCTTTTATACTTTAGAATTAATTTACAAGCTTCTTCATGGTTGAAATTATCATGAGAACTTTAAGTATTCATTGTTTTATAACATGATGATCTGATTGAATTCTGTTTTATTTTATTTATTCTTCCAGGTACTTCTAGCAAGCTAACACCATTGCAATTGGAAAGCTTGCTGACAGAGGGAAATACTTCAAAATTGTGGCTGGTAAGAACTGAGAGTTAAATGGAATACTTTTCTCAATCTTTTACTTCAAAGAAGTGCAATGTATTTGATCTTGGTGTAAATGCATAATAATGGTAACCTCATGGAAAGGGGAAGTTTGTGAAGGAGTGGTAACTATATTTACCCAACCTAATAAAATCCTGATATGTACCAGTATCGATGATCCAAAGATTATAAGAAGAGATGAACAAAATAAACCAAAATTGTATAAATTGATGAAAATCAGAGGGATTTACAGTGGTAAGATACCAACTGCCCAGATCTAGGCCCCTAAAAAGAGCATTGTTCTTTGTCCATTACTAACTCATGATTTCGGAAAAAAGATACTCTCTCACACACATTCAACCCTATTTGAAACCAAAGTATGCTCACCCTTTCCTAGCCAACTTCCTTTTTACATTCTCTCTGCCGCCTCATCTCTACACTGATACCCTTCATATTCGTTCTATAATAAACTGTCCACACCTTAGCCTTACTGCACACTTTATGAATTAATTGCTCAGCTGGGCTTTCATTCTCACTATGGGTCCTAACAAATCCTTTTCTGAGTCTTTCACTTTTCAAGACCTGTGATGTGTTAGCTCTTGTTATAAATGCACAATGATGGCAACACAAGGGAAGATTATTTGGGAACAATAACTACATTTACATAATTTATAAATTTTTTTATAGATTCTCTCTGCTATTTCTTGGAAATGTTTAATAGAATTGGCGGGAATAAAAAGTCGTAGTCTAGTAGAAATTGCTATTTTTCTTTTTCCTTTTGGTTAATTAGTGGTCAACTAACTAGTAATTCATGAAACTATCACTACTGTTTTTGAAGCATAATAAAAGGCATTATTAGAGATTTTAAGGAGTGTATCCAATATCCATGTTATTCTTTATATCTTAGATTTCTTTCATTTTCCATTAATTTATTCACTCTTTTTTCTTTCCATGAGTTGGCAGGTGGAATTCAGTGCTTCATATTCTCCAGCTTGCATTCGCTCAAGTCAGCAGTTTCCTGAGCTCTCGATCACGTATGCTTCTCTTTGCCTTTTGTCTTGAACTATTCCCCCTCCCTTCAATAAAACAGAAAAATAATGAAAGAGTTTCTGTTCTCCGCTCAAATTCAGGTTGTTGTGCTTTCTCACCTGATACAAGTTGTTTTCATGCCTTTACTCAAGTAGATTCAAGAGAAGTTGTCCAAACTTTATTTTGAGTTGGCTTCTAAGTTTAGAGGTTATAGAATCATAAGTCATAATGCAATCTATGATTCTTCCATTATTATGCTTGGGTAAAATTGAAATCATATGACATAGCAAGAAAGGATAGCAAGGAAACTGCTATTCCTACACAATAGCATGTGTAGGAGGTCTATTAATGTTGTGAAAAAAAAAAAAAAATTATAACCAGCGATTTCCTTGAGTGCAGCCCTCATGAATTAATTTTTTTTTTTTTGGTGATAAGCAGCTTTCGACAGTATATGTTCATGTCTCTATTGCAGGTATTCAAACAAAAATTTATCATTTGGAATAGTTGATCTCGGACTCTTTCCCAATGCTGCCCAAAAATTTGGAATTTCTCTTAGTGGTAAATGATATGAATTTATTTTTATAGCCTATGGAAATTGTTTTGCTTTTTTTAAATAATTTTTTTTATTTTTTATTACTATTTATAGTGAATATGCATTTTATATGAAGCCCTGTGATTGTCAGGAAGCATGGGCCATCTTCCAACATTTATCTTATTTGAGAATGCTGCTGAAGTTGCCCGTTTTCCAGAGTTGGATTTTGAAGCAAAATTCTTTAACCCTAAAATTACAAAGGTATCTGTTGTAAGTAGGATTTTGTTTTTTGTGCTATTTTGAATTGGATTAGAACATCCAATGATTGTTAGATGGTCAACTATTTATCATTTGGTTTTTTTAAAACATTGTCCTTACTCTTAATCATACCATCGTGCATAGGATGGGGCATGGTTTTAAAATTTTTGCATTTACTGCAATTACGGGCAAATGTGGTAAAATGCAGCTTCAATTGCGGTCATGATGTGGTTGCAGAGAATGCTAAAACTGCAATATTATTACGGCCGTAATTGCATTTGCGGACCACATTTTATAACAATGGGATTTGGTGATTTAATTTTTTATCCTTTTGTCCCTTTGGGTCTGTATTTTTTAGAGCACCCTAGGTTCTTGTTATTTACTACCAAGAGCCCTTTTATTGTTCATTGAGTGAATGGTCAGATTGGTCCTGACTTTGTAGGCATCGGTCAAGTTAGTCCCTGATTTTATCGAAATAACAATTTAATCCCTGAGATAGAAGGACATCGATCAAGTTAGTCACTGCCGTCAATATCCCTCACTATCATAGGGATGAATTTGCTTTAAAATGAGATAAAGATAGAGATGTAAGTGAATTAAAATGCTATCTCAGGGATTAAATTGCTATTTCGATAAAGTCAGGGACTAACTTGACCGACGCCTACAAACTCAGAGACCAATCTGACCATTCACTCATTGTTCATTAGTTATTATGCAATCACAGGAGCATTATTCCATTATTTATGCTTATAGAGATTAACCATATCGTCTTGATTATGAGCTGCAGGGGCTTCTTTCTCGGCATTTTGAGCTTGATCGACGCTTTCTAGAATATGTTAATGGTAAATAGGTAATTGCTCAGCAGTTATATTGTTCCATTTTTCAGCCCTTGTGCTTCAGCTTGTTACTTAGCTTCAAGTAGAAGAAATATTGTAAGCATTGACATTTACTGGTTGGTCATAGGATATAATATAATGCAACAAGTTGTTATTTGAAACTTAGATCTCGCTCACTAGTAGAGTTGCTGTTTTAGTTTAACAAGGTGAATTGATAAACATTTGTTGGTTGTTGATTAATCATCAATGTTTACAAATTCATTAAAGAGTGGAGGGACACTTTGGTCCTCGAGTTTTTCGACAGGGACACTTTAGTCCCTCAAGAAATTTAATTCATTTTTAGTTCCCAAAGTTTTCCAAAAGTACCTATTTAGTCCTTGTCCTATTTCCGTTAGCCACTTCATTGAAGGACTAAATTGGTACTTTTGGAAAACATGAGAGACTAAATTGGTACTTTTGGAAAACATTGGGACTAAAAATGAATTAAATTTCTTGAGGGACCAAAGTTTCCCTTCACTCTTCATTAAATTTAACCAACAAGCCATGGACGTGTGATAAGTGATAACTCTACATGTATATACCATTACACCTGAAAAAAGGATGAGTACTTGAGTAATATCGATATATTCCTTTTTTTTTTTAAATAAAAAATCTTTTGGTAAAAAGTTCAAATTTTATTCGAAACGAGTGATGTAATATTATTATAGTTCTTTTAAATTGTTTAAAAAACTGTAGTTTCTAATATCTAATCATATGAAAAAGAAAATCCTGTCAGTTGGAAGTTGATTGAATTGATGGATGGGATCATGTGGGAAAGTATATATTTTTTCTGATATAATGATAAATTTTAATTGTGTTGCGAAGTCAACTTTCTTTGTTGGTATAACCGGGGTTCAAGCTTTTCTGAGGTGGAAATTCTAATTACATTCATAACAGTCTTAACATCATATTCTGAAATATTAGCATTATATTGTTGTTTTGTTATAAAATTCAATTCAAATTCAATAGTTAAAGACTCACAAGACTCATGCATTAGCTTTACATCACGTATTTTTATACTCAATTTTATTTTAATAATATTTATTGAAATGTAATTTCAATAATATTTATTACAAAATATTTCTAAAAATAATCTCATTTTTTATAACATCAATATTTATAAAATTTCAAAAACTATATTTGCATTCAAATAATATTTAAAAAATTAAGTATTTAATTTTGTGTTAAAAAAATGTGCCATAGCCATTTTTTTATATATCCATTTTTTAAATGTTTTTTGAGCTAGGATTTGTTGACATCAAGTGTAAAACTTGGTTACTTACACATTCACATAACTTTTTATATATTATAAAATTTGTCAATCCAACCGTTGAATTATATGTTATTATCCTGACGATCATACATACCAAGTTCCAGATCATTCGGAGATTCATAGGTATGTAATCTAATAATGCATATTTACTTATATTTTAAATAACTTATTATCCGTTAAAATAGAATAGTCGGATGAAGTATCAAATAATTTTTATTTTCTATCAAATTTTGTCGACTTGATCTACTTGATAATAACATGCAATTCAATTGATAGATTGACAAATTTCATAATATATAAAAAGTTATGTGAAGGTGTAAGTGACCAAGTTTTAACCTGGTGTCAACGAATCCTAACTCGTTTTTTTAATATGTTCATACTAGTTTTAAGCTCGTGCATTGCACGGGGTGTTTGTTTGTTTGCTTTATAGTTAACTAATTATTATTGGATAATTTAAGTAGATAATAATTGTAAATTATTTTGTGTATTCGAATTGAATTAGTATCAAACTAATTTGTAAAAAAAAAATTATTTGATGAAAGTCAAATGATTAAGTTCGTAAAAACATACTATCAATATATAATGTCTCATTTTTTTATTGTCTTATGATGTCAATCTCCTACGCTTATTATTTTATTTTAATTTCAAAAATACAATGCCAACATTATATATATATATATATATATATGGGATTTGCTAACATACTTAAAGTGTTTTTTTAGTTGGAACACTTTAGCATTGTGTACCAAATTATTGTAGATAAAAATACCCTCATATTTTATGAAATCAAGTTTTAATGATTAGGGTATTTTAATAATATTAATTTCTGGAATTTAAAAAAAAATCAGCCCCTCCTACCCTCTATCCTCTTCTTCTTCTTCTTCTTTTATTTAATCACAGGGCCTCACCTACGCCTCATCGCTGGCACCGGCACCACCAACGCCCCACTGTCAGCGCTCGCTCCCACCCACCCAAATCGCAAACCCATTTTCAACCCGTGTCAGACCCTCGAACCTACGCCCAATGGTGTGCCCCCGGCCCAACCAACTGTCGCGCGCCCGGCCAGGCTCCAGCGGGTCGCAACCGGGTTGGTCCTTGCCAGAGAAGCGATGACAGCAACCTGAACAGATTGGCTCTTGGTGGAGCAACGGTAATGGCGACTAGCAAGTACACGATTTTGGGTTGATGCGGGTGTTGGTGGATCGTGTTGCAGCACTGACGACGTCGCCAGTGGGGCTGGGGCGGCGATGGGGCTGAGGAAGGACTAGAGAGAAGAGAGAGATATGAGAGAGGAGAGAGAAGTGTTGAGATTTGGGGTTTCTGATTTTTTATTTTATTTTTAATAAATTTCTAAAAACAAAATTATTAAAATACCCTTATTTTTAAAATTCATTTTCCTTAATGTATGAGGATATTTTTGTCTATAATAATCTGGTACACAATGGTAAAGTGTTCCAACTAAGAAAACATTTTAAGTATCTTAGCAAACCCCTATATATATAACATGTATAAATAAGGGTACGTGTACTTAAATTAAATTTAATTAAGTGAAGTAGATAAAAATTATTTATTCAATATTAATTTAGAACATATAATATTGTTTATTTTTAATACTTCAAACATTCATACTAAATCAAACCTGCACATGATTATACATAATTGAAGTTAGATTTCCTTTTCTAATACCATCTAGAACCATAAACCTTTTGTTCTTTAGTTTAACCACTATTTTTTAAAGTAATAGCAAGCATATTAATTTTATAGAAAGAACCAACCCTTCAAGCACTCCTTTTTAACCGCATGACCAAATATACAGCTCATATTCATATACATATAACCACCTATAACCTACATAAACGTCTTTATACTCCTTTTGTTCTCCATCAATTGATTATATAACTATAAAACACTAATCATCAACATAATAATATAAAATAGGAGAAGGTTGAGGGCAAAAAGATTTCCCTCCTTTGTTCCTCTTATTTTCCCTCCTATCATATTTTTTCCCTCCTAACCTGTCATCAATGTAATCTTATCAAAGACATTGGACAATTTAATCTGAGCCGTTTATTTCATTTTGATCTGGGCCGTTGAAAAAAAAACTTCTAGAAGAAGCTTTCTCTCCCCTTTCTCTCTTCCACTTTGATAATAATCTTTCTTTCTCCTTCTCTCTAGATTTCTCCTTCTCTTTCTCTTCTCCTCTATTTCCCTCTTTTTTTCTTTCTCATTTATCATCTCCCTCTCTTTCTCGCTCTCCCGCTCTCTCTCTCTCTCGCTCTCTCATCAACCACCAACACCCACTCAGCCGGGAATCATGACTGCCACCACTGGCATCTTCACCATTGACCGCTGATTGGGATTTCGATTCCAGTAATAGTAAGTAACTCTTCGACTCCCACTTTCTCAAAGTTTACATTTTGCTAAAAAATCCAAAATCCCGTTCTATTGCTTCCATAAAAAAAAATATGCAAGTTTTTAATTTATAGATTTTGTTATTTTTTTTATATATGCAAGTTTTAAATTTATTTGATTTTATTCTATTTGTTCATTGCATTTGGGTGTTTTTCAGTATATCTATGTTTTTGGAGATGTATGTGTTTTAAGACAATAGGTACAAAGTGTACTATTTGATGCTATTGTTTCTTATTCATATTGTACAAGCAATATTTTTCTTTTTTGCAGATTTTATTAATAGATTTACAATGCATTGTACCATATTCATATTATGTTTCTATTTCTTTTTTTCTCTGTTTGTGTGTTTTTCTTAATTTTTTAATTTATTTGCCTTTTTTTGTTTGGTCGAAATTAGTAGATAACCATGGGGATTTTATTTGTGCTATATAGTTATTATGGAGAAAGTGGTTTTATTATGCTAATGGTTGATGTTTTTCTCTGTTTTGTGAGGTAGGTTGGTGGTTTCAAGGACCCATGCTCAAGGGTGTATCCCATGGTATATGCATGAAAAGGACGGTAAATATATACAGAATACCATGTATAATTTATTATGGATGATGTCATTGCTAAATTTATTCTTTGGTTTTTGTCAAACTGTCTTTTAGAATGACCAATCTTGAGAATAGAAATTTTCCATTTTACATAGAAAGGTATTTTGCATAATAACATAAATAGTTGTTGTAAGAAAGGCATTTAGCCAATGGTCCTTATTGTCCCTTATTTAGGCCCCTTCTTTGATGTATCAAAATTACAGGCTACTCTGCATGCTAGAAAGGTGTATTTTGATTATATTCTAAGTTACGTTTTTACATTGGAAGCAAGCAAATGAGCCAATTTTATGAGTTTATCATTAATTATACACGGGCCAAGCTATTTACCTGTTCTATGGCAAGGTTGAAATTTATTTTATTATCCTGTATGCTAAAATATGTGGAGTCAAAAGTGCTCTATACACTACAACAAAAAAGCATTTTTGTATCGTTTATTTTTCACATTCTATAGCGCTTTGAAACGCTACGTATGTAAGTGTAATAAAAAGTACCTGTATTAATAGTAGCGCCTCCGAAAGCGCTACTGAAAACAATTATTTAGTAGCGCCTATGCTATAAATGCTACAAAAAATAGAGAATGAAACGCTACTAAAACTATAAGAATTAGTAGCAGTTTCTATAAAATGCTACTGAAAGTGAACACTTTCTGTAGCATTTTATTGAAACTGCTACTAAAAGTGAGCACTTTTTGTAGCACTTTTCATTTCAAACGCTACTAAATGTTCAGCAAATTCATAAATGCTAATAAATGTTCAATAGTTTCAGTAGCACTTTTTCCTAATAAATGCTACTAAAAGTTTAGAAATTTTTTTTAATATAAATAATATTTGCTAAAAGAACATACTATTTACGAACAAAAGTAATATTAAATATTTGAATAATAAACCATTAAAATAATAGCAAATCCGAAATGAAAAAAAGTAACTACGTGATCAAAATCTAAATGATAAGGTATATATCATTCTAATATTGTAGCAATTTCTACTAATCTCATGTACATGCTTGCTTCAAATGAGCTTCAAAAACTCTTAAACTTGGACACCATTGCACATGCATTTCTTCTATAGGTCTGCAATTGAAACCAAAAATAGATATTCACCAAAACATGCCTATAACTTCGGGTGTTAACCCATGAAGGAAATCAAAGAAGGACAAAATAAATAACTAATAAAAACAAAGATACTGACCAGACCAAATAGTTATTTAGGCGCATGATTGAAAGTAACATAACGAGACCATTCTTCCTTAATTTCATCAAGTTGATCAGAAGAGTATGTCAAGCCACAGTTAGAAAAGTACTGCAATGTTATACCAAGCTAAGTTAAAAATAATAAATCTACATGGAATAATAATCAAAATTGAGAATCTCAGCAATATAAATTAAACTAAAATGTAACACAATACTTTTTCTGGAATTGTATTGTTGTTGTGTAAGATGATTTCTTTCATGAATCTCATAACATAGTATCCACAGTCTATACCATTGTCTTGACGAGGGCCCTATATCAAAAAAATAAAAACAAATAAATTAAATAATATATGCAAGCATTCAAATCTGTTATAACTTGGCCAACAAACCAAAGAAAACCAAAGAACTATATCAGTTTAAACAATTTGCTACAACAAAGATTTTCGTGGTTTGGAGGTTCAATAGTAATGGTAATTGAGCAAAACTCAACAATTATATAATGTTAGAGCAAACTTACAACGAAACTGTAAGAAAATTAAATTGAAGTTGACATCTAATAAATTAACAATAACAATAATAGCTAATCAAACTTCAGATAATTGCTTGAAGTTTTGTAATAAATTAATAGAATATAATGTTTGCTCAAATTTCATTGTTCAACAATCAAGAATAATTGCTCGAAGTTTTGTAATAAATACCTTTATTTTAATCTATTTGATATTAGGTGTAGATTTGCACCCTATAATTGTCCTCAGAAGATACACCACCTCTAACCAACCGGACTTGGTACAAGGCACAAGAAATACCCTTTAGCCAACAAAACCTCCCTAATTACAATAACATAATAATTAGCTAAATATTTGGCACAGACGCAAATTATTATAAGAAATATCAAACCCCCAGAATATTGATTCATTGCCACGACTTTCACTTAGCTGTCTCCATCACATCTGTCGTATCTGGATCTGCATTTGAAACACCTTTTTGTTACGTTGAAGCCACAATACTCATACCACTGCCAGATAGTTGCACCCTTTAACTTGCTCTTTTTCCTTTCCACGGCTTCATATAATTAACAAAACCTCACATACATTATTTCCACACTAGAGGTAATTGTAGATTTCAGACCATACCTTATCATCTACAAAACATGAAAAGAAAATATGCAGAGAATCTTCCTCTTTCCCACACAATCCAAAGTCATGACTATAAACCCAACTGCACCACTTTTGATTGGAGTCCTTGTGAGATAGCCACGATGGAGATTACAAGCAGAAACACAAAATAAGAGTGCGATTATTTTGATATTAAAAAACATAAAATAAGCAAAGAAAAAATGCTTACAATAATTGGGCAGCAACGAAGCGCAGCAATCGAAGCTATAGCAATCGGAACCGCAGAAGCAACATAATCGCAGAAGTAGGGAACCGCAGCAATGGAATCGCAGAAGCAGGGGGGTTGGGAGCGATCACCGCCAGTCCTTGCAGCAGCGGCGGGAGTCCTTGCAGCGGCGGCGGGGAGCGCGGGAGTCCTTGCAGCAGCGGCGGGGAGCGCGTGAGTCCTTGCAGCAGCAGCGGGGAGCGCGTGAGTCCATAGGGGAGCGCGAAGCACAGCAGCGACAGCGGCAGCGACGCAGCGAAGGCAACGAACGAGAAGCGTGATCGAGAGGCAGCAACAAGAAGCGCGATCGAGAGGCAGCAACGGAACCAGGGAGGCAGCTACACAGTACACACGATCTCTAAGAATGGGGAAGAAAAAAACAGGGATTAGTTTCTAAGAGCGAAGGAATAAATTTATTTATTTTTTAGAATAACTTATTAGTAACACTTGTTAAATAAATGTTACGAATTAGTTTTAACAATTTTATAGGATTAGTAGCACTCATGTTTCTAAGCGCTACAAATAAGTAGAAGTTATTTTATTTCAAATTAAAAAAAATAGGATAACTTATTAGTAACATTTGTTAAATAAGTGCTACAAATTAGTTAAATAATTATTACCGTTTATAGAGTAAGCGCTACAAATTATATAAACAATCAGTAGCGCTTATCAGTAAAAATGCTACAAATATTAAAGATTTTTTTTTAAAAAAATTCTATGATAACACATTTTTCTGGAATAAGTGCTACAAAAGTTTTCACATTCCGTAGCATTTATTAATTAAGCGCTACTAAAAATATGAGAATTAACATTTGTAGCATTTATTCCAGAAACGCTACAAAATATATGCGCTACTTATTCTACTTTTTGTTGTAGTGATATTTAATTTCTATGCTCATTTTACTCTGCAATTCATATTGGTTTATTTGTCTAATGTATTTTTTTTAAAAAAATTCTAATGCTAATGTTTTGTTACATGACTACTAGAAAATTTTGATTTCAGGAAATCATACTCATTTCAAGGTATTGTACTCTCATTTATCTCTATTGTAAAGGTCATGTTTTAATTATTCAAGGTATCCCATTTCAGATTTAAGAGATGTATTCAAGTTTCTTATTTTTTGAATACACAAATTGTTTATGAAAATTCTTATATTTACAATGCACAGAGGAAGGTCAATGCCCAGTGGACTCTGGCAAAGTGGATTTTGAAGAACAGAGCAAAGTCTATAAACATGAACTAATATGAATTCTTCGGAAGAGTTTTGTGCATGCAAATTTCTCTTGATAGTTTGAGTAAAGTGGTAATCACAATAATTGTGTTAGAATGTATTATTAGTGTTGTAAAAATTATTTTTTATTTCAAAATTTTGTTTTAAAATTAAAGTTATTAGCTTTGATTCTATGTGTTTCATATCCAATGATAAGGCATCAGTTTTAGTTTTGCTTTATTAGTTTTTGATTTGTCCGTTACATGTTATGAGTTGTTAATAATACATTACGCAACCAACGAGCTGTTGGTGCAGTGGTGTCAGGGGCTGCACTTGGTAGGGCGAACCACGGTTCGATCCCCCGCAACAACGTTGGGAGAGGAATAAAACCTTAACCCCGAGACCCCCTCGAACTGGATTAGTCGGCCCAATGGACCGGATACCAGGGTGCAAACCAAAATAATACATTACGCATCAACTTGAATTTCAAATTAATACTTTTTATTATCAGTATCGTATATGTTACAATTTTCTAATATTCTCTTATTTAATTTTTTAATCATTGTGATTAATCTTTAACTTTAACTTATTGCTATATATATATATATATATATATATGCAAAGGTGGTGAGGTAGAACAACTTAATAAAAAAATACTGATAATTTTATATTTTCTGGTTTTATCTTTTTCTGGGTTATATTACCAAACAAAGTACTGTCAGTTTAGCCATTTGACATTAGTCAGAGGGATATGCTGAATCTTGTGGAATCATCGCGGTTAGCAAATAGATTCTTAAGAACAGTGTCTTAGACACGCCTCCGATCAATTTCACTTTATTGTTATTTTTGCAGGTGTTTTCTCCAATATTTCCAACAATTAGTTTAGAGTATGCTTATTTAGTAGCATGTTTGATGATGTTTAAATAATGATATATCTTCTTGATCTTGACTCCCTTTTGCTTTGGTCAGTTGGTTGCCTATTCTCGAATAGTTTCAAGAGTTATAAATGTGGGAGGAAGGATGAAGTTTGTATCATTTAAAAGATTTAACCTTTTGCTGCCATACTATAATAATGGAGGAATTGAAGTAGTATGCATTATGAGTCTAAAAATGTTGTAAAGAGATATCATGTCATTTGTGTTTCTATTTTATTATTTCTTTGTAAAATTTCACACGACCAATACAAAACTCCAAATGGAAAAGGAAATATATTGATTTTATGTTTCAGGTTGTTCATACTTTATAGTTTACATCTTTTTAAAACTATATAAAATCAAATAACCAACGTGGGGTTGATCAAGTGGTAGCTCACTTGGTCCCTTAATCAACTGGTCTCGAGTTTGAGTCTTGGGTATGGAGCAATCCCCGCTGGGAGACCCCTACCGCTTAGTGCGAGCTCAGTTGGATCGGATCGGATGAGTCGGATTCTGAGTAAACCAGATCCGGGTATCGGTTGGTGTACACTAAAAAAAATTCAAATAGGCACAAGCTTTTTGATTATAATAGGTGATAGCTTTGGCTTTACTTGAATAGATATTTATTGAATTGGTATTTATGTATTGATGTTTTTTACAAGTAAATACTATTTTCAATTAACATGATTTATTTCATTAATAATATTATCATTAAATCAGTAAAAAAAACTAGATAAGTATTTATCATTTTCATTCAACATTTTTTATAAAATTTGAGTTATAATTATTTTTCTTAATTTACGTAAATTAGGTAAAAGTAAATTATAATAAAAAATAGAGGGGATAAGTAGTTGCATAACATTGCTACTTAAATAAAATACATGTAAATCATTTTTATATATAAAAAAAGTCCATATTAATTTATCATCTAAAAAATACACATTTCCAATATCAATACTTGAACCAATGTAAAAAAACAACATTAAAACCCGTGCTATGCATGGGTAAAATTACTAGTACATGAAATAGTAGAGTAGTATCATAAGAGAAACCAAAAGAAAAGAACATGTACCTACCAAAAGGAAAAAAAAAAGCAGAGTTAGTTAGAGAAGAAAGAACAACAAAACCAGAAGCACCGGTAATATGATAAGCGATGTTGGCAGACAATGAATGTGTTTTCAAAATAAATAAATAACAGAAGAAATGAAAAGAAAATAAAAAGAAAGCAATAGGCAGAAACTCCCTTTTTTGAAAAAAATCTGAGACCTTAAGTGGTATCTCGGATTCACTTTGCTTACAAAGATTAATCCACCTGGTGTCGTGAGTTGTAAACGCTATGGCACCTCGTAGGGATTGTTGCTTCACACTCGTAATTGCTATCCACTCATAACAAATAATTGATTGATCGATACAAAACAAAGAACGTAACACTTTATGCCTGAAAAACACACTTATTCCCTATACTGAAGTAGTAGAAACAATTACTACTCCATCTATCTATCCTACAAGGATGGTAAAAAAAAGACTAAATTTTTGTCTCAAACTATAATTAAAATAATTAATGAAAAGTTTAGAAATTGTAAATTTTAAGTTGTGATTGGTTGATCCATGCAAAATGCAATAAATTAGTTGTTTGATAATTGATTAATGTGTTAGACAAACCATTAAATGCATGTCTCCTTAACTTTTTGACTTTTGAAGTTTTTAACGATCTTATAAGACGGAAGGAGTAATAAATAAAAAATAAAAAAACTAAAAAAAATCTTTAAAAACCAAATAACTACATGTCTCCTCCACTGAAGCGTCTGATCTACATCCACGTCAAAAATTCAAAATAATGAACACCCCTGGACCAAAAGATTCAAAATTTGTGGGGTAGATAGATTCAGATACTCATACATGCAAGGGATGATCATGGATTTATTATGCAAATTTAAAGAAAAGAAGAAGGAACAAAAAAAAAAAAAGGAAATATTTGAAGGGAAAAGTGAAAAATCCCAGTTAGTTGAGAGTTAATGAGAGAGAATCACGATATAATAAGGTGAAGAATTGTAGATGGAGATGAAAATGGTAAATGAATTAGAAAATGAGAAAAATTGTTGAGAGAGTTATTTAATTGGAGACCGTTACAAAAAAAACAGTTTATTCAATTTAAATTTGACACGTGGACGCCTTCAGAATTGAGCATTCACCAAGTTTCAATGAGGAGGCTCCATTTTACTGAGAGTGATTTTGGAGCCTCCATTGGGATAGGTTTCTATTTAAAAAAAAATAAAGAAAGGATTTAACTATATATTCATAATAACATAATATATTAAAGAATAAAATACGAAAAATATATATTTAAGAATATTATTATTTACTATTTAAAAAAAGAATAGTAATATTTATTTATTTATTTATTATTATTAGTTTATTTATTATTATGTATTGTTATTATTGATTATTAGTTATATTTATTATCACCATTATTTATTTATTATTAAGATGATGTAGACTAAAAAGAGACAAATAATAAAAAAATGGGTCCCACAAAGTCTTAATTTGAGTTTTTTATTTTACACTGGACTTAAGACTCTCCACCAGATTTTGAAGAATAACAAAGTCGTCTTAAAAAAAATATGATGTTAAGATTTTTCACTACTCTTTCAAGACTTTGTTGTAAATGCCCTAAGTTGGACGGTGTAAAAATTATGATAGGTGTAACACCCCAAAATTTTAATCTCTGATAAATGAAATGTTAATTATAAAATTTATTATAATTAATTATTTCTATTATTAATCTTTGATTAAAATCTGTGATTATGTTATTAGTGGATGTA
The DNA here is from genome assembly GCA_037953625.1 of Crotalaria pallida. Classification (NCBI taxonomy): domain Eukaryota; kingdom Viridiplantae; phylum Streptophyta; class Magnoliopsida; order Fabales; family Fabaceae; genus Crotalaria; species Crotalaria pallida. Next base: position 125,697,310 of record CM075653.1, on the reverse strand, counting down.
TGAATTTATTTTTGTAAGTATATTTATGCACAAAATAAACATTTTGCATATTAGTCCCTGAGTTGGGACCTAGTGGTAATTATAGGAAAGGTTTTGGCGGGAAAGTAAATAAAATTATTATTTTTCAAAAACTGGTCAAAACACTAGTATTTCTGAAAACACTCGAGTATTCTGGACAGAGTTGCACGAGTTAGTGCGTTTGGTGAGTCACCACCAACGATTTCGTTTTGTTGACACGAAATCACCACCCTCCCACGTCCATAGCCGTCGTGTCGATCTGCATGCAAGCTCCAAGCTTCTATTTAAGCCATTCATCAACGAATTTGAAGTTTTTGTTGATGAAATTGGGAAGTTAGGGTTCTGAAGTTGTTGCCTTTGATTCCTCTTCATTTCCGAGTGTTAGAATTCGAGTGATACACGATTACGAAGCTCACATCCAGGGCTTCGTAAAGATACTAAGATTATTAGCTGAGAACAAGTATAGAGTGAGAATCGAATCTGAGAAGGGAAGGAGTTGAAGCTAGTTTCAGCTTCTGAAGCTTACTTGGAGCCTTGACGATTTTGGTAAGCTCACGAGTTCTCTGAGTCTTAATTCAGTTTCTATAGTTAGTAGATGTTGCATAGAGTATATAAATACTAATTTCCCCAATTTCTATCTCTGTTTCCTATGTCAACCAATTCCATTTTGGACCTCCACTCAAAACTGTCCTGCATGTGATGCTTGAAGAGGTTTTTGGGTGTTGTGGTGCTTCTTCTGCAAAACTCTTGTTGATTCACATCTGTAAGGTAAGGGGAAGTCTTTCTATTCACTAGATAGAGTTTAAATTGCATGATTTCAATTAGAGAGTCAACAAGAGGCTCTAAGGGCTTAGATTGAATAGGGAATATGGTTTGGAGACCAAATGATGCTCTATTGTTATTTTGAGCAAGTTCCATATGATGCATGCAAACTGTATTGAGCTTTATTTCACAAGTTTATTGAGTATTTTGCAATTTGATATGTTAAGTTGTGAAATTGTATGTTTTATGCATAATCTTGTGATTCCCTGTCAAATATGTTACTTGATGTGTTCTAAGTGTTTAGACATGTTCAATATATGTTATATGAACTCTGTTGATCATTGGATTGGACTAGAAATGGTTAGAATTGAAAATGGTATGTTAAAACCAAGTTTCCAGTCTGTTCTGCAAGAAAAGACTCGAGTACTTGGCTTGATACTCGAGTAAATTTTTTGGTAAAACAGTGTATTTTGTGTTAGAACACTCGAGTACCATGCCCAGAACTCGAGTATCGACTGATGTATGGGGACATTTTATGGTAAACCACTCGAGTAATGCAGGAGTCATTCGAGTGTTCTGGAGTTGATGAAGAACACTCGAGTACTCAGGAATCACTCGAGTATTTTTATGAATCTGAAACCCAAATCCTCAGAAAGGCATGAACAACTCGAGTAACTGAGAATTACTCGAGTAATCTGAAAATAGTTGAAAAACACTCGAGTATTCTGAGGAACACTCGAGTATTTTACCCAGAACATTAAAAATTACCATTTTTAACTCTGAACCATTGATTGATACTTAAATGATACTTAAATGATACCATTTCTAAGACTTAAAGGAAACTGATTGATGATATGGAAACTTTCGTTTGAATGACGAGACGCTGCTCGGGTGGCACGTCAGGTATTATTAAAAAGAAAAACACCAATCAATTCCTTTAAGCGAAAAATAATGCATTCATTTTGGAGTTTGGATGATAGATCGTTTATCATGTTTTGATAACATGAGGAGGGCCTCTGGGAGTGTCAATTGACGGCTCGCTTGATGACACGTTATGGTTGACGACGTGGTCAGCTTAGTGAGATGTCGATATGGTTATACCGTTTGGATGACGGACCGTTTGGATGACGGAACGTGCTCGGGTGGCATGGATTCCAAGTTTGTCGTGTACATTCTTGGTGAATGTACGGATGTTGTACACCTAGGAGTACAACGCACTGTTGAGTGCTGGATGAAGTAAAGGATGGACGTCAGAGAGTGTCATGGAATGATGGAGATAGGCTTGAGAGCTAAGTTCATACATCATGCCACTCATTTAAACTAAGGTTGATAAATGAAATAAGTATGAGCATCTTACTTGCATCCTATATCTGCTAAATGCTAAGTGTGGTTGTTTATTGATGCATGTATATACCTTCACATTGTACATACATTTATGCTCTAGTATAGAATTGTTTACCCCTATGCCCTTGTAAGTGATGTCACGTTACATCGCTTGCATCGAGATCCGACCACTTCCTAGTGGCACATGGATCTACGAGGACCACCGCGCGGTGTTCGAGGGAGAGGTAGAGGTTACCTTCTACCACCCGAACCTGCTGATTCGATTTCGTCCTCGTAGGTTTAGAATTCCCATCATATACACTATGCACGTACCACCTTTTTACACATATCATGGACCACCTCCCACACGACCGGCTCGCTCTTATCACAGTTTCTGTTTTCGACCTACCCGCTCACACCCTTTTTCTTCGAGAGTCGTTCGCGAGGAGACTCCCCCTTCTGATCCGAGAAGCCCAGTTAGGGTCTCACCTTCTCCTGACCCGGTACCCAGTGGTAGGGTACCTACTCCATCGGATGAGATGAGGAGGACCCCGTGGAGGACGAGAGCGGAGGCGAGCCAGTCGTTCATTCTACCGGGAGTCAGTGGAGGGACGATGATCCCTAGGTATGTGCGTATGGTAAATGATGGGGATCAGGGGATCCGATGTGGGGATGCTGTGGAGGAGATACTGCTGCTGTTGATGATGATGTTTATTTCTGCTACCTGGAGACTGCTACTACTATCACTACTACCACTACTGCTGCCAGATCTATGTGACCACCTCTAGAGTTTCATATTTTTGTGATGTATATTTTGTAGATATACTTTTGAGAACTCTAGGGATATTGTTTTACTTTAGATCTTTTGATGGACTTGTGTATGGATCTTGGAAACATGACCGTGGGACTATGTACTTTATGACTTATTTATATATATGCATATTATGCTTATCTTACGATTATACACAGTCTCACTATTTCCGCTTACTCTGATTTAACTTAATTAAGAATTTGGTCACGATGAAAAAGAATGGTATCAGTTCTGCGAAACGAAAGAATGCGTGGCATCGCTTAATTTCTATTATGTAAATGTAATCTCAAAGTAACGATGCTATCTAGTTTGTGAAAAGGTTTTCGAAAACGCCAAATTCAACACAATGATATAAACTATATAAATTATTTTCTCCAAGAATTCCATGTTTTGTGCACCCGCCTTAAAAGAATAATATTATTTATATATTTTCCTAATACTTACAAGTCCATATTTTATCCGATATAATAGTATAATTAGTATGTTAATTACTGGATTATAAAAAGGGTGTCACAATAGGCCTCATTTCAAGGCTGACTTAGAGAGACTAGGAGTCCTTTTTGTATCATGCACTTGGTACTAGGCTAAAACTATAATTGTTATATAATGTGAAACTTTATTTTGTTAAGATCAACAACCTTAAGCATCATTTGATTTGACTTTGACTTCATTGGGCCTTGGCAAGGCTGCTGAATCATCACCATCAATAATCTCCTATAAGCACTTGTTGTGCATTATGAGAGAATTGAATCCATGTCACGGTCTGATCACTACAGCATTTTTGACTTTAGACCACACCCTTTTTTTTCTTTTAAAAAACCATGGTCAGAACACAAAATGGACCACGGTTTCGCTAATGTGGTTAATAATATGTAAAATTTTCATTTTCCAACATAACATCCAAGGTAACCGTGGAACTTTTAAAGGCCACGGTTTTTAACAAATTATATTTGACCACAGTTATATATACGTGGCTTATAATATTAAATTTTAAACCGTGGTCAAAAGTGTTATATAAACCACGGTTTTTATAACAATATATTACACCACGGTTTATTTTGTGTGATTTATAATATTAACTTTTAAACCGTGGCCAAAAGTGTTATATGGGCCACGGTTTTATAATAATATGTTACACCACAGTTCATTAAGTGTGGTTTATAAAATTTGATAAAAAAAAACTGTGGTCACAAGTTATGTAAAATTTTAGCGGGATTGGTCTAAGCGGGAACTAAATAAAAAAAACAAAAACAAAGAAACATGTCTATTCTCTCTGAAACTAGAAGAAAAGAACAAATATCACTCTCTCTCTCTAAAACTCGTCACCTTCCTAGCTCTTTTCTCGGCGAAGCTCACTCGCGACGGTCTCCATTCGATGACGGCGGTCTCTATTTGTCGGCGACGGTGGCCTGTATTCGTCGGCGACGGCGGCGGTCTCTCCCCCTTCAGCTCGAGCAAACCCTATTTCGTCAATTTCTTCCTCTTTTCCAAGGTATGCAGCCAATAATATTTACTTCTTTTGCTTCTTGTGGGTTCTCTTCACTTCTCCAACAATATTACTTCCTTTGTTCTTGTGTTTCTGCTTGGCCTTGGTTTTTGGTTTTCAATTCGGTCTCTGTGTTTATATACTTGTCATTCCTGCATCTATAATCACGACTGTTGATTATTGGGGATTTGAGACTATAATCACGACTGTTGATTATTGGGGATTTGAGACTATGTTCGATATTTATTTTACAGTACTTTATTTTATATGCTTCTTGTTTTTGTATATTTTATATGCTTCTTGTTTTTGTATAATTTCTATGAGAATGTTGATGTACTGTAGTAGTTAGAAGTGTTATTTCAAATGAGAATTAGTGCTTGTTGTTATTATTTTATTAGTAATTTCTTCCAATTTCTGTTATTTTAAGAGAAATTTATATGATTCGATATGTTTGAGGAAGCTGCTCCTACTGCTACCTCGTGATGATGATGATGATGATGATGGTGTAGCTTCATTATAACTTCTTTTCTTCAAAAAAGGTTCATACTTTGTTGGAAGTGGCTTCGTAATTTTAGGCCTTCCACCCCTTAAACTCCTTAGCATTAGGGCTCGTTGTGCTTGGTCACTCCCCAACACTCTAGATTGTCCTCCATTATTATTGTTATTATTAGCAGCAGCAACCTTGTTTTGCATCAACATTGCAACATTGTTGTTGTTGTTGTCAATTGAATTGCCATTATTACCAACAGCTCCAGATGATGATCCAGTACTAGTTCCATTGACCATTGTCAATTGTGCAATTGACAATGGTCAAGACAATGGTCAATTGATTAGTGGAATTGGAACTAGTACTGGATCATCATCTGGAGCTGTTGGTAATAATGGCAATTCAATTGACAACAACAACAACAATGTTGCAATGTTGATGCAAAACAAGGTTGCTGCTGCTAATAATAACAATAATAATGGAGGACAATCTAGAGTGTTGGGGAGTGACCAAGCACAACGAGCCCTAATGCTAAGGAGTTTAAGGGGTGGAAGGCCTAAAATTACGAAGCCACTTCCAACAAAGTATGAACCTTTTTTGAAGAAAAGAAGTTATAATGAAGCTACACCATCATCATCATCATCACGAGGTAGCAGTAGGAGCAGCTTCCTCAAACATATCGAATCATATAAATTTCTCTTAAAATAACAGAAATTGGAAGAAATTACTAATAAAATAATAACAACAAGCACTAATTCTCATTTGAAATAACACTTCTAACTACTACAGTACATCAACATTCTCATAGAAATTATACAAAAACAAGAAGCATATAAAATATACAAAAACAAGAAGCATATAAAATAAAGTACTGTAAAATAAATATCGAACATAGTCTCAAATCCCCAATAATCAACAGTCGTGATTATAGTCTCAAATCCCCAATAATCAACAGTCGTGATTATAGATGCAGGAATGACAAGTATATAAACATAGAGACCGAATTGAAAACCAAAAACCAAGGCCAAGCAGAAACACAAGAATAAAGGAAGTAATATTGTTGGAGAAGTGAAGAGAACCCACAAGAAGCAAAAGAAGTAAATATTATTGGCTGCATACCTTGGAAAAGAGGAAGAAATTGACGAAATAGGGTTTGCTTGAGCTGAAGGGGGAGAGACCGTCGCCGTCGCCGACGAATACAGGCCACCGTCGCCGACAAATAGAGACCGCCGCCGTCGAATGGAGACCGTCGCAAGTGAGCTTCGCCGAGAAAAGAGCTAGGAAGGTGACGAGTTTTAGAGAGAGAGAGTGATATTTGTTCTTTTCTTCTAGTTTCAGAGAGAATAGACATGTTTCTTTGTTTTTGTTTTTTTTATTTAGTTCCCGCTTAGACCAATCCCGCTAAAATTTTACATAACTTGTGACCACAGTTTTTTTATCAAATTTTATAAACCACACTTAATGAACTGTGGTGTAACATATTATTATAAAACCGTGGCCCATATAACACTTTTTGCCACGGTTTAAAAGTTAATATTATAAACCACACAAAATAAACTGTGGTGTAATATATTATTATAAAAATCGTGGTTTATATAACACTTTTGACCACAGTTTAAAAGTTAATATTATAAGCCACGTATATATAACTGTGGTCAAATATAATTTGTTAAAAACCGTGGCCTTTAAAAGTTCCACGGTTACCTTGGATGTTATGTTGGAAAATGAAAATTTTACATATTATTAACCACATTAGCGAAACCGTGGTCTATTTTGTGTTCTGACCACGGTTTTTTAAAAGGAAGAAAAAGGTGTGGTCTAAAGTCAAAAATGCTGTAGTGAGTGGACATGAAGCTTCTTCACCCTTACCTCCCTCTTCCCACAATGCATTTGCCATATATATGCTAAACCACATCCCACAATACCAACCATCGAGATTCTCCAAGGCACCACTCTCAACAACTTCGTTGTTCTTGTCGAAATTCGCGATGCTGCTGACCGTGCCATAAGCTGCATATGCTCTTTATTCAATGCCTCACCACTGAAACTACCTCAGCAATCCTCCACCATGTATTCTCACCTTTTGACATCATCAAAGAATCGATGGTGATATGTGACAAATTCACTAAAAGGTTGAAAAGCTACAGTTTTGTAACCTTCTAGCACGTGGAAGCTACAGTTGCGGCGATGAGGAATCCTTCCATAAGTATTGATGGAAGGATGGTGGTTACGCAACTCCCATCAGCTAGAGCTTTCGACAATGATGGTAGGAAGGTCTTGGTGGAGAATATTTTGTTCGGGATCTCATTGGAGACTTTGTTGAATCATTTATTGAAGTACAACGAGGTTGAGGGAAGGACAAATTACCTTCAACAACGACTTTGAGCTGATTTCCACTCTTTTTTTTCAATCATTGGCTAACTTGCAATTTACCCTGTAATTGTTGTTCAACTTCGAATTCACATAAATGCAAATTGTCGCATGCGCAACATCCTGAGTCTTATAAACGAACAATGCAAAACCTTTCGACCTTTTTCCAAAGTCGTGGTCAATGACAGTCAATCCTTCGTCAACCCACTTTACTTGAAGAAAAGATTCTACAAAATATTTGGCGGAATCTAGAATGGAATATTCTCAACAAAGATCTTCTTCCTTCGTTGTCAAAAGCCATAACGGTTGCGAGCTGTATGTGTAGTCGTCAACCTTCCATGTGGATCCTTCTAGAAGGATTCCTCGGTGCCTAGACCGCGTTTCTACGTGAGAAAGGTTATGAAACCGAAGCTTTTCGACCTTTCAGTGAATTTGTCATATATCTCCACCGGTTCTTGGATGATGTAGAAAGGCAAGAATACACAATGACAGTTGCTAAGGTGGTTTCGGCAGCGATGCACCAGATAAACAGCCTATAAAGGCTTACGTCATGGTCAACAACATCACGAATTTCAATGAGAACATCGCCCTGGTTGAGAGCATCACATCGGAGAATAACCCTAGACCTTATGCTTAAGAAAATGAAGCCCAATCCACTTAAACTAACACATGTTGGTAATAAACAACAATCTTTAAGATTACTAATATATCAACACACACATATATACAAATTCTCAAACCTTAATTAGAGATATATGACATGTTAAAGAATAACTAATTAAGAAATATTTATGAATGGTATAATCTTTTCTATTAAGGAAATTAAGATATTGATTCTAATGTTTTTTTAAATAATTATTCAAAAATATCTTTATATTTGTTTGAATTTTGTAAAATAAAATGTATTAAAAAAGGCTAGCAAACTTATTTTCAATATCTGAGATTAAGATTTTGGAGTCATTTATGTAGAGACAAATTCCACCTGCCATCATATATCTACAAAGCATTTTAATTTTTTTAGTTTAATTTTGTTCCCAAAAGAAATCCACAAAAGTTGTTCCCTGTATCCTCATCAGTTTTAGTGTAGAGTCAATTGAGAAGTGGTTAATGTATCATACAGAGTGTTAGCCAATTGCGAGGCCATCTACATCGAGTGACACACTTGTGACGATAAATACTCTTAAATTCAGTGCACTTGTGCATGCCTTAATCAAATCACTTTTGATAAGTATTATATTTCTTATAAGTATATTATTTTGTTTCTAATGATCTAATTTTATTATTCTATTTTTTCAACCCTTGGTTATATCACCATCATCATCTCAACTAACATCTTCCTCTTTCTCTTTTAATAACCTTAATGATTGTTCAACAAAAGAAGCGGTAGTACTCATTGTGATTGCATACTATGATTCAAGTCTAGGAATTAGACTACTTAAATATAACTCCATAACCATATATTTTGAGGGACTGGTATGTGGGTTGCATATGTTGTGATCGTATTTAATCATATTTACACAAAATAATAGTAGTATTTTTCAAAATTTATTATATTAGTAAAAGTATAGATCGTGATTTCAAAAATTTAGTCTAAATCATAACTTTCATTAAATTGAAGTAATTTCATTTTATTATAATATAATGAAATTATAATAAAAATAAATTATTTCAACGTAATGAATGTTATGATTTAAACTAAACTTCCGAAACAACTTTCTATACTTTTATTGATAAAATAAATTTTTAAAAAAATATTACTAGTATTTTGTGTAAATATGATTAAATACGATCATAACATATGCAACCCACGCAAAAATCCGTCCCTCCAAATATATGGTTATTGTGTTTTATATTTAAGTAGTTTAATTTCTAGACATGAATCATAGTATGCATTCACAATGAGTAGTTTTCATCTTCTAAAGTGTCATAAAACGTAAAGAGCCTATTTGACACCTCACATAAAGTGTTATGAATAAGGAAAATAAAGAGGATCAAATAGTGTAAATGCTTTGGACATCCACATTTTGAAAATTTTATAACACTCCCATGGACATGCATAATAAAAATAAAAACATCTCACTAAAACCTTGCAGGATGAACTCAACACAAATCATTTTGTAAGAGGCCGACAAAAAAAAGTTATCAAACAACATAAATATATCAATCAAGTGAGTAGGAAATTGACACAAATAACTTAACCTCAAAATAATAATAAAACCATTATTAATATGTTGTGATGGGGAAGAAAAAGATCATTCGAGGCAAAATTCAGGTAATTTTCATTAAGAGCGTTTTGAGATAATTTTTTTACAAGCATCAAATAAACAATTAAAACACAAAATATCTTAAAAAGAAAACTGCTTATATATATATATATATATATTTCACACACTAACGTTTAAAAAACTAAGGCAATTATCAGTCTAAGCCAAAATAAAACATGCTCGAAAATGTTACCTTTGTTGTTGAAATGTGCCCTGCAAAACCGCATACCATGTAGCTTGCCTGAACTATTTGTCCTAAACACCCATTCCCTATTTGTAGAACTGCATGTAGGGCTAGGATTCCCTTTAGGATGAAAATTTTTCATTACGAGCAACAACTAGCACCATCATTTGATCAGACTCTGACCTTATTTGACATTGGCAAGGCAGGATGGTCAATCATCACCAACAACTCCCTCTCGCCACTTGTTTTGTAGAATCAAGCATTTATCACTGGACCATATGTTATAGCCGACTATTAGTTTAGGTGCAACATTACATGTGTAAGAGGAACAAAGTAAACAAAAACACAAAATACAAAATTACAATAATATATAATGAAGAGGCTTTAATGAAAATAAGTGTTCCTCCTCTACAAACAAAGGAAAATATGATTAGTCTAATGGTATGGATGGAAAATGGGAAAAAAATCGATATTTCACGTTCTACTATGAAGATTAAATATGTGGAATTCACTCGAATTTGTTAGGTGCGGTAAAAAACTACAAAATCAAGAAATTTCATTTCTTTGTATACAAAAGTCGGATGATTGAGATAAGAATGGTAGTATTTGTGAGTCTTTTAGGGAGAATTTGATATGGGATAGGTGGTTTGGTGTGAAACTGAATTATAGGAGCATGAATTATGCATGAATTCTGCAGTTAGGGTTTGGATTTGGGGGATAAATATTCAAATGGGAGGCTAGGGTTTGCAACTCTTTAAAGGTATCCTCTTTGCAACTGAAAAGTCTCTCCTAGATTTTCCCATCTAATAAGGATCATGTCCAGGCCCGGCCTTGGGCAAGGGCCTTGAGGGTGACCGCCCAGGGCCCAAAACTTTTAGGGGCCCAAACTTTTGTTTTTGTAATAGTATTTTTACTTTTGAAAAAAAATATTTATAGTTACACATTTTTTTTTACCTTTCAATTATTAATGGTTCTCAACATAATATCCCAATTTGGCTTTTCCATTTATTCATTTAACCAATGAAATTTAAATAGGTGAATTAATGAACTTTATTTTTATAACAACATAAAAGGGTTTTTTTTTTATATTTTATTTCGCCTCTATTTTATTTAACAATTATTTTTATTATTGATTGTTGTCATTGTTTTAATCAATTAGATGTATAAATATTACATATTTTAATCGATTTATCTATAACTATACGTAAAGCTAGAGCTGTTTTGATGTCCACAATAATAAATTAATATTTTTTTTAACAAAATAAATATGCATAGAACAACTGCACATCTTCTAAAAAAAATTAATTGTACATAGATTTAAAAAAAATGACAAACCTTGTAAGGTTTTAAAATTGCCCATAGTGATTTTAAAATTGTCCATAATGTTTTTATAACCTTGTCATTAGTTGGTTATTAGGGGCAATTCGAAAACCCTCCACATTTAACACTTTTTCCTCCTAACATCAAAATATTATCTAAATACTTAAAAGCATTTGAGAAAATTTTTATTGATTTAATAGTTTACTTTTTTTAAGCAATATATAAACACATAAATACATCAAAATATAATTATTCATGAAAAAATAGAAGTGCAAGTGGATAGTCGACAAACTAGTTTTTAATATTTTTTTTTATGAATTAGGACCCCAAAAAAGTTTTCGCCCGAGGGCACAAAACACGTTAAGACCAGGCCTGATCATGTCCCCCCTCATGAAAGTATAAGTATTTAAAATCAAAATATTGACAACAAGATAACCATATAAAAAATGAATACCTTTTTTTTTTTAAAATAACATATAAAAAAAGGTTTCAAAATATTTGAAAATAATTTTAACACATTCTACTTAAAAAAAATCTTCTTGTAAGAAGACACTACTTTCTTTGAGGTTTAATGATTTGCGAAACACATCCATGAGAAGGGCTACCACTCATGATGTTACCCTCTTCAACTATCAAATATATCTATCTCAACCTGCCTTTGATGCGGTTCCACAACATCAATAATTCTCATAATGTATGTTGTTTAAGGCATGTGATCTTCAAGTATTTTCAATGTTAGCAGATCTGCTAGCAACATTCACAATTGTCATTTCATCCTCTATTTTGACAAGCACAATGAGCACGCACGATGATTTGTAGTTTGTATTCATTTAATAGTTTCAGAAGTTTGATGGAATAATGGAAATTGACCAGTAACATGGTTAGGAGTTGAAGACATTATATATACATACGCATATATATATGTGTGTGTGTGTGTGTGTAAGTAGTGGGCAGGAAGCTTCTCCGCCCTCACCTACCTCTTCCCACAAGGCATTCACTATATGCTAGACCACATCCCACAAAGTCCAAGTCATCGAGATTCTCCAAGGTGTAGCTCTCAACCAATTTGATCATGATATAAGCCTCTATAAGCTCTTTATTCTATGCCTAGCTGCTGAAACCACCTCCGCAACCCTCCACCGTGTATTCTCGCCATTCGACATCATCCAAAAATCGGTGGTGATATGTGACAAATTCACCATAAGGTCAAAAAGCTAGAGCTTTGTAACCTTCAAGTGCATGGAAGCTGCGGTATGAGCGATGATGAATCCTCCCATAAGGATGGATGAAAGGATGGTGGTTACACCGCTCGCATAGATCGGAGCTTTTGACGACAATGGTTGGAAGATCTTCATCGAGAATATTCCGTTCGAGATTTCATTGAATACTTTGTTGTATCATTTCTTGATGTACAACGAGGTTGGGGAAGGACAAATTGTCTTCGATAACGACTTTGGATGAAGGTCAAAAGGTTTCATGCTTTTGTTTAAAATAGGAGGCGAATTCCATTTTTTTTAATCATTGGCTAACTGTTGATCTGCTTCATAGGAATGCAAATCGTTGCATGCACAACCTCTTCAATCTTCAAAAAAAGAACATGAGGAACCTTTCGACCTTCTTCCATTATCGTGGCTTAAGGCCATCAATCCTTCCTCAACGTTGTCGTACTTGAAGAAATGATTGAATAAAGTACCTGACGCAAACTCGAACTTTATATTCTCCACAAAGACCTTCCTACCATCGTTGTCGAATTCCCTAGCAAATCCTTCTGGAAAGATGTTTCATTACCCAAATCATGATTTCCACGTGCTTGAAGAACCAATGAGGGAGAAGGTTCTAGTTTCTTTTAGTTTATTTTCTTTTGTTTCCCCTCTCTCCCGAACCAGTTCTTCTTTGCGGCTTTGCCAGAAGGATCTGGTCCCCTTTAATTTATATTTGTGCATCATTCATCTGCATATGCATGTAGAGTAGTCATGCTACTCCCTACTTTCCTTTTCCTTTTTTCCATTTAAGTTACAAATTACTCTAAACATAGAATTGAGACAAACACAATAAAAAAATATAACTTGATCTAAAATACATTGTTTATTTTTTAGAGATATTTTAGAATAACATTTGCTAATTACTTAAAGTATTATTATCGTATCTGTTAATGATATTGGGATTGATATTATTGAGGTATCTAAGTTTTGTTAGCGCTCACGTCTATATCTCCTCTGCATTTCTAACTGCCTAATTTGGAAAGTGAATAGGACGTACAAGACCCTATCACGCAGGTACCTATACAATTCACAAATCATAATCTCGTAAAATAAGTTTCGGAAAAATAACCATTGCACGATATCCAACAAGCCTCCTTCCGGTTGCCTCTCGCCGCTCCAAAGTTGATCAATTAGGCGACAAACCTCGTTTTAGTGATCACGCAATATTAATCACGGTTTGCCAGTCGTAATTCGGCCACATGTGGCAACTTCCCGCTTAGAAGATTTATCTTGGTTTCTTAACGTATCAACGTTATCGCCACCCCCTATCACAATCAGTAGTCTTTCCACTCCACTACTCTGATATACGATATCTCAAGTTAGTATTTACAAGTCTTTTAAATTTCCTGAGAAAAAGGATGATCGACCTATTCTAAGCTCATCTCCACCATAACATCTACAACTTACTTTGCAGAATGCTTCTAAGGGGCTCGACCTTATAATATAAATTTTCATATTTGACTCTTGGCATATATCACTTAGTCCTAGTACAATGGTATCCCAAAGCGCTCATAACCAACGACACTAAGCAGTGTGTGGCCAGTCAAACAATCTAACATCGACAGTGACAGTGACATGATGTGCATCAGACCATGTAGGGAATTGTTACTGCATGTCTAACTTGATAATGATGATTGATATGATGGTGACTGTAGCAGTAGTGTGACCATGGTGGTGGTTGTAGTGTTAATGTGTAAGAGTATATATGAAGGGGAAAATCGCACTATCTTATCATGCTCATTCCTTACTCGGCTCCTTTTATAGGATAAAAGTACACTATGCAAACAAGATAGGCTAGCAGGATAGCGGATAACATTATCCTTTCTTGTTAGCTCACCAAACTCTAGATAATAACAAAATAGGATATCTAATTATAAAAAAAAATGACAAACTATCCTATCTTGTCTTTCTTATCATGTCCACCAAATGAGCTTTCAGGAACTAATTTATTAACCATTTTTTAAGAACTAACTTAGTGATAATCGTCTGGATTTCTGTGGAGGGGCATGTTGGAAGTCTCACATCACCTGTCTCACTCTCCTTGGTATGGTTTAAATATCTAATGGACTAATAATCTCATTGCTAATTGGTTTTGAGATGAAACCTTAATATTATTATAAATCTAAAAAGTGTTAAATAAATATGAGTCTTTAACATTAATATTATTATAAATTTAAAAAATGTTAAGTAAATATGAATATTTATAAAAATAAGTAATTAATTTACATATAGAATTAATATAGGTTTTATAAATAAAATAAATAAATAAAAACCGATCTTATATTTAGAAACGGAGATATTACGAAATAAAATTTTGTTAGTGACCAATAAGACACCTCACTCAATAATTTGTTCATGGTGAAACGAATTTTAAGGATTTTTTTTAATCGTATACTCAAAAAGTCGTGTACGGGCACTTACCAGTGATTTTTAAAAAAAAAAAGAAGATTTTTTTTCAATTTTTTTTTAATTTAAAAAAAAAAAAAAAAAAAAAAAACAATGTTCTCACCTTGCCCAAAATTTGGTGAACCCTCTTTTATATCTGTGTCTCATCTTTTTATCTTCTGATAATGTAAGTATCTTCCTTTGCCATTTTCATTTTCATTTTCATTTCCATTCTCAATCTTTTTTTGTTCAGATCGTCGATGATTCTCCACAGATGATTCTAGAAGCTTTGCATTGCATGGCCCAAAGGCAGCCTTAAGATGCCTCAACTGCGTAGTACACCTCGCAGAAGAAACCGCCCACTCCTAACCGATCCGAACCCGATTCCAAACCCGATTCCGATTCCTCAACCCGATATTTTCCCTACCCGCCAAACTCCAAGACGAGGAGGAGGAGGAGGAAGAAGAAGAACCACCGCTCTAACTCGAACTACTCGTAATCGCAAAACCATCGCACCGGTTCACGAGATTCTCAACAACAACAACAACAGCGAAGCCAAGAGAGAAGAAGAAGAAGAAGGAGAAGAAGGAGAAGAAGAACACGCGCTTCCTCCGGTTACGGTTAGGGTTTCGCGAGAGGAAGAGAAGAAAGACATGGATGATGACTGTGATAGCGCTGGTCGCAGCGCCGATAAGGCTCCGGCCGCTGCTGCCGACGAAGAAGGAACCACAGCTCCCATTCCTGAGAAGGTTTTCTTCAGTGGATTTACCTTTTTTCAATTTTTTGGAAATATATTTGTTTATTTATTTATTTATTTATTATTATTTATTTATTTGTTGGTTACAGGTAGCGGTTGGTGGTTCGCCTGTGTACAGAATTGGGAGAAAGCTAGGGAAGGGAGGGTTTGGACAGGTGTATGTCGGTCAGCGGGTTGGAGCTAAGAATTCCGGTGATCGGACCGGTTCCGGAGCTGTAGAGGTCTGAGCATTAGTGTCTGTTGATATGAGTTTTGGGTTACATATCTTAGGGCTTGTTTGTTTTGTGAGAATGTTTCCTGCATGGTTACGTGGTTCAGTCATTTAACTTATGTATCACGTATCGAATTTGGTGTATCGCGTGCCACGTACCTGGTTCATTATAAAGAAAGTCTTGTAAAAGTAATATAAAAAGTGACGAACCACGTGCGTGTACCATGTACCTATGGTTTCCTGTTTTGAAGAAAACGGGATGGCATACTTGTAATTATTAAAGAAAACAGGAAACGTTTTCACAAAAAATTAAGCTTTCCTTGTTATTCGTATTTATTGTGTGCTTCATGTTGTTTGTGCGATTATTGCAGGTAGCTTTGAAGTTTGAGCATAGGAATAGCAAGGGGTGTAGCTATGGACCTCCTAGCGAATGGCAGATTTACAAGTGAGTCGGTTATGCATGGTTTTTAAAATGCGGTTTGCCACAGCATTTTTGGCTGCAATATTGTGGCCTCCACAACTGTATTACGAACGCAATTGTGGCTGCGACACGATTTAAACCACACAGTTAACTTTTTCCTTTCCTAGGGTGTTGAGTCATGGATATAAAGATTTTTTTGTATTAACTTTGCCTTGTTTGTTTTGCGTAGTGCATTAGGTGGTAGTCATGGTGTTCCGCGAGTTTATTTCAAGGGGCGGCATGGTGATTACTATATTATGGTATGTGCTTAAAAGTTCTTTGATGGTGGGGTTCAGGGGTTGTGGTTCTATGAATGTGTTTATAACTTGACGTTTGCTTTACAGGTCATGGATATGCTTGGCCCTAGTCTATGGGATGTTTGGAATAACAACTCGCGTATGTAAGTATATATCTGAAGCTGGAATGTCAATAAAATGTCGTACATCTTGATTTATTGAAGGTGTAATGGTAATTGTATATCTAACATTATTTCCTCTTTTGTCGCTGTAGGATGTCAGTGGAAATGGTGGCATGTATTGCAATTGAGGCGATCTCTATACTAGAGAAGATGCATTCCAGAGGGTGATGCTCTCTTTCCTGATTCAGCTTAATGATTTATGTCTCGCTTTTCTTTTATCGAACAGATTGAATGCAAATACTTGAGCCAACTACTAGTTTATATTAATAATATAATAAGACTCTTAGGCCTAACCTAATATGATAATAATATTGATCTCATTTGCTGAAAAAATGACATTATGCTTTTGACATTTCTTCAGATATGTGCATTGTGATGTAAAACCTGAGAACTTTTTGCTTGGTCCCCCGGGGACTCCTGACGAGAAAAAGCTGTTTCTTGTCGATCTTGGATTAGGTAAATATATCACCTTATCCTTGAAGCTTTGGCTGAACACTTACATTTAAGATTTTCCTAATAACTCATTATTCGTTCATGCTTCCTGTGCAGCTACCCGCTGGCGTGATAGCTCAACTGGACTTCATGTTGAGTATGACCAACGTCCAGATGTATTTAGGTAAATTACTTGCATATTTAATTTAATATTTTGATCTTCTTAGTGAATGTGAGGTTTTCTATCTGATGCCGAGTCTTGCTATAGGGGGACAGTCCGTTATGCTAGTGTGCATGCACATCTTGGGAGAACAGGTAGCAGAAGAGATGATTTAGAATCTCTTGCTTACACGCTAATCTTTCTTCTTCGTGGTCGGTTACCTTGGCAAGGATATCAGGTTATCTGCTTATCTTTATTTCAAATGTAGTCACCTTACTGTTAATAATTAATAATAAATCATTCTGATAAAATTGGTTATTGCAGGGAGAAAATAAAGGATTTCTTGTCTGCAAGAAGAAGATGGCAACTTCCCCAGAAGTTTTGTGTTGCTTTTGTCCTCCACCTTTTAGGCAGTTTGTTGAGTATGTAGTGAACTTGAAGTTTGATGAAGAGCCAAATTATGCAAAATATATATCACTTTTCGATGGAATTGTTGGTCCTAATCCAGACATTAGGCCGATAAACACTGATGGTGCTCAGAAGGTACTAATATATTATATCTATTGTTTTATGGTTTCGCACTTAACAGTTACAGATAACGGCTGAGTCTTTTTTGCTCCTTTTTGGTTTGTGCTTTGAAGCTTATATATCAGGTTGGACAGAAGAGAGGACGATTGACCTTGGAAGAGGATGATGATGAACAACCAAAGAAGAAGGTCAGAATGGGAATGCCAGCTACACAATGGATTAGCGTTTACAATGCTCGGCGACCAATGAAACAAAGGTTTTTTTTCTGAAATTAAATATGTCCTTGCAGCCGATGTCAAATGCTCAGAGTTTGAAGTTTGTTTTTTTTTCCTTCTATAGATACCATTACAATGTTGCTGATATTCGGCTGTCCCAACACATTGAGAAGGGATATGAAGATGGGTTATTTATCAGCAGTGTCGCTTGTTGTACTAACCTTTGGGCACTCATTATGGATGCTGGCACTGGTTTCACTGACCAAGTTCACGAACTCTCACCCTACTTTCTTCACAAGGTTGAGTTATGCTTTAGTTTAATACAGTTAGTGATTTGAGGCATTATTTATGTGTTCAATATTAGTAATATATTGTTTAAATCTCTTGTAGTGTATTCTGTACCATGTTTGAACTTGGTGCATGTTGATAAACTGATAAAAGTGCTATTGTTTTTTTAGGAATGGATTATGGAACAGTGGGAAAAGAATTATTACATTAGTGCCATAGCCGGTGCTAATAATGGGAGCTCATTGGTTGTAATGTCTAAGGGTAATTATCCTCGAAGATCAGTTCAGCCATCAAGTATTTTGGTGGCAATAACTAACTTAACTGTTTTGATGCACTGTTTGCATAAATACTTTGGCCTGTAGCCTTGTGTTCAAATTGTTGTGTTTCACTGCTGCTTGTGGTTTGTTGGTTTCAGGTACCCAATATTTACAACAATCCTATAAAGTCAGCGATTCATTTCCATTCAAGTGGATCAATAAAAAACGTAAAGAAGGATTTTACGTTACTGCTATGGCTACTGCTGGCAGTAGATGGGCAATTGTTATGTCCCGTGGGGCTGGGTTTTCTGACCAGGTCTTGCTATTTTTCTAAAGTAATATTAAAATATTTTTTTTTTTTATTATTCTGAAAAACCATATCTAATGTGTATTTGGTTTTCCTGAAATTAATTCCAGGTTGTGGAACTTGATTTTCTGTATCCTAGTGAAGGTATTCATCGAAGGTGGGAAAACGGTTACCGCATCACTTCAACTGCTGCAACAGGGGACCAAGCTGCTTTTGTTCTTAGTGTTCCAAGAAGAAAACCGGCTGATGAAACTCAGGAGACACTTCGCACGTCTGCCTTTCCTAGTACTCATGTAAAGGTAAATACTATACCAGATTTTTCCTGTATTGATTGTCATTTATAACCATAAATGCTTATATTTGAAATGTTCATGCAGGAAAAATGGGCGAAGAACCTCTATATTGCATCTATTTGTTATGGGAGAACAGTTTCATAAACTGAAGTTTTTTGACATTTCAGCTGATATGATTTTGATTCTCAAATCATACTTCATGCTCTTGCATCTGCTGCTTTGGGACCTGGTGTCCTCTCTGACAAGTTCTCTGAACAAAACCAATCAGCATTGATGTATGCTAAACCTTTCTTTATGGTCAACATCACTTATCATATGATAAAATGCATATGCACTGTATGTCAACTGTATCAAAATGCTTACGAGCAATTTTAGATCTTTCTTGTCACTTGGGAAAGTCCTTTGTTAGAATATTTGTATAGGCTAGAACAATAATTACCAAGTTGAAGTCATGTGTGTAGGTTAGGTTTTTGTTTATTAATTAATGGTATTTTGGAAATGTGCAACTATGACTTTCCGGTGGAAACTAGATATTTTGAGCTGTGGAACCTTGTACTTTTATCTGTTTACTCCTAGCCTCTTTTGACTTAAAGCTACTTCTGGCCTTTCGTATGCCTGAATTTGACCTCTACCTAACAGATGGAAGACATTGGAATACTCTGGCAGCTGTATGTTACTCTTAGATTCTGTAATCACAATATTATTATTGTTGTTGTCCTTTATGCGATGATTATATTTTTATTTTCAGTTACATCCAACTTGGTTTTTGATAGGGCATATTGGTAAAAAACCTTTCGATTTTGTTTTGTAGTTTTTTTTATTTTTGTGGGTGGGGGATTAATTAAATGCTGTTTGGAAGATCACAGTATGAATGTGTCAATTGTTTTAGCATATGATTGTTTTTTAAGAGGATTACATAGGATAACCATCTATTTACTGCTCATCTGACTCTGGGAATTTCAGCACTTTTACTTACAGTGTCCAAAGTCTGCAGTGGCTTCAGGCCAGTCTTTTTACATGACCAGGTGCTAATTTTGTTATCTTTTTCTACCATCATGCATGGCAGAATACACTCATGATTCTGATGAGAAGTTCGCTATATCTTGGAAGCTCAGTTGTTGTGATACTGATAGCAGTTTTTGTTGCACCTGATCATTATTGACTCGTGTACCACCCAAGTTTAGTTGAACATTTGAAGCAGGTATTTAATTCTGCAGCTGCTGCTATTCAAAACTGAGATGTATTATGCATCTGAAACGTTTGCATACTTTGATCTAGATATATGCCTTTATATTGGCGAAATGTTTGATGTTCATTTGGCCTGATTGCATGGCAATTTGCTTCAGTTCTAGACATTTTAGTGGTAATTGTGGTTTTCTTTCCTTATGCACGTCTTGGTACCTGTTACTTCATCCACTCTTGCTTAATGGGTACTAAATTGTGTTGGAAACTTCATGAGTTCAGTGGCTGTGGCAACTTGCAGATTTGTACATGTTGGTACATACCGAGATTATGACGCTGGAGCAACCCACAGTCAGTGGGGTGAAGCTGATCAAGGAAATGGAGCTTTTTTAACTATCTGCTGTACGTGACCCCCCGCCCTTTTTTTTAATCAGAAGCTAACTTAGATTTGTGACGCCTCTATTCTGTCAAAAAAAAAAAAAAAAGAAATCATGTTTTGAATTTCAAATCGATATCTTTTTGATAGTAGGCAATTTGTTTTTAAAGGGGAGGGGAAAGAGCAGCTGCTGACATTTGAATCGAAGCTCTCATGCTTGTTCTATAGCTTTATTAACTGACATAATTTTTGAGGATTAAATTAATATTCTCTCCGGTCCTTATTATAAGCCCCCTTTCTCTTTCACAAAAAGGGTGCTTATAATAAAGACCGAAGGGAGTATCATCTATTTCTAATGGGCTCTATTTTTTTGACCCCTCTAGTTAATTAGTTGACCCTTTTATTTATGTAAAAATCCCATAATACCACGCACCACGCTTAACCCTAAGCGAGGGTTATAAAATATATATTTTAACAAGCACGCTGTGGGCACAACGAGGGTTGTAAAATTTTATAACTCTCGTTGGGGGGTTAACGAGTGTTATAAAATAAAAAATTATAACTCTCACTTGGGGGTCAACGATGGTTATAGCTGGGGGGGGGGGGGGGGGGGTCAGCGGGGATTATAAAAATTAAATTTTATAACCCTCGTTGAGGGGGTATTTTGGGTAGTTTGGTTTTTAGTAAGGTTGATAGTGTATTTTCAAAATAAAGGGGGTTAACTAATTAACTAGGGGTCAAAAAACTAATTCTCATTTCTAATTACATTGTTGGCCTAAAAGATTTGCCTCTTTTGGAGGTGTTTTTTTAGTGGTTGACATTCAACATTCAAGTATTTCAATATTTGGATATTTACGTGAATGTTGGCTTTTGATTATTTAAAGGCATTGCAAGAAAAAAAAATTAAAATATACGAAACATTTTACAATTGTTTCTGCCTTGTGTTGTATGTACCGTTTGTCATGCACCTTTCCAGAAATGAAATTTATCGAATAGTTCAGAACGAGACTTTAGATGCCATGCATTAGGCGGCGTTTTATTTTTATTTATTTATTTTTAAATATAGTTAACCGATTTACTTTAGTGATGGTTGATGTTTTGGTGAACAGTTGAAATTTCATTTTGCATCTTACTTATAATTAAAAATATATTAATACTTTTGTGATTTATGCGGTCTATCTAGTCAAGTAATAATGTCACTTCAAAAAGGTAGTTCGGTAGTTCCAATTATTAAGGTTCGCAATCGTGATATAAATAAACCACTATCATTGGATTAGTGATTATGATGTCATAGGTTTAACATAATGATAGACTTATTTTTACCTAAAATTCGGGGATAAATTGCTAACACGATCTTAATGTCAAACGAATGTCCAATTGTTTTGGGCGAACAGGAAATTCTGCTGAGTGCTGAAACAAATCAACATAATGCAGCTGGTTTAAAGACCTGGATTGCAGCAAATAAACAATGATGAAGCAAGCATAGTTAAATCAACTCCAGAACATAGCTGCTCTTAATTGATCCATCTGAAAAAAGTCATTACTTTCTGCATGTTCAACATTGGACATTTTCATTACAAATTGCTAAACTCTAAATCAATTAAAAAGCCAAATCCGAACACTGGTTAACGAGCATCAAAACCTGCACTCTCACTGGGTGGATTTCGGTTCTTGTGCTTGTGATCAACCAAGAAGGTGGAGTCGATAATCTTTCTATTATAAAATGATATCCTAATGGAGTCTTCGCAATGCTCCTTTTTGAAATCTCGTTTCCTGATTAGAAGTTGAGAATTCCTCAACAATTAAAGCAGTGGCAGTGGTGGTTACTACTTTATTAAAAAAAAAAAACTATGTTCCAATTCCAATAATAAAATTTTATTCTCTTTCTGTTTTTTAACCTTTTTTTTTCTTCTATTTCCATTCATTCTGTTATTCTTATCTCTCCCTTCTCTTTCTTAACATTTCTCTCTCCATTTCATAATTTCATAACTTCGATTCATTATGAAACAAATCTAGTCAAATCTTAAAGAATATATAACTTTAGTAATGTACTCTTTCTCACTTTCATTTTTTCTTGGTCGGGTATCAAAGTTTCAATATTTATGCTACTTTGTATTATGGGTTTTTTTTTTTTTTTCAGAATTTGATTTTTTTAATTAATTTTTTCCGTCATGTAAATCCAAGCAGTTTTTTCATCTGGGTATTTTGATTTTTGTTAAATTGAGTTTATGGATTGTGAGGGTTAGATTTTTTTTTTCCTTTATTATTTTTTTTTAAATTATCACTACAAAGATATATATATTATAATTGTATTACAGACCTGTACAACAGTGTCATACTAATCAAGACGTGTACTAGGGATGTGCAGGACCCGGACCGACCCGGTTGTTTCGGGTCGGGTTGGACCCGGTCTCGTGTCAAAAGGAGAGGGGTTCGGTAAAAAATTAACTATTCGACACCGGGTTCGGGTTTGACTCAAGGTCACCCGACCAACCCGATATATCATAAATGTAATTTTATATATATATATATATACATATTAATGATGTAAACATGTTTTTATTTTATTTTTATATTATATATTTATACAATACATTATATATTAAATGACTTCATTTCTAACTTAGCAATTTAATTACTTTTTATTTATTTATTAAGTGACACTTTATTACTTAACTTTACTATCAAAAGTCATATTTTCTTATATTTGTTGTACGATATTATATAAATGGCATTTTGTAAACAATATTTCCTTAGCTTAATTTTTTTGTAGCAGTAAGTGAAATCTTGAATCTAAAATTAGCATAGTTTTTTTTTTTTTTTTTTAACATCAAAACTTCGTATCTTGCAATGATTTGCTTTACTTTGATCCCACTTTTAGGTTTGTGATTCTTATCCCGGGCCAACCCGAATTCGTCCTCATCTTGACCCGTCTTATTTAGACCCACATATATTCGGGTTTTTTCGGGTTCAAGAACGGGTACGAGTTTAAAAATTGACCCTATTATCATTTACGGATCGGGTGACGGTCACGTCAAACCCGTCCCAACCTGTCCCACGCTCCCCCTAACGCGTATAGATAGTCCCGAGCAATGCACGGGCATGAAACTAGCTATAATGAAGGTCAATTAATTACTCTCTGTCCATAAAGATAGTACAAAATTGCAAAATTTTTTTGTCACAAATCAAAATTAAAATAATAAATGAAAAGACTTAAAAATTGTAAACGTTAATGTAATGAATTGTGATTGGTTGATTAACACAAATTGCATTATATTAATTGTTTGATATTAAGTTGATGTGTTAGACAAATTATTCAATACATGCCTCTTTAATTTTTTTTATTGTTTCAATTTTTTTATTATCTTTATGAAACAGAGGGATTATCATTTTTAGAAACATCAAAGCACTAAGCTACAGACACCTACAGTTTGTTATATATTTTTTACGGTCTTATATGTAAGATCTTTTTGGAAAAAACATTGTGATCATATTTGTAAGAACCTATCCCAATTTTCAATAATATTTAATTACTTTATATATATATATATATATATATATATATATATATATATAACCCTAAGCATTCAGGATGATTACGGAAATACTAGGAACTCTCATGAAGAAATATGTGCAGTTTTTGAGGCCTATTATAAACAATTATTGAATGGAGGCCAGAAAAAACTGGAAGATGAGTAGTGAAGAAATTAACGAAGGAAAATGTTTATCAATAGAGCAACAGGTGCAATTGTTGAAACCTTTCACCAATGATGAAATAAAAACCATGTTCTTCTCAATCTCCAATGAAAAAAGTCATGATCCAAATGACTTTGGGTATGGATTCTTCAAAAATACTCCAAATTCTTACATCATTTAACCATTTCTTAAAACTCATGCATAACTTTAAAATACACTATCTATGAAATGTATGGAGTAATAAGTATAAAATGATATAAACCCCATGCTTATAAGCTCGTAGCTTAATGAAATAAACCCATTTACCAAACATCAACAAGTAACTTGTCTTTTGTCAAATAAGCTAGCTCATTAGTGGTGTTACCTTACACACTCTAAATCTATCTAAAAGTTATGGTTTCTAAAGGTTTCAACTTCCAACTTCAATCACTAACAAAACATAAACTTTCAACTTCAATCAGCTCATTTACTCCTAACCAAAATTAAACCGAAGAACCATGTTACAGCAGTTACTTTCTTATAACCAAGCACGAGTACTTAAATTGTTATCTTCTTCTGTAGGACAGTCTCCTCAAGCGAACTCTCTCCTGGAAATGGAAAATATAAAGTTAGAAACAGTAAATTACACATATAGTGGTTATATCAAGCAAATGCAGAAATAATACATACCTCACTTTCATCGTGATCATACCGAATTAAGAAGAGACACCTGCAGCCTCTGATATCATGCACTCTCCTTTGAATCTCCATAACGTGAGCATCATAGTGAATCGCTCGATCTCTCCTTTCCTAAAGTGCCATTGAGATTGTCGTATGAAATTCAACCAAGTTAGATAACAACAATAGTGAGTAAACTTCAATCTGTGTTACCTGGAAGCATAGGACTTGGTCTCCAACTTTCAGTTTGCAACACTCATTGTTTTCCAAAGGAACTGAGCGCTCTCGGACTGCAGATTTAATGTTGATCCACTCGTCTTCCTCAGGTCCAAATCCAATAAATCTGATGCGGACTTCCTTTAAGAAGTAACAAAAGGGCATCAGATGGAAACAAATTGTCCCTGTTTTAATAAATTGACGAACCCGACATCAAGTCTTGCAGCATTACGCCTATGTAACTAATGACAATTAGAACTTACAGCTTCGCCTGTGCTATCAAATCTATGAGCTAGAAACTTCTCAACATCATACCTGGAAAACCATTGAAGTTATGATAAATGTTTAAATTGGTGAAGATGAAGAGTATACTGGCTTCAAGAAAGTATTGCCACCAGTACTGTCGTATGTATGCAGGAAAATTACACCTCCAAGTCCAAACGAAAACAATAAAAACTTTATTTATGACCACAATACCAGAAAGAATGTGCTATTCAAAAATGAGCATAGTTGACAGTGGTGCATCTGGATTTAAATACAATTATCACATTTCATTAGCCAATGAGAGTTGGTCTATTATTTCCGTGAACCAGAGACTGAGGGTTGAGTCAATATTCAAAGAACCTTTATACAGTACATGCAATAATGGATGCCAAGGGAATAATACACTGTGATCTGTACTGAAGCTATCAATAATTTAAGAAGTTAGATGCAAGGTAAACATGGCACCAACGATTGAAATAGTTAGTTTAGATGGATATCTCTGCATGTGGCTATATGCTACTGAGAAAGGGTACACAAAAACGTTTTCTTTTTAACGCTCCAAAAACGTTTAGATTAAAATTGCAGTGAGATTAAAATTTCAATACTTCATCATGTCCACGACTCCAGCACAAAAAAAATTAATCAAGAATTCAAGCTAACTGCAATATTGGAAAGTGTTACACACCATGCTCCATCCGTTGATGACCTTGCCTCAAATTCCAACTCTGATGAGTCTCGGATACCTTTTCCTATAAAGCAAACATTTTAGACACTGACGACAGGGTGAGCTCATATGACACCATTGATAATAAGTAAACTCAAAATATCTATAAACACCAGTATATCAGCTAAACAAACAAAAAATAAAAGGAAAACCAAAGGAGAGGAGCCAATGTAAGGCTAGTTGCTTTTCATATTCCCTTCATTGCTGTCAATCACTTATGCACCATACCTTAAGTGTCTGGGGAACATTCTCCTAATATTATCATATTTCATATATAGCATTCACATTTTCCTTATACTCTATATCATAAGTAATTTTGGCTACTTTCCGTAGTTCTGCAATTATATTTAGAACAGATAGATCTCGCGATGGCCAATTTACTGCTTGAAGATTTTACGAATGCTAGATTGAAATCATTATTTTTGGCCAAATAAAACTCATTGACTGATGTACTTTGTCCATCTCTTCCTTCGAATGCACACACATAGTAACTAGTAACGGTTCCATAAATCACAACAATAATAAAATTGGGTTTTACATGTCAACAATTAATAATAAGGTAATGTGTCAAAACCTGAAATTAAAAAAAAAATCAGAAATATAAAAATTTGAATTCAGTTGACTGTGGAAAGATGAACACAAGAATCTAAATCATTGAGAAGACTTGATAAATCTGATGGATGCATAAACATTATGTATTACATTATGCATGAAGAATATAAACAGACATAACAGCTATGCTAAGAATCCTAATGCATGTAAGAAGTTCCACCTTTCCTACATTCTTGGTCTTTAGGCATTTCTGTAGATCCTTGAAGCCTGGTCTGAAACCAACTCTGAATCTAAATTTTCCATCCAAAGTAAATGAAGAATTAAAAAAAGAAGAAAGATAAATATAAGAATGAGGAAATAAAAGCTACAAATTCAATTAGCTCCAAAATGTTACAAAAACAATTGCATGAAAACGTGCTAACCTCAGTCCACTTTATGACAGGTTTCCCAGCACGACCAGAGGAGCGGCTGCACAGAGACATAACATGCCAAGCAAAATCTAAAATGAAAAAAAGAAAAACCAACACCGACACACATTGTAAATTGAAATGCCAGAACATGAAGAGCGAAACACTCACTTAAAACCATGAGCAATGTTTTGGCAAAATTCCCGGCCCATCGCTAGATTTCCAGATTCCTCCAGATATTTCTCCATCTTCTCAATCTGCTTGGCAAGGTACAATAAGATCGTAATGAAACGCAAAAGACAAGCAGATAATTATCATATCAACAAGTAAGCACCGAAGAGCAAAATCAAATGCTAAGAAGGCAATGAAGTCATTAGCTTACAGCTCTAGACAGCAGAACTAATTTATATTAAAGAAAACAAACATATAGTGATACCGAAATGCTAATGCTAATGCACATTCATAATTCTCTTGTCCATGTTACTTGAAAGAACAAAAATAGTATCGTTCTAGTCGCTCTTAGCCGGGAACCAAATTCCTTAATTCCAAATAATATTCACTTCATAACACAAATGCTGCTATACTCTCTCCGGTCTCTGTTATAAGAAAAAGAAACCAACTTCACACTTATTAAGGAAATTAATTGAATGCATTTATTTTTCTCAAATTCATAAAAAATAGAGCTACCTTTAGGAAAGTTACATTGAGCATGAAACAAAAATTAAATGAGATAATCACTATATATGAATAATTGTAATTGGAAATAGAAAGTTGGTTAACTTTTTCTTATATTTGAAACCAAATAAGTATGCTCTTTTTTTTCCTTATATATTAAGGGAGTACTTCCTATTTCCTAATGTATACATTATAAGTTAGTAACTCTAGTTGGTATAGTGATTTGGTTTCAGTGAGTTTGGAGGCTGGTGACTTGGGCCACTTTTGACCAATCTGAAGCATAATTGACCAATCTTGAACTCGATCGACAAAGAATTATACCAACTTAGTCTCTGAAAATTTATAAATACATATTCAGTCTCTCAATATTTTCGGATGGACCTATTTCGGTCCCTCAAACTTTTTGGACGTAAAAATTTGGTCCTTAAACACGCAGGACCAAATCTTGAAGGATGAAATTGGTACCCCCAAAATCTCGATATTTATAAATTTTCAAGAACCAAGTTGTCACAATGAAAAACATGAGAGACCAAGTGGGTACTTCTGAATACGTGAATCTAGTTCAAGATTGGTCAAATGTGTTTCAGAATGATAAAAAAAAAAAAAAAAGTGACCGAAGTGAGTGACATTATATATAGCAGCAGCAACATTGCACAAAAACAAGAACAATCATAACAATGATGATGATGATGATGAGAATAATGAAAGGTGAAGAATGGTACAGACTTGAGCAGTGGTGAAGCCAGAAAAGAAGGGTCTGGTTCGAGGACGCAACTCCCGCTCCATGGAATTGAAATGAAAGCGAATTCGTTCTCGTTGCTTTGCTTTGGTGGCTCAAATCCCTAACTTGTCTTGGACTAATGAATGATGATATGTGTATGGAAGCTAACCCAGAATCAGCATTCTGTTCTCACTTCTGACTATGGCTATGGTCTCCGGCGAATGTTAAGGAATGGATATTTGGAATTGGAAAGAGTATATTACAAAATTAATCAATATAACCGTTGAGTTTAATGTTGTAATCATGTTTATAATTTTTTTTTATAATTATCAACGGGGCAAAAAGGGCGGAGGCTCAAGTGCATAGAAATACATAACATGCATTCGGTGCATGTTACGTTTACGGCCGTTGATTTTTTGGGACATGGATTGAAGGGCTCTGATGAAGTCATGATAATGGTGAGTAACTTTGCTCCATTGTTTTTGTTGAAATTGCAATGACCCCCCTATTTTTTAAAAAATACAGAAAATAATAAAAAACATTAAAAAATACAGGAAGCATATTTTTTAAAAAATACAGA
This sequence comes from Crotalaria pallida, assembly GCA_037953625.1. NCBI lineage: Eukaryota > Viridiplantae > Streptophyta > Magnoliopsida > Fabales > Fabaceae > Crotalaria > Crotalaria pallida. The sequence continues at coordinate 125,668,262 of CM075653.1, read as the reverse complement.
AATTTATTTTTTAAAAAAGTCAGAAAAATATTAAAAAACATGCAAAATATTTTTTAAAAAACTCTGAAAATAATAAAAAAAATTCATAAATCTATTTTGAAAAAATCTGCAAAATATTTTTAACAAAAATCTTAAAATTTATTTTTTCGTTTTTTTATAATCTAAAAAATTTGGCTGTGAGGCGATTGGTTACCGGTTGGGGTTCGGCCGCGATTGGGGTTTGGTTCTTGGGTTGGGTTCGATCGCGATTGGCCGGTTGGGGTTCGGTCGCGATTTGCTGCCGGTTGGGGTTCGGTCGAGGTTGGCGCTGTGGCTGTTGGGTGGGTCGTCGGGATTGAGAGTGATGGCTGGTGGGTGGGTGAAGAGTGAAGACAGGGAGCAGAGCTTCATGATGGATGGTGGGTGAAAAGGAGGAGAGATTCGTTTGGGTCTTCTGTTAGTAAACAAGCAGAAGCTAAACGGAAATAAAGCCGGGGGGGTGAAGTATCAACAATACAAAACTCAAGGGGGCAATGTGTTAGAAGTGAAAGCACAAGGGGGGTAAGTGAATTTAGGTGATAGCAGAGGGGGGTATAGTGTAATTTTCCCTTTTAGAAATTGTTAATAAGGGTAAAATGGTCTTTATATGTTGGTTCCTTTCTCAGCAAAAATCAAGTCCCTGTGGGCTTCCTAGCAAATACATAAGAAACCTGTCAAACTGTTGAAAGAAGTAAAGTCAACACATGCACTGAATGCATGTTATGTATTTCTATGCACTTGAGCCTCCGCCGGCAAAAAGCCCAAATTATCAATGAGGGACTAGCTTAGGAAGAGTTAGACCAGCACAATCCTCAAAAAGGATGGAGACTAAATAACGAGGAGGAACATCAAAATAAATAGTACAATAATAAGAGCCCTCATGGGTAGCATTAGCTAACTTATCTGTACTACAATTAGCTTCACGGAACACATATTGGAGCACTATCGTCCAATCTCCACGGATCAGTGAACGTATCCGCTTGACAAGAGGGAAACAATGATGAGAAGAAGGGCAATGACCTTGAACCAGTGACACTGCAGCTTTGCTATCCATCTCAACGAGAATTTTGTACATATTACAATCCACCGCCATAGATAAACCATGAAAGAGACCCCAAAGTTCAACTTGCACACTACTACACACTCCTAGATTACACTGGAAAGCACGAACCATACTACCATCATCCCGTCTTAGGATGCCACCACATGCTGAACAGTTGGTACCTTTCCTGAAAGACCCATCAACATTAAGTTTCCAATAGCCCAAAGGGGGAAGATTCCATCGAATGAACTTTTCCACCTTGTAGAGTCATAAGGGATGCGCGGACTAGAACACATATCCGTCATTAAAACATGAGTATAACTCATGACACTGTTTTTGAATCTATACAACATGTCAGATTTACTCTCAAAAATAAAAGAATTACTCTATTTTATAAATTTTCATCGAATATGAAAATTACTTTATGTTTCATATTATCACTCTATTTTAATGCATAATATGTTACTTCAAATATATGTAAATATTTATTTTTAGATTGCTTACCTATGAATTTTTAAAAGATCTAAAATTTGGTACGTATGATCATCATGATAATATCATTATATATAAAAAGTTATCCAAATGTGTAAATGTTCAAAAATTACATTCGGTGTCAACTAATCCTAACTCAATCAAAATTTCGAAGGATTGATTTGGTGTAAATGATCGAATTGAGAAAAAAAAATAAAGGTTAAGGCTTTGATTGGTTGTACAAGAGAGAATGGGAAGAGAGAAGTATGAGAGAAAAAAGTGGGGAAGAGAGAAAAAGGTAAAAAAAAAATGAATGGATTTTGTTGTTATTTGGTTTGAGAGAAAAATGGTAGAAAATGAGAAAAGGGAAAAGTTGAGTTTTTTCTTTTTTCTTTTGGTTGGAGAGAAAAATGTGAACAAATAAAAAATAAATCAAAGTAAAAGACAAATATAATCTTTAAATTTTTATAACTTAAAATAATAATAATTATAATTATAATTATATGCATGCAAAAAACATAAAAAAGAACAAAAAAGTTAGGTTGAATATTTTGCATTTGTGCCTTTCTTTCAGCGATTCTCCTCTCATGTGAGGAGAGAAAACAAATAGCAGTCGGTCTCATGATTTTTTTTTCTCTTCCTTTTTTCTCGGCTCTCCCAAATGAGGAAGATTTCCTTTTTTCTTTTCATTCTTTTTCTTTCCAATTTTTCTCCTCTTAAAATTTCTCCAAACAAAAGAAACCTAAGAGACCAAAATGACGTTAAAAATAAAGAAACGATGAATCATTTTGAAACAAATAAATAATATAAGAGATCAAATGAGTAGTTTTGCATTTAATTGATCATATTTTTAAATTAAACAAAAAATAGTTTTTGATACCTTAGTGTAAGTTGGAATAAGAGATTTTAAAATCCTAAAACTTTAAAGCATTTTTGTTGCGGCAAAATATCCCGGTATCCCTAGGTAATGATAGTATCGAAGGAGAGAGATTTCCTCCAGGTTGTTGTGGATCCACGTGGATTTGGACTAGCCAATAAAATAGCCCAGATACCCCGATCCTATACTAGAACCAAGTATTTTAGGGGTGTCTACTAAGCTATGAATGTACTATTTGAAAGTAACCTCTACTTGAAATGGGTGATCTCACCCCTATGAATATTACGAAATCCGGGTAGGAGTGTGGCTTGGCCATAATTACCCCTCATCTCTATGCTTGCCACCTGTCAAAGGAATACTCTCTCTCTCTCTCTCATGTGTCGGTGGTTTATTCGGTTTAGTTTCTGTATGATCCTATGCTTCACTCTGCCCTGCTCCAATTGTTCACAGATTCTAGAAATCTTTCCTTTATCTATGGGACGAACGAATCCCTTGAGAATTATCTAAGATATCTCCCGAGGGATCACACCTTATACTCTCGAGGTATTAACCTTGGAAAAATTATTACTTTAAACTTTGAGAAACTAATGGCGATAGAGCTATGAAAAGCAAGTCGCTTCTCGAGGTTTTAGGGCCCTCCGAGTTCATATGTTGGATTATTTCTTTCTTTTTCTCGAATGACATATTCTCTCATTTTATTGTGGTTCAAACTTCCTGCTCTTTCCCTTGTCAATTTGTCCATTGGGATTTTAGACGGATTTTACCATTTGTTCATAACCCCCTTTTATGGGTCGTTTTTTTTCTTGGGATTTGTTGTTGACGTGATTGATTGCGACTTTTCGCTATCTACCAAAATATCTTTCACTTCCCTGTTAATTGTAATTATTTCTTATTGAAATTGTTTTCAAAGCTTATGCCACCGTAATCGCTTCGGTTTTTTTACCAAGCCCCAACTTAGATCCTTATTCTTCTTTTTTCTTCTAACTACCCTTTTTGGACTCTTTTCTGCGCTTAGGTTTTTATCACTTTTTGTGGTATCTCCCGCAGTATCCATCTCAATTTGGGTACTCATTCTCTTTTTTTCTACTTTTATTACGGTGTCTTTTGTTATTTTCAATATTTTAAATTGGGGATTTCTATCCATATCCAAGTTTTACTAATTACACCCATTATTTTTTACATTTGTACTTAAACTTTCAATACCTATTTTACTTTTACCACACCCAAATCCTTTTACTATCCACACCCAAACCCCTTCTTCTCCAAAACTTCTTTTACCACACCCAAATCCTTTTACTATCCACACCCTCTTCTTCTTCTTCAAAGTCCTCTAAACTATCCAACTATCAAGATAAGACAAAACAAAACATAACAGGTGTGACCATTAAATTTAGAGGACTAATAGTATTCTTACTTTCTTAGCATACATAAATATTCATCAATCTAAAGAGAGAAGTTTCAGTAGCTCATTTTTATTAAAAAACAACTTGTAATTAACTTGTTTTCAATAACTTTATTTGATTAACGAGGCATGAGTATAGAACATCTTCATTAGGGATGGATTAAATCTCCCCTGTCAAATGATTTACTCATATATAAAAATATTGAATTAAATTTTGTTTAGAAAATTGGTGACGATATAGACGGAAAAAAATGAAGAACAAAAAATAGAGAGAATCTAAAATATTTAAAAAAAAAAAAGAAAAGAAGATCATCAAGATTTTCATCACTGTTGCATATAACATTCATGTATAGTATAATTTAAATTTAAGGCATGATATGTTATGTTTTGTTCACACATGTTATGTTTTGTTTAATGGCCACACTTGTTATGTTTAGTTTTGTCTTATCTTGATAGTTGGATAGTTTAGAGGACTTTGAAGCAAAGAATTTTGAAGGAGAAGAAGAGGTTTTGAAGAATAAGGAGTTTTGGAGAAGAAGGTGTTTGAGTGTGGATAGTAAAAAGGTTTGGGCGTGGATAGCAAAGTGGTTTAGTGTGGTAAAAGTAAAGAAGGATCTTTTTGAAAATTTAAGTAAAAATGTACTCCCTCTGTTCCATTATCTTGGTAAAAAAATGCACTTTTTTTTGTCCCAAATCAAAGTAAAAATAATAAATGAAAAATCGTAAAGATTGTATATTATATTCATGATTGAATAAGTAAGGAAAGATACAATTAATTACCAAAAAGAAAATTTGATGATCCATTAATTTTTCAATTATTATTATTACATCCACTAAATATATTATTACATCCAATTATTATTATATATTCAAATATGTATTAATTATAATAGTATGGAAAGTTGTGTGATTGAAATTTGTAATCATACATTATATTTGATTTTGAAAATCTAATCAGACATTGTATCAAAAGGATATTTTCTTATTTTTGTTGACTTCGTTGACTTTTACCAAGATAATGGGATGGAGGGAGTAAAAAATAATGGGTCTAGTTAGTAAAACTTGGGTGTGTATAGAAATCCCCTTTAAATTTTAACTAAATGTTATAAATAGATAGGACCGGATCGAACCATTAATAAATGATCCGATCCGGTCCAATCTTTGTACATAAAATACATCAAGAACGAATTAAACCGAACCATATTAATTTAATTGATCTAGTCTCTAATTTCAATTAAAGACCGGACCGAATCGGACCATTACACCCTACATGGTACTACTTGCTTTGAGCAATGGTTCAACGATTGCCAAGAAACATTCCAAAGACATTTGTAATTATTAATTAATATTTTTTTTTTACACCAAGGGTATCCCCCAGCCGACAGCCGAAGACTAATCCCCTCCGAGACGTAGAGATCACCGAAGTGAGTTTTGCCTCTACCAACAAAGCCTTTTCCATGCCCACGGCAGGGATCGAACCCCTGACACCATGCTTAAGGAACCCAGCTATCTACCAACTGTGTTGGGCTTTGTTGGTTATTAATTAATATTTATGTCCCATGAGTTATGTTCTTTTAGACTTTGGCTCTTGCACACATAAATTAAAAAAATGAGTAAATGATATAAGAATTTGGTATATTTTGACTAAATTACCCTCAATTAATAATAAGAGGGAGAGTAATAATAAATGTATGAAAATTATATTGAAGAGAGATGAAAAAATAGGTGGTAGAAAAGAGAATGCAATAAATAAAAGAATATTTCTACCCTGCAACCAAATTTTGGATGGTTGCACAACAATCTCTTAAATGAACCAATGGTTGTTTGACACCTCAGCCAATGAAGTTCTAAGTTACTGCCATGTCAACTCAAATTGGCTGATTTGTCAAACAAACATTGGTCCACTAAGAGATTGTTTTGCAACCATTCAAAATTTGGTTGCATGGTAGTAGTGCCCTAAATAAAAATATACTTAAAAAAATATAAAATGAGTATTGAGTTTATAAAAAAAACATAGTTTATGAAACAAAGTAAAATACCGATATAAACATAACTTATGGAACTAGGGAGTAGTAATTACCGACTTAATGAGAAATTCCATGTACATTTCACCACATTGAAAGATGACATATAAGGAGCTATAGTGACTTCATATTAAAAAGAAAAAAAAAACATACACAACTACTATGATTATGCAAATCACTCACGACAATTGATAACAAATTAACAATTAACAATTCACGTAGTGTCCTTATGATGGTATAGTCTAGTATATCATTAGTCTAACTAACGTGTACCTATGTAAACTTTTGATATTTTATGCATTATTGTTGTCACCTCATAATAACAAGTGACTCAAGATGTTTAAGAATAGAGTTCTATTTTATCCGGTTGGTCTCATAAAGTCACATCACATGCTTGATGATATCAATCATTTGGTATCGAATTTACTATTCTAAGAACTAAACTGGCCTAATTTAATTCAGCAATGAAAATAAACAAAAAACAGAAGGAAAAAAATGTCTCATTTATTGAATTATGACATAACACGAAGTATCTTTAATATATGGATGGCCTCACTATTGAATTCATTCTCCATAGGAGACTATTCATGCATTTATAGGACCTCTTCTTACTTTGTCCTTCTTTTTCCTCAACCTACATGGCCTCCACAAGCACTTGATAATATCAAGACCAAACTGATTGGGGGATAAACAGTTGCACAAATGATCTCTTCATATATTACTATCAACATTCATTTCAATGATGTAATCCAGGATACAACAAAGTTGTGTTGCTTCCATCCTGAGAGCATTGTGTAAAAATCATTGCAGACCTGTAACCCCCCCTCAACATAAAAAACCACTTTCCTCTGGCTCAACAAGTGAACTCCAGCTCAGTGATCTCCCAAGAAAAGTAACTAGTGTAATTTCTTTCGCTACATTTTTCGGATATCGGTTTCCTAACTGGCTATTGTTTATATGTAAAAACTTGGTATTTGTGCAGATCCTTGCTAATTCCATGGATTGAACCAACTATGGCACTCAGTGAAATAAGGAAGCACAAGGAGCTTAAAAGTTGGAGCAAACACCACTTCAATGATGGTTTTGTTATGTTTTTCTGGGCAATGTGCATTTGTATAGGGAAAAAGACTACGAGAGGCCAGAAGCCAATTGCTCCAAGCAGGGAAAGAATTTCACTGAAGAATGGCATTGCCATGGCAAGAATTGTGGCCAATATCACAAATATCGTCCTCCAAGTTAGCCTAAACAAGTTGACGTTGATTGTTACACAGCCGATCCTGACTGGACGTTCCTTGTTTATAAAATCTGAATCTGGCCACACCATGTTAGCACCCATTTCAACTATACGAAAGAATGGTTGACCCATCACCTGTAACAAAATATTGATCTCTCATATATATAGTAGACAACATAGTTCAAACAAAAATATAGTTAAAAGAACAATTTTAGTATGAGCAGTGCTAGCAACACCCTTTTTTCAATGCATTCTTATAAGCATACTCTTTATTATTGAATGGACTTCACATGTCACCTAAATATAAAGCAGACTCGTTATTCAGTGAGATGAATACACCCAATAATATAGAGTGTGTTGAAATATTCAAAAAGGGGACAAAAACTCCGATAAAATGAGAAAATAAGAGTGTATTCATCCTTAGATCATTTAGCTGTTTGAGATCTCCATGCACTTTATTGGTCACTTTGGAGGCAAACTCACTTTAGAGGAGTCTTATCCTAAAATAAAAGAAGTGTTGTTAGCATTTTTCATCTTAGTATTATATTTAAAAAATTAACCAACCTGATATGCCCCAACCATGTGGATTATAACGCATACATTCCCCAACGCAACCAGCCAGAAGGGCTCGTAAAATGCAGTGAAGATATTCCCAGGGGTTTTATCGCCAAAAGCAGCATAGCCAAGGCAACTACATAGCAGGAACAGTATTGTCATTGCTGTGATCCCTATCACGTTAGCCATTTTCATCTGTTTATTTTCAGGTGGATGGGACTTTAATGTGTCCTATAAAAAATATTGAATAATTGGATTCAGTGTAACAATTCATGATTCTGATTTGCTAGAGCAGCTGCATCATCTCTTTCTTTGCTTTTAATTTCTTAAAACAGTGATCATAATAAGTAAATAGCATTTTACCATTATATCATAAATAACAGTAGCATAAGTGGAAGCAAGTGCTATGTTTCCCATGGCACTGAAAACCCTCCAAACTTTATCTTCAGCAGATAGTTCTGGCCCTACTTCAATTCCAGTTATACTGGTTATGTTTCCTTTTCCTGTTCACAGTCAAAATGCCTTTTAGTAATATACAATTGGAAGAAAACTGTTGAACAGACTTCACCATTTCTATTATGGTTAAAAATTTTGGTTGCGGTTGTGGTTATAGGTATGTTGCTTTTACCATAAGACGAACAACTACAGGAAATTGTGGCCGATGCGATCACAATTTGGCTGCAGAGACCGCATACACCGCAACAATGTGGCCACAATTGCTATTGTGGGCCGCAGTTTAAAACCTTGATTGCTTAAGAGACACAACCCCCTTCTACTTAGACCAACATAAATTAGTATTCACAGCTTTTATTTTGAGTAATACAGATATAATTAAAAGAAGAAAAAAAAAAACACTGCCCTATGCAGATATAACCTGGCAATAAATAGCTACTTGTATAATCAAAATTTTGCAATTAAAGTTGAAAGTATTTTGATAAAACAATGGTGAAAAATACCTGAGACAATGACCGAGAGACAAAGCCCACTTGAAATGAGTGCATAACCAAAAGAAGTGATAGCAGCAATGGTTGAGAGCCATGTTAACTCATGGAAGTTTGGGATTTGGGACAAGAAAAGTTGCAAGATCCCAAAACCAATCATGAAGGGATTATAAGAAAACTTACAATAAGCTTCATGTCCTCTTTTATGGAAGCAAACTGCTTTCTGTATGGCTCTGCCATTGTACACACAACACATCATGATAAACCAGAAAAGTAAAGAAGTTAAACAAATTTGTAGGTTACTATACTTTTTTAATTTTTTTTAAAACTATTGATATGTTAAAATTTTTATTGTAATTAGGTTCCTAGATTTAAAAAATATTGATCCCCACCATTAAAGGATCGTAAAACTTAATATCAATACTCTTGAGTCTTAACAATTTAATTTTTTGAAAATACAAGGATCCTGTTACAAACTTCTTAAGTGTCATTCAGGACCCTGTTGGTTAAATGTGGAAGGTGAAGACCGGATTTGATCCCAAGAGCTCAAAATAATGTTGGTCTTAATAAGCTGAACTAGCTGGCACATTCATGCAATCAACTCATTTGTTTATTACATTGTGAAATAAAAGTTAAGCTATAGTCATCATTAACTTATTAATGCAATAAGTTATAAACTCAATTAACTTATTATGTAAGAACATACACCAAGCTCGTGGCTGAGGTTATTGTATAGCCGACTGTGATACCAGCAAGCTTCCCATATAGGATCAATCCACAAAACACATGCATTGTTCCACCTATTATCAAATAGAAATGTGGAATAATAATTAAAACATTTGAAACTGGTCATCATTGAATGTAGGTGTAGTTGATAAGGGATCCTGAATCTTTTATACATAAATATCAAGTATTCTATTGATTGATAACTTTGAGCATAAATATTTATTTGACAATTAATCAGCAGCAATACTCAAATAAACAACTTGGTTAGTACAGTAATAACTGGTGCGCTTTTGTTTTTTTTTTTTAAACTAATAACTGGTGTGTTGAATACCTAAGTATGCCTTGACAGCCTGCATGTAAGTGTAATTTCTCTTGCCGGTGACTGGGTCTGGAAATCTGTAGCAATCGGCGACAAGACTGTATGTGAACATGGCGATGGCTGAAAAGGTAAGCATAATGGCTACACCAGCAATCCATCCTAGTTGAGCCATTGCCCATGCCAGAGCCAACACCCCTGCCCCTATCACCACGGTTACTATGTGTGTGCTAGCTGTCAACGCATTCCCTGCAAGCAAAAAGCAATAGCAACTGACATACGTTAGTTTCAGCTTATTCTCATTATGATTGCTTTTTCAAAGAAAGTTCATTGTCTGACTAAGATATATAACATATTTGAGCCTAAAAGAATAAAGATACTCAGTTTATTTATTCATTGTTTTCCTTTACGCTTTGGCATCGAAAGAGGGTGAGCATTGGCGCAACGGTAATGTTGCTGCTTAGTTGCCAAGAGGTCACGGGTTCGAATCTTGGAAACAGCCTCTCTGCTTGCAGGGGTAAAGTTGTGTGCATCTAACTTCCCTAGACCCTACTAGATGGAAGCCTCATGTGTTAGGCCACCCTTCCTTTAGGCTTTGCCATCGAAAGAGTTCAACTTTAAGACTAAAGGACTTATTTGAAATGCTTAATTATTGTATATAGTCATGATTGGATATGCTCTCTTATTGCATAAAATACTTTATGACTCCCAATTCGATTTGTTATGAAGTAGGTGTCATTGCCCAATCGAAGTCGGCGAAAATGAATTCAACATCAACCGATTACTCCCTCCGATCTCTAGATCTCTAATATAAGAAAAAAAAATAACATACATATCTTGGTCTCAAAAATAAGAAAAATGTAACTAACTTTTTATTCCTATCACAATCAACTGACTTCTTTAATAATTGTGAAGTTAGTTTCTTTTTCTTATAACAAAGACCGGATTAGTATGTTTTAGATTAATCCAAAGTTACTAATTCCAAATTAGTTCATTGCTCTACTCACATCACAACAACAATATGAAAACATAACAAGCAGATTCCTTCTCATCACATTCCAACTTTCAATCACATAAATGGTAGACAAGTACTAATATTCATATTCATTTGGGTACAAAATGGAGGAGCAGGTCATCAAAAATATTGAAGAAAAATAATCAAAGAGGAGAATATTAGATGCAGAGGAAATAGCAAAGAGACAAGTATAGAGTGAAAACAAAGGGACCTGTTCTTTTGGTTCTGCCATCATCATCCAATTCCAGTTCCATAAGTGGCTTGGTGTCCATTCAGATCCCCTGACCTCTCTTTGCCTCAAACCATCAACTACTATTGCATATAGACTTGTCCAAGTTGGTTTCGGTGGAAATTGTCTCTGTTTCTTTCTGTGTTGGCCAATCAGATAAGAGAATAGGCAGACCAAAATATCACACTGTTTGCTATTTAATTCCAGAAAAATAATGGTAAGCAGCTCAAAATTTATCTGGAGTAACTTATGGTTCTGGTGAGGTGAAAGGAAAAAAATAAGAAACTTGGGGCGTAAAAGAAGAAAAATGTATCAACAAAAGTCAGCACATTTGGTAGATCATTAACTAGGTTTTTTAAACATAACGTCAGATATTCGACTCTTGCTATAAGTATGAAAAAAAATGTTGTTGGGAAAGGTTGTATCCACTTCGATAATCTCTTTATTTTGAAAAGAATTAGCATCTGACTATCGGTTGAGGGACACCCTCAATTAAAAAAATGTACTCCAAAACGGATTGCAAGCATATGTGCCATTTTATTTTTTTTAACCATAATTTCCTATTTCCTATTTTTATTTTATAATTAGTTGACCCCCTAGTTAATTAGTTGACATCCTTATTTATGTAAAAATCTCATAATGACCTTATTAACTTCCAGTAATCCCAAAATACCCCCTCTTATTCCAACCTTATCCCCTCTTAAAAAAAAATAAATAAACAACCCACGCTTAACCCTAAGCGAGTGTTATAAAATATATTCCCTCCGTCCCATTATCTTGATAAAAAAATGCTAAAAAATTTGTCCCATATTAAAGTAAAAATATAAATGAAAAATCTTAAAGATTGTATATTGTATCGATGATTGATAAGTAAGTAAGGAAAACATATTTAAAGATTTTTGTGAGACAATATTGTAATATGCATTAATTGTAATGATATGAAAATTTGTATAATATCATTTTGTAATTAATGAATGATGCATTATATTAAACAGATACTCTCTTATTTTTATTGACTTGTTTGACTTTTACCAAGATATTGAGACGAATGTAGTATATTTTAACAAGGACGCTGAGGGCACAGCGAGGGTTGTAAAATTTTATAACACTCGCTGAGGGTCAGCGAGTGTTATAAAATAAAAAACTATAACCTAATTAAAATTTTATAACTCTCGCTGGGTGGTCAACGAGGGTTATAAAATAAAAAAAATTATAACCCTCGATCACGTATGATATTGAGATATAAAAGAGATAGCAACAGAATATACTAACAGCATGCATGAATATATGATACAATAACAACATGTATGATTCTCTAAGTTTGTTACAACAATATAAGAACAATATAAGAGTGTATAACAGATGGGATAAGAACAAGTGAGATGATGATATTATCCAATTATAAAAATTAAATTTTATAACCCTCGCTGAACTTTCAGCAAGTGTTATGAAATAAAAAATTATAATCCTCGCTGGGGTCAGCAAGGGTTATAAAAATTAAATTTCATAACCCTCGTTGAAACTTCAGCGAGTATTATAAAATATTATTTTTATAACCCCAGCGAGGGTTATAAAAATTAAATTTTATAACTCTCGCTGAGCCCTTAGCAAGGGGACATTTTGAGTAGTTTGATTTTTAGTAAGGTTGATAGTGTGTTTTCAAAATAAAGGAGATTAACTAATTAACTGGGGGGTCAAAAAACTAGTTCTCTGAAACAAAGAGTAAAGGCCCAAAGTGGTACCTGAAATTTTTTGTATAGTCAAAATTGGTCCCTGAAAAAAAAAATAAAGTCTCAAAATGGTCCTTGAAAATTTTGCATGTGAGACAATTTGGTCCCAGAAAAAATTAAGTCACCAAATAGTCTCTAATGTTTTTTTTATAAGACAAATTGCTTGGTCTTAGAAAATTTTGACTTCACGTACAATTGCCCTCAATTATGTCCATTTGAGTTTGCTCGATAAACCTGATCGAGAAACCCAAATCAATACCTCTAATTTCACCTGATTTAGTCCAAACTTCTAGGTACTAAATTTTCTCACGATGCATGTTTTTCTTTAAAGTTGTTTAGTTTTTAAAAATTCGAGGAAATTAAATACAATCAACTAACTTTTTTAATAAACGTGAATTTAGATTTTTTTTTTCATATTTGAGATCACGGGCAGTACATAATGTGGTTGTCAAATTCAATAGTTCAAATAAACTCGTGAAGTCTAGGTAAACTCAAATCGTAAACTTGACTCGTAAATACGTAAGTGTTTACAAATCTTAAAAATGTTAACTAATACTCCCTCCGTTCTTTATTATCTGTCGTTTGTTTGGAGAGATTTTTGTTTCTTTTTATTTGTCATATTGACGATTCCAAGAGTATAATAAATGTTATTTTTCATATCTGTCCCTATTTAAATATCTTTTGGTTTATGTAAGTAGTGGATAAAAATTAATGATTATAGAGAGAGAAAGGACATAGTGGGAAAAAACATAATTAATGTATTGAAAATCTGAGTAATAATTAGATTCTTAAAGGGTGTGTTTTGTTTGAAATATGACATATAAATAGGACATAAACATACTTAAAGTCTTACCCAATAGTATTATTTTTAAATATTCAAATAATATAATAAAACAAATAAAAATGTAAATTATAATCATAGCACAATATTTATTCCAAATGTTGTATGATTTTTAGTCGATCATTTACTTTATTTTGTTGTATCCTCGTTGGATACAACAATACAAAATAAATCTATTATATATTGTAAGATATATGTAATTCAACCTATATATCATACAATAGTAAGAAAAAAATTATTTTTTAGACAAAATCAATGTCTAAATGTAGACTTGTAACTCGAGAATCAACTTGAGAGTTTATCAGTTTTGGTAGAGTTTACTTAAACTCGTACAAGTTTACCAAAAAGAGAGTTTATTTGAGTGTAACTCGTTTTTGTGATATTAAAATATACTCCCTTCGGTTCTATTTATAAGACATTTTTGGGGTTTTTCACTCCCACCAAGAAAAGTGGATAAATTTGTTAGTGACATTGGAATGTGAAAATTTGATATACTTTTCAAAACTACCCCTATAATTATTATTGGAACTCTAAAAAGTGTTGATTTTTTTTTTGTCCGTATTCCTTGCGGAACCACTGGTATCCCCAAGAGTACCCTTAATACCAGGGAGCCCTTGAGACTAATCCGGAGCGAGCTGCGTGGCTGGCTCTCTCAGCGGGATGTTTTTAGTGGGAATCGAACACGGGGCTACTAGCACCTGTATCCCATTCTCAAGATTTCAGTTGGGGCCTTACACCAACTGAACCAAACCCCGTTGGTTAAAAAGTGTTGATTTAATAGGAGTATTTGTGGAAAGAAGTAATTAAATGCTATTGAAAATTGAAAATGATCTTATAAATAAGATCAAAATAAAAATCCCTAAAAAATCTTATAAATAACATCAGAAAGAATAAATTCGTAAAAGCTCAAGAATTAACTCGAAAATTTAACTGAGTACATCTATGAAATTTCAAATGTATGTTCCATATACAAGTGCCACGATGTTGGTTGTGTCAATGCTTACAATGTGTGGCTGGTCTTCTTCACTCTTGATGTAGGTGATTCAGATTCTCAACCTTTCATTGTATAGTTGGGTGGCTGGTCTTCTTCACATTCTTAACCAATAAATGATACTCCATCCCGCTTAAAATATAAGAAAAAAAAAATATACATTTCTTTTGATTTAAAAATATAAGTAAAATTAACCAACTTTTTTAAATTTTATTTCATTTTCAATGCAACTTTCTTAAAACATCTTCATTCTTTTATAAATTTTAAAAAATTTAATACAATTAACTAACCTCCTTAATAAACATAAAATTAATTAAAATTACTTATAATTTGGGGTAATTATTTTGCCACCCCAAAGTTTATTATTGTCACCCCAATTATTTAAATTATACCTATTATGCCCTTTAAAAAAAATAGGATTTTACACGGATCGTAAGAGGGGCTTACGACCTTAAAAAAAGTTTTTGAATGAGTCGTAAAAGGGTGCTATGACCCGCAGGTCGTAACTCCCCTTACGATCAATAAAAAAAAATTTATGTTGGAGTCGTAACCTAGGGTTACGACTTTTGCCGCTACAAATGGCGTATGTGATCCACTTCTGGGAGAGAAGAAAACAGAGAAACATTCTGAGACTAAAAGTCAAAAGGAATCTCCATATGGAAATACTACTTTTGTCCAACTCATTAACTTCTCTTGGCTTAAAGAGTGGGTACCTTCTGTCACTAGCCTTCTTATGCGCCAAAATGGTTGAAACAATAGCTCAAAGGTAATGGATTTTTGGTGCCAGGCAGTTAGGCCATCGCCTTAGAGTTGCACTGATAACACACATATATAAAAAGGGCTTGAATCTGTCGAGTAGGTCAAGTCAAAGTCATACCGGTGGTGAGATAATGAACTACATGAGTGTATACGTGCAGAGAATCACATATTTCTCTTGGTACACTGGCAGTTATGGCTTTGAACATACCTCTCACAAAAATACAGAAAAGATACAAAAGTCGTAACACTATGTTACGAATCTAACATAAATTTTTTTTATTGGTCGTAAGGGAGTGCTACGACCTGCGGGTCGTGACACCCTCTTACGACTCGTTCAAAATTTTTTTTTAAGGTCGTAAACCCCCTTATGATCCGTGTAAAATCCTATTTTTTTAAAGGGTATAATAGGTATAATTTAAATAATTGGGGTGACAATAATAGATTTTGGGGTGGCAAAATAATTACCCATAATTTGAGCAGAGAGAATATACTTGATTGCGTTGGACAAGTTGTTTGGCAGTCTCTGTTTCTTTCTAAGTTGCCAAGTACTTCCTCGTGGCCCATATGTATAATCAACATAATGTTGTACTCCTTCCGGTCATGTTATAAGAAAAAATAACTGAAATTACACATATTAAGAAAGTTAGTTGAATGTATTTAATTTTCTCAAAATCATAAATTTTATTGATACTTTGAGAAAGTTGCATTGAGAATGAAACAAAAATTAAATAATATTACTATTTTCTAGAAACATTTTAGGAATGATTGTATTGAGAATAAAAAGTTGGTTAATTTTTTCTTATATTAGATACCAAGAAAAGTATGTTTGAATTTTCTTATATTTAGATACCAAAGGGAGTATAACATAAGAGAAGTCTGAGAGCAAATTTGATTTCCTTCCTAAAACCTCACCCGAATAATTATTTTTCTCCTAAAGTACATCATTAATGATCCCTTCCATAATTATTAATTTGAGACATCCATCATATTTTGTAAGATTAAATCACAATTATTCATATGTGTTTAAATCCATTTTATACGTAGTATTATATAATTTCCCTACCAAAAAGCATGGAAAAAAATACTAACACCTGTTTATAAGATTGGAATGACCATTCCTATAAATAAAAATATTTAATTTCTAGCCGCATTTATCTTTCTATACCTTACCTCCCTGTAAGCAAAAGATGGTCCATGCTAGTCATACGAAATCCCTATCAACCAACTCCCTATATATGTAGCTGCGAAAGGATTCCTCTCAGCAAAGGGGAAATTAGCAAGGGAGGAAGGGGTTTGAAAACTTGAATGTTTTGAATGTGTTGGAAGGAAGGGTTTAAGAGAAGATGTGAGTGAGAACGTGGTCGAGTAAGGATTGAAGAAAAGAGTTAGTGTTTTTGAAGTAAGGATATTTTTAGCAATATAGAACAAATATTGTAAACTACCTGAGTGTGAATAGTAAGGAATGTTAATAAAATTTTCCTTATGTATAATTTTGAGAATTAGGGTTTCGTAATTGAATGATGGCTTAAATATTAAAATGGTCCCTATAATTATTGCTCATTTTGAAATTACTCCCTATAAAAAATTTTCTTTGGTTTTGGTCCCTAACATTATTTATATTGTTTTGGATTTAGTCCCCAATGTTTAAATTTGATGGAAATCAGTGTCGTGGCTTACTGGTCAAGAGGCTGTTGCTACTGGGAATGGTGGTCAAGAGGTTGTTGCTACTGGGAAAGAGCAACCATGTGCACAACATGCACAATCATGTAGAAAGAGGGTTAGATCAACTGATAAAGTCTCTTTCTACGTGACTGTGCAGATTGTGTAGACGGATGATCATTCCTAGTAGTAGCAGCCTCTTGACCATCATTCCCAGCAGCAGCAGCCTCTTGACCACCATTTCGTTAAGCCATGTTAATGATTTCCATCCAATTTAAACGTGGGGGACTAAAACCAAAACAATAAATAATGTTAGGGACCAAAATTAAAGAAAAAATTTTATAGGGACCAATTTCAAAATGAGCAACAATTATAGACCATTTTGGTATTTAAGCCTTGAATGATCATATCTTCATACACGATCTCTTAATATCTAACCATAAGATACTATCACACACATATGTGAGTGCATTAATGTATCTGGATCATAAATGTCTCGTACTCAAAGATCACATCATCAAGAACAATTTACATTAAATTAATACTCCCTCCGGCTCGAATTATAAGCAACAAAAAACATACTTCTCTTGGTTTAAAATATAAGCAAAATTAACTAACTTTATTAAATTTTGTTTCATTTCCAATGCCACTTTCCTAAAACATCTCTAGAAAATTGTAATCTTAATTAATTTTTGTTTCATTCCCAATACTACTTTCCTAAAATACCTCTATTTTTTATAAATTTGAGAAAATTAAATACAATCAACTAACCTCCTTAATAAGCGTAAAAGTGGTTAAATTTGCTTATAATTCGAGCCGGAGGGAGTATTAAAAAAAAAGATTTGCCTTTTATTAACATGATCATAATTCTCTAAATTTAATCAAAGACCTAATGATCACATTTCAATAATAACAATGGTAACAAAGCAATAAATTGATTATTACAATGAATTTAAATAATTACATGTTAGATTACATCTCGGGCATACTTATCGCCAACATATTGTTTATACATAAAAACTTTGTCGTCTTTGTACATATTCTCGCTAATTCCATGAATTGAACCAACTATGGCACTCAGTGAAATAAGGAAGCACAAGGAGCTTAAAAGTTGGAGCAAACACCACCTCAATGATAATTTTGTTATCTTTTTCTGGGCAATGTGCATTTGTATAGGGAAGAAAACAACGGTAGGCCAGAAGCCAACTGCCCCAAGCAGGGATAGAATTTCGTCGAAGAATGGCATTGCCATGGCAAGAATTGTGACCACTATCACAAACATCGTCCTCCAAGTAAGCCTAAAATAGTTGATATTGATTGCTACAACGCTGATCTTGATTGGGTGTTCCTTGTTTATAAAATCTGAATTTGGCCATACCGTGTTAGCAACCATTTCAACTATACGAAAGAATGATTGGCCCACGACCTGTAATTAGACAATATATATAGATCAAATAAAAATATTGTTAAAATAAAGAAACATTTTTAGTGCGAGCAATTCAATGCATTCCCTACTATTTTTCTTGCCACGAAGGATATTCTCTAACCGATAGCCGAAAACTAATTCCCTTCAAGGCATAGAGATCATGGAAGTTGGTTTTGCTTCTGGTAACAAAGTCTTTTATAAGTTATCAAGTGATACATGACACTTTTGTGTGATGTAGGCATATCCGTAGGTTAATTTGTAGGGCGTTACTACCATGCAATCAAATATTGAATGGTTGTTATGCAACCAATTGTTAAACCAATAAAACATTGTCACTTAAAACATGTATACCACATCATTACTTAAATTAGTCAAAATTAAGTTTTGCAATTTAGTCCAACATAAAAACTAGATTATTGTAATTTAGTCATTTTGTACTTTTAAAAAAATTATAAATTTTAATTTTTTTTATATAAAAAAAATTCTTAAATCCAGAACTCATCTTCACTTCTCAAAGGACTAAAATTTTAATTTACTATTTAAGTTGGACCAAATTGCAAAAAATTAAATTTGACTACTTCAAATGATGACATGACACAGATAAATTAAATGACAACTTTCTATTGGTTTAAGGGAATGTTGCGTTACAACACTCCAATTTTGGATTGCATATTATAAATCTCCTAATTTGTAAACCTATATATCATTTAGTCCTCTATTTTTTGGATGGATGTCACATGTCACCTAAATAGAAAGTTCACTCACAATCTAGTAAGAAAGAAATAGTATATTTTTTATCCTTAAATCATCTAGTTGTTTAACATCTCTGGGCACTTTATTAATCACCTTGGAGGCAAACTAACTTTAGTGGAGCCTTATCCTAAAATAAAAAGAATTGTTGTTAGCATTTTTTTGTCTTAGAATCATATTTAAAAAATTATCCAACCTGATATGCTCCAACCATGTGGATTAAAATGCATACATTTCCCAAGGAGACCAACCAGAAGGGCTCGTAAAATGCGCCGAAGATATTCCCCGACGTCTTATCACCAAAAGCAGTATAGCCAAGGCAACTACATAGCAGGAACAGTATTGTCATTGCTGTGATCCCTATCACGTTAGCCTTTTTCATCTGTATATTTTCAGGTGGATATGACTTTAATGTATCCTAAAAAACATTGAATAATTAATTAGATTCAGTGTAACAACTCACAATTCATCTCTTTCTTTGCTTTTGATTTCTTAAAACAATGATCATAACAGGTACTCCTTCCGTTTCACAATGTTTGGCCTTTTAGATTTGGGCACACAGATTAAGAAAGTGTTAATTATTGTAAGTATTATGTATAGTTTGTCTAAAATACCCCTATTTAATCCTTATTGAAAATTGTAATAGTATTTAATTTTTATTAGTAAGTGTGTCCATTAATTAATGTATAGTGGTTTAGAGATGTGAGAGATGATAAAAGTAGAATTAATGACGAGTAAGAGAAATGATTGAATAAAAGGTTAATATTGGAAAAAAAAAGGTTTGTGTATTGAAAATGTAAAAGGCCAAACATTGTGAAAAAAAAAAAAAAGCTAAAATGAAAGGGAGGGAGCAGTAAATAGTGTTTTACCATTATATCAAAAGCAACGGTAGCATAATTGGAAGCAAGTGCTATGTTTCCCATGGCAGTAAAAACCCTCCAAACTTGCTCTTCTGCACATAGTTCAGGCCCTACTTCGATTCCAGTTATACTAGTTCCGTTTCCTTTTCCTATTCACAGTCAAAATGCCTTTCCAGTTTAAAATTACTCCATTGCTATCATGCATGGTTTAAAATTACTTTTACCATTACCATAATTACTATCAACTGTAAAAAATTGTGGCCCATGTGACCCTAATGTGGCTGCAGAAACTATACATTCAATGCAATAACGTGGTCACAATTGTTTTTTTTTTTTTATATATATAACTCAGGTAATCAAGTGGGCTGACTAATCCTGGGGACCAATCCCACCGGGCACTTGCGGGGATGCCCATGGCCAGCAATATTTGATCCAACCAGTAGGTTTCGAACCTGAGACCTGGAAGGAGCACACTCCCAAATCCCAAGTTTTTCACCACTAGGGTAACCATTGCTGGTTAACGTGGTCACAATTGTTGTTGCTTACCGCAGTTTAAAACCTTGATCGCTAAGTAAGGAATTTATGTGCAAGACACTTTGTACTGCTAACAGCATAAATAAAACTATATAAGTTGCTTTATTAAATTTGTTGCCTCTCTAGTGGCTTGGTAGCACACAAAGAATGCAGCTTAGGCTTGAAACACCAGAATTAATGAATGGAGTTGGATTCCTAATTAACTTCTCTATTAAAATGCTTGCACCTATAATATGATTTGAAAAAAACAATACTTTAACCTATTAAACTACATATGTTAAAGAAAAAGTGTGTTATGTTTTTTTTTTTTCATATTTTAACCATGACCTTAAGAGACACAAACAACCCCCTTCTACTTTTATCAACATGCATTTGTATTCATAACCATGGTTGTCAAATTAAACTCGAGAGTTCAAGTAAACTCATGGAGTTTAGGTCAACTTGAATCGAAAACACGTTAGAGTTTACATATCTCAAAAATGTAAGTTAATAACATATTCTAGGACATAAACATAGTTTTAAGTCTTACTTGAAACTATTTTTTGAACATTCTAACGATACACGAAAACAAATAAAATATAAAATATAATCATAACTCGATATTTCCCCCAATTGTTATATGGTTTTTAGTTGATCACATATTTTATTTTGTAGTATGATAATATAACAATCGAAAAATAATACTAAAAATTAAAATTAGCTTTTTAAATCAATTATATATTGTTAGATATAGGTAATTCAACCAAAGTATCATAAAATAACGATAAAATTTTACTTTTTGAGATCAAATCAATGCATAAATATAGACTCGTGAACTCGACAGTCAACTAGAGAGTTTACCAGTTTTAATAGAGTTTATCCAAAAAGGAGTTTACGTGAGAGTCAACTTGTTTTTGTGACCCGTAAGAGTTGACTCGAAAGTTTAACAACCTTTTTATCCTGAGTAATACAAATAAAATTTAAAGATGTCCTGTAAAGGTATAACGACAATAACAAACCAATACTACTTCTATAATCAAAATTTTGCAATTAATGTAGAAATTGTTTCGATAAAACAATGGAGTGAAAAATACCTGAGACAATGACAGAGAGAGAAAGCCCACTTGCAATGAATGTATAACCAAAAGAGGTGATAGCAGCAATGGTTGAGAGCCATGTTAACTCGTGGAAGTTTGAGATTTGGGACAAGAAAACTTGCAAGATCCCAAAACCAATCATGAAGGGATTATAAGAAAACTCACAAAAAGCTTCATGTCCTCTTCTATGGAAGCAAACTGCTTTCTGCATAGCTCTGCCATTGTTGTCAAGTTAAGAAGTTAAACTAATTTGTAGGCTACTATACTTTATTTAAATTTTTTTTACTATTTAGGTTGTCAAGTTATGATTACTAAAGTTACAAAAATATTGGTTCCTATTGTGAAAGTCTCATACAAATATCAATATTCTTACCAATTTAAGTTTTTGAAAATATAAGGATCCTGTTACAAACTTCTTTTAGTGCCATTAAGGATCCTGTTGCTCATATGTGGAAGATGAAGAATGGATTTGATTCCAAGAGTATTAGAACAGGCTTAGAACCGGTTTAATTTCAATCATGTTTTAGAACTAATCAAGATTTTGAACATGTTAAAAATCCAATCCCTAAATCCCTAAAACCATAACAGAAGTTGTGGGATGGCATGGACGGGAGAAATTATTAGTTGGTCCAGAATCATCATGTTGTTCGTAGTTTAGGTCAATCATAATATGCACATAATATAAATAACTACTCACTTCTATTATTTCTTTTATTTTATAATTTTATCTTTTTAAATAACAAATTATGATTATATTGACTTAGACCACAAATGACGTGGTAGTCCTAAACCAACATATAAAGGCTATGGCATTCCACTGACGATGAAGACACAAAAAAGATCATGGCGGTTCGGATTTCCCGTCTTGACCTAGTGTTCACAATTATTAACGACGTAGGGATGGACCAACTTAAAAAATAAACATTGAATAATTGAGATGAGATCTAGAACTATTCATTATGGACCAACTAATAATTTCTCCTAAGAATGTGGTTCACAATGGTTAAATTACTCATTTGGTCCCTTACCTTATTTTTCAATTTCAAATTGGTCCCTTACGTTTTTTTGGTTTCAAATTGGCCCCTGAGTCACTATTCATCCTACGTGTCAATATCATATTGGTCCACATAGGATGAATAGTGACACGTGTATGTGCAAATCATAGTGGTCCACATAAGATGAATAGTGACTCAGGGACCAATTTGACATCAAAAAGAAACATAAGGGATCAATTTGAAACCAAAAAAACGTAAGAGACCAATTTGAAATTGAAAAATAAGGTAAGGAACCAAATGAGTAATTTAGCGAGTTCACAATAAATTATAATCATAAGTACTACTAACTTATTACGTAAAAACGTACACAAAGCTTGTGGCTGAAGTTATTGTAAAGCCCACTGTAAGCCCAGCGAGCTGCCCATATACGATCAATCCACAAAGCACATGCAATGTTCCACCTATTATTAAATAGAAATATATATGGAATTAAAAGATTGCAATGTAGATGCAGTTATAATAAGTAACTTTATTAGGGAAGTGTGTTGATTACGGTACTTAAGTATGCCTTGACAGCTTGATTATAAGTGTAATTTCTCTTGCCGGTGAGAGGGTCTGGAAATCTGTAGCAATCGGCAACAAGATTGTATGTGAAAAGGGAGATGGCTGAAAAGGAAAGCATAATGGCAATACCAGGAATCCATCCCAATTGAGCCAATGCCCATGGCAGAGCCAACACCCCTGCCCCTATCACCGTCGTTATTATGTGTGCGCTAGCTGTCAACGCATTTCCTGGAACCATAAAACAAATAGCAACCAGAATGCATACGTTAGTTAGTTCCTCAATATTTCTCCTTCCATATTCAATTAACATATTTAATTCAAAATTAATTTTCTTGACCATTAAAAATTTAAAATAGGTGACACATGGTGTAACACAGATGTTAACTCCTGAAAGAGTCCAACAATATCGAAATAATTAATCACTCAATTGTACGAGTAGATATCTTGAAAATAAAAAAATAAAAAAAAAACACTCGGAAAAAAATTGTATCAAATTAAAGTAAAAAATAAATAAATAATGTTTGGAAATCGAATATAATAATTGTGATTGAGTAATCAAGAAACGCACATGCAAATGAAAGAGAAAAACTTATCTACTCCATCCGGTCCTATATATAAGCCTCCTCCCAAGAATTTTTTTGTCCTTAATATAAGCTCCATTTCCAATTTCCAATGGCATTAATTACTTTTTTTTTTCACAAACACCCCTATTTACTTAACACTTTTTATATTCCCAATAATAATTACAGGGGTACTTTTGAAAATAACATCAAATATTTACATTTCTAATGTCATTAACTAGCTTTATTAAAGGGAGTGAAATTGGTCAAATGATGTTAATATTAGGGACAGAGGGAGTATCATTTTTTATGTCTCTATTTATAATTCATATTTAATTAATTTACTTTGATTAATAAAATTAGTGTAAAGTAATTATTTATCTCAAATTTATAAAAAAAAATTGTCAACATTTCATTATGACTCCTATTTAAAGTTAAATACTACTCCTTTCATTATACTACTCCTTTCCTAAATATACATTTTATTTTGTTCCTATTTATAAGATCCTACACCAATTTTCAATGACTATTAATTACTTTTTTCCACAACTACCCCTATTCATTTAACACTTTTTAGATTTCTAATAATAATAATAATAATAATATAATAATAATAATTTTGAAAATACATATCAAAAGTTCACATTTCCAATACAATTAACTAAATTAATCAACTTTCTTAATGGACGTGGAATATTTCAAAAGGGTCTTATATAAATAGGGACGGAGGGAGTATATCTTTTGGCATTTTAGACTTTTTTCTCATTCTATTTCTTTGTCCTTTTACACTTCCATTGCATAAACATACTATTTTTTTTCTCAATTTTAACCTTTCATTCAATTATTTCTCTTACTCCTCATTAATTCTACCGTTATCTTTTCTATCATCTATAAACCATTATATATTAATTAATGAACACAATCCCTAATAAAAATTAAATGCTATTAAAATTTTCAATAAGGATTAAATAATGACATTTCAAACCAAACAAAAATAAAACTTACAATAATTAAATTTTTTTTTAATATGTGTGCCCAAACTTAAAATGTCAAAATATATGGAATGGAGGAAGTATTTAGATTAATACAGTTATTATTATCAAAAAAGTAAAAAAAAAATATTGGAATATGAAATATAGAGTGAAATAAATCACTAAGGATATACTATTTGTATAAATTATTTAATGTTATCTAAATATTGTAAAATGACTTATATTTCAATACAAACAAATTTTTTTAAAAAATAAGTTATAAATAGAGATAAAGAGTATTTTTTTTACATTAATTATAGGGAATATAGGAATAAATGATTACAGAGTAAATTATTTTATGTTATTGTAATTTGTGTAGCTAAAAAATTATTCCTTTATTTTTATTAAATATTAAAAACTTATCAAATTTTTATAGGAGTATAGATTATAATTTGACCCTAAAAAAATAAAGACATTCCATGTCTTCCATGTCCAATGTTTTTTCCGTTGACTTGTTTGGGATTCATTGACTTTTTTTTAATCCCCTGTTTACTCATAGGTCCACGTTTCCTGTTTTTTTTTGACAAAATTGTCCTTATTTTACCCACTTAAACAAGGCGGAAGTGACTTCCCGATTTTAACAAAGCGGAAACAAATAGAAAAATGGTTCCGACTTCCTAAAGGCGGAATAATTCCGCTTTTATCGACTTAATTGTGGACTTTTAACATGAGACCTTCATTAGCTCTTTATCTTAATCTGATAGTAAAAGGCTCACCGGAATTTTTTTTTTTAATTTTCTTCCGATTCAGTGAAAGGGAAATTATTCCACCTTTAGGAAGTTGGAACCATTTTTCTATTTATTTCCGCTTTTTTAAAATCGGGAAATCACTTCCGTTTTGTTTAAGTCGATAAAATAAGGATAATTTTGTAAAAAAAAAGGGGGCCAATAAATAAACAGGGATTAAAAAGAAAAAGTCGATTCTTTTATCATTGTAGAGAGAAAGAATAATGGATGTGAGAACCAACATGCTTGTGCTCCATAGCTTCACGCAAAGCCTAAACAAATTCTAGTACTATTACTTTGGATGTGGTGGGACTAGGGGTCAGTTCACCCTGGCCTACCAACTTGTCTCAACTTAAATTTTATTTTGTTAAGATTAAGTTTTAAAAAATAGACATGATATGCTTTTGGCCAAGTTTGGATTATATCTCGAGTCGTCCCAACCAATTTCAATATTTCATTATTTTATAATATTCTTTTTACAATAAAATATGAGAAATAAAATTTTTAACTTAAATTTTTAACTTAAATTTTTAATATTTTTTAAAATATTTATAGACATTATTCATATTTGAAATATATATTGTAAAATATATTTTAGTTCTAATTTTTCTTCTCTATTTTTATTTTTATGATTTAGTTATATATAATGTCAAATTTATCCATTATATTAACATACAGATAATCCTATTTCGTCTCGAACATTGACGGATCGAGTTAAGGTTCAAACTAATAATAGAGTGGAACTTTTGTCACCCCACTTGTGGCTAAAATCACCCCACTTATTTTTATATATCCACTTATTTTAATATTTCTGTCTTGTTCTAGATCAGGTCGTTCACTAAGGCCACAATGAGAGACCTAGTGAGGCGATTTAACCTAGATTTGCTGTATGATTCTCTGAGTTTCACAAGTATCAGTAGGATAACCTGGGATGCCCTAATCACTGTGTGTGCAGTGTCAACTTAGGGTTTAGCTGGCGTACCTGAGCCCCATGTAGCATTGTACTACTTATAGGGGTGGCTGGATGCCCTAATGGGCCAGCGGTGTTATGGCCCAGGCTATCCAGCCCGATACGAGCCTTAAGAGGATATGACCGAGTTGATACACGGCCGACATCATGTCCTTGTTGGCTTTAGGAACGTGTGAGCCGTGTTGGGGGAACGTGCTCGACCCGTTTAGGCTGTGCCCGCATGACTGAAAGGCATCGATCTCGGACTGTCAGTATAGGTGGTCGAGAAGAGTGACCTCGGCTTGATAGGGTCTGATACCCTGTGATCTCGGCCTGGGGTCTAGTCCATCACATAAGCCCCCCCCCCAACTCGGAAGACTAATAAAGTCTTGCTACGAGTTCGAAAGTGGGACGCGCGTTTAGAAATGGCTGACAGCTGTTATCATCAACCCGTGATGTCACCATGTTCATCAGGACGGATTTGATGCATGTCTTTTCGCTTGTCTAGGGTAACGTTTGCTTATCTGCTTTCCAACACGTGTCAGTCCTCCCGCGTGCCAGCAGTTAATCATTATTATTGTGCGACTCGAGACACGTCCGCTCAATGACATTGGGACACGCGTCAAGCTTTACCAGTTACTCTATGAACCAGTTGCTCTATGGGCTGCCTGTTTTGGGCCAAAACCTCCTCTTTGGCCCACCAATTCAAAACGAGAGGGAAATCAAAAGGTTGCTTTCCATTCTCTCCCTCATTTTCCACCTCATTTTATTTCCTACTCAATCGTCCTTTACAGTTTCTCCTTCTTCTACACGTTCTTATTTTCCCAAAACCGCCATTTCCTCTCTTATTCTCTTTTCTTCTTAGTTCACACTCATTCGTTGCATGTGAAAGCAAAATCCTCTGTTTCCCACTGTTCATCATCGTTTGCGAATTCGTCATTTCAGCAGTGAAGCGTCTCTCTTCTTCCAATCTCCCAGTTTAGCAGGTACACCACCGTTCCTCTTCTACTTCTATTTCTTCTGGAATTTGGGTTTTATATTTCTGGGTTTCTGCATTTTGGGTTCTCTGGGGAGGCGTTTCTGGATTTTTGGTTCCTGGGTTCTCTGGGAGTTATTACTGGGTTTTTGGGGTTCTGGGTTCTTTGGGGAGTTTATTACTGGATTTCTGGGTTCTGGGTTCTTTGGGGAGTTCATAGCAGTCATGAGTGGGGAATGGTTCAAGAAATGGTGCGGGGTGGTTGACCTTGGCACCAGTAGTGATGATGACAGTGAGGATGGTTCCTCTTCGTCTACCGATTCCGTTGAAATTGTCCCGTATCCTCGCCCTCGTAGTATTTACCTTAGGAAACACGAGGCTGTGGTGGAGGGTGTTGAGCCTCTTGAATCTTATTATCCGATTTCCATAACCGAGAGAAGAGAAAACATTAGGTTATATGTTGATGCAGAGATTAGGGCCGGCGAGGAAAGAGCCGACTATGAGCGTATGGTGAGGGATGAACAGCGAAAGAGATCCTGGGAAAGAGGAGTAGAAGTAGCGGGGGAGGTGCTCACCACTTGGCACCACTGCTCAGAGTTTCAAGGGGGGGTTACTATTTGTTACCCGTAAGTTTAACACCGAGCTCCCCTCTTCTTCTTCAGGTTGGATGGCTCCTCGAAAAGTGGTGAAAGATCCTGCCTCTTACCCAGCGCCATCGGATGCCGATCAATACCCGTGGGTGGACCGCGAGGTGCTGGGTATTCAATCCACAATGTGTACCGAGGATAGCGTCAACTCGGTTCGTCAATTTTTGCTTCCTTGTCCCGAGGACCGAGCTGGGACTTCGTACAGAGTACTACCGTGCTCGGCTAATGATCGGGTATGCTCGGCGACAGATGATAACACCTTCTACTTGTACGAAGACATGGTAGTTACTCTCGGCATACGCTTACCGTTCACTGCCCTGGAAACTAGAGTTCTGAATACTCTTGGAGTTGCACCTACTCAACTGCATCCCAATGCTTGGGCATTCCTGCGAGCGTTCGAAAGATACTGTCGTGCGAAAGCGTTGGTATGCACGGCGAAACTTTTCTTTTGGCTATTCAATCCTCATGTGACTGTTAAGGAAGCTGGCAAATCCGGCAAGTTGTGGGTGTCGGTAAAGAGTCGTTCTTACTATAGTTTATTTGCCAAGTTCCACGAATCGTGGAAAAACTTCAAACCTAGGTTCTTCAAGTATCAATAAGTCGGAACAGGTCGGCCTTGGTTCCGCACTGAAGACGGCCCCAAGTTTCCCCTTCAATGGAATACTGACTTTTATACTCGTCACGCGACCCCACGGAATTGGACGTCGGCCCCACTTTCTCCGACCGAATTGTTGACCACTAAGCATTTTTTCAATGAATATAAAGCAAGAGCTAAAGAGTGGGCACAATTGGACATTCGGCGGATCATCACTTGCGCCGAGGAGTCCGTGTCCTCGGAAATTGGTAAAATATATATATATATATATATATAAATTTTTAATAATTCCCTGCTCTGTTTCTTGTAGTTAACTATCTGAAGGAAATTGAAGACGTTGACCCCACCGTTCTCGCGGAGCAGAGAAGAAAAGTTAAGCCGAAATTGACCTCGATTTCTGAAACGTCCTCCGAAGGCACATCAAGCACTGGTGAAGATATGGCTAGCAAAGCAGAAAGGATGCTCTCGGTCGCGGCTATACGGAAGATAAAGAGGCCTGAAGTTACTGGGACGCCACCTCGGCCTTCATCTTTCGTTATCGTCATACCGGATACTTCTACCGATACTGGTACCCCAGAAACCGAGGTTCCAAATCCAACTCCTACTCGGGCCGAGTTAACGACCTTGAATGATACTGTGGCTATCCGAGCAAGCTACAGCGAGCCTCTGGACTTAGGCAAACTGACTGCTGCTGACTGGAAGAAGGTAGCAGAAAATCTGGCCGAGCATCTTCACCGTTCGGCGACCCTGATGACGGCTATTGCGAGTGCCTCCAGTGACGCCGAGGCGGGTTTCTCGTCCAAGGCTAAGAATGAGCTTGGGAGATTTGCAGAGGCCGAGAAAGAAGCCGCTGAGGCCAAGAAACAACTGGCCGACTTACAAAAGTCCTATGAGGAAAAACTGGCCAAGCAAAAAGCTGACAGTGAGGCCGAGGTGGAGAAGGTGAGGGGAATGCTGAAAAAGCGAGCTATCCAAGCCCTGAAACACAAGACTGCTGCAGCGAAAGCCGGTTTCGATTTGGAAGTGGCAGCCGACGCCCTATTTGCAAATGCAGTGGAGCAGATTCAAGTACTGAATCCGGGATTGCGGTTGCAGTATGTCGGGGCTCATCCCGAGTTCGGAGTGAATGGCGACAAGATCGTGGACACGAACAATGACAATGCTGAGGTCGATCTGACTCGGGATGATCTCCCCGATCCACTGGCTGAGAAGGATGAGCCTGTTTTTAATCCTAACTCGGTTGTGCTTTCTGATATTGAAGAGTGAGCGTAAGTCCCTTATGCTGGGCAGCTGACGTGCTTTTTGCTAAACTGATTTCTGTTTTGTGACTTATTGCCGTGCACGTCTTTATCTATAAACAGTTTAAAGTCTTGATGAACAAATGTTTAAGTTATGCACTTTGTTTGTTTTGTTATGTGTCTGCCTAATAACTTGTTACATATCTGTTTAATGCGATGGGAGTCTCGGTCCAAGCACTTGAGCCAAAGTGTGGACCTCGTCCCCTGATTGTACTAGGTACCCAAAGGGTAGACCTGTTAGAGTCAGGTGCTCCCTGTACCTTAGGAAAATTTATAAGCTTTCCTCTGTCAAGAGGTGCTGTGTATAAACCGCACAGTCCCATTTAGGTGGCTAGCCAAAAATGGAAAGGCATGTACATGGCGCATGTTTAAGATATAGGAAACAAAAGCAATTGAAACTGTAAAATGTACTATTTATTGAAATTGAAATATTGTTAGTACATGGATATGCAGCATTATTCAAAGTCTAAAAATAAGTAACTGGATTTTAAAGCAAACAAAGCCTAAGAGAAAACACAAGAGTTCTGAGCAAAATAATTATCAAAAAGATAAAACATAGAGGAGGAGCTAGAGGCCGATCCTGCTGAACTTTCAACTGAAATAGGCTCTGAGCTTCGTCGCCTTCCAGGTGTTTTTGATCTCGGCGCCACCAAGGGTTTCCAGTCTGTAGGCTCCCGAGCCTGTTTTAGATAGAACCCTGTATGGTCCTTCCCAGTTCTGAGCAAACTTCCCATCCCTGGCGTTTTTCAAACCTATGTCCGCGCGACGTAGGACCAAATCCCCAACTTCGAATGATCTCGGAGTTACTCCTCTGTTATACTGTTTAGCCTGCCTCTCCTTAGCTTTCCTTTCCAGTTCTGCGGCCTTTTCTCGGATTTCTTCGCTTAAGATTAACTCCTCTCTTAGCAACGCGTTGTTAGTCTCCTCGGGTCTGTCAAGCATACGGAAGGTATGAAGTCGGCGTTCCACAGGAATCACAGCATCGCAACCATAAGTGAGTCTGAACGGTGTTTCGCCCGTTGAGCTCTGTACCGTCGTCCTCAAGGACTAGAGGATCTCAGGTAAAAATCGGCCCAGGCTCCCTCGGCCGCCACTAACCTCTTCTTCAAACCAGAAAGAATAGATTTATTCGCGGATTTGGCTTGTCCATTGGACTGTGGGTGTTCAACCGAGGAGAAATGATGTGAAATGTGCAAATGCTTTGCCAAGTCCTGGAAAGTGTCTGCAGTGAACTGGGTGCCATTGTCAGTTACAATAGAGTGTGGGACACCGAAACGAGCTATTACATTTTTGAGAAAGAACTTTTGTATTTTTATTGACGAGATGGTGGCTAGTGCTTCTGCTTCTATCCACTTCGTGAAGTAATCAACGGCAACGACCACATATATCAGTTGACCTGGGGCTTTTGGGAACTTACCCATTATGTCCATTCCCCACATGTAAAAGGGCCATGGCGAGGCCAACGAGTGCAACTCCTCTGGAGGTCGGCGGTATAAGTCGCTGTGATGTTGGCATTGTGGGCAACGTCGAACATGGTCAATGCAGTCAGCCATCAGAGTCGGCCAGTAATAACCAGCACTGAGGATCTTTCTGGCCAAAGATTTTCCTCCCAAATGGTGACTAGCGATTCCGCCGTGGACCTCGTTCAGAACCATCTCGGCCTCATCCTTGTCGAGGCAACGAAGCAAAGGCGACGCAGCCCCTCTCCTGTACAGAATGTTCCTCATTAACACATAATGGGCCGCCTTTTTCACAAGTTTTTTGGCTTCCTGCTGATCAGGAGGAAGGAAACCATGTTCCAGGAACGACCGAATAGGGGTCATCCAATCGGGTGAGATGGAAATTGCCAACACAACGCTGGGTCCAGATAATTCTTCCTGTATGACGCTTTTATTGTTTCCAGCGCCCTTAGTGCTTGCCAACTTGGAAAGGACATCCGCCCTCTCATTTGAACATCTGGGAATATGAGATATTGAGAAGTGAGAAAAATTTGAGGCCAGCTCCTTCACTTTCTCCAAGTATTTCTGCAAAATTGGCTCTTTAGCCTGATATTGCCCGGAAATCTGCGAGACCACAAGCTGTGAGTCACTGAGAATTTGAACTTCATTTGCTCCGAGCTCCTTTGCAGTTCGAAGGCCAGCTATCACAGCCTCATACTCAGCTTGATTATTGGAAGTGGTGAACTCGAACTTCAGCGAGTACTCAATACCAACGCCTTCCGAGTTCTCTACTATCACACCTGCTCCTGCTCCCTTCTTGTTACTGGAGCCATCTACATAAATCTTCCAAATGGCCGTGTTCGAACACTCATTAGGCTCGGTAAACTCGGAAACAAAATCGGCAAGAGCCTGGGATTTGATGGCTCTCCTTGGCTCATAAGAAATTTCGAACTCGGACAGCTCGACTGGCCAAGCCATCATCCTTCCTGCCAAATCTGGATTTTGTAAGATCTGCCTGATTGGCTGAGCAGTTCTTACCTCAATTAGGTGACACTGGAAGTATTGTCGGAGTCGCCTTGCCAACAAGACTAAACAAAAGGCACATTTCTCAATCTTCGAGTACCTGATCTCGGGACCCTGGAGAGCTCGGCTGACAAAGTAAACTGGGAATTCCAGCCTGGCCTCCTCCCTCACCAGAGTCGAGCTCACTGCCAAATCTCCTACCGAAAGGTATAGGACAAGTTTTTCCCCAGTCTGGGGACTAGACAAAATTGGAGGAGCAGAGAGAAAATCCTTGATTGCTGAGAAGGCTAACTCGCACTTCCCGTCCCAAACAAAATCAACATTCTTTTTCAGTAACTGATACCAAGGAAGTGCTTTCTTTGCGGCCTGGGGAAGAAAACGAGAAAGTGCAGCAAGTCGGCCGGTTAACTGCTGAACCTCCTTGAGATTCTTTGGGCTTCTCATTTCGAGAACAGCCTTGCACTTGTCGAGATTAGCCTCAATCCCGCATTCTGTCAACATGAATCCGAGGAAAGCCCCGGCGGGGACTCCAAACGTGCACTTCTCGGGGTTCAGCCTCATGTTATGCTTCCTAACCCGGGCCAGTACTGCTTCCAAATCTTGCACGTGGTTGCTCTTTGATTTGCTCTTTGTGATCATATCGTCTATATACACTTCCATCGTCGGTCCAATTAACCCATCAAATACTCTGTTCATCATCCTTTGGTACGTTGCACCAGCGTTCTTTAGACCGAAAGGCATGACTGTATAACAATACGTGGCCCTCTCGGTGATAAAGGTTGTCTTATCCTGGTCGGACGGGTACATCGGTATTTGGTTGTATCCCGAGTATGCATCCATAAAGGAAAGAAGCTGGTAACCTGCGGAACTGTCAACCAGCTGGTCAATGATGGGCAAATGGTACTGGTCTTTTGGACACGCCTTGTTGAGATCTGTGTAGTCCACACACATCCGCCATTTACCATTAGACTTCTTAACCAAAACTGTATTTGACAACCACTCAGAGTACGAGACTTCTCTGATAAAGCCGGCTTCCAATAACTCTGACACTTTTTCCTGGATGGCCCTGGACTTCTCGATACCAACCCGCCTTTTCCTTTGTGCCATTGGCTTAGCTTTTAGGTCCACGCTAAGTCGGTGGCAGATGAAGTTTGGGTCAATGCCTGACATATCAGCCGAGGTCCAGGCAAATAAGTCCTTGTTGAGACGCAAGAGCGCGATTATCTCTTCTCGGATGGATACTGGGATGTTGGTACCGACTTGAACCGTCTTTAGGCTGTTGGACGGATCAATTGGAACAGGTTCCCAACTTCCCTGCAGCTGAGGCCGGAGGTCATCCTGTTCGGCCCTAACATCCAACTCGGCAAGAAGAACTCTTCCTTTGGACCCCTGCCCCTGAGAAATATTTTCCACTTCGTTCTTTTCCTTCTTAACCTTCCCGAGACTGGCGTTGTAGCATAGACGCGCCGCCTCCTGCTAAGCCCTTATGGTGACCACTGTGTCATCTGCTCCTACAAACTTCATGGCTAAGTGGACAGTGGACACTACCGCCCCGAAAGCCTGAAGACACGTTCTGCCGAGAATGGCATTATATGCTAATGGACAGTCTACCACCAAGAACTTAATGATCTCCGTTCTGGTGGCGGGCTGGTTTCCCATAGTCATTGGGAGCTTAATCACGCCTAGGGGTCTTATTGAATCCCCTGTAAAGCTTATCAAGTTCCCCTCAAATTCTTCCAAGTCATCCAGACGAAACCTCATCTTGGAAAAAGCATGTAAAAAGAGGATGTCGGCAGAGCTGCCCTGATCAACGAAGACTCTAGCGACATCAAAATTCATGATTCTGGTTGAGATAACCATTGGGTCATTATGGTCCGGGAGGACCCCCTCCATGTCCTTGTCCGAAAAACTAATCAGAATATTCCCAGAAGGTTTCTTCCGAATAGGACGATTATGGACGGCTAACACCTGATTAACATATCTTTTTCGCTCGGAACGATGCTCACCGCCTCCAGCAAAGCCCCCAGAAATTGTTTGGATGGCGAGGTCCTTCGGTGACTTGTCGAGTTCGTCGACGGCGACGATATTCACCTGACCTCGGCTTTCCTGCTTCTTCTCTGGAGTGGATTCCTTCCTCCTCTTCCCCTTGTCTGGGCTTGGGGTTCTTCTTCGAGGTCTTTTTTCCATTGCCTCCTTCACATAACGCTGTAATTTCCCCTCGCGGATTAATTCCTCAATGGCATCCCGGAGCCAAGTACATTGGTCAGTGTTATGGCCGTAACCTTCGTGAAAATCACAGTATTTGTTCCTATTCACGTGCTTTTGATTCCTAAGATAGGGTGGCCTACCTACATTCCTGAGATCAGTTTGCATCGTCTCCTTCCAAATCTGAGACCTAGGCGCATTGAGCGGAGTGTAGGTGTTGAATTTCCGAGGAAGAGGTTGTGGGGGCAGCGGAGGAGGTCGTCGTCCTTCTCTGTCTTCCCTGCGAGACCGACCTCGAGGATTAGAACGTTCCTCCTGTCCGAGGTTGTCTGGGTTACGGGCCAGTCTACTAGACTGTCCTATGTCAAATTCCTCCAGATTGATGAACTTATTAGAACGCTGCCGGAGTTCGGCCATATCTCGGGGTGGTTTTCCGATAAGGGCTTTCCTGAAATCGCCTGGGGCCAATCCTTGGGTAAAGAGCAGGACAGCCACCCCTGGTTCGAGATTGGGAATCGAACTCGACTCGTGGTGGAAACGGTTGAGATAATCCCTTAGGCTCTCTCCTGGCTTTTGAGTCACCGTTGCCAGCGTGTGATCCGACTTGGGCTGGATGCAGCTGGCGGTGTACCTATTCAGGAACACCCTTTTCAACTCCTTCCACGAATTAATCGAATTCGGAGGGAGAGACGCGTACCATCTTAGAACTGGTGCTTGTAGGGTCATGGAGAACTCTCTACATTTCATCCGATCTCCTCCTCCATAAAAGTTCATTGCCCCCTCAAAATCCAGAATGTGATCATTAGGATCAGAGAGACCATCATACCTCTTAATGTTGCTGGGTCCGAGAAATCCCTAGGGAGTTTCGAACGCCATTATATACGGAGTAAAAGGGTGACCTAGATGCTCCTGTTCGGGCTCTAGGTCCGGATTCAGGGGTGGCGGAGGAAGGAGTGTGATCTCGTCCCTCTTGAGAGAGCCACTGCTTGGCAATGATCGAGGTGGATCCTGTTGTGTCGGAGCCATTATCGGTGCTCGTTCGACCCTTTGCTCTGTATTCTGCGCTGGAGCCATAAACAATGCTCGTTCAGCCTCATGCACTAGATTTTGTGTCGGAGCCTGGAGCGCGGCTCGTTCGACCGCGGGTTCCAAATTTTGAACCGGAGCCGGCAGGGCTCGTTCGGCCATACGCGCCATGGACTGCTGCTGCAGATCAGCGATGGCCCGACCCTGTTGGTCCATAATCCGCATCTGCATGCGCATCATGGCTAAGATTTCGTCATCTCGTCGCCGAGAAGACGAGCTCGATCGGCGAGATCGATGAGAGCCGCTAGCAGAACTCTCATGTTCTCTATTACCCTGACGTTGGGGCGATGCGTTCTCTGCATGGTTGGAGTATGCTGCCATGCGATGATCCAACTGCTGACGTGGAACATTTCCCCCCCATTCACGCCTTGATATGACGATTCTCCTGAATACACGGTGTAGGGGCCGCTGTGCATGTGCGTGAGATGGTTATAGGATGGGATCACCGCGGGTTGTGGCTGCGCTGGCTGAACTGGATCTGCCACTTGGAGGGGCTGGTTCGGAAGCGGGATCTCAACAGCAGGCTGATCTTCAAGAAGTGGCTGCTGTTGGACAGCCCTGTTTGCCCGGAGACGCTGACGGAGGTCTGTTCCCCGTGGCGGTACGACGGCTGTTCTAGGCGGACGTCCCCTTCCTCTGCGTGGGTGGCGGTCTCCTTCTACGTTTTCCATTGTGAGTTTGGTGAGGGTGGGAATCGAAGTTTACCGTTTCCCACAGACGGCGCCAATGTCTTGTTCTAGATCAGGTCGTTCACTAAGGCCACAATGAGAGACCTAGTGAGGCGGTTTGACTTAGATTTGCTGTATGATTCTCTGAGTTTCACAGGTATCAGTAGGATAACCTGGGATGCCCTAATCACTGTGTGTGCAGTGTCAACTTAGGGTTTAGCTGGCGTACCTGAGCCCTATGTAGCACTGTACTACTTATAGGGGTGGTTGGATGCCCTAATGGGCCAGCGGTGTTATGGCCCAGGCTATCCAGCCCGTTACGAGCCTTAAGAGGATATGACCGAGTTGATACACGGCCGACATCCTGTCCTTGTTGGCTTTAGGAACGTGCGAGCCGTGTTGGGGGAACGTGCTCGGCCCGTTTAGGCTGTGCCTGCATGACTGAAAGGCATCGATCTCGGCCTGTCAGTATAGGTGGTCGAGAAGAGTGACCTCGGCTTGATCGACCTGGGGTCTAGTCCATCACAATTTCCAATTTTATTTTTTTTATTTAATGTTCGGATCACAAGGTATACCTCATTACTAAAAAAAATCTCGGTGGTCCGGTATAAAATTAGACTAAAGAAATAGAAACCAGAATGTGTGGTTTGTTGTGGCCAGAGACGGACATGCCACGTGAAATACATTAATGCAAACGAGGCCAGTGGTACCGTTATTCCTAGTCTTCTCTTCTTGGAGTCATTCTCCTTAACTCGCCAACAATATTATTATTGTTAGGCTTAATTGTGATATAAGTTTCTAAAGTTTTTAACTACTTTTGTCAGATACATTTATTTTTTGTTTTTCAATGTCTGATTCCTCGAAGTTATTTTTGGGTTTGTCATATATTCCTACAACCAATTCTGACCAATTGTGCTACACGTAACATCATAATCCTAGTCAGATGCAGGAGATTGGTCGTGCTGCGTGATGTCACACGAGCGAAGACGACCTCTCTCTTCAATCCTTTTTTTTTTCTTTTTTTTATTTAACTAAAAATATAAAAATATTAAGTATTTAAGTGTTTTATTTTCTTTTTTAAAAAGATCTTCGTCCACAGGGCACCATGTACCTAATATAATGCTCCGATGTTACATGTCAACAAAATTGGTCAGAATTGGTAGTGGAGGAATATGACAAACCTAGAATTAACTTCGACGAGTTAGATATTGAAAGAAAAAATAAAAGTATATCGCAAAAGTACCTCAAACTTCTTCAGAAAGTTATGACATAATTAAGCCTTATTGTTAAACTTTATCCAGCCACGACATCTTCCTACAACGAGTAAACAAACAATAATCCAAAGCATTTAGTTACCACCATTCTCTTTCAATCGTCGTCATACTGTCCAACTCCACAATCTCTCAACAATAACCCTATGTTATGTTGCTACTTCAGACATTCCACCATATTTGATCCTAAGTAGGGGTGGAAACAGGTCAGATCAGCCGGCCTATATGAGCCTATGACAAGTCGAATAATAGGTCAAGTCAAACTTTTTTTGCAAATAGGTCAGACTCAAACTATTTAAAAAGTTTATATAACCTAAACAAGCCAGATTTAGGCTTTTTGAAAAGCCTATTTAGCTTAACAGGCAGGCCTATATAATTTTTATTTTTATTATTATTATAATAATATATAATATATAATATTGTTATATGATATATGATATATAATATATTAAATAAATATTAATAGGAAATAGGCTTTTTGTTGAGTAATAGCCTTGGGCTTGGGTATAAAACCAACCAAAGGCAATCACTGCACATTTTCAAGAGTTTTAAATTTTGGCCCCCAGTACTGAAATTTTGGGTGTGTTATTTTTTGGGTGTGTTTTAAATTTTTTCCGTCTTAGGTAGATGGAAATTTTCCGTCTCTAGGTAGATGAAAACTTTCTATCAAGGGATAGATGGAAATTTTCCATTTCATTAGGGACGGAAAAAATAACACACAAAAGGGTATTTTTGTCCATAAAAATACAAAATGGGGGCCAAAATTTAAAACTCCATTTTCAAGGCGGTAGTAAACTAATTATGGGCTTCCAGCGATGAGCCACATTTTAACTACTGTGTAGTCTTTATAATTTAATTTTTTTAGTGAACCGCTTTGACCAGAAAACCACTGGTTTAGGTCGGTTTATGCAATTAATAGGCTGCCTATTATTATTTTTTTGTTTTACTTTTTTTTATTTTATAATTTTAGAGTATACAGGTTTTTAAACAGGTTTATAGGTCATGCAAGACTTTGTAATAGGTCAGGTTTAAGCTCAAAAAATGATTTAAATAGGCTAACAGGCCAGACCCAGATAACATTATTTTATAAGCAAAACCGTTCGTGTGGTCCCCTAAGTTATTTATTTGTTCCAATCTGGTCCCCTAAGTCATTTTCGTTTGAAAGTGGTCCCCTAACTCATGTAACATTAGCATCGTTAATCCTTTCCGTCCATTACCACCTAACATTGTCTATTTAAGTTGACGTGACAGCCAAAGTGCTCAATGTAGGCGATCCACGTGTACCCCCCTTTTACCACGTTAAAAATTTAAAATGGTGGAGTCAAACGACGCCATTTTGGTGCTTGAAGCCACTCACTTATCTTCTCCTTTCTCCCATGAGAAGTCGTTATGAGCTAAGAGAGAAAAACACTAAACTTTGGAGGGAAAACAGAGGGTTGCTAGGGCATTTTCTAAGAGAGAACGAACTGCAACATTGTCATTGATTATGAGCGCGATAGGGAGTTCGTTCATGGACGGAAATGACTAATGGTGCTAACGTTACATGAGTTAGGGGACCACTTTCAAACATAAAAGACTTAGGGGACCAGATTGGAACAAAAAAATAACTTAGGAGACCAAACGAGTAGTTTTACTTATTTTATATGAGTGAGATTTTTGTCACCCCACTTGTGGTTAGGGACACTCCACTTATTTTATTATGTTCAGTTTTGCTCTTTTTTTTTTTTAATTTAACATCTGGGTAATGAGATATACCTCACTACTGGAAAAAAAAATTCTGACTACCAAAACAAAAGTTCCGGTGGTGAGATATACCTCACATCCAAACCAAATCTTACTTTCCTCTTATATAGTTTACTTAACTACAAGGTAGTGTTTCCGCTACAAGTATTAAATAAGTGCTTCCAACAAACATTTGGAGTTGGTTTTAAAGTAAATTGATATTTGCTTACTTGATGATCATTAATGGCTTGCAAAGTAGGAATATTCAATTAAATACTCTCTTTGATCTCTAATATAAGCACCATTTGACCAAAAAATTTTATCCTAAATATAAGCACCTTTTCTAAAATTTTACAAAACTAACCCTATTTATATACTTTATCATGTTTGTGGAGAAAAGAAACACCAATTAATGATTAGAAGATCAAAAGGACAGATTGGTAAATATACACTTAAAATTTACAATTCCAATACAAATAACTAACTTACCTACTTTTTTTAAAGGGGGTGAAATTGGTTCAATGATGCTTGTATTATGACTAGAGGGAGTACCATTTTGTACAAACACAATGCTCCGAAAAACATAATTTCTAGTCTACACTAATAGATCTTCAATGACTTTAGAGAAACAGCAAATGATATCCACTACATACTGATTCCAAGTCGGTGTTTCCTTCTCTTTATGGTTTAGAAGGTGGGAAGTGATTCCCTATGGGGTTAGACCCCGATGGTTTCTGAAGAGCTCTCTTTTCTTCAATATGTTATTTGCATTGTTCAAAATAGAATTGTTACTAGATTATAATCCATAAAACTGAATGAAAATATAAATATTATAATTAACTAATGTCTCTACTAACCCATGTACGTGAAGTTGTGGCATCATTCACATCTCTAGCACGAGGCTATGGGACAGTATGCAAGATTCCAAACTTTAAAATCATTACTTGCAGTGGAAACATATAATAGGAAAGTAAGATTTGTTTTGCTAGCGAGGTATCGGAACTTTTGTTTTGGTAGTGAGGTATACCTCACAACCTCACGATGGAAACTTTTTTTTTTCCGGTAGTGAGGCATACCTCACGAACCAGACGTTAATTTTTTTAAAAAAAAGTGCAAAATTAAACATAATAAAATAAGTGAGATATCTCTAATCATAAATGAGGTGACAAAAGTCACTCAATTTTATATAGGTCGAGTCTGCTTAAAGCCATAACCTGACCTGTTTTCACCCTTAATCCCAAGCAACCCTCCTTGCCCATAACATATCCAATCAATACCCTTAAGGAGTTTGCATCTCCTATTTTGAATCCTTTCACTACCCATTTAATAAAGCTTCACTTCCCATTATTATTCAAATTGGCCCTTCTTCTTCTTCATCATTGCCCAATCGTGGTAGAGTACTTGTGTGCCATGATATGGCTGGGGTTACAAAGATGATAAGTGGGTCCAAGGAGGCACTAACTCAAATAGAGGAGACATAATTAAGCAAAAACCTCCGTGTAACACTGAACAAAGAATTTTAAAGAAGTAGTAAAACAAAGTAGTGTTATCTTAAATTTATGTTTGGTGTATGTACCTCATGATCGGCCGGAATGTTAAGTAAAAAAAATAATAATAAAATTGGAAATAATAATATAAGTGGGATGTTTCTGGCCATAAGTGAGATGATAAAAGTCCCGCTCCTAATAATATCGCTTAGTTTTTGGGTTAAGTTCGACTTAAGCTCTCATCCCATACCCACTCTTATATGTGACCTTCTATGCAATTTAAGCTTAAAGAATTAAAGTGATTATTTTAAAGATAAATTAAATAATAAATTAAAACCTAAAAATAAGATTAAAGATCAAAAATATATAAGCCTTAAAAATAAAAATATGATCTCATAAATAGGATTAAAATAAGAGAAAATGGATAATGCACCGACAGTGTAAGGTTTTTTACATCATCAGTGCATCATCCATCATTCATCCGTTTATAGTCGTTGACTTTTAGATTAAAGTAATACAAATGATGAATTGATGATGTAAAATTTGATACAATCAATGCATACCCATTAATCTCAATAAATAAAATTTAAAAAAAAAATCTTATATACTTAAGATTATACATAGGATTAGAGGGAGTAATTGGATTCGTACATCTATGATGTAGTTTACTTCTCCGATCCTCCTTTGAAAAAACGTGGTTAATAAACTCCCTAACCATATAAAAACATGTGAGCAGATATTGCAGTCAAAGCTTAATCACTTTACCTTCCGATCACTTTTCAAATTTTAATCACAATATAAAGGTTAAAGGGTGGACATACAGCTACTATTTATATTTATCAGGGTACAAATGGATGAACAGGTTATCAAAATTTAGAAGAAAATAATATGAGAGGAGAATATTAGGTGCAGAGGAAGTAGCAAATAAAGAGATAATTAAGCATAGAGTGAAAACAAACAGACCTGTTCTTTTGGTTCTGCCATCATCGTCAAGTTCCAGTTCCATAAGTGCCATGGTGTCGGTTGTTTCTATTCAGATAACAATGCTCACTATGTGTGGCTGGTTTTCACTCTTGATGTTGGTTTGTTTGCATTCAGATTCTCAACCTTTCATAATAGTAGCAAATTATATACATTACTTTATTGCCTTGCACAAGTTGTTTGGTCGAACGGCATGTTTCTGTTGCTTTCTATATTGCCAAGCACTCCTCTGTTTTTTCTAGATTTTTTTTTTGCCTTATCTATGATTTTGGTCCAAGTTTAACGTATTTTAATTTGATTTTAGTCCTTAGAAGTTATTTTGATTGGGACTATGTTCTTAATTCTTCAAATATTTTGGTTTAATCTCATCTATTAAAAAAAATCAGTTATTTGATGACGTAGTTAACGAAAATCCACGCCAGCTACCATGTGGTGCGAGGTAGCACAGAATAGGTGATGTAATATGGATAATTCATGCACATGAACTCAAAATTTTGTATATGAGACTATTTTGAATGTCAGACCATTTTGCGTCAATGGATCTATATCGTCCACGTCATATCACATATTTGGCGTTAACTCAGACAACATGGATTGCTAATGTAATGTTCTGTTAGCCACACAAACAAATAACGGATTTCTACGAACGGAGAGGACCAAAACCAAAATATTTGAAAATTTAATGACTAGTCCCAAAACACGCTGAACTTTTAGGGACTAAAGACATAAATAAACATTTTTTTATTAATGTCTTTTGGAGCATTCAAGAGTAGTATTGGCAAAACGGGCGGGCATGGCCCGCGCCCGCACTCGGCCGGCACGTTAAAATATTTAACGCCTAATTTTCAGGCCTTGCCCACCCGCGGGCGGTCCGCGTTTAAAAAACATTTAGTTTTATATTTCATTATTTGTTTTTAGTACAACTTTTTAAAAAAAAAAAAGTGCGGGCGGACGGCTTGCCCCCAAATCGTTCGCAATTCGTGTATGCCACTAAGGTGATTTTTTTTTTTAAATATATAAGCCCGCGCCCGCCCATGAAAAATAACGGTCAGGGCGAGCAGGCATGATTTTTTTTCTAAAACTTGTGCCCTACCCGCAAACAAATGCGGGTAGACGGGCGGGACCCGCGAGCCAAGGCCCATTTTGCCAATACTATTCAAGAGTGTAACAAATTTTATTTGTCATCTTCTTGTTCAATAAGTTTTGATTTAGTTAAAGAATAAAGAAAAATTCATAATAACTAAAAAAATATAATAAAAAACAACAAATTTAATATATTAAAAAAATATAAATAATGATTATATTTAGTTTATAAAATGTATGTTTCGTTTAAAAGTTTTTCGATAAATATAAAAGAATGGGTAGACGAAAAATACTCTTCCAACTTATTAGTATTTAATTCCGGACCAGCGGCTCAAATTAATTGGAATTAATTGCTTTTTTGGTAACTTGAAACAAAATATCCCCTCCAATTTCATTTATAAATTACGTTTTAAAGAATTTTTTGTCTTATTTATAAACTATGTTATATTTTTTGGAAAGTATTTATTGTTCCTTTTTTTTTATTTGTCCTTTACTTATTAATATAAAATATTTCAT
Source organism: Crotalaria pallida (assembly GCA_037953625.1). NCBI lineage: Eukaryota > Viridiplantae > Streptophyta > Magnoliopsida > Fabales > Fabaceae > Crotalaria > Crotalaria pallida. Next base: position 125,624,965 of record CM075653.1, on the reverse strand, counting down.
TTGTGAAAATTTTAATGTAAATTAAAATTGTAAAATTATATTAATTAAAATATTTTTTTAAAGCTTTAGGCGATGTAATTACCGTTTTTTTATTTTAAAAAAAAAACTACAATTTTTAGTAAAGATAAAATAGTTAAGTATAACGTATAAATAAAATGAAAGGAATGAAAAGTAAAGGTAAGATGTCACAAGGTGATTAGAGCATCTTCAACTTTTGATTCTTAGCTCACATCATTTTTTATATTATCTTCTCATGAAACAATTCTATTATAAATTTGCTCCAAACCAAAAATCAAACCATGGTACTTGAATGGACCTCAAATCCTATTTCACGCCACTTTTTGCATATTATTATAATATTACCTGTTTTCATCTCTAAAAATTATATTATTATTTAATTAATTCAAATTATTCAACAACATTAATTAATTTAAAAAACATTTAAAATTACAAAAAATATATAAAAATGTATAAATAATTAAAATAAATTAACGAAAATGAAAATACATAGAAATACATATAATCAAATTTTAACTTTGGTTGCTCATATATATGTAGTGCTCCCAAACATGTTCTATCAAATCGGCTTGAAGTTGGTGATGGGATATCCTGTCACTAGTATTGGCAATCAGGACGTACAGGCGGCATTAAAATATTTAAGGCTAGAAATTCAAACCCTGCCCGCCCTAAATGCGGGCATGACTGCCCCACGGGCGATCCACATTTAATTTAAAGAATTTAAAAATTTTGCCTTGTTTCACTGTTTCACTATTTGCCCTCCTCAATTATAAAAATAAATAAATAAATTTCACAACTCCCCTGTTTCACTATTTGCAAATTTCCTATCCATTGAAAAGTGCAGTGGCAAATACAATGAAAATTGCATTGGCTTCACAATTCACATAATGACAAATATAAACCACACACAGTCCATACTCCACAATAATACTAGATACTACATATCAATTTTCATTGTTCATTGTTCATGAATCAAAACATAAGCATAACAAATCAACATTGAAGTCTTAAATCAAAGAGACAAAAACATAATCAATAAAGTTTGATACACATAAAAAAACAAATAAACAAGAGTAGCTCCTTCTTTTTTATTTTTTTAAACTGATTTTAGATTTTAGATTTTTTTTTATTTTTTTAATATGTAATGGGTGCCCCGCCGCCCACCCAATAATGCCAAAAAAAGGGCGAAAGGGGGAGCATTTTTGAAAAATGGGCCTAAAACTAATGTCCTGTCCGCAAAAAATTGTCGACGGGCCCAGTGGGCATGCGCCCTAATTGTCAATACTGTCTGTCACGGAGAGCGAATCTCTCTTGTGCAAGTAATATTGAATATTAGGGTCACGATCATTATTAGATGCTTCCACTATGTCATTGCCAAGGTTAGAATAATCAAAATTATCACCATATGTGTCTCGCTCATCTTCGAGAATCATGTTATGTAATATGATACAAGCATATATTATACATGCAAGTGAATCTAATTATCATTGTCGAGCTGGGCAACGTATGATTACAAATTAATCTAGAAATACTCCAAATGCTCGCTCGATATCCTTTTTAACACCTTCCTGCTACTTGACAAAAAATTGTCTCTTCTCTCTGTGTGCTATCGGAGTATCGGGATGCTCTTGATAAATGTAGTCTATTCAGGATGAATGCAGTCTGTTATATAATACCCTAAATTGTATTGAGTTTCGTTAACTGTGTACTGCACCTCTAGAGCTTGACCTTATAGAACATCGTTAAAGATGAGTGATTGATTTAGCACATTAATGTCGCTGTTTGAACTAGCAACACCAAAGAATGCATGCCAAATCCATAAGTCCTTTGATGCAATTGCTTCAAGCATAACTTTAGGATTGTCATGATCATCTTGACAAAATTGACATTTTCATGCTACTGCGCAATTTTTCCACTCCCAATGCATATAGTCCATGTTGCCAAACATACCTAGAAAATCATGATCCTTCCTTATTTGCAACAAGCGTTGAATGTCATTAGTAGGAGGCTGATAAGCATTATATTTCCCATTATTCTTAGCCTTATTTTGCTCCCATTGATGATTTTTGGTGCCTACTTGACATTGTTTTGAATGATTTAGTATTTTAGACGTTATTAGACTATTATTCCGGATTTTAATTAATTTGAATTATTTAGCCTAATTTAATCTATTATTATTTTCAGGTCACATTTGGCACAAGGGCTTTTTGGGCATTTTGGAAGTGAAGATTTAATTTTGGAAGAGAAGATTATATGATGAAGTGAAGATTGTAATCTATCTTTAGGATCATTTGAGATTTAGTTTATATCTTATAAGATTTAGTTTTTATCTATAGGATATTTTTATATTTGATTTTGAGATTAGCTTTCCTTAGGATTTGGCCCATGATTTAGGTCTGTTTTGTGATTTAATAGGGAAATTCGTGTAGACCTAGTAGCCATCTATCATTCCACGTTTTTCCCAATCTCTCTCTAAGAGAAGGCTTAGTTTGCTCCCCCAAGCTTGTGGTGGCTGTCAGGGTTTCTCTCTTCCCTTTTCTTCATGTTTTTGGTTTATTTCATCATGGAATGCTAAACTCTTAGGTTAAATCCCTTTGGTAATGTATCACATACTCCTGAGGTTTTATTCTTAATGTTATTTCGTTTTTATTCACTGTTTTCATGCTTATTGATATGTTATCGTTCGCTTAGTTCCATTATATAGAGATAATCCATATGTATGAATGCTTAATTGATGCAAACTCGTAAAAACTTCATGCTTTGGCTTTTAATGCTTAATTAGAGGTTAGGTTTTGGAGTGAGAACTGAAATTTCGCTTAGTATTTATTTCTCACAAGTTGGACAGTGAAGAGGAAGAAATTGATCTTTTGTGACAGATGATAGAGTTGTGAACGGAAGCCAAAGGGGTTTATCCACTTTTCCCATATCTTTTTCTTCATTTTATTTTAATTCTGTTTTAATTCAGTATTCAATATTCAATTCAAAAACCCCTCTGTTTTCATGCATACTAATTGTTCGACCTTTTACTTGATAAGATATTCCTTGGGAGACGACATAGGAGTCACTTCCTAGTACTATATTTAAACTGTTATTTTATTTGTATCGGGTACGACCTCGATCAGAGGCTTCCTTAGATATTGTTCCCCAAATATGTTGATCACACCGCTTGTAAACTTTTCTAAGCATTCCATCGAAGTGATTTCCCCCATTCTAACATTATCATCGAGGCTATCAGCAGGTGATGCATAGGCCAACATACTAATAGAAGAAGTGCATTTTTGAAGTGATGAAAGACCTTCTCTACCATGTCCGTTTACTCTCCTTCGAAAATACTAAGTGTTACAAATCCTACCGGAGAGTGTCATTTGTTCAAGGATTTAGTGACGTCTCAGTTAGTGGATGGTTGTTTTGTTGGATCTCCATATACTTGGAAGCATGGTAATAAGTATGCTACACTTGATATAGTGCTTATGAAGATGGAGTGGAGTTTCAAATACCAACATATGTCTGTGAAGCAATTGTCACCCTTTAAATATGATCGTAATCTGTTTTGAGTTGTTTTAGAGCAACCTTGTTCCTTTCATACTGGGAGGCGTCCTTTTCGATTTGTCACCTCGTGGTTATCTCATCCATATTTTCAAAATATTATCACTCAGTTGTGGCATTCAAATGATTAAAAGTTGTATCTCAAACGACCTTCAAAACGAAATATTTTTATAATGTTTCATATTATCAAAAGTTGAGCTCAAAGCTCAAAATAAAATTTTAATCATTTTGCAAACGAATTTTGATTTTACAAAAATTAATTTTATAAATTTATATTTATTTCGATCAAAATCATATTTTGACTTCAATTATGCAATTGGAATATCAATATGATGCTCCGATCACAGAAACAGGGTATTAATTTCCTTAAATAAACATAATTAAGATTGGAGACAATGTTGCATATTACATCCTCAATGATGTTAGCAAGCTTTCCATGTAAGACGTCAATCCTAGAAAAACATTTATTTCCCATGGGGGTTATCAATTTCCCTAAGGGGAACATCTACACTCCCACTTGATGGGGCTTCATTTGATTTGACAAGGGAAGGTGAAGTTCATTTTTGAGGCACCCACAAAGCATTCTGTTTTAGAGTATTATAAGATGAAAAGTAGAGGTGAATGAACATCACTTACATCAATAGGTCGTTATCTCTGCGTGACATGTAATCATGAAGAATAAGCACAACATCGATAAAAGGATATCAAGTTAGGAAGCACATATGAAAACTGAAGATGCAACAAGCTTAATTAGAGCAGTGGCAAGTCGCATTAGAAGTAAAGCATCACGAATAACCTAGTTATAAGTACATGACATAAGTGTCTGATTGGGGTCTAATATGTGATGTTTTTGTACTTTTTTTGTCTCCTTTTACATAGTAAATGACTTGTTTTTTGAGTAAATTGGAATAAAACAATGGAATTTTGTCATTATAAGATTTCTGGAACCTTTTGATGTGTTTGGTTTGTTTTCAGGTATTTTAGCTCTTAAAACAGTGATTTGTACAAAGGAATGAAGAAGGAGAGCTTGGTACTTGAATTGGGAAGAAAAAGAGAAAAAAATGAAGAAAAGTTGATCGTGGCGCCCAGGCGCGGATCCCATGCGCTCAGGCGCGGGCTGAGGTCAACTGACCAATAAGGGATGCATTTGGTTGATTTTTTCAGACATCTGCACGCCTAGGTGTAGGAGTTTCACGCCTGGGCGCGCAAAATGCGAGAAAGTGACACTGTTCGCTGTTTTGATCATAACTTAAGCTACGCTTATCCAAATGAGGCGATCTAGGTATCATTTTAAAGCTAAGGAAAAGATCTACAACTTTGCCAAAAATAGTCTTGCTCAAATTCGTCCATCTTGGGGGTTAAAATCAATGCCGAAGTTGCTGTCAAACACAAATACGGGATTCTAGAAGGATTTTAATGATAAATTCTATTTGTCTTTAAGATTCTTAAAGATTAGCTTATTCTAATAGGATATTATCATATTATATTCAGATTTAGGATTAGTTTTATTCAAATAAAAATCTTATCACATTAGATTGAAAATTAGGTTAGTTTTTATCTATATAATAATAGGATTATGATTCATTAAAAGGGGATTCATTCAGAACAATTTGGAGCAGATTTTTGGAGAGTTTTTGTGAAGAACGGAGATTAGAATCAAGGATTAGTGGTAATTATGTCACTCTTTATCATTTTTATTATTTTTCTTCTCTCAATTATGAACTAAATCCTTCTTTGGGATGTAGGAGTAGATAAATATGGAACCTTTTTAATGTTTATGCAGTGAATTAATTTTGCCTTTCCATTATAAATTATGTGTTTGATTACATTTTTATTGTTGTTCATGAAAGTGCGCAGTTCATGACATAGGAATCCTAATTTAATAGACATATTAATTTAGGATTGTGCCCAATAATCAAACAGTTCAATTGCATAGGAATAGACATATTTCTTATGAATTGAATAATTTTTATGAGTTTTGATTGAACTTAATTAAGGGTTAGGTTTTAAGGCTCTCTTGAGACATGGAGATTAATTTCTAAAATTCGAAAATGTTCTAAGACATTAGGCGTTTCCTACTTTTGCAAAACAAATTCAGAATTTAGGAAAACAAATTAATTCATTGTTGAACGTTTTAGGAACCTTCGTTGAAACTACGTCCCGCTCTTTCTCCTTGTTTAAGAATCGTTGCATTTATTTATTTTTATTTATTTAAATCAACAATTTCTCAATCAATTGAATTCCAATTTAAATTTCATTTAGTGACTACGAATAGGTGAGAATTATTAGAATCAATTTCAATCCTCGTTGAGAACAATACTCTATTTATCACTTTATTACTTGTACGATATGGTACAATTGCCAGAATTCAACAGTGTTGAAGCAAGCTTTAAAGCATAAGTTTTTAAGACTTTTTGGCAAGCTCGTCGCATAGGTAGTAGAGCGATTATCACATACACAGTGTAGAGGTAGTTACTAAGATTTATGTTTATAAAGAGGAGTTTCATTTAAGGTCCTGTTTGGATAAACAATTCATTAAGTACTTATGACATAAGAGATCAATACATGAGAGCTTAAGATATAAGAGTTTAAGATTAACAAGTTGTTTCTGTTTGGATGCATATTTTAAAAAGTACTTATACAATTAAAGTGTTTGGATGCACTACTACATAAAAAAAATTAAAAAAAAACAAACAAACTGATAAGCACTTCTTACAATTCTTAAAAATCAATTATAAATTATAAATTAACTTATTGAATGTAATATTAAAGTTTATTATCATATATAACACCATATCATAATTTAAAATTAATCTTTCAATTATTAGATTAAAATTTATAATCATATCATGATTAAAAAATAATTTTCTTTAATCATTTGTGAAATTAACGACCTATTAAATGAAAGTGCATGTAAATGTTATAGCTGAATTTAGTGAATCCTGGAAAATTACGTGAAGAAATGAAACATTGCAAAACGAAACAAAGAAGTGGAGAGTTACAAAATTGAAAAGAGAGCGAGAGAAATTCAATTTGAGTACACCTGTGTGAAGAAGAGCAAAAGAATGGACAGCAAGAGAGAGAAAGAGAGAAAAGTAGCAAGAGAGAAAGAAAGAAAAGTTGCTACTACTACTATGGACTATGGTGAGTTCAATAAGGAGTAGATATGTGTGAAGGAAGTGGCGGGAAGCATCACGGAAACTGGAGAGAATCAAAGATCCTGAGGGTTTCTCTTCAGTTCCATTTTGCATTCAACAAAAGAAAAAAAAAAGAAAAAAAAGGGCCTACTGGGATTCAAAGACACGGCTATATTAAAAATAAATGGCATAAGCTCCATTAAGCTATGAGCAATAAGCTTCTATTATTGCCTTTTCATATTAGCTTATCTTTTGTTATGAGTCATTTCTATAAGCTTTTCCAAATACTTTGTATAAGTACTTATAATTCAAGATAAGTTAAATTAAACCTAAAGGCTCTTCCAAAGGAGAACTTACTGTATTTGGGATAAAAAAAAATACAAACCCTAACAATCTCAATGTAACAAATTCATGGATGCAAGTCAACTGCTTCCTTCCACTCACTTTTTTAACACAACACCTTTTCATGTTCTTTTGCTTTCATTTTAATTTACTATTTCATTTTTCTTTGCAACTTGCACTTTTTCTCTTTATCTTAACTCAAAGTTCATGTCCTAATTCTAACTTGAAACATTTAAAAAAATAACAATTGGTATGGGGTTTTCAACCCTAAAAATTGATTAAAAAAATAAAATTGGCTAAAGTGCAGTTTTGATCACTTAACTTTTTAAAATATTGGGAGACTAAAATCACACGTTTGAAAAAGTTAAGGGACCAAAACCACATTTTAGCCAAAGAAATAGCAAGTCATCTAACTACAATCAAATACTACCCTACTCTGAAAATGGTTGGCAAATGAAAGTGAAAGAATCAATCGCTAGCAAAGATATTGTTACAACATAACTAGTTTTCTCATATGACATCCTAACATGTAGTTTTTTCTTCATGCTCATACAACTACAACGGAATTGCAACTCATTGAAGAGAAAAACAAAAATGAAAAACTGACATAAATAGATGAACCTATGAAACTACCATCAGTTACAGCTTACACATGTTAACTCTCTGACAAAAGAAAATTACATGTTGAATATATGGAAGCTGCAGCTGCATTAACAGCTAACTCTCTCTCTGAGCTATCTATTGCCGATACTCTGCAAAAGATAAGATATGTTAATTTTGTGATTGTAAGCTTCCACAATTAATATAGAAATAAGATTATATACATTGGCAGAAAATATTGTGCAATGTAATATTATAATGCGTGTGCAATATAAATGTGGACATATCCAAACCGTAAAAGACTCGACGCTTTAAAACTTGATGATGCAAATATGCAATATTCATTTCGATACTTAAAAAATTCAAAATTTTGAAAAACATGTTTTCAAAATTGAAATATAATAGAAGATTAAGTTTTCCAAACTACATATATGAAGACTACCAAGTTCCAAGCATAACACTTTACAAAAAAAAAATGATCATCTGATTTTCATACTTGTACACAAGGGATGCCAGTCATTTCTCTACTTTCATTGACAAAATAAAGAAACACAAATACTTAGATCTTAACCCTAAGGGGCTGTTTACAATCTGGTTTTTGAAGAGAAATGGAGGGAAGGGGAAGGCTTAAAAGTTAAAAGCCAGGAAATACACTTTTGAGAACTCTCATGCCCCACTTTCCCTCCCCCTCCAAAAACTAACTCGCAAACAGACCATACAGTAGCAGATGAAAAGTTGCAAAAGAGCACAACAAATTCCGGCCCGTTACATCAGAGATAGCGAAGAAAAAAAATAGACTTAGTAAATTCTTGAAAATGCACAAAGTTGTTTCAGTTCAGTTGCAAAGAAAACTACATAATCTCTTCTAGGAATAACTTCAGAAAAATCAGGAAGCCATTATATGCAAAAGTTGACCAACTAGCTTAAAGAATTTCTAGTTTCAATACAATTCATGACATAGCAAGAATAAGGCAGCCTTGTTTAAGCTTCTTTCTATTAGTAACTTGGTAAAGTAACTTTGCATAAGATGAAATTTGTGCATTGGAAGCTATACAATTTATATGCCTTTAAGAGACCTCTATCCATATGTGCAAAATGGCCATAATCAAACATAAAACCACTCCTCATTCAGAGAATCATAACTTCTTCCCAGAAGAAGCAAAGAAACATAAAAAAAAATGTCTAGTACAACATCCATCTAAAGTGCATTTTGTCTTTTCAGTTATCAGTATGACTTTGCTGTTAAGCTCCAACTTTACAGACATAATGGATATATATATTCCTGTCACCTAATTTGACTAAACAATCTACAGTGAAACCTTTTAATGTTGGTGTGTTGGATTGCTTAAAATAAATTTCCATTCTTTTGGTACTCCTTTAAAGTATTTTCAATATTTCACAAATTGACTCTCATTATAATGTATATATATAGCTATCTACAATGTTAGTTCGGACTTCGGATTTAATTTGCACAAGTTTTGCTATCTCCTAAAACCCAAGCTTTGATAGAAATCATATCAGGTAGTTATTGAACTTTCTATCATATGTAGTAGTCATACAACAATACTTTCTAAATTTTAAAAAAAAGTTAACTAAAAGTACTAAATAGCAACATTACAGGCTTATATCATGCAATTAACAGATTTACCTGGAGTCATTTTCTGTTCCTAACTGTTGCAAACCATAAGCCATGCTCCAATTTACATGATGCAAGCCCTGGTCACATAATAGTTGCTTTTCTTTTACTTGATTCAACCAAGTTTCCTGACATTACAAACCAGGAAAAGTTAAGGTTTAGATGAAGAAAAGGGCACAACTTCTTTGAAATTCTATCGTAAATCACTGGAATGAACCAAGCAACTTGGTAACTTTCCAATGGTCCAATTTCTCCAGGGACATGTTTAGTATCCACCCTTATCAAAGGGAGAAGACATAGTTGCCTTATCCAGTGTTATCAATGGCCAGAAAGCAGTGGAGGACCTTGAGTCCTTGACTAAAAATTCTGGGGGAACCACTAGGTACTAGCTGAAGCAATTTAATAAAATTCATAATTAATCATATAAAATTTTATCAAACAACAGAAGTGGTCGAAGAGAAAAGACAAATACAAGAAAAGGAAGAAAAAAGAGGGACTTTTACCTCAAAAAACATAACAGAGGTGATTGGGGGGTTGTCGGCCTAAGTGCCGTTGGAAATGGAGAGGGCAAGAGTGAGAGGCAAAGGCTGAGAAAAATTCAGGGAGTGGGGAACTTAAATTAGGGTTTGGGCAAAACCTAATTTAGCCATCATTTCCGCCATGGCAGCCGAAAAGGGCCAAAAGGCGGAAGCCACCAGAAACGGCAATAAAACAAATGGCAAATGGCATTTTACATAAAATCCGCCAATGCAATCCACCATGGCCACCATTTAACATCACTGGCCATATATCTAAAAAAATTGGATCCTTAGCTTTGAAGATACAAAGCTTCATGATAACATATGCAATCTACATCTCTCCACCTCCAATAAAATACAACTACCACTTATATGAAGGCAGATGACTGTTTCTAAAAGTATTATTATGTTTCTCATACAGTCATACAGTCATATGTACACCTTTTGCTCTCAGATATACCCCTTTATATTCTGCCGTATGTTATAGCATTACTTGCCCTAAAGAAGCCTAAAATAAACCTTATCACTACGTTATATATATCAGTATTTCAAGCACTCACAAGTTGTTTTTCCTCTTCTGAAAGTTCTTCATCCATACGTTCAAACAAAGCAGTCCATCTTGCCCTATGCAAATCTGTTGTTTTGCTTGAGGAAAGTTCGGCAGAGATTTTCATAACATGGGGATCATTTTCTTGGTTATTTGCAAGTTCCTTAGATATGAGGAAAGGCAACTCAGTAGTGATTACAGATTGAACTCTCCTCCTGCTGCGCCGCAGAGCTGCACGATAGTAAGAGTACAGAAACCAAATATAAGCAAATCCACTCTGGAAACCTGGTCAAATGAAATAAATATAATATTACCGGAGAGACGCCCTTTGATATCCTGATGTAGAAGCTCCAACCATTGAGAAGCAACTGTAGCAGCTGAAACATAAAAGCAACCATATCAGCAAAAGGCTCAAGAAGCAGATATATCAACCAAGACGGGTTTTGCCTTTGTATCCTAATCTATCTGATACGTATTTGATGAACTGAAACGGTGATATTTGAATTACTCTTTATTCTTCTAATTGAATTGACAATGATATACACTAGCACACTGCCAACTATTTTTCCAATGAATCAATTCACAATTGTAGTGAACAGCAAGAACTGCTATAAAGACAAGCACAATGGAAGACAAACATCTAAAGCTGAAAAGAAAAGAATCAAGTAGCATAAGCATGAAGAAAATGGTAACTAGCCTTTCAAGGAAAGAGATGAAACAATTGTGAAGTTAGATGGTTCATCCTTCGACAAATTGGTAGAACTCATTGACACATTTGTTGAAGATGGCAATTTCAGGGCTAAAGTGTCATCCCCTGTGACATGAGTTGAGTGTGATGCACAACTTTCTTGGCTATTTTTCTCTATAGTGCATGTTTCTGTTTCACAATCACCAACTTTATCATTCAAAATCCCAGAGGAGTCATCCGTTGTCACTAGATACTTTCTTGCTTGCCTGCTCCCTGATGAGCTATGAAGGGTCCCTTCTTCATGAGGTAAGTGAAGCTGATGTTTTCCTACATCAGTCATATTTCCCAGGTCCCTTCTGCTAACTTCTGTGTTTCCACTCATTCGATGTGATGCTGCTTGCTTGCTCCCAGTGCTGCTAGTTTCATTATTTTCAGACCTTACAAGAGCCTCAATAATTGAATGAACCTGTTTTTTGTTTCTTACATGATTTATAATTCCTGGGTTCAAGTCATTCAGTAATCCACTTGGAGCTGCAATCTTTGTAAACTTGTTAACCTGTTCTCTTTTTGCAAGTTCCATCTTTTTCTTCAGCATGTCATTTTTGCTTTTTCTCCCACGTGGTTTTGGTGCTGGATTTGGAATGCCTCCATGAGAGGATGAAAGAAAACCATTTTGCTTCATCTCCTTCCATATTCTCATTGGATCTTTTTCTTCTATAGGTCCAGTACAGCTTCCACTCTCGGAGACATCCTTTGACTTAAAATGACCACGTCCTTTTTGAGAATGTGCTGATTCCAGATTTATTGAGCTAATAACATCATCTGCATTAAGATCCACATTAATTCCTTTTGATTTTACAAAACTACTATGTTGTTCTCTTTCTCGCTTCTCAGACAAGGATAGTCTAATGACTTTCTCAACACATCCACCACTTTTATCCAGGGATGGATATCTGGCATTGCGAGCTTCAGAATTAAGATCAAGATTCCTAGGGGCAGGGTTAGCCTCTGCTAAAACTGCACTCCTTCCAGATTTTGCTTCTTGAGAAGTATCTACATCCATAGTTACAGGTACCTTGGATATTTGTGACATCTCTTTTTCACCAGATGACCGGTGAACATTGCGTTCTTTGTCCTTCATAGACTCTGAATTTCGGATGTTACATTCTGCAAAATATGATACTATATTAAAACTTAAAAATCATAAGAAAAATGACAAAAGGCACACGTGGTACAAATAAAAATGCTTACAATCACAATAAAATATGATTATGCAAAATTATTATAACTTTAAAGAGAATACATAAATCCATCAGTCCGCTGTAAAAAATTAGTCCACAATTTTGTCACTGAGATATGAAAAATCTCAACTTGGTCCTTAAAATTCTTAAACTCTAGTCAAATAGTCCTTTTCAGTACTAAGTTTAGGAACACATTAATCTCTGACTCGTTAGCAAAGTATAAAAGGTACACATGATTCAAATAAAAATGCATAAATTAACCTCAAAATCTTATTATGCAAAATTATAACTTAAAAGTTGAATACCTAAATTCAACACTCCCCTGAAGAAAAAGAATGTGCCCGATTTAGTCCATTAGAAATTAGAAATGAAAATTATATTTAAAAAAAAAATCAACTTGGTCCTAAAAAATTAAGAATACTAGTCAAATTAAAGACTTTTACCACAAATTTTAGGAACACAAACAAATCTATCCCTACATGCGAACATTTCGACCGATATTTGAGATTGTTAGGGGGCCAAGTTACAATTTTTCATTCGAGCTAAATCACGGGCTCATTTTTTTCCTTATGCACAGATTTGTGTATTTACTTAAACCCACATCAATAAATATAATTACATAAAAGCTCAATTCTTTCGCATAAAAATCGACGCTTTTCGCCAAATCGAAAACATGGTGATATGAAAAAGAAAATGAAAGTACCGGCAGAGTGAGTTATGGATTCGAGATCTCTCATTTTGACCCTTTTATGAGGGACATCATGCTTCTCTTCAAAATTGCTGCTTCCTCGTTTATCTCTAGCTATCTAAAAACACAAAACCACAATAATAAAAAACCAAATTTGAGAGTAATAACAATAATCATAATCCAAGAACCAAAGAAAGAAATGTAAAAAAGCAACCTTGGAATCAGATCGGGAGGCTAACATAGATTTCTCCGAATCGGATTCCTCGTCCATACGCAAAAAGTGAAGACACGAATTTTGGGTTAGGTAGGGTTTGTGGGGAAAGAAGATGGGTGAATGTGTGTGTGGGGAGGGAAGGTTAATAGAGGGAGAGGGAGAGAATTGAATTGGTGATTTGAAATTGGGCGCGGTTCAAATGTTTGATTGTGTAATCAAAATCAAAATCAAAATCTATCTATCTATCTATATATAAAGACAACCTTGGCACATGTTCTAGATTTCGAAATTCGAATTGGGAGCTCTACCCATTTTTGAAACCAGCCCTCATTTAATACTTTTTTTTTTTAATTTCCCACCATTCTTTACAAAATTTTGACACCTCTAGTATTTTTATCTATGCAAGTGGGCAAAAGTGGATACTATCATTTAAGTTCCTAAATTTACATCAATATTCATTTTAATCATTAAATTTGTTTTTAAGTTTTTGAATTTGTAAAATATTTTGCATATTAGCTTTTAGCTGTCAAAGTCATCAAGGAATTATTAACAAAAAAAACACCTAATTCAATTGCATAAAAAAGATAAAAAGCAGCGATGATAATGATGGCAAAAATATACAAACAAATACTCCCTCCGGTCTCATATATAAGTCAAAATAACTAATTTTGCAAGTATTAAGAAAGTTAGTTGAGTGTATTTAATTTTTTTGAGTTCACAAAAGAAATAGACCATTTTAGAAAAGATGTATTGGAAATGAAACAAAAATTAAATGATACAACCACTTTGTTGAGATATTTTAGGAATAATTGTATTGGAAATAGAAAGTTAGTTAAATTTTGCTTATATTTAAGACCATAAATAAGATGTTTTTATTTACTTATATTCGAGACCGAAGGGAGTACATATATAAAGAGAGAGCCAAGAAAACATAGAGTTGTTTGTAATTTGAACGAGGAAAAATTATTGGTAAGTACAACACAGAGATATGGATAACAGCTCTTTATATTATTGTCCTTTTATATCCATAAATAATGAGCAATCAACAACAATGACAACAATCGTAAAGTAGTCCAAACTCATGTAATGCAATATTCAAAAGATATCCAAAATAATCAAACATCAAATTAAATAAGTGACACATAAATAAAACCCTTCATTTATTAGATATATGTCACTTAAGCATTCACATTTCACACCCTTCCAAATTATTTATTACCCTCTACAAATCGAATTGAATACTTCACTCCTCTTGGAGCTACTCTATTTGACTTTGTCTGATTAAATAACCCTGATTGCGTTTCTTCTCAAACAACTTTAAACCAAAGCGATTTCTTAAAAAAAAAAAAAATTTGCTTTTAACCCTTAATATGACATGTATCTTTGTCGTTAACCTTCCTTAACGACTTTGAGAGTCATGAATGAACATGCATAGCATTTGGCAAATTTAGGGACTTAAAAGTAATTTTAATAATTTTAGGAACCAAAATAAATATTAAGTATAAATTCAAGAATCTAAGTGATAAGTGATAGTTTAATTACGTGAATACTGTGAAAATGAATTAGGACATAATAGTGTTTTTTTCATACTTGTGCATAGTTTGTGACACAATATTCCCTCCGGTTCTATTTATAAGTCACATTCTAAAATAATTTTTCGATCATAAATATAAGTCATTTTGTATCTTTTAGGAAACAGTTATTACTCTTTTCTCTTATTTGCCAATTATTCATTATTGTGAAACCAATGTTGTTAAAACCGTACCGACTATCGAGCTGGTCAGGGTTCAACCAGTGAGATACTAATTATATTACTCCCTCCGTTTCATATATATTGTTTTAAGGTTATGCACAGGTTTTAAGAACAAATGGTATTTTAAGGATGCAGTTAGCAAAAAATTTAAAAATCCGAATGCAGTTAGCAAAACCCGAGTGCAAATAAAATTTCCCTTATTAAATTGAGTACGGTCGTTATAATTTTCTAAGTACTAATACACAAGGATTGCTTTGAAAAATTTGGAGAGCAGGCTCGTGTTAGCTTTAATTTCAGAGGTTCTGATTACTCGATACACGGCTCATGCATGTGATTGAACTATCTCACATGTAACTATAATTCAATGTATAGTTGATCTCAAATTCTACTGAGATCAATGTACCCTAAATCTATCAAGTAAAGGAAATCTGGTGCTTTGAAAGTTGCGCTTGGCGACGTCCCAAGGAGAATGCTGTGACTATCCACATCAAACAAACCTGGTTTAGAGCAAGGGGAAAAAGGTCCATAGCATTAGAAATGCCCATAAAAGTAATAGAAAAAGAGAAGGAATTTTTTTACCAATAAGCAGAGAGGGAATTATATTAACCACTCACGAAGTTCAACCTAATTACGCTGGGCCGTGGGTACCCTTTATGTTTTAGAAATTACATCGACCTTGCTTTAGATTTATGTTTTATCATTCTTTCGAAGGGATGATGTTTGAAACTATTCACTTTTGAAACAAGTATACTGAGTGCAATCAAGTCAAATCTCAAGAGAGGTCGCTATAATTTTTCCAAATAAGAAATAAGAAAAGTGAAAGTTTGAGAGTCCTCACTCCTTATTGTGAAGCAGTGCATTCATATACTGACGAAATCCATAAATAATAAGGAGTATAGATAACTATTTGAGCCAAGAACTACTGGTATTTAGCATATGGTAATAATCAAAATTCTTTTTATGTTTTTCGTCTCGGTTTCTAAAACTGTAGAATAATATTTGAGAGAGCAAGGACAGAAAACATACAGGCAGGGCATAAAGGGAAACCGTTGATGGCTTCCCATGGAGAGTACCAAAAAGTATTTTGTACATTCCAGCTGCTGCAGCATCTCCAAGTCTTTGAACCAACACATCTATGCATACCTACATCAGCATGTAATCGGTTTAAAGTGTTGCCTCATTAGTTCATTTTATGCACTCACTCACAAGAAAACAAAATATAGTCTAGAATGTTGAAATGTTAGTGCAGTGAACCCATTGATTAGCTTACAAATGAAAATATGGCACATAGCCTAAGACAGTATCCACAACGATCATTTTATATCACTGTCAGAAAGGAAAGGAAGAAGCAAAAGAAACAATGGTCATACTTTGGCTTTGTACTTCTCATCCTCTGAAACAACGGTAAATAAAAGTTCTCTTCCAGGCCTTGTCACAACGTATGTTGTAACCTGCAAAGTTATAGAACAAGAACATAAATTCACATGAAAAAGTTTGGCAATAGTTAATTTAATCACAATGTGTTTTTCTATAAAAGAGAAGTAACAGGTCATAGTTATGAATTTCTCCAAAAGATGAATGCAATAAGTGAAACATGCTAATCATTGAACTTATATATTAAAGAACAAACATTCACAGTTGACAGAAGGAAACCTTTCTCAGAGTCTCACAAATAGCAACAGCCAGCCAATCCGGCCAAACAGCTAGAGCAACTAAATTTAACATGCCAACAAAAGGTGCAGAACATATAGCTACAGTCACGCCAGCAACAGTAAGAATGCGACCCTGTACTAGGCAAAGAAAAATATATGCACAGTGATGTTAGTAATAGCAATCGATAATACTTGCATGATAATATCAAAGAACAAAAACCAATATATAAAAATATTTTATTATTATCATTAGAAAAAATGCCCAAAATCAACTCCAAATGAAAGTTCCACACATTATTTTCGTTTATTGACCCTTTCGGGTAAATAAAAATAGTTTTCTCTCAGATAATGTATCTGAAAATCTAAAACTCCCCTTAAGATCAAAGCTTTTGCCTGGACTGTTGTTCTTGACAAGATTAACACCAACAACTTGCCAGAAACATAGACCTCCGACCTCTTTGTCTACTGATACTTGTATTATGAGTGACTCTGATTCTGAAACTGAGCCTCACGGTTTTCTTCACTCTCACCGGTGAGATATGTTTGAAATAGATTGTTGAAGAATGTTGGACCTGCCTTAACCTGCACTCTTTTCTCACAACTAGATTTAGAGGTTTAGACCTTTTGGGTCTAGTGACAATGCCAAAGCTCTGTGGCGTAATGCAGTTTCCACAGTTCTTTGGCGCATATGGTTGGAAAGGAATTGTGGGATTTTTGGTGGCTCTTCCTCATCTTTAGATTTTGTTTGTACACCTATGGTAAACATATATGGTAAACATCCAGAGGGATTGCGATGCTTTGTTGCATAGCTCTGCATCCTAGTTTAGCTGTTTCTTGTATTTTGTGAGGATGTTTTATCATCTTCTTCGTAAAGTTCTCTTCATATCTAATATAATTCTTGTAATAATTTGAAAGTCCAACACCAAGCAGAAAGAAGCGGTCATTTTAGAGCAGCTTACCGTTAAGGACAACTGTCCAACAAGGATAAAGATTGCAATAAAGCTATTTATCTGGGCAAACAATTTTCTCCTGCCAAGAGAGCTAGTAACCGTAGTGGCAATTACACTCACTTTCTGCAGACACAAACAAGGAAACTTCAACAGAAATATGATGTACAGATAAAGCAGGTTCAACATAGCATCTTAAAACATGTAGCTGGACGCACAAGGCACGAGGCTCCCACCTAGCGGGGTCTCGGGATTGTAAATGTACACAGTCTTAGTCCGCAAGCGGAAAGGTTGTCTCCAGGATTTGAAAGGCAGCAACCTTACTGTTGCGCCTAGGCCGGTCATAGAAAAAAAACAACAAATTACTGTCTAAAGAGTGTTCGAATAAAATCAGGTGCACAAGTTGCACATTTGTATTTTTGTTTTAATTTTAATTTACTATTTATAACTTGATTTCAATAAATCAATGGAGCAATCAAGCCAATGGGCTAACTGGAAGCAAACTAACAGCCAGATCTCTAGCTAATCAACATACTTAAAGTTGCCCAAGTGCTAATATTTCAACTCTACCCCAATACGAAGCTTACTAAGCTTTGAGCTACTTACAATTTAACTAGGCCAAACAGTGGAAAGCTGAATCAATCCTAGCCAGAGTCTAAAACAGAGCAACCCAGGTAACAAATAAGATTACCTTACCTGAAAATAGAAGAAAGAAGAGACAACTGCACTCAGCCAGATAAACAATGATACATGCAACAGGTAAGTTGACGACAATGTAAGCCATAGCCCTTCTAATATGGGCCAAATTTGAAGCTTCGCTAAAGAAGTAGATGACTTTGGAGAACTTCTCAGAGTATGTTTGGCCTTCTCATCAGCCTCATTTTCATGGTTGGAATCAGATTCTCTAAATTCAAAATAAATAATTAATTAAAATCTCATCCATCCAATTACCTTACAGTATACAATTTCTGAAAATAACCAATTAGGTTCAAACAAATAATTTAATGAAGTGCATGCAATTGAAGATACCCATACTTGACGTTTAAGTGTGTCAATCTATCTATCTATGCTTGTCTGGGTTGTGGTGCCATATTACTTAAACCACATTTTAGCATTTCAAATTACATAACTAACTAAAGATGTTTGGCTTAGAATCCATCTAGAAAGAAGATCAAAATAGAAGATCAGGCACCCTAGTGATATACAAGTGCAGCAACACCGTGACATTAATTGTTACAAAGGATAACTTCAGTTCAGATCTTATCGTGAGTATACTCCTCGTTATACCACAGAATGTATTGTCAGTAGTTCAATGAATTAAGAATGACTAGTTCTAGAAGCTTTGCACTTGTTAAAGGTCGAAGCTTATAACCTAGCCCCCTGACTGAAAATGAGGTATGTAATATAATAACCCTGAAACCTGAAATTTATCTCCACCTTTCATTTATAAAATTATGAAGAAAAGAATACACGGAATGACCTAATAGGGGACATTTCTTCTTCGACATTTAATGTATCACGATTTATTCCTCTTGATGTTTGTGCCGCAAGTTCCATCAACAAAGCAGCAAACAGAAGCAAGACTGCAGTTGACAAGATTTTACTTTTAAGCATAACAAAACTAAGAGAAAGGACAGTATAAAGAATATGAAAACTTACAAGGACCCAGAAAAGCCATCCCTGTAGCAAACAGTGACCCAAAAAGTTGTCCGAGTGTGGCACCAGCACCAATAAACCCGAATAATCTTGAACCTGACTGAACGCGGGGCAAGTTAAATAGGCCCCTAATAACCCAGACTACAACAAAAATGATGTATCTGTAAACGAACCTCACTATCCATCACATCAATGATCCTTGCCCAAGTTGAAGAAATTGTTATTAGATTAAGCAAAGCAACCTTCACAAAAGCAAAAACTATTATCACAAAAAAATGTCTCTCAAAGCATGCTATAATGAGTTAAATTATACAATCAAACCTGAAAATGATAAATATAATATGACTATTATAAACCATACCCAAAGAAACAATCCAATTCGGACAGAGACATAGAACCACCCATGGTTATCCCAACTTAACGATGATGCAAGACTGCCTTGGTCACCAGTTTTCCCTTCTTGCTTTGAGGTACAGAGAAAACCCAGTTAAACACGAACTGAACAGACAATCCAGACTGTAACGAATAACTTCAGATTATATTATTGTCTTACTATCAATTTTGGCGTTGAATAACCAGCTGATGAGGTACCCCACAAAATAAAGAATAATATGAGTGATACACTAAAGAACCTGTGTATCGAAAACAAAGCCTGGAATTTCAAAAAGAATCATTACAGCAAGGCAAGCAACCAAAGCAAGGAAACAAAAATTAATAACTACTATCCACAATTTCCAAAAAAAAAAATGCATGTCAAAAAGACTATTCTTCGAAATAAGTAAATATGAATGCATGCTGACATAATGGTAATGATTTTTTTTCCTATCGAGTAGTATTATAAATTATACCAATAATTCAGAAACTTGTTCATCTCGTTACATTCAAAGTGTTACTTTTGAATATACATGTCAGTTACATCAATATTCATCTGTATTTTTTATGTCATGTGCCCCTGATTTAGCCGTTAAGAAATGAAAAATCACAATTTGATCCATATGAATCTCAAATGCCAATCGAATAGTTCATTCAGGACAATTTTAGGAACACATTAGCCTCTTTGGTAGGATTATTTTGACCATCATTTGAGATAATTATACGGACCAATTAGAGATTTTTCATTTCTTAAAGACTAGATGGGAGGGTGTATTTTCTTTCAAGAAAGAATTTGAGAATTTGCTCTACAAGAGTTTACATCAAACCAAAGTTGTCGTCTCAAAGAAATATACAAAAGAGAATACATACACTGATACACTGTTCCTATAAAATGCTGTATAAGGAATAACAAAAGAAATCATCAAAATAGGATTGAATTGTTTAGATGTGGTAAAGCATTCTGTGTAGCATGCATATGATTGCGCGGCCATGTCTAAGTTCAACTTAATGCTATTTAGCCATTGGTTTCAAGTAAAAAATGTTTACATAAATAATCAAAATTGAATCCAAAATAACTACATGCAAGCATAACTATCTCATAAGCTACCGAAGAGTTTACAAGCTAACTGAAAGCTAATAAGCTATAAAAAAGGAGTTGAAAGTTGAAAAGCTCGATGGCTGAATTGGAACACTCTTTGATAAGACTAAAATAATGTGAAAGGAAATGATTTTATATATACACACACAAACACACACATACTTTTTCATTTATTGTATAATAATAATAATAATAATGTCAAACTACTCATTTTGTCTCTTACCTTATTTTTCGCTATTAAATTGGCTACTCACGTTTCTTTTCACCATTAATATGGTCCATGAGTCATTGTTCATCCTACGTGAACCAGATATTGACACGTAAGATAAATAGTGACTCAGGGACCAATTTGATAACAAAAAGAAAAGAGAGATATTAATATGATATCAAAAAAACGTGAGGGGTCATTTTGAGGAAATGAGCAATTTAGTCTAATAATAAAAAGGGTTATGCTAATAATAATAATAATAATGTGAATGTGGTAGTGGTACCTTATTTTTGGAAAGGGTGGGGAGAGAGTAAATGAGAGAAGAAAGAGGGGCAGCAATGAGAGTGAGAAGCAAGGAGCCAACAAATAGACCTGGAAGATTGGATAAACCCAATGAGATGGCACCTTCGTCTCGCAACGGAAGAACTACGAAATATGCACTCAATATCTGCCACCAAACAAACACTACCGTATTAAAATTAAAATAATAATAATAATAATAATAATAAAGGAGGGAAGAAAGAGGAAGATTGAGTACTGACGAAGAAGAAACAGAAGAAGGAGTGGAGAAGAGGAGAGGTCTCGTGCGGGTGCACCGTAACGAAGATGGAGACCAGCGCATAGAGCCGAGACCTCTCCATCGCGATTACGATTCGATTCGATTCGGGGAAATTTGGGGAATGAGGAAGATGACCAAGACAATACTGTTAGGTGTTAGCTTAGCTTGCTCCCCGGTCAAAATGTGGGAAATAAACCAGAGTTAAATAATGAGTAAACTCGTTTTGGAAGATTTTTCACTTTAGTCTTCGACTTTTTAATAATTCCTTCTTAATCTGAAAAAAGTTACTCACGTTAGTCCCGGACAATTTTCTCTGTTCATAGACATTAACGTCTTACACACATAATCATTAAATAACATATACACATGTAGCCGTAATCATCTTACATGCTGAATTGAAAAGACAAAAATTAGAGTAAGGAGAGGCTAAGGCAGTAAGGTCGCTGAAGAGGTATCTTAGACTGCTGCAAATAAGGTAGTTGCTGAAGCTTTAACAGCTGCAGAAAATACAACAGGTCAGCAGTTGATGAATATGTGGCAGTAGCACAATAACTTGACGTCGTATAAGTTATTTAACGACAACGTGTATAAGACGTTAATGTCTATGAACGGAGAAAGTTGTCAAGGACTAACGTGAGTAGTTTTTTTCAAAGTGAGGGACTAAGAGGAATTATTGAAAAATCAGGGATTAAACTGAAAACTCCTTACAAAATAAAAGACTAAAGTGACAGTTTAATCGTTAAATAATTCTCGCTCCGTCTTTATCTCATGGTAGATTTCACCACCCTCCAAAAAGTTGATTCATTTTAGTTAATGGTATTAAAAATGGAAAATTTGATATGTATTTTTAAAATTATCCTTATTAATAATATTGAAAATATAAAAGATGTTAAGTAAATAAAGGTGCTTATGGAAAGAAGTAATTAATTATCATAAAAAATTAGTACGTGGTCTTATAAATAGGGACAAAATACAAATCTCAAAAGAGTATTATATATAGAAATGGAGATAGTACACTCCTTCTAGTATAGAATTAAAAAAAAAAAAAAACAAAAACTAGAATCACGTTATTAAGAAAGTTAGTAATCGATTATATCAAATTTTTTGAAATTTATAAAAATAAAGGTATTTTAAGAAATTAGTAGTGTGAATGGAACAAAAATTAAATTAATTGAGATAAACAATTTTCTAAGTATATTTTAGGAAATTAGTATTAGAAATGAAACAAAATTTAAAAAATTTAGTTACTTTTGCTTATACTATTTTAAACGAAAAAAAAAACGATGTTTTGTTTATACCAAAAAAACACGATGTTTTGTTTATACCAAAAAAAAAAAAACTATGTTTTGTTTTCTTACATTTCAAAGTGAATGCTGTAGTTTTGATGTTCATAGGCAGAGTAAACATCATTTTGATATAAATCATTAATTTAGTTCTTGAAAATTGTTTACATTAATTTAACTTTTTATAGATGAATATAGTATCGAATAACATGAATTTTGGCTCTCCAATAATTCAGATGGTTATCAAATACTTCCTTCGATCATTATTATTGGTCATTTTCTAAAAGATATTTTTTGTCTTTATTATAAGTTATTTTATATTTTTTATGCATAATTTATTGTTTTTATCTTTTTTTCCTTTATTAAATGCTTTGATTATCTATGTTTTTTTGTTGTTCATTAATGAGTGTGAACTTTCAAAAAAAATTGAGAAAATAAAATTGCAATGTCACAATATATTTTCATAAAATTTAGAAAATTAACTACTTTTCTTTATATGCGTAGAAGCAAGTTCTTAAAATGACCAATATACTACTATGTTGATTTTTGAGAAACTAAATTGATATGAAAAATTTAAATTGATTACCAATATAATTTTCAAGAGCCAAATTTTTCAGAACCACAGTGACTATCGACTTTTTATAAATATCTTTAAAAGAAAAACTTATACATTTTAATCCCAACATTTCTTCATCATTTTGGTTATGATTGTGGAGGCTAGCTAGTTTTGGATTTACGTGGCTTTATATGTCGCATCAATAACTTGTGATTACATATAAAAGAAAAATAGTTCGCGTAAGACAGTCCAGTTGGTGATTATAGGGACACTTAGAATTTCTCCCTCTTCCAGATCATAGGTTCTAGTCCCAGATCATCTCCATGTAAACCAAAAAAAAAATAATAAGTAAAAGAAATTTTTAAAAAATAAGAAAAAATTATAAATAAACTTCATTATTTCTTATTTTTTCTTTCCAAAATTTCTTCTTCGGAGCCATCACAAAAGATATAGCAAGGCCCAAAACTGTCGGTTATTGGGTTTTAATTTTTGGTCTCTATAATTTTTTTTTTCCATTTTGATATTTTTTAGACAAAAATGATTCTGGTGTTATAAATTTTTTCGTTTTTATATTTACGGAAGGATTTTCCATTTTAAACTTGACAGAAAAACAATTTTTTTTTTCTTGAAATGTCAAACGAAACCAAAAAAATAATTTTTCAGTCAAGTAAAAGACAAAAACAATTTTTTTTAATCAATCTCATGGTTGCTCTTTGTTGGAGACCTTTCTATGCTGATATAAGCATCCAAATCATGATAATGTTAGGTGGGATACTTGGGGAATGTTTAATGGACTACATGGAACTAGGGATGGCAATGGGTCCGGGTAATGGGGTACCCGGACCCGGACCCGTTCTTCAATTACTGGACCCGGACCCACCCGGACCCGCCCGGGTACCCGCTGCATAATGGGTAGGCGGGTTTTCGGATATCCAGACGGGTTTTGCGGGTACCCATTGGCAATTTTTTTTAAAGAAAAAATTATTTTTTAAATTAATTTCTATTTTTTTTTATAGACCGAGGGATCCTTAATACATTATTACACACTCTACTTAATATTAATCCTTACCACCATTAAACACTCTCAGACATCAAAGAAATTCTCTCGTTAAACACAAACATACTAAATTTTATA
This sequence comes from Crotalaria pallida, assembly GCA_037953625.1. Taxonomy (NCBI): domain Eukaryota; kingdom Viridiplantae; phylum Streptophyta; class Magnoliopsida; order Fabales; family Fabaceae; genus Crotalaria; species Crotalaria pallida. The sequence goes on along the minus strand of CM075653.1, from coordinate 125,600,570 downwards.
TATATATATATATATATATGTAAATATGAACGGGTCCGGGTACCCACGGGTCTGAATATCTCATACCCGGACCCAGACCCGTTCAAAGCGGGTACCCAAGCGGGTCCATTCTTTGGACCCACGTGCCTCTTTTTTGGACCCAGACCCGGACCCATTGCGGGTATTACCCGCGAGTACCCGCGGGTCCGGGTCCAATTGTCATCCCTACATGGAACCATGAGATTGATTTTGCTCCAAAAATTGTTTCCGTTTTTGTTTTTGTCTTGTACTTGATGGAAAACAATTTTTTTTCGTTTAACACTTCACGGAAAAATAATTTTGTTCTTCCATCAATTGTAAGACGGAAAATCCTTCTGTGAACTTAAAGCTGGAAAAATTTATAATACTGAGATCATTTTTGTCTTCAAAAATTCAACCATGAAGGTTAAAAATTAAAACCCTAATGTGAAATCCAAAATTCAAAGTTGTCAAAATCATCGTCTCAAACTTCTACTTCAAACGCATATCACTCAAATTTACTATAATTTTCATACCAACTCTCTTTCTTCATGGTACAATTAAATCACACCAAGTTTCAAGGTTGTTTAAATAGTGGATAAAAAAAAGAAACAAGGCTATAATGTTTCAATGATATGACACTTGGAACAAGTGGAAAACTATAGCGAGAATTGAAAAAAGGTTTATTTAAGTTTTTATCTTTAAAGTTCAAAGCATTTTTAATTTTAATCCTGTAAATTTATTCGATTTTGACTAATCTTAAATTTCCCTAGAATTTAATTTTGTTCGTATTGTTAAAAAATTTATGTTAAGTGTTCATTGTGATTAACGAATTGTCATATCAACCTTATTACATGTCTAAAGTATGGATGACATAATCGACCCAGAAATACCAAAAAAAAAACCTAACATATTCATAATTGGATCATATAAAATATAAAATATCTTATTTCGATGTGAGATTTCATGTAAACAACTTGTAGCAAAGGAATCACAAATTTAGCAATTAATAATGCACTAAACGATATCTAACTAGTTTATTTAAGTAAAAACCAACATGGAAGTAGAAAAAATTGTTTTGTTTTTCTTTGAGCAACAACAAATGTTCTTATTGGTTTTAGTACCTATCTTTTTTTTTTATCGGTCAAGGTCCTTAAAAATTTGAAATTTTTTGTTTTGGTACTTGCCGTTAATAAAATACCGTTAATTGTTTACATGACTAATGGATTGTCACATGAATATGTCATGTGTCTGCACAATAATGAGTTGTTATCGCGTTGGTAGATGACATGGATAACCCAACAATTCATGCAGAACTCTAGCCACGGTTGGCCCAAAATTGCCTAACTTACACAAACCCAATAACTTAAACAAAAACTCACAGACATCATACAATTATATAACGTTCAAGATGTGAGATTTCAAATGAACTAAAATATTATAATTTGGCTTATTTAAGTAATTAGTCCCTGAACTTAGATGTTTTTTTGAAATTGGTCCTTAAACTTTTTTTTTCGATGCTCTGAGTCCCTAAACTTTGCTCAAACTTTGAAAATGGTCATTTCATCACTTAAGTGGTGATATGATCGAGGACATGTCACGTCATCTTCGTCACATCAATAGATAATGTGTCATATGATGCCACGTGAATTTTTTAAATTTAAAAAAATTCAAATTTATTAAAAATAATTAAAAATTGTTTTTTCAAAAAGAAAATTGAATCTTTTAATAATTTTTAAAAGAAATGATTTAAATCATGTAGTGCCATGAAGCTGCATAATACATCACTGGTCGATATTGTGACCGTGACGTGACATGTCAACTAAACAAAATTTTTAACGGTGGATCATGTAGTGCCATGTAGCACTCTGTTAGCCACGTCATCAGTTAACGGTGGATCCGTATCGGCAGAGATTAAAACCAAAATTTTTAAACTTTTAAGGATCAAGATCAGTCAAATAAAAAGATAGGGACTAAAACCAAAATTCGGTCAACTTTCGAGAACCAAAAATTTAAATAAGCCAACTTTAAAAATGGAAATTATTAAAATATCTCTTGTCTTTCAAAACTCAGCTTCTTTGAGGTATAAGAACATTTTTGTCTACTAAAACCGGTACACTATGCTAAAATGTTCGAACTAAACAAATACCTTACGTAAGTTAGGAAACTTATATATATATATACATATATATATATATATATACTTAGATAATTTTAATAATCATATTGTGTATACTTTATTTATATTTTATACACCTCAATTATGATTATGCTTTGATGCCAAAAATATGATCTTGGCCCATGATCCAGTATGCTGTAACACGGTAATTTTTTTCTAATCTTGATTACGATTAATTAATTAAAGAATTGATATTATGTTTTCGTGATTGGAACACCGCATTAAAATTAAAATTTTGACTGCATCATTAATTTTGGAATATGATTTTTAATTAAAATATGTATAAATTTATAGAGAAATGCTACTTTGTAGTTTGTGCGAAAAAATACAGTGTGAGTTTTGATGAATTGTTTGCGGAGTATGCGTTATTTTATTTCTTTTTAGAATTAATTATTTAATTAAAATAAGCAGTGAATAATAAAAATAATTGGTTAGATGAGTCCCTGACTTTGTAAGTGTCGGTCAAATTAGTCCATGATTTTATCAAAATAGCAATTTAGTCCCTGATATAGAAAAACGTCGATCAAGTTATTAGTCCCCGACGTCACTATCGTATGAATGTATTTGCTATAAAATGGGATAAAGACAGAGACGCATGTGAATTAAAATGCTATCTCAGGAACTAAAATGTTATTTCGATAAAATCATGGACTAATTTGACCGACGCCTACAAAGTCAAAGACGAATTTGACAATTACTCTAAATAATAATTAGAAAAGAATGATAACTTGATAACAATTTTTGCAGCTCTCTGCCCTTTGCTTTCTATGGTCTTCAACAACTTTTGCATCTCTATATTGTCTTGAGCAGCTTCTTATTGGAACTTGATTTAGCTGCCATTTTTTTTTTCATTTCCTAGAAATTTAACCTTGGAAGAAAGATTTGAGGGAAGAAAAATAACGATTTTTATGGGGAATTGCAATCAACGGAGGAGATCGCAACATCTCTGTTGGGAGCCACTGATAGAGAGATGAAGAAGAGATGTCATCACTGAGAGCTTCGACTTTGATCAATAGAACGATGGCCAATCGAGACGAAGGAGAAGAAAAATAAATTGCAGAGAAGGAACATGATGAGTACCAAAATTGCACGAGGGATGTGCCATGAACCATGAGTAGCGGACAGAGAAGTGCTAACAAGAAAGAGCCTTCATATCAAATAATTAATCGTAGGAGAAAAATGTAAAATTACATCTTCTTCAAATGTCGTAGAAGACTTTTCGCACCAAATAGCAGTGCTGAAATTTATATAATTTCATTTTGTAAAGCCCATTTTTAAACTTTAATTTTTTTTATTAGCTCTTTTTTAAACTGATTTTGTAAAGTCCTAATTTGTTTGTAAAATGGCAAATTATTAAATGCTCAATTTTAAGTCTTAGCTAAGTTCAGCTGTTGTCAATGTTTGTTTGGTGGGCAGAATTAGAATTGCAATTTGATACTATAATTTCAATTTTAATTTTGTTGGAATTATGATTTTATGTTTGAAATGTATAAAGAATTAAAATGTAGAATTAGAATTTCAAATTCAATATCTAATTCCATTATTTGAGAATAAGATGTAGAATTCAAAAAATTAAATTAATTACTCCTTTCGTCCCATAAAGTTAGTAAAATTTGAAAATTCAAAAAAAATAAGGGAACATGCTATTCATACATTGTTCCCCAAATCAACCATTTACCAAAGTAAGTATTTAATGCATATTTCCTTAATTAACCAATCATGGAATATACAATGCAATTTCAATTTTTTTATTCACTATTTTAACTTTAATTTGAGACAAAAAATGTCTATATTTTTTACTAACTTTATAGGACGGAGAGAGTATGCTTTATTGGTTGTATCTCGTGTCGTCACTATTTCTATGTTTTGCCGCATCAACCTTGTTTGTGTGTTGTCAGAACCATCATTTGTGTTATGAGACATTATGGTAGTTTGCTAAAAGCTCAATTTTAAAAATATTTTGTGTGGACTACTGTTTTCATTTCAACTTTATAAATCATTTTACAAATTTTTGTTTGAATTTTAAATTGTTGTATTTTTTTACTCTCAGATTATGTTTGTTTCTAACGTATGTTCTTAATTAGTCGATTTATTGTTTACGAGTTCTATTTTGATATTTTTATCGAATATGATTTCGCGATAGAGGAAAATTTTTCGGATTATGATTACGAGTATATAAAACCCGAAAAATATATTTTAGTTAGCCCTATTTATGTCTTTAGTCCCTAAAAATTCAGCGTGTTTTGGTTTTAGTCCCTGGAAGTTATTTTGACCGGGACTAGTCCTTAAATTTTCAAACATTTTGGTTTTGGTCCCCTCCATTAGTAAAAATTTGTTATTTGTTTATGTGACTATTAGAACATCACATCAACAGTTCATGTGGTTGGATGTGATGTCAAATATGTGGTTGGATGTGATGTCAAATACGTGGTATGATGTGATGTCAAATAGGTGATATGACGTTCGATTCCCTCTAAAAATATCTCGCTGGGAGAACCAGCCACGCAGCTCGCTGCGAATTAGTCTCAAGGGCTCTCTGGTATTAAGGGTGCTCTTGGGGATACCGGTGGTTCCGCAAAGAATACGGACCCAAAAAAAATAGGTGATATGACGTGAATGATACAGATCCACGAACGCAAAATGGTTCAGTACACAAAATGGCCCCGTACGCAAAATTTTGAGTTCATGGGCCTGAATCATCCATGTCACATCACCTATTTGGCGCTACCTCACAGCACGTGGCAGCTGGTATGAATTTTCATTAACCATGTTAGCAAATAACTGATTTTTTGTAATGGAGTGGACCAAAACCAAAATGTTTAAAAATTTAAGAACTAGTCCTGGTCAAAATAACTTTTAGATATTAAAACCAAAACACGTTGAACTTTTAGGGACCAAAATCATAAATAAGCCTTTTAATTACATGTTTTTAACTCAAATTCGGATCCCTTAGTAGTTTTGCCGTTAACATATTTAGCTTCTCATATAAAGTAATCATTTACTCTTATCACAAAGTTTTAAATATTTTATTCATACAAAGTAATCATTTATTCTTATAAATAAGTTCTGAATATTTTATTCATATAAAGTAATCATTTATTTATATAAAGTAATCATTTATTCATATAAAGTACTGAGTTTTATACTTTTTCCAAGTTCTAAATCTTTCTATGTATGCATAACATATTTTGAACACAAACTTTTTAGATATACAAAAGATAAAATTACATATATTCTTGAATTAATTTCAAAAATTCATTTTTCTATTTTGTCTTTTTTTTTAATTTTGGTTTTATTTTTCAAATAGTTTGAATTAGAATATTTCATTGCCACCACCAAATTTAAGGGGTTTTATTGTTATCTATGAATGTTTTTCACTAGAATTTTAGGTTTTTTTTTTTAACCATAATTGACCATTTAAATCTCATTCATCTCTTTCTTAATCTTAAATTCATCATAAAAATTACAAATTTAATACCCAAAATAAAACTCTTTGATAAAAATAATTTACCGAATTGAAACTTCTAAAAGAATAAAGGACAAAAAAATCCAAAAAAGAAAAAGATAAATGACCAATATGACTCCATTTGAAAAAGAGAAAATGGAGAATGCACCGACGGTGTAAAGATTTTTTACATCATCAGTGCATCATCCACCATTCATCCGTTTATGGTCGTTGACTTTTAGATTAAAGTAATACAAATGAATGGTGAATGATGAACTGATTGTGTAAAAAACTTTACACCGTCAGTGCATATCCATTAATCTCTTTGAAAAAAAAAACAAATTAAAGGACAAAAAAATGAAAATAAAAAAGATAAAACAACAAGTGCATATTCGAAATAACATAAATGACAAATTAAAATTGAGCCAATATTTTTTTTATATGAACGACATGTATTACTAATTGGGGCAATCTTATTCGAGTTCGGAAGAATTGATATGGACAAAAAAGCTCTCCTACCAAATATTGTTGCATTCCCATATACTTGAAGTCGAGACTTCTAATTCACACCAACATATATTAAATAATAAAATATAAAATCTTTCTATGAGAACTTAAGGAATATTCAATGTCAAGTATATGATTCAAAATTATTCATAGTTGTACAATCAAATAAAGTCCTAAGTAAAGAACCTACATTTCACATCAAAAACCAAGCGAGCAGCCTTCTCCTCTAAGAAGAGGAGAAACCCAACAACAACTCCACCAATATGGATGACCATAATTTTTTGCCACAGTTATTACAAAACTCTTCGACGTCATTAGACTTAGCAATAAGTCAACCTCAAAATATTGAGCCTATATTCAATATTACTGAGCAAGCAACCTCCTTTAGCAGGGGGAATTTGTTGATGGATCATCCTATTATAATGGATGATCGTGATTTGTTGCCCCAATTACTACCAAACACTTCACCAGCTGCTATGGATGATGTCGATTTGCTACCTCAATTTTTATCACCAAACACTTTAGCTCCGTTGATTAATGAAACACAACCAAGCTATCTTTCACCATCAATGGTAAATTATTTTATTATTCATGATCAAAATAAACCTTTGGCATATCATCATAATTCATAATAATATGCATCAATTCATATCAATTTTCCATTAGCATGTATCTTTTACTTCAAATGTATCTATCAAAATTGGTAGACAATATGAATGATTTTGGTACAAAAGTTGAAAAATTGAACCACAAGCATTCAAAATTAAAGGGGTAAAGTAAATTATAATGGGTACAGGTTAAAAAAAAATACTACGCAACATTATTCATACAGAAAGTACAAAATTAGTTTCGTTCTAAACATGATTTATCTATAAGCATCCCAACTGAAACAGTTAAGATTTCAAATAAGGGTTTTTATTATCTTGGATCATTTTTATGATTTTGTTTTAATCATTTAAATTTGTTAGGTGCAACTGAATCCAGAAGGAGAAAATCCATCCATTCAAGATCAAGATATGATTGTAATGAATAATTATATCCAGTGGAATACTCCAGAGCTATTTAATCAAAATGCTCAGTTCACCGATCTTCAATCATCCTCTTTTGCATTCTCTCATTACATAAATCTTGTCAGTATAATCATCCTGCTAACTTGGTCCAAAACTACAAATGCAATACGTGAAGTGCATAATTCTGGTCAATATATTTTGTGAGTCACTTTGACATTGTTGTTGTTTATCATGACTATAAAGCAGGTGGATACAGGGGCAGGAATTGGCACAGGAATTTCAAATGGACAATTTATGACTAACCAAATATCCTCATCACCCTTTCTTCATAATTATGATGTCAACCCATATTTGACATGGAATTTCCAAGGGTATTATATTTATGCTGAAATGTATCCTCTAATATTGATTTTCAAAATTAATACAAAGCTTGGGTTGCCTTACGAATTGAGAAGAGGGAAAATTATATATGTCTCTTACAATAGGCAATATATCCTTATGAGACATAGATAATAGTATTGAAATTTGTAATTTTGTCTCTTCATATGTTATGTGTAACTACTATTTAATATGTTTACATGCTTTTTTTAGTATAATAAGGAACTTTATTCTAATATATAGTTCGGTTGTAGGCCCCAACACAACCACTTCTATGCACCTAGTGCTTATGATCCACCACACGCCAACAATTCCTATGGTCTTTATAGGTAACAAAATAGATAAACTCTTAAAAATTAGAATATACTTTTACTCTCTATTGTCGAGTATCTCTCATATTGATTATAGCATGTAATATGTGAATCACATACATTAATAAAAGAAATGGTGATATATATATATATATATATATATATATATACACACACACATATATAGTCAGCGACATAGAAACGTTTCTCTTATAGTGTAGGTTTCTTAGAATTTCTCATAAGGTTACACATTCTCTGAAAGATATTTTTTAGCATTTAAGAAATATTGACTTAAATAAAATAAAAATACCGGAAGTAACATTCTAAGCTCTCTAAGATAATGGTCAATATTTATAAAATAACATATCATTTGATTGAAATATTTATAATTTATTTGATATTTTTTGTATAGGTCACTCGATTGGTTTAATACTCTACCACACCATAATAGCTATCAACTTGAATTCCATAACATCTTTCATTATGTGCAATCTCGGCATTTTGTGCCACCTGTTAGCCAAATTTATCCTGGCTATATCTAATTTGTTTCATGTTCTTGTTATCAAAAAGGAATTTAAATGAAATATGTACTTTATTGTTTACCATGTACAAAACAATAATAACTTAAAACATCAACTTGAAGTATGTTATAATTTTTTTGTTTGAAAGTATCTGTCATAATTCTTATATATTAAGTGAATAATAAAAAAGCTCAATATATACTTGAAGTTATGGTCATATCAGTTCTAACAACCATTTTATCCTAGCAATATCAAGCACATCTTGTTGTTTTTATTAATTGTAGGATGGAACCATATGTTCAGTCGACAATTTTTCCAGTGCCACCAAATCTTTATGATAACCAACTTCCTCATGTCTCAATTCTGTCTGAGCCTCCTATTTCATTTGGGTACTAATTTTTTAATTTAAATTTTCGATTACATATTGAAATATTAACACGATTCTTATAAATTCAACTATTGAAGGTGATGGACCTAGTTTACTTTCTAGGTATAGGCCTATGTGTACTCTATTTTATCATACATAGCCTAAACAAATAGTAATAACATGCAATTACTTTGGGTTAGATGGATCTTTAATGTCTATAATTAACAAATTATGGGACAACTAGTAATAAAATGCAATACCTTTGGGTTCGATAAATTAATTTAATTAATTAATCTAATGACATTTATTTTATGTTTTGATTAATCTAATGGCATTGATTTTTGTAGTTGACTTTATACATATAGAACATGACTTATATAATCTACCAAACAAATAAAAAGACTTATATTATGTGAGATATGTTTGTGTTAGTGATCTATTTATACAAGTTGGTTTCACACATATTTTGTAATTGATTTCCGTTTTCACTCAATTAACGAAGTTATAATTTCTACTAGGCCTGAAAGAGCATCAGGTATGCAGTTGCAACAAGTGACTCCTTCTGGAAATAGGCCTTCAATATGGAAGAACTGGAAGGGTAAAAATGTAAGGAAAACGATTTCCTTATAACTTCTTAGTTTATGACAATGATGAATATATATATAATATATATATATATATATATAATATATATATATATATATATATATATATAATATCACACACACATATATAATATTACTTTTTTTATCATATGGAATATGTTATCTCTACTATACACTTGCTTTGAATTATTGGATTTGGGTATTTGAAGTTCATAAAAAAGATATATTTTAATTAACAAGACATAAAATAGTTTCAAATTGTTCTCTTTATATTATTTTTTGGCATGGAGTGGTGTTATTATACACTTGAGTTCAAAATAAAGTCTCTGCATAACAAATTATATAACGTATATAACTTCTACATAACATAGAGCTTATTGTATGCAATTGAAATTTTATAACATGCAAAACAATTATTTTTAATTGTTTTTCAAATGGTTGATATGTTGAACAATGTGTTTCATTCAAAAGAGGGAGAGGAAGAAAGATAAAAGATTTTAATGAAGGTAACGAGAGATAAGGGGAGATGAGAAAAAAAAACTCTTACTTGAATTCGCTTTGGTTATTTGAAAATGCATAACATTTAATAAAAAAGAATGTAAAGAGAAAGATAATTAATCTAAACATGACAAAGTGCACTTTGTATCACAGGGTGAGGAGTACGTACCGCCACGCCGTGGTCGTCCTCGAAAACGACTTGAAGTTGAAGAATCATCTTTTTGTCCAAAATGTAAAAAGATAAAGGTACTTATTTTCTTTTGTTATGCACAAATATGTTGATTTAATTTTCTTGTTTCTTTCTATTTTAAAGTGGAAGTAAGAGAAGACTTATTTAATTGATTACAATTTATATGTATTTGGTTAAATCAATGTGTATCTCTTTACTTCCTTCATTTATAGATAAAGATATTTTAAAACAGTTTTTTAAATGATTTTGAACCTTCTTGCTCTATTTTTTTTATAGTTCTCCTAATTACTAAAAATAAAGTAATGCATTTAAAGTAGAATGAGATTTTAAGGTTATTATGCGTGGTTTATGTTAACTGGTTACAGACAGAAAATGCTGAAACAACTCATGTTCCCCAAGAATCAAAAAACACTTCTCCTGACAATGCAAGGAATGAGGTTCAAAACCCAAACCCCACAAACCCTCCTTCCGTTGCTCCAAGTCGAAGGTTGTTCTTCATCAATCATTTCTTAGTTGATTTTCTCATGATATTTTTTGCTTCATCATATTTCTTAGATGATCATCATATTTTTTTTCATTGTCAAAACTTGGGTACAACAAATTTGAAAACTTTCATGGTTTTGAATTATAGGAAATTTCATATGGTAGTTGAGAGGAATGGCGATCCCATCGACCCTCATCTTAGATTATTCAAAGAGGCACAACCCGGTATAGTTACTTTCTTCTTATCCATAACTTACTAACATGCAAGAAAATTCAATAGTATTCAATTGTTTGGTTAATTGTTATTGAGTGATGTTTTAATTAGTTAAACTACTACTAATTAATTATTGAAAATTTTGATTTGTATTACAAGTTGTTGCACTTCTCTCTTAGCTTGCTTTCATAAGAGACACTATATATAGCAAAAAATTGTAGCTCTCTTCTCTTCTTCTTCTCCTCTTCCAAGCAAATGTTTTGCTTCTCTTCTTCTTCGTCTCATAACAACCATGATGAATCATCTGTCACCGCACACCAACTGTTCGTTGTTTTGCTTCTGTGAATATATTTTTTGATCATGGTGATCATGCTTGGTGCTAGAAAACGTGTTTTCTTAGCTTCCCTAACCATTCATAATTTACTATTTAGAACATTCAATCCCTGCTTCATCAACTCCCTCACCACCATTCCTCATTCTCCATTTGAATATTCTAATACCTCATCTCTCACCATTTCTTTGACTAATCCCCTTCCCTCTCAAACCACCAATCCAACAGCAACCTCTCCGCCCAAATCCAACCTCACCTAGAGCCCCCACCAACAGCCACACCCTTTTCTCTCTCTCAGCCGCCCCCATTGCCCCCCTCTCCCACCCATTCACAGTAACCCCCTCCACTGAAACTATATTTGAAAAAAAGGCTTAATTATGTTACTAGACCCTATAGTTTGTGGTACTTTTGCCAGATACCCTTATGCTTTTTTTCAATGTGTATGCCCTTAAACTTATCTTCGTTTTTCTATTTGCCCCTGTGATGGACTCCGGCCAATTTTTCCAATGTTTATGCCCTAAAACTTGTCTCTGGTTTACTATTTGCCCTTGTGATGACGGATTCTGGTCAGCTTTTGCACATGTGGACCACCGTGGTCCTGGTCACCCCACCAGAGTTCTTCATCTTCAACCTTTCTCCAACCACCATATTGTCTCCGCCACCATCTCACCCCACCAGCTCCCCATACCATACCACCACTGCTGCCAAAACCACGAAGACGATCTCCAAACCCTAAAGCAGCTTCGCTCCGAGATCGAGCTCCACCCCGATCCCTCCCTCCCCTCCCGCCGTGACTTATCCAATCCTACTTCAAATCCCTTTACCTCGTCGAAACCCGCTTCCCTATCTCACCCAACCCGAGCCACATCAACTCTATCACCTTTGTATGGTTTGATGCCTTCAAATCGAAGAACAAGTCCTCTCAGCAGAACATTCACCTTGAGAAGGCTTCGGTGGTGTTCAACTTGGGCGCTGTTTATAGTTAAATTGGATTGTCGTACGATCGTAACACAGTTGATGGGCGACGATAGGCTTCTCACACGTTTAACCCTATGACGGGGTCATTTGCTTATTTGAGGGAGATAGTATTGTGGTTGAAGCTCTGGTGGTTGGATCTCCGGTGGTTGGAGAAGGTTGAAGATGAAGAGTTTTGGTGGGGGTGACTAGGACCATGGTGGTCCAAGTGTGCAAAAATTGGCCGGAATCCATCACAGGGGAAAATAGCAAACCGGAGGTAAGTTCAAGGGCATAAACATTGCAAAAACTGGCCGAAATCCGTCGCATGGGCAAATAGCAAGTCAGAGATAAGTTTGAGGGCATGAACATTGAAGAAAAAAAAAGAATAAGGGTATCTGACAAAAGTATCTCAAACTTCAGTGACTTGTGACAGAATTAAGCCAAAAAAAAATTACAACCCATTTTTATAACTCCATAAATTCCATTTGTGTTACCTTGTGGCGCTTCTAGCTTATAGCACGAGAGATGAGAGAGAAATATCTAGAGAGAAAAACAAAAATTCCTAGATAGGGAAGATGGTGAGATTGTAGGGGACTCTTTGGCAAATGATAGAGGCTGGACAATTTTCCGTTACAAGAAGAAGAGGGGGAAGATCGGTTTGGTGAATCTCTACGTCACAAACTATCCTATGAAGACTTCACGCATTGATCTATGGAAAGCTTTTTCTGCAGTAGGGGAGGTTGTTAATGTCTTCGTTCCTCAAAAACTTAAAAAGCATGGTGCGTCTTTCTGCTTCATTAGGTTCAATGAGGGTGTGGACGCGACTGGACTTGTGAGAAGAATTGAGAATATTTGGATGGGGTCATATAAGTTAAAAGCTAATGTTGCTAGATTTTATGGTCACGAGAGGGGGGTAAAGAGGAAAAATGGAGATGTGATGTGGAGGCAAAAGACCCAACCACCGCCCGTTACACTCTGTAATCGGCCGATGGCCAGGGGACAGGTGAGTATGATCCCAAAACAACGTGTTGAGAATGTTTGGCGTGTGAAGGAACATCCTCTCAAGCCATAGTCGTTTTACCAATCCAAGTTTGAAAATGTTGAGAAGTTCAGAGGAGGCTGTATCGGAATTGTTCATTCTGGTGTTGATGTCATGCTTTTGAAAGGTATGTTACACGCTAAAGGCATCATGTCCGTGCAGGCAGTACCAATGGGTGGAATAAGTTTTTTTTACAGGGTGTTGGAAATGAGGATTTGGAACTTCTGTTGAAAGAGGAGGCAGTTCTTTTTGATACAAGGTTTTCTAATTTGTGTCGTGGTGTTCTAAATCACGGGTGGAATTCCAGAATGTTTGGGTTTCCTGCCAAGGAATTCCTATGATGGCTTTGAAGGAGGAATTCTTCTCTCTAATTGTCTCCTTTATAGGCTATCTTGTGCAGGTCCATCAAATCACTATTGATGAAGATCGTTTTGATGCGGCCTTTATGTTTATCAAGAGTGATTCCTGGAAATTTATTTAAGAATTTCTTAAGGTGGAAGTCGATAGTGTTGTTGAGGATATCATAGTTATAGAGATTCTAGAGAAGGGTTCTTCGATGATGTTCATAGGGAAGCCCACACGCGAGTTCCCAAAAAATTGGTACGGTAGGGATGATAAGGTGTCTAATGATGATGTTGACTTGTCATACATTTAAGAGCCCTTATTGGCTAATGATTATGATGATTTTCACGAGGAGAATGTAGAGGCGTTTTTGGAGGATTCTAAAGAGAGAAAGTTGGAATGGAATCTCAAGGAATTATTGACTTCTAATACTGCTATGAATGAGGACTTCAAAATTCCTTTGGTTCCTTCACGTGTTTCTGATGGGTTGCAAGACTTGGGCCAACCTAACGCTCAAGTAACAAAGGTTTACAACCAGCAAATGGGGTCTTCTGGTAAGGTTTTATGTAAGGGCATGGATGGATCTTCTACTGATGTTAGGAGGCATTTTCTTCTTCTGAACGGTCTGTTAGGGAGGTCACGTCTATGGATAGAGGGGAGGTAGATTCTCTTTTACTTGTGCAACATCGTAAAAGCCTTCGTCAAGCTGTTGTTGCAGTGACAAACTCAAGTTCTCTTTGGAGTAATAGTAGTGTGGCTAAGGAAACAGGTTCTTCTCTTCATACATGCTCCACTGCCTCTTATAAAGGTGAAAACTTGATTTTACACATTGGAAGAGATCTTGGAATGACAGTCGACCGTCACGATAATTTTGTTAAGGAACGTTTTTGGAGTATGGAGGCTAGAGATAATTTAGCCAAGGGGAGACAGTTGTTCAGGTTCCCTAATGAGGATTGGTTCTTTTAATGTGCGGGACTTGGGTGGGGCTGTCAAGAAAAGGAAAATTTGGAATATTGTGTCTCAAACCAGCTTCATGAATGTTTATTCTCCTTGTTTTATTGAGGGTAAATGAAATCTTTGGGAAACCCTGCTCAATCAAAAATAAGCTATTGGCAGGAATGTGTGGTGTATTTTAGGTGATTTCAGTGTTGTTTGTTGCATGGAGGAGAGAGGAGGGACCTTTGAGTTGCATGATTTGTCTGAAATTTTTGAGTTCAATCAGTTTACTAGTCACATGGATTTGCTGGATTTGAATCTATGGTCAGAGATTTACCTATGTTAGCTTGAATGGTATGGCTTTTAGTAAATTGGATAGGATTCTTGTCTCTGCTAATTGGGTTTCTCTCTTTGGGTCTGCTTCTCAGTGGGCTTTGCCTCGCGATGTGTCAGATCATTGTTCGATTATTTTGAAAAAGGGTGTAGATGATTGAGGACCTAAACCTTTTTCGTTTCAACAATCATTGGTTGTATCATGACAATTTTGTCTCGGTAGTGGAGCAGTGTTGGTCTTCTCTAAGAGTGCTGGGGTGGACGACTCATTCTCTTAAATAAAAGCTCAAATCTCTTAAACAGGTTGTTCGTCAATGGAATGTTTTTGAATTTGGTAATATTGACGCTGCTATCAAACAATGCTCTTATGCTATTGAAGCTTTAGATGATAAAGGAAGCTCTGCGGGGTTAGAGGCGGGTGATTTGGTTGAAAAGAGGAGGCTTGCAACAACTTTGTGGAAAAGTCTCAATGATAAAGAAAGTATGATGTGTCAGAAATCCCGTGTTAAGTGGCTCCAGGATGGGGATATGATTTCATGTGTGTTTGTTTAGTAGGTGAAGGAAGAATATGAACCATGTCTTATGTGTTCGAGAGACAAGGGGTGCAGGAGATTAAGGCTGTTGTCCATAGTCATTTTCTCAACCATTTTAGCGATGATTTCCCTGACACGCCTACTTTGGACGGTATTGCTTTTAATCAAGTGAGGGAGCTAGGGAATTCTATCCTGGCTGCTCCCTTCTCGTTGGTGGAACTGAATGAGGTGATCAACACTTGTGACAGAGACAAGAGTTCGGGCCTTGATGATTTTAATTTTAGATTCATTCAAAAATTCTGGAGTTTGATTAAGGAGGAGGTTTGGGGTATGCTTGTTGAATTTCATGCTAATGAAATGGTCCCAAAAGCTTTTTTATCTTACTTTGTGGTGCTAATTCCTAAGGTAAATAATCCTCAATTCCTTAATGAATTTTGACCAATCTCTTTGCTTAGATTCTATACAAGATTGTTTCCAAAGTTCTTACTTCTATATTGTGTGGCGTAATTGATTCCTTAATTTCGAGAAATCAGTTTGCTTTTATCCTTGGGCGTCAGATCCAAGATGGGGTTATGATTCTGAATGAGATGGTTGATCATGCTCGTAGGTTTAGTAAGGAGTGTCTCATCCTTAAGGTTGATTTTGAGAAAGCTCATGACTCTATAAGGTAGGCTTTCCTTGACAATATGATGGTTAGAATGGGTTTCTGTGATAAGTGGCGGGCCTGGATAAAAGCTTGCATATTTGCAGGTAATCTCTCTATGCTGGTGAATGGTAGTTCCACGAAGAAGATTCAAACTAGGCATGGTATGAAACAAGGTGATTCACTGGCTCCTTTCTTGTTCCTTATTGTGGCGGAGGGATTAAATGGGTTGTTGTTGGGGGTCTTGAATTGGGACATATTACATGGTACAATTTTGGCCAAAACCAGGTGAATATTTCTCTTCTTCAGTACGTTGACAATTCAATTTTCATAGGCGAGCCAACCTAAGCAAATGTCACATGTATGATAGCTATCCTTCATTATTTTGAGTTGGTATGTGGATTGAAGGTGAATTTTCATAAAATCTGTTTATACGGGGTTAACATCAGTGATGACTTTATAGATGAGGCCTCCTTACATCTTCACTACAGAATTTGCTCCTTGTCTTTTATTTATCTGGGTCTTCTAGTGGGTGCTAATCCTAGGAGATTGTCTACTTGGCAGCCGGTGATTGATGTTCTGAGGTCTAGATTGTCGGTTTGGAAAGGTAATTATCTCTCTTTAGGAGATAGGATTACTTTGATTAACTCTGTTTTATTAAGTCTTCCTATTTATTATCTATCTTATATGAGACTCCCATGGAAACTGTGTCATATTTTAACATCCATCCAGAGAAACTTTCTTTGGGGTGGATGTGATGGGCGAAGGAAAATTTGTTGGGTTAGTTGGGATTTGATTTGTAATGATAAAAGAGAGCGTGGCTTAGGTGTTAGAAATCTTGATTGGTTTAATCTTTCTCTTATTTCAAAATGGAGATGGAGATTTTTGTGTGATGAAGACTCTATTTGTTTAAATCCTTAGAGCTAGATATGACAACTTTGATACATCATCTTTATTTCATAACAGGGGCTCGGGTTTTAATACGAGCTCAATTTGGTGAAGAGATTTATGTTTGGCAGGCAATCTTGATACTGAAACTGATTGGTTTACAAATTGTGTCTCCAAGAAGATTGGTAATAGTGAAAATACTCTTTTTTGGGAGTCTATTTGGTGTGGCTCAACCACTCTGAAAAACCAGTTTCCTAGATTATATCATCTATCCATGGACAAGTTCAAGAGTATTAAATCCTTATATGTTCACTCTGGTGGTAGCAGTAATTGGTTGTTGAAGTGGAGAATGAGGCTTTTTTATTATGAAAAGAATATGGTTCAACATATGCTTCTGCTTATTCCTAACGTGGTTCTAGTTGTTGGGGTTAATGATTCTTGGCACTGGATAAGAGGTGGGAGTGATAGTTTCTCAGCTAAAAGTGCTTATCTTGTCATCCGTAATAAATCTAAAGTCCAGACACCACTGGAAATGTCTCACCTCTTCAGAATATTTTTCAAGTAATTTGAAAATCAAAAGCTCCGTTCAAGCTTCGTGCTTTCACATGGCAATTAATGCATGGTTGTATACCTACTCGTGATAATCTCAGAAGAAGAGGAGTGGAGGTGAAGATTCTTTGTCCTTTGTGTAATACTCTTGAAGAATCTGTTCAACACCTTTTCGTTGATTGTCTGTGTTCCAGGTTAGCTTGGCGATGTTTCTATTATTGGCTGGATGTTTCTTTCAGTTTCCATTCTAGTGTGTCGTCCTTTTTTTTCTAGGGCATTGCAGAATTGGCGGTGGGAAGAAGCAAATTGGTTATGTCGCAATGTTGTGGATGACTTTTTGCTAGACAATCTAGATTAATAGAAATGCTCTTATTTTTTGAAATGATCCTATTTATGTTGCAAGTTGGATTGATACGGTGAAAGTTAAATCTTGATTGTGTTTTGATGCTCTAAGCGGCAAGTTAAATCTTGACTGGTGCATGACACCTCTCCATCGTATAAAGAGATTGGGTTGATTTTTTTTTTTTTTTGCGAGTAGGTTCTTTGTTGTGGTAGGGCTTGCTAGTATCTGCTATACTTCTTTTTCCCTTGATTGGGATTTTTCCCATTGGGTTTTTTTCTTTCAAGGTTTTTAAGGAGGTAGAGATCCTAGTATTGTTTGGCTGACCTGGTGGGTGTTTTGGTTGTGTTGTTTTGATGTTCTAGCGTTGGATTTCTCACTTCGCTTACTCGTGAAGTAACCATTTGTACTAACATGTGTTGGTTTTGGTCTATTTGAAGCACATGATTGTGTACTATTCAAATCCTTCATAGAAGTTCATAGAAGGTGGGGCTCATGAGTACAATAATGCTATGTAGACCCTTTTTGAGTTGAATAAATTTCTTTGCTTACAAAAAAAAAAGCCAATATTACATTTTGAGCTAAAATAATAACTTGTTGTATATATATGACTTGAACTTGGTTGTTCCTTGTGCAGAGAAATAGTGTGATTTGTACTTGCTCGACTTCAATATAATGTCATGCATGTGCTTGGAGTTCTTAAGGAGCAGTTGAAATGAACGATGTGAACTGGTGTTTTAAATTAGATGCTTGTTTTTGTTCAATTATCAACCATGGGATATTCGTCTATGTTTAAACTTTACAATTTGATAAGTTTGCTTACTGTTTTTTTTTGTTGCGGGCTTATTGTTTTAAGTTACAAACAAAAGTTATCAAACCAATTAGATAATAACTTTGTGCTAAAAGTATTATCGTTTCGTTGTTTTTTTAATTTCTAGTCAAATTTGAGAAACGACCAATTCTCTTGAAGTATAGGATATCAAATATAATTTTATCAATAATTTTATTTATCTCTTTTTATAAGTTCTCATAGAAGGCCTCATATGTCAAGGATATAAAAGACCCAGGACTCAGTCTTAGCCTAAAACCCTTTTTATGGGTTAAGACATTAGAAATTTGATTTGGGAGTTCATATTTTGACCTCCATACACTCCCCCCGCCCCTCCCATTTTTCGTATAGTCCTTGTTGAGCGTATGTATAATTTTTGATCCAGTACACTAATTCGCTAGCGCATGTGTGCTAAGGGCTCAACATACTGATTGAATTAGCAAAAAAAAAAAAAAAATTGCATCTAAACTCTTAGTGGAGCGTAGTGTCTTTTGCAATAGCACCACCATCCACACTACAATTTTCGATATTGTTGCGGTTTTCACAACTCCGCCACCATCTATAGATGATTTCTCTAGACCTCACACCACCATCACAAATCTCCGTACTCTTCGTTCCACTATTCTTGCCCTCCTCTAACACCACCCCATTCTTCTTCTTTTTTTCTCTCTCCACCTTCATCATTCTCGACCCTCTTCCAAATTTCCCATCTTTGACCAAAATCTTAAAGGGAGATTTTATTAACATCAAATTCTTTAATTTGCTAATTACACCTAATTTTATTATAATATTTACCTTACATTTTCAAAAATACCCCTCCTTTCAAAACTAAACTTTTTTTTTCATTTCTCATCCAACCCATGCCCACACTCTCTTAAATGTACAAGATCATTATGTTTAGGTGATAAAGAATCATGGAACCAAGAGTAATAAGGATCTACAACAAGTTGGTAGGTATTAAATTCCGGCCAGGTTTCTAGCCATATATCTATATAATGGTTCACACTGGGCAATATCAAATTGGTGGGAAAATCCCAACACACAAATTAAACAGAATGCATAGAGCATGGAAGAAAGTTTATAACATACTAAGAACAAAGCACACACAAGAAATCAACAATGGACTAAAACTGTGTCACGCAGATACTCACATCTCTCTATGTGGAATCATGAAGCATGGAATAGAGTTTATTATGAGAAAAGACAGAACAGAGAACAAAGAGGTATGAGGAACAGAGTTACATGAGATGGCTATGGTTGGTGGAGTAATGAAGTGGCTTTAGTAGCAGGGCCTACGATGTTCATGGAAGTGTGAGTTTGGGTTTGGAATTTGGAAGAGAAATCAAGTGTGCGTGTGAGTAATAAGTTGGGGGAGGGAATGGAAATTTGAAGTTTGGGAATAAAGGTATTTTTGAAAAAATAGTGCAAAAAATATATAATGGTTGGGTGTGAGTTACAAGGTAATGAGCGTTAATAAAATCTCCTAATCTTCAATACCCAAAAGCATCAAATTGTACAAATTCTCAAATTGTCAAAAAGTGCAAAGAATCCAACTACTATTAATATTAGTTAAGAGATACCAACATATCCTTAATTGGATTTGTATGATGGGTAAAATGGAAAGCAATAAGTTGAGTTTTTTTTTTCTTTCCAAAAACACTTGACCATTTCCCTGTTTTGAATTAAGATTGATGCTTTTATGATAATAGTAGTTGATAATAATATGTTTTTATAAAATTTACCATGTATAGATATAAATAAATATGGGTGAGAAGGGAGGGGAGAGAAGTGAAGGAAGGTTCACAGGAAGAAGGAGGAAGTGAGGAATTGTTGTTGGTTTGAAAGGGTAGAGGGGGATGTATGGTCTTCCTCGTGGCGTTGCTACTCCGTGGGTAGGGGCATCTAAGGACAAAGTTGAGGGTTGGAAGTATGAAGCATAGCTATTGGCCATGATTAAAGCACACTATGCTTCCCTTGGAGCATAGGTGCAAATTTATTTTGTACAAAATTCATTTTGTACGTTGATTCCTTAGGATATGTGTAAAAATTACATATACTTTAGGGGTTAGCATATTTGGTCAAAAATTATACATACGCTCTACTAGGAACACATGTGTTATTATTATTATTATGTTAACTCCTTAACTTAAAAAATAAAATTTTAAAAAATATATATTTGCTAAAAGGTATTTTGAGAGATTTTTTTTTTATATATATAAGAGTCCATTAAAAAGATGGAAGGTCAAAAAATGAATTCTCTTAAACTCAAAATCAATGTTTCTAATGGGGTTTGCATTGGAGGAAGAGAAGTAGTGATTTATAAGACAAGCTCAAAACTTGCTTGGTGCTATATGCTAACTACATGAGGGTATTTATTATAGGTACATTTAGTGAACTCTATATTTGTTTCTATGGTCTTCCAAACTAAAATGGTATTATTTCTATATATTTTTTACACTAGTGCAGATCAGTCATTTCACATCTGTTAAAAAAGACATTTTGTATCTGTTTCGGAACAGAGGTCCTTGTGGAAGTTGTGGATAGTTATGATTTTTTGCATCACTTTTCAAATCTGATGCAAGGTCAAAACTTTATGCATTTACATATAACCGATACGGAAAGTATACTTTCCGCATAACTTATTTTATAACTGATGCGAAAAATATTATAACTTATGCGCTTTTCGCATCAGCTCTTTTTTGTAACAAATGTGGAAAGTACACTTTCTGCATCATTGAGAACCCAAAACTGATGCCAAAAGCTACATATTTGTTAACATAATGAACTTAGCTTAAAGATTTTACATAGATTTTTTTTATAAATTAAAAGCATATATTTTAAATATTTCTTATTTCAAATTATGTATAGATTTTTTTCCCCTTATTTTGAAATTTTCTTCTCGATGCCAATATTGCTCTCATTTTTTGAAATTCTTCTGATGTTAGTAGCTTTGTGATGAATTTCTCCGATTGATCTTAGTTGTCTTCACATTCTTGATGAGCCTCACTTCATTTTTGGCAATGCATTTCTCTTAAGAAATGATACCTTTAGTCCATGGGGAATTTTTCCATGGAGATATTTGCCCAAGGACCATTCAATGGTCGTTTGACCACATTCAATGCCCACCTTTGGATGTGGCCTATTAACCATGAATGGTCAAAATTTACTCACATATAATGTGTATTATATGTTTTTTCCCCGCCCTCCTTCCCCTTTCTCATCCCCTTCACTCCCAACCACCAACCACCTCCCACAATAGGGTGAATATTCACAATGGGGTGAATTACAAGTGTTTGTGCATACTTATCATCATCAATGCAAATCTCAGTGGCTTACTCCTATGACAAACAAAGTTCATCTAATAATCTCCTTAGCCATATAGCATAGCAAGTATAAAAGGTTCGTTGCTGCCACATATTTTGCCTCACACATTGAAATTAAAGTGCCACAATTAGTTACTTAATTATTTGAGCTTCGTGAAAAAGAACAAGAATCCATGAAAAATATAAAAGTCGTAACTTTCTGTCATCGATAATTCGATATCTCTGGCAAATAAAATCACTCGTATCATATTATGGAGAATAAATTAATCCATAATAAAATGTACCTTCTACGTAGCGTAGAATTATCCTCTTAGTAACTTTAATGAAATCAAAATTCATGCCCTTTTAGCGTAGAAACGAAATGAAAACAGGTTGATGTTTTTTGGCATTCCTAGCTAATTTGCAATATTCACTTTTAAATTTATAATTGCCTTATAAGCTTTCTTTTGTATTTGTGGTGCAAAAATTTCAACTAATTTGTTTTTTCTTTTTTATCATCAAACAAAATTTTATTATTATTGCGTACTAAATTTCAACTAATTTGTTATGATTATCAAAATTCAATATTAAGAATGTAAGTATTGGAACTTATACATACACTTGAAGAAAAGTAAAGCAAATATATTTGCTTCTACACACTGGATTTCCTATTTGCCAATTGACAAATATTATTGTTCAATTTTAGCACTTGGTGGGATCAATAGTTGCGAGTGAAAATTAGGTTTCAACCAGTCTTGTTGACATATGTCAACAAATAACAAAATTAGCTGGGATGAAGTGATACTGAGGTAGAATTTTTTTTTTTAACACCAAATATAATTTTATTGAATGGGTACAAGTAGTACACCAAAATTGTTATAAACACCAAGACATAATTTAAATCTGAAATTACACCTACAAGATATAGTGCAAGTTCTGTTCATACCTAGCAAGATCTCTAGAATATTGAAAGTATACAATGACAGAACCTAGGGGTACGGTGTAAGCAATCCGGTCTTAGACCACGAGACCGCTCAGATCGGACCGGATCGAAAAATATAGTTCGGTCCGGTTTCGCGGTCCGGTCCGATCTCAAAATTTTTAGACCATTGTAATATGGTCTAGTCCATGATCTCATTATTTTTGAGATCTCTAAGACCGGATCGGATCGATTAGTTAAAAGTTAAAAACAAAAACAAAACAAAACAGTAAAACCCTGTATACAAAAGCCATTAAAGTCTCCTCCTTTTTGTGGCACACTTGGTTGAATTTGGTAGAGCTGTTTGATATTTGTGGCTTCATTGCACATACGTAAATATTCCTCCTTCTTTATCTTGGTTCTTCTCGATGAGATACCGGTTGACCTTGATGTTCTTGCTAGAGCTGACCTTCTGCGATTTCTACGAAAGGAATGTGAAGAGAGGGATGCCACTATTATTTATGCAACACATATGTTTGACGGTCTTGAAGATTGGCCAACAAATATTGTATGTCTAAGATCCATTCCAAACTGTGCTAAATAGACCGGACCGTTCAACGGTCCGATCCGGTTCGATCTTTGAACATAATAAATATCTAGACCGGATCGGACCGAACCATATAAATTTAATCAATTCGGTCTCTAATATTTTTCAAAGACAGAATCGGACCGTTACACCCTAACAAAACTTATGGGAAGGAGCCACAGCCTGCAGACCTTGTCGAATAGTATTTTTGACCAAAACAAATTGTTTTTTCTTGTATCAGCAAAACATTGACTTAGTCTAGCAATACCTAAATTCTATGTGGCACTCCTCCATTAGTTATGTTCTCCTATGGGAGTTGAGCAAGTCGCTTAGAGTGAAATATAGAGATGACGAAAACGAAGCTATAAAGAATATAGAATTACAATTTCAAGATTGATGATCCAGGTTTATCTATAAACTTTTATATTTTGGGTGGATCTTTATTGTTCTTTGGTTATTTTGAAGGAGGTTGGTTGCTTTCGTTGTTTCTTTTGATCGATTTTGTTATCTTATAGGTTTACTCCCCTTGAGAGGATATCTTTTTAGAGCATCTTTAATCTCTTAATATAATTTTATTTTCAAAAAAACGTTTGAGTTGGATCTTGGATTCGCTATTTTGAAATCCGATTAACTCAACCTTGCTCATTGATTCATATTTTTTTTAAATGATTTTTTTACTGCATGTTATGTTAAGTTGTTAGTAACTTAATATGATATACTAAGGTCAAGGATCTAGGTCCAACTCACATATTAAAGCGCCAAGCCAACTTGCAATTTTTCATTTTCTTCGCGTTGAACCTTGAAATTAAAAAATCTTGCTCACAAAGCCTATGCTCCTTCTAAACCCAGATCATTCATGAGGCTACTTCAAATTTTATTCACAAAGTAAAAATATCAAATTTGTTCAATAAATATACAAGTGTCATCAACTTCATCCTCAAAGATGAAAAACAAATGTCGACAAATAAGTTTATAAAATTTTTAAATATCATTGCTTAATGTAATTTTTCTTGTGAATTAAGGGTGTTCTTCAACAACTTCTTTCGAATCGAATTTCTGATACCATGCTTAAGAAACATAGTTATCTATCAACTGTGTTAGGCTTTATTAATTACTTAATGTAAAATTAAAACCTTGAAAATCAACCCCTAAATAAACTAACATGGTATAGTAATAAACCGATATGGTATAGTTCTCAAGTTTTTTAAGTATCAAATTGGTGATGCTTTAAAGAAATATCTTGGCATTAGAGTTATTATAATGTTATGTGCACAAGTGAACCAGATAATAATGAGAGAAGGAAATAGTATTGATATAGTGGTGATTAATGTGTAAGAGAGTAATGTCTAAGATAATTGCATGCACCCTTCCCTTGGCAGTTTCTTTCAAATCATCTTCTTTCCTGATCAACTTTAGAATTCTGGAACAAGTGAATAATTGAATAAGAGAGTTGATCATTAATTAAAATATATGTAATAATCTCTCAAAATTATTTTCTGAAGCAGTAGTGCTTCCCTTTCTCTAACAAAATTAGCATCGGCAAAGCACAGTGAGCCAGAGCTAATCCGAATCACTAAGATGCCTGGACCTGGAGTGCTTATGGCCATGGGATATTGATTATTGAATAACATCACAAAAGGCTTCTGTTCGTGGAACTCTACCCAAAATTTCTATCCCTGGTCGAATTGATTGTATTAGTATCTTTGCAAATGAGATTGATACCTACACAAACAAACAAACATCTGAATCAGAGATACTGATATTTTGAGTGCATAGAGTTCTTCACTTAATTATCTGTTATTAGATTATTAGTATTATTTTCGGGAATTAAGTATAATCTGTTATTTGATCTAATGTGTAGGATGATGATTGATGAGATGGCTATTACTAAAAAAATCTTGTTATTTAATTTGAAGAGAAATTATCGATTATCAAATGAGATAGCTGAGAAGACAAAACTCTGTATGTGGTGTAGCAAGAAAAATTATTCAGTACTACATATTATTATGATATTTGTGTTACATAATTTAGAGTGGATCACGTAACTTAAACAATTAGTTTTTATCAAAGAGAGTTCAATGTGACGATTATTAACCTTATTAAAATCTTTTAGAATTAATTGGGTCTTTTATAATTTAAAAATTCATCTCTTCTGCTTTTATAAAAGAAGTAGTTGTCAAACCAACTAACGGTTGAACGAAAGGTTGTGAATGTTCGGCAGAACTAATATAGATTCATAAAAGTAAGGATATCACATGAGATAAAAGTTCATCACAGAAATAAGAAAAGTGAAAAGGAATATAGGGGAGAAAAACATATTTCTATCAAGGAACATACACGCATACACTCAAGAGATTCAAAAGGAACTTCAAGCATGGTTTCTGTTAAGTTTTTCTTTATAATCTTCAATTATAGTAAAAACAAAGTGATAATTATTAATTCAAGATCCTTAATTTGCTTACAATTGATATTAAAACGGGATTCTGAATTTATGATCGATTCTTGGTGAACGGTGTTTTCTTAATTTTGAACGAGAAGTAATTTCTCAAGTTGGGATTCCAATTTCGAATTCATTTTATTTTCCGCTGCATCTGTATGTTTCGTGTGTGTTTGTTGCGTTATATACATAGTGTCTATATATATATATATATATATATATATATATATATATATATATATATGTCTTATTTTCGTTGTTAGTTCCTGAATTCAAGTGCTCTTTTGAAATTTATTTTTGATTTTTTTCTGTATGTTTTAAATCCCTAAACTTTTGTCAAATATTTGAAAATTGTTCTTTTTGTTAATTAGGTGGTGACATGATCGATGACATGTCACGTCACCTTCATTAACAAATGATATGTCAAGTGGGGCCACATGATTTTTTTTAAATTAAAAAAAAATTAACTTATTAAAAATAATTAAAAATCGCATTTTATTAAGAAAATCGATTATTTTAATTATTTTTAATAGAATCATTTTTTTAATAAAAAAACCATGGTTGCACGGCCGTTCCTGGACCCAAGGTAGGAGGGACAATTGCCTAGGGCCTCCATTTTTTTTTACCATAGCTGAAATGAAAAAAAATTAAGTAAATAAAGAAAACATGTATAAAGATGATTCAGGAGTTTGTGTGTTTTTTTAATCAAGCTTAAAGCAAATGATATGGTGACTTTCTTCAACCATTCCGAGGAGGTGGGAAGAATATTTATTATGATACTTACTTAAGTTTAATGTTATTAATGAAATTTCTCAAGTATAAAAAAAAATAAAATTATTATGTTATGTATTGTATTCTATGTTGCAAAAGTTTTATGTAGTTAATTTTACGTAATTAATTATTTTATAAGAGAGGATCCCTATGTTGAAAATGTTACGAACGACTCTCCATGGTTGGTATCACATAGTACATCACGTCATCACCTCTAAATGTGATAAAAGTAAAGTGATATATTGTCGATCATATCATCGCTTAAATGACGAAATAACAATTCTGAAATAGTTTACTAAAGTTCTAAGTTCAAGAACCTAAAGAAAAACAAAAAGAAATTCAGGTACCAATTCCAAAAGAACATGAGGCAAAAAACTTATATATATACCCTCTCTGTCTAGATATATAAGACCCTTTTGATAGATTTTACGTTCATTAACAAAGTTTGGTTAATGGTATCTTAGATGTGAACATTTCATATGTATTTTCAAACTATCCCTAACAATAGTATTATGAATCTAAAAAGTATTAAACGAATAAAATTATTTAAGGGAAGGAGAAAGAAATAATTCATCATTATTAAAAATTGATATAAGGCTGCAGGGACACTTAGGATTTCCCCCTCCCCAGGTCATGGGTTCTAGTCCCAGACCTCCCATGTAAACCAAAAAAAAAATTGATATAAGGTTTTATAAATACAAAATAAAAATCTCAAAAAATTTTATATTTTGGGAAGGAGCATATCATATGCATATTGGTAACTAGTATTTATCCCGTGCAATGCACGAGTTATTAATTTTAGCAATATTTTTAAATTTATATGGGTTAGGATTGTTGTTTGAAATTGATAAAGAAAAAGAAAAGTAGAAAAATTTAGAAATGTAAAGTTTATTTATTTACCAATTTTTTTTTAAATTGATAATATAAAGGTTGATGATTATAATGTCTATGCATTCATGTTGCATTGTCATTGTTATCATTGATTTTCAATGAAATATAATTTTTTCACCTTTGTTTTTCATTTTCAATCTTCAACTGGAATAGAAATTTTTTCTAATAGAACATTCACCATTACCGGTACTAATAAAATAGTAATAACATAAGAGTTATTTTGCACTCGATCGTCTATATTTTAAAAAGTATTTGTTTTTTTTTTTAAACTAAAAAGTATTAGTGTGTTATTTGTGTTATATTGTTTAAAAAGAATAGATTTTTAACTCAAAGTTTTTTTTAATGAAAACATTTGCAGTATTGTGTAAGGGTGAAAAAATATTTTTCTTTCAACAAAAATCTTACCGTTAGGTGATTGTATACGAAAGAGTGTCAAAATTCAAAATGGTTCTTTTTTTTTTATGAGAACACTTGCAAAATTATGAAAGTGTGTCTATTGTTTTTTTTTTAATAATTGTGAATGATGTTATTAGCGAATAAAAAAATAGTTGAAAATGGTTTTTAATTATCGATGCTTTATCTAAAAAACATTGAGTTGAAAAATGGTGCCGAAAAAGATTCTGAATTATCGAAGAAAAGTAAAAAATGATTAGATGAATTATTTTTCTTTATCATTAGAGGAGAAAAATCAAAATGAATGAAAATTACGATAGCATGGACTAAATATATATATAATTTGTCGCATAGATCAATGCAATGGATTAGATGACAACTTGTACAAATAAATCATGTAGTGATTTTTTTTCCTCAAATTGCACAGATGCAATAATTGAATTTGGAACACTGCACTGATAAAAAAAATTTCCATTGCACTTTCACAAAATTTTGCTATGAATAATAAGAGGCGGAGAAACTAATTGAACTTAAACCATTGGACTGATATAAATCTTTTTTGCACTATTTTAGTGCAACAAATAAGACGTAGAGAGGTAGAGAAAGTGATTGAACTTGAAACATTAGACGGATACAAATGTTTTTATTTCATTGCAAAAAGGGTTTTTCTAACGGGTGCTCTAGGCACATGTTAAGAAACAAATAATGGTTTAAGTATGAATCATAAATTATATAAATTGCATAAATGGGACAATTCCTAATATATATTTGCACATTAGAATAACGTATTGTAAAATAGGCATAGAAGTTATAACAATGGTAGCTGTTGTGGATCGGTTTCACAGACAAATAATAACCGGTATCACGGACCAACAAGCATCAATCCAATATACCAATGAATATGTAACCGTTGTAACGGTTTGACATTATTGCTGCTCATGATGACATTCATGAAGCCGTTACATCTCGACCTTAATGCCCCATCATGGCACATCATACCTTTCACCCTATAAATAAGAGGTAATGACTAAGGTATGAACTAGACTCTCTCATCTCTCATTTTACACGACACACACATCACCCCCAAATGTCCCGACTCGGTGACAGAATTCTCTAACCGAGAACCCGTTATCATCGTCATACATCAACAAACTGGTTTGCCGATACATGTGGGATAACACCCTACAACAGTAGCAATGAAATAATAAGCCATAATAAAATAGTGAGTGAGTAGTAGTAGTACATACAACATCTTCAATGAATTTGAGTCTTTGATCAATTTTGGAATCATGGACATGACACAAAGTGTACCTAAAAGACCAAATCAATAATAATAAATATAGAAACAAATGAGTGAGTAGTGATAAAGAGTGAGAGGTACCGACCGAAGCAAGTAATGATGGCAACGGAAGCGATGAAAGTGCCAACAGTGAACACCACATGATCCCTCTCAAATGTATCTTATTCAGTATTAAAATTTTTTTTGCACTATTTTAGTGCAACAAATAAGAGGTATAGAGAAAGTGATTGAATTGGAACATTGCACCGATACAAATTTTTTTATTTCATTGCACTGATACAAAAGGTAATTGAACTTGCAACATTGCACTGATGCAAAGATTACATATTTTATGAGATGCATCTTTTGATTTGAATTCAGCTGGTGCATACCCAAACCGAATTATTTGAAAATTAAACCATTAGTGTGGTGTTCACTATTGGCACTCTAGATATATTAGAAATTAGTGTTTTATGTATATTCAGAAAACAACGCACCATTTCCTTGAACCTGTACCGAATTATATTCATTGGTTGAAACTTGAAACAATGTATAATTTCAATTGCATTGTTATAATTTATACTTAAAAAACCGAATTATAGAGCAAAACATTGCACCCCTAAACCTGTATCGAATTATAGAGTTAAAACATTGCACCGTTACATTAGTTTTTTTTAATAAATATTTTCAAGACACGTGACTTGTCTCATTGTTTTTTATTTTCTTAACTTTTTATGTGAAACCTCCGTTTCGTGAGGAGCTCTCTGTTTGCAAAGTTTGGGTTCAAAAATATAATATAGAGTTTGACTTTGACTATATATAGAATCTTAAATTGTGAAGATACATTAGTATTATTATGAAATGGTGTTTTGGATTTTTTTAACAGGTGCATTAGTATTATTTCAGAATTTATTTTTTTTTAAAATGTATTTAGTAACACTATTGTGAAATGGTGTTAGTTCATAATACATAACTTTTCAAGAATTTATTATTTTGTACAGGTACATTAATATTGTTTCGGAATTTATTTTTTTAAATTATATTTAGAAACACTATTATGAAAGGATGTTAGTCCATAAGACATATCTTTTAAAGAATTTTTTATTTTTTTAAAACTATTATGAAATTGTGTTAGTTCATAAGACATAACTTTTCAAGAATTTATTATTTTATATAAGTGCATTAATATTGTTTCAGAATTTATTTTTTTAAATTATATTTAGAAACATTATTATGAAAATGTGTTAGTCCATAAAACAAATCTTTTGAAGAATTTTTTATTTTTTAAAAATTATTATGAAAGTGTGTTAATCCATAAAACATATCTTTTCAATAATTTTTTACTTTTTTAAATAATAAATGTAATTAACACGTGACTTATCTCATCCGTTCCCATTTTTGTAACTTTCCCCGTGAGAGCTCCCTATTAAGCCTTTGTTCTCAAAATTATATAATTTCCACCGATCACTTGTATTGTGTTCACTCTGCTTCAGACGAAAAGGGGGCAAAGAGGGTTCGCCTTCAAGAACCATGGCTCTGCAAACTGGGGTCCAAACCTCCAAGGTTCTCATCCTTGTTGGAGCTGGTACTTACCATACAAACCCTTGTCCTTCCTTTTCCTTTTCTCATTATTTATTTCTCGTTCGATCATGCTTTGTGTATGAAAAAAGCCACTTTGTTATCTCTCCATCTCGAGTGATTAGGGATTAGTTTTCGGCTATCAGCTCAGACGACAGTTGCAAAACAACTATCCCAACTTGCTGTTATTAAGTTGTTGTCTTTTTTATTTTTATTTTTTTGCTGTGTTTTTAGGTTTGACTGGTTCAGTTATTTTGAGGAGCGGGCAGTTGTCCGATGTCGTTGCGAAGCTTCAGGAAGTGCTGAAGGGTGTTGATGATGTTGAGATTTTGCCTGGTGGATATGATCCTGCAATTATTGCTGCACAGGTAATTCTAAGATGTCTGGTGTGGTAACTTTTGTATATTTTCAGTGGGTAGAATTAGGGGTTGAGCAATAAGTAGTAATTGTTTCTATGATTTTAATCAATGATTGCATTATGTAAATGCTTTGCAGGAAGCTTGGGGCATATTAGGAATTTTATTTTATTGTTGTTACCCATGGGTTGAGACCTTGAACCACTAGTTATAAATCCGTAGATCAGCCCTGCAATTAATTTTCTTTTGTCTGAAATGAAGGATACCAAAACAGAAAATACAGAGTTGTTAAGTGTTAAAGTCTCACGTAACCGGATGTATGTGTAAAGAACCATGTATGACGACTTGGACAATCTTTATCTCATTAGCTTGTAAAACACAGTTATTCAAATGTAGTACCTGATTATACTATCTTGATATTAGGCTACTTGTAATTGTTTGGTCCTGCAAACTACACGCTGTTGATGTCTAGTCTTGGACATGAAGGGTGAATGTTAAGTGTCGAAGTCGTAAAGAAAGAACCATTTATAATAGCTTGGACAACCCAATTTTTTGTTTTGGAGTAAGACTTGGTTATTCTAGTAAGAACCGATAATGAATGATATGTGGTCCTATCATCCAACCATCAATTATTGATATGACTATTGTGAAATAGTACAATACTTTTTTAGTAGAGGCATTTCTTAATACAACTTTTTATCTAATGCACGATATGAATGTCTGTCTTTGACTTCAGATTCGGCAGTTAACGCAAGAGATTAGGGAGTTGGCTTTATCCAAACCTGTGACAATCTTCAATGGCGACTCCTCTAATGGTATGTGGATTGAATTTTATTGCTAGTTTTTCTCTTGCAAACTAGGGTTTTGTATTTTTTCTTTTCTTCTCTCCTCAATAGTGATAGTACATATTGGCGTGAATTGGCTTACTACTCCAATTGCAAAAGAAGTTTCTGGTCTTGTGAGCTATATAAGCTTGCCAACCAATTTTTGACATCTCCCGCGATTTGGAAAACAATGATCTCCATCTATTTTTATAGTCATTAGGCATTGTACCAGAGAATAAATAATTTTGTGCTTGACAATTTTCTGGTTAAACACACAGATGGACAAACTAATTATTGGGGTTTATTAAAAAACAATCTTCCTCCTCCAATCATTTTTCTTCAGTAATTTCAATAAGTTTTAGTTAACTTTTAGCCAGATTTCTACTGTGTTTCGCATATTTAAGGATTTCTTTTCTTGATGATGCCACTTGATCGATAGGTGAAATGTATGTGTTCTTTTTAGAAATAAAACTATAGCATTCAGATTTATAAGTTCATAATAGCAGTTTAAATTTTGAGTTAATTATTTGATTGATTGATTCCTACTTTAGTGAAAGCAATTCCATGGTCCTCCTGGTCCCTTTGAGAATAATACATTTTTTTTCTTCATATTTTCATTTCATTGATGGAATCCAAAGATATGTTCATTTGTTTCATGCTAATAAGGTTGTTGGATATTGTGTATGTTCAGGCTTGGTACTTTCATTGTCTGATCATGAAAATTTTATTTCCAAGTGTTTTAAGAGATTTTATAATTAGGCTTAATATTTTTCTTCTTAAATAAACAAATATATTGATGTTAACATTTGCTCATAGGAAGTTTTGTTTCTTACTTACTACCTGCTGCTGCAATTGGGGCTATGGGATATTGTTACATGTGGTGGAAGGTAAAACTACAACCGTGTCACTTTTTCTTAACAAATGTATTTTTGTTAGCGTCAGTATATGGAGAGATGATGCTGATTAACATATTTTTACTTTGTTGTGCAGGGATTGTCGTTTACTGATGTGATGTTTGTGACTAAGCAGAATATGGCAAATGCTGTTCAGACTGTGTCAAAGCAATTAGAGAATGTACATGAAACATTGGCAGTAAGTAGCAGCATGTGTTGGCATCCCTTTTTTTTTTTAAACTATTTAAACATCTATCCTCTTTGGGGTTTTACTGATTTTTCTTTATTTATTCAACTGGTACAGTCAACAAAAAGGCATCTAACGAGGAGGCTGGAAGGTCTTGACTTTAAGCTGGAAGAGCATAACGAGTTAAGCGAACAAATATCAAATGATGTAAGAGATGTTAAATTTTTTTAGTCTGTGTAAAGAATAAAGATATTAAATTGATAGAGTAATAAGGATCCTATCCCAGTATAGGATTAAATAACCATTCTAGATTAATTTTCTTGGCTTGATCAAACATTAGGACTAAAATTCGATCAGTGACTCCGTACCATTTCCTGCATCTGTGTGTGCCAAATAACAACTCTCCTAAAAACTGAAGCTGGTTTTTGAAGTACCGATAATGGTTTTCTATTTCTAATACATCCTCTCATGAACCCTTTGGGCTTGAAGTGTTGACAATGCACTCACCCTCTTTACCATATGCTGAAGTTTAACTTGATTATGAAGAATGGAGAGTGGTAATTATTTAACACTTTACCACATGGTCTTAGAAGCTCAAGCTAGTAGGTGAAGTTGTAAGCGTGGTTTATATTATTTTGATAATTAATATTGGTTTTATATTTGTAACGGTGAGTTGCCTTGTTGAAAATAAAGTAGATATTGTTTTTTTTTTTTGTTAAGTGCTGTTCAACTTGAACTTTACTCAATCACTTGGTCCTTTATAATGTAGTATCTGTTCTTTTCTAGGTTTGCGGTCTGTTAAGAATTATGTCCTTTGGTAAAATTTTAATTTGTTCACATGCATTTAAATATTTTTTGGTATAGGTGAATGAAGTGAAGTCAAACCTTTCTCAGATTGGGTGTGATGTTGATCGTATCTATAAAATGATAGCTGAGGTGGTAAGTTACAAAACTTCCTGATTTCTTTAGTTGTTTATCATTTTAGCTTTCTCTTCTCTTTATTTTAAGCATCTAACTAACTTGAATTATCTTGTTGATGTCCTAACTTGAATTTATCAAATAATTTTAAAGGAAGGGAAGCTCCAGCTTGTTGAAGGCAAGCAGGTTATAAGTTTAACTTTGTATACATGGGTTTCATTGTAGAGTTTCTCCATCAATTTTTTGTATACTTATTTCGTTTGTTTTTTTTTCATAAAATATCATGCAGGACATAACTAACTCAGGTCTATGGTATTTATGCCAAGTTGCTGACGGATTTAACGATGGTCCAAATGGTCAAGTTTATAAGGTCAGATGTTTCATCTTCGTATGTGTTCTTCTCCATTTATCATATAGTTGATTACGTAAACAGTCAGGGAATGGGGTTCTAGAGATTTATTTTTTAAATGGTTAGAATTATTCAAAATGCTACTACCACTTACCAGCTAATTAGCATTCATGCAGAAACTCATCTTCATTTTGAATAAGTTTACTGTAAATCAATGTTTTGAAAATCGGACCGGTCATTGAACCGATATAGGCAATGTAGTCAAAAGCGTGCTTCAAAGCGTTGAATCGTACGCTTCAACGCTTTTCACCAAGGCAACCGAGTCAGCGCGGCCAGAAAAGCGTGGATTCGCTGGAGCGTAGTGAAGCGCTGCTCTGAAGCGCTGGATCGTGGAAGCGCACTGGGAGGAAGAAGAAGCTGTTTCCAGGTTTTGTCCTGGTTGCGGCCCAAATTCTTTCTCTGGCGCAAAATCTAATAACCCTAGTTTTTTTTTTACCTGCCCAGTTAAAATAAAAACCCTAATTTTTACCCTCCTATATATTTTAATATTCTCTCTCCCACCCATCAGCAGTCAGTGCATCGAGATATAGAAGTGATGTCGCATGGAAGCACTAGTTGAATGATCTTCCTAGATCAAGTACAAATATTGTCCACATTAACTGAAGGAGTTTATAGGCTAAAGCATCGTTTGGCATGCACTATAAGAGATGTTGCAATATGTACATCCATATCTGACGTAGTTAAGAAAGAAATGTGGGATACATGTGTTTCTTTATAGGATAATCTATATTAGAAATCGCATATTTAAGAGGAATGAAGAGAAACTAAAACCAATGAGTCAGAAGTTGATAAAAAAAGAAAAGGCAAGCAGATAGTAAATGAAAGCACTATCTTCAAGAAAAGAGAAATTAGCACTCAAGTTACCATCATTCAATCTTTAATAAGGAAGTGCGAGAGGAGGCTTGAGAAGAAATTGCATATTGATTTTATGAAAATGTCATATCATTCAATGCCACAAATTTGGCAAAATGAGATATTATGTTTGAGAATGTTTTCCAGATATGGATTGGATTGGGATTTAAGCCACCGTCCTACCATGGGACGAAAAGGTAGATAAAACCAAGGGAATCATTGAGGAACGCTAAACTTATTGGAAGGCAATGGGATGTATCATTATGACATATGGGTAGATTGACAAAGGAAGACGATTCATATTATATTTCTTAGTCAATAGCTCAATTATGAACTCTATAAATGCCTTCGACATATCCAAAATATCTCATGTGAGTCTTAAGATGATAGATGATACTGTGTAGGAGGTTGGTCAGTTGGTGAGGAGAAGGTGGTTCAAATTGAGATGAACTATGCAGCAAATTACAAAGTCGCGAAGACAATCGTTGATGGAGAAAAGAGAAACATTGTATTGGATGCCACGTGTGGCTCATTGCATCAACTTGATGTTAGATGATTTTGAAATGAAGATCCAAGTTCATGAAGAGACAATCTCGAAATGACCCTACGTGTTTTGCTTTTCAAATGATAAAATGTTCTATTTGGTGGAGTCTGATGAAAAACCAAGTATGGGGTACATTTACTGCTTTATAACTGGTTCAATTTTATGAGATGATAATTTACCTATTTTGGACACCATTGAAAGCCTTTTTATGTACTCTTTAGCTAGTTTTTCATCAGCAGACTTTATCAAATATAGCACTTTGATCAAAGCATCTAGGTTCCTCTCGGAATTGTCTTATTATGGACTTGGATCTTCTTTTCAAGATCCTCTGACATCACGTCAATGCAATGAAACCACACAAGTTGTCCAATACGATGTTTCTCTTTTCTCTTTTTTCCATCAACATAGCTCCACTGCTTTGTAATTTGCTGGATTGTCTGTCATAATTTGGACCACATTCTCCTCACCTACCTCTCCCCTAAGTAGTCAATTGCGGGGCGGGGCGATCGCGGAATAGCGGTGCGGAGCGGCGGCTTTTGCGACGGAAAACCCAGTCGTGTCCCAAAACCTAATAGCGGTCGTCGCGGCGCGAATCGCGCCTCTGTTGCGTTCGTAACACCCGCGACAGGGATAACACACGGATGTGACCAAAAACCCAGCCGTTTAACCTATTTTAATGCGCCCTTTTTGGTCATTTTACCATAAAACAGAAACCCTAATTTTTTAAACTTAAACCTTATGGGCCTAAACCTTATGGGCCTTCACAATAGACACACTAAGGCAGACTTCAACAAAAAAAACACAATAGACACACACTTAGGGGGTGGCCGCTCCCCGACGCTTTTGGGATTGACTACCTAGCCTCTCCCACAATATCATTCATCATCTTAAACTCCTGATAGGTTTTGATATGTGCATTTATAGATTTCAAAAAAATTGTCTTTTTTGACTTTATGACTAAAGTTCAATATGGATTGCCTCCTCTTTTCGATTCACCCATCTGTCATAATTGATACATCTCATTTTCTTCCAATCCAATAAGTTGTGTTCCTCAATGATCTTTTTGTCCAAATATTTAACTCTAATACATGGTAGGATGGTGGCTTAAATTCCAAACCATGTCTTGCAACCTTGTCAAACATTCTATCCCATTTTGCTGAATTTGTCGCATCGAGTGGCATGGCATTTTCATAAAATCAGTCTACAATTACTTCCCAAGCCTCCCCTCGCAATTCCTTATTAAAGATAGAATTGATTGTTGCTTGAATGTTAATTCCCTCTTCGGAAAAATAATGCTTTCATTCTCCCCCTCCTTGTCCTTTTTTTTTTAACCAACTTCTTTTGACTCATTGGTTTTAATTTCACTTCCTCCCTCGTAAAATTGCGATTTCTTATTGAGATTATGCAGCAAAGAAACACATATATCCCACATTTTTTCCTAACTGCATCAGATATAGATATAGACGGACAAATTGCGACATCTTTTTAGTGCACATCAAATGATATAAACAAAACAACTCTATGTGACATCAATTTCCTGGTGCATTTTTGGGAACCTTTTTGGCCATAGGATTAGCATCACTACTGCCATCTCCAGCCCCGCTTGAAGCTATTTTCACAAAAAAAAAGGGACACCAACACAGACAGAGATGGGAAAGATGAATTTAGTTTTTATGGGATGTAGTTACTAGTTAACACTTAACAATGTAAAAAGTTAAAGAAAGACAGAAATAGAAATAGAATGAAGGTTGAATTAGTATTTAAATAATCTGATAAATAGAAGTTTACAAAAAAAAAAAGGCTAAAATAAACAAACAAAGAACAAAAAGGAAAGGAACAACGATGAACATACTGAAATCGAAGGAAACAAAACATGCATCAACGATGAACATAAATGCGACACCCATATGGAGCGAGGGGTATACCTCGTTGGAGCAAAGATGTATGACAGCAGCTGAATGATGAAGTATGTGCAAGGAAGGCAATGAACGTGATATGGAGCAAGGATTTTGTATGAAGGAATTGAAGGGGTACGTGATATGGAAAGGAATTCGTAAGAATTAAGGGTTTTTTAATAGATGCGGGTCAGGTCAACCAGTAGTAGAAACTCCTGGTCATACGAGTTTTAGCGTGATCTTGCTAACTTTGATCACAATAACGATGGGTCTGATAAACTACACTAGTTGGATTATAATGAGCCCGTATTTTTTTTTTTTTTTTTTATGCAATAGGTGCAATGATGGTGAATTGGCAGGGGTTTCTTTGGTCTTCAATTTTGGCTAGATTTATGGGAGAGAACTCGCACTCCAGCAACACTGATGCAATTATACTTGCTTCTTAATGCACCTGTGGATGTCATAGAAAAACATTGTCAAAATGGATTTTGGTAATGATGGCTGTTACTGCTTGTATTTCATGGCAGTAGGGCTGTAGGGGTCAATCAATTCTTCGTAGTTACATGGAGAATGGGATGTTTGCTCTAGATGCATATATTGACAAAGTAATGTAGTGAAAGCCAAATCTGATGTGTTTTGATGCCGCTATCAGAACAATCCTTCAAAGTGATGACTGTAATAAATAAAAATGCTACTGAACGTTTAGATGCATAGGGGTTTTTCTTGTAATTTCTTAGACACGTGGAAGCAGGGGAGAGGTAAGGAAGGTGGCTTTGTGTTAAAGCAGAATAGGGACAAACGCGTGATGTTAATAGGGGAGAGAGGTAGCCAAAAATTCAGCAGGAATATAGACCTGCCTTAATTCCTATCTTATTTTCGCTACTTCCATTTCAGTTTGTGATACCAAATAAGTTAAAATCATATGAAAAATGATTAAAGTTTCTGCAATTGAGAAGTGGTTCCTATCTCTTGTGTAAATACTGACTGCAGTTTTTGTGAGTGATATAACAGGGTATAGCAGAACCTACAAACCATACAACAATGACATTTGTGGAGAAGTCACTCAAGGTGTGTCAACTTTAATTTTCTGATGTTATTTAGAACTAAGTTGTGTTCAAGATTTAGATGTCAGTGACTTATGTTGATACATTTCAGGGGCTGCAATTGTTTGCTGAAACAACAGACACAGTTGAGAATTCGCCCATAATATCGACGGAAGTTGGTATCAATTCTTCTAATGGGAAAGATACTGTATCCAGACCAAGAATACACCGGTCATTTCCTAATGGCATTTCTTTGAGTAAGGGCATTGGAAGTTTGGTCTGTGATTAGCCTTTTACTTCAAATTGTAGCTGATCACCCTGCATTACTTGTCTCATAGAAAGTGTATAGTGATTACAATATATTTATTTTTGGTTTAATTAAGTTTTTATTAGTCTTTGTAAAATTTTGCACTTTTAGTTTTAGTCCCTAAAATTATTTCTTTCTTATAATTTTGTATCTCTTTGTATTTGTAGTTTGGTAGTGGTGGTCACCGGATAGTTGCTGTTGCCTCCACTAGAATACATTTGTATCTCTTGTATCTTATTGGTTTGTCCAAGAGTCCCATTATATAAACATCAAGTTTTCAACAGTATGAATAAGAATGTACCAAGCCTTTCTATGTCCAATTTTACTGGTTTGAGGTATAAGATTTGGAAATGGTGGAATTTCATTGATATACTGTCATGAACCCAACTATCCCAAAAGCATAAGCTGGTAGATGAAGGCATATAAATGATTTTATATTATCAAACATGTCCATTTGCGCAATGGTTCTTCACTTCTTTGGGTTTGAAGCGTGGACTATGCAGACACCCATCGTACCATCTGCCTAAAATTTCATTCTTATTTATTATAGGCTTATTTAACATTTTAATCCCATCATCTAACACGTTATCTATCAAAGTGGCGAAAGTGACGTGACATATCCTCAGTCATATCATCACTTAAGTGATGAAAGTATCATTTCCAAAAATTAAACAAAGTTCAGGAATCCAAAACATTGAAAAAAAAAATCTAAGGATGAATTCCAACCGAGCACCTAAGTTCAGGGACTTAAATGTTAAATAAGCCTTTATTTTATAATAGCAGGGATCAAACTCTTCACTATTTGGTTAGAGGATTTGATATCATGTTAAGAACTAACTGTCCCAAAAAGTTTAGCTGTTGGGTGAATGGTTTTATATTATCTAATATATATGAGTACTTGCTATTGTCTCGTGTATGAAACATAAAAGAAGGGGGTCATTATTAAGATAATCTGGGTTTAGAAGGAAAATACAGTAACAATTTAGTGAGTTGCATTTCAATCAGTCATTTAGAATTTCAAGGATTGTGTAATGCAAAGGAACTAAATTGATTTCTTTCGTTCTAAAATACCATAAGAATTAGTATTAGTGAAAAGATAATAGAAACTAACAACGGTAGGAGCAATTTCAACTCAAGTGAAGTGTGCAACCATGTGATAAAAAGCAAAGTTTTACTTACACTATAATTAAAAAAAATTGACTTTTGTCATTGATTCATCGGAGAATATTCATACACTATTTAAAGGTTAAAATAAGTTAATGATTTATGAAAATATAGTGATATATGATTTTAATTTTGGATTTTTTTTTTAATTCTCGTAAATGCATTAATTTTGTATTTGATCCTTGTCATTATAGAAACAAACGTTATCTTGTGATGTAGAACGGCTAACCACATAACCATCACGTGTATCTAATGAATTGCAAATGCTAAGTTATTGCATTTGTTTTTGTTTGTATTATTATGTCAAAGGCTTTAGCCACAATACATATATATACATATCAAGTTGACAAATATAGGGTGTTAACTATAGGAACAGGGTGGTAACTAAATAATAGCTACGCAAAGCTAATCATTTCATGCATCTACGTAACAAACTAATAATAAAAGTTTAACATACTAATAACAAAAGTCTAAGATACTAATATTAACTTTATTACTTCCCCTCAAGTTGGAGAGTGAGCATTATAAACTCCCAACTTGCCCAAGAGTTCATGAAAAAGTCTGGAACCCAACGCCTTGGTAAAGATATCAGCTGGCTGCTGTTTGGTTGAAATATAAGAAGTAACAATGGTACCGGAACGTAAATGTTGTCGAACATAATGACAATCCACTTCAATATGTTTTGTTCTTTCGTGAAAAACTGGATTAGCTGCTATGTAAAGAGCTGCTTGATTATCACAAAATAGGGGTGTTGGAGTATCACATGGAACTTGTAAAGAAGATAGAAGGTTGCGCAACCAAGAAATTTCACCAGTCGCATGGGCCATGGCACGATATTCAGCTTCACTAGAAGAACGAGTCACTACCTTTTGTTTCTTGGTCTTCCAAGATATCGGTGCTGAACCAAGAGTCATGAGGTACCCTGGTAAAGAGCATCTCGTGATGGGGCAAGCAGCCCAATCTGAGTCACAATAACCTACTAGCCTTAGATCATTGTTCTTGGGAAGCAAAATGCCTTGTCCAGGTGAAGATTTCAAGTAGCGTAAAACACGCATTGCAGCGTCCCAATGTGCTTGCTTTGGTTCTTGCATGAATTGACTTAGGATATGGACCGAATAAGTGATTTCAGGTCTAGTAATAGTGAGGTAAATTAGACGTCCAATGAGTCGTCGGTATTGCGATGGATTAGTAAATGGTTCACTAACGATAGCAGATAAGTTATGGTTCTGCTCCATTGGAAAACTACATGGCTTGCAATTCAACATCCCACATTCGCTAAGTATGTCAAGAGTATATTTGCGCTGGCAAAGAAACAAACCTTCGGAACTTCGAGCTAGTTCAATACCAAGAAAGTATTTGAGTGTCCCTAGATCCTGTAACAGCCCAGCCCCAGCCAGCCGTACGGTACTGGGCACTGGGGCCCAGCGCACCGCCACGTGGATATTGTCCGCTTTGGGCATCCTTCACTCTCACGGTTTTGCTCTTGGTCTCACACTAACAGTGAGCCCCAAAACGCGTCCACGTGAGGTAAGGTATCCACACCCTATATAAGGCATGTTTCGTTCTCCTTACCAGCCGATGTGGGACTAAGGCTTCACCTTACATCCACAATGTAACAATCTCACTTTTATTAGTTAATTTAGGATTTTATAAAAATGGTAATTGAAAATTTCTTTTTAACTTAAAATACTTAAAAATATTTTTTTTTTTCGGAAAAACGGACAGAGTTTCCTCTGTTTTTCGGACTTCCCAAAAATTTTCTTCTTAAAACCTGTTAGTCCAAGAATATTTAAAAAGATAAACAACAACAGTTTAATAGTCATAACAGATCCTAACGCCCGATTAGTATAAGCTTCAGGGCACGACTATTACATATTCTAAAATTACAAAATTAGTTGTCCACTCATATTAAATAATATACATTACGTAGTGGAATGAAAATCCTGCTCGGCCATGTCCTATGTAAGCTCCACTTCAGTACCTGCAAAAATATAGCAAGAAGGGTAGCATTACACAGAACTTAAAAAGATAAATTCTACAAGAGACATAGCAATAAACTAAGCCTACCCTATTATTGATTTCAGTTACTCATAAATATCCATATAATTATTTTTCTTTTAGTTCTCCAATTACTCTCACACTTCTATAGTTAGCCTTCAAATTCATTTTATCTCATTCCTTAGTCGCTTTCCTTTCCTATTCTTTTTCTTTTACTTTGTCTTTTCATTTTCTTTATTTTTAATTTCACTTATATTCTTTGGCCACAAGGTCATCACGACCATCCTGTGCCGATTATCTTTTATATTTATTAGGCCACAGGGTCACCACGACCATCCTGCGACGATTATCATTTACATTTATTAGGCCACAGGGTCACCACGACCATCCTGCGACAATTTATCATTTATATTTATTAGGCCACAGGGTCACCACGACCATCCTGCGATTTATATTTATTAGGCCACAGGGTCACCACGACCATCCTGCGACAATTATCATTTACATTTATTAGGCCACAGGGTCACCACGACCATCCTGCGACAATTATCATTTATATTTATTAGGCCACAGGGTCACCACGACCATCCTGCGACAATTATCATTTATATTTATTAGGCCACAGGGTCACCACGACCATCCTGCGCCGATTAACATTTATTTTCTTTCTCATCATTAATTCGTCTTAGTCTTTTCTCTTAACTTTTAGTTCCTTAGTTTTCTTTAATTCTTTTAATTTCTTAACCCTTCTTTTATCTTCTTATATTTAAATGTTTCTCATTTTTAACTAGTTGTGCTTGATTAAACCATATACGCTATATCTTAAATTCTCGTTCCTAGCTCTTAGTTATTTCCCTGTTCTCTTTCTTTCTTTTTCTTCTTCTCTTCCTTTTCCTTTTTCCTTTAATTCTTTTTAGTAATTACTCTAGTTTACATCTAACTCCACTTTGCTTTGATATAGTCGTTATATCTTAAACTCTCATTTCAAATTCTTAGTTATTCCATTAATTCCTTTGTCTCACACTTTCATTTACTTATTATTCCTATTTTATTACTCTACTTTAATTAGATACCCTTCTTAACTTAGCTTTGTTTCCATATCTTATTACAACATTTTATTTAACTTCCTTAACAACTCACTCTCTCTTTGCTTTAGTATCTTTTTATTAATTTCCTCTTACCGGTTATCTATTTTCTTGTACATCTAATCCATTACTTTGTTTCTATTCCCATATTCGACTCCGCACGTATTCCCTATTCCATATTCTAATCCCTCTTTTATCCCATTTAAATCTTCACTTACTAATTTACTTATTATCTTTCAGCTTATTAGTTGTACTCTTTTTACCTATTACGTTTACTCTTTTATTCTTTTACTCCCGAGTTTAGTTTGTTTATCCTTAAATTCTCCCTTGTGTCGGTGTATACTTTTCTACATTTTCGTTCATTATTAACCATTTAATACCCTAAATATACTCATTCGTTCCGGACCTTGTCTTACACGTACATATTCTATTCCCTAAGGTGGGGTTTCCTTTAATAATTCTAATGACTTCCTTTATGTCAGGGGGGAACTACCCTAAGGTCCATTAACATATTACCCTATTCCTAGTCACCACTATAGCATCCTATAATTTTCTTCTCAAGTAGAGGTAATACGACCCTTCTTACCTCGGTTGACAAAAGTAAAGAGATAACCTCAACTCCGAAGAGGGAGCGGCGATCCGTGAAGCTTTAGTGACCCGGGTGATGAACGGGTCGACGGCGATCGACGCTGATGGCGAGAACAATCACGACTGAACCTAGGCAAGAGCTCCAAGCTTTGGCGCACC
This sequence comes from Crotalaria pallida, assembly GCA_037953625.1. Lineage (NCBI taxonomy): Eukaryota > Viridiplantae > Streptophyta > Magnoliopsida > Fabales > Fabaceae > Crotalaria > Crotalaria pallida. Next base: position 125,556,767 of record CM075653.1, on the reverse strand, counting down.
CAACACAAGTCCGGTGCGATCACGGTCGGTAACGGCGTCGGTGAAGGGAGGGAAGGAGAGAGAAAGCTCAAGGAAGAGGAGGGAGAGAGAAGGGACTTGGAATCAAGAGGGTAAGGGAGAGGGAGAGTGATCTATGATGGTGGTGGTGGTTCCTGGCGGCGGTGGCATGGCCGGAAGGGGAGGAAGAGAGGGAGAAAGAAAGAGAGAGGGAAACCAAGAGGGAAGAGAGAGAGAGTGGATCTATGGGAATGGAGAAAGGGTCAAGGAGGTGGCGGCGGTTTTGGGTGGCTCTCCGGTGGTGGTTCGTGGTGGTGTTGGGGGCGGAGAGAGAGAGGGAGTGAAGAGAGAGGAAGAGGGGTTTGGAATGGGTTTTTGGGGGGTGTTTGGCGCACCATTTATGGTGCTGATACGCATCACCTTGGCGCCGCGCGCCTGGGCGCAACCTCCTGCTAGCCTGGGCGAGAATGCTGCTGTGGCGCAGGTCTGATGCGCGCTCGCGCGCCTGGGCGAGCTGTTGGCGCGCCTAGGCGAGAATATGTTGACTTAGTGTTGACCATGCTATAACTTCTTCGTTAACCGTCGGATCTTGCCCAAATTTGGAGACAAGCTTCCTAAGACACTTATCTCCATATCCAACGGTGGAATTCATGTTTTGAGATGTAGATATTTTATTTTGAATTTCCTAATTTAGGGTGTTTATAACACCGAAAACATCGACTTTTAACACTCGTTTGGTCTTCTTTAAATTTCTTTTCCGATGCCAACACTCCTTGTTTCCTTTATGACACTAAGAGAATTCCTAATCCATTATATTAAATCCCATTTAGGATAATCCTTTCTTCCAAATCTTATTATTATTATAATTATTATTAGAATTAAATTTCGGGATGTTACAGATCCTTCATGTGAAAACATTTGTGAATGTAATCTTTGAAGCTGTTACATGCATGCGTATCATTCCCAACTACAATGAGATCATCAACATAGATGAGGATAGCAACGAAAATGTTCCCAGATGAGTATGTGAAGAGACTATGATCTGCATCACTCTGACGAAGACCATACCGTGTCAAGCTCTCAGATAATTTGTCAAACCAATTCTTTGAAGCTTGCCTGAGGCCATATAGTGATTTTCTTAAACGACATACGTGGTTTGGGGATGTGACAACGTACCTAGGAGGCAATGCCATATATACCTCCTCTTTTAAATATCCATGAAGAAAAGCATTGCTTACATCCATTTGGTGTAATTGCCATCCTCTTGCCACAGCTACAGATAACAAACATCGAACCGTTGTCATCTTTGCGACCGGGGAGAAGGTCTCTGTGAAGTCCTCTCCTTCAACCTACGTGTATCCCTTTGCCACCAAGCGCGCTTTGTATTTTTCCACTTCACCATTTGCCTTGTATTTGACCTTGTAAACCCACTTGCATCCTACTAATTTCTTGCCTGGCGGTAACGGCTCAATAGTCCAAGTGTTATTTTCTTCAAGAGCTTGGATTTCTTTCTCCATTGTTGCACGCCATTGTGGACTTAAGACAACTTGTGAATAGTTTTTAGGTTCATCACGGGACATGATAGCAGCTAGAAATGCTTTGTGACTAGATGAGAAATTATCATAGTTGATATAATGAGATATGGGATACATGGACTTACCCGGAGAGGTTGATTGGTCCTGAGACATGCATGGTGTTTTATGTGAGGCAGTATAGCAATGATAGTCTTTAAGGTACTCAGGGGGACGCCTAGAGCGCATGTCCCGAGTCAATACATTATCAAGTGGCTCCCCCTCATTTTGAGCTTCTTGTGGTACATTGGAAACGTTGTTTTCAGATTGGTCCTCTTGTGATGTTGCGATGGAATCTGTTCCAACTCCAGTACATTCCTTATTTTCTATAGGCTCAGTGCATGAAACTGTAGGCTCAACAAAAATTGTCTTGCTCCTGGGAAAAGACTCCTCCTTCATGTTATAAGGGAAAATAGTCTCATAAAATATCACATCCCTAGATGTGGTAAACACACGGGTTTGTGGATCATACACACGCCATCCCTTTTGCCCTTGTGGATATCCCAAAAAAATGCTTCTCTTGGCCCTAGAAGCAAACTTGTCACCAGGTTTGAGTGTTGTGACATAACAAAGACACCCAAAAACTTTTATATGAGCATAAGATGGTGCCTTCCCATAGAGCATTTCATAGGGTGTGATCCCCTCATTTGCCACAGTAGGAGTTCTATTAATAAGATGAGTGGCTGCAAGGATGCATTCTCCCCAAAAATGTAACGGGAGATTGGCCTGAAACCTTAGTGCCCTTGCTACATTAAGAATGTGTCTATGCTTTCTCTCTACGCGACCGTTTTGTTGAGGTGTGCCTATACAAGAAGTTTCATGAATCATCCCTTCTTCTTTCATAAACATATACATCTTTGAGTTGACAAACTCCGTTCCATTGTCATAGCACCAAATTGCGTTTTTATCATTTTGCAAAAAATAATGAGATGAGATTGAGTTTCAGATTTTTCTTTTAGCAAATAAACCCAAACTGCTCGAGAGAAATCATCAACAATTGTGAGAAAATAGTGTGATCCGTTATGTGATGCTGTATGATATCTTCCCCATAAGTTACAGTGTATTAACTCAAAGACTTTATTTGCTTTGTTATTGCTTAAAGGAAAAGCAGATCGACATTGTTTAGCACGATGACACACATCGCAACACTTTAATTTATTCTCTTTGAACTGAAAATTAAGAATGTCATAAAGTTTTAATAAATTTTGATTGGAAGAATGAACCATCCTAGCATGCCAAAGAGCATATGCATCCTCAGAGATAGCTGCCAATGAAGACCCTTGCTCTGCCATCTTGAGGACATAAACCCCTTCATGCAAGTCACCGGACCCAATCGTCCTCTTCGTGGTTCGGTCCTGTATAACACAACCATTAGCAGAATAAATCACTATGCTATTTGAATCACATGAAAGTTTATAAATAGATATTAAATTGCAGTTGAATTCAGGGATATATAGAACGTTATGCAGCGTTATATTCCTGCCAAGGTTTATTGTTCCCACTTTAGTAACGGTAATCACATTTCCAGTGGGCACAGTGATGCGTAAAGGCTCATTCAAAACATGCACCTCCTCAAGGATAGAAAATAATGGGGTCATATGGTGTGATGCCCCACTATCCAAGACCCACTTTTGTGTATCATTTATTATATCATTACCAGACATGTACTCGGTCTTTTCTTTGTTTTGGGACCCATGAAGAGCATGATTGCTATGATTCTGCTCTATGTTTGGTTTTTGATTATTGTCAGCCCAGGCAAGTCGTGCACCTCCTGGAGTTGATGTGGGTTTGTTGAACTTTCTCTATGTCCTGTGCATGTCCAATTAGAAGGATAACCTACTAACTCGAAACATTTTGATTTTTCATGCCCAGGTTTTCCGCAATGATCACACCTCACCCTTGGTTCATCTCGATTTTTCTGCTTGTAGGTGTTATACCTGCCTGTGTTGCCAATATGAAATGCCGATCCAATATCCATATCAATCTCTCTACCTTTCTCTGTTGTCATTAGAGATTCTTCTCTCAATATTGATTGAATACCTTCCTTAATGAAGGTAACGGATCAGTGTTGAGGATTGTTCCTTTTACATGTGTAAAACGATCATCATCGAGGCCTCCAAGAAACAAATGAACATAATGTTCTTCCTCTCTTTGTGCTAACTGTTTTGAGGCTCCACATGTGCATTCTGGCAATGGTTGTAGTTCACCGAGCTCATCTATGAGACTCTTGAATTTGGTGTAATACTCAGTCACTGTCATCTTAGGTTCCTGTTGTATCAAATTAAGTGTGCGCCATAACTGGTGCATCCATGATGCATTTGTCTGTGCAAAACGTTCCTCCAGATCAAGCCAAACGTCCCTCGCTGTTGTCGCATAAGAAATGCTTCCATGTAATTTGGGATCAGTAGAATTAACAATCCATGCAGTCACCATGGAATCAGCTTTCTCCCACACATGGAAGTCTGATGATTGGATCGATGGTTTCTTTATCGTTCCATCAATGAATCCAAGTTTTGTCTTTGCACGCAGGGCAATCTTCATGGATCTTGCCTAGTTGCGGTCGTTATCACCAGTGAGTGGCAAAGCCACTAATGGTGTCCCTGGATTATCAGAAGAACCAAGGTAATAAGGTGAGGAGGGAAGAGTCTCCTTCTTTGGCCCTTGATCACCTTGCTCTGATGCCATAATGAATTGCAAATGCTAAGTTATTGCATTTGTTTTTGTTTGTATTATTATGTCAAAGGCTTTAGCCACAATACATATATATACATATCAAGTTGACAAATATAGGTTGTTAACTATAGGAACAGGGTGGTAACTAAAAAATAGCTACGTAAAGCTAATCATTCAATGCATCTACGTAACAAACTAACAATAAAAGTCTAACATACTAATAACAAAAGTTTAAGATACTAATATTAACTTTATTAGTATCCAAACTGGTTTGAAAATCCATAGAAGATGACATTCGATTTCTGAAATATGGAATTGTTGGTGGGATTGATTTTGATTATGTTCTTCTATTTTTTTTTTTTTTACCGAAATGAACAGAATTCAAAACTATAACATTTATGAGTACCAAAACCAGAAAAAAAAAAAAGAAAAGAAAATCCAGGAACTTAAAGCAAACATTACCACATTTCCGGGTACATTTACTTATTTAAACCTTTAAATAAAAATAAAAAATAAGGATGGGTAAAACTTAAATAAAACATGGGGTGCCAAATTAATTAATAAATTCTGAAATTTAAACACCGAGTCCCAGCCACAAGGTGTGCTTTGACCGAATCTTAGGCGCCAACCCGGCCCATATTAAATTATTAATCACAACCTCATACTTTACCCGTTTCACAAACGTCACGTCGTTTTATCCTTTGGAAGAAGAAGGTAGTATTCAATTTTGATTTGAAGTCATTTTCGACGACAAATACTGTGAACCTACCTGCAAGTGCAAGAAAGAAAACGACAGTAGTGCTTCCATTCAATTCACCTTTCGAAACGTAGGAATGGGTATTCCGTCGGGCGCGTGGGGTTCACACAGAAAAGGTGGCGGTTTTCTTGTTGCTTCTCCCGAAGAAGAACAGAAGCTTCTGAGGTCCAAGGCATGCACTAACGGTATCATATCATTTCATTTCTTTTCTTGATGATGAATGGTGACGTGTTTCATTTGTGGATCATCGTGTTGCCTAACTCATTCTTTATTTTCTCTTTTTTTTAAAATTTTTTTTTATGATCATTAATTCTATCTGATCTAAATTTGAGATTATGGATTTCTGTTTTCTTTCGGTTAGAGTCTGTTTGGCAAAGCTTATTTTTAGATTTTTCATTCTGTGTCTCCACAACTTTATCATTCTTATTACACCTATTTCATTTTTTTGTCCGAATTCCTTGCGGAACCACAAGAGCACCCTTAATAGCAAGGAGCCTTGAGACTAATCCGGAGTGAGCTGCGTGGCTGGCTCTCCCAGCGGGATGTTTTTAGTGGAAATCGAATTCGGGGCTAGTAGCACCTTTGTCCTATTCCCAGGATTTCAGTTGGGGCTTTACACCAACTGAATCAAGCCCCGTAACATTCATGTTCTTTTTGTAATTTACGTTAAAAAAAATAACGATCCAAACGAACTAGATTAGCTTGCTAAGAATCCAAATATAAACAGATTATAATCATAACAAATTATAATTTACATAAATATAATCATAATCTAATTTTTTTTTTTTGGAGCTATACCAAACACATACTAAGATGTGGATATCATTAGATGCATCTCAATTGATTACATTGCGTGCACTTTTGAATGTTATTTATCCGTCTTGGTGTTGATGAGAGGGCAAATGTCAGTTTGACTGACACCGTCCTCAATGATTAAAGAATTTTACCAATTCCGAATTCATCGGTAGAGTACTAAGTCAGGAGATCAAACTGCTAGACTAATAAGATCGAAACATACCAAACCGAAAAAAAAAAAGGAGGTCTGGTCCAGTTTGACGGTTCGGCAGTTCACACTCTCACAATTTCTGGGATCATGAAGATCGAACAGGACCGATTAGCCTAATTTTATATATATATATATATATATATATATATATATTTTTTTTTTAAACAGTTATATTTCAATATTTTTTAGAAATTATGTACTTATATTGGGGCTTGTTTGAATTTTTGATCTCAACAATGCTTGGATATAGTTGTTTTAATTAATGTTTAATGAAGTTGCTGTTTGCATGTATTTATTGTGAAAAATGATATTTAGGCCTACAAAATCAGCTCACAAATAGGCCTACACCATAAAGAAAATGACATGTGTCATAAAGTGGTGGATTGCTTACTATTGATTGGTCATTGGTTAACAAGTGACACATGTGTCATGAAATTAAAAAAAAATGAATTTGAAAGGTTTTTTAAATTCAGATAAATTTAGCACGTAGACTGTTAGATCAAGCCAGACCGATATAGTTTGAGAAATTCATTTCGAATTTCTCAGCTTGTCTTCTTTCTGCTTCTTGCAGCGAAACATCAAGAGGATCCTGATGAAGTTTTTGTTTTTTTTTGGATAGGCTGATGAAGTTTTTGTTGTGTCTGCTGTAACTTATCTCTGGCCTGATCTGCTTTTTCCACAAATCAAAAAAATTACTTTTGTTTAATTGCTTCAAGGAGGCCTTTAAACTTTTTAACTTCATCACCACTTTGTACATTTTACAACCCCTTATCTCTTTTGCCAACAGTTCTGAACTATCCTTGCTAAGTCTGTTGCTAGAGACCACATATTGAAATACTTAAAAGGTCTCAGTCTTGTCTCTTACTCTCTTGTCCCTGCTAGAGCCTTGTAATCACTGGAGAGTGATCTGAGATTCCTTCTGTTCAAAATTCAGTCTCAGTTTCAATGAATTTGGTACGCCAGAAAGCATTATTAAGAACCGTATTCAGTTTGCATCATATTGTATTTCCATCCATTTGCTGGTTTGAGCACGTGTATTTGCACCTTTCAATATTATATCTTCTAATTGACAGTTGGTAATACATTGCTCAAAGCCCTGTTATTCCAACAAGCTTGCTGGCACTCCGCCCAATTTATCATCTGCATTTAACACATTGTTAAAATCACCCAAAAGAGCCAAGGGTTTTGCATTGTACCTGCAAAAGAGCCATTCCGCTCTAAAATAGCAACCAAAAAACAGTCCTTCCTCCATAGAAGCCAAATCCTCCCATTAGGATGAGCCTGTAAATTTATAAAGCTTTCCTAGATTTTGAAACATTTTCTATGGATCAGGTCAACATTGTTTCTTTTGATTTTTGTTTCAGCTAAACCAAAAAGACTAATTTCATACTCCTTAAGTACGAAGTTTAGTAATTTTATACTTCTTTATTACCTGTATATGAATATATTAGCTGCTAAGTACGAAAATCAATTAAGCATTTCAAAATCTCATTTTGTTCCTTAAGTAATAACTTTTATGATGACCATGAAAAAGATGAAATATGTACCTTTCAACCTTCTCTTAATATGCAGAGGGTGTGCATGCTGGAGTCAAGGCAGCTTGTGTTGCATGTGTCGCCAGTGCTGTGCCTACAGTAAGTACTTTTCATTTTATTCATTTATTGAGAACGTGCTGATACAGATACCATGCTACATATTTTTTATAATATAAAGAAAAAATCAGCTAAATAGAATTTTGTATTTTTTTGGGTGTAAACTTTTTCTTTTAATGAAGTCCTATATTATATTAATGAATTGGTAAAGGTAAGTCTTAAATGTCAAAGGTTCTTGTGTGGCTATAAGCCTATGGGCCCTGAGCATCTTGGTTATGACTTGTGACATCAGCAACTTATGGATGCTCAGTCCGAAATTCTAAGTTTGGATCCCAGGGTCTTTGCATTCTGTCTTTCTGTACCAAATTTCCTCTTGCTATACTACTAAGTAAGAAAATAGAATGTTACTATTCCCTCGCACTTTGATACAGTAGTGGATGTGTTGCTAAAGTAATGCAAGAGTAATTTACTTCTTTGAATCTTTTTCATTTGGGGCTATCAATTTGTGAAACATGATTAACATTGTGATCAAGAAATCTGGCAAACAGAGTAGTAACCTTTGGCTGTTCCTGTTGATAATGTTAGAATAACTAGAAAGATTTCAAAATATTTATCATATCTTTAAGTTGATTAGGATTGATTCTGTCATCATGCGTAATCTGGTTAGGATCAATGAGATCATTATGCCTAATTATGTTAGGATTTTATCTGTCTTTTGTTATTGACCTATAAATTTAGGACCAATATTTTGTACTTGAAATATTATCAGATTAATATCATTGTCGTATTATTTTGATTATGTTTTCTTTTCCTCTTCACTAACCTAAATCCTTCCATTTCAATATGGTATCCCAAAAATCCGGAACACCGATTTGTCATCTCTCTTTGTTGTGACTTCTTTCCGGCTCCTTTTCTTTTCAAGTGTAAGCTGCTGAAATCATCAACGTTTTCGAGAAGCTTCTCCGGCCAACCATCCCTCCTATCACCTCTGCTGTCTCATCCTCCCGACACTCTTTTACCCACTTTCTTATGATGTTTGCTGCCATCAGCCGCTGTTCAAGCCGTTGTTCCGTTCACCGCTTCTTGCTCCAGCTCACCAAAGCCTCTCTATCCTGATCTGTTCTCACATCCCTTGTAGGATCATTGTGTTGTCGCAGTGTCACCTCCCCTAGCGCAAATCTTTCAGAGCCCATGGTGGGCTCTGCTCTAGTGCTTGCTTCTTGTCTCCAATGCTAGTCATGTCATTCCTCTCCTGCTAATTGATCATATCAGTGGCTATTCCCACCGATGATCATTCTGGTGGTGCTTTCTATCCCAATAATGGATCTCACCTTTGGCTATTCCAACCAACAATCGTTCCTGTAGTGCCTCCTCACCGACTGGTGAATCATATTAGTGGTGATTTCTCGTCCCACCGATGATTATTCCGGTGGTGCTTCCTCTCCCATTGATGAATCATATTAATAGTGACTCTTATTCCTGTTGACAATCATTCAGATGGTGACTTATATTGGTAATGACTCACAGCAGCCTCGTCTTTGTCCCAAATGCGCTGACCATGTCTCTATCCTAGAAGCAGATGCCAACCTAATTTCAATTTGAAAGATTTTGGGAGCTAAGAAATTTTTCTCTATATTTTCATGTAGCAAGCTTAAAGCTTAGTAAGTTTTAGCCTTGAGTGGGAGTGTTAGAATAACAAGAAAGATCTCATAATATTTATCATATCTTGAAATTGACTAGGATTGATTATGTCATTATACCTAATCATGTTAGGATAAATCAGGTCATTATGCCTAATTATGTTAGGATTCTATTTGTCTTTTGTTATTGGCCTATTAATATAGGATCAATCTTTTGTAATTGGGATAACCTCGATATTTTCAGATTAATATCATTGTCATATTACTTTGATTCTTTATTTTCTCTCTTCCTCTTCCCTAACCTAAAACCTTTCATTTCAACAGATAAAAACCCTGTAAAAAGATAAAAATAGCTATGTTATGTTTTGCTATTATGTCAATATATGCTACTCTATATATTAATGACAGTTCTCCTATTTGAGTTTCTTTATTCAAAGATGCATTTTTTATGTTAACAGTTGGCGGCAGTTCGCATGCTTCCATGGGCCAAGGCAAACCTCAATTATACTGCTCAGGCACTTATCATATCTGGTGGTATGATCTCAAGTTAAAACTATCTTACAACTTACATAAGAACCTAGTCATATATGTAATCTAAGTATCTGGAGAACCAAATTACTAACTTAGGTTTTGGGTGAATGAATATAAATCTTTACATTAAGCACCTAGGGGAAAAGGCTTAGTTGGTATTAATGTTGTTGAAAAAAATCCTTGCATTAAGTTCTTTGCATGGTGATTATTTGTAACTCTGTGTGAGCTTATCTATCAATTCTTAGTTATTGTATATGTGAATGAAAATGATAGCAACCTTTTGAAATTCAACGAAGAACAATTAGAGCTCATCTTTATTATATTTTTCTATTAATCCATTCGTAAATGAATTGCTTGGCTTGAAAGTTACTTATTTTTAGTTTGACTTTCTTTGCAAATTGTTTAAATGCATTTTAAATTTGACATTTTGTGTCTGTTTGGTGAACAGCATCCATTGCTGCATACTTCATCACTGCTGATAAAACAATCTTGGAGTGTGCAAGGAAAAATGCCCAGCTTCAAAATTCTCTGAGAAACAATACATGAGACACAAACAAGTCGGTGTAGCCCACGTGGTCATGTACCAACTCTTAAGACAAGTGGGTGTAGCCCATATGGTCATATACCAACTCTTAAGATTTGGGAGTTGGAGGTCCTGGGTTCGATCTTGGGCACCATCATTTGATGGTTTGTTGGTGAATTTAATATTCCTTTCCCTATCTTCGTAAAAAATTTAAAAAAAAAAAAAACTTTACCTATTAAAAAAAAGGAGATACAATTATATCTTAGTAACTGGAATAAGTTGTTACCCCATTGTTGTTCTTGATGCATGGTGGTGCTGCAGGTTGCAGGTTGTAATATGAAATCAGCCAGCTTACTGCGAAGTTTTGTATTATTGAATATTTTGTTTTGTTCTGTTCTGTAACAGTCATGTGGAATTGCAACTCCATATAGCTTCAAAAGTTGTAATCCTTAGCTATGCTATGAGTGACTTCAATAATTTTGCTAGATTTGGTTGCCATTTTTGCTTGTCACTATGAAACGTGAGTTTGAACTTAACAAAGTTCCATTAACAATTTCAGTTTCGAGTCATGTTTTTTTCACTCTTATGGTATGCCACCATGACTCAGCATTCACTCGGCACTCCTTCTCTTCGATGAAGTACGGTAATGATACGTAACTAGGGGTTTTTATTTTGTCACCTCAAGGTCTATGGATGCCAACCCATATGTATAAAATATACCTATTATGTCCTTTTTAAAAAAACTTTTAATACGGGTCGTAAAAAGTACTTACGATCTTAAGGTCGTAGCACTCCCTTACGACATTTTATAAAATAAAGTTTTAACACCGGTCGTAAACAGGTGTCACGACCTAAATTTTTTTCACGAGTCGTAAGTATTACGATTATAAAGTCGTAATACGCACGTACGACTATATGAGAAAATTTGAGAAGGAGAAAGGGAAAAAAGAACAACTAAGTACCTGTGAAAGTTCTATTGAACCAGCTAACAAAGAAAGCCCCTTCATCCAAAGGAGGTGATGGAAGTCCTTCTTTTTCATCGTCATCAACAACAGATGGATTTACTGAATCTGGAGTGCCTTCCGAAGCTGCAAATATTTAATAAAGCCACTTTCAAACATGAATTAATTTGAAAATTTGACAACAGTAGCAGGATTATCTTCATGGATAGCACATGAAGACATATAATTTTCATTTTTATAGAAGAAGAAACTTTATTGGATCAGTAGAGAAGAAGGCAGATAAATTTTTGCTACCTGCAATAGCTATAGTAGAGGTAGCTTTGACCCACTCATCCACCATTTCTTTCCAGTCACTAGATGAAGCAAAACATGTCCAAAATTAGCAATCAGAGTTGTTCAGGATGCAATCAAACAAGTTAAACAGGTTCTTGACCTCAGTCCTCATATAGCACTAATACGAACCGAAACAATAAGAGCTAACTTTTACGCATATATCACGCATATAGTCGTAAGCAAGTATTAGGCATATAGTCGTAATACTTGTTTACGACTTGTGAAAAAAATTTAAATCGTGACAGCTGTTTATGACCCGTGTTAAAACTTAGTTTTATAAAATGTCGTAAGGGAGTGCTACGACCTTCTTACGACCCGTATTAAAAGTTGTTTTTTTAAAAAGGACATAATAGGTATATTTTATACATATGGGGTGGCATTCATAGACCTTGGGGTGGCAAAATAAAAACCCCGTAACTAGGGAGATTCTTTGAAGGTGCATTAAAGCTTTTTTTACTCCTTGTCTATGTTAATTTACTGTATTAAAAATTTAACTTTTTTCTTTTTATAACAGTTAGATTTAACAATAAAATAAAGTAACGATCTAGATTAAAAGAAAAAAAATATAAAAAAATGAATTAAAGATACAATGACTCGTTTTTTCTTATCATCTAATTCTAAATCCTAATTCCCCTTATCTCATTGGATCACCACCACTCCACTTCTTTCTTCGATAGCTGATTAGGCATTGTCGCCACCACCACATCTCATCTCACCACTCCATCAAAACTCACCAAAAAGATAGGAGAATCGCGATTTATTGTTGCCCTCATTACCCTTTGTCGTCGAGACGAACTAAGCCACCACCACGCCACGTTCAACCCATCGCCAATTTGAACCACCACCAGTCAACACCTCTTCATTTGTGCACGATGGTCACATATCACATTCTAGATCGGCCACCTAACGGGACAATTCACATGTCATACGTCACCTAACAGAAAACTTCACATGTCATATGTAGTACATGTAACGTAACAATGCAGACAGGTATTTCCATATGCTACATCATCACCTAACGAACCAGATGGATATACACTAAAGAAAGAACATCCAAGAACTAAATGCAAAATTGGGTGTATTTACAAAGACCAAAAACTTAACCCTTTAGAAATTACAACATTCTCTTGACATTTATGAATTGATTACAATTGCATCCCTAAGAATTTATAAGTTCATTACATTGAACATCCCTTCAATGACTCCAGGATAACGAGGGGTGGTATTGTAATAGGCTTTGCAAAAAAGAATATCGGATGTATTTTTTTTTTCCCTTTTCTAAAATCATTTGAAATTTGAATCACAAGACCTACTTAAAAATTGAGTGAAACTTTGGGGACCAAAAGATGAATTTAACCTAGTTTTCAGTTGCTCAAAATGCATAACGGTAGATGGCGTCTGCTACACCATCTTCATCATTGCTGGAACCAATTACGTTAGCCACAGCTTTTGTCTTCTCTGCTCCATTACTGAGTGCAACGCCTAGAGAAGCCAGCTCAAGCATCTCCACATCATTTTCTCCATCACCAATAGCCATTATCTGAATTAAAGAAATTTGGGGAGAAATGTTAATAATGGAAGTCAATACAGCTAGACAGTAATATATTACTCTCTAGGTCCCTGTATATGAGATACTTTTGGTAGATTTCACGTCCACTAAGTTGGTTAATTTAGTTAATTGTATTGGAATTTGGAAATGTGAACATTTGATATATTTTTTCAAAATTACTCTTATAAATATTATTGAGAATCTAAAGAGTGTTAAATAAATAGAGGTGTTTGAGGAAAGAAATAGTTAATTATCATTATAAATTGGTATAGGATTTTATAAATAAAGACAAAATAAAAGTCTTAAAGGGATCTTGTATGGTGACGATGGGAGTATAAATATAGCAGTCTCACCTCCAATCATAATTCATACTATATTTGCATGACTAATAAGTAATAAACATCAAAATTATGTCACACATCGGTGTGAAATGTAATCTCGGGAACTAAGGGTCTTTATGGTTTGGATTGCACGAAAAATCATCAAACCAAACCAAACTACTAAAACAGTTTGATTTGACTAAACCAAACCAGTTTAACTTAGCATGACATTCCAAAACCGAACAAGTTTCCAGATCAGTTTTCAAACCATTTTGTGAACAGATTTTCAAAAGCTTCACAAAACACTACAAAAACAATAACCTGAAAAAGCAATCATACCCGATTACCTTTTTTTTAGAAAAAAAGAAAAGAAAGGAGAAGGGGCGGTGAATGCGAGAATGGCCAAACATCGTACACGGAACCCAACACTATGTCTTGTCATTTCATTGCCCATTCAAAACTCATCCTATTGTTCCCATTTGTTAATCACTCATAAGTCAGGGAAGAGAGGCATGGGCCTGTGGAACAGAGCTCAAAGCTTTTGGAAGAGAGAGCCAAAGAAGCAGCGAAGCGATCACAACACCTCTCCTTTGCCATTTCCAAATGGAGTGACATCATAACAGAGAAGGATATCACAGCGCATGCTTCCAACAGGTCTGGTTTGGTGATGTGAGAGTGAACCACATCAAAAAGTAAGCCAGGGTACCAAACTGGTATTTTAAAAAGAAACCAGTTCCCGTTAAACTGGTTCAAAAACATGGTTTTTACGGATTGGCTTGGTTTAGTTCATGGATTGATTTGGGGTTTTTGAACACTGACATGGAAAACTTCGCCAGAATTAACGGTGAACATTTTAAACAGTGAAAAATTAGCAAAAATGTCTATCGACTATTATCATTAACTGGTCTCTGTCATCTTAATTTGAATATTACCGCCCCTTTCTTATATGTGAATCAGATTTTGGAAGATACAGACAACACAATAAAATATCAGAGGGGAAAGGATATTTGTGGTACCTCCTTGGCAGTAACCCCTAAATGATCAAGCAGCACTTTTACTCCATTCCCTTTATTTGTTCCCAAGGGAACAATTTCCAGCATGTCTGGCACAGCTTGAACAACTGTGGCACAACCTTCTGTTGCCTGTGACCAGTGCGGCCGTAAAGTACTAGCCACCATCTGCTCAGTATCTAAGAAAATAATTTTCTGTAGAATCAAATATAACTGTTAGAAATAGCTGGAAGTGAGAAGTGACAAGCATACTATTAAATTCTCGGTTAGCTTCTATATGGCAGTTGTCTTCAACAAGCAACCTGGATGTGATATTTACTTAAACAGTTAAACCATAAGGAAAAAAAGAGAAAATTACATATAACTGTAAGGTGAAATGTCAAGCTACAAGGTAAAAATTATGAGTCCATCCTCCCTTTCTAGCATGGAAGAACTTAATTGGTGTATAGTGAATAGTAGCCTTAAATGAATTTCAACTAATGCTATCATATCATTGGACAAAAATGAATACTGTAATCAGAGATTGAAATTAGGGAGGACGGATTTCTCCTACTTTATACATACCTGTATGTCGGAAGAAGCCAGAAGATGTTCAACGGAAGGCATGATCTCAGCCTGCAAAGAATATTTTCTTTCCTAAGGCACAAAGTAATGGAAAAATGAATGCATGGAACCGTATAGAACTTTATATATGAGGTACCTTTGGTTCATGGTATACTGTATGCAGTGAATCCACAAGTGGGTCATGAAAAAGGGTTAAGCAGCGGCCCCCAGCAAATGCTACAAGTGGAACCTTATAGTCCAAAGAGTAAAGACATGCCTGCATTTTAGAAACACATTTCTTTCTTTTATTCAATGACCAGTAGAATTTTACCATAAAGCAATGAAATTCCAGAATAAATACTTCGATATGTAGATTTGAAAGTTGAAACTTTCAATCTTTCAGTAATGTAGAAAACTGGAATAAGAAATTAATTTCCAAGATGCCCACAAACCACAAATATGCTGGGTAAAAATATCCTTTCTCATTTTGGTCAAAGAAAACAAAACATAAAAAAATTATGGTGGGAGAAACTTAAGATGGCCACATAGGGGTTGGACTGAAGGGCAGGGAAGCACGGATACTTCATATTAGCGACCCTGTCCTTGTCGTGTCTGAGACGCGTGCCTGCTTAAGAAACTTTTGGACACTCCTAACTATATTCTTTAACATATTATATTTCTTTTGCCGTATCCCCATGTCTGTGTCACCCGTGTTGTGTTCCTTGCTGGAGGTTTTGATTTAGGGCTAAAACAACACTACCATAATGTTACATATGCAATTGGGCAATAAAATTATAACCAGTCAAAAAACCACAGGTCACCACCGCAATGAAGTCGAACAGGACAATGGAGTACAAGACAACATATTGAAATCCAACTATGTATTTGTGGTTGTTTTTTCAAAGAAAAAGTTATTTTGCCAAATGAATGAGAATTAAAGAGGTTACCTCTCTACAGACATTTGGATCTAAGCTGCTCCTAAATATTTCTCGACCTTCTCTACCATAAACAAGCAATCCCTGGAATAATGTGGTGAATGGAAATTATGGCACAGGATAATAAAGCTCACAATTCAAGACCACAGCAACTTAAAGCATAGAAACTATGAAAGAGAAAAATTAAGTATAAAATTAAAGTCAGACTCTTCATGTTGGTTGTTCAATTAAACAATATGATGCTAAATTCATCAAATTATTCATTTGCATACGATCAATTAGATTATGTAACCTTTAAGATTCTGTTGTGCTTGATAGCATCTATAAAGGAATGACACCGATGATGCACTTTTGCTGAATGAAATTTGTGCTTCAATCAAAAAGGTGCAGCATATTATTATCAATACCAAAATAAAGAATGATCTGATGTAAAATTACACATCAATTTAAACTATAATTATCAAGAGTTTTATTTACTTTAATTTAACTTAACTTGGAATAATCCCCAATCATCTTAACTCATCGTTCTACAAATCCTCCTAATTACTAAATTACAATACAGAAAAAGTTTAGATTGTTTTTTGAATTACTACAATCAAAGAGTAGCAGAGTTTCATTCAAATCCTGGAAGCAAGAGCCTCTTATAGAGACATTAAAACAGGTGGAATACAAAAATACAAAGCAAAGCATGAATCTGTTCTAGCAAAAGGATGCAGAAGATGATCTATGACTTTATGTCGTCAAATTTCTTCAAGATGCCCATTCTCTTTAGTTCCGCTCTGAATCCTCATTACTCAATCCAAGTGTCTCTCCTTGGGGGCTCTATTGCCTATAGGTGTCTTCTTGTTTATCTACCATGACCTCCCCATTATGATGGGTCCCTTTAACTTTGATTTTCTCTTCATAATATAGTTCATGTCTAGGAGTCTTATTTCCTATTTTATATGGTCTCCCAGTTTTTTTTCTTTTTGAATTTAAACTCCATTCATGAAAAAGGACTCCATACCCAACTAAAATCCGCATAAATGATTTAAGTTCGCCAAGATTATACTTAAATCTACAAAACAAAATGTAAAATGCATATGGAAGAAAAAAATATTGAAAAAATGGATAAAATTAACTAACATAAAAAAGAGTTTTGCAATATCCTTCTAATACACCCTCCTAAAAATTCTCCTAATACTAGCTATATAAAAAAGGGTGGCCTAGTGCACGAGGCTCGCCTATTGGGGTTTGGGGAGGGTATATGTACACAGCCTTATCCCCGCAAGCGGAGATGCTGTTTCCAAGATTCAAACCTGTGACCTCTTGGCCACTAAGCAACAACCTTACTGTTGCACCAAGGCTCACTCTCTTCCAAGGCTCAGCCTCTTACTATTTATATAAAGCAAGTATTGAGAAAATGTAAATGAACCGGTATCCCACAAATCCTCTATTTGTTGAGCTCAAAATAATAGAGGACATTATGTTATTGGTTACGGAGTTCTTCAGCAATGGTAGAAGAACATGCTTTGTACCTGAGGGGCATGTTTAGGGTAGGGTGGAAACATCTTGGGAGGGTTTTATCAGACTTATTTGTGGCAGATCCGTGTAAGGCAGTTATCTCACAACCCAACCAGTGCTTTTAGCTAGACCACTAGTGGTTTCTATTAAACGATGACTCAAGGGACCAAGGAAGGTCGTGTTATAACAGAAGCTGCTTTGATCTTTCTTTGAGGATTGATGTTGATACAAAAGGCAACAGGTCTATGCAATGGATCACTTTAGTGCCTGAAGGAGTCATGACTCATGGGACCAATATACCTTGTTTTAGCTCTAACTTTCTCTCTTTTTAATTTTTGCTAGTATTTTTGTTAGGAAAATAATTGAAATTGTTGTAGTTTGCAAATCACATAATCCTCATGGGAATGACACTCCACTCATCACATTTAACTTGTCAAGCACTTGTTGAATTGCAAATAAAAAAACAAGATACAAATTATATTATTTGGTACAGAAACAATATCTACAGTTACATGTGCATTTATAGGTCAAACTGCTACGAGAACCCATATATCAAGTATTGCTTACGCAGCGTTATTCTGATGCTAATAATGATCCATTGTTAAAGAGTTAGCACTGTTATGATTTTTGTTATGTTCTAACTTCTAAGGTCATCACTGTCATCAAATATCCATCTGGCGATTAATGTTAGTTACCTTGTCATTTCTGAAATTATATTGTTGGGTACTTTCAATGAGATGAAGGAAGCTTAACAATTTAAACTTTAAAGTAAATTTTGACAGAGAATATTGAATAGATGTTACATATATGATAAATTTTTAGGATAAGAGATTATAACACTCTACTATGCTTTCAGCCATACAGATGGACGACCTTTCTGAATGAAGCGACATCATAGCATTAAAAGGGAACAGAGAAATGACCTGTAAGAAAACCCCAGGAGAAAATTCTGAAACAATGCCATCTTTCCCAGCTAAATCCACCATCTTAAAAATATCTATCACAGCTGGACGAGCCTATTTCCCAATGTTCAAAACCAATCAACAAAACATATTTTAAACCATATGTATGTCTATATAGCAGAAATTTTACTATTAAATATAGCATTAACAGTAACCAAGGTTTTATATGCATTAACCGATATATAGTACAAAATGTAGAACATGATAGAAGATAGATAAATAATGAATCTAGTAGGTCTTACTTTTCCGGTAGCTATCACAATTTTTACACCCCTTGATGTGGCCTCTCTCAAAGCCTTCACAGTTGTGGGAGAAATTTGACTTTTGCTGTTCAGCAATGTTCCTTTACATAATACACGAGTCTATTAAACCCCATAAAAAGGATGAAGGAATATCTGAAGAGCATGTTTTGTTGTGATCTTACCATCCATATCACAGAAGATATAGCTAAACTTTGGTTTGTAAAATCTAAGACTGCCTTCTTTCTTCCTGTCTTTTGACAATTCATATGTAAGATTATTTCCCCACATACATTAATATATGCAAATAACAATTACTTGAATAAGGGGAGAGTATATAAAACCAAAAATAATAAAAGTTCACAAATATGATGTGTACTACTAAAAAGACACGGCTTAATTATGTCACAAGTTCCTGAAGTTTGGTGTACTTTTCTCATATACCCTTGTACTTTTTTTCCAATGTATGACTCCCCGAAGTTACTTCTTGGTTTGTCATATACCCCTACTACCAATTCTGACCAATTTTGATGGCATGTAACATCAGAATCCTAGTGAGACGCAGGAGGTTGGTCATGTGGTCCACGTGATGTCACACGGGCGAAGACGACCTCTCTCTTCAATTTCTTTTTTTCTTTTTTTATTTAACTAAAAATATAAATATTAAGTTTTTTAATTTTTTTTTAAAAAAAGGATCTTTGCTCACGGGGAGTCAGGTGATTAACCTCCTGCGTCTCTGATCAGGATTCCGATGTTACATGTCAGCAAAATTGGTCAGAATTGGTAGTAGGGGTATATGACAAACCCAGAAATAACTTCGGGGAATCAAACATTGAAAAAAAAAAGAATAAAGGTATCTGTCAAAAGTACCCCAAACTTCAGGGACTTGTGACATAATTAAGCCAAAAGACAATTACCATCTGAACCATGGTGAGAATTTGAATTTGTTTCAGTATCACATGCACTCTTTATTAGTCCTTTTCCTTTCCAACCAAGACTCTTTAAAAGGAGTTCCTCCTCTCTCTCCATTTCTACTTCGGCCTCTTCGCTTATTTCATGATCAAATCCCAAAAGATGTAACAAGCCATGAACCTGCATAAAGATGAAATATTTACTATTCTCAAGTCTCGGCCTTCTGTTCACACAATGTAAGCACACTTTTAGAAGATAAAATACCCATATGCCTATTTCATTTTCATTTTCATTTTCTTTTTCTCTTTTGTAATGAGTAATGACTGATGAATTCGTTTGAAGTTTATGATTAAAGACATGATATTTGAATTTGAAAAGATTAATTAAAGCTGTCAACATCAAGTGAAGGTTGTGAAGCATTATAAGAAAGAAACAATAAAAGATAAGCTGTTGCCTCACTCATGTGAATTTAATCAAGTCTGCTGCAGAAAACAGATAATATTATATAAATTAATAAATTTTGGACGAAGACACAATAATAAGAATATCATCAAACCAACCATGAGGACACGGATCTCATCAAGAAGACTGAGCCCTCTTTCCTCTGCTTGTCTTGCTGCTGTCTCGACAGAAATTACAATATCACCCAACATAAGCTGCAAATAACAGAATTCATTAAGCACTTAGCTTCTTACACATGTTCTGAAATTTTTATTTTTTATTGATTGACTGAAAGCCAACAACACCCTGCCCTACTTAAAATCAGCTAGACAATGCAATTCTTACAATAGGAAGCTTAACCCCTGGTATGTGCGATGACATCGAGAGAACATCAGTGGCGTGATCCTCATCTCTCCATTCTTTATTAAGTTTTCGGATAAACTCATCATTGCAAAGAAGCAATGATAACTCCACACTTTCGAATCCACCAACATCACTTATAGAAGCATCTCTTGTTTTATACCCCGAATCTTTCAAACCATCAAATGCCAGTTTCATTGCCATTGGAGCATTTAGCCGAAGCATCTCTGCAATGCTCTGCATCAGAAGGAATGAACATTGTAGAACTCTAGAATAAATCTCCTTCTAAGCAATGTTTAAGATTAAGGGAAATTAACAATACTCATTCAAGGCAAGCATTTTGACACATATAAGGGGGAGCTTTAGTTTAGTTCCATCCCACAAGCCTTGTATAAATTAAACTAACCTTCCTTAAAGTTTATAGGCAAAACCACTAAATTCATCCTTCAAATTATTTTTTTTCTATCAAGTTGACCCCCCAATTCTTTTTGTTTCATCTTGGTCCCGCCCGGCAGATTTCACAGTGCTCTCAATTCTCAACCGAAATTCACAATTTTAGTCTGCAGAATGAAAATATCTATCCTAACTCCTATATTATTTCTCTGCAGCTGTACCATTTAAAAATGGGATTTAAACTACAAAAGTAACAAAAAAATAACTTTTAGAACCAACACGAAAACAGAAAATAACATGGAGGATGAATCTAATAGTATTTTTTTTTTGGGAGTTTTTATTATCAATATACTTAACATTACCTCCCTGAAAGTTAACAATTAGGGTCTTAAGATTGCGTTTGTGGTCACAGTTGCTTTGCAGCCAATGAGGTCTGCAATTATGGCACAATACGATTGCATGCAGTCCGCATTTTAAAGCCCTAGTAATGATGAAAATTACTCCCTCAGTTCTTAAATAATTGTCACTTCAGAAACTCAATACAACATTAATTACTACTCTACAACTTTACCCTCATCTAATTAATAAATAATAAAAGTCTAATTAATAAGAGAGATAATAAGTAAAAAAAATGACCAATTACTAAAGAGAGATAAAGGGCAAAGGTGGTAAAACAATGCACTATAGCGTTAAACGTTAATTATTTTGGAACGGAGGCAGTACACTGATCTTGCATGAATGGAGGTGATGATTGTGGTTCCTAAAACAACCTAGTGACACTCACCTAAAAGCTACACATAATTAGACTACCTCCCCATGTGTAACTTTTGAAACGAGAGTTATGCCAAATTAAAGTTTTGGTGGATTGGTTAGAACTCACGACCTTATCATTATTATTAAACTTAATTAAATTTTTAGTTCTTTATCTCATCTTCAAGATTTACTTTGTCATTAATCTTTTCTTTTGACCTATTCTGGTCCTTTATTTTTATTTTTTTTAAGATTCAAATTGATCCTTCTATCATAGCAGTGTTAGTTTTATTTAAATATTCACTCTCATTATCAAGAATTAGAAATTGTTACCGGAATCTGGAAAAATTCCAGGCCAACACCCGACGAAGGCTAGGACAGCATTATTGCTTCACCAATGAGGAAGCAAGCTGGCTCGCGATGGAGGTTGATGGATATGGATAGAGAAATGATAATGTGATAGAAACATGAACAAAGATGGCAGTCGAAAGCTCTAACGATATAGCCGTAGGAATATTCCACACAAATGGGTGAGGACCAAATATTCCGAATAAACATTGTTACGACAGAAGGACCAAATTGAATATTTAAAAATTTAAAATAAGATAAAAGACTAAAATAAGTAAAAAAAATTAAAGACCAAAATGAATCTTCAAATAAGAAGAAAAAAAAATTTACTCCTTCCGTCTCTTAATATAAGTCGCTTTTATCTAATTCACACATATTAAGAAAAGTAATTGTTACTCTCAAATTTATCAAAAAATATGTTGTCATTCCAAAGTTACCGTGCCCTGTATTAAGTGACGGAGGGAGTAATAAAAAGAAGATAGTAAAGATATTATTATTATTATTATTGTTATTATTATTATTATTATATCTTTAGTTTTAATGATATGAAAGCACAAGATAGAAGAAGTGTGAGGACACGAGTAGTACCAAAATTTCAGGATCGTCAGGCAAATCTTCTTCGATGCAAATGTCAACGCAGAGCTGCAACTCTTTCGGAGTAGTCTTTGACGAAGCTCGCCGCCTAACCTTCCGATACTCCCTCTTCTGTTCCGCACGCACTTCAACCAACGACGTCCCCAAACGGCACTTATTATCATCATCGTTTCCCTCGTTACGGCACCGCAGAGCATCGCGAAAGCCGCGACGACAGAGAAGCGAAGACTTGGATTGCAAGGAAGGAAGATGAGAGGAACGGATTAGGGTTTTATTGTTATTATTATTGATGTTGGTGGATGTGGATGTGGAATGGAAATGGGGTGGGGCGGCGGATGTGAATGAAAGAGCAGCACGCGCCGCCATGGAGTTGGCGGAGTCGAAAGGAGAGAGGCGGAGGAGATTGGAGAAACGGGGAAGCATATAGGAAGGAATGGTGTGTGGGTGAGTTCCGTGGGAGGATGGGATGGGAGTGTTTTAGCTTTGAATGCTTTGACAGTGACCTTAGCGAAGCCAACGATACAAGAGAATGATAGCAAGGGTTGTTTGTTATACTCTTTCTACCGTGGCCTAATAGAAAAAAATCATGTGTTTTTTTTTATGACGTTTGTTAGGTATATTTTTAATTTATAAATTTTACAATTAGATTTTTAAGATATTAATGTAAAAAATTATTTTTATTATTAATGTAATTTATTCAAAATATTTTTATTTTAATATTATTTTTCATCTATTCAAATACCATCATTTCAATATTATTTTTCATATATCCAAAATATTTAATATTATTTTTCACATGCCCAAAATATCCTCATTTTAATATTATTTTTCACCTATCCAAAATAACCTATTTTAAAATGAAAAATGAGGGTATTTTGGGTAGGTGAAAAATAATATTAAAATGAGGGTATTTTGGATACATGAAAAATAATATTGAAATGAGGGTATTTTGGATAAATGAGAAATAATATTAAAATGAAAGTATTTTGGGTAGATGAAAAATAATATTAAAATGAGAGTATAGATGAAAAATAATATTAAAATGAGAGTATATTGAGTAAAATACATCAAGAATAAAAATAATATTTTTACCTATCTTAGTGTAAGTGGCTACTTTCAAAAGTTGGATCAGGGCTTAAATATGTTTTTCCTTGTTATGCTTTGGGATCATTTTGACAAATATTTTTTTTTTCTTTTTCCAGAGTTTGAATCTTCGAACTTAACCGTCGTTTGCTTCATACTCTTATATATACTTCTGTCCATTTTTTGTTGACGTGATTGCCTCAGCTACAACACATGATGACACATGTTGCCACATGATTTTATTTTTTTTTTAAATCTAGATAGGAGGACATGATAAAACGACTCAAAACTATAATGACAAAAAACTTAATTAAACTCTTATTAACCACTACATCTGCATTTCATGCATGATGCAAAACGATTCAAAGCCAACAACCATCTTATTAATATGGAAAACATGGTTGTCTCATTAAGGTTTCTTGTCCAACTTCCACCCTAATAGCAAAGTAACTTTTCATTCTTTTGACCTTCTATTCACTCTCTTGTGTAACTAGTGTGTCACCCAAATCAAAGTATGTCTATTTCACATTGGTATGTTATATCAACAATATGATAGTTAGTTTATAATATTCTCTTCACCTTAGTAAGATAAAGTTTTAACCTAAATATAAGACCCTTTTTGAAACTCTTATTTTGACCCAATTTATAACATCCTCTACCAATTTTTAATGATAATTAATTATTTCTTTTCACAAAAACATCCATATTTATTACTCCTTTCATTTCTAAATATAAGCACTTGGACTAACCTTTCACAAGAATTAAGGAAGTTAGTTAATATTGTAAGTGGTATTGAAATTAATAATATTTGGTGTATTTTTTCATAATTATCCCTATAATTATTATTGGAACTCTAAAAAATGTTGAGGAAATAGAGTGCTTGTGGAAAAGAAGTAATTAATAACAATGAAAATTTGAATAGGGGCTTATATAAAAAAACCAAGACCAAAGTACTAACTAGTGCTCATATTTAGAGACATAGGGAGTACCTTACACTATTTAGAGTTCTAATAATTATTTATAGGGATAGTTTTGAAAAAACATATCAAATATTCATATTTTCAATGTAACTAACTAAATTAACCAATTTGCTTAATAGACGTGAATTACACCAAAAATATTTTATATTTAGCGTCAAAGTGAGTATTATTCTGCTAATGATATTTTAAGTTGAAAATTCAACAAGTAATTTTTTTCATGTTAATGGGGGTGGTTGTAGGCTTTGGAATGTTTTGTACTATCAATTTCATATTTAGTGGCTATGAAGAGCAAGTATGTTTTTCATCATCGTAGTTTATGATTGTTTTGTCATATACCTATGTTTAGATTAAGAAAAAAAATCCTAGTGACAACATGACACTTGTCATCATATATAGTGGTTAATGTGGCTTTTATATGCATGTTAATAAAAAATTGGATGAAAGTAGACAAATGGATATGAAGCAAACTACCATTAAACTCAAGGAGTCAAAACCTTTAAAACCTTTATATATATATATATATATATATATATATATATATATGCGCGCTAAAACAACCCAAAGTACAAAAATGGAAAAATATTTAAGCAGTTGAATTGGTGTCAATTAAGAATATACATTTTCAACACATCAAAATTTGACATCTTTTTTATTTTAACATAAATGTGTTGCTTGAAATAGTCAACGACCATTAATTCAAAGATAGAAACAAAAGATAATCTTGTCATAATTAATAGTTAACATATTTTCATCACATTAAAAATTTCCATCTCTTTTATTCTAAGATAAACGTGCTGCCTTTTCATTTTCTTGGCGTAAGATGGATCACGTTAGTTATTTTTATAGTCAAATTTCTATTTATTAAAGAAAAAAAATAGAAATACCGATTCCGTCAGCAAGGAATATTATGGAAAATGAGACAAGGTTAAGTTTTACATAACATTTTCATAAGCCTGTACTCCCTCCATTCCATATATTTTGTAATTTTAACTCTTTCTTTTTATTCTACATTTTTGTAGTTTTAGATTTTCAAGGTATCATTAATATTTTTTTTCCCATTTGAAACATTCATTCAATTATTTCTATCACTTCTCGTTAATTCTACTATTCTTCTCTTTCTCAACTCTAAATAATCATACATTAATTAAAAGACACATTTTCTAATAAAAATTAAATAACTGTGATTTTCGATAAATATTAAATAAAGATATTTTGGAGAAAAAACACATATAAAACTTATTACAATATTCAATACATCTTTAATATGTGTGAAACAACCTTAAACTACTAATAAAGATATGAAACAGAAAGTGTGTGTATATATATATATATTTGGGTATTACATAATAAGGTGTAAATCCCTCCTTATTAATCTTTTATTATTTTAGGGTTAACTTTTCAATTGTATATCAATAATGTGCCGGTGTTCATCACTCTTGAGATGCTTCGCTCCGAATTTTGTCAAATGTGGAAGACAATATTTATCAATACACACCCAACTAGGACCAATTGCATATTGACACTGATAGTCTAACTTACACTGATAACGCACAATAATGGGATCATATGCATCTGAGTCTTTGCATATACCTGTATACAAACAAATTATACATGAACACAAAAACAAAATATCAAAATATTATGTAAGTAAAATTTGAAGGAATAAAAAGAGTGGAGAGAAAAAAAAGGTAAATTTCATTCATATTCAACGCTAAAATACACACGATGGATTTTGAAAGAAAAAAAGTTTTCTAACCGGATGACAAGATGAAAATCAATAGGAACACCAATTTAATAATAAACATTCTCACACTCAAGTAACTACTCACTCAATTCACTACTCTTCAATATATGCCTTAATTCTTCACAACCCCCATTTATATAGTGGTGGGGTGTGACTACTTTTAAATAAAAAATAACGTCAATTAATAGTTTATATGCTCAACCTAGTATAATTTATCATTTTTTATTATAAGATAAGTGCATTGCTCTGAATAGTCAAAGATGAATGTTAAGATAAAAAATTAAAAATAAATTAATGTCAGTTTATAGTTTAAATTTTCAACATGTTAAAATTTGTCATCTTTTTTATTAATAAAAACTCTATAAAATATACAAATATTTCCAACATTTTAATGTTGTAGTACGTACTATATGCTAATTGAACTTTGTCTTTTCTAGACCACCATTGTGTGATTGGTGAATTACGGATGTATAAATTATTTTGAATTTCAAAAATAATTTAAATATGTATATAAATTTTATTTTGAATTTAAAAAATAATATATAAATTATTTTGAATTTCAAAAATAATTTATATAAATTTACTTTTATATTCCGAATAATTTATTATTGTCGAACCCATATTATTTTTTTACATAACATTATATTATATTTTCGTGTAAAGTATGTAAATTTCGCTAATATAGTAAGGAATTCTATTACAAATCATTTTAGCTAAATTAATAATAACTTTATAACTAATTCAATGTATATATAGAACTATCTGTATTTGTTGAAAATAAGATGGATTCATCATTCAACATATATATATGGTACGTAGTTTTCTTTTTCTTTCCCATGTGCAAGTTTCATCATTTTTTCTGTTAGAAAATTGACTTTTTAAATATGTATATAAAAAAGGTTCATGCCTATCTATGCTTTCTCCTCTTTTATTCTAATTGTTTCTTATTTTCGGATTTCAAATTTTTCTATTCAAGTTTTTGTTTTTTAGAAAGTAGATTTATTCCCCTTGAATGTTGAAATAAAATGGGAGGAACGGGAAATTTTAAAAAAAAAAGATGACAAAATATGGTGAAAATCATTCTCTCTAGTATTGTAGAAAATCACTATTCTTTGTTGCATATATGTTGTGAGTTTCCAATTAATTAACATAACAAACAAAACATTCGCTTGTGAGTTTCTTAATTTCATTTCTTTCTGTCACTAAATTTGACATTTTAAATCTCTACTACTGAAATCTTAATTATGATGCAGAATTGTTATGGTTATGGTCTTATGGACTATTGGTTGTTCACAAATTCACATATGTCATGCAATGTTTGAAATTTTATTGTTCTCTTATAAATTTTTCAATAATTATAGGCTACCCTTCATGGATTTTTGTCCAAGGGGCTGACTATTGTCTACGATTATGAGGAGTGTAAAATTGACGGTTGAAGCGCATGACAGTTTTTGGAATCATATCCCTTTTTTTTCAATTTTATATTCCAGAAATAAGCACTTTTTAACTCTAGGATCAAACTGGCCCTATTTTGCATCAAGGTTGAAGCAAAAAACATACTACCAAAAACTTTTAAGTCTAACAAAATTTGGTGGATCACCTGTCAACAAAGTAAAAGGTGATTTAAGTTGCAACACAGTGGTTGGTAATATATTAATGAGATATGCAACATGAGAAATTACATAAGACCATAATGTTCTTGGCAATTTAGATTGCAAGAGCAAAGATCTTGCTACATTTAACAAGTGTACATCTATGCTTTCTTTCAACTATAAAATTTTGCTGAAGAGTTTATACACAAGATGTTTGATGTAAAATGGGTTTACTAGAGTGGTAGTGTGGCAGTAAAATCTCAATCCCATTATAAGTTCTAAGATATTTGATAGTTTTACCAAACCGACTCTCATCCATTTGAATAAAATTCTGAACAAGAGTTCTACATTATTCTGCTTTATTAGTTTTCCATAAGAAATTAAATAGCAAGGTACACCCTCCGGTTTTGATTATAAGCAAAAATAACTAATTTCACGGGTATTAAGAAAAGTTAGTTGAATGTATTTAATTTTCTCAAATTCATAAAAAAGTAGACAACTTTAGTAAACTTACATTGAGAATGAAACATGAATTAAATGATTCAACCACTTTATAGATATATTTTAGGAATGATTGTATTGGGAATAGAAAGTTAGTTAAATTTTGATTATATTTAATACCATTAGTGGGATGTTTTTTTTTTCTTATAATCAAGACCGGAGGGTGTATGTGTAGTGTAGTCATAAACTACAGTCAAGAAATACCTATAACCATGTGTTGGGGAAATAGCTAATGGATCCCATATATCCATATGAACCAAATCAAAGACAGCAATGCTATTATTGTGGACTACTTGGAAAAGACAAATATCCACGTGAACCAAATGGTGGAAATCACACACTTTATTTGAATTGAAGTTTACATAGGAAAACAACATACAAACATTATTTAGGACATTATGTGAAGAACGTCCAAGTCGATCTAAAATGCCATAGATCAAAGAAAGATACAACATCCTGGCTAATAGTGTTTATATGGCTATTAGTAAAATTTTATGGTTTATTTGGTTTAGCCAATATGTAAAGTTTGTTCTTAGCTTTAGCATGTCCAATCATCTTCAAGGTAATCATATCCTGAATCAAACAAGAAGATTTGTCAAATGTAAGTACGCTTGCAAAATAAGAAGTTAACTAGCTCACAATTGGAATTAAATCAGATTATATTTGAAATTAGGAATGTACAAAACATCATGCAGAGAAAAATCATCTGAGAATGTAACAGTCCCTGAGTGTTTAGCTAAAGTAGTTTGTCCATTTGACAACTTTATCACAATAGGTTTGTTACTTCTGAATGTGAAAAAGTTTGCCATGTTTTGTGTCCCGTCATCAATTGCTCCACTATCCATTATCCAAATATCTGGACTAATTTCCTTATCAGAAATAGTTTGTTACGTTGTGATAATTAGTGATGATTACTATGTTGGAAAATTGATGGCATATACTAAAGAGATAAAATATATTATCTAACCAGAACACATTCATGTCAAATCATCAAGAAGAAATGAAACGGAAGCGTAGCTGTATATATTCATGAAGAATCTTATGAATATAAGTACTTGTCCTTGATCTTGTATCGAAATCCATATTCATGGAAGAACCTGAAGGTTGGTTGGTCTTCCAAGTCATCTATGCACAATTAGTCTTAATCCTTTCTAATGATGGAATATTCGAGAAAGTAATTGGATACATATGACTTGGGGACCATAACTTATTTATAATAAGTTCATAGCCTTTCGTGAACGGTTATGACTATTGAACTTTCTTATTTCTATTTCGACTCATCAACAATATAGAAATAAGACTTTGGTATCTACACATTATAAAATTCATACCAAATGAGATGTCCTCAATCCCAATACATTAAGCTTTAAAAGATCACTTTAATATGGCTAAATCTTTATGATAACACATAAGACATGATTAATGATATATGTTGGCTCACATATTAGATAAATATCTAACAATCTCCCACTTGAGCCACATATATCGGTATACAATCATGCATTATATAATAACATTATGAGCACTCAAATTAGCTATCTATACCAAAAGGTCATCTTTAACAAGCAAACTCGTCTATCAATCATATCGACATAGGATCAAAGAGATTTTCGTTACATTTATATAGTAACTGGACTCATCAATGGTCGCATATATCAATATAACTAACGACATAGATCAAGTATGGATGTGTAGCATGGAAATTACATAGAATGTGATCTAAATATGTCTATTTCCAAATGGTCCTACTTTATTCTTTAGCAAGATCCCAATGAATAAATTCAGATAGAGCGAAACTAAACCATAAACCTTTTCTGTAAAAAATGTCTATACTAAAAAAACACCCAAATACAAACTCCCACTGAACCAGCATATCATCAATTGATACAATACTCATATACATGAGCAATGTTATCGAAAAAATACCTTAGATGATAAAACTTTAGTGAGCAGATCTGCAACCATGGAGTTTACACCAATGTGCTCTATAGACTCTTGACTACTCTGAACTTTTCCATTAAGATATAATACTACGAACATTTTTTCACAAGGTAACTTTAATGGTCTTTCGGTTTATCTAAAATTCACAGTCAAATGGCAAACTTTTATAGTCATATCCATTTACTAAATGCTTCAAAACACACCATTGCTATATTGGAAGAAGCTATTAGTGTCTGCTAAGCAGTTTACCTAAATAGCTAATTCACCTAACAAATAAATACAGCATGACACGACACTACTGATATGCAATAAGATAAATAATAACAATAACAAGAATACCTGATGATCTCTTACTGAATCATTGCAGTGCATGTCTGCATATGAGCATATAGTTCTTTGTTCTCCTTTAGTTCTTGATAATTTGTTTGGCTGCTTTCAAATGATTTGTCTCTTAATTACCTAAATATATGCATTCTACTTAAGTACGCAATATCCAAATGCGTACGACTTCAGTACACATTAGACTCCCTACGCCAATGCATAAGGACTCTTCTGCAACTCTTAATTTTTAAAACTCCATTTTAAGGCACGGGTTGAGACTAAACTTGTCTCCTTTAGCAACAAGGGTCTTGACTGGTTTGCAATCTTTAATATATAAAGTTAAAAAAATATATTTACTCCCACTAAATTATGGTAACATAATCAACAACTGAAATCACCTCAAAACCAAAAGAGATAATAACTTAGATGAAATATATGATACCATTGACAAAAAAACTTACTCAAGCTCTTAGATGAATTTCTTTAATTTGCAAGACATATCTTTGCACATCCTTCACAAAGTTTTATGATTGCACAATATACACTTTATTTCATCAATGTTACCATTGAAAAACAAAGTCCTTATATTCATCTAATGAAGCTCAAGATCAAAACGAGTCATACATGCCATTATAATACTAAAAGAGTCTTTTAGAAAACTTGATGAGAAATTCTATTTGCAATAAATATCTTCCTTACGAGTGAAACCCTTTTAAGCAAGACATACTTTATATCTTTCCATATTACCCTTTGATCCTATTTAGGTATTAAATATCCATTTACTACTAATGGGTTTCAAACCTTTGGGTAAAGAGACGAGATCCCAAATGTCATTGTTTTTCACGGTCTTAATCTCTTCATTCATTGCACTAATCCATTTGCTAGAGTTTAAACTTTGCATGGCTAATCCATTTTAATGTCAACCTTATGTTCTTGAGGAAATACAATATAGTCATTGAGAAGTGCATTTCTTCTTTCACTCATAACTTTCCATAATAGCATTACTCGAGGTTTTTAATGCTGTTGAATTTGACCTCAAGGATCAATCTATTGATTTTGAATGAGGAGTTAGTCAATATTGCCCTATTCTGGATTTGTTATTTAAACAAAAAAAATTCCTATCCTTGTCAATAACAAATGTAGGAAGAGAAACTAAATAAATTCCTCTTCAAAAGCAATATTTATAACCTTATCTCCCCCTTCAAACTTAACATCCTAAAAAATTCAAGAATTTCTTGTCTCAAAGCACCTAATAGTGGGGTCATAAAACATTAACTCTTAACTATAATCAGAATATCCAATAAAGTAGTAACTTACTGTTTCTTTGGCCTAAAAGACCTTCTGGCTTAGTTGGACAACCACAATTGTGAAAGTATTTCACGATAGCCTTTTTGTTGTCCATAATTCATGAGGGTTAGAGAAAGGAATTGGATACACATGACTTGGGGACCATAATCTATTTATAATAAGTTCATAGCCTTTCGCGAAGGGTTATGACTATTGAACTTTCTTATATCTATTTCGGCCTATCAACAATATAGAAATAAGACTTTGATCTACACATTATAAAATTCATACCAAATGAGATGTCCTCAATCCCAATACATTAAGATCACTTTAATAGGGCTAAATCTTTATGATAGCACATAAGACATGATTAATAATATATGTAGGCTCACATATTAGATAAATATCTAACATACCACTCTTGTATGTTCTTTGACTTGACTTATTGATCTGATTGATTACATGATTTAATTTGATGAATTCTTGGAGTTACCTCTTGAATTATGGAGTAAAGCAGTTAGTTGTGCAATTTGCTCAAGTGTGAAATTCATACCTAAAATTGTTTGTAATGGTTTAGTGTTCTTGGTCTCCCTGAACACTAGATCTGTCATTGTCAGCTTCCTCTTCAACATCATATAAGTTACAACACTATTCACATTGCCATTATATTGCTTCTATCAGACTTTGGCTTAAAATTGTAATGTGGTGGAAAACCATACTTAAAATAGCAAGTCTCCACTGTAGGCCTTTCCCTTCCATACAATGTGCAAACCTTTATGGAATTGTTGAAATAATTGCCTCTGATACTTCCACCTCTTCTTATTGATTCATTGTTCCTTGCAATAGAATTGTCGTTAGACCCTCTGTTATATGAATTTTCATAGGCTTAATTATGTCACAAGTCTTTGATGTCTGGGGTACTTTTGTCAGATATCGTTATTTTTTTTCCAATGTCTGACTCCCAGAAGTTGCTTATGGGTTTGTCATATACCCCTACTACCAATTTTGGCCAATTTCGCTGACATGTAACATCGGAATCCCGATTAGACGCAGAAGGTTGGTCACGTGGTACCCCGTGGGCGAAGATCATTTTTTTAAAAAATTAAAAAATTAAAAAACTTAATATTTTTAGTTAAATTAAAAAAAAAGTATTGAAGAGAGAGGTCATCTTCGCCCGTGTTGTGAATTCAATGCTCCTAATTATGTGGATTATGTTTTGATGATGACAAAATAATTAACAAATCATGCCTTGAAGATATTGCAACATCAACATCAACAAGAAGTCAAGAAAAGAAGACAAGTGCCCAATCATTCTAAATCAAATATTAATTGTAAATTTCTAATTTATGTTGAGAGTGGTTGAGAGTGGGTAGAAATAGTTAGTCTCTTCTAGGAATAAATTTTTATATGTTTATTAAGTTGAGATTGACCAAAAATTAATACTTGAGAGGAAAAATAAAATTGAAAAATAATTTTTCCCATATCTGATCAAAATACTCGAGTATTTATAGAAAAACTCGAGTATTTGTGCCAGGTCAGCAATTATGACCGTTAGTCTTGTTCGTGCACCAATTCACTCGTGACCGACCAAAAAGACTCGAGTTTTTACCAAAAGACTCGAGTATTTTTGTCCAGTCAGCAAAAATGAACGTTGGAGAAACTCAAAAACCCAATTGAGGGCATTTGAGTCTCATCCAACCCCAAGAGAGAATTCAGAACCTTATTGTAAAATTGCTCTTTGAATTTGTGCAAGAACAAAAAAGACAACAACACATTATTGATCACAAGCTTTCATAATTTCCTTTTCTCAAGTGTTAATTCCCAAAAAGCTCAACTTCTCACTCATATTGTCATTTTATTCCAAGTTGAGTTTTAGGCCTCAATTCTTACATTGAGCTGTGCTTATTTGTGCTAATCCATTGTGAGATTAGTAATACACATACAAAAAGCTTGATTATTCAAAGTCTTGGATTGTTCCCAAGCAAACCCTAAGTGGCTTAGGGTGTTGGAAGTCTTGAGAGGTTCTCAAGCACAAGACTAGGAGGTTCCTAGCCCGGTAGAGTTTCTTGAAGGGAGTTCAAGGAAGCTTTGTGAAGAGTTCTTCAATCACCGGAATCAAATTGGGGTAGAAATCAAGAGTTTGGTACACTCTTGAAAGGGTTAGGTTGAGTGAGGCCATTCTCAAGCAATCCTTTGTAATTTCTAACAATTTGATTATTAGTAGAAACTCCTAAGTGATTAGGAGGACTGGATGTAGCTCATTGTTGGAGTGAACCAGGATAAAATTGCTTGAGTGTTGGTTTATTGCTTTTAATCTACTTTCTAGCTCAATAGACTTAAGTCATTTCAATCAATTAGGATTTATACAATTAGGTAGCAAGTTCAAGGAATCTTTGTGTTAAAAGTTATTTAGATTACTTGCTATTCTGTTGGATAAGTTCCTGTTTATTATTGAATTGATTTGAGTTAAATTGCTGAATTTTCGTTTCTGGTTTTTCTGCTATCTGATAGTAAAAACTCGAGTATTTCAGAAAAGACTCGAGTTGTTCATCCTGAAAAACTCGAGTATTTCACAAAAGACTCGAGTCTTTTGTTTCTGATTCCTGAAAATTCAGTCTAAGCTCCATTCTTCAATTATCAATCGAAATATTTGGTATTAGTGCTTCAAAATACTATTCACCCCCCCTCTAGTATTTGCTTAGCCCGCTTGTTGGTTTCCAACAAGTGGTATCAGAGCTCGGTCGAAAGATCGAGTGTAACAACTTTTTCGAAAAAGATCCTTTTGGAAACTAAATGGGCTCTAGCAATAACTTTGGTGGAGAAGGAGCTTCAATAAACCGTCCTCCACTATTTAATGGTGAAGGATATGTTTATTGGAAAACTCGCATGAAAGTTTTTATTGAAGCAATTGATATGGATATTTGGGATGCAATTGAAAATGGTCCTTTCATTCCCAAAAAGAAAATAAATGATGAAATTGTTGAAATTCCAAGGAGTAGTTGGAATGATGATGAAAAGAGAAAAGTCTCATTTGATTTAAAAGCTAAAAACATCATCTTTTCGGCTCTATCCCATGATGAATTTTATAGAGTTTCCCAATGTAAATCGGCAAAAGAAATGTGGGATACTTTGCAAGTCACACATGAGGGAACAAGTGAGGTTAGAGATGCAAGATTGAATTCTCTAACTCACGAATATGAATTGTTCCACATGTTGCCAAATGAAACCATTAGTGACTTGCAAAGGCGATTCTCTCACATTGTTAATCATTTGATTTCCTTGGGAAAAGTATTTCGCAATGGTGAAACTACTAACAAAATTCTAAGATGTCTTGATAGGAGTTGGCAACCCAAGGTAACCGCCATCAAGGAATCAAGAGACATAAATAGCATGGACTTAGCCACTTTGTTTGGCAAACTCCAAGAGCATGAGATGGAGCTTACAAGACTTGGGATGCATGAGGAATCGGACAAAAAGAAAAAGAGCATAGCACTCAAAACTTCAACCAAAGCTACAAAAGAAGTTGAAGAATGCTCTACAAGTGGAGATTCCGATGGTGAACCAAATCAAGAAGAATTTGGGATGTTTGTGAAAAGATTCAACAAATTCTTCAAAGGGAAGAAAGGTGGATCTTCATCCAATTTCAAGAGAACCAAAGACTCCAAACAAAGAGAAAAGAGTACCAATGATGGAGTTAAGTGTCATGAATGTGGAGGGGTTGGTCACATAAGAATGGAATGTGCCACATTCTTGAAGAAGAATGACAAGAAGACCCAAGAGACCAAAGGGAAGCGTGCATACATTGTTTGGGATGCACCGGAGAAGAGCAATGAATCATCTTCAAGTAGCTCCGGTGATGAAAATGCAAACCTTTGTCTCATGGCCAAGAACAATCATGAGTCCTCATCAAGAGCTAATCATGGCATGAGTGAAAGTGATGATGAGGTAACCTCTAGCTCTTCTTGTTCATCTTCAAACTCCATTTCATATGATGATTTGCAAGAAGCTTACAATGAAATGTTAATTCAATTTAAAAGGCTTGCTAAAATTAATAAGGAAAAAGGAAAGAAAAGTTTGGAGTTTCAACATGAAATTGATGAATTGCAAATATCTATAAATGAGTTGAAACTTCAAAATGAATCCTTGGAACTTATTAATTCTAGTCATCAAAGTGATTGTGCAAATCATGAGGAGATTATCACTCCATGTGAGAGATGTGATGAACTTGAAAAAGAAGTGAAAGAGTTGAAAAACAAAATCACAATCTCACATAGTGATAGAAACCTCAACCGGTTGTTGAACTCTCAAAGACATAATCACAACAAAACCGGTTTAGGATATGTTCATAAAAAGGACAAAAAGTACAAGGTGGTTGGAACATTTTCTAAGAAAAACTCATCAAAGAGACCAACTTGTACTTATTGTGGAAAAGTTGGACATATCAACATTGAGTGCCATATTAAGAAGTTTGAAATGAATAAGGGCACTTATATGTGGATTAAGAAGGGAGATAGTCCCAACACTAACCCTAAGGGACCCAACATTGTTTGGGTACCCAAAGTGAACAAGTGATTTCATATTGTAGGTGTGCCTTCGAACGGGAAAACAATTGTGGTATCTTGATAGTGGATGTTCGAAGCACATGACGGGAGATAAGCGGCACTTCATTGACTTACTCCAAAGGAAAAGGGTTATGTCACTTATGGGGACAACAACAAAGGCAAAATCCTTGGTATTGGTAAAATCGGAAACTCTTCAAACTTGATTATTGATAATGTGCTCTATGTTCAAGGATTAGAACATAATCTCTTGAGCATAAGCCAATTATGTGATGTTGGTAATCATGTAGTTTTTACCTCTACCCATTGCCTCATTAAAAGTGACAAAGATGAATCAATCAAATTTGTTGGTAGAAGGTCAAATAATACTTACTTAGTTGATTTGAACAAAGTCACTTCTTTGGTCTCTACTTGTTTAGTGAGCAAAGAAAATGACACTTGGTTATGGCATCGTAGGACCGCTCATATAAATGTAAACCAATTGAAGAAAATTCAATCTAAAGATCTAGTAGTTGGTTTACCAAAGCTAAATTTTTCTATTGAAGGTGTTTGTTCCCCTTGCAAGAAATGTAAACAAACTAAAAACACCTTTGGATCAAAAATGGTTATGTCCACATCAAGGCCATTAGAAATGCTTCATATGGACTTGTTTGGACCATCACAAATAAAAAGCTTTGGTGGCAACTATTATGCATTGGTGATTGTTGATGACTTCTCTAGGTTTACTTGGACTTTATTTTTAACTACTAAGAGTGAGACCTACAAATCTTTTAAACATCATGTCAAACTTTTGCAAAACCAAGTAAATCAAAAAGTAATTATTATTCGAACCGATCATGGTGGTGAATTCGAAAACCACAAATTTGATAGATTTTGTGCTAAAAATGGTATTGAGCATCAATTCTCCGCACCAAGGACTCCGGAACAAAACGGAGTGGTAGAGCGGAAAAATAGGGTGCTAGAGGAACTTGCTAGAACCATGTTAAATGATTCTCAAGTACCTCAATATTTTTGGGCCGATGCCGTCAATACGGCTTGTTATGTTTTAAATCGTATTTTGATAAGGCCCTCTTTGGATAAAACCCCCTATGAACTTTACAAGGGAAGAAAGCCAAATATATCTCATTTTCATGTCTTCGGATGCCAAGTTTTTGTTTTAAATAATGGAAAAGATCACCTTGGCAAGTTTGATTCCAAATCCGATGAAGACATATTTTTAGGCTATTCTTCTCATAGTAAAGCTTATAGAATTTTCAATAAAAGAACTTTAACTATTGAGGAATCAATTCATGTGGTTTTTAATGAGTCTTCAAAAGAAGATAGTGTTTTATGTGATGCTAGTGAAGATGGCATTGTCTTTTCAAAAGAAGAAAAAGAGAGAGAGAATTCAAAAGTTGATGAAGGAGAAGTAAGGGAAGAACTTCCTCCAACTTGGAAATCGGTCAAGGCTCATCCTATAGACAAAGTCATAGGAGATATGTCAAAGGGAGTACTTACTCGTAGGTCTATTCAAAACATTTGCCACTATGTCTCATTTGTTTCTCAAATTGAACCCGATTCAATTAAAAAGGCCATTGAGGATGATCATTGGGTTCTTGCTATGCAAGAAGAATTAAACCAATTTGAAAGAAATGAAGTTTGGGATCTAGTCCCTAAACCCGATGATCATACCATAATTGGTACTAAATGGATTTATAGAAACAAACTTGATGAATCCGGGTTGATTATAAGAAACAAAGCTAGACTAGTAGCTCAAGGGTACAACCAAGAGGAAGGTATCGATTATGATGAGACCTTTGCTCCGGTTGCACGTCTTGAAGCAATCCGAATTTTACTTGCTTATGCTTCAATCATGAAATTCACTTTATATCAAATGGATGTTAAAAGTGCTTTCTTGAATGGGTTTATAAATGAAGAAGTGTATGTCAAACAACCCCCCGGTTTTGAAAATAGTGAATTTCCAAACCATGTTTATAAATTGAAAAAGGCACTCCATGGATTGAAACAAGCTCCTAGAGCTTGGTATGATCGATTGAGTTCCTTTCTATTAGAAAACAAGTTTCAAAGAGGGAAGGTTGATAATACATTATTTATTTATAAAACCAAGGATGACATTTTGTTAGTACAAATCTATGTTGATGATATCATTTTCGGTGCTACTAACGTGTCTCTTTGTAGAAAGTTTTCAAATTTGATGAAAAAGGAATTTGAAATGTCAATGATGGGAGAACTCAAGTTCTTCCTAGGCTTACAAATAAAGCAAGTCAAGGAGGGGATATTTGTGCATCAAGGGAAATATTGCAAAGAGCTCCTTGAGAAATTCGGATTGGACAAGTGCAAGGAAGCCTACACTCCAATGAGCACATCATGCTACCTAGACAAGGATGAACAAGGTACACCGGTTGATGTTAGTAAGTATAGGGGTATGATAGGTAGTCTCCTATATCTCACTGCATCTAGACCGGATATTATGTTTAGTGTATGCATGTGTGCTAGATTTCAAGCTAATCCTAAAGAATCTCACCTATCCGCAGTTAAACATATATTTAAGTATCTAAAAGGAACAATTAACACTGGTTTATGGTATCCTGCTGATGCCAATCTTAGTTTAGTTGGTTACTCGGATTCCGACTTCGCGGGATGCAAGCTTGATCGCAAAAGCACCAGTGGTACTTGCCATTTCTTGGGAAGTTCATTGGTGTCATGGTTTTCTAAAAAGCAAGCTTGTGTCGCTCTTTCTACCGCCGAAGCGGAATATATCGCAGCCGGTAGTTGTTGTGCTCAACTGTTATGGATGAAACAACAATTATCGGATTTTGGTTTGAAACTTGAAAATATTCCGATTAGATGCGATAACACGAGTGCAATCAATTTGACTAAGAATCCGGTGTATCACTCAAGAACTAAACACATTGAAATAAGACATCACTTTTTAAGAGATCATGTACAAAAGGGTGATTGCACAATTGAATTTGTCAGTACCACAAATCAATTAGCTGACATTTTTACAAAACCTCTACCAAGGGACACCTTTTATCATATTAGGAGAGAACTTGGTATTTTAAATGAAGCTAATATAGGCTAATTGCATTGTGTGTCATTTTTGGAAAATCACCATATTAGTCTTACTCTAATGTGTTATTGATTCTTAGTTAAATTGTCCTTGATGATATTTGAAATTGTATATGTTAATTGTGTGTGATTCTGTACTGTATTCCAAGTTGGTAGTGAAGCATTTGTGTTTGATTTGTGTTTGGTCTTTTAAAACTGAGTTTTTACTTTCTGTTCTGTCAAAATACTCGAGTTTTTCCAAAAACACTCGAGTATTTTAATTCAAAATTAAATAGTTTTAAATTGAAAAAGTTTTTAATCAGGGTCTGATAAAAATACTCGAGTGTTTCTCAAAACACTCGAGTCTTTATTAAAATACTCGAGTGTTTTTCAAAACACTCGAGTCTTTCGAAACCCCCAATTTTTGAACTTTCAGACCAAACTCGAGTATTTTCCAAAAAACTCGAGTATTTTGCGTTTTCCTGAAATTTGAACTTTCGGACCAAACTCGAGTTTTTCAATTTTTACTCGACTTTTCTGGGGAAATCTGGGCTGAGTCACGACCGACTCGAATATATTTTCAAAAACTCGAGTATATCCTAAAGAACAACTCTAGTATTTATGAATATATTCGAGTATTTTGAACTGTTTATATATACTCTCAGACTCAAGTTTTTTTTGTGACCCTCTTCTCTCTCGGTTTTCTCATATCTCTCTCCTCAAAACTCAGATTTTCCTTAAAGTTTTGTCAAATCTTACTAGTTTTTTATCCTCTAAACTCTTCTCTCGGTTTTATCCTCCTCCAGATGCTCCAGCTCCTTCGATGTTTTGATGATGTTGACCTTTGGATTTTATCTTAGTTTTCATTCTGTTTTTATCATGTTGGTCTTTGTTACATTTTCTGTATTTTGAGAACTTGGTGTTTTGAGACTTTGGGTTTATTATTGCACCTTTGATTTGGACCTTTTATGATGTTTTTATGTTAATGAATTTGGTCTTCATTATGATGTTTGTGCAAAACTTCAGGGGGAGCTCTTTATCGTTATTATATCT
Source organism: Crotalaria pallida (assembly GCA_037953625.1). Lineage (NCBI taxonomy): Eukaryota > Viridiplantae > Streptophyta > Magnoliopsida > Fabales > Fabaceae > Crotalaria > Crotalaria pallida. The sequence goes on along the minus strand of CM075653.1, from coordinate 125,516,211 downwards.
CCGTTTTTTTTGCATAGTTGGTTATGGGGTTTTCCGATTATGCACCTCTCCTCCCTTGATCTTTTTCTAAATTGTTACATCTTTTTGGCGTATGACAAAAAGGGGGAGAGATATTACACTTGTCTTGTCTTGATATTGTTGCACCTAAAATCTCTAATTATGGTATATACTCTGATAATTGTTAAATTCTCTAATACCATAGGCTTGGTGCTAAAATTAAATTGTCATAACATCTTGCTCAAGCTGAATTTTTAGATAGGTGAAAAGTATCATATAGTGAGGGGGAGTTGCATCTCCAAGTGGATCAAGCTTAACAAATGGATCAAGTGTTAATTATTTTGTCATCACCAAAAAGGGGGAGATTGTGAATTCAATGCTCCTAATTATGTGGATTATGTTTTGATGATGACAAAATAATTAACAAATCATGCCTTGAAGATATTGCAACATCAACATCAACAAGAAGTCAAGAAAAGAAGACAAGTGCCCAATCATTCTCAATCAAATATTAATTGTAAATTTCTAATTTATGTTGAGAGTGGTTGAGAGTGGGTAGAAATAGTTAGTCTCTTCTAGGAATAAATTTTTATATGTTTATTAAGTTGAGATTGACCAAAAATTAATACTTGAGAGGAAAAATAAAATTGAAAAATAATTTTTCCCATATCTGATCAAAATACTCGAGTATTTTGATAAAGACTCGAGTATATACTCGAGTATTTATAGAAAAACTCGAGTATTTGTGCCAGGTCAGCAATTATGACCGTTAGTCTTGTTCGTGCACCAATTCACTCGTGACCGACCAAAAAGACTCGAGTTTTTACCAAAAGACTCGAGTATTTTTGTCCAGTCAGCAAAAATAAACGTTGGAGAAACTCAAAAACCCAATTGAGGGCATTTGAGTCTCATCCAACCCCAAGAGAGAATTCAGAACCTTATTGTAAAATTGCTCTTTGAATTTGTGCAAGAACAAACAAGACAACAACACATTATTGATCACAAGCTTTCATAATTTCCTTTTCTCAAGTGTTAATTCCCAAAAAGCTCAACTTCTCACTCATATTGTCATTTTATTCCAAGTTGAGTTTTAGGCCTCAATTCTTACATTGAGCTGTGCTTATTTGTGCTAATCCATTGTGAGATTAGTAATACACATACAAAAAGCTTGATTATTCAAAGTCTTGGATTGTTCCCAAGCAAACCCTAAGTGGCTTAGGGTGTTGGAAGTCTTGAGAGGTTCTCAAGCACAAGACTAGGAGGTTCCTAGCCCGGTGGAGTTTCTTGAAGGGAGTTCAAGGAAGCTTTGTGAAGAGTTCTTCAATCACCGGAATCAAATTGGGGTAGAAATCAAGAGTTTGGTACACTCTTGAAAGGGTTAGGTTGAGTGAGGCCATTCTCAAGCAATCCTTTGTAATTTCTAACAATTTGATTATTAGTAGAAACTCCTAAGTGATTAGGAGGACTGGATGTAGCTCATTGTTGGAGTGAACCAGGATAAAATTGCTTGAGTGTTGGTTTATTGCTTTTAATCTACTTTCTAGCTCAATAGACTTAAGTCATTTCAATCAATTAGGATTTATACAATTATGTAGCAAGTTCAAGGAATCTTTGTGTTAAAAGTTATTTAGATTACTTGCTATTCTGTTGGATAAGTTCCTGTTTATTATTGAATTGATTTGAGTTAAATTGCTGAATTTTCGTTTCTGGTTTTTCTGCTATCTGATAGTAAAAACTCGAGTATTTCAGAAAAGACTCGAGTTGTTCATCCTGAAAAACTCGAGTATTTCACAAAAGACTCGAGTCTTTTGTTTCTGATTCCTGAAAATTCAGTCTAAGCTCCATTCTTCAATTATCAATCGAAATATTTGGTATTAGTGCTTCAAAATACTATTCACCCCCCCTCTAGTATTTGCTTAGCCCGCTTGTTGGTTTCCAACACGTGTGACATCACGCGACACCACATGACCAACCTCCAGCGTCTAACTAGGATTTTGATGTTACATGTAAGCAAAATTGGACAGAATTGGTAGTAGGGGTATATTACATATTCAGAAGTAACTTCGGAGAGTCAGACATGGGAAAAAAAAAGAATAAAGACATCTAGCCAAAGTACCTCAAACTTCATGAACTTGTAACATAATTAAGCCAATTTCCATATCTTCCTTGGCTAGAATTATTCTGGCCAAAATTTGAATTGGAGTTTCATCTTTGTGAAGAATTAGTACTCATAGCATTCAACAATACTTTTCTAAGAGTCATCAATGTGCCATTTATTTGTCTTGTTGTAAAACACGTGAGAAAACTTTGTTTATTGATGGTAGTGTTTCCTGAAGTAATATTTGTGCTTTGATAGTATTAAATTGATCATTAAGGCCTTTGACAAAACAAATCACATATTCATTCTCTATCTTTTAATTGTTTTGATCAAATCACAATTGCACCTAATTTCACATGAACTATTTGGAATTGGCCTCATAGATTTAAGTTCCTCCCATAGAATCTTCAAATAAGTAAAAGGCTTATTTATGTTTTTAGTCCTTGAAAGTTCAGCGTGTTTTGGTTTTAGTCCCTAAAAGTTATTTTGACCGGGATTAATCCTTAATTTTTCAAACATTTTGGTTTTGGTCCATACCATTAGTAAAAATATTTTATTTGCCGATGTGGCTAGCAGAACACCACATCAAAAGTTACGTGGTATGAGGTGGAGCCACATAGGTGGTATAATGTTGATGATACAGGTCTATGGACGCAAAATGGTCTCATACATAAAACGGCCTCATACTCAAAACTTTGCATTCATAGGCATGAATTATCCATGTCACACCTCCTAGTTAGCACCACTTTACACCACGTGGCTGATGATGTGATAATTCGTTAACCACGTCAGCAAATGACAGATTTTTTACAATGGTGTGGACCAAAACTAAAATGTTTGAAAAATTAAGGACTGGTCCCGGTCAAAATAACTTTTAGGGACTAAAACCAAAACACGCTGAACTTTTAGGGACCAAAACCATAAATAAGCCTAAGTAAAAATTCAAAAACATTACTATCAAATACTAAATTCAGTAAAAAATTGCTAAATTCAAATACTAAATTGGTCTATATGACTTTTATAAAATTAGTCCTTATATTTAATTTTTTTTGGGTTTTGGTTTTTGCTTTTCCATTTCGTTTTGGTTTTATCATATCTCCGCCGTCAGCTATGATTAAGGATAATGCAAATTTAGTTTTGATTTTGGTCCCCATATTTTCATTGTCCGGAGGTTTTAGTCCTTATATCATTAGTAGGTGGGGTAGGTTTTTGTCCCTTTTTTGTTAGGCCCCTTCAGCACTTTTAATCCATAGTTGAAGGTGGAGACCAAAACTAAAATGAAACAGAAAAGCAAGGATCGCAACCCCAAAAAATAAAATATAGGAACTAATTTAAAAGAGATCAACAGAAACCAATTTAATATTTAAAGGTATAATGGGTCACAAAGGATCACATTCCTGTATTGTACATCGCAATGGAGGTACAACAATGGCCATGATTACTAAGGCCATACTCCAACCACAATTTGAAATCATGCTTTAATTCCTCAAATTAAAGAAGCAAATCAAAATAACATTAACAACAAAATTCAAATTTAACCCAATACTTAAAATTTGGCAAGTTGTACTTCTTAATTTTAATCTACTCTTTATACATAAAGGGTTTATATTTACGAACAGCTTGATTCAATCCATAAACAGCTGCACATGCTGCACCCAATGATACTAGCATAAAAACTAGGTTTAAGGTTTGAAGCCAAAACCATTGAATTGTTCGTTTTTTTATATTCTGTTTGGCAATGACCATCTCCACTGGAAAATAGATCACTAAGGGCCAAAACGACAATGCCCCAAGAAGGGCTAGCATTTCATTGAAAAAGGGCATGGCCATGGCCAGTACAGTCACCATCACTACAAACATGGTCCTCCACACAAGCCTAAAGAAATTGATGCACAATTTTATTTTGCCAATTCTCATCGGGTACTCCCTTGTTATAAAACTTGAGCTTGGCCATCTTTGGCTAACCAAGATTTCAACTATACGAAAAATTGGTTGGACGACAACCTGCATCTCCATAATTTATTCAAGATCAATGGTCATTTTAGTATAAAATCAAGATAAACAAATGAATTGAATAGTAAATCCACAATCTAGTTAAATTGTAAACAATGTGTTAGGAATTACTAAAACTATTTCTTTTTATTTATGTAAAATAAATTCCAATATTCAAAACTCAATATAAAAATTCCATTAAAAGAAAACTAAAAAAAAAATAAAAAAGAAAAAATATTTGAACCACCACATCTTTGGTGCCTTCATCTTCCAAAAATCCATCCTTTAAGAGTTGTATACGTTTAGACTTGCGCTTGGATACACTCCTTAAACTTTTGTAGTTAAATTCTCAACCCTTTGTTCGTGAAAAGTTCCCTTTTGATTTTGGATTTGAATTCAAAGTACCTTGCATGCAAGGGTTTGCATGAACTCTAAGTCCTTTGAGTTTTCCTAGTGTAAAACTCTTATGAATCTAAAACTTTTGATTTCCTGAGCTTCATCTATATGTGTAAATGTTTCTCAAAATGTTTAAGTTAACAATCTTGAACTTGAGCCTGTTTAAACGATGATTGGAACTTTTTTTTTTTTTGGAAAATCGAATCTTGAAAATTTGTAGGTTAATCAATTACTGAATCTAATAATCGATTAATATTAACTTGTTGAAATTGTACAAAACCTGTGAAATTTTTTTAAAGAGATAATAGATTACCATATAATGATAATGGATTATCGAGTTTCAAAACTATACAGGTTGAGAAAAATTATCATGTTAATCTATTTTTTTTTAACAGCAAACAAAGAAAAAATTTTATTATCAAAGATCAACCAAGCATCATAATACACTACAAAGGCCCCACCTTCCATAATCGATTAATAGGATGATTAGTTCGACATTTGATTTTTTTTTTTTTGTAAAGTTGGTAATAGATTATCATTATTATCCTGAGAATGATAATCAATTAACAAAATCTAATAATCAATTTTAAGGACTTCAAATTTATTTTAATTACTGCCAAAAGTCGTCTAATTGATCATTGCTAACATAAGCGATTAATTTCCCCAAAATCCTAGCTTAAGTATTTTTGAGGATGCTCAGTGAAGGTTTGTGTTGTCAACCTCCTGTGTATGCTCTAAAGTCTTGCTTATTAAACCATGTTAGATCAAATCTATTAGCTACTGGTGTCAATCTTGGTGTATACAACAAGACGATTGTTGTGTTCATAAAGTCTTGGACAAGAAACCCTCAACTTGGATCCCATGGTAAGGGAAAAGCTTTTAACATGTGTTTAGCGGTCAATAGCCAAGTACCAAAATAACCCAATCACTTAAGTCTAGACCGTACTCTTTTATTTTGTTTTAAGTTGGGAATTTACTCTAGTCCCATCTCCTGCAATTATATTAGCTTGGAAACAAATTCACAAGTGTATGTGCTTGAAATAAATTATATGTGAATCAATTGCTACGTAAGTATGTGCAATTTGTGTTATTATCTGAATGTATATGTTAATATACTTCTACAATTCACATTCTATATGTAAATGTTGTTTTGTTATGTGCAATATATCATTGTGTGCTGAGTTTTTAATGGTATTATGAAGTGATGGTATTAAAGAGTAAAGAGTTATCCGCTCCAAGAAAAATCTTTACAACTCTTTTTCACATGATGAAAATCTTTGAAACCAATGATTTTTATGAAAGAATATCTAAATGGGTCTAATTCTAATCAAATAAAAATAAGGAAATTTAGTTATAAATTTTTACTCCATTAGCTCTGAAAATTCTTTTTGTAACATCCTTAAATTTAATTCCAAGTAAAATTGACATATTAATAAACTTAAGGTGAAGAGATAATAGTAATAAATTAAGTTGGTTGATTAGCAATGTAGTTTTGGGGAATTAAAAACATAGAACATGGGAAAAAATTAGAAACAAAAGGTTAGTAACTCAAAACATGAATTCCACCATTGGATGTGAAGTTGGATACATGGAAAAGCTTGCTTTGAAATTTGATCAAGATCTGACGGATAACGAAGAAGATATAGTATTTTGAAAGCAGAAAAAATAGGAAAAACTGGTCAGATGCGGACGCCCAAGCGCGCCCAAGCGCGAGTCAGCCTAGCTGCAGCGCGCTGGTGCGTCTTTGTTTCACAGAGAGGGGTGCAAAATGAAGCCCTTTACGCCCAAGCGCGTCTCACGCACCACTCCCCCACCAGGCGCAGCAAATTGGCGCGCCAGAAGCCCTAGCATCAGACGCACCACGAGTGTGCGTCGAAGCCATTAAATACCGACCACTCATCTTGCCCTCCCATGCAAGAAAAATCGAAAATACACAACAATTCACCAAACAAAACACAAAACATCATCTCCTCCTTCATCCTCTCTTTGGTTCCAAGAGTGCATCACCATCTTCACCACAAACACTAACAAATCAAGAACAATAATCATCAAGCACCATCACCATCAAACCCTCATCATGTGAATAAGCTTAAATCTTCCCCATAACTCCCTCCCTCTCACGCCTCTCTCCATCCCTATTTCCCTTGCATTTTCAAGCTCCACAACAATGGAGAACTCATATACTCATGCCTCCTCCTCAAGAACCAGTAAAAGAAAACCCACTTCCCTCCTACAATCATCATAATAGGATCATTCACAACCATTGGATTTTGGCTCTATTGAGGTGGCAAGAAAAACTCAAGAGGTTCAAATTCTAGGGCACAAAGCAAAGCTTAACTCAAAGGCTTCCTTACCTCTCTTGGCACTTTGATGTAAGGAGTGGGTGTTACCCTAACCTAGGGGTAGTTTATAGTGTGTGTATAATGGGTACTAAGATTGAGTGTTAGTTTAGGATATTACACATTAGGGTAGTTGACATAGTTAATAGTTAGAGTAGGATAAATAAGTGCATGATATGATTTTTGATAATTGTGATATTATGTGAATTTGGAATATTTGTTATGTATGGTGGAATTATTTGGACATGTGTGTATGACTATAAAATATGAACTAGGGAGATAGTGCAATATGCTAGGAAAAAGAAATAATGGAGAATAATATGTATGAGATAAATAATCATGGAATGAGGATAGGAGTAATAATAAATGAGAGTAACTAGAGGAGAAATAGTAAACCAATGAAAAGTGAAAATAGAGGTTAAGATTAATGGTTGTGTGAGACTGGTCATAGAAGACGCACCTTGGACGTGTGCATTGATTGCGTAAGTCGCACGCGAATGCACCGCTATAAGACGTACACGGGATGTCCGCAATAATGGCTCACACAAGATCCCTATTAACGGGATCAGTTAGGATGTGTACCTGGTCATATTAAGACGTTCGACCGGGTGCTGTAAAACGCGCGTTGGACGCGTGCAGTAAGTCGCAAGCGGGTCGTATGCTATGATTGTGTAAGTCACACTAGTTGTGCAACTGTAAGACGCACACGGGATGTCTCGCAATGAATGGTCACACCATAACTCCAATTATGTGTAAGACGCACACGTGATGTGCGCTTCTCCCCACGATAAGAGAAATGTGAATAAAAGAAAGAGAAGGAAAGTGTAGGAATAAAAGAGAGGATGACATAGAAAATGATATAAATGTGAACAAAGCGAAAGGAAAGGAAAGAACTAAGTAGATGATTATCATTGTATATTTGATGTGTTATTGGAATTAGTATTTGATTATGTGCATTATTTGAGTTATTGTGTTTGACTTGGTATAGCATTATGTCATATTAGAAATTGTTTTCCTATGTTATGTGTAATGCTCACTCCTTACCATTTTTCCACAGATACTGAGTCTGAGCTAGCACAGATCCTGGCCGAGCAGGAGTACTCTCCCTTACAAGGAGAGTAGGGTTTTAGTTAGTAGCACATGGTGTCATGTCCTGGACCCCTTTTGATATGATGATATAGTATGTTTTGAATGTATAAAACGTAAATGGTTATTTTGGGTGGGCCCAGGACAACTCCTTTAAGGAAAGGAGTTTCTGGGAAAATACTATTTCCAGTACTTGGTTATATTGCTGCAAACTCTGATGTTAATATACTGATGCTGATATGTGTGCATAGTAATGCACTAAGCTGTGATATATGTTGATGATGCCCTGCTGGCATTCTGAATGATATAAAATAGATGTGTTTATCAGGTTGCAAGGAAAACTAATTTTTGGGAAAGCTGAAAAAACAAAGAAAACTCCGTTCGTTTGATGGGAATATTTTTTCACAAGTCAAAATGATTAAAGTTGTTTTAAGAAAATTTTCAAGTTCTCTAATTTGATATTGGCAGTTAAGGGTAATTATTAAATAAGGTGTTACACTTTTCAAGTGAATCTAGTAGGGAAGAAGGGTCTTAGATGGTGATTCGCTAATAGATTTGAAGGCCACTTTGGACGGGGATTGATCTTGTGATAGGTAGGGGTAGCTCCTCGATGGTCCTAGGAACTCCCCGCATAACTACAACGTTTTTGTCGCTCCCTATCGTGGTTAGTAGACATTGTAGTTAATAAACCATGTAACCGCTAAGGTATTTGCTACATTCATTGAAATTAGCATGTACTCTAATCACCTTCCAGTTTGGAGTAGCAGCGAGAGGAAGTTACAAAAAATTCTGGTAAGTTTTGAGATCCTATATATTTCATGTGCAAAGATTAAAGAATAGTGGATAATGATAAAAATCTGCATCATGCGTCTTTTGAACATGATTGTATATTTATTCATGCTGATATGTTGTTTTATATTTGTACATATACTTGATATATTCTATATTATTGTGTTACATGTTTAAATGCTTACTCCCTATTGTATGCACTTGATGTTATATGTTTGGCAGGTATAGATGTGGACTCTACCCCATCCTCCAATTGCTCTGGAGTTGAGGCCCTTCGGTTCGAAGAGCTTGACACTCAAGGGGATAGAGTGGCCACCTAGCTTGCTCTTTAGCTAGTCGTCGAACTCCATCGATCTATAGTCCTCTTACATTGCATATTACTAGAATGCTTGGCTTAAATTCACAAAATCAATTATGGTCCCAAAATCATGTTGGAGCAGAAGCAACTGTTAGTTTCGTTGACATTTCAGAATTGATTATGGACTAACTCACCGCAGAACCAAACATGCACTACATGGTTTCCCTAGTCTCGACTCTATGATGAAGATTTATACGCCTCTGCCACCCTTTATTCGACTAAATATTTTACATTTAGTGATACTTCAGCATTCTCCCCAAACTTGAGGCGATCGTCCTTGGTAGTAGTGATAGAGAGTACTAGGTGGATCCCCAAGAGTTTCTCGAGTAGATAATGGAACTATCTCTTTATCTTTATCTAAACCGGGCTTTGAGTTATGTATCTACAAGCTTGGAATGATTGACATTTAATCACCATTTAAGAAGTATTAGACATAGTTAATTCCAGTTATTTTTTATATTTATTTGTCATGAATGTTGTATGGCATGAGTTAGTATTAGCTTTTAAAATTAGCTTATTATTAGGGTTTTCATATATATATATATATATATATATATTACCCTCTCCGTTTCAGAAATGCATTGAAAGCATATAATTTTTTCTATGATTTTGTTTAGAATGTTATCTCGGATGTTCTTAAGCAAAGATGACAAAACAAATCATTTGGTCTTATATCTTATTTATTTGTTTCAAAATGATCTTTCATATTTTTTTTGGTCTATTAACTTAATTGTTTGTCTCCATTTCGTCCATAATATTAGTTTTTGACTTACTCCATAAAAATTTCCAATAAGAACTTGATATTACGAAAACCAAACAAATTGCATGCTTCCCAATCAAGAATTGATTCCTTCCCAAACTTAGGAGTTCAAAAGTTAAATATGTTACAAAAAACACTATTCATGTGTTTTCTTGAAAAAATATTTCGTGATAAATAGTATTTCCCTAAAATTAATATCAAATCAAATACATACACTCAACTTCAACAGAATTTCAATAAAATAAGAAAATTAAAATCAAATTAAATCTTACCATTAGTAAATCTTCAAAGGAAAAATTTCTTTTATAAATCAAATTTTCTATATATGTTTTTTTATTCGAAATATTCATATTGAATAAAGTTGAGCAAGATATTAAGAATTTTGATTGCTATAATCATAAGTTGAGCAAGATATTAAGAATTTAAAGATAATACGAAAGAAACCTGGTAAGCTCCAAGAAGGTGCACAACAATAAAGATATTGCCTGTGTCAATAAGCCAATAAGGCTCTTTAAATCCTGAACTCATGAGGATGCTGCCAGGAGTGTCTGAGCCGAATGCAGCATAGCCAGAGCAGGCACATAAGAGGAAGATTATTGTCATTGTCAATATGCCTATCTTGTTTGCCATCTTCATCACTTTATTTTCTGGGGGTGTTTGCTTTAAAGTGTCCTATTTATTTTCATATCACGCCAACATAACAAATTTTAATATGTATTCATAACAATATATTCAAGTTTAATAATACTTTGGCACAAAATCTAACTTTAATTTCTTCACTATATTTTAAATTTTATCGTGGCACCACATATATACTTCTATAACTAGTTAAATTCATCACCATAACAATCAAAACAAGTAAAAATATTGCCGATATTTCAGTACAAAGTAGTCCATGTAAGCACAAGAATGAATACATTGGTGTTAGAAACTATTATTATTCTTGTCCAAATAGTACTTGAAGAAAAATTATCATAATTTTTGAAAACATTCGGGACACAACTTATACAATATAACAATAGCTCAACTATAACAATATAACAATATGCTTTTAAATCATGTAAAGTAGGGTTGTTTTAGCTTCTTTAATTTCCTTAAAACTAAATATGAAATTATTTTGCATCCATCCAAATTATTTTATTTTTGTTTTTACCTTTCATTAGCTTCCATCTAATAAGTGATTATGTGTGGTTAATTGACATTTTGTCACTTGTACCATCAACGTCATGTCACAACGAAGAACCCCAGCCTCATTTATGTTATATGCGCAATTATAATATTGTATCCGGTTTTATAAAAAAAATCAATTATGAATGAAGTTTTTGTTTGACCTTGTATTTGGTTGAAATCGAATCAACAAACACAAAACTCTAGTTCGAAGTTTCACATTGCTTGCTTGGTATGGTTTAAATGCTATTTTTCTTATTGGTAATTAGTTTTGAGATTAAATCTTAATATATTATCAGAGCCAAAACTCAATTTTTCTCCGATTGTCATTTGTCAAGAGTTTCCCGCTAATATAGGTCAAATGTGCTTGATTCGACAGATTTCGTTGAAGGATATGTGTTGGAAGTCCCATATCGTCTGCCCCGTTGCCCAGTTATATGTGATATGGTTTAAATATATATATGTTGGATGATCTACTCTTTGCGTTATTGTTTGATTTTGAGATGAAATAATATTAACAACCCTCAAACATAGCAATTTGTTAGCCAATCAAGGATTTAAAATATGGAAGCTAAAATTGGGAACATACATAAACCAAAATATATAATTTGTAAAGGCACTTAACAAAATTTTTTATTTATAAGAACTAAAACCAAAACAATCATACCTTAAAGACTAAAATTTAACTTTTTAACTTTTTGTTTTGATCATTTTTTTGGGTAAACTAATTTTTGTTTTAGCTACTATGTAAACATATATAAAAGGAATTACACTTCTCATACTATTGGTTTCCAAAAATTATTTAAATTAATCATTATTGGATTCTCTTTCAATATTGAAGTGAAACATACACTTACGATTTAATAATACAGTACTATTAAAAGTCATTTTGACACAAATCATTATAACAAGCCAACAACCACATTCAGTTAATTAAAATTTTTGGTATACTTATCTACTAATTTAAACTAAATAAATTGGTTCTTAAGCATTCTAAATGTTATATAATCAGTTAAGAGAGGTGACATGTGTGAAAGTTTTAAGTATTATTATTTGTCCTAGCAATAAAATCTCATCATCACATTTGGATAGATTTTTGATTACTAATTGATCACTTACATAGTTATAAAATTACTAGATGAACCATGTAAAATAAACATAACCTATGAATGTTTTAAACATAACCTATCAATATAAATTTACTAAAAATAATTTTAACATGGAAAACATCCTAAAGTTGAGAAAGTAAAAAAGCACGAGACATATTCCAAAAAAAATATCTTTAATTAGTATGGAGTAATAGGATTACAAAAGATCTCTTTCACTAAAAGGATAAATCTCAATCCCACCAAGTACAATGGAATTCAAATCTCTCTAGTATCTCATCCGGGTTTATTAAAAACCATTCATATGATAAATAAACACCCGTTCATACACATGTGGAGCGCGCCTATTCTAGATATACTACGCCACTTTTCTCACTCTGGTCTCTCTTGTATCTCTCTAGGAACTTTCTTACTTTAGTATCTCATTAGAATTTATATCTCCCGATGTTTGTTTCTTTTATGATTGGTGTGTTTTTCTCTCACCTACGAAGATATTTGAGTGAAGATATTTGATTTATTCAAAGGGCTGTCTCAAACATTGCGGGGGCTCTGTGAGAAAATAAATAGGGAGACCCCCTTGAAAAAAAAGGTAAAATAATTTTTAAAAAACTTATTTCATATATATAATCATTGTATGCAAAATGTTTTATTATATAACTTCTCAACTTATTTTCATAATTAAATCTAAATTTTCACTTGAAAAAGTATCGTTCTTCTAGCTTTCTTTGAAACAAAATCATCAATTACATCTTTGTATTCAACTTTTTTCAACATTTTATTCTCAATGACTATGAACGCTAATCCATTTAGGTTGTGAGGCGGCTGCTCTTATTGGGGATGGGGGTGAATTGCTAGGTTTGCGATAGTGGGGACTGGAGAGTGACACCATGCATGGCAATGAGACTATAAGGCAACTAATCTTGTTGGGGGTAGGAGTGAGGCTGTGAGGCGACTGCTCTTGTTGGGAGGTAGGAGTAGATTACGGTTCTGTGCTGATTTTTCCGGAAGGAACTGGAAACACGTTAATAGGGAGTGGATGAAAGAGTAAAAGGAAGCTTGATTGTTGGCAATGATAACAGGATTCCTTAATTCCTTTTTCATTTTGAAACATGAAAATGAAAGAGTTTCACTTGCAAATCCCCTTTATCCCTTTAGTTTTAATGTGAAATAAATGGTGAAAATTCTTTTTCCTTACTTTCAGTCCAAGGCCAAAAGTTGATGAAATTATGTCCTCTTGTTATATAAGATTGCGTGTTTATTTTAATAAAAATGGAGCCATGTGCGGCCGCACATGCTCCCACATGTGCCGAGACGATGCTGGATTTATTATGCCTAGTAAACTAATGTATACTTATGCAAATCATTCTCTCCAATTCTCTTATGCACATGAAGGTGACAGGAGCCATTTGTAAACTAATTTTTTCTTAAGATAAAAAAAAAGTGAAACTCTTTATTAAGGACAACAAAAAAGCAGTATTTACAATTTGGTCGTACCTGGATATCTATTGCAATTTGAATATAAGCACCAGCAAGAGCAACATTTCCTAGTGAAATTAGCATGCTCCACATTTTGTCAACTGAACTTTGCCCCTTGCTTCCCCCAATTAAATAGGTAATCTTCCCTTTCCCTATTCCAATCAATGTTTCTCCAAATATAAATCAATAAATTTTTTTAAAAAAAAAATTAGCACCTAATAATTAAACAAAATAAAGAAAATACATGAAAAATTATTTTTTTTTAGTATTTTCTCAGGCTCTACCCTAAACATCTAAAAGTAGACATGTTTTCTTGGAATACTAAAATTATAAAACATCATAAAGGTGGTATGTCGGAATGAAGTATTTTTAGTGAGGGTATTGATCATAAACAACATAAATAAAGATCAAAACATGGAATTGGTTTAATGGTTGAGTAACAATAATGTTACATTTAGTAATTGGTTCTTTTGTTCAAAAGCTTGTATTGATTCATATATTGAGTGATCTTGTTGTATATGAGTTAGAGTATCTCTTGTGCTCATGAACAAAATTGTTGTTTATCGACAATAAAACTAAAATGTTAAAACTTTTGAATATTTTAAAACATGATTTTCAATGAAATTCATTCATATTTGGATGCTTATCCTTGACCATTTAAAACCCCATTTTTTTTTAATATTATCCATGACATATGAGCTTATTAAGAGTCTTAGAACTCATGATAGAAAAATATGGGACAGAAAACAAAGTGTAGTGACAGTATAGAGAGAGGAGACAAGGAAGAATGAAGGGATGATGTCAAGTTCATTGAGTTTCATAAAAGGAGAGATGAAATCGGTGATGGTTGTACTAGGATGTGTTATAAGGAATTCAGTCACAAATTTCTCACATTATTTTCATATAAAAGATTTAATTTGTGACTTACTAGCGTGTATCGATAAGTGGGGTGCATGGCTTCCCTGCTATCTCAATTTAATTTTTATTGTTATTCAAAACAAGTATATATATTATACAAACAAATCTTATTAAGTTAATAGATGATAAATTAAATATTATTTACTTGAATAATGAAGAATAAATGTTTTCATATTTTTATTTCGAAATAAGCTTTTTTTAAGAAGAAAATGGCTTTGTATTAATATAAGAGAGATAAGACAAATGCATTATTTCGAAACAAGCTATATTTTAGTTACAAATCTCCAAATAAGAGTCATATGGGTATGAATTGTTTCACTTTCAAATCTTGAAGCGCAAGTGACTCTCTATCAAGGAGACGCCTCCACCAACTAAATAGTCGCTCCAAACATCGCATGCTTAGTGTCCCATATTAAAGATGCTTTGATTCTTATTAAGGGACAACGAGTATCTCACTATCTCATGCCCCCCCCCCCCCCTTTTTTTTGCTTTCTCTTTTTTATCATTTTAATTCTATCACATCCACTACCCCACTCCAAGTCTCCAATAATAGTAAAATAAAAGTTCACATTAATTCATACATTAACATTAAACAAATCACCTTATATATAGAATGGTTGGGTATCAAAGAAATCTCTTTAATGCACCATTTGAGTTTGCTAAATGATACACCATTTTAATTTTTTTGATGAAAACCCTTTTATGCCCCTAGCTCATTTTCCCTTTCAACTTCACCTACCAACACCTAGCACCACCTTTAACCAATGCCCCTGACCACATTATCACCACTTTTTTTTTTGTCCGTATTCCTTGCGGAACCACCGGTATCCCCAAGAGCACCCTTAATACCAGGGAGCCCTTGAGACTAATCCGGAGCGAGTTGCGTGACTGATTTCAGTTGGGGCCTTACACCAACTGAAGCAAGCCTCGTTGGTACATTATCACCACTTTTGTCAAGTTTTCCATTGCACCATGTTGTGCTACCCCACCACCACCGCTCTATTGCCAAATTCATTATGCGATTGGATTCCACCACCACTGCCACCATGCCATGTTGTGCTTGTCCCTCATTCCACTACTAGTAAAGCTCAAATTTGCGACCTTTTGCTTTGTGATTTCAATCGCATCGCTCAAACCCTAACCCAACACGAGGTTCATGAACTAGTCACCACCACCTCGCCCTCTTCCTCTCACTACATCTGCTTCATTTTCGAATCTGGAATATGTTTCAACCCGTCGCTTCCCCAAAAAATCTATTTGCCACCACTTTGAAGGGACAGTTTTGTGCCATAGTAGAGACATGGTGTTTGGTGATGGTTGCATGGTGGTGGTTTCCCTGAGAAGCACGTTCTTTGTGCCATCGCATGTTCGCCGACGATGAGGAGAAAGTGGAACTGGTGGTGGATTAGTTTGCAGCGGGAAGAATAATTGGAGGTGAAAGTTGGGGTAAAGCAAAGGGTAAAACTATAATGTATTTTTTCCAATTAGTAAATCTAAGGCAAAATTACTAGATTGGTCCTCTAAGTTATTTTTTGGTTGCGATTTCGTCCCTTAACTTTTTTTCGTTTCAAATAAATCCGTAAGTTTGTAACTTGTTTCAAATAAATCCTTAGCTTCCATCCAATTTTGTCTTAAAACAGTTAATGGGAGCCTCCTATGTGGCAACCATTGGTCTTACGTGGCTAAAACTCAACGTTATACCCCCGAAATGATGTCATATGAGGCCAAAAGAGAAAACCAAAACAGTTAGGGATAGTCCAATAAGCTTCTATTTTGGTCTCATATGACATCATTTTGGGGTGTAACGTTGATTTTTAGCCTTGTAAGACCATTGGTTGCCACGTAGAAGGCTCCCATTAACGGTGTTAAAACAGAATTGGACGGAAGGATTTATTTGAAACAAGTTACAAACTTCCGGATTTATTTGAAATAAGTTACAAACTTCCGGATTTATTTGAAACGAAAAAAAGTTAAGGGACGAAATCGCAACCAAAAAATAACTTACAGGACCAATCTAATAGTTTTGCCTGAATCTAAAGGTTGTAAATGACAAGGTGCATCAGTGAAAAACTCACCAATTGCATCAAAGAATCACCGGGTATCAAGTAGTAGTCTTAGTACCCGTTGTTCATCGCACGGGCTCAAAAGCTAGTTATTATGAATTAGCATCACATTTGTTTTTCACTTGTAGTAGGTCTACTCAGATTTGGTATATGTTCTATTCTTAGCTATTTAGTGTTTAAAGCTAGCGGTCGTCTTACAAAAAAAAAAAATCATAGAACATTATAGTCAATATCATGGTTTAGTGTTTTTAATCAGCAATATCATTGTTTAGTTACATCCTAACAAGTAAAAATCTTAAATCTTTTTGGCAATTTATTTTGACATTCGGTTGTTTTATCCATTTAGCTTCTTTGTAATAAGATAATTTTCATAAATGAGTGTATGATTTGTTATGGCTTTTGAATTTGGTAGAAATTCAATCTCGATCACAGTTCCGAGCAAAAGGTTACAAGTGTTGTTCGTTTTTAGATGGTATGTGTCATTAGAGTGTATAAGTAGTTTGTGTTTCAAATTTTTGAATTGTATTGTATTATTTATTGTTTGTTGGTTAGAACAATAATTTTTTTGGTTTATAAAAAATGTCTTTGTTTGTTAATTATTACTAATTGTGATGAAATATAATCCACGTATATGATATTTTGAAACATAAATTGAAATCAACTATAAATGAGGATGGCGAAAATTACCTTGGATGATGGTAGCAAGAGAAAGTCCAATACCGATAAATGCATAACCAAAAGACATGATCGCTGCTAATATTGAGAGCCAAGATAGCTTATGAAAATTTGGGATTTGGGACAAAAAGATTTCAAAAATTCCAAGACCAATCATGTATGGATTATTTGAAAAGCGACATGGAGCATCTGTTCCCTTTTTGTGGAAGCAATAAATTTTTTGTATTGCCCTGAAATATGCAACATTTTTAATAATAAATTAGGTTTAGATAATGCTCAGTTCATAATTTTTTTATAAGTACTATTTTTTTTTATTAATTTAAAATCTAGCTGAGCATCGAATTTGGAAAGATCACCCCATCTTCTAGGAAGGTTTGACAAGCACCCAAAAACTATCATGTGCTATCAACTAGATAAAATTCAACACACACACATATCTTGCACCTAAAAGAAATCAACACCTTTTGCAAATAGTTTACCTTCATTCATGATAAATAGTCACAAAAGATTACTACCTAAATTATTTAATATTACGATTTGAATATCCAAAAACCTGAATAAAAGTACACTTCTAAGTTTCGGCTATAATTCAATGCAATATTAGTCATGAAATAAAATGTAAATTATAGTTGATGACATATGGTATAGTATTCAAGTGACATTGTTAACTCATTTGAATCACTCTATGTATTATTTGGTTTAGGTTAAGATAGACAATGGAAAGCCCTTTTTACTAACATGTGTGCATGCCAGTCCTGCTAGGAATGAGGAGAGAAGAATTTGTTAGAGCAAGCTTCATGAGATACACATCAGTATCTCCCTAGGTTGGTTGGTGATAGGTGATTTCAATGAGATTAATTACTATGACATCTGAATAAAAAAAGTGAAGCATGAATTGATCTTACTACATGTAAGAGTTTTTTTTAAGATGATTGACAAATGCAAGCTCTTGGATCTTACGCTGCACCTATCTCTTTTTCCAAATGATACCATGCTCCATGATAGGCCATTTAGATTCCTAGAAATTTGGCAAAAGCATTAAACTTTCAAGGATATGTTATCTACAAGTTGGAGCAATGTTGCTGGTTTTAGGAAAAACCTGGAGGTGTTGGAAGCAACCTTACAAGATTGGATTCTTAACATGTTTGGCAAAATTTTGAAGAGGAAAAAGAAACGCTAGCTCGTATTACTGGTATACAGAGATTGATTAGAAATAGGTAAAACGAGAATTTGTTAAAATGAAAAGGCACTTTTCATTGAACACAAAGAAACAAAGATATTTAATTATACACGGCCAGTGACTACACTAGGTATTGGTCCACTTTGGCGCCAAAAAGTAACTACCTAACTGCCTAGCTGACCAAGTCAAATACTAACTAACTAATCACCTATTATTACAAACTAATCATCTACTAGTCATTAACTTAATTACATAAGAAACTTGGCGAGCAAGTAAATGAAACACTGGTTGTTTGCCGCTCAAGCAATATGTCTAGGTGAGTTTTTCTGCTTTTGCTTCTGCTTGTGTTGTTACAATATGTTGTAGTCAGCCAATTCCTTCCAATACCCTTCCACAAGCTGGAGAGTGGATATTGAGAACTTCCAGCTTACCTAAAAGATAGGTGAGGAAAGGAGGATCTAAGGGTTTGGTAAAGAGATCAATAGGTTGATATGTAGTAGAAATAGGCAAAAGATGAAAGAGTTTAGATTGCAATCGTTCTTTAGCCACATGAAAATCTATCTCTATGTGTATAGTTCGCTCATGAAACACTAAATTTGCAACAATTTGACGAGCTGAGGCACTATCACAAAAGATAAGAGATTCTATAAACCCATTTGGAACCAATGTCACTTTTACCAGATGGAAGATCAACCAAGGACCAAGTATGATTCAGCTCGAGTGCTTGCAATGTTGGAAGTCCCACATCGCCTGCCTCATAATATATGTCATGGTTTAAATACCTGTTGGGCTACTCCTCTCATTGCCAATTGGTTTTGAGATGGAATCTTAACATGGTATCAGAGTCAGAGCTCAACTTCTTTCTGATTGTTATGGGCCAAAAGTTGTCCTTTGTTATGGGTCAATAGATACCTTTTGCCTGGTCCGGCAGACTTCGTTGGTGGGGGCGTGTTGGAAGTCCCACATCGCCTGCCTCATAATATATGGCATGGTTTAAATACCTGTTGGGTCACTCCTCTCATTGCCAATTGGTTTTGAGATGAAACCTTAACATGTAACTCGTTACTCATAGCTTCAATCCATTCCTTAGATTGAACAACTTACTTACAGTTTCTTGGTTCTGTTATAGCAAGTGTATGATGCAAATAGTTAGCTGATAAGGAACAATATGATAGAACAGAATAGAAGAGATGGGATAAAGGATATTACTTGATGACTTGGAACATATAAAGAAGTCAAAACATTGCATTGAAAGTCTTTTAAGTGGGTTGGTGGAATTTATGGTCTGTTGGACTGTTTGAGAGGAGGTGGTTCAAGTGGTTCTGGTGATGGAGAAGATGAGGGTAAATGAGAAAAGGACTGCGAGGGTGAATGAGAAGATGTAGTTGGTAATGAATGTATAGAATTAGGAGGTATAATCTATGGAGATTATATGAGATGAGTGATAAGATCATACTAAAGGATGGATAAAGAGTGAAGAGAAACAAAATCAGTGTGATCAGTAATCAAGGATTCATTTGATAAAGAATCGGGCTAATAAGGGAATTTATGATCATATAAAACAACATTTTTGGACAGAAAAATTTCTTTGAATTTTAAATCCAGTAATATATATCCTTTTGTGCCAGTCCCGTAAGCTAGAAAAATACACTTCTTGGCTCCAGGGTCAGGTTTGGTTCTATGTTGCATAAGAGTATAGGAAAAACAAAGACTACCAAAGACTTTAAGATCAACCAAAGTTGGAGGAGAACCAAGAAAAGTCTCTATTGGTGCTTTGTATTCTAGAATAGATGTTGGCGTCCTGTTAATCAAGTATGCAGCATGAGCAACTGCATAGCACCAATAACATCTAGGTAAGGCTTAATGATCTTGTTACATTCAACGGATGCCTATGTTTTCTTTCAACTATAGAGTTTTTTGTGGTGTTTCAACGCAAGATGTTTGATGGATAAAACCTTGACCTTCATCATCATAGAAACTAGGCATATCAAACTCTAGACCATTATCAGATTTTATGACTTTAACTTTTATGTTCGTGAAATTGTGTTAAGACAAATTTAACAAAGTTTAGAACCAGATACTTGCACTTAGCCTTTGATTTCATCGAGTATAACCAAGTAAGATCTTGCTAATCCCTAGGAGAAACACTTGCTTCGAAGGAGCAAATACACACTCCAAAAAGAATTAATAGCATGTTTGGTTACGAGTCAGAAAATCAATTCTGGCCCCGAAATCACCTTGGAGCAGAAACAGCTATTAGTAGCGTTGAGCCGTTGACATTCCAAAATTGATTATGGGCTAACTCACCGCAAAACCAAACATGCAGTTAATCTTGCTGATTGGGGGGTAGGGATACCATGGTTAACAATAATAATAATAATAACAAAAAAGTAACTTTAGAAATCACATAAAACAACTTACACCACGCTTTTAGATGTTGTTATAGTATATCCAATTGCAGCGCCAGCGAGTACGCTATACTGGACTACTCCACATAAAACATACATTTTACCACCTAATAGTTGGCCAAAAGAGATATTTACGCAATAGTTAGAGTTAAACTTAGAAGTAGTAGTTGATGACACAAAAGCTTCGGTGATTTTAGACCAATCTTTGATATAATTGATTAATCTCAAAGTCAATCAACTAAGATCAATTTTGTGGACGATTGATCAATTATAAAATAAATTACAAAATCACTTAATCCAATTTTGATCAATTCAGATCAGATTTGTCTAAAGTTTACCAAAGTGACAATCTTCGAAATTTACAAATCCAAATAGTAATAACATGCAATGAAATTTGGTGTTTTCGTACGTACCTAAGATAGTTTTCACAACCTCCATGTAAGTGTAGTTTCTCTTGCCAGTGACAGGGTCTGGAGATCTATAACAATCGGCCAAAAGATTAGAAGTGTAGAGGGTAACGCATGCAAAGAGCAAGATAGAGAATATGCCAATGATCCATCCCAACTGAGCCATGGCCCAGGCCAAAGACAACACTCCAGCACCAACAACCGTTGTTATTATATGTGCACTTGCAGTCCACACTGTCCCTGAAATATAAACTAAACAATCACTACTGAATACCGATATTCATTTACATTTCATTATTTGAAATTTCTAATGTGCTGCTTAAACTTTAATTTCATTTCATCCACAAGTTATGTAATTTCTCCAACCCTACACGTAAGACCTTTTAAAAAAATTTACGTCCATCAAGTAAGTGAATTAAGGTTGTTAGTGATATTGGAATTGTAAATATTTATTTTTTTTAATATTACCTCCATAATTGTTATTGAGATTTTTAAAAAATTGACTTAAGACGGGTAGTTTTGGAAAAAAAAAGTAATTAAACATTATTGGAAATTGGAGTAATGTTTTATAAATAGGACCAAATTTTTTTCTAAAAGAATCTTATATATACGACAGAAGGAAGTGAATTACTCCATTCATTTCAATTTATCTGTCACTTTAGGAGTTTCACACGAATTAAGAAAGTCATTTAATATTTCAATTTTCAAGAGAAGAATGATACAAATTTACTATACTATCACCAAACTACATTAATTATCACATATTTCAAAATGTTTAAAAACAAGGTTAAAGTTAGAAAAAAATTAATTAATGTACCCTCGAATTCCTAAAGCGACAAATAATTTAGAACAACTTGAAAATGCTAAAACAACGTATAAATCAAAATGGATGGAGTATTAAGTAATGTGCTTGACCAAAGGATTTTTCTAGGAGGAAGGGCTATTGTGAAAGAACTACAATCGGTGGAGAAATGAACTAAAGAACACTAGAAGAACACCTAGAAGGGGGTTGAATAGGTGTTAAAGAAACCTTGAAAGATTTTCGCACAAAACAAATGGAAACGATTAAAACGAATGATTTTCACAAAAACAACAGCTCTTAATCGATTAAGGTAAGGGTTAATCGATTAACACCTGACAACACAACACGAGTTAATCGATTAAGCAACAGGTTAATCGACTAATCATTGTACAAAACAGAAAAATCACTTTTCAATCAAAAACGAAAAATCAATCAAATATCATGTATGCGGAATTGATTAACACAATGATTGTGAAAGATTACCTAGATTATGAAAAAGGTTTTCCCCAAATCAATTTGATATAACAAAACCTAATTCATTCAATTATATGAAAATCAATCTTTTCTAGGTTTTCAATCAAGAACAATATGAAAGTGCAGAAATTAAAGAGATTAAGGGAAAGACATACTACACAGAGATTTTATACTGGTTCACTCTCCTCCACTGAGAGCTACATCCAGTCCCCTCTATCACAAGAGAGATTTTCTTCACTAAGGAATTATAGTTCTCAAATTACAAGTAAAAGCCTCTCAAGATACCCCACTTGATAGCCTCCAAAAGATAACCTCACTCTTGTCTTGTAGCCCTATTGAATCTCTAATCTAACCTCTTCTCTTCCCAAAAGTGGATACCTCACCACTTGCTTGATGACACCCCAAGACTTCTTCTTTGTTGTATTTGAGCTTGCCTTCTTGCAATGATTACAACTCTAAGAAAAACAATAAAACTTATTGAATCTCCTTCAAGATCTATGAACTATTAGAACTTGAGATTCAAGAGTTTCTTGATCAAAAGATATGAAAATAAGAACTTTGATCTTTGTAAAAGTGAGAGAGAAAGTGTGGCTTGAACTTTTCTAAAATGATATGAAAAATGAAGTAACTAGCTCACAATGATTAGGGAAAGGTTTATATAGAAGACCCATAAGGTTTGGAAAACATAAAACTCATTTTGCAATGTGAAAATGCGTTCTTTAAAAAATTGTTCTGCAATGGTTAATCGATTAAGCTTCAGGTTAATCCATTAAGACCTGTAGCAGAATTCTGTTAATGGATTAGGCAAACCTTTAATCGATTAAGACCTGTAAAAATTCATTTAAAAACTTGTTTTCTCAAATGTAAACCTTTTCTAAAAAAACCTTTAAGCCACCTATTAATTTTGGTTAAGTGAAATACACAAGATATAATATGATCATGCACTTGATTGAGATTCACTACCAAACTCTCTAAACTACCCAAACTCTAAGACTCAAACAAAACTATAAAAACAATATACACATTGAATCTATGAGTTTGCTCTCTCTTCATCATCGTTGATTTTGTTCTTTGTCATTGGTTGATCTTCTTCACGGTTGAGCTTCTTCAAAATATTGTCTTCATCAAAGACACTTGAATCATGCATACTCCTTATATGCTTTACATATTGGAGTTTCCTTTTTAGTTAATTATTGACCTATTGAATGATGTTAAATTGTTAAGTACGGTCCCACTTACACATATCCTAATATAGTTGTACCAAAATAATGAGTAGGATTTTTACCATCCACTAATAGCAAGGAATATCCCACTTATTGTTAGGTACCAAAGTTATGGAAACAATATAACGCAACTAAAATATAGTTGAGAAAAAAAATAGGAACTGACACAAATATTTTACGTGGAAATCCTTTCGGGAGAATACCACGGGGCAGGAATAGAAGGTTTTCACTAAGTGGGGAAAGGTTACAACCTCTCTCTAGTTACAAAAATTGTAAAAGAACAATGACATCCTCTCTTGTAATAGGAGAATACAATTCTCTCTATATAAAAATATATGAGAAATACTAAGAAAACACTACAAATATTTTATACTGGGATGTGATATATTGTGTTTGGGATTTTGGGAAGATATGAATGAGGAACAGAGGCCTCTATTAATATAGAACCCCAGCTGCTCCTCGCCTCTATCTTTCCTTTTAGTATAAAAACCTATCACAATGGAGGCTCCAGAACCTCTCATTTCAAAATGGAGCCTCCACATTAAAAGTTAGGAAATACTAAAATTCTATGCTTCCACATGTCATGCTTTAATCCTTGTCCAAACTAAAACCACCCAGTAGTTTTTTATTAAAGTTACTACAAGTTACAAGTGGTTATGTTTTCTCTTTATCTCTCCATCAAACTAAAACCACCCAGTAGTTTCTTATCAAATTCACTACCATTGAGAACACAACCATCACGAAATTAAAGAGGAATGAATTCACTGCCGCCTGTTAGTATCTCTAAGTTTTGCTGCCACCATTGACGTCAATGCCATGACATCGGCTTTGCTTTTGTTCAACCACGGACATTGCGTTGTTCATTGCAATTTCAGGAATAACAAGAATGAGAGGAAAACAATCCTACTCGCAAAACCAGAAGAAATGGTGTGACCCATCACCGTCATCCTCGCTCTATTCACCGCATCATCTTTGGGATTGATGGTCATTGCTACTTTTGTATATGCGTTCATGTTCATGGCCTCTGCCTTGCTTATATAGATCCACCCCAAAGAAGAAACTAGAGCCGACAAAACGGCCCGGCCGGCCCGAATAAGCCCACATAATATCCGGGTTTAGATAACAAAATTTGAGCCCGAAATATATCCGGGCCTTTTTAGCCCGGATTGCAAAAACCCGAGCTACATCCGGGTTTGAACTAGGCTAGCCCGTCCCGGCCCGACAGCCCAGTTAAATTTTTTATTTTTTTATTTAAACCGCTGCTTTTGTTGTGCAACACAATGGTTGGAAAAAAATAATAACGGCCCATTTTTAGCCAAGGCCCATCAGGTCACTAAGGTTTAAGCCTTAAAGCATAGCACCTTCTTTGCTTCTTTGCTTAAGCCTTAAAGCATAGTACATTCTTTGCTTCTACGGTACCTTATCTTCACATTTCAAATTTCAAATTCATAGAGTTAGTTCACTCCTTCAGTGTTGTGCAGCAACATGTAGTGTCGTAGTGGCTATTCACTATTATTTTGTATTTTGCAATGCATAGTGCATATATTATTGTGATACTTTAAGAAATTTTTGGTTTGCAAAAAAAAAATTCTTTTTGTAAAAAAAAAAAAAAAAAGTTACCGGGTCGATCTGTATAAGCCCGCTATCCGCATAGGGCGGGTTTAGATATGATTTTAGAAGCCCGATTTTTAGCTGAGCTTTTTTAGCCCGGCTCGATCATGGCCCGAGCCCGAAGCAGATAGGCCCAAACCCAATCGGGTAGCCCGAATTACCACTTCTAAGAGAAACTACTATTGATGTTGTTCAGGCTAAAAGCTAAAAACATATAGATCTCTCTCTGGAGATCCCCCTCATCATCGTATCATTCTCCTTGCTTCTTGGTTTAAGTAATCTTGCAGAAGCTATCGTTGATGGTAATCTTGTTAGTTATATTGACAGCCCATAAAATTGCTTTCGGTGCCTCCTTCCCACAAATGTCTTCCTATTAGAGCAACTTCATCGGCATGGAGTTATAGTTCGTCCTAAAATAAGGACGGTCCTTAACCGATGGAGAAAAATGAATATTTTGTCCCTCTTTAAGGATTGTTCCTAATTAGGGACAGAGTTTAATTATTAGTGGGGTAGTGTGTGGAATGTATTTTAAAGACAAAAGTTGGTTCATGGATTAAAAGAAAATATAGAATTTGTCCTTAAAATATAAAAAAGTGTGAAAAATAATAAAATAATGGGTAGAGTCCATCTAGGGACAAATTTTTTATCCATGGATGTGGATGCTCTTAGGTTGAAAAGGTAAAAAAAAAAATCACTTTATCACATGCATAGATGGATCACACCTACATTATTATTTTCAATTTTATCTTTTTTATGTAACGTCGGGATTGTAAAATATATCTTATCACCCAAAAAAGATTTCGGTCGTGCTCGTTACAAAAAATATTTTGGTTGTGAGCTTGTAAAAACAAAAATCTCCTAGTTTGTTGATACCTCACGATGGAGAGATCTCTTCATTCTTTTTGTCGTAAGGGTATGCATGAAATACATCACAATCACAATGGCTATTGATGCACAAACCAAACGACTTCGATTAGAGTCGTCCTCTATGTATGTGTATTTCCATCTAGATTGGCCTCTGGACTAATCTTCAGGATTAAGCGATAATCTAATCTAATCTATTAAAATAATTGATACTGTCTTGGAAAACCAATGAAAGGGTGACTGACCCCTGCATACACTTGCTTGCTGAAGATATTCAACAGTAAATAGAGATTTTTGTTTTGGTTGATTATAATTTTTTGTCAACAGCAAGATATATTTTACGATCGAATTGTTTTTTTCTTCTGATAATGACATATATTTGACAACCCCGATGTTATATATATAAATAAAAAAATTTAAAATAATAAAATAAGTAAATGCAAAATATCTCTAAGCATAAATAAAATGGCAAAAATCCCACTCAAAACGATTCAGCTAACTTGTAGCCCATGGGGTCATCGTTGGGTTTTGTTTATCCAAGTGTTTATCGTTTTCCATATCCATAATTATCTTCATACAATTTTTTATTTAATCTATTTTCAGTTTTGTTTAATTCATCTACGTTTAGAGATTCTGTTTATTTTTCTTAAATTAGACAAAGGTAAAACAATTTAGGCCTATTAGTCTTTGTAATGTTTCTTATAAAACTATAACTAAAATCTTGGCTGATAGACTTAAGGGTATAATCGATCATATTGTTATTCCTATGCAGTGTAGCTTTGTTCTTGGTAGACATGGTTTTGATAATATTATTATAGCTCAAGAAGTTATTCATGACTTTTTTACCTAATTAGGGTCAATTAAGAAACTATTACTAATTTGGGGGTTTTAAAACTATTTTCCTTAGAGGGGTCATTTTTGCCAAGCTGGAAGATAAAGAAATTTTATATTTTTTAGCACACGTGGCAATGGCGCTACAGGGGGTAGCGCCACCGATGGCGTCGGGGGCAGTAGCGCCACCGTTCCCCATTGGCTGGGGCTGCCACCGGTTTTTTTTTTTTTTAAAAAAAAAACGTAGCAGGGGGACAACAGCCCAAGATTTTCCCCCTTATCCTACCCGATTAAAGTACTGAATGTGTTTATTTTTAGGTTTATAGTAAGTTAATAGTAGGTTAGAATATTTTCGGTTTATTTATATTAAATTTTTGTTATCATTATATTTAGTATTCTTTTAATTTTTGTGTTTAGTAATTTTTATTAAGCATTCATTATCATTGTTATTCATTTTAGATTTTTAGGTTTATGGTAGGTTAATAGTAGGTTAGATTATTTTAAGTTTATTTATATTAAATTTTTGTTATCATGTAGTAATATTTAAAGTATTGAATATTTGTTATCATTTTGTTTAGTATTCTTTAAATTTTTGCATTTAGTAATTTTTATTTAGCATTCATTCAATTTTTTATCATATTATATTTTTTATTATATTTAAATGAGTAAAAAAATTATTTTTTATTTTTTATTTAGCATTTTATTTTTTGTTATATTTTTATTATATTTTATTTTTATTTAGTATTTTTTATTATATTTTGTGTTTAAGAATTTTATTTTTTTTTTGTTGTAAGAGAAGTGAGTTTGATTTAGGTGGTAGATGGGTATGTGTATATAAAAAGGGACAGATAAGGTAATCGAGTAGGATAAGGGGGAAATCTTGGGCTGCTGGGGGGGGAATGTGACACGTGTCACGTTGTGGGGAGGTGGCGCTACTAGCGCTAGCGCCACCCCGTCAGTAGCTGCCACGTGGCGCTTCTGGCTGTCCCCCCCGGCTACGTTTTTTTTAAATTAAAAAAAAACTGGTAGCAGCCCCAGCCAATGGCGATCGGTGGCGCTACTGGCCCCGGCGCCACCAGTGGCACTACCCACTGTAGCGCCACTGCCACGTGTGCCAAAAAAAATCTCTCTCTTCCAGCTTGGCAAAAACGACCCCCCTTAGGAAAATAGTTTTGAACCCCCCCCCCCCCCCCAATTGGTAAATAGTTTCTTAATTGATCCTAATTAGGTAAAAAAGCCGTTATTCATTCCATGAGAAACTTTAAAAGGAAAAAAGGCATTATGGCTATCAAAATTGATATGGAAAAGGCTAATGATAGAATTAAATGGGATTTTATTGTTGATACTTTGAAAGATATTGGTAATCCTGATAATATGATACAGGTTATTTGGTATTGCATATCTACACCTTTTATGAGCCTTATATGGAATGGTGAAGTGTTGGACTCCTTCAAACTAGGTAAAGGTATCAGACAAGGGGACCTCATTTCGCCTTATTTATTCGTCCTTTGCATGGAGAGATTATCCCAACTCATTAATTTGGCCATTAGAAATGGTTTTTGGAAACCTATACAATTATCTAGTGGTGGTCCTAAACTGTCTCACTTAGCGTTTGCCGATGATTTAATGTTATTTGCCGAGGTAGGGATGGACCAAGTTGAGTGTGTTTCGACTTGTCTTGATTTATTCTGTGAAAGCTCTGGTGGTAGAATTAATAAAGATAAGACTAGGATCTGTTTTTCGTAAATGTGCATGCTAATATTAGACATGAGATTAGTGAGACTTTTGGTTTTCAAAGAACTAATGACTTGGGGAAGTATATGGGTGTTCCCCTTGTGCATAAAAGAGTGTCTAAGGAAACTTTTAGATATGTCATGGATAAGGCCAGCCAACGTTTAAGCAATTGGAAAACCAAAACTCTCTCTTTTGTTGGTAGACTAACCCTCACTCAATCGGTCTTGGGGGCCTTACCTTCGTATGTGATGCAAACATCGTACATTCCTAGACACATATGTGATAGTTTATATAAGATAAGTAGATCCTTTTTATGGGGGGAAAGTGAGGGAAATAGGAAACTTCATTTAGTGAGTTGGGATAATGTCTGCAAATCTAAATCTAGTGGAGGTCTTGGGTTGAGACAATCTAGATTGCTTAATACCTCCTATATGATGAAAGTTGGCTGGAACTTAATTATGGATAAAAATGCTCTATGGGCCCTTGTTGTTAGAGATAAATATAAATGTGGCATGGATAATGGGCCCATGTTGTTAGAGATAAATATAAATGTGGCATGGATAACCTTCCTACTATAAGTAAAAGATCTTCCGGCTCTAATCTATGGAAGGGAATTTACAAGAGTTGGCATTATGTGGAAGAGAACTTGGTTTGGAGAATCGGAGATGGAAATATGATTCGTTTCTGGAAGGATCATTGGGTCCCCAGTCTTGGAGTTCTGAAAAATCACTCTACTCTCACGTTGGACGAGTTTGATGAAGATAAACGGATCAAGGAGTTCACCCTTGCCAATGGCGATTGGAATCTTAATCACCTTTCAGGTATCCTCCCTACTAATATTATTAATGTTATCTTGGGTCTAAAACCACCTTCATTTACAAGTTTGGAGGACCATTTGGCTTGGAATCTCCCAAATGATGGTTGGTTCAGTGTCAAATCAGCTTATGAGCATGTTGCTGGTCTTGGGAGCTTGGAAGAGGATTGGATCTTCAAACTTATTTGGGAATGGGATGGTCAGCAGAGAATCAGAACATTTTTATGGAAAGTGGCGAATAATGCTCTACCTACAAATGAGTTCAGATAGAGAAGACACCTAACTGATAACAATCCGTGTCAAATCTGTGGCGAGAAAGAGGAGAATATTTTGCATGCTTTAAGAGATTGCAGATACGTTGAATTGATATGGAGACATTTCATCCCACAAGCACATTGGAGTGAATTCAGCTCTTCACAGTGGAAGAGTTGGCTGATTACTAATCTTTCATCTAACCTGGGATGTAAAAACAACCAGAATTGGAGTACAACATTCGGAATCACGGTTGATATATGGATGCAGTGAAATAATTACATCTTTGAAGGAGATAGAATCAACGTGATGGAGGCCATTATGCAAATCAAAAAAAGGGTTATAGGGTGCTTGGAATCTCTGTAGAAGGACAACCCAATTGATGCAACTTTACATATAGCAAGAGAAAGGCTGATTTGCTGGTCTCCACCCCCAGGTAACTGGATTAAAATTAATAGCGACGGCTCCTACCATGCGAACACTAGGCAAGCAACTTGTAGTGGCATTTTAAGAGATGAGAATGGCTCCTTCTTAGTGGCATATGCTGCCCAGCTGGGCTTTTGTAGCATTATACATGCCGAATTGTGGGGGGTACTTCATGGAGTGAAATTAGCGACTACCAGAGGCTTCACCAACATTATAATTGAAGCACACTCCTTGAGTGCGGTCCAGTTTTTGTCAGCAGGCTGTCATCCCCTACACCCTTGCACCCCCCCTGGTTCGAGAAATTAAAGTGTATCTCACTGGGAAGAATGCTATATTCTATCATGTTCTTCGTGAAGCTAATAAAGTTGTTGATGCCCTTGCTAACAATGCTCATACTCTAGAGTTTAGATTCAAGATATTTGATGTTGTTCCTAGTTTCATTTTTATTCCCCTCTTGGCTGATAGCTCAGTGATGTTGTTTTACAAAGGGTTGTAGTTTAGTGTGTTTTGTTCTTGGGCTGTGCCCCTTTTGTTCATATTAAAAAAAAGGACAAAGGTAAAACAAAATAACTTATATCAAAGGTGAAATTAAATTATTATAAAAAAAAGGTGAAATTAAATTTGAGCTTTTTTTTTAAATAAAATGATTTTATCAAAAAGAACGAAATTCAATTTAAGTAATACTCCCTTCGTCCCATATATATATATATATATATATATATATATATATAAACTTTTGGAGTGGACTTACGTGTTTATTAAGAAAGTTAGTAAATATCATTACTGGTATTGAAATTGATAAAATTTGATATACTTTTTCAAAATTATCCCAATAATTATCATTGAAATTATAAAAAATGTTGAGTAAATAAAAATATTTGTAAAAAAAAAATAATTAATACCGATAAGGATGGAATCAAATGTTGGATAGAGGCACTCATAGTTTAGTGGAGGCATGTTCCCCCACTAAGTTTTTCAGATTATTATATATTTGTAATACTATATCATATCTTAATATTTTTTTTCATCTATTTCTTTCATAAGACTTTTTTGTGTTTTTTTAAGGATTAATCGTATGTACATTATACTTACATTAGTAATTAATGTATTTTTCTTTGAAGTTTTTTTTAATAAAAAAATTTGTATAAATGTCGCCTCCAATAAATAAAATTTATGGATCCGTTGCTTCAAATGCTTATAAAAATAATCATGATAATTTATATATATATATATATAGAGAGAGAGAGGAACAAAGGGAGTATATCACATTAATATATTAGGAAATTTTCTTGGTACCAACAAAAAAATATATTAGGAAATTAATACTTTCTTCCTCTCATAAAGATGGGAGTAACAAATTGTAACAGTCAAAAAATTAAGGAGACATGCATTTAATGGTTTATCTAACACATCAACCAATTATCGAACACCGAATTTAATATATTTTGCATTGATCAATCAATCACAATTTAAAGTTTAAAATTTCAAAATTTTTCATTTATTACATGGACAAAAAATTTTACTCCCTCTAGTCCTTATTATAAGCCCATATAATTTAGAAATTTAGAAATTTTAATATTGTTAATAGTATTGAAAATGTAAATATTTGGTATACTTTTTCTAAAAGTACCCCTATAATTATTATTGGGAATCTAAAGAGTGATGAGTAAATAGGAGTGTTTGTGGAAAAGAAGTAATTAATGTCATTGAAAATTGGAAATGAGACTTATATTAAGGACTAAAGAAAAATATTCAAAATGGACTTATATGTAGGACCAGAAGGAGTATCATTTTTTATCATCATTATGGAATAAGAGAATATTAATACAATAGTATGGACATAGGAAATTAATATACTCATTAATCAATGAAAGCTCAAACTATAAAAAATAAAATAAAATAAAATCATTCAAACTGTTTCTTTATGCTAATTTAATTAAGGAAAATGCTAACAAAGTGTTTTAAAAGTATTGTTTAAGTAAGTAAAAGAGATATCTTGAAAAATGATGCATTTAATATATTGAGAAGTGTTAAACTTAAGTTTTCAATATTGACTTATTTTTTTGGAATATTTAAACAATACCCTTAAAACACTTATTAGCATGATGACCCGTTAATTAATACTCCCTCTGTCCCTAATTATAAGGCTCTCTTAACACTTTTATTTTGTTCCTATTTATAAGGCCACCAATTTTCAATGAGCATTAATTATTTTTTTCCACAAACACCCCTATTTATTTAACACTTTTTAGATTCCCAATAATATTAATAGGGGTAATTTTGAAAATATATATCAAAAGTTCACATTTCCAATACAATTAACTAAATTATTTTACTTTCTTAATGGACGTGAAATCTCCCAATATGGTCTTATAATTAGGGACGGAGGTAGTAACAAGAATACGATAGAGTAATGGTTTTATCACTTCAGATATATGTTGACATTTTAAAATGATGAATTATTATGAGCCGTTTTTATAATTTTGGGAAATACTCCGTTGATAATGTGTGAAACTATTAGTAATAATAATATACTCCCTCCATTCCAAATTTTTTCACATTTTAGTTTTTTTTTCATTCAACATTTTTTGTCTTTTTATAATTTCAATGTATAAATATTTTTTTTTAATTTAACCCTTCATTTAAACATCATTAATTTATTTTTATTTTTTCTGTCATCTCTAAATCACCGTATATTAATTAATGGACATTTTTTCTAATAAAATTAAATAAATTTTCAATAAAAATATTTTAGACAAAACGCATAAAACTCATAATAA
Source organism: Crotalaria pallida (assembly GCA_037953625.1). Classification (NCBI taxonomy): domain Eukaryota; kingdom Viridiplantae; phylum Streptophyta; class Magnoliopsida; order Fabales; family Fabaceae; genus Crotalaria; species Crotalaria pallida. Next base: position 125,483,185 of record CM075653.1, on the reverse strand, counting down.
TCAACACTTTCTTAATACGTGTGCCTAAACTTTAAAGATAAAAAAATTTGGAATAAAATCCGCGTAAGTCAGCTCAGTTGGTAGCTGCAGGGACCTAGGTAGCTTAGACCCCCAGGTCCTAAGTTCTAGTCCTAGGTACCTCCTTTGTAATTAAAAAAAAGATTTGGAATAGAGGGAGCAATTATTACTTCAACAAAGGATAAGTGTTTAAGTGGGTGTACTGTAATCCAAATAATCATATATCAACTACCATGTCTTAAGATTTGGGAGTTGAAGATTTTGAAAAAGGTTTTATTGACAAAGGGAAAGCACATTTTTGTGCAAAAGACTTTATTTCAATTTTTAATTACTTTAATTACTTTTTTTTCATAAACACATTTATTTAAGCAACATTTTTTAAAATCTCAATGATAATTATAAAAATACTTTAAAAAAATATATTAAATATTATCAATTTTGATACAACAAATAACAATATTAGCTACTATTCTCAATATTAGTAAAAAGGTTAGTCAAAAATGTTTATATTTATGAAATAGATAGGATTGGCACATGGTAAGCAAAAGAAAATTGCATATATCATAGATCAATTTTTTTTTCTCCACTTCACTATTAAAATTTGGTTGATAAAGAAAATTTTTTTGGATAAGACAAAATTTTATTTTAAAAGTGAAAAAAAATATAAGGAATACTCCGTACAAAGAAAATACAAATTACAATACTTTAATGAGCGAAAAATAGAACCCCAAAAACATAACAGGGAAATACTGGAACATGCAACAATTATGAAGCTACATGCATATAAGAAAACACTTATCCAACAATTCAGCCATCCCAAAATAATCATGACCATTGATAATAAACAAAAGGCCACAAAACTATGAATCCCTAATTCTAAAGGCGATAGAATAACATGCTTTGAATTGGATTTGTTTGCTACTCAACAAGAGATATACACAACTTGTTAACCTTTTTTTTAATCATAGTCACGCTCTAATTTTTATCTTCTCCACTCATTCTTATATTGTTAATTTTTCGTTAATAAAAATAATGTTATTTCTCCAGCTTCAAATGTACCAAATTGCTGTCAATCAAATCAAACTCCACGCCTTTGCTTGTCGATAAAAGAAAATTGACAAGGAATCAAGAAACTAGAACACGTTTAGATTAACAGTGCTCCTCCACTAGCCTGTCACCACTCTCTCACATAACAACTAACACCGTGACTGACAGACTGAAGTTTCTTAATTTTTAAAGGAAATGAGAGAATTACATGCAGAAATTAATTTAGAGAATGGGTGGAAGAGAATTAATCTTACCTGTTCTTTTGGATTTGCCATCATCATCAAGAAGAGAACCCTCATTTTCAACAACTTGTGATTCAACCATCCTCAAAAAGAGCTCTTCAATATTATTGAAACTCTTAGCAATGAACAATGTTTTATTCTAAATCCAGAATGAAGAGTTTTGTTCACATGAGTTACCAAAAAGCAAGTATGAATCAATCAATATATTAATACGGAGTATATAAAAAAATAATTTGTTAAATTCTAGTAACATGTGATGCATGTTTTTTATTGATGTTTGACATTGTCCACCTCTGTTATTTAATTGTAACTGACTTTTAACTCATTTATTACTCTAAAATTGAAATAATAGCGGAAAAAGTGTACACCTTTCTGTTTGTTTGTTTTTTTTTTTTTAATGTAACACTTTCCTGCAACTCTATTACTATATTCCTGTTACTCGATCCGCCTCCAAACATAAGCACACAAAATTTTACGTGCATTAAGAAAATTAACAAAATTAGCTAATATTGTTAGTATTATGGGAAATGATGATATATACTACATCCGTCCTTAATTATAAGGCTCTCTTAGGAGATTTCACGTCCATCAAGAAAGTGGAATAATTTAGTTAATTGTATTGGAAATGTGAACTTTTGATATGTATTTTCAAAATTACCCCTATTAATATTATTGGGAATCTAAAAAGTGTTAAATAAATAAGAGTGTTTGTGGAAAAAAATAATTAATGCTCATTGAAAATTAACGTGGAGTTGAAATATTTCTTAATATTAAAGAAATAACTAAACTAACACAAAATACAAGACTTATATTTTATTTCCTGGAAATAAATATTCAAGCGTTACAGCAGTGATGTACTGCTACAACAATCTTTTTATGATAATGTGTGTGTGTGTGTTTTTTTTTTTTTTACGGGGGAAATCTCATCGTCATTATCGTAAATTGACGACTATGATGGGCAACCCCGCCTCCAGGTCATAGCCTGCAAACTACTCGGAGGAGAACAACCACTCCCGAAGGAGCGACAGGCCCATACCGCTGAGGTGGGATTCGAACCCGTGTCTTTGCGGATCGAGGACAAAGTCCCGAGTCAGGTGTGCCACACCTCATTCGTGTTAATGTGTATTTTGATAATGAATGAATGTGTAATTACCCATCTTTTCCTATAATTGTTAGTTCATACTTCATAGCCATCCTCTTGAACTGCTTAGTTGGTATGCATTCAAAAAACCATGTCCTCTTACACATTATGTGAATTTTTCATTCTGCATATTAAATTATGCCAAAGGTCTACCATTAGCTCTAACAGGTTTGGAGTCTTAATTGTGTCGTAGAGGTAAAGCAGAATGGATAAGTGCATTAGTTAAACTGAACAAAATTCCAAATAAATAAATATATGAAATACTTAAAATCAACTTTAATAGGTTTGAGGAGAATGAAATACTTAAAAGCAAGGTAGGTGACCATGTTGGGGTGAATCACCTCCTTTTAGGCATTAACAAACCCTAAATCATATCTAATTGTCTCCTTACTATTGAACCCATGAGAATTGGTATTGTTGTGCATGTGAAAAGCTCCAAAATTGACATCAAATTGTGCTGATAATCGGTTATGACAAAGGGTAACCGATTATTGGGATTCAGTTTTGAACAAACTGTGCAATTTTAAAATAGGATAACCAGTTATCCAAACTAGATAACCAATTATTTGGTCAGCACGATTAATATATGGATTCCCACGTGTGACATGTGGCATAGCATGAGCATCGCACGCACATCACACAAACATTGCACACATATTGCACACACATCATACAAACATTATTTGCAAGTATTTTATTCATTTTTTTATTTCCCATATTCTGCAACTATATAAGCGTTTTCCGTCGCAAACTTTATTTTGTATATTATTTTATAATGTATATAAATATCTTGTAAAGAGAACTCATTTCATTCACTATTTTAATTCAGGCAAACTTTCCTCTGAATATGGAAGAAAGTATCAACTGAGGGGCTTCCCAAGGTGTCATACCTAGTTACAACTTTCATGAGTTGCTTGGTATTGACGATATATAGGCTCCCCATAGTGCAGCCACATAGTGCTTTAGGTAGTATCATCGATAGTACGATGTAGGCTGCATCATTAAGATCATATATATCGGCATCCTCCTGGAACAAAGAGACCCCATGCCTTCAAGATGGTCACCTTTTCCTTACCACATTTTGAGCTGAACCAAAAGTGCTTAAGTTCTAAAAAGGCACTAATTGAGAAAATTGATTGTGAAATCTGTTGGTATGAAAAGAGTGAGAACCTTGATGCCTTGGAAGAAACTAAGGGAATAAAAGCAGGACAATACATATGCATACTCATCAACCTAAAGAGAGGGAAAGAAGATGCGGCCACCTCATGTTGTGGCCAGTAGGGATAATTTAACCTTGAAAGGAGACCTATCACATAATATAATTTTTAGCAAAAGCAACCCCATATGGGGAATTTCTTGTGCTAACATTTTTGAAATTGTCAGGTTACAGGCTGAGTCCTTGTGAGAAATCCTATTTGATCCCACTATCTTAATCAACATCAAGGAACTAGATGAATCTTTTCTGGATGGAAGGAGTGAAATTAATGACCCTCTCCTGAAAGGGTGGAGATTCGTAAAAGAACATCAAATGTCTTGTGGAAAGGAACCCTACAAAACTAGGTTCTTTTTCAGCTTCTATGCAAAGAGCATCATTAAAGGTGAGGTAATTGAGTTATCTTTTGCTATGTCTATCACTGATGTTGCTTATTTTCCTAATGGCCAAGGATTGGATTTGAGGTCAAATCCTCTCGAAATTGTGGCCTCTTTATCCCAAAGGAAGAGATTAATAATCCTCTACAAGAATTCCTTGGCTAGAATAGATCCTCCATCCATTCCTCCTGAGAGAAGGTTATCATAAAGAGAACCTATTTCATTCACTTTTTTAATTTAGGCGAACTTTCCTCTAAATATAGAAGAAAGGATAAACGGAAAGACTCTCCAAGGTGTCATACCAAGCTACAGCTTTCATGAGCTTCTTGGTATTGACGTTGTGCAACCACATAGCTCTTTGGGTAGTATCATCAATGATACATTGTAAGCTACATCATTGAGGCCATATATATCGTCATCCTCATGGTCTACTCTGACCATAGGAGGAGGAGGCGAGTGCTTCTCATTGTGGTCGTGGAGCTCATCTTCTTGGATCCATGCTTGTTTATGTGATTCGGGACTTGGACCAAAAGCGCAAAAAACGTATCGTCGGAGTCATATCATTGCTTATTAGCATCGGGAACTCGACTATGTCTTTTTCCTATCATGGTATGTATATGTAATAATTTAATATTGCAAATTTTTTTGTTTGAATTAATTATTATACCAACTAATATTTGATTTATGAATAGTATGACGCAGATACGGGTGGTTAGGACAAGTTAATATTTCGTTTTTTCGCCTCCTCTGCTTCCTTAGCTAAAGGTGTGTGTGTGGGCTAATAGGTTCATCCCATTCGTTTGCGGTAAGAACAAAATTAATAATATTTAATAATAATTTTTTGGCTTAAATACTGTTTTGGTCTTTTATCTTATATTTAGGTTTCAATTTGGTCCTTTAACTATTAAAATAGTCAATTTAGTCCTCTATTTTATAAAGTTTGTCAATGTTGCCCTTCTGTCATAACACCGTTAGAATTAATCGAAATATTCCAGATTCTCACCGGAGATTCCTTCAAACATTGCATGCGTTGACGATGGATTTTGCTACGGATTAGCGACAAATTTTTTAAAATATAATAAAAAAATTTGAAAAAATAATAAAAAAATCATTTTTAAAAAAAAACTGTAAAATAATTTTTAAAAAAAGACTGCAATTTATTTTTTTAATATTTTAAATATTTTTAAAAAACAATAAAAATTTTCATAAAAATTTTAAATAATCAGTAAAATATTTTTAAAATTTATGAAAATTTTATTTTTGCTTTTTTAATATTCTAAAAATTAATAGAAAATTCGTAAAAATAATAAAAAAAATTTAAAGATTATTTTTAAAAAAATCTGTGAAAAAAAAAGAAATTTTTTTATGATTTTTATGAAAAAAAAACGAAATTCGTTTTTAAAATATTTTACTGATTATTTAAAACTTTTCTGAAAATTTTTTCGCAGATTTTTTTTAGAATAATTTTTATGATTTTTTTTATTATTTTTACGAATTTTCTATTAATTTTTAGAATATTAAAAAACCAAAAATAAAGTTTTCATAAATTTTAAAAATATTTTACTGATTATTTAAAACTTTTCTGAAAATTTTATTATTTTTTAAAAATATTTAAAAAAAATTGCAGAATTTTTTTAAAAACATTTAACAGTTTTTTAAAAAAAAATATATGAATTTTTTTATTATTTTTCGAATTGTTTTATTATTTTTTAAAAATCCCGTCGCTAATACGTAGCAAAATCCGTCGCAAAATCTGTCGCCAACGCATGCACTGTTTGAAGGAATCTCCTATGAGAATCTGGAATATTCCGATTAATTATAACGGTGTTATGACGAAAGGGCAACATTGACAAACTTCATAAAAATAGAGGACTAAATTGACTCTTTTAATAGTTAGAGGACCAAATTGAAACCTAGATATAAGATAAAGGACCAAATCAGTATTTAAGCCTAAAAAAAATCTACAACATCTAGTATACCAGATCTTGCTAAGATCTACAACAATGAGAGACTTGTTAGAAAGTTAGCTAAGTAAAAAAGAAAGATAATTGAGGAAAAATATGAAAGTATGGTGTTATTACATTTGAGAAAAAAGATGTAAGTATTTTGTTACTTTTCAGTCAAGATAACTAGTTATCATGTTGTGGTAACCGCTTAAATACTTGATATATGGATTCTCACGTGTGACATGTGGTATAACATGAGTATCACACACATCACGCAAACATCGCACACGTATTGCACATACATCACACGAACATCACACAAACATTCTTTGCAATAATTTTATTCTACATTTTATTCTGCATTTTATTCCCCATATTCTGCAACTATGGATGTTTTCAGTTGGAACTAGTTTATAAAACATCATGACCGTTTAGAAGCTATTTGTTATATTGGAAATTGGAATTTAGCACAAGAGTACATTAGGCCATCGTGACAATCAGAGTGGGTGGGTGTATGTAAATTTAGCATAAAAATAAGATAATTATTAATTATTATTATTATTAAGAAGAAATGCATGAAAAAAATTAGGCTAAATTACTCATTTGGTCCCTTATCGTATTTTTCAATTTCAATTTAGTCCCTTACCTTTTTTTGGTTTCATATTGGTCTCTTATGTTTCTTTTCGCTGTCAATTTGGTCCCAAAATCACCATTCATCTTACGTGTCAATATCATATTGGTCCACGTATACATTGTTGGAGAGAGAAAGTAACACGGGTCCACAACATATTGGTCCACATAAAATGAACAGTGTTTATGGGACCAAATTGACAGCGAAAAGAAACATAAGGGACCAATATGAAACCAAAAAAATGCAAGGGACCAATTTGAAATTGAAAATAAGGTAAGGGACCAAATGAGTAGTTTAGCCTACTTTTTTCTTATTGGCTGCTCAAATCTAAGAAAGTTTCTTGACATTGTAGAGAAAATGGAACATCTTGAAGAAACCTTCTCCAAGGGACTGCCATAAAAGAACTGTCTCAGTCCATTGAATATCTAATTGGTTTAAAAATTTTATTCTTAGATTCTTCCGAAAAGCTTGAGCATCTCCCTACTGACCCTCACAAGTTGCAACACCTTACCAGTCTTAATCTCACCGGCTATAGCAAAATGCATATAAGCATTACATATACTCGATGTTCGTATGTAGCAAAATGAATATTAGCATTACAAATATTGCATTGGGTCCTCATTTGCAGGGGTTTGTTTTTAGTCCATTGAATTGGTTTTATGTAATTAGAGGAGTACTCCATTGATTTTAAGCTCACTTGGTCCAATGATAGAGTATTGAAATCTAACGTCGTACAAATACTTAATTTCAATGAATAAAGACAAAATATACAATTATTGGAAGGAAAAATAACTACATTTATATTTCAATTTTTTAGGACAATTCATCGATATCTTAACAACAAAATTACACCATGCTCTAAATAAAATTTATCAAGTAAAATTTTTAACATACTACAGACAAATTTATTAAATTCCCTATTCTCAAGACCACCTTATCATTCTTATCTTCAGGAAACTTATTGAGATCAAAGTCAACAAATTTCTTAATTTCCCTATTCTCACGACCACCTTCATCATCATCTTCAGGAACCTTATTAAGATCAAAGTGGCTATGGCTCTGGTACATGATAAAAAATAGCATGCACTCAATGCATGAGGTAATTTTTATCATTGATTTATTATTAAATATTAGTAATGGTTGAGATTAAAAGTAAATTACAAATAAAATGACAATTGTATCCTTTTACATTTAACCCCACTTTCACTCACCATGTCCAGCAACTGCCCCAGTCACACGGCCGCCACCACCACCGCCGTGTTGTAAGACTCAAGTTCAACATCAACCCTCACTTATTTTCATTTACAACCATCACCGTGTTGGAAGACCACGGTCACTCTCCGCCCCATGTTCTTCTTTTTCTGGTTATGGTGGAATGTGTTGCTCGAAATTGCTTTTACCTTCAGCCTTATATATCTTTCCCTCTGTATTGATGCGTCATGGCAAAGACCTCATTTGTCTTGCTGGGTTTGATGATAACGTGCACATCATTAATTGAGGAATAAATTGCTCAAATGGGTGTTCGTGTTCGTGTTCGTGTTCTTAGTGGTGGTGGTGATGTATGGCAGAAGCAGGATGAGGGGTTTCATGTCCTGCTATCGCCGTCTCAGGTGTTCAGTACTCTCTGTTATGGAAGAATGGAATTTGTTGTTGGTGAGAAGCATCCTGATTTGGTAATGAATCTGCAATTTGGTGGTGGGGTTGAGACTTGGGTCAACAACTGTTGGAGAGAGGAGGGGGGCTGAGAATGATGGGATGGTGGCGGAGAGTGGTGGTGGGTGTAGGTGGGGCGGATTTAGAGGATGGGGTGAGTTGTAATTGAAAGATAGGGATAAGGGTACAAATGGAAGTTTTCCCTTATGCATCAGTGCATGTTTTCTATTTTTATGCATTTGAGCCTCACCCGATCAAAGTCTGCAATTTTATTTTTCTTTAACAAAGGTGTAAGAGCCTCTTCATTATTCTCTAACAAAGGAGTATAAGTATCTAAATTCAGAACTTCAAGTTCCTTAGATTTCACTTTATCCTCATCATATGGGATTGCCTCAGCACCAGTCGTCCACAACCTTTACTTCCATTGGTGAATGTGGGATTTCCTCAGCAACTTCAAGGGAGTCTTCAACAACCTCTATCTATCTCCATTAATGAATGTGGGATTGCTTCAGAAACTTCAAGTGAGTCTTCAACAACATCTAACTCCATTGATGAATTTGGGAGTGCTTCCATGCCTTCGATTGACTCTTCAAAAGACTGGTTTATCTCCATTGTGTCAACACGTGATGCAATAGTATTTGTATTTAAAGGGAAAGCCATAAGAATGAAAATGGTTGTGGAATAGCTTCCCGATATGTAGTACCCAAGAAAATGAGAATTCAAAAGCCTCCGTGATTACTGTACTATGTGATACCCGAGAAGAAAGATGTGGGGAATCGGTGGGTAGTAATTGCTTTTTTTTTAAATGATAACATTACGTATTTTATTAGAGGTAATATGTTTCCCGGAAAAAAAATACAAAACGATCTATATATAGGATCAAAAATTTCTTTTAGAAGATGCCCTATATATAAGCTCGGAAGAAGTATAGAAGGTTTTAGAGAATATAAAAGGTTTTAGGGAGGAAAGAGAAAAATGGGGAAAAAAAAAGGAAGAGGAAGGAAAATTTGAGTAAAAAAGAATCATTAAAAATTTGGGATGACATTATTATAATAATGAGGGACAAAATATTTTCTCAGCACTAACTTATTATAGCCAAATAAAAAATTGTTGTAAGTTGTAACATTCTAACATTTCTCCATTTAAAAAAAAAAATCTACATTTCTCTGGTTTTTTTTTAAACAAAATAATTCTATGCTTATACCATTTTGCCTTCGTAACCTTCAGTATTTTTTGTGGACCCTCACTTTGAAACAATCGGCCATATGAGGGTTTTTTTTATTTAAGTGGGGTAATTTTGCAAACAATTTACAAAAATATGGTAGTTTTGAAGCTATTTACATAACATAGGGCAGTCAACAAAAATATTTCCAGAAATGGGACAGTCAAAATCAAATTTCAGCTGGTCAAACAAGTCATTCCGGATGACTTATCCTAAATGACACGTGTCACGCTCCCATTGGGTGTCTGGATTTTTTCTGGATAAAAAAGTAAAAAGAAAAAAAAGCCACCCGACATGCCCGCCACGTGGCGCAACCATGTGGGTTACGTTATTGTGGCTGACGCCACCTGTTGCGTCAACCGCAGTGACGCAACTCACCTGGTTGCGCCACGTAGCGCACCTGTCCCCCTGTCTCCCATGTGCCCAGCTGCCTTCCCCAGCCCACCGCACCTTCCCCCACTCCTAGCATACCTCCCCAACAAACCCAATAAATATATGCTTCCCACCCACTTCCCTTCATACTTCCTTCCGCATACTTCCATTATAAATAGAACCACATCCCCAGCTCCCAACATTAGTATACTCCAGTTAAATATATCTTCTTGTCATACATGATAGAATACATGATAATATTTGTATACCCAGCCCCCAATAAATACATGATAATACCTAAACATTAAATAATGTTATAAAACATAAAAAATAAATAAATGAAAGAATCACTAACTATGTACAAGTGCATAAAAATAAAAAGCAAAAAAATTTATATAAATAACAATGTCACACTCTATGTATTAATGCGTAAAAATAAAAAGTATAAAAAAAATTAAAAAAGAGTATTACTTCTTATAGACCAGTGCATAAATTTAAAATTACCAAAAATTAAATAAAAAATAATTATAGAAGGATAAAATTTTACCTCGAAAGATATACCGGAGATTTGTATAGATTGGTGATTCAGAAAAAAAAATAATATGACAAAAAGATATATTTAACGGGAGTATACGAATGTTGGGAGCTGGGGATGTGGTTCTATTTAGAATGGAAGTATGGATGGAAGTATGCGAAACGAAGTATGAAGGGAAGTGGTGGGAAGCATGTATTTATTGGGTTTGTTGGGGAGGTATGTTAGGAGTGGGGGAAGGTGCGGTGGGCCGGGGAAGGCAGCTGGGCGCGTGGGAGACAGGTGGCGTCAGCCGCAGTGACTCAACCCACCTGGTTGCACATGTGTCACTATTCATCCTATGTGGACCAATATGATATTGACACGTAGGATTAACATGACTTAGGAACCAATTTGACAACGAAAAAAATATGAGGGACCAATTTGACACCAAAATTACTTATAGGACCAATTTGAAATTAAAAAAATAAGATAAGAGACCAAATGAATAATTTAGTCGCATGTTTCGAGTCCCATGAAACCGGTGGGTATAATAACCTCATGGACTCGCACAAGCACGCTTTCAAGAATTTCATCTCATTTAAACCCTCGTAATCGAAAGCTCTCGTTATCATTATCAACACTTCCTTCATTATTTCTTGCCCCAAAAACTTCCTTCGCTATCTTTGTTTCTTCACTTTGGTGCTTCGATAGCAACCAGAAGAGCCATGTCATGGTAGCAGAACTTGTATCCCTCCCAGCCAATATTATATTGATTAGGCTTATCATATCTCTCACCATGATTTCATCATGCGCTGCCTCTAATAACCGTGACAACAAATCACTACTACCGTTATTGCAACTCTCGCTCGTATCTTCTTCTTATTGATTATCTCGTGCACGAGCCTAATAGCTTCTTTGAGTTTCGTTGCAAGTGAATGATTCCAATCAGCTTTGTAAAGACAATGTGATCAAGTGATGTAACCGGTTATCGTTTGTGTGTAACCAGTTACGGTAGTTAGTTAGTTAGTTTCATTTTTCAGTTAGTTAAAATTATTGTAAATTAAGTTAGTTGATTAGTTAGTTTTAGAGTTAGTTAGCTTAGATATTTTGGCGCCAATACAGTTGCTAGCTTATTAGTTCTCAGTTGTGTATATAAACCCTTGGTTCTTCGGTGTTCAATGAGAAACAACTTTTCTTTTACTCATTTCATTCATTTTGAGATTCTCTTATTTGATTCTCAGTTGTGTATATAAACCCTTGGTTCTGCTGTGTTTATCTGCTTGATTTTTATGTCACTGATTACTGCTTCTTCTCAATCGATTCCTTTGTGAATCAATCCATTTTGATTTCTTCTTATTTGATTCAATCGCGAATTTCATCAATCATGTTATGGATCCTTCAAGTTCTTATTTCATGCATCCAAATGAAAATCTTGGAACGATTTTGGTTTCTGTGAAGTTGAATGGGAACAATTATCACATATGGTTGAGATCCATGTCAATGGCTCTCAAATCGAAGAATAAACTTCAATTTGTTGATGGAACTTTGACGAAGCCTTAGATTCATGATCCAAACTATGCAGCTTGGGATCGATGCAACACACTCGTGGTTTCATGGCTGAATCAAGCTATGGAAGCTTCTATTGCTCAAAGCGTGCTATGGATGGAAATTGCATTGGAGCTTTGGCATGATCTAAAGGAACGCTAATATCAAGGTGATGTGTTTCGAATTTCAAAAAGAAGAATTATATGTTGCGTTTCTTTTAAGTCAAAGTACAGTTGAACAAGAACGAGGTCGATCCCACATAGACTTAGAGTAAAATTAAAATATTTGTTAAATAAAATTCTAATGTTGTAAAAAAGTTGAATGTGAAGGAGAGTATGAGAATAAAGATAAGCAAATAAACTTGTTTGAATGAATGATAAATGACTAAGGTTCAGAATCCATCAAGATTAATTATAACAATAATTATGTCAATTATTTTAGCCAATCAAATTACGCATGAACATATGCGGCTAAGCTAGTATTCATGGAAAATATATCAATAAAGCTCTTAAAACAAATAATATTCGAAAGGAGGATTATTCACCAAATTAATAACAATCATTAAATAAACAATTGTATCCCTAACATGAAATTACAATTGTTATTCAACAATTATTATTAACACTTAGATAATATAAAATAATTTCAAAGCATGAGAAAAGCATGACTAAACTCATCTAAGGCTCAATTATATTAAATAAGCGAGTAAATAAAACCAAATTAACAATTATCAATAAATTTGTAACATGGATAAAAATTAATTGACATAGTATTGCTAAAAAAATAATCAGGACTTCATCATCCCCTTAGTACAGGGAGTTTAGTAACTCATAGAAAAGAATTATAAAATAAATATATGTGTTTCTTTTCTTTTCTCTGGCCCTTTTTTTCCGAAATGCTCCTCCGCGACCTATTTATACTGAAAGAATGCTTGTTACATTCCTAAAATTCAGACTAAATTTTGTTTTGCAATAGGTTGTTTGTTACTAAACTTAGTAACAAGTTCTTTTATGGCCTTTGACATTCTTGTAACAACTTGCTGTTTACTTTGAAATCAAACAAACGCGGAGAGAACACGCCAATGCAAGTTTAATTTGTAACAACCCATAATTTTGTTTTGCTCCTCTTCTTCCGCAACCCTTTCGTTTTTCCTTCTTTTCCTCTTCTTTATGTTCATTTACTTCTTTTCTTTTTCTTTTGTTTATTTACCTGAAAAATAGATAATTTAATTAGAATAATTAAGTAAATAAATTTGTGTGTGTGTAAATATATATATATATATATATATATACCAAATGAATATACATATAATCAAAATATGCTTAATTAAAGAGATATATTAAGCAGTCTTCAATCTTTATTTCTAATTTATGATGATAATCACGTGTTTGATTAATATGCAAGGGCAATATAATTTTGTATCCAATTTATTTTGTGAATAGCGGTGCAAAATTACTTATGATTTACCATAAACGTTTAATAAGTTGTCGATATATAGAAATTAATTAGGATTTGATATAAATTACTATAATTAACTATTTTAAGTTATAATAATGTCTGTTTTATTATCAAATTATATGTAAAATTAGACTCTTATCACAACCCCCAATCAGCTTATTGCTAGTCTCTAGCAATATAAGCGATTTAAAATATAGATTAGAAAAAATTTCAAATTAATTTATCAATCATTCCAACTCAAGAATATTAGTCATATACCAAGACACAATACTTGATTCTTTTATCATCAAACTCAGTAAGAAAAGTAAATGCCACTAATCTCAATGATATTTGAAGAATGTACATGTCATGAGTCAATAGTTATGTCAAGCATTTCAAAAAACTAGCATGGTATATAATCAAAGGTCGTACATGAGCAAAGATCAACATATCAGTCTTATTCAAATGTAAACATGCATATGTTGGTAGACTTCCTCTTTGATTTCTCTCTATTCGCTTAAGTGTTTGTAGGGACAATATTTCACTCCAATACTTATTATGAAAATGCATTATCATAAACTTGATTATACACCAAATCTCCACCATTTTAGAAATATGCACACATGAATCAAAAGGTCTTTATCAAGGTTGTAATGGAGCTCGGCTCAAGGTAGGATGAAATTGATAATTTAAGTTAAGATCCAAAAACCAATAGAGCATTGAGATTTAAACTGGGTAATCAAAACATTAAGGATCCAGAAGGTCCTTGAACATTACTTCTCATACTCCACTTTAATCGTCTTATTCTTGATACCTTGTGTTTGAAACTTTGATTTCATCATAATTGTATTTTACTTTTTTTTTTCCGGTCCAACAAGAACCAATTATTTTTATTGCTTTCCACTTTCCTTTTTCTTTTTTCTTTCTTTCTTTTTTTTTTTGCATACAACCTTTACATTCCATAGTAGCATACCCACATTGATTGCATCATATATTTCTCGCAAAACCCATTAAATTCTTCTCAATGCTCTACTAGTCCTTAGACGGGTAAAATATAAGGATAAAATGATCAGGTTAGGGCTCATACATAAGGTTTAAGTGAAGAAAAAGGTAAAAGCTCAAATGGGTCACCTAAAGATTAAATTATATAAGAGTTGGCTATTTAGGCTAAGTAGGGTAACAATCCTAATTGCCTTTCTCATTTTCATGTATACATATATCAATCTGATCTTGACATGGTTCAAAGCAAATTTAAAAATGCACAAACATATAAGTACCACATCACTCATCAAATGAAAAGATTGACATGAATGTCTCAATCTATTTTAGGCTCAAAAGCTCACATGGCTAGATATTTGCCTACCAAACATACATGTATTACTTTGAAGTCCAACTATCAATGCTGATTAGAGCACATACGACAAATTATTTCATCCTTGTCTCTTTTCATGTTTTATTAGTCAAGATCATGACGCATACATTCCTTTATTCCATTGAAACGTATTTTTGGTAAGATGAAGATAAAAATAAAATAAAAAAATAAAAAAAATATCAAAAGTAATATATTGAGGATATGAGTAACATGTAGATGGCACCACCCCCAATCAAAATCAAACATTGTCCGCAATGTTAAAAATTCTATCCAAATTAATGAAATAAGCACAATTAAGTTTCAATAATATTAATTGGGACAAATAAAGGATGATAGGTTAGGTTGCATATACTTGGAAGCTTGGACAATTCAGATGAGAATAAATGAGAATAACTACATAGTGACAATTATTAATAATGATAAAAATAAAAAAAAATTAAATTATTAATTTGTTTTTCATTTTTTTAAGTGTGCCGACTCTAAACAACAAACATAAAACACGTAACTCAATTTTGGTAGACTGGATCGTCTAATAAAGTCTCATCTATTTGTGGATTTTTCAACTCGAGATATGGTTTCAAGCGTTGTCCATTCACTTTAAAAGTACTACCATCTTTGAGATTTTCTATCTCAATAGCACCATGGGGGTAGACAGTTTTCACAATAAATGGTCCAGACCACTTGGATCTTAATTTTCCTGGAAACAAATGTAAGCGAGAGTTGTACAAAAGCACTTTTTGACCAGATTGGAATGATTTCTTATAGATGTAATTATCATGTACTCTCTTCATCCTATCCTTGTATGACTTTGTACACTCATAAGCGTCATCACGGAGTTCTTCCAATAAGTTTAGATTTAGTTTTCGCTGCTTACCTGCTTTATCTACTCAAAATTAAGATGTCTGATTGCCCAATATGCTCTATGCTCTAATTCAACAGGGAGATGACATGCTTTACCATAAACAAGTCTATATGGAGACATCCCAATAGGAGTCTTGAATGCAGTGCGATATACCCATAACGCATCATCAAGACGCAAAGACCAATCCTTCCTGGAGGGGTTTACTGTTTTTTCTAAAATTCTCTTAATCTCTCTATTAGAGACTTCAACTTGACCACTGGTTTGTGGATGATAAGGGGTATCAACCTTATGAGTAATGCCATATTTTTTCATTAAATTCTCGAATGGCCTATTACAGAAATGTTTACCCCCATCACTAATGATAGATCTTGGCGTTCCAAAACGAGAAAAAATATTTTCCTTCAAAAATTGAATTACTACTTTGTGATCATTGTTTCTACAAGCCTTAGCCTCGACCCATTTAGAAACATAGCCAACACCAACCAAGATATAAAGATAGCCAAAAGAGTTAGGAAAAGGGCCCATAAAGTCGATGCCTCAAACATCAAAGACATCAACAATTAAAATAGGGTTTAAAGGCATCATATTTTTTTTACCAATGTTTCCCAATTTTTGGCATCTTTCACAAGCAACACAATAAGAATGACAATCACGAAATATAGTAGGCCAGTAAAAACCACATTGAAAATTTTTTGCAGCTGTTTTTCTACCACTAAAATGCCCACCACATGCATGATCATGACAAAAAGATATGATATTTTGTTGCTCCCATTCAGGAATGCATCTCCTGATGATCTGATCAGGAAAATACTTAAACAAATATGGATCATCCCAAAAGAATTGTTTTACTTTTGAAAAAAAATTTATTTTATCTTGTTTAGACCAATGGGATGGCATTTGTTCAGTAACCAAATAATTCACAATATCAACATACCATGGGGCTTCTGAAACCTGTAATAATTGTTCGTCAGGAAAAAATTCTAAAATAGGCAAGGAATCATTATCATGCTCAATTATCAATCTGGATAAATGATCGGCAACAACATTTTCCGCACCCTTTTTATCCCTGATCTCAATATCAAATTCTTGTAACAGTAAAACCCACCTAATGAGTCTAGCCTTTGCATTGGCTTTAGAAAAAAAATATTTTAATGCAGCATGATCAGAATATATCACTATTTTAGATCCAATAACATATGATCTGAATTTTTCTAAGGCAAACACAATGGCAAGTAATTCTTTTTCAGTGGTGGAATAGTTCAATTGGGCAGCATTCAAAGTTTTACTTGCATAACAAATCACATGTAGTAATTTATTTACCCTTTGCCCTAAAACAGCACCAATAGCAAAATCAGAAGCATCACACATGATTTCAAAAGGCAATGTCCAATCAGGCGGTTTAATAATAGGAGCGGAAGTTAATTCATGTTTTAGTTTTTCGAAAGATTGCAAGCATGCATCATCAAAATTGAATGGAACGTCCTTACCAAGAAGATTACATAATGGTCTTGCTATTTTACTGAAATCTTTGATAAATCGCCTATGGAAACCCGCATGTCCTAGAAAAGATCTAATTTCTTTCACAGAAGAGGGAGGGGGAAGATTAGATATTAGATCAACTTTAGCTTTATCGACTTGAATTCCATCTTTAGAAATAACATGTCCAAGAACAATACCCCTTTTAACCATGAAATGACATTTTTCCCAATTAAGCACAAGATTCTTTTCTTTACACCTAGCCAAAACCAAAGCTAACTGATGCAAACAATCCTCAAAAGTAGAACCAATGACAGAAAAATCATCCATGAACACTTCCAAAATTTTACCAACCATATCAGAGAAAATGCTAATCATGCATCTTTGGAAAGTAGCAGGTGCATTACATAACCCAAAAGGCATGCGACGATATGCAAAGGTACCAAATGGACAAGTAAAAGTGGTATTACCTTGATCTTATGGTGCAATAGGAATTTGATTGTACCCTGAGTATCCATCCAAAAAACAATGATATGAATTGCCTGCAAGTCTTTCCAACATTTGGTCAATAAAAGGGAGAGGAAAATGATCCTTTTTAGATGAAGCATTTAATTTTCTATAATCTATACACACCCTCCACCCTGTTTGAACTCTTGTTGGAACTAACTCATCAGCATCATTTTTAATCACAGTTACTCCAGACTTTTTAGGGACAACCTGCACAGGACTTACCCACTCACTATATGGTGTGGGATAGATAATCCCAACATCTAATAACTTCAAAACCTCTTTCCTAACCACTTCCTCCATGATAGGGTTCAAACGCCTTTGGGCCTCTCGAGAGGCCTTAGCGCCCTCTTCTAAGTGTATTCTATGCATCACAACTGAAGGGCTAATACCTTTAATATCTGCCACTGACCACCCAATAGCTTCCTTATGTTTCTTTAAAACATTTAATAATTGATTCTCTTGTGAATCATTTAAATCAGAAGCTATAATAACTGGTAAAGTCTCATTTGAGCCTAAAAACACATATTTTAGAGACTCTGGCAAGGCCTTCATCTCCAACTTGGGTGGTTGAATAATAGATGGCAGTGGTGGGGATGAGGACAAGGGGATTGGTTTGAACTTTGGTTGCCATTTGTTAACATTCATTAATGGGACAGAATCTAATAACACATTTGTGTCCTGAATGATTGAATCAATATCAAATTCAACATTAAAATTGTTCAAACATGCCAACAGATTGGCATCAGAAATAGAATGCATAAATGATTCATCTGATAGACAATCGATCAAATTCAATTCTTGTTCCTCATTATCACTTTCATCAATCATTTGTTTACTGATATGAAAAGCATTTAGCTCAACAGTCATGTTCCCAAATGATAATTTCATCACACCATTCCTACAATTAATCAATGCATTTGAAGTAGCTAGGAATGGGAGACCTAAAATTATATGAATAGGGGGACAAGGATCACAAACAGGTTCAGTATCAAGAACAACGAAATCCACAGGAAAGTAGAAATTCTCAATTTTTACCAAGACATCCTGAACAACACCCCTAGGGAACTTAATGGATCTAACAGCTAATTGGAGAGTCATTCTAGTAGGCTTCAAGTCACCTAAACCTAATTTCAAATAAACAGAATAAGGCAATAAATTAACACTTGCACCTAAATCTAGTAAAGCTTTCTCAATATAATGATCACCAATTTTGCATGCAACAGTAGGTGATCCAGGGTCTTTATATTTAACAGGATATTTATTGAGAATTACTGAACTTACGTGTTCAGTCAAAAATGCTTTTTTCGGAACATTAGACTTCCTCTTTTGAGTGACTAAGTCTTTTAAAAATTTAGCATATGCAGGTACTTGTTTAATAGCATCAAGAAAAGGCATGCTAATCTGTACTTGCTTAAAAATTTCTAAAATATCACATGATTGTAGCGCAGCCTTAGGATTGACTAGTCTGTGAGGATAAGGAGCCTTAGGCAAATATTGCCTAATTTCATGTTTTATAGCTTTAGGAGAAGATATATCAACTACTGGGGCCACTTTAACTTCATTTGAAGTACTCTTCTCCTCAGATTTATCATCTTTTTCCTTTTTGTTACCTCTTGAAGGGTCTCCAACATGATTGTCTATTTGTTTTCCTGACCTGACGGTGGTGATGGATTGGACTTGCTCATGCTCCCCACTAGAGCTTAATGTTCCTTGAATTGCATATTGCCCCTTGGGATTTGGTATGGGTTGACTTGGAAATGTGCCCCTCTCCCTTTCAGACATCTGAGTAGCCAACTGACCAACTTGAGTCTCTAACTTAGCAATGGAATTAGAGTGTACCTGGGTAACATTTTTCATTTCATGCAAAATTGCTTGATTGGAGTTTCTCATCTCTTGCATGAATTGACTAAGAGTGTCCTCCAATGCTGGTCGTTGCTGGGGCTGCTGGAATTGAGTGTCGCGTTCCATAATTTGACCACTTGAGCTATCTGCAAAATTATTGGGCTTCCAGGAAAAATTAGGGTGATTCCGAGCATTAGGATTATAATTATTTGAATATGTATTGTCAAACGATCTCCCTATTGCATTTCCCTCTTCAAGAGGACTATCGGTAATAGGTGGATAAGAAGGACATAGAGAACTGCCATGCATAATACTTCCACAAAAATCACATTTTTCTAGTTTGTCATGACTAGTCTTACTAACGCCCGTATTTAGTGACAAAGACTTAACTTCTTTTGTGAGAAAATCTAGTCTAGCTTTGATGTCAATCTCGTCACTAACCTCAAATAAAGATCCTCTTTTTGGTTGGTTTGATCTATCTTTACGATTAGTAAAATCCCATTGTTGAGAATTCTCTGATAAATCCTCAAAAAATTGGTAAGCCTTTGTTGAGTTCATATTCAAAAATCTACCATTTTTCATAGTTTCAACAAAGACCCTATTTGAATGTGTTAGACCATTGTAAAAATATTGTACAAGACGCCATTTTTCAAAACCATAGTGAGGGCACCTTGCAAGCAAATCTTTAAATCTTTCCCAACTTTCATAAAAATTTTCATCATCCGTTTGGCAAAAATCTGAAATTTTCCTTCTCAAAGAGTTTGTTTTGGACATGGGGAAAAATTAGATAAAAACTTTTGACATAATGTTTCCCATTTTTTAATAGAATCAGAAGGTAAAGAGTTCAGCCAAACTTTTGCTTTATCCTTCAACGAGAAAGGAAAAAGAAGCAAATGTATAGATTCATCAGTAAGCTCTTCGAACTTGAATGTTCTACACATTTCCAAAAAATCTTTAACATGCAAGTATGAGTCTTCCCTGTCTAAACCATGAAAAATTGGAAGATTATTTAAAATATGATGCGTAATTTCAAAATGAGCAGCAGTTGTTTCAGGTAAAACAATGCATGAGGGAGGATTAACAGATATAGGACAGAATAACTCCCTGAGAGGTTTTTGTCCATCATCTTGCGTAACCAATTCGATTTTCTCTTTTGGTTCTGAAACAACTTTCACTAATCTGTTCGTATGATTGCAAGTCCAACTTATCATGTACTGACAACACAATAATACATAAAGAAATAAAATTAAATCGTTAATTATGAGGTTCGGACAAAAGCTGGACACAAATAAAGTGGGGCAATGGCAAAATAAAGCACATGAATTTATATTGTTAACGTATAGCAAGGTCCACGTGCATGAGATACTTTTATAACAGCCAGTAATTTCTAAAAAAAATGGAAAAATCTAATTTAACAAAAATCTAATTTTAACAAACTAAGTCCCCGGCAACGGCGCCAAAAACTTGTTGCGTTTCTTTTAAGTCTTAAAATATGCTCGCAAGTGCACGAATCGTACAGAAGTACAGTTGAACAAGAACGAGGTCGATCCCACAGAGACTTAGAGTAAAATTAAAATATTTGTTAAATAAAATTCTAATGTTGTAAAAAAGTTGAATGTGAAGGAGAGTATGAGAATAAAGATAAGCAAATAAACTTGTTTGAATGAATGATAAATGACTAAGGTTCAGAATCCATCAAGATTAATTATAACAATAATTATGTCAATTATTTTAGCCAATCAAATTACGCATGAACATCTGCGGCTAAGCTGGTATTCATGGAAAATATATCAATAAAGCTCTTAAAACAAATAATATTCGAAAGGAGGATTATTCACCAAATTAATAACAATCATTAAATAAACAATTGTATCCCTAACATGAAATTACAATTGTTATTCAACAATTATTATTAACACTTAGATAATATAAAATAATTTCAAAGCATGAGAAAAGCATGACTAAACTCATCTAAGGCTCAATTATATTAAATAAGCGAGTAAATAAAACCAAATTAACAATTATTAATAAATTTGTAACATGGATAAAAATTAATTGACATAGTATTGCTAAAAAAATAATCAGGACTTCATCATCCCCTTAGTACAGGGAGTTTATTGTTAAAAAAATAATCAGGACTTCATCATCCCCTTCAGAATTATAAAATAAATATGTGTTTCTTTTCTTTTCTCTGGTCCTTTTTTCCCGAAATGCTCCTTCGCAACCTATTTATACTGAAAGAATGTTTGTTACATTCCTAAAATTCAGACTAAATTTTGTTTTGCAATAGGTTGTTTGTTACTAAACTTAGTAACAAGTTCTTTTATGGCCTTTGACATTCTTGTAACAACTTGCTGTTTACTTTGAAATCAAACAAACGCGGAGAGAACACGCCAATGCAAGTTTAATTTGTAACAACCCATAATTTTGTTTTGCTCCTCTTCTTCCGCAACCCTTTCGTTTTTCCTTCTTTTCCTCTTCTTTATGTTCATTTACTTCTTTTCTTTTTCTTTTGTTTATTTACCTGAAAAATAGATAATTTAATTAGAATAATTAAGTAAATAAATTTATGTGTGTGTAAATATATATATATATATATACCAAATGAATATACATATAATCAAAATATGCTTAATTAAAGAGATATATTAAGCAGTCTTCAATCTTTATTTCTAATTTATGATGATAATCACGTGTTTGATTAATATGCAAGGGCAATATAATTTTGTATCAATTTTTTTGTGAATAGCGGTGCAAAATTACTTATGATTTACCATAAACTTTTAATAAGTTGTCGATATAGAGAAATTAATTAGGATTTGATATAAATTACTATAATTAACTATTTTAAGTTATAATAATGCCTATTTTATTATCAAATTATATGTAAAATTAGACTCTTATCATTATACACTCTTAAACAAGGAACTGTGACTATTGTTGAGTATTTTACTCAATTAAAAGGATTATGGCAAGAATTAGAGAATTTTAGACCTATTCCTAATTGCTCTTGTGAATTTCCATGTGGTTGTGAGCTTATAGTCTTATACCAATTATTAAGTCATATAGAAATGATGATCATGTAATTCGATTTCTCGAAGGCCTGAATGAACAGTATACTCATGTGAGATCTCAAATCATGTTGATGGATCAGATGTGAACAAGGTGTTTTCTCTGCTGATTCATCAAGAGAGACAAATGAAATCAGGATTTGATGAATCCAAACTTGTTGCACATACTACCAGTAACAGTAATAGAGGAAGAGGTAGAGGAAGGAACTCATATGGTTCAGGATCCACTAATTATGGTTCTTGCAATTCATCATCTGGTAGAGGAAGAGGTCAAAATATTAGAGTGTGCACCTATTGTGAGAGAACAGGGCACACAGAGCAAACTTGCTTTAGACATGGTTTTCCCCCACACTTCAAGAATAACAATACTATGAACAATTGTGTTGGTGTAGAGGATGACAGTTGTGATGAGAATGAAGAGGTATCTTCACAGAAGGAAAACAATGATGGAGCTGGACTCTTGTTCACTCCAGAGCAGCATAGAGCATTACTTGCTTTGTTGCAATCTCAAACTCAATCTCAGTAAAGGAAGTCTTCCAATTCTGGTTCACATTATGTTAATCAGTTGCTTACCAAGTCTCCATCTATCACCAACAACACTAGTATAGTATCTGCTTTGAAAAACAATCTAAAAACATTTGATTGGATAATGGCTTATTTATGTAAAAATTTTTATATTTTGGTTTTTGTCCTACCGTCAACAATTTTCCGTAAGACAATTGGGTAACGGCCAAATCCGAACACAAGTCCAAAACACATCTCAACCTCAACTTACCAATGGGCCTGAAGCTGTTTGAGACTCTTCGGGAAGCTTTCATATATATAGACTATTTCTTTTATATTAACACCCGATGTGGGATTTCAGTGCGCCAACATTTATACAAAATAACAATTCGACCTTTAATTATTTTTGGCCTTAATTTCTTTTTTTTTTTTTTACATATTTTTGGCCTTAATTTCAATCCTTCATGATGTAGGAACAAAGAAAGTTGCATCAAATTGTCAATCCATTGGCAAAGTTAATATATATCAACAAGAATCAATGCAAAATGGAAGGAGTAAGTGGTCAGTGAAGATGGTCCAATGAGTGCTTGGTTTATTGGATTGTGCTGTGGTGCACAATCAAATTGTGAATACAAGGCTCAAGCAAGCAATGTTTTTGTTGCATCAAAAACCAGTATTACAGGGAAACAAGCATATTGGAAGAATAACAGTGGTCAGAATGGTAAGTAGCAGAGCACCAAAAGAAATTAACTACAAAAACAAGTTGCATGTAACTCTCTATTGAAGTGTAGAATGGGCCATCAACTTAGATGCAAGTGAGCTTCGTTTTATAAGATGGATGCTGCAAAAATAAAACCATAGCAATCTTTTCATCATTTGAACTTAATGTATGGGTCCATAACATCAGTCTTTGCTGCTGCGTGCAAAATTCTTGCAAGCAAGTGGAATGTCCACTGATTATCATCAAATCAAGGTTAATGCTAGTGATACTTCATGTGACACATAAATAGAAAGATTGTAGTTACCACCACAAACTAGAAGAAGAGCACATGGTTGTGAAAGTCAAGAGATGCATCATTCTATTTGTTTCAGCTTCTGAAATATCAGAAAACAATTGAGAATGCAAAATTAGGAGTTGCATAACCAATGATAATGGCATGACTTTTACTATTAAGAACCATGATTTTCAGCTCAGCAAATCAGCTTGAGTAATATATGTTCAATTGCATATGTATGAGTAAAGGGGGAATAACTTTTCTGTAACAAGAACAAAATAGTAGAGACTTTTTCCTTTGAAGTGTTATCCCAAAAATGGCTCAAGTTATAAGAGGTGCCACCAAATTCAAGTACAGGGAAGGGAAGGAAGTTCCATTGTTTAAGAGATAGCTTGTTTGATGTTCTCCAAATTGAAGACTCTGACTGTTTACCACAGTGACAAGCTCGAACGCAAACTTCCAGTCTCATGCGTTACAGACCTTGTGCTTCTTGTTGAAGTCTCACATCGCTATTTTGTAAGAGTGTTTGGGCATACTGAAGTCCCATATCGGGGGTTATTATAAACAAAATAGTCTATATATATGAAAGCTTTCGTAAAAGGCTTAATAAGTTGTAGTCCTACTCGAAAGTCAAGCTCAAGATGTGTGCTGGGCCATGGTTTAGAGTTGGCCCGTTTTTCAATTGCCCTAGTCAACTTCCACTATCCATATTTTAGACACATGTGGCAGTGCAGATAACGGAAAATTGTTAACGGTAGGACCAAAATTTAAAAATTTTTAAGGACCAGTCAAGGTCAAAAAAAGTTATAAGGACCAAATTCAAAAGAGCCTCAACTTATAAGGACTAAAATCATAAATAAGCCTAAAAAGTTATTCAATTTAGGCTTATTTATGGTTTTGGTCCTTAAAAGTTTAACGTGTTTTGGTTTTAGTCCTTAGAAATTATTTTGATCGGGACTAATCCTTAATTTTTCAAACATTTTGGTTTTGGTCCCCTCTGTTACAAAAAATCAGTTATTTGCTGACATGGTTAACGAAAATCATAGCTGCCACGTGGTGTGAGATGGCGTCAAATAAGTGATGTGATATGGATGATTCAAACCCATGAACCTATTTGGTGTCACCTCAGATTACATGGACTACTGATGTGATATTATGTTAGCCACACAAACAAATAACATATTTATTAAAGGAGGGAACCAAAACCAAAATGTTTGAAAATTTAAGGACTAGTTCCGGTCAAAATAACTTCTAGGGACTAAAACCAAAACACGCGGAACTATTAGGGACTAAAGACATAAATAAACCTTCAATTTATTTGGCAAAACTATTGGTCCCTTAAGTTATTTTTGGGTTACAAATCAGTCCTTTAAGTTTTTTTTTTTCAAATAAGTCTTGTAAGCTGTTATCTTCGGACAAATCCATCTTTTCCGTTAGGTGTCACTCAATTGATGGTGCTAAGTGTTAAACAAATCGTTTAATGATTTTTTTTTTAATTATAGTGTCATGTATCACTTAACAGAGAAAACTAATGGAAATTACTAATTTGTTGCAACTTACCGAACTTATTTGCAAAAAAAAAAAAAAAAAAAAAAAAACACTTAAATGATTGATTTGTAACCTAAAAATAACTTAAAGGACCAATCTAATGGTTAATTTGTAACTTAAAATTAACTTACATGACATTTTAAATGGATCGGGTAGATATCCATCCAATAAAAAATACTTAATGGATGATTATATTGGTTTTTTATTTTTTATTAACTCTTGGATGGATTGAATTTGTTCAATTGATTTTAAATGGATATAAATGAATTCAAAAATATCTTATTTTTTGGTCTCTTAGGTATCCACCGACACGAACACGATGACTAATATTTCGGATATGATTCGGCCTTTTCAGGGGTTACCCTCCTAACTGAAAATTCTTGACATTTGCAAGAGTTGAAGATCGAATCTCCAACCACTTATTCAAGTGACACCCCACATCAACTGTACTAACTTCAGGTCGTAAAATACATCTTATTTAGTCCATTATGATCTACCTCCAAATCTATCCATCTGCCGGTCCGTCACCAAGAGATCGAGAATAAAGCTCAACGGAGTTAGAGAGAATCGTCATCTGGGTCAGAGCAATTATCTATGGAAACAATAAGACTTTCAGCCTAACCTGCAATGCAAATCCCATTCTCGTAGTGTTGGAGTCTTGACTTTGGCTACTAATAATCATTGGTAGTTAATATATTTCAGTAACTAAAGTTACCTATGTGCATCCCAATTAACTGCAGCAATTTTCTGACACTAAGAGCATGTTTGGTTCAGGCTTATAAAATCAATTCTGACCCCAAAATCACGTTAGAACATAAACAACTATTAATAACATTGACATTTCAGAATTGATTCTGATTAACTCACCGCAGAACCAAACATGCACTAAATAGGAACTCTAATTGGATAACTGTATAAATTATGCCATTATTCATTTTTCTTAAACAAGTACTTTATTTCAAAATCAGTTGATCAAGCGAAATAAATTTTCTAATTTTCTTTAAGGGGAGTAACACAATAAGTGGACGGTGTACCCACACAAGCACATTACATTAAGTTCAACCATTCACCCTTCTTTCATCATTTTCATGCATAATCGGTCCAACAGCAAAATAAGGTTAAAGAAAACATAACATTAAATCCTACCTCTTGAGCAAGTCTTGATTGTTCTATAGAACTAGAATGGGATAGCAGGAAGCTTATATAAACAGAAGAACCTACCTAATGAATCATAGCTCTCTTGAATTTGTATATTCTAATATTTATTTATTTTTTTTCTGAAAGAGAAAAAAAAAAGCCAGAATGCTAAGTGAAAAAAAGTTAATATGGCCTCAATCATTGCAGAGCATTTCATACAACTCAAAGAACACCCTTGCTCAGAAGCATATCATAGATTCTGTCAACCTTGCTTGGATCTACCTTAAACAGTGTATGTGCATCAGATTTCTTGGTCACACTGCCCTTTGAAATTTCTGAAGACATGACCTGTAGCATTTTGAGATAGTGTGATGGTAGTACTCTGATCTCATTACAAAGCTTTTTCTCCTGCAAATTAATGATTGTCAAAGAACAAATCAGATAAAACACTCTTCCCAACCCCATCCCCCAAATGAATAATAAAAGGGATTTAGAGGGGGGCTTTGTTGTCCTAAAGAAGTGTGTCACTATATGACACTTATTTTGATTGGTCAAGAAAATATTAAGTGATTTGATATTCAAATGAAGTAATTCAAAATTATATTTTCTTGACCAATCAAAATAAGTGGCACAAGTTGTAGGACAACATATGTGATCTTAAATAAATAAATAAATCCCATTACAGCTTTACAGAAAACAGTAACATAAAAATACAATTAAAGTGACGGAAAACATGAGGGAGATTTCTCACGGGTTCCGAAAGCAATTCAGCCCCAGCAAAATCACTTATATCCCATTCTTCTAGGGACCTTGAGATAGCTTGTATGGCAGGCGAATCCTTGACACCGGAAAACGGAGCTGAAGTCCCCTTCTGAAGACCCCGTGGACTGCAATCAAGGTCTCTTTTGATAGAATTTGGCCTCAGTAAAATCTTAGCACTTGTACCGATCTGACTACTTTCCTTACAAGCACTTTTTTCGGCTTCCTTTGTTCGCTTATCTTCAACAAATCGATTAGCTTCAGCAGCAGTTCGACAGCCAGCAGTTCGAGCTTCCTATAAGAAATTTCAAATGGAAATGGCATCATATCAGCACAACACTTGAGATAGGCAATGATTAGTGTTCAAGACCAGCTCAAAGGCCCAGTCTAGTATGGCCGACCGAATCATGTCCAACTTGACTACCTAGCTATCAGAGCTGGGCCCAATAGGCCCATACCTGTAAGACCAACCAGGTACCAAGCAACCGGATCAAGCCTGACCCACATGCCTATTAGGCGACATGTTGTAGTGGGCTGTGATTGACACCGTGCCCAACCAGCGCAGGATATATCCTCCAACGCAGACGGGCAGCCACATTTGAGGTGATCCAGTACTCCTCAGGGGTCCATGTATAACCCACACCCAATCCGGTCAACACCCAATCCAGCTCGGCCAACACCTTGCTGAGCTCGGACAGTACAATTAGTATAATTTGCTAAAATTCAATAAATCCCCTACAATCATTGGTCATCTACAAAATTCCTCACATTTCGTATATGACTAAGAGAATCTCCAATGAGTGTTGCAAAGAATTTTGGGCAACTGTTGCATAAGAGCATCTCCGATGAAGGTTGCACATAGTTGCAAAGAGCTTTGTCCAACTATTGCACAAGAGTTGCATGGTTGGAGAGGTAAAACATATTTTGAGATGTATGCAATGGACTTAATTATATGTGACATAATTAATGATTTCAAAACCAAAACCACAAATGGTTTAATTTTTACCTATTTGATGAACTTTTTAAGAGATTTGAGTTGCATACATTAATGATGTGGGATAGTAGGGCCCATGTATGTGGAAACTTGGAGGTCTCCTAATGGCCAATAGGTTTCAGATCATTTTTTCAGCCACTGATCATTTTTTTCAATGACCAATAGCTCAGATCAAAGGTGCATCCACGCACCTTTTTTGGCAACGAGCATGATAGACGGAACCCCACCCCAATATCCTTTTTATACAAGAGAAACTCTCTTACAATATTTACAAATATAGCATGTCGACATAGAAACATGTGTAATAGAATGTAATACCCTATTACCTGTAAATCTTGTATTCTTTTGACAAGTCGATGTTCTTCAATAATATTTTTTAGCAACTCCTTATGCTCTTCTTTTGAGTGAAACCGCATGAAGACCTTGTAGCGCTTACATATTTCAAGTTCTTCAGGTGAAAGAGATTTCTCAAAAGGATCCAGTGAAAGTAAATTTCTTTCAAGTATAAAATCCTTTCTGCGCTTTCGCTCATTTAACCTGTGCAGAAGTTTCTCATACTTTTATGGAGGAAAATGGATAGTAGAACTGAAATTCAAATTTATACCAAAAGATATGGTATACAGGATTTTGGAAATACGAGGCAAGTCAAAGATGCACACTACAATGTTAGGACTCTAGCATATTTACTTTTACCATTTGACAGTTATAATTCTAAGAATATCTTTACAAAATCTCCAAGATAGTTTCAAGCTATAATCACGCAAATGAGAATAATCTCTTTCAAGTAAATAGGCATACACATATATTAAAATTAATTTAATGCAAAATAAATGGGTCCCATTAGGTGAGGAATCCAGGCCCTATCAAGGTAGGAGTTTTGCCATCCATTACAACAACTAACATGGTAAGAAACTCGGGTAAAGACAAAATATATGTCATCAAACATTGAAGTCAAAAACTGTAACTATCATACAGTATAAACTAGAAAATACATGGCATGATATTTAATGTTCGTTGCCTTTTCTTCAAAGATAGAACTAAAAAAACTCAATTCACAAAAGCACCGATATGGATATTGTGCTATTTTTGTGGGACCACCAACTTGGTTTATGGGAAACACGGAACCCCCAGGTCCCCTTTCCAACCTCCTCTGCAGTTGTTCTATCTTTAGCATAAATGCAAGCAAATATTTCAAACTTTATTCTGCCAAATGGTATTAAATAAAGAAATAGATGGAACAAAGACCATAAAAGAGGCAATACACGACTAATAATCTGGTAATCCCAATGCGAAGATAAAGAAACTAGTTAGGATGCTTAATCTTGAAGACCGTTTCAAAATGGTTAATTTAATTTTCTTGTATCGGGAAGAATAAGACATTTATTTCTTTGACGATAAAGTATAGCACCAATACCTTTTTAAGTAGATACGAAGCACTTGCAGTTTCATTTCACGTTCACCTTCAGTATCAGTATCCTTAAATTCCATATCCGCCAATGTTTGCTCTGCATCGTTGTCATACTCTATTTCAAATTCCCCTCTCTTATGATTATATCCACTCAACTCTGTCATAGAAGGTCCATCTTCCCCAGAAAGCTTAAGTTTCTTCTCTCCAATGCTGCGATCCACTTGCAATTCTACCAAAAGAAATGCAATTCAACGTATTAAAACAGAAAATACACATTCTTCATTTTCCTAATTGGGTAAGCATATGATAACTCATTAATCACAAATTAATGGACAATAACTTTAAAGCATGCTTCAGAAAATATACCTTCCACTTTAACTCCATCATTATTCTGGCTCATGTTGGAAGCCTTCTTAATCGAACTTGAGTAAGCTTTGCTGCATGCTGAAACCCATATCAACCGTATAAATTAGGCACATACATTACACACAACAACATAATATGTCAGCACGGACAAACACAGACAGACTTTTTTTAAGCTATATGATTGTACCTGAGCTTGACTTGGACATTGTTTGATCAGCGGTTTCTGCCATCTTAAATTCCTCAGAGCTGCGATCGTACACCAAAGAATTAGCAAAGTTATAAATGATCAGTTTATATAATCAGAAGAAATTGGTGAACTGTACTTTATTCCTTCAGAGAAGGGAGGTTCTTCTTTCAGAGTAAGCTCAGAAGGAGAAGGAAATTCTGCAGGAATAATACGAAATGGTTCTTATACCATCACAATAACTTTCAGAAACTTAATATTGCAAAATGCAACCAACAAATCAGGGAGTACAACAGTAGCAATTTTTTCTCAAAGACATTTTTAACATCAATCCACAATAAGAGTATCTCTATTTTTGTGCTGTTGAGAAGGGTCTGCTATCAAAATGAATGAGCACAATTTTAAAATCCCCAGACACTAAGAAACAAAGTGTCAATCTTATTCTGCTTTCAAACAGCAAGAAAAAGTTTCGTTATTTTGGCCAAGTAAAACTTATGTATAACTAATTGCCACCCATATCCGCATTTTTTAGCATCAGATGTAATATATCCTGCTGTATAATTGATCGGCAATTGGAATTTTAACTTCCCGGTCTTACCCTTCAATAACATAACTTACTCAGTTACTCTAAACTGGGTCCAGACTCCAGATTCTGTCAATAAAAATGCATTGGAGAAGAATTGGTCCCTATACTCCATACGCAGTACATAAAAGAAAAGCCTCAACTTCACCACTGTTAAGAATCTGACCATTGATTTCTAATTTAAAAAATCAATGATATAAACTTAGATTTCCTTAAGAGAATATGGAGATTAACTCCTTAAAGCAGAAGCTCTGCCAAGGACTAAATTAAAAAAGAGAACAGAAATAGAAAGAAAAGATAGACACTGCAGAACTTCGAGGGTCTGCGTCCTCCTTGCCCAAAGGCCCCAGTTTTTTTCACTCAATAACTGGATGCCTTCTTCTGTATCCTTTCTTCACTTTACTTGCTCCTAAGCTTATCCCCTTCCTTCCCATCCACTTCCCTATTTATTCTCCCCCCTAATTGCCATTTAATTGCTGCAGCTCATTAAGATATTGAATACCTGAAGACCTCTCTTTTTCAACAACTGCCACAAAAAACGTTGCAACTTGCAACTCCTCTTCCAGTCAGCTCCCGACCCATTTTTTCCACCTTCTGGAGGGTATCACATCATTTATTCCTATTCATTTTGGACCAAAAATACTTGAATCCAATTTCCACTTCATTTAACACATTGTTGTCCGATAGTTTAACAAAGCAATACGAATCATCAGTGAGAATCTCTAATAATCTCACTGAATATCGGGATTAATTCCATTTAGGCACACCTCACTCGAGTAGAAACCATCTTGTTTTGTTTTAGTACACACCACTATTTCAAGTTGACTTGTCGTTGAGTTTTGATCTGTGATTGTTTAAAGATTCATACTTTCTTCTCAAGGGCCAATTTTGTGCAAATGATCGAATCACCGAACCATGAGGAAATATTGCTTCCTTCACTTTATAATGCAAAGCATTTGGCAGCTTAGTTTCTACGTATGAATTAGCTCCAGCATGACACTTTGGCAATAAAGTATATGATTCAAGACATGATAGAGACCAAATTCCAAAAGTTGTGATTTAGATCATTGAAAGCAAACCTTTCTTGACTTCATGTCCCTTCGCCATGGCAAGCAGTTCCTCTCTGCTCTTCCCCATAACATGAGACAAATCCTGTGTGTGCACATGAACAATTAAACCATGCATGCATATGATGGTTGCGTGTATACTATCACCAATTTTTCAAATAGTCTTACAGGGAGAGGAAAGCACGGTGAATTCATATATACAGCATTATAGTGATCAATACATTGAAATTTGCTTTTTGTTCCAACATACTCTGCAACTTCATTCCAATTCCCTAATCCATATATTTCAATGCCCTAAAATGAAACAAGTTTGTCAAGATACACAAAATATGATGACAAGCAATCAAGAAGAAAAGCAAACATAAATTAAGATATAATATTGCCGGAAAGAGGAAAGAAAACAGAAGAGTTCCCCACACTCAAATCACATACCTCTAGAAGTAACATCTCTTCATCTGCATTCCAGTCAGGACATATAAGTGGAAAAGATAGATTGTCCTGCACAAACAATATTTGTTTGGAAACTTCAATCAATACACTTATATATCTTAATAACGAGCATGGAAGCACTTATACTAGAGTCCTAATTCACAATGAAATTGGAAAAATTGATTACTTACTTACTGCTAAGAAATTGCACATGATAATAGCATGCATAAAGAAGAAATAATTGAGAACTATTTATTCAGCTGCTCTTGTTGTGAACTTGTGATAACCATAAGTGAAGAAATAAAAGAACCCAAACAGCCAACCGACTAAGTATACCCACCATATATGCGATGCCAGAATGCACGATATTCATAGAAAATTAAAGCAAATGCTAATTATTCTCCAAATTATCTGTCAAGCAACAAAGTGTTGCCATTCAAGTTCAAGGTATTAGCCTCTGCAACACCGATATTTCAATTTGCTTCCCGTATCCGTATCCACTTCACTGATACGTATCCATGAAGTACAAAAATAAATTATTTTAAAAATAAATAAATAAATTATAAATCCAATACTTTCCGGATACTCTTGAAATATCTTTCAGATACCTCTTCGGACACCCAAACCATAACCATTTTATGAGAGAGAAACAAAGCACCCAATCTTCTACGTGGAAATGTTGAGACAAAAAATAGAGTATGTGCATTGCATAGAGAAGGGAGGAGAAGAAATGCACTTGCATAAGAGACTTATTTTTCTCTCTCTTCCACTCATCGAAAAGCATTTATTCTGATCAACATAACTAAAAGTGTCTCTTTTTTTTTATAGTTGGAACTAAAAGATGTCTTAAACAAAAAGGTCAACTTATAAATTATTTTATTATATACATAAAATGTAGACTGAAAATGAAAACAGACCAACTAGAGCTGTTCTGATATTTTAGATAATTCTACATCTCTGGCAAAGCAATGCAGCAAATATAAAATGGAATGAAGCAAATAAGGTTGCATACCATAACCCTATATGGATGGTTGCTTTTGTGACGTGTCACCTCAGCGCCAACAGAGAAGCACTCTATGCAGAGGTCAAAGTCTTGACACACGACACATTTAATGCGAATCTTCCCAGAAATATCTTTGTTGCAATAATTACAGTGGTATAGAGATACATTCCTATCAGTTATTGTTATTCCTCGGCCTAAAACATTTACAGAATAGGGTTACAAAAGACAACGATTTACTTTTTTTAGGTAAGAGGAGAAATATGTTGATGAAAAAATCACCTGCGGATGACGTGTCTAAATTCTCTAAAGCAGCCCTTTTTCTCTTAGCTCTAAAACCGGAAAGCAAAGAGAGAAAAAAACAAACAAGATAAGAGTAATTAAACAAAAATATGTGGCAAGAAACCCTCAAGAAGATTGTCAATGCATCCATGATCATGTTGGCTTGAACATAACATCAACAAGAGAGAAAAGCTCTGTCGAAAACATGAGGCCTAAGCTATGAAGCGCAGACACTTCAACATGATCATCGAGTCCATCATAACATGGACACATACCACTATCAAAGACTTTCGGACACTCCTAAGTCCTAATTGTATTATATAACCTTTTGCATTAGGTTTTTGAGTTTCTATACCATTACATACATTGAAATATCCCTAAATTTAGCTACATATTAACATTTTGAAATGTTTACATTAACTCATACTAACTTTTAAAACGCCATTTCTCTCTTTTAAGTTTCGATTTACATTTTAAGTTAACGGCTCAACGTTATTTCATAAGCCTTTCGGGTCCTATAATTTTAAAATTTTGCCATATCACAATACCCGTTTCGTTTCCATTTCTCGTGCTTTCTTGGCCTAAGTCCAAAGAAATAAGTGAAGAACATGAACAATATAAATCCTAATTCTAAAAAGACCCCAAAAAAGTGCCAAAAAAAGACTTGAGGCTCCCAACTAGACCGAGTGAGGTCTGAGGAGGGATAAATTATTAGTTGGTTCAAAACCTATGTTGCACCAATACGGGTACGGTACCGGATATGAGTACAATACCGGGTACGGCATTTTCTAAAAAACTAGGATACGGGTACGACAATATAATTCTAATTTTATAAATAAATATATATAAGCAAGGTGAAAATAAAGGATTTTGGCGTTGAAATAGCATGAGTATCTTAAAATTATAGGTTGATGCTCAAAATAAGTCAAGATATAAGTCCGAAAGATTGATTATAACATTAAAAAATATATTATAAGGCAAAAATTACATTATTGGTAAGATCCACACCTAAAATATACCTTAACTTACTAGTTACAAGTACCCAGAAGTAGGGTATGTGTAGCGGTACACCTTATGGGTACGTCACCAGTTTAGGAGCACCCATGCTTCAGTGTCCAGAACAAATGGTCTCGAAACCATCTCAACCATTAAATCTTTTTTTTTTCGTTAAAATAAAACATAAAATTGATAATGGACGATGGTGATGAATCTAGGACCATTGATCGCGGACCACCTAATAATCGCTCGAAGGGAAGGTAGATATATGCCTTCCCACCCAAATAACATTCGAAAAGAAATTTAATCACAAAGAATCGAGGCCACCCTATCTCAAATAGAAAAACAGTTGAAGGATTTTGTTTGAATTCATTTGTTGGTAGGTGGTAGCAGCAACGGAAACAAGTGCAAAAAGCGAAATTAAAAGAGAAACGGAATGCAGAATGATAATATTAATTGGAAGTAAGGAACCTTTGGTTGGGGTCATCGTCAGCAGGACGAGACGAAGCTCGGCAACGACCCATTGCTCCAACTCACTCTCAGTCAGCAGTAGTCACTCCCTCTCCCTCTCTCTCCGGTTGCTTTGCTAACGAATAACGATAGGCTATTTATAAGGAATACAAAACTAGGTGAAATATTTTCCGTTATTATTTATTTGTCCTATTTTAAATAAAACATATTCTTTGGAAAAATACAATTATTACTTAAATTTTCAACAGTGATTATTTCTTTTTTATACTATACCCATTCTCTTTATGTAATTATTACATTTTCTTCACTACTTACAAAAATCAACTAAGATCAATGAGGCTTGGTTCAGTTGGTGTAAGTCTCCAACTGAAATCTTGGAAATGGGACACGGTGCTAGTAGCCCCGGGTTCGATTCCCACTAAAAACATCTCGTTGGGAGAGCCAGCCACGCAGCTCGCTCCGGATTAGTCTCAAGGACTCTCTGGTATTAAGGGTGCTCTTGGGGATACCAGTGATTCCCCAACGAATACGAACCTAAAAAAAATCAACTAATATCCTATTAAATAGTGATAGGCATGTAAAATAATATTTATTACACTCTTAAAATCATAAAAAAATAATTAAAAACAACAGAAAAACTTCTTTAAAAAAAACGGTTAAATAAAAACGGAGGGAGAAACATTTAAAATAAATAAATAAAATTGTTCGTCTGCCTTCTTATCTTTTATTAAATAGGTTTCTTATTTTTTTTTCCTCTAGTATATCATATTTGTTCTTCAAATTTTATTTGTTGCATCATTAGTTCAAAATGTCAAAAAACACTAACCGTAACAATTTTAATCCAACGTGTTTATTACTGTTCTCATGTGACCTTTCATCGTTACATCAATTTAAATGTTTTGGAGTAATGAATGAAATAAAATGCAAGGGACAAATTTAGTAAAAAAAAAATAATAATAATTAGGTCTTACTATAACAAATTGTGTTATCCACGTGTTTGGTTATAATTGGAGTCCGAGATAATTAGTACCTATATAGAACCGCATATAACTTGTGTCCTTTGATTGATTTGGATTAACACTTCAAAAATTTTTACACGGTGTCCATCAGCTTATTTATCCCCTTTAATTTGCCTTGTGAGCAGCCGCTTCATCGCACCATTTTAAGTTTTTAGAATGATGCATCAAGTGATGTACATTTTCAATTTTATCCTCATCCCCTATTTTCCAATTACTTATTGACTCAAGTATTTAAACCTTACTTATGCTATGACATGCTCTCTAATTTTCATCTATAGCATAGGGCTTATGCACCTCTTGCTAAATTTACACATCATATACTCTATTTTATTTTGAATTATTCGAATATCATGTGCTTGTAAAGCCTATCTCCACAATTTTATCTTCTCATTCATTTCCTCCTTAAAGTCTCTGATAAGAACAATATTATTCGCAAAGAGCATGCATCGGGGCAGTGGCTCTTGACTATGCTTAGTAAGCTCATCCACAACCAATGTAAAAAGGTAGGGGCTCAAAGTTGATCATTGGCGTAATCCTATATACATTTCACTTGATCCAAGTCTCGTCCTCCTTTCCTTAACTTTAGCAAACCTATATATGCTTCTTTTCGCTTCCTTGGTGCCTTGAGATTGATATAACTCATCATACTCTCTAGCTCTTTCTACGCTCACCACTTTCTTGGTCTCTTGCTTAGTTGACTTATATTTTTCCCAACTCTCTGCATTTTTATCAAAGGACGCGACTTTGTAACATTCCCTTTTCACCTTAACTTTATCTTGAACACTTCATCCCACCACTATGATTCCTTACCCTTTGATCCATAACCTCTTGATTCACCGAGTGTCTCCTTTGCAATCTTCATAATCCTTTTAGTCATTTCCTCTCACATTGCATTTTGCACTTCCTTGTCCATTCCAATTTCCTTCCTCCCAAATCCTTCATTGGAAGCGCATTTCATTTTCCCCTTCAATTTCTATCTCTTGATTCTTCGAATCTTGTCTTGGCCTTTTCTTTACAATCTTCTCTTAATCCTTACATTCATAATCAAAACTCCATGTTGGGTAGTTAAGCTTTCTCCATGTAAAGTTTTTTTATCTGATTTCCTTATTAGAAAGAAATCAATTTGAGAGCACGTCATCTCACTCTTATATATGAGAAGATGTTCCTCCTGCTTTTTAAAACAAGTATTGGCTATTGTGAAATCAAAAGCAAATGAGAAATCTAGGATGTTTCTACATTCCGCATTTGCTATCCCCATGACATGACCTTAATGAAAACCATATCTACTAAAGTCACTCCCTACATGGCCATTGAAATCCCCTCCTAAGATCTTTTCTCTCATGGGTATTACCTATGGGTATTACCTGGATTACCCCTTCTAGATCCTCCCAAAATTGCACCTTGTGATGTTCCTCTAATCCTGTTTGAGGTGCATAAGCACTAATCACATTGAAGGTGTCTCTCCTTACTACCAACTTAAGAGTTTTGATCGTATCCCTTATCCTCTTCACTTCCATCGTGTCCATCTTCCACTATTTACTAATTAAACACAAAAAAAATTATAGTATTAATTATCGTGAAGCAAACATTAAATAAACAATAGATTAATTTCTTGCAACCAAGAAACAATAGGAAAAAAACTAATGTTTTACTCAATAAAATCTTTTAAGAAAATGCTCATAAAAATAAAAGGAATTACATCACACTTTCATCCATAATTCAAACATAATTATGCATTACAAAGTTAGGTAGGGAGGATTTTAGGTATTTTGCCCATTATCCTCTATTTTTTTTTAAGCTTAAAGTTGTAATGATAAAGAAATTAGTCACTGCGGTCGACGGTGGACACTCCGGTCATGAAAAAAAAAGAAATTATTTCTAAAATAGGGAACCAGTCCCTTATTAGATAAGTACTCCCTCCGTTTCAGAACATTAGGCATTTTAGCTTTTTTTTCTTGTTTCATAACATTAGGCCTTTTACAATTCCAATACATAAACATATTTTTCTTTTCAATTCTAACCTTTATTCAATCATTTCATTCTCTCCTCATTAATTCTACTTTTATCATATCTCTCATCTCTAAACCACTATACATTAATTAATGGACACACTTA
The DNA here is from genome assembly GCA_037953625.1 of Crotalaria pallida. NCBI lineage: Eukaryota > Viridiplantae > Streptophyta > Magnoliopsida > Fabales > Fabaceae > Crotalaria > Crotalaria pallida. The sequence continues at coordinate 125,444,837 of CM075653.1, read as the reverse complement.
CTAATAAACATTAAATACAACTACAGTTTTCAATAAGGATTGATAGGGGCATTTTGGACAAATTATACATAACACTTACAATAATTAACATTTTCTTAATCTGTGTGCCCAGGCCTAATGTTCTGAAACGGAAGGAGAAATCACTAATGAGCTGTGATAAATACTCTCTCCGATTTTATTTATAAGATTCTTTTAGTATTTTTCTCTTCTACAAAGAAAAGTAATTAAACTTGTTACCTTAGAAATGTGAAAATTTGATATACTTTTTTAAAATTGCCCTTATAATTATTATTGAGACTTTAAAGAGTGTAGAGTTAATATGAATGTTTGTGGAAAAAAATAATTAAATACTATTAAAAATTGAAATGGAATCATAAACAAAAACCCAAAAAAATCTTATAAATACAACAACGAGTGGTAGACAAACTTAATAACCATGGTTAATGGGTTAGGGTCGTCAAACAAGTGAAATTTTCCCAAGCCTCATCGAGCTCAACCTTGCCGTTGCAAGTACAATAACATATCAACTCACCCTAATACTTGTTAGCTTAGAAGACCAATAAGTAAGGGTAGGAAGTAGGAACAATAATGGTTTGTGTTTAAAGACCACAAGTTAAAAGACTTAAAACCATAAAGACTAAAATGAAATTAATGGTTTAGACTGAGATTAGGTGCAATTCTTAGAACTTAAGTGCATACCCTCTCCCTTATATGCATAAATATACGATGCTGACAAGTTCAAGACCTGTAAGTCTGTAACTTTAACTTAAATCAGTGTCACAGATTTCAGAAAACTCAGTAATATTACAAAGGGAATATAGCCACATAGGCACATCCTTAGGTCAGCTTCTTTTCTCCTTCTAGCCTTTACTATCACCAACCACAGATAATACCTTTTCCTTGAGCTTCTCTATTGCCTGGAAAAAAGGTGAAGAAAGCAAACAAAAAACAAAAACTGTCATCATGCGAAATTGCATCATACATCACAAGTATTGACATTGTAGAGCTCTATGATCGATACCAAGCTAGAGTTGTTGGCCCATCTTCTGATGGAGCTGGCATCGTTTCTGAGGTGAGAATAGTGTGGAGAATCAAAACACAAACTATAGGTTGAGTTTTCGGTAGCATCAGCAACCCAGATATGGTTTGCATGGTCCTTTTCTTTTTTAACAAGATTACAGAAACCAACCTACGTATAGTGAAAATACAAGACACGTCAAACTTGTGAAATAATGCAACATTATTTTAAGGAGCTGGATCGACAATTTGGAGTGCCAATAACATTTGCCCGAAAACCAATCTGAAAAATCTACCATTATATATATGTATATATTATTATTATTATTTCGAATGGAAAGTATGAGGGATCAAGCAGTAAAAACTATAGATATAAATGAAAGTAACAAGTTTAGAGTTACTTGGTGGAAATAAATCACAATCGATAATGGATTTTAAAGCTTAAAATGCCAGTAACAGAAAAGATAACACATTAGAATTACCGTAGATCCAGCAAGGTTATAGTTGATTGGTGGAAATGAATCATAATCAATTGATGGAGAGCAAAAGCAGATGGCAAGCAAAGAGTTTATGAAGTTTTCGGTATGTAAACCATGCATGATGGATCCATCAGTCACGAAAACCCATTGTTTTTTTTGCTGACTTGATGTATAAACCTCTCCCACGTGCACAACATGTGCAGCAATATCGAACTCACTGTATACCGTTAACAGAAGGCAATGTTAAATATTTTCTTAGTACAAGTCTTTTACTGATAGCAGAAAGATTGCATATAAAAAGACCAGTGCCAAAATACCTGGAAAGAGGGATGTCACTCAAGCTTGACATTGAGATTGACTTTCGATTACTGAAAAAAGGCCTAGAGAGGACAACAATAAGCTGGACTTAGAATTTGGCATAGCCAGAATTTACAGGTAGAAATTCAATCCTCCCCTTTTGATTGTTAGATACCTACTTAAACTGTTCCCTTGCATTAGAAGATAAAGGCAACCACTTGGTAGAAGATCCTCTAGTCTGCAAGTGAAGGATGTCTAATTCAACACCTGATGGAATGAGTCCTGCAATTGCGTATGCTACTCCCTCTACCAGCTCCTCACGCTATCACATTGATGATTCAATAAAGAAATTGTGAGAAATCTCCCTTAAACTATGTCCATGATAAACTTTTATGGTGAGGTAATGGAAGAACGGATAGGAAGCGTATGGTGAAAGTTAGGCATATCTGAGGAACTATTTACATACAAAGCTACAACCACATAAGTACTGAAAATTATGAACACAAGGAAATGGGACTAATCTTTGCGATTGGCTTACCAACCTTACCTGCTTCTCTGTTGGGCTCCAAATTGTTACTATGCCCTCTTTAGGCTTGTCTTGTCGAGTTTTGTGAGTTAATCCAACAACCCGCAGCCTCATAAATGGTGTGACTTCTCTGTTTCTTAAGCCAGCATCTTTCAATGCTTTCTCAATTGATTTTTCCATTTCTGAATGTCTGGTTGCCTGAAGATGGACATGAAATCAGAAATATAATTTTGCATATAGACTTCTATCAAGGTAGGAATATAACCTTACATTTAATTTGGCCTTATAAGCAGCAAAAGAACTAAGCTGCTCTGCACTCATATCAGCCATTAGGAATTCAGGTTCTGCTGCTGCCTCCAGCATGTTATAAATCTTGGCCCCTTCACTATCACTGTCATCATTCATACATGAACCTCGTCTTTCCTTCTGATATTCCAAAATGACACCTTCTACAACAGCAGAGTGTCTACAGCCACATAGGTGATCAGTAACAGCACAAAAACAAAATTCACATTAATGGGCTGTACAAATGATAATCACACCACTCAGCTAGTACCGGTTATATTTTACTATGCCTTTTGTATACGCATACCAGTTACACAGTCATAAAATTAATTGTCTTTGATTCATCTTATGTACCCCATCATGCAGATAAAAAAATAATAATTTACAGTGGCAATAGAAATTAGATTTCATAGAACAGTTAAGACAGTTGAGTTGGGTCCCAAGGACCCCACTTAATGCCATATATAGCCACCAAATTATATAATAATTCAGGTTTAACATTTATCAACGAATCAATGTAAATTAGAGTTCAATACTGATAGACCCATAACAATCAGGATTCTCAGGAATAAGCAAAAGACAAACAAAAAGGTTGTTAACATTTAAAAGTAAATCTGTCAGAATAAATCATTGTGGTCTTCCTGTCGAATAAAAAACAAGATGAGGTCCTGTTCTGCTATTCTTAATTAGATCAGGCATATTTGAGAAGAAATCTGGTAAAAGTACCATGTTCCTCTCCTAGGATTATTACATGACTGAAAACCTACAAGCAAGGACATGCAACCACCTATATTGCATACCAGAATGCTTTCTATCAATAAGTAATGAATCTCAATAGCAAACATAAGCAGTTCACCAGAGATGAACAACTAGATGTTCACAACAGAAAGCAACCAGACAATAAAATAGAAATGGTTTGCATAAATAATTTACAGGATTCAGTAGGCCATTTTATTGATGTCTTTGATCCTTTCTAGAAATGGAAGGAACTGTTGAGTTGTTTTATAATTTTAATCTAATTTTCTCCATACTTTCATAATATTTATGGATTATTACAATGTGAGAATCAGCTCCTCCTTTTGCATTTGCGCGCATTACCCCGGGTGAAAGAACCTTCCATGCAACGTCTGGGGTTTGAACCACAACTGAAGCCCGAAATTGCGTGAGCAATTGCAATTTACCAAAATACTGACTGTTTTAGTTGTTTAAATTGTTACCAAATGTCACTTCATGCTCTTCTCACTGATTAGTTTCACCTTCCTATTCCTGTAATTCATCCATCTCAAGCAATATTGTTCTCACAATTATCCTCAAGACATGAATACCTTATTTATAAAGATGGTATAACAGAAAGGGAGCAGAGAGTTAAAACACACAGAGGGAGAGAGACAGAGAAACAAAATGCAAGCGCAAAAGCTCACGAGTCATGATTAACAGGATATATTCAGATCAGATAACATAAAAGGAAGACATAGATGGGTAAATATCTTCTAGTAGAGCTCAGCGATTTCTCTAAGGTGAATAATTTAAGTCACCTCTGATTGTGCAGCTCTGTCATTTTATTCTGCATTCTCTCTGATATGACAACGGACCTTCCATTGCTTAACCTAATAAGGAAAACAGTTATTAACTTTCTTGATTGCATAATTTCCAAATACTTCTAAAAAATGATTTACTATTCATATTCCAAGCAAAACATACTCAAGTTACCTTTCCTTGTAAAGAATAGGATATATGCGGGTAATTCCTGCCAAAGTTTGAGGTATTAGACCGCCATTGCTTTTTATGCATCTGAAAGCCAAAGGTGGACCAACTATCTTACCTATGGATTAGCTCAAGAAGATAAGTTCAAAGAATAAAAAGCTATATTTCTGTAAAATGGAAAAGAATGACATGCATAAACTTAAAGATTCTTACAAAATCCTAATCGTTCTGCCCAATGAGCTCTATATGTTCCATTTATGTGCAGCAATAAACTAACTGTTGATGGCACCTGAAATTAGAACAGAATCTAAGGAAACTATCTAACAGAAAATAGCAATATCTAAGCATTCCAATCAATCAAAATCTTAAGCCATAAGAAACCTCAAGGGGTGAAACTGGCCCATCCCAGCCACATAATCCTGCTCCCCAGATCTGCATAAGGCATAATAAACAGTCTTCAATATTCTCTGTCATAATCAAGGAAGGTAAGAATAAATAAACAAAAAAGAAAGAAACATCACCCGTAGCTTCTGTCCCACAAACAACTTTCCAGAAGCTAGTTGCTTTGACAATGGAACGTCTAAAATGGCATTCATAGAATACCTGCAAGGGAAACCGTTCCAAATGCCAGGGTAAGGAACCTCATATTTCACTATCAAGCAGCACATAAGTCAAAATTTACCATCCATCAGTTAGTTCAACTATTACTGGCTCACTGCTCTGAGTTCCGCTCCATGTCTCAGAAAAAGTCCCATTTTCCGGTCCATGGTTTGAGTGAATGCTAGAAATGCACAGAATCATCATTGAAGAAGGCAATGCATCCCCTTCAAGAATTTTCTTTAGTGTGGATCTGTGCCCATGATTCACTTCTCTTTCATATCTACGCACCAAATAGTGTAATTAGTTTTATACACCCAAAATATCTATAGTTTTATGTCAGTTACATACCTGTACTTCAGTTCCTCAAGTACATTTGATACAGTCAAAAAATTTCCAGGAGACCTAGCTGAATAGTATCTCCCATAGCATGCCAGCTTCCAGACAATCCATTTGTAATGATTCAAGACCCACCTAGAGACATGTGCAATAAAAGTGTAAAAATATGCCAATCAAGACTACGTAAAAGAACATTGTTACGCTAAAGTATAATTTGTTGTACAATATACATGAAAAATACAAAAAACCCTGGAAGTGCCGAACTATGATAAATTTTTTAGATTAAATTTAACCTTTGTTGATTATATAATTGATACTGGTTGATTGATTATGATGGGTATTGTGTAACCAATACCCCATTATTCTTTGATTTGTTTCCTTAGATACATTTTTTTGTAATTATTCCAAATATTAAATTCAGGGACTCTTGTCTTTGTACTCTAATATATATTTGGTTTAGGCTGAGAACCTTCCTCAAGTCATATAATAAAATCAATTTTTCAAGTTGGTACCATAGCTCTCAGGTATGGACTTGGTTTTTGGTTTTTCAGCAACTGACATAGCTGAATATTTTGGTGTTGTCAGGTGTCCAAAGTGACACCATAGTTTGTCTCGGACACCATTGTCTGGTTGTCTCCTACAACGCCATTACCGAAGTCATCGCCGAAGTCTACTGCCATCCAGATCCCACAACTACATTGGGTGTTTGGCTACCCACATCTGCAGCCTACTATTTTTTGGTATGATTTTGAATCTGTAAATCAATTATGGGGCTTTTTCAATGATATTTGGATATCAGGTCCATACTCACCACACCATCTCCACTCAAACATAGTCCCTATCACCTCTATTTGCTACTTTTACAGGTCATTTAGCTTGAGGGGGGTGTTAATATCTAAAATCTCTCATAATGCCTTATTTTATTTCAGGGATAATTGTGGTATCTCATGTTTAGGAATCTTATAATTTTAGGAGTCCTATCTATCCTTAGGGATTTTATCTTATCTTTAATAACTTCTTTATTTCCTTATTTAATTAGGATTAGGAGGCCTATAAAAAAAAAATATTATTAGCAGTCTAGCTATTCTAGTATTTATATAAATAGGACTATAGAGCATGTCTTATGTATCACATTATCATCACATCATATCAATATCACTCTTATAGTATTAGTCTGATTGACTGAGTCTACTCTCTCTTTTCTTCCTTCCATACCTTAAATCCTCAAATTCAACACCACAAAAACTAGAACCAGGTTCAGGAAGAAGCAATTTACTCTTTAGAAGCAAAATGCGTGGAAGCTCCATGCTGGACCAATAGATTGACAAAAGCTTCTGCTCCCATACCACCTTCACCGGACACCTCATGGAAGATGTACTTTTCTGCATTAGCTGAGGTCACCTGTCTGACCTGGTTTGGAAAATGCTGGGACAAAATTCGAATTTGGTGCACAAAATGTTATCATTGCAACGTGAATGAGATCCTGGAATAAGATAATAATTAGCATTCATCATATGCAGGCTACACTCACCACTTTCTGATCTAATGAAGGCACTGAAAAAAAATCTTCGATGCACATCCTTGGATGCTGAAATGGATATAGGGTAGAAACCTTTCTTTTGCTTCCCGAAGAACCACCAGATAATTGGAAGAAACCTGAAGATCACACAAACCTTAAAAAATTAAAATGATTATAATAGGTCTTGAAACTAACAAAAAGGAATGAGCTAAAAACTTATAAGATATGCTTACCATTAGGAAAAACTCCAAGATCCTGGTCAGAAGGAACAGAAATATTGGAACTACGAGGCTTTTTGAAGGGAGAAACAGTTACACGTGGCCCTAGTCTTCGTTTTCCACCAGCAGGCTGTCTATTGTTTGTATGCACTGTGTTAATGGTATTGGAAATATCAGCCAATGGCCTGCCTGATGACATTCTAAGTGGATCTATTTTTGCAGAAAAACCATTCAATGAAGAGCCATACGCAGCTGATTCCGGCACTTGGATCCTGTCATGTAATTGTTTCTGCCCACGAGTGATGCTACTTTTCATGCTGTAACCATTATCATTCCCAACAGCATCAAATTTCTTGATTAAGTTGTTCGCAGTACCTTCACAAAGAAATTTGGTGTGTTTTTGTCCAGAAGTCGATGAGGGTAACGTGAAACATTTTGTCACATGATTGCTCTCTGATGCTAGTTGATGGACCACAGGAGTATCACAATCATTTCTATCACAAGATGAACCAGAGTTGGTTTGTCTCTCATTTGGTAAAGAGAAAATTGAGTCGCCAACATCCCCTCCATCAAAGAAATCTCCAAGATCTGGGTCACCAAGAAGGCTTCTAGCACGTTGCAGTGCATCATTAGAAACAGATATAGACCTTCCACCTGCAGTGTGGAACTTAATTGGAGCTTGTTTACCATCAGAAGTATACACATCTGGCTGAAAAACTTCTATTCCAACGTCATTCTTTAATGTGTGACTGCCACCAACCTTCAGACTTTGACATGATATGGTGTTCATCATTCTATTACTGTTGACAGATTTATGTAGCTGTAAATTAGGTGAGTGCTGCCTTTCGTATGTTTCACCAATACCGTGCAATTTTTTTGCATGCTGAGGACTCTGAATATTACTGCCAACAGTGTCTTCTTTCAATCCCAGTAAAGTCTTTGCTCTAACCAGACCATTAGAAGATATAGTAACTCTTTTTCCGGAACCTGTCATGAAAAGAGAATTGGAGAAGCTGCAAATACTATCTGTAGCATGCTCTTCACCTGCAGTTTATTAGTTCGGATCACATAAATATGTCAAGATCAGAAAACTACTAGACTTCGAAATTTTGGAAGAGAGATTCAAAAATAATTAATAAAGAAATAATGTCCTCTTTTACATCACTTTGCAAGAAAGCATATCAGAATTCAACTATTCTAATTGTTGGAATTTCCACAACTTTGGTCATTTAGAACGGGGATTTAATTCAACATCTCAAAACCACTTGAAAAACTTTAAATTTTCCTTATGATAACGAACCTCGAAAAAAAAATGCTAAGGCATTTTACAATTCCAAAACAAGATAATGAATTATATCTTTAACCTTCAGTTTATTCATGTACAGCCAAAAAAATTAGGATATGATCCAATCCAATCTATCTACGATCTTTTTATGAAAGCTATTTTTAAAAAGAAAAAATACATTTTGAAAGGAGCTGTGTAGTGTCAAGCTATTTTGGGACATCGGTTGAGTGCCCAATTTGGGGCTTTGAGCCAACAAAAGGAGTGCTTGACATGTGTCAAGGAAGTGCTGGTGTTGGAAGCATGTTCAACACTCAAACACCTCAAGGAGGAGAAATGTCCTTGCTCTATAAGATGCAAAGTTCAAGTGGAGATTGAAGCCTTGACATCATCACCATCAAAATCTCAGTTTGCGAGTTAATTTTTAGAGGGGAAGGATTAAAACAATGAAATAAATTTATGAGGGTTCCAAAGCCTTCCATTTCCCTCTCTTGGAGTGGTACCAATTGAGCCACAAGCTCGCTGGTGATTAAATGAGATATATACCGCATCTCAAAAAAGAACTAATAAACTGTACGTGCAGCTTACATTACTTTTAACATATTACATTACAGAAAGCTCTTTCACTAAAAAATTAAATAAGTAAATAAAAACATTACGAGAAAGATAAGTACCAAACTATGATACTTCATACCCAAAAAATAATGAGGTTTTTGAATAACTAATTCTGCTATTTTATTAATAATTTAACGAGTAAAGAAGCTAAGAGAATGAGAATCCTTCACCTTGAGCAGCAGCATCAGCATCCTCGCCAATAGTATGCAAATTTGTTCCATGCCGAGGGCTTTGAATATTACTCACAACAGTGTCTTCTTTCAATCCCAGTAATGTCTTAGCTCTAACCAGACCATTAGAAGATATAGTAACTCTTTTCCCGGAGCCTGTCTTAAAAAGAGAATTTGAGGAGCTGGAAATATTATCTATAGCACACACTTCACCTACAGTTTATCAGTCCGGATCTCATAAATATTAGTCTAGATAATTTGATAATTCGGAAGAGAGATTTAAAAATAATCAATAAATGAATTATTTCTCCTATTACATCACTTTGTAAGAAAGCATCACAGAAATCAACTATACTAATTGGGAGCATTTCCACAACTTTGATTGCTTAGAGCTAGAACTTGTATACACACTGTCTCAAAAACAACTTAAAATTTATTAGGCAAAACTATTAGATTAATCCCTTAAATTATTTTTACGTTACAAATCAATCTTTTCCATTAATTTTGTCACGTGCTACCAGAAGAAAATTTTAAAAAATTGTTAAACAATTTTTTTTAATACGTGACACCATTAGTTGAGTGACATGTGTCACTGAACGAAAAATATTAACAATTTGTTAGACGGCAACAACTTACCGACTTATTTGAAAAAAAAAAAAAAAAACTTAAGGGACTGATTTATAACCTAAAAATAACTTAAGGAACCAATCTAGTAGTTTTGCCAACTTTAAATTTTCCCTATGATAACAAGCTTCGCAACAAAAATACTAGCAGGCATTTTTACGATGTAAGCACTTTATCATAGCTTTTGCCTTCAATTTATACATGTAGAACCCAAAAAATAGGAAAAGATCTAATCTATCTAAGTCCTTTTTCGAAAGTTGCCTAAAAAAAATATAGTTTCATAGTTCCCAAACCTTCCCTTATTTCTCTCTTCCTTTCCAAAAATCAACTAGCAAACCTACCCTTCAAAAAACTCAAAGCAAAGCCAATTGAACCACACAGTACTTTTTTAAACACTTGCTTTCAGCACATAAGCCAATTCAGCTAAAAATAAAATGATTCAATTCTAAGAGAAGCATACAGTTTTTTTTTATTTAACATTCTTGTTCAAAGCACAACCATTACAAGAAATCTAAGAGCCAAACAATAATACCTTATCATAATGAGGTTTTTGAATAATTACAACTAAACTACGTATTTGGTCTCTTACCTTATTTTACAATTTCAAATTGGTCCCTTACGTTTTTTTTTATCATATTGGTCCCTTACATTTTTTTTCACCAGCAATGCACGCACACGTGTTATTTCTCTCTCTAACATTCCAAAGGTGGATCAACATGATATTGACACGTAGGATGAATACTGACATATAGCAAACGGAAATAGGAGGGACGACTTTAATAACAAAAAAACTTAAGGGACCAATTTGAAATTGAAAAATAAGGTAAGGGACCAAATACGTAATTTAGCCGATAACTAATTTCACTGTTTAATTTAAATAATTGAATAAATTAGATTATCTCACCATGAGCATTAGCATCCTCGCCAAAGAGAGATAAAGCTTTGTTAATAGAAGACTGACTCGGGCGAACGGGTTTACCGAGTCCAGTTCGAAACATGACAGTGGCCGTGGCTGCTTCTGCTTCTTCTTCTTCATTGATTGTGCTATTTGAACTACATGCTTGGAGAAGAAGATCGGCCATGGAAGGGAGAGGAGAAGAGATAGGGATAGGGATAACAATAGCATTCGAAGAAGCTTCGTCGTCATTCTGTTTTGGATTTACGTGTTGGCTGATTTGTTGCCAGCGGTAATTGTTTCCGGCGCCGGAGAGAATCTGCCACGTCGACATCGATGGCTCCGATGATGAGAGTGGTGGTGGTGAACGTCTGTGAGGGTAGCTATGGAAATTAGGGATTCAGCTCGCGTTCATTTTCCGAATGGCGGGAAAAGGGATTCGTCAAAGGGAGATGTTGTGCGCTTTTATTTTTTGAACACGTAAAAACAAAATTTTACCGCTAATAATAAATTTTTTTTAAGGCTTTTTTTTTCTTAATGTAACTCTCGTTTTTCATTTTCAATGGTTTTAATTTTTATTATTTTTACAAGCACTCTAATTTATTTAAATTTGTTTAGAATCCTTGTAACGATTATCTTTGATTCTATATAACAGACCTTTTTGTAATTTTTCATTTTCACTAAGAAAGTAGTTAAATGTGTCGATGACATTAGAAATGTAAAAATTTGAAATATTTTTTCAAAATTATCCTTATAATTATTATTTGAATTTTTAAAAGTGTAAAATAAATAGGGAGTTTGTGAAAAGAAGTAATTAAATGCTACTTCCTTCATCCCTTATTATAGGATCCCTTTGAGTAAAAAATTTGGTCCTAAATATAAGACTCTTTTCAAATTTTTTTCATAATTACCCTTGACATTTAATCATAATACTCTATGTTTTAGTGAAAAGATAAAAATAAAATTGTATTAGAAAGTACAAAAAATTTGCAAACCGTGTAGTTTTAATGTTGTATGTGGTGGAAATAAAGTAAGAATCAAAGTAAGTATTGAAAAGTCAAAAAATTTATTATGTTCTAATAATTGATAAAAAGGTATTTTTGGAACAACATATCAATTTTTTTATAAAATTTATCAATCTTGATTGACGTAAAAATATTCAAATGGATCCTATAATAAGGGACGGAGGTAGCATTAAAAATTGAAACAAGATATTATAAATATGACCAAAATAAAAGACAAAAAAATCTTATATATATAATCATATGGGTAATTTAACGCAGAAGGACATTAATTAGATTTCTTTAATAGTGCATTATAACTTTATTTTTTTTTTTTTTTGTGAACAACAGTGCATTATAACTTTAGAGACATTTATTATATGGTTCATTCAAACCAAAAAATATTCCCATTTTTTAAAAAGATATAATCCTGTTTGTGGGATTTTCGTCCGACGCCTGGCGAACTGATGGTGATGGAAGGGGTGTGGGTAACGACAGGTTATGTGGTAATCTTGTAAAAGGGACTTGATCGTATTTTTGTCGTTTTTTAATATTCGGGGTTGAAAGCGTTAAAAGCGCGAATGGAACAGAAAACCGACACCAAGAACACGATGCGGCGAGATAAAAAATGTGCGGAAACGTAAATGACTTGGAATCGAAATGAAAGCGATTAAAGTTTGCGTTAAAGTAAATGACTCGGGAAAGTAAAATTGCGTGAATGTAAAGTGCAACAAATTAAAAGGGTGCACCGAAAAAGTAAAGATTGCATTGAATTTAAAAGGGGTGGAAGGTTGAGGTTCTTTACAATGGTGTTTCTCCGTTTGTCTGCTCTGGTGAGACGTCTAGGATTTTGGCCTATGTGTGTCAACCTAGCAACCGACCCCGATTACAACCTAAGAACTTCCTATTTATAGGTATAGGAATCCGGAACTTATTTACAAAGCATACTTGCACGTTCTGAATAACTGCAGAACCCACGATCTATTAACCACCCACTACGCTATCCCTCACGATGTAACTGCCCACGTCGTGGTTTGGGCTTAGTGGATACTTCTGTCGGACTCCGTGATGACATCTTTGCTGAGACCCCTTCGACCGGCACACTTCTTCGACTGCAACCATTTGACTTTTGTCTAAGTCTCTTTCTTGCTCGAAGCATTGACGTTGTTGTGCTCCTGCCTCTTGGTTTTAGGATGTCAGCCGACATCAAGCTCCTTTCGACAAATAGGCCTTCTGTCGAAATAGACCTCCGACCTGTTGTCGGCCTCAGACGCATTCGATTGGTATCGGTGACATGTAGTTTGACTAATCACTGTTTCACCAGCATTCAATCAAAAAACATGCCTCCGACGCTTCTAGTAGAATGCCATCAGAGGTCTTTTTTCCTTTACCTTTTTAATAGGAAAGACGACCATGGTCGATTCTAGCAGGACACAAACCTTGACCTGTGGGATTACAAAGACCTTTCTAATGCCTATTTATCAGATTCAATGCTTCCTCCAATTCGGAGTTCCTTGCGTTGATCTGACGCACCAGAAATGGGTTCTATGTAATCCCACATGTTTAGTCTTTCACTATTCATGAGGATAAAGGAGGTATTCGGGGTGAAAATTCCCTCATTTCCTTTTCAACACCCGAACACCTTAATCCCATGTGTTTAGTCCCTGATGAACTCATGTTTATGTGGAATTTGAATCTTTTCTCTTCTTTCCAGAATTCACGAAGGCATTCCTTGTATTTTTCCATCTTTACTCATGGCTTTTTATTCTTAGAAATGGGGGATTTTATAGCCACAAGGAGCATTAAATGCCTTCATAATTACTCTTTCGTTCCCAATGTTGACATGATGACTCTGACTTCCTCTTTTCCTGCGCCAACATTCCTTCGACACAGACCTCTCGTTTCCGCTTCTTCCTTTTATCGACACACGTACACGTCCTTCGAAGTCACTTTTAAGCCGTGGGACTTAAGTACAACTCCTTCGACATCACCTATGTTGTCGACATTCATTCCTGTCGAAATCTACCCTATGTCAGGTTGTACGTTCACTTCCTTCGAAGTCACTTTTAAACAAAAATGTTTAAGTACACTTCCATCGATGTCACTTATACATCCGACATTCTTGCCCTTTTGTCGATTTCAACTTTCCGTTAACAGAGGCCCCCCAAGTTTTGGTATTCGACGCGTCTTTTCGGAGGATGCCAAAAGTTGTATTTTTTCAAATTGTCCTTTCATCATTAGGATTCTGAAACGGTGAGTTTATCTTTTTGAACTGACGCTTCTGATTGGACCATTGCGTTGATTTTCCACGTCATTTCACTTCTTATTTAAACTTGATCGCTTATCATTATCCCCTTTTTATCTTTTCTTGCTTGGCACTGCACTCTCCCATTCTTTGACCTAAAACCGCTTTTTCCTTGTCACAACCTTTGTTGACCATGGCTCTGCAAGCGGTTCTCGACCCTGAAATCGATGTGAATGTCCCATACCACAAGCGTAGTTTGATCATTCCAGTAACCTCTTTCATTCCTCCTGATGGTGAACCCGTCAATCCTTCTCCTGCTTTCTTGGGCCCTTTAATGACTTCGTCCGAAGCTTAAGACCCTGTTATGAGCACCAACTTTCCACTTCCCAATCCTAATGAGATCCGTCCTGTAGCCACTCTCAACCCTGTATACACTTGTCATTTTGACAAGGAATATTCTCGTAGGGTTTTACGAAATGTAAAACCATTCTCTAAATTTACAGAGTGGCATGAGAGGATTCGACCTCATAAGAACAAATCAGGAAGAGGGCTGGTTTCGAAGACCTTCTTATTTTAACAACCTCCGCACTGCGCTATGACGATGGACTTTTCGGCGCTGCATGTTATTTCTGGTGTCGCCGAACCAACTGTTTCCACTTCCGTTACGGCATGATGACTCCCACACTTTTCGACGTCGTCGCTTTGACTAGTCTCCGTCCTGACGGAGAAGTTTTGACTGTGGAGAACAAACCTAACGACGTTGTACATATTAGTGGTGGGTCTTATGCCTTTACCAACTACGTTGAAGCACGGTTGGATGTTTACAGGGATAACCCGACAGTTAGTGACAAAGAGCATGTCGAATTTCTGACTGTGTGGCTTAGTGCTTTCGTCTTCTGCACCAAATCCCGATAGATCAACAAATCTTTGGTGCCTTTGGCCTCGATTTTGCATGAAGAAAGAAAAGTGGCCTTGAGTCAACTCCTTTTGGCGAAATTGTATTCAACGATAAGCCATGTCTCTGACACCATTAGACTCAATGAACACCTAGTGGCTAATGTCGGAGGCCCCACTTGGCTGCTGCATTTATGGCTGAATGCTATTCTGAAACGTCACTTAGTTTCCACCCATGATACTGTTTGTCGTTTCCGGTTTAACTATGGTTGCTTGATGGCGAACTATGACGTTCCTGCACTCTCGTCTCATACCAACAGTTTCCTTCATTTTATGAAGATTTTCGCCAACATTTCCATGTCGTCGGAGGACATTGACTTTGCTCCTTTTGCTGATAGGGCTCTAGAACCTGATTGGTTCCGTCTTCCTTTTCCTGGTTCTGATGCTGAGGAGAGGCGATTGAATGATGTCCTTTGGGGACATTATCTGAGTCAAAGGATTTTGTTCAGTTGTTTACCCGCCTTATCTGCCTATGAAGAAAAAGAGGTTTTTCTGCATTATCCCAATTGCGTGTCGAGGCAGTTTGGCCTTTGTCAAGGGTTACCTGCGCCTATGCTTTCGTCGGTATCCCATGAATTTCATCATGGCCAATTGACAAACTATAAATCTCCTTGGGAAACTGTGCTGAATAGGTTCGTGTCGAAGAACCTTGCTTCCCTTAGCCATTTAAACCTTGTCGGCTTCACTCCTTATTTCTTGGCTAGTCCGAATTTCGTGCGCTGGTGGGAATCCTACTTCAACACGTACCACGTGGATTGCGATACTATCGTTGGAAGAATGAGTGTTAGGACTCCAACAGATGTGGCAGCCGACAAATCTGGTATAAACTCTTAACACTTTGTGTTTTAGATTTCTTTTCTCTTCGCTTTCTAATTCGTCGTTTCCTTTTCAGCGGCCAAGCCGAAGCTTATTGAGTATTCTGCGGCTATCAAGGCCAATGCGTCAAAAAAGAAAGGTGGCGATCCTTCGTCACCAAAGAGATCTAAAAAACGGCGCCACTCTAATGCCATTGATGATTTCGTCGAAGCCAAGAAACAGCACAAAGGACGAAAGGAACATCCGTCGAGTAAACCCCAAGTTGATCCTGAAAGGACTGATAGCTCCTTGGTGCGTCCCCTTTCAAAGAAACTTCAAGTGACCATTGCTACATCGGCTCCTCCAATTCATCCTCCTTCAAATCCTTCGACCAGAATTCAACAACATTCCCGTCCAAAAGCCACAGGCATCGTTATCAGGGAACCATCTGCTCAGGTTGCCCCACAAAGGACTCACAGCACTGTAGCCGATCTGTTTGTTGATGTTTCTCACCATGACCCTCATGCTAGGGAATTTCTCCCTACTCCGGCACTTAACCCATTCAGTGAAGAAAACATCGTCGAAGACACCAGTTTTCATTTGCAACGACGTCCTGTTCGTCGACAAGTGATTATGGATGACTTGTCTTCTGATGACCCTCATGTTGAAGTCTCTCCGGAGCG
Organism: Crotalaria pallida; assembly: GCA_037953625.1. Classification (NCBI taxonomy): domain Eukaryota; kingdom Viridiplantae; phylum Streptophyta; class Magnoliopsida; order Fabales; family Fabaceae; genus Crotalaria; species Crotalaria pallida. Next base: position 125,428,592 of record CM075653.1, on the reverse strand, counting down.
AGTCGACAGACTAAATAGTATTGAGGCTTCCATGCAGAGGTGTCTTGATGATACTTCCTCGTCGGCTGCAGTTGAAATTGTTGTTCCAGAGTCGAATCAAGATGTCATCGACCATCAGCCTCTTAAAACTCAAGTTGTGGATTCTCCTGTTGCTGTCGTGGGTCCTGAGACCACTAATGCATGCGGCCCTTCGTTTGAGGTACTTACGAATTTACTTATTCGCCCTTTATGCCGTATTAAAGTGACCTTACCAAATTTCTTTTCTTGTTTTTTTTTCTAGGTCCCCAACAACTCTGTTCATCTTGAAGGTTTTGACGATAGTTTATCAATTCCTTGCTCATCCAGTTCTGCCGCCGTTCCTCTTGTTAAGATTCCTTCTTCTGATCCTCAATCCAACACCATGGCCCCTTCAATTCAAGTGTCCCATTCCAGTGCTTTTTCTACCCTTCAGGAATTAATGGCCAAAGCACGTTCTGTGGAAGAAGCCGTGAATTCCCCTTTGAGAGACACCGAATCGGTTGCGGATCAATTGATGGTAACCTTGAAGAACATCTGTTGTCGGCCTTTTGATCAGCTGTTGGCCGATTCCGCAACTGTTGAACTTTTGTCTTCTACTATCAATTCACTCTTGCAACATCCTTTACCAAAAGACGTCGAATCCAAATTGACTAGCCTGCAACGGTTTGTGAATAATTGGACTACTGAAGGTCCTAAGATCTTGAAAGACATCGAAGTTTATGAAGATGTCAAAGCAAATCAAAACAAGTTGGAGGCTGAAGTTATGGATTCGGAAAGAGCAGATGCCGATTGTTCTTCTAAGGTCAACGAAACGCTTCGACAATTGGAAGAGAATAGGGCCAAGATTCAAGAACAGAAAGATGAACTGGCCCGTCGGGAAAAGGATCAACTGGAAATGACTTGGCTCATGGAGGCTACCAAGACTACTCGACAAGAATTGGCTGCCAAAGTTGCTGCCTTGGTGGCTCCTTATCAGCGGATTACGGATGCTTTGGGGATCTATTTGCAAGAGTACAGGGCTGGACTCCGACATCGAGATGCTTTCGCCAGGGAATGGCGTTCTTTTAGTAGTTTGTTCGGATGAACCTTTATTTTTGTTTGTTGTATTCGTTTTCTGCACTTTAATTCTGTCGTATGGATTCGCAATTTGATTCAATGCATGTTTATTTCCGTCATTGTCGGCTTATATCTTTTCAAATATTTGTCGTTGATTGCTTTAATCTTTTTTCCCAATTCGACTTCGACTAAGTCGTATGCGTTGCCTGAAAAAGTCTTCAATACTTGAAATGGTCCTTCCCATTTTGGTGACCACTTGCCGTATTCGTTAGAACGCTTGTCGATGGGCAAGATTACTTTCCATACTAATTCACCCGGTAAAAACGACTTAAATTTAACTCTGGCGTCATAATACCTAGCAATTCTTTCTTTTTGTCGCATAATATTTTCCAACGCCAAAAGTCTTTCGTCATGCACCTCGTTTAATTCATCAAACACGGAATTCCAATAATCATTGACAGGCATTTCATGCTGCCTCTGAAATCGTACTGATTCCAAGTTTATTTCGACTGGTAACATGGCATCATGGCCGTATGTTAACATATAAGGAGTCGTACCCGTTGCTTCATTTGGAGAATTTCGGATAGCCCATAATGCAGGTGTCAACGCTTCATGCCAATTTCGTGGTTTCCCTTTAATTTGTTTCTTGATAATGTTGATAATACACTTATTGGCTGCTTCCGCTTGTCCATTGGCTTGTGCGTAGTAAGGTGTCGAGGTTAGCAACTTGATCCTTCTTGATGCCAAATATCCTTTCAATTTGCTTCCCAAGAAAATAGATGCTTGATCAGTAGTTATAGTCTCGGGAATTCCAAATCGACAGACAATATGGTCCTCAATAAAGTCAATCACCTGCTCTTGTTCGACCTTTACCAAAGGTATTGCCTCCACCCATTTGGTAAAATAATCAACACCTACCAGGATCCTTGAATGGCCTTTTGAAGAATGTGGAACAATTTCTCCAATAACATCAAGTGCCCATCCCCTAAAAGGCCAAGGCTTAATAATTTAGTGTAACTTGCCTGCTGGAACATTCTGAATATAGCCATGTTTTTGGCATTCTTCACATGATCTGGCAAAGTTCATGCAATCTGATACTAAGGTAGGCCAAAAAACTCTTTGCCTTCGGAGAACCCATTTCATCTTTTCCCCGGCTTGATGTGCCCCACAATTTCCTTCATGAACCTCCGCCAAGGCTACGAAAGCATCTTCCTTGTCGAGACATACCTCCAAGTTACCATCGACTGAATTTATGATACAAATCACCTCCTAATAGCGTGAACTTGGTGGCTTTTAGCTTCAGCTTTCGTTCGACATTTGAGGACGGATTCGTCAAGTAATCAGCTATGGGCTTTCTCCAATCGTCGTTGGATGCCAATGCATTCACCATTACTTCTCTTTCGTGAGGGGGATATAACAATTCTTCGATTCGTGTCGCATTGTTCAAGACCTTTTTTGATAATCGGTATCTAGATGCAACTTGGGCCAAATGATTGGCCTTTTGATTATGACACCGATATATGTGTTCGACCGAAACATCATCAAATTGGCGCATCCTCTTTTGTGCCATTTTGCAATATTCGGCTAACTTCGGACTCGAACATTTATACTCATTGACCAACTGCTTAATAATTAACTGAGAATCTCCTTTTATGGCCACATTTTTGGCCTTTAAGAAAATTAGCATCTCAAGGCCAATTAAAATAGCCTCGTACTCAGCTTCATTATTTGAACATTGATATTTGAGGTTAAACATGAATTTTGTAGGAATTCCGTCGGGGGATATAAGCAAAATTCCAACTCCCGCCCCTTTTTTATGTGATGATCCATCAAAATACATCGTCCAAGGCCTTAAGCCGACAAATCCGACAGACAATGCCACGTCTATACATGGGTGATCTTCCAAGAAGTCGGCTACCACTTGGCCCTTGACGGCTTTTAATGGTACGTATTTAAGTGAAAACTCAGTTAGCGCTAATGTCCACTTGCCAATCCTACCATGAATACTTGGATAGCATGTATTTAATAACGTCAGACTTCGACAAAACCAAAACATGAAAACTATTCATATAATGTTTAAGTTTTGTACAATAAAAATAGAGTGCTAAACGTAATTTCTCTATGGCACTATACCGTGTTTCGGCATCATTCAACACTCTACTTAAATAAAACACAGCTCTTTCTACACCATTTTCATTTTCTTGGGCTAACATGCTACCTATGGTGTGCTCAGAAGCTGATATATACAATTTTAAAGGAAAACCTGGCTGAGGCGGCATCATCACTGGTGGTGTCGACAGATATAGTTTCAAGTCGTCGAACGCCGCTTGTTGCTCCGGTCCCCACTTAAAATCTTCTTCTCGTTTTAGCTTTATCAGGGGTGAAAAGGCTCTGGTTCTTCCCGACAGGTTTGATATGAATCTTCTCAAATAATTCTCTGGTTCTTCCCGACAGGTTTGATATGAATCTTCTCAAATAATTCATCTTGCCAAGAAACGACTGAACCTCTTTCTTGTTGGTCGGAGGAGATGTTTCTATAATTGCTTTGGCTTTGCTCTTGTCAACTTCAATGTCGTTTCTGTGGATGAGAAACCCCAAAAACTGGCCAGCAGTGACTCCAAAATTGCATTTGATTGGGTTCATCTTTAGATCATGTTTCCTCATTATGTTAAACGCCTTTTCCAGGCTTTCCAAATGCTCTTCTTGGGTCTTCGACTTAATCACCATGTCGTCGATGTATACTTCCAAGAACTTGCCAATCATATCATGGAAAATCAAATTCATCGCCGTTTGATATGTGGCCCCTGCGTTCTTAAGTCCAAACGGCATCATCACCCACTCAAATGGGTTTCGGCTTTCCAGCCGTTCCCAAATTAACTTCATCTCTGGGATCCTCGCTGATGAATCGAGATTCTTCATCTGTCCACCCTCTTTCGAATCCCAAAGGGCTGTCGTCTACAATGCAATCCTGGAGTGCACCTGTCTGGATGGTGCACTGCATTCTGTCGGCCACATAAGCCGACAGCCTTTCCAACTGTCGATCAACCATCAGTGCTGGTCGAAGGCCGCTGCTCGACGACCTTGTCCATTTCGACAATTGATATCCCATAGTTCTCCATCAAGCACTTGTCTACTATGGGCTTCTGAAATTGTTCGGCATCAAGGCGAATCGGCTTGATGCTTGGATTGTAAACTTTGAAGTCTATGTGCATCTGCTGCATATAGCATGGGCTGTCGTCTGCAGCGATAACCTCCACCTTGTTTTCCTGGTTCCATAGAACTAGTTTCTGATGGGCCGTTGAAGGAACAGCCCCCACAGCACGAATCCAATCCCTTCCCAACAACAGGTTGTAGCTAGCTTTGGATGGAACCACCACAAATAAAGTGTCTCTTACAACCGATCCCACCTTAACTTTTAACATCGTTACACCGTGTGATTGAGCGATTTTTCCTGTAAAACCGACTACAACCACGTTTGTCGGTATCAGGTCCGACTCCGCTTTTCCCATCCTCTTAAACACGTTCCATGGAAAGACGTTGACGGCCGCCCCTCCATCTACCAATACCCTGTTAAGGGGCTTCCCGTCAACAATGGCCTTGATATGCAATGGCCTCAAGTGTTCTCTCTTACTCTCCTCCAGTGGTTCGAATTGTGCAATATGTCCGATATCCACTTCCAAGTGGAGCCTATCCAAAAGAAAAAGGCATTCAGGGAGGCCTGACACTTCGTCACTCAAATACGAATCGTCGGATCCGTCACTTTCATATCCTTCTTCATGTGCATGGTCTCCTGGCATGTCGAAGAGCAAACCAACGTTATTAATCGAAAGGCTGTTAATTTTCTTACTTTGAGCATCTATCATGTCTTGATCATTAACAATGATATACAAGCTGTCCTCAGAGTCTCCTTCATATGATTCACTCATCTGATTAGACCCTTCTGACTTCTTCACCCATTTCTGCTTTTGTTTTGCCCCTTGTCGATCCTTAGCCGTTTTCGGCTTCATGGTTGCGACTAGGAACCTTTGGTCATTCATGGATAGCTCATCGATATTAACTTCTTCAGCCTCTGCCTTTCGTATCCTTTGGAGCCTCCTTTTCTGAGTTCGGGTCAGACCTTCATAGATCGACCCGGATGTCAATCCTGACTGCTGCTTCTTTTGCATGAATCGATCATGGACTGTCAGCCTCGAGGGGCGTCCCCCATAAATTCTTCGACTGGACAAAGGCCGACGGGCTTCTCGGGACGCCTCTCGTCGGATGTATTCCCTTTCCTGTATCCTGGCCTTTATCTTCTTTCTTAGATCCTCTCTTCTGGATTCCTTCTACTTCTGTGTCGCAGTTTTTTGATCATAGACCACTTGACACCTTGGGAAAATTTGAAGGTCTCCATCTTGTTTCCTTTTACTGAAATGTCGGAACGATTCTCCGACTTCCAGAAACACTTCTGCATCGTAAGCCAGTGATAAAGTACTAACAGCGAATACTCCCTGAGACTCGATTTCATTGACCTCTTTTTGGAATGGGTCCGTGTCAATCTTCATATCTTTCTCCAAGAACTTCATTTTCCCTTTGTCGATCCCTTGTTGAATTAAGTCCCTGAAAGCAAAGCAATCATTGGTATTATGAGTGCAATTATTATGGTATTTGCAATATTTTCTTCCTTTCAGTTCTTCTTTTTTCAACAGTTTATGGCCTTCCAGCAACCTAATTTGTTTATCCTTTAACAACCCATCAAAAACATGTTCAATTTTAGAAACGTCGAAAGTGTATGTTTTCTTATACAAATTTTCGTTGACGGGTTTAGACGGTTTCAAGGCGGAACATGTATAAGGCTTTTCGTTTCCTAGTTCTATCACGTTCACCTCCGAATTATCGTCGAATGCCTCCCCGTCAGAAGGCTGAGAATCGACATAATGAATCCGTTCCCTTTTGGGAACTTTGGGGTCTCTTCCTTTTGTTTTCTCATCTCTTAGATTCTCAATCTATCGTACGCAAGCGGCTAATTGAGCTAAATCCAATAAATGTTGGGTAACTAGTTTCTTTCGAATGTGATATTCCAAACCAGCTACAGCCATCTTAACTACTTCTTGTTCAGGAATCGGAGTAAAACACCTACTCCTCATCAGTCTGAAACGCGACAAATAGTCGTCGATTGGCTCCCCAGCAAATCTTTTCACACTTAACAAATCCGTCAAGGCAACTCTCAATTCGCCTCTATAGAATTGTTCGTGGAAAGATCTTTCCAATTGGGTCCAAGCATGGATTGAATTGGATCGTAAGGTTGAGAACCAAGAAAAAGCGTTTCTTGTCAAAGAACTAGGGAAAAGCCACATTTTGATTGCCTCATCAGCGGCCAAATCACCCAATTAAATAGTGTAACGAGTTATATGTTCGACAGTAGATTCGCCTGCTTCTCCGGCAAACTTTGACAACTTTGGCACTTTCGTCCCTCTTGGGATTTCTGCTAGTTGTGCCCCCTCCGGAAAGGGTGAATTAAAACCTGGCTGGTTAGCCATGCCGACATTAAACCCAATCCGACTCAACGCTTGTTCGACTATTCGGTTCACATCATCTGGTTCGACTCTTGCTTCTCTTCCTTGTCGGAGCAAATGCCTAGCCAAATTCTGCCTTGCCAGTGCTGCTTGAAGATCTTCACCTCTCTGCATAAATGCAACCTGCGCCGGATTTTGCACATGTGGTGGTGCCACGACACCAAGGTGAAACACCACTTGGGGATTTTCCGGCATCGTATTACCTGCACTGAAAGTTGGGTTAGTACGAACATGTTCCCATGGAGTCGCAACTCTACTGTCCTGCTGTGGTAACGACACTCGAGCAAGGTGTCGCACATCTTGGCCATCAGGATAATTTTGTACCAAGATTGGCCTTTGTAAATTCCTATCTATAGGTGGAGTGTTGACGGACTCGTTATGTTCATTATCATCAACTCCCAAGACTTGATTTAATTTTTTCATGTACTGAGCAATTTTCCCACAAGTCTCATTCGTCACCATCATTGCTGGGTTGATAACAGGACTTAACTGAGCCGTCAATTGGTCAACCAATTGAACGTTAGCCTCTTCGATTTGTTGACGGATATGTGTAACGGGATTGATAGGCATGTATCTCGAGCCGTTACTTGTACCAGCCATATCCGTGGCCGAACGTATAAAAGCCATGTTAGTGGCCCCCGTTGTCGTATTGGTACTGCCAATTGAACTACTTAAAGGCCACGTTAAGGTTGACCCTGGAACGAAACCAGGTGGCAAACCATATGGAGGAACTTGTCCTCCACTATTTGAATTGCTACCAAAAGTAAACCCACTCGTGAGGTTACCCCCATTTAGGCCATTATTTGGCCGTTGAATTGCAGTCACGACAGTTGATTCCACGGCGAAACCGCTTCCTCCGGTCATTTGAGGAGCACTTGTCGAAATAGCAGGTGTAACAATCTCCGATATAACAGTGGTCTGTTGACCACTTTGACTTGTAACAACCATTGAAGATGAAGATGGCAAAGTTATGTCACTTCTCAAACGCATACAAACAAGTACAAGTTACTCTGAACCTGTCCCAGCGGGCGTGCCAATTTGTTTGTGGGATTTTCGTCCGACGCCTGCCGAACTGACGGTGATGGGAGGGGTGTGGGTAACGATAGGTTATGTGGTAATCTTACAAAAGGGACTTGACCGTATTTTTGACGTTTTTTGATATTCGGGGTTGAAAGCGTTAAAAGCGCGAATGGAACAGAAAACCGACACCAAGAACACGATGCGGCGAGATAAAAAATGTGCGGAAACGTAAATGACTTGGAATCGAAATGAAAGCGATTAAAGTTTGCGTTAAAGTAAATGACTCGGGAAAGTAAAATTGCGTGAATGTAAAGTGCAGCAAATTAAAATGGTGCACAGAAAAAGTAAATATTGCATTGAATTTAAAAGGGGTGGAAGGTTGAGGTTCTTTACAATGGCGTTTCTCCGTTTGTCTGCTCTGGTGAGACGTCTAGGATTTTGGCCTATGTGTGTCAACCTAGCAACCGACCCCGATTACAACCTAAGGACTTCCTATTTATAGGTATAGGAATCCGGAACTTATTTACAAAGCATACTTGCACGTTCTGCATAACTGCATAACCAACGATCTATTAACCACCCACTACGCTATCCCCCATGATGTAACTGCCCACGTCGTGGTTTGGGCTTAGTGGATACTTATGTCGGACCCCGTGGTGACATCTTTGCTGAGACCCCTTCGACCGGAACACTTCTTCGACTACAACCATTTGACTCTTGTCTAAGTCTCTTTGTTGCTCGAAGCATTGACGTTGTTGTGCTCCTGCCTCTTGGTTTTAGGATGTCAGCCGATATCAAGCTCCTTTCGACAAACAGGTCTTCTGTCGAAATAGACCTCCGACCTGTTGTCGGCCTCAGACCCATTCGATTGGTATCGGTGACATGTAGTTTGACTAATTACTGTTTCACCAGCATTCAATCAAAAAACATGCCTCCGACGCTTCTAGTAGAATGCCATCAGAGGTCTTTTTTCCTTTACCTCTTTAATAGGAAAGACGACCATGGTCGATTCTAGCAGGACACAAACCTTGACCTGTGGGATTACAAAGACCTTTCTAATGCTTATTTATTAGATTCAATGCTTCCTCCAATTCGGAGTTCCTTGCGTTGATCTGACGCACCAGAAATGGTTTCTATGTAATCCCACATGTTTAGTCTTTCACTATTCATGAGGATAAAGGAGGTATTCGGGGTGAAAATTCCCTCATTTCCTTTTCAACACCCGAACACCTTAATCCCACGTGTTTAGTCCCTGATGAACTCATGTTTATGTGGAATTTGAATCTTTTCTCTTCTTTCCAGAATTCACGAAGGCAATCCTTGTATTTTTCCATCTTTACTCATGGCTTTTCATTCTTAGAAATGGGGGATTTTATAGCCACAAGGAGCATTAAATGCCTTCATAATTACTCTTCCGTTCCCAATGTTGACATGATGGCTCTGACTTCCTCTTTTCCTGCGCCAACATTCCTTCGACACAGACCTCTCGTTTCCGCTTCTTCCTTTTATCGCCACACGTACACATCCTTCGAAGTCACTTTTAAGCCGTGGGGACTTAAGTACACCTCCTTCGACATCACCTATGTTGTCGACATCCCTTCCTGTCGAAATCTACCCTATGTCAGGTTGTACGTTCACTTCCTTCGAAGTCACTTTTAAACAAAAATGTTTAAGTACACTTCCGTCGACGTCACTTATACATCCGACATTCTTGCCCTTTTGTCGATTTCAACTTTCCGTTAACAAATCCTAACGGATTAACCTAAAAAAATATTACTAACTACATGTGACATGTATAATTTATAAATCAAATATTAATGCAAGAAGTATAATTTTACGATACATGTCACATGTATGTGTGGTTAATAAAAAGAGAAAATAGTATATTCATCGACAGTGTACAATTTTTTTTACACTGTCAACGTATCATTCAATGTTGATAGATTCGCAATGAATAACTTGTACGTAAAAATGATGCACGTGAATGGTGGATAATACGCCAATAATGTAAATAACTTTACATTGTGAATGAGCATATATTAAACTCTAAAAAAAATCTTAACTCTTAAGTATCTATAAAAAAATAAGCTAATTTGTTGAGAGGATATATAATTATTCTTTTCCCATCTATATGTTACTAGCTCCATCATTGATTTATTTTATGAATTTTGCTAACAGGTGCTCTTATTAGAATTATAAGAAAAAAACATCACAATTCCTCTTATTTCTCAATTCTCATATTCAAAAGTTGTTTTCCAATGATATTTTATCACATTTGTCTTCTTAAGGAGCTCCTTGCCATTTGCCTTATGTTATTATTGTTTTAACTATATACTACAAACTGAGCAAAAATCCTATTAAAACCCAAAATTTATTGCATACACCCACCATTTTAAATAATTTTCCCCCAAACTTCCTAAATTACACTCCCTTCAATTGGGTGTGTGTTTTACACCTTTTTAAAGCTTGGATACCTTATCTAAAACATGTGTATAATAAAATACATTGTTTTCAAAAAAATAAAATAAAATAAATTACATTGTGGGAAGCATGATGACAGTTGAACTCATATGTTGGTAAATATTGTACCAAATGTAGAGAAAAAATAAAAATAATAAATTTTTATTTCCCAAATAGGATCTATGCAATAGAACATGATTTAAGTTTTTTTTTTTTAAAAAAAAAACATAAACTCTTTTTTTTTTGGTCCTTCATATGTGAATCTTTTGGTCCTTCAAAAAACCATAAACTCTTAAAAGCGAAAAGTGGAACCATGTTAATCACAATCGTCCTACAAATCTTGATCATAAACTCTCCACATCAATCATGAGGACAACAACATAGTCATGCTTCTATCAAAACAAATTCTCCCAATTGAGATCATGTATCCCAATTTTTGCCATGGGAGAAAATAAATAGAGGAAATGATAAAAATCTTTGGGAGAGTATTATGTGGTTCAAAGAGGTTTCCCAAAACTCTACTAACAATATTTTCTTCAAGAAATGCAAAAACCAAGAAAAATACAAAGAGGATTTGTGGGAAGATTGTGATATTTTCCTTTTGTAAAAAACAAAAAAACAAAACAAAAAAAAAACAAGAATGATAACTTTCACTAAAAACAAAAGCATAAGACAAAGAAATGAACGAGAGGAAGAAAAATCTTTGTATTTTCTTGTAATAAAAACTAGGCCATCACAGTATATGAGAAAAGAGTTTTTTTTCCCCTTTTTTTGAATTAAAGGAAAACACAAACTATAAGTTTGAAACTATTGTTTTTGTGTAAGAAAAGGGAAAAGTAAAATTGTAAAAGCAAAAAACTAAAGTGAAATGACAATGATGATACTCATTGTTCAATTTCAATGAGAAGATGACCATAATTCTATTGAATTATACAACTTTGAGGCAAAGACACGACAAAGTCGGATATATATTCACACAAAATTATTAGTAGTTCTTGAATCATTCGATTTGTATTATAAAGAATTTAAATCGAATGATTCAAACAAATAAAAATGAAGAATTTATAAAAGTCTTGTTAACAAGTCCTAGAAATAACAAAAATAATTTAGATTCTTAATTTTTCTTCTCTTGATAATATCATTAACTATATTTTCTCTTAAATTACATATAGCTTTTTATTAAAGATACTTGTTAACATTTTTCAATAATGAAATTAGTAAGACTAGATTTAGTGCCTTTGAAAATAGTAGTTTCAACATATATTTGAACCATTGGATAAAAACAATACTCCGTACCATTTAGATTTAAATTTTTCTTTTGTCACAAATTGATGATATGCATACACTTCACTCCAATGGCTTAAATTTGCCAAAGTTATAAAAGTTACCAATTATAAAAGTCAATTATCAAAAACACATTTATCATTTGACTTATATTCTGTTTCATTATAAAATATCCAATCAATAAAAATTTAACTTTATTTCTATTCCATTTTGTTTCAATCCTTTCCATTTCATCCTTCCTTGGAACCTTGGCTTCTATAGATATCTCCAAAATGTTTCAATTCTAAAAATATTGTCAACTAAATTTCTCAGGGGCAGAGACTCGTTACTTATTTTTGTCATTATAGTATATGTTAAATGTAAGATTTCTAATCTGCAGAAAGTTATTTACAATTAAAAGAAACTTTTGTTAAGTTTGCATTTGCCGACTTCAAAGAGAGGTTGGGTACTACAAGAAAAGGCTTATAATACAGCTGAGATTGAGCTGCCAAGAATTTATTCAAGGGGAAAAGGAACCTTTTGTCATAACTAGTGGATGAGGAACACTTCATTGATAATATAACATAAGCAGCATGCCATAGCAGAAATCTATATATACACAGAATCTGAAGAGTGATATAACATATAGAACTTGTAAAGTTCACTTCATTGCCTGTTGAACAAACTTGTATTACGAAATAGAGTAATGATATTCTTTCAAAGATTTTATCAACACCACTTTTTACACTTATTTCATAACCATTGATCAAAAGACTTTCCTTGTTTGAGAATCAAAAGTCATTTAATCAATGATTATAAAACAAATGTAAAGAGTGGTGCTGACAAAATTAGTGTAAGATAAACATTTTCCTATGCAATAAGCTCAAGTAATATGCTGGGATATGTAAAAAGAAACATGCTATGATAAAAGGAAAACCGAATCATCACTAAACAACTGGAGTTGCTGCGTCAAGAATGGAATCTCTGTTAACTTTATGAGATTCTAGGACATTCCTCGCAGCTTCGATGACAACTTGGCCATTCACATAGTGTTGGCGGCAGACTGGCATGTAGACATCAGCTCCACCAATTAGTTCAGTTTGTGTCTGTTCTGTCTTCCTCAAAGTAAAGAAGGCTCTTTTGCCGCATAGTTCACATCGAGCTGTTAACTTGGTTACAGTATCAGCAAGTGGTATTACATGAAGCACCGAGCCAAAGCTTCTCCTGGTAAACAAACACCCGTAGTTTGAAAGTTAAGCACTTGAGAGAAGCAAAATACTAAACAAATGATAATATATCTATGAACAATACCTCAAGTAATCACCATCCAGGCCTGCAACAATGACAGTTTTACCATCATTATCAGCAGCCGCACAGCAAAAATCATACAGATCGTCAAAAAATTGAGCCTCATCTATACCAATCACATCCAACTGCATCAAAATCACTTGACACATCAGTACACACTTGAGTCACAGTGAACCTTCAATAAATAATATACTAATGGCAACACATCCTCTCAACCACAGAACCACTACACACAGAAAACTGCAAAAGTATCCAAATTACGGGATTTTGATCAAAGAGAGGTTGGATACTACCTGAAAAAAGGTTATCAGATCATATACAAGACATTAACATTTTGCTGTTCACTGTTCAACCTGTGATGAAGATAATTCACAGCTTTATAGTTCAATTACTAGGACCAAGATTCTAAATTACCGATGCAATGTTGCAACTGTTACAGTTTCTACAACTGCATCACACCACACAGTTGCAGCCACATTGCACACATTTTCTCACAATCATCAACAATTACAGCAGATGTAAGGTAACCACAACCATGAACCTTTTCATAGTGATTAACCTAATTCACAAAATCAAATCGCAACGAAAAAAAGACACAATTGGTAGAAAATAGATATTACCTTTTGATAAGCTTCATCACCAAATCTTTCTTTGAAAGACAATAGATCAGGCAAAGCCCAACAAGGAAATTTGATCCCATCATGTGACACAACCGAGTCAATTGCATATCTCGTATCCTTGCTCGATTTCAACATGGCCACATTCCTTCACATCATAATAACATAATTACATAATTAAATTATAAAATAAAAAATGAGTTAATAGTCAAATAGGTCCCCGAATTACCTATGAAATCAGTTAGGTTATATTTGGATATCCAATAATAAATGGAACGGAATGGAATCAAATGAAATGAAATGGGATTGGGTGGAATGGAATAGTATAAAATTACCATTCCATTGTTTGGTTATTTTATGACGGAATGGAACAAAAATAGATTCCATCAGATACACCCCAATTTTGGGGGAATGAAAAAAATGAGGTTTTTGGTGGTATTGGATAGAACCTGTACCATTATCATCCATTCCATTCTATTATCTTTAATGTAATCCAAACACTTGGAATGAGCTTAGTTTCCATTCCACCTTATCCCACTTCATTCAATACCATCAATCCAAACAATCCCTTAAATCCCTGAAAAATTTATAGAATCTCTTAAACCCCTAATCTTTCAAGGACCTAACTGATTACTCAGTATCTTTCGGAGACCTTTATTAATTATTAACTTAATAAAAAAATCAATCTTTACTCTCACTGTTAAAAATAAATAACTACCACTACTACAAACCCTTCATCAACCATCAGTTACTTGGAACGGAATTATTGCGATTGAATGATTCTAAAAAAATGAAAAATTGAAAAACCCGGGAAATAACGAAGAGAAAGAAAGAAATCGTGGAAATTGATCAGACCTGCCACCGTCAACCTCGGATTTAATTCGGCGAAGAAGGGCAGTGGTTTTGCCGGCGAACATGGGGCCCACAATAACATGGACCTCACCTGAACGGAAACTGCGGTCCTTGGCAGTGGTGGGAAAGGAAACAGAGTGCTTGAAGGAAGAAGCCATGGAGAGAGAAATGGGGTTTTGGGAAAGGTGGAGAATTGTTGATGGGGATGGAGAGGATATGGTTGGGATATAAATTTATAGGGTGGGTGGTTTGGAGATTTGAGATTTGAGATTTGATTTTGGGGAATTTGAAAGAGTTGAAAAACAATGTGGAGGGAAACGAGGGATTTCGAAATAAAAAGGGATTTGGAGGGAGGGAAGGAAGCGTACCATGAAAAGCTGCACGAAATTGGGTTACTACTTAACTTGTATGGTACGCTTTGCGCACTACTTAACTTGTATGTTACGCTTTGCGCGTATAAATGCAATTCACGAGTTATTGATAATTTAATTTTTTATATTAAATATTTTAAAATAAAGATTGTTTTTATTTTGAAATAAGGATTATTATTACACAATAATAAAAAATTATGCAAAAAGGCAGAGACTTAAATCAAACACTATAGTTAAAAAAATAATTTAAATGAGTTTGTTGAAAAATATTGTACTTTTTGTATAAATAAAAAGTAACACTTTTTATATAATATATTCCTTATTTATTTAATAGATAAATTTATATTTTTATATGATTATCAACTTTATTTTAAAGAATCAAAAGTAAATCATATTTAAATATTTTCATCTTTTTTGTTTGGTGATATTATAAGTAAATTTAAGGATAAATTAGAATATTCCGTATTTCATAAGACATGAAGACGACATTAAACTTGTTATTCTTGATTGTCTTTGTTAATTAAACTTGTTATTTTTTAATATGGTTATCACATTTATTATTATTATTATTCATATTTAAATATTTTGATATTTTTCATCGTTTATCTTATTTCAAATTAATCATAAGATTTGATCCTAAAAAATTTTTATCCTAATTGTTCTAATCATCTTGAATTTTTTTTTTCAATTTTTGAAATGTATGTACCTTTGTTTTTAATCTGTTACAGTTTTTTTAGAGATTATAACAATTAAAGTATTTATCCATTGCAAACTTTTTACAAAATGATAATCATTATATTTAATTTAATCATATATCCATATTATTTGTAATGTTTTTTTCTATACGTATTCTTTGCGGAACCACTGGTATCCCCAATAACACACTTAACACCAGGAAGCTCTTGAGACTAATTCGGAGCGAGCTGTATGGTTGGCTCTCCCAGCCAGATGTTTTTAGTGGGAATCGAACCCGGGACTACTAACACTCGTGTCTCATTCCCAAGAATCAAGCCTCGTTGGTATATTATTTGTAATGTTTGAAAAAATATATACTTTATTAGTATTTAATTTGTTTTACTTTTAAAAAAAAATATTGGAATATTCTCAATTTCGGAGAGATATTTACGATATGATTTTGGTTGGGTCCGTCGAGACTAAGCATGAAAATATAGGAAGAGTTGGATGCGAGTGAGTCTGACAACGTCAGAGTGAGAAACATTATTTACACATTATTATTATTATTATTAATATTAATATTAATATTATTATTATTATTCATCAGTGCTTTCTTATGCTACAAACACACAACAAAAATTAAATATAAAATAAAAAATAAATAATTAGGAACATAAAATACGAAATAATAAAATTAGAGAATTCTTTGAAGTAGAGAGATCTGAAGGTGAAACAAATGTAAAGAATGAATGTGAGATCATGTTATATATAGTGATTTTTTTTTAATTTTTTTAGGATAATGATTACTTCTTTTTTCAACAAACTGATAATAATGATTTCACATTCACATAATGTTAAAGCATCATCTCTTTATGTTTATCAATCTTTTTGAGGATAATGATTTTTTTTTAACAAAATGAGGATAATGATTCAACATATTCAACATATAGATAGTTTATTTAATTTTAAATATTAACTTTGAATAGATAATTTATTCATTTTAAATTATAATTTTGATTAAAGACGATATTATCTACCTACAAATGTTCTTGTGCGAGTATTCCTTAAGCGAACAAATGTGGTGCCTCGAAAATTTCTCCAACAAACGTGGTTCCTCGTTTTTAGTGGAAATCGAACCCGGGACTACTAGCACTCGTGTCTCATTCCCAAGAATCAAGCCTCGTTGGTATATTATTTGTAATATTTGAAAAAATCTATACTTTATTAGTATTTAATTTGTTTTACTTTTAAAAAAAATATTGGAATATTCTCAATTTCGGAGAGATATTTACGATATGATTTTGGTTGGGTCCGTCGAGACTAAGCATGAAAATAGGAAGAGTTGGATGCGAGTGAGTCTGACAGTGTCAGAGTGAGAAACATTATTTACACATTATTATTATTATTATTATTATTATTATTATTCATTAGTGCTTTCTTATGCTACAAACACACAACAAAAATTAAATATAAAATAAAAAATAAATAATTAGGAACATAAAATACGAAATAATAAAATTAGAGAATTCTTTGAAGTAGAGAGATCTGAAGGTGAAACAAATGTAAAGAATGAATGTGAGATCATGTTATATATAGTGATTTTTTTTTTTAAATTTTTTTAGGATAATGATTACTTCTTTTTTCAACAAACTGATAATGATTTCACATTCAGATAATGTTCAAGCATCATCTCTTTGTGTTTATCAATCTTTTTGAGGATAATGATTTTTTTTAACAAAATGAGGATAATGATTCAACATATTCAACATATAGATAATTTATTTAATTTTAAATATTAATTTTGAATAGATAATTTATTTATTTTAAATTATAATTTTGATTAAAGACGATATTATCTACCTACAAATGCTCTGGTGCGAGTATTCCTTAAGCGAACAAATGTGGTGCCTCGAAAATTTCTCCGACAAACGTGGTTCCTCAAAAAGGGATATTTTTATATAAGTAGTATATTTGACCAATTTCGTTCCCTTTAAGAAAAGCAGGTAAGTTAGTTATTTGTATTTGAATTATAAATTTTAAGTGTATATTTATCAATATATCATTTTCATCTTCTAGTCATTAATTGATGTTTCGTTTCCCCACAAACATGATAAAGTATATTAAATAGGGTTACTTTTGTAAAATTTAGAAAATGTGCTTATATTTAGGATCAAAAAATTTTGGTCAAATGATGTTTATATTAGAGACCAAAAAATTGTCTTTGTTGCATGAGTATAAGTACGAGATATGACAATTTTTTTAAAAAATAATCATGCGGGTACGCTTTTATTAATTTAGTGACCATGAGATGCATAGAATTAATTTTGTATTTTATTTTGAAAATAGCGAACACTGTCGAGATTTAAAACAATGAAAGTGGTTTGATGCATATTTTGTTTTGATTTTTTTAGAACATCAAGTGTTTAAATTAGTTTGTGAATTCAACCTCTCCTTTTTTTCGGTGCTATTTTTGGATGTTTTTGATTTTTTATTAGTTGTTACAAAGTGCAAACATTGCATGTTGTGTGATAGAAAATTATTAATTATGATAAATTTTAGCTTGTTGATTGTATTTTTACTAGCGTGCTGACAGGCACTCCCGTGTCTGTCGTCCCGCATTCGCATTTTCGTGTTTTTGTCGTAAAGAGTTGTTTATAGTAAAATGGTGTTTTTGATGTTAATATATCAGTTGAATATTTAAGTCGCCTTGATGTGGGTCGCCTTGATTGAATGTTTTAAGAAGTAATTTAAGGATTTTATTATAGGTTCAAGACAGCCCCCACTTTAACATCAATTGAAATTTTAAAAGCTTCAAAATTAACATAAAGATCATCTTACCTCAAATAATTCAAACAATTTTGGGGCAATAATGGATTGGATACTATCAAATCCAATGCAATGTATTTAATCTCAAAATTAAAACTAATACAACAATTGTGTTTGAGAATCAATATAATTAAGTATAATATAGAGAAAGAAAGCATTAGTGGAGATGGGAGATCTGAATCATCATAAGGAAAATATCGGTTACTTGATGGGATAAATGGTTATTGTTGTTAATGGCCTGATTCCTACTATTTGTCTGAATTACTCCGCCTCATTCTTTATTCCTTCACTGAATCCCTAAGAAACCGTTAAGCAAATAAAGATGAAACCTCTCTTGCAAGCATTAAAAAAAACTTAATATTTGAAGAATTCATAAAAGCAGCAATAATTCTCAAAATAAGCATATAAGATAAAGCATAACATAAATCATAAAAGCAGCAATAATTCTCAAAATAATAAAGAGAAAGAGGAGTGTGGCAGAAACAAATAATAAAATTACCTCAGACAATTGCATCCATTTAAAATGACACTCTTTTTGCTTGCATCCTTCTAATTACTTCATTTGTGCAAAATTGCTTTTCAAAAAACCTTTTCCATAATTTATCTGTCATAGGACTGAGACTGCTTCCCTGCAAAACACATCGAGCAGGTAGTAAATAACCATTAGCAAAATCAATTCAGTTTCACATTACCATCTTGCATGTTCCACTATAGTTGCAATTATGGTGATGAGGACCAATTATGATCAATAGTAGCAATAATTCTCATCATTCAGAAGCTCTTGCGTTTACATGGTGCATGAAAATTGTTAGGGACTGGTGTTTTCTCAACATACAAATGGAGACTGATTGCCTTCATTATAAACAATATGGAAGAAGAATATCAACCACTAAGTAAATAAAAATAACTACTGGCTAGCACTTTAAATAAAACTAATATCTATTGCTCACTTCAAAGTAACAGAAATTTCTTAAAAACAAATGCTTTGAATGTGGAGAATACAATTACTTATAGGAATGCTAGGATCAAGTTTCTTGAATCCATCTCTTCCAGAATTTTGATTCACAGAGTCCAAGATAAGATGCCAGTAAAAGACTTGTGTTGGGACTCCCTCGTCACCTGTGTTGGGACTTCCTCGTCCACATATCCATCTGTCTTTTGTGGTTTTCTATGGGAATGGTTATTTGGTGGCAAGATGGCTATATAAACTACAATTGTTACTGCAGTTTTTTTTTTTACAAACCAATGGGCATGGAAAGAAGCAGAGCAGTTATAATAGAACAGTTAACCAATGAGCATGTAAAAAAACAGAGCAGTTATAGTTGAGGGTAAAATTGGTAAACCCAAATTATGTACACATTTTTTTAGTTATTTTAGTTTTAAAATAGTGTTTTCTTTATATAATAGTATAGATATAGATTTTTGCAATTTTCTATTTATATATTTATATATAATTATATCAATAAAATAAATATATATAAGAGCATACCCATATGATTATTTTTTAAAAAAATTGCCATATCTCGTACTTATACTCATGCAACACAGACAATTATACTCTTATATTTGCATTCTGAGAGTCTTATCCAATATTTTTTATAATAGGTTATGTGGCATACTAAATTTTTTAGGATTATTCTAACGATTATCACAAGGAGATTGTTTAAATTTCTAAAAGAAATAAATAAAGAGATTAATGGGTATGCATTGACGATATAACGTTTTTTACACCATCAGTCCATCATCCATCATTCATTTGGATTACTTTAATTTAAAAGTCAACAACCACAAACGGATGAATGGTGGATGATGCACTGATCGATGGTGTAAAAAACTTTACACTGTCGGTGCATTACCCATTTTCTCATAAATCAATATCAAAAAATTAAGTTCATAGTATATTAAATGCAACATTTTACAAATTTCTATCCCATTATTGGATGAAGAAAAATATGGAAAATTATATTTGTATTCTGCTAGTGTAATGTAAAGACAAAATTTTTAAAGATATTGTCAATCTTGCTCTTAAAACATTTGTCAAAATTACTACTATTAGAAAAATAATTGCAAATGTATACTATTTCATTTTTTAAGAATAAAAAAAATTATATCTTTCAATAATTAAAAAAAACTATATTTTCCTTATAAACAAGTGCAACAATTTTAATAGGTTATTTGACTATTTTGGATAAATTATGTAATACCCGCAATTTTCCCATTTTAATAAATTGATTTTTGAAAATTTGTGATTGGGCAATCCTTTTCGAAATTATATAAATATATTATTCGAGTGAAAATAACTATTTGAAAGTGTATAATTTATAATTTATTACATAATGATAAAATATTTATTTTGTGTTGGAGGGATTTTATTCTTTAAAGTTTTTGAATTTCAAATTTCTGAATGATTAATTAAAATGATTCAAGTTTCTAAGGAGGGTGATCAATCCATGTAGGACACCCTAACCAACTTATTTAATGTTGAATTTATCCCTTGTGTGTGATTTAATGTTTTTGGTTTTCCTATGAAAATAAATGTGGTGCATTTATAATTTATTTTGATAAGTTATTATTTTGTGATTTATCGATGTAAAAGGTTTATTTAATTTCGAAAATTCATAATTTTTGATCGGTAAATCGGAATCAGACGAATTTATAGTGAAAGAGATCATATTGAAATGTAGATATTATTTTTGTAAAGTTTGATATTTAATTTTGCTACCACGAAATTTTCACTATTTTTGGAAAATTATAATGTTTTATTATTTAAGGAAATTGGAAATATAAATTTAGATGTTATTTACTGTATTGGAAAAATTTTACTTTTACCTTCTGATAGTGTCATACGATTTTGATATTTATTTTTATGCATTTTGAATTTTGAATTGTTAGACATCCATTTATTAGTGCACAAAACCTTAGGGTAACATAATTAATGCAACTTATCTTTAAACTACCATATTTAAGACCCATATTTAATGACTCTATCCTAAGGTAGATTTTCGGCCAATGAGAAACCAAGCTTTTTATCCCTTAGACACTCTCCCAATTTAATTAGATTTCAAACCCTCATTAAAATACAACCCACAGCAACTAAACTCTATATTAGTGATTAATCGATTAATAGGGTGTGCTAATCGATTAACCAAATTCAGTCATCGGGTGTTAATTGATTAGCGATTAGATTATTAATCGATTAAGAGCTGAAGTTTTTCTGAAAATCATTCGTTTTAATTGTTTCGATTTGTTTCATTCGAAAATTTTTCAAGGTTTTTTTTAACACTTATTCAACCCCCATTTTTAGGCGTTCTCCTAGTGTTCTCTAGTTAATTCATTCACCGATTGTAGTTCCCTTTACTATAGCCAAATCAACAGTTGGCAAAGGGAGATCTGTCTCGACGAGTAACCTTCCAATTATTGGAGCAAAAATGATGACCATCAGATCTAGAAAGTAGAAATTATCCAGAGGCATCCTCCACTGGAAACACACAAAACAGAACAACTTGCTCAAAGACAAGACAAAACCTAGATAAACTGGGAGAAACAAATCCACACACTTTTCCAAAAGAAGGGGAGGGACAGATCTTCCATGTGGACATTAATTTATTTTTTTTAAGTGTAGGGTTTGGTTTAAACTCGTGTATTTTTATAAAATTATTTTTTATTGTTGTTTAATACTAATAATTTTTACTGTATAAAAAAATAATAATAGTATATTTAATTTAAAATATTTAATATTAAAAAAATTAAAGCTGGGTAAGAGTTAGTAGCACTATAGCAGTATACCTTTTGTCTTATGTACTACTCCCTCCGTTTCACAATGTTTGGCCTTTTAGCCTTTTTTTCTTGTTTTACAATGTTTGACTTTTTACATTTTCAATACACAAACATATTTTTTTCTCCAATATTAACCTTTCATTCAATCATTTCTCTTACTCCTCATTAATTCTACTTTTATCATCTCTCATCTCTAAATCACTATACATTAATTAATGGACACATTTACTAATAAAAATTAAATACTATTACAATTTTCAATAAGGATTAAATAGGGATATTTTAGACAAACTATACATAATACTTACAATAATTAACACTTTCTTAATCTGTGTGTCCAAACCTAAAAAGCCAAACATTGTGAAACGGAGGGAGTATTGTTTTTTCTCGCTAACACAGACCATCCTAAAATTTGTGCGTGAACACTTTTCCGTCGCAAATAGAATATCCCAAAAACCAAAAATACAGGGCACTCAGATTCTTGCATTGCGAGTGAGACGATGGCGGCGGTGGCGAAGGAGGAGACAAGAAGGAAAGGGAGCGTGAGTTTGGAAGGAGAGAAGGTGATACTGGTGCCGTACATGGAGTCCCATGTGCCCAAGTATCATTGTTGGATGCAAGACCCATTTCTTCTTGAAGCCACTGCCTCTGAACCTCTTTCCCTTGACCAAGAGTATCAAATGCAACTCTCCTGGTCTCAGGACCCTCACAGTTTAGTTATCTCTCCTACCCTACTCCCTCTCTCTTAAATCATATCATGTCTGCTCTCTGCTTGTGTTAAAGTTTGAGACTTTCATATTGTTTCTTTTCTTTTGACCTTTTTTTTTTACACCCCCATTTTTCTCCCCACCCCCCATTTTTTCCGCCTCACATGAGGTGGAAGTGCTTTTTTTCACCCTTTCTGCCTCTTGAGAGGCGGAAAAACCAATAAATTTCTACTCGCGCTTCATGCGGAAAAAATGGGGGGTGGGGAGAAAAATGGGGGGTGTGAAAAGAAAAGGTCTTTCTTTTTGGTTATTAAAATGTTCTCCTGACATGAATTTTCTGCATCCACGAAGAATTGAATTCGAGAGCTTGCTTAAGCGAGACCCACTTACCCATGTTGGTGGTTTTAGTTTCCAATTCAGTTATAATTACAGTTTTGGTTTCACTTTCAATTATAATTACAGTTTCGGTTCTAGTTTTGATTTCGGTTTTAGTTATAATTACAAACTCTGTTCACAAAACCAGAGAAGGAAGGAAGTTGATAATTAGGGGGTTCAAAATAACCAATATGTTCGAGTGCAGCTGCGTTAAATACTTAATGAGCTATGATGCGCAGTGCGCGTAGTGGTCCTCCTGTCTCGAACATGATTGCCTCAGATGGGACACGTGTAGGTTCATACAAAAAATATTACTATTAGGCGAATATCCTCCCTGATATATTGAGAATATTATCATTGATACTTGATATATTAAGAATATTGTGATTGATATTAATTTGTGTAACCAGCTGTATAGAGGTTATGTTTAGGTATAAACAACACATATTAAGTTAGCTATGTCTAGAAACAATGCACTAACCATGCTCTCTTGTGTATATGTATATATATACATATACCTGATGAAAATCAATGAGAGACACAAAATGCCATCCCGAATCATCTCCGATATGGTATCAGAGCTATGCCAGAAGTGGCCACTGTTTGGTGCTTCCATTGACATGGCTGGAGAGGGAGAGAAGACACTCGCCAAGTAGTGATTCATCCATCGATATGTCTAGAGGCAAAGGGAAGACGCGAGGTGCTGGTGATGGAGCATCCATAAGGAAGACAATATCTCCTTATAATATAACTTCCAGCCACAATCCTAGAAGTCTGGTATAACTCAGGTTCGATTGAAAGAAGAAAACTATGACAAATGGGATCGTTCAATTAGAACAGCTCCGAGAGCAAGACAGCAATCGAGCTTCATCGTCGAAAAAATCAAGCAACTAGAAGAGGGATATGCAGATCTTGAAGACTGATGGACTAACAACTCACCGCTGGTCTCCTGGATCATCATGAATACTATTGACTATTGAGCCTTCATTGCATTTCTCTATTTCGCATATGGTGGTGGCACAGGATCTTTGGATGGAATTTCGTGTCTTTCATTGATTTTCATCATATATATATATATATATATATATATATATATATATATATATATATATATATATAGACACACACACATATACAAGAGAGCATGGTTAGTGCATCGTTTCTATATATTGCTAATTGTTTATACCTAAACATAAGCTCTGTACAGCTGGTTACACAAATTTGTATCAATCACAATATTCTTAATATATCAAGTATCAATCATAATATTCTCATTCGATCAGGAAAGATATTCTCCTAGATTATTTTTTGCTTTAGCCTTAAAAAATACAGAATAAGGTTCCTCCTTAAACCAGGAGGAAAGTTATATCCTCAAACCAATAAAATCTTGACACAAGGAAAAACTAATTAAAAAACAAATCAAAAACAAAATGAAAAAAAAAAAACTGAAACAACATTGATTAAAAAGGAAAAAGAAGCAAAAAACAAAAAACGATGCAAGATAGAAACTCATCGTAGCGTCTCAATAATGGAAATTCACTGTGTTCTGTTTCTCTCTCTTTTGTTTCTACACTGAACACACAGCTAACTCCACTAACCAAAATACATGCATGTACTTGTACTTGAATATCTGGTTCTTTCATGTTTGCACAAAAAAATATTGAACATTGGAGTCAAGCATGGCTAGATCTCCATCTGAATTGACCAACCCAGAATTTTTCAAGCTTCAAAGTTTTCTTTTTTTAATTTTATTTCATTTCTTGGTTCTGGGATTTTGATTGATCAGAAATAATGATGGTGTGTTCCTGGAAATGCTTTTTGTTTAGGATTTGGCAAATTTCGAGATCTGGTGCGAGAGAATTACAATTTTGTTCATTGAGGCATCATGGAAATAGGGAAACATTAAGGGCATAAGTGACTGAGAGAAAGCATGAGTAATTGAATTGGGGACTTTGATAATTTTTTTGGGTGAACTGGGGATTGACTTTGATTATTGAATCAGTGTCAGTTGTTCTTTCTGTTTTGTGGTTCAATCAAATCAAAAATCTTGATGGGTGTGTTCTGTTTCTACTTTCATTTTTTTTTTCCATTTTGTTTTTGATTTGTTTTTATATTTGTCCATTTGTCAAGATTTTATTGGTTTGAGGATATAGCTTTCCTCCTGGTTTAAGGAGGAACCTTATTCTGTAAAAAATATTAGTTTTTACTTTTATATATGTGGCACGATAGGGTAGACCAAGGTTTTAAATAGCGGTCGCGGTCGCAGTTTGGAAGACTTCCAAAACCTTGACATTTCATACTATTGTGGGCAAATTCGGCTACAATTGCAGTCACAATACTGTTTCGACGACTCCCATAACCTCAACAATGCAGCATCTGTAGTGGTTGCTGAGTCGCTGACCCATATTTAAAAACTTGGGTGGACTTGGTCAGTAAGTTTTGATACATGATGTATTATTAATTTATATACGATTTGTTTACTTAAGTAAAATTGAATAAAAAAGAGACTAAAGCAATGCACAAAAAATGGTGCAATAGAAGGTGGAGTTGTTTCATATTTTGTGGTTCATTGATTTTGGTGTACTAGTTTGTGAAGCACCATGAATTGAGACTCAAATGTCCCATGAACTGGGATGGAAACCAGTATGCTGTTCGAAGGCAAAAGTGGTGAACCATGCAACTATGCATGGAAGATGGCTATTTTTTGAAGTGATTGTTATATGTCAGTTGATTTTGATTTACGTCCTTAACTATCGTGTACTAAGGAGTTTCTGGTGCTTTTTTTGCAGAGGAGACATTTATTGTACTGGATAAGGACCTGGTTGTTGGAGATTTCTTGCATGGAGAACCCCATGTTGAAGGTCAGTTGAATTTATGGCCTTCTTTGCTTTCTTATTCCCCTTCGCTTGCCAGAAAATTTGCGAGAAGAAAGGAGAAGATAGAATTTCATGTTTCTGACTTTTTAGAATGTGCTTTTATATTCTCAAAGAGAAAAGAGACAGACCTTCACTTATTGTTTAGCAATGGCTCTTGCATTTGGAATATGTTTATCAGTTTCTGTTTCAAATTTTCTATTTGCCATTCAATTAATTTCCCATTGAATAATTCCTTATTCTATCATTTCAATTTTGTATGTATATTTCACAATTTTCAAACTAGCATTTTTTTTTTTGCAGAGCATTTTTCAGATATAAGTTTAACTGTTTAATATGATTATATGCATGCTTTTAATTTGCTGTTCTGTTGATTTTGTTAAAATATGGTAAACGGATCAAACTAGGTTTTGTGAAGTTCACATGTCATTCTACTATGGGCTGTTCGAGTCTACATATTGTTTTTGGGTGAATAACGAGTCAATATTACTTTCATCATTTGAGACGAGTCTCTCAAGCTTTGTTTTCCCATTACTTAAACTCAAAAGCTCCCTCTGTATGTGTACCTCTTTTTTTTCACCATTGAAAAGGTTCTTACAAAGGTCTCTACTGAATTTATTAATTGTGCATGCAAAATTTTGGCGACGTCAGTCAAAATTATTAGGCTTCTATTAATTTAGGTAGGCCTGTGTGTTCGCTGGCTATTGTGTACCTTGATGGTTAGTGAAGATAAGAAGCTGTTAGTTTAGCTTGGCCTTTATGTTCCTCAGTCATTGTATACTTCCTACTTCCTAGTAATTGGGTGAGATTGGTAACATAGCAGTCAACCCCCAATTAGAAAGGTGCATGTTAGTAAGAATAGAAGAGGGTGCGGGGGATTAGAACTAGAAACAGTTAACTGAGAGTTGTAATAACAGAAATGTACTTAGTGAGTGAAAGCTGAATAGTTCAGTTGTCCGTTAGTCGGTCAAGGTATTAATTGAAGGGAAAGGAATTGAAAAATTTCTTTTGGAGAATTGAGTGGAAATTGGGTGGGAGAGTTCATGAGGACTCTTGAAGTTCCTGAGCGAGGAGAGGTCTTTCATTGTAATTCCAATTCTATCTCCTCCTTGCATCTAGAGCACACTGATCTAGGTCCAGGAAGGGAATGAAATTCAGTAAAGTTTCTTATTCTTTCACTATTCTAGTAGTTTCCTTGATCTGGTTCCTATTAGTGACTGATCTTTGCTATTTGCAGCCATGGTTGGTGATGTTAATGTATTCATGAATGACTTGGATAATCCTCACATGGCAGAGGTTGAAATAATGATAGCTGAACCAAAGAGGTACATATACTTTAACTCTAATGTAATAAACTAGTTGCTGAGCTGTTTGTGATTTGCCAATATCACAATAATTCGCTTACCTGCTGTTTCCTAGTGCTTGTTGCTGTCCGCCTGTCTGTAAATCGTTATCTAACAGCAACTTATTTTCTTTCCTTAGTGTTCTTTTTTTTTTAGAGGGATGAGAGTGCAGCTGTTGGGGAAAGAGTTAGAAAATTGAGAACACAGCCAATTAAAGTATGTTGAGATTGGATAGTAGTACTATCTACGTATAATCTTTGGTCAATGACTTAATAGATACCCAAACGAAAGTCAGGAGGCAAGAATAAGAGAATATAGATGAAAATCACTTGAATATAGACCATTTCATGACATGCCGAGTTCATTATTTAGTTTTTGATCTATGTATGATTAGGCCTAGGAATGGCTTAATTGACACTTCTATTCAATTATATTATTAACCGAGTATGTAACATGAACAAACCTTTTTAAAATTTTATTGTTTTCTAGCTGTGTACTCTAGCATCTTTGCTCCAACCTTGATTTCATATGATTAAGCAATTTCTAGAGATGGAAGCCGTTCCTGGGCCAGCATTTAATAGCCTAAGGTTTTGGTTTTATTTGATCCTTGACAGCAACTATTAAATCTCCTCGTTCTCATTTTTTATCACTTTGCTCTTTGCTAGCATAGCCGTGGAAAAGGACTTGGAAAGGAATCTGTTCTGATGATGGTGGCATTTGCTATTGAGAAACTAGGGATCAATGTCTTTCGGGTTAAAATTGGAGAATCAAACGGAGCATCCCTTAACCTGTTCAAAAAACTGGTTTGGCCAATTCTCCATCTTTCCCTTTTTACTAAAGGCGCAATGCGTCTCACCACCATGCATTTAACTGATTTTGAGTTGTCGTTTTACAATGTTATGCTTTGGAAGACACAATTTTCGGTGCTTATGTCTCTCCTCTTTTGTTTTAAAAGCTTTGGGCACTAACTAGCTAATCACATGATTGCATGATATTGGAAACCAAAAATGAATATACTTGCATTCTTACAATTTTACGAAAAACTTTTACAAAAACATTTTTTAGAAACATGGCTATTCCATTAATTGATTTAGTATGCATGTCCTCTGATATTTAGAAGCACATGTCTCTCTCATTCTAGCTTCAAATGGCTGTTAAAGTTTGAAAAATTGACTTAGCTTATGGATTTTGTATAGGGGTTTGTGCAAACTTCACATAGCAACATCTTCAAAGAGGTAAGCATATTTAATTTTCATGGTACCTTAGCTAGCTTGCTAAAGTATGCTTTGTAATCATCTAGTAGGAAATGGTCATTTTAAACTAAGCTAAGGAATGTAAGTTTCCAGTTTTAAATCAACCCTAATCTCGAATACTTTGGCTAAAGTAAATATGCCTTGTACTCATTTAGAAGGAATTACATAGTGGTTATTCTAAATTGAAACAAGGAATTGTTTGCAAATGAACCATATTCTCAAGTATTAAAAAGGTCATGAAATATCTCTCCTAATACTTGATCTATTAGGTGAAGGCATATGAATAATTTTTTATACATAACACGCCTCCTCTGCAAGAGCCTCTTTGTGCTTAGCGTGGAAAATGCACAAGTCCATCTTTTGCATAAATTCAACACTGTTATGAACTATTGCTCCCAAAAGCTTCAGCTATTAGGTGAAGGCATGTGGAATGGTTTTATAACACTGTACTTCAAGTCCTGCTGATTTTATAACCAGTTGAATCAATATTGCTTGTCCGATTCGATTTGCCATTATAATTTTATACACTTATAAATGGTCAAATTCAGTTAAATCAGACTTTTCGGTGGTTGAAGAAAGTTTTGAGAAGCAAGGCTTTGCTAAATTTTTATTCCTAGTTATGCAGAACATTATAACGTTTTGTTTAATAAAATGGAGAATGAACTACCATATTGGTTCCTAAAGTTTTTGCAGCATACTAATTTAGTCCATGACATTTTTTAAATACACTTTTAGCCCCTTAAGAATTTTTCAGTGGGATATGTTTGTTCCCCCATCCATTCTGTTTGCTTTATCATCTACCAATGTTAACGGAGGTGCCCAAATACGTCCCCAAAGAAATAAAATGAACCACGCAAGTCCTTAAAGAAATTGAAAAATGACCCTTTTGATCCTTATGCAAGAAAACATTGGTGGATGATAAAGTAAACGGAATGGGCGGAGAGACTAACGTGCCCCACTGAAAAATTCTTGAAGAACTAAATATGTATTTAAAAAATTTGAAAAGCCAAATTGATACGGTGCAAAAACTTTAAAAACCGAGATGGTACTTCAGTCTAAAATGAAAACCTTCAGTTCCTGTATGTTCTGACTGTTAATTAGAAAGCTATTCCTTCAAGGTTCATTCAAAGGGATTGAAAAGTTCACACTACATTATTGATGTGGGTTGTGCCAGTATCAGGGACTGCCTTCTTTCTCTTCAGTAGATGTTTGTTCGTTAATGCCTTGTTCCTAAATTTTCTTGACAGGTGACTTTAGAGTTCCTAGTAACCCAGCCCATGAAAGAGGAGCTGCATAGTTTGATGGGTACTGTGATCAAACATACATAGACCTAAGCAGAATCAGAGTTCTTATTTATTTATAATGGAACAATATAAATCTTTGTTGTTGGTGTTCCTAGTTTTTTGATGTGTGTCTTTGAGTTGTCTAAACTTTACATGTTTCTGACGTAGTTCATCTAAATATTTTTGCCTCTCAAGTATAAGAATTAGGAAACAGAATTAATACATTTATATCCATAACTTCTTTCCTCAGGCCAAAATTATTTATAATCTTTATTAATGGATGAATTATGATAGGTGTTGCTTTTTGCACAAACCTACTTCTTTTGACACTGTCCTCACTTTTTTCATATATACCCTCCCCTAACCCATCATATATATATATATATATATATATATATATATATATATATATATATATATATATGTGTGTGTGTGTATTTTTTCACTAAAATATCGTTACCCTCCACTGACCCATCATATTCCACCAACATGGAAACCTTCCCCGTACGTGGATTTCATTCCCTTGCAAATTTAACAGTCTCTCTCCCGTTCATTATGTTTTGTCTTTTAGCTTTTTTTTTTTTTGCCATAATGTTTGACCTTTTTCAATTCCAACGTATAAACATTTTTTTTTTTCAATTTTAACCCTTTATTCAATCATTTCTCTTGCTCCTTATTAATTATACTTTTATCATCTCTCTTATCTCTAAACCACTATTTATTAATTATTGGACACACTTACTAATAAAAATTAAATACTTCTACAATTTTCAATAAAGATTAAATAGGGGTATTTTGAATAAACTATACATAATACGTACAATAATTAACATTTTCTTAATCTATGTGCCCAGATTTAAAAGGTCAAACATAGTGAAACTGAGGGAGTACAATATTAGGAACTCTGGTCTCTAAAACAGTATAAAAAAAGAATTTCTTGATCTCAGTTTTTTTTTTTACACCAAGGGTATCCTCCAGTTGATAACCGAAAACTAATCCCTTTCGAGATGTAGAGATCACCGAAGTGGGTTTTGCCTCTGTCAACGAAGCCTTTTTCATACCCACGGCAGAGATCGAACTCCTGACATCATGGTTAAGAAACCCAGCTATCTACCAACTATGTTGGACTTTGTTGGTCTTAATCTCAGCTTTTAAGATTGATGATAAATACTCAAAATAAATTATGAAAAATGATAACTTAAAAACTTTAAATTTATTATATCTTTAGTTTTCCAAAAAGATACAACTATTTTTAGCTCATAAGAGAATCCATAAAAAAAAAATAAAAAAAATAAGACATACTTATATTGGTTTATGTTATAAACAATTCATATCCATCTAATTAGTGGATGACTATCTATTGGATTGTGTTTATATTTAGTTGATACCACTTCATATCAGGGTTTCCTATCTCCCTATAAATAGGATTCAACTATGATGTAAATAGGGTTATCAGCACGAAGCTCTAACCAAAAGGTGTGTTGAAGCTTATACATCAAAGAGTATTGAAGCAATGTAAATTTTAATATTATTAATGTTTTATTTATTTATTCATTTTTTTTCTTTTGATATATTATATATTGATCCCAAAGTATCAATATTATATGGACATGAACATTTTATAAGAGATACAAGTTCTTGAGAATTATAACATTTATCATGTCCATCATAAAAAAAGAAAGAAACAAAGAAACAAAGAAAGATGCAAATCGAAACAGATTTGAAAAGATGCAAACATAAGCAGTGTTGATTGATTTGAAAAGGAGAACTCATCGATGCAAATAAGGCAGAAGCGATTTATAGCTCTGCAGTAACCGTGGTATTTATATATATTATGTTTGCATTTCATGCCAAGCACGGTAGCAATAATCATTGCAATAATGACAAGTCATGGGTTCAAGACTGATCCTTGAATTCTATTTTATATATTTTCCAAAGAATGATCGAAAAATAAAATAGCAAAATTTTTCTAAGATTGGAATCTATAAAACCCGATGTGAGACTTGGTTTGTTCCACCGGTCCAATGAGTTACAATCTATTTAATACTATGCCAATGGATGACAAGGTTCTCAGTGCCCAAATCTTACTATTAATGGTGACAATTTCTTAAAGCAATCGAGGGACTTGTATTCATTCTTCATCTCCAATTTGTAATGTCTAACTCTTGCTTCAACTGTGTGCAAATTCCACAAAATGAAGAATACACATGGAACCAAGATGTGAATAATCATGTCTAGTGCTAAGGATTTCAAGTATTGCTAGAGAGTTTAAAGGGTAAATACATCATTGGAATTTGAACACACACTGGCACTTATCATTGTGCAACTCCAACCATTTGGGCTGATTGTCTTATTGAATTAATAAAATTTTTATTAAAAAAAATTTGTTGTTTTCACCGAGTATTGTACTTGGGATCCCACGGGTCATTCCAATCACACCAGGTTGTTGTGCCTTTATTGATGAAATCAATATTTGATATCATTTTATTAAATTGGATAATTTCACTATTATATCGACAAGTTCTAATTTTAATGCAAATATTTCTTTGGTAGTGGTAATCATTATTTGATGTATCAATGATACTGCTCATGTGTCATAAATTATTAGTTTTAAATGTTAGCACATTTATTTTAAGATGCAAAAATCAGTCAAATAAGTATGATTTTACTTTGAGAAAAAATAATTTTCTTTATTTTGCCTTATATATTTAATAGCGTTTCTTGTCAATTATTATTGAACGTTATATTGAAACATGAAAATATTAATGTTTTTCATGAAGTAAATTAATATGATTTATGTATTATGTCATTAACAATTTGACATTAAAGTAGAACTTTATTTGATATAATTTTTGTTATTGTTCCCTAATGATCTCTCTATGAGTTGTTTTGAAAGTTATATAAGGAAGATTATGCTTCACCAAGTTGACTCATATCTTATGTCGGCTTCTATTTTCTTCGCTCTACACACATGTTGAGTAGTACTTTTTTCGAGGTTAGTTATAAAATTTTTAAGCTATTGTCATATTAAGAATATGAATAAGTGGAGAAATTTATCCTAAATGAGTTCATGTGCCTTGTCGTTTTGTTTTTGAATATGAAATTTTAATAATGCGACAATCTCACAACATGAAATTTATGTGCTTCTTGATTGACATGTTTTAAAACTATTAGTGATGAAAAATTCTAATATTTTTTATTGAAAATGATTACTGTCATTATGATAAAGAGAAAAATTTGCCAATATAATTATGGATATACTTGCGCATTTGTTTATACCATTGAGTGACGTCAATATTTTTTTGAATATGATATTATTGAATGATATTGATCACATGTTTTTTTGGAGATATTTGATGCTTGTTAGTTTTAGCAAGTAAAACAATGCAAGATCTCGTATGATCTTGTTTTGAATTCTATTTTCAATATAAATATTTTTTTTGATATTTCCAAAAATTAAGTCTCCGCTTAATTAGATTGGATTGTACGAACCACATAAATAATTGATCACATGTATACATAATATATTTTTATAACAAAAGTTTATGGATATAAAATATTAAAATAGCATATCCTATTTTTTTTATTGAGGTTAACAATGTGTTATAATGTAGTGGATCATGAATAAATATACCAAGTTTCAAAGGTATATGCCAAATTTTTATTTTCAAAATAGTATAGTATATTTTATCAAAATCAAATTGTTCAAATATTTATTTCATGTTTTAATTTCTTCTTGATGTTATTGATTATATTTCATGATTGTGAGTAAATTTATTATTTGGAAGAAAATATCATGGTCAATCTTAAAAGTTCAATGAACTTGATGATAACAAATTTTAGTCTGATTTTTTTTAATCTTTTATACAAGTATGTGTCTATAATAGACTTAATTAAAAAATAAAAAAAAAATAGTTTATGATGTAACATTTTCATACTTGTTTTACATTAGTTTGCAATATTAACTTTGATAGAGTGTTTTTATGGCGGAAATAGTTTGTTTGAAATGTTCTACAAAATGTTTCTTCTATACTCTACTAGTTATACAAAAATTTTCTTCTATTTAGTATTACTGG
The DNA here is from genome assembly GCA_037953625.1 of Crotalaria pallida. Lineage (NCBI taxonomy): Eukaryota > Viridiplantae > Streptophyta > Magnoliopsida > Fabales > Fabaceae > Crotalaria > Crotalaria pallida. Next base: position 125,394,884 of record CM075653.1, on the reverse strand, counting down.
AAGCCATTGTTAACACTATATTCGAGTACGATGATAATTTAGAGCTCTAAAAAAGTTGTTATCCAGAGGTATTGGAAAATTTTTCAGTTTACACGTATATAGTACAATTGGAATACCTCATATCGTAAAACCAAAAGTTTATAAACTAGAAGTTTATAAATTATAATATTTTTTTGTTTTGTTTGGCTTGACTGGTTAGACCATCCCAAATCAATATATGATGCGAAAAAAAATTAAAATTTATGTTGATATCCAATGAAGAAACCGAAGTTTCTTCAATCTGATTATCTCAATGTGCTAATAATTGTTCCCATAAAAAGTTTATTCGGTCATCACCATAAAATTTGGAATGAATACAAGGTGATATTTATGTGCCATTACTTCCATCATGTGAATCATTTAGGTATTTTATATTTTTAATTGATGCATCAACTGAATGGTCACATGATTCTTCATTGGCAATTCGCAACGAGAAGTTTGCGAGATTACTTGTGCAATTGTATCAATCAAAATCTAGTTATTAACTATTGTATGTCTATTGTCATCACTAATTGAGAACATGTATGACACTGATTCGCATCAAGCCATTAAAATTATCATGAGTTTCCCCTTTTACAAATGGTTTTTGGTCAGAAACCTAATATTTCCCATCTAAGAACTTTTGGATGTGCGGTATATTTTCCACCACAACGCACTAAGATGAGACCTCAGAGAAGGTTGGGAATATATGTTGGATACGAATCCTCATCCATGATAAAATAACTCAAACCTACAATAAGAGAGTCATTCATGGATCGATTTTCGATCATCGCTTTGATGAATTTGTTTCCCAACATTAGGGGGAGAAAATAAGCAGTTGGAAAAAGAAATAATTTCGAAAGGGTTATCATTATATTATCTTGATCCTCGAACAAAACGATTTGAACTTAAGTTCAAAAGATAATTCATTTGCAAAATTTAGATAACCAATTGCCAGACGCATTTACTGACCTAAAAAGAGTGACTAAGTCACATATTCCAGCTGCTAATGCTCTAATGAAATTGATGTTCCTCTTGGACAAATTAAAATTGCAAATGAATATGAGGCACGCCTGAAGCGTGATAGATCCATCGGTTCCAAAATAAAAAAAATATACAAAAAATCCTCGAAAAAGAAAAGGAGCAAAGAAATAAGATGACCAATTCGAGGATGTAGAGACTTCTGAAGAGTCCTTAGACATAATTAATAGTTCAGTTCAAGAAGAAACTCAGGTACCTGAAAAGTGTGAAAACAAAGAGATCTCAATAAATTATGTCATCACTGAAATACAATGGAACCGAAATGAAGTCAACGTTGACGATGCTTTTACATATGATATAGCGCTTAAATGATATAAGATGAGGATCATGCATCAAAGTCTATTAAAGAATATAGACAAAGAAATGATTAGCCAAAATGGAAAGACACAATTGAGCCATAATTGAATTCGCTTGAAAAGCGACAGGTATTTGGACCTATAGTCCGTACACCTAAAGGTGTAAAGTCAGATGGATACAAATGTGTTTTTTGTACATAAGAGGAATAAGAAATTATGAGATATAAAGTAAGATTGATAGCCCAAAGAATTTCACAAAGACCTGACATTGATTATGAGGAATAATACTTCCCTGTGGTGGATGCAAGTATTTTTTGATATTTGATTAGTCTGGCAATATATAAAGAATTCAAATTGTGTCAAATAATTTTATAGCAGATTTTTATGGCTAACTTGATTAATAACATATATATGAATACCCCTTAAGGACTCAATATGCTCGAAGCATATGTTTGAACTATTTAATATGGTTGAACCATATCAATGGATAATTAAAATGTTTGAAGCATAAAGTGTAATATGTCGACACATACACTTTAATTTGTGTACTCTTTTTCCTTCGCTAATTTTTCTAATAGTCATCCAAGGGGGAGTGTTATAAACAATTCATATTCATCTAATTAGTGGATGACTATCTATTGGATTGTGTTTATATTTAGTTGATACCACTCCATATTAGGGTTTCATATCTCCCTATAAATAGGATTCAACTATGATGTGAAATGTACACTGAATATATCACAATATATTGTTTCCTCTCTTCTTCTCTTCTTCCTTATTTTCATACGTTTCATAACAGTTTCAAATATAAGAAAAAATTAACTAATTTCTATTCTCAATATAATTATTCCTAAAATATTTTCAGAAATTAGTGATTTTATTTAATTTTTGTTTCATTTTCAATGCAATTTTCCTAAAGTAGCTATATTTTTTTTTTATGAATTTAAGAAAATTAAATACACTCAACTAATTTTCTTAATCAGCGTGATTTCAGTTACTTTTACTTATACTCCCTCCGTTTTTTAATAATTGTTTTATTTTAGAAGTTCTTTTTTCCTTTTTATTTATTTTTTCGAATATTTCAAAAATGTAATAAATATTATTTTCCACATATATCCTATTTAATAGGGTATTGATTTACGAAAGTAATGTTAAAAAAATAATGATTACAAGGAGAGAAATTATATAGTAGAAAAAAATATACTAATTAATGTATTGAAAATCTGAATAATAATTATATTTTTAAAGAATATATTTTGTTTGAAATACTCCATCCGTCCCTAAATATAAAGCCTTTTGGGGGATTTCACGTCCATTAAGAAAGTGGAATAATTTAGTTAATTGTATTGGAAATGTGAATTTTTGATATGTAATTTCAAAATTATCCCTATTAATATTATTGAGAATCTAAAAAGTGTTAAATAAATAGAGGTGTTTGTAGAAAAAAGTAATTAATGATCATTGAAAATTGATATGGGGCTTTATAAACAGGGACAAAATAAAAGTGTCAAGATGACTTATATTTAGTGACGGAGGGAGTAGTACAGATAAATAAAAACGGAAAAAGTAAAATTGTAATGTTTAAGTATATTCTCATAGAATTCAAAAAACTACTCATTTTGATTCTATGTATAAGACTCTTTTGATGTTTTTATTTTGATTTTATTTATAAGACATGATTTCAATTTTCAATAGTACTGTTTCATATCTATCTATCTATCTATATAGTATTTTCCACCACACCTAAACAATCGGTGCTCCCATTTAAAACTTATGATATATTTTTTTAAGAATTAAATATTAAATATATATATATATATATATATATATATATATAGTATTTTCCACTACATCTAAACAATCAGTGCTCCCGTTTAAAACTTATGATATATTTTTTTAAGAATTAAATAATATATATATATAGTTTTTTTTACTACACCTAAGCAATCAATGCTCCCTTTTAAAACTTATGATATATTTTTTTAAGAATTAAATATTAAATTTAAATTAAACTTAACCTTAATAAATATATTTAGTTTCTGAAAAAATAACCATATTTTACATATATATATATATATCATATATATAGATAATTCTTTTCAACTCAATGAGTTTAAATTGAAATCGTTCAAATATATACTGCAAATTGGACTATAATTTGGACTATAAGAAACACAATTATGTGTAAACTCATAACACATTATTATTTTTTTATTCCCCAAATGTAATAATGAAGAAAATAAAAGTTTTCACTTTTTCATTGACAAAAGTCTTAATTTTTTTATTAAAAAACTCAATTTTTAGCAATAATGTTTTTTTTTTAAATACAGTTAAGTCGTGGTGAGAAGCATCGTATCCCATTATCTTGAAAAAAGTCAAAGTAGTCAACAAAAAAGAAGAGAATATCTTTTTGATATAATGCTTGATTTGGTTTTCAAATAAAAAAGTAATGATTGATTCATTAATTAAATGCAAATTTCTATCACACAAATTTTCATATTATTTTTACAATTTTTTTAAGATTTTTCATTAATTATTTTAAAGAATTTTAATTTAATATACAATTTTTAAGATAATATACAATCTTTAAGATTTTTCATTAATTATTTTTACTTTGAATTGAGACAAAAAAAAAACTTGATTTTTTTACCAAAATAATGGGACTGAGGGAGTATATGAGAGACAATTAAATGAGATGATATGAGGAAAAAAACAAGATAAATTTCACTCCTATAATATATAGTACGAGATAAAGCAAGAAAAAATTGAGAATTATATGAGATAATATGAACATAAAATAAGATAAGAGAAATTTTGGTTCATCTAATAAAGCAATGTATGAAAAAATGATAAACACACATTTCTGAATGGGTTAAAACCTCATTTTACTCAATAATATATATATATATATATATATATATATTTTTTTTTTTTTAAATTTACACACGCGTAATTGAAGGTGATCAATGAAACATGCATAATTGTGTATGCATGTGGCAGTGAGAACACCTTAAAAAATTAAGAATCCAAAAGGTCAAAAAGAATGTTCATAAAACAGAAATTGAAAAAAGTTCATTAATCGATGCTCTTCATTATTAATAAAAGAAAAGGATGTAACAAATAAAACAAGAGAAATTAATATTCTAACTATAATTAAAGAAGCAACGACAATCACACATGTGATAAGAATTGGAAGACAATCAGTCTTTCTTAAAAATAAAAAATAAAAATAAAATACTACGACTAAGGTGAAGAGAAGTTGAACGTTCATAACAAATCATAAAGAGTGTGAAAGATAAAAAAGATAATTTAACTCTAATAATTTTTTTCTTGGCTTCTAATTAATAAGTTTGATTAAAATTTGTCATTTATTATTATGTCATACACATTAATTACGAAAAATTAGTTGATTACTTCATTATTTAAGGTTTTACTTATTTAATTTTATTATCCAGTGTGCTATGTTTCTTACTATTATCAAAAATATCATTCATTACTTTAATAATTCGATATACATTGACGTTTGATATTTGAATTTTTTATACTATTTAAAATATCCAAAATATTTGTTTTCAGCAAAGTTTAAATATATTTGAATGAACTTCAATAAAATGTGACATAATTTTATATAAAAAAAATAATAAAAAAAACATGTATTTAAAATTTAAAATATACATGAAATTGCACGGGCTTGACAACTAGTGCTTTGTTATTTCACAATGCTCAATATAAAATTAATGTTATTTTTCCCAACACAGTCCTATTTATTACACTTTTTTTTTCACTTCTAATATCTTTCTTTTCTCTCTCTTCAATAATTATTATACAGGGGTATTATAGTTGAAATAAATCAAATTCTTACATCATTTAATCATTCTTTACAACTTTGTTTAGTTGGAGTGATTTTGGGGAGGAGAAATTGGGAGGAGACAAAACAAGGAGAAAATAGGCTATTCTCTTTGTTTGGTACAAGAGAGAAAATGAGGGGGAAAGAAAATGAGGTGGGTTCCACTAGAAAAAATTTTCTCTCATGCATGGAAGAGAGAATGAGAGGAAAATGCGTTTTGACATATAAAATTACCTATGTGTCTTTTATTTATTCACTTTATTTAATTTTTTTAAAAAATTCAATTGGAAAAAAATAAAGTTTTTTTTTATAAAAAAATTGTTTTTTTAATATTCTGGACTAAGAATTTTTAACATTTTATAAAAAATTGAAGTAAAAAGAATCTTTGACTATGTTAAATATACATACATGTAAAAAAATATTTATTTCTATTTTGTAAAACAATGGTTTAATTGTCTTTTGACAAATTTGTTGTTTTCTCTCAAACCAAACGAAAAGAAAAAAAAAACTCAACTTTTCTCGCTTCCCCGTTTCTTCACATTTTCTCTCATACCAAACAATCACAAAATTTATCTATTTTCTCAGTATAATCTCTCTTTCCTTTTTCTCTCTTCCCTATTTCTCTCTTTCGATTTTCTTTCGTGTAACCAAATAAAGCCTAAAACCTCATGCATAACCTTCAAACAAATCACATATCATGTATGAAACGAAGATGAGAATAATAAAAAATTAAAATAAAAATTACGAAAAAGAAAAGAAAAAAAAAAAAGCATATCGTGTGGATGGAGGCTAGACTCCCAAGTCACAGCTTAGCTCTTCCACACTCATCTCATCATCATCGTTTTGGCGGCTGCCCTTCTTCTCCATCTTCTTCTTCCGGTGTTCTTCCCAAAATGGCCACCTTCACCTTCACCGTACCCGCAACAACTTTTACCCCTCTTTCATCATCATCTTCTTCTTCTTCTTCTGTTTCTGTTCCTTTCCTTAGACCACACTCTTCAAATCTCCCAACACCAAGACGACGTCGTTTTCCTTCTTCCCCCAACCCACTCAACCCCGTCTTCCTTCTCCACCGCACTAACGGAAAACGCCATTCAACCACCACCACCACCACCACTCTCGCCGTGGCCATCGATTCCACCGATGACGTTTCTGTCGACCAGAACCTGAACGAGGGCAAGGACTACAAAATTGTTCTCCCGACTAACGAATCGTCAGAGAGGCTTCTTAGAATCCGCCACACGGTAATTACACTAATCTCTTCGCGAGGTTTGATTTAACTTTTGAAACTAGAGGGTGTTGAGTATAATTAAACTTTAAAGAAGGTTCCATGTTCGATTCCTGACTAAGCTGGACATGTTTTGATTTATGAGGGAACATTCAAGTGGCTGGGTATACTCCCCCTAGTTTGGCAAGACTCGCCAGGTCCAAATGTGACCGGGTGGGTCCCAGGTTTTGCGTATAAAAAAAAAGTATAATTAAACTTAAGGGGGTGAATGTGATTTTGTCTTTTGCATTTGTTTAAGGGGGATTTTGTTAACACACTCATGTCTGCTTACTTACACATACCCCGTCATAGAAACACTGAAACACATTCTTATTAACATTGAGTAAATAATGATAAGATTAGTCCCTACTTTGTGGGAAATTTCAAATTAGTCCCAAAATAGCAAAACATGAGTCACATTAGTCCCCGCCGTTAGTGGTTCACAAAGTTAGGGACTAATTTGACTGATGACCACAATTTTAGGACTAATTTGACCACTTGTCAACCGTTTTTTTTTGGCAAATCGACTTTTTCTTTTTTGCTAAAACAATGTCGTTTTGGTCATTATGTTAGTTCATGTTAAAGACCACTAACGACTATTAACGTCAAGGACTAATGTGACTTACGTTTGAAGTTTGAATTTTGGGTAATTGGAGGGGCTTTCAAATTTTTGCCTTTTGATGCTGTTTTGGTTGTGTTGGTTCAGACTATTTTTATGCAGGTATTTAGTTTCACTAACAAGTTGCAGGCATGCAGTGTGCGCATGTGATGGCGATGGCTGTTCAGAAACTTTACCCTGATGCAAAAGTCACAATTGGACCTTGGATAGAAAATGGGTTTTATTATGACTTTGATATTGAGCCTTTGACTGACAAAGATTTGAAGAGAATCAAGAAAGAGATGGTATGCAGAGTTAGTTCATTAAATCTAAATACCCTTAAATTTTATGCGGGAGTTAAGCATTTATACTTACAGCTTGACAAATAATGCATTAGGCTATGTACCAAGGTCGGATATTTATTTATTTCTTACATTGTCTGTAGGATCGAATTATTGGCAAAAATTTACCCCTTGTAAGAGAAGAGGTTTCAAGAGATGAAGCTCTTAGAAGAATTATGGCTTTGAATGAACCATACAAGATAGAGATTTTGGAAAGCATTAAAGACGATATCATCACCATTTATCATATTGGTACTTTTCCATATCTTTTCCCAGTTACATTACTGTATGTTCAAAGTTAGAGAGGGGAGAGAGTTTGTTGAGAGAGAATGATTGCTGATTGGGTAGATAACTTCATGATCATTATACTCCATTTATGTGTGTTTTCATACTAGCCATTTTGGTGAGACTATAAAGAGCAAAGAGTTGCCTTTTGGATGTACTAACTTGACGATTGTTAGGCTCTCTATATTTGTGTGTATTTGTATCAGTCATTTGTGTTTAATACAAATACAGCTAATAAAAGTATACAGCTATACAAGGCCGATCCATATAATCCCTCAGGTCCTAAATGTAAGCTCCTTTGACTAAAAAACACGCGCTTTAAGAAAGTTAGTTAGTATTGTTAGTGACATTGGAAATGTAAACATTTGATATACTTCATCAAAACTACCCTTATGATATTGGAACTCTAAAAAGTATTGAGTAAATAGGGGTGTTTGTGAAAAAGAAGTAATTAATGCCATTGGAAATTGGATAAGGGGGCTTACATTAAGGACCTACAAATTTTTTCCATAGGGGGCTTGCATTTACGACATGAGGGAGTACATTGCAATTGAATTGGAGCCTTGGAGGGTTTTAGTTGGGGAAAGATGAAGAGAATAATAAACACAAGTGTTGTGAATTGTCAATTTGTCGTAGTTGCTTGAATTGCTCAAGGGATTTGCACTTAGCATGTTGATATTTATATTCATGAAGTAATAAATATTGTTTGCATTTTTAAGTAGAATTGATGTGGTTGCTTTGACCTTATTGTTTCCAATGCTACATTAAATCCTAGTATATCCAGTGCTATATTAATTACTGTTACTCTTCCCAATGCTAAATTGATTGCATGATATAATTTCCAGTACTCGCCTTCAAGCTAAAACATCCTAAACTAGAGCTAGTTGCAATTAAACGCACTGAAGTAAAATAGAACTAGAAAAATAAAACGTAGTCAAACAGCGTGATAATGGCAAGCAGCTGCTTTTGGGACCAGCATTTCCATTTTGGACAGAGATGGAGCCAGTGCATTTAGGACAAAAAAGTAGAGAGGAGTTATATTTCTTAGTTGTCTCTAAACTGTGTGTGACATTTCAGTTTTCCAGTTTTCTCTCACCTTTGTTGGCTGGAGCTTCGTATATGGCTTTAGTGCCTAAGTATTTAGAGAACTGAAATTAATTTGCGTCGTTAACTTGATCAATTAACATACTTTAGCAGAATGAAAATGGACAATGTTGTGTGTCTGATTTTGGAACTGTGAAGATGGAAGTGTAAAGTAGAATAACAATGAAGAGGGCGGGATGTACTCAGAAAGAGTGCTTTGCAGGTTTCAATTCAAATTGCATTAAAAAAGAAGTTATTGCCCAAGAAATTCCGTCTGTTTTTTTAATCTCCCCTTATATTTCTTTTTCTTTGAAGGCGAGCAATGGTGGGACCTTTGTGCTGGTCCTCATGTTGAATCAACTGGAAATATTAACAAGAAAGCAGTTGAGCTTGAATCTGTAGCTGGTGCTTATTGGAGGGGGGATGAAAGGAAACCAATGTTGCAAAGGATATATGGTACCGCATGGGAGAATGAAGAGCAATTGAAAGCTTACCTTCACTTTAAAGAGGAAGCTAAGCGTCGGGATCATAGGCGTCTAGGGCAAGATCTTGATTTGTTTTCAATACAGGTACAATTAAAAGTACTGTTTTTGTTCTGTACAATTTGATGTTGCTTTCTATTTTATTGAATTGATGAATCGGATGAGTTAGGATTTCTTTTTGGTAAATGGGTTTCTTTTTGTTTTCCTAATTTTGTGGGTAAATAACTGTTGCTTCATGATGCCTTGCATGTAATGTATTCGGCTGTTATACTTATGCAGGATGATGCCGGTGGGGGTTTAGTTTTCTGGCACCCGAAGGGTGCTATTGTGAGACACATAATTGAAGATTTGTGGAAAAAAATTCACATGGATCGTGGTTATGATCTGCTATACACACCACATGTGGCAAAAGCTGATCTTTGGAAGATCAGTGGTCATTTGGACTTCTACAAGGAGAATATGTATGATCAGATGAGCATTGAAGATGAGCTTTATCAGCTTCGACCAATGAATTGTCCTTATCATATTTTGCTATACAAAAGGAAGCGACATTCCTATCGGGATTTTCCTATTAGGGTAGCAGAATTGGGGACTGTTTATAGATATGAACTGTCTGGAAGTTTACATGGCCTTTTCCGTGTTAGAGGTTTCACCCAGGTTTGCTTTTATACCTAGCTCATTGCCTTGTGAAAAGATTATAGAAAAGGCCGATCCAGTTTTTCTTAAATTCTCATTGTTGACTTTTAATTAGTAGAAGCGCACTACTAAAGTTGTGAACACATACCATCCTTGATCCCACACTTGTGGAAGGCTAATTCGGTGGCCACCCCTTTGTGAACTGTTTTTTTTTTTTTTTTTAAAAAAAAAAAATCTGTGGCATGTGATATCTTGATGTGAAATATAATATAGCCTTGCAGAAGGTGCTGCATTTGGTGTCTAATTCATTTTTTCAAATTGCATGTGGATACTGCTTCGTGTTTGACTTCAATGTCATTTTTACAGGACGATGCACACATATTTTGTTTAGATGACCAGATCAAAGATGAGATCAGGGGTGTCCTAGATCTTACTGAAGAAATATTGCTGCAATTTGGTTTTGACAAGTATGAAGTAAATTTATCTACAAGGCCTGAAAAAGCCGTTGGAGATGATGATATTTGGGAAAAAGCTACCTCTGCTTTGAAGGACGCTTTGAATGATAAAGGTTGGACCTACCAAATTGATGATGGAGGAGGTGCCTTTTATGGGCCAAAGATTGATCTCAAGATTGAAGATGCTCTTGGTAGGAAGTGGCAGTGTTCAACAATACAGGCAATTACTGACTATAGTTTTTTGAAATATAATTTGCCTCCACCTAATAGCTTAAGATTTTAGGAGAGCTGATCCTTGACGTGATCCCGTTTGGAAGATCTTGTTTATAGCTTTATTTGGACTTATGAATTATGCATTAGAGAGTCTCCATCACCTAGTGGTCTTGTACTCTTGTTCAATCCTTGAAACACCACTCATTTCAGCACAAGGCTCAGTGGGCCCGTGCGTTACCAATGCTTTAAGCCCAAAGAGTCTTGTTTTGGGGGGGGGGGGGGGGAGTTAGTTGTTGAGAATGATAAGCTTCTTAAATCTCTTAAGATTGTATTGGGTTGTGGCTGTGCTTTTTATTGCTGTTATAATTAATTAATCATAGGCTAAACTACTTATTTGGTCCCTTGCCTTATTTTTCAATATCAAATTGGTCCCTTACGTTTTTTTGGTTTCATATTGGTCCCTTATCTTTTTTTTCGTTGTCAATTTGGTCCCAGAATCACTGTTCATCCTATGTGGACCAATATGTTATGGACACATGTCACTTTCTCTCTCCAACAATATATACATGGACCAATATGATATTGACACGTAGGATGAAAAGTGATTTTGGGACCAAATTGACAGCGAAAAGAAACATAAGGGACCAATATGAAACCAAAAAAAAGGTAAGGGGCCAATTTGAAATTGAAAAATAAGATAAGGGACCAAATGAGTAATTTAGCCTTAATCATAATTTTCCACGGAATCTTATATTGGTTATTTATTTTTGAATGAAATAATTTTCGTTTGTTATTTCCCTTTTTGTTTGACTTAACGGTTTTGATCTTAAACAGGTTGATTTTAATCTGCCTCAGCGTTTTGACATCACCTATGTTGACTCAAACTCTGAGAAAAGGAGACCTATATTGATTCATAGAGCAGTACTTGGATCCTTGGAAAGATTCTTTGGTGTTCTCATAGAGCATTATGCTGGCGATTTTCCATTATGGCTTTCCCCAATACAAGCTCGAATTTTACCTGTTACTGACACCCAGGTAACGCGACTATTGATTTCTAATATTTGGTTGAAACTGTTTCATCTTCTGACCTTAATTGACTCCTTTTATTTTAATAGAGCAAAAAAAATGAGCTTTATGACTAATGAATGGATTATGAGGAAAATTGCCAAGCAGGAATATAGTGAAAAATGTTGATACGATGTTCTGTGGGAAGCATTTATCTGTTAATTGTAAAACTATTTTCAGATTTAATTTTTGTGCTCTACACTCAACAGTGTATTAGAATTAATGGGGTTGCCAAGTTCGCAACCAGGCAGACCGTAATTTCTTCTAAGTTTTGTCAGAACAGATGATTGACAGTGAATTAAAGGGAAATTATTTGTATTTCCACACAGCTTGAATACTGCAATGATGTGACCAACAAACTGAAAATGAATGGCATCCGAGCTGAAGTTTGTCATGGAGAACGCCTGCCGAAACTCATCAGAAATGCAGAGAAGCAGAAAATTCCATTGATGGCTGTCGTGGGTGCAAAGGAAGTTGAAACCGAAACAGTTACAGTTAGATCTAGGTTTGGTGGGGAGCTTGGGACCATGTCTGTTGATGATTTCATTACCAGAATAAAGTTGGCAACACAAAATCCAACATCACTATGATATTCTCTCAATTGACAAGAAGAGATTTTATCTATCCTATCCACTTGTATATTGATTGAGAAAGAATGAATGGAGCATACATTTGAAGCAGCACACTCTGTATTTTACTACTTTTAGACAGCAATGATTAAATCACCATGTCCATTTTACTCCTGGTGGTGATAGCTGGTGTTAATTCAATTGAGAACTGTACATTGGAGAACAAAGGCAGACACAAACATAAGATTTGGCCAAGAATTTATATTTTGTATTGAAGCATTTTGTTTTAGTTTGGTAGCACAATTGTTGTGTCCTCCTCTTACTTCTTTTTTACTCTTTATAAAAAGAAAAATGCTAGCAACATCAAATACCACTCACATTTGCCTTTCAGAGTGTATTATTCACTTGTTCATGTAATGAGGTGGGTATAGTTGTAAACAAAACTGATGCATGTGAAGTGTTGTGTTTGTAATACTATCGTTACTTCTATTACTTGAAACTTTTTTTTTTTTTTTTTTTTGAACTGTAAACCATTTTATTCAAACAGAGAATTAAGGTTTACATAGCAAGCATCATTGCGAAAGAAATGAACAAGGCTAGTAGGAACAGAGTCCAGCCAAGTAATGTCATTAACATCAAATGCTATTCTAGCTAGCTGGTCAGCCATTTTGTTTTTATCCCTACCAACATGCTTCACAATCAGCTTATGGAAGAGGGGAGTCATCTCCTTGCTGTCCTGTATCAATCCATGAAAGTAGGAATTATTCCTCTTATTGCTACTCCACGCCAACACCAGCTGTTCACAGTCAGAAAGCAGCCTAACATGGCTTATTCCCAGCTCATCGAGTTTCTCCAAAGTCCACCACAGAGTGGCTGCCTCCGCCAATCTTGGTTCAGCGACCTCATGCAACAACTTTGCACCAGCAGCCATAAAGTGACCTGTAGGTTCCAAAGCTATGAAGGCAGCGCCCGTGCCAACCCCGGCTCGCAAAGAAGCATCAATCATAACAATGGCTTCGCTATCCTCTCTTGAAATAGGTGAATGGGACCTTCTTTGATTATTACAGGTCTGCGGAGACGGTGGTGTGAGAGCTGTAGCACGCTCCAGAACCTTATCCAGGGGCCACAAAGATTTCTCAAAGGCAAATTTGTTCCTTCTAGTCCAAATTATGTACAGCAAATTCAAGACTTGGGCAAGACCCTCCTTGTTGCCCATAATGATCATTTTTTGTAGCCAATCCGTAAAGTCCATCTCGCCACTAATTTCTGCATTAATCGCAAGTGGAGATGCAAACCAAACTGGCACAACATGTATGCAGGTAAGGAGTGCATGAGTGATAGTTTCTTCTTGTAAACCGCAAACCGGGCAAATGGGATCATCAACCAAAACTCTCAAATGCAGAGATTTCCGTACAGGTAAAATACCCATACTAGCTCTCCAAGACAGTTCACGGCATCTCGGAATTGTGTTAACAGCCCACAACTTCTTCCAGGGGAATCGCTGCTGACATAAGGAGGAGGGTCCAGCATTTGAATCTCTTTGGGTGATGAATTTGTAGCCACTCTTCACTGTATAATCACCACTTTTGTTACCTTGCCAAATAAGAGTATCATTGTGCCAAGCTCTCCGAAGGGGAATTTTAAGAATCTGTGCTGCCTCATAAGGAGAGAAAATGTTATAGATCAAGGTTCTGTTCCAAGAGTGTGTATCCCCATCAATCAAGTCCCTCACCACCTTTACATCCTCACACCATTGCTGTCCAGAATGGATAAGGCCATCACCTAAAGTTGGGCACCATTTGTCTTCCCAAATGTGAATGTAATCACCATTACCAACTCCCCAATAGGGAATTACTTTTTTGACACACCCCATTACTTAGTTAACCCACTTTTATTATTTAAGACTCTATTAACCTTACAATAATATAAACTACGCAAAATACCCTTCCCCATATTATATATAGAAACCTATATTTTTTTCTATTCTCTACAACAACCTCTCCCAATATTCATCAACCTAAAACCTGTTTTCTCTTCCACTTTCTTCACTTGCAAGTAATTAATAAACATTCATTAAGAGGTAATTCTATGATCATAAACTTGATTCATTATGCTTATTTTTGTATCATTATGGGTTTGAAGTGGTTAATATTAAGCAAACAATATACATGCCCTTGGATTTTATAGGAAATTAGAAAAATCAAATTAGAAAAATCGTGGTTCTGCGAACACGAGGGTGTTATTTTTCGAACACCCTCGCTGGGGGTGCAGCGAGAGCATGAATTTGTTCTCTCGCTGCACCCCCAGCGAGGTTTTTTTTAATATATATATTATAAAATTGAGATTAAAAAAATATTATAATCATAAATATTTCATTCATTACTTAATTAAAATTAAGATAAGATAACAACTTTACATATTGTATATTGATGAGCATTATTTTTTTAAGGGATAATGATGATACAATTCTCATATATAGAAGATTTAAATTTGTTTATGTTATGATGTTGAGATCAGATAAGATATATAGCATTATAATGTTGATTTAATTTTTTATTTATTTTATTATTTATTTTTAATATAATTTTATTTTATTATTATTATTATTTAATTTTAACTTATTATTTTATTTTATTTTGATTTTAGTTATATTTTTTAAATTATTTTATTTTATTTTATTTTGAATTTTTTAATTTTATTATTTATTATTTATATTTTAAATTTTAACCGTTATTTGTGTTCACAACTTAATCATGCAAGACAACAACGATGACGAGATGAGTCATAGTGCACCGGTAGATCATGAAGAGGTTGAATATTCGGATTTTACTAGTGCGTTTGAGACTGACATGATTTTTCCTGATTGCGATGCCCTGGTGAAATGGGTTCGTGAAGTTGAATATTCACAGGGACATGTTCTAAGGATCCTTAGGTCTGATAAAGGAGGAATGGGCCAGAAGCAAAGGATTACACTCTGTTGTGAAAGGTTTGGCATATACAAACCAAAAAATGAGAAGTTCGAGTATGTCACCGGCCTCAAAGAAGAGAAATTGTCCGTTCAAGGTTCATGGTAGAGCATATTCGTCACTCAGAGCGTGGAAGGTAAGAGTATCTTGTGGCTCCCATAACCATGATAAGTGTGAATCATTCATCGGGCACTCCTTCCCCGGAACACCTACGCCTGAATAGTATGAAAAGATTATAACTATGACGAAGAATGGAGTGCCGTCGAGACAGATACTGGCCACATTGAGGGAGGAAAACCCAAATAATTGCACTACATTGAAGCAAATTTACAATATCCGCGATAAATGGAAAAGAGAGGTCAGGCGTCCGAGAACACAGATGCAGCATCTTCTGAAGACTTTGAGGGATGATGGTTATGACACTTGGTACAGAAAGGACGAGACCACAGATATTGTGAAGCAAATTTTTTGGGCTCATCCAAAATCTGTTTCTCTTTTGAGTTCATTTAATACTGTGCTCATCGTGGATAACACCTACAAGACTAACAGATACAAATGGCCATTGTTTGAGGTGGTCGGGCAAACATCTATAGAAAAGTCATTTACTGTTGGATTTTCTTACATGGAGGCGGAGAAATATCCAAGCTTCGTATGGGCATTAGAACAAGTGAAGAGATTGTTTAAAGATGATGATGACATGCCCAAGGTGATTGTCTCTGATTTTGAAGCTGTGTTGGTGAAAGCAATCCATACCGTTTTTCCAAATTCGGCGCATTTGTTGTGTCAATATCATATTAAGAAGAACGTGACAAAACATGCGAGGAAGAGTGTTCGTAATCTGGATGATGTGCCGTTACTTGAGATTCTTTGGGTCAAGGTAGTCCATTCCAAGGATGAGGAAGACTATAAAGCTTCATTAATCCGATTTCGGAAAGTGAGTTGGAAGGCGGTTGGTCTTTATGAATATGTGAATGAGACTTACTTGGCCGAACAGAAAGAAAAATTCATTGATGCATGGACAAGTAATCATATGCATCTTGGTAATACTACAACAAACCGGTAAGTTTTTTTTTTTTTACTTAATTTGGCATGTTGTATTAATTTGTCATAATTCTTTGCATATTATAATACATTTAAATTTCATCATTTTAGGGTAGAAGGTGCTCACTCGACGTTGAAGGGATTGTTGTCAAGCAGCAACGGGGATCTCTGCACATGTTTAACAACTATGCATAAGATGTTGACATGTCAACACACTCTCATTATTGAGTCTTTCCAGAAGAGTCTCACAAGATTGGATCACAGGGTGAATATTCCGCTTTTCCGTAATTTACATTATTATGTGTCAAGGGAAGCAATGAGTATTATTTTTACCCGACTGGGGAAGTTTGATGAGTGTGAACATTGTGATTGCAAGTTGAGAATCACACATGGCTTACCATGTGCATGCGAGGTTGATAGATACAGGAAAAGTGGTAAACCTATTCCTTTGACGGCAATTCATGGTCATTGGAAGATTCTATCATTCAACAATACAGGCAAGAAAGAGGAACTATATATCGACCCAACTCCTTTGATCGAGGAGTTTTGGCAAGTATTTAATGGTACCAATGATGTAGGAAAGAAGATTTTGACGGACAAGTTTCGAGAGGTTAACAATTTATACTATTACCAAATACTGATTTTAACAATTTTTTTAAATATTATCAATTTTTTAATGTTAACAATTAAATTTGTTTTGTTTAGGTTGTGGATCCAGCAACTACCTCATTGTTGCCGCCAAAAGAAAAAGCAAAAACAAAAGGGCGTACAAGCGATCATGAGAGATCAACAAAGCGTGATCCATCGGGATGGGAATATGCTGAGAAAGAATCAAAAAAGGCTTCAAAAAAAGCTTTTCAACAAAGCTCTCAACAATCCCCAAAAACCATCATAAAGCTTCCCAAAATTCCTCCAATAATCCTCCAAAAGCACCTCCAATGCAAAGCTCTCAAAAATCCTACAAAAGTAGCTCTCAACAAGCAAATGTGAGATCTCGGTACTTAGAACAATTTCCCTCCTTCATGCAACAATATATCGATCAAATTGTTGATGTGAGATCAGATGGGAATTGCGGTTTTCGATCGATTAGCTTGTATGCGTACCAGTGTGAGGAATCCTATATGCTTGTCCGGAATGATCTTATACATGAGATGAAGCAACACAAGGAAATGTACCTTCAGCTGATTGGGACCAAAGATTATGACGTTGTGTTCAAATCACTACATGTGGGCAACATTGGCTGTGTTCCTGGAGATAAATGGTTGACTCTTCCAGAATTGGGGCATGTCATTGCTAACAGGTACAACGTGTCTCATCTTTTAAGTTGTATCATCATACGAGAGAGTGTTTTATAATTTTACCATATACTAACTTGATGCATGGAATTGCTAACAGGTACAATGTGGTCCTTGTTTCGATTGCTCGTGATCTGAGAGCTTGTGTTACGTTTTTACCCTACACTAAAGCACCTCCCATGCATGCAAAACTTTGGGTTATCGGGAATGTCGATACGTGCTGTTTGTTGGACCCTGATAGTAAGCCAGATCATTGGGTTCAAGTTTTTTTGAAGGAAGGATCACCATTACCATCTATTGATCCTTCTTGGAAATATCATTTCGATGAATCTGGGGCTCTGTGGGGTACCATATTTAACGATCGCTTTGCATTATTTAAAGATTTAATACCTCCTTCAACGGGGGACGATGTTGTACATGATCTTTCTGATGATTGATATAAATTCCTATTTAATTTTTATTAAATTTGTCGACTTTTAGTTATTATAATTTAATTTTTATTATTGTTTGTATGGTTTTAGTTTTATTATATAATATTAATCACAATATATTAAATGGTTTAAATAAATAGTTTAAAAAAAATGGTTTAAATAAATGGATAATCAAATAATTGAAGCTATATAATAAAATAAAATCACCACAAATTTATAAAACATAAATTTAAATGAATCGAAAGTCAGAAAACGGCGAGAGACAACTCCTACTCTCGCCGTTGTCTACCCCTAACTCTTCCCCTACTAACCCTACCCCTTCCGCTACCCCTAGTCGTCCGCACTACGTGTGTCATCTCTTCTGTGAGAGGTGTCACAGCCAACTGATGGACCCTCCTCACCACCTCCAGATAAGATTCCGGAAGCTGCGACGACAACAACGGCTCCAAGCTCCGCGATTGTTCAGCAAATCTCCGTTGAGCTCGAGCCTACAAATGTAAGAAAACATAAATAAGTAAATAAAATGAAAATTTAATATAATATTAATATAGCTTACAAGTAATGAATGAACTAACCAGCAAGGTAACTTCAGGACGATCCACCCTGATCGAGGTGCGTAGGAGAAAAGGGTGGGAAAATCTATGTACCCAATCATAATAGCGAGGATCACATTCACCATCGTAGGTGACGTGACCTCTTCTCGTATCATCGTCCAGAATATAGAGGTGCCACTCCGCAAAACTCTGATCAATGGCTGAGGCAAGGGGTCTTCCCACAGGTGGATTCAAGGGAATCCTCTGAACGTATCCAAACTGACGCAACACCCTGTCAGGCAGATAAGTCCTACGCATCATGCCGCAGCGGAGAAATCCGGAGTAGAAAGCTACCTGCTGGAATGGGCGGAGATCTCGGTGCTCGGGGTCATACGGCTGCCACACAACCTGATCAGCAGTGAGCCTCTCTAGAAACATGCGATACGTGAGCTCCGAGTGTCGCACGGACTGCTGAGGACTCCACCTGAAGACCCGAGGCATGGTCTCATCATAATCACTTGACTGTATAGCACATGGACCAATTGTTGGAAAATGGTCCAGTATCCATGCCTGCAAATAAACCATCAATTAATTAATTTAAATAAAGAATTTAAAAAAACATTATGAATTTAAATAAAATGATGATTATTATTATGAATCAAACATTATGAATTCGTATTTGTTTACCTGTAGCAAAGACATGTATCCGGCCAAGGAAACCTTATTCGCCTTGCTGGCGAATGACAGGTGATCATATAAATATGCAAGTGCACTAGCCCCCCATGCATATTCATCAACCGCGGTGAGGTCCTCCAAAGCGTACAGCAGGTGACAGCCAACAGAGTTGTTCGTCTTATCTGCGAACAGTGTGCTACCCACCAGGTAAAGCAGATAACATCTGGCCGCAATATCAAATCGTCCGATCCCAACCGCTCTGTTGTACATCACCTTCAGCGTGCTAAACCTTATAGCACCAGTCTTAATCTCCATCGCCTCCGTGGTAGCCTCAGCCTGACCCATACCAAGCAGCTGAGTTATCAGCAAAACTGCCTCCACCTGGTTGGGTTTATCCCAACTGATCAAATGCCCACTCACTGGGATATGGAGGATACATGACACGTCGTCCAGCGTGATAGTCATCTCCCCACATGGGAGATGAAACGTATCGGTATCCTCATACCATCTATCGACGAATGCCCCGATCAATCGTCTGTCGACTACACTGTAAGATGAACCGATCAATGGGGCCAAGCCGGATGCCTCGACGATTTCCCGCATTTGCTGTGGCACGACATCTAACAACGGAAAATCGAATGCGTGGTTGTGGCATCGGTTTGAGGTACGATCCTGCGCAATTTAAATTAAGAGAAATTAGTAAAACAAATAAATATCAATTAATTAAAGAAATAGATAAAATTAAATTTAAATTATTTTTTGGTCTCGTTACAAATACTTACCCGTCCTTGCCATATAAGCTTCGCCTGATGCTCATCGTATGACCTCAACAGCGAAGTATCCTGATGATCCTCATAGAGGGTCTCCGTCTCTGTATCATCGGCACCATCATCACCATCTGAAGAAGAGGGATCAGGAGCGGCACGGGAAGGTCCTCCTTGCTCCATCCGTCGCCGTCTACCCGACGCTGTCAAATACTCTCCCATCATGGGCATGTCATCGTCATCCACGTTGCCAGTGACGGTTGCGTTCTTCATCCTCGGCATCTGAAATTGCAAAATAGAATGTCAAAATAATAAATTATAAAATGCAATAAAACAAATAATAATCAAGAAAAGCAATAACATAAAAATTACAATTAAATAATAATCAAGAAAAGCAATAAAATAAAAATTAAAAGTTAAAATTAAATTATGATAAAATAGAATAAAAAAATATTAAAAATAAATAATAAAATAAAATAAATAAATTAAAAAATACAATAAAAATAAAATATAAATTTAAAATTAAATAATAATACAATAAAATAAAAAAATATTAGCAATAAATAAAAAATATAACAAATAAATAAAAAAATAAAAAAGGGTTAAAATTAAATAATAATCAAATAAAATAAATAAAATAAAATAAATAAAAAATAAAAATAAATAAAATTAAAATCAAATATTTATAACAGTCACTAACCCAAAGCATAATATTTAATATCTAATTTTTTAAATTAACTAATATTTATCCTATTGCTTTTTCAATAATATAAACATTATAATCATCTTAATCTATTCTGATCTCAACATCATAACATAAACAAATTCAAATCTCCTATATATGAGAGAATTGATGCAGTCAAATATATCATAATACGAATGGATGAATTTAAATTAATTTAAAGTTATTATTAATTATTTAAATTAACTAATATTTATCTGATTTTTTTTTCGTCTATATCTTATCTGATCTCAACATCATAACATAAACAAATTCAAATCTCCTATATATGAGAGAATTGATGCAGTCAAATATATCATAATACCGATGGATGGATTTAAATTAATTTAAAGTTATTATTAATTATTTAAATTAACTAATATTTATCTGATTTTTTTCGTCTATATCTTATCTGATCTCAACATCATAACATAAACAAATTCAAATCTCATATATATATATATATGTATATATATATGAACCTTTACAATCTTAATCTTTATGAAGCTACAGAGGATATTGAATTAGCCTATATAAAGGTTATCATAATACGTCTATTTTTATAAATATATATTTTGGGAAAATATAAAATAAATTTTTTTTTATATAACTTTACATAATTATTTTTATAAATATTAAAATTATCAAAAAAAAAACCCCTCGCTGAGGGTGCAGCGAGAGTACAAATTCATGTTCTCGCTGCACCCTCAGCGAGGGTGTTATTTTTCTGGGTGCAGCGAGAGAACAAATTCATGCTCTCGCTACACCCTCAGCGAGGGTGTTATTTTTCCAGAAAAATAACACCCTCGCTGACCCCTAAGCGAGGGATCCCTAAAAATGGCGTTTTCATATCCGTACACAGAGACACGATTTTCATACAGTAACCCAATCAAAATTTACAATAAACATATCCAAAACATTAAACAACAACAACATATAACTATTAACATAAGTAAATCATAATTTCTAACACAATGCAAATAAAACCGAAAATATAAAAAAAAAACAAAACCAGTTGCAGCGAGTTACCTTGCTGTGTTTCTTTCTTTCTTTCTTTCTTTCTTCTTCCTTTCTTCTTCCTTGCTCTGTGTTCCTTTTCCTTCTTTGTGCTGTGTTCTTTCTTTGTGGGGGTGTTGTGTTCCTTTTTTTGCTCTTGCTCTATACGTGTGTGTTCTTCTTTTTTTTTTTCTTTTTCTTGGTTGCAGTGGGTTACAAGACTAAATTAATAAGAGAAATCATGTGATCCTTGAACATTGTGCTGTGAGAGAAAGATTTGAATTTGAAATTTTAACTTGAGTGGAAGAAGGGAGGGATAAAGATGAAATAAAAAAGGGGTATTTTGGGATTATTAAAAATTTGTAAGGTTATTATGGAATTTTCCTTTAAAAAAGAGGGTTAACTAATTAACCAGAGGGTCAAAAAAGTAGGGCCCCTCCAATAAGCACCCTTATCAATTACCCACTTCGCTGACCAAATACTGGACCACGTGAAACTTGGCCCACTCCCTCTTGACGCCTTTGCTGTAGCAGAGTTAGGAAAGTACTTGGCTTTGAGACATTTGTGAATAAGGGCATTAGTATTACCTTGCAATCTCCACCACTGCTTGGCCAGCAAAGCTGTGTTAAAATCTTTAAAGATTCGAAAACCCATCCCTCCTAAACTTTTGGGCCTTGTCAATTTACTCCAACCCAGCCAGTGAATTTTCTTTTTTTCAACATCACCTCCCCAGAAAAAGCTAGCAATCATGCTCTCGATCTTATTACACAACGCCTTTGGGAGAGAAAAACAACCCATTATGTAGGTTGGTATAGATTGAGCCACCAATTTGATTAGTGTCTCCCTTCCTGCTTTTGACAAATATTTTTCCTTCCATCCCTTGAGCTTCTTCCAGACTCGGTCCCTGACAAAGTCAAAGATCTGGTTCTTTGATCTACCAACCAGAGTTGGAAGCCCCAGATACTTGGTGTGTCTTTCCACTGCCTTAACTGCAAGCAAATTTTCAATCTCATCAATTCTGGTACTAGGAACATTTCGGCTGAAGGAAAGTTCTGACTTGTCCTAGTTGATCCTTTGTCCTGAAGCATGCTCATAAGTCTGAAGGATAGATCTAATTTGCAAGGCATCTTCAATAGTAGCTCTGGCAAATAAAATGCTGTCATCGACAAAGAAAAGATGCGAGATCTTTGGCGCATGTGGAGTAATCTGAACACCATGAATTGTTGCTGAGTTAACTGCCTTGAACAACATGCTTGAAAGAACTTCTGCACATAAAATAAAGAGATAAGGGGATAAAGGATCCCCTTGGCGCAGGCCTCTTTGGGGTCTGATACTCTGTTGTGGCTCCCCATTAAGCATGATAGAATAAGTAGTCGCAGTGACACAATTCATGATCAAAGAGATCCAATTTTGGGGAAAACCCACTTTCTCCAGACAGCTTTGGAGAAAACTCCATTCGATGCGGTCATAGGCTTTTGACATATCAAGCTTGAGAGCCATGTTACCTCTTCTCCCTGTCTTCTTCTTCTTCATATAATGAAAGCATTCGCAAGCAATGAGAGCATTATCTGTAATAAGTCTTCCTGGTACAAAAGCTCCTTGGGACCCATGAATAATATCTAGCAAAATACACTTTAGTCTATTCGTAATACATTTTGTAATTATTTTGAAAATAACATTACAAAGACTAATGGGTCTAAACTGACTAGCAAGTTCTGGTTTCTTAATCTTAGGAATAAGTACAATTAAAGTATGATTAAGAAAACCTGGATTGAGCCCCTCATTCAGAACTTTGAGAACAAGAGCAGTTACATCATTACCCACAATATGCCAGAATTTTTGATAGAAAAGGGCAGGAGTTCCATCGATGCCAGGAGCTTTAGTGGGGTGCATTTGGAAGATAGCTTGCTCAACCTCTTCACCTGTGAAAGGCCATGATAGAGAAATGCGGTGTTCATCAGTTAACCTGTTCTGGATATGATCAGTGGCTTCATCAATTCCTGTGGGGTGAGACGTTGTGAACAATTTCTCAAAGAAAGAACCAATGACTTTTGCAATGTCCTCCTCTTCAGTGTATATACCACCATCCTCATCCTTTATACTGTCTATTGTGTTGGTACCCTTGCGTAGAGAAGCCTTCTTATGGAAAAAGGTTGTATTTCGATCTCCATAGGAAAGCCAGTTTGCCTTTGCCCTTTGGTTCCACATTATTTCTTCTCTTAGAAGCAACTCATCCAGCTCCTGCTCTAAATTACTTTCCTGCTGCAAAACTTCAGGAGTACGCTGCTTTGATTGGATTGCTTTGAGCTTTTCTCTTGTTATTCGGATTTTTTTTGGCAACTCCCCAAACTTAAGTTTGCCCCAATCCATTAAATCACTCCCCACCAGAGCCAACTTTGCTTTAACATCAGTACCAACATGCCAAGCATTTTGCACCACGAGCTCACAATCATTCTCTTGAAGCCACATTTGCTCGAAGCGGTACAACTTTGGTTTCCTTTTCCTCTGGCTCTTCGATTTTGTATAAGCTTCGATCAGTATTGGGTTGTGGTCAGATGTGTGGCGTGGCAAATTTGAAACTGAGGGTATATGCCAAAGCTGCACCCACTGCTCATTAGCCAGCCCACGATCAAGCCTTTCCTCAATGGTACCTGGATAACTTCTTTTGTTGCACCAAGTATATCTATATCCAATCATAGCAATTTCCAAATGACCATAAAAATCAAGACAGTCACGAAATTGTTGGATACCTGAAAAATCAATGTTGGTGCTGCAGCTTTTATCTTCTGGACAAAGAATTTGGTTGAAATCTCCAAAAACTAACCATGGTCCAGGATTTGCTCTTTTCAAGCTATTCAATAGCATCCACGTTTTGTATTTACTTGGGCCATCAGGATGTCCATAAATGCAAGAAACTTGGAAAACTGCTTGTGAGTCTTTGGTTAAGACATTGAGATCAAAATGGTTTGAAGACAAAGAAACCACTTCCACCTGAATTTCATCCCGCCACAAAAGAGCCAAGCCACCTGCCCTCCTTCTTCCCATACCTTCACAGTCAGTTGCTACCAAATTATTGTAACCAAAAACATTTCTAAGAAATTGCATCTCCTGTGATTTCTTTTTTGTTTCCATCAAGAAGATACAACTGGGACCTTCAGAAGTTTTATTACTTGAAACTTGGTTGTAATCAAAAGTTTTATTTTTCATGATATAAAATTATGAATGACCGAAAAGATAAAATCATTAAAAAAAAAATTGTGCCAAAAAAGGTAAAGTTAAAAAGAATGCTGAACCTACAAGGACAAGGTTGAAAAGAATACTGGTTAGTATCTGGGTGTCAAGTCAAAATGATCTTATGAACCCTTCATCTCATTAGGTCGTTTTCATGATAACAAACGTCTTATTATCTTTGTGAGCACCATTGGTGTAACCTATTTTAATGGGTTGCCTAAGTATGAAAAACATGATGCGATTTCGGAAGATGATAAAAAAGAATCCAAGGGAAAATGAGAAGATAGTGAATTAGAAGAGGTATGGAAGATGATAAAAGAGTTCAAGGGAGAATGACAAAAGATAGTAAATTCATGATAGTCCTGGAATTTGAACCCCGGATTTTATCCTAGAACCCCCTTTTTTTCTTAAATTCCAAAAATACCTTTTACATTTCAAATTTCCACTATTTCAAAAGCCCACATTTTTTCTTCTTCCTTTACCCAATCCATTTTTTCAAACCCCACTTTTCGTCTCCCACTTCTCATTTCACATTTCTCAACTCCCATCACCCAACTAAACCATCGGTCAGCCCCCCAAGTCGCAACCCACTACTCTAGCTGCAACCCCTATCTCCATTGTTTAAAGTGTGTTACTCTTTCTCTTTGTCCTCTGTTTTAGGGTTAAGATTTTTTTTAGTGTTTAGCAATTGTAATGGTAGGTTATGTTGAGTTTTATTTGAATTAGGGTAGGTTAGGAAAGTGTGGAATGAAACATTTAGAGTTTCGTCCAAGAAGAAAAAAAACGTGTTTTCTGGAATGATATCCGACGATCCAGTCTCGGAAATCTTCATTTCCGACTCGTGGTTCTCAGAAATTTTCCACAAAAAATTTTCGACGGGTATGTCTCGAAATTTTGTTGACAGAAACTTATATTTCCATTTGGATTATGCCTTTACATTATTGTTGTTGATTAAAGCTGTTATAATTCCAGAGATGGCAAGAACCAAATGTACCACTTCCAATATTGGTGAAGTTCAAGAATGCCGCCCACAAGATGCTTCTATTAATTTCCGAGATCTATGTGTCAGAAAGAAATCTATATAA
Organism: Crotalaria pallida; assembly: GCA_037953625.1. Taxonomy (NCBI): domain Eukaryota; kingdom Viridiplantae; phylum Streptophyta; class Magnoliopsida; order Fabales; family Fabaceae; genus Crotalaria; species Crotalaria pallida. The sequence goes on along the minus strand of CM075653.1, from coordinate 125,368,950 downwards.
TTTTAAAAAAAGTTGGGTGTCAAAAACATATTTTTATGGTAGCATATTTTTATGAATTTCATTGAAGGTTTACCCTTGTCCCCGCAAATGGCCCGCGTTTTTTGCGGGCGGGCATAAATTTTTAGGGCAAAAAAATTAGGCTCTGTCTGCCCTAACTGCGGGCAGGGCGGGCATGCGGGCGGCCGACATTGAAGCAATGTTTTGCTAGATTGAGTTAGTATAATAATTATACTATATGTAATAGATATTCAACATGCATTATATGAATAAGTATAATAATGGGGCGGGTGCGGGTGTGAGGTGTGTTTCCCTGACCCTCAACTCCTGATGGAGATACTCTTAGTTTCCTTATTTTAATCTAAGAAGTTAAGGGTAACACTAACGAGTTTAGGGTAGAAAGCCAAGTCAGCAAAGTCACATTAGGTACCGTCCGTATGATGGGCGGATGGGTGCTAGCACCTTTTGCATTCCATGACCAACTTCCGATCCTGGATCCCTTTTTGCGTAGATCATTCTTTTTCCGAATGATTCAACGATTTCCATTTTCATCCCAATAAAACATGGTGGCGACTCCAAGATCCTATTGCTGGTCAGGATTCCCAAAGGGTTCATGTGCGGTGGATGTTCTGGTCACAACAATATCATTTTAAAACTAACAACTTCATAATTTTGCGAAACGATCACACAAAGGCAAAAACCCAACCTCCTTGCTTAGAAGTTTGGTCACCAAAGCATCCTTCCATGGCAAAGATGACTCATGTTTCACCTTTGACTCTTGTCTAAACATTTATCTCAAGCAATTTACATCCTAAAACAAAAGCCTAACCACTTTCTCTAAAGAAGGGTCCGTTCTTGTTGTTGGAGTAGGTGTTAATTCTCTCATAAAAGTGCATAAAAAAAAAGACTTGCTTCGTTTTCAACTCATTTGAACCTTTCCCTCTGCTTGATTAGGTGGTTTCTCGGTCAGAAGATAGCCTTTGCCATTAGTCACCTCATAAAAGGCGAAACCTTGGGATCTTGATCCTTTACGTCATCATCTCCTTGACTCAAAATTTCAGCCAATGGATAATTTTGGTGGTTCATATTTCAAGGAATTTAATGGCTGAAATTTAAGCTCAAAACTTCCGATGGCAGAAATTTAATAGTCATAGTTATGCACAAAATTATTATGTGAGAGGGATCCTTACACGCAACCTTGGTCACTCATGAAATTCTCACTATCCAGTACTCCCTTCGTCCCCAAACGTTAGTGAAAAATTGTACAAATTTAAGAGTCATAGATATGCACAAAATTATTATGTGAGAGGATCCTTACACGAAACCTTGACCACTCATGAAATTCTCACTATTCAGTATTCCCTTCGTCCCCAAATGTTAGTGAAAAATCGTAAAATTTTTATCCTAAATTAAAGTTATAACAATAAATAAAAAGTTTGAAAATTGTAATTTTTTAAGTGAGAAATGAATTTTAGTAGACAATTAATCGTTTGAACCAATATATTTTCATATGCATTAATGTTCGCTTGATTTCTTAAACTTTTCAAAAATTTACCGACTTTATTTGATAGACGGGGTATGGCTTTTTTTTGGTCCCATGGGAGTATGATTTTGATGGTGAAGGAAATCTGTTTCCATGATATTTTTTTATGAATTACTCTGACCAGAAATATGGAAAAATTGATATTGTTCCCCAAAAATTTCAAAAGAGGATTAAGTTAATCATTTTTAATATTTTTTCAGATAAATTTTTGGGATACTTTAATCTTTATCGATAATTAATTTAACAAAAATCATAGATCATTGTGTACCAATTTGGTTTTTTTAGATCAAAATGGTCTTCCCTCTAGATTTTTTTTTTCTTTTTGCTTTTGTTGTTAAATTTTTTTCCTTCATTATTACTCCCTCCATTTCATTTTAAGTATCTTTTTAGCATAAAAAAATTATTTTTATATAAGTGTTTTTTTAGAAAACCAATAGTATAACATTAATTACTCTTTTTTCAATTTTATGCTCACCTAATTAAAAATAAAGATAATAAGTAAAAAATATAGTAAATATAATTATAAATTAGATAAAAAGTAAATTAGATAAACACCACATTAATTTAATTCAAAACACACATTAACTTTGTTAGATAACTGAGTTTCTTAAGCATGATATCAGAGGTTCGATCAATATTGTGGGTATGAAAAATGCTTTGTTGGTAGGGACAAAACCTACTTCAGTGATCTTTACGCCTCGGAGGGGATTAGTCTTCGACTGTCGGCTACATGATACCCTTGGTGTAAAAAAAAACACATTAACTATACCTTAAAATGATACTTAAATGGATTAGAAGGAGTAATCTTTTATTGAAGTGGTTCCTTCATCATTTGTAAACCTCGAAAAAATTATATATATATATATATATATATATAATAAAACCTAAGTCTACCTCCACTTGATCAAGTTCTCATGTGATACTCCAAACTAGGACTGTTCATGGATCGGTTCGGTTCGGTTTTTTATGAATAAAATCATCCAATCCGAAGAGAAAAATTAAGGTCGGTTCGGTTCGGTTCATTTAGATTAAGACATCCGATCCGATCCGATCCGAAAAATATATTCGGTTTTCGGCTCGGCTCGGTTCGGTTCACTATTTTTCTTTTCAATATAAAAAATATCTAGTATTCACCCAAGATGAAAAAATATTCCCCATAAAAATTATTTAAAATAAACCTGTTGTAGCACTTGTTCAAGTATTCCTGTTTTGATCATAGTTAAACTAAATAGAAAAATAGAAAAATCAGAAATGGAATAATGAATAATGAAAGATATACAAGTAAAAGATATACAACCTCGGCCAACTATCTCTTCTTCAAATCCATAAAAGAGAGAATAATGAAAAAGAGATTCAAAATGAAAATTTTGTAGCTCTTTGAATACATATGGCATCAAAGGTTCCTCTCCAGCCATCTTGGCAATCTCAGTGAAGACTTCAATCCCATTCGAGTGAGGAAAACATAATTTCATAATTACAAATCAACTTCATTATACAACCACAGCAATAATCTCAGCTCAATGAATTTCATCATAATATTTGCCAGTGAGAGAAGTTCAAAAGCACAAAAATATTGTGCATGACGTACCTCCACAAGGTACCCATTGTGTAACTGACTATTTGTGGATGAGTGAGAAACTGAGAACGACGAATCGGTGAGTGACGGAGCAGAGGAACAGAGGAGCGGCGAGGAGAGTGAGGGAGACGAAGTTGGCGGCTGGTTGAGGGAGACGAAGTTGCTTGGTTGAGGGAGGGAGAGCGGCGGCTGCTGGTTGGTTGAGGGAGGAAAATATGTGAAATGAGGAAGAAGAACAGAGGAGCTAGGGTTGTTGGAAAGTAATTGGGCTTGGGCCATACAGGACGCAGGACGAAAAACGCAAAGCAGACTTAAGGGTCAGTTCGATCCGGTTCGGTTCGGTTATGAAACTAAGAACCGAAAACCGAATCGAACAGGTCGGTTTTGGAGGCAGCAGATCCAGAATTATTTATTTTTTTTCGGTTTTTTTTGGATATCGGTTTTTCGGTTCGGTTTTTCGGTTATCCAATGGACCGGTTCGGTTTTGAACACCCCTGCTCCAAACCAGACTGGGTGTTGGGCTTGACTAGGTTAGATGGACTAACGTGTTGCTAGCGAAATAAAGGGGGAATATATAGAATATTCTTTCACCCTTTAAGAGTTCGCGCGCCAATTGCTATATTTCGTGGATCAGACGAGCGAAAATATAAGAGAGAATCACAAAAATATAAAAATGCTATTAGATTCTTGGTCTCTCAGTCGTTCAATGGAAGTTTCGGGACTTAGCGATGCGTTGTAGGAACTGTCAAGTGCCAAGGGTCTGATATGGGCCCGAGCTCAAACTGCTCAGGCCTTAGGCATCATGTATGCACCTATTTCGGTCCGTCCTTCGCAATGTGGTTGGTATGGTCGATCAGAGATCCGATCCATTACAATAAATATATATATTCCCTCCATCCCATTATCTTGGTAAAAAAATGTAGTTTTTTTCGTCCAAAGTCAAAGTAAAACTAATTAATGAAAAATCTTAAAGATTGCATATTATATTAAAAATATTAAAAATAATTAATGAAATTTTTTAAAGATGGTAAAAATCATATGGAAATCTTTGTGATGCAAATGTGTAATTAATGAATAAATCATATATTACTATATTTTATTTTGAAAATAGAATCATGCATTATATCAAAAAGATATTCTCTTATTTTTTTATTGACTACTTTGACTTTTACCAAGATGATGAGACAGGAAGAATATATATATATATATATATATATATATATATATATATATATATATATATATATATGTATGTATGTAGAGAGAGAGAGAGAGAGAATTGTATATTGTTAATAGAACCTAAGTCTCCCTCTACTCGAACAAGGTCTAATCCCATACTCCGAACCAAACCAGAATAAGGTCCCAATGCCCTTCATCGACGAAGGCATCGACCACGACCTCGACGGCATAGATCTTGACGCCTCCGATTTCGCCGCCTCCGTTCCCTTAAAGAAGGTCCCCAACGGCGACGTTTACCAGGCCTCCCGCGCCGGCGACGTCGACCGTCTCCGCTACCTCCTCGAGTCCGGCGTCAACGTCAATGCCCGCGACCAATGGGACTCCGTCGCCCTCTACTACGCCTGCCTCGCCGGCCACCTCGATGCCGCCCGCATGCTCCTCGAAAGCGGCGCTATCTGCTCCGAGCACACCTTCGACGGCGACCGCTGCCACTATGCGGCTCTCAATTTAAAAATCCGTAAGCTCCTCAAGGCTTTCGAGGCCCGTCCCCCGCCTTTGGGCCCCTTGCCCTCCGCCTTGCGCGACACTTTCTTGGCCTGCGCTGTTAACCGCACCTTCTCTGACATCGCTTATCTACGGCCTCAAATTTCCGGTAAGATAACCCTCTTACCATGTTATTGCGAAATTTATAGCTAGTGTGTAAAACCCACGTATCAAAAACATCTCGTTATGTTTGGTGACTAGGATAAGATATAGCATGATAGCTCTTATCTTGTTAGTGTTTGGTGTACATCAGATAACGAATAACGAATGACGTTGATTAGGTGGTGATTGTGGTGGTTGTAGGGTGATGATGGTGGGGTTAGTAGTGTTAATATGTGAGGGTATGAACGGGGAAACTGCGATCATATGCAGCTAAATGCTAATCATTTCTAACTCGGTTCCCTCCATAGGATAGAAAAGGCTTAAATATGAAAATGGTCCCTGTAAATATTGACTTCTTTGAAATTGGTCCTTGTAAAAATTTTCTTTTGGTTTTGGTCCCTGCACTTACTAAACGTTTTGGTTTTGATCCCTCATATTAAATTTTGGTCCCCATAATTATGTTGATAGTTTGTTTTGGTCCTCTATTATTTTGATTCAATTGGTTTTGGTCCCTCTGATATCATGGTTTTTGAACTAGTTTTCTCATTTAATGTAAGTTGTCTGTTTTACCCTTGAGAATTAATGCAAGAATATCATCCTTATTAGGTCATAGAATATAATATATTACATTTTCGACATTTTCCATCCACATAATATTTTATAAATGTAGGGACCAAAACCAAAAGAAAAATTTTACAGGGACCAATTTAAAAAAAGTCAATATTTATAGGGACCATTTTCATATTTAAGCCGATAGAAAATACACTAGGCTAAGCAGGAAAGGATAGGCCAACATGATACCATTATCATATCCTCTTGCTTGTTCACCAAGTTTTGAATAGTAACAGGCAGTCAGGCATGATTGTCAAAAGCGTGCTTTGACTTGTTGAAGCAGATGATTGAACGATTTTCTACATGGGAATAGAGTCAGCGCTGTCACAAAAGCGTGAGGGTGGAGCGACATGCGAGGAAGCGCTGCGCCTTTTCGCGACAGGGAAGACGACCTTAGCAACAGGTTGCGCAGATTAGAATAACCCTAGTGCATTATCCTTTTGGTATATGGTGGTTTGTGAGATTTTGAAGTGGTTAGATTGCTGATAGGGTAGTTTCTGCTCTTTGGGAGCTCAGATTACTCTTGTTCAGTAGTTTTGTCTAGCTAGTATTCCTCTGAATATCTTTTCCCTCTCGTTTGTAATCCTGTGGTGATGACTCGTAAAACAGAGAAAGTTATGCAAGAATAAGGCTTTGGCTGCTATTAACAACAACATTAACAACACGCTCTTTTTTAGCACACTTTGTTATCAGGTTGGTTCATGTAAGACCGACTAAATCATATGGGGCACTCTATATTTAGTGGGTCTGCATAATTTCCAAAACAAAGCATGTGCCAAGGAGCCTTTTGTTCTTACTCTCTATTTTGTAGGTCTCTTACATAGTTACGTTCGCCCTCACATAGAAAAATTTTTCTTAGTGAATAACTGCTGATGCTAACCAAATATAATGTCCAATTGTCCATCTTGTTGAGCATTTTTAAAAAAAAAATATTTTTTTGTCATTATACTGTTCCCAATAAGACATTCATGCGTATTATATTTTTAACTTTTGGCCATGCATGTAAATCAGTTTTTTAAATTCAAAAATCATAGGATAAAATGAGTGAAGAAAGAGGTGGGAAACAAAGCTGGAAAGTAAGGGCAACAACCCATTGAGGAATTCCATTACAATAAGAAAGACACACAAAAGAAGTTCAACGGGAATACAACTAATGGAAAAATTTATGAGCGAAATTGTGGTCACAAAATACTTGAGATGACTAATCAACCCATGCCTATTGCTAAACATTCCAGTGTGACCAAAACTGACTGAAACACTGCCTACAATTCAAACCCGAAAGCAAAACACCCAAAATGCAAAAATGTCATGGAAACTAAACTTTTGCTCTTCACTTCAAACATTATACAGCATCAACATAAGGTTAACTATACTCGGGGGACTGTTTGAGCAATTGAAGGTAAGATTTTTTGTTTTTTTTGTTTTGGTTTCATAAATCCCCGCTTCATGAGCATGAGAGTATGATTAAATTATTTAGAGGTGAAATTTGATAGGCTGCAGCCAACTTACGGTTTTCCATAGTTCTCAACAATTCAGTTTGCATAACACTTACAAATTAATTGTCATACTGGAATACCCCAACAGATCTCTAACAATGCCCCAACTCCCGTTGATTGGTTGTATTTTGGATCAACCGTCTCTATTCTGCCCAATATGTTGAGAGGAATTTTTATTACCAGATTTAAGCATCTGTAATGCAATATCCAAATGATTATAGGGATGCTCTTTGGAACAAGATGGATGAGGGAGGGCATCTTGGAATTGTATTATTGTATAATGATTAAGATAGATAAATCTAGATTTAGCATAGGGTTATGTGGAAATAGGTTTGGTATGTGGGATAAAACTTACTCCATCCAGTTCAATATATTTGTCGATTAAGGCACTGCACAAGTATTAAGAAAGTTAATTGATGGCCTCGATTTCAAGAAAATATGTTTACATTTAACAAAATCATCCTTATTGAAATACTAAAATTTGTCATCACTCCATACATTTCTCCATCATTTTATTTGGTGGAGATACCAAGAGATAAAGATGAAAATGAAAAAAAAAAACTTGATTAAAACTTTGTGATTTTCTAAAGCGATAGATAATTTGAAACAAAATACTTTCTTTAAAGTGACACTTATTTAGAACCAGAGGGAGTAGAAGGGTTGTGGGAGCAGACCTCCTCCATGGATAGCAATCTAATATAGTCATAATTCTAATCTTATGTTGTAAAGAAACACCAGAAGACATGTTCTACATATACGTGATTGAATTTTAATTTACTGAATTCTCAAATCTTGTTGAAATTTTTTTAAAAAATCCTTATTTAAAACCCCATTGTGTATAGAAGGGATTGAACTTTTAAGTGGCTTAAATGATACTCTCTCCGGTTATTATTATAGGTCACATTCTAGAAGATTTTCTTAGTCCTAATTATAAGTCACTTTATATTTCCTATGCATCATTTATTGTTTTTTCTCTTTTTTGTCCTTATTAAATGCTTTGACTACCTATGTTTTTTTTTGTTCATTAATGAGTGTGAATTTTATAAGAAAAGTTGAGGGGATAAAATTGTAATGTTACAATATATAGAATTCATAAAACTAACTATTTTCCTAGGTATGTGTAATTCGGTTAAGTATGTCCTATAATAAGGACCGGAGGGAGTATGTCTTTTGAGTTTTGACTAACTTCTTGATTGCCTTAATGGAGTGTTTGGTTCAAGAGTTCATTTTTCATTCCCAAGTGTAAGATTATAGGGAGTGAAATTCCACTGAATGGTGTTCCTAGAAATCTATCATACCTATGATTTGTAAACCTTGACTATTCATGGGAATTTGTGGGTGGGGGTGGGCAAGAGTGCCATGTTTTAGCTCTATAACTTTGACTATTCAACCCTCCTCCACCATTGGGAATGATATGGCGGGAGTAGAATACAGTAAATATTCTAGGGAATGAGGCATAGTTCAGAACTTTTTTTCGTCTCTTAGGAATGAAGGGAACAAAATGTTTCCATTTTAAGATTCTCGAGAATGTAAAAACAACTGCAGAACCAAATGTCCGCCAAATTACTTAGACCCAGACCCATAATTACACGGCCTTGCTTTTTTGGGCATAATTAACTTACCAAACACATAGAACAAGGACTCTTGAATAGCTGAAATATCTGGTGCTCTTCATACAGACTTAAGACTGAACTGCTAAAACTGATGACACATAAAGAAGGCTTCTTGTAATTTGTTTCATCAACTCACTCCCAGTTTTTTTCTTCTATTTTGATTTTTCACTGTTGTCATTGCTGGTATTTGAAACTTTAAAATGTGTTTGAAAAGCAGCCAAGTTTTGTTGCTTAAAGCAATGGGTGTTTGTGACAAGGTTTTTTTTTGGTCCAAATAAATGTTATATGTATACATGGTCTTGGACTCAATATTTATCATAATCGATTAGGTATTTCATCCACTCAGGGGTCAAGTTGTGACTACTTTCCTCCTGATGTGACTTTTGTTGTACAAGGAAGACCGATTGAAGCTCACAGAGTTATATTAAGTGCAAGGTCACCATTTTTCAAGAAAAAGTTTGAGACTGATTGGAAAGAGCGCAGTGAAGTAAGGTTGTCGCGGGAAAAGTTGTCATACGCTGCACTTTATAGCCTCATACACTTCTTTTATTCAGACAGATTAGAGATTGCGGTGGATGACATGGAAGATCTTGTGAGAATTTGCAAAGTTTGCAAATGTGAATCACTACAGAAAATTCTTGAGAAAGAAGTAATTCATCAAAAATTTGCTGAGTATAAATCATTGAGAGATCTTGATAATTCTCAGAAAAGGTACGTGTTACAGGGTCTATCCCTTCCTGAAGAAGACAGGCTCCCTGCAGCCTTACGTCGAATCCTTCGGACTGCCCTTTCAAATTCCACCCATGAAAATGGTCAAGCTGATGGAATTGACAAATTGGTATTCGGGATTGGTGCCATTCATATGGCTGATTCTGGAGATGATCTTGCCGATGTTTGTGTAAAAGTTGATACAAAAGTTTTTCGCTGCCATCAAGTCATTCTGGCATCAAGGTCAGAATATTTCAAAGCAAGATTGTCACGTATAAAGGACTTCCATGAAGGAAAGGATGAGTTATCTGTTGGTTTCCTTCCTTGTCTTGAAGAACATGACTTGAGCATGGATGCATTTGAGAAAGTGATTGAGTACATGTAAGTCTCATCCCTTGACTATGAAATTTGGAAGTTGAACCTTTTAAAATGCCAAAATTTTATTCAAACATGATGGTTTTTTAAGTAGCTTCCTGATTGTGCGGTCCCAGTTTGTCAAGAATGAGTAAAATATATTTTAATCTGCCTTATGTTTATGTATGAATCTCTTTAACTTTATCTTATTGATTTTGTCAGTAGAGAAAGAGATGGGAGTTTTCATTGTGATAGAGAAATAGAGATATTAAAAACGATGAAGTTACTTTTATCATTGAAAAAATAGAGTTGTTCTGTTTTGTTTTTCCTCTTTGGTTCTACCCCTTTCAGTAGAATCAAAATTTCTCACCTTTTTATCCTTAAGTTTGTTTTATGTTTTAAAATGTATCAGATGTAGAATATAGAATATAACTCGTTATTTTACCCCATTTCGAGAGACCTGCTACAGAATTCCCTCTCCCTTCTCTCTTTATCTCTTATTATACTACTATGCATTTTATAGTAACTATCTCCAACTGTCTCCTCCTTAACAGTTACTCCGTATTATGTTATTTTCTGTTCACTCATTTATATAGCGGTTTATGTGCGAGGAGCCTACCTCCTTGGATAGGAATCTGAATTGATCAGAATTCTTATCCTAAGTTGAAAAGACACACCTGACACCAGTGTGTTATATCTGAATATGAGTCAGTAAAACCCTCCTGAATTCTCTGGATTGCTATCCAGGCTCCAGAGCTCAGAGAATGGCTATATATAGATCTCATAGGGACTCAAACTGAGTGAACTTTTAAATGACTGAATTAATGTCTGATAGGTTCTTAGTCTACTTTTATTTACTTAGACCCATTTCCGTAATAATGAGATTGGACTTTTGTAGACTTAATTTGCATACTATGTGGAGAACCATAATCATTGAGTAGTTCTAGACTTAATTACATAGAACCATGAATTTGATGTTGCCATCTCTGTTGGTTTAGGTATACCGATGGTTTGGAGGATATAGACCCAGATCAGGTATTTATATAGATTTCTGTAAAAGTGGTTTGCCCTCTTGTTTCCAATGCTGACAGTATGTTTTGAACAGGCTGAGGAAATGTTTGATGTCGCTTCTAGATACTTATTGTTTCCTCTTAAGCGTGCTGTGGCTGACGTGTTGTTACCACACTTGGAAATGGTGTCACCTGAAGAACTTTGCCATTGGCTAATACTAGCCGACATGTATGTTGCTTTTCCTCCCTTTTCCCCTCATTCATCTTTCATTGATGGCCATAATTTTTGTTGTTTCTATGACACTGGGGGAGGGAAGGATCCTTGATTCACTTCTTTATTTTGTTAGTGTTTATATACTTGTTTCGACTTTCAATACCTTCCAATACATAGCTTTACTAGTTTCATTTCAACTTATTTTTTACTACATTTATGATGGTAGTAAGCTTTACTTGAATAACTACTTATTTAAGCTGTTTATCCAAATAGGTTAGTGAAATGTCAACTGGTATAGTGTTCATTTGTCTGCACTCTGCAGATTTTAGCATTTCATACCTGTTCTTGAGCTGCATTTATGAATATATTTAAATTTAACCTAGAGTATATTGTCCTTGTCCAATTGATATCAAGTAATTTTACAGAGAATCTGTTTAGATCAGCAGTGTTTCTTGTCATATGTGCTCTATATTTCTGTTGTGCAATGATGGACTAAATGTGGTAAGATATCAAACACTAGTAGTTAAAGTGAGAGTATCATGAGATGAATGTGATTATCAAAAATATTGGAATGTGTGGACTGAATCTATAATTCAGATGCACACCGAGTTATAAGACAAAATCATGAATACTTCCCTTTTTCATGGTGCAAATTGACCTTACAATTGAGTTATTAGACGAAATCATGAATTTGTTAAATGATTCACATATCCATATTGCAACATATTGTATCTCCTGCTGTGGTGGCTTATTTTAAATGTTCATGACTAAATAACCATTCATTATCATGTCAGGTATGGCGTCCTCAAGATTCGGGAGTATTGTCTAGACACCATTGCTTGTAATTTTGAAACATTTGCCGATACTAAAGAATTCCGGGCAATGCTATTGACTTTGCCTCCGCCATCCGGAGACTCCTCTCTTCGTACCACTGTCCCAAGTGTTCCAGGATCGTCTCTAAATACTGATCAAGGAAATCTTCTTGATGATTTACGTGAGAAATGGCTTGAAATTGAAGCTGCTGAGCTTGACCAGAGAGATGAGAGTGCATTGCAGTTTGACAAGCGCCTCGAGATGCTTATGCACGTTGCAGAGCGAGAAAAATCAGATGAACAGAAGGAGCTGTAGATTTCTGATCATTTTTCTTTACGAGTAAATCTAAATAAAGTGTATTATATATCAATAATGTTACGTGAATATCCAGATTAGATATTTGGATTTAACATTTACTTGTCTTATATGCAGAAAAAATTGTTTTTTGCATACAAGACAAGTAGATGTTAGATCCAAATGTCAATTTTGGATGTTCATATAATACTACTTATTATATATAGATTTTGAATGTCATCAACGTGGTAGTCTATAGCAGAATATTAAGTTATAGGTCGCTCAGACAGCTTAAGTTGGGTTTTTGTAACTTTGGTTGCTCGAGCATTCATTCATTCTTAAAGCTCTTTTACAATTACTAGATAGGTATTTCTACTTTTCAATGCTTATGTGAGTGTCATGTCATGTGTTCTCTTCATGGAAAGTTGTTTTTTTAGGTATATTCATTTTTTTTTTTTTACAAACTCAAGTATATGATTATGTTTTCCCCAACTATACCATTTTTTATTACTACACTTTTTTCTCCTCTAATCTTTTTCCTTCGTCAATAATGATTAAATAGGAGAATTATAATTAAAATATTCTAAATTTTTATGTGATATAATTATTTTTCAATATTTGTGCATAACTTTAAAATACAATATCTTTAAAATGGATAGAGCAATATAGAACCTTTAACATTGAACTGTCAATGTAAAGATATATTTTAATAAAGTTACAAATTGTTTTAAGGTTCAATAGTTATTTGGTATAATTTATTATTGAATTTTATTGCCATACTTGTACCTTTTCAAAATTAATATGTCGGAGGACTGTGAGAGGGAGAAGCTAGGTTCACTTCAGTGGTGTTTTCACAACCACGTGGAAAATATGTTTGTACTCCCACTTTTATAACTTGTTTCATGATTTGCAAAATTACCCTTATTTTAATATTCTTAAAGTTCATTAGCACCCCAATATGCCTACTGGTACTCCCACTTTTTCATGTTTGGGTATTAAACTTCACAAGGAAAAAAAAGCTAACAAAATAATTTTAATTTGGTTATAATTTTCATTATAATAATAGTTAAATGGTGAAGTCAAACTAACGTATTCGACTAAAATTATGATTTAATTCTTAAGTTTTAGATATTTTAAAAACTTGACATTTATTATATATTATTTGAATTATAATGTATATCCTATACTACCTCCGTCCCTATTTATAAGATACTTTTGACATTTTCATTTTGTCCCTATTTATAAGATACTCCACCAATTTTTAATGAGCATTAATTACTTTTTTCCACAAACACCCATATTTATTTAACACTTTTTAGATTCCCAATACTATTAATAGGGGTAATTTTGAAAATACATATCAAAAGTTCACATTTCCAATACAATCAACTAAATTTTTCCACTTTCTTAATGGACGTGAAATCTTCTAAGAGTATCTTATAAGTAGGGACGGAGGGAGTATAATTTTTGTTTAATACAATGAAAAATAATTGGATTGGTTACCCGCGAAGTTTCCCAAACCCGCCAAAGATGAGTTTTGATTTCACTTTTTATACCCGCTCTCCTTAGAGTTTTAGTCTACAAACCCCACACTTTAGGCCCATTGTTAATCCCCAAACCCCGTTTATTTCGATGGGGTTCTATCGGAATATTTTCCGATACTCCCCGAGTCGGAAAAATGCATTTTTTCGACTCGGGGAGTATCGGAAAATATTCCGATAGAACCCCATCGAAAAAAAGGGGATTTGTGACCTAAAGAGTGGGGTTTGTAGACTACTACACCTCCTTAAAACTGTACCTGAACCCGCCCCGCTCTTAATGGATGTCGGGTTGGTATTGGCAAAACCCACCCCAAACCTAACACGTTATCATGCCAACTTGGAAGTAGTTGGAAACTAAGCGGTAAAAGGTAAAAGGAGGTGTTATTTGCACCCTGTTCATTACTCCATACACCCAACTTTTATAATTTTTTACACCAAGTTTCCAATATTACCCTAATCATTACTACTCACACCCATACATCTATTATTTACACCCATCACTAATATTTACACCCCTAATCCTAAAAACCTATATATATCAATACTCACACCCTATATATTACTACTTACACCTAACTTCTTCTCCATACAAATCCTCTTCTCCATAAAAACCCTGTTCACCACTTTGCCCACTCAAAACCTTGCATACCTTTTTAATCATTGAAAAAACATTATTGTGAATTCAATCCGAGTGGGGGAATATATAACTAACATGTTAAAACTTTAAATCAGTTACTGCATTTGTATTACCTGTGAATCACATAAACTGACACGAACTTGTCCAGTACTAAAGCCAATTTAAAAAATCAAACAAGGGGCAATTTTTTTTAAAATGGAAATAAAAATTTTGCAAGTTCGTGTCAGTTTCTGATTCACAGGTAACACAAATGCAGTAATTGATTTAAAGTTTTAACATGTTATTTATATATTCCCCCACTCGGATTGAATTCACAATAATGTTTTCAATGATTAAAAAAGTATGCAAGGTTTTGAGTGAGCAAAGTGGTGAACAGAGTTTTTATGGAGAAGAAGATCTGTATGGAGAAGAAGAAGAAGTTGGGTAATATAGGGTTTGTGTATTGATATATATAGGTTTTTAAGATTAGAGGTGTAAATATTAGTGATGAGTGTAAATAATAGATGTATGGGTGTGAGTAGTAATGATTAGGATAATATTGGAAACTTGGTGTAAAAAATTATAAAAATTGGGTATATGAAGTAATGACCAGGGTGCAAATAACACCTCCCAAAGGTAAAAGTAAAAGGGAATAGAAAGTAGTGGTTGAATACTTTCTAAAATTACATTCCTGTTTGAATTCCTTATCGAGACAACCTAATATCAAACGAAAGGTTACCCCACAAAGCATTACCAGTACATTAGTAATTCATGTCTTTTAGTTATAGTGGCCGTCGTCACCAAAAGATTAAAATCAGAATCCTAAACGATCCAAATTCGAGGTCAAAAATCACATTAAAAATAAAAGGTGGGGGCAAGAAATGACTTCAAAACAAGCTATATGAATAACAGATAGAAGGGTAAGGTGAATAAACTCAAATTTACCATGATTGATGTCTCAAAATAGAATACTAGTAAATCATGTTAGTAACATGCACACAGTCCAGATCCAAGCCCACTGATCCCATTCCCGATTTGGGATTCTGACTTTGAAAGTTTGGTAACTTTCGTGACTTTGTCATAGCTGAAATTTGATTAATCAAATCCTAATTCCATTTATAAAAACCAATCATAAAACAAGTTGCAAAGTCACTATTTCCGGATTTGGTCAATTGAATTCAAGATAGATCAATTATATATTTCAGATTGGCCAAAGTTATGGATGTTGCCAAACTTTCAAAGTCCTAATTCAAATCCCAATTTCCCAGTCAAAAAATTATATATTAGGGTGTGGATCTGTATGCATGTATACTATCTGTAGTTCTGTACAGCCCTGATATTTACGGGGTTTCGACAGTCGATCAAAAATGTAATTACGAGCTGTCAGCGCGCGATGCCTCAACAGAAGAACATGGTATTTTTGACATTCTTATGTAACCTTGGAAGCTCTGGGATAGGGACGTTTCCATCTGAAGTAACACCTGATGTTTCTGATAAATCATCAAAATTCAAAAACTGCCCCATCTGAGCTGCAGCATGGTGGGCATAGCATATAGGTGCCACTGAAGAAGAAAAACAAAGATGAAAGGGGAAATTATTATAAAACAGAAGTTAACTATGTTTCTCTTGCAAAAGACAACGCCGAAATAGATATTTAGCTAAAGGTGTAGAGAAAAGCACTCAAGGGTAAGGGTGAAATTACCAACTGAGGTAGCAATTGTGCTCCTTTGGTTCCTGGAACAAGAAAGTAAGAAAACTACTAAGCAGGACAATTGGGGGATAGGTTAAATATGCTATATAAAGAAAAGGAGGTATAATGCATACACATATGACAGCGAATGGATCAAATTTTGCAAGCCATCAGCCGTGAAGCCAATCTCATCGAGCAATACATGATAATGCACTGGCCTAGTTGTTCCCTGTTTTTTTGAGAGGAAAAGGAAAAGGAAAATGAAAAGAGATGAACACCAGCATTTTAAGAGCTATTGAAATATGTAACTGGTGACACATCTTCTACAATGCTAGAAATCTGAATATAAATGAATAAAAAGTAGGGTGAGGAAGATAAATAGGTAAACTTACCATCCCTGCATGAGCACACATGTAAAAATCATAATTTCTTGGATGCGTGATTTTTGTGTCAACAACTGTCCCTGAAGAGGAAAACATATATTACAATGATGATCTCAGTATTGCATAGCAGAGTATGAGAAGTAACATACCAGGAGGAACATTTTCCGGACTCTTAGATTGAAACAGCTTTGTATGATGATTCTTCTGTGCCACAATTACAGTGAACTTGGGAACATCAGCATCCCCAAGATGTTGGTAGGCCTGTAATTGAAAAAGTCCATCATCATATCCTAGAAGTAGGAAACATCATCAAAGCAGTATCATTTAATTGGGAAGTGTTTGGATTAGCTTACTTTGTTTTTTTAAAAAACTTGGGATAAAAAATGCCCCATAGGAGAGCTTTTAGCACTTTTTAAGGAGCAAAATCAATTAATCCAAACACACACCAAGAAAATGTAACTAAATATAACTATTCTAGCAACCAATCAGAAAATCAAATTGAACAATGAAAAGCTTGTAGCTTGTGAGTAACCTTTATTATTTGGTTAAGCTCAATATTCAAAACCTGACTAAATTGGGATTCACTGACACCATCCCTGAACATACAAAACATAGTACAACAAGTAAATAAATGTTAAACATGTGAAAAAGGAAATTGAAACAACCAAAAGTGAGTCCATATATATATATATATATAATATAATGGATAATCACTCATCAAATAATGGCATAATTCATGTCAATATTGAGACATACTGTGAACTGAAAATATAGAAAATCGAGACAAGAAATAATTACATAACAAATTTGTTTGTCAAGAAAAATATTACAATTAACCCGATCATAGCTTTCTCAAAAAGTCTAAATTAAAAACCAACCGTACTTTGCATTTCAAATATCATCGACCATCTCATCAGCAATGAGAGCTGAATCTAAAATCAGAGTCTACTTTGGATGAACAAATGCAATTTCATTCTTAGAAATGGTTCTCCAAGATACAATCAATTGTGGTTTGCTTCTCCCACGGTTCATATCAAAGTTTGTCTACCTGAGGTGATTCTCCAAAAGTTCATATCAATTGGCATCAGAGATTCCCTTCACAACTCTCTGCTGCTAACGAGCAGTGCCAGCGGTGATGCTAGCATGATCACCCAAGACTAGTCAAAGGGCTAGCGCACAACCAGCTTGTGTGGCCATAGTGGCATCGGAGTGCAATGGGTTTTCGGATCCAATTACAAAGGTTCATATCAAGAACCTTCTATCTCCAATCTGTTAGGACCTAGGAGTCTATAAAGGCCTAATAACACAACTCAGTCATAGGGAATGGATTTCAACAACATGGAGGTGAAGAAAAAGGGAAGGGGGACAATGGGGATTGAGAATGAGAATTAGTTATTTGGGGGATATATACATGTGATCTCTCATATAGAAGGGTAGCTGAGTTGAAGGAGGAGAGTAGTCTGTTTTGCATTCTGTTGTAGTGGCTGGGTGTGGACCTTCAATAATAGAACTATATCCATTAATAATACACAGTTTTCTTTCATTTTCACTTTTTCGTCTCAAACTATTGGTCCATCGTGTCCAGTATCCATAGTTGAAGATGTGAATGCAGAGTTTGAGAATCCAAATATTCTCAAATTAAATTAAGTGGAAAGTGGATAACATTTAAAATATCCTTGTAATTTTAGGAATAGTGCATATACATCAATGATTTCAGCATGTTATAATACCATTATCAGCAACTTCTAGCTTAGTTCACTTGAAGAACATATGTATTATTTTATTTGAATCAAATGTAGCAGTGATAGAATGGCACCTGAAGACAATTATTTGAGTAGGTTTGACTCTTTGACTTGATTCATAGAAATCTAGAAGCAATTCTCTGCAAGGTAATATTATTCAAATGATCAGTATGATGAATTTGATGTCCTTGTACATGTGTTAGCCACGATAAATAAAGAAAATTAATTATGTCATCTTGTAACATCTTATACTTTGTAAGACATATTGCAAGGAGATTGGCATGACTTGTTACAAGACTAAATCTCTTAGTTTTAGGTGTTTTATTAATTTTTTCTTTCTTGCATCCCTTTCTTTTATCCTCTTCTCTTTTTTCCTTAGAATTTTTTTCTTTTCTATTAAAAAATAATAATCTAAGCATTGAGAAATGAATTTTCTTACACATCAAATTGTAGGAAGACAGGCAAAAAAATAAATAGGAAAAGTGTGACTTGTGTGTACACATTCCCTCGAATTATACCTCATTTTGAAGACCATGAACTTTCAGATCTTGGTGATACATAAACGTTCCAAAACAGGCAAATAGACCCTTCAGTCTGGTAATTAGTGAAAATTGTTCATCACCTACTTCCATTTGTTAATTAATATGTGTGGCAAACTCTAGTTCATCAGTTATTAAACAAATTAAATCCTTTTCCTTTTAACTTAATTTCTATTTTCAAAATTATATCAAGTAATTTATAAAGAAATTAAAAAAGGGAAAGTTTGAATATATATATATATATATATATTTATATGTGCGTGTGTGCGTGTGTGTGTGTGTGTGTGAAATTGGCAAGTGTATTAATGAATAAGTACAAGTCACACAATCAATATTATTCATTTACCTAATGTATGCAAGATCTGTTTTCAAGTTTAGGAAAGTTTATGGCCGTTTTATCTAGATTTGACACTTCATGGTGGCTACCTCAAAGTGAGATGAAGTTCAGGGTATTTTGAAGCATTTTCCCTTAATAAATACAAAACAACAGCAGTTCAATATACTTTTTTACTCGAACCTGATAATACCATCATCATTCCCATTATCCAAAGGCTTGTATAGAGCATCAATAATCTCCACCTTGGATGACTGTGTTCTGGCAGATGCTCTATACCTTGAAATTAGTGGCCAACATCGAGATCCAACAACCTACAATCCAACATTATAAAACAGAATAATATGTTGCAGAGACAACAGAAAACCCAACAAGTTGCGTTAGAAGGTTATTATAGCATTTTGGTTTTTATTAGGTAAAAGAACCTAAACAATGATTGCCTTACTGCTGCAATTGAAGGAATATCTGACCGACCAGAGGAACCGTGACAGACATCCATCCCCAAAATCATTGTGGGTGTATCTTTAATCAGCGGAAGATGCCCAGAATGCTCAATTGCTAGCAATGAATTTATTCCTCCAAGCTATATAGAGGGCAGGTATACAAAACTATTAATATGCATAACATTACAAGTCAAAACATCTTTTTTTTTTTACCCATATCATAGTAATAAATTAGTGATTTACCTTTTTTATCAAAAAAAAAAAAAAAATTACCTTAGAGTTGATTTTGAGAAGTACATTAGTAAGGTATTGATCAGTGATCTTAACAGGGGCAATGCACTGTGTGACAACACCGAATTCACCGAGACACTTCTTCTTCCAAGGCCCTAAAATTTGACAGAATAACATGATATGATTAAAAAAATAAAAAAG
The DNA here is from genome assembly GCA_037953625.1 of Crotalaria pallida. Classification (NCBI taxonomy): domain Eukaryota; kingdom Viridiplantae; phylum Streptophyta; class Magnoliopsida; order Fabales; family Fabaceae; genus Crotalaria; species Crotalaria pallida. The sequence goes on along the minus strand of CM075653.1, from coordinate 125,349,176 downwards.
GAAACCCTAGAAATTTTAGCTAAAAGACATACCATAAATGTCACAATTTTTCCTTTCTGGCAAGACACACAAAATTAGCTTTGGTTCTTTTGTAAGTTTTGAAGTGAGCAGCTCAAACATCATTTCAACCCTTGTAACAGGGTTAGATCTTCTCCACTGTGGTTCTTCCTCAACCAAAGTATACGGCCGTTCGATGTTCTGTGTAAAAACATTCAGGTACGTGTGAGACATGGGTAATCAAATAAAGAATAAAAGTCAGATCAATATAGTATGACACATTGACACATTAGAATAGGGTATGGTGATATACAATGCCCTTGCTCATTCCACATCTGATCAGCTCCCTTGAAATGTAACTAGTATCACATTTAGCAGAAAAGTTGACAACAGCCCAGAAATCAATTTTTGAGGGTTGTAGAAGTGCCTACCGAAAAGGAAACATAACATCATCAATTATATAATTAGTGAGACAAATTTTAGATATTTCTGAAAAATAGGCAGCCTTAAACACTTTATGAATGTTAAAGAATGAAGCAATACCTTTTTATTAAAGTTCCACCTTCCATTTTGCGGAAAGCAGTCATCATTCTTACCGACCTTCAACTGTGTCTCAAATAGAATAGAATTATATTAGAAAATGCATTAAATTCTCAAAATTAATTGATGGAAACTAATAGGAAGTCGACCAGAAAGAGGTAAATGGAATTTTATTGACAGAGCTTCCTCTCTGCAAACCTCAATCAGTATGATATAGAATCAAAGAGAGTGTGTAGACTGTACAAGAACAACAATGACTATAGCTAGCAGAGACAACATTGCAGTAAATTCACTCTTCCAGGACATTTGAGAGTCTCATGGCTCTCCATACTCTCCTTGTAAAACTGACTTAAACCTTCTTTAACTCTTCTTCCTCTTTATATTTAACTGTCAGTCAGGCGGTTATCAATATTGAGTTTAAATCCCCTACGCTCACAGATATTCCTCCCAACATGAACCTAATTGGGGGGCTGCTAACAGAAACCAACTCCATCAACCACTTTTCTCTTTTATTTTCCCCCCGCTATCTCCTATGTGCACAAAAATATGAAATATACATAGGTTCTTACCTTTGGTGTCTCAAGAACTCGACCTTCAACCTCAGTCATTTGCCTCTCGATGGAAATGCCACATGCAGCAAGAACAGGGTCATCATCATAGCAATTATTTCCTAAAGCCTATAAATTTTAATGAGCTTTAAGTATGTTTCTAAAATGAACAGAAACAACACATAAAACAACAATAAACTTACATTTGTCAGAATTTTAATTCTCTCTTGAGGCTTCTGGCGTGATTTTTCAACTAATGATGCTCTCTGGATTGGAGATAATGCCTTTGTATACCGTTGGAGGGAAACAAGTGAACATAACTACTCCATCAGAGAAGGAAAGGCAAAGGAAGAAAATAATAATTAGATATAATTCGTTAGAAGGGTTAAACAGTTAAAACAGAACAATTGATTTTAATAAAAACCGAAACGAGGTTCAGTAAAGCACAATAGTCTGCAAACCTCCAGCGGCAGATAGTTAGGCCGTTTTGGCTTCCCGACATCAAGACATGGAAGATAAGCCGATGAGGTCAGCTCTATGCCACAGTGTTTTGCAAAATATTCATATACAGTAATATCTACTGTCTGAACTCCATTATGGTCGTCAACATTTCTGAGCTTCATACTAAAACTGGTGAATAAATCAGACCCATAAGTTTGTTTTCCCTTTTTTAAGCTTTCAAGAAGAAAAAAATAGACACTTGAGTATCAAAAACTAGGACTTACAGTTGCTGAATGCAGGGTTTCTCACTCAAGCCATATATTTTAAACTCTTGGTTACGATGTGTTGCATGCACCCTTAAATTTTTAAGCATTTTTTTGGCCTACACATTAGCATTTACCAAGAAAGAAAATAAGTTGCAAGAAATTACTAATTATGAATCATGAACGTTAATTTACAGAGATTAGAAGTTTGTCACCTTTGCCCAGTCAATATTACGAGGTTCCCTCACATTTTGGTTGGATAGGAGAAAATCAATTACAGGTCCAGGCTTTAAGATCATAGTTGTGGACACATCTATATATAAATAAATGAAGAATGTAAGGAGGTAAAGAACACAGCTTTATGATGATGAGAATTCAAGATATGTAAAAGAGAAGTCCTACCCATATTGAGAACCAATCCAGCCTGCGTGAGATGAAAACTGGAATGAAACCCCCGAACTCCTGTTACTCCACCACCAATATCGGTGAAATTCCGTGAATCATCATGAAAAAATGATTGCCTTACCAAGAGACACTCCCTTTACACTCATAAGAAATTATTTAACAAAGTTAGACCCAAAGAGACCATGATTAAATTAAATTCAAGATAATTTCAAGACATACAGTTGAAGTTTATCTTAGAGGATGTATGGGTACCTGTTAGCTGCTTGCTGCCTCAGAACAATATTTAGAACTCTCAAAGCATCCTGAGAATTAGCATCTGACTCAACCCCTTCAAGGGCAAGAGCAATGGACTGAAGGGGTATTATGCCAGCAAAACTTATCTGCACCATGAATGTCTTCGATTGAAAAGAACATTTTGACCTTTTAGTTTCCTCATGAGGGTTTCCATTAGCACTAGGACTCTCAGCACTACTGCCAGAGTTGGAAGACAGTATAAGCTTTAAGAAGAAAACATAACGAACCTAAGACAGTCATACACTTACTGCTTTGCAAATGACTCCTCAAGCAATACTTTGAACTCAAAGTTATTAAGGGGCAGAGGACTCGCTGTACACAAAGTTTTCTCTCCATCATATGCAGACCTTTTGCCTCCAAGTTCAGGAGAGTATGTTTGGCACAGCCTATCAATCACTTTTCTCCTGATGCACTTGCTTTGAACATCTCTTTTATCTTCTGAAGCAATAGTCACCTGGAAATCCTTCATTAACCCAAAGACTGAGATATAAAGGAAATTGCAGGGACAGAAAAACTCAACATACATTATACTGGAAAAATACTGCATTTGGAACATTAACAGCAACTTTGAAGTGATTGGCAAGCAGCGGTATGCGTTTTCCTATGGTCCCAACCCCTTGCCGATTGATTATAGAATGCACTGCAAGAGCCATTTGTTCTGTATCAATAATCGGTTCTGTAACAATATTGGGTAGCACATCGGGAGATAGTGGAGGTGAAGCTGGTAGCTCTGCTGCTTCATTAATCCCAGGTACTGTCTCCATCTTTCTTCCTTTGGCATCAAATGACATGTATAAGATCAATCAGGAAAAGAACAGATTATATTTAAAATACAAAATAGAGATACACTGTTATTATTAATGTTTTGGAAAGATGTGTTCCAGTAATGCATTTGTCAAAGGCCAGTTTGACGCATAAAACAAAACAAGCATTTCATAAAGTTTCTATAAAGCAATTAACTAGTGAAGATCATGTCAACCAAATGCCATTGTTGCGGTAATAAAGGAAGAAAAGAAGAATAAATGTTTCCACGAAGCACTTCATGAGCTTGCAATTAAAAAAAAAAAAAAAAGAAAAAAGGCTGCTCAAATTGAACGAGAATGATCAAGGTTGTCAAAACCGAATTCTCACTCAAAAATGCTTAAGGATCTAGTAAAAGAGAAGCATAAAAGTACTAAGATTTATGTGCTAAAATTCTTACTCAAATTTATGTGCTAAAATCACAAGTTTCATAAATACACTTTCTGCTCTAGGCAACGAATCAGCAAGAAAGAGAAAATTAGGAATCATAATCTTAGAAAACCTAAATCGCCAAATCAAAAAACCACTGAATCAAAATGGATCTCACTTTTAAATGAAAAATTGCTCTTCACGACTATGTTTGACTCCACTTGACCCATTCTTGTTGTGAAATGGTTAAATGTTGGTGCCTTGTGTTTGTTGATTTGAGGATTCAGGCTTCTAGTGGTTCAAGGTTTTGATGTAGCAGATGTGTTTAACATTTCGTGTTGCTTCGTTGTTTTTTTTTTTTTTTTTTTTTTTGGGGTTATCCGAAATGAGTGAAAGGCGACAAGCCAAGCAAAACTCAATAAAAAAGTCCATTAAATTAGCCCATTAACCCTTCCAAAATAGAGGCATAGATAGGTAATGCTTTGAACTGTAAAGTAAATCAATTTTATAAAATTTAAATTTTACCTAACCTCCAAGGCAATTTCCAGTTTTCAACGCATAAAAGTATTGTGACTCGTGAGAAAGACCAAAATTTTGGATAAAGATGACAGTTCAAAATGGCAATGATTAAGTATAGGCAACAATGTATAATGTGCACTAAATGATCCTTCAGAAACCAAAATATACGAAAAAGGATGTCCTCTTGGGAAAAAAAAAAAAGAGAAATGGACGCAAAGCCGCCCAAAATAAGAATACAGACTACAAAAAGAAATAACATGTGAAAACATATACACATAAGAAAGCCAGGAACATATATTAACAACCGTGGCGACCAAATATTATATAAAAGGAAAGGAACATATACACATAAGAAAGCAACCTAAGAGTAAATGGATAATAAATAATGTGAAAACACAAAGGGTTGCCTGTTTGATTTAAGAGAACATTATTATTAATTTTTTTTAATTTCAGTTTCATACAAATGCAACCTCGTTTTCATATTATTTCAACTTTCAAAGATTAGAACGGGAAACACCAAAAACAAAAATAATTTGTTTTACCATTTCTATACAAGTCTTTGAAAACACCAAACAGAACAAGACAAGTTTGTAACAGAAAATGAAAATAGAAACTTCTTCTTAAACCATAGTTACGTGGTTCACTAATTTGCCCTACGTACCGCATACGACGTTCCTTATAAAGGAAGTCTTATAACAATAACATAAAAAGTGACGAATCGGTATGAACCACGTACCATTTACCAGAACCATGTAACTATGCCTTAAACCAAACAGGCTCTTAACTGCTCAAAATGCCTCAATGAGTGGAAATGTAAAGAGAAAAACCATTACTTAACTTAATACTTCAAGGAAAATACTTGTCATGAATATGACTCAACATAGAGAACAACTCCAATAAGGTATACAAAATAAGCGGCAAATAACAATAGAGTTAGGATCCGTTGACACCAGGTGTAAGTCTTGCTCAATTACACCTTCAAATAACTTTTTTATATATTATGAAATTTATAAATCCAACCGTTGAATTATATGTTATTATCATGATGATCATGCATACCAAATTTTAGATCATTCTGAGATTCATAGGTATGCAATCTAATAATGCATATTTACTCATATTTCAAATAACGTATTATCCGTTAAAATAGAGTAGTGAGATGAAGTATCAAATAATTTTTATATGAAATTTTGTAGACTTAGATCTACTTGATTAGAACTTAAAATTCAACGGTTGGATCGGTAAATTTCATAATATATTAAAAGTTATTTGAAGGTGTAAGTGAGCAAGACTTACACCTAGTGTCAAGTCAACGGCTCCTAACTCATAATAATAATAATAATAATAATAATAATAATAATAATAGAGATTAATGGGTATGCACTGACGGTGTAAAGTTTTTTACACCATCAGTCCATTATCCACCATTCATTTGTATTACTTTAATCTAAAAGTCAACAACCATACACGGATGAAGGGTCGATGATGCACTGATGGTGTAAAAAACCTTTACACTGTCAGTGCATTCTCCATTTTCTCATAATAATAATAATAATAATAATAATAATAATAATAATAATTAATTAATTAATTAATTAAGAAGAAGAATACAGTGCCAGCATAAATACAAGAGACAAGTGTACACACAATAAACTCATGAGATAGATAGTCAGTTGTAACGAAATCACAGTAAACCAAAATATTAACACTCACGGTTTCAAACTGTGGTTGAAGCTATGTAATGTTCAATGCAATTGCCCAAAATAGTAACAATTGCGGGAAAATATGCGGCAATGCAGCCACTATTGCGATTGTGGAGACTCCCAAAACCACAAAACCGCGGCCATAACCGCCGTTGCGAGCCGCAATTTAAAACTATGGTAATTAATTCTAGAAAAAGAGCAATGCATGCAAAGAAAGAAACCTTTGCAGAAACAGAAAAAGTAAAGAATCAGCAAAGTCTCCTGGAAGCAGCAGCAGCAGCTCATGTCACTGCCTTAGTGCCTTCCCATTGGGCCAGGCCGGGCCCACATAGTGGTATACTACCCTCCTTAAGGACAAAAGATCCCAGGGGAAATCTCACTCAAAAATAAATAAATAAATAAATAAAAACTCAAACCGCAATTTACAGAGATAATGCATGCATAAACGAGTTCATGATCGGAGGAAAATAATGAATAGAATTCCAAGAGAAGTAGTTAAGAGTGAATTAAGAGTAAGACGAAGAGAAGAGATTTTAAGTACCCGGAGAAATGAATGAGGTTGGAGAGTGGAGTAGGGTTTTGGAGAGTGGAGCGAAAGTGAGGAGACTTGGTTCAACTTCAAAATGCCAATGACTTGTTGTTTTCGGTCTAGCGAGGGAGGGAATGAGGTTTATTTTTTTATTATTTTTTTAATAGCCTAGGAGAAAATATGTAGTATTTTTTTATGGGTATTGTTAACAATTGCAGGACCCATAAAACAATCACAACTGCGCATTTTTTTTTCTATCCGATTTCCAAGTACTTCCTCCGTTTCATTGAGTTTGGCTTTTTAGATTTGGGCATACAGATTGAGAAGTGTTGATTATTGTAATTAACTAATTATTATGCATGGTTTGTCCAAAATGCCCATATTTAATCCTTATTGAAAATTTTAGTAGTATTTAATTTGTATCAGTAAGTGTGTCCATTAATTAATGTATAGTGATTTAGATATGAGAGAGATGATAAAAGTATAATTAATGAGGAGTGAATGAAATGATTGAATGAGGTTAAAATTGGAAAAAAAATTGTTTATGTATTGAAAATGTAAAACTCAAACATTCTGAAACAAGAAAAAAGCCTAAAAGGTCAAACTCAATGAAACAGAGGGATTATTATTTAGGTACATGCGGATTCGACCTGGGTCGCGTGCTTGATTATGGCAGGTAAGTCTCCCAACATAAATTTTTTTCATCCACCAGGAATCGAACTGAGACTTGCTTAAGCGAGATCGAGCCGCTTACCACTCGTCTCAACCCATGTCGGTCAAGTATGCATTTTTTCATGTCTCGAGAATACAAAAAACTACATTTTTCCATGAGTTTTTACCATGCTTAGCTTCTTAGCAAATGTATCAAGGGCACTTGTTAATATTTGTTTTTTTATTAATGTTTAATTGCATTTCTGTCGCTATTTTAGTAATTTGGTGAATTTAGTTCTTTAATTATCAATTTGTTGTCAATTTAGTCCCTCGTCAAATTGTTGCAAAATGACAAATATTTCCTCTGGTTTTATTTATAGGTTATATTTTACCATATCACACGGATAAAGAGGGTAGTTATATTTTTTTAAACTTTAAAAATGTACTTTAACATTATAGTTTTATCTTCTTAGGTTGCATTGAAAATTTCACAATATATTGTTTTACGCTAATGAACAAAGGGCAAGTAAAAAAATAATAAATGCTTCCTAAAAAATACAAAATGACTTATAAATTGGACAGAAAAATTCTTCTAGAATATAACCTATAAATAAAACCGAAAGGAGTATGATGGAGCCACAAATCCCAAGGAACATCTCACCATTTTCAACATTCGGATGACCATGACCACTACTTCCAAAAATATGAAATGTAGGATGTCCCCATAATGCTTCGAGAACCACCTTTAGTTTGATTTTTGATAAGTTCTCAATTAGTGTGATATTCTATTGGTTTTACTCCTCAAAAGCTTGGATTATTGCTTAACATTATCAAGAATCCTATCCAAATTTGTTCCTTAAGCAAACATTGACAAAATAAAATAAAAATAAATAATTTGATTAGTCATAAGTTGGTGTGTATCATGTAGTTCATTTACACTCCATTCATGCTTAATTTTAGGTTTTAGAAAGATATGTGTGTTGTTGAGCCTAATTAGAGAGTTATGAATTATTGCTTCCTAACCCGTTTCTTTTGGGCTGGTTGACATGTCTCAGTTTTCAGAGTATAACTCGGGCTAGGATCATCCAAATGAAGCAAACTTAGTATCATTGGAAAGCTAAGAGAATTCCCTACAACTTTGAAGAAGGAGCCGTTATCCAATTCGGCCGTTTACATGGTCAAAATCGGCCTTAAATGTGTAACATGCTAGCTGACCATGATCCTTGACATATCAGCGGTATTTTGGGCATAACTTTCGCTTCAGAACTCAAAATTTGTCAAACTTGGTGTTTATACAAAGCTGATTCAAAAACACACAATTCAATCAGAAATAGCCATTGTCAAATTCGGCTGTTTAAAGGGTCAAAATAAGCGGCCAAGTTGCAGCATCCAACTTTTCTCCAACTCACAAACTCAATCCGAGTTTGTTTGCAACTTTCCCTATAAATACCCCATCAAACAAGCTTCAAAACACACACCATATCCTAGAGGACATTATGCTCTTGGAATATACACTTCTCACCATATTTTCTTCTCAAATTCTAAGCATCATTCTTAGGTTGAGAATTTATTTGGAGTTTTTGTGAGTGTTCTTGAGTGAGATTCTTGGGAGTGAAAGCTTTCAAGATTGGCGGTCTTAGGCTAAGGATTGAAGTTAAGATCCTAAGCTTGGAGGTTTTCACACTTGTAATTCCTCTTTAAACTCTTTTGTGTTAATCTTTCTTTGAGTTATGTTTATGATTTATACCGAAACTATGGCCGAGTAACCCCCTTATTCTAAGGAGCGGTATTAACCAAATAAAATGTAAATAATGTTATTTTGATTCTCATACTCTTGTTATGGCTAAATACTAAATGAATGATTAATAAAGGATTGGAAGGCTAAGCCACCTTTGACAATTAAAGCTAAAATCAACTCTTTGATGGATGACTATGCCTCCTCATTTTTATTATGTTGATGGATGGTTATGCCTCCTCTTCTTTTATTATTTCAATGGATGGCCATGCCTCCTAATTGACAACAATTTAATGGATGGTCATACCTCCTAATTAATTAGTATTCTAGCTTTATTCATTTACGATTCAATTATATTACGCTTAAAGCTTATAATTATTGACAACAATGTTATAAGATAATAGATGCTAAAGGAAGTACCGAAAGGAGAACTTTAACATCCGAACTTTATAATTGAACTTAAGGTATTAGATCACGAAAGTAGATCTAATCTTTAAGAGGGACCAATGAACAATCATAAAACTTAATGGGTTTAATATGTCATAATTATCACGAAAGTAGAAGTTATACATATTAAATACGTTATTTGACTTTGAGAGAAGCTAATATCTAACTTTGGATTGTTCACCTTCTAAATGAATAAAACATAACAAGAGGAAAGAATCATTATTATTTATTTACGTTTATTGTGGCCAAAACCAAATCCTTAGAACTTCTATCCATCAATCACCACTTAATTTACAATTATTTATTGCTTTTGAATTCAACTATTCTTGGACTTCCTAATCGGTTTGGATAATCAAGTCTATAATTTGTTGGTACTCAGTTACAAAATCTCTGTGGATACGATACTTTTTATACTATAACTTGACCATTCTCGTAAACTTGCGAGAGGCCATCAAGTTTTTGGCGCCGTTGCCGGGGATTTTGTTTAATTGATATTGACTGTTATTGTAGAAGATTAGATCAAACCACATTTTTTTTCTCTTTGTTTTTGTAGGTCTTGGTCTTTTATGCCCCGTGATCGACTTGAACCAATCGTTCAAGGAGATCCCGAAGTTGAAAGAACTCTTCTAAGAAGGAGAAGGAGATTAAGACAACAACACTTCCAATCCCAAATACAACAAACTATAATCAAAGAAATGGCCGAAGAAGATAAGCCTTTGAAGGATTATGGTGCTCCTACTCTAGAAGGTCTTCACTCAAGCATTGCAAGACCCAATGTGGAGGCTAACAACTTTGAGCTAAAGATGAGCCTAGTGAACACCATCCAACAAAATCAATTTGGTGGATCACCACTAGAAGATCCCAAACTTCACATTGACAACTTCTTGAAGTACTGTGACACTGTAAAGATGAATGGGGTCTCTCCCGATGCTGTTCGCCTTCGTCTCTTTGATTTCTCCTTAAGAGACGATGCTGCGAGATGGCTTAGATCCTTTCCTCATAACTACTTCAAGGACTGGAACACGCTCGCTGAACACTTTCTCACTCATTTCTTTCCCCCTGTAAAAACTGCTGAATATAGGGGCAAACTAATGAGTTTTATCCAAAAAGGAGGTGAGTCCATCTTCGAAGCTTGGGAACGATTTAAAGATCCAATGCTAAAATGCCCTCATCATGGCATTCCCAAGCCTCTTCTGATTCAAACCTTCTACAATGGTTTGACTCCCGATGCTCAAATGAGCCTGGACTCAATTGCTAATGGTTCTTTCATGGAAAAGAATGCTGAAGAAGCCATAACTCTACTTGATAGAGTCTCTTTGAATAGAAGAAGATACTCATCTGCAAGAGGTTCTACCAACAAATCACCATCCACATCAACTTCATCATCCGCCGGAATGATTGAAGTAAGTGCTCTTACTCATCTAGCTTCCAAAGTAGATGCACTCGGAGTGCTTGCAAGCAAGGTCGATCTTCTCACAAAGAAGATTGAACTCATGAACTCCAATCCTGTCAACGCTGTTAGTTCTTCAAATTGTGAAATTTGTGGAACTAATGGCCATGCTGCTAAAGACTGTTCACTTGTGAAACCTATACAAGAACAACCAATAGAAACAGTGGACTACATCAATAATTTCAACCAAAGAAACAACAACAACCCCAACCTTTCTTACCGAAACAACAATATCCTAAACCCCTCTTCTTTCCAAAAACAACCACCCGGTTTCCCACCAAGGAATTACAACAATCCACCCCCTCCTCAAAAATCAAACTTGGAGAGCTTATTAGAAACATTCATAATGACCCAAGTTAAGCAAAATGAAAATGTTAATGATGCCATCAAACAACTTTCTTCAAAATTTGATAATCTAGCAACACACAACAAAATGCTAGAAAATCAAATTGCTCAACAAGCATCATCATCATCTAGAGCTCCCGGTATGCTACCTGGAAAGCCAGAAACCAACCCAAATGAGCATTGTAATGCTATCACTTTGAGGAGTGGTAGAGCATTGGAAGAACCAAAGGTGGTGACTGATGAACCACAAAATAAAGAGGAGGAAACAAGGCAAGATAATTCGAGCAAGGACAAACAAAAAGAAATATCAAATGTTCCACTTGCTCCATACCAACCTCCAATCCCATTTCCTCAAAGGTTAGCAAAAGCCAAACTTGATAAACAATTTGGGAAATTTTTAGAAATTTTACAGAAACTTTCCATTACTATTCCTTTCACTGAAGCACTGTTACAAATGCCTTCCTATGCAAAGTTTTTAAAAGATATTATTTCTAACAAAAGAAAGCTAGAGGAATGCGAAACAGTGGCTTTAACGGAGGAATGTAGTGCCATTTTACAAAACAAGCTACCCCCCAAATTGAAAGATCCTGGGAGTTTCAATATCCCATGCTTGATTGGCAATATGACCTTTGAGAGAGCTTTATGTGATTTAGGGGCAAGTGTAAGTTTGATGCCTCCTTCTGTTTGTAAAAAGCTTGATATTGGGGAACTCAAACCCACAAGGATTTCACTTCAATTGGCTGACCGATCTATCAAGTATGCTGTTGGAATTCTAGAGGATGTCCCGATCAAGGTTGGAAATTTCTTCATCCCTGTTGATTTTGTAGTATTGGAAATGGAAGAAGATACTGCCATTCCCATTATTTTGGGAAGACCCTTTCTAGCCACTGCTGGTGCTATAATTGATGTTAAGAATGGTAAACTCTCTTTGACTATCGGTGAAGAGAAGGTGGAGTTCGACATTTCCAACATGGATAAACAACCACCTCTTGAAGACTCATGTTGTAGAGTTGACCTTATTCATCAAACAGTGGTAGATAAGGAATTTAAGTATCGTTCCGAAGATCCATTGGAACGGTGCTTAGTCGGTGAGATTAATGATGATGATGATGATGGTGGTGGTGAAACAAGAAAGTATTCTGCACTCCTTGAAGGAAGCGCATCATTCAACAAATCTCACTTTGAAAAGCTAGATACTGAGGCTAGCCAATCAGAATGGAATGAAGGAGAAGCTCCAAAGGTAGAACTTAAACCACTTCCTTCATCACTCAGGTATGAATTCTTGGGACCAAACTCAACATATCCTGTGATTATTAATACTAATCTAAGCAAGCTTGAAACTGAAAAATTACTTAATGAGCTTAGATTGCATCGATCAATCATAGGATATACAATTTCAGATATCAAAGGGATAAGCCCTTCATTATGCATGCATCGGATACTCATGGAGGAAGGTCATAAGCCTTCTGTTGAACCTCAAAGACGACTAAATCCTAACATGAAGGAAGTCGTGAAAAAAGAGATCCTTAAATTGCTAGATGCTGGTGTAATCTATCCTATTTCGGATAGTGAATGGGTAAGTCCAGTGCATGTGGTGCCAAAGAAAGGGGGAATGACTGTACAAATAAATGAAAATAATGAACTAATTCCCACTAGGACAGTAACAGGTTGGAGAATGTGTATAGACTATAGAAAATTGAATAAAGCAACAAGAAAAGACCATTTTCCACTTCCTTTTATTGATCAAATGCTAGAAAGGTTGGCAAAGCATTCACATTTCTGTTATTTGGATGGATATTCTGGTTTCCACCAAATACCCATCCATCCACAGGACCAAGAAAAAACTACTTTCACTTGTCCCTATGGTACATTTGCTTATAGGAGAATGCCCTTTGGTCTATGTAATGCTCCTGCCACCTTTCAAAGGTGTATGACCGCTATTTTCTCTGACCTAATTGAAAACATTATGGAAGTATTCATGGATGACTTCTCTGTGTACGGTACTAGTTTTGATAACTGTCTAAACAATCTTTCAAAAGTACTTCAGAGATGTAAAGAAATGAATCTTGTTTTGAATTGGGAAAAATGTCACTTCATGGTTAGAGAAGGTATTGTGTTAGGACACCTCATTTCTGATAAAGGAATCCAAGTAGACAAGGCAAAGGTTGAAGTGATTGAGAAATTGCCCCCACCCACTTCTGTTAAAGAAGTAAGGAGTTTCTTAGGGCATGCTGGTTTCTATAGAAGATTTATTAAAGATTTTTCAAAAATCACAAAACCTTTGACAAATCTATTAAGTAAAGATGTTACATTTGATTTTGATCAAAAGTGTCTAGATGCCTTTTTCAGGTTAAAGGAAGCTCTGATTTCTGCTCCAATAATTCAAGCACCCGATTGGAGTCTCCCCTTTGAGATCATGTGTGACGCAAGCGATCATGCAATAGGAGCCGTGCTTGGACAAAGAAAAGATAAGAAGCTCCATGCAATATACTATGCCAGTAAAACATTAAATGATGCTCAAGTCAACTATGCAACAACAGAAAAAGAATTATTGGCTGTAGTATTTGCATTTGAGAAGTTCCGCTCCTATCTCATTGGTTCAAAGGTGATTGTCTATACCGATCATTCAGCAATCAAATATCTACTTCAAAAGAAGGACGCAAAGCCTCGTCTCATCCGATGGATCCTTCTTCTCCAAGAATTTGATTTGGAGATTAAAGATAAGAAAGGTGTTGAGAATGTGGTTGCTGATCATCTTTCTAGACTTCCTTATAATCCAAACACTGAAGAAGATATCCCCATTGATGACTCTTTTCCTGATGAACAACTCCTTGCTATCTCAGAGGCCAACACTCCATGGTATGCTGACTTTGCTAACTATCTTGCTTGTGGAATACTACCACCTGAACTTACTTACCAACAAAAGAAGAAATTCTTCTCCGATGTGAAACATTACATCTGGGAAGAACCTCTTCTTTTCAAAAAATGTGCTGATGGTATGTTTAGACGATGTATTCTTGAAGAAGAGGTCCCAAGCATTCTACATCATTGTCATTCTTCTTCTTATGGTGGCCATGCCAGTTCTTCAAAAACAGCTGCAAAGATTCTACAGTCTGGTTTTTATTGGCCTACAATATTCAAAGATTCTCAACAATATGTTCTTTCATGTGATTCATGTCAACGTACTGGTAATATTTCAAGAAGACATGAAATGCCGCTTAACAACATTCTTGAGATTGAGATCTTTGATGTTTGGGGGATTGATTTCATGGGTCCCTTTCCCTCATCTTTCAACAACAAATACATCCTAGTGGCGGTCGATTATGTTTCAAAGTGGGTTGAAGCCATTGCGTCCCCAACTAATCATGCCAAAGTTGTATTGAAAATGTTCAAGAAAATCATCTTCCCTAGATTTGGAGTTCCTCGTGCGGTGATCAGTGATGGAGGCTCACATTTCATTTCAAAGCAATTCGAAAGCCTTCTCAAGAAGTATGGGGTAACCCATAAAGTAGCAACTCCTTATCACCCACAAACAAGTGGGCAAGTGGAGGTTTATAATCGGGAAATTAAAAGCATCTTGGAGAAAACTGTTGCCAAATCCCGAAAGGATTGGGCATCAAAATTGGAAGATGCATTATGGGCATACCGTACAGCTTACAAGACCCCGATTGGAATGTCTCCATTTCGTCTGATTTATGGGAAGCCCTGTCATCTTCCTGTAGAACTGGAACACAAGGCTTTATGGGCAATCAAATTGTTGAATTTTGATATCCAAGAAGCTGGAAACAAAAGGAAGCTACAACTGCTTGAATTGGAAGAACTTCGACTCGATGCCTATGAAAATGCTAAAATTTATAAAGAAAATACAAAAAAATGGCATGACAAAGGCATCGTACGTCGTGAATTCAAAGAAGGTGACTCTGTGCTACTTTTCAACTCCCGACTAAAGCTTTTTCCTGGTAAACTTCGATCAAGATGGTCAGGACCTTTCAAAGTAACAAAGGTGTACCCATTTGGAGCGGTAGAAATCTGGAGCGAGAAAAGTGGAGTTTTTAAAGTCAATGGTCAAAGGTTAAAGCACTATCAAACTGGTGAGCCAATCATGCAAGGAGCAACATACAACCTTGCAATCCCTCTTGCTGCCTAAGAAAGAGGTAATGTCAAGCTTATGACGTTAACTAAGCACTTCTTGGGAGGTAACCCAAGTCATTTAATTTTTGCAACTTTTACTTATTACTAAAAAAAAAATAAAAAAAAAATTTAAAAAAAAAGGGTGAAGCGCGTGTAATGCACGCGCCAGACAAGCGTGAGGCGCCAGACAAGCGCCACGTGTCTCTCTCTGATTGGACCGACAGTCAAGCGCGTGTAATGCATGCGCCAGACAAAATTCAACGTGAGCTCCACGTGGCTCACGTTGATCGGACCGACAGCTGGTGCGTGCAACGCACGCGCCTGACACCCTCGGCCCGTGCGTTGCCCGGGTGTCTCCTTCTTTCCCTATTAAAGGAGGGTGCCCCTCCGTGTACCCCTTCGTGTTTTTTTATTACCCCCTCCAATAATTGCTATCACTAAAGGTCCTACAATATGCCCTTCGAAGAAGACATGTTTGCAATAAAATTGTACGCGCTTGCATATATTGCATGTATGCTTGGTGTGCTTACCATTCTTCTTTTTCTTGTACCTGATTCCTTTTTCCTTGTTATTTTGCTGTTATTTATTTTTATTGTTTATTTTAAACTTGTATTTACCATTAGACTCCATAGAGAGTAGATTTTTGTTATTTAATTTGTGTAATTTTGTCGAGTCGGCTTAAGTGCCTTTCCGATTTTTTTTTCCGACCTTTTGTAGGAAGATGTAAATAAGGTCAGGTCGACAAAAATATTTTTCTTTTAATGTGTATTTTACTTTATTTTCAATGTGTGTTTCATTAAGTTATATTATTGTGTCGATCCCATTTTTGTGTAGTATGCTCTAACTGTTCAAAGTGAAGTACTAGAAATACTTTACTAATTTTGACACAGGAACAATGATTGAAAAGTAAATTCTCTCAACATGCAACAATAGATTCAATGAGCAAGATATCAAAAAAAAGGGAAGTGTATTTAAATACCGCTAGAATTTATTTTGTCAATTTTTTTTATTTACTTTTTTTTTCTCGTTTGCTTGAGGACAAGCAAAGATTTAAGTTTGGGGGAGTGTACCATTAGTTTCAAACAAAATTTTCACTTATTCAATCCCAACTTGAGTTTTAAATTGACCTTAGGCATAACAAATAAAATTTTTCTTAACATTAACCTCACTATTTGAAGTTGCAAGAAATTGAATAAAAAAAAAAAAAGAATCAATTTGAATTTTTTTTTTCAACCAATTCAAAATGGCTAGAATAAAATTTTTGACACCAAATTAGCGACTTGAACAAATTTTGAATAAAATGGTCAATAAAATACCCCACCGTGTGAGATTTGAGTCTTAATTAAAGTGGTCATACAAATGCTACTGCAATTTTTATTCCATGTGGGATTTTTCTCAATGAGTTTTGGGTATTCTAGAACTTGTCTAAATTCTTTCCAAAAGTTGTTAATAAAATTCGAAAGCATGTGTGAAAATGATTAGGCAGTTGTTTCAAAAATCCAAAATGACATTCAATCAACAAATTTTAACCTTTGCAAACCCTTTGAGCCAAACACAAAATCAATTTTTTTTTTCATGAGCCCAACTTGACAAAAATTAAATTGAAAAATCTGATTTCAAGTGAGCAATTTGAAAAAATCAAAAGAAAAATAAAAGGTTCTGCAATGCAAAAGAAAGTGTATCAAAAGGAATATAGAAGCAAACAAGAAAAGAAATAAAATGTGAAAAAGCTTCTATACCTTTGTGAAAAAGCTTTGAAACAAAAGCAAAAGAAATGGTTCAAATGTTGTTAGAAAAAGTTGAAATTGCTCACTATCGACGATTTTCGAATGACACTTTTTACCTTGACCCTAAAGACCTTTGATTTACACATGCTTAGAATCAATTACAATTGTGAAAGAATTTTTACAAGCCTGTGGTAATTCCTTACTCATTTGATGAAATTGAGTGTAAACACTTGAGCCAAACCATTGAGAGATTTAGAAAGTATGAGTGCACACTAATTGACCACTTCTATTCTTATTATTGTTTTTTTTCTTGCTATTTGGTGAATAAAATTCAAAAAGACATTTTGAAAAAGTTGTATTAAAAAAATTACTTATTGATTCCTTTGAAAACATGTGATTACAATCCAAAAATGCTTGAGGTAATTTAGAGAACTTTTATAGTTTTGCCTGGGACATGCAAAATCTTAAGTTTGGGGGTGTGATAAGTTCTCAATTAGTGTGATATTCTATTGGTTTTACTCCTCAAAAGCTTGGATTATTGCTTAACATTGTCAAGAATCCTATCCAAATTTGTTCCTTAAGCAAACATTGACAAAATAAAATAAAAATAAATAATTTGATTAGTCATAAGTTGGTGTGTATCATGTAGTTCATTTACACTCCATTCATGCTTAATTTTAGGTTTTAGAAAGATATGTGTGTTGTTGAGCCTAATTAGAGAGTTATGAATTATTGCTTCCTAACCCGTTTCTTTTGGGCTGGTTGACATGTCTCAGTTTTCAGAGTATAACTCGGGCTAGGATCATCCAAATGAAGCAAACTTAGTATCATTGGAAAGCTAAGAGAATTCCCTACAACTTTGAAGAAGGAGCCGTTATCCAATTCGGCCGTTTACATGGTCAAAATCGGCCTTAAATGTGTAACATGCTAGCTGACCATGATCCTTGACATATCAGCGGTATTTTGGGCATAACTTTCGCTTCAGAACTCAAAATTTGTCAAACTTGGTGTGTATACAAAGCTGATTCAAAAACACACAATTCAATCAGAAATAGCCATTGTCAAATTCGGCTGTTTAAAGGGTCAAAATAAGCGGTCAAGTTGAAGCATCCAACTTTTCTCCAACTCACAAACTCAATCCGAGTTTGTTTGCAACTTTCCCTATAAATACCCCATCAAACAAGCTTCAAAACACACACCATATCCTAGAGGACATTATGCTCTTGGAATATACACTTCTCACCATATTTTCTTCTCAAATTCTAAGCATCATTCTTAGGTTGAGAATTTCTTTGGAGTTTTTGTGAGTGTTCTTGAGTGAGATTCTTGGGAGTGAAAGCTTTCAAGATTGGCGGTCTTAGGCTAAGGATTGAAGTTAAGATCCTAAGCTTGGAGGTTTTCACACTTGTAATTCCTCTTTAAACTCTTTTGTGTTAATCTTTCTTTGAGTTATGTTTATGATTTATACCGAAACTATGGCCGAGTAACCCCCTTATTCTAAGGAGCGGTATTAACCAAATAAAATGTAAATAATGTTATTTTGATTCTCATACTCTTGTTATGGCTAAATACTAAATGAATGATTAATAAAGGATTGGAAGGCTAAGCCACCTTTGACAATTAAAGCTAAAATCAACTCTTTGATGGATGGCTATGCCTCCTCATTTTTATTATGTTGATGGATGGTTATGCCTCCTCTTCTTTTATTATTTCAATGGATGGCCATGCCTCCTAATTGACAACAATTTAATGGATGGTCATACCTCCTAATTCATTAGTATTCTAGCTTTATTCATTTACGATTCAATTATATTATGCTTAAAGCTTATAATTATTGACAACAATGTTATAAGATAATAGATGCTAAAGGAAGTACCGAAAGGAGAACTTTAACATCCGAACTTTATAATTGAACTTAAGGTATTAGATCACGAAAGTAGATCTAATCTTTAAGAGGAACCAATGAACAATCATAAAACTTAATGGGTTTAATATGTCATAATTATCACGAAAGTAGAAGTTATACATATTAAATACGTTATTTGACTTTGAGAGAAGCTAACATCTAACTTTGGATTGTTCACCTTCTAAATGAATAAAACATAACAAGAAGAAAGAATCATTATTATTTATTTACGTTTATTGTGGCCAAAACCAAATCCTTAGAACTTCTATCCATCAATCACCACTTAATTTACAATTATTTATTGCTTTTGAATTCAACTATTCTTGGACTTCCTAATCGGTTTGGATAATCAAGTCTATAATTTGTTGGTACTCAGTTACAAAATCTCTGTGGATACGATACTTTTTATACTATAACTTGACCATTCTCGTAAACTTGCGAGAGGCCATCAATTTTCTCGATTACCTCTAAACTCGATCTTTAATTTCCATTGATAAGCTGCTAGATTTGACATGCAATTTACTTCTAGCGAAACTCATCAGCCCACTTTTGTTAGGTTGGTGAATTTTAGATATGAAAGACATGAATCTTGAGGGAATTCATAGCTATGTGTGTATTCTTGACAGGTCTAAAGCCAAGGTCATTCTCTAACTATTTGGTTCGGACATCCTCGAAGGACTTGGATAATCTCAGCGCAACCACCATAGGTTTTATCAACATGGAGGAAATGAAGAAATCGAAAATGGTAATGGACTAAATGAGACTTCCCTAAAATTATTACTCCGTCCGATCCTTATTACAGGGCATACTTAACCGAATTACACGTACCAAGGAAAGTGGTTGGTTTTATGAATTCTATGAGAATATATTGTAACATTACAATTTTACCCCCTTATCTTTTTTTGAAAAATTCACACTCGTTAATGAACAACAAAAAACATAAATAGTCAAAGCAAACCCAAGGATATGCCTTACAGAGATAATGCAAACCGCAATTTACAGAGATAATGCATGCATAAACGAGTTCATGATCGGAGGAAAATAATGAATAGAATTTCAAGAGAAGTAGTTAAGAGTGAATTAAGAGTAAGATGAAGAGAAGAGATTTTAAGTACCCGGAGAAATGAATGAGGTTGAAGAGTGGAGTAGGGTTTTGGAGAGTGGAGCGAAAGTGAGGAGACTTGGTTCAACTTCAAAATGCCAATGACTTGTTTTTTTTTTTTTGGTCCAGCGAGGGAGGGAATGAGGTTTATTTTTTTATTATTTTTTTTAATAGCCTAGGGACTCTTGGGTCCCCTTATGGCATCATGGGCAAAAGTGTCTATGAGAAAATATGTAGTATTTTTTTATGGGTATTGCTAACAATTGCAGGACTGTAACAAAGCAAAAAGGGTAATTTGGGAATTTGGGAAAAGAATATGCAACTAAAAGGCACACTAGGGGAGCATTTTTGGGTGTAAAGAATTTGGAGGAAAATCTAGTCTCTCTCTTGGTTCCTTCTTCTTCATCTCTCTTCTACATTTCCTTCTACCTCATTCATCCATTACCCTATCCTTACTTTCTTAGTTGGAATTTAAGTGTTATTGCCTTACATTATATAGCTCTATATGGTATTTAGCAATTATAACACATTGCTTGTAACCGTGCACCTTATATCTTGCTGCTACTTGAATGCAATATTATTATTCTAGCTATATTTGTGCAAATCTGTGATTGAGTGATGTTTACTAACAAGGTCCTAGAATCTACCTTGTTACAACGGTACTTTCATCAATCTCACATGACTGCAAAGAAACAACCACCGAAGGAGTTAATTGATGCTCATTTTGAACGTGTGTTTCAGATTTTTGACAAATCTCAAGCTAGGAGTGAGCAATTTCAACAAGAATTGGCTCAACTCAAGGAAAAAATTGCAACCCGTGAGAAGAACTCAAGCTTGGAGACTAATCAAATTGTTGCTGGTCCAATTCCCTCTACAAAGATGCTGCTGCCAGAAGAAATTGGAGATCAACCTGATGATAGCGCAGAAGCTGAATTGGAGTCATTGCAACATGTGACTGACGACTTATCGGTGGTTACGACAACCCGCAACTATTTCGAATCAGGAATAAATATAGCGAATCAAGTGTCGAATCCTCTTGTGGTTGAACCTCAGAATCCAGGGGAAACAAAGATCCAGGACATCATTCCAAGTGCAAATATGAGAACACATGCGTATAAGGTGTATGACAAAATGCCTAGTTTATGTAGAAACAAGGGAATGCAGTTAGGGACCTCCCTTGCACCACCACCAAAGCCACCGGACCCCTATGATGTATACATTTGCATTGTTCCTCCTTATCCACTCAATGTGCGACATGTTATGCTACAAAGGAACCCTTCATACACAAACCAAGAAACCGATCGACACTTTTTTTATTACAAGATCGAGCATGGTATCAATGTCTACAAGGCAATCCAGAAGCTTCTTGTTACTTTTTCAATTGGAAAAACTAGGATCAAAGGCCCATACGCAGCAACAATAACCAAATACAATTTATTCAATGGTTTTAAAAGGAAGCTTTATTGGTGCATGGTTTGTTCCTCATTCTCTCATTTGGGTCATACCCTCTTGCACCCTCAATCAGAAATTGGTCATGTTGTTGGACCTGCACTAAAATTTGGTTGCCTGTGTACTCGTGATGCATTATTACTTCAGAAGAAGTGGAAAAACGATGCTTATAGGTCTATAAGAGACTGCTATGCTGCTAGGAAAATTGATAATTACTCATATAAAGTACTTTACTACATGTCAGAAGCATTGTCGCAATTGGGTAGACACAAAGAAGCTTTTGATTTTTGTAACACTCTCACAATAATTTAGTTAATTTAAGATTTATAAAAATATGGACTTGAAAATTCCGACGAAAATCCGGCAGAGTTTTCTCTGTTTTTCGGACTTTTCCCAAAATTTCCTGTTTATACCTGTCAGTCCAGAATTATTTAAAAATATAATACACAATAGCAAAACAGCCAGATCAAACCTAAAGCCCAAATTAGTACACTTCAGGGCACATAACTATTACATATTCTAAATTATAAAAATAACAGTTCTTCACATAATTAAATTACAGTCCACTCATAAAATAACGATCGAGCACTCCACGTGGTGGAGTGCCATTCCTGCTCGGCCTGAAATTGTGTTTGCTCAAACTTTGAACCTGTAAAAATGGTTGCAAGGGTGAGCTTTACACATGAAATAGAAAGTAATTTCTAACTAGACATAATGACCTACCAAGTCAAACACAATTAGCACATAACACAAATATTTTCATTTCGTCAAACCAGCATGCTCAAACACACACAATAATCTCATTTCTTCATCTCTTGTTAATTATGTCCATATTAGCTTTTCCATATTTGTCTCATTAATCTCATCCTCCTATCAACTATTCAGTGAATAACCCTCTCACACACATGATCAGTTATCATCTAATTACAAATTTCACCTATTCCAAACACATCACTTATTTACTTTTATATTTCACATTCTCTTCTTCATCTACATTTCACGTTCTAATTTCCCAACATACAATTCCATTTATATTTCCATTTCATAAAGATGTATCTCATACCATTGTATCTCATAATTATTTAGTCTTTTGCAGATAATCCTAAAATATCATTTCATGTTCTATATCATTATTATAATTCATTCTCCATTTCATTTTTAAGATATATCTCTTAGCATTGTACTTCACCTCTACACCGGAAGATACCTCATACGATTGGGCCTATGGGTACTTCACCTCCACACCGGAAGGTACCTCATATCATTGTACTTCACCTCCACACCGGAAGGTACCTCATACAAATTGGCCACTGGGTACTTCACCTCCACACTGGAAGGTACCTCATACTGTTGTACTTCACCTCCACACAGGAAGGTACCTCATACGGTTTGGCCTATGGGTACTTCACCTCCACACCCAAGGTACCTCATACCATTGTACTTCACCTCCACACTGGAAGGTACCTCATACAAATTGGCCATTGGGTACTTCACCTCCACACCGGAAGGTACCTCATACTGCTGTACTTCACCTCCACACAGGAAGGTACCTCATACGGTTTGGCCTATGGGTACTTCACCTCCACACCGGAAGGTACCTCATACCATTGTACTTCACCTCCACACTGGAAGGTACCTCATACAAATTGGCCATTGGGTACTTCACCACCACACCGGAAGGTACCTCATACCGCTGTACTTCACCTTCACACAGGAAGGTACCTCATACGGTTTGGCCTATGGGTACTTCACCTCCACACCGGAATGTACCTCATACCATTGTACTTCACCTCCACATTGGAAGGTACCTCGTACAATTTGGCCTGATGGTACTTCACCTCCAGACCGGAAGGTACCTCATACCACCACATATGTTATTCATATAGATAATAATATTAAAGCATCACAATACACATTTCGCACTTAGTTTAATTCCGAACATTCATATTTTTCTTTTCACCATTCATACATTCTAGGGCTCATTATGATTTAGCAATACATCAACCACGTAGTTCAAGTATCAACAATTAGAATTAAACATAAAGCATGATATTCAAATTACTCATATATAGGCTTACATTATTAACACATTTATCTTACAAGCATACACAACAATTTTCACACTTTATATTTTCAATTCCCTAAATTTATGCCATGACATTTTTAACTCTTTATATTCCTTAGTTCTCATTCTAGTTTACATCTCATACATCTTTACTTTCTTTTATCAATTATTCAATTATTCAATTCATTACGCGATACAAATTTAGCATACAACATCACAATTCAATCACTTAAATGATTTATATATATCTCTTTAAATCAACCAGACATATAGAAAAATAATCATTTATAATCATTCACAGTTAACAACCAGCAAATAAACAAACCTGATAACATATAGCACTTAACCTGCATATTCAATCACAAGTATCAAGTTATAGTTCATTTTATTTACTTTCTTACTTTATATTTAATTTAAATTAATTACCCGAATAATCAATCACAAGCATACCCAGATATTCTTAGCAAGTATTATATACTAATAAGAAAATACTCTCTAAAGCAAGGTAAAGAACCCCTTACCTCAAGGGTTCTACCAAAACCTGTTTCGAGGCACGACGGGGCTATCCTGCTCCGGCTCACAACGCTACGCGGTTTGTTGTTCGCATCACAACAGTTCCTAAAATCCGTCGTCGTCTAACCATGTCATACGAATTAAATATCATTAATATAATGCGTTTTACGAAAAGGGGCTTTAACTTGAAAATCAAACAAGTTAATTTCGAAAACCTTTAATTAAAATTCATGAATCAAACTCAAATAAAATTAGAACCATAGTCCCTTAAATAAAGCTTTTTCTTGAAAATATATTAACTTTCAATACCAACATAATAGTCAAAAATACATTAAAGTTAAGTAGTTTTAGTTTCAAGTCACAAAATCAAATGTCATGACTTGACACCATTAATTTAGGATTGAAAGAGATCGTTCTTTGTTCAAAAATAAGTCTAAACAGATCTCAAAAGTCCCAATAATACACTCCCCTTCAATTTGAAATTAATGCTCAACGTTTTGACTCGAATTAACGTTATGTCGTATATATCAGATTCCTAATTAACTGAGATATCATTTAGTTCAAGGACAACTCAACCAAACTAAATGGCAGCTCACTTACTTAGGAACCCAACACCTTTCACAAAAATACTCTTTAAAATTCATTATTCAACGTAACAGTTAATACAATATTATCCCAAGTCAGAGTAACTAATTAAAATCATTATAAATAACTATGTAACTGAAAATCAATACTAAACTGCATATTACCTTTTTTTTCCAAAAATCATTTAACACTAAATCATTGTTATTAATGCTAATACCGTTAGTATAATCAAATTATTATTAACATATAACGAAGAGCAATTAAAAAGGTGATAGGGATTTACCCTCGAATGTGATTTTTGAAGTAGCAGGGAGGACAAAAACGGCTTCGATTCAGACTCAAACCGCAGCAACATCATCTACTTCATGGCAGACACGACGTCCCCGACCGGCGTCGGTGGCTTTAATCGAAGAGAGAGAAATAGAGACAACTTCTCTTTGTGGCTGTGGCTATTTGCTGGCACCAAGACGAGGCGGTGGCTCCACCATGGCAGCAGCCAAGAGCAACGGCAGCAACAACCAAAACCGGCAGCAGCGACCTCTATGGTCAGCGGCAGCGCAAGCGAACCGCGATTGGGGAAGAAGAAACGCGACGGCAGCGACTGCAAGGAGGAGGCGAGATCGTGGCTGGTCCGTGAGTCTCGAGCAACGGCGACGGTGGCTCTGCTGGATGGCGATCGACACCGAAGGAGGGAACGAGAAAGAGAGAGACCGCACCTAGAAGGAACTCGCAATGGAGAGGCCAGAAGAGAGGGAAAGAACGTGCGGCGACGGCAGTTGCGGGTTGGCGGCGAGGGAAAAAGAAGACCGGAAGAGTGAGGGAGAGGGATCGAGTGAAGGAATGGGAGGGAGCTGGTGCCGTCGCAACAAGGAAAAGGGAACCCCTAGGGTTTTCCCTTCCACAACACCACATATTCTCTCTTTTTTTTTTTAACAATACTTTTATTTATTTATTTAGTAAATAGAAATCAGTATTATTATTATTTGAAGGGAAACTAATACTAGGAATTAAGTATCATACTATCACATACAAGGATATCATAAAGTTATTAATTGATATTACTTACGAAGTAATTTAATATTAGTATGTCCAAATTAAGGAAATTATATAAAAAAATATATCCTTCAATGATGGTGATTATTTTTAAGAGCATTCTAAAAAAAAATAGAATCTAGTCATCAAATCAAATAAACAATTATATTTTTGAGAATGTCATAAAGTCAAATATTTAAAAACACTAAACATAATTCATTGTTGAATATATAAAATTTAAATAAAGTATTTAAAACGTTTAGCATTATTTTAATATGATAATTTTTCTTTAAAAGAATTAAGTTTGAATATAATTAAATACTCTTTCGTAATTAACATAATGTATTTTTATGAAATACCCAACAACTAAATGATTTATTTCAAGAAACAAATATTTAATTCATTAAAATATATAATTATATTAGGGATTAAAATTAAGGATGTTACAATTTTGCTGTTGATTCCCATTCATTGGCACCAACCATATCTAAAGTTGCAAACAGACTGGAGAAGACAAGGAAGGATTTCTCAATGGATGATCCTTCTCACCTTCTCCAAGCTGCTAATGATTTTGCTCATTACCCTGGTGTTCAAAGTGATGATTCTGCTAGAGACTTCCTCACTCGCTTCCCTATCCAACTCATTATCAATACATTACAGACCCAATATGATGCGCCTGGCTTGGAGAATACTCTAGTTGCATGCCTAGAAAGATTATTCAAAGCAGAGTTTGGTGCTTCATGGATCCCACAGAATATGCCTTTTGTTCAAGTTGGTCTGCAGGCAGATTCTCAAGCAGTCAGATCCTTAGCTTGCAAAACAGTCATTTGCCTTCTGGAGAATCTTGACAATGATTACAAAGTTGCTGCTCGTCTAATTACAGACTTCAACATATATCCTCTCTTGTTTGATTGCCTTGTCTATGGCACTGAACAAGTTGTAGCTGTGGCAATGGATGCAATAAAAAAGTTAGCCTATTTTCCTGAAGACTTGGAAATTATTTTTCCATCTGCCAAAAGAGGTGGTGATACAGACATTGGGATTATTGTAATGGCTCTAGTGGTGAAGATTTTTTCTGTATCAAAGTCAGCAACTTCTACCATTTACAGTTTAGATCTACTTAAATTGTTGGAAGCAGAAATCAGAAATGCAAATGATACCCTTGTAACTTTAAGTGTTTTGCAGCTTCTATATGAGTTAGCAGAGATTGAGCATGGTACAGAATTTTTGTCGACATCTAGCCTCCTTCAACTGCTGTCTTCTATAATTAGCAACAATTCTGCTAAATCAATTTTAAGATCAAGAACAGTGATGATAAGTGGAAGGCTTCTGTCCAAGGAAAATATTTATTCCTTTGTAGATTAACCTAGTGTTAAAACTGTTATTTTGTCCATTGATGGTAGATTTCAATCATTGGAAGCTTCAGACAGAGATGAATGTGAAACTGCTCTTGAAGCACGGGGTCATATAGGGACATCTATCCAGGAAGCTCACAACTTATCTAATGTGATGGTATTGATCAAACCATGTTTTATTGCACTGAATGGAACAAACTTACTCTACCATGACCTTGAGGACAAGATCATTTTTAATGGGGGCGGTAATGTAACAAAGCAAAAAGGGTAATTTGGGAATTTGGGAAAAGAATATGCAACTAAAAGGCTCACTAGGGGAGCATTTTTGGGTGTGAAGAATTTGGAGGAAAATATACTCTCTCTCTCTTGGTTCCTTCTTCTTCATCTCTCTTCTACATTTCCTTCTACCTCATTCATCCATTACCTTATCCTTACTTTCTTAGTTGGAATTTAAGTGTTATTGCCTTACATTATATAGCTCTCTATAGTATTTGGCAATTATAACACATTGCTTGTAACCGTGCACCTTATATCTTGCTGCTACTAGAATGCAATATTATTATTCTAGCTATATTTGTGCAAATATGTGATTGGGTGATATTTACTAACAAGGTCCCAGAATCTACTTTGTTACAAGGACCCATAAAACAATCACAAGTGTGCATTTTTTTCCATCCAGTTTTCCAAGTACTCCCTCTGTTTCATTGAGTTTGGCCTTTTAGGTCTGAGCACACAGATTAAGAAGTGTTGATTATTGTAAGTATTATGTATGGTTTGTCCAAAATGCCATATTTAATCCTTATTGAAAATTGTAGTAGTATTTAATTTTTATTAGTAAGTGTGTCCATTAATTAATGTATAGTGGTTTAGAGATGACATAGATGATAAAAGTATAATTAATGAGGAGTGAATGAAATGATTAAATGAGGTTAAAATTGGAAAAAAAATTGTTTATGTATTAAAAATGTAAAAGTTCAAACATTGTGAAACAAGAAAAAAGCCTAAAAGGTCAAACTCAATGAAACGGAGGGAATATTATTTAGGTACATGCGGATTCGACCTGGGTCGTGTGCCTGATTATGACAGGTAAGTCTCCCAACATGAATTTTTTGCATCCACCAGGAATCGAACTGAGACATTGCTTAAGCGAGATCGAGTCGCTTACCACTCGTCTCAACCCATGTCGGTCAAGTATGCATTTTTTCATGTCTCGAGAATACAAAAAACTACATTTTCCCATGAGTTTTTACTATGTTTAACTTCTTAGCAAGTGCATCAAGGGCACTTGTTAACGTTTGTCTTTTTTTATTAATGTTTAATTGCATTTTTGTCGCCTATTTTACTAATTTGGCGAATTTAGTTCTTTAATTATCAATTTGTTGTCAATTTAGTCCCTCGTCAAATTGTTGCAAAATGACAAATATTTCCTCTGGTTCTATTTGACTATTTATAGGTTATATTTAACCATATCACACGGAGAAGGAGGGTAGTTATATTTTTTTAAACTTTAAAAATGTACTTTAACATTATAGTTTTATCTTCTTAGGTTGCATTGAAAATTTCACAATATATTGTTTTACATTAATGAACAAAAGGCAAATAAAAAAAATAATATATGCTTCCTAAAAAATACAAAATGACTTATAAATTGGACAAGAAAATTCTTCTAGAATATAACCTATAAATAAAATTGAAAGGAGTATGATGGAGCCACAAATCCCAAGGAACATCTCACCATTTTCAACACTCGGATGCCCATGACCACTGCTTTCGAAATTATGAAATGTAGGATGTTCCCCATAATGCTTCGAGAACCACCTCTAGTTTGATTTTCTCGATTACTCCTTCTGATCCTTTTTATAGGGCATATTTAACTATATTACACAGACCAAGGAGGGTAGTTAAGTTTCTTGAAACTTTAAAAAAATACTTCAACATTACAATCTTACCCTCTTAACTTGCATTGGGAATTTCACAATGTATTACTTCACATTAATGAACAAAGGGCAAATAAGAGAAAATAGTAATAAATGTCTCCTAGAAAATACAAAGTGACTTATAAATAAGACCAAAAAAACCTTCTAGAATGTGACTTATAAATAGGACCGGAGGGAGTACCTCTAAACTCGATCTTTAATTTCCATTGATAAGCTGCTAGATTTGACATGCAATTTACTTCTAGCGAAACTCATCAGCCCACTTTTGTTAGGTTGGTGAATTTTAGACATGAAAGACATGAATCTTGAGGGAATTCATAGCCATGTGTGTATTCTTGACAGGTCTAAAGCCAAGGTCATTCTCTAACTATTTGGTTCGGACATCCCCGAAGGACTTGGATAATCTCAGCGCAACCACCATAGGTTTCATCAACATGGAGGAAGTGAAGAAATCGAAAATGGTAATGGACTAAATGAGACTTCCCGAAAATCATTACTCCCTCTTGTCCTATTTATAGGGCATACTTAACCATATCACATGGACCAAGGAAAGTAATTAGGTTTCTTGAAACTTTAAAAAAATACTTCAACATTACAATCTTACCCTCTTAACTTGCAATGGGAATTTCACATTGTTCACATTAATGAGCAAAGGGCAAATAAGATAAAATAGCAATAAAGGTCTCCTAGAAAATACAAAGTGACCTTTAAATAGGACCAAAGAATTCTTCTAGAATGTAACTTATAAATAGTATCGGAGGGAGTATGATGGGAGGAAACCCAAGGAGCAGGTGTGTTTTAGAGGATAGAGAGCCCAAGTCTAAGAGCAAAGATATGCCTCCAATATTTGAGTATTACACGCCCCTAAAAGTGGGACAAGAGAATATACTCAATGATGTCAGAAACTCCAAGTTGTTGTCGTTACCATCTCCCTGGAATTAATCTTCTGACCAAGATCCAAACAGATACTGCAGATATAAAAACAAAGAATATATCACTGAAGAATGCAGGGTCTTAAAAATTGATGTAGAAAAGCTCATCAAGAGAGGACAATCAACCGAGTATGTGCAAAGAGAGGCACAAGATCAAAACCAAACACTAAAGGAGGCAATGGCGGAGGATTGAAGGAGCAGGTGGGAGCAGGTGCTCCCTCTCAAATTTTTTTAAGGTTATATATATTTATGGTACATATCATCACATGTCCCTTATCAAGCGCAGTGGCTTCACCTGTAGGCTCGAAATATGGAGGTTGAGGTTGAGGGCTTGATTCCTCCTGTTGAGGTTGAGGTTGATTCCTCCTTGAGTATTATATTTTTAGTCCATTAAGTCAAAAATTGGCAACAAAAGGACAAGCAAGGGCTTGAACCCTTGATCTATTAGCCATAGCTTGCTACTAGCAAATTATTTATTTATATATATTATAAATCGAACTTGAACCCCTTAAATTTTTTTCCAAGCTCCGCCACTGAAAGGAGGAATCTTGAAAAAATTATTCTTGGGAAAACACATTTCAAGATACACCACGAAGAAGTAATGGAAGACACAAGGAAGCTAAACTTAATGAGGATTGATAAAATCATCGAGATACAAGACGAGTCATAAACGTAAATAATGGAGGATTCGTAAGTGGAGGAGTGAGCAATTAAACCAGAAAGAAACACCTCCATCATGTTTTGTCTTCGAGAAGAATACACAACATGGCCAAATCACCAACAATAACATTCTTAGATGACGATTTTCAAGGAGTAGATTCTATACAAGATGATCTCATGGTAATTGAAGTAGGCATAGCCAATTGTACTGTCGGAAGGATATTTGTAGAATTGAACTTACCGAAGGATGCCCTACGTCATTACACTAGAACTATGATGGGCTTTTCGAGAGAACAAGCACAGATAAGAGGTTTAGAGGATCTCATTGCTACTTTTGAACATTCCCCTATATGCAAAAATATATTGGTTAAATACCCAATGATAAATGCTAATGCTCGCAAACAAAGAGGTTTGCTCCCAGTATTTCTAGCTAAAAACTACGAAAGATTGCAAAACTTGGGAATGAAGATGCAACAAGTGCCAAAGATACTCCAAGGTCCCAAAGGTTCTAGTTGAGAAATTGTATGAGTTAGTCTCACCTTGGCATTCTCTTTATGGGGAATGAATGTTTTAGATCCATTCCTCAGTAGGCAACTCAAATTTTCAATTGTGGCCATAAATTACTTCACTAAATAGATTGAGGGTGAACCTGTGGCATCAACGAACTCAAAAAAAAAAAAAAAAAAAAAAAGAAGAAGAAGAAGTTCTTTATGAAGAGTGAAAGACCCAGGCTGATGAGGGCGAGGAGTAATTGCCGATGTGGAAGAGGCATAAACAAGGAGAGGCTCTTGGCAGGCTTCTAAGGAAAGGGTACAGGAATGAACCGACACACCGAAATTAGAGGGTGATCCTGAGACTGTGTAGGAATGAGACTACACAGTACATGAAGGCTTAAATGAATTGATTGACACTACCCATATAAACAAAATGCATCTTCTTTTCGGTAGTCCATCACTTAAGAACTCCATAATTAAGCGTGTTTGACTTGGAGTAATTCTGGGAAGAGTGACCTCCTAGGAAGTTTTCTCGAGAAGCGTGCATGTGAGGACAAAACACGCTAAAAAAACCCATGTTGGTATGTGGGGACAGTCGCAATCCATTTGTTTGTCAATGATGTTACAAAGAGCATGGTGTCCTACACACGTTGGTCAAGAATAATGATAGCCAATTCATCAAGTTTTGCAAAGGATTAGAAATCAAGTGAGAGAAGTGGCAATCAATCATGTCCGCAACAATACAGTATTCATATATAGTTGCTCAAGTTCCAAATCCAAGCTAGCTGTTAATCCGAGTGTAACTCGAATAGAACTCATTTTAGCTATTAGAGAGAAAATTTCGTCAAAATTTATTCCACGCTCTTGTTCAAATCTTTTCACGACCAAGAAGAGCTTTGTCATCATCTTTTTTGAGCTTGAACACCCATTTATTTTTCAAGGCTTTCATGTCTTCAGGAAGTTCCACAAGCTCATAAGTATCATTCTTTCGTAGGGATGACAACGACCAACAGGGCGGGGAGTACTCTTCCATTCCCCATCCTCGAATCTCATTTCCTCTCCATCCCATCCCCAAACCCCACTCTGGGGAGAGATGGTTCCCCATCCCCACTCCCCACCACCCCACGAATCCCCACGGATACCCACGCGGAACCTAAAAAATTTCATTGCTTTAATTTGATCCGATATAAAATTAACCCTGTTGAATAGAAAAACATATCGTGAAACCAAAACATGTTAAATCTACAGTGAAACCAAAACATAAAAAAAATTTCGAAATTAATATTGAAAGTAAAATCTAATATTTGTTTCCTTTTTCTTTTTACAAACCAGTATAGGAAAGTAACAATTTTCTAAATAAAGATGGGAATTATATTGTGCACAATAAAAATAAAAAAAGATTATCTTAGATACAACTATGAACTATGAACTATAAAATGAAATTATCTTGTACAAAATTAAAAAAAACAATAAAAAGAAATTTTCTGCAACCATGAAAGAGAAAGATTTCAATTTTTTTTTTAAAAACGCACTTGGATCTGGCGCTTGCAGCGGAGGAGACGAAGTGGGACTTGAGGGCTTGCGGCAGTGGAGGCGAAGTGGGGCTTGTGGGTGTGCGGCGACGTTAGTGGGGCTTGCGGCGGCGGCGTTAATGGGGCTTGCGGTAGAGTCAGTGGGGCGCGAGCAGTAGGGCGACGGGCACGAGTTGCAGAGGGATGAGGTGAGGCCCGATGGCTGGGGAAGAATCTGGCCGTAGAACCGTAGTCTGTAAAACAGTAGAAGAGAGAAGAAGAGAGTAGAGAAAGTATAGAACAAAGAAGAAAGAGAAGAAGTAGGGTAACAGGGTTTCTAATTTGTGAATTTCTAATTTTCTATTCTAACTTTTTAATTCAGCAGTCTAATGTATTTTTGTAATTATTATTATTATTATAATTATAATAATATATTTGAAATTACAAAAACACCTGATATTAAATCTATATACAAATAAATTTATAAGGGCATATGTGTAAATGTTCGGGGACGGGGGAACAATTCTCATACCCCGCCCTGAAATTATCCCGAGGAGAATTTTTCCCTCATCTCTGCGGGGAAAAATCCCCGCCTCTGGGGCCCCAAACAGGGTGGTCCCCGCGGGGATCCTCGTTCACAGTATGAAATTGCCATCCCTATTCTTTCGTAAGAAATCCATCTCTTGTTGCATGACTTTCATCCACTAGAACTTATCCTTATGAGTGAACTTCTTCAATACTTTTTGGCTCCCCCTCATCATATGATCAATGAGAAGGATAAACTTCAAAGTGGGGTACCTACTGGATGGAAAAAGCAATCTGTCAGATCTTCGGAGCTCTGGCACAAGGATTCGCTCCCTCTGCTTAACACCTTCTTCATCTTGAACTTCTAGCTCTTTATCAACCCCATGGTCGTCAAGCTCTCCTCCTATTGTGGCCTTTTTTTCTTCAGGAGGAGAGTCGGGTGTAAAATCAACATTATCACCAAATCCTTTAGTTTTCTCTAGAGTAGCAGGTTTTGACATAGTTTCTTGTTCATGGAACACTACATCTTTGCTTTTAATGATTCTCTTCTTTTCTGGATCTGATAACCTATAACCAAAATCTTCATCTCCATAGCCTAGAAAAGTGTAATGAACTGCTCCGTCATCCAATTTTTGTCTCTGCTCCTTACTTACATGAGCAAAGACTTTGTTGTATCCAAACACCTTCAAATGAGAATATTTTATGTCATGTCTAAACCATACTCTCTCAAGGATGTCAAAGCCCAACGAAACAGACGGAGATCCGTTAATCAAGTAGCACACAGTTTGAACTGCTTCACCCCATAATGGGTTAGGCAATTTAGCCATTCTCAGCATACATATGACCTTTTGCATGATGGGTCTGTTGAGTCTTTCAGCCACACTATGATGTTGCGGGGTGCTAGAGAAACTGTCTTCTCATGCTTGATGTCATGCTCAAAACAATAATTTTTTAATTCATGGGAATTGTACTCACCCCCATTGTCACTGCGAAGACACTTCAAAGGTTTTCTGGTTTGTCTCTCCATCCTAGCATGAAACTTTTTGAAGTACTGAAAAACCTGGTATTTTCTCTTTAGAAAGTACACCTATACTTTTCGTGAAGCATCATCAACAAACGTCAAAAAGTATATGCTACCACCCAGAGTCTCCACCTTCATGGACCGCATACATCATAGTAAACCATATCCAAGATATTCTTCAACTTCAATCTTTTACTTAAAGAAACTCCATGATGCTTTCTAAATAAACAATGATCGCAAGGATTTAACTTTGTACATTTGGCATATGGAACGAGGGATTTTCTTGCCAAAATATGCAATCCTTTCTCACTAATATGAATCAGTCTTAGCATAGAGTCTTGACATTTACATTATTGACCACACGCTGGAGCACACTAATGTTCACCCACTGCCTAATGGTTCCAATGGCCTTTTGATGATTCTTATTCAGTTATTCCAATTTTCCAATATGGTGTTGTTCGCCTTGTATCTCCCTTTTTCTACAAGATCATATAGATCCTTACAGAAAAGTACATCTTTCATTCTTGGTTTCAAACGGAATAGTTTGCAATTGTTAGTATCATTATAGTGTCTCAACACAATCCCAAACTCAACTAAGAGCTTTGGCTCCAAGATACATTCACAATGTAAATTAAATGACATCGCAACGTAGCAAATGAATTTAGCCCCAAACTATAAGTTCAAGATCTTATAACTTTTTCATTTAACGGAAACAGCAAATGAATTTACAATCCTGCCAGACATCACTTAAAAATCCAAAAAGTAGCATGCCCATAATAACCTTCTAAAGGTAACATTTACAGCTTTCGCAGTGACATAAAAAAAACCAGAAGAAGAGTAAATAAATAACATGCACCGTATTACACCCCACCAAATATATAAACAGGGTGAGATTCTGCTAAGCAAGTTCACCAATAGATTCAGAGGCAAAGATCTTCAGCTCCTCAAGTGCTAGCCTCTTGTATAGCCGCTCCATGTGAGAAGAAAATTCCAAAAACAAATTCCTTCTGTCACTAGCCATCTTGAATTCTTTACTTCCTGAATGAACAACCTTCAAATCATTGCTCGTTTCACTGTTTCCATTCTGCTGCAACATGATCTGAAAAATCAAAATCTGCATCAGTAATCGAGGATATATAGAGAACTATCATGGGTAAATTTTTGGGAAACTTTTTTTCAGGGGTTTGAACCAGAGTACTGCACTTTATGTCCCGCAGATTAACCAACTGAACTGATTCTTGGGAGTAAGAGAATGACTATCATGGGTTATTATTACATCTAATCATATTCCCCTAGCCCCACTTGCACATGCTAAAGTAAAATTGGTGGTACAACCGTGCAATTTATCTAAGGCTATAAATTTTAGTCAGAAGATTATAAACAGAATGTCAGAACCACTGCATAGCATGTATTTCTCAATATGTGCACTCCCAGTAAAGAAATGGGTGCTAGTAGTTAACGAATTTTGAAAATTAATTTAATTTAATGATTTTCTTGATTCCTCAACCTGTTCACTCGGTAATCCTATCCGCATTGTTAAGCGTTAAATTTCTTCCCTTGTTGGTAAAGAGAAAGAGGGAAATGTGTAAGTAAGCCATACCTGAGATGTAGGCACCAATTTCCCTACTGATGCTTTAATTTTTTTGAGCCCCACTAGTGTTTCCAATACCACCCATGGCCTAGAAGAGGACAACAGAGAGATTAATTTTAGCTTGCAAATGAAAAACACATATAAACATATTAAACTTCTAGGCTTGCAGATGCATAATCTTTTCTAAGAATTGATGGTTAAATTATTTACCACGAACCCATTTGGAAAGTCTCGTTCCAAAATTAACTTTGGTTGACAAATACGATTGGCATTTGCTTTGCACAATTGAACCAACAATAAAAAACCATAGTAAACTATTCTTGAAATATCTAGCACAGGCATCAATAAAAATGGACCGCACATACGGAAATACAGAATACCTGCCAGCTGAAGATGTTATGATGCTGTTAGGATTAGTTAAGAAGTCACGTAGCTTTCGAAAATCCTTTTCAGAATCCAAAGCAATGGCTCCCCCGGTAAATATCTCAGATGGTAAACTTGGAAAAATGAAGACTCTTGGTGATACTGACGTATGTCTGTGTAAGAACTCTATCACTGTTGATGAGCATAAATCTTTATCAAGATTACCAACCAATATCATACATGGAGTTTTAATTCGTTCAAGATCATTATCTTCATTTTTTTTAAGACTACAGCTTCCTGAAAACCAAAAAGCAAGAGAAAAAAACCAAATGAAAAACAGAAGAAAAAGTAAAAAGATATACATCAACATCATCATAAAAAATACAAAGAACCACCAAATGAGAAAGCCAAGGGCTGACGAATATTGAGTGTATAGCACGAGACTGATCAAGAAGGTTTCAATATGTTTATATGAACATGCACAAGGATAGAAGAAAAGTGATAAACAGGGTTGTCCAAATCACAGTTCTACCAGTAGGTTCACAGGGTTTCCGAAGCAACTAGACCACAGACATTCAAATGAGGATAGTAAGACCTACCTATTTGAAGAATGTATCTATAAAGTAAATAAATGTGTACGAAATATAACATAATGATTCACATAAAATATCTGTCATTTTATTTTATTTTTAAATTTTTCTCTTCAAAGATGTGTACTGTCATATTGATGACCTTTTAAGTAGGAAAAGACAGAATAATGACAAATCCATGGATGTCATAATCTTCATAATTCAGGGTCACAACAAAAAATCACTACAAAAGTGAGAGCTTACAAGAACAAAGGGGAAAAAACAATTATTGGACCGTTAAACTGTTAAATTATAACTTGGTCCCTATAGTGTCAGCTTATTTTCATTAGTCCATTTAGTGTTTTCTTTTAAATCCGTCCTGGCACTGACAAGAAAATGGGAAGAAAAAAGGAGCATGGCATAGACCAATGATTAAGCAGAACTTAAGAGTAAAGCAAAGCTTCGAAAAAGAATCCAAGCATCATATCAGGGAAGAAGGAGAAATACATATAAACACAGTTTTGAGTAACCGAAGGACCACATTTTCAATTTCAAGCCCAATAACCATCTGTTCACTTAATGTCTTAAACAGTACCACTTCCCAGACTAAAAATTGTAGCTCAATAGATCTTTGTATCCAGTTGTGATTTGTAATTCCAACAATTTTACCATGTAATATTTGCTCAAACACAATCCTACTAGTTTGCTATCAGGTAGAATCTGACACAACGTTATAGGTTTAGTAAATAAAATCATATGATTCTAAATGTTGACATGCAACTTTAAGTCTTTGACAACCATGGTTACCAAGGCCCCAAAAAAGTCATATGCCCAATAATATGAACAGCAATGAAGAAATATCTTGAAAGCAGGCAATATTTTTGAAGCAAAACCCAGTAAGTTCAATACATTTTTAGCATTGATCACTATTATAGTGCAGAAGCAAACCTTCGGGTCCGCGAGGATTAAAAACAGACCGCTTGGCAAATTTTGTTACCTGCAAAGAGGGATATATGATGTCAGACACAGAAAATATATCTAAGAATTGGAACATGTACTACTATTATAATTTTCTTAGCATACAAGCTAATGGGAGTTGCTTCTGGTTACTTAAGGAAGAAATAATACTTGCCTTTTGTAGGCATTCAAAATAGCCTAGTTTACGTCTACGAGCAGTGCTTGAGCCTTTATTGCTGTATGCTACCATTTCCAATCCAGAAACTTCCATTGGCCTTGAACTAGTAAGAGAGGAAATACATTCTGTTTTCTCCCTTGCCATCTTCAGAAATGAAGCCACTGCAGGATCAGAATACGTTGCTGTCTGAACAATGCAAATATCCTCAATTTTTGAAGCGGTCAAATTTCCGGCATTTGGCCCATGTAACCAGAAAAGTATAAAGGTGCACAAGCACACTTCCTCGTCTGCTTTGGTCGTATGCTCGTTTTCTTGAACCTATGAAAATAGACAAAATTTCAGATTGATGGAGACCATCAGTAGCAGCCCAAAGAGAGCAAATACTCAATTTTACAATCCATATGCATTGTCTACCCAAAAATCCCAATAACAAACACACATACTTTAACAAATCAAAAGTTCAAAATGCAAAAGACCAAAAGACAAGTACTTTTTATAAACTGTTTAATAAGATCAAAACAAAAAAAACAACACAAGTTCACGACTAAAAGTCAGCAAGCATTTTTGATTATCTATTATTGCATATGCATTATTCAGAAGTCACCAAAGTCACAAACAACACACATATTCGAAATTCAGCAAGCGCCTTATTAATCTATCAATAAGTAAATAAATATTCAGAAGATAGTGAGCTTGTAATGATCTGTTAAGTGTTGCAAAACTTGTTTCATGATCAGAAGTCTTGACATGTAGCAACCTAGAAGGATTCTTATCCTCAATCTGACAGTGACTTGACTTATCACGACAGATTTGTCAAGCTTAAATGACACAGGGAATACTGTTTGCCACACTTCATATTTGTATAATTGAAAGCAACACACAAATATTAAAAAATACATTCCTAATGGTAGAGAGTAGACGGTGGGATTTTGAGCATTTGCCAATTACACAAAAATCTCTCCCAACTTCAGGTAAAGGGATACAATCCCATCTTCACGTAGAGGGCGTTGGGTTCGAAATGACCACTATAGAATAGTGTAG
The DNA here is from genome assembly GCA_037953625.1 of Crotalaria pallida. NCBI lineage: Eukaryota > Viridiplantae > Streptophyta > Magnoliopsida > Fabales > Fabaceae > Crotalaria > Crotalaria pallida. The sequence goes on along the minus strand of CM075653.1, from coordinate 125,310,495 downwards.
TTTTCCCTATACACTCTCGCACATTAATACTGCTGCTAACATCATTATCACACTATCACCACGGTCACCAACTCATCAATGCCATCTTTAATCAAATACCTTACAAGCTAAGTGCAATCATGCATATTCCTGTCTTGCTCTTTATCATATCCGGTCCTTATCTTATCCTGACCCCCAAACGAGCCCAATTTGATCTTTCTCAGCATTAGGCAAAGCAACCACACAATAACATAAGATCATAATTAACCAAAATTTAATAATTAAAAAAAAATCAAACAAAGGTGGCCGCATTTTCAAGCAATAAAAACAGAGATAGTATAAAAGATTTTACACATTCCATAATTCACGTCAAAATTCCGAAATTCAAAAACTTTAAAACGAAAACGAAAACAAAGAAACCGAGTCACCTCATCCACGAAAGCGTCGTAAAAGCGAACATCGTCATCACCGAAGCTATGGCAAGCGCAGACCTTGACGCCTTTCACGAGTTGGCGGCACTCGTTATCTTGAACCTGTTTGGAGAGTGGCCTGAAGCGTGCCTTGAACTCGTTCCTCTCCTCCAAAGTTTTGAAGTCCGTGGGTTTATACAAGTCGTCGTGATCGTCGGAGAAGTTGAGGTACTTGATGTTTAGAGTTTCTCCGACGAGGAGAACGGTGACCGTGTACCACGCGTCGTCCTTGTAGGCTCGGAACTCCACCGTGTAGTCCGGCGAGGGAACGATGCTGAGCTGAGTGTTGTGCGACATTTGGGAAAAAAAAAAGAAGGAATGTGATATGACAGACGGGAGAGAGTGTGTGTGCCTGTGACCTGTCCAGGTGTGGGGTACCTGTCCTCCCTCTGTATGCGCGCTCTTGCGGAGGGGTGGTGCCCTTTTATATGCCACACCTCACACAAAGTTAAGAAGTAATGTGTAATACCAACTTCGGGTTGGTCAAGTGGTAGCTCACTTAACCAATTGATTTCGAGTCTTGGTATGGAGCAACCCCGTTGAGAGACCCTATCGCTTAGTGCGAGCTCAGTTGGGTCGGACCGGATGAGTCGAATTCTGGGTAAACCAGATTCGGGTACCAGTTGATATAAAAAAAAAAGTAATGTGTAATTGAAAAAAAAAATCACGAGGGCACTTGTTAGAGTTATTGGGAATGAAAAATTAACTATAAGTTCATATTATTGTTTTTCTCAAAAATCCCATTTTTTAATGCCTTTCTACTATTTATGGTTTGTTAGCATTCTCCTTGAAAAAAAATAAATAAAAATGATTTAGAAATCTACAAAATGAACCTACACAATGGTATACAAGTGACACATGTCACATTCTTATGGTGTAGGTTGATATATAGGTTCATTTTATAGGTCCCCATTGAAAAATAATGATAAATATGGTTTTTGATATTTTTGAAACATGCTCTGTTGGATCCTCTTGTAGACTACCGATGAATTGATTCTGTTTGATTAAATGAATGTAGCTTGGATCAATTTTGAAATGTGGCGCGGTGATTGCTGGATACCCAATGCTGGTTGCACAGGCATCCAGGCTGACGGTTGCATAGTCCGCAAGAGTCTTCGGTTTAACTACCTCTTCTTCAGCCATTCGTCTGGCCAATCTTTTTCTTTCCTTATGTGCTTGCTTTCTCCTCTTCTTTGCACTCAACTTAAGGTTAGGTTCACTACCTGCAGAAGACAAGCTCATAAAAAGAGACAACAACACTTGTTGAGATAAAACTACTAAAACAAATTCCACTAAATAACCACTAATAAATGCCAAAAATTATTGAAATCGAATTTCAATCCCCGGCAACGGCGCCAAAAACTTGTTGGACTCTCTAGCAAGTATACTAGATCGTGCACAAATAATATAGTAGAAGTAAAATTATCGTCCCACGAGGATTGCAAATTATTTTCAATAATTTCTACCTTATTATGATTACTAGTGAAATTTGAAACTAATTTTTAAACTGAAATTTGATTTAATTAATTAAAAACTAAAACTAAACTAAAACTAATAACAAAGCACGAATTAAATAAGTTGAGAATAGAATGGAAAAAGTGTTAGGAATCTGGTTTCATTGCAGGACATAAATTACTAGTTATGAATCTTTGTTTTCCTATTGAATCAACAATATTCTAGCTGTAACAATTATTAAATTCCTCTAACAATTATGTTTCCTATTCAATTGGAACCCTTAATCCCTTAAGAAATTACCAATCAATTAGTCATCAATTAAGAACACTGGAATTAAATATGTTATATAATCCCCAAAAGTATCCCTACAAATTAGATAATTATAATGTTTGATTTCTATGGTCATACCCAATCCCTAATTTCCCAATTGAAGAATTAGGTTCCCAAAACATAAAAGGACCCAGATTTATGTTGAAAATAAAACACAATCAAACATTTTATTAAATGAAAAACATCAATTCATAACAATTATATATAAACTATTTAAGATCCATGCAAATCCACCATCTTCCTAACAAGGGTTTTAGTTACACATAATTGGGAATGAAAAGCAAAGAGTAGAAGAATAACCCATCATCATAGACAATTAGGAATTACTCTGCTGATCTTCAATCTTCAGTCGGATTCCTCTGTTGTTGATCTCCAATCGTCTTCTCCAAGCTCTTTCTCTCACAAGGATTGTGTAATCTCCCTCTCTAAAACTGCCTAAAATCCTAATTATAAACTTATATAAAATAGAAAAACCTAAAAACTAAGCAAATCTCATCAGAAATCAGCAAAATAGGTCCGAATGGGCCTGCTCGGGGGTCGCGCGCCCGGTTGCCCAAGACATCACGCCTGAGCGTTGTTGCTGTTTGCTTAACGCGGGGCGCCTGGGCGTGTGCACCCTGCTCCGACTCCGTTTCGCTCCGTTCTTGCGCCATTTTCAAGGTCCTTTCGCCCTCTTTTCAATTCCATATTTATTTTCTTCAATTAAGCTCCAAAAGTACCTGAAATATACCCAAAACAGATCAAAACGTTCAAGGGATAATATTTCCTAAACTAATTAAAAACTAAGCTAAATCTACCTAAAACACCTAAGAAACAAGCCAAAACCAAAGCAAAAGTGAGTCAAATTAAGCCCTATTAGACCCAAATCAATATTATTCATGTGGTTATTACGTCTTCACGACGTGACCCATGCATGAGGAGCGGCGTTAAGTATCACAAAGTGGTTATTAGATCTTCGCGATGTGACGTTCACCGGGGGGTGACGTTATGTACCACTTCCGAGATAAGTACGCCATACGTTATGGGAACATATTAAAGTATTATGGGAATACACTGATGTTATGGATGGACGTCTGTGAGAATGTTTAGATGGAGAATCTTAGGAATTGAGAGATGACATGCATCATGGCACAATAATTAAGGGAATTAATTATAAATGAATCTGGCTTGATCATATGCATATACATGTTGATTGATAACTTGATTATATTTGAATTTTTAATTCCAATTATTCTTATTTGATTATGTGTATGTATATGCTTACCTCTGTGCCTTTATTAGGTGATGGTCAGATACCTAGCTTGCGTCGATATCAGACCCATCCCTAGTGGTATATGAACATTCGAGGAGCACTGAGCTACTTTTGAGGGTGAGGTGGAGATTACTCTCTATCACCTTAATCCCCTTGCTCGTGTGCGACCTCATAGGTTTAGGATGCCAATTATTCATACTATGCACGTACCTCCGTTCTATACTTACAGAGGACCACCACCAGCTCGACCAGTACGTAGGTTTCACAGTTTTCGCTTTCGGGCAGCCACCCGTTCACACCCCTTTGCTTCTAGAGTTTTTACTGATGACATTCCTTCACCTGGTCCGACAGTTGTTGGTAGGACTGCACCAGCTGCAGATCCCAGGCCCAGTGGTAGGGCATTTACCCTATCGGATGAGGTTGAGGAGGACCCTGAGGAGGGGGAGAGCGAGGAAGAGGTACCAGTCGAGCCAGCTCCTAGGCCTTGTGGAGGACCGAATGGTTCCTAGGTATAGGCATAGTATAGGTAGTATGGATCATGGACTGTGATGTAACTGCAGTGGACCTTGTCAGATGCTTGGAGGACCAGTTGACCTGCTCTTGGACATCTATTTTTGACTTGTGATATATTGTATATAGTTTTGAGATGTTTGAGTTGAGGTCTTTTTATTTTGTACTTCTTTTATATTATCAGCTTATGGACTTAGTACTTGGGACTTGTATCACCTTTGATGACGATGATATGTACTTATGGGATCTTTTTCATGTTATATATATCCGATGTTTATATCACAAATGATCCTTAATTAAAAACTATTTTTATTCCGCGCACTCTGATTTTGGTTAAAAGTGAATTTAGCAATTGTTATAATTTAATAATATTCAACCTCGCAAGACAAGGATAAGTTTGTAATACTAAATGCTTATGATTTTTATCTCTAGTAAGGAAAAGTGTTGGAATTTTCTACGGCTTGGTATGATATAAGGTTATTGCGCCAAATTCAATATATTTCTCTAACGATCAGGTTTAATGTTTGAATACAAGTCCAAGTGCTTTCGAGAAACATAATTAAATTAAAGAAAAAATCTTTATACGAAATATTTCTCTTTAAAAATTCCATAAAGTATTTTTGGAAATATTCTCTATTTTCAATTACATTAAGAGAAGGGTGTCACATATGGCATGTTGGGGATAGATTCTACAATACCTAGCAATTTACAAATCCATTTCAGTCGACGCACATGGCTATCAAGCTTAAAGAAAGGTGCTAAAAAAGCGTGGATCTTTCTTTGGTTTGTAATAATGTGGTTAATTTGGAACAAAAGAAATAAGGCAATATATGATGGCAAATCCCCAGATGAGAAAAAGGTAATGGAACTTATTGATTTAAGCACTTGGACCTCTTTGAAAGCTATCTTTGCTGGAGTAAAATTTAGTTATGCAGATTGGATTTCAAACCCAATTCTATGTATTGAACAATGCAAAAATCTAGCTTACTTACATGAGAATATCTTGCTGTTACACTTGATCGAATTCTAGCATTAAGGGCTCAGAGCATAGCATTCATATGATGTTCTGAAACTCTTGTTTTTGTATTTTTTGTGAGTGTATCTCTGGTACCCTATTATTTGGAATAAAATTTCGCTCTTTGCTGATAAAAAAATTATTTGTTTGTATATTTTTCTATTTATATTTATATATTAATTTTGAGTTTATAATATCGTGCTCATACCTCAAATTTTTAGAAAATATCGTACCACGTACCCATATTCGATACCGATATCGTACATGTATCATCGCAACATACATAACTAGGAATAAAGTAAAAGAAGATGAATATTGAAATGTCTTTAATGAAGGCATAGTCGGTTTATTAATTTACTAATTATTGCCTTAGTAACAATAATGATGAGAAGGAAATTAAATAGCAAGGGTGTTTTCCTTGGGACAAGCTTGAGATGATGCTGTAGCCATTTTCTGCTCAGAAATGCCAGTGTTGCACATGTTAGCAAAGGCTTTTGAGTATTTCTTTCCATAGGTTGATAAGGTGCCACAATTGCTCTCATAAGTTTTCATCTGCATGAAATTGCACATACATAACATAACAATATAATTTTATATATCATGAGCTACACATAACATAACATAATGTGTGTAGATATAGATATAGATATCTTTTGTATATCATAACAATGAGTTAAAATATAAATTAATTTATACTTACAATTGTCTTAAAACAATCCCAATCATCCACAAGAGGTTGACCCGTTGGACGAACATTGGCCATCATGATGGAACTTTTCTCTTTTCCAAACAAGAGTTCCCCTATGAGTTGAACATTTTTATCAACATGCTCTCTGTGAGCAATTTCGGCAGCTAATTCTTTTTGAGCTTCTATCTTCTCTTTAGAGCCATTCAGAGCCTTTTCCAACTAAAACAACAAAAAAGAATGCTCTTATTACATATATGTTGTGTGTATTAATATTGTGTTTGATAGATGTTGGAGAGACATAATGTATGTAAGAACACTAGCTACCACGGGTTACATACATATGTATCATTGTTTTTATTATATATAAGGCCCATTTAAGGAAAAAAATTGGTTTTATTTGTAAGGTTCTATTCCAATTTTTAATAATATTTAGTAACTTCTTTTTAAAAATATTCTTATTAAGTTAACACTTTTGATAATCTCGATAGCAATTTTAAGGATAATTTTGAAAAAATATATTAAATGTTTACATTTTCAATATCACTAACAACATTAATCCACTTCTTTGATGGATGAGAATGACTCCTAAAAAGTCTTACATATAAAATTGGAGGTAGTAATTTTTTTTAAGCTCAATAACTAAAAAATCAAAATTACCTTCAGTCTAAGATAGAGTAAACGAACATCTCGTTGATCGATACGTGTTGAAGGAGTTGTTGATGGTGCAAAAGAGAATGCATTTGTTAATTTGCTAGTAATAAGGGTGGAGCTATCGTTAACATTTGTGGGGTTTGCACCAAAATAGGTAGCTAAAATATCTTTGTTGAGCTTGATATCTCCAAATTGCATCACGTGAGAAGTGTGACCTATATCCCCGTCACCTGATAATGTTCTCCTTTTAACCTATAAATACATTATTCATATTAATATTTATACGCAATCAAAATTATGTATCATGCATCAATACGTATTGAGAGAGCGTTAAAGTTGAACTAATGATTGGACTCAAAATTAAATTGTTGAAAATTGAAATAATGTCGGCTTACCGTTTCATATTGTTGTTTCAGAGTTTCTTTCCTCATATCGTTTTTGTCACTGGTCCAAAAATATCTCACAATAATTAAAAGTAAAAGTAATAATGGATAGAGATGAAATCATGTAAAGTTATTAGTATTAATTTTATTGTCTCACTGAGGAGGGCCTTTAGTTTATTTTTAATGAATCAACAAAATATAGTTTTTTCGTTAAAATAATATACACATGACATTTATCAATTTATTGAATACAACATTTTTCTACTAATTCACTCTTCAAATGGATCGGAGTCTCATATATTCACTCTTCAAATGAGAGAATCATGCGCAAAGAATAATTCTCATATGTTAAAAATAGTTTTTTTTATACGGTCAAATAATAGTTTTTACTTTTACCATTAAAAAAATATGAGAAAATAGTTTATACACTGGCAATTTAAATTTTTTTACACTGTCAACACATCATCCATCATTCAAGGGTTTATGGTTATTGATTTCTAAATGAAAGTAATGCAAATGAATGGTAAATGATGTACCGACAGCGTAAAAAACTTTACACTATCAGTGCACACATATTTTTCTAAATAAAAATATTGCTTTTGCTTATACGGTCAAATAATAGTTAAATATCATTGAAAAACTAAGCCAACTATTTTCAAATTACTAATGGTTTCTTCTTTCAAAGTAAATATAAATTATTTAGCATCATAGTTTAAGCCTAAAATCTTTAAAAATAAAGCACTAATTTAACTTTTTATCTCAAAGAACTAAAAAAAGGTGCACAAAAAAAAAAAGTCCTAAGCCCAAATAATAAAAGTATTTAATTTAAGCATTATTAAAAATAATACCTATCTTCCATCCAAGAAATGCTGTATATATCTCCCAAACAAGTATAATACTCGGGTGGTGGAGCATGCGATTGTGATGGTATATACCTCCCAAATGTTTCGGGGCAGTAATCCGCATAACTATTCTCCGTTCCATTGGAAGCCGTAGTTGCATATATGTTTATGTCATTAGGAAGAAGCCCTTCAAACATGCTTCCAGCTTCACATGCTTCTACATAGATTACCTGTTCTTTCAATGAAAATTAAAATGTATTAAATATAGTATGCATGAGTGAATATATAGTCAAAAAGAAAGAAAAAAAAGTGGTATATTGCGGTAGTATTGCACTTTAACATTTGTTTTTTCTTAAAGATAACTTCATAGTAAAATAACAAACTCAAACAAAGAGGTTAGTTACGAGCATGGGCTAAGCTAGACACCGCCTTCTATAAATGGTTCTAAGGCAACCCACAACAAAGAAAACTAATTACGCATATATATTGGCCTACTTTATAAATTTTTTTGAAACATTGGGTATTCCAAAAGTAGGGATATTATGTATTGGGTATATATTGCATACCAGATACCAGTAGATACTTGTGACAAGTATGTTTGGGTATACTTTGGATATATATTATAAAAATAATTAATTTATTTTTATATTAGAATTTGTATTTTTTTTCACACGCACTTATATCATGATTTCAAATTTAACTTATAATTAATCTCTTAGCTTATTATAAGTATTAACTTGTCATTTTAGGACCCTTGTATCATATGCAAGGTCAAAATTGTTCACTGATTAAGTGTCAAAATTGTTCATTTGTATCTTATTTATATATATATATATAGACACACACACACACCTTAATTTCAACAAAAGTTTATGTTAACAATTAAAATCAAAATGATATAAAAATTTCAGAAATCACAATCTAATTTTTTTTAAAAAAATAATATAATCACCTACATCTATATGATAACCAAAATACTAAGCAATGTCATTATGTTCAAGAAAACTTACCATCTTTTTGTAGGCATTGGCAGCATGTTTCTTTTTCAACACCTCCACAAATTGGTTGGCCATAACTGGGTCCCCAGTTGGCATTTCCGATGAAATAGACAAATAGTAAAACTAATGTTTATATTTATTATATTAAAAGTATAAAGATTGATGACAGGAAATGGAAAAAGGCACTTAGTTACTAACCCAATGAGCCTGAACCGCCATGGTCAGAATAGTAAATGAAAATGAAGTCATTTGGAGCACTATCCACCACCTTACCACTACCTCCATGAATACCACTTCGGTTGCCACTGATCACAGCATAAAAGTTTTCTACATTTGCATCATCTCCGGTGTAATCCTACAAAAGTAAGACTTCGATTACTTCTCTTCACGTTTAAGTTGGAACTAAAGACTTATATGATTTATAAAGTACTTTTTTATTCCAAAAAATAAGTTTATTTGACTAAAAAAATATATATCTTTTGAAAAAGTTAGTTAATATCGTCGATGACATTAAAAATATGAACATTTGATATACTTATTCAAAACTATCCCTTCAACTATTATTGAAACACCGGAAAATATCGAGTAAATATGGATATTTATAGAAAAAAAGTTATTATTATCATAAAAAATTAAAAATAAAACTAATATCAAAATTAAAAAAAAGTCGGAAAAAAACTTAGATGGAGGACCGAAAACCGAAAAAAGTAATCGTTATATTATTTGAATATCCAGATTTGACATCTGAATCAAACGTGCGTATTTTATATGTATGTAAAAAAAATAATTTATTTTATTATTTCTGCATATCAAACAGGTAAGATATTTCACATCCGGCCGGATGTTCATGTAACATTTTTGAAAAAATAATAACTATAGCAGGACATATGAGAATTGCTTAAAGTTGATAAGATACTCTTTTATGAGAAATGAAATATTTATGACGAATTCTAAACCAAAAATTTTCACCATTAGTTTTTCAATAATCAATGAAATTTATCAAACATAAATTTATAGTGTATATATAATTTTCTCTTTTTTCTTGTTTGGTAAAAGCCTAGAGGGACCCATTTATATATAATCCTCTAAAAGGACTTTTAATAAGATATAGAGATGGACTTACCTTGGGAACTCCTTTATAAACATCTGGACCATTGGGTTTATTGATTATAGTGCCAGGTCTTGGGTTTTCTGAATTGAAGGCAATATCATCATACATGAAGACAATGATGTTTTCATCTTTTAGACCACCTTTCTTTAATATTTGGTAAGCATGACAAACATCAGCTTGGTGCCTATAATTCCAATAACCTTGAGAACCAGCAACTAGTATTGCCCATCTCTTTCCTAATTCAACCTCAACCTCATGCATAGGACCCACACCCTCCAACATGGTAACCTTCAAACTTAACCACAAAGACACTACCAATGCAACCCAATAGCAGCTGAAGAACAATTGATTCATCATCTTTTATGTAACTGCTTGTAATGATAAAAAGAAAAATTTGTATGAAGTCACGGTAAAATGATTGCACTTATATTAAACGTTATGCAAGCTTATTACTGCACGTAACTGGTTACAGACACACAAACGCTAAACACACACACACACACGTTACGTATAGGCCAAGGCACGTGTTTTTGACCTTCAAATTATTTTTCGTTTTTCAGTTTCATTTTTTATTTTTTTTCAATTTCATCATAAAGATTTTTTATTTCAAATGTATCCTAAAATTAATTTTTCATAGTAAAATTTTAAAAAAGTGATGAATGCATTATGTAAATCTTTTCATTCAGAACATAAGGATATCAAGATCATGGATTTTGGTTGAAAATTCACAAAGTTACAAAGGAAACAAAAACTTATAGGACAAAATTGGAAAAAAAATTAAAGGAAGAAACTAAAAAATGAAAATAACTTAGGGGATCAAAACATGAATTTTGTCTTTAATATAATAAATAGAATTTGCATTAAATTGCTTCATTTAAAACAAGTATTTATGAAAATATTTACTCCCTCCGTCCTTATATATAGAACTCCTTTGGGAGATTTCAAGTCCATTAAGAAAATTGATTAATTTAATTAATTGTATTGGAAATGTGAACTTTTGCTATGTATTTTCAAAATTATCCTTTTAAGATCTTTTTAACACTTTTATAAGATCCTTTTAACACTTTTATTTTGTTCCTATTTATAAGACCCAATATCAATTTTCAATGACATTTAATTACTTTTTTTTCCATAAACACACATATTTATTTAACACTTTTTAGATTAACACTTTTTACATTCTCAATAATATCAATAGGATAATTATGAAAATACATATCAAAAGTTCACATTTCCAATACAATTAACTAAATTCATCAACTTTCTTAATGGACGTGAAATCTCGCAAATGTGTCCTATAAATAAGGATGGAGGGAGTACAAGAAAAAAACTAATTTCACATTTATTAAAAAAATTAATTGAATGTATTTAATTTTCTCAAATTAATAAAATATATATTTATTTTTGGAAAGTTGCATGGAGAATGAAACAAAAATGAAATGAAATAACTACTTTTTAAAAATATTTTAAAAATAATTGTATTGGGATTATACGGTTAGACAATTTTTTCTTACTATATTTGACACCAAAATAAATATGTTTTTTTCCCCTTATACTCCCTTCGGTTCATATTATATGTCACATTCTAAAAGGTTTTCTTGGTCCTAATTATAAGTCACTATATATTTCCTATGCATCATTTATTACTTGTTCACTTTTTTACCCTTATTAAATGCTTTGATTATCTATGAGTTTTTTTGTTGTTCATTAATAAGTGTGAATTTTACAAGAAAAGTTGAGAGGATAAAATTGTAATGTTACAATATATTCTCATAGAATTCATAAAATTAATTACTTTCCTTGACATGTGTAATTTGGTTAAATATGCCATATAATAAAGATCCGAAGGAGTATTAAAGACTAAAAGAAATACTACAATGATAAGTAGTACTGGATCAATAAATGAAAAATATCTCACTTATTATTGTAGTATGGCAATGAGCCTAGCTATTCAAAAGAAGTTTGAGATGCAATTCATTAATTAATTAACATGAAGAACTTGATTTAATCACTTTATTTTTATTTATAACTCATTCTTAATAATAAAAAAAAAGTTAACTCCTTATTTAAAGAAAATTATTAATTTTACATTTTTATCCATTTTATTTGCATTATTTAATTTATAGAAAGTTGAACTTAGTTCATTAGAACACTTATTTAATAGGGATAGTTTAGTAAAGAAAATTCAATACCTCGTAAAAAATATAAAGTGACATACATATAGGAGTAAACAATTTTTCTAACATGTGACCTGCATATAAGAACGGAGTGAGTATAAATCGAATTAGATGAATTTGAACAGAAAAATTAAGCTCATTAAATATAGGCTTAATAACTATATTTTTAGTCTTTTATCTTATTTTAAAAATTCACTTTAGTACCTTTTTTTTTTACTTATTTTGATCATTTATTTTTTTGGAAAAAAATTCAATTCAAATTTTTTTTATCAACAATTCAAATCTTTTGTCATAACGGTATTAGTTTCACAAGAATATTCACATAATATTCCCATCCATCATTGGAAACTCACCAAAATCTAGAAAAATTACCATAATGTTCATTCAAACCTCACTTTCAACATCGAACATTTCCCACTATAATTATTAGCTTCCACTAATAAAACTATCCTCCTCATTCTCCCCCCATACATCATTTATTTTTTTGGAAAAAAATTCAATTCAAATCTTTTTTTTTATCAACAATTCAAATCTTTTGTCATAACGGTATTAGTTTCACAAGAATATTCACATAATATTCCCATCCATCATTGGAAACTCACCAAAATCTAGAAAAATTACCATAATGTTCATTCAAACCTCACCTTCAACATCGAACATTTTCCACTATAATTATTAGCTTCCACTCCCCCCCCCCCCCCCCCCCCCCCCAATTCTCTTGTTCACAAATGGCAAATTAATTTCTCATCAAAACCCTTGAAACCCGAAGACCCACCTCACAAAACTTATAAGCAACAAAAAACATATTACTTTTGGTTTAAGATATAAGCAAAACTAATTATCTTTATTAAATTTTGTTTCACTCCCCATGCCACTTTCCTAAAACATCTCTGGAAAATTGTAATCTTAATTAATAATTTTTGTTTCATTCCCAATACTACTTTCCAAAAATACCTCTATTTTTTTATAAATTTGAGAAAATTAAATACAATCAACTAACCTCCTTAATAAACGTAAAAGTAGTTAGAATTGCTTATAATTCGAGCCGGAGGGATTAGCTCTCTAAGAGCATTCCTCAACAACTTCTCAAGGAGCTCGCCGAACAGCAAAAAGTTCACTTCCCCCAAAAAGAAATTAAAGGCCAAACATTGAGGTTTATTCTAAGGCCGCCATTAGATGATAACAAATTCTCAATAACCCTTAATTGTCGCTCAAATTGCTCCGCTTGTTATGTACTCCCTCCGTTCCTTTTTAAGTGTCGTTTTTTGGAGAGTTATTTTGTTTCTTTTTATCTGTCATATTGAGAAATTCAAGATTGTAATAAATGCTATTTTCCATGTTTACCCCTATTTAATAAGTCTTGGTTTACGTAAGTAGTGAAGAAAAATTAATGATTATAGAAAAAGAAAGGGTATAGTGGGAAAAAACATAATTAATGTATTGAAAATCTAAGTAATGATTGATTTTCTTAAGGGGCATGTTTTTTTTTTTGAAATATGACAGATAAAAAGGAACGGGGAGAGAGTAGTTTCTTACCTTCATTGTGGAGTAATTGCTCAAATTTAAACAAGCTCTACATCAATGAGAACAAATCTTAAGGCAGAGTCATTAAGAGCAACATAAAGTAGTTGTAGAAACATCCTTAATGGAGTAAGAAGTGAGATAAATAGATTAACGATTCCAAATTCCAAATTTCAAGTACAATAAAAGTTTGGAGAAGAAAAACAAAGAATTTGAGAATTTTTTCTGATTCTGACAAGTTTCTGGCGATGGATGAGAATATTTTGTGAATATTCTAGTATAATTAACATTGTTATGACGAAAAGATTGAATTAATTTAAAAAAATAAAATAAAATAAAGGATCAAAATAAATAAAAAAAGAAGAACCAAAGTAAATTTTCAAAATAAGATAAATAACTAAAAATATAATTAAGTCTTAAATATACGAGCTGCATTTTAGCCTAGCTAGTATAGTTCAACTAGATATGCTTATAAACGGATTTTATCAGGTATAATTTAAATATAAAAATGGTAAAATTCATGTTTTGAACCTCCAAGTTATTTTCGTTTTTCAGTTTCGTCTTTTAACTTTTTTCTTTCAATTTTGTCCTAAAAGTTTTTTTTCCCATCTATAACTATCTCAATTCTCAAACGAAATTCATAATATTGCTATCATCAAGTTCAAAAGGAAAAGATCTACAAAAAGCATTAATCACTTTTTTAAAATTTTACCATGAAAAAAATGGATTTTAGGATCTATTTGAAACAAAAAACTACTTTTCGGACGAAATTAAAAGAAAAAGGCTTAATACCAAAATGGTCCCTGTAATTATTGACTCATTTGAATCTGGTCCTTGTAATTATTGACTCATTTGAAATTGGTCCCTATAAAAAAATTGGTTTTGGTCCGTGCATTTACAAAACATTTTGGCTTTTGTTCCTCCTATTAAATTTTGGTCCCTAAAATTATGTTGGTAGTTTGTTTTGGTCCATCTGTTATTAGATTCAATTGGTTTTGGTCCCTTTATTGTCATGGTTTTTGAATTGGTTCTCTAACCTAATGGAATTTGTCTTTTAACCCTTGAGAATTGGTTCTCCTACATGAACTGTCGTACCAAGTACACATATTAGGTATGTTGGACTACACTTCAAATATGCATCATTCCAAAACTATATCATAGTTGCCTAAGAACTTCAATATTTTCTCTTTTTTTCTACATTATTCACACCATGCTTTTAAATTTAATTAACATAATCAGTATGTCGTTCTTATATCTCAATAGATTTTGATCATTGCAACACCCTCTTTCTTTATGCGGGTAATTAAGGAATAATTAAAATAAATAAAGATATTACCCGGGAATATTATGAACTTGATAAAATATTAGAATTTATAGAAAATAAATTTTTCTTTTTCTTTTCCTTTGAAATTCTAAAGGTTCGGGTGTGCAGATCACTAAAACCTTTGAATCTCGGAAAATAATGTATACATTGATTAAACATTGGATTCGGCATTTCTCAAATGTTAATAAAATATAACTTAGGTAATTAGAAATAAGAATTGAGATAGCATTCGTTTGATATTAAAACTCAGCGTTACGTTGTTACTAAATGAATAGTGAATCTATCTCTCGTTATTTCGGTTTATAAAGTGTTAATCTTTTGCAAAATGCCATGACCAAATCCTTCTAAAAGTATTATCAGAGTAGGCGGAAAATCATTGGGCTATAGGTAATGAGCATAACATAGTATATACATATATATCGGTGTCAAAGTAAGTACATAGTCCAAGTCGTAAGATAACCAAGTCCAAGAAGTACAAGTCCATATAACTGAGACATAATAAGTAAGGATCATCCCTCTAGAGCTCCCCAAAAATATGTACAATATAAACATATCAAAATAATGGCTCCAGAGCTGATCCAGGAGTAGCAGTGGTGGTAGTAGTAGTCCAAGACACCAGAGAAGCATCCATCCATCAAAAGAGAGTCCACAGCAGCTGCAGATCAGGTCTAGGATACGCACTACCTATAATACTATGCCTATACCTAGGAACCACTTGGTCCTCCTCAAGGTCTAGTAGTCGGATCGACTGGTACCTCCTCCTCGCTCTCTCCCTCCTCCGGGTCCTCCTCTATCTCGTCTGTCGGGGTAGAGACCCTACCACTGGGTCTAGGATCTGCAGCAGGCATAGTCCTAACAGTACCCGTCGGACCATGTGAGGGGATATCAATATCAGTGAAAACTCTAGAAGCGGAGAGATGAAAACGAGTGGCTGTCCGAAAACGAAAGCTATGGAACCTACGTGCTGGTCGAGCTGGCCGGCTGTGGTGGTCCTCTAAAAGTATAGAAAGGGGGTACGTGCATAGTATAGATAATAGGAACCCTAAACCTACGAGGGCGCACACGAGCAAGGGGGTTAGGGTGATAGAGAGTGATCTCCACTTCACCCTCAAAGGTAGCTCGGTGCTCCTCTAATGTCCATATACCACTAGGGATGGGTCTGATCTCTATGCAAGCTAGGTATCGGGCCATCACCTATAAGGGCACAGGGATAAGCAACAACATACACATAATCGAAAGAGAATAAAGGTTTAACATTTTATATGCATGTCAGATATGAAACGATCATATAATCAACTACAGGTCACTACAAAAAAAAACAAGTCAATGACAAGTAAGAATGCACATAATATGCTCACACTCAGGTTATTAATCAAATAACATTTAATTATTTATGTGTGGCATGATGTATGAATGTCCTATCATAAGTCCTATCTTCCATAGAAACTATTTCCCCTTTTTCGGGGCGGCCACCTTGTAACTTCATGTACAATTTATGTACTTGGTACCTTTGCGGGGTACAATTCAATAGAACTCCTTGGAAATGTATTACGCTCAAGTTTAGTAGTGATTCAAAGCGCCGTAACCTCACAGACGTCACGTTCCAACGTAATAATCACATCATCAGTATCCTCACACTGGCCACCTTTCTTTTTATTACACATAAACGTGTCATCAAGCAGGACGTGTTTGGCGCTCCCAGAGGCCCTCCCCAGGTTATAAAAATAACCGTGACAATTTGATCTATCATCCGAACTCCATGCATGAATGCATCACAATTAAGTCTTTGATTGGTATTTAAAATTACTTGATAATATCTACATTATCTCGAAGTAATTAAGACATGTTCCATGAATAAATTCAAGATAAATATAGAGAATACCCAATCAGACATAATCTAGTCATATATTTAGTTTATGACATTCCTTTATGTTGTATTAGGTTTAAATAAAAGTGGTTAACTTAAAAAATGGTATTTGGGCACTTTTTTTCAAAATACTCGAGTAGTTCCAGGAAGACTCGAGTAGTTCATGTTGTTCTGGAAAAAGTTTGCATCAGACAGAATAAAATACTCGAGTGGTTCATTGAAAATCTTGTTTCAGTCAAATCAAAAGACTCGAGTGGTTCATCAAATACTCGAGTTGTTCATCATCCAGAGCACTCGAGTGGTTTATCAAATACAAGGGTATTGGACTAAAATCTGGTGATTCTGCATCAGGAAATACTCGAGTCTTTCCTCAAATACTCGAGCCTTTCATGACAGCAGAAACACTAAAATTGAGTTTTAACATACCATTTTCGATTTTAACCAATTTTAACTCAAACCAATGATCAACAAAGTTCATATAACATATATTAAACATGTTCAAACACTTAGAACACATCAAATTACAGAGATTGCATAGATTCATCAAATTATGCATAAAACTTGAAAAATTAACAACTCAACATACCAAAACACATAACACTCAACAAACTCACATTTTCAGGTTCCAAATAGTTTGCATGCATCAATTATGACTTGCTCAATTCAGTTTTAGAGCATGGATTGGTTTCCAAACCAAATTCCCTATTCAAGCTAAGCCCTTAGAGCCTCTTGATGGCTCTCTAATTAAATTCATGCACTTTAAACTCAATCTAGTGTATATTAAGCTTTCCCCTTACCTCACAGACATGAATCAACAGAAACTTTGGAAAGATTGGCTCCAGAACTCTCAAACCCTTAAGGAGTAACACATGCAGACCATTTTGAGTAGAGCACCAAAATTGAATTGGTTGACATATGAAATGGCAATGAAAATTGGGGAAATTAGTTTCTCTAAACTCTCTGCAACACATACTAACTAAAGAAATAAATTCGAGACTCAATGGGTGCATGAGCTTACCAAAATCGAAGACCAACGTAAGCTCCAGACCTCTGACTCTGTTTTCTGCAGAGTTGAAGAGCTGACTTTCGAGGTTCGGTTCTTCTCACACACACAATCTAACTCAAAATTCTGGTGTCTTTGTGAAGCTCTGGATGTGAGCTTCACAATGGTGTATAATTTGTGTATCAACTCTTAAGAAACTTTATAATTAAACTTTCATTAATCAGGGATTAAAAATTTGGGGTGCTACAAGCATCAATTTCTCATCCGAAGACACTTTATCTTACATCTGTGTCAATGGGGGTAACTAATAACATTGAGTCTGAAGGGGATAATGTGTTCGGGAGTGGATCTAGGTGGTGGTTAGATTTAGGAAAGTTGGGTGATAGGGTATCGAGGGAAATTCTGCCATGGTTAAAGAGTGGTGTCTCTAGAGTGGTGATAGGGTAGATAATGATGTACTTTTCTTTTTGGAGTTCCGAACCTCATGCTCTGGGTTGTAGTATGTTTAGTTTTGATATTAACTCAGAGTCTCATAGAAAATGATGAAAATGGAACTCATTTATTTTAAGCGAATATAAGAATGATGTAACATGTTGTAAATTATGATGCAATATATATATATATATATATATATATATATATGACAAGTATTTTGCTTCCACGCATGTTGAATTTTTTTGTTAGAATTTGAATATTGAATTTCAAATTGAATATTAATTAAATGAAAAATAATTGGTCACTACTTTTGGAATAAATGATTTAAAAAGAGAATATAAATTTGGGTCGTCGCATTTGTGGTATCAGAGCAATGGTTCAAACTCTCAGCCTTGGAATGTGGTCTTACACACTAACCGTTGTGTGTTGTAGTATTATAGAATGAGTAAGAATTAGAATAACAGAATCTAAGTAAGTTTCCCTTGGATTCTGTAGGATTAAGATGGCCGCCAAAAACAACGCCAACATTGCTGAGTCTTTGACCCGCATGGCTGCAGTGTTAGAAAACTTGAATTAGCCACGCCCTCCAAGCAATGGTACCCCGACTGAGTTTCAAGGTCTAGTTTCGTTCCGTAAATGCAAACCCCTAGCTTCTCGGGTGGTCGCTGTCCTGAGCAAGCTCAAAATTGGATCGAGGAGATGGTGAAGATCTTCATAACGCTGACCTGCACGGAGACGCAGAAGGTCACGTTTGCTGCTTATATGCTGAATGAAGAAGCTGCAACTTGGTGGAACCAGACTCGCCAGTTGCTGGATTATGAGCACAGGGAGCTCAATTGGGAAGCTTTCGTGGAGAAATTCCTCGAGAAGTATTTCCCTGATGATCTGAGACTTCAGAAGGAAATGAAATTCATCGACTTGAAGCAAGGCAACCTGTCGGTCGATCAGTACGCCGTGAAATTTGAAGAACTGATGAAATACTCACCGTATTTCCAATACCACCCCGATGAGTACTCAAAGTGCGCAAGATTCGAAAATGGTCTACGATTCGATATCAAGCTGGCTGTAAGTGTGTAGCGAATTCGCAATTATCCTACTTTGGTTAGCACTTTCCGCATCTTTGAGAAGAACAATACTGCAAGGGACGTAGAACGAGGAAACTACGGACCACATCGTCATTCGCAGAAGCATCATCGAGGGAATAAAGGAGGCCCTTACTTATCCGGAGATAAAGACAAAACACTAGTACCAGGAACCGCCAATCCACCAACATTAGGTGATAGATGTAACAAGTGTCAGAACCTTCACCCTGGAAAGGAATGCTGGAAGGAAGAGCCACCAACCTGCTACAACTGTGGGATAGTTGGACACCTCTCCCGTTCTTGCTCGGCACCACCCCGGGGACAACAGAGGACCAGGAAACAAGCAATGGGAAAATGGAAAAGCGTTTATGATGTCTGGAGCTGAAGCGGAGCATGCAGAGAATCTCTGTGTATGGTAATCATTCTTCTTAATGGTTTACCCTGTCGTTTCATGTTTGATTCCGAAGCAATACATTCTTTCATCTCGGAAAGAGTGTGTCAAGCGTTTGCGTTTGTTGTGTCGAATATACCGTTTAGGCTTAGAGTGTACCCCACGAATGCTCCAGCTATATTCATGGATTACATGAATAGAAGTTTTCTGGCTCTAGCTGGATCATTTGTAGTAGTGATGCTATACTCATTTACTCAAAGAGTCCATAAGAACACGCTACCCACCTAAGAATAGTTTTGGAAACCCTTAAGGAAAAGAAATTATATGCCAAACGATCCAAGTGTGAATTTTGGCTTGAGAAAGTCAATTTCTTGGAGCATGTAATTTCAAAAGATAGTGTCGCTGTGGATCCTGCCAAAGTAGAAGTAGTATTGCAGTGGGAACGCCCTAAATCGATGATGGAAGTTAGGAGTTTCTTTGGTTTAGCCGGATGTTATCAAAGGTTTATTGAAGGTTTTCCAAGATAACTCTCCCGTTAACCCGTTTGACCCGGAAAGAGTAACCATTCGCCTGGAACGAGAAGTGTGAAGTTAGTTTCCAAACCTTGAAAGACAGATTAACATCGTCTCCAGTAATAATTTTACCCATTAGAAAGGCTCACCAGATTATCCATCAAAGAGATCGTGCGTTGCGTGGAATTCCATCAAGTATCGTATGCGATCAAGATCCTTGTTTCGTTTCCCGGTTTTGGCAATGTTTGCATCAAGATCTTGGTACGCAATTAAGGATGAGTTTCGCGTATCACCCATAAACGAATGATAAATCGGAAAGAACGATTTAAGCGTTAGAAGATTTTCTTAGAGCATGCGCTCTCGTGTATCAAGGTGGTTGGGATCGTTTGTTGTCGCTTATGGAATTTACCTACAACAACAGCTATCATGCGAGCATAGAGATGGCTCCGTATAAGGCTTTGTATGGAAGGAAGTGTAGAACCCCTCTATGTTGGTTCCAAGTGGGGGAGAACACGCTCGTCGGACCTGAAATTGTGCAAGAAACGACTGAAAAGATCAAAGTAATTCAAGAAAAGATGAAAACTGCACAGAATCGCCAGAAAAGTTACGCCGATAAGCGAAGAACAAAGCTCGAATTTCAAGAAGGCGATCACATATTCTTGCGAGTTGTTCCAACAACCGGTATCGAACGAGTCATGAAGCCTAAGAAGCTGACACCAAAGTTCATCGGCCCGTACCAAATCTTGAAGCGAATCGGTCCCGTTGCTTACCAAATCGTGTTATCACCGCTCCTGTCTAATCTCCATAATGTATTTCACGTTTCTCAACTTCGCAAGTTTATCCAAGATCCGTCTTCGATCGTTCAGCTGCAACAAGATATCATTCCTTTAAAGGAGAACCTAACGTTTGAAGTCGACCCAGTTCGAATAGAAGATCGACGAGTTAAAAAGCTGCGAGGAAAAGAAATACCCTTAGTTAAAGTCCTTTGGGAACGAGGCGGAGTTTCTGAGGCAACCTGGGAATTAGAAAGTCGAATGAGGGAAGAATACCCTCATCTGTTTGTTTGAGTTTGAATTTCGGGGACGAAATTCCTGTAAGGGGGAGGATGTAAGACCCACTGGAATTCCCGGAATTTAATTTGTGAATTATATTAATAAAATATGAATTTTAGATAATTGGTTTTATTATTATTTTAATATTTAAAGGAAAAAGGGTAAAATGGTAATTTTTACTATATTATGGAACTTTATGAAATAAATTGGAAAATATAAAAGTAAATTCAGAAATATGAATTTGGTGAATTTTTAGTAATTTTATCTATTTTAAATAAATAGAAATAGAATTAAAAACATTTTGGAGGGAAAAGGAATAAAATAATATATTTTGAAAATTTAAACGTGATAATCGATTACCATATCGTGGTAATCGATTACCACGACTTCCTGAGAGCAGCTTTAAGGTGGTTTCAATGGATTTTTGTTGGAGAACTAGCAAGTATACTAGATCACAAGTAATAAAGAGTATGTAAATTATCGTTCCACTCGGGGATTGTGAGTTGTTTCCAAATAATTCTCACCAAATGCGTAATTAAAAGAGAAATCTATAAGCTTTTATAATAAAATAAACAAACCAATAAAAGATAAACCAATTAAAAAATAGGGTTTGTGAGACAGATAAAGAAAGGCGTAAGGAACTTGTTTCATTGCAAGACTTATTTAATAATTATGAATCTCTATTTTTCATTAAACCCACAACATCCTAGAGGTAATAAAAACCAGATGTCTCTGTGAATTTATGTTTCTTATTCAATATGAGAACCCTTAATGTCTTAAGCAATTTTGACATATGAATAACCACTAATTAAGCATATTGGAACATTCAAGTCATATAAACCCTAGATGTATGTCTACAAACTAGGCGATTATAAACTTTGGAAGAAAGACCTATTCTAACCTCAGATGTCTCTAGTTGGATTAGAGATTCAGAACAAAACATATAGTGGCCAATTTCATGAATTGGAATTAAAACACAACCAAACAATAGGTTTTGAATGAAAAACATTAATTCATAAATTAAATAAACTCATTCATACAAATCCACCATGTTCCTAACTACAAAGGGTTTTAGTTACACATTATAAAAGAATAGATAGAAGAAATAGAATATGATTCCCTATCATAGACAATAAGGAATTACCTATAACTCTCTCTTCCAATGAAGTGAAGAATATGCAATCTCCCTCTTTCTCTAAAAGCTACTTAACCTAATGCTAAATCCTAGTATATATAGAAAAAGCTAATCCTAAAACGAATCAATCTAAAATTTATCAGAATCCTCAAAAGCAAAATAGATAGGCGCAACTTGCAGGTCCATGCGCTCAGGCACAGCCCACCCACGCCTAGGCGTGGGACCAAAATTCCTCCAGCTCCTCTTCTACGTGCACCACGCGTCCAAGCATGGCATACCTCACGCTTGGGCGTGAGATTCCCTGAGTTTGCCTGAGTTTTTCTTCACTAAATTATGGCTTTTTGCATCCCAAATCTTGACATTTAAACCCCATCTTGGGCCACACTTAAGAACACCATTTCTCTCCATTCTAGCTTAAATCTCCAGGTCTTCAAAGCTCTTTTCCATTCCAAAGCATCAATCATCAAATTAAGCTTCAAATACCTTAAATCAAACCCAAAACGGATCAAAATGTTCAAGGATTCTTAATTACCTAACTTTCCTAAAAACATAACAAAAACCTAATATTTACTCAAGAAACAAGCCAAATATATAGCAAAAGGGAGTTAATTATCTCTTGAAAACATTATATATCAGACCCAAATTAAATCACTCCCCCAAACTTACCATTTTGCATGTCCCAGGAAAAAGTAAAATAAAGATTCTTGAAACACAAAACTATTTCCTTAAATCAACATGTACATACCTAATCTAAGACCCCATACTCATGAATGACTCTTACACCTTTCTTCACAAGCAATAACTTTCATCAAAAACTGGTTAGAAAAACAAACTCCAAAAGAACCAGAAACTAGTGAACAATCTCAACCTCTTTGTGTATATCTCTCTCATGTGTATTAGGGGTTATAACAATGCTCTCAAGTTCTTCAATGACAATGTGTTACCATATGCTTGACCATAGATCCAAATCTCCACTTAAATTATTGAATACATGCAAAAATCAAAAGGTCTTTATTTTGGTTGTAATGAGGTCATGGCTACAAGTATAAGGTGGGATAAAAAGAAAGAAGGGATAAAGCAAAGGGCTAAACTTGCCAAAATATTTACAAAAACAAGCTTCCCTCAAAAACCATGAATGAGCAATGAATACAATAAAGACTCACTCACTTCGGGAACATTTTATTCTTCTTTTCTTTTTCAATTTTTCCTTCTATCCTCTTCCTTTTCATTTATTTTTTTTCAATTTTTTTCACTTTTTTCACTTGGAAGAGAAATAGAACTCATAACACTTTTCACCAGTTTTCACTTTTCTTGAGAGTCATTCCTCTCAATTGCTCATTCAAAATTCTCATGGTACTCACAATATATATATAAAAGGGTACCAAAGAAAAATCATAATTTCTTAATAAGGCCCAAAATGGACAACTAAGGGAATATATAATCAATTCAAATCATCTGAAGGCCACAAAACACAATCATAAGTGCCTTAATCATCTTAATGCATGCAAACAATTATCAATCTCAAAATGGTCACCGATCAAGTTCTAGATAACAAAATCAAAGTGGACACACTCATGAAAGAAAAAGGGGTTTAAATCACAAAATAAAATCAATATAAGTCACATACCCCTGTCAAGTGTATAGGCTCAAAATCTCATAGGCTAAAAGTCAATTCACTAATAACTTGTTCCAAAACAGTTTATAAAAATAATCAGTTCTCAACAAAAATTACTACTCAATCCAAAACAGTGTGCGCGCTAAAGTTAATGAGCCCATTCTTAGATCAAGTGTTTCCATGTATCATTAAGAACGGTCACAAGTCTTATGTCAAGAATAATCATCTACCATTACACCAAGACACAAACCAACAAAAAAAAATATGGGGAAACAATTCAAGTCTGAAAAATCAATTTTTATTTTGTCTCCTCCCCCAAACTTAGAGGTTGACTTGTCCTCAAGCAAACTAATCTAGCCTAAACTACAAAATAAAAATTAAAACTAAAAAGGGTCCAAAATTACTTCCCTATCACATATGCGTAACATTCACCACCAAGGGAGAGGTTGATGGTCCCTCAAACTTATGTACCTGCAGGTCAAAGGACTAGGTGTATCCCTATCACATCAGCACCTCTCAGGGGGATATCATCAACTCCACCTCGCTACAATGTAATATATATATATATATACCAGATGCAATAATAAAACCAAACTAGAAAAATCACACACATGCGAATAAAGAAAAGAAAAACCCTAGAAACGAACTGTTTTTACATCATAATTTTTACATCTAAAAAAGAAAAATAAAAATACAAAAGTCTGATAGAAAGGCTGGAAACAAATGGTCCAATACATAATCCAGAAAATCATAAAATCATAAAATCAGAAAGAACACCCTCATCACTGCTCATCCTCCTATGCTGATGATGTATCTAACAATCCAAAATCTTTATGTGTAAACACAGGCACATTAAAGGCATAACCCTGAGTATCACCTGCCTCGCATAAATGCATCCCCTCTACGTATGCTTCCTCCAGCCACTCTCTTCCCTTTTGACATCTTGTTTCTCTCTCAGACAATATATCAAACACTTGGTGTACACTCTAAAATAAACAAAATCTAGCACAATGAACACTAGCTCTCAACCCCCCAACTAATCTAAACCAGTCCAGAGTGCAATGGAGTAGAGAGAATGAGTGTTCTTACCCAATAACCCAGCAAAATTCGTGCGCCTTGAACCCTAGAGAGAGAAACCGAATTGATAGGGAGAGAGGGGAATGAGTCTTGCATGCGCAATATGGTAGCACCAAAGGGAGAGGGACTCTTAAAACTTGAAGAATGTGGAAGGAATTGAGTGATTTGATGAAGATTTAAGTGAAATTTGATGAATTAGGGTGAAAGAGGGGTTAGGGTTCTTGAAGGGAATTGGGAAATTTAAGGAGGGGAATGAAAGAATGGGGGTGAAACCCCCTGGGCGTGGGCCCCTCAACATGCTGCGTGCACCTAGGAGCACCAGGTTCGACACCTAGGCGCCTTCGTCCCTGTGAAACCCCCTAAAATTTTGAATTCTTTTTCACTTTTCACCCCCTTTTCTGGACATTCGACCCCGCCATGCCTGGGCGTGAGGTTGCCACGCTTGAGCGTGACTATCAGAATTTCCTTTTCAATTTTTTATAATTTTTTTTTTCATAATAAAATAAAAGGGAAACTAAAAACAAACAAAATAAAAATTAAAAACTACCTAAAAACTAAAAAAAAGAGGGATCTACCTAAAAATAAAGTTGAATACAGAGAGTTAAGAAACTTCCCTTTGTAGCACATGATTTTCGCTTGATGCACCATGGACGTGTTAGATCTAGTGTGCATGTGCATGTGCATGTGCATGTGGAGATTGTTAGATCTATTATGCAAGTACATAGTTTTTGTAACGTCCCAAATTTAATTCCTAGTATATTTGATGATGGGTCAAGCTTAGAGTGAAGGAAATAATGATATTGAGTTAAAAATAGTGGATTGAAGGCTTGTTTTAGGATTAATAACATATGATATTAAGAAATTTAAAAATAAAAGATTTACAACTCTAAACACAAATTCCACCGTTGGATATGAATTAGGATAGGTGAGGAAGCCTGCTTTAAAATTTGAGCAAGATCCGACGGATAACGAAGAAGTTATGGCAGTTTGAAATGCCAAGAAAAGAAAACAAAACCAGACTACTCGAGTAGTGCCAAACTAATCGATTAGTACACTAACTAATCGATTAGTTCACTGACTAATCGAGTAGTTGGTGGAAACAGCAAGTCATGATTTCCTGAACTACTCGAGTAGTGCTTGGACTACTCGAGTAGTCTGTCCAGTTTCAGAAAAAGATAAAACGTGATTGGGGGTCTTCTTCCTCATTCATCCCTTTGTCTTTCTCTCTCTAGGGCACGAAGCTCTCTCTTCTCTCTCTCTAATTTCATCCTCAAATCATTCCTTAGATCCATAATAAACCACTAGAAATCAATCCTCATCACATTTAAACACTCAATCTTGCATCAATCTCTCCTATTGTTCTCTCTCACGCCATGGGTATGAGTTAGGGTTCAAGAGCTCCATCACCCACTCTTGATTTCCACCATATCAAGCTTAAAGTAAGTGAGATTCAAGCCTTCCTCCTCATTTTCTTCATGTTATACGAATTTCCCCCATAGTCTCTAACTAATTTTATTTCTTTTGTTTCATGATCCACTTTCTCTCTCCTCCATCCATGGTGGTTTTTGATTCTAAGCCATGGAAGCTCCAATTTTCTTGAGTTTTGGGCATGACCCATGACATGAATGTTAATCTTTTCTTGTTATGGCTCTTATATTAGGCTCCTCCCTCTTCCTTTGGATTCTAGCTCATTTGGTGGCAAGATTTTCAAGCTTAGAGCAAGTAAAATCACCTTATCTCCAAGTGTTTGAGGTAAGGGGGTGGATATTGTGAGCATTGCCTTGTTCTAGAGAGTTGGTTCTAATTAGTATATAATGATTTGTTAGGGTTATGTGTTAGGGGAGAAAATTAGATTATAAAACCCTAGGTTATTGAATATAAAATTCTAATTAATTAAATATGCATGATGATTGGATGTTAAGACTAGGAAAAGGAAACCCAATAACTTGAGAATGAATTATTTGATAAATGAAATTTGGTTAATGATTAGAATGAAGTACAAGAAGAATTGGGTAATATGATAGTGAAGATGATATGAATGATTTCTATGACTATGGATTTTAATTGTCAAGTTTTGTATAAAATGATAATTGACTGATGTTGCAAATATATGTAGGTATTATGGAGTAAATTGATGTAGAAGAAAATGGAATGGAAACGATTATATGTGATGAATGTGCGTATTTGTATCTAAATGCTAAATGAGTATAAATGTTAAGTGTTAATGATTGTAAACTAAGGTCATGGCTTATGAATTGAATTTGGGGAATATAGGAAAAGGAAGTAAAATGATTATGTGTTGATTATGGTTAGTTGTGACTAAATGTGTTATGATTGATTGAACAAGAAAATGACTAATCCTTGGCCTCTGAATTGAGGCGACGATTAATGGAAAGATTAATAATTGATATAGGGAATGAATATGGATAAAGAAATGAATGGGAAATGTGTGTAGGTGTATTTGTGATTGTATGTGCTAAGTTGTTTGCGTAAGATGATGAAAGTATGATTTGGCCTCTGATGTGAGGTAATGTGAAATGAAAATGTAAGAAGTGCGTTGGCCTCTGATCTGAGGTGACGATTTATGGAAAGTGATGATTAGGCTGACCTCTGATATGAGGGGCACAAAATGAATTAAAGTATTAGAGTGTTGACCTCTGACCTGAGGGACACAAGATGAAATGAATGTTAATGAGTGTTGACCTCTGACCTGAGGGACACCGGATGAATTAAAATGAAAGTGTGTGTTGACCTCTGACCTGAGGGACACAAAAGGAAATGAATGAATGGGTGTTGACCTCTGACCTGAGGGACACCAAATGAATTAAAGTGAATGGGTGTTGACCTCTGACCTAAGGGACACCGGGTGAAATGTGTATTGGTGTGTTGACCTCTGACCTGAGAGACACACCGTGAATTAAGAAATTGAAGTGTTGACCTCTGACCTGAGGGACACATAATTGAAATAAGGAAAAGAATGTGGGCCTCTGTTTTGAGGTGATAAATGTGTTGAATAAAAATTGTACATTGGTCTCTGTTTTGAGGTGATGTACCGAAATAAAGTAATTATGTGACAAGAATAGAAAGTAATGGGAATGAATGTTGGAATGAATAATGAAAATGGAAATTTGGAATGAATAACGAATATGGAAATAATGAAATGAGTATAGTGTAGGATTCTCATGTTTTGATGCTAACAATCTCTCTCCAAGCAACAACATTGGCAACAAGCAAGCTACAGCACATGAAGATTAGAATTAGGATTTTTATTAATTCTATTTCAATGTAATCTTTATTTTATGCAATGCATCTCATTGGTGTGGGTAGCTTAGGTGATTTTAAGAATATTTAAATAATGTTTGATTAAGAGTGAAGATACTTTAAATCTTGATTAAATAGCTCTATTAAAAGTTTTGTGAAAATCCTTTTAGAAAAACCTTGTTTTTATTCAGACTCTGATCAGTTTACTCGAGTAATGAGTATTGGATCACTCGAGTAATTTATGTCATGACAGGTTAATCGAGTAATGGTTTACACATCACTCGAGTAACTTAATCTGACATGTTTTAATCGAGTGAAGTTATATGGTTTACCCGAGTAATTCAATCAGTGTTTGGAAAATTATAAAAGGACTTAATTTTCTCTTTCACAATATACACATTCATTCTTACAATTTTCTATACATTTTTTAAAAGCAAATTCAAGAGCTATTTTTACATCTTTCAAGAGCTATCAAGATTCAACAAGAAACTTTTCATTCTTCACTCTATTTCTCTCATTGTTCAAATATTCTTGAGATCTTAGTTTTTGTTCTTAGTGGTTGTTGAAGATTTGCAATTTGTGATTGCATCATTGAAGTTTCAACACAAGTGAAGAATCTCACAAGGAAGACTTTGAGGATCAAATCAAAGCAAGAAAAGAGGATTGGTTGGAAGCATCTTCAATCAATTAGCAAGAAAATCTAGAATTTTCAAAAGGGGTAGATTAGATCAAAGTGTTTTGTACACACTTTGAGTTGGGTTTTAAGATAGGAGAACTAAGAATCTAGTTGCATCTTAAAACATTGTAAAAATCTACAGTTGAAGATTTCTAGTGAAGAATCTCTCTTGATTCAAGAGGGGACTGGAGTAGCTTTCAAGTGGGTGAAAGTGAACCAGGATAAATCCTTGTGTCTCTTTTATTTTCATTCCTTGTATTGCATTAATTCATTAACAATTGCATTTTTAGGTTAGAATTGGGAGTTTTTCAATTCTACTCAATTGATCTAAAATTGTATGTTAATATTACTTGAAATTGATCATATTAATCATTCATAATTTGTTGAATCATCATAGCATTGTAATTCTTGAAGAACTTCATTGAAAACTGAGTTTTAATTGAATTTTACCCAGTTTACTCGAGTAAAGTTCTTGTCACTCGAGTAATCTGCTTTCAGTTTATAAACAATACTCGAGTAGGTTTTATGTTACTCGAGTGATTTAAAAATAGCTTTCGTAATACTCGAGTGATTTGCTGAATACTCGAGTGAAATTATTTTTGCTTTCGTATTACTCGAGTGAAGACTTGAGTTACTCGAGTAATCTGACTTGAATTTTTTAAGAAAACTTATTTTCATAAAACCATTCTCTTAGGCGGACGAAAAATCTGTAATAAGGCTTCAATATTCTATTCACCCCCCCTCTAGACTATATTGAGCCGCTTGTTGGTTTCCAACAAGTGGTATCAGAGCTCGGACGAAAAATCCGAGCCTTAAAAAGCTTTTTCGAAAAGATCCGTTTTACTTGGAAATCATGGGCTCAATTTCAAATCCTTTTGGTGGTGAAGGAGCTTCCATTAACCGCCCCCACTATTTAATGGTGAGGGATACGCTTATTGGAAGGTCCGAATGAAAATTTTTATACAAGCCATAGATATGGAAATTTGGAACGCCATAGAGAATGGACCTTTTGTTCCACAAACTAGAGTAAATGATGTTGTTTCTATAAAACCAAAATCGAGTTGGAACGATGATGATAAGAAGAAAGTTCAATTTGATTTAAAAGCAAAAAATATCATCACGTCCGCTCTTTCTTATGATGAGTTCTTTCGAGTATCTCAATGTGTTGATGCTAAACAAATGTGGGACACATTATAAGTCACACATGAGGGCACTTCGGAGGTTAGAAGGGCTAGGCTAAATACGCTCATGCATGAATATGAACTCTTTCGTATGTTACCTAATGAAAATATAGGTGACATGCAAAAGCGTTTCACACATATTATAAATCATCTTTCTGCTCTTGGTAAAGTACTTACAAATGGTGAAGTTGTTAATAAGGTTTTGAGATGTCTTAGCAGGGAATGGCAACCTAAGGTGACGGCCATCATGGAAGCTAAGGATCTAGATGAAATTGATTTAGCAACTCTATTCGGAAAGCTTCAAGAGCATGAAATGGAGCTTGGGAGGTTATCCATGAATGAAGATGCCGATAGAAAGAAAAAGGGAATAGCTCTCAAATCTACTTCAAAATCCCTTAAGGCGCAAGAGGAAAACTCTCAAATGGATGACTCGGACTCCGACATAGATGATGAGACTCTTGGCTTGTTAGTCAAAAAGCTTGGAAGATTCCTTAAGAAAAAGGGTAACTTGAATAGAAATAGACCAAGAGATTCTAAGGATACTCAATCAAGGAACAAGATTAACAAAGATAATATCAAGTGTCATGGGTGTGGGAAGCTTGGTCACTATAGATCAAATTGTCCAACTAACTCTAAGAAGTCGGAAGGTGACAATT
The DNA here is from genome assembly GCA_037953625.1 of Crotalaria pallida. Taxonomy (NCBI): domain Eukaryota; kingdom Viridiplantae; phylum Streptophyta; class Magnoliopsida; order Fabales; family Fabaceae; genus Crotalaria; species Crotalaria pallida. Next base: position 125,279,846 of record CM075653.1, on the reverse strand, counting down.
GGAAGCCCAACTCTTCTAAAGGCAAAAGGGCTTATATAGTGTGGGATGAACCGGAAAATCAATCCTCCTCTAGCTCATCGGAAGATGAAGAACTTGCAAATCTTTGTTTGATGGCGAAACTTGATGAAGAAGCATCCTCAAGCATGAAATCAAGTGAAAACGTCAATGAGGTAGATTATCTCTCCGATGCTAGCTCTAGTTCTAATTCCCCCTCTTTTAATGAATTGTACAATGTGTATCTAGAGATGCATAAAGAGTTGAAGAAACTTGCTAAAATAAATGTTGAAAGAAAGAATTTCATTATGAAGCAACATGAAAAGATTTTGGAACTTCAAAACTCTTTAGAAGAGCTTAAGCTTCAAAATGAAACACTTGAACTCATTTATGCAAACTCTACATGCAATTGTGAATTGAAAACAAATGAGACTCCATCTTGTGAAAATTGCAAATCCTTAGAAAAAGAAGTTTTCAATTTAAATGATCGGATTGCAAGGCTCATGAAAGGAGATACATGTTTAGATCATTTGCTTTCAACTCAAAGGAACAATAGTAATAGATCTGGACTTGGCTATACCAAACCCAAAAATCAACATTTTCATAAAGTTGGAACTTTCTCTAAGATCAATTTTTCAAAAACTCCAACTTGTCATTATTGTGGGATTTTTGGGCATACCACAAATAAATGCAATATTAAAAGGTTTGGTATACCAAGTGGAAAGTATATTTGGATTGTTAAGGGGACTTCACCCCATGCTAACATCAAAGGACCCAAGACAACTTGGGTACCTAAGACAACCAAATGATTTTGTTTGTTGTAGGTGTGTCTTCGAACCAAGGAACGTAGATGGTACTTGGATAGTGGGTGTTCGAGACATATGACAGGAGACAAAACGCACTTCATTCAACTTACTTCAAAAAGTGGTGGTCACGTGACTTACGGCGACAACAACAAGGGCAAAATTCTAGGAGTTGGTAAGATTGGTAACGTATCTAACCTTGTCATTGATAATGTCCTATACGTAGAAGGCTTAGAACACAACTTGCTTTATTTGTATGTGTGTTACTTGCTAAATGCTAAGTGTTTCTATGTGTTTGTGCATGAAAAATGATTTTTGCTTGAAAAATTGAAATTTTTGTAATTCTGGACAGTTCACTCGAGTACCAGATATTTCACTCAAGTAATTTTAAAATCTCTTTCGTATTACTCGAGTGATTCTGTCTGTCACTCGATTAATTTTAAAATGACTTTCGTATTACTCGATTAGTTCATTCATCACTCGAGTAAAAACTTTTTAACTTTCGACATACTCGAGTAACATTTCTTTTTCACTCGATTACTGCTCGAATACTCGAGTGACGCATGAACATTACTCGAGTAACTTACGTGATTTTAAAAACTGAACTGTAGTCATCTGCTTCATTTTTCTCGCATTTTCTCATACGGGTTTCGACATTCTCTCTTCTCTCTCATACGGTTCTTCATCAAATCATCATTTTCAGCCACAAAAACTCACAAATCATACAAATTTCTTCCATATTTCATCATTATATCATCATTTCTACTCATTTCACGCATCATTTTCACCTCTTATATTCAAAATCCGAAAAACCCCAAACCAAAACCCTAACCCCAAAACCGAATCAATGTCTTCTTCCTCACAAATTCAACCTCCTCGCAAGAAAGCTAAGCAGGGCGCAGGTCGTAACGATCCCTGGTTTTCTGGAATTAACCGAGACTTGCGGGAACCAAAATTTATCAATCGCTCTTTTGGTCTTACAAGGTATGTTCAGTTTGCTTGGTTGCATAAGGAGCAATTTCAGTTTGTAGAGGATTTAGAATTTTAGAATTTGAAGAGGTTTTTAGAATTTGAGACTCATTATTACCCTAGGCTTGTCAGACAATTTTATCAGAATTTTACTAAGCTAGATGGTGAGTATCAAACAATGGTTAGAGGACATCATTTTGTTATCAAGCCTGAAGATTTGACAATGATGTTTGGTTTAGAAAACAAGGGAACTTATATTGGTGATGCTGAATCTCTGGATTTGAATGTGGATGCTAATAAGATTTATACTGATTTGATGCGTACTGGTGAATCTTGGGGTGATAGGACTACTAGATCTGTATCACCTTTGCATGCTGTGGATAGAGTGCTCATGTACATTGTCTCTTATTGTTTGATTCCGAAATGCAATCAAAATTATGCACAATTGCAAGATGATGATCTTATTTTGTTTCATGGGATCAAAAAGAGATATGAGATGAATTGGAATAAAATGTTTTTAGCTCGTATGGAATCTGCTGCTCAATCTCCTCCTACCCAATTCTTGCCATATTCTATGCATGTTACCAAGATCATGAGGTATTATCGTGTTCCAATCCCTGATGATGAGCCAGCTAAAAAGGAAAAGAAAAATAACTGGTGTCTTAATGAGTCACACATTAGTTATATGAAAATTGCTTGGCATAGGGAGAGTCGCACTTGGTTATGGAAATCACAGATTAAGGAAATGGCTGAAGCTGCAAAGGCTGCAAAAGCTTCAGGTTCTAGGAAAAGGAATTTACTTGGTGATAGGACTGGTGCATCTTCTCCTGTTCCTCCTCCTTCTACTGATCCGATGGATACCGATCGCGTTGAGGACTCTATTGATTTTGACAATCTTGGTACTCCATTTGATGCACAGGCTGCTCACGAGTCATTGGTTGAGCACATCAATGCTCAATTCGCTCAGTTGGAGATGAGACAGGATGTGAAGAATATTGCCATGGAGCATCGTTTGATGGATTATATGTCTGGCCTCTTTTCTCACCATTTCCCTCATCCTCCGCCTGAATCCTAGACCTGTGGATGCTGATGATGTTTGATGCTGATGATGTGTGATGCTGATGTTGATTTCTGTTTCATGTTTTATATGCATATTTCTGACTATGTTCTGTTTGTGTTTATGTTTTGTGTTTATGACTCTGTTGCTATTAGCTTGGTTAGTTTTGTTTGCTTATCTGTTATGGTTGCTATATATTTTGTTTTACACTATGATTTGCTGCGTAGTGTGATACTCTGATATTATGGATTATGGTGCTATATTCATTATGTGTTTATATTCGTTGTGGCTCTATTGTGGTTTATTTTGGTATTGTCTTTATTGTTATATATTTTTTTTATACCATTGTGAACTACTTACCTTCCACTTTTGGCAAAGGACTTTTCTCACATTTCTTATCTTTTTAATGATGCCAAAAGGGGGAGAATATTTTGTTGATGTTGTTCTTGTAGGTTAAGTTTTATTATATTTTTTCTAAGTGTCTTACATTTAGGGGGAGTATGTTAAAACTTAGTGCTTAATTGAAAAAGAGGTTTGTCATCATCAAAAAGGGGGAGTTTGTAGGATTCTCATGTTTTGATGCTAACAATCTCTCTCCAAGCAACAACATTGGCAACAAGCAAGCTACAGCACATGAAGATTAGAATTAGGATTTTTATTAATTCTATTTCAATGTAATCTTTATTTTATGCAATGCATCTCATTGGTGTGGGTAGCTTAGGTGATTTTAAGAATATTTAAATAATGTTTGATTAAGAGTGAAGATACTTTAAATCTTGATTAAATAGCTCTATTAAAAGTTTTGTGAAAATCCTTTTAGAAAAACCTTGTTTTTATTCTGACTCTGATCAGTTTACTCGAGTAATGAGTATTGGATCACTCGAGTAATTTATGTCATGACAGGTTAATCGAGTAATGGTTTACACATCACTCGAGTAACTTAATCTGACATGTTTTAATCGAGTGAAGTTATATGGTTTACTCGAGTAATTCAATCAGTGTTTGGAAAATTATAAAAGGACTTAATTTTCTCTTTCACAATATACACATTCATTCTTACAATTTTCTATACATTTTTTAAAAGCAAATTCAAGAGCTATTTTTACATCTTTCAAGAGCTATCAAGATTCAACAAGAAACTTTTCATTCTTCACTCTATTTCTCTCATTGTTCAAATATTCTTGAGATCTTAGTTTTTGTTCTTAGTGGTTGTTGAAGATTTGCAATTTGTGATTGCATCATTGAAGTTTCAACACAAGTGAAGAATCTCACAAGGAAGACTTTGAGGATCAAATCAAAGCAAGAAAAGAGGATTGGTTGGAAGCATCTTCAATCAATTAGCAAGGAAATCTAGAATTTTCAAAAGGGGTAGATTAGATCAAAGTATTTGGTACACACTTTGAGTTGGGTTTTAAGATAGGAGAACTAAGAATCTAGTTGCATCTTAAAACATTGTAAAAATCTACAGTTGAAGATTTCTAGTGAAGAATCTCTCTTGATTCAAGAGGGGACTGGAGTAGCTTTCAAGTGGGTGAAAGTGAACCAGGATAAATCCTTGTGTCTCTTTTATTTTCATTCCTTGTATTGCATTAATTCATTAACAATTGCATTTTTAGGTTAGAATTGGGAGTTTTTCAATTCTACTCAATTGATCTAAAATTGTATGTTAATATTACTTGAAATTGATCATATTAATCATTCATAATTTGTTGAATCATCATAGCATTGTAATTCTTGAAGAACTTCATTGAAAACTGAGTTTTAATTGAATTTTACCCAGTTTACTCGAGTAAAGTTCTTGTCACTCGAGTAATCTGCTTTCAGTTTATAAACAATACTCGAGTAGGTTTTATGTTACTCGAGTGATTTAAAAATAGCTTTCGTAATACTCGAGTGATTTGCTGAATACTCGAGTGAAATTATTTTTGCTTTCGTATTACTCGAGTGAAGACTTGAGTTACTCGAGTAATCTGACTTGAATTTTTTACGAAAACTTATTTTCATAAAACCATTCTCTTAGGCGGACGAAAAATCTGTAATAAGGCTTCAATATTCTATTCACCCCCCCTCTAGACTGTATTGAGCCGCTTGTTGGTTTCCAACATATAGTGTGCAATATGTGAATATATGCTTATTTGCTAATTGTGTTTGACCTAGTGGGTTGTTATGTCTAGTTAGAAACTGCTTTCTATTTCATGTGCAAAGCTCACTCCCTTACATTTTTCAGGTACGGAGATTGAGTTGGCACAGCCCCCGGCCGAGCAGGAGTACTTTCCCTTACAGGGAGAGTAGGGTGTAATGGGTTTAGAGTATAGTATGGACCTAAGCCTCTTATCTTATTTTGATGTAAATTTAATATGCACATTTTAAATGACGCTTAGGATGTTTTGTTTTGGCAAAGTTATATGTTTTGATTACGACACTCAAACTTATTTTTTTTCCGCTGAAAACTCTGAATATTTGATTATCTTATGCACTCTGATATATTTGGAGCCCATAGGGCCTTGTTATGAATTAGATATATATATTCTGAAGCCCTGCTGGCTACTTGATGTTTAATTGAAATTATTTATCACAGGTTAAATTTTGGAAAAGTCCTAAAATCAAACAAAACTCCGTCCGTTTGACGGGTGATTTTTATCAGATTAAAATGAAATTTCAAATTCATATTTTTAATAGCGGGGTTTTAAGGGTAAAAATCATAGGGTGTTACAGTTTTGATAATGACAATGTTTTGAAGAAGCTCAACCATGAAGAAGATCAACAAGTGACAAAGAACAAAAAACAACTATGATGAAGAGAGAGCAAGCTCAAGGACTTCAAAGTTTATATTGTTTATATCTTTTATTTTGAGTCTTAGAGTTTTGGGTAGAGTTTTTAGAGGGTAGTGAATCTCTATCAAGTGAATAATCATATTATATCTTGAGTATTTCACTTAACCTAAATCAATAGGTGGCTTAAAAGTTTTTTTTAAGAAAAGGTTTAATTTTGAGAAAACAAGTTTTTAATTGATTTTTACAGTGTTTAATCAATTAACAAGGTTGATTAATCGATTAAGAGGAATTTGCATCAGGTCTTAATCGATTACCATAAGTGATTAATCGATTAACATAAAATCAACGGTGTTTAATCGATTAGCTCTGTGTCTTAATCGATTAACACGAACAATTATGTGTTTTAAATCAGTTTTTCACTTCTCAAAATCAGTTTTAATGTTTTCCAAACTTTTGGGTATTCTATATAAACCTTTTCCTAATCATTGCGAGCAACTAACTTCAGTTTTACATCATTCTAGAAATGATTGAAAGTCACACTATTCTCTCTCACTTTTACAAAGATCAAAGTTCTTATTTTTATATCTTTGATCAAGAAGCTTTTGAATCTCAAGTTTAATTGTTCATATTTCTTGAAGGAGATTCAAATAGGATTTTGTTTTTCATTGAGTTTTAATCATTGCAAGAGGCAAACTATCTACAACAAGAAGAAGTCTTGGTGGTGTTCATCAAGCAAATTGAAGTGGAAGCCTTGGTGGTGTTCATCAAGCATTTGGAAGTCTTGTTGTGTTAACAAGCATGTGGAAGTCTGGTTGTGAGGAATCAACAAGCAAGTGGAAGTCTTGTTGTGGGGTATTAACAAGCAAGAGAAGATGTTAGATTAGAATGTCAATAGGATTGCAAGACAAGAGAAGGGTTATCTCTTGGAGGCTATCAAGAAGGGTGTCTTGAGAGGCGGATTACTTGTAATTTGAGAATTCTAATTCCTTAGTGAAATCTCTCTTGTGAAGAGGGGACTGGATGTAATCGATTATTAAAACCAAGGTAATCGATTATTGACTTTCTGTGAAAAATAGTGAAATTCATTTTAATAAAGTAATCGATTATAAAAACAAGGTAATCGATTATCTACTCCCTGTGAGGAAGGTAATCGACTATTTAAAATGTAGTCGATTAGATTTTAATTAAAATTCCCAGGTCACAACTCAAAGCTTGGTAATCGATTATCCCAGGAAAAGTAATCGATTATTTCTGCTAATTTTCATAAAAAATGATTTTCTAAAGTAGAGTATGTAACCATAGGTTTTCAGAAATAATTTTCAATTAAAAACTATAAAACAATCTTAAAACAATTTTGTGAAAAGCTCTTTTTCTCTTCTCCTTAGAACTGAATAAGCTATTTAGCCATAAACACTTGTAATAAAAATTCTTCATTATCTTACAAATTTCCTATAGGTAAAAGTTATACTAATCTTGAACTTGAGAGTTTGAGCCTTGAGCCTTGAAACTTGAACTTGTAACTTGATGCTTGAAGCTTGACGCTTGAAACTTGGAATACGTTTGTATCATCAAAACAATCTTCTTCTAGAGATTTTCTAGCATTGACTCTTTACGTCCTTTAGGGCAAGCTTGATTTCCAACAGTTCTTTGCCATCATCCAAGGACCAAAATGGCCTGGATTTTGCTCACTCAAATTTATCTCCTTATCCACAATTTCCTCCTTCTGTTGTGGAATTATCGCCGACGATCCTTTGGAGATAGGATTCTGATTTGTAACTTGTTCCTGGCTAACCCTAGCTGCCACCTTCGTGAGAGCAAGCTCCTCCCCCATTGATTCTGTAGCTGTGGATTCATAGTAACATGGTGGCTCTCTGGGCAGTTATTTAATCCATGGTCATATTTCCCACACTTAAAGCAAATTAAATGCAATCCCTCATATTCCAAGTTCACTTCAATTCCCAGAACTTTAATTTTAGGAACAAGCTTTTTCATGAGATCTCAAGTTCAATACAGATACGTGCGAAGTGTCCTTTTGAATGAATAGAGGTAAGATGGTCAATTTTGAGCATGGTTCCAAGTTTACTTCCCACCCGGGTTAAGAACTGCGGGTTGTACAGTTCTATGCTTAGACGGGGAATACGAACCCAGCAAACAATCTTTCTTATTTTGTGGATCTCATTCATAAAAAATGGCCTCCAGCATTGCACAATGAGATAATAGTTTGCCACTTTCCATGGACTCTTATAGAGAGAAAACTTGTAATCCTCTTCAGCAGTGAAGTGAACCAGTGAATAGCCATAAGGCATCTCAATAACTTTTATTGTGCCATGTTTAGCCCACTTCCTTTGTAGATTATTCTCCAGGATTCTGGTCGAAATCCTTTTATCAAGTAGCTGTACCATCAATGAACCTCTCCAGGGGTGTACACCAAGTCTCAAACTCTTCTTTGGTGACTTCTATCGTAGGACAAGGGTCAAACTCACTATCATCAGAGATCTCCTCTTTATCAGTAGCATACCATGAGTTTTCAGGCAAAGTCTCATCATCCATGACATACTCATATGTGGAAGGATTTCCAATAGATTTCAAAAGAGACGTGAGATAGGCACCAGAGCCAACACCAGTTTGGATATTATGGTTCACGTCTCCTTCATGCATGCTTTTAGAGATTTCATCATCCTCTGTCGCTGTTTTGACTTTTTTGTATATTAAATTCCATGGACTATACTAACCAGATTAAGGTTTTTTTTTCTAGTTACAATAGAAAGATAAAAGAAAAACAATAAGAGGATGACGTTGATGGATAACACCCAAAAAATCGCTAAACAATAAAAGCAAATAACCTTTGTTGACGTGTCGCAAGCTTAGCACTTGTGTTCTGGACAATAATGACCTCTTTAATCCACCTCGAAAACAAAGTCAATGCTCAAATTTCCATCACTTGTGATCATCTCATTTCTCCAACGCCACGACCACCAAACGGTAGAGTGGAAGGTGTTTGCATGCTCATCTCAAGCAAACCAACAAATCCAAAAAGTGTGATCAGTGTTAAAGAAATCAATTTTATTATGATTAATATGTCAGATTAGTCCTTGACTTTGTAAGTATCGGTCAAGTTAGTCTATAACTTTATCGAAATAGCAATATAGTCCATGTGATAGGAGAACGTCGATCAAGTTAATCCTTGCTGTCACTATGGCAGTGATGTATTTGTTTTAAATGGGATAAAGATAGGGACGTATGTGAATTAAAATGAAATCTCAAGGACTAAATTGTTATTTCGATAAAGTCGGGACTAACTTGACCGATGCTTACAAAGTTAGGGACCAGCTAATATGACATATTACTCATTTTATTACACATTCCTAGCCTCATCCAAATCTCCAAAGAGTGAAGATAATCTCAGAGTGTGAAGGATTGTCTCTTCCATGGCTGAACAACGATGGCATTGAGCTGAAGTCGTCATGTGTCTCCTAACCGCAAGCTATTAGTTGGAAGGACCTCCTGTCCTATAAGTCAAAACAAGAGCTGCACTTTTTTATGAGTGTTGGCCGGTTTGCCAAATCCAGTTAAAGTAATTAAATGCAACATTCCACTGTTTAGAGTTCCAGTCGAGCCAATTATAGCTTTTATTGCACTCTAAAGACCGCTAACATCGCCACTCCAAACGATAGCGTCCTCAATGCCACGAGACAAAGAGATATGAACCACACGAACGTATTATTGAAGAATGAGGAAAGCAGTGTTTCAATATGTGAAAATGTAGTCGTAAGCACTAACGTTTGTTTTCAATAATGTAAGAGCATATATATCATTAGTTAAGCCTCACCCTTCTATAAATAGGTTTGTTTACCAAGAAAAGAGGAAGAGCGAAAACTAGCATAAGTGAAGTCTCTCATGTTATGAGACTCGTGTGTTGAGCATGTTGAGATTGAGTTAATACTCCGGAGCCTCTTATTATCATCTATATTCGTATTCTCTATCTATATGTATAAAAATATCCAGAAATAAAATAAAATCATTTTATGATTTCAAAATCTTTATCTTACAAAGAAGCCATATATTAAGAAAAACATCAGAGATTAACAGCAAGAAGGCGTTGTGGGTCATTTTCAGCAAGATTACTTAGAAAGAACCTAAAATTCAAGTATGAACCTTCAAATTTCTACTATTTAAAATGTCTATAGAAGAAACTTTTGATTTCTATAAGAATGAAAAAGATTATAATAATTCAATTGAATGGTTCGTTGCTAGATACGTTTTAAAAAAAATACATACAAAGAGAAGAATTAATCTCATAGAAGGAGAAAACCTAAAGTTCAAAAGGAGTAAATTAGAGGGCATAACCAAAATGTTTAAAGGATAGGAATTTGAGGATATTATTTATCATGGAAAAATATTTTTGTGAAACGCCTATTGATATTTTTGGAATAGATGGGAAACATAACATAAAGTTACTAAAAATAAAAGATTTAAGAGAAAAAAATACAAGCAATCTGGTATGAAAAAAGATCTAAAATAAAATATGTCCATACAGGAGCTATCATCAAAAGCACTTCGGAAGAAGGAATCAATCGTCCTCCAAAAATTGCTTTGATAATGGATAGTAGAATTCAAGATGTTAAAGACTCAATTATAGTTATGGTTGAAGGAAATTTATCATATACTAAGTTAATATTTATTCCATACCCTAACATAGGAGTACCCTTAAACACTAAAAATCTTGATTTATTCTTAAATTTTTGTCATGATTTTGAAAGAAAGGACCTAATGCAAAGAGGAGACAAGATTTTCAATCTTACATATCGTATTAATTAACACATAGCTAAAATTAAAGAATAGAGTTTACAAACAATGAATATATTAAAATTCTAGATTTACTTTTAGATCTTGAAAAACCCTTGAAGACAGAGAGAAATAAAATTAAAGAATTATCTGATTTTTGGGTGAAAGAAAATAGTATAATACCTAAATCCCATTTGAGTAAAAAAAATATTATGAAAAGGAAATTAATAAATTAGTTGAGGATGTCAAAAAGAATTTCTTTTAGAATAAGATAAAATGTTTAAGTATGTAATTTTTTTTTATGAAATAATCGATATGTTGTGCAATTTCTAATAAGAGATTATAGAAAAAGAATGAAAGAAAGACATGAAAATATATAGAAAAAGAAGAGATAGATATAATTATAGATGAGTTAAAGTACAATTAGAATTACTGCAAAAAAATACAAAATAACTGCTTACTGGGTAAAAATCGTTATAGGTCCCCTCAATTCAGGCTCACCTTTTTCATACTTTGAATAAGAGCAGCTATTTTCATCTGAGGACGATTATCTTTTCTTATTATTGCTATTATTTCTACGTGCCAACACTGAATCCTTTCCTCTATCAGCCATCTCATCTAATGAATTAGGTGTTTGCCTTTTACTTTTGTTCACAGGGTAGGGAACCGTACAATGTTTATTGTCTTTATTAGATGCATTTGCAGATGTTCTTCTATTACTTTCCCTGCGACCTTCCAAGTCAATGTCTTGGCCCATCCTAGATTCATTATTTCTAAATTTACTGCTCATTTCTGCCAATTTGTTTTAGGATCCAACATCCAGATGGTCTGCTTTCAAATGTTGAGAGTGAGATTGCATAACTCTAGAATGGGACCTTGTTGAATCTTCAAATTGATTAGCTGAGTTCTTTTGTTTCATTATTTCCATATTGCTAGGAAAACCAGAGCTCACAATGGCTGGGATGGCTTTTATTAATCCAAAGTTGCTTTTACTAAAGCATTTATTACTTTACTAACATCTGAATTCTTGTCCTCTGAAGTGCTTACTCTGTTTTTCAACGTTTAAATGAACCTTTTCGTTCAAATTGTCAAGGACTTGGCAAGGATCTTACCAGTTCCGAGCAAGTTTTCCCTAGCCAGCGTTCCTCGGTCGATGTCTGCTCGTCTCGGCTCTAGATCACCAACCTCGAAGCTTCTCGGATGGACTCTTTTGTTGTAGTCCTGAGCTTGCCTTTCTTTGGCCTTCCTTTCGTAGGCGGCCGCTGCTTCTCTGATTTCCTCGGCTAACACCAGTTCTTCCTTAAGCAACATCTCATTTACCTTGAAAGAGCGTTCACACATCCTGTAAGTATGGACCCTCTTCTCAATCAGTATGACTGCGACACAGCCATATGTTAATGGAAAGGGGGTTTTCCCACTAGAGGAGTGAAAGGCGGTTCGATGTGATCATAGAACACTTGAAAGTTTATCAGCCCAACTTCCCTCGGCATCTAGGAGTTTTTTCTTGATACGGTTGATGATTGTCCTATTAGCTGCTTTGGCTTGCCGAAGAGAAGTAGTGCGTGATGCCGAGATCAACTGCTAGTTCCTGAAAGTTGTTTGCCTTAAACTGGGTCCCGTTGTCGGTCCAAAAACTAGAAGTTCTAAGTTTGCATAGGTCGGAATCAGGACCGAGTATCTTTCGGTCATATGTGGATCTATTGATTCCCTTGGATTGGAGCAAAAACAATTCTTGAATGAGGTATTCAACTCCAGGGATGAATCGAAAAATAAATCTTTAATGGTTTTACCTCCATCGTGCAATGCATGCAGTTGTCGATAGACAGAAGAATCGTGGTATGCACTTTCTTGTACTAGCTAAAGTGTTACATTTGTCTAGTGGAGATCGTAATCACGTTGGTACTATAGTAGGTAAACTTGAAGGCGAAAGAGAGATCACTTTAGGTTTCGTTGAAGTAACCCATGTCATACTCCCAGGAAAAGCTAGAATGACATTCAACAAAAGGGTACCTGTGTCCGAAACTAACACAGGTGGGTAGGTAGAGAATACCTAGGGGCACGAGACAATTCTCTCTAAGGAACTCGACAAAATAGCCCCGTAACTTCGGTAGAAGGGGTGCCTCCTCACAAAGGGGGTCGTAGTGACCAGGCGCGGGCGACTATTTACTCTTTGGTCAGTCTTGGTCATCCAAAGATCAGGTACACTACACGTGCCCCACCATGTACCCCACCTCAGTGAAGTCCGAAGGGGCTTGTAATTGTGAAGCAAGTGCGCTTGTGCTACTTAAAATTAAGAATTTAGTCCCACCCTAGTTATAAACCAAGCATAATATATCCTCAATTTTAAGGATCAAGGTTAAGAAGAACCAAATGAGATATCAATCTACAAATCAGCTAACATCATAATAAAAATGATTTGTGTCACAAATTGATACTTTACTTATTAATTAATGATTGATTATTAATAAGTTTTCTTGTGATGTATATTAATTTTTAGATTGAATGGCTCAAGTTTGAAATGCTTTCCGGGAGTTACTGTGCATCAATCTATAAAATTGAACACTTTGAATAATTGAATCGTTATTAAACATTAACTAATGAATTTATAAGGAAATTTAGTTCGAGTTTATGCAACTTATGTATGATGAGAAAAACAAAATAATATTACTATTAAGATAGAAAAAACCTTAAGAAAAAACTTCTCAACATTATAACGAGAAAAAGAACCTTTCAAGAATCCAAAGTTGTTAACATTAGGGAGTACTATGAAGTGTCACAAAACAGTGAACAAAGGTTATTGAAGGCACTTGCAAACTATCCTCTCAGCGAATTAACGTTGGAATAAGAAGTAAAAGATTTCCAATTTTATAGTGTGATAATGTTTAATTAAGCAATTTGTTATGTATGTCCGTGCTTTGGCACTTGTGGTAAAAGACTAATTATAATATATGATTACCATAGGTAGGAAGTATTTGACGGACATTGTGGCTCTGAGCTTGATCGTGGTGTGGCAGCTGTTGGGGATTAGACATCAACAGGGTTGGATTATATCATGGTGAAAAATTCATGTGTACCAAAGTGTTTTTGTCCCGGCTAGATTAATCACGGATAATGATTTAGTGGCCTTTGAATGTTTTCACTACATGAAGAGGAAGAAATTGGGGAAAGTGGGAAATATGGCCCTGAAATTAGACATGTCCAACGTTTATGATAGGATAGAATGGTCCTTTCTTAAATATACTCTTAACACTATGCTTTCCAGGGCATTGGACTTCTCTAATTATGAGGCATGTCAGCACTGCGAGATTCTCAATTATGATTAATGGTGAGCCCCATCACAATTTCCCAACACATAGAGGGTTGAGACAAGGAGATCCTTTGTCACCATATTTATTCATTTTGTGCACTGAAGCTTTATCTGCTATGCTTACTGTAAATTGTCACTCACATTTTATTCATGGCATAAAAGTTTCACCTAGAGCACCCTCAATATCACATTTATTCTTTGAAGATGATAGTATCATGTTTTCAAGGGCAACAGTTGAAGAAGCTTTCAGATTAAAACAAATCCTCTCAGCCTATGAAAATGCTTCTGGACAGCGAATCAATTATGACAAATTTGAGCTCTCTTATAGCCGAAATGTTCATAGCACAAGAAAAATGGAGATTCATAACATCTTGTCAGTTAAGGAAGTTGAGAGTCACTCTAAGCATCTGCTCAAAGACTCAAATTTTTGAGTTTGTCAAAGATCGCATTTGGAAGAAATTAAAGGAATGAAAGGAAAAGTTTCTATCTAAAGCAGGTAGAATGATTCTCATAAAGTCTATAGTCCAAGCAATTCCTAATTATATTATGAGCTGTTTTGCATTACCAAATTCCCTTTGTGAGAAAATTGATGGAATGATTGCCCGGTTCTATTGGGGTAGTGATGGAGAAAAGAGGAAGCCGCATTGGATGAGATGGGAAAAGCTTGCAAATCCTAAAAACAGAGGTGGGCAGGGTTTCAAAATTTTAATAGCCTTTAATAAATCCATGTTGGCAATGGTGGAGGCTTACAGAAAATCAAGAGTCTATAGTCTTCAAAGTTATGAGGAGCAGATATTTTCCAAGAGGTGACATTTCTAAAGCAGTGAAGGGCCCTTACCCAAGCTTCACGTGGTCAAGCATATATTCAGCTAAATGGTTTATTGATGAAGGTGCTATGTGGAGAGTTGGTAATGGAGAGTTGATAAACATATGGGCTAACAAATGGTGTCCAGATTTGCCAGATGGCCAGCTGCATAGTGGAAGTCATTTTGCCAATCAATACACAAAAGTTAGCGAACTCATAGACACTGACGCCATAGCATGGAAGAGGAATTTGGTAAATGAAATTTTCTCAAATACAGAAGCTGCAGGTATTCTCCAAATACCCATCGGGAAAGCTTTAAAGGATGACAAGCTAATTTGGACAATTTGGATGGGCACAGAAAACGGTTCCTATACAGTAAAATCTGGACATGATTTTATTATGGAAAAAAAGTTTCCAGAAGCTTCGTCATCTAGTTATGCCACCACTGAAAATTATGGGAAGAAACTATGGTTGTTCAAGCGCATCCTAGGTGCAAGAAACTTGCCTGGAGAGCATCAAATAACATTGTTCCTGTTAATAGCAGCCTTCATAGCAAAGGATTGGAAATTGATCCTTTATGCCCTCTATGCGAAATCCATGAGGAATCAGTTATGCATGCTCTACTTTCGTGTGACCAGGTTGCTCCTATGGTTTGCCTCTCCTCTAGCTCTTCATACAAGGAACATATGTGAGACATCTTTCAATTCTTGGCTCTCAAAGTTTCTGCCTTTTGATAATAATGAAGGATCGAATATGCTATTCAATATGCTCTATGTTATCTGGAATCGGAGAAATGAATATGTCTTCAAGAAGAGGAAAATGGACATCCAACAAACTCTAGAAAAGGTAGTATCTATGTTTATTGATCAAGAACAAAAGCACTAAGAAAATAGGAGTGTCAACATTGCAGAACCCAATGCAAATGGAGCTATGACATATATTGATGCATCGTTAAAGAATGATGTTGGCACAATGGCTGGTATGATAGCTGCTATGCAGGCTTTTTCGCAGACACTTGAACCGAAGATAGCTGAGGCTATAGCTCTTTTATGGGCACTAGAGATACTCTCTGAAGTAGGTATCACCCATGCAACTTTACATTCTGATTGCCTACAAGTTGTCCAAAGTTGGCACAGCAACAAACTTGGCTCATGCTACTTTGATGAGAGCATGCATGAATGCTTGGAGAGGTCACATGACTTTATGTCAATTGACTTAAAACATGTGAAAAGGAATGCAAATGCTACAGCAAATTATATATTTAGAAAATATGGCCTTGGTAAAACCCAATGGTATTTGGCTTGATGTAATGCCTAGCTTTTTATCTTAGTTCCTAACTACTGAGAATGGTGTAAGCTATAACTCTTTGCCTATAGTGGCCTAATAAAGCTTACATTATTTTCTTCTCTAACTTTCCCCTTCACATGCTTAATTTCTTACGAGTTTTTTTTTTTTGGTATTTGTTATTTTTTTAAAGAGAAAATAACATTGAAACAATGCACAATGGGTACAAACCAAAGCAAAACCAACATCTACTATCTCATAATATATATCTCTTCATGTAATCTCCTATTTTCTATTGATAAAAAAAATATTAAGTTGTCATATATATATATATATATTAATTCAAAATTTAATTTTTTGACCCAGCAAAAAATATGACACATGAAATGATACACATAAAAAGGCCAGTAAATATAATCTCTAAACCATGATAAAAGTAAAGAAAAAAAACCACAAATAGACCTACACATGAACAGAAAACTAATTTGCAAGAGATAGCAACACCGATATAATCCACCAAATACAAGAGACCCTTTAGAACAATAAACTTCAAGACATACATATTGAAGGGGAATCGAACCATTCAAACACGCTCACCAGTTTTGTTTAGCAATTTAGTATGCAATTGCCAAAATCTAGAACGAAAGTCTAAAGAGATTAATTACTACCAATACTCCCCTCGAGAACATTTAAAAGTAAAAACATAGAAGGCAAAACACATCTGATGATTAAGAACAGTAGCAGCATGACCCATAAACAGAACATCGAACATTTTACACACCCTCACGGGCTTTATCATCATGAGTAGAAAAGGCAGTAGAAAACACTCCTTCCTCATGATTTGCTTTGACCAGGGAGAGCATTTTCAGTTTGTGATGTCAAAATGAATTCATCCTAAAAATCTCCCGGAGAGCTATGCAAGGTAATCTGCAAAATATATGCCATGTTTAGAGAGAAAACAAATTGACAAGCATCTACATAATTTTTTACGGTCAATGATCAAGTAAATGATAACGGAACATATCAATGTAGAGCTAGGATAAAAATGTTACTAGTTAAAGTCGTAAAGAAAGATGTGAAAGTAAGAAATATTGTCACTTATTCATTCTTTGAATTATCAAAAATAAAAATGACACAAATCAAGAAAGAAAATTTACCTGAACAAGTGAGGATGCAATCAACTCTCCGACAAGTAGTCCCATCAAAATTTGGCCATCTTTATGAAGGGTTACATTTATGCCACCTGCCCTTTGGGAGCCGCCCTCACCATAAAGTAGCAATGAGCCATTAAGTGACTGGAGCTGGAATTGGCCCTACAAAAACAAAATAAATAAAATGAGGTAATACATACGAAGAGAAGGATAGAGAGAAATAAAAGTTCAAGGATGTTTATTAACTTCATGTGTGACATATTTCCCTGTGTTGGTATCGAGAAGGTAAGCTTGTGATATCATTCCGGTCGCAGATACTATGCTAATATTGTGATTCGATTCCAGTGATAAGGCCATAATCACCAATGCGATACACTACATATCAACCCATAAAACGTCAATGTTTTGTTACAACTTTGAAAAGAAGATAAATAAAATTGCTCTGAAATTAAAATAATGAAATTGGCAGACCCCACCCAAAAGAAACACAACAAGATAATTACACCATGATGAAAGTCAAGCTAAGCCATGAAAAAATAAAGTGTTCAATTGAAGAAAATTCATAGGAATTAAAACTAAATAAAATAAGATACCTCTCCTGGTTTCGCGAAAATGATACGTTCTGTCCATGAACTGTTTTCTGATCATGCATAAAGATTTCTTATGTGAGAATACCATCCCAATATCACATATAGTCATATACATGAAATTAAATTATTTACTGAAAGATGTTTAAAAGCATAATAATAATAATAATAATAATAATAATAATAACAATGTATAAAAAAATGGCTAAATTACTCATTTGGTACTTTACCTTATTTTTCAATTTCAAATCGGTCCCTTACCTTTTTTTGCTTTCATATTGGTCTCTTATAATTCATTTAGTTATCAATTTGGTCTCAGAATCACTGTTCATCCTACGTGTCACTATCATACTGGTCCACGTATATATTGTTGGAGAGAGAAAGTGACACGTGTCCATAACATATTGGTCCACATAGGTTGAAAAGTAATTTTGTGACCAAATTGACAGCGAAAAGAAACATAAGGGACCAATATGAAACCCATAAACGTAAAGGACCAATTTGAAATTGAAAAATAAGGAAGGGACCAAATGAGTAGTTTAGCCTAAAACAATTAATAAGAATGAATTAGAATGTGAGAACCACATATACCTTGGACCTTATTGGCATTCATACCTTCACTTTTTGTCACTTTACGAGTTGGACCCTTTGATGTAGATGCAGAATCAGCACCAGTAGCAGGAGCGGTAGGTGCAATGGGAGCAACGAAAGAAGGATCCGTCGGAGCATGGGGAGTGGCAAAATTGTCATCAGGAGCAAAAGTTGTTGTAGCCACTATAGTAGTAGTAGTAGTGATGGGCCCAATGGAGGTCATGGTATATTTACCAGTATCCGCAACATCGACAAGTAGTGGGGTAGCCTCGGTAGGAGGAGCAGCAGATGCACCAACAGTTGGCACTGAAGTTACACAAGCATTGAAGTTGTTATTGGCATGCAGTAGTAGCTTAAGCTCTATATTAAAATTTGATATAGTATATGAATTATTGATGAGTTATTGGCATGCAGTAATATAATTATTAATTAATTATCAATTATCAAATACCAGAAAAAATGTAAAATAGGTAGAATGAGAGTTGTTAATGTGGAGTGACAAAGAAAAAGGAAAGAAAATATTGAAAAACAAATATTATTGAATTGGATAAGAAATATGAAGTTTATGAGTGAAATATTAATATGATAGTTGATCACCACAAGTGATATAAATTGGTATATGATCCTGCATCGTCAAATAGAGAAAAATGTTGATGAATAACCATGAATAGATAAGAGAAGATAGAATATTTTACACACACAAAATTACCATTTTTCAGAAGGGACCACATACTTGTCAACGATCCCACCACGAATGAGCAGCAGCACAAACTCGCCCTTCTAACCACGACTATATGACTCACAAGAAATGGCGTCCTCACAAGCAAAGACGAAGGTGGAAGTGAACAGAAGTCGCCGCAGTCAAGAGAGAAACAGAAAAATTAGGTGAGTGTTTTATAATTGAGGACCGAAGGTAACCCTAAATATAATCTCGGTGACCTAAATTAAATGGGTCGATTGGGCTGGGCTAGGCTAGGTTGGGCGGTGGCGAGGATTTGGTTAGGACTGCTCGGGTTGAAACTTATTACATTTTTTTACTAATTAGTATTTGAATTCTTAATATTAATATTAGTTTTGAAAAATAAAGTAATTAATTAATTAACATTTTAAGTGGTAATACGTGTACAGAAAAATGTTGTGTATTCAAGTGTGCATGGAAGTCAGATATTGGATGGGACGGGATAAGAATGCAACTTTATCAGTGGTAAGACTCATAAATCCATTATCTAAAGGTTTTGATTCAACATGTGGTATCTCACTTATTGGAGGCTCTTCACTTAGCACATGACCCTCAAACAATGTGACTCCCTAATGGTTAGTGTAACACCCAGGATTTTATAAAGGGAATAAAATGATTTCCTAAAAAAAATAAATAAAAATGTAGCCGCGGAAAATAATCATTCCCTTTGTTGAAAATAGTTAGGGATGACAACGTGGTGGGGAATAGGCTGGGAGTACTCTCCCATTCCCCATTCTCGGATCCCATTTCTCCCATCCCCATCCCCATCCCCAAACCCTATCCTGGGGAGAGATGGTTCCCCATCCCCACTCCCCACCACCCCACGGATATCCACGGGGAACCTAAAAAGTTTCATAGCTTTAATTTGATCTGATATAAAATTAACCATGCTGAATAGAAAAACATACCGTGAAACGAAAACATGTTAAATCTACAGTGAAACCAACACATAAAAAAATTTCGAAATTAATATTGGATGTAAAATCTAATATTTGTTTCCTTTTTCTTTTTACAAACCAGTACAGGAAAGTAACAATTTTCTAAATAAAGATGGGAAATATATTGTGCACAATAAAAATAAAAAAAGATTATCTTAGATACAACTATCAACTATCAACTATGAACTATAAAAAGAAATTATCTTGTACAAAATAAAAAAACAATAAAAATAAATTTTCCGCAACCATGAAAGAGAAAGATTTCAGTTAAAAAAAACGCACCTGGAACTGGCACTTGCAGCGGAGGAGACGAAGTGGGGCTTGTGGGCGTGCGACGACGTTAGTAGGGTTTGCGGTGGCGGCGTCAATGGGGCTTGCGTCAGAGTCAGTGGGGCGCGAGTAGTAGGGCGACGGGCACAATTTGTAGAGGGATGGGGTGAGGCCTGATGGTTGGGGAAGAAACCGGTGGTAGAACCATAGTTGTAACGCCCGCCGGAATTATCCTCGAAATTATAAATATTAAATGAAATAGTAAGTAGATATCAAGTAGATATTAGATGGATATTATGTGAATGAATGTTATAAAAATACTATGTGAATTCTATGTGAATATTAAGTGAATTTCAGTGAAAACAACACCCAAAGATTTTGTCATATCTCATTTGTTAACCGTCGGATCGTACCCAAATTTGGGGACAAGCTTCCCAATCTTCTTGTCTTCAAATCCAAGTTGGAAATTGCATTTGGAGACCAAAAAGCCTAGGTAATCGATTACCAAGGCCAGTAATCGATTACCAGGTCAAAATTTCAAAGTTTGACCAAATATAAGCCTAAGTAATCGATTACCAGGAAGTGGTAATCGATTACCACGACTCTGATGAGCCAAAGTTAAAGCAGTTAATGAACGAATGGCTGAGAATTTCCCATGATTTCAGCCACAAATTGCCACAAAATCTCCTAGAACTGTAGAGGGTCGATAAGGACATGTTGGGGAGTGAATAATTTAAATAAATGGGGGGTGTACATGCATGAAACCTTAAGAACATGACCAAACTCTGCAGAATTCGTGTGTTTCATTCATCAACTTCCTCTGATTCGTTTTCTATGATCCAAGCCTCAAACCCCAGCAAACTATATACCAAATTAAAGCTTGTTTAACCCTCTTCAAATTGATACTAAGTTTGTTCGATTTGGTGGACTGTGGGAAGAGTTATCAACCTGCAAAGTTTGCTTGTCAAATCTGGAATCTGGGTTTCAGATTCAAGGAGCTTACTTTCCTTGATTCGTGTGGTAAGCTCGAGCATCCCTTGGGCTTCAAACTTGTTTTATTTTCAAGTTGACATATCATAGTTTTGATTCTAATCCTTGATCACGAATTGTTGTGCCTTATTCTTGATGATCAACATTGATTTTGGTACCCTGTTAAACTGAAAACAGAGAACTTGTGGCTGAAACCAAAACTTGGGATTTTCCCAACAAACTTGTTTCTCTCTGCGCCAAATCGATCCAAACACTTGAGATAGGTAAGGGAGAAGTTATCCGGGTGCTAGAATAATAATCATGCAGCTGGAAATATAGGAGTTCCAAGGAACTCAAGGGCAAAAGTGATTTTTATGCAACTTGAATTGGAATTATGACTTGGAGGTCATTTCAATTCTAATTCTTGATTTGATCAAACTCTATTTGTTGAATATATGCTGTATGAATCCCTGAATTGGTTTGTTTTACAAAGAAATTGAATTTCATATGCTAAGTTGTGATTTTACGATGTTTATGCATATTGAATGAATTGAATATGTAAGTGATGATTTGATTGCCTAAAACATGCATGAACATGTTTAAATATATGTGTTTATGATCTTTTTTGACTTGAAATTGGTTAAAGTGAAGTGTACTAAAGATTGGTATGTCAAAACCCAATTCAGTGTGCATTCTGCTGCAGGGTAATCGATTACCAAGGTTAGGTAATCGATTACCAGGTACAAATTTACATTAAAAAAATTCAATTTACACGTGATAATCGATTATCACCTTATGGTAATCGATTATTATGACTCCTGAATTGGAAAATGTCAATTTTTATGACATGTAACCTTAACCAAACCTTATTATTGATGATGGAGAATATATTTATGAATATTTGACCATTGTAGATGGCAAATATATTCATGTTTGATTAAAGGATCAAAATTATGAGGATGAATGTTGCATCAAATTGCATTTGCATTCATATAAGGATTAGCGAATGTCGAGATAGAATGGTTAGAAGAAATAACTTAATGAAGAGAAGTGGTGATTGGCATGGTCCCCCTTGTTAGATCCAGTGAGAAGGTTTTGATAATGATAAAAGGTTGACAAAGGTATTTGAACAAGCTACAAATGTTTTGATCAAGCTCAAGTATGGAGAAGTTCATCAAACAACAATAAACAACAAATAATGAAGAGAGAGCAAGCTCATGAAGATTCAAGTTGTGTTAAATTGTAATATCTTTAGTTTGAGTCTTTTATTTTAATTAGTTTGGGTAGAGTCTTTAGAGGGTAGTGAATCTCTATCAAGGTCATGATTATATCATAATTTGAGTTTTCACTTAACCTAAAATCAATAGGTGGCTTAAAGGTTTGAAAGGAAAGGTTTAGTTTTGAGAAAACAAGTTTTTAATTGATTTGAACAGTGGCTAATCGATTAACAGTCAGGTTAATCGATGAACATACACATTGTTACAGTACTTAATCGATTAGGCCATGTGTTAATCGATTAAGACCTGTAAAACTGGTTTTTAAAATACTTTTTTTTGTGATGTCCTAGACGGTGAGGTCCTCCAAGGGTATAGGAGAAGACCTTCAAAGGAGTCTCTGTCTAGGATTGATATGTGATGTTTGGTGGGAGTCCTCTGGTGGCTAAGGGAAGAGCCAAGAAGTAACCCTAATCACTGGTGTGTGAGAGTGACAATTAGGGTTAGAGGACGTACCTGAGCCCCATGTAGTACGGAGCTACTTATAGGGGGGAGCCGGTTGCCTTAATGGGCTTGCCTTTGGCCCAAGTAAGGCCAGCCTGTATTGAGCTATGAGTGGATGAGCTGTCCTTGTGGATAAGGTGATGAGCTGTCCTTGTGGATAAGGTGGGACACGTCATCCTGTCCTTGGTGTCGGACTCTGAGAGGTGTCGGACTCTGGGGGGTGTCGAACAGGGAAGTCGGACCTGGGTAGGAGTATGAGGTCGGCCCGTACCTGGTATCTGTTCGGCCATTGAGCCTTGAGCTCGGCCCAGCACACAGAGGGTTTATTGTAGGGCCGTGAGGCCTTGGGCAAGGGTTCTTAGGACCTCGGCTAGGCCGAGTCCACCACATAAGCCCCCCAGCTCGGTCAAGGGTATCTGAGCCTTGTTCCGAGGTCCTAGTTTGGGTCCTTTTCCCAAATCCACCCCACAAGGGCCGAGTTCATCACATAAGCCCCCCAGCTCAGTCAAGGCTATCTGAGCCTTGTTCCGAGGTTCTAGGGAGTTCGGAAGATGAGTTGCCGATAGCTGGGTCCAGCTGTTTCTGACATCCTTTCATTATGACTAGGCAGGTCTGAAAGCTGTCCTTTGACCTGCTCCAAAGTGACGCTTACATTCTCCAAGACTGAAACATGTCAGAAATCGTACCTAACGAAGCGTCGCCATTACTACGACGTTGCTCGAGGTCCGTGATTCCAGCTACTCTTCGCCACGTGTCTCCGCGTGTGTGGCTACATAATGGGTTGGGCTTTTTGGGCTAGGTCCAAACTTCAAAATTGAGGGGGAAAACAGTTTCTCTTCCCCCTCTATCACAGAAAACCGCTTCTCCTTCTCTCTCTATCAATCATTCTCTCTTTTATACGAAAAAATCTTCATTCTCTCTCCACAGAAACCTTCCTTCTCTCTCCACAGAAACCTTCTCCCTCTTTCGTCACAGAAACCTTCCTTCTCTCTTTCTTCATTGAAACCCACTCCTCTTCTCTGCCTTTCGTCTTCTTCTTCTTCAGCAGCGGATCTAACAACGAACCTGTTCGCGCTCCATTCTTGTTCACTTTACTACTCTTAAGGTACTGATTTCTTTCCCATTTCCTCTTCTTCATCATTGCCTTCTCGTTTTTCTTTACTGCTTCATGATTTACACGGTGGGGGATAAGTATTTCTTGTTTTTTGTTTCTATTTTCATGGCGGTGGGGTTTTTTCCTTAAGTTTTGTGGTTCTGATTTTGGGGAATAATGCTGGGGTTTGAGGTTTTTCTGGATTTGGGTGTTTTGATTCCGGGGGTCGTTCTTGGGGTTTTGGCCTTCTTTGGGTTGGGCGTGTTTTGGGATTTTTGGAGAGTTTTTGATTCATGTTTTCTGTTTATTTTTCAGAAAACCAAAGGAGTAGATTGAGTTCAGTATGAGTAGGGAATGGTTTAGGAAATGGGTTGGGGTAGTCTCCCTGTCATCTAGCAGTAGTGAGGAGGAGGACGGCTCTTCCTCCTCGTCCTGTTCCTCTACGGAGGTAGACGAGGCGCTCCGTCGCCAAAGGGAGTATAGGCAGAAATACGAGAGGCGGGTTCTGGAGGTTGATCCCATTGAGGTAATCTATCCTCGGGATTGGGAGGAGAAGAGGGAGTGGATACGGCAGTACGCCTGGGCCGAGTTTGTTGACGGTAGGGAGCGTGTCGACTTCGAGAGGATGGAGAAGGAGGGGATGTACGAACGGGGGGTACCTGTGGTAGAGGGGAGATGCTCGCCCCTCGGAACAACTTCGAGGGGGTTTTCTGGGGGGTTATTTTTTGTAACCCGTAAGACTAATACCGAGCTCCCCTATTCTTCCACAGGTACCATGCCGCCCAGGAAGTGCGTCAGTCGACCTGAACTTTACCCTGCTCCT
The DNA here is from genome assembly GCA_037953625.1 of Crotalaria pallida. NCBI lineage: Eukaryota > Viridiplantae > Streptophyta > Magnoliopsida > Fabales > Fabaceae > Crotalaria > Crotalaria pallida. Next base: position 125,255,189 of record CM075653.1, on the reverse strand, counting down.
TTCGATGCTGATCAATATGAGTGGGTTGACGTGGAACCCAAAGGAGTCCAGTCCAGCCTTTGTTCCGAGGACAAGCTTGCCGAGGTAAGGAGGGTCGTGCTACCTTGCCCTGGGGACGCCACCGGGACCTCTTACGAAGTACTCCCCTGTTCGACAAATGACAGGATATGCAGCCGGACTGACGATAATTCCTTCTTCTTTTATGCCGACCTGATTCATAATCTCGGCGTGACCCTCCCGTTCACCGATATGGAAATGAGGGTCTTAAACGAGCTCGGACTGGCTCCTTCCCAACTTCACCCCAATACTTGGTCGTTTCTCCGAGCATTCCAAAGGTACTGTGGAGCCCGGAATTTGGTATGCACTGTTCGGCTATTTTTGTGGATGTACAACCCGTTCGTCAACAATAAGGACGGGGTCACTGGTCGCCTTTGGGTATCGGCTAAGGCCCGAGCTCACTGTGGGCTGTTCGGCATGTTCTCCGAATATTGGAAACATTTTAAACCAAGATTTTTTAAATACAAGTACGTTGGAACGGGGCTACCCTGGTTTCGGTCCGAGACGGGGCCGAGGTTCCCTTTGGAGTGGACCCCCGAGTTCTTTAATCGTCATATCAGCACGCCGCAAAGGTGGTCGGGCGTAACCTTGGATGCTTACGAGTCCGTAACGGCCCACCATTTCCAGACCGAGTATCGAGCTCGGAAATTCCAGCTCGACATTGGAGTTTTCATGCAGTGTCCTGACAACAAAGTCTTGACAAAAATTGGTAGTTACTTTTGCTCTTATACTTGTACATTTCCTTTCATCCTTATTATTAATTTCTCTTTATCCTTTTGTGTTTGCAGAAGAACATTGGTCAAACATGTCGTCCAGGGCGGTGAAGGCTGTGCTAGATGCACGGAAGAGGAAGAGGTCCGAAAATCCTTCCAACGAAGCGGTGGCTGCCGAGGTCTCCACCGAAACGACCTCAACCGATTCCGCTCCTCTTCACCCAACTCCGCCTGCAGTGATCATAGCCCCACCTCCTCCTCAATCTCCGAGTCCAAGTACTGAGGTGATCCTTGCTGCAGGTACCCCGCCCTCGGAAGCTGATGCTCTTTCGAGGCCGCCGACCACCCTTGCCAAAACTTCAGTCAAAGACGCTCTCATCAAAATGTCGGGAGCTGAGTGGAAAAAGAAGGCTGAGGATATGGCTTGTCAGCTGAAAAGGGCCACCACCATGTTTAATGTGCTGGCCGAAGTCGCTGACGATGTGGCTGATGGAGTGTCACCGGCCAAGAAAAAAGCTCGGTCTGCTATGGCTGCCGAGGTGGAGGAGCTGAAAAATGGCAAAAATGCTGCTGAGCAAAAGCTAGCCGAGTTGGAAGGGAAGCACCGCCAACAGACGGAGGAGCTTCTAAAAAATCATGAGGAAGCTTTGGCCCAAGGGAAAGCAGACGCTAGGGAGGCTGGTCGGCAGGAGGGCCTAGCCGAGGTTGAGAAGGTTAGGACTTTGCTGAAGAGAAGGGCTGCTCAAGCTCTCAAACATAAGGTAGCCGCATCTTAGTCAGACTTCAATCTTGAGAGGGTGGCGAGCAAAATTTTTACTAGTGCAGTGGAGCAAATTCTTCATCTGAACCAAGGGCTCCGCATTCGGTATGTCGGCACCTCTGCCGGGTTCGGGGTGGAGGATGGGAAGATGGTCGATTATGACAAGGATGGAATCGAGGTTGACCTGGACCAGCCCGAGGAGAGCCTTCCCAACCCCTTGATGGAGAAGCCAGATAAAGAGTACGACCCGAGCTCGGTTGTCCTTTCTGATGTTGAGGATGAGGCGGCGTAAGTCCCTTATGCTGGGCAGCTTGTGATTTGTCTATGTTCTTTTTTGTAACATGTTTGACAATGTTGGGTTGTATTTTGCTTTATTGTGTACAACATTTTATTTTTATGCAAGTTCTTTCTAGTATTAACTTGTTGCATGTTGTTATATTTATGCAAGTTTTTATTCTAACTTGTTGCATACGTACTATGTCCGAGGTCGGAGTTATGCAAGCCTTTTCTTTAACTTGTTGCACGAACGCGAGTTTTTCTTTACCAACTCGTTGCATACTTATTCGTTCGACCTCGGATCCGAACTGCGATTAGTTAGGTGGTCGCCAAAAAGGTTTTAAAAAAGAATGCAAGTGTTTGAGACTTGTCGCATACTGTAACTTTTATGCAAGTTCTTGTTTTAACTTGTTGCATATATACTGCGTCCGAGGTCGTTTTTAAATAACTAAGTAAAACTACTTTTGAGAATACATGTCCTTTACCAACTTGTTGTATTCAGGCCTGATCGGACCTAAGAAACTTGTACCCAAGACACTGGTATTTAAAATCTCGTATTAATAACTCGGATAAACTCGGATGACTCAGTGAGTGCAGTAATCTTATAAGTTTTCCTCTGAATAAAGGTACTGTATATAAGTGCATACGGTAGGGAACTCGGATCTACCCGCCTTAGCCGAGGTGGGTGTCCTCGTCCCCGATGTAAAAGAGAATGTTGAGTGAAGCTATGTGGAAACATTTCATAGCAGCCTGTTCTTTATCGGGTGTCCCTTGTACACTGTGCATATGAGCCGATCTTATCTAGAAGACGTTGGCTGTAACATCCCAATTTTAATTCCTAGTATAATTGATGATGGTCAAGCTTAGAGTGAAGGAAATAATGATATTGAGTTAAAAATTTGAAAGTTCATAATCGATTATTAATCGATTAAAACTGATGCTGATGAAAAAAAATAAAACGAAAATCAACACTCTTTTCCCTCATTGTTCGACTTCTTCTTCTTCTTCTCCTCTAGGGCTTCATTCTTTTCCTTCAAGATCATCAAGAAACAAGGGTGATACTCCATTCCCATCATCAAACTTCCTTCCTCCTTGCTCCAAGTAAGTATTCAAGCCTTTGATTCCTTCCCTCTCTCTCTAATTCGAGTTTTCTCTCTCCTCCCTCTCATGGAGGTTTTCATTTCTAAGCATAGAACCTTCAAGTTTTCCATGGGGTTTAGTTTGAGAATCATGGAATGAGCAATAACCCTCATTTTTGTGGCTTTATAATAGGTTCTATCACTCTCTTATGGATTTTGAGCTCTTGGTGGGCAAACTCAAGTATAGGACACTTGGACTCTCCTTATCCTTAAGTGTTTGAGGTAAGGGGGTGGATATAGTGAGCTTTGCCTTGTTCTAGGGAGTAGGTTCTAGCTAGTATATAATGCTTGTTAGGGTTATGTGTTAGGGGAGAACATTAGATTATAAATCCCTAGGTTATTGAATATGAAATTCTAATTAATTAAATGTGCATGATGATTGGATGTTAAGACTAGGAAAAGGAAACCCAATAATATAAGAATGAATTATTTGATAAATGAAATTTGGTTAATGATTATATTGAAGTACATGAGGAATTGGGTAATGTGAAAGTGAAGTTGACATAAATGATTTCTATGATTATTGACTTTATTTGTAAAGTTGTGAATTTAATGATAATTAATTACTGTAGCAAATATATGTATGTGTTGTGGAATAAATTGATATAGGAAGAAAGGGAATGGAAACGATTAAATGTGATAAATGTGCATATTTGTATCTAATTGTTAAATAAGTAAAAATGTTAAGTATTATCAATTGTGAATAAAGATCATGGTTTATGAATTGAACTTGTGAATATAGGAAACAGAAGTAAAATGATTATGTGCAAACCAAAGTAAAAGATGATATATGCAAAATTAAAATGAAGGGCGAATCTAAATGTTGGGCTATAAAAGAGAACACTATTTGGTATGATTGTGATAACTGAGAAAGGAAATGAATAAGGAAATTACATGAATAATTGTGTGTTGATTGTGGTTAAATGTGTTATGAATGAATGGTTTATAAAGAGAATGATGTTAAGTATAATGTGGGTGGTTGTATGAGGTACCTTCCGGTGTGGAGGTGAAGTACCCACCGGCCAAATTGTATGAGGTACCTTCCGGTGTGGAGGTGAAGTACAATGGTATGAGGTACCTTCCGGTGTGGAGGTGAAGTACCCATAGGCCAAATGTATGAGGTACCTTCCTGCGTGGAGGTGAAGTACGATTGAGTGTTGACCTCTGACCTGAGGGACACGAAATGAATAAAATGTTAAAAATGTGTTGACCTCTGACCTGAGGGACACGATATGAATTAAAATGAATGAGTGTTGACCTCTGACCTGAGGGACACCGGATTAAATAATGAGTTGGGTGTTGACCTCTGACCTGAGGGACACCGGGTGAAATGTGTATTGGTGTGTTGACCTCTGACCTGAGAGACACACCGTGAATTAAGAGATTGAAGTGTTGACCTCTGACCTGAGGGACACAATATGAATTATAATGAATGGGTGTTGACCTCTGACCTGAGGGACACATAATTTAAATAAGGAAAAGAATGGGAGCCTCAGATTGAGGTGATAAATGTGTTGAATGAAAATTGTGCATTGGCCTCTGATTTGAGGTGATGTACCTAAATAAAGTAAGTGTGTGAAATGATTAACGAAATGGATGTTGAGATGAATAAGGAAAATGGATGTGGAAATGAATAATGGAAACGGATGTTGAAATGAATAATAAAAATGGAAATTTGGAATGAATAATGAGTATGGTGTGCAATATGTGAATATATGTTTAATTGCTATTTGTGCTTGACCTAGCGGGTCGTTATGTCTAGTTAGAAACTGCCTTCTATTTCATGTGCAATGCTCGCTCCCTTACATTTTCAGGTACGGAGATTGAGTTGGCACAGCCCCCGGCCGAGCTGGAGTACTTTCCCTTACAGGGAGAGTAGGGTTATTATGGGATTTGGAGGATGTTATGAACTTAAGCCTCCTACACTATTTTGATGTAAAATTTGTTATTCACATTTTAAATGAGGCTTAGGATGTTTTGTTTTGGCAAAGTTATATGTTTTGATTACCACACTCAAACTTATTATTTTCCGCTGAAAACTCTGAATATTTGATTATCTTATGCACTCTGATATGTTTGGAGCCCATTGGGCCTTGATATAACTTATATATATAATCTGAAGCCCTGCTGGCTATTGGATGTATAATTAAAATTGTTTACCACAGGTTGAATTTTGGAATAGTCCGAAAAACAAGCAAAACTCCGTCCGTTTGACGGATGATTTTTATTAAATTAAAAAGAAATTTCAAATTCATATTTTTATTAGCGGGGTTTTAAGGGTAAAAATCCTAGGTGTTACATTGGCTGTGCATAGCGCCATGCAACATTTAGGTGGCTAGTGCTAAATGAGAAGCTAGTACGTACGTATATAAAACTGTGGCACTTGAGTATGAGCAAGTTTGTACTTTTCATTAATTGTAGTCATGAGTTCATTGCTTTTTGGAAAAGTGAATATCTCACAATGGGAATGTAAAAACATGAACAGAATTTAAAAGAAGCAAAATTTAAAATGAGCTTGAATTTGAATTTTTCAGATGAGGATGCTGATTACTGCCGATGATATCTGAGGTAAACCTATTTGAAACAGGTTCTCAGTGTTGTAAAGTCTTGGGAATCCTTGAGCTCGGTTCTTTCGGAAATTTCCCAGAGTATGTTTCCAGAACGCCTCTGTTGGGACTTCCCGATTTCGGGCTCATTTCTCGTTTTTCCGGTAGTTAAGACCGATGTCTGCTCCTCGGGGCGCGAGGTGATCAGACTCGGGCAACCCGGGTTGCGCTGTTGTCTTGTCTTGGTCGGCTGGCTCTTCCATTGCTATCTTCCCCTGACCAGGAGCAACTTCTCGGATTTCTTCTGCCTTGTGATGGTCACCTGAGGTGAACATATAGGAGAGGCTGCCGAGATTGTTGGTAATGTTGTAAAGTGGGAGCTTTTTCATCTTGAGGTACCAGAGCTTGGGAATTTGAAAAGCTCGGCTTGAGAAATGGGCAAGAAGTTTACTTCGGCTCTCAATTCGGAGCTGTACCGAACGGAGGGCAGGGTTATTAACAGTTAGAGAAATGCAAAAATTATCCCCCTGTGGGGGGTTGGAGAGGACTGGAAAAGAAAGGAGATTTCCTTTAAATGCATCTTGGATTTTTTGGGGAAGGTTGGCATTCATGATAACATCTTTGCTTGGGGCAGAGGTGAAGGGGGGGATTACCACCCATTCTTCATGAGGAAAGGACCTAAGGATATCTCGTTCGAACTGAAACTCGGCCAGTAAGACTCTTCCCTTGGACAATGTCGGATCAGTGAACTCTTTCTGCTTCTTTTTTACCTCCCGTAGGCTCGCATTGTAGCAGAGCCGGGCTTTCACCTGGTCAGCTTTGACCGTAACAACCTTGTCGTCTGATCCGACGAATTTCACTGCCAAGTGTACTGTTGAGACCACTGCCCCAAAAGCTTGTAGGCAGGTTCGTCCCAGTATTACATTATACGGGGAGTAGAGTCAACCACTAAAAATTTGATGATCTCCGTTCGGGCCGAAGGCTGGTTGCCTAGGGTCACCGGGAGATGAATGGCTCCCAGGGGGCGGATTGCCTCACCTGTGAAGCTGATGAGATTGCCTTCGAACTGAACGAGGTCGGCGAACCTGAGCTTCAGCGCTTGAAAAGTATGAAGAAAAATAATATCGGCCGAGCTTCCTTGGTCGATGAAAACTCGGGCGACTTCAAAATTGCCGATTAAGCCGTTATCACCATTGGATCATTGTGATCCGGGATGACGTCTTCCATATCTTGGTCTGAAAAAATGATAGGGATGTTCCTAGATGGTTTTTTGCCAACGGGTTTGTGATGGACAGCGAGAACTTGGTTGACGTACCTTTTCCTCTCTACCCTCTTTTCTCCGCCACCAGCGAAACCTCCCGAGATAGTTTCAACTCGGAAGTTTTCCGGTGACTTGTCTAGATCTTGTACCACAACCATGTTTACTCGCTGTGGTTCTTCTTCCTTCTTTTCAGGGGACTGGTCGGCTTTGGCTTTTCCCTTATCGTTGTCTGGGCTGCGGGACCTTCTTCGGCCCCGTCTTTCCACCGCTTCGCGAACGTACTGCTGCAGTTTGCCCCTTCTCACCATATCCTCAATGACATCCCGAAGCCAAGTGCACTGATCGGTATGGTGGTCGTACCCGTCATGGAAATTGCAATATTTGGATTTGTCCCTGACATAGTTTTGATTCCTGAGAAAAGGGGGCCGAGGTACACTCCTGAGTTTGGTCTGCATGGTCTCTCTCCAGACTTGAGACCTCGGGACCGTTAGGGGGGTGTAAGAATCATACTTAGTGATGTACGGACGTCGGCGGTCCTCTTGTTGGCCGACGTGAGAGCGACCTCGGTCTCCCTGGTCTGCTCTTCCTCCTCTTTCATCCCTGTTGCCGCGAGGTCGACCTCGGGGCAGGGCATTCTGCTAGGCGGCTTGAGCATTTTCCATCCTATTTGAGTGTCCTTTGTTGAATTCTTCAAGATTGATGTATTTGTTTGATCTCTGTCTCAGCTCGGCCATGTCCCTTGGTGGCTTTCCAATAAGTGAATCTTTGAACCCTCCTTCGGCCAATCCTTGGGTCAAAAGGAGGACCGCCACCTCGGGAGACAGATTGGGGACTGAGCTGGATTCGCTGTGAAACCTGTGCAAGTATGCACGTAAGGATTCTTCTGGTTTCTGCGTTACTGTCGCTAGCGTGTGGTCCGACCTGGGTTGTACACAGATAGCAGTGTATCTGTTAAGGAAGACCCGCTTCATTTCTGCCCAGTTATTGACAGAATTCTTGGGAAGTGTTGAGTACCATCGGAGGACTGGGGCTTGGAGGGTCATAGAGAAAGCTCGGCACTTGAGCCGATCTCCTCCACCATGAAAGTTCACAGCTCCCTCATAAGAAAGGACATGCTCCTGAGGGTCTGTGAGACCATTGTATCTGGGAATATTGTTGGGCCCGAGGTACCCAGGTGGTGGTTCATAAGCCATGACGGCTGGTGTAAAAGGATGCCCAGGGTGGGAGTCATCCGAATCAGGTTGTTGCTGGTCAGGGGGTGGTGTAAGTTGTGTGACGGTTGTGTGTGGTGTTGCAAAGGTTTGTGGAGTTAACGGAGGTTGTGGTGGAAGAGGTGGTGGAAGGGGTGGTAGGGGGAACTCATTTGGGGCCGGAGCTTGAACAACAACTCGTTCAGCCAAACGTTGTATAGCAACTTGTTGGAGATCTATGATAGCTTTACCTTGCTGTTCTACAATTCTCATCTGCTGTCTCATCAAGGATAAGAGTTCAACATCTCGAGAGAGCGTAGACTGTCGTGAGTGGGAATGGTGTGTTGTGCTGACAGAATGGGCACGTTCGCCGCGGTGGCGGTGCTCTTCAGTGTTGGTTTCTCCGAGCTCAGAGCGTAACTGTACGCGCCGACCTCCGCCGTGATGCTGTGTTGGATTTGTGGTGTCTCCAGTGTGGACGGTGTAAGGTCCACTGTGGGTATGGGTGAATTCTGGCGGGGGAGGTGGCGGTGGAAACGGGGGTGGTGGCGGGGGAGGAGGTGGAGGGGGTGGTGGTGAGGACCTCGCTGCCCTATTGGCTTCGAGATGCAGGCGCAGGTCCTCAGTTGACGGCACCCTCCTTGGATGCCCCCTCCTTCTCCTCTGGACTGGCTGTTCCTCAGACATGGTAGAGTTTCTGGGAATGAAGTTTATCTGTTCCCACAGACGGCGCCAATGTGATGTCCTAGACGGTGAGGTCCTCCAAGGGTATAGGAGAAGACCTTCAAAGGAGCCTCTGTCTAGGATTGATATGTGATGTTTGGTGAGAGTCCTCTGGTGGCTAAGGGAAGAGCCAAGAAGTAACCCTAATCACTGGTGTGTGAGAGTGACAATTAGGGTTAGAGGACGTACCTGAGCCCCATGTAGTACGGAGCTACTTATAGGGGGGAGCTGGTTGCCCTAATGGGCTTGCCTTTGGCCCAAGTAGGGCCATCCTGTATTGAGCTATGAGTGGATGAGCTGTCCTTGTGGATAAGGTGATGAGTTGTCCTTGTGGATAAGGTGGGACACGTCATCCTGTCCTTGGTGTCGGACTCTGAGAGGTGTCAGACTCTGGGGGGTGTCGGACAGGGTAGTCGGACCTGGGTAGGAGTATGAGGTCGGCCCGTACCTGGTATCTGTTCGGCCGTTGAGCCTTGAGCTCGGCCCAGCACACAGAGGGTTTATTGTAGGGTCGTGAGGCCTTGGGCAAGGGTTCTGAGGACCTCGGCTAGGCCGAGTCCACCACATTTTTAACTTCTCAAAATCAGTTTTTAAGTTTCCTAACTTTTGGGTATTCTATATAAACCTTTTCCTAATCATTGTGATCAACTAATATCATTTTCATATTCATTTTACAAAGATCAAAGCCACACTATTCTCTCACAATTTCATAGATCAAAGCTTTAACTTTTACGTTCTTTGATCAAGAATCTTTGAATCTCTTATGTTGATATTTTCATAGCTATTGAAAGAGATTCATAGGATTGTTATTGTTTTCATTTGAGTTGTAATCTTTGCAAGAGGCAAGCTATCTACAACAAAAGAAGAAGTCTTGGTGTGTCGATTATCATCAAGCAAGTCAATCAAATTGAAGAAGAAGTCTTGGTAGTTCATCAAGCAAAGTGAAGTCTTGTTGTGAGGCATCAACGAGCAACGTGGAAGACTTGTTGTGGGATATCAACAAGCAAGGGAAGAGGTTAGATTAGAGGGTCAATAGGGTTGCAAGACAAGAGTGCGGTGTATCTCTTGGAGGCTATCAAGAAGGGAGTCTTGAGAGGCATTTACTTGTAATTTGAGAACTCTAATTCCTCATAGTGAAGAATCTCTCTTGGTTGAAGAGGGGACTGGATGTAGCTCTCAAGTGGATGAGAGTGAACCAGGATAAATCACTGTGCAGTATCTCTATACCCTTAACTCTTTACATTCTTGTCATTTCATATGTTCTTGATTGAAAACCTAGAAAAGATTGATTTTTCATAAGTGATTGAATTGAATCTTAATTGTGCAAATTGATTTGGGAAAATCATTTTCATAACCTAGGTAATCAATAAGAATATTGGTTTTAATTGTTTCCGCTTTATCTCTGATCATACGTGTTAATTGATTGATTTTCGTATTCGATTGAAAAGTGATTTTTCAGTTTTCAACAGTGCTTAATCAATTAAGTGAGGCTTTAATCGATTAACCATTTGTAAACTTTCTGGTGTTAATCGATTAAGATACAGGATAATCGATTAAGAGCTGAAGTTTTTTGTAAAAATCATTTGTTTTAATTGTTTCGATTTGTTTCGTTCGAAAATCTTTCAAGGTTTCTTAAACACCTATTCAACCCCCCCTTCTAGGTGTTCTCCTAGGGTTCCTTAGTTGTTTCACCCACCAATTGCGGTTTTCCTCACCCCTTGGTCCCAAGTATCAAGGTGATGCACACGAGTTGCAAGTATCTGTCATGGGTGTGGTCTCACCTTGGTCCCGAGTATCGAGGTATGCACGAGAGTTGTACGTATCCACCCAAAAGTCTCGGTCCCGAGAATCGAGCAAGTCTCGGTCCCGAGTATCGAGCGATGTCAAAAGATTGAGAATATCAAAAATAAATGTAAAGGAATGAATTGTGGATATAGAATGCATAAGAGAAGGATCCAGTGATTATATTAGGGCACTAAGTTAGAAAAGAATTGTTCATACCTATGGAGATCTTTGTGATTGTCTTTTCTAGCTTATATTGTTTATTATTCAATTATGTGCTTCGGCTATGACTTACTCGTTGCCCTTTGTTTGTTAGGTCATAACTCAGAATCCGAACCACGTGGAGCTGAGGCTACTCCCTGATGGGGAGTGGCACGGGGTGGGCGTCGCATTCTCCTGGAAAGGGAAGTGGAGACTCTTATCTATCACCCGAATCCTCTTCCTCAGATGCGTCCCCTCCAATCAAGGATTCCCATAGTGGAGTCATATATATTCCACCTATCCTAGGGGAATAATGATAGCTTATGAACTTTTCTGTTTGAGTTTCGAACCAAAGCTTTGGGTTATGTTTTGTATTGTGATATAATGTGTATAGGTGTATATAACTCGGAGTTTATCCTTATGACTGTTGACTATATGATGAAGTATAACTTGAGTTTTTAATGATTAATGTATCATGATGTATATTATTTGATGGTGTGGTTCGAGTTTATAGTGATGTGTTGAGTCGAATTAGTAACGTCTTAAATTTATTTTCGAAAAAGGAAAAAGTAAATCCACATTTTTGTATAAATAAATGAATATAAATTTAGGGTGTTACAGTGGTCTATAAAACAGTAGAAGGGAGTGGAGAAAGTATAGAACAAAGAAGAAGGAGAAGAAGTAGGGTAATAGGGTTTCTAATTTGTGAATTTCTAATTTTCTATTCTAACTTTTTAATTCAGCAGTCTAATGTATTTTTTTAATTATTATTATTATTATAATTATAATAATATATTTGAAATTAAAAAAACACCTAATATTAAATCAATATACAAATAAATTTATAAGGACATTTGTGTAAATGTTCGGGAATGGGGTCCCCGCAGGGACGGGTGAACAAATCCCATTCCCCGCCCCGAAATTACCCCCGGAAAAATTTCTCCCCCATCCCTGTTCTTGCGAGGAAAAATCCCTGCCCGTGGGGCTCCAAACGGGGTGGTCTCCGCGGGGATCCCCATTCACAGTATGAAATTTTCATCCCTAAAAATAGTGAATAAATTTTTTCTTTTTATAATACATTTCCAGTGGTTTTATTATGGAAAAGACTACAGTAAATATCTCATTGATATCTCTTTCCTCTGCTTGAGTCTCTGGCTTGACAGGGTCGTACTTCTACATGAAGTAGACTCTTCTGAATACCCATACTTTAGAACCTAACATACAATAGGAGATATAGGGAGTAAGTCATTGTCATTATATTTCACATCATCGGATTAAATAATCGATTAAATGAAAGTAAACAATCACATCATATATATCATTTCATTATGCACATGATACTTGAGGGAAATCAACATCCTAACGCACCAGATTCACTAATCATATGTCATGATTCCTATACTTCCTCGATCCAATAATATCATCATTCTTCGTGATTACACATATCATTTATGAGCTCATAATCATTACAACCATTCATATCACATAATCTCACAATTTTACTTGAGAAAAGCAGTCGGAAGTAAACGTCTTGCTACCAATACTCAATGCATGCATGCCCGGGGCCTACAAGCCCAAATCAAAGCAAATCCCCTCTCCGGGGTAAGTCATGCCAAGAATTGTCCTCCATCGACCCTAGTATGTCGAAAGAATTAATAGAATTATCATAGTTAACGCAAGACTACTATTCTGAGCAAGGTTAGCTAGACCATCCCATCTTAGGGCCATCCTACCCATAAAATTCCCGTGATCATTGACGAATCATCATTTGAGACCTAGTTTCCCCTTTCATCCTCCAATTCGGGTTCCTAGAACCCTCCTTACATTTTTTCCTAGTTTTTTACATAATATCCCCTTATCCATCATGTATGAATGCATGGACAATCTCTTGTCATAACCTTATCTTGATATTTCTAAGAAATGTTATATCATAATAACACTTAATGAGTTTACAAACTTTAACACGGTAAGTGATTATCAAAACCATTAACCAGTTATTATAAAAATCCCTAATGTGTGTAAACTCTAGATTAGATACTCAGTTATCACTAGGTAACTGGCTATCTAATCATCTGATAAACTCTTTCTATGGGACAAAAAATTATCATGTCCCATAAAATGATAATATTTTGATTCTTCATAACCATAGGGATTGAAATGTAATAATCATCAAGATTCCACATTCCATCTCTCCAAACATCACGAACCTACGTGATAGTGTTAGTAATATGCATATAATCAACTAAATTACAAATTAAAGTTTTTCCTTTGGCAACTAATGGTCATACCAAAGGGACATCAAACTTACACCAATTCTCCTAATTAACCCATTTTTCAAAGCATCCTTAGCTTTCACAATACCTCTCCAGACATAGGAACAATCAATAGTCACGGCAGTTAAAAAAATTAGTTAATTCCATGCAAATATTTGTGATAAAATTATTGATAGCTTATACTCTAAGCTCAATATTCAAATTAAACCTAACTTACTTGTATATTATAGGTCAAATTTTAAGATTCTGTCCGACCTATTCGGTGGTCTAACCTAAAATGACCCCATGTCGTGGTTGCGTATATGTTTTTATTATTCGTAAGAAGCCCTTCGAACATACTTCCAGCTTCACATGTTTCTACATATGTTACGTATTATTCTTTCAATGAAAAAATACAATAAATAAAGTACGAGTGAAGATCGATAGTGAAAAAGAAAAAGAAAAAACAAAAAAGTGGTGTATCACAGCAAAAAAACAAACTCAAACAAAACCTCTATGAGCAAGCCAAGCTACCTACTATGAAATATATTGCACTTTTACACGTATCTCTCGGCCTACCATACTTCCACTTTTACATGTAATCCTACACAGAAGTAATTAACTCGATTACTTCTCTTTTAAGTTTAAATTGGACTTTACTTGGAATTTAAGAGCTATATGATTTATAAAGTAACCCGCTCTTATCCTTTGCGATACACGAATTATTAATATTTAAATTTTTATATTAAATATTTAAAAGTAAAGATTATTATTAAACAAAGATAAAAAAATAATTATACAAAAAAATTAATTTAAATGTGCTTGTTAATAAATTTTGTAAATGATTATTATGATGAATCAAAAGTAAATCTGAATTAAATATTTTGATCTTTTTTATTTGATGGTATTAAGAGAAAATTTAAGGATAAATTAGAATATCCACTACTTGATAGGATATGAAGACGATATTGAAATTTTTATTTTTGATTATCTTGGTTAACACATTACATTTTATTAGGAATATAATGACTGCTCTTTTTTATATTTAATTAATATTATATTTGTTTAAGTATAGATGAGTATTAAATTAATGTATTCTTTATTTAGTTCATTGATAAATTAACACGTTTTTAAATATCATTATTACGTTTATTATTATATTATGATTAATTAGATTGAAATCAAAATTAAACTTTTTTATATTTTTTTTTGTTTGATGGTATTATGAGTATATTTTAGGATAAATCAAAATATTTCCTATTTTATGGGACATGATAATTTAATATCTTTTGAATATAGTTATCATTTTAATATGAAAAATCAAAATCAAACCAAAATTATACATTCTAATTCTTTTTATTTTTGATGATATTATAAGATATTTTTTATATTTATTAGATGGATAAATTGTATTTTTTTTTTACAATTATCCTTTTTTTTAAATTATCATTTTCTTAATATGATTATCACAATTATTATTATTATTATTACTATTATTATTATTACTATTATTATTATTATTTAAATATTTTGATCTTTTCCATGTTTGTTTATCTTATCTCAAGTTAATCAAAAGATTTGATCCTAAAAAATATTTATCATAATTGTTCTAATCATATATATATATATATATATATATATATATATATTTACTTGTTTAAATGTATGTAACTTTGTTTTAAATTGGTTACATTTTTTTGTGTGTAGAGATTATAACAACAAAAGTATTTATCCATTACAAATTATTTACAAAACGATAATCATTATATTTAATCATATATCCATATTATTTGTAATATTTAAAAAAATCTATACATTATTAATATATAATTTGTTTTACCTTTTAAAAAAATATCGGAGTACTCTCTATTTTGATATTGCAATATTGATAAAATATTGTTTGGTTTGCTCATCATCGAAAAAAAGTGCTAGGAAAAATTGTCCTAAGTAAAGCTAAAAAAAGAGCTCAAAATAATAAATAATATAAGTGCATCACATAGTGGATAATAAGCATTAAATACCAAACAATCACACTCTTGACACTTTAAAACTTGAATAATCTATTTAATTTTAAATTATAATATTTTTGTTGAAGATAATGATTTATTTATTTTTTTATAAACTGAGGATAATGATTTCACATGTAGATAATAATTTGAAAAACTTGAATAATTTATTTAATTTCAAATTTTAATTTTGGTTGGAGATAATGATTATCTACCTACAATCACTCTGGTGCGAGGAAAACTTCAACGACAAACGTGATGCCTCGAAAATTTCTCCGACAAACGTAGTGTCTCAGAAATTTCTTCGACAAACATGGTGCCTCGAATAGACGTTTTTTTATATATATAGATAGTAGACAAGTACTCCCTTCGATTTCAATTATGGGGAAAAAAATTCCGCTAGTAACATAAGAAAAAGTTAATAAATTTTTTTAGTTTTTGTTTTATTTTTAATGCTACTTTGTTAAAATATTTTTATAAAGTGGTTATTTTATTTAATGTTTATTTTATTCTCAAATACTATTTTCTTAAAGTACTTTTTTTTTATGAATTTGAGAAAATTAAATGCATTGAATTAACCTCCTTAATAGTCCCTCTCGTCTTATTTATAACTCGTCTTCTACAAGAATTCTCTGGTCGTATTTATAAATCACTTTGTATTTTCTAGAAGATGTTTATTGATATTTTCTCTTATTTGTCCTTTGTTCATTAATGTGAAACAATACAATGTCAAATTTCCAATGCAAGTTAAGACAGTAAAATTGTAATATTAAAGTACCTTTTTAAAATTTCAAGAAATGTAACTACTTTCCTTGGTTCATGTGATATAGTTAACTATGACTTATAAGTATAGGAGTAGAAGGAATATTAAAGAAGTGTGAAATTATTTTTTCTCTTATAATTGGAATTGGATCGGAAGAGTATCAACAAGTGAAAACTAGCACAAATGATATGAGTATGTCATTATTTAAGTAAGTGATTAAGATTTCGAGACCTCACACTGCACTTTCGCAAATGTAAGAGGCAATAGTAAAAGAATCATACCCTATAAACTCCACAGTATTCGAAGAGATTAATCATCTATTTTCATGGGTGAATATTGTGACGCTCTTGGATTAAAATACTTTATAAGAAAATATAGTTGAATATATATATATATATATTACAGATTTGATATTATTGGAAAAATAGGATATAAAATTTTTCTTTTATATTTATTTTCAAGCTAAACATATCCTTTAGAAAATACTTTGAATTCGGCATTGGAATTGTTATCATACTTTTTTTTAAACACTTGCTATTACCGAATTCGTTTGTTATTTATAAGAGTACGCGGAAAAAGTATAACTTTAGAAAATAATATAATCACTAGACATTATAAATATAAACCATATATATATATATATGATAAGTTCCACCATAAACATCCATCATATCCCAAGTACAGAAACTGATAACCAAGTCCGGTGATCAAAGTCCCAAAGCAAAATATAAACATAAACTGAAAGTAAAAACCAAAACCCTGAAGTCTCTCAAAAGATATATACAATATACACATAATCAAAATAAAGACACTCCAGAGCTGGTCATCAAGTCCTCCAAGAACGCTCCACCATCACCATGATCTGCTACAGCTGCTACTACGACCCAGACCCACACTACTCACACTATGCCCAAACCTAAGGGCCACCCATCCTCCTATCAGTAACATCCTCCTGCTCGACTGGCTCCTCGTCACTCTCACCCTCCACTGGATCCTCCTCTGCCTCATCCGATGGAGTAGGTACCCCACACTGGGTACAGGATCTGCAACAGGCACAGTCCTCTTAGAGTCAGGAGAATCAGGTGAAGGAGTCTCAGCACGAACAACTCTAGCAGCAACGGGGTGAGAGCGAGTATAGGGACGAAAACGAAAAGTATGATAACGACGAATAGGTCGAGCAGGGGGTGGTCCATGGTAAGAGTAAAAAGGAGGTACGTGCATAGTATAAATAATGGGAATCCGAAATCGTCGAGGTCGCACTCGGGCTAAGGGGTTGGGATGGTAGAGTGTGACATCCACCTCTCCCTCAAAAGTAGCCCGACGCTCCTCGTATGTCCATATCCCGCTAGGGATGGGACAGATCTCGATGCACGCTAGGTAGAAGTGTGCCATCACCTACACAGGGCACGGGAGTAAGCATAATATAATCACATAATCAAACAAGAATAATTCTAACATTCACAAGTATTCAAACACAAGTAAACATGCAAATACATATGAGCACACCCAGTTTAACAATTTGTTAATCTTTTATATTAGTGGCATGATGCATGCTTTCTATCTCACAATCCTGAGGCCTCCAATACTAATCAATCTCGGACGTTCATCCAATACACAATTGTGTTCCCAGAACACTAACATACGTTCCCAGAACGTATAACAAACAATACTTGGAATATAAACAAGCACCACTCCCAGAGTGTGCATCACGTTCCCAGGACGCATCAAATAAACCATGTCCCAGAGACTGGCCACATTCTCAGAATGTGTCATCAAGTAGGTTGCATCAATTTGGTACTCCCAGAGTACCCTCCTCATGTTCCCAGAACATGATAAACGATCCTTGCCAACCTATTTCATCACCTTTCACCATGCATGAATGCATATAGTATTTTTCTCAATTTGGTTGGCCATTAATTTATGTCTCAGTTTTCCATTTCCAACACAATAAGTCTATAACATTATTAAGAATTCCATATTTTCTTAGCAAAACAGCTTAACCTGAGGTTCTATGAATTATCTCATAAAGTCACACTTTAGTATTTAAGGTAATTAGATTGGTATTAAATTGAACAAAATTAATTAAAATGGCACAAGTAAGTTCAAGTTATAATTCAATTGATTTTTCACTGCTGTCAGTCTCTAACCGGTTAAGACAGATTCTAACCGGTTAGAACCTGCAGCAAATCAGAAATCCTTTAATGCTTGATACCATTTTTAATTCTCAATCCAATCTAATACCCCAAATAGGTTATGGATAACTCAAACACCTCAAATTAAGCTTGTTCATATGTTAAGAGTCTCATAGAATCAATATCAAATGGACATATTTTCCAAAACCAAATCAATACCATCACTTTCATTAAGAGATGGAACTCAAATTACAAAACCTTAAGTCCATCAACATTCTCAGTTCATAACAGATAAATTACAGTTAAGTTTGATTGGAAAGGTTAATTGGAAATGTCGTAAAACCATAGATTAAATTTTTGAACTTAAATTTTTTTCATATCTGACAGATTCTAACCGGTTACTCAGCAGTTCTAACCGGTTAGAAACTGCAGAAACAACACACTGATTTAAGGTTTTGCATACCATTTCCCATTCCACTCATTTCCAATCAAATTCTACCATAAACAGAGCTTCAATTCCATAAAGTAGACATGTTCCAACACTTGATTACATCCAACACTCATGCATTTCAAATACACATATCAAATTGCATGAAAAAGGCATAAATGATAACTTAGCATACCAAATTCACATATACTAAAATTTAACACCAAATTATCATACATTCAGCTTGCATTCATCAATTGAAACTTGCTCTAAGTCCTGGAACAAGTTAAATTGGCCTCCAAGCCTTTGTCCTCTAAAGCCTATGCCCTTTATGAGTCTCATGGTGACTCATACCTAAATCCTACTCATTATTCTCATTCTAGTGATTAATTAGCTTCTCCCTTACCTTAGACTCGTGCTTGATGAGTATCAACACAGGGACAACAAGGTCAACACAAAAAAACACCAAATTCACAAGCTCTGCTCTCATGCATGACAGTTTTGGTAAGGTTCAGAAATAAGGGTTTTTGACACATGAAAAGGAGAAACAAATTGGGGAAAATGGTTAGATTATATTCTAGGTAACATGCACGAACTATAGGAACAAGAATGAGACTCAAAGAGTGCATGTACTCACCAAAATCAGACCTCAAAGTGAGCTTCACGAATCTGATTCTGGTTTTTGACAGAATAAACACCTCCACTTCACACCTTGATTTCTCATTGCTCCCTCACTCTCAACTCACAATCTATATATCACCAAAAAAGTCACCTACTTTCATTAGTGAATGTCTTAACCAAGACAAAGAAAAAGTAAATAAAATAAAATAAAATTCCCTGTTATTATTTTTAAATAGTATAAAAGAATTTTAATTCATTTTCTTTCCGAAAATATTTCTGCATAATGGTTGTCTTATAAAATGTGAGAATTGCTGGTTAATTCGGTACTCTTTCATGCGTAATGAAATGTTTACGATGAATTATAAACCAAAAATTTTCACCATTAGATTTCTGATAAATATTTTGAAATTTATCAAACACAAATTTATAGTATATATATATATATATACATTTTTAAGTGTATACCCAAGTGAATTGCCCTAGTGGAAACTGGCTGGGCTCTTAAGGACTTCAGGATCAAAGACTCGAGTCCCAGTGAAGCAACAATTCCTGAGGATGATCCATATTATTGAGTTAAAGACTTGCACAGTTCGCGGATCCGAGGTGAATTAATTGGGACAAAAAAAAAATGTGAAGATCTGACATCACCTGATTTCGAAAAAAAAAAAGGGTAAAGGGGCCCATTATATATCCCTCTAATAAGACTTTGGAGATATAGAGACTTACCTTCGGAACTCCATAAACATCAGGACCATTGGTCTTTTATTATAAATTATTTTTATTTAATTCACTCATATTAAAAACAGCAATTATTATTATTAAATTGTTTTAGAAAAAATATACATTGACATTTTAAAATTAATTCAATTGAAAACTGTATCAACTTTTTTTTTACTATACTATAATTATTATCCTACTACCTTGAAAGTAAAGTAAAATTATAAAGGGTATATTTTGTATAAAATTTTTAATATTATCTTTATATTATTAAGTGATGACTTATAATAAAAGAAAAGATAACTTGTAATAAGGGACGGAGAAAGTACATAATGTCGGGGCTTGTGTTTTTTGGTCCATGACCGGAGTGTCCACCGTCGACCGCAGTGACTGATCTCTTCGCTGGCTTGTAGGCACCTCTAATGAGTGGTCTTTTTGAATTCTACGCAATGTCATCGTACATGAATATATATATATATATATATATATATATATATATATATATATATTATTGGTGCCCCACAAAAAATAAGCATTTACGAAAAATTATTAAATATAATAAATAAATGTTGAATTAAATTGCTTCATTTAAAATTAGCATTTATGAAAATAACTACTATCTTTGTCCCAAAAAAGTACAAAAAGATTAGGTCAATAAGTTACTACTCCCTCTATCCCATTATCTTGGTAAAAGTCAAACAAGTCAATGAAAATAAGAAAGTATCCGTTTAATATACTGCATGATCCATTCATTAATTACAAATTGATAATGCACAAATTTTCATATTATTACCATTAATACATATTGCAATATTGCCTTCAAAACAAATCTTTAAATGTGTTTTCCTTATTTACTTATCAATCATCGATACAATAACAATCTTTAAGATTTTTCATTTATTTTTTTACTTTAATATGGGAAAAAAAAAATTTTATATTTTTTTACCAAGATAACGGGACGGAGGGAGTATTTTTTTGGAAGGAATGAATCACCCTTTATTTTATAAAATATTAATGAAAAATAGTTCAAAAACAAATTCCGTAAAGCTAAAAATATTAAACCAAGCGTGGACCCCATCTCTTTTGGTTTTTCTTTTCACTAGTCAGAGAAGGGGAGACAAAAAAATTTCAAAAAAAAATTTATTTTTCAAAGCATCCGTATAAAGAAAAAGAAAAATGCCGTACCCATGAAGAATTTTGGTACACAACCAAAATATTGCAGTGTGAAACGGGAGCCTTATAAATTGGGCTAAGTTTTTCAATTCAAAATAGAAAAAACATAAACATTTGGCTATTAGATAATATAAAGACTCCAACTAGTTTTATTATTTGAGTGTTTTGTTTGTAAAGTTGGCTATTTACATAAGCCAAAAATTCTTTTAATGTATTATTTGTTATTTTAATACAAATATTTTGTAAGGTCAAATTTTGTCCTTGTTTATATTTTTTTTCCATAGTATCTAAATTTCTACAAGACAATTTTATTTTAATCTGTCGCTTTCTGAAAGAAGCTAGGACACCAAAACCATTTTAAAAAAGGGGGAAAATGTCCCAAACCAAAATAAATCCATGTGAAAATAAGCCAAGAGTTCTTCTCCGTAAACCTGCGAAGGCATCACTATTTTATATTATTATTTATTAAATGTTATTTGAAGTATAATCATATTTCACAACATGAAATCGAATTCTTTACAAATGCTAATATATTAAATATAAATGTTAAACACACACACATATATCATCTTACCGAAACTGATTTTAAATAAATGTTAAACACAAACATATAAATGTTAAACACACACAGTATGAAAATGATTTTAAATAGAAATTTATTTCTCCTTAATACATCTTACTGAAACTGTCTCAACTTACACTAAGTTTGAAACATATGTAATGAAACAATATACTAATCGAAACAATCCAAACAAAAACAAAGCCAATGTCAGCCAGATCCAACTGCAAAGTTTTGATTGCAAACAACCCTAACTCTCTCCTACAAATGCATTTGTCAACACATCAACATACGTTGAATACACTCATGTATACTCTCCAAACTCTTCACTAAAAAAATATGTGTGCCTTGATTTCACTTTCACTAGAGATACATAAGACCAGTGTCTCCCCGATCAGATGCAACAATACATAAGAATGATGTTGGCACAATGGCTGATATGATAGCTACTATGCAGGCTTTTTCGCAGACACTGGAACCGAAGATAGCTGAGGCTATAGCTCTTTTATGGGCACTAGAGATACTCTTTGAAGTAGGTATCACCTATGCAACTTTACATTCTGATTGCCTACAAGTTGTCCAAAGTTGGCACAGCAACAAACTTGGCTCATGCTACTTTGATGAGAGCATGCATGAATGCTTGGAGAGGTCACATGACTTTATGTCAATTGACTTAAAACATGTGAAAAGGAATGCAAATGCTACTGCAAATTATATATTTAGAAAATATGGCCTTTGTAAAACCCAATGGTATTTGGCTTGATGTAATGCCTAGCTTTTTATCTTAGTTTCTAACTACTGAGAATGGTGTAAGCTATAACTCTTTGCCTATAGCGGCCTAATAAAGCTTACATTATTTTCTTCTCTAATTTTCCCCTTCACATGCTTAATTTCTTACATGAGTTTTTTTTGGTATTTGTTATTTTTTTTAAAGAGAAAATAACATTGAAACAATGCACAATGGGTACAAACCAAAGCAAAACTAACATCTACTATCTCATAATATATATCTCTTCATGTAATCTCCTATTTTCTATTGATAAAAAAAATATTAAGTTGTCATATTTATATATATATATATATATATATATTAATTCAAAATTTAATTTTTTGACCCAGCAAAAAATATGACACATGAAATGATACACATAAAAAGGCCAGTAAATATAATCTCTAAACCATGATAAAAGTAAAGAAAAAAAACACAAATAGACCTACACATGAACAGAAAACTAATTTGCAAGAGATAGCAACACCGATATAATCCACCAAATACAAGAGACCCTTTAAGAACAATAAACTTCAAGACATACATAATGAAGGGGAATCGAACCATTCAAACACGCTCACCAGTTTTTTTTAGCAATTTAGTATGCAATTGCCAAAATCTAGAACGAAAGTCTAAAGAGATTAATTACTACCAATACTCCCCTCGAGAACATTTAAAAGTAAAAACATAGAAGGCAAAACACATCTGATGATTAAGAACAGTAGCAGCATGACCCATAAACAGAACATCGAACATTTTACACACCCTCACGGGCTTTATCATCATGAGTAGAAAAGGCAGTAGAAAACACTCCTTCCTCATGAGTTGCTTTGACCAGGGAGAGCATTTTCAGTTTGTGATGTCAAAATGAATTCATCCTAAAAATCTCCCGGAGAGCTATGCAAGGTAATCTGCAAAATATATGCCATGTTTAGAGAGAAAACAAATTGACAAGCATCTACATAATTTTTTACGGTCAATGATCAAGTAAATGATAACGGAACATATCAATGTAGAGCTAGGATAAAAATGTTACTAGTTCAAGTCGTAGAGAAAGATGTGAAAGTAAGAAATATTGTCACTTATTCATTCTTTGAATTATCAAAAATAAAAATGACACAAATCAAGAAAGAAAATTTACCTGAACAAGTGAGGATGCAATCAACTCTCCGACAAGTAGTCCCATAAAAATTTGGCCATCTTTATGAAGGGTTACGTTTATGCCACCTGCCCTTTGGGAGCCGCCCTCACCATAAAGTAGAAATGAGCCATTAAGTGACTGGAGCTGGAATTGGCCCTACAAAAACAAAATAAATAAAATGAGGTAATACATACGAAGAGAAGGATAGAGAGAAATAAAAGTTCAAGGGTGTTTATTAACTTCATGTGTGACATATTTCCCTGTGTTGGTATCGAGAAGGTAAGCTTGTGATATCATTCCGGTCGCAGATACTATGCTAATATTGTGATTCGATTCCAGTGATAAGGCCATAATCATCGATGCGATACACTACATATCAACCCATAAAACGTCAATGTTTTGTTACAACTTTGAAAAGAAGATAAATGAAATTGCTTTGAAATTAAAATAATGAAATTGGCAGACCCCACGCAAAAGAAACACAACAAGATAATTACACCATGATGAAAGTCAAGCTAAGCCATGAAAAAATAAAGTGTTCAATTGAAGAAAATTCATAGGAATTAAAACTAAATAAAATAAGATACCTCTCCTGGTTTCGCGAAAATGATACGTTCTGTCCATGAACTGTTTTCTGATCATGCATAAAGATTTCTTATGTGAGAATACCATCCCAATATCACATATAGTCATATACATGAAATTAGATTATTTACTAAAAGATGTTTAAAAGCATAATAATAATAATAATAATAATAATAATAATAACAACAACAATGTATAAAAAAATGGCTAAATTACTCATTTGGTACTTTACCTTATTTTCCAATTTCAAATCGGTCCCTTACCTTTTTTTGCTTTCATATTGGTCCCTTATAATTCATTTAGTTATCAATTTGGTCTCAAAATCACTGTTCATCCTACGTGTCACTATCATACTGGTCCACGTATATATTGTTGGAGAGAGAAAGTGACATGTGTCCATAACATATTGGTCCACATAGGTTGAAAAGTAATTTTGTGACCAAATTGACAGCGAAAAGAAACATAAGGGACCAATATGAAACCCATAAACGTAAAGGACCAATTTGAAATTGAAAAATAAGGAAGGGACCAAATGAGTAGTTTAGCCTAAAACAATTAATAAGAATGAATTAGAATGTGAGAACCACATATACCTTGGACCTTATTGGCATTCATACCTTCACTTTTTGTCACTTTACGAGTTGGACCCTTTGATGTAGATGCAGAATCAGCACCAGTAGCAGGAGTGGTAGGTGCAATGGGAACAACGAAAGAAGGATCCGCCGGAGCATGGGGAGTGGCAAAATTGTCATCAGGAGCAAAAGTTGTTGTAGCCACTGTAGTAGTAGTAGTAGTAGTAGTAGTGATGGGCCCAATGGAGGTCATGGTATATTTACCAGTATCCGCAACATCGACAAGTAGTGGGGTAGCCTCGGTATGAGGAGCAGCAGATGCACCAACAGTTGGCACTGAAGTTACACAAGCATTGAAGTTGTTATTGGCATGCAGTAGTAGCTTAAGCTCTATATTAAAATTTGATATAGTATATGAATTATTGATGAGTTATTGGCATGCAGTAATATAATTATTAATTAATTATCAATTATCAAATACCAGAAAAAATGTAAAATAGGTAGAATGAGAGTTGTTAATGTGGAGTGACAAAGAAAAAGGAAAGAAAATATTGAAAAACAAATATTATTGAATTGGATAAGAAATATGAAGTTTATGAGTGAAATATTAATATGATAGTTGATCACCACAAGTGATATAAATTGGTATATGATCCTGCATCGCCAAATAGAGAAAAATGTTGATGAATAACCATGAATAGATAAGAGAAGATAGAATATTTTACACACACAAAATTAACATTTTTCAGAAGGGACCACATACTTGTCAACGATCCCACCACGAATGAGCAGCAGCACAAACTCGCCCTTTTAACCACGACTATATGACTCGCAAGAAATGGCGTCCTCACAAGCAAAGACGAAGGTGGAAGTGAACAGAAGTCGCCGCAGTCAAGAGAGAAACAGAAAAATTAGGTGAGTGTTTTATAATTGAGGACCGAAGGTAACCCTAAATATAATCTCGGTGACCTAAATTAAATGGGTCGATTGGGCTGGGCTAGGCTAGGTTGGGCTGTGGCGAGGATTTGGTTAGGACTGCTCGGGTTGAAACTTATTACATTTTTTTACTAATTAGTATTTGAATTCTTAATATTAATATTAGTTTTGAAAAATAAAGTAATTAATTAATTAACATTTTAAGTGGTAATACGTGTACAGAAAAATGTTGTGTATTCAAGTGTGCATGGAAGTCAGATATTGGATGGGACGGGATAAGAATGCAACTTTATCAGTGGTAAGACTCATAAATCCATTATCTAAAGGTTTTGATTCAACATGTGGTATCTCACTTATTGGAGGCTCTTCACTTAGCACATGACCCTCAAACAATGTGACTCCCTAATGGTTAGTGTAACACCCAGGATTTTATAAAGGGAATAAAATGATTTCTTAAAAAAAATAAATAAAAATGTAGCCGCGGAAAATAATCATTCCCTTTGTTGAAAATAGTTAGGGATGACAACGGGGTGGGGAATAGGTTGGGAGTACTCTCCCATTCCCCATTCTCGGATCCCATTTCTCCCATCCCCATCCCCAAACCCTATCCTGGGGAGAGATGGTTCCCCATCCCCACTCCCCACCACCCCACGGATATCCACGGGGAACCTAAAAAGTTTCATAGCTTTAATTTGATCTGATATAAAATTAACCATGCTGAATAGAAAAGCATACCATGAAACGAAAACATGTTAAATCTACAGTGAAACCAACACATAAAAAAATTTCGAAATTAATATTGGATGTAAAATCTAATATTTGTTTCCTTTTTCTTTTTACAAACCAGTACAGGAAAGTAACAATTTTCTAAATAAAGATGGGAATTATATTGTGCACAATAAAAATAAAAAAAGATTATCTTAGATACAACTATCAACTATCAACTATGAACTATAAAAAGAAATTATCTTGTACAAAATAAAAAAACAATAAAAATAAATTTTCCGCAACCATGAAAGAGAAAGATTTCAGTTAAAAAAAACGCACCTGGAACTGGCACTTGCAGCGGAGGAGACGAGGTGGGACTTGAGGGCTTGCGATAATGGAGGCGAAGTGGGGCTTGTGGGCGTGCGACGACGTTAGCAGGGCTTGCGGTGGCGGCGTCAATGGGGCTTGCGTCAGAGTCAGTGGGGCACGAGTAGTAGGGCGACGGGCACAATTTGCAGAGGGATGGGGTGAGGCCTGATGGTTGGGGAAGAATCCGGTGGTAGAACCATAGTTGTAACGCCCGCCGGAATTATCCTCGAAATTATAAATATTAAATGAAATAGTAAGTAGATATCAAGTAGATATTAGATGGATATTATGTGAATGAATGTTATAAAAATACTATGTGAATTCTATGTGAATATTAAGTGAATTTCAGTGAAAACAGCACCCAAAGATTTTGTCATATCTCATTTGTTAACCGTCGGATCGTACCCAAATTTGGGGACAAGCTTCCCAACCTTCTTGTCTTCAAATCCAAGTTGGAAATTGCATTTGGAGGCCAATAAGCCTAGGTAATCGATTACCAAGGCCAGTAATCGATTACCAGGTCAAAATTTCAAAGTTTGACCAAATATAAGCCTAAGTAATCGATTACCAGGAAGTGGTAATCGATTACCACGACTCTGATGAGCCAAAGTTAAAGCGGTTAATGAACGAATGGCTGAGAATTTCCCATGATTTCAGCCACAAATTGCCACAAAAATCTCCTGGAACTGTAGAGGGTCGATAAGGACATGTTGGGGAGTGAATAATTTAAATAAATGGGGGGTGTACATGCATGAAACCTTAAGAACATGACCAAACTCTGCAGAATTCGTGTGTTTCATTCGTCAACTTCCTCTGATTCGTTTTCTATGATCCAAACCTCAAACCCCAGCAAACTATTATACCAAATTAAAGCTTGTTTAACCCTCTTCAAATTGATACCAAGTTTGTTCGATTTGGTGGACTGTGGGAAGAGTTATCAACCTGCAAAGTTTGCTTGTCAAATCTGGAATCTGGGTTTCAGATTCAAGGAGCTTACTTTCCTTGATTCGTGTGGTAAGCTCGAGCATCCCTTGGGCTTCAAACTTGTTTTATTTTCAAGTTGACATATCATAGTTTTGATTCTAATCTTTGATCACGAATTGTTGTGCCTTATTCTTGATGATCAACACTGATTTTGGTACCCTGTTAAACTGGAAACAGAGAACTTGTGGCTGAAACCAAAACTTGGGATTTTCCCAACAAACTTGTTTCTCTTTGCACCAAATCGATCCAAACACTTGAGATAGGTAAGGGAGAAGTTATCCGGGTGCTAGAATAATAATCATGCAGCTGGAAATATAGGAGTTCCAAGGAACTCAAGGGCAAAAGTGATTTTTATGCAACTTGAATTGGAATTATGACTTGGAGGTCATTTCAATTCTAATTCTTGATTTGATCAAACTCAATTTGTTGAATATATGTTGTATGAATCCCTGAATTGGTTTGTTTTACAAAGAAATTGAATTTCATATGCTAAGTTGTGATTTTACGATGTTTATGCATATTGAATGAATTGAATATGTAAGTGATGATTTGATTGCCTAAAACATGCATGAACATGTTTAAATATATGCTTTATGATCTGTTTTGTTGAAATTGGTTAAAGTGAAGTGTACTAAAGATTGGTATGTCAAAACCCAATTCAGTGTGCATTCTGCTGCAGGGTAATCGATTACCAAGGTTAGGTAATCGATTACCAGGTACAAATTTACATTAAAAAAAATTCAATTTACACGTGATAATCGATTATCACCTTATGGTAATCGATTATTATGACCCCTGAATTGGAAAATATCAATTTTTATGACATGTAACCTTAACCAAACCTTATTATTGATGATGGAGAATATATTTATGAATATTTGACCATTGTAGATGGCAAATATATTCATGTTTGATTAAAGGATCAAAATTATGAGGATGAATGTTGCATCAAATTGCATTTGCATTCGTATAAGGATTAGCGAATGTTGAGATAGAATGGTGAGAAGAAATAACTTAATGAAGAGAAGTGGTGATTGGCTTGGTCCCCCTTGGTCCCAAGTATCAAGGTGATGCACACGAGTTGCAAGTATCTGCCATGGGTGTGGTCTCACCTTGGTCTCGAGTATCGAGGTTTGCACGAGAGTTGTACGTATCCACCCAAAAGTCTCGGTCCCGAGTATCGAGCGATGTCAAAATATTGAGAATATCAAAAATAAATGTAAAGGAATGAATTGTGGATATAGAATGCATAAGAGAAGGATCCAGTGATTATATTAGGGCACTAAGTTAGAAAAGAATGGTTCATACCTATGGAGATCTTTGTGATTGTCTTTTCTAGCTTATATTGTTTATTATTCAATGATGTGCTTCGGCTATGACTTACTCTCTGCCCTTTGTTTGTTAGGTCATAACTCAGAATCCGAACCACGTGGAGCTGAGGCTACTCCTTGATGGGGAGTGGCACGGGGTGGGCGTCGCATTCTCCTGGAAAGGGAAGTGGAAATTCTTATCTATCACCCGAATCCTCTTCCTCAGATGCGTCCCCTCCAATCAAGGATTCCCATAGTGGAGTCATATATATTCCACCTATCCTAGGGGAATAATGACAGCTTATGAACTTTTCTGTTTGAGTTTCGAACCAAAGCTTTGGGTTATGTTTTGTATTGTGATATAATGTGTATAGGTGTATATAACTCGGAGTTTATCCTTATGACTGTTGACTATATGATGAAGTATAACTTGAGTTTTTAATGATTAATGTATCATGATGTATATTATTTGATGGTGGGGTTCGAGTTTATAGTGATGTGTTGAGTCGAATTAGTAACGTCTTAAATTTATTTTCGAAAAAGGAAAAAGTAAATCCACATTTTTGTATAAATAAATGAATATAAATTTAGGGTGTTACAGTGGTCTATAAAACAGTAGAAGGGAGTGGAGAAAGTATAGAACAAAGAAGAAGGAGAAGAAGTAGGGTAATAGGGTTTCTAATTTGTGAATTTCTAATTTTCTATTCTAACTTTTTAATTCAGCAGTCTAATGTATTTTTTTAATTATTATTATTATTATAATTATAATAATATATTTGAAATTAAAAAAACACCTAATATTAAATCAATATACAAATAAATTTATAAGGACATTTGTGTAAATGTTCGGGAATGGGGTCCCCGCAGGGACGGGTGAACAAATCCCATTCCCCGCCCCGAAATTACCCCCGAAAAAATTTCTCCCCCATCCCTGTTCTTGCGAGGAAAAATCCCTGCCCGTGGGGCTCCAAACGGGGTGGTCTCCGCGGGGATCCCCATTCACAGTATGAAATTTTCATCCCTAAAAATAGTGAATAAATTTTTTCTTTTTATAATACATTTCCAGTGGTTTTATTATGGAAAAGACTACAGTAAATATCTCATTGATATCTCTTTCCTCTGCTTGAGTCTCTGGCTTGACAGGGTCGTACTTCTACATGAAGTAGACTCTTCTGAATACCCATACTTTAGAACCTAACATACAATAGGAGATATAGGGAGTAAGTCATTGTCATTATATTTCACATCATCGGATTAAATAATCGATTAAATGAAAGTAAACAATCACATCATATATATCATTTCATTATGCACATGATACTTGAGGGAAATCAACATCCTAACGCACCAGATTCACTAATCATATGTCATGATTCCTATACTTCCTTGATCCAATAATATCATCATTCTTCGTGATTACACATATCATTTATGAGCTCATAATCATTACAACCATTCATATCACATAATCTCACAATTTTACTTGAGAAAAGCAGTCGGAAGTAAATGTCTTGCTACCAATACTCAATGCATGCATGCCCGGGGCCTACAAGCCCAAATCAAAGCAAATCCCCTCTCCGGGGTAAGTCATGCCAAGAATTGTCCTCCACCGACCCTAGTATGTCGAAAGAATTAATAGAATTATCATAGTTAACGCAAGACTACTATTCCGAGCAAGGTTAGCTAGACCATCCCATCTTAGGACCATCCTACCCATAAAATTCCCGCGATCATTGACGAATCATCATTTGAGACCTAGTTTCCCCTTTCATCCTCCAATTCGGGTTCCTAGAACCCTCCTTGCATTTTTCCTAGTTTGTACATAATATCCCCTTATCCATCATGTATGAATGCATGGACAATCTCTTGTCATAACCTTATCTTGATATTTCTAAGGAATGTTATATCATAATAACACTTAATGAGTTTACAAACTTTAGCACGGTAAGTGATTATCAAAACCATTAACAAGTTATTATAAAAATCCCTAATGTGTGTAAACTCTAGATTAATTAGATACTCAGTTATCACTAGGTAACTAGCTATCTAATCATCTGATAAACTCTTTCGGAAATTGCTTTTTGGCCCCCACATATGACTTTTTGGCCCCCATTACAAATTTTCATGGACCAAAATACCCTTAAATATGTTAAAATTTCCGGTATTACCAAACCGGAAGGATTCCGGTTTCCCATTACCGAAATAAATTTATCCCCCTTTTTTCTTAACCGGAAAGGTTAAGAAAATTTGATCACTGGAGGAAATGTTCTGGAATGCCTTCACACTCACTCTGGATCTCTCCATACACCCTCTCTCCATAAAAAACCACTCACTCACTCACACAAACACTCTCATTCTCACGGTTCCAGCATTCATTCCTTCCTTTTCTCTCGTCGGGTTCTCTACTTCTCTCACCAAGTGCAAGATATGTGACTATGTTCAGCAAAACAATCTGAGTAGAGTAACCTACAGATGCCACGTCATCCAAAAATCTCAAGTTAGTGCACCTCACACATAACATCTTATTCTATCAATTTTTATTTTCAGCATCTAACCAAGCACCAGAAACATTAATTCAGCATAGTCTTCAGGCAAGGCAAGCAAGGAAATCAAAAGTTGATAATCATGGTTGGTGTGTGCTGTGTTGATAATCATGGATTCATGGTTGGTGTGGATTTTATGTTTTGTTGTGTATAATCGTGGTTGGTGTGTGCTGTTTGTTGTCGCCGATCTGCTAAAGTTCCGGTTTTGCTGAGTCAGAACGATTCCGGTTTTGCGGAGTCGGAACGTTTCCGGTTTGGCAGAGTTGGAAGTATTATTAGTATCATATTAACTACATAACAACACACAACAAGTTCCGGTTGTGAATTACCGGAATGATTCTTCCGGCACATTGAAACCGGAAATTTAAACGAGTTCAAGGGTAATATGGTCCACGAAATTTATAAATGGGGGCCAAAGAGTCGGATGAGGGGGCCAAAAAGCAATTTCCAACTCTTTCTATGGGACAAAAAATTATCATGTCCAATAAAATGATAATATTTTGATTCTTCATAACCATAGGGATTGAAATGTAATAATCATCAAGATTCCACGTTCCATCTCTCCAAACATCACGAACCTACGTGATAGTGTTAGTAATATGCATATAATCAACTAAATTACAAATTAAAGTTTTTCCTTTGGCAACTAATGGTCATACCAAAGGGACATCAAACTTGCACCAATTCTCCAAATTAACCCATTTTTCAAAGCATCCTAAGCTTTCACAATACCTCTCCAGACATAGGAACAATCAATAGTCACGGCAACGTTAAAAAAAATTAGTTCCATGCAAATATTTGTGATAAAATTATTGATAGCTTATACTCTAAGCTCAAGATTCAAATTAAACCTAACTTACTTGTATATTATAGGTCAAATTTTAAGATTTTGTCCGACCTATTCGGTGGTCTAACCTAAAATGACCCCATGTCGTGGTTGCGTATATGTTTTTATTATTCACATGTTTCTACATATGTTACGTATTATTCTTTCAATGAAAAAATACAATAAATAAAGTACGAGTGAAGATAGTGAATATCACAGCAAAAAAAACAAACTCAAACAAAACCTCTATGAGCAAGCCAAGCTACCTACTATGAAATATATTGCACTTTTACACGTATCTTTCGACCTACCATACTTCCACTTTTACATGTAATCCTACACAGAAGTAATTAACTAGATTACTTCTCTTTTAAGTTTAAATTGGACTTTACTTGGAATTTAAGAGCTATATGATTTATAAAGTAACCAACTTTTATCCTTTGCAATGCACGAATTATTAATATTTAAATTTTTATATTAAATATTTAAAAGTAAAGATTATTATTAAACAAAGATAAAAAAAATAATTATACAAAAAAATTAATTTAAATGTGTTTGTTAATAAATTTTGTACATGATTATTATGATGAATCAAAAGTAAATCAGAATTAAATATTTTGATTTTTTTTATGTGATGGTATTATGAGAAAATTTAAGGATAAATTAGAATATCCACTATTTGATAGGACATGAAGACGATATTGAAATTTTTATTTTTGATTATCTTGGTTAACACATTACATTTTATTAGGAATATAATGACTGCTCTTTTTTATATTTAATTAAAATTATATTTGTTTAAGTATAGATGAGTATTAAATTAATGTATTCCTTATTTAGTTCATTGATAAATTAACACGTTTTTGTTCACCAAAAAAATTTAAATTAACATGTTTTTAGATACCATTATTACATTTATTATTATATTATGATTAATTAGATTGAAATCAAAATTAAATTTTTTTATATATTTTTATTGTTTGATGGTATTATGAGTAGATTTAAGGATAAATCAAAATATTTCCTATTTTATGGGACATGATAATTTAATATCTTTTGAATATAATTATCATTATAATATGAAAATCAAAATTAAACCAAAATTATACATTTTAATTCTTTTTATTTGTGATGATATTATAAGATATTTTTTATATTTATTTGATGGATAAATTATTTTTTTTACAATTATCCCTTTTTTTACAATTATCATTTTCTTAATATGATTATCACAATTATTATTATTATCACAATTATTATTATTATTTAAATATTTTGATCTTTTCCATGTTTGTTTATCTTATCTCAAGTTAATCAAAAGATTTGATCATAAAAAGTCTTTATCCCAATTGTTCTAATCATCTTTTTATATATATATATATATATATATATTACTTTTTGAAATGTATGTAACTTTTTTTTTTAATCGGTTACATTTTTTAGTGTAGAGATTATAACGACTAAAGTATTTATCCTTTTAAATTTTTTACAAAACGATAATCATTATATTTAATCATATATCCATATTATTTGTAATGTTTAAAAAAATCTATACTTTATTAATATTTAATTTGTTTTACCTTTAAAAAAATATAGGAGTACTCTCAATTTCGATATTGCAATATTGATAAAATATTGTTTGGTTTGCTCATCATCGAAAAAAAGTGCATTAGGAAAAAATTGTCCTAAGTAAAGTACTCCCAATTTCGATATTGCAATATTGATAAAATATAGTTTGGTTTGCTCATCATCCAAAAAAAGTGCATTAGGAAAAATTGTCCTAAGTAAAGCTAAAAAGGAGCTCATAATAATAAATAATATAAGTGCATCACATAGTGGATAATAAGCATTAAATACCAAACAATCACACTAGGACACTTTAAAACTTGAATAGTCTATTTAATTTCAAATTATAATATTTTTGTTGAAGATAATGATTTATTTTTTTTTATAAACTGAGGATAATGATTTCACGTGTAGATAATAATTTGAAAAACTTGAATATTTTATTTAATTTCAAATTTTAATTTTGGTTGGAGATAATAATTATTTACCTACAATCACTCTGGTGCGAGAAAAACTTCAACGACAAACGTGATGCCTCGGAAATTTCTCCGACAAACGTAGTGTCTCAAAAATTTCTTCAAGTGATGCCTCGAATATATGTTTTTTATATATAGATAGTAGACAAGTACTCCCTTCGATTTCAATTATAGGGAAAAAAATCCACTAGTAACATAAGAAAAAGTTAATAAATTTTCTTAATTTTTGTTTTATTTTTAATGCTACTTTGCTAAAATATTTTTATAAAGTGGTTATTTTATTTAATGTTTATTTTATTCTCAAATACTATTTTCTTAAAGTACATTTTTTTATGAATTTAAGAAAATTAAATGCATTGAATTAACCTCCTTAATATTCCCTCTCGTCTTATTTATAACTCGTCTTCTACAAGAATTCTCTGGTCGTATTTATAAATCACTTTGTATTTTCTAGAAGATGTTTATTGATATTTTCTCTTATTTGTCCTTTGTTCATTAATGTGAAACAATACAATGTCAAATTTCCAATGCAAGTTAAGACAGTAAAATTGTAATATTAAAGTACCTTTTTAAAATTTCAAGAAATGTAACTACTTTCCTGGGTTCATGTGATATACTCCCTCCGTTTCAGAACATTAGGCCTTTTAGGCCTGAGCACACAGATTAGGAAAGTGTTAATTATTGTAAGTGTTATGTATAATTTGTTCAAAATGCCCCTATCAATCCTTATTGAAAATTGTAGTAGTATTTAATGTTTATTAGTAAGTGTGTCCATTAATTAATGTATAGTGGTTTAGAGATGAGAGAGATGATAAAAGTAGAATTAATGAGGAGAGAATGAAATGATTGAATAAAGGATAGAATTGGAAAGAAAAATATGTTTATGTATTGGAATTGTAAAAGGCCTAATGTTATGAAACAAGAAAAAAAGGCTAAAAGGCCTAATGTTCTGAAACGGAGGAAGTAATTAACTATGACTTATAAGTATAGGATTAGAAGGAATATTATAGAAGTGTGAAATTATTTTTTTCTCTTCTAATTGAAATTGGATCAGAAGAGTATCAACAAGTGAAAACTAGCACAAATGGTATGAGTATGTCGTTATTTAAGTAAGTGATTAAGATTTCGACTTCAGGCTTTCGCGAATGTAAGAGGCAATAGTGAAAGAATCATACCCTATAAACTCCACTGTATTCGTCTATTTTCATGGGTGAATATCCTAACCAAGACAAAGAAAAAGTAAAAAAAGAAAATCACCTACTTTCATAAGTGAATGTCTTAACCAAGACAAAGAAAAAGTAAAATAATAATAATAATAATAATAATAATAATAATAATAAAATTCCCTGTTATTATTTTTAAATAGTACTCCCTCCGGTCCTATATATAGGTCACATTCTAGAAAGTTTTTTTGGTCCTAATTATAAGTCACTTTATATTTTCTATGCATCATTTATTGATTTTTCTCTTTTTTGCCCTTATTAAATGCTTTGACTATTTATGTATTTTTTGTTGTTCATTAATGAGTGCGAATTTTCCAAGAAAAGTTAAAGGGGTAAAATTGTAATGTTACAATATATTCTCATAGAATTCATAAAACCAACCACTTTCCTTGATATGTGTAATTCGGTTAAGTATGCCCTATAACAAGGACCGGAGGGAGTATAAAAGAATTTTAATTAATTTTCTTTCCGAAAATATTTCTGCATAATGGTTGTCTTATAAAATGTGAGAATTGCTGGTTAATTCGGTACTCTTTCATCAGTAATGAAATATTTACGATGAATTCTAAACCAAAAATTTTCACCATTTGATTTCCGATAAATATTTTGAAATTTATCAAACACAAATTTATATATATATATATATATATATATATATATTAAAGTGTATACCCAAGTGAATTGCCCTAGTGAAAACTGGTTGGGCATTTAGGGATTTCAGGATCAAAGACTCGAGTCTCAGTGAAACAACAATTCTTGGGATGATCCATATCATTGAGTCAAAGACTTGCACAGTTCGCGAATCCGAAGTGAATTAGTTGGGCAAAAAAAATTATGAAAGACCTGATTTCAAAAAAAAAAAAAAACGTAGAGGGGCCCATTATATATCCCTCTAATAGGACTTTGGAGATACCGAGACTTACCTTCGGAACTCCTTCATAAACATCAGGACAATTAGGTTTATTGATTAATTTTTTTTCTTTTATTATAAATTATTTTTACTTAATTCACTAATATTAAAAACAGCAATTATTATTATTAATTTTTTTTAAAAAAAAATATATACATTGACATTTTAAAATTAATTCTATTGAAAACTTTATCAACTTTTTTTTTTTACTTTACTATAATTATTATCCTACTACCTTGAAAGTAAAGTAAAATTATAAAGGGTATATTTTGTATAAAATTTTTAATATTATTTTTATATTATTAAATGACTTATAATAAAAGAAAAGATAACTTGAAATAAGGGACGGAGAAAGTACATAATGCCAGGGCTTGTGTTTTTTTGAATTCTACACAATGTCATCATACACGAATATATAGAGCCGGCAATAAAGCACGACACGACCGGACCGCCCGAATAAGCACGGCAAAATATCAGGCTTGGACAACAATTTTAAAGCACGAATTATACTCGTGCTTTTTTAGCACGGGCTGCAAAAGCATGAAACACGACCGGGTTTTTGCCGGCTAACACGGCACGACAAGTGTAAGACCTAAGATTATTTACCTTTTTATACCCTTAAATAAAATAGTGAACTTAAAATTTTCTTTTTAATTTATAAAAATCTCCCGTCAAACGGACGGAGTTTCGTTTGTTTTTAGGACTTTCCCAAAAATTCCGGTTTTCCTGCAACCTGATAAACAACATCATTCAAATTTCAAAGCCAGCAGGGCTATTCACATATATCACATCTAGTGCAACACCGTGCACAAATCAGAAAGTCAGAGTATTACATCAGAGTAAGCGGAAATATAAACAAGTTGGAAAACAGTTTTTCCCCAAAATAAGACCCCTTCCCAAAAGGAGTCGTCCTGGGCCCCCAAAAAGCTATTTACATTATATATACAACAAAAATGATTCACATCAGATTACTGGGCCCAGGACATTCCCATGTCCTACATAGCTAAAAGTGACCTACTCTCACTGTGAGGGAGAGTGCTCCTGCTCAGCCTGATCGGGTGCAAACTCTTCCTCAGTACCTGTGGAGATAGTAAGGAGTGAGTATTACACATAAAATAGGGAGACAGTTTCCAATTAAGACATAATGTAACACTAAGCCACACACATATAGCAGTTCAATCACAGCAAAATAAAAGTCAATGTATCACAATTCATTTTCAAGTATTCATTAGTTTCTCAAGTCAATTTTTATCTCTTTATACTCATGCATTAATCTCATAATGCCCTTTATTCTCTTTTCATCATTTATAATCACATTTCTCATTCAGTGCGTTCCAGTCATGTCTTTACTGCGTTCGCACCCACAGCGTGATAACGTCTTACCACGTCTGTACGACACTCCCGGTTACAACCGGTTTGCATCACTAGGAATTTTAACGCTCCTGCCAGGCATTTGGTACACCCAAGGGTCTCTCGCTCAACCAGGACTTTCTCACCCCAAAAGGCTTCACCTGTTAGGCTATGCTATCACATAATTTCCACAATTCAATTACATTCAGTTATTTGAATTCATTCACTTTTCACATTCTCAACACATTTTAGATCTTTTAGTCCGGCAGCGAATTGAGTCTTGGTGCATTGATGCCTAACAGGGAATTTGTACCTAATGGGATTTTAGCCTGGTTGAGCACTTGGCCCTTAGGACTTTGGTACACCCGGTAGGGGCACCTAGTCTATCAATGCACCGATCCTCAATTCCACTGCACTTTCCATTATTATTTACTTTATTCATTATTGTCATTCTTTGCCTTGAATTCTAATCAACATAATATCTCAGTCATTTCACAAATCAAGCATTCAAATCATCAACAATTACCAAATATCAAGATGGAACATATCAACATCAAAAATAATTTCCCTAAGTCATAAATTCTATTTTTAACAATTATTCTATATCATATCAACCTAAACTAACACATAACTCTTAGTACCCATTATATGCATATTGTAAACTAAACCCCAAAGTACGGTAATACTCACTATAACCCACTCCTTACCTTAAATTAGCAAGAAGTAAATAAAACCTTAGTGAACCC
The DNA here is from genome assembly GCA_037953625.1 of Crotalaria pallida. NCBI lineage: Eukaryota > Viridiplantae > Streptophyta > Magnoliopsida > Fabales > Fabaceae > Crotalaria > Crotalaria pallida. The sequence goes on along the minus strand of CM075653.1, from coordinate 125,216,877 downwards.
TAGCTCAAAATCTTGGAAACTTGAATTTCCTAAGCCTAGCTTGCCACCTCAATAAGGAAATGATGAAATGATGGTACACAATCCTATTTGAGAGAGCACAAGATGAGTGATCCTTGTCCTTGCCTTGGTTTGGGTTGGAAGGCATGAAACAAAATCCCTACATAACCATGAGTGCAAGAACCCTAAGGTTTTAAACATAATTTCTATGAACTAAGGAAAGTTGAAATGGAAAGGAAATTAATCCATGGCATGAAGCTAACTTACCCCAATCAATGGTGGAAATTGAAAAACCAAGAAGAAGGAAGAGAGGGAGCCACACGTGTAATCAAGGAAGAGAAAGGAATGAGCTCCTAGCCAAAATCCATGATGCAAGCTTGATGGGTTTGGTTGATTTTGGGTTGAGGTGCCCAAGAATCAAGTGTTTATGGTGGGATGATGATGAGAGTGTTCTTGGGGTTGAGAGAATTTGATGAAGGTGATGAGTTGATGATGGTGTTGAAAGGTGGTGAAATGAAGTGTTTTTGGTGCCTTATGTTTAGCCTAGGGAGCAGCACAAATCGTGTGGCCAAGATCTAAAATTTGGCCCCAAGTCACAATTTCAACGCACCAGATTTGGTGCTGCAGCGCGCGCGCGCCTGGGCGAGCGATTTACTCGCTTGGGCGAGGGTTCAGCACCAGCACCAAGCTTGTGCATGGCTGATGCGGTCAGGGAGGTTTTTGGCGCGCCACACGTAAAACTGGTGCGGCTGGTGCGCATCACCACTCCCCTGGGCGAATGGGGGACTCGCTTGGGCGGGTTTTTCACTGTCTGGTGCACCAAATGAATAGTGCACCCGCCTGGGCGCATGGCTGGTGCGCCTGGGCGAGAAACAGGGTCTTCAACCTTTGATTCGCCGTAACGTTTTCGTTAACCGTCGGATCGGGTCCAAATTTTTAGATAAGCTTCTTCACCCCATAAACTTCATATCCAACGGTGGAATTTATTTTCTTAGCATCCTATAATAAATTTCTAATTTTCTCTTTTCGGTCGATTTCTAACATCTAAAACGCCGATTTAACTCCCGATTTCGCTTATATGACTTTGCCCGAAGCCACAACTGCCTTCTATACAACCCCTAGGACTTATAATCACCACTCACCTATCTACCAAAATTCATTAAGTCATTATTCCAATTTTTCTTAGGTTTTTATTTAATAATTTCATTTAAAATAAAGTTTAGGATGTTACAATTCTCTCCCACTTACCTGAATTTCGTCCTCGAAATTCGTCGAACAATTGTGGATGAGACTGCCTGATCTTGTCCTCCAGTTCCCATGTAGCCTCTTCCACATTGTTCCTGATCCAAATAACTTTCACCAAAGAGATTTCCTTGCCTCTGAGCTGCTTCACCTGCCTGTCTTCAATTCTAACGGGCAGAACTTCAAAAGTCAAATTCTCCTTCAAAGGCAAATCATCTAAGGTAACCACATGCGAAGGATCATGGACGTATTTCCTTAATTGTGAAACATGAAACACATCATGAAGCCTTGCTAAGTGAGGGGGTAAGGCAATCTTGTAAGCCACCGGGCCAACCTTCTTCAGAATCTCATAAGGCCCAACAAACCGAGGAGTTAGTTTCCTGGACTTAATTGCCCTACCGATTCCTGTAACCGGAGACACTCTTAGGAATACATGCTCCCCAACATCAAACTCCAAAGGTCTCCTTCGCCTATCAGCATAACTCTTCTGGCGATCCTGTGAAGTTTTCATCTTATTTTTGATCATTGTGATCTTCTCAGTTGTTTCTTTCACAATATCAGGACCTGTCAACAGATTCTCACCTATCTGGAACCAACACAGAGGCGTCCTACATTTCCTCCCATAGAGAGCCTCAAATGGTGCCATACCGATACTGGAGTGAAAGCTGTTGTTGTAAGTAAACTCCATCAACGGCAGTAACTGCTCCCAACTACCAGCTTGCTCTAGAACACATGCTCTCAGCAAATCCTCAAGTGTCTGGATAGTACGCTCAGATTGTCCGTCTGTCTGCGGATGGTAAGCCGTACTAAATTTCAGCTTAGTACCAAATGCCTCCTGAAGACTCTGCCAAAATCTAGACAGAAATCTCAGATCACGATCAGATACAATACTGGTAGGAACACCATGCAGCTTCACTATGTCCCTGATATACAACTGAGTCAACTTCTCCAGAGTATATTTCTTGTGAATAGGAATGAAATGTGCACACTTTGTAAGACGGTCCACAACCACCCAAACTGCATCACATCCTCCAGCAGTCCTTGGTAAACCCGTCACAAAGTCCATAGCTATACTGTGCCATTTCCACTCCGGAATATCAAGTGATCGCAAAGGACCACCAGGCTTTTGATGCTCAATCTTAACTTTCTGACAAGTTAGGCAATGAGACACGTGATCGGCCACATCAGTTTTCAACTTCGGCCACCAATAAATCCTTTTCAAATCTTGGTACATATTTGTTGCACCAGGATGGAAATTCATCTTGGTTCGATGCGCTTCCCATAGGATATCTCTTCTAACTTCAAAATCCATAGGAACCCATATCCGACCCCTAAATCGGATAATGCCATCAGAACCTTTCACAAAGTCGGGCTCTTCATTGCCCGATGCCCCTTCTAACAACTTTTGCAATTCCGAATCGTCGGCTTGTGTTTCTTTAATAAGACCAATCAAATTATTAGTAACCTGCAACATTTCTAGAACGATGCTCTTCTCTTTCACTTGCATGTTCAAGTTGAGGTCACTGAACTCTTGGATCAATTGCATCTCTTTCACCATAAGATTGCTGACATGCAAAGTCTTACGACTTAGTGCATCAGCCACTACATTGGCTTTGCCCGGATGATACTGAAGATCGAAGTCGTAGTCTTTCAGAAATTTCATCCACCTCCTCTGTCTCATATTCAACTCTTTTTGATCGAAGAGATAGCGAAGACTTTTATGATCGCTAAAGACTTCGAACTTTGAACCATATAGATAATGCCTCCAGATTTTCAAAGCAAAAACCACTGCCGCCAACTCAAGATCATGAGTGGGATAGTTCTGTTCATGCTGCCTCAATTGTCTGGATGCATAAGCTATGACTTGCCCTTGCTGCATTAACACACAACCCAACCCTTGTTTAGAAGCATCACAATACACCACAAAGGATTGAGTCGGGTCCGGCAAAATCAATACCGGAGAGCTAGTCAACCACCTCTTCAATTCCTGGAATCCGGGGACCACTCAAACGGAACACCTTTCCGTGTAAGAGTTGTCAAAGGAAGGGCCAATTTAGAAAACCCCTCAATAAACCTCTGATAATACCCAGCCATACCAAGAAAGCTTATGATCTCAGTAATGGACTTAGGTCTCTCCCACTTAAGTACCACTTCCACCTTAGAAGGATCGACAGCAACACCCTTCTCAGAAATGACATGCCCCAGAAACTGCACTTCATTCAACCAGAAACTACATTTAGAAAGCTTTGCATAAAGCTGATTGGATTTGAGAATTTGCAACACAATTCTCAGATGCTCGGCATGCTCACTTGGACTCTTAGAATAGATGAGAATGTCGTCGATGAAGACTATGACAAAAGAATCCAAGTACGGCCTGAAAATCCTGTTCATATAGTCCATGAAGATGGCCGGAGCATTAGTGAGACCAAAGGACATAACCACATACTCAAAATGTCCATATCTCGACCTGAATGTCGTTTTAGGAATGTCCTCCTCTTGGATACGGATCTGATGGTATCCCGATCGAAGGTCAATCTTAGAAAATACAGCTGCTCCTCGCAATTGGTCCAACAAATCGTCAATGCGAGGGAGAGGATATTTGTTTTTCACAGTCACCGCATTCAACTGCCTGTAGTCGATGCACATTCGGAGACTTCCGTCCTTCTTTTAACAAAAAGAATCAGAGCTCCCCAAGGTGACACACTCAGTCTAATCAAACCCTTGGCCAAAAGCTCCTCTATCTGCTTTTTTAACTCTTCTAACTCCGAAGGTGCCATCCGGTACGGGGCTATTGAAATAGGACCTGCACCAGGCATCAGATCAATACTAAACTCCACTTCTCTGTTTGGCGGTAATCCAGGAATCTCTGCAGGAAAGACTTCTGGAAATTCGCAGACTATCGGAATCTGACTGATCTCTGCCTCCTCATTCATCTCCAGGGCAGATAAAGAAAGATCACTGATAGTAATTGATTTCTGATGACAGTCAATCAGAACATGGTGCCGAGACATCCAGTCCATGCCCAGAATGATGTCAAGTTTAGTTAGAGGCAAACAGATTAGATTTACTTTGAATTCCCGCTCCAACACTCGAAGTGGGCAATCCAAACACATAGTTGATGTGACTACAGAAGAATTTGTGGGTGTAGAGACAGATAATTTATAAGGCATTTCTATTGCAGACAACCCTAACTTCTTCATGCAATCGGCAGAAATAAATGAATGAGTAGCTCCGCAATCAAAGAGAGTACCACAAGGAACATTATTAATATAATCGGTACCTCTAATCAGTTCATCAGCATCAGTAACTTCCTCGCCATTCAGAGTATACACCTTGCCCTTCCGAGTCACCCTGTTGTCACCAGCTTTCTGAACCTTAGCCACATTCACCTCCTTCTTAACTGCGTTTCTAGGACAATTTGTCATCATGTGACCCGGCTGACCGCATTTATAACAGGTCATTATCCTCTTGCTCGGATCCAGTCTCCAGCAATCTCCCCTGTGCTGCTTGCCACAGTGTGGACAAGTCGGAATAGAACCATAGGTACTCACTACTGGGCCTGATCTAGGCTGGGAGTAAGGACCTGGTCGCTGCACCGAACTCTTGCCCCTGACAGGACCTCCAGACTTCTGCACATTCTTGCTGCGTTTCTCAGCTGCACGTTGCTTGCGACTCTTTTCATACGTGCTAGTCATGTTGATCAGTTGAGACAAGTTGCTGATGTTCTGATATTCAAAGGCCATCTAGATCTCAGAACGAAGTCCGGTCTCGAACTTGATGCACTTGGTCCGTTCATCTGCATCCCTGTAACTCCCTGCATATCGGATCAAGTCCTCAAACCTAGCAGCATATTCACCGACGCTCATGTTCCCTTGCATGAGCTGCAGAAAAGTTATCTCCTTCTCCCTACGAACATCTTCAGGAAAGTATTTGCCCAGAAAACGATTCTTGAACAAATCCCATGTGATCGCCTGATTGTTCGCCTCCAATCCCCTCAGCATTTGTTGCCACCAGTGTTCCGCTTCACTAGTCAGCATGTACTGTGCTAGCAGAACCTTCTGTTCCTCCGGTGGTGCCATAGTATTAAGAATCTTCTCGATCTCTTGCAACCATAGCTGTGCCCCATCGGGATTGAACCCACCTTCGAACTTCTGCGGATCGTTCTTTCTGAACCGCGCCAACCAATCAATAGCAACTAGAGCTGGGGGTTGAGGAATCATTGCAGCCGCTGTTGCTGTCGCTGCTGCTGCAGCTGCTGCTGCGATGTTATTCCCCTGATTCTGTTGCATCTGTGCCATCTGCTCCAGAATAGCTCAGATCCCATCATTATCGATTCGTCTACCAGCCATTCTGTTTAGTCATGCACAAGGCCGACAATTAATGCTTAATAACATAATTAATAGTATAAACATCCTATCAATAAACTCTAGACTCTAAACTATAATTATCGATCACTCGCTCGATGAGTAATCACTGGAGTAGCTCATAACTCCAAAGGCCGAGGGAAACTGCTCTGATACCATAAAATGTAACACCTAAGATTATTTACCCTTTTATACCCTTAAATAAAATAGCGAACTTAAAATTTTCTTTTTAATTTATAAAAATCTTCCGTCAAACGGACGGAGTTTCGTTTGTTTTTAGGACTTTCCCAAAAATTCCGGTTTTCCTGCAACCTGATAAACAACATCATTCAAATTTCAAAGCCAGCAGGGCTATTCACATATATCACATCTAGTGCAACATCGTGCACAAATCAGAAAGTCAGAGTATGAAACATCAGAGTAAGCGAAAATATAAACAAGTTGGAAAACAGTTTTTCCCCAAAATAAGACCCCTTCCCAAAAGGAGTCGTCCTGGGCCCCCAAAAAGCTATTTACATTATATATACAACAAAAATGATTCACATCAGATTACTGGGCCCAGGACATTCCCATGTCCTACATAGCTAAAAGTGACCTACTCTCCCTGTGAGGGAGAGTACTCCTGCTCGGCCTGATCGGGTGCAAACTCTTCCTCAGTACCTATGGAGATAGTAAGGAGTGAGTATTATACATAAAATGGAGAGGCAGTTTCCAATTAAGACATAATGTAACACTAAGCCACACACATATAGCAGTTCAATCACAGCAAAATAAAAGTCAATGTATCACAATTCATTTTCAAGTATTCATTAGTTTCTCAAGTCAATTTTTATATCTTTATACTCATGCATTAATCTCATAATGCCCTTTATTCTCTTTTCATCATTTATAATCACATTTCTCATTCAGTGCGTTCCAGTCACGTCTTTACTGCGTTCGCACCCACAGCGCGATAACGTCTTACCACGTCTGTACGACACTCCCGGTTACAACCGGTTTGCATCACTAGGAATTTTAACGCTCCTGCCAGGCATTTGGTACACCCAAGGGTCTCTCGCTCAACCAGGACGTTCTCACCCAAAAGGCTTCACCTGTTAGGCTATGCTATCACATAATTTCCACAATTCAATTACATTCAGTTATTTGAATTCATTCACTTTTCACATTCTCAACACATTTTAGATCTTTTAGTCCGGCAGCGAATTGAGTCTTGGTGCATTGATGCCTAACAGGGAATTTGTACCTAATGGGATTTTAGCCTGGTTGAGCACTTGGCCCTTAGGACTTTGGTACACCCGGCAGGGGCACCTAGTCTATCAATGCACCGATCCTCAATTCCACTGCACTTTCCATTATTATTTACTTTATTCATTATTGTCATTCTTTGCCTTGAATCTAATCAACATAATATCTCAGTCATTTCACAAATCAAGCATTCAAATCATCAACAATTACCAAATATCAAGATGGAACATATCAACATCAAAAATAATTTCCCTAAGTCATAAATTCTATTTTTAACAATTATTCTATATCATATCAACCTAAACTAACACATAACTCTTAGTACCCATTATATGCATATTGTAAACTAAACCCCAGAGTACGGTAATACTCACTATAACCCACTCCTTACCTTAAATTAGCAAGAAGTAAATAGAACCTTAGTGAGCCCTAGCTCAAAATCTTGGAAACTTGAATTTCCTAAGCCTAGCTTGCCACCTCAATAAGGAAATGATGAAATGATGGTACACAATCCTATTTGAGAGAGCACAAGATGAGTGATCCTTGTCCTTGCCTTGGTTTGGGTTGGAAGGCATGAAACAAAATCCCTACATAACCATGAGTGCAAGAACCCTAAGGTTTTAAACATAATTTCTATGAACTAAGGAAAGTTGAAATGGAAAGGAAATTAATCCATGGCATGAAGCTAACTTACCCCAATCAATGGTGGAAATTGAAAAACCAAGAAGAAGGAAGAGAGGGAGCCACACGTGTAATCAAGGAAGAGAAAGGAATGAGCTCCTAGCCAAAATCCATGATGCAAGCTTGATGGGTTTGGTTGATTTTGGGTTGAGGTGCCCAAGAATCAAGTGTTTATGGTGGGATGATGATGAGAGGGTTCTTGGGGTTGAGAGAATTTGATGAAGGTGATGAGTTGATGATGGTGTTGAAAGGTGGTGAAATGAAGTGTTTTTGGTGCCTTATGTTCAGCCTAGGGAGCAGCACAAACCGTGTGGCCAAGATCTAAACTTTGGCCCCAAGTCACAATTTCAACGCACCAGATTTGGTGCTGCAGCGCGCGCGCGCCTGGGCGAGCGATTTACTCGCTTGGGCGAGGGTTCAGCACCAGCACCAAGCTGGTGCATGGCTGATGCGGTCAGGGAGGTTTTTGGCGTGCCACACGTAAAACTGGTGCGGCTGGTGCGCATCACCACTCGCCTGGGCGAATGGGGGACTCGCCTGGGCGGGTTTTTCACTGTCTGGTGCACCAAATGAATAGTGCACCCGCCTGGGCGCATGGCTGGTGCGCCTGGGCGCATGGCTGGTGCGCCTGGGCGAGAAACAGGGTCTTCAACCTTCGATTCTCCGTAACGTTTTCGTTAACCGTCGGATCGGGTCCAAATTTTTAGATAAGCTTCTTCACCCCATAAACTTCATATCCAACGGTGGAATTTATTTTCTTAGTATCCTATAATAAATTTCTAATTTTCTCTTTTCGGTCGATTTCTAACATCTAAAACGCCGATTTAACTCCCGATTTCGCTTATATGACTTTGCCCAAAGCCACAACTGCCTTCTATACAACCCCTATGACTTATAATCACCACTCACCTATCTACCAAAATTCATTAAGTCATTATTCCAATTTTTCTTAGGTTTTTATTTAATAATTTCATTTAAAATAAAGTTTAGGATGTTACAACAAGTCAACCCGATTTATTTTATTTTTTTTTATATTTATTTTTACTTTGCTAAATTTTTTTGCTGAAACTGGAAAGAAAAAGAAATGATCCACTTATCCACTACACTATACAATGCTTATTTACTTATTTACTAATAAGTATACGTCATTTAATACATTTAACTAGTGTTATTACCAATTATCAAATATTATCATACGTGTGTGTATGTATATATAAAAATGTTTGCCAGATTTTAACACCCGTGCTTTTTAGGCACAACACGGTCAAAACCCGATCCCGAACCGGGCCGACACGAGCACGGCCAGGTAGCACGAATTGTCACCTCTATGAAAATAAGCATTTACGAAAATTAGAGGTGGCCCACAAAAAAATAAGCATTTACGAAAAATTATTAAATATAATAAATAAATGTTGAATTAAATTGCTTCATTTAAAATTAGCATTTATGAAAATAACTACTCTCTTTGTCCCAAAAAAAAGTACAAAAAGATTAGGTCAATAAGTTACTCTACTATCTTTTTGGAAGGAATGGATCACCCTTTATTTTATAAAATATTAATGAAAAATAGTTTAAAAACAAATTCCGTAAAGCTAAAAATATTAAACCAAGCGTGGACCCCATCTCTTTTGTTTTTTCTTTTCACTAGTCAGAGAAGGGGAGACAAAAAAAATTTCAAAAAAAAATTATTTCTCAAAGCATCCGTATAAAGAAAAAGAAAAAGGCCGTACCCATGAAGAATTTTGGTACTCAACCAAAATATTGCAGTGTGAAACGGGAGGCCAAGTTTTTCAATTCAAAATAGAAAAAACATAAACATTTGGCTATTTTAGAATAATATAAAGACTCCAACAAGTTTTATTATTTGAGTGTTTTGTTTGTGAAGTTGGCCATTTACATAAGCCAAAATTTTTTTAATGTATTATTTGTTATTTTAATACAAATATTTTGTAAGGTCAAATTTTGTCGTTTATATTTTTTTCCGTAGTATCTAAATTTCTACGAGACAATTTTATTTTAATATGTCGCTTTCTGAAAGAAGCTATGACACCAAAACCATTTTAAAAAAAGGGGAAAGTGTCCCAAACAAAAATAAATCCATGTGAAAATAAGCCAAGAGTTCTTCTCCTTAAACCTGCGAAGGCATCACTATTTTATTATTATTTATTAAATGTTATTAGAAGTATAATCATATTTCACAACATGGAATCGAATTCTTTACAAATGCTAATATATTAAATATAAATGTTAAACACACACACATATATCATCTTACCGAAACTGATTTTAAATAAATGTTAAACACAAACATATAAATGTTAAACACACACGGTATGAAAATGATTTTAAATAGAAATTTATTTCTCCTTAATATCATCTTACTGAAACTGTCTCAACTTCACTAAGTTTGAAACATATGTAATGAAACAATATACTAATCGAAACAATCCAAACAAAAACAAAGCCAATGTCAGCCAGATCCAACTGCAAAGTTTTGATTGCAAACAACCCTAACTCTCTCCTACAAATGCATTTGTCAACACATCAACATACGTTGAATACACTCATGTATACTCTCCAAACTCTTCACTAAAAAAATATGTGTGCCTTGATTTCACTTTCACTAGAGATACATAAGACCAGTGTCTCCCCGATCAGATGCAACAATACATAAGAATGATGTTGGCACAATGGCTGATATGATAGCTACTATGCAGGCTTTTTCGCAGACACTGGAACCGAAGATAGCTGAGGCTATAGCTCTTTTATGGGCACTAGAGATACTCTTTGAAGTAGGTATCACCTATGCAACTTTACATTCTGATTGCCTACAAGTTGTCCAAAGTTGGCACAGCAACAAACTTGGCTCATGCTACTTTGATGAGAGCATGCATGAATGCTTGGAGAGGTCACATGACTTTATGTCAATTGACTTAAAACATGTGAAAAGGAATGCAAATGCTACTGCAAATTATATATTTAGAAAATATGGCCTTTGTAAAACCCAATGGTATTTGGCTTGATGTAATGCCTAGCTTTTTATCTTAGTTTCTAACTACTGAGAATGGTGTAAGCTATAACTCTTTGCCTATAGCGGCCTAATAAAGCTTACATTATTTTCTTCTCTAATTTTCCCCTTCACATGCTTAATTTCTTACATGAGTTTTTTTTGGTATTTGTTATTTTTTTAAAAGAGAAAATAACATTGAAACAATGCACAATGGGTACAAACCAAAGCAAAACTAACATCTACTATCTCATAATATATATCTCTTCATGTAATCTCCTATTTTCTATTGATAAAAAAAATATTAAGTTGTCATATTTATATATATATATATATATATATATTAATTCAAAATTTAATTTTTTGACCCAGCAAAAAATATGACACATGAAATGATACACATAAAAAGGTCAGTAAATATAATCTCTAAACCATGATAAAAGTAAAGAAAAAAAACACAAATAGACCTACACATGAACAGAAAACTAATTTGCAAGAGATAGCAACACCGATATAATCCACCAAATACAAGAGACCCTTTAAGAACAATAAACTTCAAGACATACATAATGAAGGGGAATCGAACCATTCAAACACGCTCACCAGTTTTTTTTAGCAATTTAGTATGCAATTGCCAAAATCTAGAACGAAAGTCTAAAGAGATTAATTACTACCAATACTCCCCTCGAGAACATTTAAAAGTAAAAACATAGAAGGCAAAACACATCTGATGATTAAGAACAGTAGCAGCATGACCCATAAACAGAACATCGAACATTTTACACACCCTCACGAGCTTTATCATCATGAGTAGAAAAGGCAGTAGAAAACACTCCTTCCTCATGAGTTGCTTTGACCAGGGAGAGCATTTTCAGTTTGTGATGTCAAAATGAATTCATCCTAAAAATCTCCCGGAGAGCTATGCAAGGTAATCTGCAAAATATATGCCATGTTTAGAGAGAAAACAAATTGACAAGCATCTACATAATTTTTTACGGTCAATGATCAAGTAAATGATAACGGAACATATCAATGTAGAGCTAGGATAAAAATGTTACTAGTTCAAGTCGTAGAGAAAGATGTGAAAGTAAGAAATATTGTCACTTATTCATTCTTTGAATTATCAAAAATAAAAATGACACAAATCAAGAAAGAAAATTTACCTGAACAAGTGAGGATGCAATCAACTCTCCGACAAGTAGTCCCATAAAAATTTGGCCATCTTTATGAAGGGTTACGTTTATGCCACCTGCCCTTTGGGAGCCGCCCTCACCATAAAGTAGAAATGAGCCATTAAGTGACTGGAGCTGGAATTGGCCCTACAAAAACAAAATAAATAAAATGAGGTAATACATACGAAGAGAAGGATAGAGAGAAATAAAAGTTCAAGGGTGTTTATTAACTTCATGTGTGACATATTTCCCTGTGTTGGTATCGAGAAGGTAAGCTTGTGATATCATTCCGGTCGCAGATACTATGCTAATATTGTGATTCGATTCCAGTGATAAGGCCACAATCATCGATGCGATACACTACATATCAACCCATAAAACGTCAATGTTTTGTTACAACTTTGAAAAGAAGATAAATGAAATTGCTTTGAAATTAAAATAATGAAATTGGCAGACCCCACGCAAAAGAAACACAACAAGATAATTACACCATGATGAAAGTCAAGCTAAGCCATGAAAAAATAAAGTGTTCAATTGAAGAAAATTCATAGGAATTAAAACTAAATAAAATAAGATACCTCTCCTGGTTTCGCGAAAATGATACGTTCTGTCCATGAACTGTTTTCTGATCATGCATAAAGATTTCTTATGTGAGAATACCATCCCAATATCACATATAGTCATATACATGAAATTAGATTATTTACTAAAAGATGTTTAAAAGCATAATAATAATAATAATAATAATAATAATAACAATGTATAAAAAAAATGGCTAAATTACTCATTTGGTACTTTACCTTATTTTTCAATTTCAAATCGGTCCCTTACCTTTTTTTGCTTTCATATTGGTCTCTTATAATTCATTTAGTTATCAATTTGGTCTCAGAATCACTGTTCATCCTACGTGTCACTATCATACTGGTCCACGTATATATTGTTGGAGAGAGAAAGTGACACGTGTCCATAACATATTGGTCCACATAGGTTGAAAAGTAATTTTGTGACCAAATTGACAGCGAAAAGAAACATAAGGGACCAATATGAAACCCATAAACGTAAAGGACCAATTTGAAATTGAAAAATAAGGAAGGGACCAAATGAGTAGTTTAGCCTAAAACAATTAATAAGAATGAATTAGAATGTGAGAACCACATATACCTTGGACCTTATTGGCATTCATACCTTCACTTTTTGTCACTTTACGAGTTGGACCCTTTGATGTAGATGCAGAATCAGCACCAGTAGCAGGAGTGGTAGGTGCAATGGGAGCAACGAAAGAAGGATCCGCCGGAGCATGGGGAGTGGCAAAATTGTCATCAGGAGCAAAAGTTGTTGTAGCCACTGTAGTAGTAGTAGTAGTAGTAGTAGTAGTAGTAGTGATGGGCCCAATGGAGGTCATGGTATATTTACCAGTATCCGCAACATCGACAAGTAGTGGGGTAGCCTCGGTAGGAGGAGCAGCAGATGCACCAACAGTTGGCACTGAAGTTACACAAGCATTGAAGTTGTTATTGGCATGCAGTAGTAGCTTAAGCTCTATATTAAAATTTGATATAGTATATGAATTATTGATGAGTTATTGGCATGCAGTAATATAATTATTAATTAATTATCAATTATCAAATACCAGAAAAAATGTAAAATAGGTAGAATGAGAGTTGTTAATGTGGAGTGACAAAGAAAAAGGAAAGAAAATATTGAAAAACAAATATTATTGAATTGGATAAGAAATATGAAGTTTATGAGTGAAATATTAATATGATAGTTGATCACCACAAGTGATATAAATTGGTATATGATCCTGCATCGTCAAATAGAGAAAAATGTTGATGAATAACCATGAATAGATAAGAGAAGATAGAATATTTTACACACACAAAATTAACATTTTTCAGAAGGGACCACATACTTGTCAACGATCCCACCACGAATGAGCAGCAGCACAAACTCGCCCTTTTAACCACGACTATATGACTCGCAAGAAATGGCGTCCTCACAAGCAAAGACGAAGGTGGAAGTGAACAGAAGTCGCCGCAGTCAAGAGAGAAACAGAAAAATTAGGTGAGTGTTTTATAATTGAGGACCGAAGGTAACCCTAAATATAATCTCGGTGACCTAAATTAAATGGGTCGATTGGGCTGGGCTAGGCTAGGTTGGGCTGTGGCGAGGATTTGGTTAGGACTGCTCGGGTTGAAACTTATTACATTTTTTTACTAATTAGTATTTGAATTCTTAATATTAATATTAGTTTTGAAAAATAAAGTAATTAATTAATTAACATTTTAAGTGGTAATACGTGTACAGAAAAATGTTGTGTATTCAAGTGTGCATGGAAGTCAGATATTGGATGGGACGGGATAAGAATGCAACTTTATCAGTGGTAAGACTCATAAATCCATTATCTAAAGGTTTTGATTCAACATGTGGTATCTCACTTATTGGAGGCTCTTCACTTAGCACATGACCCTCAAACAATGTGACTCCCTAATGGTTAGTGTAACACCCAGGATTTTATAAAGGGAATAAAATGATTTCTTAAAAAAAATAAATAAAAATGTAGCCGCGGAAAATAATCATTCCCTTTGTTGAAAATAGTTAGGGATGACAACGGGGTGGGGAATAGGCTGGGAGTACTCTCCCATTCCCCATTCTCGGATCCCATTTCTCCCATCCCCATCCCCAAACCCTATCCTGGGGAGAGATGGTTCCCCATCCCCACTCCCCACCACCCCACGGATATCCACGGGGAACCTAAAAAGTTTCATAGCTTTAATTTGATCTGATATAAAATTAACCATGCTGAATAGAAAAGCATACCATGAAACGAAAACATGTTAAATCTACAGTGAAACCAACACATAAAAAAATTTCGAAATTAATATTGGATGTAAAATCTAATATTTGTTTCCTTTTTCTTTTTACAAACCAGTACAGGAAAGTAACAATTTTCTAAATAAAGATGGGAATTATATTGTGCACAATAAAAATAAAAAAAGATTATCTTAGATACAACTATCAACTATCAACTATGAACTATAAAAAGAAATTATCTTGTACAAAATAAAAAAACAATAAAAATAAATTTTCCGCAACCATGAAAGAGAAAGATTTCAGTTAAAAAAAACGCACCTGGAACTGGCACTTGCAGCGGAGGAGACGAGGTGGGACTTGAGGGCTTGCGATAATGGAGGCGAAGTGGGGCTTGTGGGCGTGCGACGACGTTAGCAGGGCTTGCGGTGGCGGCGTCAATGGGGCTTGCGTCAGAGTCAGTGGGGCACGAGTAGTAGGGCGACGGGCACAATTTGCAGAGGGATGGGGTGAGGCCTGATGGTTGGGGAAGAATCCGGTGGTAGAACCATAGTTGTAACGCCCGCCGGAATTATCCTCGAAATTATAAATATTAAATGAAATAGTAAGTAGATATCAAGTAGATATTAGATGGATATTATGTGAATGAATGTTATAAAAATACTATGTGAATTCTATGTGAATATTAAGTGAATTTCAGTGAAAACAGCACCCAAAGATTTTGTCATATCTCATTTGTTAACCGTCGGATCGTACCCAAATTTGGGGACAAGCTTCCCAACCTTCTTGTCTTCAAATCCAAGTTGGAAATTGCATTTGGAGGCCAAAAAGCCTAGGTAATCGATTACCAAGGCCAGTAATCGATTACCAGGTCAAAATTTCAAAGTTTGACCAAATATAAGCCTAAGTAATCGATTACCAGGAAGTGGTAATCGATTACCACGACTCTGATGAGCCAAAGTTAAAGCGGTTAATGAACGAATGGCTGAGAATTTCCCATGATTTCAGCCACAAATTGCCACAAAAATCTCCTGGAACTGTAGAGGGTCGATAAGGACATGTTGGGGAGTGAATAATTTAAAAAAATGGGGGGTGTACATGCATGAAACCTTAAGAACATGACCAAACTCTGCAGAATTCGTGTGTTTCATTCGTCAACTTCCTCTGATTCGTTTTCTATGATCCAAACCTCAAACCCCAGCAAACTATTATACCAAATTAAAGCTTGTTTAACCCTCTTCAAATTGATACCAAGTTTGTTCGATTTGGTGGACTGTGGGAAGAGTTATCAACCTGCAAAGTTTGCTTGTCAAATCTGGAGTCTGGGTTTCAGATTCAAGGAGCTTACTTTCCTTGATTCGTGTGGTAAGCTCGAGCATCCCTTGGGCTTCAAACTTGTTTTATTTTCAAGTTGACATATCATAGTTTTGATTCTAATCTTTGATCACGAATTGTTGTGCCTTATTCTTGATGATCAACACTGATTTTGGTACCCTGTTAAACTGGAAACAGAGAACTTGTGGCTGAAACCAAAACTTGGGATTTTCCCAACAAACTTGTTTCTCTTTGCACCAAATCGATCCAAACACTTGAGATAGGTAAGGGAGAAGTTATCCGGGTGCTAGAATAATAATCATGCAGCTGGAAATATAGGAGTTCCAAGGAACTCAAGGGCAAAAGTGATTTTTATGCAACTTGAATTGGAATTATGACTTGGAGGTCATTTCAATTCTAATTCTTGATTTGATCAAACTCTATTTGTTGAATATATGCTGTATGAATCCCTGAATTGGTTTGTTTTACAAAGAAATTGAATTTCATTTGCTAAGTTGTGATTTTACGATGTTTATGCATATTGAATGAATTGAATATGTAAGTGATGATTTGATTGCCTAAAACATGCATGAACATGTTTAAATATATGTGTTTATGATCTGTTTTGTTGAAATTGGTTAAAGTGAAGTGTACTAAAGATTGGTATGTCAAAACCCAATTCAGTGTGCATTCTGCTGCAGGGTAATCGATTACCAAGGTTAGGTAATCGATTACCAAGTACAAATTTACATTAAAAAAAATTCAATTTACACGTGATAATCGATTATCACCTTATGGTAATCGATTATTATGACCCCTGAATTGGAAAATATCAATTTTTATGACATGTAACCTTAACCAAACCTTATTATTGATGATGGAGAATATATTTATGAATATTTGACCATTGTAGATGGCAAATATATTCATGTTTGATTAAAGGATCAAAATTATGAGGATGAATGTTGCATCAAATTGCATTTGCATTCGTATAAGGATTAGCGAATGTTGAGATAGAATGGTGAGAAGAAATAACTTAATGAAGAGAAGTGGTGATTGGCATGGTCCCCCTTGGTCCCAAGTATCAAGGTGATGCACACGAGTTGCAAGTATCTGCCATGGGTGTGGTCTCACCTTGGTCTCGAGTATCGAGGTATGCACGAGAGTTGTACGTATCCACCCAAAAGTCTCGGTCCCGAGTATCGAGCGATGTCAAAATATTGAGAATATCAAAAATAAATGTAAAGGAATGAATTGTGGATATATAATGCATAAGAGAAGGATCCAGTGATTATATTAGGGCACTAAGTTAGAAAAGAATGGTTCATACCTATGGAGATCTTTGTGATTGTCTTTTCTAGCTTATATTGTTTATTATTCAATGATGTGCTTCGGCTATGACTTACTCTCTTCCCTTTGTTTGTTAGGTCATAACTCAGAATCCGAACCACGTGGAGCTGAGGCTACTCCCTGATGGGGAGTGGCACGGGGTGGGCGTCGCATTCTCCTGGAAAGGGAAGTGGAAATTCTTATCTATCACCCGAATCCTCTTCCTCAGATGCGTCCCCTCCAATCAAGGATTCCCATAGTGGAGTCATATATATTCCACCTATCCTAGGGGAATAATGACAGCTTATGAACTTTTCTGTTTGAGTTTCGAACCAAAGCTTTGGGTTATGTTTTGTATTGTGATATAATGTGTATAGGTGTATATAACTCGGAGTTTATCCTTATGACTGTTGACTATATGATGAAGTATAACTTGAGTTTTTAATGATTAATGTATCATGATGTATATTATTTGATGGTGGGGTTCGAGTTTATAGTGATGTGTTGAGTCGAATTAGTAACGTCTTAAATTTATTTTCGAAAAAGGAAAAAGTAAATCCACATTTTTGTATAAATAAATGAATATAAATTTAGGGTGTTACAGTAGTCTATAAAACAGTAGAAGAGAGAAGAAGGGAGTAGAGAAAGTATAGAACAAAGAAGAAGGAGAAGAAGTAGGGTAATAGGGTTTCTAATTTGTTAATTTCTAATTTTCTATTCTAACATTTTAATTCAGCAGTCTAATGTAATTTTTTTAATTATTATTATTATAATTATAATAATATATTTGAAATTACAAAAACACCTAATATTAAATCAATATACAAATAAATTTATAAGGGCATTTGTGTAAATGTTCGGGAATGGGGTCCCCGCAGGGACGGGGGAACAAATCCCATTCCCCGCCCCGAAATTACCTCGGGAAAAATTTCTCCCCCATCCCCGTTCTTGCGAGGAAAAATCCCTGCCCGTGGGGCTCCAAACAGGGTAGTCCCCGCGGGGATCCCCATTCACAGTATGAAATTGTCATCCCTAAAAATAGTGAATAAATTTTTTCTTTTTATGATACATTTCCAGTGGTTTTATTATGGAAAAGACTACAGTAAATATCTCATTGATATCTCTTTCCTCTGCTTGAGTCTCTGGCTTGACAGGGTCGTACTTCTACATGAAGTAGACTCTTCTGAATACCCATACTTTAGAACCTAACATACAATAGGAGATATAGGGAGTAAGTCATTGTCATTATATTTCACATCATCGGATTAAATAATCGATTAAATGAAAGTAAACAATCACATCACATATATCATTTCATTATGCACATGATACTTGAGGGAAATTGTAGTGTTCCATTGTTAGGGAGACACCACGATGTGTGTTTTGGGTTGTTGCAGCTGACGAGGGTGACCCCGGTCCTACGTACCCCCGGTGATAAGGGGATCAAGCCACACGTAGTTCTTGAGAGTAGGGATGAGAGACATACCTTAGCCCCTATAGCATGGTGGTTCTTATAGGGGATTACCTGTTAGGTGTGTTGTGATACCTTATGGGCCTGTTGGGCCCAATAGGGCTGACTTGGCTCTTAGAGGATAAGAAGGGTGAGTCATTCATCCTTATCATGTACTAGGGAGTTTTAAGCTTATCCGTTGAGTCGTTGGTTGGCATAGAGGACATGTGGTCGGCTTATAGGTCCGGTCCACTACATAAGCCCCCCAGCTCGGGAAGTGTCATATAGACTCTGCGCCGAGTTTAGATCTTTTCTGTGTTGGGCAGATCAGACGTCCGATTTCCGACGGTTGGAGGTGACATAGAAAACTGTTTGAAGCCAAGACCCTTTTCCTTGAAGAGTATCGCAAATGGTTGATAGCATTCTTTGTGCTCAAATAATGACACTGAAAGAATAAACCTAAAGGAGACTCTTACACCCCGTTGTATTGAGGTGTGTCAAGAGTCTCATCACCAATTGGATCGTAAGCTTTACGGGTTCATGCTGTCGGAATGAGCACCTTAGCCGAGGCGTATTCCTCTGCCCGCGATGTATTCGACCTGTGGTCAAGCTATCGGGTCGCAATCCTCCTTTCCACTTGTAGCAATGCCGACCTGGTCGGCTAACCGAGATCGTGGGCATGCAAGTGTGTAGGAACATGATCCAAAGTGAGTGATTGAATTAAAGTAAGTCCTCGATGAGAGAGGTGGATACCAAATCTGATGGCGATAGTCAGAAATGTTGTAACATCCTTTACAAGGAGATGATCATATGTTGTCAGTATCTAGGTCAGCCTATGTCGGCTATGTATCTATTCCATTACAACGTAAGCCCCTCACTCCATAAAGCTTGAAGAGGCTTGTGTTCAGTTCATAAGAATTGAGATGCTTGATGCTGATGTCCGAGGCACCCTCAAACTCGGTATAAGCCCAAAAACTCGACGAGAGATCTCCAAAGGTACTGGTCGGCGACAATGATCGTCAGCGTATGGCGAGCATAGAAACTTCCTCATTACAGTTCTTTCCAAATGACTCCAAGGCCTTGGAGTACGTTGCGAATCCCAAGCAGCGGGCAATGAGACAGAATGTGGCCGCTCGGGAGGAAGTCCTCACTCCCCAGCTGGCGGAAATATGCTGACACATAGGAGAACATGATCGGATTCTTGACGAGCAGAAGGAGTATACCGGGGATGCCGAGAAGACAAAGAGTGAGAAAAGCGGTAAAGCTTTAAAGGGCTTGTGCCGAGTTCATAAGAATTGAGATGCTCGGCGGGAGGTTTCCAGAGATACTGATCGGTGACAATGATACTTGGCGTATGGCGAGCATGGGGACTTAGATTATGTTGCTACTCCCGAGCAGCGGACGATGTGGCAGAGTATGGCTACTTGAGAGGGAGTCCTCAGACCCCAGCTGGCTGAGATGCGCTCAATGTCGGAGAACAATGTTGTCGAGCTAGAGAAATAAGCCGAAGTTGAAGCCGAGAAATTAAGCCGAGAGGGCGAAAAGTGAGATCATATTCAACAAAACAATCTGAGAAAATTCCTTGTAGATAGGACAGGATGTAGCACTGATTCTTTCGTCAATGATGTTAATCAATTATAACTGCTGAACCCCTCGGAAAACGGAATAGTCTGTCGGATCCTTATTAGAAGGTCGTCGAAGGGAAGCTCGGAACAACAAAGCCGAAACGGAGCTTGCTTGCACAATATCAAAGGATGTCTGATAAGGCCCTGTTGCGTTCGGTAGATGCATGAATGTTGAATAAAACACGATCTTTGCAATTGTCGGAACATGAGGGTGGACGAATGATGTGAGACTCTTTTAGAGATCCTGAGTTGCTTGTACCTCCCCAGTTGTACCTTTCATCACAAATACAGAGATATGAATTAGAATATTAAATTAGAAATGAGACAATAGTGATGCATTCAATTTATAAACAATGAGTCATATTCAGAGACTATGTAGGTAGTATGATACTCGTAGCATAAATAAAGCGACCATGTGTACCACTCATGGCCAACAATTACAATCATCTCAAGGAAGCCAATATGTGTAATTAAGATATAAAACATAAATGTAATAAAGAGTAATGAATTAAATTTAGGATAAGGAAAGATTAATTCCCTGATCAAGCGAGAGGAATGTTATATCCTTTAATTTGGATCGGCTGTTTTCTGAGTTGTCGGACATGCCTTCAGTCTTTTTCTTTTCAAAACCTTTAACCCGATAACAGGAGTATTATCCGAGGAGACATCAGAAGGATTGGTGATTGAGAGAATGAATGTGCAGCAGAATCGCCTAATCCGAGTGTACTTCCCCAACTAAATCGGATTCCCCCTCCGAGAATGCTTTGCCAATTAGATCAGATTCATCCAAACCTGTGTGAGAGGCTTGAGGATTTAGACCTGTGAAGGAGTGCATTGTGACGGGGTTGAATGTTTGCAAGTTGTGAGGGCGGGGTTAGAGAAGGCGTCTGAGAGGCACGAGATCTGTGGTCTGCTTGTGCATGCTTTCGGATGATAGGAATCCTGACTTGGGTTATGCGCGAAACACTCGCATCATTCTTTGGCCATCGTGCTCGGGCTATCACGTCCGGTAGTTCCGACCATCAAATTTGTACCTTTACATGATGTATGAAAACAACTATTAGAATATCAAGTAGTAAATGATATGTAATGACATTAATAGCGAAGTATGAGCTGTTTCACTGTTAATTATGAGTATTATCTAAGATAATATAATGTTGTGCAACAAGTGATTCAATAATGATGAATGTGAGGTTTAAACCATGCAATGTACATCACATAAATGAGATAATGAGAAAGATCCTTCCCTGTTTGTCTTTATAGTTAGACTATTTTTGAATTTTGATGCGTTCGACATCCTTTTTGGCATGAACGTTGATATGCTCGGCATCAATTTGGCATAGGGACATTTTTTCTTCTACTGCTAGATCGTGTGCTTGCTCGGTACTCTTCATCTTCTTCCTCCCAAACACCCTGTATGCCGTTATGGGCGAACTATTGTATAGCGCCCTTGTGAGCAATGCTGGGATCTCGAGAAGAGATGTTGACGGGGATCGTCTTTGGGCTTTTAGTGACCATGAGAGGCAAGGGTGTCGTGGTAGAAGGGACCGATCAATTCGAGGATGTCATTGGTCGGTTGATATCATAGCCTGATATCCTACTGCGGGTGTAGGGATCTGGTAGGAAACCGGTGGGATGGACTGTTTACCCATATTTGTACCTCGTATATGTATACAAAATTAATAATCAGTAATCGTCATTTGAACTGACAATGTATAATAATTAAATTGCAAAAATGAAAATTATTGGCAAGTTTACGGAATAAAATATTAGTATGTAAATAGTATGATTCTAAAAAGATCACACGTAATAATAATAATAAACGATACGTGTATCAAAAATGTGTCGGAGCAATTAGTGGTATTAAACCAAATAATGTTAATAAGTATAGTAATTAACTGTATCATTGGCATGCGATGGTGTACATAATTAATACCATTGAAATGACTTAAGTAAAAGAAATTAACTTCCCTGGATTGGTCGTGGTAATGCCCTTAATTGACCGTAACTTGTGGCTTCACATGTTGTTTTGTTGATTGAGAGTTCATTGCGGACGGAGGCCTTGACAACATGACTCGTAACAGTTTGACCATCGTGGGTGTGTAGTGCCCGTTCTAGGCTAGCCTCGTGACGGGTTGTTACAGGAACACATGTTTGCGTGGGCGATGGCCACAAAGTCTTTGTAATTATCTCGGAGTGATGACGATAGTAATCCATGCCACGAGATGTTTTTACAATAACCGTTCTGAATTTTGGATTGTTCTCTATCATGGGGTCGTGATGGCCTCGTCAACTCTAGAGAGATTCCTAGCTGCTTGGCTTTCCTTTTCGATAGGTCCGACCATCCTTTTTTGAACCTTACATTACATGTTTAAAGACAATAATCAGTGATCGTTGTTAATTTAACAATATAGGATAATTGAATAGCAACAATGAAAATTATTGGCGAGTGAATATAAAGTATCAGAACAAAAGCAGCATGATTAAAAAGATCACACGTAACAAATATAATAATGACAATAATTAAATACCGTGCAACCAGACAGGATTGCCCATGAAAAGAAGCATAATTTCAGGTATATCATGCGCAATAATTGTAATGAATGACATTTATAAATATGTCAGAGCATTTAATGACAACAAACCAAATGAAAGCATTAATTTAGGAATAATGACAATGTGCGGTTGTCAGAAACTAATGTACGTCATTCAACAGGCGATATATCTATATAAAGAATTATTATCCTATCACAATAGGAGAGACAAAGATTTAAAGGCATTCAGCAGCACGAAGATTTGCTCAACAAAACATTACGTAACAGCATGGAGAATATCAAATAATAAGCGACTTGTAAAGGGATTAGAAGGAACTAAGTATTTAAAGCACATGTCCAAAATATTGCATCGGGTAAATTAATATAAGCATGTGTGTAAAGTAGTCATGTAAAATGCCAAGTAAATAGGAAAGCAATATAGGAACGAGAATTCCTTCCCTGATTCGCCAAGGTGAGGAATGTTGGATCGAAGACTGTTGGATTGAAGTCTTTTGTCAATCCTCTTAAAATGGGCTTTGTTGAGCGTTGAGGGTCGACCTCTGTTTTCCTTAAATATGATTTTCTCTATGCTCGGAACACGAGCTTCAAGAGGGGAACTTGGCGCGGGGGTCCTCGCTCTTCGCTCGGAGCACAAGCTTCAAGAGGGGACCTCGGCGTGGGGGTTCTCGCTTTCACCCCTAGATTCCAAGTAAAGTAACATTATTGTATTCGTGATACTCGAAAAATTATTTGTCCATTAATGGGGATCTCGGAATGGGTTATTTAGTCGCTCGGGCCATCGTACGTGTACCTCGCATATGCGCACAGAAATAATAATTAATTAGTTATTGTCGTTTCAGATTGACAATTTATAAATATTAAATAATAAATAATAAACAACATGTAATCAAACTAAATGGCAAAAATATAAATTATTTTTGTCTCTAACTAAAAGTAAAGTGAGTCAATAAAATATTTGTGGCATTATTAAAAATTAGAAAGAGTAACTTCCCTGATTTAAAAAGGTAGGTTGCTGAATTGTTGGGCCATAGAGTTGTTGAGGCCCGTTTTTCTTTTTGGTGCAGCTTGGGCCAATAGTCCATTCCTCCCCCTTCTTTTTGTTTTTTTTTGGCTGCTGGCCTCTTTTTTTTTTGTAAATTGGGCCTGATTAGGCCCTTTTTTTATTTTTATTGTTTTTTTTTGTTTTTTTTTATTTGGGCCTGGTGGCCCGTTTTTGCTTTGGGAACCCTAGGGTTCCCTCTTGGTTCTGCATGGATAGGGGCTGCTCAACGTGCAGCGGCGGCGCTGATCTGGGGTGATGCTGCCCACACCGGCGGCGTCGGAAACGACGTAGAACACGAGGGCTGGCGCCGGTGGTCGTTGGTGACGGGAACGGTGAGGAGCTTCATGGTTGATGGTGCTCGAAGGAGAGACGCAGGGGGGATGAGGAGTCGCGGTGGCTCGCGATTCTGCAATGGTTGAGTTCGCTCTTCTCCGCTGCCATGACTGGTTCGAGCGAATGGTGGCCTTCTCACACCACCGAGATCTGGCCTCAGTTTCGAACGGCGGTGGCGGAGGCAAAGGGATCTGGACCCGTGTTGGAGCAAGAGGATTGGCACCATCGCTACCGAGCTCATCACCGCCAACGCCGCAAAAAATCAGAAGGTAACACCACAAAAATCAAAAGGAGAAGTGGCGGTGCTCCATGGTGGCGTCGTGCTCGAACCTGGGACAAGCTCTGCGTGGCGGGTCTGAAATCTGAAACTGCGACGCGAATCGCTCATCATCTACGCTATTTTTATCATGACAGGAGCGCCATGATGGGGCGCAACGGCAGTGGCCTTCAGTTCTACAACATGGTGCCCCTTGACGTCTTCTTTTCTTGCTTCTGTCATTCTGGATCTGGTGCTACCATAGCCGAAGAGCTTGAAAAGCTCCGTGTGGCGGTTCAGGACCTACCGCAGAGGAGGGAGAGCTTCGAACAACACCAGTTTGCTAAGAATAGCACCAGCCATAGTGAGAGATTCTAGTGGCGAACCGCACCAGCAGACAGCCCATGGCCACAACCGTACTGGTATCAACGGTGGTGCTTGGCGGTGACAGCGCCAGGGATCCGAAGCGAAGATGGAAGAACAATGTTGTTGATTTTTTTTTTTTTGGATGGGAATCGGAGTTTAACGATTCCCACAGACGGCGCCAATGTAGTGTTCCATTGTTAGGGAGACACCACGATGTGTGTTTTGGGTTGTTGCAGCTGACGAGGGTGACCCCGGTCCTACGTACCCCCGGTGATAAGGGGATCAAGCCACACGTAGTTCTTGAGAGTAGGGATGAGAGACATACCTTAGCCCCTATAGCATGGTGGTTCTTATAGGGGATTACCTGTTAGGTGTGTTGTGATACCTTATGGGCCTGTTGGGCCCAATAGGGCTGACTTGGCTCTTAGAGGATAAGAAGAGTGAGTCATTCATCCTTATCATGTACTAGGGAGTTTTAAGCTTATCCGTTGAGTCGTTGGTTGGCATAGAGGACATGTGGTCGGCTTATAGGTCCGGTCCACTACAGAAATCAACATCCTAACGCACCAGATTCACTAATCATATGTCATGATTCCTATACTTCCTTGATCCAATAATATCATCATTCTTCGTGATTACACATATCATTTATGAGCTCATAATCATTACAACCATTCATATTGTGGTAGACCGACCCTCGGTCTACCCTAAAACGCCCTCGGCCGACCAGAATACTCACTGGCCGACCAGAATTCTCATTCTGCCGGGTCACGCATCTTTGGGCCGAGCACATGCCATAGGACCCACCCTAACGACTCTGGACCGAGTACAGGGACCTCTTCCCTTAAAGAGTCCAAGCTAAGGGCGCGTGAGCCTAGCTCGCCAACCAGATAAGACTAACCGCTAACAGGATAAGGATGAATGACTCATCCCTTATCCTATAAAGGGACACGTCAGCCCTACTGGACCTCCGTACAGGCCCATAGGGTACAACACCGCTCCCCCTATAAATAGCTGTCTCCAGCTAGGGGCTCAGGTACGTTCTTTCTCCCTAATCATACACTAGCACACACTTGTGATTAGGGAAACCCTAGTTATCCCAACTGGATAGCTAGCATACCAACAAAATCACACGGTAACATCAAACCGTATTCTAGCTCTTAGGTCTTCCATACCCTTGAGCTAGGGTTATACTCTGAACATTGTGTCTAGGACATAACATTGGCGCCGTCTGTGGGGAACCGTAAAATGCTATTCCCACCCCAAAATGGTAGAGACGCGAGGAAACGCAACATCGCTTGGCGCAAACCGCCAAGCAGGGCGAAACCATCAGAATTTGCAAGAAGGCAGTGGCGACAACGGCGGAGATCTCGATGGAAGAAACCCTCCACATCCCAGCATGCCATCAGTAAGACAAATTCCAGCCCGGAGCCACCACTCCGTTCCAGCTCGCACGCACAGTGGTCCTTACACCGTCCATTCCAGGCAAACAAACCCCCAGAACCAAAATCCTCTTAACCCCAATCATGCCCAAAACCATGGATCAGGCCGATCCATCGACGCTCGTGTTTCTGGAGATGATAGGGATCACTCCCGTGGTCAAAGGGAGAGCCAGTTGGAAGAAATCATTAAGCAACAAGCTAAGATCCTAGAACAACAGGGAAAGGCCATCGCCGATCTCCAACAGCTCCATATGCAGGCGGTGGCCGGAGGGGTGTTAGCAACTCAGCTGATCCCCCACCCAACCACCACTCTACCTCCACCACCCCCCATAAACCCAATCTTAGAGGACACATATGAAACCGACCACACTGCTCATCCTGGCCATCCCTTCACTCCGAGAATCATGGCATACGAGACACCCTCAGCCTTTCTCGGCCCAACGAGTGTTTCCAAATATAACGGGTTAACCGACCCTTTGGAGCATATCTTGTCTTTTGAAGGAGCTATGAACTTTTACGACGGTGGAGACATGATGAAATGCAGATCTTTCTCCATGACTCTCCAACCACCCGTCTTAAGGTGGTACTCAGCCTTGCCCAGGAACTCTATTAACTCCTGGGCAGAGATGAAGAGAGTTTTTCTGAACAGGTACACCGCTAGTTGCGTCCAGCCGAAGTCCGACCACGCGCTAGCGGGCGTTATGCAGCAGACCGAAGAGCCTTTACGGGAATATCTCTCACGTTTCCATTCGGAGGCAGGGACCGTGCCTAACTTAGAACCAAGCTTTGCAGTCTTTCTCTTCACTCAGGGTCTCCGAAACGGAGATTTCAAAAATTCACTTGTGGGCAAACCGCCGAGGGATATGGCGGAGCTAAGACATCGTTCTACTAAGTTCATAAACTTAGAAGAATTCAGCAAATGGCAAAGAAACAGAGACAGAGGCGAGCGGGGAGAGCCATCCTCCCAGGGGAGATCAAGAAGAGACGAGAGAAGGGATGACAGAAGGGAAGATCAAAGGAGGGGACCCCGGGGGGAAAGGAGATTTGGACCTCCCCGAGGGAAATTCGAGCAATACACCCCTCTCACAGTCCCAAGAAGCCAAATTCTGCAGGAAACAATGCAGACTGACCTCCGAGCGATAGAAAGACCACCCCCCTTGAAGAGAAGCCAGCGGCAAGATCGCTCCAAGTTTTGATCGTATCATGGTGGGTATGGGCACACGACAGATGAATGCACTTGGCTCAGGGATGTGATTGAGCAGTTAATCAGGGACGGTAAGTTACAGCAGTATGTCCGGGAAGCACTTGACCGACATACTCGAAGAAGAACTCCATCCCCTGACAGGAATGGTCGGCCGTCAACCAGGCAAGCTGATCAAAACACCAACCAACAACAACCAACCAATCAGCAGCGAGTGGCCATGGTAGAGGTTGCCACGACGGATCAATCCCCGCAAAACCTACGAGTCAACACCATTGCTGGAGGTTTTGCGGGAGGGGGAGAGAAACGGTCCGACAGAAAGAAATATATCAATCAAGTCCTTGCAGTTCACAACCATCCAATCCGAAAGAGAACCACAAGAAGTATTCCCATTAGCTTTTCTGATGATGATCTTGAAGGGGTGATCCTGGGTCATAACGACCCTATGGTCATCACTGCTTTGATCGGTAATTACGAGGTCGCCAGGGTATTCGTCGATCAGGGTAGCTCGGCAGATATCATGTTCCTAAACCTTTTCGAAGCACTAAAATTAAAAAACTCGGACCTGACCCCCTTCGAGGGAAAGCTGATCAGCTTTACTGGGGATGCAGTGGTTCCCCTGGGACACATCCAGCTGCCAGTGACCCTCGGGAACCACCCTTCGGCGAGAACCGAGATTATCAAGTTCCTTGTAGTCGATTGCCCTTCAGCATACAATGCCATCCTAGGCAGGACATGCTTACAGGCCTTCGGCGCGGTCGTGTCAACGGTCCATCTGGCTATGAAGTTTGAAGGTACTGACAGGACTGTAGTTACCATCCGAGCCGAGCAGGAGAAGGCTCGACTGTGTTACAATGCTAGTTTGACAAAGATCAAGATTCCAGAACAAATCCAGCCAACGTTAAGTTTGAACAAGGGAAGTGTACTCTTGACGGATCTAGATGTTAGGTCCGATTTGGATGATTCAAGACCTACCCCTGAAGGAGAGTGGGAGTTCATTGTTTTGGATGAAAAACTACCAGACAGAAGAGTGAAACTAGGAACCAACCTTCCAGAAGAAATACGAGCAGAAATGCTCGAGCTTTTAAAGAAGAATAAAGATCTTTTCGCTTGGACCTCGGCAGACATGCCGGGGATTGATCCGAACTTGATCTGTCATCGGCTCAGTGTTTATCCGACCGCCAAACCGGTCGCCCAAAAGAAGAGAAGGGTTGGCACCGAAAAGGCGGTAGTGATAGAGCAAAAGGTATCCGAGCTCCTTTCCGCCGGGTTCATAAGGGAGGTTAGCTACTCGGAATGGCTCTCCAACACCGTTCTGGTCAAGAAATCGAATGGGAAGTGGCGCATGTGCGTCGATTATACCGATTTGAACAAAGCATGCCCAAAGGACCAGTACCCCCTCCCCATCATCGACAAATTAGTGGACAACTCATCTGGCTACCAACTCTTATCTTTCATGGATGCATACTCAGGATATAATCAAATCCCGATGTACCCTCCTGATCAGGAGAAAACGGCCTTCATCACTGAAAGGGCAACTTACTGCTACACGGTAATGCCTTTCGGGTTGAAAAACGCTGGCGCAACCTACCAGCGTATGATGAACAAGGTCTTCTCGGGAATGATCGGACCTACTCTTGAGGTGTACATTGATGATATGATAGCTAAGAGTAAGAAGAAGGAGGACCATCCTCGGGACCTCGTGGCTATTTTTGATAGAATCAGAAAAGTTAACATGCGCCTGAACCCTGATAAGTGTACCTTTGGGGTCCCAGCCGGGACCTTTTTAGGTTTCATGCTCTCGGAGAGGGGGATCGAGGCCAACCCGGAGAAATGTCAAGCTATTCTGAACATGCACAGCCCATCTAATGTCAAAGAAGTTCAAAGGCTAACTGGTCGGATGGCGGCCCTCTCCAGATTTCTCCCTCAAGTAGCCAAGAAAGCTTTACCATGGTACCAGTTACTCAGAAAAAACAAGAACTTCCATTGGAACGACTCTTGCGAACAAGCGTTTACAGAGCTCAAGCAATACCTCTCGGCCCCTCCCGTCCTCACCAGTCCTCGGGAAGGGGAAACTTTGTTTTTGTATTTGTCCGTAAGTGAAACATCTGTTAGCTCGATCTTGGTCAGAGACGACTCGGGAACCGAGCGTCCCATCTACTTTGTCAGCAAGGCCCTCCAGGGGCCTGAGATAAGATATTCCAGAATTGAAAAACTCGCCATTGCTTTGGTGATTGCTGCTAGGAGACTCCGGCAGTACTTTCAGAACCACCCCGTAGTACTCAGAACAACTCAGCCAATCAGGCAGGTCCTCAACCGACCAGACTTGGCTGGAAGGATGGTGTCGTGGTCTGTTGAACTATCAGAGTTCGACATCACCTACGAGCCAAGAAAAACTCTCAAGTCCCAGATTTTAGCAGATTTTGTTTCAGAGCTATCAGATTCTACTTATTCCAACCCCTCCCAGCCATGGAAAATTTATGTTGATGGCTCCAGCCACAATAAGGGGGCAGGAGCAGGGATAGTCCTTGAAAACGCAGCTGGCATTTGTGTGGAGTACTCCCTCAAGTTCGACTTCCCCACCTCGAACAACCAAGCAGAGTACGAAGCGGTGATAGCCGGCTTGCGCATGGCCCATCAAATGGGGGCGTCAGAAATTGAAGTTTTCAGTGATTCCCAGCTAGTTGTATCTCAAATCAAAGGTGAATTCCAAGCCAAAGAACCAATCCTTCAGAAATATCTAGAACAAGTCAAAGCTCTCACAGATCTTTTTCCCCAATTCTCCATCACCCACATCCCTAGGTCTTCTAACAGCCGTGCAGATATCCTGTCAAAGCTCGCCAGTACTAAAGGACCAGAGAACAACAAAACCCTAATCCAAGAAACTGTTCACCAGCCGAGTGCTATCTTAGCTGTGTCTCTAGCCACCAGCTGGATGGACCCCATTAAGCAGTATCTCCAGTTCCAAATCCTACCTACCGACTCCTCCCAAGGAAAGAAGATAGTAAGACAAGCGGCTCAATACACCATGGTCGGCAACATTTTGTACAAACGGGGAACACTCCCCAATGCTAAGGTGTCTGGACCGAGCGGAAGCTGATGCCGAGGTTCATGAAGGAATCTCGAGCCACCATGTGGGTGCAAAGGCATTGGCTCGCAAAGTGCTCCGAGCGGGCTACTACTGGCCTACACTCCTCAGCGACGCCTCAGAACATGTTAAAAAGTGCGATTCCTGTCAGTTCCATGGAAATATTTTTCAACGCCCCCCAACGGAGCTACATTCCATGATTGCACCATGGCCCTTCTATCAGTGGGGCATGGACATCATAGGAAAATTCAAAACAGCCCCGGGGCAACTAAAATTTGTGGTGGTCGCAGTTGACTACTTCACAAAGTGGATTGAGGCCGAGGCGTTGGCTACAATCTCCTCCGCCAAAATTCAAAAGTTCTTTCTCAGACAAATCATCACCCGTTTCGGTGTCCCACACACCCTGGTCACCGACAACGGTACCCAATTCACTGCTAAGGTTTTCCAAGAACTTGTCAATCACTTTCATATTACCCATCACTTCTCATCCGTCGAGCATCCGCAAACCAATGGACAGGCTAAAGCTGCAAACAAAACCATCATCGATGGTTTGAAGAAAAGATTGTTGGATGCCGAAGGTTCATGGGCTGACCTCCTTCCCGAGGTATTATGGTCAATCAGAACGACCGTACACACCTCAACAGGAGAAACCCCGTTCCGACTTACTTACGGTTGTGACGCTTTGTTACCTATTGAAACTCGGATCCCTACCTTCCGTATATCCGAGCGACCAATAGAAGTAAACGAAGATTTGTTAAAGGAAGAGTTAACCCTCAGCGAGGAAATCCGATCCCTAGCCTCGGACCGAGAGAAAAAAGCTAAGGAAAGACAATCCCGAGAGTACAACAAATGGGTGGTTCCGAGGAGTTTTGCCGTGGGAGACCTGGTCCTTAGACGAGCTGACATTGGACGGAAAAATTCAAGAGAAGGGAAGTTGGCTAAGAACTGGGAAGGTCCCTACCGAGTGATCTCGAAGACAGGCTCGGGGGCCTACAGACTTGAAACACTAACCAACCAACAGTTGAACAACTCCTGGAACGCCACCAAGCTCAAACCATACTATAGCTAAATGGGAGCCACAACACTGTCTGCAAAGATGAAATTTTATCATTTTAAATTCCTGTCATTTATCTTTAACATGATCTTAATTATCCTTTTTTGTATTTGACTCCCGTTTACAAACGGATCAAGGAAATTCGATGGAGCTTTTAAATTCTCGTATTCTCTTACTGTTAACGTACTATCCATTTCCCCTCGGCTCGCCACCGAGGCGAACTTGGATGTTTATGCATGACCTTCTAACAAGGACATATAAACTAACAATTGCAAGTACTTTAATGAGATGCCCGGCCAAAAACTAAAAACAGTTCTATAATGCCGAGGACCGAGGATCCCACCTAGGCCATAGGTCGGAGATTCGAAATCTAAAACAACAGTTTATAACGAGATAAAACACAATACTAGATCATAAAGAACAGAATAAGATTCGCTTCTTACAAGAACAATGTTACAAAATAAGATTCACTTCTTACAAGAACAGAATAAGTTCAAATTACCAAATTACACAGCAAAACACAGCAAAATACATCTCCAGGGAGTTAATCCTCGTCTTCGGACAAGGCAATGGATGACCCATCAAAGTCTTCTTCACTTTGCGCCAACTCCAGGGGGTTCGGCAGGTTAGGTGCTGATAAATCCACTTCAGCATCATCACGATAATCGATCATCCAATCACCATCAACCCCATAATATGGGCTAGTCCCAACCACTCGGATTCCAGGGTTCAAGAGCATTAACTGTTTGACAGCATTCACAAAAGAGTCGACAGCACCATGATCCCAGTTGAAGTGGTTCTTGCAAGCCAGTACCTTATGCTTCAAAGCCTTCCGACGAGTTTTGATCAACTCCCTCTGCACTTCGCCCAGTTCCCCTTGTAACCTAGTCACTTCGGCCTCCGACCTCGTCAAACGACCAGCAACACCTTCCAGCTCGTTAACCCTTTGACAAGCTTCAGTCAGCTTCGCCTGGGCCGCCTGCAGCAACCTTCCTTTCTCAGCATCCTTTCCAACCGTATCCTCCAGAGCCTTTAGAGCAGTCTCCCGAGCTCTCTCCGAAGCGTCAAATCTTCTTTGAAGCTCGGCGTTTGCCTCCGTTAGAGCTCGGAGATTTGCCTCACTTTCCCTCACTTGGCTTAGCAGATTCTTAGTTTCAGCAGCAGCAGCTTTCCTCTTCTCTTTCTCAGCCGACGAGAGGGTGGCACTGATGTCTTCCGCATTCTTGCTTAAATGAAACATATAGCTGGCGGCCCTCAGCATGTTTCGGCCCAAAAGGTCACAATGGCACCTTAAGGTGCTTGCCGTCTGATCCGACAACCTTTTTTCATCGTTCGGCGTATAAACCAAGCCGATGAATTTCTCATTTAGCTTCCTTGCCCAAACACTCTCCTCGTCCGGGTCAGACAAATCGAACCACAGATTGGTCCTTTGAAGGTCGGCAACCTTCGCCTTCACCACCTCCACAGCCTTGCCTTTGCCTTTATCCAACTTAGCCCTTTTGGCAAGAGGCACCCGATCCTCTTCATCCTCCTTTCCTTCTACTTGCACCAGCGGGATTCCAGTAGCTATATTCCCCCCCTTTGTCGGTGAAGGACGAACAACCTGCACCACCTCGATCTCGGAGGGACAAGTTTCGGCGACAGTCACCGAGCGAGTGGCTTCCGAGGATATGTCTCCACTCCGAGAACCACTTGACCCAGCAGACGCCTTTGCTTTAGCAAGTTCCTTTATACGAGCAATAGCCTTGTTTTCCTTAGCCATTTTTTCTGCAAAACCAAGAATCCAAATGTTAAAAAAAAAAAAAAAAAAAATTTACCAAGCTCGGCTTTTATAAGCTCCTGGGGAAAAAGAATGATCTTCTTGATATCTACTGGACCATTCCGTCTAAGATAGGAAAAGAAGGTATCACAAGTGATCCTCTCGGCTACAGATAGCTCGGACTCATATTGATACTGATAAAGTTTGGGATTGCGGTTAAAAAACTCGGGTGACCAAGACAACGGAAACCGAGGCTGATCACCCTCCATAAACCAACAGTCCCCGTTTCCGACGAATTGATACTTAAAGAATAAAGGTTTAAAAGTCTTCCATGAATCTGTGAATTTATCGAAGAGGGCATGACCGTTGCGTGCTTTCAACGACACCCACAATCTTTGGCGCGACCCCTTCTCGAAGATGTTCACTTGCGGTATATACAACCATAGAAACGCTCGGAGCGAACAAGTCAACTTTTGAGCTTCGCAAAACTTTTGAAAGGCTCGGATGAAGGCCCAACCGCTAGGATGTAGTTGGGTAGGAGCCAAGCGTAACCGACGCAACAGCTCTATTTCTATTTCAGTAAAGGGCAACTTCACCCCCAGTCGAATGACAACTTCTTCATACATGAAAAACTCTTTGCGACCCGCGGCGATCGCCGTACACACTCGGTCGTTGGCTGCCGGTGAGCTTATGGCATAAGATGTCCCAGTTTTATCCGTGGGGCAGGGGAGTATGTGGGCTCGGATATGACTTAGATTACTGTTGACCAAAGCCGACGGGGTTCCAAGCACCTCCAAGTCAACCCAGTCATAATCTACAGAGTTCGGAGGCACAAGGAACTCCTGAGGATGTGTGATGCACCTTCGAACCATACCTGGGGAAAGGGAATACTCGGCGTCAGAATCTATAAAATCAAGATTTTTAAACAACCTAGCCCTAGGTTTATTAGTCCTATAGCCGAGCCTGCTACACCTTCCCCTAACCCTAACAGCTTTTCCCCAGAAGGGTTTCTCCCAGGAACGGTTTGAAGGGCGGCGGGATAGTTGGGCACGCTCTTCCGCCGCTTGATACAACAGTTTCCTACCTTCCTCCTCCTCAAGGTTCCGAGGGTAATCTACTGATAGTGGTACTTCGGCCATCGGATCTACCATGCGATGGCGGAAGGGTGAAGGCAGAAAGTCCAGCACCTCCAGATCGGAAGACGAAGAAGAAGAAGAAGAGGAAGAATCCTCAAGATCACTCAAACCCAGAATCCTAGACCACTCCTCATACTGAAGCCAATTAATACTCATAATGAAATCTAAACTTACCCAGAAATAAGCCCAGAAAACTAAAACACAGGAACAAAATCTGCAACCAAAAACCCAGAACCTACGGAGAATATGATTCAGCAGAGAAGGAAAGAAAAGCGAAAAACAGGAACAGAAGAAGAAAATCAAAATACCTGAGAATTGGAGATGAGAACTGGCACGAACGAACTGGGGAATCAAGAACAGAAGAATAACGGCGTAGGGAAATTATAATCCAAAAGCCAATGAGACGAATTTCAGAGAGAAGAGGAGTGTCAGAAGTCTGAGTTTGAAGGAAAGTATGAAAAAAGGAGGAAAAGAGTAGTTGAAGGGGTGGTTTCCCCCCACGTTTGAAAATTTGGGCCTAATCACAAAAGCCCAAAAGCCTACATCGCGCCACTAAAAGGACACGTGGTGCACAACTAATGGAAAGAAGCATCTCGAAAACCCAAAAGGCAGCATGCACCATCATGACCCCTCTGACACAAGGCAGCACGTGTCATAGAAGGACATCCAAACGTCCTTTCAGTCAGTCAAGGGGACAGCGAGGCAGGGTGAGCTGTCCTGAACTCATTATCCCCTACCGAGCTTAACCCTCGACACCTTGAAGGTCACATACGAAGAACTCTCAGCTCGGCTCAAGACTCGAAAAGTCTTACCGAGCTAAGGGGCTTATGTGGTAGACCGACCCTCGGTCTACCCTAAAACGCCCTCGGCAGACCAGAATACTCACTGGCCGACCAGAATTCTCATTCTGCCGGGTCACGCATCTTTGGGCCGAGCACATGCCATAGGACCCACCCTAACGACTCTGGACCGAGTACAGGGACCTCTTCCCTTAAAGAGTCCAAGCTAAGGGCATGTGAGCCTAGCTCGCCAACCAGATAAGACTAACCGCTAACAGGATAAGGATGAATGACTCATCCCTTATCCTATAAAGGGACACGTCAGCCCTACTGGACCTCCGTACAGGCCCATAGGGTACAACACCGCTCCCCCTATAAATAGCTATCTCCAGCTAGGGGCTCAGGTACGTTCTTTCTCCCTAATCATACACTAGCACACACTTGTGATTAGGGAAACCCTAGTTATCCCAACTGGATAGCTAGCATACCAACAAAATCACACAATAACATCAGACCGTATTCTAGCTCTTAGGTCTTCCATACCCTTGAGCTAGGGTTATACTCTGAACATTGTGTCTAGGACATAACACATATCACATAATCTCACAATTTTACTTGAGAAAAGCAGTCGGAAGTAAATGTCTTGCTACCAATACTCAATGCATGCATGCCCGGGGCCTACAAGCCCAAATCAAAGCAAATCCCCTCTCCGGGGTAAGTCATGCCAAGAATTGTCCTCCACCGACCCTAGTATGTCGAAAGAATTAATAGAATTATCATAGTTAACGCAAGACTACTATTCCGAGCAAGGTTAGCTAGACCATCCCATCTTAGGGCCATCCTACCCATAAAATTCTTGCGATCATTGACGAATCATCATTTGAGACCTAGTTTCCCCTTTCATCCTCCAATTCGGGTTCCTAGAACCCTCCTTGCATTTTTTCCTAGTTTGTACATAATATCCCCTTATCCATCATGTATGAATGCATGGACAATCTCTTGTCATAACCTTATCTTGATATTTCTAAGGAATGTTATATCATAATAACACTTAATGAGTTTACAAACTTTAGCACGGTAAGTGATTATCAAAACCATTAACAAGTTATTATAAAAATCCCTAATGTGTGTAAACTCTAGATTAATTAGATACTCAGTTATCACTAGGTAACTAGCTATCTAATCATCTGATAAACTCTTTCGGAAATTGCTTTTTGGCCCCCACATATGACTTTTTGGCCCCCATTACAAATTTTCATGGACCAAAATACCCTTAAATATGTTAAAATTTCCGGTATTACCAAACCGGAAGGATTCCGGTTTCCCATTACCGAAATAAATTTATCCCCCTTTTTTCTTAACCGGAAAGGTTAAGAAAATTTGATCACTGGAGGAAATGTTCTGGAATGCCTTCACACTCACTCTGGATCTCTCCATACACCCTCTCTCCATAAAAAACCACTCACTCACTCACACAAACACTCTCATTCTCACGGTTTCAGCATTCATTCCTTCCTTTTCTCTCGTCGGGTTCTCTACTTCTCTCACCAAGTGCAAGATATGTGACTATGTTCAGCAAAACAATCTGAGTAGAGTAACCTACAGATGCCACGTCATCCAAAAATCTCAAGTTAGTGCACCTCACACATAACATCTTATTCTATCAATTTTTATTTTCAGCATCTAACCAAGCACCAGAAACATTAATTCAGCATAGTCTTCAAGCAAGGCAAGCAAGGAAATCAAAAGTTGATAATCATGGTTGGTGTGTGCTGTGTTGATAATCATGGATTCATGGTTGGTGTGGATTTTATGTTTTGTTGTGTATAATCGTGGTTGGTGTGTGCTGTTTGTTGTCGCCGATCTGCTAAAGTTCCGGTTTTGCTGAGTTAGAACGATTCCGGTTTTGCGGAGTCGGAACGTTTCCGGTTTGGCAGAGTTGGAAGTATTATTAGTATCATATTAACTAAAAAACAACACACAACAAGTTCCGGTTGTGAATTACCGGAATGATTCTTCCGGCACATTGAAACCGGAAATTTAAACGAGTTCAAGGGTAATATGGTCCATGAAATTTATAAATGGGGGCCAAAGAGTCGGATGAGGGGGCCAAAAAGCAATTTCCAACTCTTTCTATGGGACAAAAAATTATCATGTCCAATAAAATGATAATATTTTGATTCTTCATAACCATAGGGATTGAAATGTAATAATCATCAAGATTCCACGTTCCATCTCTCCAAACATCACGAACCTACGTGATAGTGTTAGTAATATGCATATAATCAACTAAATTACAAATTAAAGTTTTTCCTTTGGCAACTAATGGTCATACCAAAGGGACATCAAACTTGCACCAATTCTCCAAATTAACCCATTTTTCAAAGCATCCTAAGCTTTCACAATACCTCTCCAGACATAGGAACAATCAATAGTCACGGCAACGTTAAAAAAATTAGTTCCATGCAAATATTTGTGATAAAATTATTGATAGCTTATACTCTAAGCTCAAGATTCAAATTAAACCTAACTTACTTGTATATTATAGGTCAAATTTTAAGATTTTGTCCGACCTATTCGGTGGTCTAACCTAAAATGACCCCATGTCGTGGTTGCGTATATGTTTTTATTATTCCTAAGAAGCCCTTCAAACATACTTCCAGCTTCACATGTTTCTACATATGTTACGTATTATTCTTTCAATGAAAAAATACAATAAATAAAGTACGAGTGAAGATAGTGAATATCACAGCAAAAAAACAAACTCAAACAAAACCTCTATGAGCAAGCCAAGCTACCTACTATGAAATATATTGCACTTTTACACGTATCTTTCGACCTACCATACTTCCACTTTTACATGTAATCCTACACAGAAGTAATTA
This sequence comes from Crotalaria pallida, assembly GCA_037953625.1. Taxonomy (NCBI): domain Eukaryota; kingdom Viridiplantae; phylum Streptophyta; class Magnoliopsida; order Fabales; family Fabaceae; genus Crotalaria; species Crotalaria pallida. Next base: position 125,178,744 of record CM075653.1, on the reverse strand, counting down.
ACTAGATTACTTCTCTTTTAAGTTTAAATTGGACTTTACTTGGAATTTAAGAGCTATATGATTTATAAAGTAACCAACTTTTATCCTTTGCAATGCACGAATTATTAATATTTAAATTTTTATATTAAATATTTAAAAGTAAAGATTATTATTAAACAAAGATAAAAAAAATAATTATACAAAAAAATTAATTTAAATGTGTTTGTTAATAAATTTTGTACATGATTATTATGATGAATCAAAAGTAAATCAGAATTAAATATTTTGATTTTTTTTATGTGATGGTATTATGAGAAAATTTAAGGATAAATTAGAATATCCACTATTTGATAGGACATGAAGACGATATTGAAATTTTTATTTTTGATTATCTTGGTTAACACATTACATTTTATTAGGAATATAATGACTGCTCTTTTTTATATTTAATTAAAATTATATTTGTTTAAGTATAGATGAGTATTAAATTAATGTATTCCTTATTTAGTTCATTGATAAATTAACACGTTTTTGTTCACCAAAAAAATTTAAATTAACATGTTTTTAGATACCATTATTACATTTATTATTATATTATGATTAATTAGATTGAAATCAAAATTAAATTTTTTTATATATTTTTATTGTTTGATAGTATTATGAGTAGATTTAAGGATAAATCAAAATATTTCCTATTTCATGGGACATGATAATTTAATATCTTTTGAATATAATTATCATTATAATATGAAAATCAAAATTAAACCAAAATTATACATTTTAATTCTTTTTATTTGTGATGATATTATAAGATATTTTTTATATTTATTTGATGGATAAATTATTTTTTTTACAATTATCCCTTTTTTTACAATTATCATTTTCTTAATATGATTATCACAATTATTATTATTATCACAATTATTATTATTATTTAAATATTTTGATCTTTTCCATGTTTGTTTATCTTATCTCAAGTTAATCAAAAGATTTGATCATAAAAAGTCTTTATCCCAATTGTTCTAATCATCTTTTTATATATATATATATATATATTACTTTTTGAAATGTATGTAACTTTTTTTTTAATCGGTTACATTTTTTAGTGTAGAGATTATAACGACTAAAGTATTTATCCTTTTAAATTTTTTACAAAACGATAATCATTATATTTAATCATATATCCATATTATTTGTAATGTTTAAAAAAATCTATACTTTATTAATATTTAATTTGTTTTACCTTTAAAAAAATATAGGAGTACTCTCAATTTCGATATTGCAATATTGATAAAATATTGTTTGGTTTGCTCATCATCGAAAAAAAGTGCATTAGGAAAAAATTGTCCTAAGTAAAGTACTCCCAATTTCGATATTGCAATATTGATAAAATATAGTTTGGTTTGCTCATCATCCAAAAAAAGTGCATTAGGAAAAATTGTCCTAAGTAAAGCTAAAAAGGAGCTCATAATAATAAATAATATAAGTGCATCACATAGTGGATAATAAGCATTAAATACCAAACAATCACACTAGGACACTTTAAAACTTGAATAGTCTATTTAATTTCAAATTATAATATTTTTGTTGAAGATAATGATTTATTTTTTTTTATAAACTGAGGATAATGATTTCACGTGTAGATAATAATTTGAAAAGCTTGAATATTTTCTTTAATTTCAAATTTTAATTTTGGTTGGAGATAATGATTATTTACCTACAATCACTCTGGTGCGAGGAAAACTTCAACGACAAACGTGATGCCTCGGAAATTTCTCCGACAAACGTAGTGTCTCAAAAATTTCTTCGAGTGATGCCTCGAATAGATGTTTTTTATATATAGATAGTAGACAAGTACTCCCTTCGATTTCAATTATAGGGAAAAAAATCCACTAGTAACATAAGAAAAAGTTAATAAATTTTCTTAATTTTTGTTTTATTTTTAATGCTACTTTGCTAAAATATTTTTATAAAGTGGTTATTTTATTTAATGTTTATTTTATTCTCAAATACTATTTTCTTAAAGTACATTTTTTATGAATTTAAGAAAATTAAATGCATTGAATTAACCTCCTTAATATTCCCTCTCGTCTTATTTATAACTCGTCTTCTACAAGAATTCTCTGGTCGTATTTATAAATCACTTTGTATTTTCTAGAAGATGTTTATTGATATTTTCTCTTATTTGTCCTTTGTTCATTAATGTGAAACAATACAATGTCAAATTTCCAATGCAAGTTAAGACAGTAAAATTGTAATATTAAAGTACCTTTTTAAAATTTCAAGAAATGTAACTACTTTCCTGGGTTCATGTGATATACTCCCTCCGTTTCAGAACATTAGGCCTTTTAGGCCTGAGCACACAGATTAGGAAAGTGTTAATTATTGTAAGTGTTATGTATAATTTGTTCAAAATGCCCCTATCAATCCTTATTGAAAATTGTAGTAGTATTTAATGTTTATTAGTAAGTGTGTCCATTAATTAATGTATAGTGGTTTAGAGATGAGAGAGATGATAAAAGTAGAATTAATGAGGAGAGAATGAAATGATTGAATAAAGGATAGAATTGGAAAGAAAAATATGTTTATGTATTGGAATTGTAAAAGGCCTAATGTTATGAAACAAGAAAAAAAGGCTAAAAGGCCTAATGTTCTGAAACGGAGGAAGTAATTAACTATGACTTATAAGTATAGGATTAGAAGGAATATTATAGAAGTGTGAAATTATTTTTTTCTCTTCTAATTGAAATTGGATCAGAAGAGTATCAACAAGTGAAAACTAGCACAAATGGTATGAGTATGTCGTTATTTAAGTAAGTGATTAAGATTTCGACTTCAGGCTTTCGCGAATGTAAGAGGCAATAGTGAAAGAATCATACCCTATAAACTCCACTGTATTCGTCTATTTTCATGGGTGAATATCCTAACCAAGACAAAGAAAAAGTAAAAAAAGAAAATCACCTACTTTCATAAGTGAATGTCTTAACCAAGACAAAGAAAAAGTAAAATAATAATAATAATAATAATAATAATAATAAAATTCCCTGTTATTATTTTTAAATAGTACTCCCTCCGGTCCTATATATAGGTCACATTCTAGAAAGTTTTTTTGGTCCTAATTATAAGTCACTTTATATTTTCTATGCATCATTTATTGATTTTTCTCTTTTTTGCCCTTATTAAATGCTTTGACTATCTATGTATTTTTTGTTGTTCATTAATGAGTGCGAATTTTCCAAGAAAAGTTAAAGGGGTAAAATTGTAATGTTACAATATATTCTCATAGAATTCATAAAACCAACCACTTTCCTTGGTATGTGTAATTCGATTAAGTATGCCCTATAACAAAGACCGGAGGGAGTATAAAAGAATTTTAATTAATTTTCTTTCCGAAAATATTTCTGCATAATGGTTGTCTTATAAAATGTGAGAATTGCTGGTTAATTCGGTACTCTTTCATCAGTAATGAAATATTTACGATGAATTCTAAACCAAAAATTTTCACCATTTGATTTCCGATAAATATTTTGAAATTTATCAAACACAAATTTATATATATATATATATATATATATATATATATATATATATATATATTAAAGTGTATACCCAAGTGAATTGCCCTAGTGAAAACTGGTTGGGCATTTAGGGATTTCAGGATCAAAGACTCGAGTCTCAGTGAAACAACAATTCTTGGGATGATCCATATCATTGAGTCAAAGACTTGCACAGTTCGCGAATCCGAAGTGAATTAGTTGGGAAAAAAAATTATGAAGGACCTGATTTCAAAAAAAAAAAAAGACGTAGAGGGGCCCATTATATATCCCTCTAATAGGACTTTGGAGATACCGAGACTTACATTCGGAACTCCTTCATAAACATCAGGACAATTAGGTTTATTGATTAATTTTTTTTCTTTTATTATAAATTATTTTTACTTAATTCACTAATATTAAAAACAGCAATTATTATTATTAATTTTTTTTAAAAAAAAATATATACATTGACATTTTAAAATTAATTCTATTGAAAACTTTATCAACTTTTTTTTTTTACTTTACTATAATTATTATCCTACTACCTTGAAAGTAAAGTAAAATTATAAAGGGTATATTTTGTATAAAATTTTTAATATTATTTTTATATTATTAAATGACTTATAATAAAAGAAAAGATAACTTGAAATAAGGGACGGAGAAAGTACATAATGCCAGGGCTTGTGTTTTTTGAATTCTACACAATGTCATCATACACGAATATATAGAGCCGGCAATAAAGCACGACACGACCGGACCGCCCGAATAAGCACGGCAAAATATCAGGCTTGGACAACAATTTTAAAGCACGAATTATACTCTTAAAGCACGAATTATACTTTTTTAGCACGGGCTGCAAAAGCATGAAACACGACCGGGTTTTTGCCGGCTAACACGGCACGACAAGTGTAAGACCTAAGATTATTTACCTTTTTATACCCTTAAATAAAATAGTGAACTTAAAATTTTCTTTTTAATTTATAAAAATCTCCCGTCAAACGGACGGAGTTTCGTTTGTTTTTAGGACTTTCCCAAAAATTCCGGTTTTCCTGCAACCTGATAAACAACATCATTCAAATTTCAAAGCCAGCAGGGCTATTCACATATATCACATCTAGTGCAACACCGTGCACAAATCAGAAAGTCAGAGTATGAAACATCAGAGTAAGCGGAAATATAAACAAGTTGGAAAACAGTTTTTCCCCAAAATAAGACCCCTTCCCAAAAGGAGTCGTCCTGGGCCCCCAAAAAGCTATTTACATTATATATACAACAAAAATGATTCACATCAGATTACTGGGCCCAGGACATTCCCATGTCCTACATAGCTAAAAGTGACCTACTCTCACTGTGAGGGAGAGTGCTCCTGCTCAGCCTGATCGGGTGCAAACTCTTCCTCAGTACCTGTGGAGATAGTAAGGAGTGAGTATTACACATAAAATAGGGAGACAGTTTCCAATTAAGACATAATGTAACACTAAGCCACACACATATAGCAGTTCAATCACAGCAAAATAAAAGTCAATGTATCACAATTCATTTTCAAGTATTCATTAGTTTCTCAAGTCAATTTTTATCTCTTTATACTCATGCATTAATCTCATAATGCCCTTTATTCTCTTTTCATCATTTATAATCACATTTCTCATTCAGTGCGTTCCAGTCATGTCTTTACTGCGTTCGCACCCACAGCGTGATAACGTCTTACCACGTCTGTACGACACTCCCGGTTACAACCGGTTTGCATCACTAGGAATTTTAACGCTCCTGCCAGGCATTTGGTACACCCAAGGGTCTCTCGCTCAACCAGGACTTTCTCACCCCAAAAGGCTTCACCTGTTAGGCTATGCTATCACATAATTTCCACAATTCAATTACATTCAGTTATTTGAATTCATTCACTTTTCACATTCTCAACACATTTTAGATCTTTTAGTCCGGCAGCGAATTGAGTCTTGGTGCATTGATGCCTAACAGGGAATTTGTACCTAATGGGATTTTAGCCTGGTTGAGCACTTGGCCCTTAGGACTTTGGTACACCCGGTAGGGGCACCTAGTCTATCAATGCACCGATCCTCAATTCCACTGCACTTTCCATTATTATTTACTTTATTCATTATTGTCATTCTTTGCCTTGAATTCTAATCAACATAATATCTCAGTCATTTCACAAATCAAGCATTCAAATCATCAACAATTACCAAATATCAAGATGGAACATATCAACATCAAAAATAATTTCCCTAAGTCATAAATTCTATTTTTAACAATTATTCTATATCATATCAACCTAAACTAACACATAACTCTTAGTACCCATTATATGCATATTGTAAACTAAACCCCAAAGTACGGTAATACTCACTATAACCCACTCCTTACCTTAAATTAGCAAGAAGTAAATAAAACCTTAGTGAACCCTAGCTCAAAATCTTGGAAACTTGAATTTCCTAAGCCTAGCTTGCCACCTCAATAAGGAAATGATGAAATGATGGTACACAATCCTATTTGAGAGAGCACAAGATGAGTGATCCTTGTCCTTGCCTTGGTTTGGGTTGGAAGGCATGAAACAAAATCCCTACATAACCATGAGTGCAAGAACCCTAAGGTTTTAAACATAATTTCTATGAACTAAGGAAAGTTGAAATGGAAAGGAAATTAATCCATGGCATGAAGCTAACTTACCCCAATCAATGGTGGAAATTGAAAAACCAAGAAGAAGGAAGAGAGGGAGCCACACGTGTAATCAAGGAAGAGAAAGGAATGAGCTCCTAGCCAAAATCCATGATGCAAGCTTGATGGGTTTGGTTGATTTTGGGTTGAGGTGCCCAAGAATCAAGTGTTTATGGTGGGATGATGATGAGAGTGTTCTTGGGGTTGAGAGAATTTGATGAAGGTGATGAGTTGATGATGGTGTTGAAAGGTGGTGAAATGAAGTGTTTTTGGTGCCTTATGTTTAGCCTAGGGAGCAGCACAAATCGTGTGGCCAAGATCTAAAATTTGGCCCCAAGTCACAATTTCAACGCACCAGATTTGGTGCTGCAGCGCGCGCGCGCCTGGGCGAGCGATTTACTCGCTTGGGCGAGGGTTCAGCACCAGCACCAAGCTTGTGCATGGCTGATGCGGTCAGGGAGGTTTTTGGCGCGCCACACGTAAAACTGGTGCGGCTGGTGCGCATCACCACTCCCCTGGGCGAATGGGGGACTCGCTTGGGCGGGTTTTTCACTGTCTGGTGCACCAAATGAATAGTGCACCCGCCTGGGCGCATGGCTGGTGCGCCTGGGCGAGAAACAGGGTCTTCAACCTTTGATTCGCCGTAACGTTTTCGTTAACCATCGGATCGGGTCCAAATTTTTAGATAAGCTTCTTCACCCCATAAACTTCATATCCAACGGTGGAATTTATTTTCTTAGCATCCTATAATAAATTTCTAATTTTCTCTTTTCGGTCGATTTCTAACATCTAAAACGTCGATTTAACTCCCGATTTCGCTTATATGACTTTGCTCGAAGCCACAACTGCCTTCTATACAACCCCTAGGACTTATAATCACCACTCACCTATCTACCAAAATTCATTAAGTCATTATTCCAATTTTTCTTAGGTTTTTATTTAATAATTTCATTTAAAATAAAGTTTAGGATGTTACAATTCTCTCCCACTTACCTGAATTTCGTCCTCGAAATTCGTCGAACAATTGTGGATGAGACTGCCTGATCTTGTCCTCCAGTTCCCATGTAGCCTCTTCCACATTGTTCCTGATCCAAATAACTTTCACCAAAGAGATTTCCTTGCCTCTGAGCTGCTTCACCTGCCTGTCTTCAATTCTAACGTGCAGAACTTCAAAAGTCAAATTCTCCTTCAAAGGCAAATCATCTAAGGTAACCACATGCGAAGGATCATGGACGTATTTCCTTAATTGTGAAACATGAAACACGTCATGAAGCCTTGCTAAGTGAGGGGGTAAGGCAATCTTGTAAGCCACCGGGCCAACCTTCTTCAGAATCTCATAAGGCCCAACAAACCGAGGAGTTAGTTTCCTGGACTTAATTGCCCTACCGATTCCTGTAACCGGAGACACTCTTAGGAATACATGCTCCCCAACATCAAACTCCAAAGGTCTCCTTCGCCTATCAGCATAACTCTTCTGGCGATCCTGTGAAGTTTTCATCTTATTTTTGATCATTGTGATCTTCTCAGTTGTTTCTTTCACAATATCAGGACCTGTCAACAGATTCTCACCTATCTGGAACCAACACAGAGGCGTCCTACATTTCCTCCCATAGAGAGCCTCAAATGGTGCCATACCGATACTGGAGCGAAAGTTGTTGTTGTAAGTAAACTCCATCAACGGCAGTAACTGCTCCCAACTACCAGCTTGCTCCAGAACACATGCTCTCAGCAAATCCTCAAGTGTCTGGATAGTACGCTCAGATTGTCCGTCTGTCTGCGGATGGTAAGCCGTACTAAATTTCAGCTTAGTACCAAATGCCTCCTGAAGACTCTGCCAAAATCTAGACAGAAATCTCAGATCACGATCGGATACAATACTGGTAGGAACACCATGCAGCTTCACTATGTCCCTGATATACAACTGAGTCAACTTCTCCAGAGTATATTTCTTGTGAATAGGAATGAAATGTGCACACTTTGTAAGACGTTCCACAACCACCCAAACTGCATCACATCCTCCAGCAGTCCTTGGTAAACCCGTCACAAAGTCCATAGCTATACTGTGCCATTTCCACTCCGGAATATCAAGTGATCGCAAAGGACCACCAGGCTTTTGATGCTCAATCTTAACTTTCTGACAAGTTAGGCAATGAGACACGTGATCGGCCACATCAGTTTTCAACTTCGGCCACCAATAAATCCTTTTCAAATCTTGGTACATATTTGTTGCACCAGGATGGAAATTCATCTTGGTTCGATGCGCTTCCCATAGGATATCTCTTCTAACTTCAAAATCCATAGGAACCCATATCCGACCCCTAAATCGGATAATGCCATCAGAACCTTTCACAAAGTCAGGCTCTTCATTGCCCGATGCCCCTTCTAACAACTTTTGCAATTCCGAATCGTCGGCTTGTGTTTCTTTAATAAGACCAATCAAATCATTAGTAACCTGCAACATTTCTAGAACGATGCTCTTCTCTTTCACTTGCATGTTCAAGTTGAGGTCACTGAACTCTTGGATCAATTGCATCTCTTTCACCATAAGATTGCTGACATGCAAAGTCTTACGACTTAGTGCATCAGCCACTACATTGGCTTTGCCCGGATGATACTGAAGATCGAAGTCGTAGTCTTTCAGAAATTTCATCCACCTCCTCTGTCTCATATTCAACTCTTTTTGATCGAAGAGATAGCGAAGACTTTTATGATCGCTAAAGACTTCGAACTTTGAACCATATAGATAATGCCTCCAGATTTTCAAAGCAAAAACCACTGCCGCCAACTAAAGATCATGAGTGAGATAGTTCTGTTCATGCTGCCTCAATTGTCTGGATGCATAAGCTATGACTTGCCCTTGCTGCATTAACACACAACCCAACCCTTGTTTAGAAGCATCACAATACACCACAAAGGATTGAGTCGGGTCCGGCAAAATCAATACCGGAGAGCTAGTCAACCACCTCTTCAATTCCTGGAAACTATCTTCACATTCCGGGGACCACTCAAACGGAACACCTTTCCGTGTAAGAGTTGTCAAAGGAAGGGCCAATTTAGAAAACCCCTCAATAAACCTCTGATAATACCCAGCCATACCAAGAAAGCTTATGATCTCAGTAATGGACTTAGGTCTCTCCCACTTAAGTACCACTTCCACCTTAGAAGGATCGACAGCAACACCCTTCTCAGAAATGACATGCCCCAGAAACTGCACTTCATTCAACCAGAAACTACATTTAGAAAGCTTTGCATAAAGCTGATTGGATTTGAGAATTTGCAACACAATTCTCAGATGCTCGACATGCTCACTTGGACTCTTAGAATAGATGAGAATGTCGTCGATGAAGACTATGACAAAAGAATCCAAGTACGGCCTGAAAATCCTGTTCATATAGTCCATGAAGATGGCCGGAGCATTAGTGAGACCAAAGGACATAACCACATACTCAAAATGTCCATATCTCGACCTGAATGTCGTTTTAGGAATGTCCTCCTCTTGGATACGGATCTGATGGTATCCCGATCGAAGGTCAATCTTAGAAAATACAGCTGCTCCTCGCAATTGGTCCAACAAATCGTCAATGCGAGGGAGAGGATATTTGTTTTTCACAGTCACCGCATTCAACTGCCTGTAGTCGATGCACATTCGGAGACTTCCGTCCTTCTTTTAACAAAAAGAATCAGAGCTCCCCAAGGTGACACACTCAGTCTAATCAAACCCTTGGCCAAAAGCTCCTCTATCTGCTTTTTTAACTCTTCTAACTCCGAAGGTGCCATCCGGTACGGGGCTATTGAAATAGGACCTGCACCAGGCATCAGATCAATACTAAACTCCACTTCTCTGTTTGGCGGTAATCCAGGAATCTCTGCAGGAAAGACTTCTGGAAATTCGCAGACTATCGGAATCTGACTGATCTCTGCCTCCTCATTCATCTCCAGGGCAGATAAAGAAAGATCACTGATAGTAATTGATTTCTGATGACAGTCAATCAGAACATGGTGCCGAGACATCCAGTCCATGCCCAGAATGATGTCAAGTTTAGTTAGAGGCAAACAGATTAGATTTACTTTGAATTCCCGCTCCAACACTCGAAGTGGGCAATCCAAACACATAGTTGATGTGACTACAGAAGAATTTGTGGGTGTAGAGACAGATAATTTATAAGGCATTTCTATTGCAGACAACCCTAACTTCTTCATGCAATCGGCAGAAATAAATGAATGAGTAGCTCCGCAATCAAAGAGAGTACCACAAGGAACATTATTAATATAATCGGTACCTCTAATCAGTTCATCAGCATCAGTAACTTCCTCGCCATTCAGAGTATACACCTTGCCCTTCCGAGTCACCCTGTTGTCACCAGCTTTCTGAACCTTAGCCACATTCACCTCCTTCTTAACTGCGTTTCTAGGACAATTTGTCATCATGTGACCCGGCTGACCGCATTTATAACAGGTCATTATCCTCTTGCTCGGATCCAGTCTCCAGCAATCTCCCCTGTGCTGCTTGCCACAGTGTGGACAAGTCGGAATAGAACCATAGGTACTCACTACTGGGCCTGATCTAGGCTGGGAGTAAGGACCTGGTCGCTGCACCGAACTCTTGCCCTGACAGGACCTCCAGACTTCTGCACATTCTTCCTGCGTTTCTCAGCTGCACGTTGCTTGCGACTCTTTTCATACGTGCTAGTCATGTTGATCAGTTGCGACAAGTTGCTGATGTTCTGATATTCAAAGGCCATCTAGATCTCAGAACGAAGTCCGGTCTCGAACTTGATGCACTTGGTCCGTTCATCTGCATCCCTGTAACTCCCTGCATATCGGATCAAGTCCTCAAACCTAGCAGCATATTCACCGACGCTCATGTTCCCTTGCATGAGCTGCAGAAAAGTTATCTCCTTCTCCCTACGAACATCTTCAGGAAAGTATTTGCCCAGAAAACGATTCTTGAACAAATCCCATGTGATCGCCTGATTGTTCGCCTCCAATCCCCTCAGCATTTGTTGCCACTAGTGTTCCGCTTCACTAGTTAGCATGTACTGTGCTAGCAGAACCTTCTGTTCCTCCGGTGGTGCCATAGTATTAAGAATCTTCTCGATCTCTTGCAACCATAGCTGTGCCCCATCGGGATTGAACCCACCTTCGAACTTCTGCGGATCGTTCTTTCTGAACCGCGCCAACCAATCAATAGCAACTAGAGCTGGGGGTTGAGGAATCATTGCAGCCGCTGTTGCTGTCGCTGCTGCTGCAGCTGCTGCTGCGATGTTATTCCCCTGATTCTGTTGCATCTGTGCCATCTGCTCCAGAATAGCTCAGATCCCATCATTATCGATTCGTCTACCAGCCATTCTGTTTAGTCATGCACAAGGCCGACAATTAATTCTTAATAACATAATTAATAGTATAAACATCCTATCAATAAACTCTAGACTCTAAACTATAATTATCGATCACTCGCTCGATGAGTAATCACTGGAGTAGCTCATAACTCCAAAGGCCGAGGGAAACTGCTCTGATACCATAAAATGTAACACCTAAGATTATTTACCCTTTTATACCCTTAAATAAAATAGTGAACTTAAAATTTTCTTTTTAATTTCATATCCAACGGTGGAATTTATTTTCTTAGTATCCTATAATAAATTTCTAATTTTCTCTTTTCGGTCGATTTCTAACATCTAAAACGCCGATTTAACTCCCGATTTCGCTTATATGACTTTGCCCAAAGCCACAACTGCCTTCTATACAACCCCTATGACTTATAATCACCACTCACCTATCTACCAAAATTCATTAAGTCATTATTCCAATTTTTCTTAGGTTTTTATTTAATAATTTCATTTGAAATAAAGTTTAGGATGTTACAAGTCAACCCGATTTATTTTATTTTTTTTTATATTTATTTTTACTTTGCTAAATTTTTTTGCTGAAACTGGAAAGAAAAAGAAATGATCTACTTATCCACTACACTATACAATGCTTATTTACTTATTTACTAATAAGTATACGTCATTTAATACATTTAACTAGTGTTATTACCAATTATCAAATATTATCATACGTGTGTGTATATATATATAAAAATGTTTGCCAGATTTTAACACCCGTGCTTTTTAGGCACAACACGGTCAAAACCCGATCCCGAACCGGGCCGACACGAGCACGGCCAGGTAGCACGAATTGTCACCTCTATGAAAATAAGCATTTACGAAAATTAGAGGTGGCCCACAAAAAAATAAGCATTTACGAAAAATTATTAAATATAATAAATAAATGTTGAATTAAATTGCTTCATTTAAAATTAGCATTTATGAAAATAACTACTCTCTTTGTCCCAAAAAAAAGTACAAAAAGATTAGGTCAATAAGTTACTCTACTATCTTTTTGGAAGGAATGGATCACCCTTTATTTTATAAAATATTAATGAAAAATAGTTTAAAAACAAATTCCGTAAAGCTAAAAATATTAAACCAAGCGTGGACCCCATCTCTTTTGTTTTTTCTTTTCACTAGTCAGAGAAGGGGAGACAAAAAAAATTTCAAAAAAAAATTATTTCTCAAAGCATCCGTATAAAGAAAAAGAAAAAGGCCGTACCCATGAAGAATTTTGGTACTCAACCAAAATATTGCAGTGTGAAACGGGAGGCCAAGTTTTTCAATTCAAAATAGAAAAAACATAAACATTTGGCTATTTTAGAATAATATAAAGACTCCAACAAGTTTTATTATTTGAGTGTTTTGTTTGTGAAGTTGGCCATTTACATAAGCCAAAATTTTTTTAATGTATTATTTGTTATTTTAATACAAATATTTTGTAAGGTCAAATTTTGTCGTTTATATTTTTTTCCGTAGTATCTAAATTTCTACGAGACAATTTTATTTTAATATGTCGCTTTCTGAAAGAAGCTATGACACCAAAACCATTTTAAAAAAAGGGGAAAGTGTCCCAAACAAAAATAAATCCATGTGAAAATAAGCCAAGAGTTCTTCTCCTTAAACCTGCGAAGGCATCACTATTTTATTATTATTTATTAAATGTTATTAGAAGTATAATCATATTTCACAACATGGAATCGAATTCTTTACAAATGCTAATATATTAAATATAAATGTTAAACACACACACATATATCATCTTACCGAAACTGATTTTAAATAAATGTTAAACACAAACATATAAATGTTAAACACACACGGTATGAAAATGATTTTAAATAGAAATTTATTTCTCCTTAATATCATCTTACTGAAACTGTCTCAACTTCACTAAGTTTGAAACATATGTAATGAAACAATATACTAATCGAAACAATCCAAACAAAAACAAAGCCAATGTCAGCCAGATCCAACTGCAAAGTTTTGATTGCAAACAACCCTAACTCTCTCCTACAAATGCATTTGTCAACACATCAACATACGTTGAATACACTCATGTATACTCTCCAAACTCTTCACTAAAAAAATATGTGTGCCGTAATTTCACTTTCACTAGAGATACATAAGACCAGTGTCTCCCCAATCAGATGCAACAATACCAAAAACACATCGTGCTATATATCCAATGACTAATATGCTCTCATTTTTAACTCATTAGTTGGGCACACGCTAATTTGGTACCCTTCAAATATGTTACCACACAAAGAAAATAAATGACCACGTTTACATTTCCCAATTCATAAAGTCAAATCATCCATAAATTCCTATATTAAATAAATCTGTCAGCCAAACAGGATGATATGGCACTGGTTTCAGCCGTGTGGCGCTTCTTTTCCACACCATAAGTAAATGGTAATACATTCATTGGGAGACCTGAAAAGAGATCCATTATTATACGAACCAGAATCATTTTACATCTCCACCTTCATATGTTGTTCTTCAGTTCCTCAAACTTTTGAGCTTTTGCATCCTGTTGCTTTTCTCTGTACACTTCTATTAGCGATTGTATTGCGCTAGATAACATTACTTTCTTTTGGTCTACAATTGGTTTCTCTTGAACATCAAGCTTGTCTTCAACTGATGTGCATAGTCCCTTGAACCAATCTTCAAGGATGGATGCTTTCTTTACATCAATCAAATGGAAGGAAAGTTAACAGCATGAAAAATTCCATTAAATGTGAATATCATTTGAACAGATCATAATACTATGATCTGCATGCAATTCGAAAAATGAAAAACGCAGAACTTACGTTGCAAATGCACAATAACTTAGTACAAACACGTCAAGGACTTATTTGACAAAAGCATAGTAGTTTTTCTTCTGAGCACCACATAATAATACCTTTTCTTTTCACACCCCCCATTTTTCTCCCCATCCCCCATTTTTTCCGCCTCACATGAGGCGGAAATGCTTTTTTTCACCCTTTCCGCCTCGAGAGGCGGAAAAACCAATAAATTTACACTTCCACCTCATGTGAGGCGGAAAAAATGGGGGGTGGGGAGAAAAATGGGGGGTGTGAAAAGAAAAGGTCATAATTATATGCATTATAATGACATTCTTCACCATACATTCTCAGTAGATCTTATGAGATTGGGCAATGTAATGCCAATCTTTGAAGAAGTCTGAGAAAGTAACGGCACTAAAGAGACCATGAACGGAACAATATAAGGAAGCTTAAATGATAACCCCTATAAGAAACTAAGTATATATAGGGTCTAGAAAGTGCATTTTAGCATTGAGAGCAGCAAAGACTGAACACTGCCACAAGATCTTTGCTTGTTTGCAAGAACTAATACCCCTGAGGCCCTGAGATATTAGAAAGGATAAACTAATGCAAATCCATAGAGCAGACTCATTATTCCAGAAAATTTTAAACAGCTATTGAAAAGAAAAGTCACCGTAGATCATCATATATTAGGCAAACTAAAAGAGCCCAATTGCAGAAAGCCCTATAATGTATTTTCCTAAAACAGCAACAAAAAGTACAGAACTATAATTTCTCATTAGTGGGGAGAACTGCATTCCTAAAATTGCAAAGAGCTTGCCCCAGTGCTGCAATGCCAACTCAACTTAAAAACAAGCATATTCAATTCAAAAATACAAAAAACTAAAAACAAGTATCTTCTATTCAGTGTTTCAGAAGCAAACCACAGAAAATTAAGGAGACAATTATTTGTTGGTCTACCAACCTATTAAGGGCCCACATTTGTTTGTTATTTAAATTTCACTCAGTTGTTCATGGTTTTGATCTAGTACATAGCAACTTATTTTCAACAGTTGCTCGCCTTTCCACCTCCTTTTTGCACTGAATTGTTTTTTACTTTATAATCGAAAATGGAGGGAAAAAGAAAAAGAAAAAGAAAGGAGGTTTTAAGATCATCACTTCCGGGTTTGAGGATGATACCCATGGTAATAAAACGATTAACAACTTTTTAAATTGTTTATGTCACCTTTCTCATTCACAATAAAAAATTCTTTCATTCACAACAAATCCTTACCTTCACTAGAAAATCTTTCAAAAGATCATCATTTGTGCTTGCGGTAAATCTTAGAACATGTAACATTGTCAAGGTAAGCTGCAAATCAAAATGATGAAGTCAGTAAGCAACACCATTAACAAAACCAGGCTAATATAAAAAGAAAATAAAGATAAAAACATTTAAGTTTATTCAAATTTGAAACTGATGAAATGTACATAAATGTTATCAGGATTTTTTGTGCCACTAGCCATGCCTCTGGAAACAAATTTCGTTTCCGAAACTTGTTTTCCTGTTGTTACCTAATGGACCCAAAACCCATTCCTAAGGGGATGGCACTATTCATCCCCTCCTTTCCTTTTAGAGCATGTTAGGTAGAGCTTCTTGATTATGTTTAGATTTTTTTTTTTTTTCAAAAATAATCTTGTTTGTTGATCTTTGGTGTTTTTGTCAACCCCTATAAATTACAATTTTAGATTTTATTTTTGAAAAATAAAAAAGCAAAACCTTCAATCTCCTTGGGACTAAATTTTTTTTGGGTAAGATTATTTTGTAACCCGTGTATTTTTCCTATTCTACCCTTAACACTACAATGACAATAAATAGATTCATATCCTTTTTGTAATTTACTCTGTAAAAAATAATCTTCTTTACACTATCCAAACAAAATAGATTAGCTTAAATTCACTTTTCAGCTCAAAGAACCAAACATAAACAAATTATAATCACTGGTAAATATAATCATAATTTAATTTTTTTCAACTATACCAAACACTTAGTCGATTTGATCTTTATACTCCTAGTTCTCCCTTTAATATATTAATATCCATTACTTCCTTCCTTTCATAAGTAGTGTTTTTTAAGGTTATATACAGGTTTTAAGAAATGGTTAAATGATGTAAGAATTTAGGGTGTTTTGACTCTAATATCTCTATATAATCATTATTTAAGAGAGGAAAAGATATTGAAAATGAAAAAAAGAGTGTGATAAATAATAGGGGTGTGTTGGGAAAAATAGCATTAATTATGTATTGGGTTTTGTAAAAGAACAATACATATGAAACATGGGACAAAAGTTTTACGAACACTTCATATGAAACGGAGGGAGTACTTGTTTAACTCATTCTCTCGACCCGACGATCGTTTTCACTAAAGAATGGCATTAGATGAGACACCAATGATCACTTTTAACTCTCCAACCCTTCATGTGCTTGCTCCATCTCTGATTCCCCTCTCATAATCCACGCTTAGTTTGGCCATCCAAATCCAAGCCTTGCCAAGTAGGAGAAGTTTGTATTGATTCTATCCAACTTGTCATGTATACCTTGTGAGTCTTGTCAATTTAGGGAAACATAACTGTAGTTCAGTTCCTGTTAACTCATTCTCTCAACCCTGATGATCGTTTTCACTAAAGATTAGCGTTAGATGTGACACCAATGGTCTCTTTTAACTCTCCAACCCTTCATGTGCTTGCTCCATCTCTGATTCCGCTCTCACAATCATCGCTTAGATTGGCCATCCAAGCCTTGCCAAGTTGCAGAAGTTGGTGTTTGATTCTATCCAACTTGTCTTGTATACCTTGCGA
Source organism: Crotalaria pallida (assembly GCA_037953625.1). Classification (NCBI taxonomy): domain Eukaryota; kingdom Viridiplantae; phylum Streptophyta; class Magnoliopsida; order Fabales; family Fabaceae; genus Crotalaria; species Crotalaria pallida. The sequence goes on along the minus strand of CM075653.1, from coordinate 125,161,558 downwards.
GTCTAGTCAATTTAGGGAAACATAACTGTAGTTCATTTCCTGACAGAGTCTGTCATCAAGCCATGTCTCCTTTTTCTGTAGTTATGATGCTCACTACTTTCTGTCTATGGTCTCTGTTCGCCACTAATTAGAGTATATAGGCTTAAGAGTGGTTTAGGCTTGATGTACACCAGCGTCTACTGAGTCAGCAGATGTGGTTAGGAATAGAGGCACAGCTGGCACAAACTGGCGCCAGTTTATGTAATTGATTTCTCATCCTATATAAATCCCTCACTCCCCTTGTATCAAACAGTTTTATGAAATCCATGTTTAGATTCAGTTACTTCTGCTTTCTCTGTCTCTCTGTTCTCTCTATTTTTGTATTCAACTAACAGTATATAAAAGAACTCTCCTATTTGTTGCATATAATTATTTGTTAGTGGTTAGTGTTGTGGGTATTGTGGTCCAAAGAGGGGGTTTGGATTTCCGAACAGGTTTCTCACCAAGGAAGTCATCTCTGTTAAGAGAATGGGTAAAGAATAGATTGAAGAATTGACAGGAAAACACCTGAGTATCACTTTTACCCAAGATTGATTCAACATGCTTAGTGATAGCATGAGGGTATTAGAAAACACCTTTTCTGAAAGCAAGCAAATAACACAGACAAAGGAAAAAAAATTAAAACTAGAAGTGCAAGCACCAAATGGAGAGAGAAAGGGGCTTTTAACTCAAAATACCGAGGAACTCGAAGAACAGAGTTGGTCATTGGAGTTGGGTGGTTACCGGAAATGGAGAGAAAGAGAGAAAGCAGAGTGAGAGAGACAAGGAATCGAGAGAGAGGAGCTGAAAATTGGAGAGGAATCGAGAGAGGGGAAAACTTAAGTTAGGGTTTTGAGTATAACCCAAAATACCACCAAAAATACATCAAACTACCCGTAACACGGTGGCTGAAAAGGCAGAAGACAAAGCAAATGGCGAATGGCATTTTGCAAAAATATCTGCCATGGCCTCCTAAATGTTGTAGAAAAACATGGCACGCAACCAGTTTTGACAAAACACAGCAGCCTGACTTTCATGTCTATTTCAATTAACCACTCCACAATGATTTACTCCAGTTGGTTTTGATCAATAAGAAGTATGACCTGTTTTTGCAATGAAACCATATACTTGAAATTTGACGGCCCTGAAATTTGGTCATGACCAATATTTTCCATTACATCCACTGCACATTGCACAATGTCTGAGAAGGATGGACCATAATCTGCCAAAACATGGGAGAGAACAAGTTATATTCAGATGAACTTTGAATTGAAAATTGTTCTAACTAAAGGATGAGCAATCAGAACCCAATAAGTACAGTAGATTGTTTACATAAATTATTACCAAAACAAATTTGAATGTTAGAAGCTTCTGGTGAAGGTTAATGGATGGTTTTATATATCTAATAAGCCCCCTTGCACAATAGCCCTTTGGGCTTCAAGTGCGGATTATGCAAAGGCCCACCATACATTGGGCTGAGTTTAACTTCTTTTTTTTATTTAGAAGAACGGGGACAGCAAGGATCGAAGCCCTAACCACTTGGTCATATCAGGAACCAACTATAGCTTTTGGGTGAAGTTAAATGAATGTTTTTATATATCTAACAGTTAACAACATAAATGGGATATTTTAATAATACTTACGTCATAATTTTATATTTTGCTAACTACTTCATTCAAATATAAATGATGATTAAAAAATCTAACCAACATAAGTTAATGCTATTTGCACACCACGTTCTTTACTTGTACCATTCTTACAGTTTTAACTTTTTAGATTAAAAAACAGGAGGAGCAGACATACTTCCCAATACATATTCTCTTTTTTTCAATGAAGTAGGTGTGTTGTTACCAAAAAGTGTAAAAATATACTACCCCCTTCCCTGTATACAAGACCCTTTTGACACTTTTATTTTGTCCCTATTTATAAGACCCAATACCAATTTTTAATGACAATCAATTACTTCTTTCCATAAACACCCCTATTTATCTAATACTTTTTAGATTTTCAATACTATTAATAGGGGTAGTTTTTAAAAGACATATCAAATGTTCACATTTCCAATACCATTAACTAAATTAACCAATTTTCTTAATGGACGTGAAATCTACCAAAAGGGTCTTATATATATAGAGAGACGGAGGAAGTAGTGTGTAAATATACACTGGAAATATTTCTTATCATGCCCCGGACATAAAGCTTGAGTTCATAACCGGTCAGACATGTCCCTTTTTCTCTTTCTAGTGAGATCTTGCCTGATACATTTCCAACATATGTAATTTTGCAACTAAGATGTATCTGTATAAGAGAAGTGAAATGTGCAGAAGTTAAGAGAGAGAAGAGAGAGAGAGAAGAGAGAGAGAAACTAAATTTTCTATTATTGAAAATCTAAGAGGGAATGTACATTGAGTTTCTATTTATACAAGAATCTAGATGAGTCTCTCTTAGTTGTCAATAACAGATTTGACAGCTGGCTAACTAACTCAATATAACAAACTAACTAATTCTAACAAACTAACAAGTCTAAAGGGAGTGTGAACACAAGTAAACCGAAGTTCACTTGTGTCCACTTCTATATACTCTATTAATCTGCATTTCTTAGCTGAAAGCAAAAACAAGAAAATAAATGACTTATTGAAAATTCATAAAGAAAATGTTACCATGCAGTGACACTGGCACAGCCAATGCAGCTGCAGCTTGTATCCGGATCTTAAAATTTGATGAATCACGTAATAGTTGCAGAAGAATACCAAACACAACTGGAGCCCTGCAAAACAAATAGTAGAAAACAATCACCATAGTTTACATTTCTATTATTGGTATAGCAGATATCAAATGAGATATCTGAATGAAGAGAGCCCACTAAAAACAGCACAAGTAAAAAAAAATATGTAATAAAAAATAAAAATGATTATCATTTATTGAATGAAATACATTCATCTAGTTACTGTGTCTAAATACTGCTCACACAGACAAGGCTAAAATTGCAATGTGTAAAAACATCAAAAAAATAAAAAGTGACCAATCTCTATTTCCCGTGTATGTTTCTAATTTGGAAAGGTTTAATCTTAATATTAAAAAAGGTCACTTCCATAAAGAGCACAAGCTGTATAGCTTTAGTGATTGCAACAAGCATGTTCTTCAAAGCGAGGATATCAATACCCACAGAATTCATGCCTGTATCTCATTATTTTTAAGCTTATTCTTTAGATAAATTGTAAAACCAGTCTTATATTGTAGTAGCGTGGTGTCCATTGGCGAATTACGAGTTTAAGGCAAGGGAAAAACAGAGAGACAGCTGTAAATTAAGAATCTTATTGATAGATAAGGTATTCAAACATGGGGTTGAGTTGCACTGAATCTGTTCTGAATTCTAACCTAGTATAAGAGAGGTAGCAACCTCCCTGACCTAACCCATTAATTTTACGTCCTTATTATTTGGAATTCCTTTCATCTAATATACTCTCTTTTCATGCTGCGCTAATTTCCAGTGACCTTATCCCATCTTCCATGTCATTTTCTTGTAACCCATTCTTTCTCCTGCATTCGGCTGGAGTGCCAGATAGCCATCGTCTGTGGGTATTCCCCTCACCTCCTACACTATCTTTCTTGTCTAAGCATGAGAATTCAGGAGAGTGGATCCTAGATTCCGGTGCTACAAAACATACGGCAGGCTCATGTACTGCTTAATAGTTTTGCCTATAATTTCAGTCTCACTCTATCCCTAGTTTTTTTGATCTATTCTCCATAGCGGAGCTTCTACATACCTCCTCCACACATGCGCCAACAAACACCTAAGCAAGATTCTACCATCTTTTTCTACTATAAATGTTACACTGTTACCAAAGCTTCCTCTCCAATGAATTCATTCATGATCCTATCTTTTGCAATGTGTCCACTCATCATCTATCACAACATTCACATCCTTGCTGCATTGAGTTTATGCTCTGGTGGCATTTTACCCCCCAACATTCAATCTCACCCGACATCGCAGGATTTTGGATAAGAATGATTAAAACCCATGCTCCCACGAACTCTTTTTTAATATATATTATTTATAAATTGCTTAAACTAGCATGCAACTTTTTTATTGCAGTAACTGCATCAACCTAGCAATTGCTACATTGTTCTATTTATCAATACTGGAAAACTTCGTTAAAAAAAAGCTCACAACAGCACAATGAAAAACGAAAAAGGGATTGATGTGTCCCCTCGTGGATCTTGGCATAACAAAAATCGTTCATTCATAACCATTCATTTTGCTATAACTTGGACAAGTGGGTGTAGCCCACATGATCATGTACCAAGTCTTAAGGCTTGGGAGTAGGAAGTCCCGGGTTCGATCCTAGGCGCAACCATTTTGTGGACTTAATTTCCCTTCCTCTATCCCCGTAAAAAATTTAAAAATAAAAAAAAATAAAAATAAAAACTTTCCCTATCAAAAAAAACTTTTGTTTTAACATGGTTAAATTTTAAAAGTGCAATCTATCTGGCAATTCCTTTGAAAAAAAAGCATATGCATGATATAATTGAGAATGATTTCACTAACGCATTTAATGATAAAATCAAACATGACCCTTATCTTTACCAGTCCATATCTTGCAGTCTTAATGTCTCATTCAGGAATAGGTTGCCTAAAGCATGACAAACATTCCACTGGACCTGTTAAATAGAGACTCAGTGTTAAAGTGGATAGTAACCTGAAATAGAACTTTTTCAGGACAATCCGATTAAGAAATTGTGATAATGGTACCTTAACATTTCCAGTACTGATGCAAGAAATGAATGCCTTGACTATTCTCTCCAGCCTATGAAAATCTTCCAGATAGTTCAAATGGCAAGGGGATGAATTATCCCGTTGGCATGCCCTTAGATTCTCATCAGAGGAATGGAACTCAGTCCCGCCTTCCTGGTAGTTTACTGACTTCTCTTGAAATCTAGACTTCGAACATTTAAAGATTCTTGCAATGTACCCAAGAGCCCTTACAGCATTAGATTTTACCTAGAAAAGAGAAAAGGCAGGAATTGATAAAACAAATATCAAAGGACATCTGCATTACAAGGCATCATATAATCAGCATAAGATACCTAACATTCCATGTGCAACATAGGTGAGACGACAATTCACCATCATAATAGATTGGAATAGAAGGAAACACAGAACATAGACCAAACAAACCTTGTCTCCGTCCTCAGTAAGCTGCAAAGCACATTCAGTCAGTGATACAATCAACTTGGGGTTAGGATTAGAACCTGCAACAAAAATTAAACATGCTTGAGAAAGATGAAAAATATGATTGAGTTGCTTGAATGGTACGACATTTAGCCACTGAATTTCTAATAGTACATTGGTACAATACTAAATCCCTTGATTTTAAATTAATTGCATGATAAAATCCTAACATATATCATATATGCAAAACCAAATCAAACCATAATCAGTATACACAATGAATAAGGGAAATCTTAAGATATCTAGACAGATCTCAACAAAAAAAGATTAAAAAATATAAAGACAATCTTGAGACAAAATGGTTGACTATTCAATCACAAGTGAAATTATGCTCACCCATATCTCCCGAAGGAAGAATGCTAACATAATGACATATGGCATCACATATATTTGCCAAAGCCCATGAAGCTGTTATCCTCACCTGAAAATAATAAAAGCTCCTATACATATGTAAGTAGCAAAAAAATGTAATATTATTTACTTAAAAAACTAGAGCAGATCTTACTGAGATTAAGGCATCATGAGTGTTAATCTCAACCGCATGGATAAACCTGTCAAGTACCTCTGCACTACAGATATTATTGAAGCTTTTAGTTTTACTAGGATGAATCCGACAAAAATATTTAAATAAGATAACATCGTAATAGTGATTCTCTAATGAGTTTTAGTATAACCTCTGACAAACTTGGGGAAAACATGAAATGACACCAATAGCTCTACAGGCAGCAGACCTCACTGACGGCACATCATCTTGTATAGCAGCACTAACCTACAAAATGTTCGCAAGAAAGAAAGCAAGTCAGTTAATTCAACAGAATAAGGGAATTAGATTTATTGTTGAATATGTGTTCAATCAAAGCTTACTAGAGAGGACAAAATGAAGTCCTGCTTATCCTTAGAGAAAGAGATGAACACAGCAGAAGTCATACCCGCAAAACATGTAACTGACGCAGCTCTCACCTTAAAGGAAAAACAGAATAAGTGACACATTCATTAAAGGCACATTAGTTATTCATTCATTAGTATTACAAATTTCTTTCAAATTAGTAAAAGAAAAAATTGAAAAAATAATGCTAGAGATATACTGGACGGAGAATGCTAAAGAGTGTGTGTACTATTGGCTGAGTTGTGCTTAACCTTGTGCATACTAGTAATCCTTGCTTTACCCATAATCACCGAGAATAGTGTATCAAATATTAGCAGAGCAACCTCACACCTGGGCCCCAAATAAGAAGTGGATCATGAAGGAAGTCCAGCCACAGGATGAATGAGGACAAAGAAAGGGAAGACAAACAGTGAGCTAGTGATTGTGATCAGTGATAAGGATTTACCTACTGCAGCTGATATCATGTTTAAGGGAAGGGGGAGAGGGAGAAAAAGAGAGATTTGCTTAAACCTCTACTTAATTCTGGACAGACAAGAATTGTGACAGGACAGGCCTATTTATATAAACATATATAAGGTCTATTCTTATTGAGTACTGATTAGAATACTCAATTCACGACATCTACTAACAAATAGATGAGTACTGTTCAGCTCTTGTAACTAACTTTCCATAAATGAAACAGATTCAGTTTCATACTCTCTCTCTCTCTCTCTCTCTCTCTCTCTCTCTCTCTCTTCTTCTCTGTATTCTCATATGGTATCATGAGCTTTTCAAGCGATTAGGGTTTCGTGTGATTCTGAATATCGCGATTCTCTCTCTCTTCTGCAATCGCCGATTTTCTTCTCACTTCGCAACATCATCTCTTCTCTCTGGATCGCGATTCTGAAGGTTGCGATTGTTGCTGTTGGAGCGAGATTGTTGCTGTTCGAGGTTTCTCAGTTGCGATTGTTGACATTGCGATTATCTGTGTTCGCTTCTCACGTGTGTTCCAGTTTTGAACTTCTTCTTTGATCCTCTTCATGGCTTCCGCATCTTCTCCAAATCCTGCACCGTTGTGTGCTGTGTTCAATCCAGTCACATTTTCGCACTCAATTTGTGCAAAACTCACGGACAAAAACTACTTAATATGGAAGCAACAGGTGGAAGCTGTCATTGCTTCACATCGGCTCCAACGTTTTGTGGTGAGTCCTACTATTCCTGCTAAGTACATAGCTGATGATGATATTGAGTTTGATCACATTAATCCTGATTATCTGAATTGGGAAGAACAAGATCAACATATAGCCTCTTGGTTATTACAATCACTTTCTGAACCAGTTCAAGCTAGGGTTCTAGGGTGTGTACATGCATTTCAGATTTCGGAGGAACTACATAACTATTTTAGTTCCCTAACCAAGGCTAGAAGCCAAATGCTTGAATCTGAGATGCGTACCTCTGAGAAAGGCACTCAAAGTGTTACTGAATTTGTTGCTAGAATAAAAGCTTTAGCCTATTCTCTAGCTGCAGTAGGGGAACCTGTTTCACAAAAAGAACAGGCAAGGATTATTCTGGAAGGATTACCCTTTGAGTATGAAGCTTTTGTTACTACTCTCCTTGTTAGAGAAACTCCAGTGAATGTTGGTGCTCTGGAGTCTCTACTGGTGGCTCATGAAGCCTACCTTGAAAGGATTCATCCAGAAGTTAATGATGCATTCTCTGTGCATCTAGCTCAAGGACAAGTTCAGAATTCCAACATGTTATCTTCAACTTCTGCTCAGTTTCCACATAATCAGTCTCTGCAGCAACCTCCACCATCACCTCATGGCCTGATGTTCTATCAGCCTAATCCTTCTTTTCATGCTCAGTTTCCTGCACAGCATGCTCAGCTTTCTACACAGCCAATGGCAGCACCAAGCCATTCTGCTGCTAATGTTGTCTTTAATCCATCAGCTCCTGCTTCATCACAAGCCTCTGCTAACAAGCATCCAAAGTCTACAAATCCTTTTGAGTCAGGTTCAGATAGTAATGATTCTCAAGGACATGATCAGTCTGCAGAAAAACAAAAAGGGAACAATATCACTGCATCTAAGTCCAACTATAAAGGCAGGTCTGGTAAGGGTAGAATCAGATGTCAGTTGTGTGACAAGCCAGGACATGAGGCACTGAAGTGTTGGAATAGGGTTGATATTGTTATGGGCTTATGGCATCCAACAATGACACTCAGTCTTCTAAGTCTTCCAAATCTAAAAAGGGTCAGCAGAATATGCCTTCTTTCACTGCAGACTTCATTCTCCTCCCTCACAACATACTTATTCACATCCATTTGATTTGTTATATGTTGATTTGTGGGGTCCAGCCCCTCTTTTCTCTAACTCTGGCTTCAAATATTACCTCTCAGTAGTTGATGCTTACTCTAAATATACTTGGATATTTTTACTTAGACAAAAATCTGACACACTCACACTCTTTAAGCAATTTCAATCTTATGTTTCCACTCAATTTTCCACCAACATTAAGGCTGTTCAAAGTGACAATGGTGGGGAATTTAGGCCATTTACAAAATTTTTACATGACCAAGGCATTGTCCACAGATTAACATGCCCTCATACATCTCATCAAAATGGCTCTGTTGAGCGCAAACACAGACATATAGTTGAGACTGGTCTTGCTTTACTAGCCAAAGGCTCCATCCCCATGCATTTCTGGGATCATGCCTTTTCCTCTGCTGTTTATCTAATAAACAGAATGCCCTCACCTGCAAATCACTTCAAGGTTCCCTATACAACTTTGTTTGGTCACAGTCCTAACTACAATGAGCTAAAAGTATTTGGTTGTGGGTGCTATCCCTATCTTAGACCCTACAATCAACACAAACTCCAGTTCAGATCAGCTACCTGTGTATTTTTGGGCTATTCTACTGCACATAAGGGCTATATATGCTTGGCTTCAGATGGTAGGATTTACATCTCCAAAGATGTGGTTTTTGATGAGTTCCTCTTTCCATTTGCAACTGCACAGTTTCAGCACTCTTCTCCAACTTCAGCATCTTCAGATATATTCAATACTGATCCATTGTCCTTTACCATACCTCCAACTCTTTCTGGTTCAAGAATTTCTTCAGGATTCTCTTCTTTTTCTTCAGCTTCTCCTTCATCTGGGCCAGCCACTGCCCCTTCTCCTCAAGGCTCATCCCCTGTTCAGTCTTCTTCCTCTTCTTCAGAAGGGTCAGCTCCTATTTCTGTCCCACAACCATCTGCTTCTGATCAGTCAACTACATCTTCCTCATCATCCTCTTTGCCTTCTCCCATAAACATACACCCTCAAAATTCTCATCCTATGCAGACCAGGGCAAAATCTGGAATTTCAAAAGCTCTTTATCCTTCTCTTCATCTCACACAATGTGAACCTTCATCTGTAAAAGAGGCACTTGCAAATCCTGATTGGAGGAAAGCCATGGAAGCTGAATATACAGCTCTTGTTAATAATAACACCTGGTCTCTAGTACCTCTTCCTGAAGGCAGAAAACCAATTGGTGTTAAGTGGGTTTGGCGCATCAAAGAAAATCCAGATGGGAGTATTCAAAAACTGAAAGCTAGAGTTGTAGGAAAGGGCTTTAATCAAAAGCCTGGGTTTGACTATTCTGAGACATTTTCTCCTGTAGTTAAACCTATCACAGTAAGGATAATTCTTACTCTTGCACTCACGAATAAATGGAATTTAAGGCAATTGGATGTTAATAATGCCTTTTTAAATGGTGTTTTGAATGAAGAAGTCTATATGAGACAACCCCCTGGATTTGAACATGAGGACAGGTCTTTGGTTTGCAAACTTCATAAGTCTCTTTATGGCCTCAAACAGGCTCCTAGACAATGGTTTGAGAAACTTAAAGGAACTCTAATGTCATTTGGCTTCAAAGTCAGTAGGTGTGATAATTCTCTTTTTTATTACATAACTCCTACAGTGACAGTCTTCCTTCTAGTCTATGTTGATGATATTATCGTCACTGGTTCCAATCCTACTTTTATCAACAATCTAGTTCTCAAACTCAATACTTCCTTTGCCTTAAAGGATCTAGGAGAACTTGACTATTTCTTGGTGTTAGAAAGTGAGAGAGAGAGAGAGAAAGAGAGAGAAGAGAGAGAATCTGAAAATGTATTCTGTTATTGTTAGTTAGAAAATGAGTACTCCTATCTATTTATAGTAGGAGTCTCAACTAACTTAAGTTACAATGTACAGCTGTCAACACATAGTGTTACAGCTGTGAATTCTAAACTACTAAACTATACAATATGAAAGTACATAAACTATACAGTATCTAACATTCCCCTTTATAAACTAAGCTATCCTATTAGATATTCTCTAATAGTCCCCCTTGAAACTTAGCCAGGAGAATCTGTATAGGCTGGGCTTTTGTCATCTGTCTTTGCAACATCTTGATTTGAATCTGAACTTAGTGGAAATAGAGAAAAAGAACCAAGAACAGACTTGCTGTGATGAGCTTTAGCAAGAGCTTGAGACATGTCTGTAACATTCAGCTTTCCCTTAAGAAGACTGAATCTAGTATTAGAGAGGGCTTTTGTAAGTATGTCTGCAACCTGATGCTCTCCAGGAATATGTGCAACAATTAACTTCTTGCTAAGTACCTTTTCTCTAACCCAAAACAAGTCCAGCTCAATATGCTTAGTTCTAGAGTGAAGAACAGGGTTTTTAGTGAGCATCACTGTACTAAGATTGTCACAATATATGACAGGTGTGTTAGTGTTGAAGTTGAGCTCACTCAATAGACTTTGAATCCACATTAGTTCAGTAGCAGTGTTGGCAAGGCTCCTGTATTCAGCTTCAGCTGTAGAACGAGCAACCCACTCTTGCTTCTTAGACCACCAAGACACTAGGTTAGAGCCCAAATAAATGCATGAGCCGGAAGTAGACTTCCTATCATCCGGGTCAGATGCCCAATCTGCATCACAGTATGCAAATAAAGGCAAAGGACCATGCCTAGAAGTAGGTTTCAGCAATAATCCCTGATCAACAGTACCACTGAGATACCTAAGAATCCTCTTTAAAGCCTTCCAATGCTCCTCTAAGGGCTGAGAGAGAAATTGACACAATCTATTGACACTGTAGCTGATTTCAGGTCTAGTAGTAGTCACATACTGAAGTGCACCAGCCAAGGATCTGTATGCAGATGGATCAGCCATGTAGTTAGAGCCTTGTTTAGTCAATTTCTGTCCACCCACCATAGGTGTAGGTTGACTCTTCATATCTGTGAAGTGTGCTTTCTCAAGAAGATCCTTGATGTACTTAGATTGAGTAAGTAGGAGATCACCAGTAGGAAGTCTCTTTATTTCAATTCCCAGAAAATAATCAAGTGCACCAAGATCTTTAAGAGCAAAAGCCAAATTCAGCCTCCCAATCAGATCTTTAATCATGGTAGAAGTGCCCGTGATGATAATATCATCCACATAACACAAAACATAGAGTCTATGAGAGGAAGTGTTGTGAATAAAGAGAGAATGATCACATCTACACTTGCGGAACCCAAGAGACAAGAGTGTGCCAGCTAGCTTCTCAAACCAAGCCCTAGGTGCTTGTTTCAGACCATACAGTGCTTTATTAAGTTTGCAGACCTGAGAATTATCTCCAGAATGAAACCCCTCTGGTTGTTGCATGTACACCTCTTCTTCAAGATCACCATTAAGAAATGCATTATTCACATCAATCTGCTGAATATCCCACCCATGAGTAAGTGCAAGAGTAAGAACAACTCTGACTGTGACTGGTTTCACCACTGGTGAGAATGTCTCACTATAATCACGACCATATTTCTGATGAAACCCCTTTGCTACCACACGAGCCTTGAATTTGTTGAGTGTGCCATCAGGATTTTGCTTCACCTTATAAATCCACTTGTATCCAATAGCCTTCTTTCCCTTGGGCAGAGGAACCAAAGTCCAGGTATTATTTTTAATTAAGGCCTGATATTCCTCCTCCATAGCACGTTTCCAGTGAGGAATAGTGAGTGCTACCTTTGCTGAAACAGGTTCAGCATATATATCCTTTGGTGCTGCAGATTTAGAGTGAGCAGTATAGACTCTTGGAATCCCAGAATTAGTACCAGCTTTTGATCTTGTGATCATAGGATGAGAATTAATAGGAACAGATATAGAACTAGTGGAAGAAGTATTATTAGAATTAAGAGAAATAGTAGGAGATGCTGTAGATGGTAAAGAGGAAGAAGGAGTAGGAATGGGAGATATGTGATTATTTTGTAGAGAAGAAGAATTATCCTGTAAATCAGAAGAGGAAGGTGTAGGTCTAGGTGTAGCAGCAGCAGTATCTGACACAGATTGACTCAGAACAGTAAGTTGAGTAGGAATGGGAGATGAAAAAGTAGAAGAATTATCAGCTGAAGTAGCAGAAGGAAAGGAGTTTTCATCAAACACAACATCCTTTGAAATATACATTCTACCATTAGAAGCAAGACACTTATATCCTCTATGACTAGGTGAGTAGCCTAAGAAAATACACTTGGTAGATCTAGGTTGTAGTTTGTTATGAGTATAAGGTCGAAGACAAGGAAAACAAGTGCAGCCAAACACTCTAAGAAAACCATAATCAGGTTCAGAATTAAAAAGAACAGTGTATGGGACTTTTCCTTCAATAGATGAACTAGGCAACCTATTTATAAGATAGACAGCACTTATGAATGCATGATCCCAATAGGATGTGGGTAAGGAAGCATGAGCAAGCATTGTAAGACCCATTTCTACTATATGTCTATGTTTTCTCTCAATGACACCATTTTGATGATGTGTATGTGGACATATAACCCTGTGTACAATACCTTGGGACTCAAGAAATTTTGTAAAAGGTCGAAATTCACCCCCCCAATCTGTTTGAACAGACTTAATAGTAAGTGAAAACTGAGTTTTCACATACTGTAGAAAATGGTTGAAGGTCTGAATGGCTTCAGATTTTTGTTTTAATAAAAATAGCCATGTAAATCTAGTACAAGAGTCAACAATCGACATATAGTATTTAAATCCTGTAGAAGAAAGAATAGGAGCAGGACCCCACAAATCAATGTAAACTAAATCAAAGGCAGACTTATACACAGTAGGGGAAGGGGTTGAAGGTAGTCTATGAGATTTTGCTAAAGCACATGCATTACAGAAATCAGAATTTTTATTGATAGTAGATGAGAATTTACAATGCTTCAAAACAGAATTTACAGTACTTTCACTAGGATGGCCAAGTCTATTATGCCACAAAAAGTAAGTATTAGATGAGGCATGAACAGTGTTTACACTACAAGAATCAGAAACACTACTACTAGGGGTACTAGTACAGGAACCACTAGTTACACCATTATTTAGCAACTGAGACTTAGAAACACTAGAATCAGAAAGCTGCTGAGCTGTAGAAGACACAGTGGCTGTAGAAGACAAAATAGGCTGAGGCTGAATGGCATCATGAAACCTATAGAGACCATCAGCTCCAACATATCCTTCAAGAAGAATAGAATTGTTGTCCTGTGATTTCACACAACAAGAATCAGGATGAAATTCAAAATAAACTGAATTGTCTCTGGCAAACCTACTGACACTTACTAAATTCTTAGTAATTGAAGGAACCAACAGTAGATTATTAAAAGACAGATTAGTTTTAGGACAAATAGGAGAAGGAAAAATACTGGTACCAACTCCTGTTATTGGAATTCCAGAACCATTACCCATGAAAATCTGGTCTTGACCTGAAAGAGGAGGTCTCAAGTGAGTGAAATTTGCTGGATCAGCAGTCAGATGATGGGTAGCACCAGAGTCTGGATACCAAACTTGAGAGTTGTAGGACTGTGATTCCATGAGTAGAGCTTGAGGAGCTCTAATGGCTGGAAATGAGGGTTGAGGGGCCCAAGAGGAGGGTCCAGGCCCTAGGATAGAAGGTCTAGGTGCAATGAATGGTGGAGCAACCATTTGCTGAAAGTGCATGGGTTGCTGATATGGAAAGTAAGTAGCTGGATACTGAGAGAACTGAGGAAAAGGAATCATAGGAGCATTTGTTGATTGTCCCTTGTTGGATTTCTGAAATCTGGATGCAGACTTGTTTGAAGACTGATTATCATTGTTGGAACTCATGACAATATCAACACGATTCCAACATTTCAAGGCCTCATGGCCTGGTTTATCACAGAGTTGACATCTCACTCTGTTTTTCCCAGATTTTCCTTTGTAGGAAGTCTTGGAATTATGCTTTGGTGCAGCAGAAAGATCAGCTGAATCAGAGCTATCTGAATCAGAAGCAAAAGGATTGGTTGACTTTTGTGGTTTTGTAGCAGTAGGTTGAGGCTGATTAGTAGCATTAGGAACAAAGCCTACACTTGTTGCTGACTGTGTAGGTGCCACATACTGCTGTGGAGGATATTGAGAAGGAAAGGATTGTAGAGGAACTTAAGGAGAAGGTTGATAATACATCACACCTTGAGAGGCTTGCTGAAATTGTGTAGGTGCAGCCTGAGTAGGTTGAGCAGAGGGCTGAGTTTGACCCTGAGCAAGATGCACTGAAAAAGCATCATTGACAACCGGATGTAACTTTTCTAAGTAAGCTTCTTGTGCCACCAATAGGGCCTCCAATGCACCAATTGTTACTGGAGTGTCCCTAATCAACAGAGAAGTGACAAAGGCTTCATATTCTGAAGGTAGACCATTCAGAACAATTCTAACTTGTTCCTTTTGAGAGATTGGTTCTCCAACAGCAGCCAAGGAGAATGCCAATGCCTTTATCCTAGCTACGAATTCAGAGATAGTCTGAGATCCCTTCTTAGAGGAACGCAAATCAGACTCAAGCATCTGACTGCGTGCTTTTGTGAGAGAACTGAAGTAGTTGTGAAGTTCATCCCACACTTGATAAGCATGAACACAGCCAAGAACTCTAGCTTGAACAGGTTCAGATAGAGATTGTAACAACCAAGATACAATATGTTGATCTTGTTCTTCCCAATTCAAGTAGTCAGGGTTAACTCTATCAAACTCAATATCATCATCAGTAAGATATTTTGCTGGAATTTGAGGACTCACAACAAAACGTTGAAGTCTGTGAGAAGCAATCACAGCTTCAACTTGCTGCTTCCACACAAGATAATTCTTATCTGTGAGTTTTGCAGAAATAGAGTGTGAGAAAGTAACAGGAGTGAATACCGTAGTTAAAGGTGGTGGAGCGGAAGCCATTGAAGAAAATTGAAGGATCGAAGATAGAGAACACGCGCAAACCAAAAAATATTGAAGAATCAAAATCTGCTTGTGAAGAATCAGAAGAAATGCACTCGCAAGTGAGAAGATGAATTTTCAGAATCGCCAATGGAAGAAGATGAAGATCCAGACTCGCACAACAGAATCGCTGAATCCAGAGAAGAGCATAGCTCAAAATCGCACTTGAGAGGAAGCTACAGAATCGCAATTGAGAAGAGAAGAGGAAGAAACAAATCGCGAGCTCTGATCTTCAAAGGAGAGTCACCATCGCAAGTGAGAAGAGGAAAATTCTGAATCGCGAATGAGAAGTGAAGAAGCAGAACCAGATCGCAATGGAGAAGAGAAGAATCAGAACCAAATCGCGAGCACAGGTCTTCAATGGAGAGTCACCATCGCCAGTGAGAAGAGAAAACTCAGAATCGCACTGAAGAGAGAGAGAGGTTGGCGCGTAGAAGCTCTAGATACCATGTTAGAAAGTGAGAGAGAGAGAGAGAGAAAGAGAGAGAAGAGAGAGAATCTGAAAATGTATTCTGTTATTGTTAGTTAGAAAATGAGTACTCCTATCTATTTATAGTAGGAGTCTCAACTAACTTAAGTTACAATGTACAGCTGTCAACACATAGTGTTACAACTGTGAATTCTAAACTACTAAACTATACAATATGAAAGTACATAAACTATACAGTATCTAACATTCCCCTTTATAAACTAAGCTATCCTATTAGATATTCTCTAATACTTGGGTATTCAAGTTGTCAAACTTCCTGGTGGTGGCTTTATGCTCTCTCAGTCCAAATACATCAAAGATCTTTTGGTCAAAGCAAACATGTCTGATGCTAAAGGTATTGCTTCACCCATGGCTGGAAGCTGCAGACTCACCAAGGACTCGGGTTCTCCTCTTACTGATCCTACTCTCTACAGGTCCATTGTAAGTGCCTTGCAGTATGCTACAATTTCTAGGCCTGAGATTAGCTTTAGTGTTAACAAGGTCTGTCAATATCTAGCTAAGCCTCTTGACACTCACTGGGCTGCTGTAAAAAGGATTCTTAGGTACCTTAAAGGCACTCTACATCATGGTTTGGTTCTTAAACCAGCTGCTACTGGACCTCTCACTCTTACTGGATTTTGTGATGCTGACTGGGCCACTGATATTGATGACAGACGCTCAGTTTCTGGGGCTGCTCTCTTTGTAGGACCTAACCTAGTTACTTGGTGGTCTAAGAAACAGAACACAATTAGTAGATCCAGCACTGAGGCTGAATATAGATCATTGGCACTGGCTTCTACTGAACTTATGTGGGTTAAGTCTTTACTTACTGAGCTGCACATACCCTACAAAACTCCAGTCATATTTTGTGATAATCTCAGCACAGTTGCCCTTGCTCACAACCCAGTTCTTCATGCTAAGACCAAACATATTGCACTGGATCTCTTCTTTCTTAGAGAGCAAGTTCAGTCCAAGCTATTGGCTGTTCAGCACTTGTCTTCTGAATTTCAAATTGCTGATGTTTTGACAAAGCCTTTGTCCACCACCAGATTTGAAGATCTCAGACAAAAACTAAGGATTCTAAACAGGGCAGACTATCAACCTGCCCTCAATTTGAGAGGGGTATAATAGAGTATAGGAAGTAAAGCACACAGTGAACTTCGGTTCACTTGTGCATTATGTACAAACATAGTTAGTTTGTTATTGTATTGTTAGAATATAGTTAGTTAGTTAGTTCTCTATGCTAAAGTCACCTATTGGTGACTGACAGCTAGGATAGATTTACTCTTCTATAAATAGTATGATTGTAACCTATCCCTCTCAGATTTTTAATAATAGAAATTCAGTTTTAACTACCTTTCTCTCTCTTCTTTCTCTCTCTCTTCTCTCTCTTCTCTCTCTATCTCTTCTAGTTTTATCACTCTTATACTACTTAACAGTTTCCTGCTCCTTATTTTCCCTATCAGCAACCCATGCCTTATCATCCTATGATGGTTCCACAGTATGCACCTAGACCCTTGGTCACTGCACCATCCATCCTTGGACCTGGACCTACTTCCTGGGCCCCTCAATCCACTTTTCCAGCTGTCAGGCCCCCTCCTCAAGCAATGCTTATGGAACCTCAGGCCTAACTCCCAGTTGTGGTATCCTGATTCTGGTGCAACACATCATTTGACAGCTGATCCTGCCAATCTTACTCATTCCAGGACTCCTCTTTCAGGCCAGGATCAAATTTTGATGGGAAATGGGTCTGGTATTCCCATTACTGGAATTGGTACCAGCATTCTTACAAATTCTATTTCTCCATTATATCTTAAAAATCTTCTTTTAGTACCATCCATAACCAAGAATTTAGTTAGTGTCAGTCGATTTGCTAAGGACAATAATGTCTATTTTGAGTTTCATTCTAACTCATGTTTTGTCAAATCACAGGACACCAATACTATTCTACTTGAAGGCACTCTTGGTGCTGATGGACTCTACAGTTTCAATGGCATACTTCAGCCACAATCTCAGTCTTATTTGTTTTCAGTTTCTAAAAATGCTTCTAGCATATTAAATAAAGATGTCAATAGTAGTAGTGCTCCTAAAGGTGTAAATAGTAGTAGTAGTAATGTTGCTGCATCTTGTTCTGTAAATAATGTTGTTCTTTCAGCATCTAGCAATTACTCTCTATGGCACAATAGACTTGGTCACCTTCATGAGGGCATTGTAAAAGCAGTTCTTAAGTCTTGTAATGTTGCTTCTAGTATCAATAAAGAATCCTCAGATTTTTGTTCAGCTTGTGCAATTGCCAAATCTCACAGATTACCCTCTTCCCCTTCCCCTAGTGTTTATAAATCCCCTTTTAACTTGGTGTATGTTGATCTTTTGGAGTCCAGCTCCAGTGACCTCAAGTACAGGGTTCAAATACTACATGTCTATTGTAGATTCCTGTACAAGGTTCACTTGGTTTTTCCTTCTAAAACAGAAATCTGAGGCCATGCAGGCATTTCAACATTTTCAGGTGTATGTTAAACTCAGTTTTCTGTTTCTATTAAATCTGTCCAAACAGATTGGAGGGGTGAGTTTAGACCTTTTGCCAGGTTATCTGAGTCTCAAGGCATTATTCACGGAGTTATTTGCCCACATACTCATCATCAGAATGGTGTAATAGAAAGAAAACATAGGCACATAGTTGAAATGGGTCTTACCATGCTTGCTCATGCATCTTTACCCACCTCTTACTGGGATCATGCTTTTATAAGTGCAGTCTATCTCATAAATAGATTACCCAGTTCCTCTATAGATGGGAAAGTCCCTCGTGCTGTTTTGTTTAACACTCTACCTGACTACAATTTTCTTAAGGTTTTTGGCTGTATATGTTACCCCTGTCTTAGACGTTATGCTAAAAAATAAACTTGAGCCCAGGTCTACCAAGTGCATATTTTTGGGCTATTCACCTAATCACAAGGGTTACAAGTGCCTCTGTTCTAAAACTGGTAGGGTCTACATTTCTAAGGATGTTGTTTTTGATGAAAATTCCTTTTATTCTTCTGCTGAACTTCAGGATTCTCCTTCTTCTCTATCCTCTTCTGTGTCTATTCCTCTTACTGTCTTACAGTCTTCTAATTCTCCTATTGATTCTGCTCCTAGTTCTCCTACTACTACTACTACTACTACTATGCCTGCAGTTTTACCTGCTCCTCATCCTCCTACTACTACTTCCTCTCCACGATCCTGAAACCTACCTCTATGCACAGTCCACTGTCTTTGTTTGCTTACAGTGATGCAGATGGGCTACAGATCCTGATGACAAAAAATCTACATCAGGATCGTGTGTTTATTTGGGCTCTAACTTGATTTCTTGGTGGTCTAAGAAACAAGAATGGGTTGCAAGGTCCACTGCTGAGGCTGAGTATCGAAGTTTGGCCAACACTGCTGGTGAACTAATGTGGGTGCAGAGTTTACTAAGTGAACTTGGTTACAACACAACTGCTCCTGTTATATACTGTGATAATTTGAGCACAGTCATGCTTACCAAAAATCCTGTTTTGCACTCAAGAACAAAACACATTGAACATGATTTGTTTTGGGTCAGGGAAAAGGTGCTGAACAAGAGGCTCATAGTTGAACATCCTGGTGAACAACAAGTGGCTGATGTCCTCACTAAACCTTTGTCTACCACTAGATTTTCTCTCCTAAGAAGCAAACTGAATGTCACAGATAGATTTCAGGTTGCTGCTCAGCACAAATCTGTTCTGGGATATTTTCCTATTCCCAGGTTAAAGGAAGAGATGTTCTGTGGAGACTCTTTCAGCTGAGTTTAGATTCAGGGGGGAATGTTATATATATATATATCTTGTACATGTCAACCTAGTTTAGATTCGGGGGGAATGTTAGATATATTATGTAAAGTAGCTTAGCTTTAGATTGTACAGCTGTCAGCTTATAAGCTGACAGCTCAGCTTGTAAGATAGGCTGACAGCTCATCTATGCAACTATAAATAGATGAGTACTGTTCAGCTCTTGTAACTAACTTTCCATAAATGAAACAAACTCAGTTTCATACTCTCTCTCTCTTCTCTCTCTCTTCTTCTCTGTATTCTCATAGAATTGAACATTATATGATCAGTTGGTAGAGCTACGGGTCATTAAGCATGACCGTCTGGGTTCAAACCCTGGCAGCTGCACTCCCCTCCCCGTTAAAAAGAAAAGAAAAATGTTGCCTATAGAAAAAAAAACAATATTGTTAATGAAACAAACAAAAATTAACAAAGCTGTAGCAGAGAAAACAATGTTACCATTGCAGAAGAATGACTCAAGATAGGAGGCATATGCTTCTGGATAACCTCGCACCATTGCTGATTTCCAGACTTAAATGCTTCAGAGGAGACTAGATCATCTTTGCACTCTAGCTCATAAGATGGAGCAGATGACACTTTCTTCTCCCTAATGCAATCCGATGCAAATGGACTATCAACCATTTTATCATCAGAAAGATCTTCTGTTCCTTGAAATCCAGATACAGCCCGAAGACACTCGTCCAGAACCTTAAAATTTTATAGAAAGTTCATCACTTCACAAAAAAGATGGAAGTAATCCTAGCAATGAAATGGTGTCATATGTATTAACCAGCATCCAGTAAGAAGAATGTTGATCAAAAAGAAGGTTTATTCCAGAAGGTTGAGGGGAACGTCCAAGCGAGTGGGTTTATTCCAGAAGGAAGCACGGGACATAAAAATATGCCATGTGGCATGCTCAGTTATTTGCAGGTAGATCTAATGTAGTATAAAAATATGCCATGTGGCAAATTCAGTTATTTGGAGCTAGATCAGGTATAGGCAGTTATTATTAAGAGGAAAATTTGATGTAGATCGTTATTAGTTACCTTAATAGCAGATGTAAGAACTTTTTCACTCATATATGGAGTAGGACTACCAACATGTTCACTTGACTGCCCCAAAGGAACTTCACGGAATACAATGCTTAGGAAGCCAGACACAGTTGCAGAAACTTGTTTCCAACACGCATTCACAATGTTAGGGTAATTGTGGCATACAGCTTTCAGTGCCTGTAGAAAAATGTATACAATAAACCACCATGACACATCAACTTATTCTTGAAAAAATCAATAAATAAAATATATCAACTTATAACTACTCCCTCCGTCCCTAAATATATGTAAGAGAGATAAACTGAAGAGAGAGAAGAAGCTGTCAGTAAACTACACGCCAGCTGTCACCTACATAGCTAACTCAAAGTCTCAAACTAACACTATAATGAAGCAAAATACATATGCTTTCTATCTTATCTCTAATAATATAAGACCCTTTTAAGACTTTTATTTTGTCCCTATTTATAAGACCCTATACCAATTTTCAAAGACATTTAATCACTTTTTTCCATAAACACCCATATTTACTTAACACTTTTTAGATTCCCAATAATATTTATAGGGGTAGTTTTGAAAAAACATATCAAATGTTCACATTTCCAATACCATTAACTAAATTAACCAATTTTCTTAATGGACGTGAAATCTACCAAAAGGGTCTTATATATAATGACTTAATTAGCTTTCAGAAAGCATAAATGCATAATACAGTTGACAAGTAAACTAACCTTAAATTTCAATGTTACCATGACAAAAGAAAGGGAAGGAAGACAAACAGTGAACTTTGAAACAAAACCACTTTTTTTTACTTCCTCTGTATTCGAACTTCCTAGTTCTATAGTTTTTTGGTTGCTGCTAGTCTACTTAATTTGGCATCCTCTTTTTTTTTAATGACGTCATTCCTTAGTTCTCATTGCTCTTCAGCGCTATAAAATATCAGTTATGGTAGCACCATAGCAACATGGTGGTCTGGTTTTTCACTGAACCCTGATTTGTCAATCAACATTGTCTTAGATATTGCCATTTGAGACTTGATGGACAAAAGGACCATGGCACAGTTGTGGTCACAGTGGGTCAAGGCAGAGATGCATTTTCGCTTTCGAATTTTAAGGAATGTTTTCAGGTGTTTGGATTTAAGTTAAAACCCGACTAACCTTAAAATCTTTTACCTATTTGAATATTAGTTTTCAATTTTTCACACTATTCTTTTACTCCTGTGACTATTATTGTGCTTCCATTGCCCACCCACGTTTTCGGCTCCACCAACTTTTTACTTGCTTCACTTTTTAGTTCTTTTTATCCCTCAAAACATCCTTATTCCCGAATGTTCTTCTCAAACCTCTTTTGGAAATTCAATGCAAGTTGCAACGTTTCCCTTCTTCTTCCCAATAGAAGCCTTTTCACTCTAATGATTCCACCCTTCATGGTTTTACCACATCAATTTCACACAGAAGTAATGGTATCATTATGTTGAAACTTGCAATGGAGACCATATTTACATCCAGGGTTAGTCTTATTGGCAGCTCGTTTTGAATGTGATTAACTTGTCGTATTTGACCTTTAATCCTATAAGTAAAAAGGTGCCAGATAACCTCGACGACTATGGTGACAGTGATGGAGAACCCGCCCTTGATGAAGGGCTTAGAGAAATAGCTCTGAATAGTGCTAGTGGCTCATGTTGATCCATTGTTAGAAAACAGCCATTGAAGGCAGTAGAATAGCAATTGGCATTAAGTGAAGTAGCCTAACAGGAACATAAACCGCAACCCAAAGATAGAAGAGGGCGATGTGAGACTTACTTCCCAGCATCCCCCCCCCCCCCCCCCCCCCTCCGCAGCCGCAGGAGAGGCGATGGGCTCCTGCTCAAGACGAGACGACAAAGTTGGGCTCTAACTTTGTGCATGTTTTAGGAAAAGATGATTTTTTTTTGTTTGAACCACAAGTTACCTCCACACGAGGCAATTAAGTTCTTGCTAGGTAAGACACCACTATGGGCGGCAAAGCTCTTAGTACCAGGTATTTAATGCAGCTGCATTCCCAAGGGCTCATTCTCTCTATTGCATTATTCACAAATAATACACTGATATTTAAAGCCAATTTGCTATAAATTAGGAAAGAAATAATACATGGTCAAAAAATAAAGCTAATGATACAAGATAAAATCACATAGCATTGAAGCACCGATACTTCAATTTGCCTCACGTATCCGTATCCGTATCCGATATGTATTTGATACCGATACTTCACCGATACGTGTCCATGAAGTAATTAAGTCAATTGTTGATTGTACAATTAGGACAGATAATAAGCAATTAATTTGTCAATAGAATTACTGAGATTTATTGTACATTTGTTATTTAGGTAGTCACCTCTTGAACATAAAGATGACCCAGGCTTGTAACAAATACACAGCAAAATATGCATTTCTTCGGTGCAGACTAACTTGATTATAAGATCTTTAAAACTCTTCAAATTGTTTTTAGACAAACATCTGTCCCAAAGCATGTATAACTTTAGAAATAGAAAGAAAATAAACATGCACATGGGATAATAAATTCCAAAAATCACATCTGCATCTCCGATTATAATAATTAATTTACTTACCAACAACTCAGAAATCTAAGCCAATTCCAAAGAATATTAGATTGCTAAAGAGATTACCTGAAGAGCCTCGAGGCAAATAGTTGGGCAGCTCCATTGTACTGAGTATTCAAATAACATGGAAAGAACACCAGTCTTCTTTTCAGTTTCAATATAACCTGCACAAAAGCCAACAATTGCAAACATGAAGCTGCCAAAATTAAATTGTTTCTCTCTCTCCACCGCAATAAACCAAAAACTAAAATGAAAATATCAAATATACAAATACACAATCATAAGAAATATGTGAACATTAAATAAGAATGAGAGGATCTTCATAAATTAACTCACATTTAGAATTATGAATTATGAGAATAAAACGGTGAAATCAGATTTTTGACAATATTTTAGAAACTGAGAACTTCCCAGAAATTATGCAATTAATTTCAGAGAGTAATATAAAAATTACCTGAAGAAACCTCTTCATATAGCATCTTCCTTAATTGAACAGAGGAAGGTGAGGTAGATAGAGCTAATGTCAAGCAACCAACAGCAGCACACTGCTAACACAGGTCAATGTTACACACTCATTACTACCCAGAGGGACAACAGAACTTCGGAAAAACCATACACATATGCAAAACTAACCAGCAGACTAGTCTGATCATTTTTTAACCGAAAACCTTCCTCAATCCTTGTTCTAAGGGATGTAACCACATTTGGCAACAAATTTGGAGGCATTCTCGAATATCTGGAAAAACAATAATTTAAGTGCACGTACTGATTTTCCACAAAGCACAAAAAGATAAATGGTTGAAAATCCTGTCAAAAACCGAAAAAGTCTCCTTACAATGGTACACAAATGCTACCAAGAGGAAGAATTAAAGATATAAACCAATTCCTTGAGCTATTTTTTTAGGAGTAGAGTATACAATCACCTTGAGGTTTGACCCTTTTGCAAATCACCACCATGAACTTTGAAATCTTCACATAATACCTAATATTTAACTAATAAACTCCTAATAGACCCTTCTATTGAAGATCTGTTAACTCTTTAGCAAGAATCGCATGGCAAAACTGTATCTTTCCATTTGCATTAAATGCGGACCGTTTATTAATTTATTCAATAAAACTTTATTGAAAATTATTATACTAATTGCAAAATATAAAAAATGTTTTAAACACACAAACTATGACAGCATATGTTAGAGAACAGTGAAGAGAGAGAATGTAAGAGAGAGAGAGAGAGAGAGAAGATGTAAACTGAATTCTGTTTCTATTATGAAAGTCAGTTACATAAGGTTGCACTCACTTCTATTTATAGAAGGAGGCCTACTTAAGTTACATGAGCTCTCGGCTATTCTATCATAACCTATACTACACTTTACATAATGATATCTAACAGTACCCCCTGAATCCAAACTAGACTCAGCAAAGACATATACAATATATCTAACAGCATAAGATCACTGTGACAGTAATGACCAAAATGGAAAGAGTATCACTGTGACAGTAATGACCAAAATGGAAAGAGTATCCCATTAATTTATAATAGAAAAACAAAAATATAAGGAAAAACCTAACATTGCAATTATGACTAAAAGGGCTGAAAAGATAGTGCTAGTACTTGAAGAGAAGAAACATACGGTGTAGATGATATCACAAGTCTGAGAATCTTGAACAACAATGCCAGCACTTTACCATGAACTTCATGCTGTATTAAGTAAAGAATACCTACATCAGAAATACAGACACAAGTTTATTGTTTTTTAATTAAAAAGAAAAGAAATATTATTAAAAGCAACTCCTAACATAGTCCTACTCCAAGAAACTAAGATTGAGAATATGGATGCTCATTTGGTTAGAGACCTTAAGGATTCTAGATTTAAGGATTTCGAGTGCTTTCCCTCCCTTGGGGCGTCCAGAGGTATGGTGGTCATTTGGGACAATAGGTTCACTTCCAATGTGGACTCTTTCCATGGTATCTTTTCTGTGTCAATCTTGTTGGACATAAAGGGTACAGGTCATCGGTGGATCTGTTCGGAGCTGGGTGCTTTGTCTGCTTTCTGTGGTTCTCAGTGGTGTTTGGGTGGGGACTTCAATGCTGTGAGGTCCCCAACTGAAAAGCTTGGTGGAATCAGCCTTACTGCTTCTATGAGAGGGTTCGACAGCTTTATGTCTCAAGGAAATTCACCTTTCAATGCAAGGTACACCTGGTCTGCCAAGAATCGGTCTACCGTTGCTTCCCGGTTGGATAGATTCTTATTTACTTAAGCCAGGGAGGATGCTTTCCATGATCTTGTCCAGGAAAGTTTACCTCGTTCTTCTTCCGACCACTTCCCTGTTGGTTGGAACCAAGTAAGGTGAAGTGGGGTCCTACCCCCTTTAGGTTTGAGAGCATGTGGATGAGTCATCACTCACTTTTCCCTTTTGTCAAGGAGGGTTTGGAACTCTATTGCTCTTGATGAGTGAGAAGGTTTTCAAATGATGAGGAAATGAAAAAACCTCAAGGCTAAGCTGAAAGAGTGGAATAAAGATGTTTTTGGGGAAATCCGTGTCAAAAAATGTTAAAAGAAATTGACTCTCTAGATAGGTTAGATTTAGAGGGTAATCTCCCGGACACTTCTTGTGGTAGAAAGCAAAAGTTAAAATTAGAACTAGAAGACATTCTGGTCAAGGAAGAATTTAGTTGGAGGCAAAAGATGAAATTTCAATGGGCTAAGGATAGGGATGCTAACTCCATTGTTTTCATAGGGTGTATTAGATACTATAGTGTAATAGTGTGGCTTAGCCTAGCTGTCAGCTTTGATACCATGATAGAATCTATGATTCAGAGAAGAAAGAAAAAGAGAGAGAGAGAGAGAATCTGAATATTCAGTTTTATTAAAATGAACAGTTAGTTACAATAATGAAGCCATCTTACTATTTATAGAAGAGGCTAATACTTAAGTTACATGAGCTGTCAGCTTAGCTAGGCTAAGCTAGGCTAAGCTACACTATTACACTATAGTATCATGGTATCTAGAGCATATCTTTTGCGTGAAGAACAATGCTGAATTGCGCTTGCAATTTTCTCTTCTCAGAATCGCGATCGATTTTCTCTTCTCTACTTGCGATTGCGATTTCCTCTTCTCAGAATCGCGATTGTCACTGCACTTCTGAATGCTATTCTTCTCTTTGGTTGCAATTGAGATTTCATTCTCCCAGAATCGCAATTGATTTTCCCTTCTCTACTTGCGATTGTGCTTCTCACTTGCGATTGCGATTTCCTCTTCTCAAAATCGCGATTTCCCCTTGGGAAAGTTTACTTGTAAATCTTTCTTTCAGTTCCAGACACTTCCCCAAAACTCGAATAACGCTCTTTTGTAGAAGACCATTTGGAAGTCTAAAGTTCCTTCTAAGGTTAAAAGCCTTTGTGTGCATTGTTATTCTTAACAAGATTAACACCAATGACATGCTCCAAAAGCGCAAACAACTAATTGCTTTATCTCCTATTATGTGTATAATGTGTGGTTTAGAATCTAAAAGTGGTTCTCTCTATTCTTGCATTGCTCAGCAACAAATGTGCTTAGGAATAGATTGTTTGGCATGTTTGATGAGTCCTAGATCTGCCCTATGGACTTGCACTCTTTCCTGCTTACTAGTTTGAGTAGTTTCAAAGTGTTTGGCACTCGTAAAGAGGGCAAAATTCTTTGGCAATGCTCTGTTTTTGCAGTCCTTTGGTGTATATGGTTGGAAATGAACAATAGAATTTTTAATGACACCATTTTGTCTCTCGACTATGTCTAGGATAGAGCTACTTTTTTGGCTACCCGTTGGTGCAAATCCCATGGGTTTTTTAGTGATGCTCATATGGTAGATTGCGTTTTGCATATTTTTTAGTTGTTTCTTTTGTTCTTATGAGGATTTCTTAGCCTCTACTTGTAATATGCTCCCATCTATACTAATAATATTTCTTTTTTGAATGAAACACAAAAGGAAGTTTGTAAATAACTACCGAATTCAATAAGATATTGCAAATTATTTGCACACCTCTATGAAGTTCCAGTAAAATCTGCCCAAGGGAGCTTGAAAGTGATGTAAAAGATCCAAATTTGGTAGACTCCTTATATTCTGCTACTTGCAGGAAAATGGAAGAAGGACCATCCAACATGGTCACTAGCGTTGATGCAGAAGCAATGCGTGCCTATATAACATAAACAACCATTTTCTTAGCAGCGAATAGCAATAGTAAGGCCAATATTATCATAGGACATGTCTACAACCGCCTAAATATTACACCCAAAAAAAGTGGATATTAAACTTCAAATAAAAACATTGTGTTGCGAAAAACAATAACACGTGACGTGAAATTCACACAAAATGAGGCAGCTACAAGTAAATACTCCCTCCGTTTCATATATAGTGTGTTTAAAGGTTATGCATGGGTTTAAAAAATGATTAAATGATGTAAGAATTTGAGCTATTTTTGCTATAATACCCCTACGTGATCATTATTTAAGAGAGAGAAAGATATTGGAGATGAAAGAGAGATTGTTATAAATAAGGGTATAGTTGGGAAAAATAGTATTAATTATGCATTGGGTTTGTAAAAGAACAATACATATGAAACAAGAGGGAAAAACTCTATGAACACTAAACATGAAATGGAGAGAGTATAAATAATAGAATCATACCTTCAAACTAGGATCGTATAGCAAGCATGTCATTAAAGATGCATCACGCATCCTAATGCAAATTAAAAAAATTTGTAGTTAGAAGACAAAAAAGTAGAGTCAAAGGAGAGAGAGATTGCAGTAAAATTTTGACTTGTAAGAGGGAGAATGCTCTGGCCATACCTTGGCCGCAGTACATCACTGGTTGGCAGAAGCAAGGACCATTGCACAGAGAAAGATTTAGAATCCATTTGACAAAGATCCTTCCCGCCATTCAGAAATTGTAACCCAACATATAAAAAAATAAAAAAACCAAATCAGAATCAATCACTCCCAAAACAAAGCTTGTGTCGTAGATGATTATGAAACTATTAGTATAGATACGTTTATGTAAAGCAGCTAACATTTAGTGTTAGTTGCTGACTAGGTTCGGCTATATGAAGCCAGCTATCCTAAGCTACTGAACTACTATAAATAGCAGGTTCTCTCCTTGCATCAACTAACTTTCACATTCAATAACAGAATTAGTTACTTTCAGTTTCTCTCCTTTCTCTCCTCACTCCACTCACTCTCAGCTCTCTCTATCTCTCCCACCTCTGATTCTCATAGAAACAAAATGTGGTTGCTAGGTTAATTGTAGTAGGAAAATTGGCCAATAATTTATTCTATGTTCTTCAAAGCAATATATCACCAATTGTTATTCACCATCCTAGGCTTTTAGCTGTTCCGATAATTTCTAATAATGCCAAAAATTTGAATAAATTTTGGGCAAATCAATTATCAACTTCAGTCACAACTCACAAGGATTTAAGATTCTAATAAATGTACCTTAGAAACATGAGAGCAGAAGAGTTTTGGAATTTACCTGTATACAAATTATGGCAGCTACTCTAACCCTTGAGTTCTGTCCTCTACCACTCTCTTTAACTGATCCATCTCCATCACTAAAATCTGAATCTGAAGATGTAGCATTCACAGTAGAAGATTCATTATCTGAGATATTTTGGGAATGCCAAGCTCTATTGTGCTTCACATTTGACGAGTCATTTCTCCGCAAGTGTGGAGGCCTATATGCAACATGATCTGACGTGTTCACTTGCTCCCTTCTTGTCAGGGGACTCACTATATTAAGCCCCTTCTCATGACCAATAAGCAGAGAAGTACTTAAAGATCTACTAGAAACGCCATATGTTAAAAATGTTCGCAGAACAGAAACAAAAACTGACACCTAGAAAAAAGTCCCAAGTGTCAATGTGGTTGGGGATTAAACAATTATTCTTCAATGTTCATATTAAACAAAAATGTCTTAACTTACATGATCAGAAACAGCACATTTAGGATCAATAAGTATCAAATGCAGACAGCACAGAAATGATTCATAAAACCTGGAAAGAAAAAAAAAACATTGCACCAGCAACTAGTAAAAAAAGACAAATTGCTGAATCATGAATCTTTTAGAGTTTCATCATTGCCTTCTATTCAAATCTTAAAACAGGTTACCTCGACATAACATTATCTTCTACAACTGGGGACTTTAGTGCCAGGACATCCATTGTTTTTCTCACCACCTATTTCAGAAGAGACCAGTTAAACTATTTTGATTGAATTTATATACAGTTTATGATTAGAATGAAAGGGATGGGAGTATCAAATACCTCAATTATGGATCTCCAGATATCAACTGAAAAGGATGACCCAGCTCTTGAAATTTGTTCTCCCAGCATCTCAAAAGCTATTGTCTGTAATTCAATTGAATTGCTTTCTGTGGAGAATCCCATATTAATCTTGGTAGATTTTTCTTTGCATATTGAACGAGGCATCCAACATGAGGCAGCATGAGAGCTAACAATAACATCAAGAAGAAATTTAACCAGTAAAGCATCTTCAGACTGCAACCATCTTCGAAGAGATAAAGTAATAACACATCTGGACAGGGAGCAGATTTTGTACAGTGTAAATTGAAGGTAAAATCAACAAAACCAAAAGTTGAAAGGTATTGACAGCAAAACTCAAAAGTTGGTAGAATAATAATAACCCCTTTCAAGCAATAGAGGTCAAGAATATCATAGCATGACCAGTAGTTATGAGTTATGACTCATTCTGTCAGTCAATTGCAAAACATATGCTGCACCATAAATGAAATGCAGAAATACAGATAAGAATAGAAACTACAAAAATTCAAAATACACAAGCTATTCAAATAATTCAAAAATATATCAATGAATAAATCATCTGTAAAAAAACTTAAAAGAAATAAACCATAAGAAATGTCATGAGTTCTTTTCTTGTAGTCTCCCAAAAGATGTCTTCATAATGGTAGCTAATACCCGCTAAAGAGTTACTGGTCGAACATGATCAGATTCCTCGAAAAAAAATCCAATCCAAATCATTGAACCGAACCAAATCGTCAATTCGGATTGGATAGGATACACTCATTGACCTAGACCCCCTGACACGCTTAGACTTGTACCATGAGTTGCCATAAATGAGTTAAAGGGTGCAGAAAAGAACTCTTCTATTATCATTTCACAAAGTATGAATAGCATTATAGCATGCGCAAATTAAATATGAATATGAATTTCAGTACAAAAATTGTTAAAAAGGGATGGAGCTTGGCGATAGCAATTATCTTTCATATGACTGAAAAGATTACTTGGCTTTATGCTGATTTTGTAAGGACGACTGTTATTTTAGGCCTTTTTTGGAAGGATTGGATAGGGGGTCTATTTCTCTAGAAAGACCTTTTCAAGATACGAGTAACTAGATACATGAATGACTTTAGCTCGGAAAAGCTCTTGATAAAGATGATTACATGATGGATCTTTTCCTTTAAAAAGAAGGATCTTTGAGTGTCTATGGCAGCAGTAAGATTCCTACGTGAATGAATTCTACCTTCATACTCTTGGCACCCAAAAAAACCTATAAACATATTAGTATTAAGGATTTTAGGCATATTAAACAATAAGATTAGGCCATTAGGGTATGTTAGATACTGTATATATTAGTTTAGATTCAGTATACTCAGCTGTCAGCTTATAAGTTGACACTTGTCATGTAACTTAAGTTAGTTGAGACTCCTGCTATAAATAGATAGGTGTGCTCTCATTTGTAACTAACTAATTCAATCAATAACAATAAAAATTCTGAATTTTGTAATGTCTGTGCTTTAGCAAAATCTCATAGACTACCTTCGACCCTGTTAGAATCTCAAGAGAGAGAGAAGAGAGAGAGAGAGAGAGAATCTAAAAGTAATTCTATTATTATTAGAATCAGTCAATTACAAAAGAACTCAACACTTCTATAAGTTGAAAGGAAACTAGCTAACTTAAGGTGCCAGCTGTCATTTAAGTTGACAGCTGGACACAATACATTAAGTTACACTAAAGCTAACTAAGCTATATACACTAATATTCCCCCTTAGAATATCAACTAGGGCTAGTATTACATATACTCTAATATTCCCCCTTAGAAACTCAGCTTCAAGGAGGCTGATGTTGAAGAAGTGGCACAGGACAGAAACCAAGCAAAGGTTGTTGCTGATTTGCAACTTGAAATCTGTCAGTTACATTCAATTTATCCCTGAGAACACTGAACCTAGAATGTGAGAGAGGCTTGGTGAGGATATCAGCTACTTGATGATCTCCTGGTACATGCTCAACAACAAGTTTCTTGTGCAGTACCTTCTCCCTTACCCAAAACAGATCCAGTTCTATATGTTTTGTCCTGGAATGAAGGACTGGATTCCTGGACAGCATCACTGTGCTGAGATTGTCACAATAGATGACAGGTGTGACTGTGTTGTATCCCAATTCAGAGAATAGGCTTTGAATCCACATCAATTCACCAGCAGTAGTAGCCATACTCCTATACTCAGCTTCAGCAGTAGACCTAGCAATCCACTCTTGTTTCTTGGACCACCAAGAGACAAGATTTGAGCCAAGATAAACACAAGAACTTGATGTTGATTTGCGGTCATCCGGATCAGATGCCCAATCAGCATCACAATAGGCAAATAAACTCAGAGGCTTGTGAACTGAAGTAGGTTTTAGAAGTAACCCTTTGTCAACTGTACCACTGAGATACCTTAACACCCTTTTTAAGGCTTTCCAATGCTGTTCTTGAGGGTGAGACAGAAATTGGCAAAGCTTGTTGACACTATAGCTAATTTCTGGCCTTGTAGTTGTCACATATTGAAGAGCACCAGCAAGAGATCTATACAGAGTAGCATTCTCAATGTAGTTGCAGCCCTGTTTTGACAACTTTAAACCAGCAACCATAGGAGTGGGTTGACCCTACATAGAATCCAAATGAGGTTTTTCTAACAAATCTTTGATGTATTTGGATTGAGTGAGTAAAAACTCTCCAGTAGATAGCCTCTTAATTTCTATGCCAAGAAAATAGTCAAGAGACCCTAGCTCCTTTAGAGCAAAGGCAAGGTTCAGCCTAGATATTAAGTCCTTTATCATAGAAGAAGAAGTGCCAGTGATGATTATATCATCAACATAACAGAGAACAAAAAGTTTGTGAGAGGAGGTGGTTTGAATGAATAAGGAGTGGTCACACCTGCATTTTCTGAACCCAAGAGAAAATAGAGTCCCAGCAAGTTTATCAAACCAAGCCCTAGGGGCCTGTTTAAGGCCATAGATAGCCTTATTTAGCTTGCAGACCAAAGACTTATCCCCAATCTGAAAACCCTCTGGTTGTTGCATATACACTTCTTCTTCTAAAATGCCATTAAGAAAGGCATTATTAACATCAATTTGATGCACATCCCACTTGTGACTGAGAGCTAGAGTAAGAACAACCCGAACAGTAACAGGTTTCACCACAGGAGAAAAAGTTTCTGTGTAATCAAAGCCTTCCCTTTGATGAAAACCCTTTCCAACCAAACGAGCCTTAAGCTTGTTTATTGAACCATCAGGATTCTCTTTGATTCTGTATACCCACTTATTGCCAATAGCTTCTCTGTCTTCAGGTAGAGGAACAAGAGTCCAAGTATTATTTTTCATGAGAGCTTGATACTCTTCATCCATAGCGGACTTCCAACAAGGAATGGTGAGAACAACTTTTGCTGATTTTGGTTTTGCTGAGGGACTTCCCCTACTGTATATAAGTCTGCATTTGACCTCGTTTACATTGATTTATGGGGTCCAACTCCTGTTACTTCTTCTACAAGGTTTAAATGCTATTTGTCCATTGTTGACTCTGCACTAGGTTTACATGGTTGTTTCTATTAAAACAGAAATCTGAGGCCATTCAGACCTTTACTCATTTTCTACAGTATGTGAGAACTCAATTCTCACTTACTATCAAATCTGTTCAGACAGACTTGGGGGGTGAATTTAGACCATTTACAAAATTTCTCGAGTCTCAGGGCATTATACACAGAGTTATATGTCCACACACACCATCAAAATGGTGTCATTGAGAGAAAACACAGACACATAGTAGAAATGGGACATACAATGCTTGCTCATGCTTCCTTACCTACATCCTATTGGGATCATGCTTTCATAAGTGTTGTCTATCTTATTAACAGGTTGCCTAGTTCTTCTTTTGAAGGAAAAGTTCCATATACTGCTCTTTTTAAATCTGAACCTGATTATGGTTTTCTTAGAGTTTTTGGTTGCACCTGTTACCCTTGTCTTAGACCTTACACTCACAATAAACTACAGCCTAGGTCTACCAAGTGCACTTTCTTAGGTTACTCACCTAGTCATAGAGTTTATAAGTGTCTTGCATCAAATGGTAAAATGTATATTTCAAAAGATGTTGTGTTTGATGAAAGATCTTTTCCTGCTGCTACTTCACCAGAAGATTCTTCTACTTCATCAACTCCCATTCCCACTCATCTTACTGTGTTAAATCAACCTATCACAGATACTACTGTTCCTTCACCTATTCTATCCTCTTCCTCTTCTTCTTCTAGTCATGCAGCATCTCCTTCCTCTGTTCCACAGAATAATGTTGCTAACACCACTGTTTGTTCACCACCAAACACACATATTTCTCCTATTTCTAACACCACTTCTTCTTTACCTTCTACAGCATCTCCCACTCTTTCTCTTAGTTCAGATAATTCTTCCTCAAATGTTTCAATTTCTGTTAATGTTCACCCTATGGTTACAAGATACAAAGCTGGTACCATTTCAGGAATTCCAAGGGCCTATACAGCTCAAACTAAATCTGCAAATAGTACTCACACTGAGCCTGCTACAGCAAAGATTGCTCTCACTATTCCTCACTAGAAACATGCTATGGAAGAGGAATATCAAGCCTTAATCAGAAATAAGACCTGGACTTTGGTTGCTCTACCAAAAGGAAAGAAAGCTATAGGGTACAAGTGGGTTTGGAGAGTTAAAGAGAATCCCGATGGCACACTCAACAAGTTTAAAGCTCGTGTACTGGCTAAGGGTTTTCATCATAGACGTGGGTATGATTACAGTGAAACCTTCTCTCTAGTAGTTAAGCCTGTAACAGTCAGAGTTGCTCTCACTCTTGCTCTCACTCATGGGTGGGACATACAGCAGATAGATGTAAATAACGCTTTCTTAAATGGTGAACTTGAAGAAAAGGTGTACATGCAACAACCAGAAGGGTTTCATTCTGGACATAGTTCTCAGGTCTGCAAGCTTAATAAAGCTCTTTATGGTCTAAAACAGGCACCTAGGGCCTGGTTTGAGAAGCTGGCTGGCACACTCTTGCCTCTTGGGTTTAGGAAGTGCAGATGTGATCACTCACTTTTTGTTCACAACACTTCTTCTCATAAACTGTTTGTTTTGTGCTATGTTGATGATATTATCATCACTGGTACCTCACCTACCTTAATAAAAGATCTCATTGGCAGACTCAACCTAGCTTTTGCTCTCAAAGATCTTGGAGCTCTTGATTACTTCCTTGGTATTGAAATCAACAAGCTACCTACTGGAGATCATTTGCTCACTCAATCTAAGTATATTAAGGATCTACTTGAGAGAGCTCATCTAAATGACATGAAGAGTCAACCTACACCAATGGTAGGGGGTCAGAAATTGACTAAGGTTTTGTTCGGCAAGGGTAGCTTAGAGCTTTTTAGCTAGCTAGGAGCTTTTAGATTCAGTCAATAAGCTACTAGCCCCGTTCGATGAACACAAATTAGAAGGAGCTTATAGCTTTTAAAAATGGAGCTTGTAGCTTTCTAAAATCTAAACTAGCTTTCAATAATTCATATACCAATTATACCCTCAAACAAAATTTAAAATTATTTTACTACCCTTTAATTAATTATTAATTATAATTTAATAATTTTGTTATAATTAACTAATTAATTAACTACATAATTAATAAATTAAGAAAAAAATGAATTTAATTAATTATAATTTAATATTTTTTATATTTAATTAATTAATTAACTATCTATTTCATAAATAAAGAAAAAATTTGAAAAATTTAAAATAATAAAATGTTGCATGTCCTTTTTGGTCATTTAATAACTTTTAGCTACTTCAAAAGCTAGTTTTACCGAACAACACTATTTCAAATAGTTAGCTAAACAGCTACAAGCTCACAGCTCCTAGCTAGCTTAACAGCTACAAGCTAGAAGCCCATAGCTACAAGCTACAACTTACAAGCTCACAGCTACAAGTTACAAACTCACAGCTACAAGCTAGTTTTGCCGAACAGACCCTAAATAGGGCAGTAATTACATAGCTGATCCTACTCTCTACATGTCCTTGGCTGGTGCTTTGCAGTATGTAACTACAACAAGACCTGAAATTTGTTACAGTGTTAACAAATTATGTCAGTTTCTCTCTCAGCCCTTGGAAGAGCATTGGAAGGCTTTAAAGAGGATTCTCAGATATCTTAGTGGGACTGTTGTTCAAGGACTGTTGCTGAAACCAACTTCTAAAGTATAAGCTGAATGCAGGAGCTTGGCAAATACAGCTGCTAAATTAATGTAGATTCAAAGTTTGTTGAGGGAACTCAGTTTTAACACTAACACTCCTGTCATATATTGTGACAATCTAAGTACAGTCATGCTAACCAAAAACCCTGTTCTTCACTCTAGAACTAAACATATTGAGCTGGACTTATTTTGGGTTAGAGGAAAGGTACTTAGTAAACAGTGAATTGTTGAACATGTTCCTGGTGAGCAGCAAGTTGCAGATATTCTTACAAAAGCACTCTCTAATTCCAGATTCAGTCTTCTAAAGGGAAAACTGAATGTTACCGATAAGTTCCAAGTATTGGTGACTGCTCAACAACACAAATCTGTTCTTGGTTCTTTCCCTCTACCTAGACTAAGAGCAGATGCAACAACAGATGATGCAACCAGTCCAGCTTACACAGATTCTCCTGGCTAAGTTTTCAAGGGGGACTATTAGAGAATATCTAATAGGATAGGACAGCTTAGTTTATAAGGGGGAATGTTAGATACTGTATATATCAGTATTCTCAGCTGTTAGCTTATAAGCTGACAGTTGTCATGTAACTTAAATTAGTTGAGGCTCCTAATATAAATAGATAGGTGTGCTCTCATTTGTAACTAACTAATTCAATCAATAATAGAATTCATTTTCCCTCTCTCTCTCTCTTTCTCTCTCTCTCTAACATAAAGCCTACTTCTGTTCATAAACCCCTCAGTATTTTTGCCTACTGTGATGCTGACTGGGCCTCTGATCCAGATGACCGAAAGTCAACATCGGGTGCCTGCGTCGATTTGGGATCAAATCTTGTCTCCTAGTGGTCTAAGAAGCAAGAGTGGGTTGCTAGATCTACTGTAGAAGCAGAGTATAGAAGTCTTGCTACCACGGCTGGTGAACTTATGAATTCAGAGTTTGCTATCTGAATTGGGTTATAATAATGCCATTCCAGTCATATATTGTGACAATCTTAGTACTGTGATGCTGTCTAAAAATCCAGTATTGCACTCTAGAACAAAAAAAAATAGAACTGGATCTGTTTTGGGTTCGGGAGAAGGTACTGCACAAGAAACTAGTTGTTGAGCATGGACCATGTGATCATCAAATTGTTGATATACTCACAAAACCTCTCTCAAACTCAAGGTTCAGTGTTCTCAGAGACAAACTTCAAGTGAATGATAGTTTTCAAGTTGCTAGTAAAATGCAACCTCTGCTAGGCTTTTGTCCTTTGCCTCTTCTCCAGCATCAGCCTCCCTGAAGTTTGGTTTCTAAGGGGGACTATTAGAGTATATACTATACTAGCCTAGTTGGTCTTCTGAGGAGGACTGTTAGTGTATATTCTCTATAGTAGGTCAGTTAAGCTGACAGCTGGCACATTTAATTATTGTATCAGCCAACACTTCTATAAAATAGAAGTGTTGTGCTCATTTTGTAACTAACTCTTTCTAATCAATAACAAAATATTCAGATTCAGTTTTCTCTCTCTCTCTCTCTCTCCTCTCTCTCTATTCAGATTCTAACAATAACAGAATTCATTTTTCCTCTCTATCTATCTCTCTTATTTTAAGAGGGTAACCAATGCTTAGGGTAACCAATGTTTAAATAAGATTCTCTCTTGTCTTGTAAAGTGGGTGATGTTCTCACAAATACCATTACAGAATACAAGGCACAAAAGTGCTTTTGTCCTGGAGGTAGATTTTGGATGTAGCTAGCGTGGCTAACGAGTTGGTGGAGGACATGAAAAGGGAAGGTAAAAAAGGCTTGGTTTTAAAATTCAATTTTGAGAAAGCCTACTACCGTGTCAACTAGGGAGTATAGCAACACCAAAAATAGCATAAAAAAGTGTCCTGTCTAGCCAATATTGCTTAAAGTATCAACTGTATCGGGGACCATGAAAGAACCTGAAAGCCTGTAAGCATTCAATAGCAGGGATTATTGTAGCAGTACTTCGAATTCCGGTTAACTCATCATCACTAATAGCAACTTTTCCAAGAAAAAGATCCAGCATCTTCCCGAAACAGTTAAGAACACTAGTGAAAGAGGAGGAATTTATATCAAAAGAAACACGGCGACATGCATCATGGATCTGCAAAAAAAAAAAAATTAAAAAACACAAGCAAGGAATATATCAAAATCACTTTGTAATAAACTCCAAAAAAAAAATTGCTTGCCGCTAACATGTTTGGTAAAGATTAAAATTGTTGTTTTAGATTATTTTGAGAGAAAATAAGCTTCTTTAATAATTTATATTTGTTTGGTAACTTAGATTAAATTATAAAAGAAGATTATTTTTTAAGAAAATAATCTGAAAAACCAATCTAAAGAAAGGGAGCTTATGATTATTTCTTGAAAGATTATTTTTCATGATATTTCACTTTTCCTATCCTATCCTTCCACAACTTCATATTCCCAATTTCCCATTACACTTAATTTAATACTATTCCTTTATGTTGCACACATCTATATCATTTTTTGTAATTTACTTTAAAAAAAAAAAATATATATATATATATATATATATATATTCTTTTTACACAATCCAAACCAAACATATTAACTTTAAATTCACTTTTCAGTTAAGATATCCAAACATAAACAGATTATAATTTTAACAGATTATAATCTTATTAGTGTATATATCAGAATAGTGTAGGCTTGACTTATTGTATTGTGTTCAGGTCTGTCAGCTTAGCTGACAACTGGCACTTAAGTTAGTGCCCTTAGTTTTCCTTCATGCCAACACTTCTATAAATAGAAGTGTTTGTAATCACTTTATTCTAATTCAATAATAGAATCATTTTCAGAATTCTCTCTTCTCTCTCTTTTCTTCTATATTCAGTTTCTAACAAATCTATATGAATATAATCATAATCTAATTTTTTTTTAGCTTTACCAGACACGCTAATAGTTGAAGGTCCAAATAGAAACTCTACAGCTGAAGGTGTTTGGCAATCATAATCCTACAACAGCTTTTGGTGAAAATAAGCATTTAAGCTCCACTTTTGAACATTCAGATTATCAAATAACTTGAAATCTGATTATTCAGATAATTTGATAATCTGTACCAAACACAAACTTAATATGCATAACTAACTAAAATAGGATGAAAAAATATAAAAATAAAATAAAAATAAAAATAGAAAACCTAGAAAGAAGAGAAGCAATACCAAGCGTGATGTCTGTGTATAAATATGAGTACAATCTTCTTCTTCCTCATGTGAAGGAGTGGCAGTTACCAATTCCATCAAAAACAAAATATCCGACAAAACCTTAGCAAAAAAAAAATGAAACTAACAAATCAGATACACGATTAAACGAAGGAGAACAAGCGAACATCAGAAATTATTGCACAATCCCGAAGCATTGCGCATCTTCGCCATCCATATAGAATCAAAGCATAATAATAACCAACGGGCTAAATTACGTATTTGGTCCCTTACCTTATTTTTCAATTTCAAATTGGTCCCTTACGTTTTTTTAGTACAGTATCATATTCTCTCAGGTTAGTATCATATCATATTCTCTCACGTTTCTTTTCACTATCAATTTGATCCTTGAATCACTGTTCGTGCTATGTGGACCAATAAGATTCGCACACATGTCATTTCTCTCTCCAATATTGACACGTAGGATGAACAATGACTTGGTGACTAATTTGATAGCAAAAAGAAACATGAGGCAGTACGATACCAAAAACTAATGGAGCAATTTGAAATTGAAATTGAAAAATAAGGCAAAGGACCAAATACATAATTTAGCCAAACCAACAGTAGGATTAACTCTGATAAATTCAACTCATCAATGCATAATAACCAACGGTGAAGATGCGTCATGGACCTCAACGGAGATTGAATATCGCGGTTATAGATAGATAGATAGATAGATAGATAAGTACCTCGTGAGAAGGGAGATGAGGTGCAGCGGAGAGAAGAGAATAGGAATGGGAGAAGATGAGGTTACGGAGCATGCGAGCAGTAGAAGAAGCACTGCGAGGAGAATTGGTTAGGGTTTCATCCCTCAGAGTCAGAAAAGCGGTCCTCCACGACCTGACCAACGGCGTCGGCGCCGGTGCGACAGAGGCCGTTCCCGCCATCAACAATGAAGTCGATTAGATGAGAGTGTATCGAAAGGAGATAAGCACAGTGTAGATTGTACTCGTCAATCAATCAATCAAGTTGGTGCATTCCGTAGAAGGTTCTTATGGGTAAATTAAGCAGAAGAACGGTGGTTGATCGGTTGCAACTTCCTGAAGCTAACGATCTCGATCCGTTCTTGAGAGATTGAGAGAGTGGGTACCACACGTTTGAAGAGGGGAAATTAATTTTTCACCCCATCATTATGTCAAAAAAAAATATGAAATGTCTTGAATGTTTATGATTTGGATTTGGATAAGGAATTTGTAATTTTCAGAAATTTCAACTATTTAAAATTAAAATTAATTTAACCAACAAAGCTCAACACAGGTAGATAGTTGGGTTCCTTAAGCATGATGTCGGGGGTTCGATCCCTACCGTCGGTGATCTCTAAAAAAAAGTAGAAGTATTTTAGAAAAGAAGTATTAATTTTATCAAATTTATAAAAAGTAGAAGTATTTTAGGAATGAAGTATTGGGAATTGTTAGATATATTAACATTATGTATTATGTATTAGTTGTTAGTTGTATTAGTTTCAGTTGTATTAGCTGTCAGCTGAGAGCTCATAACTAATTGTAACTTAGTAACTTAAGTTGAGCTGTCAGCCTCTTCTATAAATAGAAGTCAGTGGCTCAGCTTCAACTAACTTTCCATTAATGAAACATTTCAGTTTCAGATCACACTCTCTCTCTCTCATTTTTTCATATGGTATCATGAGCATTTTGCGAGCCACAGCTTTTCTTCTCTGAATCGCGATCTCTCTCTTCTCATCAGTTGAGAAATCGCGATCTCTCTCTTCTTCTCAGCAGTTGCGATTTCTTCTTCTGCAGAATTGCGATTCTGTCTTCTCACTTCTGCAGCTCGCGATTTCATCTTCTCACTTCTGCAGCTCACGAATTCTGTTTTCTGCAGCTCGCGATTTCATCTTCTCACTTCTGCAGTTCACGAATTCTGTTTTCTGCAGTTTGCGATTTCTTCATGTTTCCACAGGTTTGAGATTTGATAGGAGTGAACACATCCAAGAACCCTTGCCTGAACCAGTTCTGAGAGTGACTGAAGTAGCCAAGAAGCAATGTGCTGATCTTGCTCTTCCCAATTGAGATAGTCAAGATTGATGCGATTGTATTCCATGTCATCATCCTCAACATATTTTGCAGGAATACATAATGTTAATATATCTGCACAAGGTCAGATTCAGAACACTACACCAGTACCTTCACCTTCTGCTGCAACCTTCTCTCAGGGTTCTCCTATACAGCAACCTCAGGGTATGATGTTTTATCAACCACAATCATTTCCCTCTTCTTTTCCTGTTCAGCATTTTGCCTCTCCTTCTCAGTCAGTTGCAAGTGTTGGTTTTAATCCCACACCTCAAGCTTACCCATCTACTAATACCAATGTTGTTGTCAAAAACCCAAAGTCCACTAATCCTTTTGAATCTGACTCTGATAGCAATGATACTACCAATCAGGATCATGCTATAGTTGGACAGAATTCATATCCTAACTCTGCTCCTCAGTCAAACTATAAGGGAAAATCTGGAAAAGGAAAGGTCAGATGTCAGTTGTGCAACAAACCAGGGCATGAAGCTCTCAAGTGCTGGAACAAGGTTGACATTGTCATGGGTTCAAAGGATACTAACTCTGCAATATCCAAAGGGAATAAAGGACAGAAGTCAGCCTAATTTTTAGTGGCCTCAACTGCAATATCCACCAATGTTGCATCAATTTCCTTTTATCCCTTTTCAACAGACTCAACCTATTCAGCCTTTTATGGTACCTCAGTATGCTCCTAGGTTTCCAGCTACTACACCATCTATTCTAGGGCCTGGACCTTCTCCTTGGGGTTTGCCATCACCTACTTCAGCTATTAGAA
The DNA here is from genome assembly GCA_037953625.1 of Crotalaria pallida. Taxonomy (NCBI): domain Eukaryota; kingdom Viridiplantae; phylum Streptophyta; class Magnoliopsida; order Fabales; family Fabaceae; genus Crotalaria; species Crotalaria pallida. Next base: position 125,119,690 of record CM075653.1, on the reverse strand, counting down.
ATCCTCCTCAAGCTATGCTCATGGAACCTCAAGCCTATAACTCTCAGCTCTGGTATCCTGACTCAGGGGCTACTCATCACTTGACATTTGATCCCACCAATCTTACTCAATCCAGAACTTCTCTTTCTGGTCAAGATCAGATTTTAATGGGTAATGGATCTGGAATTCCAATAACTGGGATTGGTAGCAGCAAGTTCTTTACCTCTACAAATCCCTCATATCCTTTGCTTCTTAAAAATCTTCTTTTAGTGCCTTCAATAACTAAAAATCTTGTTAGTGTTAGTCGTTTTGCTAAGGATAATGATGTCTATTTTGAATTTCACTCTAACTGTTGCTATGTGAAATCTCAGGACACCAATTCCATCCTACTTGAAGACACACTTGGTGCTGATGGTCTTTACAGTTTCCATGGAGTTCTTCAGCCACCCTCTCCTTCTTCAAGTTCTGCCTCTCAAAATGTCTTACACTGTTCAAACTCAGTCACTAATAATGTTTCTAGCGATATACAACATGATGTATCTAGTTTTCCTTCTAATTCATGCCTTGTAAATATTGTTGCTTCAGCTAATAGTGTATATACTCTTTGGCATAATAGACTTGGGCATCCTAATGAGGGAATTGTAAAGAATGTTCTCAAATCTTGTAATATTTCTTCACTAATGAATAAAGAGTTTTCTATGTTTTGTTCTTCATGTGCAATTGCTAAATCTCATAGATTACCCTCTTCTCCCTCATCTACTGTTTATGATTCTCCTTTTGACTTAGTGTACATAGACCTTTGGGGTCCTGCACCAGAGGTCTCATCTACAGGTTTCAAGTACCACATGTCTATTGTAGATGCATGCACTAGATTCACTTGGATATATCTTCTGAAACAGAAATATGAGGCCTTACAAACATTCAAAATGTTTCAAAACTATGTCCAAACTCAATTTTCTGTTTATATTAAAGCTGTTCAGTCAGATTGGGGGGGTGAATTCAGGCCCTTTTCCAAATTATTAGAGTCTTTAGGAATCATACACATAGTCATTTGCCCACATACACACCATCAAAATGGTGTTATAGAGAGAAAACACAGAAATATTGTTGAAATGGGTCTTACTATGCTTGCACATGCCTCTCTTCCTACCTATTATTGGGATCATGCTTTTACAAGTGCAGTCTATCTCATAAATAGATTACCTAGTTCTTCTATTGATGGGCAAGTTCCTTACTCTGTCTTGTTTAAGTCTGCACCCGACTACAAGTTTCTCAAGGTGTTTGGCTGCATTTGTTATCCCTGTCTTAGACCCTATGCTAAGAATAAGTTGCAACCTAGATCTACAAAATGCATATTCTTAGGTTATTCACAAAATCACAAGGGTTATAAATGCTTATGTGCTTCCACTGGTAGAATCTACATCTCTAAGGATGTTGTTTTTGATGAAAAGTCATTTCTCTCCACCTCACATGTTGACTCTAATTCTCAGCCATCTAATTCTGATGGTGTTTCTACCACTCTCACAGTGTTGCAACCTGCAGACACTTCATCTGCAGATATTGTTCATTCTTCATTGTCTGTTTCTTCTTCTTCTCCTAGTGATTCTTCTTCCTCTACTACCTTACCTGCCACAGCTTCTTCTACTATTTCTCTAACAAATACTTCTTCCCCCTCTATTCCTATTTCTGTTCCTCAAAACACCAATTCCATGATCACTAGGTCTAAGGCTGCTACTAATCCAGGACATCCTATGGCTTGTGTAGCTTACACTGAACCACCCTCAGCCAAGGTGGCCCTCACTCTTCCTCATTGGAAAGCAGCAATGGATGATGAGTATCAGGCTTTGATTAAAAATGGTACTTGGACTCTTGTTCCCTTACCCAAAAGAAAGAAATCTATAGGTCACAAGTGGGTGTTCAGAATTAAAGAGAATCCTGATGGGACAATCAACAAATTAAAAGCTAGGTTGGTTGGTAAGGGTTATCATCAGAAGAAAGGTTTTGATTACAATGAGACCTTCTCTCCTGTTGTTAAACCTGTGACCATTAGAGTTGTTTTAACTCTTGCTTTATCACATGGCTGGGATATTAAACAGATAGATGTCAACAATGCTTTTCTGAATGGGGTTCTTGAGGAGGAGGTTTATATGACACAACCAGAAGGGTTTGAGCATTCAGACAAATCTCTTGTTTGTAAGCTGAATAAGGCACTTTATGGTCTTAAACAGGCTCCTAGGGCTTGGTTTGACAAGTTGGCTACTACATTGTTTTCTCTTGGATTCAGAAAATGTAGATGTGATCACGTTCTCTTCATCCATTCTACATCTACTCATAAGTTGTTTGTTCTATGCTATGTTGATGACATTATCATTACTGGTTCTTCTCCTACTCTCATTAAAGAGCTGATCAGTAAACTTAATCTTGCTTTTGCTCTCAAAGACCTTGGAACTCTTGACTATTTTCTTGGAATTGAAATTCAGAAACTTCCTGCTGGTGAATTGTTACTCACTCAATCCAAATACATCAAGGATCTCCTAGAAAGGTCTAATCTAGCAGACATGAAAAGTCAGCCTACACCAATGGTCAGTAACTTGAAGTTGACAAAGCAGGGGTAGTAATTACATGGCAGGTCCTTCCTTCTACAGGTCCTTAGCAGGTGCTCTACAATATGTTACTACAACTAGGCCTGAAATCTGCTATAGTGTGAATAAACTCTGTCAGTTCCTCTCTCAGCCCCTAGAAGAACATTGGAAAGCTCTAAAAATGGTTCTAAGGTATCTCAGTGGTACACTAAATCAAGGTCTTCTTCTGAAACCTACTACTCTGCGTGCTCCCTTGAATCTTTTTGCCTATAGTGATGCTGATTGGGCAACAGACCCAGATGATAGGCGATCTACTTCAGGTTCTTGTGTTTATCTAGGTTCTAATCTCATTTCCTGGTGGTCAAAGAAGCAGGAATGGGTTGCAAGGTCAACAGCTGAAGCTGAATACAGGAGTTTGGCTAATACTGCAGGAGAACTCACGTGGGTTCAAAGCTTGTTGAGTGAACTTGGCTACAACACCAATGTTCCTGTCATCTATTGTGACAACCTGAGCACTGTTATGCTCACCAAGAATCTTGTTATTCACTCAAGAACAAAGCACATTGAACTTGATTTGTTCTGGGTTAGGGAAAAGGTTCTCAGTAAAAGGCTTATTGTTGAACATGTTCCTGGAGAACATCAAGTGGCTGATATTCTTACAAAACCCCTCTCAACAACTCGGTTTTCAGTCCTCAGAGAGAAACTGAATATCACAGATAAATTCCAAGTTGTTGCTAACCACACTTCTATTTTGGGCTATTTTCCTCTACCTAAGCTAAAAGAAGAAATGTATTGTGGTGACTCCTTTAGCTAGATGCTTAGGTTCGGGGGAATGTTAGGAATGTTGGGAATATATTGTAAAGTCTTTGATAAAGACTAGTTCAGTTTCAGGGGGGAATGTTAGATATATTAGCATTATGTATTAGTTGTTAGTTGTATTAGTTTCAGTTGTATTAGCTGTCAGCTTATATAAGCTGACAGCTCAGCTCATAACTAATTGTAACTTAAGTTGAGCTGTCAGCCTCTTCTATAAATAGAAGTCAGTGGCTCAGCTTCAACTAACTTTCCATTAATGAAACATTTCAGTTTCAGATCACTCTCTCTCTTCTCTCTCTCTCTCATTCTCATTTTCTCATAGGAATGAAACAAAAATTAATTAAGATCACAATTTTCTATAGATGTTTTAGGAAAGCGATATTGAGAATGAAACAAAATTTAATAAAATTAGTTAATTTTGCTTATATTTTAGACCAATAAAAAATATGTTTTTTGTTGTTTATAATTCAAGCCGGAAGGATTAGAATAAAAAGAGAAGGTTAACATTAAAGGTTAACATTAAAGATTGATTGAGGGGATTTCAAAATTACAAGTGTTGTTTATTTCGGATGAGAATAAGTGGAGAAATTTTTAAATCTTGTCTCAAAGCATGTTTTCCACGTAAATTTTAATAAAATGAAAAAAACAATTTTTAAATTGTTATGACATTTTTGTAATATTTGAATAAGTTTGATTGGTTGAAGACAAAAAAAAAAATAGTGTATTTGAAAATAGAAGATCTTTATTGATTTGTTTTGGATTACAATTATGTTTCTAGTATCATATTCCCAATAATATTATTGTCCACAATTTATTCATGAAAATGTAGGTAAATATGTTTTATTAGAATTTATAATTTTCTTGGGAGTATATAGTAGAATTATCAAAATGTTCTTGCTCAGTAGATTTTTATTCAAATTTTAACCTTTTTGATGCCTATATAGAAAATACTTTTATAATTTTTATTTCAATTAATAGGTTGCAATTTACTATTTACTTCATCTACTTTACAATGCTTTTATTTTATTTTTTCCTAAAGAATAAGTCTTCTCAACAAAACATTCACCTTGAGAAGGCTTTTGTGTTGTTCAGTTTGGTTTCTACTAAAATCAAATTGAATTGTCGTGCGATTGTAATATGGTTAATGGGTAACAATAGGATTCGCGCACACATTTATTGTTATAGTGAGGTCATTTGCTTATTTGAGGGAGACAATATGGTTGTTGGAGCTCTGATAGTTGGAGAAGGATGAAGATGAAGAATTATGGTGAGGATGACTAGGACCACGGTGATCCACGTGTGTATAAACTAACCGGAATTCGTCATATGGGCAAATAGCAAATCAAATATAAGTTTGAGGGCATAAACATTTCAAAAACTAGTCGACAGGGACAAATAGCCACCGAAAATAAGTTCGAGGGCATAAACATTGCAAAAATTCGTCAAAATCCGTTAGAGGGGCAAATAGCAAACCAGATATAAGTTTGATAACATAAACATTAGAAAATAAGGGTGTCTGGCAAAAGTACCTCAAACTTTGAGATTTGTGACATAATTAAACCTTCTAAATTTAATTTAAAAACCCAAGTGGATTGACATAGTGGAAACTGGCTGGGCGTTTAAGGATTTCAGGTCAAAGGCTCAAGTCCGAGTGAGACAACAATTCCTGGGGAGGATCCATACCGTTGAGTCAGAAACTCGCGGATCCAAGGCAGATTAGTTAGACCACAAAATATGTGAAACCCAAAGATTTCTAAAAAAAATTTAATTTAAAAAATAGGAGAATAGGAGACAAAAAATAAAAATACCGAACCGAACCGAACCACAACTACTACAGTAATAATTTTCCAATCGGATAAAATACTAGAAAAACAAAGCCACAACAAGTAGATCAGGGTTTAAGGAATTGCCGCAATACAAAAGCTAGGTAGGTAGGGTTTTAGTTTCCGAGAAGCAGCTCAACAACATTCAGCAGATTCAATTCGAAAAAGCTATGGATTCCTTCTCAAACCCTTCTTCTGGTGGATCCTCGCGCCAAATGTCTGCTCAGGAACTCCAGAACCAGTTGAAGAGTCAACTCGCCTTGGAATACGCTCAACAATTTCTCGAGGTATCATCCATTTTTTTTTCTCCATTTAATTTGTTGATTCTTTGAAATTTGTCTTATTCTGACAGCAATAGAAATTACAAAAAAAAAAAAAAAAAGCCAAAGATTGCCTTTATTTCGAGTTACCGAATTAAAGAATTGAGATTTTGCTTTGACAAGATTGCATGTAAAAAAAAAATGTTTTTTTTTTTAATTTTAATTTTAATTTTAAATTTTTGTTTTTGTTTTTGTGATTAATCACTGGCTGACCTAGATTGGCTATGCTGATTCGCCGAAGGGAAATAAGCTTTAAGGGCGGAGATATCAGTCTGGGAATTTTGAGTGACAGAATCAATATAAGTAGTTCATTAATATCCGTAGCGATGGGTTGGATCTGAATGTGAATTAGCGGTGGATGATTCCTCATGCTGTCGAGGATGAGGATGAGTAGCCAAGTTTTTTCTCATATCCTGGCATTCTGGAATACTGATGGCAAAGAAAGTTCGTCCTTAATCGTAAAACCATTTAACTCCTTCTGCGATAACAGATACCTTCTCTGGCCAAGGATTTCCTTGATATGTGTAGCCGACTCCATCTTGTGGGAGTAGTCTTGGAAGTTGTTTTTGTAATGCTAAACGAGAGGGGTCTTAGTATTCAAAATGTTTTTGGTAATTGACACCTGAGGCATTGTCTCAAATCATATCTTGGTTTTTAGGAGATAATCTATGATGTGGTGCCACGAAACATATGAATTGATATATTCATACTATCTGCTATCATGTTGCATCCCCTACCCACTACCAAGCAATGCGTCTTGGAGCCCGTCGCGTGAATCACGCTTGCTACATCGAACAGGGAAACCATTTCTGGCCACCCAGTTTCCGGCTACATCTCAGCCCTTTTCTGGAAGCCGCCCCTTTTAGCTATCATGTTTATTTTTCGCTTTTTTAAAAAAATACTTTTTAAATGCTTATTTATTACTATCATATACCTATAATTATTTTAATCTGTATATCAATTAAAATAATAAGTGTGTGTATATACCTAATTTTGTGCAAATGTATGATATATATCAATATATGTAGAATATGTTTTTATTATGTTCTTTATTCCTAAATAGGGGTCATCCCGCTACTTGATTTATTACTAGCGTTCTCGAAGTCGGCACTCTGCCACTATCTGTATTGACAACTTTGATCATGATAATGAGTGATCATTTCCTTTGCTCTTTGCTGGGAATAATACAATACACTATGGAGAATTGTATTGATTTGCTCTTGCTTTGCATCTTGGCTGTTGCTCAACACTTTGATGTCATTTTCTAAAAAGTTTCAAAACAGTTACCAAAACGGGAAGTTTTCTAAATATTTTCAAGATTCTTGTAATAGCCTGCTTGCTTTCTTACGAATAAAATAGCTTGATGTTTGCTTTTTGATAACTTAGCTACTAACTTTAATTGTCAAGTTAAATGGTAACTTCATTCCTATTACCACAAGAAAATACTCTAATAAGCGACTATATTTTGGTGCGTGGACACAGCAATAATCTGTTTTCACTTTTCATTATTTCATTTGAACTTCCTAAAATTATTTTCTTGTTTGTGCTAAAAACCTGCACAAAACATTGATCCTGTGTAAGTAGCTAGTAAGCTAAAATGATCCCATTAATGGAATAAATAGTGTAGATGTGAAACTTGGTTGATAGTTCATACTCCAACCTTATGTTATATTCATGTCTATGCTTAAAGTTATGGCCAATATGGATTCCCAACCTTGCGAGTACAAACATATATTATTAGAGGTGAGTCTTCCTTTTAAGAAAAACATGTTAAACCCCCCTACTGTATTTCTTGCAATGTCGTTGTTATAGTAGAATATATTCAGTTTGCCATTAATAAAGATGAACACTAACTAGAGATTACGAGCAAATAGTATCAAGGTCAACTGTAGATGGGACATACTGACCTCATAGGGATTTTTTTTTTTTTCAAAATTATTTGGCAGATGAAATAATAGCTTACCTGTTGCTACAATTAATGTAGATTGTGAAAAATCAGTTATGTACGGCAATGGGAGGTTGATAATGGATTTCTCATATTATAGAAAGAAATGCAATTACACTATGTCATTGATGTGTTTCTTAAATATGAATCACGATTGACGATAAGTTTTGGATAACTGATGCTTTCAAATATTGAAAAGTCTCAATGTGAAGATAGTTTCCTGCATCATTTCAAAAGTTTGCCCCAAACTAGGTAGTCAATCGCACCGCAATAGCGGAGCTGTGGAGGGGTTGCTGTGGCACTATTTGCAAAAGCACACCAATTCTGGGTTGCGGGCTGAGATGCCCAATTTCACGGCTGTGATAGTGGTTTTGCAGCAATCGGCATTTGCGACAGGGACAAGGGTTAATTTGTGAAAATACCAGTTTTTGGGTGATTCGCACTTGTTTCAGGAGCAGCAGCTGATCTCTGCAAGTGAAATTTCGGTTTCCAAAAAATTTCTGATTCCTTTACTTTTAGCATTTTACCCTCGCTTTATTTATGTCTTACCTTTTTCATTCATCAAATCTCAAGTTTGCCCTCTTTAACTTTTCCTTACATTGTTTCCCTAAACATCACACTAGCGGTCATCCTGCAATAATTTTTTTTGTGATATACCTCTCCGCTCAGCTATCCGTGATTCACTACTTAGCTTATAAAGTATTTCAAAATTATTACAATAGATACATGAAGAGTCTTTTCTTTTAGTCAGGGCATGGTAGTAAGAACCTCCATACTTCTGCTGGAGCTGGGGGTAATGCGGGGGTGCTGGGGGAAAGAGCCCTGGAAACGCCTTTATGATTTTGCTTTGATTTTATTGGTTAGGTTAATGGACAAATCTTAGATGCTGTTTTTTTGTTGCTTGTGGAGTTGTTACACATTATATTTTAATTGGTGTTATTAGATATGTTATCTCGTTATTGGAAAATAGTACTATAAAGCACACACCGCATAGAGAATAACACCCAAGTTCTGTCCTAATATAAGTTGCTGCATTTGCACTTACCTATAATTTGTCATTTATTTTTGCAGACAGTGAGAGGAAAGTGTTTTGAGAAGTGTATCACAAAGCCAGGTTCAAGCCTCAGTGGGAGTGAAAGCAGTTGTATCTCTAGGTGTGTGGATCGATATATTGAGGCCACAGGCATAATAAGCAAAGCATTATTTAGTGGGCAACAATAAAATGAGATTTATGCGAACCAAAGCATCTTTAAAACTCTAAAGTTGCTCAAGTATGAGAACCAGTTAACAGGCCCTAGAGATTTGTTGTCTCTGTTTTTATCCTTTTAATAGATTATGCATTCTATTTATTATTCAACTAGTCTGAGTTCCGTGAGATTTGCGGACTGTGTCTCCTTGCTACTTGGTATATTTTTTTTTCCCAAAACAATGTTTCTTAACTGATGTCTGATGTGGGGTTGAAAGGAAGTGAAGTATTGGAATGATTATTCATAGTAGATGTTCAAATACCTTTTTCTTAAAATTGAATGACTACATCCAGTGAAATTAATAGTTTGACCTGGACCAATGGTTCAATGTTTATCTCAACCATTGAAAGCCTTTTTTTTTGGAGTTAAAAAAAATATATGAAATGAGTATTAGATAAAGGTGAGTTATATTGGACTGTTTGTGTTCGTCACTAATAATTCCTCTAAAATCTATCTTCCAAATATATTTGATCGATTATGGGAAGCATGCCTTTCATGTGTGGTGGTCAAACTTCTTCGTCATGATATTGTGTGATACATGTGAACTTTCATAAAACAAATTAAAATTTGGAATGTTGGAATGATACTTGGGACACTTCTTTTTTCTACAAACTTTATTAAGTAGTATTTTTCAATCATATTTTATACTAGTTCTTATCCCGTGCAATGTATGAATTATTAATATTTTAGTCAGATACAGGAGGTTAGTCACGTGATGTCATATGAGTGAAAATGATTTAAAAATTGATAAGAAACAAATGTTAGGTGTATCTTTGAATACTTATTGAGGGTCAATTTAGAAAAGTCTATAAATAATTGTGCATATAAAATATCTAGTAAAAAAATCATCTAAAAACTATATCCATTGCAAAAAGAAAAATCTAATCATAGAAATATTTAGTGATTACTAGTGATGGAAGTTAAGATATTTGTAATAAAGTATGTAGAAAGATATTTCTAAAGAAGTGTTTAAAAAATATTTTATATAGAAGTGTGAGATATGTGTAAAATGTTCTTAGCACATCACCATCCATAGATGGAGTTTCATTGGAGCAAGTGGAAGTACCTGCTCACTTTCAGATTTTAAAATATATATCAACAGTAATGTTTTGTAAATATCTCTGAGCAAATTATAATAAAGTAAAAAAGTAATTAGAGTTAGCAGAGTAAAAATATCTCTGGTTTGATAAAAGTAATTCTGGTTGAGTAAAGAAATCCTAGTTATGTAACCAGAGTTGAGAATGCCTATCTCTATAAATACCTGTATGCCTAAGTAATTCACAAGTTGAACAAGAATCGAGCATTCTAAGTTTCAGCATTCTAAGTTTCTCCCTATATTCTCTCATACACATCTATCTTGAGTATTGAGAAAATAATAAACACTTGAAACACATATATTTGGAGAAAAAAGAATTTAGTCTTACATATATATATATACACACACACTTATGGATATAATTATCAGTAATTCCACGAGTGCTTTGATTGCTAGGTGATCTAACATGATTGGTGAGGTCTTGGGTTCGACTCCGGCATCGTCTTTGGTATAAAAAATTATGGATATAATTATCAGTAGTTCCATGATTGCCTTGGTGGCTAGGCGATCTAACATGATTGGTGAAGTCTTGGGTTCGACTCCCACATCACCCTTGACATGAAAATTTAATAGTGAGATTCGAAACTTTAACTTGATGAATCCTATAAAGATAAGCAAAACAACTTCTTAGCTTACTCCCACAACTTTTAATCAAGAACACCACTACCATCTACGTATCTCTATATAAATGCATGAGTATCTAGCCATTTAATACAAGCCAAAGAAATTAAAGACAAACTCTCTCACTTATTATCTTTACTCCATCCTAATATTATTAGCACTTTCATTTACTCCTCACATCCAATTTTTCCATAATCCAACAGTATCAATGATGCACTGCTGGATTTGTAGCTGCACGGGGCGAAGGAGGTGAATTTGGCGACCTACCCAGCTTCCTCATCGTCATATCTACAAAATAAAATCACAAGATGTTTTCAACATTTCAACTAACGTAAGTTTCAATTTTCAATAATTAATGTTAACTTTTACAGATTGTAAACCACTATGGTGAACTAAATCATCATCTACCAAAAATTAAACATCAGCATATATACGTTTGACATTTCTAATTGAGATTAGGATCATATATACTTCTATACATGTGGGCTTTTACATTCACTAATATACATCTCTTTGTCTTGTACTCAAAAATCAAATATTGATGCATATAAGACAAACAAATATACATCCAAATATCAATTTTGAATGTACATATATCACTACTTTTTTACATTTAAGTTTCAGGAATAAAGGTAAACAAACCTGCGCTAATAACTTGAGCCAACTGCAAACACAAAGTAAATGAGATTATTATCAGAATGAGAAAATGTAATGAGATTGGAGATAAACGGAAGACCCAACCCATTTCCAAGTGTTGAAACCTATGATATGTCAGGTTTGTTTCAGAAGCCATTGAAATTTATAATGCCATGGAGACTGCAAATTACTACTAATGTTCTGACTTTCAATGGGAAACCTATGGTATCACTTTCAATGGGAAACCTATGGTATTTTCAGCAAAATTCTCTTCAAGGTCTCTTCAAAATTCTATTCAACAATTGCGGTCTGAAAGATATGGATCTCTTGCTTTGGATGGCTATTATTTGATCCATTTGGTTACATAAAAAAAAGGGAATTAGTTTTTGGCTTAATTATGTCAGAAGTCCCTGAACTGAAATTTGGGGTACATTTGTCCGATACCCTTGTTCTGTTTTTTTCAATGTCTGACTCCCCGAAGTTACTTATGGGTTTGTTCTGTTTTTATCAATGTCTGACTCCCCGAAGTTATTTATGGGTTTGTCATATACCCCTACTATCAATTCTGCCCAAATTTGCTGACAGGTAACATCAGAATCCTGATCACACGGTCGGTTGGTCATGTGATGCCGCGTAATGTCACAGGGTTGAAGACAACCTCTCTCTTCAATCTTTTTTTTTTCTTTTTTTATTTAACTAAAAATATAAAAATATTAAGCTTTTTAGTTTTTAATTTAAAGAAAAGCAGGATCTTCGCCCATGGGGCACCATGTGTCTTACCTCATGCGTCAGACCAGGATTCTGTCGTTACATGTCAGCAAAATTGGACAGAATTGGTAGTAGGGGTATATGACAAACCCAGAAGTAACAGAAGTAACTTCGAGAGTCAAACATTGAAAAAATAAGAATAAGAGTATCTTGCAAAAGTACCCTAAACTTCAGGGACTTATGACATAATTAAGCCTTAATTTTTTCACACCTCTTTTTAATTAGTTGACACCCTTCTATTAGTGAAAAATAAAAAAATGCCATTTAATAAAAAACTTAAAATCCAAAAATGCCCTTGTCTTCTCACATATGCTTACAAAATTTAAAAACAATTTTGCCCAGTATGCTGATCCCTCAGCTTACGTTAAAATTAACACATACACTTAGGGGTCAATTTACCTAGTACGTTGAGTCATCATCTTATGTTAAAATTAACACATAGGCTTAGGGGTCAGCTTACAAAATTTAAAAATAATAATTTTGCCTAGTACGCTGACTAAAGGTGTCAAAATGGGCCGGGCCGATGCGGGCCGGGCCAAAAAACCCGGGAAAAATGCGGGCTTGAGTTCCAAAAATGTGGTTATAAATTGGACCCGGGCTTATTAGCCCGGTCTAGGCCGGGCCAAAAAACCCACTCGCGGGCCGGGCCAAAAAACCTGGGTAAAGTGCGGGTTTGGGCCGCATGCTAGGGAGCACAACTTGCACCCGGGCTATTTGGCCCAGAATCATTTGGCCCGCACCCGGGCCGGCCCGGCCCAAACCCGGGCTGACCAGCCCGTTTTGACAGCTATGACGCTACCCCTCAACTTATGTTAAAATTAACACATACGCTTAGGGGTCAGCTTACAAAATTTAAAAAGATTAATTTTGTCCAATACGTTGACCCCTCAGCTTACGTTAAAATTAACACATATGCTTAGAGTCAGCTTACAAAGTTGGCGTTCAGAAAGGAAGAGAAGAGTTTAGAAATAATAGGATTAGTTTAGGAATTTCAGTTTTTTAAAGGGTATATTTGGTTTTTCATGTATGTAGGGGTGTAAAAAATCTAATTCCCAAAAAATATTTTTATGTTCGATAATGGTTGTTGTGACTATGCTTGGTATAACTAAGGTCCGGTTTTGGAAGTGGCTTAATCATATTGTTGGTGAGAGGGATATTGTTAGTAAGAGGGGTTTTGTTGACGATTGGTGCATGAGTTGTCCTTCGTATATTCAATCTCCCTAATTGCCAATGTAAAGAGCGTGTTGTAATTGGCTTGAGTACCCTTTATATTTGCGTCTAATAATATTTTGCTTATAAAAAAAAAAAAAACATAAAGTATCATTTATTAGGCAAGAAAAAGAACTCATAGTACCTCTTAAATAATTTCATTTTAAGAAAAAAATCTTATTCATATTTAACTGTTATTTCCAAAACCCAATATAATATTAACTACTATTTTTATAACTTTACCCATATTTGTTATAAAGAGATAAATAGCAAAATAAGTAAAAGATATATTGATTTATTAAAAAATATACTCTCTCCGTTCCTAAATATAAGACCTTTTTGACCATTTGCCAATTTTCAATGAGCATTAATTACTTTTTTCCATAAACACTCATATTTATTTAACACTTTTTACATTCTCAGTAATACTAATATGGGTAATTTTGAAAATACATATCAAAAGTTCACATTTCCAATACAATTAACTAAATTATTCCACTTTCTTAATGAACGTAAAATCTCCCAAAGGGGTCCTATATTTAAGGACAGAGGAAGTATTAAATATGTTTCTTGCTTAATTCACACGTTACATTCTTAAACGAAAATATAATGGAACAAAGGAAGTACTTCCTCCCGTCTTTAATATAAGATCTTTTTGGAGAAATTAATTTTATCAATAAAATTAGTTAATTTTGTTAGTGATATTGAAAATTTAAACATTTTATATTTATTTTCAAAATTACCTTTATAATTATTGTTAAGATTCTAAAAAGTGTTAAGTATATATGAATTTTTTAAAAAATTGATTAAATATTATTGAAAAATAATATCTTAAAAATAGAAAAAGAAATATTTAAAAAATTTACATTAAAAACCGGAAGGAGTATTATTAATTTGACCGGGTGCCTAGTTTTGAAGGGATCCTAATCATTCTTTTCTTCATGGAGACTTTTCCATTGCCAACAACCTTAGGAAATTATTAAGAAAATACAAGGAAGAAGAAACCGTCATAGTATATCAAAGAATCATATATATTATATAATTAAAAAAAAAAGATAGTAATATGTTAGATTAGTTTTTTTTTTGTCCGTATTCCTTGCGGAACTACCGGTATCCCCAAGAGCACCCTTAATATCAGGGAGCCCTTGAGACTAATCCAGTAAGAGCTGCGTGACTGGCTCTCCCAGCGAGATGTTTTAGTGGGAATTGAACACGAGGCTTGATTTAGTGGGTATTGATCAAATCAGTGTTTAGAATTTTTGAAATTTTAAATTAATCCTTGATATAAGAAAACGTGAGTCACGTTAGTCACCGACACATCTCTTCTTTTTTAAACATTTTATTTAATATTTTTTTATATCCAAATATACCTCTTAACAGATACAAATAATTTATAAATAAAACCTGAAAATTAACTTAAAAATAAGACTGAAAATAATATTTAAAAAGTATTTAAATATTATAATAATATGCAAAAAGTAATATGGGATAGGTTACGTGGTCCATTCAAAAATCATGATTGAGTTCTTAGAGTTCAAACAAATTTATAGTATAGTTGCTTACTATTAAGAAGTGTGAAATAATATAAAAAAATACCATGAAAGATTGGAGATGCTCTTATTTTTCATGTGCCATCACAAGTTCATGTTAGAATATATAAAACATTTAAAACAAACCAACAAGACACATCACAGTTGGTAGATAGCTGAGTTCTTTAACCATGATGTCAGGGGTTTAATCCTGTCGTGGGCATGGAAAAGACTTTGTTGGTAGAGGCAAAACTCACTTCGGTGATCTCTACGTCTCGGGGAGGATTAGTCTTCGACTATCGGTTGGAGGATACCCTTCGTGAGCACCAAAAAGAATATATAAATCATTTGTATAGGGTTCTTATTGTATTTTCTCGTGTTAGTATATATATCACATTTCCATTGTAACTACTTTAGATTTCCATAATATATATTCCATCTGTCCCAAAAAGTTAGTAAATTTTTGAAAATTCAACAAAAATAAGGGAACATGTTTTTAATGCATCGTCTCACATATCAACCAATTACCAAAGCAAGTATTTAATGCATGTTTCATTAATTAACCAATCATAGAATATAATGCAATTTCGATTTTTTTAATTCAGTATTTTAACTTTAAATTGGGACAAAATTCTTTTATGTTTTTTACTAATTTTATGGGACAGAGGGAATACAAAACTTATTCTTCATTTCTCTATTCTCTTATTATATTTCTATAATGGTACCAGAGCTTATCGACGATTAGTTGGGATGGTACTCCTCTTGATGACCCTATACTTTATCAACAATTAGTTGAGAGCTTAGCTTATCTCACTATTACTCGAATCTTGCATTTGTTGTCCACCTTGTTAGCCAGTTCATGTCTGCACCTCGAACCACCCACTACGCGGCTGTATGTTTTTCATATCCTTCGATATATCAAGGGTATTCTTTTTCATGGTCTTCATTTTCCAACTAACTCTCCATTGACTCTTCAAGCCTTCTCAGATGTTGATTGGGGAGGTGATCCCACTAACCGCCGCTCTGTTACTGCATTTTGTATATTTCTTGGTGACTCACTCATTTCTTGGTGTAGTAAGAGACAAAACCTTGTCTCGCTCCAGCACTGAGGCAGAATATCGAGTCACGGCTGATACCACCTTTGAGATTATCTAGCTTCGCTGGCTCCTAGATAATATTGGTTTTCCTCAAAGTCTCCCACGACACTTTATTGTGACAATCATAGTGCCATTCAAATTGTTCACAATGTTGTCTTTCATGAGGCACCAAACATATTGAGATTGATTGTCATGTCACTCGTCAACAAGTTGTTCTTGGCACTCTTCACCTCATCCTATTAGTACCATTGACCAACCCGCTGACTTGTTTACCAAAGTTCATCATCCTGGTTGTAACACCCCAATTTGGACTTAAAATTTTCACTAAAAATTTGCGCCATTTTTTTTTTATATATATAACATTTACCAAAATCCGTTCATTTTATTTCTTTTACAAAAATGTTTTCATAAAAATATTTGCAACATAAAATTCTTTTTCAAAAAAGAGATGTTACCATCCAACACATTTCCAAAAACTTATTTTCTTAACGCCATATTTATTCGATGGTTAACTTGCGAAAACATTTATTTACTTTTTGAACTTGATACATAACCAAAAGAACTTCTTTTATTTCTTTCCAAATAATCCTTTATTACAACAGGGTTACATCGGGATAAAGTAATCATGTCTTAATCACCTTAAGATAGAGTACAAAACAAAGACTACTATACTATCCTAGATTACTGGTCTTCATTGCTATCCTCCGCTACAAGTATCTGAGAGATTCCTCTTCTGCTTTCTCCTTATCTGGGCGCCATCTCACGATCCTCTTGCAACTTGAGCAACCACTACTCGAACTTCTACTTGATCTGTCATCTGTGAACATGGTCCCCCAATGTCCACAGGAAAAGGGAATAGAGAGAGTAAGCACTTCCGAACGATATGATCGTCGACGGCGTGGGCTTACTATAGAGAAATATTAAGACCACACAAGCATATCATAGCAACATATACATAATCATTATCATTACCTTATAAAAATAATATACCATAAGGTTCTTTCCCAAAAGAATATTCTTAATAAAGCTTTAACCTTTATAATTAGTTATCTTTTTGTCTCTAAGTTTCGGCGTCACAACCATCGGTAAACCAAAAGGGGGTATCATTACCGAGGTTCAAGGGATGGATAGCTCACACGTTACATCTCCTCCACCAATCCAACCATATCCTAATTCGGAAAGCAGATGGGACGCACAGGAACCCTAACCACGCTGGCATCGAAGTCGCAAAACAACAGGCTGAAACCAACTTCCTTGCGGTCAGCAAAATTACAAATACATTTTCCAAAAAGGAGTCCAAAATAAGCAAAGCTTCTAGCCTCGTTCGGGTTCCCTCTCACCATCTATGATTTGCTCAAGGGGGCGACAACACTCTCTCTAGTGGCGCATGCAGTCCTTGCCACGACACTAACTTTGGTCATTGTAGCATTCGTCCCGCCTAGAGAAGCGCTCAAGGCTTCTTGACGTTCACCGTCCTTGCCCTCCCCTATCACAATCACCACTTGAAGAGACTCCAACCTCCAAGCATACGGTATCTTTCCTCTCCACTGCTTCACTCTCAACGCAAGGTTTAGAAAATGGGTTCCTAAGTCTTTTAAGTCATCGAAGGGTTTTACTAAGTTGAACATTCCTAATTGTGGTCGACCCATTCTAAGCCACACTTCTAACGGGTCTCGACCTCGAAGGGATTAACCTATCACAGGCGCTTCCAAATCACAACGAATTCCAAACCGAGCTCACAACCACGACATTCCATTCACGTGGCCGGTAAAACTTAACGATCAAGCACGTCACCATGACAGTGCGATCAGGGGATAACATTATAAACTTTCATAAATTTCCGTAACAATTCCCTACAAATTTCTTAAACCATAAGCCTTTTAATCAACCTCCAAAAATTCTCCAACATATCATCATATGAATCAATTATTTTCCAGTAACAGGCTTATATAACATATACGCCAGACATGTTATCATTAACAATTTAATATTATAATCGATTCAGCCTCATAATAAAACAGAATATACAACCCATACAATTATATTCGAGGGATCGTTGTTTTTGTATGAACGGCGGAACACACACACAATTGTCGTTCTACTACTCACCCGATAGATCCCTAGTTCCGACCTTTGAGATGATACGGAACGTCCTAACATTGTCCTACATGCCACTATGTCTTAAGAAGGCTTCTCTCTCACCTTGAGATGCAGCTAAAGAACTTGTGTCCGCTTGATTGGAAGTCGCGTTATTTGCTTCCACACGAGAACCTTTTACCAATTCATAGAACTTCATAAATATGATTTCAAAATAACAACCCATTTGAAGTACATAACCTTTTAACAAATACAATTTCTCCAATCATCTTTGAATTCCCAAAAAGACTTGTATTCAAAATATCCAATACTTGAAATCAACTAATCCTTTTTGAAAATCAAAAACAGATTACTGTATCAGAAAAATCACTTTTTCTTTTTAGCTTTTAAATCATGAAAACCTTTTCCAAACGTAATATAATTTTTAAAACATAATCATAACATCTTAAAAATAAATCTTAACTTTTCCTTTACTAAAAATTTCATTTTTAAACACCTTATAACAACTACCACTTTCAGACTATTCATACAGCATGAATTAGAAGTACTCATCTTTGATTCAACATTTAAATCAAATCAAGCAGTAAACAAAATTTACATAACCATACTATAAACACATATAACTCAATTAGAATATAAACTCAAGTATTTCAAAGTTCAAAATAATTTTTCTCTATCGTCAATGTAATTAAATCACAGACTATAGACAGTACACAGAAAATCACTTTTAAGCATCAATACATACATATTATGCATCTAAACTCCTATTACATAAAATCGCTTATTTTTATCACATCATCACAATTTCTAAACTAAATCAAATCACATAAACAATATATATATATATATATATATATATATATATATATATATTGAACAGCTTAGACTTTAATTCCCAAAAATTACTTTTCTTTCAAACAGTTGATTAGAAAAATATGCCACTTTTTCCTATAGCTTACATACATACTCTGCTATAAAAATATCCCAAAGTTTGGCTTATATAAACAAAATAAACTTGCTGGACAGCCACCCCAACAAGTTGCATTTACTCACAAATTTCATCATAATTAAAGTTCTAACACCTATATACAAAGAACTAAGAACTATAACTCAAAAATATCCATAACTTAGAAAAATAATCACATTTTCTAATTTATATCAAGTCTGGACAGCAACTTAATTTTTCCAGAAAAATAATAATTCCATTCACTTAAAAACTTTCTTTTTCACACTATAAACTACACTAAACACATAGGCACATAGGCATATCATAATTGCACATAGAAATATCATTTTAATTCATATATCCTCATGCCAATAAAATTTTCCAGAATATAAATAAATTCTCAGAATAATTAATTTTTATAACAATCATTTCTTCAATTGTTATTTCATGAAATCACTTCAAGAATTTAAGATATAAGCACCGCACAATTACAGATATACTTAGAAAAATTACAACAACATACCTATCCTATATAAATAATAATTTCGGCCATATTATCATGATAAAACAGTAACCAAAATTATTTTTCACATAATCAATCATTTAATCCGTATAATCAGCTATTAACTATCAAGAACAAAGAATCACTCATACACATAAACATCCAGTAATTATACAAATTTTATTTTTTTGTTTTTCCATATACCTCATGGTTTATACAGTGAGTAAAATAAATTTTTTGCAAAATTTCCAAATCATGTTTTGTTTATTCATCAGAGGATTATTTCTCTTTAAAAAAATTCATAACTAAACCTCAAACAATCATTATCAAAAATCTCAAAAATCACTTAAACATTTTTATATGATTGCAAATAACATTTTCCATTCCCTTATTTCCTTCTCAAAAATTCGTCCATCAACATGAAATAAAAAGGGGAAACTTTGTTTCTTTAAACCACTTTATAAATGCCTTTTTAATCCTTATTCATATGAACATGAACAAAATTCACAAATACTTAAAACAATTTGTATTTTAGAGTAGAAATAGTTTTAAGAACATAACTTTTTATCACTAAAAATCCAGAATATCATTTTCCATATCATCATCAACAGTTGGTCATTACATTGAATAAAAAGGAGAAATGAAACATTTCTTTAAACCTCATCTTGAGTCCCTTTTCATTCTTTGTTCATATGACTAATAACATCATTCATATACATAATCTATATAAAAAAATATTTAGAGACTTTAGTTTATAATTCATATCCATAGAAAAGATTAATGAAATAAGAGATTAAAATAAAGTAAAACATAGGTTCTAGGGTTACCTTTCTTCCCTAATCAAAGTGATCTTCAAGAATGAGAATGAAAAAATTTTCCTTCCTCCTCTCAAGTGTGCCACGCCCCCCCCTCTCTCTTTCAAAGTCTCTCTCTTGAATTTTTTTCTCTCAAAATGCTTGTAACATGTGTGTGAAAAATGATGAAGCTATGCATCTATTTATAGGTGAAGTGAAAATATTTTTCCCCCTCTTTTCCTAGTCTGATGCACGCCCCCTTCCAACAAAAATGGGTCAAAAATTTTCAAATTCATCCTTTGGAACATGCACTTGCATTAATGATGATTTTCCTAAAAACTAAAGCTTTAATTCCAAGATGCTTCTAGTAATTTGCTGAACAAAATATCTTCCTCTTTCCTTCATATTTTGGACGGCACCCTTGACCAAAATGAGGAGAAAATTTTTCATTGGCTCATTTTTGAATTCACCTCTTCAACAACCAATCATAATAAAGCCTTTACTTACAAAAATTCAGAAATAATTAGAAAAATACTAAACCCTGGATGGTGCAGTCAATGAGCATTCAGATAATTATTTAAATGTATAGATAAAAATATTTTATGGTCTAATAATTTATTTTAGGCTCCAAAATAACTTTTCCTAAGTTTAAAATACCAACAATTCGTTTTTCCTACTGTACAGTAATTTTTTGTAGATGTCAAAATAAAAATTTTATTTTCACATATTCAGATACTACATTTCGATACGATCGTTTTCATATAAAATTTATAATTTTTGGACTTACGGTTTGAAAGTTATGAATTTTTGAAGTTCTAAGATCATTTCCTTCAAAAATGCACTTCATAAGCTTTCAAATAAATTAATAATAAAAAAAAATACAAAAATATATTTTATTTGGACGGTGATTCAATAGAAAACTTCAGAAATGTATTTTTGTTTTCAAAATAAAATACACTTGAGTCGGAAGGTCATCAATTGCTTCTTTAAATAACATTTTCAAGTTTTAGAACACATAATTCGTACTGTACTGTCTCAGTAATAAAAATTCGAAAAATGCAAAATTAAATTAAAAACTTTACATTTTCATAATCTAGATTTCGATACGATCGTTTTGACATATCATTTGTAATTTTTCGACGTACGGTTTAAAAGATATGAATTTATGAAGATTGAACACCTTAATCCTTCAAAAAACATTTTATTTTCTAAGCTCATTTAAATCAAATACTATACCTTAAAATATTTTCACCTTAAGAATATAATTTAAATACATTAGAGAAAACATTGGTATGTATATATATAATATATACACCACGTGCATATATATATATATATAACATACGATTTTAATTAAATCCAGGTATCATAATTTATCAAAAATCAAATATAATATTTTAAATTCAAACATAATTTCACAAATAAATTGAGTAAAATTGTGGGTCTCACACTGGTCGCTTCCACACTTTACTTTCCAAACTCAAGTTCGTTTCTTCTCTATATATCCACTTGAATTTGGGGGAGATCTTAGAATATATAGAACATTTGTATAGGGTTATTATTGTATTTTCTGTTGTTAGTATGTATAT
This sequence comes from Crotalaria pallida, assembly GCA_037953625.1. Classification (NCBI taxonomy): domain Eukaryota; kingdom Viridiplantae; phylum Streptophyta; class Magnoliopsida; order Fabales; family Fabaceae; genus Crotalaria; species Crotalaria pallida. The sequence continues at coordinate 125,098,094 of CM075653.1, read as the reverse complement.
CACTTTTCCATTGTAACTATTTTAAATTTCCATAATATATACAAAATTTATTCTTCATTTCTCTCTTCTCTTATTATATTTCTATCCGTTCAAATAGTAAGATATTCTCACCAAACCATTATAAGCTACAAAGAGTTGTTGATCTACAAATCTTTAATCCTTGGGGGTGGTTATATCAGGATAAGTAAACCTGTATCAGTTGTTTATATTGTGCTAATAGATAAGTATAGCTAAGAGTTCCTGCTGAGTCAACAGGAACGGTTGTTTTGTTACAGCCGGAGCGGGCAACAGTGGTAGCATTTCCTGGGCTTATATATATTGTTGACAATTAAAATAAAATTGTCTTGTAAAAATTTATATGTTATGGGAAAAATATAGAACACTCAAAGGACAGAATTTATCCTCACAAAAATATTTGTATTGAAAGAACAAATAATACACTCACAAAACTTTTGGTTTTTTGTTAATAGCCAATTTTAAAACACACAACACTCAAACAATATAACTCATCCGAGTCTATATTTTAGGAGCTAATGTTTTTAGCTCTTTCTCTCTGTGTTTTTCTTTTCTCCTCTGTGTTGTTATGAATGACTAAACCTCTATTTATAGAGGTATTATGCACCTACATGTTTGTAAACTTAGCAGTTAAGTTTACGTGTTCAGTGGCTGGCTACAACTTCCATGCATTCATTTTCGTTTCCTTTTCTCTATTCATCTGGTGGGTTCTTCTTCTTTCTTAATTCATAACCGTTCCAGTGGCATCCAAATCCATCTTCATTTTTCTTTCTTAATTTCTTAGTTTGTGGGCCACAGCTTTGCAACTTCTTCTTCTTTCTATGACATTCCATGTGGGCTCGACATGACCTGGTTTATTTTTTTAACATTTCCTCCCTTAAACAAAGTTGTGTCGTCCTAAGCATCTTCTTCAAGTACACCATTTAAGAAAGCAGACTTGACATCCATTTGAAAAATCTTCCTTTTATTTTAGGTTGCAAGTGAAATAATCACACGTACCGTATCCAATCTAGCAACTGGAGCAAATACTTCAAAATAATCGATCCCAGGTTTTTGTTTGTATCCTTTAACTACTAATCTTTCCTTATAGCGATCCCCTTCTCCATTTGGGTTATACTTTGTCTTGTAAACCCACTTGACTCCAATAGGCTTCTTTCCTTTTGGAAGTGTTGTTAACTCTCATGTGTCATTCTTCTCAATGGAATGAATCTCCTCATGGTTGCTTTAATCCAACAATCATTATTGGTTGCTTCTTCATATGTTACTGGATCACAGTCTGCAAATAAGGCATAGTAGGTAGCCTCTTCCTCCCTATTTTCCGGATCATCATCTCTCCCAATTACAAAATCTTGTAGGAGAGCAGGTGGATGCCGCTCCCTTTATGGATACCTTCTAGGTGGTGAATCTGGTGTTGATTCATCTAATGGTTCATCTGTTGGTAAATCTGGTGATTGATCAGCTTTATCATCAAGTTCTTCATTTATAGTTACCAGTATAGACAACAACTCATTTTCTTTTTCGGACCAGTCCCATGTTGCATCTTCATCAAAGGTAACATCTCGACTGATAATTACCTTTTAAGTCTCTAGATTGTACAGCTTGTAGGCTTTTGTATCTTCACTGTATCCTACAAAGATGCATTTTTCTGCTTTGTCATCCAGCTTCTTCCTTAGTTGATCAGGAACATGTGAATAAGCAATACAGCCAAAAACTTTCAAGTGACTGAGATCTGGCTTTTTCCCACTCCAAGCTTCTTGTGGAGTTCTATCACGGACGCTTTTGATAGGACATCTGTTCAGTATGTAGACCGCATAGGCTACAACTTCCGCCCAAAAACTCTTGGGTAATTTCTTACAATGCAACATGCTTCTCACCATATTCATGATCGTTCTATTCTTTCTTTCCGCCACTCCATTCTGTTGAGGAGTATATCTAGCAGTCATTTGATGCTTAACACCAAGTTTTCTCAAGAAATCATCACAAACAATATACTTTGTTCCTCTATCTGTTCTGAAGGTTTTCAGAGTATAACAACTTCGTCTTTCAACATACGCCATAAAATCTTTGACCGTATCACAAGCATCAGATTTATTTTTCAGAAAATAAACCCATGTTTTCCTACTGAAATCATCAACGAAAGTAATAAAATATTTATTACCTTCATTGGATGGAATTTCCACATAACATAAATCAGAGTGCACCAGCTCAAGTGGTTTTGTAGCTCTCCAGGCACGTCCTTTAGGAAAAGGATCACGATGCTTCTTAGCCACTAGACAAGCTTCACATAGTTGATCAGGAGCTTGAATAATAGGCAAACCAGTGACCCATTTCTTGTTTGCAAGAAAATTGATGTTTTCAAAGTTAAAATGTCCCAACTGCATGTGCCAAAACCAGTTATCATCAACAGTTGTAGCTTTGCAACATAGATCAACATCATACGTTACATTCATTGGAAATAAACGATTACTAGACATGTTTGTCTTTACTATCAGGCCCATCTCAGCATCATTTATGGTACAACCTTTCTTGTTAAATTTTAAATCATAACATTTTTCAGCAAGTTGGCCAACACTAAGGAGACTCTGACGTAAACCAGGTACGTAAAATACTTCCGATATATAATTCAGAGATCCATTTTTCAATCTGACGGCAATCTTTCCTTTCCCCATGACTTCAAGTTTTGAGTCATCACCAAGCTTGACTGAGGTGCGGTAACTTTCATCTAAGTCAGAAAATAATTTCTTCTTCCCACTTGGATGATTACTACATCCTGTGTCCAACAACCACCGGTTGTCATTTTTATCAGCTATTGCGTTACTTGTTGTAAGCACCATCTTCATACCATATTCACTTTCTGCAACTCGAGCATGGCTATCTGCTGGAAATAGGGATTAGAATACGCAGCGGGAAAAAAACGAAATACCCTATTTTCAGAACAGGATCCATGCGAGAGAGCATGATTCGAGATGGAAAAACGTTTACCTCTTGATGCGAAGAGGAGAACAACGCTGGTCAAATCGTCCACGAACAATCCGCGTCAATCACGAGCACAACAAGGTAGTCGTGCCTCTATTGGTATCCACACGAACATGTTCCCAATTGGAGTCACGTCTCTCTTGTCAGTGCTAGCGGAGAAGAGAGAGATTCAGTCTATCACTCACTCTCTGATATGGACGGCTAGGGTTGTCGTTCTGTGTCTCATACGTACCAAAACCCTAAGGCAGATACTATTATTTATAATAGTATTAGACCAGCGGGCTGGGCTTGGCAGCACATATCAGAATGCGTCGCACGGTCATACAGTGCATTGCACGGACGTAAAAAAAATACAACTATTGTATTTTTTTTATCAAATGTGATATCTCCAATCTATCTGTTCTTAGTGTGTGACCCTATAGGTTCCTGTAACGTTGGCAGTAAAGTTTAAAATCTCATTTTAAGTTTACGAGCAATGAGCGGTATCTACCAACACGTCATTGCTACCCAAATGACAGAAATGTCTGTGATCTGACATAACCTTAATGTGACCAATGATCATGTGTAAATTTAATCCCTTTGTCCAAATATCTTAGTTACACTCATGTCATGGAAGGTGTCACCCATGTATAGTGTAACCTATGGTTTCTTGATCTCTGAGTAGACACATCTAAACAAGTCTCGTCATCATCTCATATTGACTGTCTTGAGTATGGCCATACATTTCACCGTCTCACTCAATCAAGGGGCCCAGAGCTATAATTCCTATTAACAAGGAAGGACAAATCCCATCTACGTCGCTCACATCCCTCTACATGATTTTTCATATACCCGACTACAACCGGTATGATCACCTGGTTAAAGATGACGTTTGATTGCGTGAAAGCACATAACTCCTCATGTTGGGAACCGTAGCGACTTCAGGTCAAAGGACCATGTACACCATTGTCACTATGAGAATCGCTTATGACACTCACTTAATAACCCATGTAGCATTCTCATGGCGGGTCAATCCAGTACACAATTTTCTCAATGTGTACTTACATGATGACTTGATATCCCATATCCATGACTGGTGAGATACAATCATCAGTCTGTCACATACTAGTCTCGATGTATTATAGTTGTCCTTATTAACTGTAATACTCGACTAGGGAATCTTTAAGGATAATTGTCAATCAATAAGATCTCATTATCAAGTCATGTACTTGATATTCTTATGACATTGAACTTATTATCCTAAGGACTTTATTACATCTATTTTAATTAAACAATTAAAGCATAAATATAATAAATGAAATGCCTCAATATTATTAATAGTAATAATCCATAAACATGAAATAAGTACAAGTAAAAGAGAAAATACGATTGCCACTAGGGCACTCTCCAACACTATCTCTAATATTCAATGCTTTAGCACGACATTCTCGACTATAGTGACCATAGTTATTACAGTTATGACACTGAATATGAGATTTGCATTCCGATTGAAAATGTCTGCACTTTTGGCATTTGTGACATTGAATATTAGATTTATTTTGAAATGAGTCATTACCTCGTGTGCCTTGACTTGAGTCAGATTGAGGATTCCTCCCTCTTCCTTTGAAATTCTGACTTCTTTGATAGTTGTTTGTTGCGTTTCTTTTAAGCTTTAAAAATATGCTCGCAAGTGCACGAATTGACCGAAGTACAGTTGAACAAGAACGAGGTCGATTCCACAGAGACTTAGAGTAAAATTAAGATATTTGTTAAATAAAATTCTAATGTTGTATAAAAATTGAATGTAAAGGAGAGTATGAAAATTAAGATAAGCAAATAAACTAATTGTTTGAATGAATGATAAATGACTAAGGTTCAGAATCCATCAAGATTAATTATAACAATTACTACGTCAATTATTTTACCCAATTAATTTACTCATGAACATCTAGCGGCCAAGTTAGTATTCATGGAAAATATATCAACAAAGCTCTTAAAAGAATAATATTCGGAAGAATGATCATTTACCAAATCAATAATAATCATTAATAAATAAATAACTGTATCCCTAACATGAGATCACAATTGTTATCCAACAATTACTATTAACACTTAAATAATACAAAATGATTTCAAAGCATGAGAAAAGCATGACTAAACTCATCTAAAGTTCAATTGTATTAAATAAGTGAGTAAATAAAATTAACAACAATTAATTTATAACATAGGTAAAAATTAACTGACACGTTATTGCTAAAAATGACCAAGACTTCATCATCCCCTTAGTATAGGGAGTTTAGCAAGTTATAGAAAAGAAATATAAAATAAATATGTGTTTTGTTTATCTTCTATGGTAACTCTCCTCCATGTTCTTTTTATACATGCTGCCTCTTGTTAATTATAGTGCTTTTTCCATGCAATAGTTGTTACAACCATACAATGGTTGCTATTCTCCCGTTTGCCAACCAAAAGCATCATTGTAATATACTAAGTTGGCCATAAATAGTTTGTTGTGATCATCATTAGTTGAAGTCTGTTTTAGACATGCAAACCACGTAACCAGCTCATTTCCATATTAAATGATGAGGTTTTAATCTCTATCAAAATAGCTTTTATGTTCCTTATCTTCCGCAGCTTTCCTTCGCTTATTTTGCGCAAGTAGCTTTTATGTTCCTTTACTTATTTTCTTTTCCTTTTGTTAATTAACCTGAAAAATAAACAACTTAATTAGAAAAATTAATTAAATACATTTATGAATGTGTGTGTGTATATATATATATATATATTCATATAAAAATTACTTGTGTCTATCAAATATTCCAAAAATTATAAATTCTATGATAAATAATTAAGAATGAGCATCATATAATGCATATAAATGTAATCAAAATATGCCTAATTAAAAAGGGATATATTAAATAGTCATCAATCTTTTTCTTAATTTATGATGATAACCACGTACGTGCTTGATTAATATGTAAGATCAATATAATTTTGGATCCAATTTATTTTGTGAATAGTGATGTAAAATTACTTATAATTTATCATAAACATTTAATAAGTTGTTGATATAAGGAAATTAATTAAGATGTGATGTAAATTACTATAATTAAATATTTTAAGTTACTATAATGCTTATTTTAATACAAAATTATATGTAAAATTAGACTCTTATCACAACCCCCAATCAGCTTATTGCTAGTCTCTAGCAATATAAGCGATTTAAAACATAGGTTAGAAAAAATTTCAAATTAATTTTATCAATCATTCCACATCAAGAATATTAGTCATATACCAAGATACAATACTTGATTCTTTTATCATCAAACTCAGTTAGAAAAGTAATGCCACTAATTCCAATGATTTTTAAAGAATGTACATGTCATGAGTCAAGAACTCTGTCAGCCATTTCAAAGAACTAGCATGGTATATAATCAAAGGTCATACATTAGCAAAGATCAACATATCAATCTTATTCAAATGTAAACATGCATATGTTGGTAGATTTCCTCTCTGATTTCTCTTTATTCGCTCAAGTGTTTGTAGGGACAATATTTCACTCCAATACTTACTATGATAATGCATTATCATAAACTTGATTATACACCAAATCTCCACCATTTTAGAAATATGCATACATGAATCAAAAGGTCTTTATCAAGGTTGTAATGGGGCTTGGCTCAAGATAGGATGAAAATGATAATTTAAGTTAAGATCCAAAAACTAATAGAGCATTGAGATTTAAACTAGGTAATCAAAACATTAGATATCCAGAAGATCCTTGAACATTACTTCTCATACTCCACTGTAATCTTTATTATTCTTGATACCTTCTGTTTGAAACCTTGATTTCATCACAATTTTGTTTTGTTTTTTTTTTCCTTTTGTTTTTTTTACAACCTTTCTATAGTAGCATACTCACGTTGATTGCCACATTGATCATTTTTTTTTGGGGTTCAACAAGAACCAATTTCACTTTTGATATATTGTTTTCCACTTTTTTTTTAATACACCATTTTCATTCCATAGTAGCGTACCCACATTGATTGCCTCATATATTTCTCACAAAACCCATTAAATTCTTCTCAATGCTCTACTAATCCTTAGACGGGTAAAATATAAGGATAAAATGATCAGGTTAGGGCTCATTCATAAGGTTTAAATGAAGAAAAAGGTAAAAGCTCAAATGGGTCAACTAAAGATTAAATTATGTAAAGGTTGGCTATTTAGGCTAAGTAGGGTAACAATCCTAATTGCCTTTCTCATTTTCTTGTATACATATGCCAATCTGATCTTGACATGGTTAAAATCAAATTTAAGAATGCACAAACATATAAGTACCACATCATTCATCAAATGAACAGATTGACATGAATGTCTCAATCTATTTTAGGCTCAAAAGCTCACATGACTAGATATTTGCTTACCAAACATACATGTATTACTTTGAAGTCCAACTATCAATGCTAATTAAAGCACATACGACAAATTATTTTATCCTTGTCTCTTTTCATGCTTTAATAGTCAAGATTATGACTCATACGTTCCTTTTTTTTATTGAAACGTGGCTATATATATAGTTTGTTTTTATTTATATATAGTTTTTTTGGTAAAATGCAGATAAAAAGGAATCATATATAATATCTTGAGGATATGACTAACATTGAGATGACACCACCCCCAATCAAAATCAAACATTGTCCTCAATGTTAAAAATTCTATCTAAATTTATGAAAGAATTACAATTAAACTTCAATAATATTGATTGGGACAAATAAAGGATGATGGGTTAGGTTACATACCTGGAAGCTTGGACAAGTCAGATGAGAAAAAATGAGGATAACTACATGTTGACAATTCAGTCTATCAAAAATTATTAATTTTTTTTTGTGTGTGCTGACTCTAAACAACAAGCATAAAACACGTAACTCAACTTTGATAGACTGGATCGTCTAACAAGGTCTCATCTATTTCTGGATTCTTGAACTCGAGATATGGTTTCAAGCGTTGTCCGTTCACCTTAAAATTAATACCATCCTTGATATTTTCTAGCTCAACAGCACCATAGGGGTAGACAGTCTTCACAACAAATGGTCTAGACCACCTGAATCTCAATTTTCCTGGAAACAAATGTAAGCGAGAGTTGTACAAAAGCACTTTTCGACCGGATTGAAAGGATTTCTTATAGATGTAATTATCATGAACTTTCTTCATCCTATCCTTGTAAGACTTTGCACATTCGTAAGCATCATCACGAAGTTCTTCTAATAAGTTAAGACTTAGTTTTCGCTGCTTAGCCGCTTTACCCAACTCAAAATTAAGGTGCTTGATTGCCCAATATGCTCTATGCTCTAATTCAACGGGGAGATGACATGCTTTACCATAAACAAGTCTATATGGTGACATCCCAATAAGAGTCTTGAATGCAGTGCGATATGCCCGGCCCATAACGCATCATCAAGGCACAAGGACCAATCCTTCATGGAGGGGTTTACTGTTTTTTCTAAAATCCTCTTAATTTCTCTATTAGAGACTTCAACTTGACCGCTGGTTTGTGGATGATAAGGGGTAGCAATCTTATGAGTAATGCCATATTTTTTCATTAAATTCTCGAATGGCCTGTTACAGAAATGTTTACCTCCATCACTAATAATAGACCTTGGTGTTCCAAAACGAGAAAAAATATTTTCCTTCAAAAATTGAATTACTACTTTGTGATCATTTTTTCTACACGCCTTAGCTTCGACCCATTTAGAAACATAGTCAACACCAACCAAGATATAAAGATAACCAAAAGAGTTGGGAAAAGGACCCATAAAGTCGATGCCCCAAACATCAAAGATATCAAAAATTAAAATAGGGTTTAAAGGCATCATATTTTTCCTACCAATGCTTCCCAATTTTTGGCATCTTTCACAAGCAACACAGTAGGCATGACATTCACGAAATACAGTAGGCCAGTAAAAACCACATTGAAAAATTTTTACAGCTGTTTTTCTACCACTGAAATGCCCACCACATGCATGGTCATGACAAAAAGATATGATATTTTGTTGCTCCCATTCAGGAATGCATCTCCTGATGATCTGATCAGGACAATACTTAAACAAATATGGATCATCCCAAAAGAATTGTTTTACTTTTGACAAAAATTTTAATTTATCTTGTTTAGACCAATGGGATGGCATTTGTTCAGTAACCAAATAATTCACAATATCAGCATACCATGGAGCTTCTGAAACCTGTAATAATTGTTCATCAGGAAAAGATTCTAAAATAGGCACGAAATCATTGTCATGCTCAACTATCAATCTGGATAAATGATCGGCAACAGCATTTTCCGCACCCTTTTTATCTCTGATCTCAATATCAAATTCTTGCAACAGTAAAACCCACCTAATGAGTCTAGCCTTTGCATTGGCTTTAGAAAACAAATATTTTAATGCAGCATGATCAGAATATATCACTATTTTAGATCCAATAACATATGATCTGAATTTTTCTAAAGCAAGTAATTCTTTTTCAGTGATGGAATAGTTCAATTGGGCAGCATTCAAAGTTTTACTTGCATAACAAATCACATGTAGTAATTTATTTACCCTTTGCCCTAAACACCAATAGCAAAATCAAAAGCATCACACATGATTTCAAAAGGCAATGTCCAATCAGGCGGTTTAATAATAGGAGCGGAAGTTAATTCATGTTTCAGCCTTTCGAAAGATTGCAAGCATGCATCATCAAAAACAAATGGAATGTCCTTACCAAGAAGATTACATAATGGTCTTGCTATCTTACTGAAATCTTTGATAAATCGCCTATAGAAACCCGCATGTCCTAAAAAAGATCTAATTTCTTTCACAGAAGAGGGAGGAGGAAGATTAGATATTAAATCAACTTTAGCTTTATCGACTTGAATTCCATCTTTAGATATAACGTGTCCAAGAACAATACCCCTTTTAACCATGAAATGACATTTTTCCCAATTAAGCACAAGATTCTTTTCTTTACACCTAGCCAAAACCAAACTAAGTGATACAAACAATCCTCAAAAGTAGAACCAATGACAGAAAAATCATCCATGAACACTTCCAAAATTTTACCAACCATATCAGAGAAAATGCTAATCATGCATCTTTGGAAAGTAGCTGGTGCATTACATAACCCAAAAGGCATACGACGATATGCAAAGGTACCAAATGGACAAGTAAAGTGGTCTTACCTTGATCTTTTGGTGCAATAGGAATTTGATTGTACCCTGAATATCCATCCAAAAAACAATAATATGAATTGCCTGCAAGTCTTTCCAACATTTGGTCAATAAAAGGGAGAGGAAAATGATCCTTTTTAGTTGAAGCATTCAATTTTTTATAGTCTATACACACCCTCCACCTTGTTTGAACTCTTGTTGGAACTAATTCATCAGCATCATTTTTAATCACAGTTACTCCAGACTTCTTAATGGCAACCTGTACAGGACTTACCCAGTCACTATATGATGTGGGATAGATAATCCCAACATCTAACAACTTTAAAACCTCTTTCCTAACCACTTCCTCCATGATAGGGTTCAAACGTCTTTGGGCCTCTCGAGAGGCCTTAGCGCCCTCTTCTAAGTGTATTCTATGCATCACAACTGAAGGGCTAATACCTTTAATATCTGCCACTGACCACCCAATAGCTTCCTTATGTTTCTTTAAAACATTTAATAATTGATTCTCTTGGGAGTCATCTAAATCAGAAGCGATAATAACTGATAAAGTCTCATTCAAGTCTAAAAACACATATTTTAGAGACTCTGGCAAGGCCTTCATCTCCAACTTAGGTGGTTCAACTATAGATGGCAATGGTGGGGATGAGGACAAGGTGATTGGTTTGAACTTCGGTTGCCATTTGTTAACATTCATTAAAGAAACAGAATCTAATAACACATTTGTGTCCTGAATGATTGAATCAATATCAAATTCAACATTAAAATTGTTCAAACATGCCAACAGATTGGCATCAGAAGTGGAATGCATAAATGATTCATGTGATAGACAATCAATTAGATCCAATTCCCGCTCTTCATTATCACTTTCATCAATCATTTGTTTACTGATATGAAAAACATTTAGCTCAACAGTCATGTTCCCAAATGATAATTTCATCACACCATTCCTACAATTAATCAATGCATTTGATGTAGCTAGGAATGGGCGACCTAAAATTATATGAATAGGGGGACAAGGATCACAAATAGGTTCAGTATCAAGAACAACAAAATCTACAGGAAAGTAGAAATTCTCAATTTTTACCAAGACATCCTGAACAACACCCCTAGGGAACTTAATGGATCTATCAGCTAATTGGAGAGTCATCCTAGCTAGTTGGTTTCAAGTCACCTAAACCTAATTTCAAGTAAACAGAATAAGGCAATAAATTAACACTTGCACCTAAATCTAGCAAAGCTTTCTCAATATAATGATCACCAATTTTGCATGCAACGGTAGGTGATCCAGGGTCTTTATACTTAACAGGATATTTATTGAGAATTATTGAACTTACGTGTTCAGTCAAAAATGCTTTTTTCGGAACATTAGACTTCCTCTTTTGGGTGACCAAGTCTTTTAAAAATTTAGCATATGCAGGTACTTGTTTAATAGCATCAAGAAAAGGCATGTTAATCTGCACTTGCTTAAAAATTTCTAAAATATCACCTGATTACATGGCAGCCTTAGGATTGATTAGTCTGTGAGGATAAGGAGCCTTAGGCAAATATTGCCTAATTTCAGGTTCTATAGCTTTAGGAGTAGTTATATCAACTTCTGGGGTCACTTTAACTTCATTTGAATCACTCTTCTCCTTAGATTTATCATCTTTTTCCTTTTTGTTACCTCTTGAAGGATCTACAACATGATTGTCTATTTGTTTTCCTGACCTGAGGGTGGTGATGAAGGTTCAAGTGAGTTTTGATGAAGACAATGGCTTTTGAACAAACACTACTCAACAACAAAGAAGATGATATTCTACCATTATTAGAATTAGATTTACATATTCATATATTGTACTATTCTAGTTATGCTTTTCACTGTTTGTGTGTGGATATTATTTCACTGTTCTTTCAGCTTTGGCTATTGTGGATATTATTATCGTTATGTTTTTTTTTAATAATGCCAAAGGGGGAGAAAGGTTGGTTATGTTTGTTTTGTAGGTGTTTGTTATAGTTTGGTTATTTTTCCTAAGTGTGCAAATATTTAGGGGGAGTAGACAAAACTAAGGACTTGAAAGTGCAATAGGTTGTCATCATCAAAAAGGGGGGATTGAAGGTTCAAGTGAGTTTTGATGAAGACAATGGCTTTTGAACAAACACTACTCAACAACAAAGAAGATGATGTTCTACCATTATTAGAATTAGATTTACATATTCATATATTGTATCTTAAAGTTTTTATTTACTTTATATATGAGTGTGGGTGGTAGATTAGATTTTGCTTAAATCTCAATTTAAATCGATTAGTTATATATGATTTGATTGAGATTAATATTTGATAGAGAAATGGCTCTTTAGTTTTTTAAAGCAATTAAAGGTGTAAATGTGAAGAAAATAGAAAAGTATTTTTTAACCATTTTTACAGTGGTTAATCGATTAAGCGCTTTGGGCTAATCGATTAACACGTGTTAAATTGTAAAAGAACTTTCAGTACACAGTGGTTAATCGATTAAGGTTTATGCTAATCGATTAATGACTGTTATAACAGAAAGTATTTTTAGTTTAAAAGCTTTCCTTTTTCATTACATCAAAATCAATATGTCATAATTTTTCAAGAGCAATTTTTACACACTTTCAAAAACATCATTGAGCCAACTACTTGTTCTTAGTTTTTACAAATATCTATCAAAGCAAAATCATTTTCTTTTAAATCTCAATTGCAATATCATATGTCTCTATTATTGATGTAAATTGAGATTTATTAGTCTATGCTTATTTTGTGAGTTGAATCATTAGCAACAAGAGGTTGTATTGAAGAATTCAACATAAGAAGAACTTTCAAATTGAAGATTGAAAGAAGGATGTGTGTGTCACATCTAGCTTGAACGTTTCAAGGCAAAAGCAAGAAGGTTGAAGACGTTCTTCAACAAAGTGGAGCTTAGAATCTTCAAAGAGTTGATTGGGGTAGTTTTCAAGAATTTGATACATTCTTGAAGTGGGTTAGGATTGAGTGAGGATTAGCTCATATCTAACTTGTATTAACTCTTGTGATTTTTCTATAGTGAAGCAAATGTCCCAAATCGGAACGGGAGGACTGGATGTAGCTCACGGCGGTTGTGAGTGAACCAGGATAAAATCACGCGTGTTCTTTTTCTTGCTTTCATTATTTCTAATCTTGTGATTAATTGAATTAAAATCAAATCTAGGTTAGATTTGGGGTTTTTAATTTCAAGCATTAAATTCTTCTGAATTGAATGTTTGTTATTGAATTATATTTAGTCTAGAATCTGTGATTAAGCTTCTGCATTCGTTGTGAACTTTGGTTGTGATTGAAATCGTATTTTCTGAAAGAAAGCAGTGATTAATCGATTAGGCAAGCTTTTAATCGATTAACCACGTATCACCTGTCAGACATTAATCGATTAAGCTGTTCATTAATCGATTAAGACTTGTTAAATTTGATAAAATTGATATTTTTTCTGAACCAGTTTCAATTAGATTCGAGAATTTGATATTATCGCTTACAACTTCTATTCACCCCCCTCTAGAAGGTTGTTTAGCCGCTTGTTGGTTTCCAACAGGTGATGGATTGGACTTGCTCATGCTCCCCACTAGAGCTTAATGTTCCTTGAACTGCATATTGCCCCTTGGGATTTGGTATTGGTTGACTTGGAAATGTGCCTCTTTCTCTTTCAGCCATCTGAGTAGCCAACTGACCAACTTGAGTCTCTAACTTAGCAATGGAATTAGAGTGCACCTGGGTAACATTTCTTATTTCATGCAAAATTGCTTGATTGGAGTTTCTCATCTCTTGCATGAATTGACTAAGAGTATCCTCCAATGTTGTTCGTTGCTGGGATTGAGTGTGGCGTTCCATAATTTGACCACTTGAGCCACCTGCAAAATTATTTGGCTTCCAAGAAAAATTAGGGTGATTTCGAGCATTAGGATTATAACTATTTGAATATGTATTACCAAAAGATCTCCCTATTGCATTTCCCTCTTCAAGAGGATTATCACTAATAGGTGGATAAGAAGGACACAGAGAACTGCCATGCATAATACTTCCACAAAACTCATATTTTTCCTGTTTGGCATGACTAGTCTGGCCAACACCTTTATTTAGTGACAAAGACTTGACTTCTCTTGTGAGAAAATCTAGTCTAGCTTTGATGTCAATCTCGTCACTAACCTCAAATAAATATCCTCTTTTTGGTTGGTTTGATCTATCCTTACGATTAGTAAAATCCCATTGTTGAGAATTCTCAATTCTCAGATAAATCCTCAAAAAATTGGTAAGCCTCTGTTGAGTTCATATTCAAAAATCTACCATTTTTCATAGTTTCAACAAAGACCTTATTTGAATGTGTTATACCATTGTAAAAATATTGTACAAGACGCCATTTTTCAAAACCATGGTGAGGGCACCTTGCAAGCAAATCTTTAAATCTTTCCCACTTTCATAAAATTTTTCATCATCCGTTTGGCAAAAATCTGAAATTTCCCTTCTCAAAGAGTTTGTTTTGGACATGGGGAAAAATTTAGATAAAAATTGTTGGCATAGTGTTTCCCATTTTTTAATAGAATCAGAAGGTAAAGAGTTCAGCCAAACTTTTGCTTTATCCTTCAATGAGAAAGGAAAAAGAAGCAAATGTATAGATTCTGCAGTAAGCTTTTCGAACTTGAATGTTCTATACATTTCCAAAAAATCTTTGACATGCAAGTATGGGTCTTCCCTATCTAAACCATGAAAAATTGGAAGATTATTTAAAATATGATGCTTAATTTCAAAATGAGCAGCAGTTGTTTCAGGTAAAACAATGCATGAGGGAGGATTAACAGATATTGGACAGAATAACTCCCTGAGAGGTTTTTGTCCATCATCATGCATAACCATCTCCATTTTCTCTTTTGGTTCTGTAACAACTTTCACTAATCTGTTCGTATGATCGCGAGTCCAACTTATCATGCACTGATAACACAATAATACATAAAGAAATAAAACTAAATCGTTAATTATGAGGTTCAGACAAGAGCTGGATACTGGGTAAAACTAAAATAATGTGGGGCAACGTCAAAATAAAGCACACTAAAGCACGTACATGAATTTATATTATTAAAGTATAGCAAGGTCCACGTGCATGAGATACTTTTATGACAGCCAGTAATTTCTATAAAAAAAATATATAAAAATCTAATTTAACAAAGATCTAATTTTAACAAACTAAGTCCCCGGCAACGGCGCCAAAAACTTGTTGCGCTCGCAAGTGCACGAATCGTACCGAAATACAGTTGAGCAAGAACGAGGTCGATCCCACAAAGACTTAGAGTAAAATTAAGATATTTGTTAAATAAAATTCTAATGTTGTATAAAAATTGAATGTAAAGGAGAGTATGAAAATTAAGATAAGCAAATAAACTTGTTTGAATGAATGATAAATGACTAAGGTTTAGAATCCATCAAGATTAATTATAACAATAACTACGTCAATTATTTTACCCAGTTAATTTACTCATGAACATCTAGCAGCTAAGTTAGTATTCATGGAAAATATATCAATAAAGCTCTTAAAAGAATAATATTCGGAAGAATGATCATTTACCAAATCAATAATAATCATTAAATAAATAATTGTATCCCTAACATGAGATCAGAAATTAACACTTAGATAATACAAAATGATTTCAAAGCATGAGAAAAGCATGACTAAACTCATCTAAAGTTCAATTGTATTAAATAAGTGAGTAAATAAAATTAACAACAATTAATTTATAATATAGGTAAAAATTAACTGACACGTTATTGCTAAAAATTACCAAGACTTCATCATCCCCTTAGTATAGGGAGTTTAGCAACTCATAGAAAAGAAATATAAAATAAATATGTGTTTTGTTTCTCTTCTATGATAACTCTCCTCCATGTTCTTCTCTACATGTTCTTTTTATACATGCTGCCTCTTGTTAATTATAGTGCTTTTCAATGCAATAGTTGTTACAACCATACAATGGTTGCTATTCTCCCGTTTGCCAACCAAAAGCATCATTGTAATATACTAAGTTGGCCATAAATAGTTTGTTGTGATCATCATTAGTTGATGTCTGTTTTAGACATGCAAACCACGTAACCAGCTCATTTCCATATTAATTGATGAGGTTTTAATCTCTATCAAAATAGCTTTTATGTTCCTTATCTTCCGCAGCTTTCCTTC
The DNA here is from genome assembly GCA_037953625.1 of Crotalaria pallida. NCBI lineage: Eukaryota > Viridiplantae > Streptophyta > Magnoliopsida > Fabales > Fabaceae > Crotalaria > Crotalaria pallida. The sequence continues at coordinate 125,081,726 of CM075653.1, read as the reverse complement.
GCTTATTTTGCGCAAGTAGCTTTTATGTTCCTTTACTTATTTTCTTTTCCTTTTGTTAATTAACCTGAAAAATAAACAACTTAATTAGAAAAATTAATTAAATACATTTATGAATGTGTGTGTGTATATATATATATATATTCGTATAAAAATTACTTGTGTCCATCAAATATTCCAAAAATTATAAATTCTATGATAAATAATTAAGAATGAGCATCGAAATATGCCTAATTAAAAAGGGATATATTAAATAGTCATCAATCTTTTTCTTAATTTATGATGATAACCACGTACGTGCTTGATTAATATGTAAGATCAATATAATTTTGGATCCAATTTATTTTGTGAATAGTGATGTAAAATTACTTATAATTTATCATAAACATTTAATAAGTTGTTGATATAAGGAAATTAATTAAGATGTGATGTAAATTACTATAATTAAATATTTTAAGTTACTATAATGCTTATTTTAATATAAAATTATATGTAAAATTAGACTCTTATCATTGTTCATCCTTCTTTGCACATGTCCCTCACTTCTAACATTTGTTTAAGCTTTTAATGCTTGCTCAATTGTGCCACTTGACTTCTCGTTCATTCGCATCTCACGTTACTCTAAAAGATGCTTGCAAATCATTTAGAGTCATTGTACTGAGATCCTTTGCTTCTTCGATGACTGCTACCACGTAATCAAAATGAGTTGAAAGTGTGCGCATAATTTTTTCCATGACTTCTATCTCTTTTATATCATCACCATTGATTTTCATTTCGTTGATAAGTTTGTCCATTCGTGAAAAATATTCGCGAATGCTTTCATCTCTTCTCTGCTCCATCAGCTTGAACTGGCGTTTTAAGCCTTGTAACCTCGTCCGTTTGACTGGGTCAGCACCTTCATATGTTTTGAGCAAAATTTCCCAAGCCTCTTTTGCTGTTTTAGCATGGAAAATTTTCTCAAGAACTGACGGCTTCACAAATTGACAGATAAAAAATAAAGCTTTTTCATCAAGTAGACGATTTTTTTCTACTTGTTGCATATCACCTTTATTTTCATCAGTTGGTTCATCAAAACCATTTTTGATGATTTCTCCATAGCCGCTGGTTGTTAAACACAACTCCATCAAGCGTTTCCACATGGCAAAATTTGATTTGCCATCAAACTTGAAAACACTTGTTTGTACTTGTTGAACTTGACTTGTGCTTGAACTTGTTGCCATTTTTATACAACTATCTTTGATACCAGATGTTGGCAATTAAAATAAAATTGCCTCGTAAAAATTTATATGTTATGGGAAAAATATAGAGCACTCAAAGGACAAAATTTATCCTCACAAAAATATTTGTATTGAAAGAACAAATAATAAACTCACAAAACTTTTGGCGTTTTGTTAATAGCCAATTTTACAAGCACACAACACTCAAATAATAGAACTCGTTGGAGTCTATATTTTAGGATCTAATGTTTTTATCTCTTGCTCATTGTGGTTTTCTTTTCTCCTCTGTGTTGTTATGAATGACTAAACTTCTATTTATAGAGTATTATGCACCTACATGTTTGTAAACTTAGCATTTAAGTTTACGTGTTCAGTGGCTGGTTACAGCTTGCATGCATTCATTTTCGTTTCCTTTTCTCTATTCATCTGGTGGTTTCTTCTTCTTTCTTAATTCATATACATTCCAGTGGCAGATTCATCTTCATTTTTCTTTCTTAATTTCTAAGTTTGTGGGCTACAGCTTTGCAACTTCTTCTTTCTATGACATTCCATGTGGGCTCGACATGAACCACTTGGTTTATTTTTCTAACGTATATAAGTAAAGGTGATTCCTTTCCAACCCTTAATTTATGAAGGTTTGATACTCTCTCATTGTTGTTCCAATTAAAAAGTGACAAGTAGTATATTTTGTCAAATCAATTATCAAATCAGATAGATTCATAATTTTTATAAAGTTTGCAATCAAGTCTTAGGAGTTAGGATCCAATTTGCAAAATAATCCAAAAATCAACTGCTCCAATTCTCCACTGTTCACAATACCCTCTGTTATCTGTTCTCCCTCCACCTCTGTCATAAGCAATCAACATAGTATAAGCAACTAAACCAAAAAGAATGCAACTGAATGTAGTTTGTGAGGATCAACAAGTGCTCAATTTTAGCAAGTAGGCTAAGTATGCAACTTCCATTTAAATACAGGAATTCATGAGGTCAAGAATGTGATCAATAAATGGCCCATGACCAAGACAAGCTGGGTTGAAACTTACACCAATGAACAAGCATAAAATTAACTGAACAACAAAAGAAAAGAACAAATAGTTATTACTTCAAATGCATTCATACCATGGTGTTAATAATTTTTTGGCAGCTAAATCATTAAGGTGATCATTTTAAAAATCAGAGGCAGAGGGAGAACAGAAGGTATCGTGAACAGTGGAGAAATGGGGGCAATTGATTTTTTTGGATAGTTTTGCAAATTGGATCCTAAGGACTTGATTGCAAACTTTATAAAAATTATGCATCCATTTAGCAATTGATATGGCAAAATATACCATTTGTCACTTTAATTGAAACAACTATGAGAGGGTACCAAACCCTTACTAAATTAAGGGGTTGGGAAGTAATTACCATAAATAAGTCTAGGCTTCTCTATGACTGGCTGAGTTTTCATTAATAGAATTTCAGTGTCTATCTTTACACTTTCTCCGGATACATTTCTCACTTTTTCCTAGTAGAGATCACCTAAACGAAAGTAAGAAACTCACCTTTCTTTCTAAATAAAACATTTTTGTAAGTTCCATGATGAATGTTTTAATAATGACAAAAGGTTACAAAGTGTTTTGAACAAGCTATCATGTGATGATCAAGTTCAAGTTCAACAAGCAACAACAAACATCAAGTGAAGAAGAGAGAACAAGCTCATGAAGACTTAAGTTTGAGTGTAATTGTTTTTGTTTTATCTTTTGCCTCTCAAGCTTCATAGGTTTTCATTTGGGTAGTTTGTTTAGAGGGTAGTGAATCTCATTCATAAGTCATGATTAAATCATAATTTGAGTTTTCACTTAACCTAGAATCAATAGGTGGCTTAAAAGTTTGAAAGGAAAGGTTGGTTTTTGAGAAAACAAGTTTCTAAAATGTGCAGTGTGGATTTAATCGAGTATGATGCAATTATACTCGCATGATACTCGAGTATGCTGCAATTTACTCGAGTAAACACTGCTGAACTGATTTTTAAAATATGATTTTCACTTCTCAAAATCAGTTTTCAAGTGCCACAACTTTTGGGTATTCTATATAAACCTATTCCTAACCTTTGTGATTGATATACATCATTTTACATAATCAATTTTACAAGAATCAAGTCACTCTATTCTCTCTCAATTTCAAAGATCAAAGCTTTCATTTTTTTCATATTCTTTGATCAAGAACCTTTGAATCTCTTATTGTGAATTGTCATAGCTATTGATTGAGATTCATTAGGATTGTTATGTGTATTCATTGAGTTGTAATCTTTGCAATAAGGCAAGCCACTACAACAAACAAGAAGCCTTGGTGTGTCGATTATCATCAAGCAAAGTTCATTGAAGAAGAAGAAGTCTTGGTTGTGAATCAAGCAAGGAGAAGCCTTGGTGTGTGGATTATCATCAAGCAATTGAAGACTTGTTGTGTCGATTATCAACAAGGGGTAGAGGTTAGATTAGAGAGAAGATCAATAGGATTACAAGGCAAGGGTGTCGGTTATCTCTTGTAGGCTAGCAAGAAGGAAGTCTTGTGAGGCATTCACTTGTAATTTGAGAACTCTAATTCCTCATAGTGAAGAATCTCTCTTGGTTGAAGAGGGGACTGGATGTAGCTTTCAAGCGGATGAAAGTGAATCAGGATAAATCGCTGTGTCGTATCTCTAAACCCTTACTCTTTATATTCAAGTCATTTGATTGCGTTCTTGGTTGAAAACCTAGAAAGATTGATTTTCATAATTGATTGAATTGAATCGTTATTTGTTCAAATTGATAAAGGGAAAATCATTTTCATAACTAGGTTAATCAATAAGAACATAGGTGTTAATCATTCTCGCTAAATCTCTGATCTTTCGTGTGAATTGATTGATTTTCGTATGCAAATGAAAACTTGATTTTTCTGGTTTCTGTCAGATATACTCGAGTAAACGAGTCTTTAATCGAGTACTACTCGAGTACTCTGAAATCTACTCGAGTAAACCTGAGAGTTTTTGGAAAAATATTTTGTTTTGATTATTTCGATTTGTTTTGTTCGAAAATCTTTCAAGGTAGCTTAGACACCTATTCAACCCTCCCCTTCTAGGTGTATTCCTAGGATTCCTTTGTCTCTTCAACCACCAATTGCGGTTTCCTCAATTTTCCATACATACATAATAATTGAAACACCATAAACATGCTTAAAAAAATTCAATCATCTACAAATAAATTGTGTTGAACCTATTGATACAAGTTCCCTTAATTTTACAAGTGCATATATAAACCATTCAAGCAATACGGAATAGTGAAAAACAACTGTTCTTTGCCTTGCTGTTTTAGAGAAGCAAAAAAAAAAAAAAAAAAACAGCACTAAATAATGTGTTGCATGATCTTGTTGTACAGACACATCGTAGGCACTAGAAAGCAAGAACGGTCACAAACTTGGTGACAAAAATGACTTCATAATACAAGTTCCTTCTTTTTGGGTTCAAGAACAGGAGGATCAACATCAATTCCCATATTTGCTGCAGTGCCAGCTATAATTCTCATAGCTGATTCGATAGTTGAGCAATTCAAGTCTGGCAGCTTTTCAGCAGCAATTGTACGCAATTGGTCGATTGTAATCTTTCCTACTTTTTCCTGCTTGGGGTCTTTTGAACCCTTTTCCACCCCTACACAGAAAATCAATATCAAAATAATTAGACAATGAAATCAAATAACCTTTTAACATATCTGTTATATTTTGTTGTTTGACTTATTTCATTAAGTATTAGCTATTCATTAAGTATTAGCTATAGACTATTCTTTCAAGTATCAAGAATTGAATTTTAGTTAAACATGAAAAAAATGGAACATTTTCCGCTGCTACAATCATTGACATCCCATCTATAGGATGCGCTTGATTTGCTAAAATATGAGAGATGGTATAGCACAAAACATTTTCTCCATTGGTTTATTATTAAATCAGCTTCAATGCATAAAAGTCATTTTTTGTCCCCTGCGAAACAAGAGGTCAAAACTTTGTCCAGAGTGAACTTCAATTGTTTGATGCCTTCCCTTTCATTAAACACACTCTAGAGTCAATCGTGTGGGATACTGTATAATTACACGCATAGGAGACCACAAGCAGTGACTCAGTTTGCAAATTATATTCCATATGAACGAATATTACCTGCAATGCAGGGATTCTAAACAAATTGAGAATATCATACTGCGAGAGCCTAGTCAACCAACTAGTCGGGATACTTTCATGGTTTTAACCTCAACAAGTCAAAATCCAATGGCTCATTTGGGATAGTTTCAACTTTCATGCATTATTTCTCCAGATCTGAGCAGTATCATTGCCCATTATAGTCCTTTATCTAAATAAATTCATGATAAAATTATGGTCTGAAAAACAGAACAGCCATTGCCATTGAGATTTTCTCTAGATTCTTATAGGGTAGACTTGCACAAACAAGCATACCCATTTTATATACAACCCTTATATTCTTGCAATTTTTTCTCTTATACTGTCATTTACACCTCATTTTTCTTTCTATCTCTTTTTACCTGTCATATCACACCACCAATCCCTTCTCTCTCTTCCCATCTCTCTCCTCCCTACACCTCCTACACCTCAAAATGAGGTGGAGGAGCATCATTTTTCTTTTACATATTCTAACTATTCAAAAACACAACGCCAGAGCAGGTACAAATGTCAGAACTGAAACACAACCTAGACAAAACATTACATCTGTTACACAGCCTTAGTTGGTATGGGCGGGGATTCCTGTTGAGATGGGAGTCTCAACCTTAAAGCCAATCTATTACAGTCTCAGGTGTTACTCCCATTGTAATCAGCTCTAATCAGCTTGTGCAGACGAGTCGCGATACCTAGCTCCCCCAGGTTGAGTCCTCCCCTTTTTTTTTTTTTTTTTATAAGAAGTCCTCCTTCTACCTAATTCCAATTGGAATTAACATTAACCTCTGAAGCATAGGTACTTTAAAACTGGTGACGTGCATGAACCAACTACTGAGTGCCAGTAAACACTGGGTACTCATGGGTAAGTGATTCCGTATTAGATGCAAATTTAATTTTCCTTTTATCTTCCCAGCCACACCATAATACTAAATGTGAGTTACATAATCAGTTTATCATCCTCAAATTTCAACTGGTTCGGGCCTTCGGGGCCTCAATCTCTCATCACGAGACACTCGCATATACCTAACTACCTCAGGTACCGCCCTTTGTCTACCTCAGTTCGATTGGCATTAGCAAGTCACAAATGACTAAAACAAATTATGCTACTAATAATCCATGGGGATAAAATAACAACAAGCAGCTTGGAGGCAATGAATTGTAGAGAAAGAACATACCGGCCGCCTTAAGTAATAGAACCGAAGCAGGTGGGGTCTTTAATATGAAAGTAAAGCTCTTATCCTGCACAAGCAAACCATGTTCAAAAAAATAAACTTTAAAAAGGCGAAGCGAAAAACGAAAAATTCAGTGGAAATTAAGAGCAGCAAAGAAGAATAACAAACATCATAGACAGTGATTTCAACAGGAATAACATAACCGGGCTTGTCAGCGGTCCTGGCATTGTAATCTTTGCAAAAAGCCATAATATTAACACCCTTTGAACCAAGAGCAGGACCCACTGGAGGAGCTGGTGTAGCCTTCCCAGCTTCAAGTGCCAGCTTTATAATTCCAACCACTGCAACAAAATGCGAGTGAATAATATCAAAACTACATCTGCATTATCCTAAACCATAGTTGACAACGGGATCAAAACGTAAACGAAACCAAAAAGCAAGGACCAAAACAAAAAAATGTAAAGACTAATTTCAAAGAAGTTAATATTTACAAGGACCAATTTGATAATTAATCCTAAGTTTAGAAGCCGGGCTACTAATACTTCATATCACAAAGTTCTACCAACTGAGCTGACTCTTGGGGACAAAGAAAAACATAGATTGAAAATGAGGCATGTGTTCTTACCTTTCTTGGCCTTCCCACCGGGCTTAGGGGGAGCCATTGCAACGACATTGAATCTCTTTGGCCTTGGGGTTGGTGGGGTGGAGGGAGTGAGAGTTGGGAGAGGGTTTTTGGGTTTAAGGAAAGGGAGGGAAACGTTGGTTGGGTTTAATGAGAATTTGATGGATGTAGAAAACATAGAAGAAGAAGATGAGCATAGTGAGGGAGAGGTGAAGAGAGTTGACGCCATTGAATCTTTGTTTGGAAGAAGGAAGTTCTCGCAATTGAGCTCTCTCTGCACAAGAAGAATAAGTTTGGATAAAACGCCGTATCCTATCTTCTAGCTTCACTCGGTCTCGTTGCCTGTAAAATGTATGGTAAATCTTAATTATTTTTTAATGGAGGATTGTAAATTTTAATTTTGGACAACATATAGGATGACAAATACCAACGAGCTGTTGGTGCAGTGGTGCCAGGGGCTGCACTTGGTAGGGCGAACCACGGTTCGATCCCCCGCAACAACGTTGGGAGAGGAATAAAACTTTAACCCCGGGATCCCCCTCGAACTGGATTAGTCGGCCCAGTGGGCCGGATACTAGGGTGCAAACCAAAAAAATATAGGATGACAATTGGACCCATACCCGTACGTACCCGAGGGAAATACCCGCAACGGGTCCTGGTCCAGGTCCGAAAAAGAGATCCGTGGGTTCAAAAAATGAATCCGTTTGAGTACCCGCTTTGAATGAGTTTGGGTCCGAATCTGAGATATACAGACTCGTGGGTATCCGGACCCGTCCATATTTACGTATATGCATTATATATATATATATATATATATATATATATATAATTTTAGTATGTTTGTGTTTAACGAGATAATTTCTTTGATGTCTGCGAGTGTTTAATGGTGGTAAAGATTAATATTAAGTAGAGTATGCAACGATGTATAAAGGATCCCTCGGTCTATAAAAAAACATAGAAATTAATTTAAAAAATAATTTTTTCTTTAAAAAAATTGCTAATGGGTACCCGCGAAACCCGTCTGGGCATCTGAAAACCCGCCTACCCATTATGCAGCGGGTACCCGCGCGAGTCCAGATGAATCCGGATCCAGTAATTTATGAACGGGTCCGGGTACCCATTACCCAGAGCCATTGCCATCCCTAAGAACATATCATGGATGCATATTGGTTTTTCTTTCTTTGATTTTCGTGGTCAAGACATAATGCACTTTTTTAAGGTATAAAGATATTTTGCATATCTAATAAAGGAAAATGCTTTTGATTAGATTCATTAGAGCATCCATATTAGTGAACTAATCTTGTGTTCTCAAGTAGGTCCCACTTAATATTTTATTATTTGAATAATTGGTTAGATTGGTCCTTGATTTTTTAGGCGTTGGTCAAGTTAGTCCCCGACTTTATCGAAATAACAATTTAGTCCCTGAGATAACATTTTAATTTACATACGTCTTTGTTTTTATCCCATTTTAAAGCAAATTCATCTCTACGATAGTGATGACAGAGACTAACTTGATCGATGTTCTCCTATCTCAAGGACTAAATTGCTATTTCGATAAAGTCAGAGACTAACTTGACTGACGCCTACTAAGTCAGGGACCAATATGACCAATTACTCTTTTATTATTTTTTACACATTCTCATAAGTTAAGAACCATAGTTACATATTTTTTCACTTATCCCTAAACTCAACTTTCATTCTTAAATGAGTTCCACAGACCTATCTTACATTATCATATTTTATAATATATATTTTAGGTTTATTTAAGTTTTTAGTCTCTGAACTTAGGTGCTCTTTTGGAATTGGTCCTTAAAATTTTTTTTTCCGATACTTTGAGTCCCTAAACTTTGATCAAATTTTGGAAATGATCCTTTTATCACTTAAGTGGTGATATGACCGAGGATATGTCATGTCACCTTCGCCACATCAATAGGTAACGTGTCAGATGATGCCACGTGGATTTTTTAAATTAAAAAAAAATCAAATTTATTAAAAATAATAAAAAATTATTTTTTTAAAGAAAACCGAATCTTTTAATAAATTTTAAAAGAAATTATCTTTTTTAATTAAAAAAAACATGTAATGTCCCGTGGCTCTACATAATACGTCTATCATCGATATTGTGAAAGTGACGTGACATGTCGTCGGCTATATCATCACTTAAGTGAAGAAAGGACCATTTCCAAAAATTAAACAAAGTTCAGGGACCCAAAACATCGAAAAAAAAGTTTAAGGACCAATTCCAAAAGAGCACCTAAGTTCAGGGACTAAAATATTAAATAAGCCTATATTTTATCAAATATATCAACCTACCATACCACAATCAGCTTCTCTCTCATTTGTTCTGAAATCCTGTACAACTAAGGCCCACCTTTGACAATATGAACAGGTTCAGTAAGAGGCACCCATTCTTTCCCATTCTTCTGCATGAATGCTTCCACCAGTGAACGGTGGCATATCAGTTCATTCTTATCCGCAAACAGGGTGAAGAACCCGCATTGTGGTTGCTCTTAATGTTTTCAGTGTAACATCCCAATTTTCGTCTTCTGAATATATTAAATAAATTAATTATGATAGTTATTTCATAATTAATTTAAGTTGATTCAAAAACTTTCTTTTTGTACATTACGTACTTTAAGATATATAAGAATATGTGATATATCTTTATATATTTAAATTGGTACAAAAACATTAGTTTTGTAATTCAGTCATTGGAGTAAGACCTAATTGCAATATTGAAAAGGTTTTTGGAAGGAAGTTAATTAAAATATAAATTTTTGGAAATTTTCATCGTGGTAATCGATTACCACGAGTTGATAATCGATTACCAAAGTGCAGACCAGTCGTAGTTGAGTGTGTTTGATGAGTCACCACCGAGTTGCTACCAATTTGACACGAGTCAACCCAGAGACAGGTCCATTAACGCGTGTCGATCTGCATGGGAATCCAATTCTGCTATAAATAGCTTTGTTGATGGAGAGCTTGATTCATTTTGCCAAGTTTATGAGAAATTTCAAGATTAGGGTTCTTGAATTCGTTTCTCAAATTCGTCTTCGTCTTTGAGAGTTAGGCTGAGAGTTATACACGACTGGAAAGCTTACGTCTCAAGCTTTCCAAATATACCAAAATTCTGAGTTGAGGGTGTGTGTGCTGGAAGAATCAAGCTTGTAAAGTTCGGACTCAAATTCTGCAGAGTCTGAAACTTAGTTTTTGGAACTTACTTTGAAGCTCGATTTTGGTAAGAACATAAATCCTTTCAATCTCAAACTTGTTTCTTTAGCTTGTCTTTGTTGCAGAGAATTTAGAGAAACTAATTTCCCCAATTTTCATGGTTGTTTCATGTGTCAACCAATTCGGTTTTGGTACCCTGTTCAACTCTGTCTGGATGTTGGGTTTTAGTGGGACTCGGAGTTGAAGCCTCTTTCTCTGCAATTTATTGGATCAAGCACGATCTAGAGGTAAATGAAAAGCTTTACATTCACTAGAATAAGAGTGATTTAGTGGTTTTGTATAGGGAGTCACCATGAGACTCATAAGGGCCTAAGGTTGAAATAGATTTTTGGTTTGGAGACCAATTTTAGCTCTCTCTGTGTTGTGAGCAACTTATATTATGTACATGCAAAGTGTTTGATGCCTAAAATCATGGTTTTGTTGCATGTATCGTGATTTCATACCTTGAGTTGCTAAATGATGAGATTTATGCATAATTCGTGGAATTGTTGAAATCTGAGAATTTTGGTATGAGTTCAGTGTTTGAACAAGTCTATTATGTGCCATATGACCTCTGTAAATGAAGGTTTGAAGTTAGAGTTGAATGGAAATGAAAATGGTGTGTTAAAACTCAGTTTTTGTGCAGTTGCTGTCTTGAGTAATCAATTACCACGATAGGGTAATCGATTATCCTGATGTATCTGTTTCAGGTTTTGAAAAATACACATGGTAATCGATTACCAGTTCAGGGTAATCGATTATCAGTGTTAAGGTTTCAGCAAAACACCATTTTTAATTTCCAACAATCCTTAGCTCACAATTAAGTGTGAACTTTTGAGGTGCATACTAAGTGTGGATGCCTCGAATTGTGGTTTACCTGTATGAAAAGAAATTTGGTACTTTGAGTTGTTAAAATATGTGTTTTATGCATAATTTGTGAGAATGTTGGATTCTCTGAGATTTGATTTGATTTCAGTGTTGGAACATATTTGTTTTATGCCATTTGATCTCTATGAATAGTGGTTTTGAGTTAAGATTGATTAGAATTGGAAATGGTATGTTAAAACTTAAGTTTTTTGTATTCTGCTGATATGGGTAATCGATTACCACGAGAGAGTAATCTATTACTTCTTTGTATCTGTTTCAAGTTTTGAAAAATACACATGGTAATTGATTACCAGTTCAGGGTAATCGATTATCAGTGTTAAAAATTCATAAAAAAAATACCATTTCTAATTTCTAATAATGTTTAACTTATAATTAAGTATTGGTTTTGATGAGATCACACTGAAATCATACCTGAAATAATATGGGATTATTATTTCTAAATGTTATGCATACAAAGCTTGTATTTATAATAAGTTGAAATATTATAAAATAACTTAATGAACAACTCGATTGAGACATTAATGCATTCATGCATGGTGTTGGTAGATTTTATCGTTTATCATGTTCAAGGAACATGAGGAAGGCCTCTGGGAGTGCCAAATGTTACTGCTAGCTCGATGACACATCAAGGTGGACGATGTGGGTAGTATGTGATATACTGTTGAATTGATGTTTCAACGGTGTGATGCACACAAGTGATAAGGTTTACGTTTTGGCGACGTGACGTTCATCATACATGGTGACATTGTTTATCACCTCTGTTATGTATTACTAGTGATAAGGTTTACGTTTTGGCGACGTGATGTTCACCAGATGTGGTGACGTTGTTTATCACTCCCGTTGTGTATTGTAAAGTGATAGGTTTACGTTTTGGAGACGTGACGTTCGCCAGATAAGGTGACGTTGTTATCACTTCCGATCTAGTACGCCATACGTTCAGATAACGTATTAAAAGTATTCTTGGATTAGAATACGCCGATGCTATGGATGGACGTCCACAAGGATATTTAGTTGGAGTACCTCAGGTTTGAGAAATGACATGCATCATGTCATTATAATTAAAGAGTTTAATTATAAATGAATCTGGCCTGGTCATATGCATATTGATTGATGACTTGATGTATGTGACTGTTTAGATTCCAATTGCTCCTATTTGATTATGTGTATGTATAAGCTTACCGCTGTGCCCTTATTAGGTGATGGTCAGATACCTAGCTTGCGTCGAGATCAGACCTATTCTTAGTGATTCATGGATGTTTGAGGAGCACCGAGCTACTTTTTAGGGTGAGGTTGAGATTACTCTCTATCACCCTAATCCCCTTGCTCGTGAGCGCCCTCGTAGATTTAGGGTTCCCATTATCCATACTATGCATGTTCCCCCGTTCTATACCTATAGGGAACTACCACTACCAGCTCGACCAGTACGTAAGTTAAATAGTTTTCGTTTTCAAATGGCCACTCGTTCTCATCCCTCTATTTTTAGAACTTTCATTGATACTGATATTCCCTCACCTGATCCGACGGGTACTGATAGGACTGCGCTTGCTGCAGATCCCAGATCCAGTGGTAGGGTCCCTACCCCGATGGACGTCAGTAAGGAGGATCCGAAGGAGGGAGAGAGTGAGGGGGAGGTACCAGTCGGCCGATTACTAGACCTCGAGGAGGATCGAGTGGTTCCTAGGTATAGGCATAGTATAGGTAGTGCGAATCCTGGACCTAATCTGCAGCTGTTAAGGATCCTATGGATAAATGGATACTTCTCTGATGACTTGGACTACTGCTACTACTGCTACTCTTGGATCAGCTCTGGAGCTATTATTTTGATATGTTATTATTGTACATATTCTGGGAGAGCTCTAGAGTGATGATCCCATTTCTTTTAGTCTTCAGTTGTATGGACTTGTATCATGGATCCGGTTTCTTTTCACTACTTTGGACTATGTACCATTTTACCACTGATATATGTATGTACATATTGTTTATATTATCCGCTCATAGTCCAATGATTTTCCGCTACTCTGATAATGGTCAAAAAGGATTCGTTTACGTCACTTCGAAAGATTAATACTTTAAGCTATGAAGATGACGAGTGATAGCCTCACTACTATTTTCGTAATAAAGCTATATTAAGTTTTCAGAGTCAGGTGAATGTTATCGCACACTTTACTTCTAAGAATACATAACACGCTTTATTGATATCAAAGGACGTCGAATCCATAGTTAAATGTATATGATATTTTCCGAGATCCAAAGGTTTTTGTGATTTTGCACACCCGACCCATTAGGGTTTCAAAGGAGAAAATAAAAAGAAAAATTTATTTCCTACAAACTCTAATATATTAACAAGTCCATAATATTTCCGAGTTATACATATTTAATTATTTATTTCTTAATTACTCGGGTTAAGAAAGTAGGGTGTTGCATTCAGGACTTTCTGTTTTTGTTTTTGATTTTTCGAGTCTAAAAACAATGAATTTGTTTGAGATTTCTTCCTCATCAGAAAGAGATTCGACATCATCATTTTCATTAAGCATGAGTGCTTGAACCGGCTTTGTAGCTTTAGCTCTTTTCTTCCGACAATCTTTTGAGAGGTGACCTTTTTTTCCCACATATGAAACATTTCTTGTTGTCACCTTTTCTTTTGAAAGTTATTCTTTTAAAGAATGTGAGTTTCTTTTTCTTTTCCTTTTTGACCTTATGAAATTTCTTTCCTTTCTTTGGAAAGCTCTTTTTGTAGCTACAATGTTTATCATCACAATTGATTTTCAAGTACTTTTCTTGCAAATATTTTTGTATTTTTTGTTGTCTTTGAACATTCTTTGCAAGAGTTGTTGTTGGCTGCATATTTTTGAGAATTGTATTGTTGACTTGGTAAATTTCTCCCATGATCACGGTTGTGACTTCTTTGTTCATTGCTTGTAAGATTCTCCATATCTCTTCTTGGAGTTCATCAGGGAGAGAACTAACATAAGTGTTTTAAAGGCTTGGATCATTTAAAAAATGAATTTCTTAACACCAATAGATTTTCATATGCATTAATTATAGGCTAAATTACGTATTTGGTCCCTTACATTATTTTTCAATTTCAAATTGTTCCCTTACATTTTTTTTGTATCATATTGGTCCCTCATGTTTCTTTTTACTATCAAATTGATCCCTAAGTCACTGTTCAGCCTACGTGTCAACATCATATTGGTCCACATTCGCAACGTTGGAGAGAGAAATGAAACATGTGGGTATCTTATTGGTCCACATAGCATGAACAGTGATTCAGGGACCGAATTGATAGGGAAAAGAAACGTGAGAGACCAATATGATACAAAAAAACGTAAGGGACCAATTTGAAATCGAAAAGTAAGGTAAGGGACCAAATACGTAATTTAGCCTTAATTATACAATAATTAGAAATTTTAATTTTGTTAGATAAAGTATTAAATTGTGGTTTTCTTGTTTTCTTTGACTTTTCAAAGATTTACAAACTTTTTGACACATATAGAATAAAGGTTTATGTGAATAGAGTCTTAAACTCACGACCTTATAGGCTATGAGTCAATTCATTAATACTTGACAAATAATGTAAAATGTTTCACCGCCTACAACAACCTCCTCCTGCCAGTTCTCACATGGCACCCCAACCAAAATGTATCTTTCCCTATTTTCACCACAAACCCATGCGTGATGATGTATGACCATGTCGTTAGTCTTTCTTTATTATCATCACAGAGTACGAATAGAGTTATCAGTTGATGAATACCATTCTTCCAAAATAATCACACACCAAGATAGTATGAGTACAAATAGCCATAACTTTTTGTCAAGGTATTACTCTTTCCAACATTGGATATATAAAAAATAGATTGCTTATAATTAATTGACTAAAGGGTAATAAAAAATTTCAATTTAAAATTAATTGAAATTATTTAGTTAATTTAATCTCAGGTCTTAATCGATTAGAATTAAATTGTCTAAGTTTTGAGATCATCTAACTAATTAGCTGAAAATAAATGTTACATGAGAGCAGGTTTTCTCTGATTGATTAGCAACCAAACATGGAATTTCATAAAAATCTTTCAAGTATGATTCCGACGTTAAGTCATTACAATCAGTTATTCCATAGCAAGTTATCTTCCAACATGATTTAGCATCGAATTCCAACAATCATTCACACACAAAGATTTTCAAGACCATAGAGTCCATGCATATACACATAATTACTCCAAGCACATATTTGTACAATCAAATTCACCAGGATCAATTTATATACCAACATACAATCAACATTATTTTGGTACATGGAGCTATCTATTACATCAATATATCAAAATCAAATTATAATAAATCATCACTATTCATTACATTGATCTCCATACTAATTAACATTGTCACCGTGCAACCAAATCCCTTTTCAGCTTCTAGGAAGCTTTCTAGCTACTTAGCCAAATCACTAAAGCTATATAATGATCATATCTCCTCCAATTCCTTAAGAGCAAGAGATTAGAGAACACTAATAACTTATTAACACTGTTTTTTGACCTCCCACTTCTTGGACAACAACTACATGAAACAACATACACTAACACTTTTGGATTTATTTTGAGCTAAGGTTTGAGATCGTGAAAATCAATCTTCAAGAGAGTTTCCACAGGTACAATAACAACAAATTCGAGATTCAATTTGTAACACCCCAATTTAAAACTTGAATTATTCTTTTATTTTAAATAATATAAAAAAATATGGGTCAATTTTTTTTATTGATGACATGGACATACTACGGTCACTAAAAAATGTTTTATTTAGATAAAACAATGTTGGTATGTCTCACGTTACCTGTAAAGTTTCAAACCGAAATGTTACCAACGCCGCGCTTTGGAACCTGCACTTTAAGAACATAAAACATTATTCATTTCCAAATTATCATCCTTTCATAAAGTACCAAACGGTTCCATTGGAGTGACATGTTTTCCAAAATTAGTTTAGTATCAACACAAAGTACATAGTGAATCTCACAAGGTTATCCAGTACAAACATAAAAAAAATACTAACACTAAGGGCTAGGGACATCCTCGACAGCGGACTCTGACTCCGTCTCTACTTCAGAAGACTCCACCGATGCCCAACCAAAAACCGCTTCTTCCTCGCTTACATCTTCATCCTCCCATGCTTCTTCTCCTTCCAAGAAGGACTCATAACTCAACTCATCCGATGGCGCGTAGCTGCTAAGATCAAATTCCCATCCTTCTAGGGTCATAATGCGAGATATAAGATCAGCATCCGGTCCCATCTGTATCTGATAATCCCACCAAGCGATAAACCCATCATCATCGTCCTGCTGTGAGTTACCACAGGGAGGGTTCCATGTTGCCAACTTCTTCAGAAAAGGTATCCTGCAACCTGACCATCCTACGTCCCTGGTTTCTCTTGCTCTTGTCATCCTTGCAACGTTCCCCTATTATCTGTACTTACCACATATTTACAAACAAAGAACATGACAAGGTAGAGAGAGTAAGCAATCCAGACGTTGAGATGTCGACTGTGTGAATATATATCAGGCAATCAAAACAAATAAGCATAAAAAACACAACAAACTTAAAAATTCATTTTCACATCCTCTTTGATACTTCCATTTTAACCCAATACAATTTTCATTTTTCGCTTTTATATCAATATCAATATCAATATCATCAATCTCTCTCACTTCCAAAAGCACCTCTTTCCCAATCACAACCACATTATCCCAAATCCTTTCTATCCATACTATCTCTTTCTAATAGCTTACTTATGTCTTAATCAATTTACTGTTTATTATCTTAACGTCTAAATTCTCAACTTTGATATATTATTAACTTTTAATTAAGTTTTATTACATCGCGTCCATTGATGATAGGGGAATAGTGAATTGTCATCGTGGGTTTTGTTAGCACACTTACATCTCCCCCAATCCTCCCGAGCCTAAACGGAAGCAAACGAGACGTACAGGAACCGTAACCCACGCAGGTCGAACAGCCGAGAAATCCAACATGTGCTGCAACCACTCAGGGTCAGCCATAATAATAATAACATTCATTGTTTCAATATTTCATCAAGTGCGATATCACAAGGGCCCAAAACCAATCGACTGCCCGCCTCGTTCAGGTTCCCTCTCACCATTTCGAAATTGATCAAGGGGGCGACAGTGCTATTCTAGTCTGCAGTGTGGAACATGTAACATCCCGAATTTTAAACCCGAAAATAGATAAATAAATAATAATTAGAATAATTAAAATGAAAATAATAAACCACAAATAGGTATCCCAAATGAGAAATTTAGCATTAGAAGGAAATAATAATAATACTAAGCGAATTAGAGAAGAAGGGAGCGTTGAATCGAAGTTAGGATCGGGCCAGAAAATAAATAAATCGATAATAAATATAATAATAAGGGGAAAAATTAAAATAAAAGATTTAAGAAACCAAACACAATTCCCACCGTTGGATATGAAGATATGATTTTTAGGAAGTTGCTCGTCAAATTTGAGCAAGATCCGACGGTGAACGAAGAAGTTATGGAGGTTTGAAGTTCGAAAGAAAATAGAAGGAAAATGAAAAATGAAACAGCAGTACCTGCTCATTTCGCTTAAGCGAAACAGCTTCAGTAGCAACATAAATCGAGTTCGCTTGAGCGAACAGATTTCGCTTAAGCGAAAATCGTTCGTGACAGTGTTGATGCCAATTCGCTTAAGCGAATGAATTTCGCTTAAGCGAAAATCGTCGAATCAGCTTTAAATCGAGGGGGAAACCCTCGTCTTCCCCACTCTCCTCCCTTGTTTCTCTCACCTCCGCCGACTCCCCTTCTTCCTCCCTCCACCACGGCCTCCATCGCCGCCCTTGTGGCCTCCCTCCTTCTCTCTCAACCCGTCTCTCTCTCCCTCTCTTGTTCTCTCTCCCTCATTCCCTCACAAACACCCTCTCCCTCTCTTCTCCCCACTCACGGCCGCCACCTCCGGCCGCCACCTCCGACCTCCCCAAGGCCGCCGCCCAGAGCTACCACCACCATAGCCCTCTCTTCCTCTCTCTTACTCTCTCCTCCTCTCCATAGATCTCTCTCTTTCTCTCACTTGGCTCTCTCTCTCCACCACCACCACCAACTGGCCGCCACCGCCACCTCCATGAAACGCCACCACTAACCACCACGGGCCACAACCCCCATAGCTCTCCCTCACTCATTGCTCTCACACCCACGAGCTCTCTCTCTCCACGGATCTCCCCGACGCCGTTACCGGTCTGTGATCGTGCTGGGCTCGTGTCGGGAACCTCGGAGCTCGAAGCCTTGCCTCGGTTTGGTCACGATCGTTTCCCGCTAGCGAGGAGCAACACCGACGCCGTCATCGTCACCGAGTTAAAATCCAGGTTCTATTTAAAAAGCCCGAGGTAAGAGGGTTCGCGTTACCTTTGCTTAAGAAGTAAATTCTAGGTTGCTATAGTGGTAGCTGAGAATAGAGTAATTAAAAAGTATGTTAATGAACCTTAGGGTACCCCGTTGATATAGAGAAAATTAATAAAATTGTGACGAGAAACCACACTTTAGGGAATAAAAGGAATGAGCATAGAGTAAGGCCCGGAATGAATAAGCGAAATTAGAATATTAAAATAGTTCGAATAAAACAAAAACATGAGTAACCATAAGAATAGAACCATAGGGGAAGAAAAAGGACTGGAGGGTAAACGAAATAGGCAAGAAGAGAGTGGAATTAGTGAATTAAAAAGATAATAAGTATAATAGTAACTGAAGAGTAAAGTGGAGTAAAGGAGGGATTAAAAATGGAATAATAAAAATGTGCAGGATCGAGTAGAGCAATAGGCGTAAAATAATGAAATAGATTTGAAAGAAAATAGGAAAAAGATAAGAGGAATAATAGAAAGATAATGAAAGAAGAGAGAGTACATTATGAGGGAAGTTAAGCAAAATAATGTAATAAGAATTGAAAAGCTAGATTAAGTGAATGGAGCCATTAAATATAATATAGATGATGAAATAGGAACGATGAATTAGGTAATTGACTGGGATAAGGAAATGAAGAAATAAGTAAGAATTAGTAATGAGAACTAGAATATGCTATATTAGACCGTATTAATTAGAGTGGATAAAATCGGGGGAAATTAACGAAAAGAGAAAGAGTAAAGTAGAAAATGTAGAAAAATGTGATAAGTCGCAAACGAAAGAAAAGATAAAAAAAATAGAGACAAGTATAAAAGAATTACTTAAATTATAAGAAAAAGAAAAGGAAGAGAAGAAGAAAAAGGAAAAGAGAGAAGGATATTTAAAATAGTGAAAAGTAAACAATGTAATGATAAGTCCCTAAGTAAGGAACGAAAGAGAAAGAAAGAGAAAGAAAGAAAATAAAGCTAGTGCGAGCCTGCTAAGGCGTATCGGCATCGATGCGAGCCTGGTAAGGCGTGTCGATTAAAAAAGAAAAGAGAATAAAAGTCCGGTGCGAGCCTGGTAAGGCGTATCGGCATCGATGCGAGTCTGGTAAGGCGTGTCGATTAAAAAGGAAAAATGGAAGTCTGATGCGAGCCTGGTAAGGCGTATCGGCATCGATGCGAGCCTGGTAAGGCGTATCGATTAAAAGGAAAAATGGAAGTCCGATGCGAGCCTGGTAAGGCGTATCGGCATCGATGCGAGCCTGGTAAGGCGTATCGATTAAAAGAAAAAAAATGGAAGTCCGATGCGAGCCTGGTAAGGCGTATCGGCATCGATGCGAGCCTGGTAAGGCGTATCGATTAAAAGGAAAAAGAATGGAAAATGGATAAAAGAATGAGAAGGAAAGAAAGAAAAGAGAACCATTAATTAAAAGAATGTGAGAATAAGTGAAGAACTAAAAGAGATTAATTATGTGAATAATTATGAATAAAGTAAGCTAATAAGTAAGTAGGCTTAGTTATTTGCTATGTCTTCTTTTAGGATTTATCTTTTTAAGTTCTGTGTAATGCTACCCTTCTTGATATCATTTTACAGGTACGGGAGCGGAGCTTACACTGTCGCAGGCCGAACTGGAAACCCTCCACTACGTGGAGTGAAATTTGTGATACCTTGAGTGGATTTTTATTATGTATAAACTGTTGTTTTTGTAACTTACAATATGTGTAGTTATCTGCCCTGAGACTGTTACTGATCGGGCATTAGGACCTAAACTGGTTTTTAATATGTTGTGTTTATATTTTTGAACAATTCTGGACTGACAGGTTTTTAGAAGGAAATTTTTGGGAAGTCCGAAAAACAGAGGAAACTCTGCCGGATTTTCGTAAAAACTTTTATGAGAAATTAAACGTTAAAAGGAATTTTCAAACTCTGATTTTATAAAAATCTAAAATTAACTAATAAAAGTGAGGATGTTACAGAACACGCTACGATCCCCTGGGTCTTAAGTCTCGATCACTTATAGACTAGTTCCACCTAGAATAGCACTCTAGGTTTTTTGACGTATCACCGCCATCATCCTCCTCTATCACAATCGCACACTTGAGTATCCGCACTCTAGGTACCTGCGCCGGCGGTGGTGGTGGTGGTGGCGGTGGGTTTTGAGAAGTGAAAATGAGTTCTGGGTTTAAGAATTTTTTTTTATATAAAAAAATTAAAATTTATAATTTGTCTAAAAGTACAAAAAGGACTAAATTACAATAATTTAGTTTTTATGTTGGACTAAATTGCAAAACTTAATTTTGACTAATTTAAGTAATGATGTGGCATACATGTCTTAGGTGACAAGGTTTTATTGGTTTAACAATGGGTTGCATAACAACCATTCAATTTTTGATTGCATAGTAGTAACACCCAAATTTTAATTTTGGACAACATATAGGAAATAGGATGACAATTGGACCCAGACCCGTAGGTACCCGAGGGTAATACCCGCAACGGGTCCTGGTCCAGGTCCGAAAAAGAGATCCGTGGGTTCAAAAAACAGATCCGTTTGAGTACCCACTTTGAATGGGTTTGGGTCCGGATCTGAGATATACAGACTCGTGGGTATCCGGATCCGTCCATATTTACATATATGCATTATATATATATATATATAAAATTTTAATATGTTTGTGTTTAACGAGAGAATTTCTTTGATGTCTGCGAGTGTTTAATGGTGGTAAAGATTAATATTAAGTAGAGTGTGTAACGATGTATAAAGGATCCCTCGGTTTATAAAAAAACATAGAAATTAATTTAAAAAATAATTTTTTCTTTAAAAAAATTACTAATGGGTACCCGCGAAACTCGTCTGGGTATTTGAAAACCTGCCTACCCATTATGCACGAGTCCAGGTGAATCCGGATCCAGTAATTTATGAACGGGTCCGAGTCCGGGTACCCATTACCCATACCCATTGCCATCCCTAACAACATATCATGGATGCATATTGGTTTTTTTTTCCTTTGATTTTCGTGGTCAAGAAATAATGCACTTTTTTTAAGGTATAAAGATATTTTGCATATCTAATAAAGGAAAATGCTTTTGATTAGATTCATTAGAGCATCCATATTAGTTAACCAATCTTGTAATCTTCAGTAGGTCCCACTTAATATTTTATTATTGAATAATTGGTCATATTGGTCCCTGATTTTGTAAGTGTTGATCAAGTTAGTCCCGACTTTATCGAAATAACAATTTAGTCCCTAGGATAACATTTTAATTTACATACGTCTTTGTTTTTATCCCATTTTAAAGCAAATTCATCTTTAGATAGTGATGACAGAGACTAACTTGATCGACGTTCTCCTATCTCAAGGACTAAATTGCTATTTCGATAAAGTCAGGGACTAACTTGACTGGCCTACTAAGTCAGGGACCAATCTGACCAATTACTCTTTTATTATTTTTTACACATTCTCATAAGTTAAGAACCATAGTTACATATTTTTTCACTTATCCCTAAACTCAACTTTCATTCTTAAATGGGTTCCACAGACCTATCTTACATTATCATATTTTATAATATATATTTTATCAAATATATCAACCTACCATACCACAATCAGTTTCTCTCTCATTTGTTTTGAAATTCTGTACAACTAAGGCCCACCTTTGGCAATATGAACGGGTTCAGTAAGAGGCACCCATTCTTTCCCATTCTTCTGCATGAACGCTTCCACCAGTGAACGGTGGCATATCAATTCATTCTTATCCGCAAACAGGGTGAAGAACCCGAATTGTGGATGCTCTTAATGTTTTCAGGACTTTCTATTTTTGTTTTTGATTTTTCGAGTCTAAAAACGATGAATTTGTTTGAGACTTATTCCTTATCAGAAAGAGATTCGACATCATCATTTTCATTAAGCATGAGTGCTTGAACCGACTTGGTAGCTTTAGCTCTTTTCTTCCGACAATCTTTTGAGAAGTGACCTTTTTTTCCCACATATGAAACATTTCTTGTTGTCACCTTTTCTTTTAAAAGTTATTCTTTTAAAGAATCTGAGTTTCTTTTTCTTTTGCTTTTTGACCTTATGAAATTTCTTTCCTTTCTTTGAAAAGCTCTTTTTGTAGCTACAATGTTTATCATCACAATTGATTTTCGATCAAGTACTTTTTTTGCAAATATTTTTGTATTTTTTGTTGTCTTTGAACATTCTTTGTAAGAGTTGTTGTTGGCTGCATATTTTTTGAGAATTGTATTGTTGACTTGGTAAATTTCTCCCATGAGAAAAATACATAGTTTGAAAAAAGAAGAGAGGAAATACTAGAAAAGGGCAAGAAGGGAGAGAGGTGAGCGAGAAAAATGGAGAAAAATAATAATAAAATAATTTTTTGATTCATTTTAAGTAAAAAAACATTTGAAATACTGCTTCTTTCAAAAAAAAATTCAATGAAAAACTTTGCAGATTTAAAATCTGCTTCAAAAGAGGTTTTCCTTGATGGTATAATTTGTCCAAATCGAACACCATATGAAAAAGTTATCAATAATCAAAGGGAAAAAATGTAAAAATCATAAAATAAATTTTTGAGTCTTTTTTTAAACAAATACTTTTGGAAAAGTGATATCTTCAGGTGAAAAGGTTTGTCGATTGGAAACTTATACATGAAGAGAGCTTTCTAGAATGTTGTAATTTGTTCAAATCGAACTCTGGATGAAGAGTTCGTTAAGAGTCAAAATCTTTAAAAATAAAAATAATAAAATATTATTTCAGAATCACCAACCCAACCACTCCGGATCGGATCTTAAAAAAATGGTTCAATGCTATTTGTTTCACTTTGGAGTCCAATCCTAATTTCTATTTCATGCTTACTAACAGTAACCACTCTGGATCGGATCTCAAAAAAATGGTTCAATGCAATTTGTTCCGCTTCCGAATCCAACCCTAATTTCTCATATATAAATACCTCCACTAATTCTCATTGTCATACAAAAAATCCCACATACACATATCTAAAAAAAAGTCTTCTCTATTCTCTCCCCAACCTTAGTCACTACTGCTCTCTTCTCTCTCTGCCCTTTCACTTGTTTTTTTTTTGCTTTCATTTTTTCGTTTTTCAGTGCGATAACTATACAATCATGATTTAGTCATCAACCCGACATCATCACTGCAACTTTATTTTTCATTTGTTTTAAGTTTCTCCATCATTATTGTTGCATCATTTTCTCTGCAGTGGTCGAGCGACATCATTATAATCGTCTTTAGCACACATAAGTTGCACGCTCGTCATCCTTTTGTCCAAGCCAATAGCGGCGCATCACACATCCTGCTTCCTCCATCCAGATCTGCTCTGCACCATCACCTTTTTTCCCGCTTTAGCCAATCATACATCACCAGGGATATCATGGCGCCATCCTTTCCCTTTTTGTACAGGTTACTCCAATTTTTTTGTTTTAATTCCTTTTATGATTTATGTTTCCATGTTTGTTATTTTTTTTTCTTTTTCTTTTATCTTTAACTTTCATTTTGTTTGGGTTGGTCTAAGGGTATTTTTTTTTTGTTGTTGGTGTTTTTCTTTTTAATGTGAAACTTTTACTTTTTTAAAAAAAATATTTTTACCAACAAAGCTCAGCACAGTTGGTAGATAGCTGGGTTCCTTAAGCATGATATCAGGGGTTCGATCCCTGCCGTGGGCATGGAAAAGACTTTGTTGGTAGAGGCAAAACCCACTTCGGTGATCTCTATGCCTCGGAGGGATTAATCTTCGGCTGTCGGCTGAGGGTACACCAAAAAAAAAAAAATTTTTTAAATAAAATGTATTTATGTGCCTTTTATGATGAGTTAAGGACCTTATTGATTTTATTTTCTCGAAGTGTTGTCACTCTTTTATTTTGGAGGGAAATTTTTTTTATTAACAATAAAACTAAATTACATCACATTGGAAGTCAAGGTGATTATCCATATGGTGTCCTCAGAAGTAGACACTTTCTTTAAGTGTAGGCACTTGAATGCATATTTAAAATTTTGCTTTAGTTTTTAATTTCAAAATATACTTTATAAATCCAATATTGAATTTTACCTCATTTTTTAATTAACTTTTTAAAATGCTGTTATAGTGCCACATTAGAGCATCTATAATCAAAGCATATATCATATATGCTTAAACCTTACTTTTTACTTTCCAATCCAATACACTTTACATGTTATGAGACGTCCCACATATATGCTTTTAAACAATGAAGAGGCATTGGTTTTGTCAAGCATACATGCTTAAACAAGCTCATATGCTTATGTAAGTATACTTTTTCTTTTTACTCCAATGCTATCTTTTCTGTAAGTATATATGATGCTTAGCCTTAACATAGAACCTTCTAAGATGAGCATTGGAGATGCTCTTATTTTTGTTTTAACTTCAATGTTTGAGTCACGTCACTAACTGCTTTTTAAAAAATATTAATGTGAATTCCCAACACCTTTTTGAAGCTAGTCTCGAACTTGAGATCGAAATTAATATCCTAAATATCTACTTTGAATCTTAATTTTAATTTTTAATATTCTTAATAATTAGTCTTAATTTTTCCAAAATTATCCGTACAAGATAGAGAGAAATAATTAATATGTCTTAATAATTACTCCCTCCGTTTCACAAGTAGTGTATTTTAAGGTTATGCACGAGTTTTAAGAAATGATTAAACGATGTAATAATTTGGGGTATTTCGAGTATAATGTCCCTCTATAATCATTATTGAAGAGAAAGAAAGATATTAGAAGTGAAAAAAATAGTACTCCTTGTGGTCCTGTATATATGCTTCATTTGAAGATTTTTCTTTGGTCCTTAATATAAGCCACATTTCAAACTTCCAATGACATTAATTAATTACTTCTTTTCCATAAACACCCCTATTTTCTCAACATTTTTTAGATTCCCAATAATAATCATAGGGGTATTTTATACCAAATATTTACATTTCCAATACCACTAACAATATTAACTAAGTTTCTTAAAGGGTGTGAAAATTAGTCAAAGGGGCTTATAATAGGGACCGGCGGGAGTATAATAAATAGGGGTGTGTTGGGAAAAATAACATTAATTATGTATTGGATTTTGTAAAATAACAATACATATGAAACATAAGATAAAAAATCTATAAACACTACATATGAAACAGATGGATTAGTAATCTCTCCGTCCCATAAAGATCGTAAATCTTTGAAAAGTCAAAATAATTAAAGGGACACAATTTTAATGTTTTATCTATCATCTCAACCAATTATGAAATTAATATCTAATGCATCTTGTATTGATCAATCAGTCACAATTTACAAATATACAATTTCTAAATATTTCATTTTATTTATTACTCCCTCCATCCCATAAGGATGGTAAAAAATGACTAAATTTTTTGTTTCAAACTATATATAGTTAAAATAATTAATGAAAAGTTTATAAATTGTAAACTTTGAATTGTGATTGGTTGATCCATGCAAAATGTATTAAATTAGTTGTTTGATAATTGATTGATATGTTAGACAAACCATGCATTAAATGTATGTCTCTTTAATTTTTTTGACTTTTGAATTTTTTAACCATTCTTATAGGACAGAGAGAATACTATCATAACTGTGATTTATGACAAAACATTTTGCAAATTTTTTCTTAGGATGGTGGGAGTAATTTAACATAGCAATAATTTAGAACAATATACTACATACTCCTTCAATTTTAAATCTTTTGGCCTTTTAGGCTTCGATACACATATTAAAAGAGTGTTGATTATTGTAAGTTTTATATGTTTTGTCTAAAATGTTCATATTTAATCTTTATTAAAAATTGTAGTAATATTTAATTTTAAAAGTGTTCATTAATTAATTTATAATAGTTTAGAGATGAGAGAGAAGATAAAAGTAGAATTAATGAGGAACAACAGAAATGATTGAATGAAAGGTTAAAATTGAAAAAAAAATATGTTTATACATTGAAATTCTAAAATGCCAAAAGATATGAAATGAAAAAAAAAACCTAAAATAATGTCAAAAAATTTGGAATGGAAGAAATAATATTTATAATTTTAATACAACTAATAAAATTAATCACATTTTTTTTAGGCACATAAATTTTCTCACCAGAGTGTTAAATTTAAAACGGAAGAAAGTATACATTACTTAATTAATAAATATATTTATTCATTTAGAAACGAAACACAAATTATAAATTATTTAATTACTTTTTTTGGATGAACCAGGGTATTCACCCGTGCAACCGGGTGACTAATCCCTCGCACCACGGTCGGGCCCTTTCGGGGGCGATGCTCCCAGTAAGGCTTGCTCCATTTACATGCGCCTCGGGAACGACTCGAACCCGCGACCACATGCTTAAGGGACACAAGCCCCTTCCACTTGTGCCAACCTCCACTGGTATTTAATTACTTTTTTGACCAATAATAATATTAATCTTCTTTGGCTAATACCCGATAAATAAATGTCATGAAGCTTTGTATGAGTGATTGGTTTTAAGAGTTTTGAGATTTGAGATAACACTATGATTTATATGATAAGTATGAAAAGTACGTGAAAGGATAGAATGTAGTTTTGAGAGAGAGAAGCGGGAAAATTTTGGTTTTCAAAGGGTGTTTGTTTTTTTTGAAAGGAAAATATGTAATTCATTCCATAGCAGAAAATAGTACAAATAGATTCAACAGTACAATAACAAAGCATATATTTTCCATACAATAAAGAGTGCTAAAAAAGACTAGGTACTCAGCCATAACAACAAACTCCATGTGGATCAGGATCATAATCAACATCCAGCTTCGAACTCTAACAAGAGATTCAATAGCCTTTGTTTCCAAGATAACTATCTCACCGATGCCGGAAGTAAACACAGTTCGGCGACAAAGAATCTCAGATCTAAGAGGTAGAGCCACTGGATAGAGGAGAAGACAGAGATCTAGAAGGGAAAAGTTGTCCCAAATATCAGTCTTCTAGTTATTAGAGAAGATAGGAAGGTCATCAGATCTGGACAAACAAAAAACCTTCCCACACTCAAACACACAAAAACAAAACCAGATGAATCTGGGACAAGAAAACCACACCACTTGCACAAAGGCAAGATTATTTAACCCATATATAACTGGGAGAGAAAAAACCCACACACCAACCAAAGGTAGGGGAGGATCCCTCCCCTACTACCGCTATCACAAAAGAGAGGAAAACGAAGAAGAGAAGGGGACTGAGGAAGAGGAGAGAAGGCAGCCGCCAATGGTGTTTGTTTTTATAGGGATAAGTTAAAAAATAAAAATAATTGTGGAATGGCAAAATTCTCCCTCTAATATTTAGAAAGAATAATAATGTACCATTGTTGTTACCTACGACGACTAATAGAAAGTCACTTAAGCTAATAGGCAGCAGCCAATACACCAGGAAGAAGACCAAAATAAAGTTTACTGTGTCAGACAAATTGGGGTAAATAAATACTTGTTTAATCTAGTTACCTTTCGATGTGGGACTTCATTTTCCTTTGAAGTGATGTAGCAGAAGGGGGAGTTGTCACTAGCCAAAATACAACCATCTATGTTTGCAGAGTTGCACATCAAACATGAACTTAGGGACCAATCTCTTAAGCCTGCAAGAGAGGAGTACATTTTTGTAATTGGAGATAGAGGAAGGAGGTTTGAAGGGTTTTCTACAAACCAGAACCGGTAGAACTGTGGGTACTAATGATATGTTTAGGACTTTAAAAATGATTAAGTTTCTTATTAGCATCTGCGTAATCACATTAATATGTGCATTGTTGTAGGCAATGCAGTCATTTCGTACTCAACCTTTGTATCATTAGTACATGTGATGATGTAGTTTTGTAAATTGTAACAGTCTAATAGCCATTACTTAGAGAAACACCAGAGGTGCAACGTTACAACACAAATTACTATTTCTCTACAATATATTTGAAGAAAGGTTACAAAATATTTTTTAAAAAAAAACAATAAAGTGAAGGGAATGAATTCTAGTATTGATTCATGTGTATCTCATGTGTTCAATCATTGCAAAATAAAAAAAAATCTAGCACAAAATGTGGATGATAGTAGAGTCTCGGACTAGGTAATTTGATCAATTGGTAAGAAAAAAAATCTTCCACGATTACACACAAAAAGTACTAGATTCATCTTGCAAAAACATTTTAATGCCATGTAACACTAGCAGATAAAATAGATGACCTCAACAAAGAGAATGTTGAGGAAAACAATGCAAAAGGTGCATAGGGAATATTTGCCTATGACGAATCCGTTAGTGAGCAGGGACACGTGGCTGTTGAACATGGGACTGAGAGCAATGCACAACACATGAGAATCAGGAAAGAGAATCTAAGGCTGAAAGATTACCAAGTGGGTTGGAAAGGGTACAAAAAGGGGAATTAGAATGTAACCAAATTAGGCAATGAGTGAGTGTGAATTTCTTCTCTCTCATTGGGTTCTTCTTGCTCATTGCTGAGCTCATTGTACTGCATTTACATTTTTTTACTTACTAAGATCCCATTTGAACTCTCAGTGTTGAATGAATCTTGCGTTTTCCAAATTTCTTGCATTCTAAGCTTCTGTCTTTCTACTTTAATCTGCCTTAATTAACTGATTACTGTTGAGTCCATTCCTTACAATTGGTGCTTTCGTTCCTTCCACCATGGCTGAAAACGTTTCCAGTGACTTGAAACACCTCATCGAGCTTATGCACAAGCGTGATCGTGAGCATGCTGCTAATATGGAAGAACTGAGAAATGCTATTGCAGATCTCAAGGACAACGCCTCTCTTGGTGGACAGAACTCTAAACCATTTTCGAGACCCTTTCAGGTAAGGAATGTCAAACTCGATTTTCCTCGCTTTGATGGTTCCTATGTTCTTCACTGGATCTTCAAGGCAGAACAATTTTTTGAGTATTATAGCACACCTGATGAACAGAGAATCACAATCGCAGCCATACATTTTGACAAAGAGGTTGTACCTTGGTTTCAAATGATGCAACGTAATAATCCTTTTTTCTCTTGGGCCACACTCACTAGATCCTTAGAGCTAGAATTTGGTCAATCCCCTTTTGACTCACCTAGATCCACACTCTTTAAACTCACACAATCCAACATTATCAATGAGTACTATGCTCAATTTACATCTCTTGCAAACCACATATATGGTGTTCGTGTAGAAGCCCTTCTAGATTGTTTCATCAGTGGGCTAAAGCCTGATATCAGGCGTGAGGTTATTGCTCAGGCACCCAATTCCATACTTAAGGCCATTTCTCTAGCCAGACTTTATGAAGAGAAATATACCTTTAAAACCAGACCCTACACTCATACTTTTCCAAAAACTCAGTTTACCAACCAACCACAAAACCTACCCCCAATCATACACTAATCCTACACAACAGTTAATTCTGCAAACCCCAAACCAGAGACCTTCCCCACCCAACCTGAGGCCTAACAACATCAAAAAAATGTCTGCTGCTGAAATCCAACTGAGAAGAGAAAAAGGATTGTGTTATACTTGTGATGAGTGGTTCACTGCTAACCACAAATGTCCCAATAGGCAGTTTATGTATCTGCAAATTGATTATGGTGAGGAAGATGTCATTGAGCCTGAAGTTGACAGTGCTGAGGGTGTGCTAGAGCACCATTTGTCCTTTAATGCCTTGAAAGGTGCTACTGGTGTGGGTAACTTAAGGTTCAAAGGCTCCATTAATGGCATGATAATTGAAATTATGCTTGATAGTGGCACTTTTGACAACTTCTTGCAGCCACGAATTGCACACTGTCTTAAGTTGCCCATTGAACCATTAAACAATTTACAGGTTATGGTTGGCAGTGGCAATGCTATGACTACTGAGGGTGATTAAGGAAGTTACAGTTATGGTTCAAGGTCATGACCTCAAACTGCTAGTATACTTACTTCCTGTGCTGGTGCTGATTTATTTCTTGGTGCTGCCTGGCTCTCTACACTAGGGTCCCATATTGCTGACTACAGCTCTATGACACTTAAATTCTACTTAGATAAAAAGTTGGTCACTCTTACTGGTGAACAACCCTCTTTACCTAAACAGGCTAAAATTCATCATCTGAGAAGGCTTCACAATACCAATGCACTTGCTGAACTATTCACTTTGGAAATCCTACAGCATCAAAGTGTTGACAATTCTGCTATGACCTTTCCAGAAAACATTGCACCTGACTTAGCATTGATTTTGCAACAATTCAGTGATGTGTTTTCCAAGCTAGTGGGTTTACCCCCCACTAGATCACAGAATCATTGCATTCCCTTAATTCCTAATGCCATTACTGTTAAGGTCAGACCCTATAAGTATCCACAAAGTCAGAAACAACATATTGAAATTATGGTGCAGCAAATGCTTGAGGAGGGCAATATCACACCTAGCACCAGCCCCTTTTCATCTCCCATCATTCTTGTCAAAAAGAAGGATGACACTTGGATATTTTGCACTGATTATAGAGCTCTTAATGTTGTGACTATCAAGGACAGTTTTCCTATACCTACTATTGAAGAATTGCTTGATGAACTCTATGGTGCTCAGTTTTTTTTAAAATTGGACTTGAGATATGGTGAGATACTAGTGGAGCCTGCTGATAGGTATAAAACTACATTCAAGACTCATCAAGGTCATCATGAGTGGTTGGTCATGCCATTTGGCTTAACCAATGCACCATCAACCTTTTAGTTTCTTATGAATGAGGTCTTTAAAGGATTGTTAAGGAAATTTGTCCTAGTTTTATTTGAAGACATCCTAGTTTACAGTCCTTCTTGGTCCATCCACTCGTAGCACCTAGAAACTGTCCTGCAGATACTACAACAACATGAACTTTATGCCAAACTATCCAAATGTTCATTTGACCTCACTAAGGTGGACTATCTGGGGCATAATGTTTCTGGTGATGGAGTTTCCATGGACAATTTGAAAGTCCAAGCTGTTATGCAATGGCCAATCCCTCAGAACATTAAACAGTTAAGGGGCTTTATGGGTCTTACAGGCTACTACAGGAGGTTTATTAGAGGTTATGCAACTATTGCTAGCCCTCTTACTAATCTACTTAAGAAAGACAAATATCAGTGGACTACTGAAGCCACAAAAGCCTTCACAGCCTTGAAACATGCTCTTAGCAATGCTCCTGTGTTAGCATTACCAAACTTTTCCAAACCTTTTGTCTTAGAAACTGATGCATCTGGTTCTGGTATTGGTGTTGTGCTCAGTCAAGATAAACACCCTATTGCATTTTTCTCTAAGAAACTCTCTATTCAAATGCAAAATCAGTCTGCCTATACTAGAGAATTTCATGCAATCACTGCAGCCATTGCAAAATTCAGACATTATCTTCTTGGTCACAAGTTCATTATTAGAACTGATCAAAAGAGTTTGAGGAGTTTACTGGATCAGACATTGCAAACACCAGAACAACAAGTTTGGCTTCACAAGTTTCTGGGTTTTGATTTCATCATTGAGTATAAACCAGGAGCTGATAATCAGGCTGCTGATGCTTTGTCGAGGTCATTTTTTATGGCTTGGTCTCACACTGCACCTACAATTCTACAGCAGATTCATCAGGCAACACAGACTGATCCTGAGTTGCAGGCTCTCATCCAAGCATGCCTCACAGGGACTCCATGCGATCCTCACTACATTGTTCGGAATGATTTCCTCTACTAGAAACACAAAATTGTAGTACCCAAGCAAAATGACTTGATCCAGAAGTTATTACAAGAATTTCATGGTTCTTTGCTAGGTGGACATGCTGACACTGCAAGAACTATGGCTAGAGTGACCTCTAAATTCTTTTGGCAAGGAATGGTTAAAGATATTACTAAATTCGTCAGAGAGTGCCTGATCACTCAACAAGCCAAGGTTGCTACTGCTTTACCTTCTGGCCTACTACAGCCTCTTCCAATTCCTTCTCAAATTTGGGAGGATGTAGCAATGGATTTCATAGTGGGATTGCCACCTTCTCAAGGGTTTTATGTTATTATGGTTGTTATTGACAAACTTTCCAAATATGCTCACTTGGCATTATTGAAACACGACTTCACTAGCAAGCAAGTAGCAGAAGTGTTCTTGAATTCTATTGTGAAGTTGCATGGATTTCCTAGAACTATTGTGTCTGACAGGGTTAGGGTTTTTACAAGCCAATTTTGGCAACAGTTATTTAAACTCAGTGGCACTACTCTCACTATGAGCACTGCATATCACCCTCAAACGGATGGGCAATCAGAGGCATTAAACAAGTGTTTAGAAATGTATCTCAGATATTTCTGCTTTGACAATCCTAAAGGTTGGTCTAAGTTAATTCCGTGGGCTGAGTATTGGTACAACACCACATTCCATACTAGTTTGCAAACCACTCCATTCAAGGTGGTTTATGGCAGAGAACCTCCTACATTAACCAAGTATACTCTAGACAATTCTGATGCACCTGCTGTTCAGGACTTGTTGCAGCAAAGGGATAGTGACTTAGCTCAACTCAAGCTTCAGTTACTTAAAGCATAGGCTAGAATGATAAAATATGCTGACAGAGCTAGAATTCACAGAGAATTTCAGGTTGGTGACTTGGTACTTGTCAAACTTCAACCATACAGACAAACATCAGTAGCATTAAGAAAGAATCAGAAGTTGGGGCTGAGATATTTTGGATCATTTCCAATTGAGTCCAAAGTAGGATCAGTAGCCTATAAGCTTTCTACCTGAGACTGCCAGAATTCATCCTGTGTTTCATGTGTCACAATTGAAACAGTGTCATGGTTCTAACCATGCTACTTATATCCCTCTTCCTCTGACTACTACTGAAGAAGGGCCACTGCTCATGCCTCACTCTATTCTACAGACAAAGCGTATTGTCCGTAGATCAACACTCATACCTCAAGTCCTAGTGCAATGGGAAGGACTCAATTCTGATGAAGCCACTTGGGAAGACTTAACTGATTTCCATAAGTCTTTCCCAAACTGTAACCTTGAGGGCAAGGTTATTGCTGATGAGGGGAGTATTGTTACACTAGAAAATTAAATAGATGACCTCAGCAAAGAGAATGTGGTGGAAAACAATGCAAAAGGTGCAGGGAGAATATTTGCCAATGATGAATCCATTAGTGAGCAGGGACACGTGGTTGTTGCACATGGGGCTGAGAGCAATGCACAACACGTGAGAATCAGGAAAGAGAATGTAAGGCTGAAAGATTACCAAGTGGGTTGGAAAGGGTACAAAAAGGGGAATTAGAAAGTAACCAAATTAGGCAATGAGTGAGTGTGAAATTCTTCTCTCTTACTGGGTTCTTCTTGCTCATTGCTGAGCTCATTGTACTGCATTTACATTTTTGTACTTACTGAGATCCCATTTGAACTCTCAGTGTTGAATGAATCTTGAGTTTTCCAAATTTCTTGAATTATAAGTTTCTGTCATTTTACTTTAATCTGCCTTAATCGATTACTGTCGAGTCCATTCCTTACATGCCCACACTAGAAAAATTCGAACAAAGGCATATGACCATGGAATGGTTGTCATGAAATAGGAAAAGGAGACCTCTCTTATCTTTTACCAGAGTTATCATTATTTCAATTACATTCAGTGCATGTTTGGTTTAGCAGTGAAAAATCACGTCAGGACTCAAAATCATGTTGGATGTGAAACAAATGTGAGTAACTTCTGCTTCCCAGAATCAGGAGAATCCAACGTGCATCCAAACATGCACTTAATAGCAATAAGTAGGTGGGATCAAGAATTGATCTCCTTGCTCTTTATGAAACCACAAGACAAGATGTTGTCTTTAGAATTCACACTTTTAATGGAAATTGCACCTCTTTACATGTTTTTCAATTTCAATTAACATTACATGCCCCTCCCGCTTCTGCTACATCGATTCAAAGAAAAATAAAGTCCCACATTGAGAAGTGACTAAAAGAAACAACTGTCTATATCCCTTAATTTATCTCCCACAATTTACTTTGGGCTTGCATGATTGGGTCTTCTAAATCATCATTCCACATGGTGTAACTCTAACATGTGGCAAGTTGTTTAAAAATTAGTTGGTTTAAATTAGATTTTTCTTGTTTTATCCCTATTACTTATTTTAATTTGCAATTTATTTTTCATTACTTGAAAATGGATTTATAATGCATGAAAATATTAATAGATATTTTTAGGACATTGCTTAAAAAAGTTAAATATGTATGTTACTTTATTTTAAAAAATGATGAAATTTAAAATTTCGGAAATTAGCAAATTTAGATGTTTAATGCATTGTTTTTGTTTATATATTCCTTAACCAATATTCGTAGAACACCAATTAACAAAATCCAATAAATAAAATGGTTTAAGGGGACATTCACCATACTTTTTAACTTTTTAACTCCTAAGGGCAGTTCCAAAAGGGTTATATTAGAAGGTGAAAAAAACTATAAAGGAAACTTTGTTTTTCATGAAAGATAGTTGTGGTAAAGTAATATTTTCAATGCTTAGTATAATTAGTTTCTCCTGTTCAAAAAGATTGTTCATATAATTTTTTCTATTGTTTCATATATATATATATATATATATATATATATATATATATATATATATATATATATATATTACAAACACAATATATAATTAATACTTTTTTTTAGTTATACCCTTATTTATTTTTAGTTAAATCCTTATTTAATATAAGCTATTTGTCATCTTCGATATCTTTTTCTCTCTTTAATAATGATTACATAGAAAAAATATAGTTAAAATGCCAACAGTTTTTATATCATTTAATCATTTCTTAAAATCCGTACATCACTTTAATGAACAAAACTTTTAAACGGGGGAGTACAACTTACTTCATGTTTCTTTCGGCGTTTTTTACCTAAGTAGGGTAGTTTTACAAACAATTTATGCAAAATGGGTAATTTCATAACTACTTATGAAATATGGGGCCACCAACAAAACTATTTTTGAAAATGAAACAGTTAAAGTCATCAAATTATTTTTTTTGGTTGATGATGTGTCCATGGACCAAAAAAAAAAATTTGGTTGACTTTAACTATCTCATTTTTGTAAATAGTTTTGTTGACTATACCATATTTCGTAAATAGTTTTGAAAATTCCTCTTTTTGTAAATTGTTTGTAAAACTATTTTACTGAGATTAAGAAAAAGTCAGCTTCTTCCTAATTTTTTTTATTTATTTAAAAAGGGTAAAAATGTAAACTTTTCCTTGATGAAATTGTCCACTTGCACTCTAGAAGATGCTGGAACATTTTTTAGAGTGCATTACTAATTTACTATTTATTCTCATCTAAGTTCAAGGAAGCAAATTTGTTACTATTCGAGAAATTCAAAATCATAACCCATATGGCCATATTGATGGACATTTTTTAAACAATAAGCCATTCTTCGTTCAAGTTTTTTTTCTCCTTCCAACTCAACCATTAATGTTATGTTTATTTATAGTTTTAGTCCATCCATAAAATTGAACGGATTTTGATTTCTAAAACGTTTTTTTACCCCAACCGATTCTTATATATTCTATTATGGCAAACAATGTGTCATATCAGCCTTACATGCGTTCCAAAAGCGGTTGAGGTGGTCGTCCACGTGTGCATTAGACATGACACTCCCATCACGTGCTAGGCAAGTTTTGATGAAGACTCTTTACATTTACTGATTTAGGCTATGTTTGGATACATTGAGATGGATTGAGTGGAATGAAGTAGCGTGGGATGGAGTGGACTGAAATGTGATGAAATTACCATTCCATTATTTTAATTTTGGAATTTGGATATTTTGAAGATGGAATGAAATGAAACTTAAAATAAAAGATACTCTTCCGTCCCTAAATATAAAGCTCTCTTGGCACTTTTATTTTGTCCCTATTTATAAAGACCCATATTAATTTTCAATGATCATTAATTACTTTTTTTTTCCCACAAACACCCCTATTTATTCTATCATGTACACCCCAATTTGGATGGGAACAAAAAGTGAAGGATTGGATGAAAAAAGACGAAATGCATTCCATCAATATCTCTTCTCTTCCATTCTAAATTAGAATATCCAGACAATGGAACATAACTCAATT
Source organism: Crotalaria pallida (assembly GCA_037953625.1). Lineage (NCBI taxonomy): Eukaryota > Viridiplantae > Streptophyta > Magnoliopsida > Fabales > Fabaceae > Crotalaria > Crotalaria pallida. The sequence continues at coordinate 125,044,979 of CM075653.1, read as the reverse complement.
CCATACCACTCTATTTCATTTCATTACTTTCCATCAATTTAAACAAAGCCTATTCCCTTCTTCAACCTTGGACTATTCTTCTACACCTAAACAGAATATCAAGGGTGCATCAATGTAATCACCATCATCGAGGAGTTGCAACTCTTTTGCGTCTGTTCATTTAAAATGACTTCTCAAATCCATTTCTTCCTTCCTCCTCGACACTTCTTCTTCAATCCGTAATTCACCAAATGTAAGTTTTTTATTTGGGCACTTATTAATATGGGGAAGAAAGGTTTCTTATTATTTATGTTTGAGTTACTACCGAATATTATTATTCTGTATCGAATAACAGTGAACATCTATGCTTTTCTGCTACATCTTAGAATTAATGGCACTGTTCTAGAACTGGATTTTGACCATGGATATATATTCAAGAAAGAAAGATTTTAAATGAAGTGTTGAGCAGTGAGGGAGAAATAGGTTTTAGGAGTCACTTGTTTTTGTTTTAAGTTTTAATCATAAATGTGTTTGTTTTTAATAAATGATTCAAGAACTTAATAGAAAAAAAATTTATTATTTATATTTGTGTTTAGTTGATGTGATATCAAAGCACATCTTTTATTTATTGGATTACCTAAAAATAGTATGTCAATCCTTCTTTACTGAGAGGGTAAAAAAAAATCATAGGATATATGGAATAATTATAACATTAATTATAAAAAATCATTAAAAAGGGCATCTTCAACATTAGCATTCGATGATATATGACTCTCAGGATCGTAATTTTATACGAAGTGATGGTTACTTATAAAGTGGAGTGGAAATTTGCCTGGAGCAACAAACCTATTTTAATTTGTATCATTATTCCACGTGTACCTAATACCAAACAAGTACATCTAGTAAGTCAAGAGATTATTGCATGGTGCAAAATTAGTGGTCCCAATTTCATTTGGATTGATTTAGAATATTTTATTTAAATTATCTTAAAATATTCTAAATCAAGAGTTTAAATAAAATTAGGATCATTAATTCTGAATCATGCAATAATTTCTCGTGTCAGTTACAAACAAACATCATTGCTAATAACCTGTGGTGAAAAAAGCAAGAGCACCTACAAACGGTGCATTAATATATGTTGCTGGCTCCGACTGTTGATAATTATTTCGATCATCAAAGAAATTGTCTCTACTATCAGGACCACCAACTATAGCTCCAACAAGAACATTAGGATTTTGTGAGCCAGAATGAAAATATTGAAACCCATCGTTGCAAGCAATATGTTGAGACTGTGCATGAATAGAGGGGAGAGAGGAACCCCTATGGTGTATATGCTTTGGATACCTATCACCAAAACCAACCATATAAGACATCTTTGTTGGATTGTTACCCAAAATGTAATCAACTTGTGTCTTAGCAAGTGCTATGAGTTTTTGTCTTGTGACTGTTGTAGTGCCACATGAGACAACACCGCCTGTTGGGTTGAGATATTTGGAGTATGTTAAGAGAAGGAATGCTGTTGTTGTGACATATTGCAAATTGCTTTCACTCCCTTTGTATAGTAGACCCCCTGCAAAAATTATTTTGTGGAACTCATGGCCTCAATAACTTGTAACAGCTTAGCTTATGGCAATATTATTATTATATTTGATACCTAAGTTTGTCTCTAATAACAAAAATAGGTGTTTTTCAATTTAGTCAATGAAATTTAAGAAAATTTAATATGATTTATTAGAATAATGTTAAATGTGTACCAAGTAGTCCTTCTACTGTTTTTCTTTTAGAAAAATAAAAAAAAATGGTGACTTATAATTCTAAAATTTGTTTTGAAGAGGGTATGTTTGTTTCCGCGTTTAGATCCCTTAAACGCAGAAGCTTCTCCTCAGCGGCGTTAGCGTGAACGCGCGTTTGCAGAGTCTCCAACGCAGAACCACACAGAGCCTTCATATGAATTTATAATTCCCATATAACACACAAAAGAGTGTAGAAAGTGAAAACATAAAGACCACGAAAAAATTATGAAATCAGAATTGTTCTGTTTTATTTACTTTATTCATTTGAAATATTGTTTGATAAAATAATAACTTCAATCTTAAATAAACTAATTCAAACACACAATTAGAAATACAATATACCATTTGCATAAAAATATGTGTGTCCCTCATAATATTAAATTTGGGTAGTTAAAAGTGTCAACTTTTCTATCCAAAAAAGTATAAAAAAAAAGAATGTCAAGCTTTAGTTATTAAACATTTAACACTTGCATACAAACATGTGTGTCTCTCACCTATTGCCAAATTCCGTAGCTAAAAGTCATTTATTATAAACCGTGAGCTTAAAGTACTAGCTAGGATTGCTGACCTGGGGTGTATTGAGCCTGGAAACCAGGGGTACCAGACATTAGTGAACATATGTAATTGTCTGAATGTGCCTTGTATAGTTGGAAATCTTCTGAATTTTTCTCCAAGAATTCCTGTCACCAAACCCATGCCAAAATAAAGGAGAGTTCCACAAATACAATTTCAGCCACAATAGTTTCATACTAGTTTCTAAGAGCATCCACATTGGTGGACAATTTTTTTGTCATTAAAAAAATCTCATGCATTATTTTATTATTTTTCATACTTTTCTGTACTTTAAGGAATATTATTATATTCTTTCTCCACCTATTTACCAACTAGTATTGTTCTTAAAACACGTCCCACACACTACTCCATCCGGTTAATATTTTAATATTTTACAGCATTAAATAAAGGTAGTTACTAACATGCAACCTAAAATTGGATGGTTACTATGCAACCTTTTAGTAAACCAATAAAAAGTTGACACCTAAGACATGTGTGTCATGTCATTCCTTGAAGTAGTGATTTATAATTTTTACAATTTAGTCCAACATAAAAAATAAATTAATTTAGTAGTCATTTGTACCTATTAGCAAATTATAACGTAGATTAAAACAACAGGTGATTATAACAACATGTGTTAAATTAATTTGCTAATAGGTACAAAGGACTAAATTAAATTAATTTTCTTTTTATGTTGGACTAAATTGTAAAAATTATAAATCACTACTTCAAGGAATGACATGACACACATGTCTTAGGTGTCAGCTTTTTATTAGTTTACCAAAAGGTTGCATAACAACTATCCAATTTTAGGTTGCATGTTAAAAATTTCCTTAAATAAAAAGTATAATCAATTTTTGATGTTTCTCTCTCCTCCTTCACTCCATTTTCAGCAATTAAAAAATTACTACCTTCAAGCCATGGATTATCCCAAATTAAGGACGATCCCGAAATAGGGGCAAAAGCTATTTCTCCCACACCGATACTCTTTTTATGGACAGTCCCTAATTTTTTAAGGACAAGTTGGTGTGGACACTTTAAGTCTTCACAAACACATCATAACCAAAATGAAACTCATATTTTGCAATAATGATAAACGCAACATAATTATTATAATCGCAATCATAATTTAAAACCATGAAAAATCAGCGTAAACTACCTTGGAAAGTAGAATTTTTGTTCCCGCTCGCTTGTCATCCCAACTAAAGGAGTAAACGTCGTCATCAGCGCCTAATATGTGGCCATTGGACCGTATATATCGAACATACGAGCTATCTCCCGAGGCCTTGTAAATCCATGATGCACCCCAAAGAAGCTCATCCTATTTACAATAACATGGTTCAAATAAACTTCAGAATCAGGATTCAGAACCCATGTGATTTGCTTCTAAGAAATTAAGAAGGTAAGGCCAGCAAGGAAGCACCGATATGACACGGGATACGGATACGACACGATACGACAAAAAAAAAATATAAATGGTTAAAGTAAATGGTTAAAAGTGTCTAAAATGGATACGTGTCTGACACGAGACACGACACGTATCAGACACGATACGGCAACAAATATGAAGTATCGATGTCTTCCTTGAAAGCCAGGCATATCTTTCTCTTACATGATATCCAGAGTAAGAGCAGTAAAATGGACAGACCACAGAATTAAGAGAATCACTGTAAGAGCCCCTGTAACGGTCTGCAAAATCAAATACCTGCCAAATCACGTTTTGCATTAAAACATAAACACGAAACCAAAAAAAAAAAGGCTGAAGAAGTTGAGGGTTTTAAACTGCGGTCTGCAACAATAATTGCGACTGCAATATTTCAAATTGTTATTAGTCGGGTTTTAAACTGCGGTCTGCAACAATAATTGCGACTGCAATATTTCAAATTGTTATTCGTCTTCGCAAGGCAACTGCGATATGACAGTAATAGCAGCCGATGCACCCGCAATTTCCACAACCACAATTTCAAGGAAAAAGTGAGAAAGACATTGTTATTACTTGAATGGCTGCTTGAAGCAATTTGGATGAATATCCGGGATCCGAATCTTTGAATACTAACGAAGAAGCTGCTAATGCGGCTGCCGTCTCCGCTGCTACATCCGACCCTGGGTTTTGAGCTGATACCTTGTAAACATTCCGGGGAGTGTCCATATCTTCAGGCCTTTCCCAGCACCGGTGATCCATGTTCGGGTCTCCAACCTAAACCAATATCTCATGCCATTAAAATCTAAATGTGAAAAAGGTACAGATTTTTTCCACATTATGTTTCTCTGTTTCTAACATGATAATTTAAGATTGTTGCCTAAAGGGTTTGTTAAACTGATAAAAATAATCTTGGGAGCGAACAACTAAATTTGTCCTTAAGAAAAAAATGTACCTCCTGGTTGTCTTCCATGAACAAAAATCATGACAAATATCAACTTAGTGGTAAATGTTTGTTAAATTAGTTACTTTTTGGACCATTTGTAGGAATACATTACTGTGGATCTAATTTGACAATATTTGAGATTCTTAAAATTTGAGAATTTTCTTTTGTCAAAAGCTGCATTAAACGAGAACTTAGATATTCACAAGTAACCTCATTCTTGTTCATTGTTTTTTAGTCGAAATCTTTTCAAGTTTTACATTGGGCTAAATTACTCATTTGGTCCCTTACTTTATTTTTCAATTTCAAATTGGTCCCTTACCTTTTTTTGGTTTCATATTGGTCCCTTATGTTTCTTTTTACTGTCAATTTGGTCTCAGAATCTCATCCTACGTGTCAAAATCATATTGGTCCAGGTATATATTGTTGGAGAGAGAAAGTGACACGTGTCCATAACATATTGGTCCACGTAGGATGAACAGTGATTTTTGGACCAAATTGACAGCGAAAAGAAACATAAGAGACCAAAATGAAACTAAAAAAAGGTAAGGGACCAATTTGAAATTGAAAAATAAAAGGGACCAAATGAGTAGTTTAGCCTTTTACGTTGTATTCTCTTTCTTAATTTCATAACGCAAGGATAATGGTTTATATATGTGATGTTATTTAAAGCATACAATTAGGGTAGATGTTAATGTTATAGCTCACTTGGACATATAACGTGTCAGGGGTGGTAGTGGCTGCCTTAAGAAGATAATCCGTGCTCCACCGGATAGCAGCTCTGGCATTTTCAATCTGGTTCTGCATTGAGCTTCCAAATTCAATGACACTCCATGCTAATAATGTAGTGGTAAAGGCCATGGGCAGCCCAAACTTGACGTTGTCTCCAGCATCATAATAACCACCGACTAAGTCCACCTGATGAACAAGAACAAACACAAATAAGACAGTTTGAAAATGAATAACTCATGTTTTATTTATTTGCACGGTTTTAAATCGTGATCATGGTCATGACGATTGTAGTTACGTTGCATTTATCGCAATTACGAAAAAAAAAGTTATGGGAGAAAGAAGTCGATGCGATCATGATTGATCACAATTGAGGTGATGGTCCACTAGAGAAACTCTCGGAAATTGCAATATTGAAGCCGAAATTGTAGTTGTCATCAATTTTAAATGGTGCAGTCACATGTGATAATTTTGACGTTCAAGCAATTGTGGTAAATGCAATGTTACCCCAATGGCAACTACAACTACAATTTAAAACCTTGATTGCAACTCAAAATTGAGCTACTTTAAGCTAAGTTAAGTTTAGGATTTATATATACACGATAAGAAGAGCCATCGGTCAATGCGGAATCTCCCCTCCACGTGAGGCGCTGATCGGAGGGCAATCTTCCAGACCTTTGTCCCTCAAAGAAGAGAATGGAATTCTCAAGAGCCTCATAGTACTCTTGAGAAGTGAATGCCAAGCTTGGTTGATCCAATGAACTTAAAATTAACAACAGAAGCTGCAATGTCAGTGAAAATGTGATAGTTGAAGCCATCACTTTTGGCTTGTAAGGTGTACTTTGGTGTACTAGGAAGAGTTGGAGGGTTAGTTCAGGGAAAAGAGTGACCGTTTATAATGTGGAAATATAGGTTGTATAGTTATATCTATATATAGACTATAGCATGAGGAAGTAGGATTTGAAGTTAGTTAATTGGACGTTAATGCTCATTGTCACGAGATCAACTAAGCCAAACAGGGCTACCAGAAAGTCTAAGGATCAGAACTGTGTTATCCTTATTACATGATACCACTGGAGCAAGATACGGAATTTACGGTGTTCTGTCATGGTATGTTGTCAAAGTTAGATGTCAAATCTTATATAAATATGAGTCTATAAATATTTGGCTAATATGCTTATTTGTTACTCCATCTTACCTTATTTTTTATTATCAAATTAATTCCTCACTTTTTTTTATATCATATTGATCTCTCATCTTTTTTTTTTCAAATTAATCCTTGAGTCACTGTTTATTCTACATGTCAATATCATATTAATCTATATTTGTATCGTTGGAAGATAAATACCACGTGTGAGTATTATTATATTGGTTAACGTAGAATGAATGAACAATGACTCAGGAATCAAATTGATAGTAAAAAGTAACGTAAAAGACCGATATGATAAAAAAACACGAAGGATCAATTTAATAACAAAAAATAAAGTAAGATACCCGGGGCCATCCTCACATTTTCTAGGCCCTGGGCGGAAAAAAATTTAAGAGCTCCTAATGTATTAAAAAATTAAGTATGTGAAATTTTTACACTAAAAATTGTATGAGCGAAATAAATATGAGAATTTTTAATGAATTTTATATTCTTATCTAACAATTATTAGCTATTGAAAAATTTAAATTAAAAAATAGATAATATTTTTTTAGCTTTTTTAGACTTTTTAACCTCGTATCCTAGGTAATCGCCCCTTCGGCCTACCCCCTAAGGTGAAGCCTCAAGATACCAAAGATGTAGTTTAGCCATAAACATTTATAAGGAGGAGTGGAGGACTACTAAATTCTTCTGGGATTGGTAAATAATTTTCACACTCTTTTAAAGTGATATTGGCATACATTACAGGATACAGCGAAATCAATAACTACGAGAGGTAAATGAAAAAAATGATTTTTCATTACATCAAAATTAAGTAACACAATCTATTTTTTTTCCCCAATCTTGTATCAAGGGTTGGCTTGATACTTGAAAAATTCAATTATCTATCAAATCATTTATCAACTATATTGAATCTTCTTGGAAACAGAATCCCCTATGTTAGTAGTGTTAATGTTTGCTACATAAATACTAAATTAAATGAACATAGTGGACGCACTTCATGTTAGAGAAGATGTTACGTACCGCTGATACTATAGGCATAACTTAAGAAGCCACCTAATTATTCTTATTATTACTAGCGTTTCGACAGGCACTCCCGTGTCTGTCGATCCGCATTTCCATTGTCGTGTTTTTTTAATAAAGAATTAATTATTGTGATTATTAAATAACAAATCATTTTCAATTTATAGCATAGGCAACCAAATTGTGATTGCAATAGGAATCTAATATCACAATTAAAATTGTGATTAGTAAACTGAAATTTTTTGGATGAACCAGGGTATCCATCCGCGCAACTGGGTGACTAATCCCTCGCACCACGGTCGGGCCCTTTCGGGGGCGATGCTCCCAGTAAAGCTTGCTCCATTCACATGCGCTTCGGGTACGACTCGAACCCGCGACCACATGCTTAAGGAACACAAGCCCCTTCCACTTGTGTCAGCCTCCACTGGTAATTAATGAAAATCAAAAAAATAAAAAATAACCGAAGCATTTGCAAATTAACAAATAATAAGTAATTAAAAAATGAAATAAATGAAGCGTGTGGAGCAAATGTTACTAACCTTTTTGATAAAGAGAAAAGATGGAAAATAATTTGACAGTGGTCATTACAAAATGAACAAAAGAAAGAAACTTAGAAAGAAAAAGAAAAGATGACAATGTTTTTTTTCTTATTCTTGTTTCTTTCTCTTTCTATTTCCTTTAGTTTTTTGCTTAGCTTTGTCTGTTGGTTTTTATTTGTGTGTTGGTTTTTTCCTTTACTATTTAATTGTTGTTCTAGTTATTTTTTTTTGTCAGTAACTTCCCTTCCCTTCACTTTATTTTAGTTTGTGAAATTACTTGAGCATTTTTTATATTTTTTCAATGAGAAAGGGTATAATAAGAATTGATAAATTTATGTACAAATAGTTAAAAACCATGTTTTCTTTTTTATATAATAGTATAGATACTTGTTAGAAGCTATGCATTTCGGGTGCCATAAATTTAGGCGCATCATGGTTTGAGAATTATGCCTGTGAGCAAATATAGAGAGGTGTTATTTGTCTGATCTGTTGCAACAAAGTCACGGACACAAGGAGATCGATGTAGTCACGTGATCAGCAGCCAACCAAACAAGTTGAAGGCCACGAGTGTCAAGCAAGAGATAGCTAAAGAGAGGCAATTGAAGAGAAGAAGATGTAGTAGGTCGCAGGCCAAAATTTTTAATAAATTTTAAAGTGCCATGTAGCCAAAAAATAAGGCCACAGAACAAATTAGAAAACCATAACATATATCACGTGATAAGGATGTTCACGTGAATGGTCAAGGATTGGTGCAATGCTTTCGGTGGGAAGAGATGTGCATCCTCTTAACTAGTTTTTCCAATGGCCGGAGAAGATAGAAAGAAATCATGGCTCGATTTTGGGTTACCCTGTTGAAAGCCTCTCCAATAAGATTTGTTTTATATGTTAATTGGAGTTGGTTTAGTAGTATAAAATTTCGTTGAATCATAGGATAGAAGTGCATATTTTTTAACTAGTATTTGCAATGCCCGGAGAAGATAGAAAGAAATCAGGGCTTGATTTTGGGTTACCCTCATTGAAAACCTCTCCAATTCAATTTGTTTTATAGGTTAATTGGAGTTGGTTTAGTAATGTAAAATTTTGATGAATCATTGTATATCATGGGTCACATGTTAAAATTCAATATATGATAATTTAAACGGAGTTTGGCTCAAGTGCTGCAATCTTGACAACTTGAGAACTTGGGAATGAGGTCTGAAACTAAGAAGTCTCAGGTTTGATTCCCGGTAAACACATCCCGCTGGAAGAGGCATAGGAACACAACCGCGTGCATGATTGGTCTCAAGGATTCCATGATATTAAAGGTGCTCTTGGGACACCCGTGGTACTGACCAAAGACGCCAAAGAGAGTACATACAAAAAAAATTCAATATATGATAATGACACTTATAGAATAGAGCAATCATAAATCCCGAAAAGATTAATTTCTTACTCGAAGGTTTAAGAAATACTCTTAGTTAAAAAAAAAATAAAAAAAACAAAAAACTTTAATATATGCCCTTAGGCATTTGTTATAATTCACTATGTCATTGATCCTTGTCCTTGTATGTTAAAATCTGGTTTTCTCTATTCAAAAATCTGATTTTTTTTATTTCTGAAATTTCTTCAACTGTTGAAATTTATAAATCTGGTTTATTCACATCTGCAGTCCCAATTTAAGTAATCTTTCAAATGCCATTTATTTTGTATGATTAAGAAACTATTAAATTAAAAAAGTTATTGAATACACTTTTTAGTTTCTTGACTAATCAAAATACTCTTGTCGTGGATATGGAAAAGACTTGTTGAGAAAGGTTGTACCTGCTTCTTGATCTCTCCGCCTCGAAATGGTTTAGTCTTTGACCGTCGGTCGGAGGGCACCCTTGGTTCAAACAAAAATAAATAAATAAATAAATGGCTTTAGTGTGCAAGAGCAATTCAAAGTTTTAGATGAATTCTTATATCACAGGTTGAGATCAAATAAAGAGATGTTATTAAGAATAGCAAAATTTACAAACCGTGTATGCCGTTAAATCGCCGAGTTTATCAAGGATCATGTATGTGGAAAGATATAGAATGCTGGAAAGATATACATATGTTATTTGGGATAAGTAGTGCAAGTGATGATAAATTTATGCCTCAATTTTTGTTTTTGGCAAATTATCTGTGTTTTAGGCAAACATGAACAACTCATTTTACTGTAGAATCAGAGTTTGTTGCTTTGGTAAAAACTAGTAAAGAGGTCAAATGGCTGCAAGTATTAGAATTGGCTTTAATTCTCGAGAGGGAGATGATGAATAGAGTTTCATTACATTTTATTGAAATTAACCCGAATAATAATTAGTTATTACTAATTAAGAATATATTTGAGAATGGTTTAGAAGAAGGTGATGATTTTTGTGAATATACGTGAGTTAACGGGTAAAGCGGAAACGTGAAATATAAATAAACTATTTCAACATAAATAATCACAACAAAATAAAAGGATAAGGATAGAGAGATTAGAACTAGATGTTTTTATACTCATCCAACCTTTCCAGTGAAAGACCTACGTCTAATACTCAAGTGACCCACTTGAGATTTCTTATTACCGGTAGGAAGAGAACACCCTTTGTACAATCAGAGCATCTCGCACAATACTCAATCCCACTTTTCGTTAAGGGCCTAAATAATACTCAGGTTTCTCACACTACATACAGCTGTAACCCAGTAAAGACATTAAGATCTCTTTTCAGCTGCTTAACACGGTTCACACTATTACAATATGGAGAACAAATATATGTGAAGCACTCTCAAAATAGTGCAGAATAAACAAGTTTAAGCACTTCTAATGGCAAGATAGTATGCACATAGACTTAGGCCAAAACTTAGAGAATGAAGAAGAAGTTGAAATAACATAAAAGCACTCTCAATGAATTAGGATTGAAAATATTACACTTTGTTTTTATTTTGAAAAACTAGGAGAATATATTTAAAAAATTCCAATCAAATTAGCCAAAAACAAATCACAACTAAGATCAATTAGCATAAAAAACAAGAGTGAAGGGACACTTTGGTCCCTCAAGTTTTTTGACAGGGACACTTTAGTCCCTCAAGAAATTTAATTCATTTTTAGTCCCTGTGTTTTCCAAAAGTACCAATTTAGTCCCTCATGTTTTCCAAAAGAACCAATTTAGTCCCTCAACAAAGTGGCTAACGGAAATAGGACAGGGACTAAATTGGTACTTTTGAAAAACTTTGGGGACTAAAAATGAATTAAATTTCTTGAGGGACTAAAGTGTCCCTGTCGAAAAACTTGAGGGACCAAAGTGTCCCTTCACTCAAAAAACAAATAAGAAAACAAATTTGATTGATTAAGAAACAATTTTGGGAAAATTCAAAAAAAGTAATAAATTTGTTACTCTTTGGCAAATACATGATGCACAAAAATAATCGATTCCTTGGACCAATAATCAATTACTTTGACCCAAGTAATCGATTACAGCCTTTCAAGTAATCGATTCTTCACTTTGTTTGATGCAACATTTCTAATCGATTATTTGTGCAAGTAATCGATTACTTTCAATCAATTACTTTAAATTAAAGTAATTGATTCATCAAGATCAAGTAATCGATTACGAGTTCACTGGTTTTTGTATGATTCTGCAGAAGTAACCGATTATCTACTATAGCAATCAATTATTTTAGCAAAAACTCCTGAAAACTTAGCCTGAGATTTTCAAAAGTATTTTCATAGAATATGGCATGAAGAACAATTTTCGACTAATACTTTTGATTAAAACTTCTCCAAATCCTTAAGAATGGCCTAATATGAAAGTGCAAGGACTACCTTTACCTTACATGAATTCCCAATGAATATGGAGAGGCTTCTACTAGAATTTCTAGCTTGACTATAGCTTGGTTCTTATTTGAATCTTATTTATAATCATCAAAACTTTGTACACTTTGAATCCTTTGAGTTCATGGAAGGTTGACTTCTAACACTCCCCTTTTTGATGATGACAAACCTAATGTGCAAGATAAGGGTTCTGCAGGAGCCAGGTATATGTATGTCTCCCTCTCACACATTACATTTAGGAATATCAAATAATATCATGCAAGTTGGTGAAAGATTTTTCAATATACGCACCCTCCCCGTGAATAGATGCATAAATATAATAAATGTAAAATGAAAGACCAAATATCAACTCCTCTTTTTGGCAACATAAAAAATGAAAGAAAGACTACACCAATCAGAAGGACCTGCAGAAAAAAAAAATTAACTCTCCCCCTGCATTGATCACTTCAATGCCCAATGTCAGTAAAATATAAAGCAATAAGGAATAGTGGGCAATGCAAGTAAACACAATCACTCTATGCAAGATATAACAGTTAAGCCAAGTTCTCTTCTAATAAAAAATAAATTTTCTTTTGGAAGTCATTTGGTAAAAATACCAGCTAACTATTTTGCTATATCCACGTAATCAATCACATAGTCACCTTTTAGAATATGATCGAAAATAAAAAGGTGATGAATCTCAATGTGTTTTGCGCGTGAATGCTGCACTGGGTTTTTGGTTAAATTTATTGCACTAGTGTTATCACATCGAATAAGGATGAGATTTGGACTAATACCATAGTCTAAAAGTTGCTGCTTCATTCGTATGACTTGTGCACAGCAGCTACCTGCAGTGCAGCGACATATTCAGCCTCAATCGTGGATAGGCCACACTGACTTGTTTCTTGCTAGTCCATGATATTAAAGAACTATCCAATAAGTGACATGTTCCGCTTGTGCTTTTCCTATCGACTTTGCACCCAACAAAGTTCGAATCGAAATATCCAACAAGGCTACAAGTGGAGAGAGGTTAGCACGATCTGCACTCGAAACTAGAATGACGACAGATACCCTCTTTGATAAATTTAGATCAGTGTGAGAGGGAACCTAAACATAGTGGGATGCGACATTGTGCTTATGCACCAGTACCATTGATCATTTGTTCGATGCTAAGAACCTTGATAGTCGATGTGGTAGGGGACTTGTACTCTGGATCATTTTTTGAATGGGTTGGGTTGGAACAAAAGAGGAGATGTATGACATGTGTGAACGTTGAGATCTTGCACACCGAATGGTACAAATCCAAATACCATCGATGGTAACTAACTAACATGATTATGTTCATAGTATGTCATATCTAAGTATTTGTTAATTGTTACTTCGTCCGTCCCATTATTTTAGTAAAAGTCAAATAAGTCAATGAAAATAAGAGAGTATCTATTTAATATAATGCATGATTCATTCATTAATTACAAATTGATATTACACAAATTTTCATATCATTACAATTAATACATATTGCAATATTGTCTCAAAAAAATCTTTAATTGTGTTTTCCTTATTTACTTATCAATCATCAATACAATATACAATCTTTTAGATTTTTCATTTATTTTTTTATTTTAACATGAGACAAATTTTTTTACATTTTTTTACCAAGATAATGGGACAAAGGGAGTATAACATGAATTACCTACTTAGCTGTTAGTTGCTATCAGTGTTATCAAAATCGTACGATTCACAATTCGAATCGTACGGAACGATGCGAGTCTAGAGATAAACGATACGCATCGGGGTAAGAATCAGATGTGACTGGAATCGCTCCGTGAATCGCCGGAATCGTCCAATTCTGTGTCGTATCGTGACTCGGTGGCAGAAAACGATTCGTGTTTCTCTACCATAAGTGGCTTCCACTTGGTGTCGCTGTCATAGGGAAAATAATTGCCGTCGCCGGCGTTCTTTAGAAGAAGAAGATGATGAGCAGAATGCAGCAGCGGCTGTGTGTGCTGTTGTAATGTCTTTTTTAGGGTTTAGAAGTATAGAATGAGTAGAACTAATAGGTTAGAGACTCTCGGCTTACATATTGGGCTAAAGCTGATTGTTTTTATTTATTTTATTTTATATTTTGGGCCAAAGCTGATTTAAAGAATTTGGGCTGATATTTTGGAACTGAACATATTGATACCTTTTATTGGCTACAAGCAACTAAAAATAACTCTTCTTTTTCTAGTTTTTTTATTCAGGTTAATGAATTTATTTTTTTATTTTTAATTATTATATTGATCATACATATACATATATATATATATATATATATATATATATAAAATATAACATTCAAATGATATTTTTTAACATATTTTTATTGTGTTCATGTATCTTACGATTCAATACGATTTACGATTCAAAATTTGGCCTACCGATTCACGATTTGAATCGAGATTTGACAACATTGACTGCTATTTGTTTATCTTATTAATATATCCCATGTGATTCTAAGACGTCGATGAGTTTATTAATTAAGACATCGTCATACTCTCTTTCTCTATTTCTCTGTATGTTTGTTCATTTTGTTTATATATCTTAAATGGCGGATCAACAACCCAATGCAACGACATGATTCACATTGTGATGGGCTAGTCCTAGAGCCGAGATCACAGGGCATCGGACCCTTAACCAACCGAGTTCACGCTGCACGACTGAGTAACGTAAACAGGCCGAGATCCACACTTTACACACAAACAGCCAATGCCTAGGCAGGTAGAACTCGCTCCACCAACTCGGCTTCAACTCCAGTCAAGCCGAGGTGAATAACTCAATTCTGGTACTCGTGTCCTATCACAGCTCGTACTGGGCTGAATCAACTGGGCCAAAGTTTAGCAAGCCCATTAGGTATTCAGCCACCCCTATAAGTAGTACAATGCTGCATGGGGCTCAGGTACGCTTTTCTAAACCCTAAGTTTGCACTGCACACACAGTGATTAGGGCATCCCAGGTTATCCTACTGATACTTGTGAAACTCAGAGAATCATACAAAAAATCTAGGTCAATCCGCCTCATTGGGTCTCATACTATGGCCTTAGTGAACGACCTGATCTAGAACAAGACATTGGCGCCGTCTGTGGGGACGATAAACTTCGATTCCCACCATCACCAGACTCTTTGATGGAGAACGCAGCAGATTAACCACCAGGCATGTAGGGGAAGAGGACGTCCTCCAAAGGCGTCCACCGTACCACCACGGAGAACAGATCTCCGTCAGCGCCTTCAGGCTAACAGGCTGCCCAGCAACAGCCACTTCAGGAGGATGTGCATGCGAGTGATGCCCCGATCCCCAACGAACAGCCCCAGGTGGCAGATTCGATCCAGCCAGTGCAGCCACAACCTGTAGTAGTCCCACCCCAACCCCATCCCACACATACCCACAGTGGTCCCTACACTGTGTACTCAGGTGAGTCGTCGTATCGCGGTGCGGATGGAGGAGGGGGTACTCAACATCATCAGACACACTACCACGGGGCAGCAGAACCCAACCGTGTAGAGTATATTTCTTCTCAGAATCACGAAGATCGGGGACGTGGGTATTCTGATACTCTTTCTCACCGATCCCGTCGATCTACTTCGTCTTCTCGACGCCGCGATGATGAGATCTTAACCATGATGCGCACATAGATGCGAATTATGCAGCAACAAAACAAGGCCATAGCAGATTTACAACAGTTGACTATGGCACGCAACGCTGAACGAACCCTACAGCTGGTTCCGGCACGAAACGTAGACCCCGTGAGCGAACGAGTTGCGCGTGAAGCTCCGCCACGGACTTGGGAACGAGACGCCGAACGAGCCCTGAGAACGGCTCAGGAAAGGAGTTTAGGACGCGTAGTCGAACGAGCGACAGTAGAGGCTCCGACGCGTCAAGAATCATCTCGGGCTCTTCGGGATACAGATTCTCTCGGGAGGGAGGAGAGCTCACTCCCTCCCCCGCCACCATTGAATCCCGAGCTGGAGCCCGAGCAAGAGCATCCAGGTCACCCATTCACTCCGTACGTGATGGCTTTCGAGACACCACAGGGTTTTCTTGGGCCCAGCAACATTCAAAGGTACGATGGTCTCTCGGATCCTCATGATCACATTTTGAGTTTCGAAGGGGCGATGAATTTTTACGGTCAAGAAGGTCGGATGAAATGTAGAGCATTTTCCATGACCCTTCAAGCACCAGTCTTAAGGTGGTATGCATCTCTCCCCCCGAATTCGATTAATTCATGGAACGAGCTGAAAAGGGTGTTTCTAAATAGGTATACCGCCAGTTGCATCCAGCCGAAGTCGAATCACACACTGGCAACGGTAACTCAGAAACCAGGGGAGACTTTGAGGGATTATCTCAATCGTTTCCACAATGAGTCGAGTTCGATTCCCAATCTCGAACCGGGAGTGGCAGTGTTACTTTTCACCCAGGGTTTGGCTCCCGGAGGCTTCAAAAAAGCTCTTATTGGGAAGCCTCCCCGAGATATGGCCGAACTCCGGCAGAGATCCAACAAGTTCATCAACTTGGAGGAGTTTGATAAGGGACAGTCAGGCAGGATGGCAAATAACCGAGGTGACACCACACAGGAAGATCGGACCAGCTCTAGGGGTCGACCCAGGAAGGAAGACAGAGAGGGGCGTCGTCAACCACCACCGCCTCCACCCCCACGTAGGTACAACACGTATACTCCACTCAATGCTCCTAGATCTCAGATCTGGAAGGAAACAATGCAAACCGAACTCCGACATGTCAACAGGCCTCCCTATTTGAGAAATCAAAAGAATGTGAATAAGAACAAGTACTGTGAATTCCATGAGGGATACGGCCACACCACAGATCAATGTACTTGGTTGAGGGATGCCATTGAAGACTTGATTCGCGAGGGAAAACTCCAGCACTATGTCCAGGAAGCAATGGAGAAGAGATCTCGTAAGAGAACACCAAGTCCCGAGAGAGCAAAGAGGAGAAAAGAATCCACACCAGAAAAGAAGCAAGAAAACCAGGGACAAGTCAGTATCGTGGTTATGGACGAACTGGACAAGTCGCCAAAGGATCTCGCTATCCAGACGATTTCTGGAGGTTTTTGCAGGAGGAGGGGAGCACCGATCCGAAAGGAAGAGGTATGTGAACCAGGTCCTAGCAGTTCACAATCTTCCAATTCGGAAAAAGCCGTCTCGGAATATTCCAATCAGTTTCTCGGATAAGGACATGGAAGGAGTCCTGCCCGACCATAACGATCCGATGGTCATCTCCGCCAGAATCGGAAACTTTGATGTTGCCAGAGTCTTTGTGGATCAAGGAAGCTCTGCCGACATCGTTTTCTTGCATGCCTTTTCCAAGATGAGGTTTCGTTTGAATGATTTGGAAGAGTTTGAGGGAAACTTGATTAGCTTTACAGGGGATTCAATTCGGCCCCTAGGCGTCTTGAGACTTCCGATGACCTTAAGCGGACAACCTGCAACCAGGACCGAGATCATCAAGTTTCTTGTAGTCGACTGTCCTTCGGCTTATAACGTCGTATTAGGCCGAACTTGCCTCCAGGCTTTTGGAGCAGTAGTTTCAACGGTCCACTTGGCGATGAAGTTTGTGGGTGCAGATGACACAGTAGTCACGATAAGAGCTGAGCAGGAGTCCGCTCGTTTGTGTTACAACGCTAGCCTCGGAAAGATCAGGAAGGAGAAAAACGAAGTAGAAAAAATTCCACAGGTACCATTGTCTAAAGGCGGAGTACTCCTGGCCGAGCTGGATGTCAGGGCTGAACAAGATGACCTCCGGCCTCGCCCTCAGGGAGAATGGGAAACCGTCCCCGTAGATCTTTCCGACTCTCGAAAAACAGTCTGAGTCAGTTCCAACCTCCCAGCTCCTATTCGAGATGAAATCATTGCCCTTCTGCGGAACAACAAGGATTTGTTCGCTTGGACGTCAGCCGATATGCCTGGCATCGATCCAAATTTTATCTGCCACCGGCTTAGCGTGGATCCGAAGGCTAAGCCCGTGGCGCAAAAGAAGAGAAGAGTCGGTTTCGAGGAGTCCAAGGCGATACAGGAGAAGGTCTCGGAGTTGTTGGAGGCCGGTTTTATTAGGGAAGTATCATACTCAGAGTGGCTGTCGAATACAGTGTTGGTCAAGAAGTCTAACGGCAAATGGCGGATGTGTGTGGACTACACGGACCTCAACAAGGCGTGTCCAAAAGACCAGTACCCCTTGCCCATTATTGATCAGTTGGTGGACAGTTCAGCAGGTTTCCAGCTTCGTTCCTTTTTGGATGCATACTCGGGTTACAACCAAATACTGATGTATCCACCCGATCAGGACAAGACAACCTTTATCACCGAGAAGGCAACGTATTGTTATACGGTCATGCCTTTCGGGCTAAAGAACGCTGGGGCTACATACCAGAGGATGATGAACACGGTGTTTGATGGGTTGATTGGACCAAAGATGGAGGTGTATATTGACGACATGATCGTCAAGAGCAAAACAAAGGATAGCCACGTGCGAGACTTGGAAGTGGTGTTCGCAAGAGTTAGGAAGCATAATATGAGGCTAAATCCCGAGAAGTGCAGCTTCGGGGTTCCCGCCGGGGCTTTTCTCGGCTTCATGTTGACAAAGCGAGGGATTGAGGCGAATCCCGACAAATGCCGGGCTGTACTCGAGATGAGAAGCCCGAAGAGTCTCAAGGAAGTTCAGCAGTTAACAGGTCGGCTAGCTGCGCTTTCCCGCTTCCTACCCCAAGCCGCAAGAAAAGCACTTCCCTGGTACCAGTTGTTGAAAAAAGGCGTTGATTTTGTTTGGGACGAAAAGTGCGAGGTAGCCTTTTCAGTGATCAAAGACTTCCTCTCAGCCCCCCCGACCTTGTCAAGTCCCCAGCACGGGGAAAAGCTCGTTCTGTACCTGTCGGTGGGGGAATTAGCCGTCAGTTCGGCCCTGGTACGAGAGGAAACGAGGCTCGAATTCCCAGTGTATTTTGTGAGTCGAGCTCTGCAGGGTGCCGAGATTAGGTACTCGAAGATTGAGAAGTTTGCTTTTTGTCTGGTCCTATCGGCCAGACGACTTCGTCAATATTTCCAATGTCACCCAGTTGAAGTGAGAACCGCTCAGCCAATCAGGCAAGTCCTGCAAAAGCCAGATTTGGCAGGTAGGATGATGGCTTGGTCGGTCGAATTGTCTGAGTTCGAGATTTCGTATGAGCCAAGGAAAGCTATCAAATCTCAGGCTCTGGCTGATTTCGTGTCCGAAATCACCGAGGGAAATGAGACCTCGAGCTCGGGTATTTGGAAAATTTATGTTGATGGTTCCAGTAACAAGAAAGGAGCTGGAGCAGGGATTCTGGTTGAAAACTTTGAGGGTGTAAGTATCGAGTACTGGTTAAAGTTTGCTTTTGTCACTTCGAACAATCAGGCCGAGTATGAGGCCGTGCTAGCAGGATTACGAACAGCGAAGGATCTCGGGGCGGTAGAAGTACAGATTCTCAGCGATTCGCAGCTAGTTGTTTCGCAGATCTCTGGCCAATATCAGGCGAAAGAGCCGATCCTACAAAAGTATTTAGAAAAGGTAAAAGAGTTGGCTTCGGAATTCTCTCACTTCTCCATTCTACACATCCCTAGGTGCTCGAATGAGAGGGCCGACATCCTCTCCAAATTGGCAAGTACCAAGGGAGCTGGGAATAACAAGAGCGTCATACAGGAAGAAGTAGCTGGACCCAGCGTTTTTTGGCCATAAGGATCTCGTCGGATTGGATGACTCCTATTCGATCTTTTCTACGGCATGGTGTGCTTCCCTCCGACCAGCTAGAAGCCAAAAAGCTTGTGAAAAAGGCAGCTCATTATGTCCTTATGGAAGGGATCTTATACAGGAGAGGGGCTGCTTCACCTTTACTTCGGTGTCTCGGCAAGGAAGAAGCCGAATCGGTTCTGGACGAGGTCCACGGCGGAATAGCAAGCCATCATCTTGGAGGAAAATCTTTGGCCAGAAATATTCTCCGAGCTGGCTATTATTGGCCAACTCTGATGGCTGATTGCCTAGATCATGTTCGTCGTTGCCCACCTTGCCAACACCACAGCGACTTGTACCGCCGACCTCCAGAAGAATTGCACTCTTTAGCTTCCCCTTGGCCCTTTCACATGTGGAGCATGGACATCATGGGTAAGTTCCCAAAGGCCCCAGGACAGCTGATCTATGTGGTCGTTGCCGTCGACTACTTCACCAAGTGGATAGAAGCCGAAGCACTAGCCACCATTTCGTCCCTAAAAATCCAAAAGTTCTTTCTGAAGAATGTGATAGCTCGTTTTGGCGTTCCCCACTTCATAGTCACAGATAATGGTACCCAGTTCACAGCTGATACTTTCCGAGATCTGGCAAATCATTTGCATATTCAACATCGATTTTCCTCGGTTGAACACCCACAGTCCAACGGACAAGCTGAGTCCGCGAACAAAGCTATCCTCACTGGCCTGAAGAAAAGGTTGCTAGCTGCTGAGGGAGCCTGGGCTGACTTGCTTCCCGAGATCCTCTGGTCTTTGAGGACAACGGTGCAAAGCTCAACAGGCGAGACACCGTTCAGACTCACTTACGGATGCGATGCAGTGATTCCTGTGGAGCGCCGAATTCCAACCTTTCGTATGCTTGACAGGCCCGAGGAGACTAATAACACATTGTTGAAAGAGGAACTAATTCTAAGTGAAGAAATCCGAGAGAAGGCTGCAGACCTGGAGAGGGGAGCTAAGTCCAGACAGGCGAAACAATACAACAAAGGGGTCACACCGAGATCCTTCGAAGTCGGTGATCTGGTTTTGCGTCGTGCTGACATCGGATTGAAGAACGCAAAAGAAGGAAAGCTCGCTCAAAACTGGGAAGGGCCGTACAGGGTAATATCCAAAACAGGCTCAGGGGCCTACAGATTGGAAACCCTCGGCGGAGCCGAGATCAAAAACAGTTGGAACGCGATGAAGCTTAGAACCTACTTCAGTTGACAATTGAACACTTTTGAATTCCTTTTCCATTTATTACTTTACTTGGAATTTTTTCTTTATCGTTCAGTTTTTGTTTATTTCAAGTTCTAGTTGTCCATTTTTTAACTTTGAATAATACTGCCTTTTTATGTACTGATGATTTTTCAATTTTAATAAATAGTACACTCGACAGTTTCCATTGCTTTTTTGCTATGTCTTAAACATGCGCCATGTACATGCCTTTCCATTTTTTGGCTAGCCACCTTAATGGGACTGTGCGATTTATACACAGCACCTCTGTTCAGAGGAATGCTTATAAATTTTCCTAAGGTACAGGGAGCACCTGACTCTAACAGACTTACCTTTGTGGTGCCTAGTACAGTCAGGGGACGAGGTCCACACTTTGGCTCAAGTGCATGGACCGAGACTCCCATTGCATTACACAGATATACGTTAAAACAGTACTCGGCTACGTGAGCGCTTACACAGGTTGCATAGATCGAATACGAAAACCTTAAATATTGTACATGTTCACAAGCAAAAGATGTTAACAAAAAACAAAAGGTATCAGCAACAGGCAAAGGAAAGGAAATAGTTCAACAAGTTTTCAAAAAGCAGCCCAGCATAAGGGTCTTACGCCTAATCTTCAACATCAGATAAGACGACCGAGTTGGGGTCGAATACAGGCTCGCCTTTCTCGGCAAGGGGATCTGGAAGGTCATCTCGGGTCAGGTCGACTTCCGCATCTCCATTGTTCGGATCCACTAGCTTATCGCCGCTCACACCAAACTCAGGATGGGCGCCGACATACTGCAACCGCAATCCCGGATTCAGGACCCGTATATGCTCCACAGCATTTGCAAATAAAGCATCAGCCAACCCCTCCAGATCGTGCATAGCCTTGGCAGCAGCAGTCTTATGCTTCAGAGCTTGAGTAGCTCGTTTCTTCAGCATCACCCTCACCCTCTCAACCTCGGCCTCCCCGTCAGCTTTCAATTTGGCCATTTTCTCCGAATGAGTTTTCTGCAAGTCAGCTAGCTGCTTCTTCGCTTCGGCCGCCTCCTCCTCGGCCTGCGCAAGCCTAACAAGATCAGCCTTGGCCTTTGAAGAAAAGCCCGCTTCCGCATCGGCCGGCGCACTAGCTATAGCCGTCATCAGGGTGGCCGAGTTCTTCAGATGCTCGGCCAAATTTTCCGTAATCGTTTTCCAATCAGCCGCAGACAACCTCCCCAGGTCTAGAGGTTTGTCAAAACTTGCTCGGGTCGCCACGGCACTACCCGAGGTTGTGATCTCAGCTCGGGTAGGTTGGGAATTCTGTACTCCGGCCTCCGGGGTGACAACCTCACCGGAAGTTTCCGGTATAGTTATTACAGGGGGGCTCGGTCGAGGTGGCGTGCTTGTACCTTCGGGCTTCTTCCTCTTTCGCATTGCAGCGGCCGACAGCAGTCTCTCAGCCTTACTCGCCATCTCCTCCTCTGTACTGGCGGTGTCCTCCGAGGTGGTTTCACAAGTGCTAGTGAGTTTCGGCTTGACCCTCCTTCTTTGCTCCGCTAGCTCGGCCGGATCTGCCTCCTCGAGTTCTTTCCAATAATCAACTACAAAATTAGAGTAGGTGTTAAAAAAAAACCCATATTTCTTTACCAATCTCGGAGGAAACTTGCTCTTCGGCGCAACTTATGATGCGTCGAATATTCAACTGAGCCAATTCTTTGGCCTTTGCCTTATATTCCTCAAAAAAGTGTTTTGTGGTTAGCACCTCGTTGGGAGATAGTGGTGTCGAGGTCCAGTTCCGAGGCGTCTCGTGTCGGACATTAAAATCTGTAGACCATTGCAAAGGAAATTTGGGACCATCCTCGGTTCGGAACCAAGGTCGGCCGTTTCCAACGTATTGGTACTTGAAAAATCTTGGTTTGAAGTGCTTCCAAGATTCGTGAAACTTTGCAAACAGACTGTAGTATGGCCGACTCTTGACCGACACCCAGATCTTACCAGACTTTCCGGCTTCCTTAACTGTTACGTGTGGGTTGAAAAGCCAAAAGAAAACTTTGGCCGTGCAAACCAAAGCTTTTGCACGGCAGTACCTTTCAAATGCTCTCAAGAACGCCCAGGCGTTAGGATAGAGTTGGGTAGGGGCAACCCCGAGAAGATTTAACACCCTAATCTCCAAAGCGGTGAACGGCAAGCGAACACCGAGGGTAACCACCATGTCTTCATATAAATAAAAAGTGTTGTTATCCGTTGTTGAGCACACTCGATCATTCTCGGTGCAGGGTAAAACTCTGTATGAATTTTCAGCTCGGTCCTCGGAACAAGGTAGCAAAAATTGGCGAACTGATCCGACACTATCATCGGAACGCATGGTGGATTGGGTTCCCAACACTTCACGATCCACCCAATGGTACTGTTGGGCATCCGGGGGTGCTGGGTAAGCGGCAAGATCTTTCACAACTTTGCAAGGAGCCATTAAACCTGAAGAAGAAGAGGGGAGCTCGGTGTTAAACTTTTGGGTAACAAACAGTAACCCCCCTTTAAAACCCCGAGCAGTGGTACCAAGCGGCGAACACCTCCTCTCTTCCACTTCCATCTCTCGCCCCCAAACCTTTTTTTGCTCCTCACTCTTTACCATGTTTTCATAATCAGCCTTCTCCTCGCCGGCCCTAATTTCGGCATCAAGGTACATCCTTATAAACTCCCTCCTCTCAGACAAGGTCGCCGGATAATAAGAATCAAGAGGTTCCACATCCTCCATCACTGCCTCGTATTTCTTAAGGTAGATACGACGAGGCCGAGGGTAGGGTACAATTTCGACAGAATCACTAGAAGATTGAGAGGAGGATGAAGAATCACTATCACTACCATCCTCACTGCCACTGCTAAGGTTCACATAACCGCACCATTTCTTATACCACTTACCACTCATCGTCACTTAATAATGTCCACAAAGCCCAGAAATCACACCCAGAACCCAGGAACCACAAGGCAACTACCCAAACAAACCAACACTCAGAAACCCAGAAATGTGAAATCAAAGTACAGAAACTCAGAAGAATGCGTCGAACCAAACAACTCCAAACAGCGAAAATCAGAGAGAAATAGAAAAAGAAGAAACAGGTGTGGAAGAGGAACAGTGTAGTACCTGGAGAAGCGCAAAATGATTAGAAGAAGAAGAATGCTTCGGTGCTGAAGAATAATGAGAAGTGGAGTACCTTTCCTCTTGCATGCAATGAATAATGGGTAAGGAAGACCAACGAACAGATTAGCGTTTTGAAGGAGGGAGAACGTTTTGAAGGAAAAGGAAGATCAAAGGATGTTAAGTGGGAAAAAACTGAACGGGAGAGTGGGAGAGGAGGTGTAAAGAGAAACTCCTAACTTCCCTCTCGTTTCGAATTAATGGGCTCAAGGGACGGTTTGGGCCCAAAAAAGCCAACCCATAGGGCAATTAATCAATCATGACGCGTGTCCCAATATCATTGAACGGACGTGCATTGAGCCGCACGCTAATACTGATGAAACGTTGGCGTGCAAAAGAGTGCGACACGTGTTGGAAAGCAGAAAAGCAAACGTCACTCTGGGCAAGCGAAAGGACAGGCATCAGAACTGTTCTGATGAACGAGGTGACATTACAAATCCGTGTTAACCGCCACCAACCCATCCTAACACAGTCCCCACTTCCGAACTCGTAGCAAGACTCTCTTAGCCTTGCCGAGCTGGGGGGCTTATGTGATGGGCTAGTCCTAGAGCCGAGATCACAGGGCATCGGACCCTTAACCAACCGAGTTCACGCTGCACGACTGAGTAACGTAAATAGGCCGAGATCCACACCTTACACTCAAACAGCCAATGCCTAGGCAGGTAGAACTCGCTCCACCAACTCGGCTTCAACTCCAGTCAAGCCGAGGTGAACAACTCAATTCTGGTACTCGTGTCCTATCACAGCTCGTACTGGGCTGAATCAACTGGGCCAAAGTTTAGCAAGCCCATTAGGTATTCAGCCACCCCTATAAGTAGTACAGTGCTGCATGGGGCTCAGGTACGCTTTTCTAAACCCTAAGTTTGCACTGCACACACAGTGATTAGGGCATCCCAGGTTATCCTACTGATACCTGTGAAACTCAGAGAATCATACAGAAAATCTAGGTCAATCCACCTCATCGGGTCTCATACTGTGACCTTAGTGAACGACCTGATCTAGAACAAGACATCTTTATCTTGTCTTTTGAGGGAACATGGGTGCGCCAAGGTGATTGCTGGACCTATGCAAATACAAATCCCCACAACCGAAGGATATTTTACAGATTGTCAAGGAACGTTTAAGCATGCATGGTGCCTGTCACTTTTCCTCCAAGCATACCGCGACCTTCCATCTCCATTGTGACAAACCTTAGCTTGAGAAGGGTTCTACACCACCTAACTTTCCTCTTATTCACCAAGCACCCACCATACCACACTATACACTACAGCTCTCAAGCTCTTGGCTGCTCGCAATGACGCAGATGAGTTAGTTTGCTCGATAAGTGTTAAAGCTAAGGAGCCAGCAGAGGCTCATCTTTCCATTCATCATATCACATGAGACTTTGTTCTCGTATCACACCCAAAGTTTACAGCAGTCGATGCTATCGTAATGGACGAACAAAAGGTGATAGAGCGAGTGAGATACAAATGCAGCAAACATTATATTCTTATGAACAATGCCAGTAAAAAAATAAAATGTGGCCAGTAAAAAATTATATTTTATTATTTCCATTTTTTGAACCTTGTACTTTGTTTTTATTCCTTCTGATATTATTCTTTCCGGCCTTAAATATAAACAAAATAAATCAATTTAACACTTATCAAGGAATTTTATTGAATGCATTTAATTTTCTCAAATTCATTAAAAAAAAGAAAGTTAGTTAACTTTATTGAACAGAAAGTTTAATGAATACAACAACTTAATACGAATATTTTACGCATGATTGTATTGTGAATAGAAAGTTTTAACTTTTGCTTATATTTGATACCACTAATAAAGAGTTTTTTTTTTTTTTTTTTTTATATATTTGAGATGGGTAGGATCATGGGACTGGTTTGGTTCCTTTGCTCAGTTCATTAACTTGGTTTACGTGTTTGATTCGGTTTCGAGTTCACTGTTTGGGATTCTTGATTCGATATTCAGTGTTCAAGGTTTTAAAATTAAAGGATTGGCGATTTAGATTACGTAAAAATAAAGACAAGAGTTTTTTATAATAACATGTGATTAAGATTACGTAAGGGCACGAGATTAAGTTGAACAAAGAAAAAAGCAGTGATTATAAAAAAAAAAAAAAAAAAAACACACGTGATTGACTTATGTAGCGAAAAAGTATGACCTTGAGAATAAAAAATTAGTGGATAGTCATGAGTTTTTTATATCAAGCAACATTAAATGCTATGAGAATAAAATATTAATGACAAATAATTAAGAAAAAAATAACGCAATACTACCTCCGTTCCTAATTATAAGGTCCTTTTAGGAGATTTGACGTCAATTAAGAAAGTGAAATAATTTAGTTAATTGTATTGAAAATTTGAATTTTTGATATGTATTTTCAAAATTGTCCCTATTAATATTATTGGGAATCTAAAAAGTATTAAATAAATAGGGGTGTTTGTGGAAAAAAATAATTAATGCTCATCGAAAATTGGTAAAGGGCCTTATAAATAGGGACAAAATAAAAGTGTTAAGAGAGTCTTATAATTAGGGACGGAGGGAGTAACATTAAAAAAAATGTTTAAGATGAAGCAAGGAATAAAATAAATAAATAAATAAAGGACATTAACACGAGGATGTCCACAAGTTAATGACATTTAACATGATTTCTTAATGAAAAATGCAAAAAAGGTTTTGATGGCATAAATTTTTTTATGGTCTGCTCTAGGGATGTGCAAGACTCGGACCGACCCGGTGATCCAGACCGGACTTGGTTGTTTTGGGTCGGGTTGGACCCAGTCTCATGTGTCAAAAGGAGAGGGGTTCGGTCCAAAAAAAAAACTACCCGACACCGGGTACACGTCGAGTTCAGGTTTGACTCAAGATCACCGACCCAACCTGATATATGTAAACATGTTTTTATTTTATTTTTATATTATATATTTATACAATACATTATATATTAAATGGTTTCATTTCTAACTTAGCAATTTAATTACTTTTTATTTATTTATTTTAATTACTTTTTATTTATTTATTAGGTGACACTTTATTACTTAACTTTACTATCAAAAGCCATATTTTCTTATCTTTGTTGTACGATATTATATAAATGACATTTTGTAAACAATATTTTCCTAGTTTAATTACTTTTTGTAGCACTAAGTGAAATCTTGAATATAAAATTAGCATAGTTTTTTTAACATCGAAACTTAGTATCTTGCAATGATTTGCTTTACTTTAATCTCACTTTTAGGCTTGTGATTCTTGTCTCGGGTCAACCCAAACTCGTCATCATCTTGACCCGTCTTATTTAGACCCACATATATTCGGGTTTTTTTTGGGTTCAGGAACAGGTACGAGTTTAAAAATTGACCCTATTAATATTTACGGGTCGGGTGACGGTCACCCAAACCCGTCCCAACCCGTCCCACGCTCACCCCAAATCTGTTCAACCCAAACCTAGGTTTTGATAGGGTCTAGGTCTTAGGGGGTATAGGTGTTAGGGTTAAGGGTCAAGGTTAGGGTTTGGGTTCCGATCAAGTTTGTTCGGTTTATGTGTTTGGTCTGGTCCGGTTCATGGGTCTAATCTGGTTTGGTCCGTTCCGGTTCGATTCGGTTTTGTGTTCGATCATGTTCGATTCATTGGTTTGGTCCGGTTCGATTCGGTTTTGTGTTCGATCATGTTCGATTCATTGGTTTGGTCCGGTCCGATCCGATCATGGGTCTGGCCCGTTCATGGGTCCGGTTCATGAATCTGGTCCAGTTTATGGGTACGATTCGGTTCGATTCTTGGGTCTGGTCTGGTTCATGGGTCTGGTTCGGATCGATCTTATCAGATTTATTGGTTCGGTTCAGATCGGTTCATGGGTCTGGTCTGGTCCGATTGGCCTTGGTTTCATTTGGTCTATTATTCATGTTTCTGATTCGATTTTTTGTATAAAGATATTTGTCATCAATATAGTCCATCAAAGATCAATTGCACCACCATGTTAGTCCCTTTGTGTTCCTCCGTTACATAACAATATAACTTTACTTACGTAACATGTTAAATATAAAATTGATAAGTTCATTTCTATTTGGGGAATCGGAAGAAAATTTAGAAATGAGGAACGAGGATGAGACATCAAATTCAAAGCCGGAATAGTGAAAAGGACAATACTCCTCGCATATTTCATGCTCCACTACCATCCCTCTTTAGAAGATTGGCTGATGGGTATTTTTTTTAAATATGTTTTTTTTTTTATTTAACATGTTACGTTAGAAAAGTTAAACTGATTTGTAGTAGAGCAGTACGAGGGACTATCATGATGGTGCAATTGATCTTTAAGGAGGACTAAATTGGCGACACAATTGATCTTTGAGTGATTAAATTGGTGGCACAATTGATCTTTGGGTGACTAAATTGGTGGCAAATATCTTTGGGGGATTAAATTGGTGGCACAATTGATCTTTGAGAAACTAAATTGGTGGCAAATATCTTTGGTGGACTAAATTGGTGGCAACATAATCTTTGGAGGACTAAATTGACTATTTAGTCTATATATCAAATAAGCAGCATAAGAAAAGCGCCTTCGAGGAATTTAAGCGGTAACCTCAACTGATGCAACTTTCCAACAGAAGCCACATAAGATGCACATTTTGAGTATTGATTTTTCTTAACATTTGATTGACAATTTTTCAGGACTAAGCAGAAATTGCAAACTAAACATCATTGAGAATATAAATTGGAATCAACTATTCCACAGAATACAATGAAGCAATACAAGAAAAAAAGATGGCAACTTCTCTTTGATTGCAGTTGTATTGAACAAAAAAAACCCCAGAGAAAAAAAATGTCAATGTACATCTACACTAATGAGGCCCTCAAATCAACGAGCTAGGTAATGAAAACGAGAAAGGACATAATAGATGTGAGAAGGACTGGGGTTTCGACTTTGACTTTTGAGGAAGGTCTCTTAGCTTCTTATCCCAACATTCCTAGTCTCTTTCTTCCATCGTGATCATCATTCACTCAAAAAGTTATGGATTTCAACAAAAATAAAGAATGGTTCTCATGGTTGAATCATGGCCAACACCTGGCGGGAAATTGCTAATGTTACTATGATTGGAAATAATCAGTAAAAGGCTGTGATGGTTTGTTATGGGAGGCACTAATTGAGCAAACCAAGGAAGCACCGATACTTCATATTTGTCGCTGTATCGTGTCCGATACGTGTTGTGTCCCGTGTCAGACACGTATCCATTTTAGACACTTTTAACCATTTACTTTAACATTTTATATTTTTTTGTCGTATCGCTGTGTTCATGTCGTATCTGTATCCCATGTCGTGTCGGTGCTTCCTTGGAGCAAACTACATCAAAATGGTGTGGAAAAAGGCTTTAGTTTCTCCTTCTTGAAACGAGTCACACAAATCCTGGTCTAATCAGAGCAAGGCATTAATTTTCGGTGAAACAGGGCTGTGGAATAGAAGCAGCTTAGGTCCAGAAATTCATTTCGGAAACCCCTCTACCTCATGAGGAACATAGGATCTATGAAGCACCAATACTTCAATTTGCCTCACGTATCCCGTATCCGTATTTGATACGGATACTTTCGAATACGTGTTCATGAAGTATCAAATCAATTTTTTTAAAAAATAAATAAATATTAATCCGAAACTTTACGGATACTCTCCAACTTCCGATATCTTTGAGAACACTTATGTATTGCATATTAGAGAGAGAATAAAAAATGCATATGCATAAGAGACACACTATTGTTTTCTTCCATGGATAAAAATGTTAATTTGATTTATAAAAGCAATCCTAATAATGGTAAATGAGATAATGAGATTGATACTATTTCTGACAATATAATTTTCGTTTTGTACTTAGTAATCTCTAAAAAGTATGTTCTTACTTGAAACTTTGGAATAACAATCATATGTTTAATATGTTTCTCATAGATTTTCTATTCATATTTTATATGCGTATCCGTAAACGTCATATCCTCTATTTTTGAGAATTGACGTATCGGATACGTATCATATATCCGATACGTATCATATCTGATACATGAGATTCAATTCTCCATTTTATCATCAGACATGCACAATCGGTACACATTTGATTTTTACATACAATGAGCTCAGGGGTGTTGCTCACATATTCGGAAATCAGAATTCTGATGCCAATGTAGTTGGTCTAAATATGCATATTCGGAAAACAGAATTCTAATGCTAATGTTCTGAAAATTTTAAAGGCAGATGACCAGTGTTTTCACCAAGTTCTAGTGCTAATAATGGTCGGACAAAATTCTATGCAAGTTGACAAAGTTCCAGCAACATATGTTCCAAGCTTATAGTAAGTTAAAAACAACTAGAAGCAATCATGATAAAAATTGCATCAAAACTTCAGAGTTATATATGATTCACAGCATTACACAAGAGTTTATGATATTAATCCAAAAGAACCGGCATGTGCCCAGAACACAGAAAATATAGCACAATGATTTATCAATACTGACTACTATACGCACAAATGAAAATTTTCTAGTTGTTGAAATGAAACCTGAAGTTGCTAGGCAGAGAATAGCAAACACTTCTTCAACCATCTAACTAGAGGAAAAAAACTCACATATTTCCTTCGGCGAAATCACAATTCGAATTCATCTTCAAGCTTCAACGCCTCCGCGGCAGCCTCCTCCTCCTCATCATCGATAACGAAATACGGGTTATGAGCCTCCGGCTTAAACTTGTACCCCGTGAACACATAGAAGGCGAGCGTCGCCAACTCCGCAGCAACCACGCTCGTCCACGAATACCGATACGACGTGATAGTCTCCAACGCGTAAACCACGACCCTCGTGAAGTAAATGTAACAGATCACCACGACATAGTAATGCCTGAACAGCGTGAGCTTCATCAAATTAACCGCGGCCTTCCCATCCGTCCTCGCCGCCTCGCGCAAATTCTTAATCGACCACACGATCGGGAACAGCACCGCGCAGCAACAAACCACATCCACGAGCAAGAACACCTGCTTCCACGTCACCCAATCATGACCATAGGGTCCGCTCTCGTCGATGACAACCTGCGCGATATTCGCGATAACCTGAAGAGGAATCACAACCATAAGCACCTTCTTCTCCTTATCCTGAAGGAACGGTTTCAAGAAAGACCATCCGGTTCCGATCAAAACAATCAGCGTAAAAAGCGAAATCCCTTTCAAGAAACTGAAAATATAGAAAATCACATCCCATCCATGAGCGCTTCCGGTTCGCTTAATGTAAGACTTATCCTCCGCTTCGCACAAAAGATTCAAAGCCTTCAAGATGATAACCGCGAGCATGAAGTAATGGATTCGAAAAGCGGTTAACCGTTTCCGATAAAGAACGCTGATCCAGATCGCGGCGAGGGAGAAATAGATCAGAGAAAGGAGGAAGTAAACCCTGGGGAGGATGGTTCTGCCGGCGGAGAGATAATCGCGGACGCCGCTCTTGCCGTCGAGATTGTACATCGCGGATTTGACATCCATGGTGACTTTGAGTTGCTGCGGGTGGCAGTTGGCGAAGACGAGATTGTACTGATCGGCGTCGGTTTCGTTGTAGAGAGTGGTGAAAGAGTCTTTGCCGTTGAGGGAATTGAAGGTGTAGACGGATTTGACGAGATCGGATTGGAGAGCGCAGCGGATCTCGCCATCTTCGAGTTGTTGGAGGACGTGGAGCCACGAGTCGAGAGTGCAGAGGAAGAAGCCGAGTTTGGAAAGGTCGAGATTGGAGTTGGAGAGGGAGATGGAGGAGACGGTGAGTTCGAGGCGGCCGGTGTGGGTGAAGCCGAATTGATCGAAGGGGATGATCGGACGGTCGTCGTTTCGGATGGTGGAGGAACGGATCTCGGAGAAGGAAGGGGAAATGAAGAGAGAGGAAACGAGGAGGAGGAAGAGCCACGTCATCGTTTTTCGATGAAGTAGCCTTTGGGAGGGGTTTGTGGTTTTTTTTTTAGATCTTGATCTGTGTATGAGAGAGGGGTGATGTTAAATGAGAGAGGGGATTGGATTGGTATTGCACGTAATGAAGACGGCAATGAAAATGGGTGTAAGAGACAAAATCAGTTTACTTAGAAATTGTCAGCACAGCAGTATGTGGGAGGGAGCTATTTCTAGGAAAGACATGGCAATAATTTTATGACTACATGAAATTATTTTAATCTCGTATTTATATTTGGATTTTGTTATTTTCCTTTTTTTGTTATTTTAAAAAAAAGAGGAGATTTTGTTAATCTTAACGGTTAAGAAATTAAAAAAAAAGAAAGAAAAAGAAAGTAATTACTCCACATACTCTTGATTATTGATAAAAACCCACGTTTAATTTTTAAAAAGGTACTACATAATCTTGATAAAAAAAATTAAATAAAAGAACAACATTATTTAATTTTTAAAAAATAAATTCTTTATAAAACTTATGTTTTGATTTTCTAAATTATTTTTTGTTTTTCAGTTTCGTCTTTTTATTTCTTTTTTGACCTAAATTTTTCTTTCCGTAACCTTTTCAATTCTCAATCAAAATTCATTCAAAAGTTTGGTATCATTAAATTCAGAATGAAAATATTTACAAAATAACGTATTTACAACGATCCAAAACTTATTTAAGCTTACAACTTATTCTGTGCAAACTTCTAATCCCTGAAGGATTTTGTCAACGTTTTTCACCTCAAATGCTTCAAATTCACGACACATAAAAAGCTCTAAAACTAGGCCTAATAACCCAGGTTAACGCACAACAACCTTACATGTATAAAAATGCCTTCCTATAGCACGTGTGATTTGGAATCACCTCTAGTTGAGTATTCCATCTTGAATCATGACCAGAACATACAGCAATCACACTATCCCATTTCTGTTTGACAATTGTGAGCATATATGGCTGCTAAACAAATACATAGCTATGTGTAGATGGATGTACACTTAACACTGCAACAATGTCTCTTTTCTTTTTCAATTAGTGCTGTAAAGGGAAATTAGAGCACTTAGAGGGCAACTATAAGCTTGTGCTTTAAAAATAAGTTCGGCTATCTCATGCTGTCTCAAGAAATTTCTGGAAATTCTAAATGCATCCTTAAATTACTAATCATATCCATTGCTTTACAAATTTTTTTCCCCTCTTTTCACTTTTACCTCACCCATCCATTTCTCTTTACTCTTCTCCTTTCTCTTTATTCCATAAACCTATTACACTTGATCTTCATTTACGGAAACAAACCCCTTCCAAAAAAAATAAATAAAAAATTGTAAAAAATTTAGACCAAGGGAATGAGAAGGACAAGAAGGGCAGGTCGGTGGGGATTAAAACTGATGAAGTTACTCCTTGATTGGCTGATTCATTAAAAGAAGTAAAAAAATAAAAAAGGAAAGAAAGAAACAATACTCTCTTTAATTTAAGGGTTACAATTTTGAACATACAACCAATTAAGTTTTATAGAACAACAGAATAAACCTATACAAGCTCAGATATTGAAAAAAAAAAAAAATAATAATAATAATAATAAAAGTTACAACAGTTGCAATATGTAGTGATATAATTATTTTCCAGGGGTTATGTCCCCATAGCCTTCTTTTCGCAATAACTCATTTGCAAACTTAGAAGGTTGAAGTACAACACAGCAGAGAAACTCATTTACATCTGAATTTTGAAATGTACAATGAGATTAACCTTGACAGATCATTATATGCTCTAGCTGGGCTTTGCATCTTCATAGAAGCTTATTGATCACAAGGCAAAAGTTGGATTGGGGAAGATATAGGACACTTATTATGAATATCCAAAAAGCAGTTCTCCTTCAGCAGAGAGAAAGAATGGAGTTCATCTATCTATCATTCATCCCTTAGGAGTAGATGTACACATGTGCTTCATTAAAGAATATAAGAATTAATCACCTTTCATGCAACTTCATCTCTGGTGTCCCCATTTTCTTCCTGACCGTAGAGAGCTGTTAGTTGTTGTTGCAACTGCTCAAAAACAAAAGCATTAGTTTGTTCCACTCATAACTTTAAGCTTTGACATATATGATGCCTGAGGTGGCTATCTAATTAACAACCCACATGGGCTGGGAGGGAATATGCAATGCAAGCTTGAAAACAAAATTTTAAAAAATAAAAGGCAAAACTCATGTTTTGGTCCTCTAAGTTATTTTCGTTTTTCAGTTTCGTAATTTTAACATTTTTTTTCTTTAAATTCCGTCTTATAAGTTTTTGTTTTCTCCGTAACTCTCAATTTTTACCAAAATTCATAATCTCCGTATCATTAACTTCAGAATGAAAAGATCTACGGAATGCATTCATCACTTTTTAAAAAATTTTACCATGAAAAAAAATGGATTTTAGGAGACATTTGGAACGAAAATCTACTTTAAGGATGAAATTGAAAGAAAAAAAAGTTAAAGGACGAAACTGGAAAACAAAAATAACTTGGATGATCAAAACATGAGTTTTGCCATAATAAAATAAAGCGAGGCTGACTAGATAGAAAATCTAGCGAAACTTACCTTCATGTATTTCAACTTCTCAGCAGTCAGTTCATCGGTCAAATTGACCATCCTGTAATAGAAGATGATGATAGGGACCAATTAGTTAGTTATCAGGATTAGTTACCCCATGTGTTGATAGTTATTCCATCTTGTACAAGGCTCTAAAATAGTATTTTCCTAAGCTAATTAGATAGTCATATTGTTTTTAGATCATTTCTCTATTTTCCCTCTTGTAAACCTTGTCTCTCAATAATAATTGTCTCGAAGCTCTTTCTCATCATAGAGCTTCCTGAGTTCTCAATAATTCTTCGATTTCTTAGCATATCCTAGAATTACCATATCAGATGAGGTGGGGAAAGAGGGGTTAAATAAGCTATTTGAACAGAAAGAAACAACAATAATTTTCAGAAAGTATTATCAAACGTATATAACTAACCGAGCCTGAAGTTCTGTTACTTTCACCAGAAGAACTCGTTCCCTTTCTGATGCTGCTGTGTCAACCTGTAAACAACTCAAAGATCAGAAAGGGAGAGATCATCAAGAACAATGACAACTCAAACCTTTAGCATTTAGTGGGGTCGGTTACTGGATCAAATGCCGCCACTACATTCAATCAAAACATTTAATTTTTTTTTCAAGTCTTCCTTTGTCATCCATTTGTTAAACATTTCAAATTGGAGCTTCTACCCATCTTCCCACACGTCCAAACCATTTTAAGCGTGACTCAACCAACTTTTCCTCAAAAGGCACACTCCTACTCTCCCTTTAATACTGTCGGAATTTGCATCAAATAAATGTTACATACATGTACGGAGTTATTTATGAACCTAGGATAAATTATTCATGTACTTCAGTACTAGCACTATAATTGCTCTCGTTGTAAACATTATTTGTATTTATTCCTAGAGTGTATATAAATAGCTAATCAACAGTCTTAGCCTAATTCTCTCCTTATTTCTCAACTTGGTATCAGAGCAGGCTGTCTAGTATGTCTCTAGGTTTCTGCATCTGGTCAAGCAGAACCTTAGAACATCCTAACATCTTAGTTTAAACAGTCGCTGCAAAAGTCCAAGAAGTCACTTTCACTAGTCACCCATTACCAACTGATACATATTTAGGCTATTGTCTCCTTTTGACCAAAAATTATGTCATCTTTATCTGATGTTTCAATCCTTAACAATGTTCAAGAGGCTATTAATCACCCTGGATGGAGACAAGCAATGAATGATGAAATGCAGGCACTTGAACATAGTGGTACCTGGGAACTGGTGCCTCATCCTCATGGCAAGAAATTGGTTGGTTGTTGTTGGGTGTATGATGTTAAAGTTGGCCCAGACGGAAGGATTGATTGTTTGAAAGCTCGTCAAGCAGCCAAAGATTACACTTAGATTTATGGGCTTGATTATAAGGATACTTTTGCTCCAGTAGCCAAAAATTCCCTCTGATCAACCTTTCCTTGCCATAGCCGTCATTCGTCATTGGCCATTATTGCTCAGGGGGAGTATACATTGGCCATTATTGATATAGAGGAACCGCTTGACTTTATTGCTCAGGGGGAGTATACATTGGTTGCAAGTTAAGGCATTCTATTTATGGTCTTAAACAATCACCAAGAGCTTGGTTCGGAAAGTTCAGTGATCAGTCAAGTTATTCAAGCTTTTGGAATGAAACAAAGTGAAGCAGATCATTCATTCTTCTATTATCATACTTCATCCGAGAAATATTTCTACCTAGTAGTTTACATAGATGATATAATCATGGGTAATGACCTTGAGAAGATCTCTCAATTGAAGGAGCATTTGTTCAAAAAATTTCAAACTAAGGATTTTGGAAGATTAAAATATTTCCTTGGAATTGAAGTTGCTCAATCAAAGAATGGAATCACCATTTCGCAAAGGAAATATGCAATATACTCAAAGAAACAAGTATGTTGCAGACCTGTTGACACACTTATGGATCCTAATTTGAACTTATTACCTAGTTAGGGGGAGCCTCTTTCAGATCCTAAGAAATATTGGAGATTAGTAGGAAAACTTGTCTATTTCACTATTACAAGGCCAGTCATTTCTTTTGTGCAAGACCCTCACACCGATCATTGGAATGCAGTTGTTCGGATTCTAATGTATATTAAGAAAGCACCGGGACAAGGGCTGCTCTATGAAGAGAAAGGGAATACTCAGATCATTGGATATAGTGATGCTGATTGGGATGATTCACCAATTGATAGGTGCTCTACTTCAGGGTATGATGTTTTCGTAGGTGGAAATCGTTTCTCTTGGAGAAGTAAAAAGCAGAACTGTTGTGATATCTAGTGCAGAAGCGGAATATAGAGCTATGGCTATAGGTGCTGGTGAACTCATTTGGATCACGCAGCTTCTCCTAAAATTGAAGTTTGGAGACACCCAACAAATGAAATTATGTTGTGATAATCAAGCAGCCATTCATATAGTTTCTAATCCAGTGTTTCATGAAAGAACTAAGCATAATGAAGTTGATTGTCATTATGTTCAACATAAAGTTATTTCTAAAGAAATTATCACTCAGTCGGTTAGCTCTAATGACCACCTAGCAGACATTCTCACAAAATCACTAAGGGGACCAAGGATTCAGTAAATTTGTTCCAAGCTTGGAGCACTTGACCTATAAGCTCCAGCTTGAGGGGGAGTGTTGGAATTTGCATCAAATAAATGTCACATACATGTACCTGGTTATTCATGTACCTAGGATGAAGTATTCATGAACTTCAGTAGTAGCACTATAATTAGTCTCCTAGTAAATATAATTTGTATTTATTCCTAGATTAATAGCTAATCAGCTGAGTTGAAAATCATTCAAAAAATTCACACAAAGTCTTGGCCTAATTCTCTCCTTTTTTCTTAACTATTTATTCCTGCTCTTATCTTCTTATATGCCCACTCATCCAATGCAACATTGTCATCTTCGCCAAACTTATGCTCTTCTTGACATTTTATTGTCCAGCATTCAATATCATTAAGCTTTGGTGGTCTTATGGCTGTGGACGAATATTCCTTGTAGCTTGGTCAAAGGGAAACCTCATGCTGACAAACAAATTATTATAGGATTTACTAGTGTTGTCATGAAAACAAGATTTGACTAGTTCTTAGAAGAAAATTGATACATAAATTAGTTAATTTTGGCAATGATATCAAGCAATAAATGTATTATTGGGAAAGGAACGTAAATACGTAATTAATATAGCATAGGAAATACTGGGACTGCATGTAACAGTGGAAATAATAGGATCTTAGGAAATTTTCAAATCTACTTGAGAATACAATTTATATTTACTCTCATTGTATAAACATCAACATGCTGAGTGCAAATAACTCGAATAATTCACACACTCGAGTCTCTGTTCTCTCTTATTTTCTATTCTCTATTCCTCTTTCCCTACTTTGAAATCTCAGTTCAACATTTCCGAGTTAATTCAGTATACAAGATAAAGAGATAAGTAAAATGAAAAATTACTCACAATTCCATCGTTCTCTGGACTGCGAGGTAAAGGTGGCAACTTTCCATTTTGAGAAACTGAAAAAATTGATTAACTAATTATCTCATTTCATACCATACACAATCGCCCAAAACATAATCAATGGAAAATCACTAACCATCATTTGCTTCAGCTGGTTGCAAGGTATTCAACAGATTCATTATAAGGTCCTGGAAGAAATAGAAGATTCCAATGAGATAAGGAATTGGCAAATTTATATTTATGATGGGCATACTTCTAACAAGCACGCTACTTTCCTAACCTGTTGAATAGATGTCTGCTGGAAAAGATTTTGAAGGTGAGGCACAAGAAGTGATCCAGAGATGTTGGTAGTGCCAGTACTTACGGGGGCCTGACCAATCTGCCGAAATTCATTAGAAGATGGACAAACCTTAATGTTAGAATATCGGGAAAATATCTCATTATTTGTTTTATATCTTAGAATTATGAGTATCTTATAAGATCTCATAGAATTTATTTCATATTTATGTTCACTATCTGCTTTCTTATTTAATTATGACTAGGATTCTACTATTAATAGAAATAGGATCACTGTGGTCAATCCCAGATCCCATAGCATCCCAGCCTTCACAAAAAAGGGGATAGCGGGATGGCCGGGAAAGCAAAATAAGCAATTTATACTATACACATATGAAGGCCAAAAATAGAAAAATACACAAAATTAAAGTCATAAGCTCAAAATCAATGACATAAATTTAGTAAAAGGTTCAAGGGTTTGTCGAAATGACCCAAAGGTCCCAAATAAAGCTACAAGTCGTTTTAAAAATGAGTTCAAAATCGGGATAGCTGGGATTTTGGACCTGGGATAGCTGGGATTTGGAGTTGGGACAGCCGGGATGGAAATCTGGGATGGGATAACAAATCCCATCTCAGCTCCATGCCAAATTGGGATGGGATCCCACTGGGATTGACTACAGAATAGGATGGTGATAGAAACTTGGATTTCTTTAAGAAAATATGCTGATTAACTCCCGATAGTAAGAGATTCTCTCTAACACTAATGAAAAAAAAAACCCCACATAAATAGTGTTGGAATCTGAGAGAGAGAAGAGAGAGAGAGAGGGAAATCTAATCTGAAATTCTGTTATTTCATAAATGGAAAAGTTGGTTAAAATTGAAGCCTCACCTTCTATTTATAGAAGAGAGAGAAGGCTTAAGTTATGCCAGCTGTCAGCTTAGAAGCTGACAGCAACTAAGATACCATGTTAGAATCTGAGAGAGAGAGAAGAGAGAGAGAGGGAAATCTAATCTGAAATTCTGTTATTTCATAAATGGAAAAGTTGGTTACAATTGAAGCCTCACCTTCTATTTATAGAAGAGAGAGAAGGCTTAAGTTATGCCAGCTGTCAGCTTAGAGCTAGCTAAACAGCAACTACACTAACTAATCATAATTAAAATTACAATCAGTAATAGTATCTAATAAATAGTAAGAAAAAGATAGGTAGATAGGTAGACAGTGCAGAACTTTGAGAATCTGTTTCATCGCTGCTTTAAGGCCCCAATTCTTGACTCAATGGCTGGATGCCTTCTTCGATACCTTTTACTCCCTTATATATTTACTCCTAACCTTTTCCCCTTAACCT
Organism: Crotalaria pallida; assembly: GCA_037953625.1. Classification (NCBI taxonomy): domain Eukaryota; kingdom Viridiplantae; phylum Streptophyta; class Magnoliopsida; order Fabales; family Fabaceae; genus Crotalaria; species Crotalaria pallida. The sequence goes on along the minus strand of CM075653.1, from coordinate 125,005,293 downwards.
CAACCCTATCCTTCCACTACCAGATAGCCATACTAAATACCACATGACCTCTCTATTTCTACCAACTGCCACATAAATGCTGCAGCTTCTCTTCAACTCAGCTCCAAACACATTAATATCTACCTTCTGCTGGTGACACCACGATTAGTATTCCTATTTTTTTTCCTGTTAATAATCTTTTCATTTTGTCTTGATTTCTTTAAGTTTTTACTTATTCTTTACCGTTATTGGTCCATCTGACAGTTTGGTTTGACCTTAATAACGCATGATCATCATATCATATCAATCATTCTCATTACTTTGAATTTCTATTCTCGCTTTTCCTTCTTACCTTACCCTGAACAAAATTTTATATCAAATAAAGAAATAAATGAAATGATACATCCACAATGCCTTGCAACCAACTCGAGCAGCCAAAATTTCACAAAATTTTGTAGTACCCTTTTTAACTATGTGTATATTCTATGAATTGTTTTGGGAGCGTTAACCAAATATAGAATAAACATAGCGGAAAAGGCGGATAAACAGAACAGTTATGTTTGATGCAAGCGGCTAATGTACAAACCATTTGTTTAGAATCCAACATCCACTCACTAACACTAGCAGATTTCCGCAGTGGTGATCCCTATATAAAATATAACGGAAACATACATATAAGAGAGAATAAAGAACATAACTATAAAAATGATGATCAACTAGAAAGACAACCAACCTGTGAAGATCGGCGTGATACTGAACTTAAAGGAATATCCTATGGCACAACATTCAGTCAGTTAAAGTTGAATGATAGGACAACCCCAATTATGATAATAAAGCATACCTTCACAAGATCTAAATTTTCTGATGTCACGGAGAATCTCCCTTTAATTTGCACTAGATTAGCCTTAGACTTCTCATCCAAAGAATCTCTGAAACCTTCAAGAGTGGTGTGAGAAAAATCAAAACAAAGGAATTTAAGATCGTTTGACTGAAAAACTACTAAAGTTTCGACTCATAGCTTTACAGTGCACATAACATAACTTAAATACCTCCAGAAGATTTTATTGGAGCCGATAAACTATTTGCTGAAGCTCGTGTTGGAAGCATCAATGGACCACTGAAACTTGGAGCTCGTCGCCCTTCACGATTATTCTTCTCGCTTGGTAACTGACTCCCATTCTCAAGCCTAGAAGTACTACAGCATTACATGTTTTATCAAGCAAAACATTATGATATTAATGACAATCACCTGGAAGACTGCATTAAGAAATGGAAAGAGGTGCATGAAAAGTACAAACTTTTAATATAGTACAGTCATAAGAAATTCATGAAAGATAAAAATGAAAAATCGAACTCTCATGCCTATACATTCGTCACAGCAGATTGCAAATGTAATTCTTTAAGATAAACTTTTTTCTTCTTAAAACTCGTAATCAAAAAATAAATAAAGTTGACTGCACATGTCAATAATTGTTTTCTGATTTAATAAGAAAAAAAAAGATATAATTCAACAATAAAATGTACCTTTCAAATGGACGTCCTTTTTCAGCTGAAGAATGACTGATGACTGTGCCTGGCACCAGTGGCCCGCTTTGGGTTTGACGACTTTTCGCAGATTGAGTTTTAATCTTGCTCATACCAACATCCTTCTCTATAGTAGATGTTGCCTCTGCTAATGATCCATTTCTCCTCCAAATAAAATTATTGGACAGTCCAGGTTCTTGCAGATCACTTTCAAGAATCTTCTCCATTCTGTTCACCTTTTCACTCTGCTCAGCATGTTGTATGTCACTACCATCTACATCTGAAGTGATCTCATCCTTTGGTAAGTTCTGGGTATTCTTTTTTCCAGCACCAGACTGGGAATCAGTTGCATCCTGCCATGACAAACAACAAATGAAAATGGATTACTTTAAGGTAAAGAAAGCTTAGAACAGTTGGACCAACAATGAAATACAGTGGTAAGGTTTTCCTTACAACCTTGTATTTGGTGAAAAATTCAGTCTCTTCTTCTTCCCTCATCTCTCCAATATCATCATCATCCTGCACCTAGCAAAATTGAAGAAAACTAGTTCAGATCAAACAAAAGGACAGACTAGTCATGCAAAAAAAATCAGAACTCAAATCCATACCAATGAAGCTTGAGCTTTCAAATCAGCAACATCAAAATTCCACGCACTAACTCCTCGGTGATATTCACTCTAATGTAATAAAAATACAGAACGGGTTAGATTTCATTGATTACACAAGTGACTACCCCTGTACAAAAAACAAGCAATGATGTGTATGCGTTTAACCATCCATATATGGTTATATAGTCACGATTTATCATCACATTTTTAAAAGGACAGCGTTTTCATTGTTGATGTTATATATGTGTGTGTGTGTGTGTGTGTGTGTGAGGTGGGAGGAAACTAACTTAAGTTACACTCAATCTAAATCATCAATTTTAAATTGATCCAAGGGTTTATATTTACACTTTCTCTCACTTCCTAATTTTTATCCAATCTTTTTCTTTCAATTTTCTCTCCACCAATTTTTTTCTCTCTTTCAGTGTCATGTCTCTTTCATCTCTGCCTTTCCTCTTCCTGCTCTATTTGCTTTGTCTATTTCTTCGTAAACATAGAAATTTAAAGACCATTGGCTTTGCACTACTGTGGCCATTAGACACCTTTTTGTGCACTTACATCTTTTATAACCCTTTCTACTTGTCATGTAAAATTGTAAATGACAGAGATAAGTCCCAATAATAAAAACCAGCAGAGAGCTTCTATATATGTTCTTCATCTTCAATCGCTATTCTATGTGCTGTTAACTTAAGTAGCTTGCTGTTAGGAGCAATGCAAATAAGCACATAAGTTAGTCGCATTTTTTTGCTTCCAGTATGAAATCAAACCAATTAAAATTGACTTGCTGTTAGGAGCAATCCATGACACTTTTTTTGTTTTTTGAAATGGAATCCATGCCACCTTGGCTTGGTTGAACGGAGAGATGCAATAACTTGTAGGAGAGAGAGGTGACAAAGGGGAAAGAGAAAAGAAAAAAAGAGAAAAAAATGGAAATAAGTAAGCTAAGACAAAAAATTAGGAGAGACAAATACTCCACAATTGAAGCTATTAGATCAAATGAGAAGATTGAGTGTAATTTAAGTTGGTTTACACTGGTGCTCCCCTCCCCCCTTGCCTCACTTCTTTTTGTGTAGGGTCAAGTAACCTCCACCTTTTATGTTAACAAAAAAAAAAACATATCCTCTTACATTTAAACAACTTTAATTTAAGGGTATGTTTAATATCCTATTAATCTTCAATTCAAAGTTGAAGTAGTAACGAAGTTTTGTCTTAATGAAACGAGAGATGTTCAATTTAATTTAGGAGGATAATATATTTTTTATACAACAACAACACAATTATTTTAATAAAAAAGTCATTAAAATATTTATGAAGTCTGATTTTGATTAAGGAAGATATTTGACTTGAATCTCAATGAAGAGAAAGAATATGACATTATTACAAAATCAAGTTACTATTATTATTTAATTTTTAATTACTATTCTTATATTAAAATCATGTAATAATATTTAATGTTTACGATTTATTCATTAAAAAAAATAAAGAGTAAGAATATATCTCGTGATTATGAAGGATCCCATGGAGGCCATGGCATAGGAATGGCAAATGGGGAAGGTAAAACCATTCCCGATTTCTCCTCAGCTTTCGATCTCACAATAGCCAATACTTGTTTTAAAAACGGGAGGAACACCTAATCACGTATAGGAGTGCGTCAATGCGCTCTCAAATTGATTTCTTTCTCATGAGGAAACCAGACAGAAGGCTTTGCATGGATTGCAAAGTGATACCTGGAGAGAGCTTGACTACCCAACACTGAGTCTTGGTTATGGATGTAAGGGTAAAGAGAAGGATGGAAAGGAAAAGCCAAGAAAAGGTTCCAAAAATCAGGTGGTGGAAATTGAAGAGGGAAAAACGATTCCAACAAAGGGTCTTGGAGGAAGGAAGCTGGAATCGGCAAGGAAGTGCAAATGAAATGTGGGAGGATATGGCCAGCGGGATTAGGAAGATTGCAAAGGAGACACTCGGTGAATCAAAAGGTTTTGGACCAAAGGGCAAGGAATCATGGTGGTGGAATACAAGTGTGCAAGATAAAGTAAAGGAGAAAAAGGAATGTTTCAAAACTTGGTCCTTGAATAGAAATGCAGAGAATTGGGATAAATATAAAGCAGCTAGGCAGGAGACCAAGAAAGCGGTGGGCGAAGCAAGAGCTAAAGCATTTGATGGGCTATACCAATCTCTAGGCACTAAGGAAGGGGAAAGAAGCATTTATAAGATTGCTAAACTTAGGGAAAGGAGGACGAGAGACCTAGATCATGTGAGGTGCATTAAGGATGGAGACGGCAAAGTCTTGGTGGCAGATTTGGATATAAAAGAAAGATGGAAGTGTTACTTTCACAAGCTTTTCAATGAAGGTCATGAAAGTTCACATCCTGATCAGAAAGCCACTAGAGAGGAGGACCAAAATTATACCTTTTACCGGCGAATTAGGGAGACTGAGATAAAAGAAGCATTGAGAATGATGGATAATGGTAAAGCGGTTAGGCCAGATAGTATCCCCATTGAGGTATGGAAGACCTTGGGAGAGAAGGGTATCAGTTGGCTCACCAAGTTGTTTAATGAGATCTTGAGATCCAAGAAGATGCCGGATGAGTGGAGGAGGAGCACTTTAATCCCTATATACAAGAACAAAGGTGACATACAAGATTGTGCGAATTATAGAGGGATGCTCATGAGCCATACCATGAAACTTTGGAAAAGGGTGATAGAGCGTAGATTGAGATAGGAGACTCCTGTTACTGAGAATCAATTTGGCTTCATGCCGGGGAGATCAACTATGGAGGCGATATACTTACTGCGTCGATTGATGGAGGAATACCGGAAGCAACAAAAGGATCTGCATATGGTTTTTATTGATTTGGAGAAAGCCTATGATAGAGTGCCTAAAGAGGTACTATGGAAGGCTCTGGAGAAGAAAGGGATGCGGGTTGCCTATATTAGAGCCATTAAGGATATGACGGGGTCAAGACGAGCGTGAGGACACAAAGTGCGATTTCAGAAGATTTTCCCATAACGATAGGACTACACCAAGGGTCTAGTTTGAGCCCCTACCTCTTTACACTGGTCTTGGATGTGCTTACTGAGCATGTCCAATAACCAGTGCCCAAATGCATGCTCTTTGCGAATGATATTGTTCTTATTGGGGATACTAGAGAGGAATTAAATGGGAAGATTGAAATGTGGAGACAAGCTTTAGAAGGGTCTGGTTTCCGGATCAATTGAAGCAAGACAGAGTATACGAAGTGTAATTTTGGCAAGAGGCACATAGGCCCTACCCGAGAGGTGAAGGTTGGAGAGCATGTCTTAGCACAAGTCCCAAAGTTTAAGTACCTTCGATCCATCTTACAGCAGGATGCAGAAATAGAAGGGGATGTAAATCATAGGATTCAAGCAGGGTGGATGAAATGAAGGAGTGCCTCAGGAGTGTTATGTGATAAGAAGGTATCACTTAAACTCAAAAGAAAATTCTACCGCACTGTTGTAAGACTGGCGATGCTATATGGGACGGAGTGTTGGGCGGCAAAGGGCACACAAGAGAATAAACTTCATGTAGCTGAGATGAGGATGCTGAGGTGGATGAGTAGGCACACAAGACAAGATCGGATTAGAAATGAGTATATTCGAGAAAAAGTTGGGGTGGCCCCTATTGTTGAAAAGATGGTTGAATCTCGTCTTCGGTGGTTTGGGCATGTGTGGAGGAGACCGGTGGAAGCCCCGGTTAGGAGGGTAGACCAAATGGAGGATACTATAAGGGCTAGAGGAAGAGGAAGACCTAGAAAAACTATAGGTGAAACAATTAAGAAGGATATGACAATCAATGCCTTATCAAAATATATGATTTATGATAGGTCTTTATAGCGTCGTTTGATCCATGTAGCCGACCCCACCTAGTGGGACAAAGGCTTAGTTGTTGTTGTTGTAAGAATATATCTCGTATTAAATTTAAACTAACATAATAGAAATCGGTATGCACCGAAAACTATTTGAAAATTGGAATAAATTGATTCTATGATGCGTGGTTCCATTTTGTCATTTGAGCTACAGTTTTTTAAAGTAGGTAAATTTACGTATGAATTCAATTTAAAAAACTGATAACTTGAACTTTTAATAATATTTTTAAAAGTAATAAATGAGTTGCTTTTGTATTTAAAAAAAAAAAATTGACCAAGAGTTTTAATTTTATAGTATCCTTCTTCATTGAATATTAAACTTTGAAGTACAAATTTGAATTAGGACTTTGCTAGAATATCCTTAAATTAAAGTTGTTTTAAATTAGGAGAATGGCTTTGTTGAATGCAGCACTCACACTCACACCCACACTAATCACAATATATGATAACTGAAGCTTTAAAACAATTTCTTCAAAACTTTTTCTTCGGGATGAACATAAGGCATTTGACATTTAAATTTGATTATCAGCGCATACCTGAGATAACGCTTCTTGTTCTGAAGAAGGCATTCTCTTAAGTGCTAACTGAGCTGCGTCTTTAAGCTGCAAGGTTTTGTGATGGTTAAGCAAAAGTATGAGGAAAAAAAAAATCCTAAAACCTACACCAAATCCATTGTGAAAGCAACCTGGAGGGATTTTACACGATTCCCAAGAGGTGGTAAGCCAGCAAACAATTTCTTTACAGAAAGCTCGGGAGGCTTAGCATTTTTGAAGAAAGAATGTTTCAGTAACTTCTCAGCTGATGGCCTCTTTGTTTGATCTTTCACCAGGCACATGGCAACCATTTCCTTAAAAGACTGATCACAACTGGAAATACTTTAATTAAACTACAATTATGTAATAAACACTTCACTGCAGAGAAACTATATCAGAATCCTTTGTCAATCTTATATGGCAGGAAAACAACACCATAAATATCATATTCATATTTATAACTCCTGTTGTCTAACCAAAAAGAACATTGATACCTTTGAGAACTTTTTATCACGGTCATAATCAAGTCCAGGAGGAGCATTCTGTATGGTCATTAGGAGAACCTATACATCAAGAAAAATGTAAGTATTTCTCCTATATTATGGATTATATGACTTTAAGTTCAATAAACAATGTTCAACATCTGTCCACACATTGTTTCTGAACAACCACTGGATATAAATACCTTCATTGGAGGATATTTTGAAAATGGTGCATGGCCATGAGCCAACTCCAGTGCCGTAATTCCAAAAGACCAAATATCAGCCCTGTATGACATGTGCACCACAGCAATGAGAAAAAGCTTGGCCCATTAGCCATTATTCAATAAAAACAGCAAAACAAAAGATGAGTTGCAGTTTAGATTAAAAAAAATGAACAAGAAAGAAGTGCAGCCAATTGAAGCTATCTAAAATGTGCTTCCTGAACTAAGTAAGCTACAACCTGCTTTTACACTTTGTTTGGTTTGAGAGAAGAAAATGAGAAGAGGAAAGTAGGGGAGAGAGAAGTTGGAGAGAGAGAGAGAGAGAGAGAGAGAGAGAGAGAGAGAGAGAGAGAGGTGAGAAAATAAGTGAATTTGTTAGTAGTTTGGTATGAGAGAAAATGAGAAGAAATAGGGAAGGAAAAAAAAACAACTCTTCTTTCTTCTATCCTCTTCCCTATCTTGGGAAGAAAACTTTTGAGATGGGACCCACCCTTTTTTTTCTCCCTCTTCTCATTTTCTTCCCTTAACCATTTAAGGGAGATTCTCTATTTTCTCCCATTTCTCTCCTTTCCCAAAATCACCCATACCAAACAAAGTGTAAGTTAGTACACATTAATAAGTATTGTACCTGAAACATAAAAAGAAGAAACAAAACAGTAAAGGTTTTATGACCACTCCTCCCATAGTTTTCACACTCCATCCTTCCATACCTCATACCAGCTATCACTTACATTTAATCAAAGTAGACGAAGATGATCTCAAGGTTTGCACCAATTTGCAGAAAAAAAATAGACAGATCATCTTCCCTTTGCATTCTGACAAGTGACAAGGGCATCTAATCTTATGATTCAAAGATCGAAAGCATTAGACACAATACAATAACCAAGATCACAAGCTAAACAAATGATAGGATTGGTTGCTAGTTATTTCCAAAAGATTCTGCTAATGTCTTAAGGAAATCAATATCTTGTGAATTATACATTAACTTTCATACTAGTCAATATGAAAGGGCAAATAGACCAGTAGATAAAAATGATTTAGATTCTGTGCAAGTACATAGTTTACTTTTTTTTTTTTTTAATTTCCAAAAAAAAATAGAAAATAGGAAGGAGTAAGGGTGGAAAAGTTTGCTAGCCATGTGTACCAAAGTAGTGCACAACAATTTTTGAAGTGGGACTTAACAGAGAATACAAAAAGATAAAAACTGAAACCAAAGGGAAAACGAAGTCTCACATTGTTTGGTTTTAGTAACACATAGCTGTTTATATAAGGCAACGGTGATTCATAGGTTAATTAAAAAATTGGGCTTGTGGAAGGTGGACCGTCAATCAGTTTTGTGTTGGCTCATTTTGCATTTAAGGCAAGCCACCTCATAATATGCAGAACTTTCAAGGACTAAGGATTTAAATAAGCCATTTCTTTATATGTTTTTGGGATTGTTGTAAACAAAACTTCAACTCCTTCAAAGCCTCGTCCCTATCAATCGAGTCCTTAGCTATTACTTCCACCCTTATTTCGCCTAGCATAATTGGATAGTGGTCGATGGCTCCTCATCTAGCTCTTCAATTACAGAATAAGATAGCTATATGATATTGGGGCTTTATTAAGAGCCTATGATGCAACGTATTCTCCATGTAGCGACCTTCCTCTTCACTGAAGTTACTAGACCTGAATAGGTACTTGAACTTGGTCTAACCAATCCTGCTTGAAGCATTTCGGCTATTTGCTCTCTATCACATCCTTTTGGTGATGAGGACAGAGATAAGGACTAACACCGCTATGAACTAGTCAGTCCCGCTTTGAAAACCTCCTGTTGCCATCCAATGAGGTTTTATTCATGCTTTTCATCATTGCATTAATTTTTTTTTTTTTAAAAAAAAAAAAACAGAAATATTATTAGAAGAGAATGCAGAATAATACAAGAGGATAAGAAATCCTACGAAGAACAAAAGAAACGAAATAAACTACAAAAAAGTTGTGCAGAGAAGTGCAGTGATCTTGTGCAGTCCATAATAGGCCCTTCGCTTTTATTTGTTCTTTTCCCCATAAATATCACCAAAGAATCACAATAATGATTTCATTGACATTTGGTCTTCCTCTCAACTGCACTTCTCTGTCCCCACACTGAAACTTTATAACCTTCCTCTATCAATCTGTTATGATCTCTCCCAATGTCTCCAGCCAACCTCTTCCTTATATCAAATCAAGTTCCCACAACTCAAGAACATAGGAAAAATGAAATACACAAACTCTCTAATTCCACCACCAAGTTAGGACATTTTCCATGTACCAACAACTTATGACCAACACTCAGATGGATTCTCCATGTTCTAGTCCTGCTGATTTCTAACGCCAAAACCCTTAACAACCTCATAGAGATGAAGTTATGTCATGTGTAGCTCCATTATCCACCAACTCACACCCCAGTTGCTTGGAAAGTTCCCTCTTGAACAAACCTGGACTATAATAAGCCATATGCAATTATGCATCCCTCCTTGCATTAAAACAGCTCTAAGACCCTTTGCCAATGCATCGGTTTCTACTGTAATTTTCTGCCTAAAGTAAGGGACAGCCAACCATAATGGAGGATATAGCAGCCTCGAGAGGTTTGAAGGTTGATTGAGATTCTGTGGGCCATCCAAATCCCTCCCTCTTTAACAATTGCATAAGGAGCCATGCAATCTTACCAGTCCCTTTGCCTTAGATGTTAGTGTTGCCTTGGCAGCATCTGCACACCAGTGTGTCATTCAAAAAGGAAATTACTTAAATATGATCTAAAGTGGCTGCTGGTAGCTTGATAAATGGAAGGGGCGTTAGACAACACAAAGGGCATTACCTCCTGAACATGTGGCATCCATGTGTACCAAAGGTCATTTTAGAAACATGCTCCTCGAGCACCCAATTTGATTATATCCTAATCCTAACTTCAAATCTAATTTAGAGAAGATTGGAGCCATGCCTGTTAAGGTTAGCTATTCTAGAGTATCCATGGTAATCTCTTGGAAGCGGTTTTCAAATTCCATCATATTTTCTGATTTGTTTCCTTAATTGGTTTGATTAAGATTAGGATTCTAATACTGGTCTAAATAGGGGTTAGTGCTTTGTAATTTTTTATCAAGTAATTATACATTATTCATGGCTAGCAATGAACTAAACGAACTTGAGATCAGTTTTAGACTTAACTTGTTAATAACCTCGATGAACTTGGTTCATGAGCTAAATGAACTAAGTATTGTTCTCTACTTGTTTGGTTTATGAACTGGAAAATAAAGTAATTATGTTGGAACAGATTTGATGATCTGAGTTATGAACCAAGCAAATGAGCCACGATGAAAGCTAGACTAGTTCATTAGTTCATTTTGTCTCGTTTTGACTTTTGGTTTGTATAATTTGAGCTCGTGTCACTAATAGAAAAATTCAAGAGCTTAGTTTAAAACAAGATCGAGATAAAAAAAATGGTCATAACAAACTTGAGTCGAAGTTCGAACTGAACCATTTCTTATCGAGTCGAGCCGAACTTCAATTTTACTTCTTTCCATCCCTAGATTATATTATTATAATATTCTATTATTCAAAGTCTTCTTTTTATTGATAGAAACATCAATGATCAATCCATTAAAAAGGAAAAGAATTACAAGATAGAAGGATAAGACATCCTCCATCAAAAAAAACAGAGAGATTGAAAGTCTCCTTTTAAACTTTTCCTCCTTCCTAAGCTAAACCATTCAAGTTCCACACTCACCTCTCTCTCATTGGTACCCTTACATTTATCCCCCTTCCATTCTTACATAATTACACTAATTTTCTCGCTCCACCTTCCTGTCACATGTCTAGGTGGTTACCAGAGAATTCAGATACATATTCCCTTCTACCCCAAATTAGCCTTATTCAAATGTTGAGTTAGTAGTGACCTACATGGTACAATGGTTTCGTAGAGGCAAATGATCATAAGTTCATAACATGTACGCACGCAATCATATCAACCTAGACTCTATGACAAGAGGAACATATATGAATGCATGCTTAACATATACTAAAGTCAAATCATGGACGATATTAAAGTTACGTTATGAAGAATAAGTTAAATGACTCACTTGGAATTATAACCACTTCCTGGTTGCAGTACCTCTGGAGCCATCCTGTAACAGAAAGGCAAAGAGACATTTAACACAGATATACAGAACAAGAGCTTTGAGAAAATATAAATTTCGCCAACATATGTTATTCACCAGCAAGGAGTCCCCACAAAAGTATTTCTCGATCGCTGTCTATCACCAGTATCAAACATACAAGTAGAAACACCAAAGTCAGCAAGCTTTATGGCCCCACTGCTATCAAGTAATATGTTCCCAGCCTGTAACCACAATAAGAAACAGGTTCACTCTTCAAAACATGGTAAATTTCCGAGTAATATATCATATTAGTCCCTGACTTTGTGAGCAACCGGTCAAATTAGTCTCTAAAATTATCGAAAATCCAAATTAGTCCCCGACATAAGAAAACGTGAGTCAAATTAGTCTCTGCCGTTAGTAGTTCACAAACTCAGGGACTAATTTGACCAATGCCCACAATCTTAAGGACTAATTTGACCGATAGTTAATGGTTTTTGTTTTTCGTTTTGGCCATTCCATTAGTCCATGTAAGGATCACTAATGGTCATTAACGTCATGGACTAATATGACTCACATTTTTCTATCTCAGGGACCAATTTGAAATTTCGAAAATCTCAGGGACTAATCTGACATATTACTCGTAAATTTCATGTAGACTCATTAAATTTCACATGCTTACTCTGTATATATTGTGTATTACAATCCTCACTCTAGTGAAGTATGAGCTTACCTTAACATCGCGATGTATATGGCCTTGCTGATGAAGGTAATCCAAGGCCTTAAGAGTTTCTTTGAGTATAGATCCAATTGCATCTTCTTCGAATCCATCGGGATAAGCGATCTTCATGAGGTGTAAACAAGAACCCTCATCCATGAATGGCATCACCACCCAAAGGTAATGTTCAACAGCAAATGAACAAAATGCCTTCACAACATTAGGATGATCAATCAAGCTCATCGTTTGAGTCTCCCTCCGTATATCATCCTGTTAATAATAACCACATTAATCACACACTACTCAAGTAAAAATCAATCATAAAAAAAACTAATAGTGAAATATCAATTTAGTCTATGATGTTTTTTCACTTTACTAACTTAGTCCCTGAAAATTTATAAATACACATTTAGTCCTCAAGATTGTTAGATGTGTCAATTTGGTCCCTCAAGATTTCGATACCAATTTGGTCCTTTAAACATGAGGGACCAAGTTGGTAAGTTGGTATGTAAGAAAATCTTGATGGACCAAACATTCGAAAATCTTGAAAAACTAAATATGTATTTATAAATTTTTAGAAACTAAATTGGTACAGCGAAAAAAATCAGAGACTACATCGATATAATTGATATAATGACAAAAAATCAAGGACTAAACTAATACTTCACTCAAAAACTAAACTATTTTATTCTGAGCGCATTAACACTTCATGTCGCGCAACTCTATCAACTGTTGGGGCTTGGCGAATAATTATTAATTATTAATTAACAAAAAATATTTCTATCCCCATAAGAATATTTGAATAATTAATTAAAAGTGAAACGGACGGACGAACCAGATTGAGAGTGCAGCGATCGAGATCCAAGGACTTGATAGCAACAAGATGATCGAAAGGAAGATAGATCGCCTTGTAAACGGTGGCGGTAGCACCGTAACCAACTTCTTCTAGAAGCTTGTAGTCGGCAGGGTTAGCAGAGAAGCTTCTCTGATTACTCATTATTCCGCTGGATAGAACTGAACTGATACTGAATGAGTCCTGAACTAAACTCAACTCAACTCAACTCAATTGACTCAACAAAACAACGAAGAAGTCAGTTACAGGAAACAGTATTAATAAGGAAGAAGAGAGAAGAGTAAATTCTAGAGTTGGGGTTTGGTAGGGGATGGTGTCTGAATCCAATAGTTGACCGCCATTGGAAACGATTTTGAGTTTGAGAGAGAGAGAGAGAGAGAGGATGCGAACAATGTTTGAGAAGCTATCTGACCGGTAATGCCAATTCTCATTTCCAACCAGATCACCTCCAACTGCTGACGTGTCAATGTTTCTTCTCTCTTTACTCTATGCTGACACCTGGATCGCTCTTCGTCATGATTTTTAATTTATTTATTTATTTATTTTTATTTTTAATTTTAATTTTAACTAGTATTCCCTCTATTTCGTACTCATTCCCTCCCTAAATATAAGATCCCTTTGAGTATTTCATATTCATTAAGAAAGTGGAATAATTTAGTTAATTGTATTGGAAATGTGAATTTTCGATATGTATTTTCAAAATTACCCCTATTAATAGTATTATTGAGAATCTAAAGAGTGTTAAATAAATAGGGGTATTTGTGGAAAAAAGTAATTAATGATTATTGAAAATTGGTAAAGGGTAATATAAATAGTGACAAAATAAAAGTATCAAAATGGTCTTTTATTTAGGGATGGAGGGAGTATCTTTTGTTCTTTTAGGTTTGGACACACAGATTAAGAAAATGTTGATTATTGTAAGTTTTATGTGTACTTTGTCTAAAATGCCTCTATTTAATCCTTATTGAAAATTGTAGTAGTATTTAATTTTTATTAATAAGTGGGTACATTGATTAATATATTGTAGTTTAGAGATGAGAGAGATGATAAAAGTAGAATTAACGAGGAATGAGAGAAATGATTGAATGGAGGGTTAAAGTTGGAAAGAAAAATATGTTTATGCATTGAAATTGTAAAAGGACAAAAGATATTGAATGAAAAGAAAAACCTAAAAGACCAAAAGATATGGAACTGGGAGTATTAGTGACCCCTGCACCACACGGATTATTGAACCACCTAATTTTTTTTACTAAATTATCCTTTTAGTCCCTAAAATTGTATCTAATTTTTACTTTGACCCTTAATATTACGAAAACTCCATTTGATTCTTGAAATTGTAAAATTTTATTCACGTTAGTCCTAAGATCATTTGTTATTTGACTTCATTGATGGACTTCTAACGTGGGCCGCTAACACACCCAAAACGACGTCGTTTTGGTGTATCGAATTTACTTTAATCCTTGAATTTGTATTTTTCTTACACTTTGGTCTTTGACTTCATACGCCTTTCACTTTAGTCCTTGACATTAGAGAAACTTCACTTTGATCCTTGACTTTGACTCATGCAACAAACAAGAGTAACTTTGCTACTTTATATTTATTTTTACCATTAGTTTTGGTGAAAGCATCATAGTCCATATCCAAATGTCTCTTCAAGAAATTCAACGTGTTAGGAGTTGCATGTAATATAGTAGTCGATATGTTTAATGTGAGTTTAAAAAAGAAGAGTGAAGGGACCTTTGGTCCCTCAAGTTTTTCGACAGGGACACTTTAGTCCCTTAAGAAATTTAATTCATTTTTAGTCCCCAAAGTTTTTCAAAAGTACCAATTTAGTCCATGTCCTATTTCCGTTAGCCACTTCGTTGAGGGACTAAATTGGTACTTTTGGAAAACATGAGGAACTAAAATGGTACTTTTGGAAAACATGGGGACTAAAAATGAATTAAATTTCTTGAGGGACTAAAATTTCCCTGTCGAAAAAGTTGAGGGACCAAAATGTCCCTTCACTCAAAAAAGAAATTTATAAAGCATCACGTAAAATATCAAATATATATATACACACTACAACATTATTGGTCTTAGGCCACACACGAAATACAGTGGCTAAAGGTGAAAAAATCGTGACTTAAAGTTCAAACCACGGTTTTCCGAGCTTGGTGCAGGTGGTCGTAGGCTATTCTCATAAAACTGTGGGCTATTATAATCGGCCATGATTTTTTGACCATTTTCCACGACTGAATAAAACCATGGCCTGAAGTTCTAGAATAGGCCACGGTTATCAAATATGACATTATGCCACAATTTCTAATATATTCTTTGACCACGGTTTTGGTATATTCTTTGGCCACGGTTTTTAGTATGATTTTTTGCCACGGTTTTATTATATATTTTTTTTTTACCACGGTTTTGTATTGTGGCCATGTGTTTAAATCATGGCTTTCATAACAATTTTTAAACCACGGTTTTCAAAATATCTTTTATATGGCGAATGTACATGTTTCTATTAGTTTAGGCCACGGTTTTCATAGCCATTTTACACTACAGTTTTCAAAATCTCTTTTAAACCACAATTTATAAAATCACATTTAGTTACTATTTTCTAAATATCATTACAACTTTAAACCATTGTTTTTTTTAATCACTTTCAACCCCAATTTTACTTTTATAAATTTAAGCCAACATTGTACATGGTGTGACCAAGGAATTGCCTCCTCCATTCATTTTATCAGTCATTCTTAGTGTCAATAAAAATTCAAGTAGACCATTTTCGAATTGACAATTTGCCGCTAATAATAAGTTAAATATTCCAAATAAACCATATACTAAAGTTCATTGTAGAAAAAATATTTATTTCATTAAATTCAAACTAAATGGTCCAAATGCAAAAATGGATACTTATATATATATATAAAAAATAAAAAAAAACCTAATTAAAGGTCGAAAAGCAAAAATGGATACTTGTAAAAAAAGCCAGCTCAAGAAGCAGATGGCCAAAAGTAATAGACCTTACAATTATTCCTAACTAGTTTTTTACTTCTAAAATCTTTAAAAGGGATACTTCATAGTTTATTCATAAATGATGTGAGGGGGTTAGAGAAGCCAAAAAGTGTCGCACCTTATTTCAAAGGTGTCAAACCTCTTCATGATACACAAGAAGATTATGCTTGTGTTTGAACTCTAAAAAAAAAAGATAACCATAAATGTCAACTTGTGTATCATGAAAAGAAAAGGCCAATTCTTGATACTAGCTAGAAAGCACAATAATAACTATTATACAATACTAGCGAATAATACCTTTGTTATATTCTAATCAATGCAAGATAACCAAGTTCCAAATAGAATTAACACAAACTAAAACTTCAATTCATTTATCTTTTCAGCTAGTTAATGCAGAACCAAATTATTAGGCACTCAAACAAAATCTGTAAAGCAAGGGTGGAAAAAATGATAAATAAATAAACGTAAGTGCTAGATTTTGAAAAAAATTGAAAGGAGGAAATAAAATGACTCTATAGAAAATAATTAAAAACATAAACAAAAAGAACAGCAAAAATTTAGTTACTGCCCAAAAGAAAAGCACACTGACCTGGAAACTACAATAATGTAATTTTGACTAAGAGTTGGCAAGAAGCAGAATAAGATATATGCTCTCTCTGATTCCTAAAATTTTTCATGGAGTTACTGTGCATCAATCTATAAAATTTAACACATTGAATAATCAAATCATTATTAAACATTAACTAATGAATTTCTAAGGGAATTAATTTAGTTCGAGTTTATGCAATTTATGTATGATGAGGAAAAAGTATTAATTTTTCATATTGAATAATAGTTACAATAACGTTAATAATACAGACTCATTTTTAACTTCTCATTCTATAGGAAGAATCTGAAGTTTATTTTTTAAAAGCAAAATAATATTAACATTAAAATAGAAAAAACCTTAAGAACAAACTTCTCAACTTTATAACGAGAAAAAAACTTTTCAAGAATCCAAAGTTGTTAACATAATCGAGTACCATAAAGTGTCACAAAACAATGAACAAAGGCTATTGAAGGCACTTGCAAACCATCCCCTCAGCAAATTAACGTTGGAATTAGGAGTAAAAGATTTCTAATTTTGTAGTGCGATAATAATGTTTAAATAAGCAATTTGTTATATATGCCTTGCTTTGGCACTAATGGTAAAAGACTAATTATAATATATGATTTGTTAAATTTATGATTACCATAGGTAGGAAGTATCTGATGGACATTGTGGCTCTGAGGCCTGAGCTTGATCTTGGTGTGGCAACTGTTGGGGATTAGACTTCAACGGAGTTGGATTATATCACAGTGAAAAATTCATGTGTATCAAAGTGGGGTGTGAAAGGACATCAGAAAACCTGAGAGTATTTGTGGAATCTACCTTCTAAGAAGAAATAAGTTCCTATGTAGTATAGATTACTACTCCATTGCTGAGACTCAATTTTTTTCTTGCCTCTCTTTTATGTTGATTTTTTCGTGTCTGTCATTTTCAATATACTAATAATCTTCAGTAATTTGGTTTACTCACTCCATTATTTTCTTCTCTAACTTTCCCCTTCACACGCTTAATTTCTTACATGTGTTATTTTTTTTAGAGAAAATAACATTGAAACAATGCACAATAGGTACAAATCAAAGCAAAACCAACATCTACTATCTCATAATATATATCTGTTCATGTAATCTCTTATTTTCTATTGATAAAAAATATTAATTTATCATATATATATATATATATATAATTTAATTTTTTGACCAAATAGAAAATATGGCACATGAAATAATGATACGCATGAAAGGACAGTCAATATAACCTCTAAACCAAGATAAAAGTAAAAAAAGCACAGATCAGACCTGCACATGAATATAAAACTAATCGCAAGAGATAGCAACACCGATATAATAATCCACCAAATACAAAAGACCCTCTAAGAACAATAAACTTCAAGACATACATAAACTTCATGAACCATTCAAACACGCTCACCAGTTTTGTTTAGCAATTTAGTGTGCAATTGCTAGAATCTAGAACGAAAGTCTAACGAGATTAATTATTACCAGTACTTCCCTCGAGGACATTTAAAATTAAAAACATATAAGGTGAAATACATATGCTGATTAAGAACAATAGCAGCATGACCCATAAACAGAACACTGGGCATTTTACACTCCCTCACGGGCCTCATCATCATGAGTAGTAATGGAAACAACGGAAAACACCCCTTCCTCATGAGTTGTTTTGACCAGGGACAACATTTTCAGTTTGGGATGTCAAAATGAATTCATCCGAAAAATTTCCTGGGAAGCTATAAAAAGCAATCTGCAAAATATATGTAATGTTTAGAGAGAAAACAAATTGACAAGTATCTACATAATTTTTTATAGCCCATAAGCAAGTAAATGATTGCGGAATATATCAATGTAGAGCTAAGATTTTCAATATACTAGTTCAAGTTGTAGAGAAAGATGTGAAAGTAAGAAATATTGTCACTTATTCATTCTTTGAAATATCAAAAAATAAAAATGACACAAAGCAAGAAATAAAATTTACCTGAACAACGGAGGATGCAATCAACTCTCCGGCAACTAGTCCCATCAAAATTTGGCCATCTGTATGAAGGGTTACGTTTATGCCACCTGACCATTGGGAGCCGCCCTCACCACAAAGTACCAACAAGCCGTTAAGTGACTGAAGTTGGAATTGTCCCTAAAAAAAAAATAAACAAAATGAGGTAATACATACAAAGAGAAGGATAGAGAGAAATAAAAGTTCAAGGATGTTTATTAACTTCATATGTGGCATATTTCCCTGTGGTTGGATCTAGAAGGGAAGCTTGTGATATCATTCCGGTCGCAGATACTACGCTAACATTGCGATTCAATTCCAGTGATAAGGCCACAATCATCGTTGCGATACACTACATATCAACACAAAAAACGTCAATGTTTTGTTCCAACTTTGAGAAGAAGATAAACAAAAATGCTCCGAAATTACAATAAAGTTGACAAACCCCACCTGAAAGAAACACAACAAGATAATTACACCATGATGAAAGTCAAGCCATGAAAAAATAAAGTGTCCAATTGAAGGAAATTCATTGGAATCAAAACTAAATAAAATATGATACCTCTCCTGGTTTCGCAAAAATGATATGATGTGTCCATGAACTGTTTTCTGATCATGCACAAAGATTTCTTATGTGAGAATTCCATCTCATATCACATATAGTCATATACATGATATTAGATTATTTAATTAAAGATGTTTAAAAGCATAATAATAATAATAATAATAATAATAACAACAACAATAACAATAATAATAATAATAATAATAATAATAATAATAATGTATAAACAATAAGAATGAATTAGAATGAGAGAACCGTTAGCACCAGCAACACCAGCACCTGAAGCGGTAGGTGCAATTGGAGCAACGACAGAAGGAACCATCCGAGCATGAGGAGTGACAAAACTGTCATCAGGAGCCAAAGTTGTTGTAGCTACTGCTGTAGTAGTAGTGATGTCGTTAATGGAGGTCATGGTAGATTTATCAGTAACCACAGCATCGACAATTAATGGGGTAGCCACGGTAGGAGGAGTAGTAGATGCACCAATAGTTGGCACTGAAGTTACACAGACACTGAAGTTATTGGCATGCAGTAGTAGCTTAAGCTCTATATTAAAATGTAATATAATATATGAATTACTGAGGAGTTTTTATCCCTAATATATATATATATATATATATATATAAAATAAAATTTAATTAATAATTATTTATT
This sequence comes from Crotalaria pallida, assembly GCA_037953625.1. Classification (NCBI taxonomy): domain Eukaryota; kingdom Viridiplantae; phylum Streptophyta; class Magnoliopsida; order Fabales; family Fabaceae; genus Crotalaria; species Crotalaria pallida. The sequence goes on along the minus strand of CM075653.1, from coordinate 124,985,570 downwards.
ACCAAATACCAGAAAAAAGAATGTAAAATAGGTAGAATAAGACTTGTTAATGTGAAGTGACAAAGATAAAGGAAAGAAAATATCAAAAAACAAATATTCTTGAATTGGATGAGAAATATGAAGTTTATGAGTAAAATCTAAATATGATAGTTGATAACCACAAGTGATATAAATTGTTATATGGTCCTGCATCGTCAAACAAAGAAAAATGTTGATGAATAATCATGAATAGACAAGAGAAGATAGAATATTTTACACACACAAAATTAACATTTTTAAGAAGGGACCACATACTTGTCAACGGTCCCACCACGAATGAGCAGCAAACCAAACTCGCCTTTTTAACCACAACTATATAACTCACGAGAAATGGTGTCCTCACAGGCAAGCACGAAGGTGAAAGTGAACAGAAGCCGCCGCAGTCAAGAGAGAAGCAGAAAAATAGGTGAGTGTTTTTGTAATTGAGGACCGAAGGCAACCCTAAATATAATCTCGGTAACCTAAATTAAATGGGCTGGCTGGACCGGACTAGGCTAGGTTGGGCTTTGGCAAGGATTGGGTTTGGACTGCTCGGGTTAAAACTTATTACATTTTTCTTACTAATTAGTATTTGAATTCTTAATGTTAATATTAGTTTTGAAAAATAAAGTAATGAATTAATTAATGTTTTAAGTGTTAATACGTGCACAGAAAAATATTGAGTATTCAAGTGTGCATGGAAGTCAGATATTGGATAGGACGGGATAAGAGTGTAACTTTATAAGTGGTAAGACTCATAAATCCATTCTTTAAAGGTTTTGATTCAACATGTGGTGTCTCACTTATTGGTGGCTCTTCACTTAGTACATGACCCTCAAACAATGTGACTCCTTCATGGTTAGTGTAACACCCAGAATTTTATAAAGGGAATAAAGTGAATTCTTAAAAAAATAAATAAAAATGTAGTCGCAAAAAATAGTCATTCCCTTTGTTGAAAATAGAAAATAATTTTTTTCTTTTTATAATACATTTTCACTGGGTTTATTACGGGACAGACTATAGCAAATATCTCGCAGATATCTCTTTCCTCTACTTGAGTCTCTGGCTTGACAGGGTACTTCTACACGAAGTAGACTCTTCCGAATACCCGTACTTCAGAACCTAACCTACAGTAGGGGATAGGCAGTAAGTCATTGTCATATCAAATTATCAGATTAAATAATCGATTAAATGAAAGTAAACAATCACATATATCATTTCATAATGTACATGATGCATGAGGGCAATCAACATCCTAACACACCAGATTCACTAATGATATGTCATGATTTCTCGACTTCCTCGATCCAATAATATAATCACTTCTTTGTGATTACATATATCATTTATGAGCTAATAATCATAACAACCATTCATATCACATAATCTCACAATCTTACTTGGGAAAAGCAGTCGGAAGTAAACGTCTTGCTACCAATACTCAATGCATGCCTGGGGCCTACAAGCCCAAATCAAAGCAAATCCCCTCTCTGGGATAGGCCATACCAAGAATCGTCCTCCATCGACCCTGGTATGTCGAAGGAACCGATAGAATTATCATAGTTAACGCAAGACTATCCCGGGCGAGGTTAGCTAGACCATCCCATCTTAGGACCGTTCTACCCATAATTATTCCCGTGGTCGTTGACGAATCATCGTCTGAGTCCTAGTTCCACCTTTCATCCTCCAATTCGGGTTCCCAGAACCCTCCTTGCATCTTTTCCCAGTTTGTCCATAATATCCCCTTATCCATCATGTATGAATGTATGAACAATCACTTGTCATAACCTTATCTTGATATTTCTAAGGAATGTTATATCATAATAACACTTAATGAGTTTAAAAACTTTAGGCACGGTAACTGATTATCAAAACCATTAACCAGTTATTATAAAAATCTCTAATATTTGTAAACTCTAGATTAGTTACTCAGTAATCACTAGGTAACTCGCTATCTAATCATATGAGAATAAACTCTTCTTTTCTTCATTCCATTCCCTAGAATTACCAAGTTGCTTTCTTTATCTTCATAATGATAACCAATGGTCACATTGTAGGTAAGCCTTAGGTAGTTTAGTGTTGGGTATTCAAGTATGAGATGAAGTCCCACATTGGATAGGATGGGATGAGTGAGAAAGTTTATAAGTGGCAAGACCCATAGAACCATTGCCTTAAGGTTTTGGTTCAGGATGTAGTGTCTCACTTATAAGTGGTTCCTCACTATTCCCATGACCCTGAAGCAATGTGACTCCCTGGTGGTTGGAGCCTCCCCGGTTGAAGGTCCTAACATTTAGTTAGACTTGAAATCCCAAATCATCACTTTCTAATATTATTAAGTATTATTATTTCAATTTATTCATTTCTTAGATATCATCTATCACCTTTAGTAAACTATTTAACTATAAAAGGAGTGATAATCGATTATTTACTCATAATAATTAATTATCTATCCATTAACCTTTGATGATATCCAAGGATTGACCTTGACGATCGATTATCTTTCTCTGATAATCGTTAATTCAAGGCAAACACTGCACAATTCTAAATATATTCACCGCAGTTTCTTGGGGATTTCAATACTAACTTAACCCCTAGGTTATCCAAGTTTTGAAGGCCATCTTTAATTATACATAACATTATCCATAATCAATTACATATTCATCAAAACCAAAAATGATCATATATATTTACAAGTCATCTTATATATATACCACTTAAAGCTTACTAATCAACATACTTCATAATCAAGCAATAACATGTATGTCAGTTATCAAACCATTCTCAACCTCAAATAGATAATTAAGTATTTAATCATATAAAGTTCAGGATTTGGCATTCACTTGATTATTTTGTCAATTGACCATTAGTTATTGTGTCGAAGCCATTCAGTTTGCCAATATCTCTTAGTGTATGTGTCGAAGGCTTGCATGTACTCAATATGTTAAGGCCATTTATCTTAGCCTTACATAGATATAATATGCACATTCTCACAGCAATTATTATTAGTCTTTTGTTCAAAGCCTTAAATTGCTTCTTCCACTCTTCTTCGACAAGAAATTGAAGAAACACAAGCAAATTGAGCATGTCGAAGCTTAGCTTGCATTGTGTCGAACAATATCATTTCTTGAACTACGTCAAGTAATATAGTAGTTCCACACTATTATATCCAAGTGTTCCATCATATGTAGTTTGATTTTTGAATACTTTTAATGTACAAAAGACACATTTGTACGCACCAAATATTATTTTTTGGTATCAACAGAGGCCCCCCTAGTATTTATCTTTTGACTGATCAAAGGAAAAAGATAAATACTAATAAATTTATCCATGATCAATGTATCCTTTGGCCTTTGTCAGAACCAATAATTTGACAAAAATAAATTCAACAAGATCAAGATAATATGAGTACATGCACTTGAGGTCACTTTCATATTAGTCTAATCTAACATGAGTACACCTACTTTGACATCACTTTCATGTTTCCTATCTTGTTGAAATTTACCTTGTCAAAATTCTTGTCGATGTGTCAATGGCAATATCACCACTTTGTTCTTGAGAAATTTGAATCAAAGCGTATGGTAACTGTCACTTCACTTCTTGGATCTTCCCTTGAAAACTTAAATTCTTCTCTTAATGCCTTTCCTCAAATCTCAAGGGATTTTCATCCAGTACCCAATTTTGGAACACACTCGGGTGTGATGTGTTCCGCCTTGTCGGCCACGCAAGCCGACAATAGGCTAATTCATCTTCAATTGTTCTTGGGGGAAGGCCGATTTTTGACGGCCACGTCTCCCAACTTGACTCCATAATAATCCACCAAGCAGGTTTTCGTGTGTTCTTTGTCGAATTGATCTTCTTCAAACTTGATTGGACTTATGTTTGGATTATAGAACTTAAATTCTTCATGCAGTTGCTCTATTTGTCGAACCTTCTCAGCAAGTTGGGCTAAGTCGACAAGATGTAGGGAGACTAGATTTTTCTTAATAGAATAATCTAACCCAGCAATTGCCATTTTGACCACCTCTACTTCAGCGATAGGGATAAAACATTTGCTTCTCATTTGCTTAAACCTCATAAGATGGTCATCAATTGACTCCCCGTTATAGCGCTTCACACTTAGCAAATCAATTAGAGACGCTCTTAATTCCCCTCTGAAAAACTGGTCATGAAAGGCCTCTTCAAGTTGTGCCCAATAATGCATAGAGTTTGGATTTAATGTTAAAAATCATGGGAAAGCACTTTTGGTCAATGAATTTGGGAATATTTTCATCTTTATGGCCTCATTGACTGCCATATCACTCAACTCAATAATATATCTGGACACATGCTCCACTGTGGATTCTTCGGCCTCTCTAGAGAACTTAGAGAATTTATGCACCTTCACTTCCTTTGGCACTTCGACATGTTGTACCCAATCAGGAAATGGTGACACAAAGTTTGGTTGATTTGTGTATCTGACATTGAAACCAAATCTACTCAAGGCCTGTTCGACGGCCCTATTGACATCATCTTCACTCTGTGCCAAATTCGGAGTGGCTTCCAAATTTGTAACTTGGCTTTGTGGTGCCACTCTTATCGAAGGCATGTTGACACCCATTGGATTTTGGTCAGTTTGCGTTCCTAATGGCCAACGTCTTAAATTGACACTTTCAAGACCATTATGAATAGGTGTGTTGTAACTACAACCTTGATAGCCTTGTCGAACTTGTTGAACCATGATATCATTGGGGTCATTGTTGTTGATACCTATGACTTGGTTTAATCTTTCCATGTATTTGGCAATTTTACCACATAGTTCGTTCATAGCCATCATAGCTGGTGGTATGACGGCTCCCATTTGGGCCGTCAAATAATCTATCATTATGACTCTGCTTTCGTCAATTTGTTGTCGAAGGTGATCCGTCGAATACATTGACAAAGTCCTATCTTCTCCCAGTGTTGTTTGAGTCATAACACCATGCGAATTGGCAAATGTGAAAGGCACATTGCCAACCTGTACATTGGTGTCAATTGCATTCTTCATGGAAAATAATTCTTGTGCCATTATGGTAGCATCACTACCTCCAGTAGTGGCATTGGTGCCGTTATTCACGGCACTTGCATTATTTGTGTCTCCGCCATTAAAATTGGCAGTGTCATTAACAACAGAGTTATTTTGGACTTCTGTGTTTGCACTTGTTACTTGAACATTGGTATCATCATCCACCATATTCATTGTAGAACTCCCTTCTTGCAATTGCAAAGATAATACAATACCGCTTCTCAATCGCATGCAAATGGCATAAAAACAAGTTACTCTGAACTTGTCCCACCGGGCGTGCCAATTTGTTTAAGGGAAAAATATTCAGATTTCCGACAAAACTAAGTCTTTCTAAGGATGTGTTTGAAGTAGTGAGTTCGGACAAGTTATGTGGTAATCTTGTTCTTTTTCAAGCGGTGGAAATTGGTAAAGGGACAATGCGAAGAAAAGTAAAGGACTTGGGAATTAAATTGCAAGAAAGTAAATATGACAGGAAATTAAAGGGCTGAATTTAAAGGAAAAAGAGAAATTGCATTGAATTAAAAGTGGAAGGTCACAAGGTGTTCTCCGTCAATCTGCTTCGGTGAGATGTGTAGGAGTAACCAAATGCCAACCCATAATACATCAGAAATCCTAATATTTATAGGCAAATAAAAATAACTACCTAAATAACCACCCTATTTAACATTTGATTTATTTAATAATAAAAGCTAGTAACTAAAGTAATAATATAACTGCTAAGTAACTCCATCTACGTAGGTAACTGCTTCAATTCATATGCGGCAACTGCTAAGTAACTCCACCCACGTAGGTAACTGCTCCATGCCTATATATGCACATGTACCACGTGAGTACTAAGTGCTGCTGCTATTGTCGAAGTACTTCTTGGCATCCACTTGATTATTTTGTCAATTGACCATTAGTTATTGTGTCGAAGCCATTCAGTTTGCCAATATCTCTTAGTATATGTGTCGAAGGCTTGCATGTACTCAATATGTTAAGGCCATTTATCTTAGCCTTACATAGATATAATATGCACATTCTCACAACAATTATTATTAGTCTTTTGTTCAAAGCCTTAAATTGCTTCTTCCACTCTTCTTCGACAAGAAATTGAAGAAACACAAGCAAATTGAGCATGTCGAAGCTTAGCTTGCATTGTGTCGAACTATATCATTTCTTGCACTACGTCAAGTAATATAGTAGTTCCACACTATTATATTCAAGTGTTCCATCATATGTAGCTTGATTTTTCAATACTTTTAATATACAAAAGACACACTTGTCAAGCACCAAAATATTATTTTTTGGTATCAACACACCTTCACATAACTTTTTATATATTATGAGATTTGTTAATCCAACCATATGTTATTATCATCACGATCATACATACCAAATTTCAAATTATTCGGAGATTCATAGTTATGTAATCTAATAATGCATATTTACTTATATTTTAAATAACATATTATTTATTAAAATAGAATAGTCGGATGAAGTATCAAATAATTTTTATATTCTATGAAATTTTGTAGACTTAATCTACTTAATAATAACATATAGTGAGACAAACGGTGAATGTAATATCGCATGCCAGGTTCATCATCAGAACCTGCCTTCACCTTAACCTTGATATTGTAATGATTACCAATAAACGTTACAATCTACTCAATGTGTGGAGTACAGTGAGGAGTGTGAGGTTGAGGAAATAAGATTTTCTTGGTATTAGTCATTACAATGTCGATGAGAATATGTGATAAGGATGACAAAATAAATAGAAAATATACGATAGATGCAATTGAATAAAATGTCATGCAACAAAAGTTTGAAGAAATAATTTGATCAAATGGAGGTACCAAATTAGCACAAGACAATTTCAAATGGAACCTGGAGTCACGATCTAGTAAGGTTGAAGCAGTTGTCATTGTGGAATCAACAACCATAAGCGAAATCTTAAACCTACAAAAATTGCAACTGTTTAAAAAGTATAACCCAATACCAATTTAAAAAGTACTACTCCCTCCGTCTCATAAGGATGGTAAAAAATGACTAAATTTTTTGTCCCAAATTATAGGTAAAATAATTAATGAAAAATTTAGAAATTGTAAACTTTGAATTGTAATTGGTTGATCCATGCAAAAAGCATTAAATTAGTTGTTTGATAATTTGTTGATGTGTTAGACAAACCATTAAATGCATGTCTCCTTAATTTTTTGACTTTTGAATTTTTTAACCATCTTTGTGGGACGAAGGGAGTATATTTTTTTTGGGTAAGGAACAAAACTATAATAAGAAACATACCTAGCTAGGAATTGTCTCAGTCAAAACTCTATCACAACACAAACTACACTAAACACTAACTTACTCAATAACCTTTCCCTTACAAATACACTACTTGTAGTACCAAACCATTCTGAAGGAGATGCCAAAGATAGTTCCATACATGGTGCAAAACTCAAGCTGATGGAAATAAATAAATTTTGAAAAACCATGCCCAAAGAAGACATTAAAAGCTAGGAAGATGGTATAACGATTAAGTTATAATACATTAAATCAACCTTATCAGTAGCTATCAACTTAACCAAAGTGATGGGAGGAAGGTCACCCATGAGTTGTGTCTCAACATTATTACGAGTGCCAACATTAACCATTGTTGGAAATGAAAGCAAGTATCCCATACATTATTGTATGCTAAGGAAACAGTAAGCATGATAGTATGGAAATTTTTTACAGCATTAAGGTATGAAAAGATGATACCGCAAAATAAGACTAACTGAAAATGAAATTGTATAGTAGATGGGGGTAATAGTTGGGTTAAACATCAACTTCGAGACATGCACAACCGTGTGAAAAACAATTCATCTTGCTAGTTGCATGAACACATGAATGAGCTAATGTGCATGTATTGTAGACAAGAACAAAAATAACAAATACAAGAGATGTTGTATTAAGGTGAGAATAAAATTATACGCACATTATCTTTGCTTAGTTGAAGAAAAACAACAGTCTTTCCTACACAGAACGTATATGGAACGTATGTAGAAAGGTAAGCATGAAATGGTCAACATAGTCTCCAAATAACTAGCAGACAAAAGTGTCAATTCAATAATAACAAAGAGCAAATAAAATGAGGTTAAAATAAATTTATCCTTATCTAGATACTCAAGATCGAATACATCAAAAAAGGTCCAAAGAGTAAGAAACCTTTACTTGGTCAAAAACAAATTCATGGTACGCATCAAGTCCACCAAAGTCTTGATGAAGTCCACCAAAGTCTTGATGAAGGATTACACTAGAACATCATAAAGGGCACAGGGATTCATTGAAACTAGAGGGGCAGGGATTCCACATGTATTAACGACAACTCGTCTTTTCTAGAGCCCAGTCGCAAAACCCGCCTCAAGGCTGACACAAGTTTAATGAGCAACTACCTTGGCAGGAGGGACAATCTCATAATGAAGTTAAGGATGAAGCGAATAAGAATTATAAATGAATGAAAAATAACAAATAATTGCCATGGTGAATTGGTTAAATACCATAGTTCTATTATCAAAATTTGTACAAATGACCTCCAGCCAATTTTTTTTTTAAAAATAAAAAAAGAGAAAAGGGAAAGCAAAGGCATTCATCAAAATCAAACTACATCTTCTTCTTCAGAAGACCATGAGGATGAGCTCTGAGGGATTCATTCAGTTTGACTACACCATCAACTTTAGAGGACATTCTCTCATCACGAACTTGGCATATATAGAAGAGCCCCCAAGTTTAGAGGGAGACCCTCATATTCAGAAGGCGCATATGCTCCACATAGTTTGTGAAGCACTCCTCGCCAAGGCCCACAAACTTGTTTTCAAGCTCTTAAATGGATTCCTTATGCTCGGAGTTCTCATCCTCAAGAGACGCATTTTTAATTCTTAAGCTCATAGTTCTTATCCGCCAGGGAAGCATTTCTATTCTCAAGTTCGATGATCCTCCCCTTAAGCTTCTATTTTTCAAAAGAGAGCCCGATTAACTTATCTTGAATATGTTGGAAGTCAAGCTTTCCCAAGGACTTCAAGTTTCATTCAGTAATGTTTATTTGATGATTACAAACAGTTGTGCTAAAAGTCAAACAAACTCACACAACGCTCAAGCTCAAGCAAATGAAGACCATAGTGGTTTTATTTTTCCCTCAGGATTTATGTAAGGTAATGAAGTCAATAACTTAAGAATAAGGCCAAAAAGAGTTTTTCAAAAAGGAGAAGAAAAAGAGTTTTTCACAAAAGCGCTTTAAGTTGTTTTTCAGTTTTTATGTGAAAAAATGTTTGTGAAAACCTCTGGTTACAAACTCTGGTTATGAAAATCAATTTTGTGAAAATTAGCAGAAGTAATCGATTACCTTCCAAGGATAATCGATTACCATGCCTCAGACTTGTAACTTGAGAGTTTGTAATGGATTGCCTAATCTATGCTAATCGATTACTTCAGAAGATTGCTGATATGAGAAGTTGTAATCAATTACTTATGCTTAGATAATCGATTACTTCATGTCTGTAGCTTTTTATCTTTTCCTAAGAGATTGTAATCGATTACAGTGTTATGGTAATCGATTACCCTTCTGTCTGAAGGTGTGTAATCGATTACTCTGGTCTATGTATTCGATTACTTTCTTAAAAAGCTGAATTCTCTGTTGTACCTGAAAGGTTGTAATCGATTACCTTGGAGAAGTAATCGATTACTTTTAACTCTTTTTGAAATCCGGGTCAGAATCAATCTGCATTGTTTCCAAATTTGTTTTTACTTAATTAAATTTTGATTTATTTTCAAAATTCGAATTCTGATATGATTTTTGAATTAATTCCTTTTTTTGTTTTGAAAATCAAATCTTTGGTTTAAGTTTTACAATCTCCATGATTTGTTTTGATTTGAAAAAACAAGGTTTATTTTATTTCTTCAAAAATCTGAATTTACTCTAACCTAATCTATCTCTCTCACACCTCTCTCTTTCTCTCTTCTCCTTCATCAAGTTTTTCACGTTCATAATTTTTTGAAGAAGAAAACCTTACTTTGGCATATACTCTTGTGACTTGACTTCATTGCCATAGCAACTTAATTATTGTATCAGTGTTATCAAGAACACAATATTGTAATCAGTCACATCAACCATAGTTGTAGGGAGTGGCTCCCTAGGTGTGAAGGATCGAATCCTTGTATGGTAAGGAACCCTTGTGTGTTTTTATTGAGGTCCCTAATGCACGGTGGAACCTAGTAGTGTGCGGGGCGCTCTAGTTGTAACTGGGTGGAACTCAATTCAAAGCTATAAAAATATCAAGTGGGTCGCTTAGGGACTGGACGCAGGTTTTTCGCTGGAAAGGCTAAACCAGTATAAAATTGGTTTGCGTGTTCCTTTTCCCTTATCTCTTTACTTTCCGCATTATTTGTTTCAATCGTTTCCGCGCTACTCTTTTTATTATATTCATACTTTTTGCAAAGCCTTCTCGTTACAATTTTAATCTCTCCCAAATCAATTTTTTAAATATCATTCGCGTATTTTTCAATAAATTAATAAAACTCGATTCACCACCCCTCTCGAGGTTTGAGGCCAAATCTAACATAATATAGTTGGTCTCTTTTTGAGCAAGAACTGCATTTGTTTTCAGCTCGGTTTCGACAGATTGACTGACCTAAACTTTCTCGCCAAAAAGGTGGTAAAGATAATACCATGAATTTGACTACGTTGCAGCTTGGCAAACTTGGAGCTCAATTAATTCCTTGAAAAAGCTTCATAGTTATTTCTTTCTTCATTGGTTAAAGAAACCACCTTTGGAGGCTTGAAAGCATAAGGAGCTACCTTTTGACCACTATAGCGCTATGCAAGGCGTGATTTTAGAATCAGAATAAAAGGGGGAGGGCCCTATGAAGTTGAAAAGGGAGAGGGAATAAGCAAATGATCCAAAGGATTAAAAAACAATAAAGATTAAGCAAAAAAAATCCACTTACTAAAGAAGTCCAATAGTTTGCTAGATCTCGTCCCAACTTTAACCGTCGATGTTAGTTCCATGATGAATGTTTTGATAATGACAAAAGGTGACAAAGTGTTTTGAACAAGCTATCATGTGTTGATCAAGTTCAAGTTCAACAAGCAACAACAAACATCAAATGAAGAAGAGAGAAAGCAAGCTCATGAAGACTTAGTTTGAGTATAATTGTATTTGTTTTATCTTTTGCCTCTCAAGCTTCATAGGTCTTTTATTTGATGAGTTTGGTTAGAGTATCTTAGAGGGTAGTGAATCTCATTCATAAGTCATGATTAAATCATAATTTGAGTTTTCACTTAACCTAGAATTAATAGGTGGCTTAAAGGTTTTAAAGGAAAGGTTGGTTTTTGAGAAAACAAGTTTTAAACAAGTGCAGTATCAGTTTACTCGATTAAGTATGGATTTACTCGAGTATTACTCGATTAAACTGAAATCTACTCGAGTAAACACTGCTGAACTGGTTTTTTAAAATACGATTTTCACTTCTCAAAATCAGTTTTCAAGTGCTACAACTCTTGGGTATTCTATATAAAACTATTCCTAACCTTTGTGATTAATATACATCATTTACATAATCAATTTTACAAGAATCAAGCCACTCTATTCTCTCTCAATTTCAAAGATCAAAGCTTTCATATTTTCATATTCTTTGATCAAGAACCTTTGAATCTCTTATGTTGATTTGTCATAGCTATTGAATGAGATTCATAGGATTGTCATTGTGTTTTCTATTGTGTTGTAATCTTTGCAAGAAGGCAAGCCAACTACAACAAACAAGAAGCCTTGGTGTGTCGATTATCATCAAGCAAATCTCATTGGAGAAGAAGAAAGTCTTGGTTGTGAATCAAGCAAAGTGAAGACTTGGTGTGTGGATTATCATCAAGCAATTGAAGACTTGTTGTGTCGATTATCAACAAGGGGTAGAGGTTAGATTAGAGAGAAGATCAATAGGATTACAAGGCAGGGGTGTGGTATCTCTTGTAGGCTAGCAAGAAGGGAGTCTTGTGAGGCATTTACTTGTAATTTGAGAACTCTAATTCCTCATAGTGAAGAATCTCTCTTGGTTGAAGAGGGGATTGGATGTAGCTTTCAAGCGGATGAAAGTGAACCAGGATAAACCACTGTGTCGTATCTCTAAACCCTTAACTCTTTACGTTCAAGTCTTTAATTGTGTTCTTGGTTGAAAACCTAGAAAAGAGTGATTTTCATAATTGATTGAATTGAATCTTTATTGTTCAAATTGATAAAGGGAAAATCATTTTCATAACTAGGATAATCAATAAGAATATAGGTGTTAATTGTTTTCGTTGTATCTCTGATCTTACGTGTTGATTGATTGATTTTCGTATGCGATTGAAAAGTGATTTTTCAGTTTCTGATAGATTTAATCGATTAAGTGTTCGTTTAATCGATTAAGAACATATTTAATCGATTAGTACTCGATTAAATTGCAGGTTAATCGATTAAATTTAAGTTTAATCGATTAAGTGCTGTAGAATTTGCAAAAATCATTTGTTTCGATTTATTTCCTTCGAAAATCTTTCAAGGTTTCTTTTACACCTATTCAACCCCCCCTCCTTCTAGGTGTGTTCCTAGTGTTCCTTAGTTGTTTCAACCACCAATTGCGGTTTCCTCAATTGGTATCAGAGCTCGGTCGAAAGACACGAGCATAAGAGCTTTTTCGTAAAGATCCTTTAAGAAAATCGCAATGGGTTCCATGAATCCCTTTGGTGGTGAAGGTTATTCAATAAATCGTCCTCCATTGTTTGCCGGAGAAGGCTATGCTTATTGGAAAGTTAGAATGAAAATATTTATCCAAGCCATAGATAGTGAAATTTGGAAAGTAGTTGAAAAAGGTCCTCATATCCCCTCTAGTTTAGTTGAAGGTGTAGAACATTTAATCCCCGAGGATAAGTGGAAGGATGATGATAGAAAGAAAGCTCAATATGATTATAAAGCAAAGAATATCATCACATCCGCTTTATCCTATGACGAGTTCTTTAGAGTTTCTCAATGTTCTAGTGCTAAGGAAATGTGGGACACTTTACAAGTGACTCATGAAGGAACTAGTGAGGTTAGGAGAGCTAGATTGAATGCTTTAATGCGTGATTATGAATTGTTTCAAATGCTTCCAAATGAATCTATTAATGATATGCAAAAGCGTTTTACTCATATTATTAACCATTTACTTGCTCTTGGTAAGACTTTCTTACAAGGTGAACTTTCTAACAAAGTGTTGAGATGTTTAGACAGGAATTGGCAACCAAAAGTAATGGCTATTGTTGAATCTAAGAATTTGGATGCTATGGATCTAGCAACACTTTTCGGAAAGCTTCAAGAACATGAAATGGAGCTTGGACGATTAAGTATCAATGAAGAGTCAGATAAGAACAAAGAAAGAAAGGGACTTGCTCTTAAAGTCAATAGATCATACAAGAAGAAAGAGAGTTCCGATGATGATGATAGTGAAGATTCCGATTCGGATATTGATGAAAAAGAAATGAAACTTTTACTAAGGAAGTTTGACAAGTTTCTAAGGAGAAAAGGAAGGTTGAACAAAGACAAAGGTAAAGAGAAGGATTCTCCACACTACAAGACCAAGACATCAAAAGAAGGTGTAGTTTGCCATGAATGCGGAAAACCCGGACATCTCAAGTATTCGTGCTCTAGGTATCTCAAGAAGAAGGAGAAAGACAAGAAAAATTCTAAATCTAAAAGAGCATACATAGTTTGGGATAGTGATGAAGATAACAAGAAAAGCACGTCGAGTAGTTCATCGGATAATGAAGAAGCCGCTTGTCTCAACTTGATAACTCTAGTAGATGATGAAGAACAAAGTTCAAATGATGAATCAAGTTATCAAAGCGAGGAAAGCGATGTAAGTCATACTAAATCCGAAATTTCTTCTAAATATGAATTGTTATATAATGCTTATGAAGAAATGCATGAACAACTTGAAAAACTAGTTTTGAAAAACATTGAAAGAAATAAGCTCATTTTGAAACATCAAAAAGAGATTTTAGAACTTCAAAAACAAGTTGATGAGCTTAATCTTGAAAATGAAACTCTTGATCTTATATATGCTAGTTCTTCTTGTGATTGTGCTAGTAGAGTGAATATTGTGGTTGATTGTGAGAATTGCAAGTTGCTTAAAGATGAAAATGCTATTTTGAAAAATAAGCTTGCAAGTTTCACAAATGGTGACATTAGATTGCGCACATTGTTAAATTTTCAAAGAGAAAATTCAAACAAGTTTGGTTTGGGTTATACTAATGCTAAGAGTAATTCTCATAGAAATGTTGTTGATTTTTCTAAAGTTGATTTCTCAAATGCACCAACATGTTTCTATTGTGGTACTCATGGACATACTTCAAATGTGTGTTATATTAAAGTGCATGGTATACCTAAAGGAGATTTTGTTTGGATGAAAAAGGGTGAAAGTCCCTACACTAACAAAAATGGATCCAAAACCATTTGGATTCCAAAAAGCAAAGCATGATTGTTTTTGTAGGTATGATTGAAGAGCAAAGGGCTTACAAGTGTTATTCATACATTTGCATCTTCAATTGGTATTACATTTGCATCTCAAGTGAATGTCCTACAAAGTGGTAAAAATTGATGATTATAGTATCTTCTCAATTGGTATCTCCTCAATTTCTTTTCTAAAGTTCAATTGGTATAATTGATATTGATCACTCAATGCTACTAATTTTGATGATTATATGATTATCATGCTTTTGTTGTTATTGAAGAAATATCACAATATATTTTTTTTATATTGATGATATCTCAATTGGTATTATGACTTCTTGGTATTTCTATTGGTTCATAATTCATTGTTATATTTTCTTGCCAATTGGTATCACATTTCAAAGTATAGTACTTGTTATATCTCAATTGGTATCAATGTTGTGAAGAAATGTTTGTTATAGAGAAATCATGATCATTTCTTTGTTTCTTCTATTTTGGCTTAGTATTTTATATTTCAATTGGTATATATATTACTTTTTGATAATGCCAAAGGAGGAGAAATAGTATGTTTTGAAGAAACGATATTTTTGGAGAAATGGTATGTTTTGAAAAATGGGAGAAATGATATGTTTTTGGGAGAAAGGTTGTTTTGTTGTTTTTATGTAGGTTGAGCTAAGTTGTTGAAGATAGGGGGAGAATCAAGCTTCAATCAATTGGATTTCAAATATCAAATGCATTGATTGAGGGGGAGCAAGTTTCTCACCAAGTGATCAAATTGTTAAAGCATCAACAACTTCAATCAAATTCAAAACATGGTTTGTCATTTTCAAAAAGGGGGAGATTGTTAGTTCCATGATGAATGTTTTGATAATGACAAAAGGTGACAAAGTGTTTTGAACAAGCTATCATGTGTTGATCAAGTTCAAGTTCAACAAGCAACAACAAACATCAAATGAAGAAGAGAGAAAGCAAGCTCATGAAGACTTAGTTTGAGTATAATTGTATTTGTTTTATCTTTTGCCTCTCAAGCTTCATAGGTCTTTTATTTGATGAGTTTGGTTAGAGTATCTTAGAGGGTAGTGAATCTCATTCATAAGTCATGATTAAATCATAATTTGAGTTTTCACTTAACCTAGAATCAATAGGTGGCTTAAAGGTTTTAAAGGAGAGGTTGGTTTTTGAGAAAACAAGTTTTAAACAAGTGCAGTATCAGTTTACTCGATTAAGTATGGATTTACTCGAGTATTACTCGATTAAACTGAAATCTACTCGAGTAAAAACTGCTGAACTGGTTTTTTAAAATACGATTTTCACTTCTCAAAATCAGTTTTCAAGTGCTACAACTCTTGGGTATTCTATATAAACCTATTCCTAACCTTTGTGATTAATATACATCATTTACATAATCAATTTTACAAGAATCAAGCCACTCTATTCTCTCTCAATTTCAAAGATCAAAGCTTTCATATTTTCATATTCTTTGATCAAGAACCTTTGAATCTCTTATGTTGATTTGTCATAGCTATTGAATGAGATTCATAGGATTGTCATTGTGTTTTCTATTGTGTTGTAATCTTTGCAAGAAGGCAAACCAACTACAACAAACAAGAAGCCTTGGTGTGTCGATTATCATCAAGCAAATCTCATTGGAGAAGAAGAAAGTCTTGGTTGTGAATCAAGCAAAGTGAAGACTTGGTGTGTGGATTATCATCAAGCAATTGAAGACTTGTTGTGTCGATTATCAACAAGGGGTAGAGGTTAGATTAGAGAGAAGATCAATAGGATTACAAGGCAAGGGTGTGGTATCTCTTGTAGGCTAGCAAGAAGGGAGTCTTGTGAGGCATTTACTTGTAATTTGAGAACTCTAATTCCTCATAGTGAAGAATCTCTCTTGGTTGAAGAGGGGACTGGATGTAGCTTTCAAGCGGATGAAAGTGAACCAGGATAAATCACTGTGTCGTATCTCTAAACCCTTAACTCTTTACGTTCAAGTCTTTAATTGTGTTCTTGGTTGAAAACCTAGAAAAGAGTGATTTTCATAATTGATTGAATTGAATCTTTATTGTTCAAATTGATAAAGGGAAAATCATTTTCATAACTAGGATAATCAATAAGAATATAGGTGTTAATTTTTTTCGCTGTATCTCTGATCTTACGTGTTGATTGATTGATTTTCGTATGCGATTGAAAAGTGATTTTTCAGTTTCTGATAGATTTAATCGATTAAGTGTTCGTTTAATCGATTAAGAACATATTTAATCGATTAGTACTCGATTAAATTGCAGGTTAATCGATTAAATTTCAGTTTAATCGATTAAGTGCTGTAGAATTTGCAAAAATCATTTGTTTTGATTGTTTCGATTTATTTCCTTCGAAAATCTTTCAAGGTTTCTTTTACACCTATTCAACCCCCCCTTCTAGGTGTGCTCCTAGTGTTCCTTAGTTGTTTCAACCACCAATTGCGGTTTCCTCAGTCGAGTCATCAATGAAACCAACGGTGGAAGCCTAATCGTTGAAAAAGTTAGTAAGGTTGATGACAAATTTTTTAGCTATACCAGGGTAAAAATCATTCACGTAATAAAGGCACAATAAAACTTTGTCAGGATCTACTTCAAAGAACAGACACTTACCTTTCACTAGAAAAATCTTGGAGTAACCGTCTATGAAATTTCTAAGACTGTTAGTGTACGGGACGAACAATGGGTGTCCAGTCTCTTTTCTGAAAGAGACCAAGCCCCCCCCCCCTTTCCTTTAAAGCGGAGACTTCGAAGAGGTGAAGAGTGTGGAGACAGTCGTGACAAGACAATACTGGGCACAAAAGAGCTCAATAGCCCATATAAAAGCCTACCTGTTTGGATATAGTTGAGAATGAGCAATCATGAGCTGGTTTAGAATCTCGATATGAAGATCCGAGAAAGGGAGAGTCACTCAAAACTCAATAAAAAAGCATTTATGCATCATCAGAAAATAGGGAGATGAAGGATCTCCCCTATTTTTATAGATGTGTTCATATCTTGACGGTGCAACAATCCTGTAATCACACTCATTTTTGGAGTTAGAACAAATCGCTATGAGGGGAAGCTTGAGGGGAAGCTTGTCCCCTTTAGCATACTTGGAAACTGTATCTAGGACGAAACGATCAAAGGAAACACCTTGGCGAGCCATGGAAAATATGCAGGAATTAAAAAAGATGGAATGCGTGGAAAGAAGACAAGGGATTTTGGGAACTTGGTAGAGAAGCAAATAAAGGAAGAAAAGGGTTTTGAGAAGGATATCAAGGTCTTTAGAAGAAGGGTCATCATGAGTTTGGGGCTTTTGGGAAACTGTTCCAATCACATCATAAGGCATGCCACATGAGAGATACCACATGGATACCTCATGCAGGGAATGAAAAGACTAAATTTCCACATTTAATGTATTAGAGCCCATTTGTCAACCACTTCCGGACTATTTAGAACTCAAAGTATACCTATGTAGCTCAAGGGGTGTTTCAAAGCAATGACCTAGGGTCTTTGACGAGAGGCGAGCTCCTCCGACCTACGAACAATAGGATAAAGGCAAACATGAGCTAGTCGAAGCTCAGATAAAGGCATGACCAGTACTCCAATTATGAGACTTAATTATGAAGCAATCAGTGAAGATAAATCTGGATAATCTATTTAGTTAATGGATCAATCTTTATTTCTATAAGATAAGATCACATGAAGATTATCTACATGTAGGGATGGCAATGGGTCCGGGTGGGTTCAGATATCCCATTACCTGGAGCCATTTCGTTGATACAAAATTGGACCTGACCCTGCCGTAGACCCGCATGGTGTAACATCCCCAATTTTATAAAAATATAAAATATTTACATGTGTGATTGATTTTCTATCAATATATATTTGTAATTTGTATTTCGAGGTCAAAAAGTCTAGGTAATCGATTACCAGAGCCAGTAATCGATTACCAAGGTCAAAATTTCAAGTCTGACCAATTTTAAGTGAGGTAGTTGATTACCAGATCGTGGTAATCGATTACCATGACTCTGATGAGTCAACAGTAGGTCGGTTTAAGTATGAATGGCTGAGATTACTCTATTTTTCCACCACAAATTTGTGTAAATATCCCCCTTGCACTGTGCTTAATTGATAGGGACGTTTAAGAGGGGTTATTTCATGAATTTAAGGGTTGATCTCTCTCAAAACTTATGAACATATACTCAAGTTTGCTGAAACTTGAGTTTTTCTGGTGTGAACTTCCTCTCTTTCGTTCATCCAGTTCTAAGTCTTAAATCCTAGCAAATCATACACCAAATTAAAGTTCGTTTAACCCTCTTCAAATTGATACCAAGTTTGTTGAATTTGGTGGCCTGTAGAAGAAGATATAAGCCTGCAAAGTTGGGTGTCCAAATCTTAAATCTGAATTTCATATTTAAGGAACCTACTTTCCTTGATTCGTTTCCTATGATTCAAGCCTCAAATCCTTACAAATTATATACCAAACTGAAGCTTGTTCAACTCTCTTTAATTTTGTACCAAGTTTGCTCGATTTGGTGGAGTATGGAAAGAGTTATACTCCTGCAAAGTTAGCTCCTCGAATCTAGAAAACCAGAATTCAGATTCGAGTAACCTTGTTCCTCAGTCTTTTATGGTAAGCTCAGGACACCTCAAGCTCTCAAACTTGTTTTAATCTATAGTTGGCATATCCTAGTTTATGTTTTGACCAATTTTCCCAATTGTTTATGTCAATTTCGTGGTCAAAGATTCTGTTAAAGTAAGCTTGCTGAAACTGATTTTAGTGGGCTGTAAGCTGTTGATTTGGCTATCCTTCTCATTCAAATTTGATTCTTCCAGCTCTGAAACCATTCCATGACTTCAAATAGGTATGGGAGATCTCATTCATATCGCTAGGATAATTATTAGTAGGTTTGAATGATTATGTGTAATAAAAGAGATGAAAACTTGAGGTAGGAATATGACTTGGAGGTTATTAAGTCCTATCTCTTGATTTGAACGACTTTTATATAATGAATATGAACTAAATCAATGATTAATTGGGACTGATTTATGAAGGAAATGAAAGTCATATGTTAAGTTGTGATTTTACGTCTTTTATGTGTATTACTTGAAATATATATGAATTTGATGCTTTGATTGCTTGAAATATGCATGAACAGATGTAATTATATGTGATTTGAATCTGGTTTGGGTTGTATTTGGTGAAAGTGAAATGTATCAAGAGTTGGTATGTCAAAACCTTAATTCAGTATGCAAACTGATGCAGGATAATCGATTACCAGGGTTTGGTAATCGATTATCAGGTTAAAAATTGGCATCAAATTTTAAATTTACACGTGGTAATCGATTACCAGGGTTTGGTAATTGATTACTAGGTTAAAACTAGTACAAAAATTGAATTATTATGTAGTAATCGATTATTTCCCTTTGATAATCGATTACCAAGACCCCTGAAATGAAAAATGCTAATTTTTAATACACCTTGCCTTTACCTAATACAATTATGGAATGTGACTGATATTCTAATGAAGAAATGAATATTCTTATGATAATGTTGATGATGTTTGATTACGAACATGGATTCATAATTATGCAATAAATTAATAATGAAAAGTGAAACGAAACTTAATTGCATTCGCACGAGGAGTCGCGGATGGTGAGAAAGGATATCGGGAAAGATACGACCATTCTAAGAATTTATGATAAAATTCCTAGGGTGTGCGCAAGAATGTGCGGAGGTCAGGTTCGATTGTGATTCGTCAGTAACCATTGGGGATTATTATGGGTAAAACGGTCCTATGGTGGGGGGGTTCTGCAGACTTTCCCGGGATAGTTTTACTTAACCATAATATATCCTATCGGCCTCTAGGTGCATATCATGGCTGCGGAGGGCGGACCTTTGGCATGATTTAACCCTCGAATCTGGGTACACATAGATGAGTTGTGTGATCTGTCGTGGTTGAAAGGTGTTTACTCCCGGTCGCTTTCCTTTGATTAGAGAGAAATGGTGAATTCAAAAAGGCTTGAATTCAGTCGAAGGGTTGTATACGATGATGATATTGGATCCAAGACGAGGAAAATGATAAAATACATGCATCATGCCACATAAATATAAGATAATATGATTGTAAATCAAGGATTGAGCATTTGTAAATGCATCACAATGATGATGTGTGTATGTTTGTGCATGGTCATTCAATTAATTATCTGCTTACGCGATATGACAAGTGATTTACTCCCATCTAGCCTTTTGATGGTAGGTACAAGCAGCTGATAAAGTCAATCCACCTGTCAAGCTAGAGACTCAAGCGGAAAAAGGAAGAGAGGCATTACTGGATTTGATCCATTGTAACACCGAAATGATGTAATTTAAAAGAAAAATTTTATCTGTTAATCTTGAATAAAGGCAACTTTTACTCTTTCGCCGCAACAATTTCTAATAAATTATTTTATTCCCTTTATGAAAGATGAGGGTGTTACACATGGATACCCGTTGTTGATCTTACTTGCGAGTCTTGAGATATCCAAAAGGTTTGTAGATACCCATTATCATTCTTTAAAATTAAAAAAAAATAAAAAAGGAAAAAAATAATAAAAATATAATAAGAAGGAAAAAGTCCAATTATTATAGGTGAAGAATTTGTGTACGAGCATTTGATAGAGGGCTAGTTCTAATTTTCTCCCCCTTAAGTTTTTGTTAAAATGTTCCTCTTGTATCAGAACCGGTAACCGGTGATTTTCCACCGGTAAATAAAACTATTATACGTCTTAGTTGAGACGTATAACGTTAGTTTGTTTTTTAATAATAAAACCTACGTCCAAAGTAGGACGTAGGTATTAGGTTTAGTTTTTTTTTTTTTAATAATAAAACCTATGTCCAAAGTAGGACGTAGGTATTAGATTTTTTTTTAACTAATAAAATTTACGTCCAAAGTAGGACGTAGGTATTAGGTTTAGTTTTTTTTTTTAATTATAAAGCCTACGTCCAAAGTAGGACGTAGGTATTAGGTTTAGTTTTTTTTTTTTAATAATAAAGCCTGCGTCCAAAGTAGGACGTAGGTATTAGGTTTAGTTTTTTTTTTAATAATAAAACCTATTTCCAAAGTAGGACGTACGTATTAGGTTTGGTTTTTTTTTAATTAATAAAACCTACGTCCAAAGTAGGACATAGGTATTAGGTATAGTTTTTTTTTTAATAATAAAGCCTACGTCCAAAGTAGAACGTAGGTATTAGGTTTAGTTATATATATATATATATATATATATATATATATATATATATATAATCTACGTCCAAAGTAGGACGTAGGGTATAGTTTTTTTTTTATATATAATCTACGTCCAAAGCAGGACGTAGGGTTTAGTTTAGTTTAGTTTTTTTTTTAATAATAAAACCTATTTCCAAAGTAGGACGTACGTATTAGGTTTGGTTTTTTTTTAATTAATAAAACCTACGTCCAAAGTAGGACATAGGTATTAGGTATAGTTTTTTTTTAATAATAAAGCCTACGTCCAAAGTAGAACGTAGGTATTAGGTTTAGTTTAGTTATATATATATATATATATATATATATATATATATATATATATATATAAAATCTACGTCCAAAGTAGGACGTAGGGTATAATTATTTTTTATATATAATCTACGTCCAAAGCAGGACGTAGGGTTTAGTTTAGTTTAGTTTTTTTTTTTAAATAATAAAACCTACGTCCAAAGTAGGACGTAGGTATTAGGTTTAGGTTTTTTTTAAAAATAATAAAGCCTACGTCTAAAGTGTTAGGATCGGCCTTAAAATCTCGAGAGGAGGGGTGAATCGAGTTCTATTATTTTATTGTGAAAGCACGAATAATTTAAAAATATTTTCGCGTTGGAGAGATTAAGAGTTGAGATGGAGAGCTATTTCGATAGATAATAAAAATAAGAGTTGCGCAGAAACGTAAATAATTGAAATTGCAGAAATTAAAAGAGATAAGGAGAAAGAACACGCAAACCAATTTTATACTGGTTCAGTCTTTCCCGCGAAAGACCTACACCCAGTCCCGAAGAGATCCGCTTGAGCTTTTTATAAACTTGAATTGAGCCGCACCCAATTACAACCAGAGCACCCCGCACACTACTAGGAACCTCCGTTCGCTAGGGGCCTCAATATCACACAAGGGTTCCTGACCCTAAGAACGTGACATACGTTCAACTAAGGGATTCACTCCCTAATCACTACGGTTTGAATACAAGATGATGTAAGTGATTACAATAATATGGTGTGTTCTCAATAACACAGATACAACAATTAGGCTTTCTGTGATAATGGAATTAAGTCACAAGAGTGCAGGCCAAAACAAGGTTTTCTTCAAAAATAGAATAAACGTGAAAAGCTTGAAGTTTGGAGAAGAAGAGAAGAGAGAAAGCGTGTGATCAGTTTCAAAAGAATGTAGGAGTGTTTTTCTTGTTAGAATTAAAGTAAAATCTGATTTTGAAAATAAAAAGCAAAAGGAATATTTTTTAAAATCAAAAACAAATCAAATTGATTTAAAGAATAAAATAAAAGATTTGAAACTTAAATCAAAAAGGAATATTTTCAAAAATAAAGTCAATTTTGAAAATAAATCAGAATCAATCACGTAAAAACAAATCCGGAAATAAATCAAAATGATTCTGACACGTTTTTCAATAAAACTTAAGGTAATCGATTACTTCAGGGAAGGTAATCGATTATCCCATTTAAAATGGAAACTTTGAAATCCTTTTGAAAAACCAGTAATCGATTAATCATACCAAGTAATCGATTACTTCACTCATGTTTAGTATATGATGCAACTCATATAATCGATTACTTGATCTATGTAATCGATTACTCTCATTCAAAAAGTAATGGATTAGTCAAGTTCACATAATCGATTACACACACTCTGGATTTTCTATAATGCAACAAAAGTAATCGATTACTTTGAGAAGGTAATCGATTATCCTCTCTTGCACTTGTAAAAATAGATTTTCATGACTTAGGTAAAATCATCCAGAGTTGTTTCATCGTGCACTTCCACCAAAACTAAGTTAAAAACTGATTTTCACTAAAAACTTTTTTTCTTCTCCTTTATTTGAAAAACTCATTTGGCCATTACACACTTGTAATAAAACTTCATTACCTTACAAATTTCCTATGGGCAAGGCTTATACAAAACTTTGAACTTGAAAGCTTGATTCTTGAACTGCTTGAGACTTGATGCTTGAGACTTGGAATATGTTGTTATCATCAAAACCATCTTTTAGAAATCTTCTAGCATTACTCTTTACGTCCTTTAGGGCAAGCTTGATTTCCAACACAAAGTAGGACGTAGGTATTAGGTTTAGTTTAGTTTAGTTTATATATATAACCTACGTCCAAAGTTGGACGTATGTATTAGGCTTAGTTTACCTATCCTTCAGTTACCCATTAATTAATCTGGTTCGTTGATGCTTTTTAAACATCATCCAACGGTTATAACAGGGGGAGTTTTTGTTTTTTTTTTTTTGGTAAATAATAGGGCGAAAAACCAAAGGAAAGAAGGGAT
Source organism: Crotalaria pallida (assembly GCA_037953625.1). NCBI lineage: Eukaryota > Viridiplantae > Streptophyta > Magnoliopsida > Fabales > Fabaceae > Crotalaria > Crotalaria pallida. The sequence goes on along the minus strand of CM075653.1, from coordinate 124,961,487 downwards.
TAATAGGGGTGGGGGGAGCATTTTAACGAAACATATTTTTGAAGAGGAGTATTACATGCTCCACTTTTTGGAGGGAGTAAATTAGCATCAGCTTTAATAAAGACATGAAACCAACCAATTAATCATAAAATATTTTCCGCGTTATATATAGAGCAGCCTATGCAAGAAGATGGCTCACAGTTCTCTATCATTAGCTACAATAAACTATTTTTTGGGAAAAAAAGAATGGTCTGTTTGTTCAAATCATCAATTTTTTATTATCCATTCAAATAGTAGTTCTTATAAAAAAAGTTGAAAAAAAAAACTTTTTTTGGAAAACTTGTTTTAAGCCTCTGATTTACTAGGATTAACAAGTATGAGGATTATCTTCATGGAAAGAACACTTGAAGATATATATACACACACACGGGGGTAAGGTACGAATTATCTTTAGCCAATCATGTTCAAGCGAAAAAATAGTTTAAATATGACTTGGTCAAAACGCAGAAAACAAGCAGTAATAAAAATACTTCGTGTGTCGTTTCACGAATTTGGATTGGCACGGAAAAGCATTACTGTTAATTTAATTACAAGTTCGGTATCTATGGGTTTGAATATCCCATTACGCGGACCTACCCCATTCAAATAATGTTTTCGGAATAACTCATTCTCATGTGTCTGGGTATCCTATTACCCGGACTTACCCCATTTAAATAATGTTTTGGATAGTTACGTTACGAATATTATATTACTCGTGGATCCGGGTCAAATTATCATCCGTATCTAAAGGAATAGAATATTTATTAGAGAAATATGATAGACCCACACTACCCATGAAAGTCACTGTAAATACTGCCTTTTGAGAAGAACATGGATCATCCTACAATAACACTCATTAGATACGGAATTAGTATTCTCGATATAGAGTTAGAGACTACATGTTTAGTGAATGAGTGAAAGGCACACCGCACACGGTGACAAATTGACGAGAGCATCACTGTGAGACCCTTAAGCACAATTCAGTGTTCGTCAACAATTATGCTGAAAACATCCAAGCCTCGAGATTCTTAAGTGAACACGATTCACTGCATAAAAGGCAAATGACTATACATACAACATACACTAAGTTTTTCTTGGAGTATCATAGCCAATGCCACCTAACATATTCTCGCCCCCAAAACATTTTCTAGACATCTTTTATTTTGATGATCTTTACGCTTCGGAAAAGATTAAGCTTCGATTATTGGCTGGATCCTTCATGAACACCCAAAAAATATAATTAAAAGAGAAATGAAAAGAAGAGAAAGAAAAGAAAGTTATGGAGCTTTTCTTATTTTGCTTGATTGGAGAGCTTTTCTTATTAGGAAGAGAGAAAACACATTGTTAGTCCCAAGCAAAAATCTTTTTCCTTTTTATCATGGAAAAAAAGACTAGGAGAGAAAGAATAATGATATATATATCTTTTTATCGTTGAGGTTAACATACAATAGTAAGGTACCAACTCATTTTCATTTTCTTACTCTTCTCTTTTCCATTGCTATATGTTTACTCCATCTAACAGAAATCTATATATTTAAGTTTCCTGTTTTACATTTTTATGTTTTCCCACTGATTGTTGTTGCCAATCAAATTTTTTTATGGGGTTGTTTCAAAGTGAAATCATATTCAAAATAGAAAAAAATGTTAATAATTATACTTACGCATACATATTCATCATGACAAAAATACTAAAAGTGTCTATCAACACGCTAGTATACATTAAAAAAAAAAAAAAAAAAACTCTGAATAGACTGTTATTTTCCCCACGTTTTTTCTATTTTGATTCTTTATTTTCATTATTCTCTCACAAACTGCTCAAAGCATTAATTAATCTCCTAATTCTTGTTATTTTCATATGAATTGACTGTTTCTTTTACATGGGCCTTAGTAAATTTTAAGTGGATTATTTTCTTCCAAATCAACTACCAACATCCTGCGAAAAGCATTTCTACTTAACCAGATTTTCTTTCTTTTTATTGAGTATCTTTCATCAATTAATAGGAATAAAAGGTCTCTCATGCCTAGTCAAATTTATTGTCAAATGATGTTTTTATAAGAAATCCAACATTTCCTGAAATATCAATGTATTTTTACTACTACACCAACATCCTTGGTGGTTATATAAACAAAAATTTAAAAGGCCAGAAAGTATCAATCAGTAAAATTGAACTTCAATAATGCATTAATTAAGTTAATCAAATAAAATTAAGTCATCGAGCCTTAAGCCATTGAGTCTCTTATTATTATACAGCCCCACTCCTCATAGAGTGGCCACAAACTGCACTTAGTAATAAGTAGCACTAAAAATTAAACAAGCAATGTGACTCAATTCTTGTTGGAGAACCCATTTTCACTAAATCTAGCAAGTGCTTTTTCCAGCTGACTCCACTTCTGCTCCAATGTTCCAACGTATCCAACTGACATTCTCACTAGACCTGGTGATATTCCAGCAGCTCTCTGCTCTTCCTCATTCAATTCACTACTAGTGCTACTCCCGGAGCATGATAGAAGTGTCTCATAGTAACCCAAGCTAACAGCCATAAACCCAAATTGAGCATAGTTTTGCAAGTAATTCATGAAAATATTAGCCCTCTCCTCTGTTTCCATGTCAACACAAAGAAGCCCACCATACCCATAACCTTTGTTAGCCATGGATTTCAATAATTCATGCTGAGGGTGACTTTCAAGGCCTGGGTAGATAACTTTGAGGCCAAGTTTCTCTAGCCTTGTGGCGAATTCTAATGCACGGTTGCAATGTTCCTTCATACGAATGCTTAAGTGGGGAATTCTTTCTGATAATTCAAATGCTACCTTGGCATTCATTGTTGGACCTAATATCATTAGGGGACCTTGGTGGAGGTCCATCATTGCATTCACTATGCTTGCTGGTCCGCACACTGCCCCTGCATTACTCAGATAAAATTTTGGGATTCAAAACATGTTATTAATTTGTACATCAAAATAAAACACATGTCATTATAGGAAAAGAACATTGATAAACCGAATGCATTATTTGCCATACTCCTGATTGCTAAATCTATTAGACATGTTTATATAAAAAAATTCTTAATTCTTAATGTAAAATTCTTATCCGAAATTTTAAGGGTTGCGTTAAATTCTTGATTAATTAACAAAACATAAGCATATAAAATGTAGTACCTTCAAATTATTACGTGCCTGAAATTTTTTTAATATATATAACGGAGAATCTATACATACTATTTTTAAATTATTACCATAATAACAAAAGATATTAGTAAAATTAAATAGAAAATATATATATACTTAAAAAAATATATTATTACCATAATAACAAGATATTTTTTGACTTGTAATAACAAAAGATATTAGTAAAATACAAAATAGGTAAAACATATGCTCCCTTCCCCTGCCATAAGTTATGTTTGCTATTTTATTTTGATAAATTATATAATTTTAGAAACTCAATATATTTATTTATGCCTATTATATTTTTATCTATTTCACTTTTTTCACCTCATTTTTTTACTCTTCTACAATATCATTTGTTATTTATTATTATTAGTCTTTCCTATTATGAAACATAAATGTTATTTAATTAAAATATATTAAATTCTTATATTATTCAATCATTTCTTAATGTTATGATGGTAGAAATATTGATTATTTAACAAAAGGATAACATGAGTTATTGTTAATAAGATTTTAATTCATATGAATAAATGTGAATAACTTATTTTACAACAAATAAAACGAGTATTATATTAATTTGTGGTTTTGCTGCGTTTTCACTTTTAGAAAAAAAAAAACAAAAAAGTTTTACTATTTTTGTGTACGTAAAAAAAAAAAAAAGAAACACATGCACGTGGATTGTGGTCCAGGGCTCAGAGACAAAACCTGCAATGATGTCGGCGCCACCACTGATAAACTTGGACACGCTATGAACCACCACGTCAGCTCCAAGCCTCGCCGGTGAAACCACCATCGGAGCGAACGTATTATCCACAACAACCGTCACTCCTTTGTTATGCGCCAACCTGCTCAACTCCGGCACGTTCGCCACCTTCAGGTTCGGGTTCGACATGGTCTCAAAGTACAACACCTTCGTCTTCCCTTCCACCATCGCCTCCTCCACTTTCTCAAGATCCATTATATCCACGAACGTCGTGGTTATATTACTCACCCTAGGGAGAAAATGCGTGAGCAGCGCGTGGGTCCCACCGTACAAAGAATTGGCCGCAACCACGTGCTCGCCGCTGCTGACGAGGTGCAATAGCACGGACGAGATGGCCGACATGCCGCTCGCCGTGCAATATGCCGCCTCGGTGTTTTCGAGGGCGGCCATCTGACGGCCGAGGTTCAAGACGGTCGGGTTGAAATGCCGGCTGTAGATGAAATAGTCCCGGTCCGGTCCCAACTCCCCTGCGAACATGCGGCGCATTGTTTCGGGCTCCATTACGGTGAACGTGGCGGAGGCTTCAATAGACATGTTGACTCCGCCATGTTCACCGAATTCATGACGCGCACTCGCCAATGAGGCAGCAGGATCAAAAGGGTCACTACTGCCGTTCCATGGGACGGCAGTGGTGATATTGGATAACATCAGTTTCTTTGCATCGGTGGTGGATTCCAAAGCGACAACATCAACATCGGTATCGGCCATATGTGGTGGTTGTGGTGGGGAAAGAAAATGAAATTTGAGAGAATTGAAAAGGGGAGAGCAAAGTTAGTTATTGGAATAATTGGATGAGAGAAAAGGGTGTGTCTAAGTTTGGTATTTATATTGTGAATTGTTACCAATAATGGATGGTTGAACAAGAAAATTACAGATGGGAATTTCTATTTGATTTGTTTTCTTATTTTAGTTGGTGAATCTGGACGTAATGTTGTGGTGATTCTGGTCAACTTTTTGAATATGGTGGTCTTCTTTATCAACAATTTCTTAATATAACATCACATATTTAAGTTTTTAATTCCTAAATTTATGTACTCTTTTGGAATTAATCTTTAAATTTTTTTTTCAGTGATTTGAGTTCCTAAATTTTACTCAAATTTTGGAAATGGTCATTTCATCACTTAAGTGGTGATATGATCGAGGATATACCACATCACCTTTGCCACATCACCTTCGCCACATCGATAAGTAATGTGCCAGATGATGCCACGTGAATTTTTTAAATTAAAAAAAATTTTAAATTTATTAAAAATTTAAAAGAAAATCAAATCTTTTAATAAATTTTAAAAGACATTATTTTTTTAATAAAAAAAATCATGTAGTGTCCCGTGGCAGTATATAACACGTCATTTGTCGATAATATGAAAGTAACGTGACATGTCGTCGGCTATATCATCACTTAAGTGACGAAAGAACCATTTCCAAAATTTAAACAAAGTTCAAGGACTTAAAACATTGAAAAAAAAGTTTAAGGATCAATTCCAAAAATGTACCGTACTTAAGTTTAGGGACTAAAATGTCAAATAAGTCATATAACATTTATGGGTTGTAACTTTTAAGAATAAAAAAAACTCTCTGTTCCAATATCTTCCAAAAAAATTTAAAAAGTCAAATAAAATTATAATTAAAGCAATTTTCATTAATTGATAATAAAAAGTATACATATTCGAATCATTATTTTCTTTCAAATGAATATATAACTTACTTTCATTCTTACTAATTTAATGTTATTTCCTTAATTACTCAATCATAAACATAATATATCATTTTTAAATTTGATTTATGATTTATACTTCAATTTGAGACAATTTTTTTTTTAACCAAGATAATGGGACGGAGGGAGTAGTAAATACTCATTTCCTCCATGTATATAAGACCTTTTTGAAATTTTTATTTCATCTGTATTTATAAGCTTTTATACCAATTAACAATAATAATTAATTACTTTTTTCTACAAATATCCCTATTTACTTATCACTTTTTAGATTCTCGATAATATTAATAGGGCAATTTTAAAAATACATATCAAATGTTTACATTTTCAATACTGTTAACTAAATTAACCAACTTTCTTAATGAATATAAAATCTACCAAAATGGTATTATACAAGGGGACGAAAGGAGTAGACGAGTAGTAAATACTTATTTCGTCCATGTATATAAGTCTCTTTTGAAACTTTTATTTTATCTCTATTTACAAGATTTTATGTCAATTTTCAATAATAAGTATTAATTACTTCTTTAATTTCTACAAATACTGCTAATTACGTATTACTTCTTAGATTCTCAATAATATTATTAATAGGAACGGTTTTAAAAATACATATCAAATGTTCACATTTTTTAATAACATTAACTAAATTAATCAACATTTTTAATGAGCGTGAAATCTACCAAATTAAAATAGTCTTATATATGGGAGGAATAGTAATTTATTTGTCCCATTATTTATGTAAAAAAAAAAAATATGTCCCAAATTAAATGACAAATTTTTAAAGATCGTTTATTATATCCATGAATGAGTAGGTAAGAAAAGTCACACTTAATTACTAAAAAAATATATATATTTGATGATTCACTAATTTTTAAAAATTTTGTTTAAGAGGAAAGAAATAATTCTTTTGGAGATAATACTACAACATGTATCAATTCTAATGCTTGAAAATATGTGTAATAATAATTTGTAATTAAAGAGTGAATGGTATATTACAATAAAAAAAATATTCTCCTATTTTATTGGTTAATTAAACTTTTATCAAGATTTTAGAATAGATGGAGTAATATCAAACGACCCAACCAAAACAAATAGTATTTATTACTTCCTCCGTTTCATAAGTATTATTTTGATTTAGAAATTGCACATAGATTAAGAAATAAATAAATGATGTATGAATTTGGTATATTTTGACTAAATTATACCATTTAATTATAGGAAAGAATAATAATAATAATAAACGTATAAAGATTATATTGAAGAGAGGTGAAGAAATGAGTGGTGAAAAAGGTAATGTAATAAATAAGGGATGCATGAAAAAATAAGTATAAATAAGTATTGAATTTTTAAATGATTATAACTTATAGGACAAAGTAAAATGACTAAATAAATATAACTTATGGGACGGAGGGAGTACATCCCAAAAAGATAGTAACATTTTAAAAAGTTTTTAAAAAGAAAAGAACGTGTTTTTAATACATTTTTAACAAATCAACTAATTATCAACCTATTAATTTAATGCATTATTCATTGATCTCAATCACACATCATCAACATATATTCAAATAGGAGAAGTATGAGGGCAAAAAACATTTTCCTCCTTTGATGTTGCCTTTTCCCTCCTAATGGTGGTTTTTTCCTTCTAAACATGTTATGAATGAAGAGTACCTAATTGTTAATCTCAGCCGTCCATGAGGTGTTTTTAAAATTAAATCTCAACCGTCCATTTCATTCTCTTTTCTAATCGCCTTTTCCTCTCCCCCAAAACACTGAATCATGTTATTTAAAATTGTAATATTTTTGTTATTTTTTCATTCAGTTCAAATGCAATCACTGATGTAATTTTTCTTCAATTGCTAAATTCTATTATGTGTATGTCATCTTTCTTTTTATTTTCTTTAATTGCAGATTTTGATCCTGTGCAATTTTAAGAGAAAACTACAAGTTTTCATTGTCATTAAGATCCTGTGCAATTTTGATCCTGTACAATGATCATGCACATCCTTCAATTACTTATATGGTAACTTACTTTTGTTCAACTATGATAAGGAAATTGGAAACTGTACTTTTCTGTTTTTTATTCAATTTTTGAAATATGTTGTGATGATTTTTGTGTTAGTAATAAGATCTCTTTTATCATAGGTTATTGAATGTGAAATTTGGTTTGGTATTCACTATCAAATTGCTAAGATCCTTTTGATTTGGTTTTTGATTTAACGATTCCAACTAGAGACATTGTATTGTATTCTTTGATTCTCAAAATTATCTTATCAACATAATATAAAATAGGAGAAGTTGATGGCAAATTTGATTTCCCTCCTAAAATCCATTCATTTTCCCTCCTAAACATGTATATCCCTCCTAAATACATCATTAATGATGAGTTAAAACAGAAGGTAATTTCATTTTTTTCCACAATGAAACTTCTTTGAGAAGTTTTGTTGAAACTAAAAAGCAAATCATATCCTCTACTCCATTTGACTTCATGTCACACTCTCTTTGTATCGTTTTTTCTTTTCACATTTGACACACTTTCTTCTTTTTCATTTTCTTTTCTTCTTCCATCGGTCTTTTCTTCTTCTTTTTCTTTTTTTCCTTTTCCATCGTTCTTATTCTTCTTCTTTTCTTTTTTTCTTTTATTATTCTCTTTTTTTCTTCTTTTGTGACCCTAAAGATTTGATTTGCTTTTTTTTTTATGGATTTTTGATTTGGGTATTTTTTTTTTTACAAATTTCCAAATCAGTGAATGAAGGAAAAGCCATAATGGGTTTTGATTTGGCACAAATGGGTGAAGACTCTCTCTTCTTTTTTTTTTAAACATTTTTGGCACAAATCCTTCGATTTTTTGAATTTTGGGTTTGCTTTTTTTTTTTCTAATGGTTTTTTTTTCAAACAGGTATTGTTATGTCCAAAAAAAGTTTAAATTAAGAATAAAAATTATGTAGGGTATGTGATTCTGTAACAGTTGGTAATCCTATAGAATTGCTATTAGGCGATTTTTGGGTGATGATGATTGTATCTTTGTAGGTCGGAGGGTCTGCTCCTTATACGACATGTTTAGGATTCTTTTGAACCTACCTCAGGCTTATGATGGCTTATATCAGTCTATGTTGAATCACAGTAAATCACCAATTACTCTTTCTTATGTAGTTTTTAGAGATATTCTCTAAATCACCCTTTATGTTGAAGCAGAGTCTTTTTTTTTTCGTTCCTTGATTATGTATTGTTCACACCATAGTGTAATGAAAAGCTGCAGGTTCATAATTTTTCTCTTTGACGAGATTTATTTATGATTTCAACCTTTACATTATTTGTTGTTGGATTTATTTTAACCTTGCTCTGCTTTGTCTTCTAGCAATGAGAAAGATCAAAATTTGAAAGAATTTGATTATAATGTTAAATTATTAGGTGAGATGACATTATTTGAAGAAGTGTAAATGCTGCTGATAAGAGTTGAGTCAAGGAGATATAATGAGAGTGAGAGATTTCTTTTGTATTGGTCACGACGGTGCTTGTACCATCATGGAAGCAATTTGTACACGGATTTCATATATATGCATTCTTTCTTATGAAAAGCTTTGGGGATAACTTATTATCTAGAGCATTTTGCTAAGTTGTTTGCAATGATATTATTACTCAAATAAAATACATGTCATTCATCATTAAAAAAAAGTCTATATCAACTTATCATCTAAAAAACACATTTTCAAAATCTATATTTATCAATGTATAGAAAAAACAATTAAAACCCGTGCATTGCACGGGAAAATTTACTAGTAATATAAAATTTTCAAACACTTTCATTTATTAAAGAAATTTTATTTTGGAATACTTTTTTTTACACATTATTACTTTTCTTTTGGGACAGAGAGAGAGAGTATCTTAAGATGGCTACAAAATATATTTTTTTATTATTTATATATAATATAAAAGCATCATTGAATCAATTCGGGTTCGATTCCATGTGAATGCAGAAAATTCGTGTTGGGAGTCTCACCTGCCATAGTGATCCAGGTCGGATCCGGATGTACCTAGATAATAGTTGGGGAACCGGATGAGCAACAAAAAACATCATTGAATGACCTTAAAAAAAAGCATCATTGAATGATAAGAAATATGTTAATCAAAATGCATAATTGCATATGGACGAAATATCTGTACAAACCAAGAATTTATGGTCATCTTTCCACAATTTTTTCATTTTTTTTTTAAATAATCTAAAGTTTCCTTCTTTTTTTTCAACAAATTAAAACAATCCACCATCTTTATGAGCAATAATTCCCTCCGGATTTAAGGATGATAAATAATTTTTATTTTTTTTTTTAAATTTGAAATTTGTCTTTGAGTTAGAAAAATGAGGGCTTTCGAATTCTCTGCTTCAAGGGCATAGTTCTGAAAACCCTAGCAAACCACTTGACAAGGATGGTGATTCAAAATAGAAGTAGTCACATCAATAAGATTCCTGTGATAAAATGTTTTTCATTTATCTTTCGAATGTTAATGTTTACTATTCATATTGCAGCCGGTGCTCATCTAAAGTCCAAACCAATCGGGAGAATGGCATATTTTCTTTTTTTTTATAGGAAACGGATGGGGTACTCATCGATAATTGATGAGTACCAATACAAAGGCTTAATCGACGACTATGGTTTGTTTGGTAGAATTAAAGGTGTTGATTAGTATTGGCTACCTGGAGTTGGAATACTCCCCAGTAGCCCAGATGCACGAAATAAGCACCCGAATGCTTTAATTTTTTTTTTTTTGGATTTTTAGTGGGCTTTATCTTTTGGGGTCGTCCAGTATGGCTTAAATTTTATTTTTTTTTGGATTTTTACAGGATAGTGGCCTTTTCTATTGAGGGTTGTCCCTTAGGTTTTTTTTTTTTTTTTTATAAAATATCATATTTTATGTTAATTTTTTTGTGAAAACTATATTAAAAAAAATTTAAAAAAAGTAAAATAAATATTAAAAATAAATTATTAAGGCTTATTTATGTCAGGTGCCCCTGTAGTATGCACCTATTTTGTCAGACGCCCTTTAACTTTATTTTTCAACAAATATACCCCTAAAGTTTGCTCCGGTGAGCCATATACCCCTGCATGCCATTTTCGAGCACCGGTGCTGACGTGGACCGCCGGAGTCAGCAGTGGTAAAAATAGGAGCCCTTGTAGTTTGAGCCATTTTTGTCGGACACCCCTATATATAACTTCAAAAATTCATATCTTTTAAACCGTAAGTCCAAAAATTACAAATTTTATGTCAAAACGATCGTATTGAAATATAGAATTTTATTGTAATTATTTTATTTTTATGGATAGTTTTGTAAAAAAATTGTTTTTTGGGCAATTTTCTATACGAATTTTGAATTTATGAATTATTAAAAATAATTTATGAATTGGATTGCACTAGTTTTTATTATAGTTTGAGGATCATAAAAATCATGAGTTATGGCTTTTAAAAATAAATTGTAAAAAACTATAAAAAAAAGCTATAAAAAAACTAAATTTAAAATCATCGGAGACTGACATAGTCAAAACTCATGATTTTTATGTTCCTCAAACTACAATAAAAACTAGTTCAATCCAATTCATAAATTATTTTTAATAATTCATAAATTCAAAATTCGTATAGAAAATTTCCCAAAAAATAATTTTTTTAGAAAACTATCCATAAAAGTAAAATAATTACATATTAAAATTCTATATTTCAATACGATCCTTTTGATATAAAATTTGTAATTTTTGGACTTACGGTTTAAAAGATATGAATTTTTGAAGTTATATATAGGGATATCTGACAAAAAAGACTCAAACCAGAAGGACTCCTATTTCTACCACTTGCTGACTCCGGTGGTCCACGTTAGCACCGGTGGCCGGAAATGACATGCAGGGGTATATGGCTCACCGGAGCAAACTATAGGGGTATATTTATTGAAAATAAAGTTAAAGGGCGTCTGACAAAATAGGTGCAAACTACAGGGGCACCTGACATGAATAAGCCTATTATTAATATTAGCCCTGGTCTCTGAAGATGTGAATGAAGACCAACAAAATATCAGATCTGGATTCGTAAATGGTCATTCTCTCGTTGTACGGTCTACATTACATGGGGCCAAACTAGTAAAAGCACATGATGACATATGGAAACCGGTTAAAACTCACAAAATCGGCAACATTGGGTGACAGGGATTAGTATTGGAACTCATCCACTTTGGGTGAGTACACTATACAGACCCTTTTTTATAATGTTATCTGAAGATTCAAAATGTATATTTAGAATTGACATATGCTTATCTTACATGTAGAAGCAATTGTTTCTTGCATAAAAAATAAGTAGATGTTAATTCCATATATCCAAAATTGCTTTTACATATAAAACAAATAAATATCAATTCTAGATATCCATCATGGATATTCAGATCACATTACTATTTTCGTCGTAATTCATTTTTTTTTTAAAATTATTAACACTTAAGAGCAGAAAACAACTTTCATCTCGAGTAAATGAAGAGTAACAGAAAATAGTTAGGTAAAAGTTGATCTAGGAGTTATTTTTGTGGTAACTCTTAAAATGCAATATGTTGAAACGTAGATAAATCTAGGATCAATTCAATCAGCGCGCATGCATCTATTCATGTCCGAAGCAGATCCGTATAAAGTTTTGCATAACTTGAGTCACACAATCACATATAACATGCACGAAACATTTCACTTGTAGTAAAAAATGCTATTATTATTTTGCTATATTCGGCTATACATTCATGATTCGCCAAGAAACTATTCCTCTCAAGGCGGTATGGAAATTAATGGGTGGATTTGAACTCCTGAAAATAGAATGGTTTTTTCATGGTGAATATCTCTCAAGACAACTATGATATACACTAATAAAAATGGTTTATATGTATATATTCAAAATTGATGTTTGGATGAACACGCAAGAGTAAGGGTAATGAACATGTGCCTAAAGACATGGATCATGGTAATGATTTAGTGCATGTTTGGTTCTGCGGTAAGTTAGTTCAGAATTAATTTTGGAATATCAATACTACTAACAGTTGCTTCTAAAAACAGGTTTAGACCATAAAAAGAGGTCACGTCATCATTCTCCTAGGCCCCATTAGCTCGTAGCCCAAGGCCTTGAAAAAGGTCTCTTCTTCGTTGGGTCATAGCAGGAACTCCCATGAGTCAATTGTAAGTCGAACTCTAATCAAGACACTTGCAATACAAAACACTCAATTAAAGGTTCCTATGGTGAGTCAACTTGGTGACACAAACGAGTGCACTCAAAATGTGGGTCACAAGAAGCAGAACAGAGTCTCTTCTTCTTAAGTAACAATTCATGCTACAAGGGCAAGATTTATTATTGGGATATCGGCAAGTACATATGGTTGTATAAATAATATAATAGTAAATTGAGTGTCGAATTCATGTGGATTAATATTGTGGTGGACTACACCTAGGACCGAGATCACAGGACGTCGAACCCTAACTAACCGAGATCTTTATATTCGCCTGCCAATACTAACAGATCGAGATCGATGCCTTTCAGGCAAACAGGCATAGCCTAAACTGGCCGAGCTCGCTCCCCCAACTCGGCTCTCGCGTCACTAAAGCCAACAAGGACAAGATGACGGCCGTGTGCCATCTCGGTCATATCCTCTTACGGCTCGTATTGGGCTGGATCGTCTGGGCCACAGCATAGCTGGCCCATTAGGGCATCCAACCACCCCTATAAGTAGTACAGTGCTACATGGGGATGATTGGACCGAAAATGGAAGTGTATATAGACGACATGATCGCGAAGAGCAAGTCAAGGGAGAACCATGTTCGAGATCTGGAAGCAATTTTGGCACAAGTAAGAAGGCATAACATGAGATTGAATCCTGAGAAATGCACATTCGGGGTCCCTACCGGAGCTTTTCTCGGATTCATGTTAACGGAGCGCGGGATCGAGGCCAATCCTGACAAGTGCAGGGCCGTCCTCGAAATGAGGAGCCCGAGGAACATCAAGGAAGTTCAGCAGTTAACCGGCCGACTCGCCGCACTTTCTCGGTTCCTGCCTCAAGCCGCAAGGAAGGCCCTTCCATGGTACCAGTTGTTGAAGAAAAACGTTGAGTTTGTTTAGGATGAGAAGTGTGAGACAGCTTTCTCGGCATTAAAGGAATATTTGTCTTCTCCTCCGATCTTGTCTAGCCCCCAAGCAGGGGAAAAGCTCGTACTATACCTCTCGGTTGGGGAGTTGGCCATAAGCTCGGCCCTGGTAAGGGAAGAATCTAAGCTGGAATTCCCGATATACTTTGTCAGCCGAGCGTTGCAGGGCCCCGAGATTAGGTATTCGAAGATAGAAAAATGTGCTTTCTGCTTGGTCTTAGCGGCGAGACGACTTCGTCAGTATTTCCAGGGCCATCCGATCGAAGTAAGAACCGCTCAGCCAATCAGGTAGATTTTGCAGAAACCGGACTTGGCAGGAAGGATGATGGCTTGGTCAGTAGAGCTGTCCGAATTTGACATCTCTTATGAGCCGAGGAGAGCAATCAAATCCCAAGCCTTGGCTGACTTTATATCTGAGTTTACCGAGTCAATGGGATGCTCGAACTCGGCTGCTTGGGTGATATATGTGGACGGCTCTAGCAACAGGAAAGGGGCAGGAGCAGGTGTGATAATAGAGAACTCGGAGGGAGTTAGTATTGAGTACTCCCTGAAATTCGAATTCTCCACTTCGAATAACCAGGAGAGTAAGAGGCCGTGCTAGCTGGTCTCCGGATGGCAAAGGATTTCGAAGCAGAAGAGGTCCAGATCTTCAGTGATTCACAGCTGGTCGTTTCGCAAATTTTCGGACAGTATCAGGCCAAAGAGCCAATCCTATAGAAATATCTGGAAAAAGTGAAAGAGCTGGCGTCAGGTTTCTCTTGGTTCTCAATCTCTCACATTCCCAGGTGTTCCAACGAAAGGGCTGACGTCCTTTCCAAATTGGCAAGCACTAAGGGGGCCGGAAACAACAGAAGCGTCATCCAGGAGGAGATCCCTGGGCCTAGTGTTGTCTTAGCTATCTCCCTCTCACCTGACTGGATGACCCCCATCAGGTCCTTTCTGCAACATGGCATTGTTCCTTCTGACCAGCTACTAGCTAAGAAACTCATCAAAAAGGCGGCTCATTATGTATTGATGGGGGGGTTCTATACAGAAGAGAAGTTGCATCGCCTCTACTTCGTTGTTTGGCTAGGGATGAGGCCGAAACGGTTTTGAACGAGGTTCACGGCGGAATAGCTAGTCATCACATGGGTGGAAGGTCTTTGGCCAGTAAGATTCTCCGAGCTGGTTGCTATTGGCCGACTTTGATGGCCGATTGCCTTGATCATGTCCGCTGTTGCACGCAATGCCAGCTCCACAGCGACTTGTATCGCCGACCACCAGAAGAGTTGCACTCACTGGCTTCACCATGGCCTTTCTACCAGTGGGGCATGGACATTATGGGTAAGTTTCCAAGAGCTCCCGGACAACTCATATATGTGGTAGTCGCTGTTGACTACTTCACTAAGTGGATAGAGGCAGAAGCTCTAGCCACCATCTCCTCCGCAAAAATCCAGAAGTTTTTCCTCAAGAATGTAATCGCTCGATTCGGTGTTCCTCATTCAATTGTAACAGATAACGGAACACAGTTTACAGTGGATACTTTCCAAGCTTTGGCAGAGCATCTACACATCTCGCATCATTTCTCCTCGGTCGAGCGCCCACAGTCGAATGGGTAGGCCGAGTCTGCAAATAAGGCTATCCTGTCTGGATTAAAGAAAAGGCTACTAGAAGCAGAAGGAGCCTGGGCCGAGTTACTTCCTGAGATCCTCTGGTCCTTGAGAACGACTGTACAGACCTCGACAGGAGAAAATCCGTTCAGGCTCACTTACGGTTGTGAAGCGGTGATGCCCATCGAACGCCGAGTTCCGACTTTCCGTATGCTCGAGAGACCCGAGGAAACGAATGATATGCTGTTAAGGGAGGAGTTGATTCTGAGTGAGGAAATCCGAGATAGAGCTGCTGAAAGGGAAAAGAAAGCAAAGGAGAGGCAAGCTAGGCAATACAACAAGGCGGTAGGTCCGAGATCGTTCGAGGTAGGTGACCTCGTCTTACGCCGAGCTGACATCGGGTTGAAGAATGTTGGTGAAGGGAAGTTTGCCCGAAATTGGGAAGGGTCGTACAGGGTTGTGTCCAAGACAGGCTCAGGAGCTTGCAGGTTGGAAACCCTCGATCAGTTATTATTTTGGAAACCCTCAGGAACAGCTGGAATGCAACAAAACTCAGGACTTATTTCAGCTAATAGATCAGCAAGATTTATCCCTACTCTTCTTTTTTACTTTCATTTCGTTCAGTTATTATTTCTTAGTTCTTATTTTGTTCAGAACTTTTAGTCTTGGTTTATTTCGAGTTTCAGTTACTTGTTTTTTGGACATAAAATAATTCTGCATGACCATGTACTGATGACATTTTGTTTTATAATAAAAAGTACGTTATGCAGTTTCAGTTATCCATATTACTTACATCTTAAACATGCGCAATGTACATGCCTTTCCATTTTAGACTAGCCACCTAAATGGGACTGTGCGATTTATATACAGCACATCTTTTCAGAGGAAAGCTTATAAATTTTCCTAAGGTACGGGGAGCACCCGACTCTAACAGGCTCACCCTTTGGGGGCCTAGCACAGTCGGGGGACGAGGTCCACACCTTGGCTCAGGTGCTTGGACTGAGACTCCCATCGCATTAAACAGATAAGAACGTTATATCTCGGAATGGTTTCTCGCCGACTAGTACTCAAACTATCCCAGAACATTGTGCTAGGCAGGCAACAAGGGATAAATGTTAAACGAGTTGCATAAATTAAACTTAAAGTACAATAAAATAACCGTGTTCTGACAGCACAAGTAAAAATCATAATAGTTCAACAAAGAAAAAGCAAGATCAACATAGCTACCAAACGCTGCCCAGCATAAGGGACTTACGCTCAATCCTCGATATCGGAAAGCACGACTGTGCGAGGGTCAAATTAGACATCTTTCTTGTCGGCCAAAGGATCGGGAAGGTCTTCACGACCAAGGTCCACCTCGGCGAAATCCTTTGAGCAGTCCACGAGCTTCCCTTCGCTGACCCCAAATTCGGGACTAGCACCGAGATACTGTAAACGGTAATCTTTGTTGAGCACCCGCATCTGCTCAACTGCATTTGCAAACAGTGAGTCCGCCGACTTCTCTAGCTCAAACTCGGCCTTGGCTGCAACCGTTTTGTGCTTCAGCGCTTGAAAAGCCCGCTTCTTCAGCATCTCCCTCACCTTCTCCACCTCGGCTTCACCATCAGCCTTCAGCTTAGCCACAGTTTCTTCGTGGCTTTTTTGCAGTTCCTCCAACCGTCTCTTGGTTTCAGCGAGCTCCTTCTTGGCCTTCTCGGCTTCTTGTTCAACCTCGGCAAGTCTCACGAGATCAGTTTTTGCCTTACCCGAGAAACCTGCTTCTGCGTCGGCAGAGGCCCCCGCAATGGCTGTCATCAAGTTGGCTGACTTTTGGAAATGCTCAGCCAGATTTTCAGCCATTTTCTTCCAGTCGCTGGCTGTCATCTTCGCCAAGTCCATAGGCTCAAGGGCAAACGACGCCCGAATAGCCACTGGCTCAATAAAAGTAGCCATCTCAGCATTGAGGGGAGTACCTTTTTGTACCTCGGCGCCAGGAGTTGGCGCATCAGTCGAGGTATCGGATAAGATGATAACGGGTGGAGTAGGTGGAGGAGGGATACCAGAGGCTTCGGCCCTTTTCCTCTTCCTTAGAGCAGCAGCCGCCGACATATTTGCAGCTTTGTTTGACATGTCCTCTTCGGTTGTTTCTGTATCTTCCGAAGTTGTTTCACAGACCGAGGTCAGCTTCGGCTTTATCTTCCTTCTTTGCTCCGCAAGAATGGCAGGATCGACGTCCTCAATCTCCTTCCAATATTTCACTACAAGAAACAAAACAAGAAATGCAGTAAGAAAAAAAAAATGAGTACTATGTCAGATTAGTCCCTGACTTTGTAAGCGTAGGTCAAGTTAGTCCCTGACTTCATCAAAATAGCAATTTAGTCCCTGAGATAGGAGAGCGTCGATCAAGTTAGTCCACGTCGTCATTATCGCAGGGATGTATTTGCTTTAAAATGGGATAAAGATAGGGACGTATGTGAATTAAAATGAAATCTCAGGGACTAAATTGCTATTTTGATAAAGTCAGGGACTAACTTGACCGATGCTTACAAAGTCAGGGACTAATCTGACATATTACTCGTAAAAAAATACTAAGAGATATTTACCGATTTCAGAAGACACCGACTCCTCGGCGCAACTTATTATGCGCCGAATGTCTAGTTGCACTTGTTCCCGTGCTTTGTACTCATTAAAAAAGTGCTGGGTGGTTAACCTCTCGTCTGGGGAGAGGGGATCCGAGGTCCAGTTCCGAGGAGTAGCGTGCCGAGTGAAGAACTCCGCCGTCCATTGGAGCGGAAATTTCGGACCCTCCTCAGTACGAAACCACGGCCGACCAGTACCCACGTACTGGTATTTGAAGAACCTTGGTTTGAAGTTCTTCCATGACTCGTGAAACTTTGCAAAAAATCCGTAATACGACCGACATTTCACCGACACCCAGAGTTTGCTGGATTTACCCGCTTCCTTCACGGTCACGTGAGGGTTGAAGATCCAGAAGAAGACCTTAGCCGTGCACACCAACGCCTTCGCACGACAATACCTTTCGAAGGCTCTCAAGAATGCCCAAGCGTTGGGGTGCAACTGGGTAGGCGCTACACCAAGAATGTTTAACACCCGCGTCTCCAAGGCAGTAAACGGTAAGCGGAGACCGAGAGTAACAACCATGTCCTCATACATGTAAAAGGTGTTTTCGTCTGTAACCGAACACACCCTGTCGTTTCCAGAGCAAGGCAAGACTTTGTACGAAGTTCCGGCCTCGTCCTCGAGACAAGGAAGCAGAAATTGTCTGACCGAGTTGACGCTTTCCTCGGTACTCATCTTCGATTGTGTCCCCAACACTTCGTGATCCACCCAAGGGTATAGGTGGGCATCTGATGGCGCTGGGTAAGCGGCAGGGTCTTTCACCACTTTTCTAGGAGCCATCACACCTGAAGAAGAAGAGGGGAGCTCGGTATTAAATTTACGGGTAACAAAAAGTAACCCCTCCCTCCCCCCGAAACCCCCGAGCTGTGGTGCCAAGTGGTGAACACCTCCCCTCTTCTACCTCCAACCCTTTTCCCCAAACCCTCTTTCGTTGTTCAGTACTCGCCATCCTCTCATAGTCGGCTTTCTCCTCGCCGGCCCTAATTTCGGCCTCAACATACAGCCTTATGTTTTCTCTTCTCTCAGTTGTGTTCATTGGGTAATAAGCGTCAATGGGCACAGCATCCTCCACCACTGCCTCGTATTTCCTAAGGTAAATACTACGAGGGCGAGGATATGGAATAGTTTCGACAGAATCAGAAGATGAGGAAGAAGAAGAAGAGTCATTGTCGCTACAATCATCACTACTGCTACTAAGGTTAAGAATCCCACACCATTTCTTGTACCACTCACCACTCATGACTGCTTTGAACACCCCAAAACCCCAGAGCGCAGAAACCCAGAAAAATAAAAGAACACTCAAAAGAAACAGAACCCAGAAAGCAAAAATCAGAAGTAAACGAAGCAGAAATAAGGGAAACTCAGTTATGTACCTGCTTTAAGGAGAAAGCACTTGGAAAAGGACGTATCGCAATCGTATGAGAGCAACGAACAGTGGAGTTTGGGACGATCCTAACTCGCATGCAAAGAAAAAAGAACGAATGGAAGAAGAGAGAAGAACAAGAGAGAGAAGTTGCAGTTTTAAGAAGGGAAGTAAAAATGACAGTTTCAAGAGAGAAAGACGTTGTAGAGAATGTGAAACGGTGTGGAAAGTGGAAGAGTGGAAGAGAGAGAAAGGAAAAGTAAAGAGTAAACTTCCCTCTTGTTTTGAATTGATGGGCCTGGATGATGGGTTTGGCCCAACTCATAAGAGGCCAATAACCACTGGACGCGTGTCCAAGTGCTAATGAATAGGCACGTCTCGAGTAGCGCAACATTTAATGACTTAGAGCTGGCACCAGGAAAGAAAACGTCACCCTAAACAGACGAAAGGACAGGCGTCTAATCCGTTCAGACAAGAGTGATCATAACGCAGGTTATGGACAATAGCTGTCAACCACTCCGACGTACCATCCACTTCCAAACTCGTTGCAAGACTCGTCTAGTCTTGCCGAGCTGGGGGGCTTATGTGGTGGACTACATCTAGGACCGAGACCACAGAACGTCGAACCCTAACTGACCGAGATCTCTATATTCGCCCGCCAATACTAACAGACCGAGATCGATGCCTTTCAGGCAAACAGGCACAGCCTAAACGGGCCGAGCTCGCTCCCCCAACTCGGCTCCCGCGTCACTAAAGCCAACAAGGACAGGATGACGGCCGTGTGCCATCTCGGTCATATCCTCTTACGGCTCGTATTGGGCTGGATCGTCTGGGCCACAGCACAGCTGGCCCATTAGGGCATCCAGCCACCCCTATAAGTAGTACATTGCTACATGGGGATGAGGTACACTTTCTAAACCCTAAGTACACACGGCACACACTGTGATTAGGGCAACCCAGGTAATCCCACTGATACCTGTGAAACTCAGAGAATCATACATCAACCCTAGGTCAAACCGCCTCACTAGGTCTCTCTCAGTGGCCTTTGTGAACGACCTGATCTAGAACAAGACAAATATGTTATGGCAATTCTCACCTTATTGCAATTAAAGTTAGTGAAAATGAATTAAAAACGTTAATTTGTTTGGATTTTTGATTTCAAAAGAACAAATAGTAAAATAGTTAGTTTGAGTACGTTATGAAATGGATAAAAGGATTAAGGAAATTGTTTCCTTGGCAATAACATTAATTTATTTCAATTATGAATATAAGTCCTATTATGTTAACAGCGATGTCAAAGACAGTAAGATCTCGATTCCTCAAGGCACATACTTTGTATTGTAAATTCAGAATACCTTATTCCCTTAAGCGAATCTTAAATTAACAATCATCAAGTTAAGAATAGTAGAATCACATATGTTATATAATTTCCCAAAACTATTCCTATGAGTTGTATAATTATAAAGTTTGATTAAAAAGCTAATTCAATCCCTAATTTTCCAATTGAGGATAGAACTCCCAAATCACATATTAGCTACTTCTATGAATAATATTGAAAAAAATGATCAAACAATTAACATAAACAAAAATTCATTCAAAATCAATATCGTAAATCACATAATTACATCCAATTCCACCATGTTCTTAACAATTAAATTAGCTAAACATAGATAATGAAAAAGTAAAGAAAAAGGAAATAAAAAAATCTATAGGAGACATAGAGTAGGACCACAAGGTCACCATCCTCTATAGAATTCCTTTTTTAATTTTGAGGTTGGAATCCCTCATTGATGAGTTTTCCGGTTTTCCTTTGAGCCTTAGTGTGTTTTCCAATGTTTAGAATGTATTTCCAAGGGTTGCCATCGAATTTTAAAGAGAAAGAAACCCACAATTCATCAAAACTCGCACTAAAAGGAAAAAATATCCAATGCTCATGACTGAGTGCCCAAAAGTTGAAGCCCAGGTGCCATTCTGATGCCTGGAGCCTACCGCCCAAGGACCTGCGACGGGGTGTAATTCCCCTCTGTTTGGGAAGAATTATGCTTGGGCACCTAAAGACATGCGCCCCGGCGCCTCAATTAACCAAAAAATGGGGGTTTCCACATCTTTTGTTCAATTTTCATGGCTCTTTTCATCCTTGGATACTTCCATCTCAATAATCCTTTAATCTAAGCCGCAAAGCACTTGAAATTATGGTCAAAAGATTTATAATGTGATGAAGTTTTATTGTGCAAAACTAAATACTAAATTAACATAAAAACCATTAGAAACAAACACATACTAAGATAAAAATGGGATAAAATCAATGAAATAATAATATCTTTTGGAACTTTAACACCCCATACTTAGAATTTTGCATGTCCTATGCAATATAAAAACCTTTTCATACAGCTACCCCAACCAATTTCAGAGCATATCTACAAGACTGAGAAATCAACTTAAATTCTTTGCAAATAACCTTCACATCAAGAGCGCGCATGTTAGTTCCTTCAAAAATCAGAAAGAAAAACGAATTCTAAAAGAATACAATGATCAACAATAAGTACACACAATCCTCTCAATCACTCATGTTTTTGGCTCAAGTGTATACACTTTATTCATCTAATGAACACATCACTACCATAAGCTTGCCAAAGTTCTCATGCTCCATAACACTGATCACAAACATCTGCGTACAAATCAAAATGAATTTCTTAAGATTGTAATGTAAGAGAAAGGAAATAAAAGTGTTTAGGGTGAACAACTCGTGATTTAGAGGAGAACTGAAAAAAATTTTTGTGCATATAGTTCCCTACATCACTTGCTGCATTATTACTTGCTTCCCCACTTTTTTCGGAGATTTTTCACTTTACATTTCGCTTTCACACAAGCAAATTTACTAATTAAAATACCCAAGCAAATTAAAATAACATCACAAATGAATTTAATTAAAACTTTCATTTAAAAATTCTAGTAAAACAAAATGTAGAGGATCAGCTTCGACGAATCGGCACCGAATCAAGCTAGCATAAACAACTTCAGAACAAATCTACACATAGAGAAGAACCAAAACAAACCCACAATAAATGGAAGGCAAAGATTGAAAGCGGGGGTAATTCTAAAAGAAATCAAATTGGGTTAAGCAGACTAAAACAAACTCATACCGAAACACAAGGAGAATGAATTCACTCATATGGCAACGCCGGACCATTTTCCAGAGATGGTGACGACGACAACAACAACCACCATATTCTTATGAATGTGGTTGTTTTGAACAATAATAATGTCGAGGGACGGTCTTGAGAGAGTAGAATAAGGGGAATCGATAGTGACTCTAAGGATCGAGGATGATTCGGGTTAAGGGTGAGAGGAAGAATGCGCGAGGAGGGGGAATGAGGGAGCTGCTGGTTGAAGGATTAAATTGAAAGTTGTTAGGTTGTGGAGATGATTGAGCTTATTATGAATAATAATAGCATGACCATTAACATGTCTGAAATTGGAACCTTCGGTAAGAGCATTGGTATTATTACTATTATTACTATTATCTGAAGCTACACAATCAACAATGGCTTTCCATGACCTTGAGCAAATACTAGCCATATTTTTTTTTGTATATGTTCAATTACTCTCTGTACTGTACAATGGCCATATAATAGAATACAACAGATACACCTTGTGATTTCGATAATTGTTTTTTTTTTAAAAAGGCTCTTCATTTTTTAATTAATTATATGATGAAATAATTGAATTGAATTGAATTGAAGTGAAGAGGCACACAAGTGTTCAATGACAGGAATGTTGAATCAGAGTTCTGTGTTTAGTCTATGATTGTAAATTTTGGGACAAGGTTTAATTGGAGTTCTGAGTTTAGATGTTGTAAATTTTTTGTATAATCTGGACAAAGCATTGATGTGTTTGGTTTATTTGGACACATGGACAATGTTAGGAATCAGAGAGAGCAATTCTGCTTCTTGCCAACTCTTAGTCAAAATTACATTATTGTAGTTACCAGGTTAGCCTGCTTTGCTTGTGGGCAGTGACTAAATTTTGCTGTTCTTTTTTGTTCATGTTTCTAATTATTTCTTACAGAGTCATCTTATTTCCTCCTTTCAAATTTTATCAAGATCTAGCACGTACATTTATTTGTTTATCATTTTTTCCACCCTTCCTTTACAGATTTTGTTTGAGTGGCTAGTAATTTGGTTCTGCATTAACTGGCTGAAAAGATAAATGGATTGAAGCTTTAGTTTGTGTTAATTCTATTTGGAACTTGGTTATCTTGCATTGATTAGAATATAACAAAGATATATATTATTCACTGGTATTGTATAATAGTTATTGTGTTTCTAGTTTAAAGAATTGGCATTTTCATTTCATGATACACAAGTTGACATTTATGGTGGTTATGTTTTTTTGTAGAGTTCAAACACAAGCAGAATCTTCTTTTGTATCATGAAGAGGTTTGACACCTTTGGATTAGGGTGCCACACTTTTTGGTTTCTCCAACCACTTCACATCATTTATGTATAAACTATGAAGTATCCCTTTTATAGATTTTGGAAGTAGAAAACTAGCTAGGAATATATAATTGTAAAATCTATTAGTTTTGCCTATATGCTCCTTGAGCTCTCTTTTTTACAAATATCATTTTTGCTTTTGGACCTTTAATCAGGTTTTTTTTATTTTAATTATATATATATATATATATATAAGCATCCATTTTTGCATTGGGACGACCATTTTGTTTGAATTTAATGAAATATATTTTGTTTTTCTACAATGAATTTTAGTATATGGTTTATTTGGAACATTTAACTTATTATTAGCGGCAAATTGTGAATTTGGAAGCTCTACTTGAATTTTTACACTAAGAATGGTTGATAAAATGAATGGAGGAGGCAATTCCTTAGTCGCACAATGTACAATGTTGGCTTAAATTTGTAAAAGAAAAATTGGGGTTGAAAGTGATTAAAAAAATGATGGCTTAAAGTTGTAATGATATTTAGAAAATCGTAACTAATTGTAATTTTATAAATCGTGGTCTAAAAGCTAGAGATTTTGAAAATTGTGGTATAAAATGGCTATAAAAACCGTGGCCTAAACTATTAGAAACAAGTACAATCATCATATAAAAGATATTTTTGAAAACCGTGGTCTAAAAATTGTTATGAAAACCATGATTGAAAGACATGGACACAATACAAAACCATGGTAAAAAAAATATAATAAAACCATGCCAAAAATCCCAATATTATAAACCACATAAACATGTGGTTTTTGAGCCTGAGAGGTGGCTTAGCTTGTTTTAATTCTTCCTTTCCTTTGGTTGTTCTTCTATTTTTCATATGGACTAGTTCTATCTTTTGTCAAAGAATCCCTAATTCATATATGTAATATAGTTCTATTAATCAACTGCAACAATGTTGTCCTATTTTAGGATAATTTAGTGGACTGCATGATAAAAGCAAAGAATCCCGAAATTCTATGAAGCTGATGAGTTGCCTCTTCCCCAACAGTTTGACAATAGCGTTGCCTCGGGTATCACATATTAAATTTTATTTTTGCAATTTGTACGATTACTATTTACACTAACCAATTTTACTTCCAAAACTATGCAGGATGAGGTTTTACTTTTTAATTGGAAGCAGTAGTTAGAATGTGACAATGAAACAATGAAAGCTCAGTCCAATGTAGTCAGCATTTGCTCCGTAAGTTTTGTAATATCTATTCCTCTCATTTTAAGCTTTCTTATCCTTTTATTGCTTAATTATTAAAAACAGTGTGTTCTTGTTCATTAATAAAACATGGCATATATATTTCATAATTACATACCCTTTAACAAGATTAACAATTTTCAATGTCATGGGCCATTTTAAAAGTTGAGTGCAACTTATAGGGACTTATTTCTTTGTTTATTGCTGCTTTTAAAAGTTACCTATCCTGGATATCAATAGCATGCATTTCTTTTGCCTTTGTAATAAGGCTAAGAAATGCTTTATTTCAATAATAAACCTGTTGCATAAAGCTAACAAATGATCCATTTGAGGTTGGTTTGTCAACAATATGTATAGTTTCATTCAGTTCAGTCTCTCACTTCCACTAGGATTTATTCTATTCTAAAGATTTTTTGCCTCGCTATTTATCTAACTTATGATAATATTCTTCCATGATTTCAGGTTTTAAATAGAATTGGATGGGATTGCCTTGACCTTGACACTCTTTGCATCAAGCAACAAGCCCTAACTACTAAAAGTCAGTGTTTTTGAAGTTTGAACAAACTAGAATATCACTATGTATCCATATATTCAGCTTTGCTGCAATATTACTGAGAATCTCCCATAATTCTTTTGATTAGGAGTGGAAAAAATTATTGGTAAGTCATCATTTTATGCATTCATCCAAAGATTCTATCATAGAGTCTAAGCCTGTGATATCTACAAAAAGGTTTTTCTTAGTTTTTGTGTTTTTTGATTACCCTAACCCTAAAAACATGAGCAATGAATAAAAAATCCATTTATGTTTTTCATGGAAAAATCAGCAGATTCATCATAGCCACTTTGCTTGCATATTGTGATCATCTAAGTCTAGAATATGTCCTCAATTTTAGTTCTAATAATAGACCTCATACCATAAAATACGTCTTGATTGATCTCTCTTGTTTTCATTGCAAAACTATGCCAAATTTCGATATTAAAGTTGTTGCAAAATCATTCCTGTCTTAGAGCATATCGTTGTCTAATCTAATCTACAATCTAGTTTGTGCATCTATCAGTTGTTCTCTTATATTCTCAGGTACGAGAGAAGTTAATCATATAACTAGGATAGTAATTGATGACTTCAAAGTGTAGTGCAAGCTACCATAAGATTGTGGGATTTACTTTGTAAGTCATGACAAGATTACTTGACTTGGAGGTCATGATAATCCATGACGATGTTATGTTTAATCCTGAACTTTATATGATTAAATACTTAATTATTTGTTTGAGGTTGAGAATGGTTTGATAATTGACATACATGTTATTGCTTGATTATGAAATATGTTTATCAGTATGCTTTAAGTGGTATATATGTAAGATGACTTGTGAGTATATATGATAATTTGTGGTTTGGATGAATATGTAATTTATTATGGATAATGTTATGTATAATTAAAGATGGGCTTGCAAACTTGGATAATTTAGTGGTTAAAGTAGTATTGAAATCCCCAAGAAACCGAGGTTAATATATTTAGAATTGTGCAGTGTTTGCCTTGGATAAACGATTATCAAAGAAAGATAATCGATCATCGGGGTCAATCCTTGAATAGCATCAAAAGTTAATGGATAGATAATTAATTATTATGAGTAAATAATCGATTATCACTCCTTTTTATCGTTAAATAGTTTATTAAAGGTGATAGATGATATCCAAGAAATGAATAAATTGAAATAATAATACTTAACAATATTAGAAAGTGATGATTTGAGATTTCAAGTCTAACTAAACTATCTAAGGCTTACCTATAATGTGACCATTGGTTATCATTATGAAGATAAAGAAATCAACTTGATAATTCTAGGGAATGGAATGAAGAAAAGAAGAGTTTATTCTTACATGATTAGATAGCCAGTTACCTAGTGATAACTGAGTATCTAATCTAGAGTTTACAAACATTAGGGATTTTTATAATAACTGGTTAATGGTTTTGATAATCTGTTACCGTGCCTAAAGTTTGTAAACTCATTAAGTGTTATTATGATATAACATTCCTTAGAAATATCAAGATAAGGTTATGACAAGAGATTGTCCATGCATTCATACATGATGGATAAGGGGATATTATGAAAAAATTGGGAAAAGATGCAAGGAGGGTTTTGGGAACCCGAACTGGAGGATGAAAGGGGGAACTAGGTCTCAAAAGATGATTCGTCAACGACCACGAAAATTATTATGGGTAGGATGGTCCTAAGATGGGATGGTCATGCTAATCTCGTCCGGGATAGTCTTGCGTAAACTATGACAATTCTATTGGTTTCTTCGACATACCAAGGTCGATTGAGGACGGTTCTTGGCATATGGCCCATCCCAGAGAGGTATTCAGAAGGGTCTACTTCGTATAGAAGTACCCTGTCAAGCCAGAGACTCAAGCAGAGGAAAGAGATATCTGTCAGATATTTACTGTAGCCTGCTCCGTAGTAAACCCAATGGAAATGTATTATAAAAATAAAAATTTTATTCACTATTTTCAACAAAGGGAATGATTATCCGCAGCTACATTTTTATCCTGGGTGTTACACTAACCATTAGGGAGTCACATTGTTTGAGAGTCATGTACTAAGTGAAGAACCACCAATAAGTGAGACACCACAAGTTGAATCAAAACCTTTAAAGAATGGATTTATGAGTCTTACCATCACTTATAAAGTTACACTCTTATCCCTTCCTATCCAATATCTGACTTACATGCACACTTGAATACACTACATTTTTATGTACTCGTATTACCACTTAAAACGTTAATTAATTCATTACTTTATTTTTCAAAAACTAATATTAACATTAAGAATTCAAATACTAATTAGTAAGAAAATGTAATAAGTTTCTACCCGTGCAATCCTAACCCAATCCTCGCCACAACCCAACCTAGCCTAGCCCGGCCCAGCCAGCCCATTAATTTAGGTCATCGAGATTATATTTAGGGTTGCATTCGGTCCTCAATTACTAAACACTCACCTATTTTTATGCTTCTCTCTTGACTGGGGCGGCTTTTGTTCACTTTCACCTTCGTATTTGCCTGTGAGGACGCCATTTCTCGCGAGACATATAATCGTGGTTAAAAAGGCGAGTTTGTGTTGCTGCTCATTCGTGGTGGGACCGCTGACAAAGTATGTGGTCCCTTCTTAAAAATGTTAATTTTGTGTGTGTAAAATATTCTATCTTCTCTTGTCTATTCATGATTATTCATCAACATTTTTCTTTTTTTGACGATGGAGGACCGTATAACAATTTATATCACTTGTGGTGATCAACTATCATATTTAGATTTCACTCATAAACTTCATATTTCTCATCCAATTCAAGAATATTTGTTTTTCGATATTTTCTTTCTTTTCTCTTTGTCACTTCACATTAACAACTCTCATTCTACCTATTTACATTCTTTTTTTTCTGGTATTTGGTAATTGATAATTAATAATTATATTAAATATTACATATTATATATATATGTGAGGTAACAACTCATCAGTAATTCATATACTATATTACATTTTAATATAGAGCTTAAGCTACTACTGCATGCCAATAACTTCAGTGCCTGTGTAACTTTAGTGGCAACTGTTGGTGCATCTGCTACTCCTCCTACCGTGGCTACCCCACTACCTGTTGATGTTGCGGTTACTGGTAAATCTACCATGACCTCCATTGGGCCAATCACTGCTACTACTACAGTGGCTACAACAACTTTGGCTCCTGATGACAATTTTGCCACTCCCTGTGCTCCGATGGATCCTTCTTTCGTTGCTCCCATTGCACCTACTGCTCTTGCTGCTGGTGCTGATTCTGCATCTACATCAAAGGGTCCACCTTGTAAAGTGAGAAATAGGAAAGGCAAGAATGCCAATAAGGTCCAAGATATATGTTGTTCTCTCATTCTAATTCATTCTCATTGTTTTATACATTATTATTATTAGTATTATGCTTTTAAACATCTTTCAGTAAATAATCTAATATCATGTATATGACTATATGTGATATGGGATGGAATTCTCACATAAGAAATCTTTATGCATGATCAGAAAATAGTTCATGGACACAACATATCATTTTTGCGAAACCAGGAGAGGTGTCATATTTTATTTAGTTTTGATTCCTATGAATTTCCTTCAATTGGACACTTTATTTTTTCATGGCTTGACTTTCATCATGGTGTAATTATCTTGTTGTGTTTCTTTCGTGTGGGGTTTGTCAATTTTATTGTAATTTCGGAGGTTTTTTTTATCTTCTTTTCAAAGATGGAACAAAACATTGACGTTTTATGGGTTGATATGTAGTGTATCGCAATGATGATTAAGGCCTTATCACTGGAATTGAATCACAATGTTAGCATAGTATCTGCGATCGGAATGATATCACAAGTTTCCCTTCCCGATACCACCACAGGGAAATATGCCATGTAACACCCTACTTTATAATTACCCTTAATTACCCCTTAGGAAAAAGGGAACTTAAAATTTTCTTTTTAAAACTCTTTAACTTATGAGAATATCCGCAAAATCGGACGGAGTTTACTTTGTTTTATGGATCCAAAATAAAGTTTTCTTGTAACCTGTCATAATCCAAATATTCATTTCATGCAGGAAGCCAACAGGGCCACAGATATCATTGTGTAACAAAGTACACCATACATCATAATTATATACAATATTAGCAAGTTTCGGAATTGTTTTAAGTTTCCCAAAAATCATACTTCTTTCCCATGAGGATTGGTCCTGACTAATCCCCAAAATAAATCTTTAACCTTTACATACAAAATAAAACAACCATATACAATAAACCAAAAGTAGCCAGGACAACAACAAGACATCAGCTACTACAGCTATCTACTCTGGGAGAGTACACATGCTCGGTCGGGGGTTGTGCAAACTCAATCTCAGTACCTATAAAAAAATAGTAAGGAGGTGAGCATTACACATGAAGTAGAAAAGCAGTTTCTAACTAGACATAATAACATACTAAGTCAAACACAAAGTACAGACTTTACATATACTTTCATTCAACACTCCAATCATACTCATTCACAATTCAAATATTTACATTAGTTCTTTTTCTTACTTCCATTCTTGTGCTTTCATATCATTCCTTATTTAGTTTACTTCGCATTTTAAATGTTTTTTCAACTGTTTCATCATCCTTTCTTTTCTTTCTTACATTCCTTTCCTTTAGTTGCACCACTAGGATTTGATTGCACCTGCTAAGGCGTTTTGGCACCCATTAGGGACTTGGCACCCATCAGGACCTTGGCACCCATTAGGCATCACCCCTTAGGTCTATGCTTATTACTTTGTTCATTCTTATCTTATTCTTTCTCATGTTCAAATCTATTTCCTTTAGTTCTTTTTCACTTTTACATGTCTTTTATTTAGTAGCGAATCGATCCATTGGGTACACCGACGCCTAACGGGACGTTTGGACCTGATGGGGCGTTTAGCCTGATGGCCGCGTTTGGCCCTAAGGGGGCGTTTAGGTACCTAGTGTGCCAGTGCCCCAATGGTCAATTCAGCTGCATTTCCCTTTACTTTAATTTTATTGTTCTTTCTCTTTGTTCCATTGTTTATTAAACATGCATACATTTACACAAATCTTCACAGTTCACACATTCAATATCTTAAGTTCATACTCTTACCCTAATTCATTTTATTCATCACTTATCAAATATACACTTCAAACAAATACAAACATATATCATCAGGCAATATCAAACCTCAAACTCAATATCATTATCTTATACCCTTTCCCTAGCTTATTTCATTACTTATTAATTTCACTCTTCAACATATATTGCACTTAATCATTCAAACATACATGCCAATTATCACACACACAATTACTCACAAATATCATTAAAGGTTCATATTCTTCATTCAAGCATTTATAACAACATTTATTCACAACTATCAACATGAGTTCAATTCATTTATTTTCATATTCATAATATTATTATCATCTACTATCCTATGGTTCCATATCACAAAACTAAGCACACATTCTTAGCAAGTCACTGTATACTAACTAGAAACTATTTCCTAAATCAAGGTAATTCTCACTCCTTACCTCCATCGAGGAGAGAGCTAAGAAACCTTCACAAAATTCAAGCTTTTAGCTTTGCCCTAGCTTCTTAGAGTTCTACAGCTTTGAGTCCCCTTTTTGAATCTCCACAACAATTACCAAAGTTAGGATGAGAAGAAGGAAGAGAGCTTGATTCCACTAGCCCTTAAAATAGAGAAAACATGAGAGTGTGATTCCTCATGGTGGATGGTTCGAAATTTAAGAGAAGAGGGAGGAGAGAGAGATGTGAGATGTGTGTGATGGGGAGATGAAATTTACCTTGTGTTTAAGAGGGAGGAAGAGAGCTTGATGGTGGTTCTTGATGATGAGTGAGAATGGAGCTTTAGAATCTTGAAGGAGAAGAGGAGGAAGAATCAAACTTTGCATGGTGGGGATGGAATTCGTGTGAAGGTGTGGAGGTGGTGATGATGCTCTTTAACTTGGGGATTGGTTGATGATGATGGATGAATGTTCTTTGTTCTTTGATCTAGGGTTTGATGTTAGAGTGGGGTTGATGATGAAGGTTGATGATGAATGAAAATGAAGGATGATGAGGGTGGGTTGCTCTCAACTCTTAGGGCTTGAGAGAAGAAGAGAGTGCTTCATAAAAAGGAAGGAGAATAAAGAGGAATGAATGAATGAGTTGTTTGTTGTGTTTTTGTTTTATTTTGCCTTGGTTGGAATGAGTGGTCCTAATGAAAAGCTTCTCCCAGAAGCTTGGTAAATGAGTGGTTGAGAGAAGAAGCTTCCTCAAGAAGCTTTGACGTTTTGGTTTTTAATTGGTCTTTTTTTTTGTAGGTGTACGAGTGGTAATCGATTACCACCCTAGGTAATCGATTACATCCCTAATTTCACAATTATTGGACTCCTCACAGAAACTATGTAATCGATTACCTACCCAAAGGTAATCGATTATCTCCCCAAAAATCAAATTTTAGGGTTTCTCACAGGTGGTCAGTAATCGATTAGTTTCCTCAATGTAATCGATTACTTTCCTTAATTCAATTTTAGTGCTTTTCACATAAAGATTGTAATCGATTATCACCCCAAGGTAACCGATTACATCAACAGATTTTCATATATTGATGGTTTCTACCACTAAGGCATTCCTCTTTACTCCTATATAGACTTTGGCTATGACTATTACACCCAATCCTCGCTCACTCTTATGATTTCCATTAGTCTTACTTAGATTTCATTTAATTAAACTTGGAAATTAAAATCAAGATGTTACATGCCACACATGAAGTTAATAAACATCCTTGAACTTTTATTTCTCTTTATCCTTCTCTTTGTATGTATTACCTCATTTTTTTTATTTTGTTTTTTTAGGGACAAGTCCAGCTCTAGTCACTTAACGGCTCGTTGGTACTTTGTGGTGAGGATGGCTCCCAACGGTCAGGTGGCATAAACGTAACCCTTCATACAGATGGCCAAATTTTGATGGGACTACATGTCGGAGAGTTGATTGCATCCTCCGTTGTTCAGGTAAATTTTATTTCTTGATTTGTGTCATTTTTATTTTTTGATATTTCAAAGAATGAATAAGGAGTAATGTGTCAGATTGGTCTCTGACTTTGTGAGAACCGACCAAATTAGTCCCTGAGATTATCAGAATTCAAAATTAGTCCCCGAGATAGGAACACGTCAATCATATTAGTCCCTGACAATAATGGTCCATAAATTCAAGGACTAATTTGACCGGTTTCGACAATCTCAAGGACTAATTTGACCGATACTTAACATTCTTTGTTTATTTTTTTGGCCAAAACGACGTCGTTTTGACCATTCCGTTAGTCCACGTTAAGGACCACTGATGGTGATTAATGTCAGGGACTAATATGACCGACATGTTCCTATCTCAGGGACCAATTTGTAATTTCGAAAATCTTATGGACTAAATTGATTGGTGCCTACAAAGGCAAGGACCAATCTGACATATTACTCAATGAATAAGTGATAATATTTCTTACTTTCACATCTTTCTCTACGACTTGAACTAGTAACATTTTTATCCTAGCTCTACATTGATATATTTCGTAATCATTTACTTGATCATGGGCTATAAAAAATTATGTAGATACTTTTCAATTTGTTTTCTCTCTAAACATGGCATATATTTTGCAGATTACCTTTTATAGCTTTCCATGAGATTTTTTGGATGAACTCATTTTGACATCCCAAACTGAAAATGTTGTCCGTGGTCAAAGCAACTCATGAGGAAGGGGTGTTTTCCGCTGCTGTCTTTTCTACTCATGATGATGATGCCCGTGAGGGTGTGTAAAATGCTTGGTGTTCTGTTAATGGGTCATGTTGCTACTGTTCTTAATCAGCAGATGTGTTTCACCTTCTGTGTTTTTACTTTTAAATGTTCTCGAGGGGAGTATTGGTAGTAATTAATCTCTTTAGACTTTTGTTCTAGATTCTAGAAATTTCACACTAAATTGCTAAACAAAACTGGTGAGCGTGTTTGAATGGTTCAATTCCCTTTCATTGATGACTTGACGGTTAAAGTTGGGTCGAGATCTCGGCAAACTATTGGACTTCTTTAGTAAGTGGAATTTTTTTTCTTAATCTTTATTGCTTTTCAATCCTTTGAATCATTTGCTTATTCCCTCTCCCTTTTCAACTTCATAGGGCCCTCCCTCTTTTATTCTAATTCTAAATTCGCGCCTTGCAAAGCATTGTAGTGGTCAAAAGGTAGCTTATTAAGGGGAGGATCATCGAACTTGAGAATAAAAAAGCTTCCCTAGCGGATAAGAACTCCGAGATTTAGAAGAAAAATGTGTCTCTTACGGGTGAGAACTCCGAGCTTAAGGAATCCATTTAAGAGCTTGAAAACAAGTTTGTGGGCCTTGGCGAGGAGTGCTTCACAAACTGTGTTGATCATATGCGCCTTCTGAATATGAGGGTATCCCTCTAAACTTGGGGGCTCCTTTATATATGCCAAGTTCGTTATGAGAGAATGTGCTCTAAAGTTGATGGTGTAGTCAAACTCAATGAATCCCTTAGAGTCATCCTCGGGGTCTTCTAAAGAAGATGTAGTTTGATTTTGATGAATGCCTTTACTTTTACTTTTCTCTTTTTAAAAAAAAAAAAAAAATTGGGCTTGAGGTCATTTGTACAAATTTTCATAATAGAACTATGGTATTTAACCAATTCATCATAGCAATTATTTGTTACTCCCTGCGCTCATATTTATAAAACCATTTTGGAGTTTTTCACTTCCACCAAGGAAAGTGGATAAATTTGTTATTGGCATTGGAAATGTGAAAATTTGATATACTTTTTCAAATCTACCCCTATAATTATTATTGAAACTCTAAAAAGTGTTGACTTTATAAGGGTGTTTGTGGAAAGAAGTAATTAAGTGCTATAGAAAATTGAAAAGGGGTCTTATAAATAGGACCAAAGTAAAAACTTCAAAAGAGTCTTATAAATAGGACCAGAGGGATTATTTTTCATGCATTTATAATTCTTATTTGGTTCATCCTTAACTTTATTATGAGATTATCCCTCCTATCAAGGTAGTTGCTCATTAAACTTGTGTCAGCCTTGAGACGGGTTTTGCGACTTGGCTCTAGAAATAAAAGATGAGTTGTCATTAATACATGTGGAATCCGTGCCCCTCTAGTTTCAACAAAGCCCTAAGCCCTTTGTGAGGTTTAGTGTAATCCTTCATAAGGACTTTGGTGGGCTTGATGTGTACCATGAAATTTTTTTGACCAAGTAAAGGTTTCTTACTCTTTGGACCTTTTTTGATGTATTCGAGCTTGAGTATCTAGATAAGGATAAATTTATTTTAACCTCATTTTATTTTCTCTTTGTTATTATTGAAGTGACACTTTTGTCTGCTACTTATTTGGAGACTATGTCGACCATTTCATGCTTACCTTTCTACGTTCCGTGTGTGAAAGACTGTTGTTTCTTCAACTTGGCAAAGCCAATGTGCATAGAGGTTTATTCTCACCTTAATACAACATCTTTTGTATTTTTTTTTATAAGCAAAAATTCATTAACCACTTGAAGCATAAGATATACTTCCAGAAAAAACATGAAAAAAATACAAAAGAAAAAAACCTGAAAAAAAATACAAACCAACATCACCCTACCAAATTAACATGTCGAACAGATAGGAAAAAAATCTGCCAACATAAACTGATCCTACCACGAGCCCTGTACCGATGCCATAAACCAGAAAAACGAATTCAAAACA
Organism: Crotalaria pallida; assembly: GCA_037953625.1. Classification (NCBI taxonomy): domain Eukaryota; kingdom Viridiplantae; phylum Streptophyta; class Magnoliopsida; order Fabales; family Fabaceae; genus Crotalaria; species Crotalaria pallida. The sequence goes on along the minus strand of CM075653.1, from coordinate 124,926,100 downwards.
TAAACAAAATCCCTGCTACCCAGAAAAAAGAATTAAACACGATAAGAGATGAGGCTCTGATATGGATTTGAAATCCATTCAAATATAGACATACAACCCCTTTTTCATTTTCCTTTCACCCACAACAAAGACCTGATTTTAATTTTATCCAGCATGTCAAATACAAGAAGATCCTTCTGCTCAAAAATTTTGTTATGTCTCCATTCCCAAATTAACCAGATACATGTCAGCCAAATTAAGGACCAAAATTGTTGTACCTTCTTGTTACTGATCAGATACAAGTGTTGTTTAAAATGCATGAGACCATCATTAGAAAGAACCGAACCAATTATAAACCTCCTGCCATAAAGCATAAGACCACCTACATTCAAAGAACAAATGACCTGTTGTCTCATCCCAGCATTACAAAAAGCACACCTCTGTTGCTCAATCTGTAATTTTAAACCTCGACACACTAGATTCATCTTTGATGGGATTGAACTCTCCACCCAAATGCAATAGTCTTCAATGGTGCCGCCGCCTTCCACAGAATCTTATAATGAGAATCTGCTTCTGGAACTTGTATGTTATACACCTCATTATAAGCAGATTTCACAGAGTACACACCACCACCATATGTCATTCATGTTTGGATACAACACACAATTTTTAACTACACAGGACAATTCATTAAATAAAACAATTTTCCAACTAAAAAACTCCCTTCTCCACTTAAACTCCCAAACCCAAACTCCGTCCACCCATCTACCTACCTCCTTAATAGTTATCAAATTATTTTGACTCAATGAAAACAGTCTAGGAAACCTATCCTTCAAAGGTACCTCCCCCACCCAACAATCCCACCAAAACCTAGTGCTTCCTCCATCCCCTACCTTCCTAACCAGGCCTCTAGAAAGCCATTTCTGCTCTAGACACAACCCCTCTTCCAACCCCACAATGTCCCTCCACCATAAGGAAAATATCCTTATAGTTCTTCTATCATATCCCTGGCCAAAAGGAAACTCCACCTGACCATACTTAGCTGCAAGAACCCTTACCCAAGGTTCATCCCTTTCTACTAGCATACGCCACCTCCACTTTCCTAAAAGAGCCATATTAAAGTAGCCTAGGTGTTTTATTCCTAAGCCCTTTTGACCTCTCTTTAAACACTGTTTCCCATTTAACCCAAGGAATTTTTCTTTTTTTTTTCTCACACCATCCCCAAAGAAAATGACGTTGGATTTTGATTAAATTACTTAGCACACTTTTAGGAGCCTTGTAGAAGGAGAGAAGATAAACCGGCAAAGTGTGACACCCTTTCCTTTATCAAACAATAAAATATTATTTATGGACATTATTAGTTTGGATAAAGTAACTTTTATTAAAATCATGGAACAAATTAACGAATTCAGCTCCGTTCGCTTGATCATTCTATTGAAACAACTAATAATTTGCAAGACAACGTATAATTGTTAATTAGAAATTATTTTAGACTTCCATAATTATAAATATAGCGTTGCCTTGTTGTTCGCATAAAATTATTTTCCAAATAATAATAGTCGTCGAATTCTCTTTTAACAAAATCAGAGTGCGCGGAAAGATAGTAGTACTCAAGGATCCATGTTGTAAATAAACATCATATATATATAGATATATCATCATCATGAAAAGGGATCCATAGGTACAAAAGTCAGCAAGGTGCAAGTAGCCATGTCCATAAACTGTAAATACATATATAAGTTTGAAAATAAGACCTAAACTCTCAAACACTCTCAAAATATGTACAATATGTCACAACTCAAAAATAAGGAGTGTCTGAAAGCAGGTCAACTGGTCCTCCACGCATCTGTCTGGTCCACTGCAGCAGCAAAGTCGGTTCGGGATCCCTACTAACTATACTATGCATGTCCTAGGAACCATTGGGTCCTCCTCGAGGTCTGGAAACCGGCTCGACTGGTACTCCCTCGTCCTCGCTCTCCCCCTCCTCGGGATCCTCCTTTATCCCGTCCGACTGAGTGGCAGACCTATCAGCAGGTCCAAAAGTAGTAGCTGGTGTATTCCCACCAGCTCCAGTCGGATAGGATGAAGGAACATCCTCATCGTTGAAAACTCTGTAGGCAGAGGGATGAGAACGAGTAGCAAGACGAAAACTAAAACTATGAAACCTACGTACAGGTCGAGCTGGTGGTGGTGGTCCTCTATAAACATAAAAAGCAGGGATGTGCATTGTATATATAATAGATATCCTAAACCTACGAGGGTGCACCCGAATGAGGGGGTTAGGGTGGAAGAGTGTGAACTCCACCTCACCCTCAAATGTCGCTCGGTGCTCCTCATACGTCCATATCCCGCTAGGGGTAAGCATATACATACACATAATCAAATAAGGCTGAGCAATAAATATGCAAAGTGAGCAGTTAACATTTTATAATCATATCAAATTTAATCACAATAGTAAATCAATAATGATATGATGCATGATATCTCACTCTTCTAAAATTCTCCAACTAATCTCTCAAATGGACGTCCTTCCATAACTTCTTTGTATTCCCAGCATACAAAAATAATACGTTATCAAACGTATGGCGTATTTGCTCGAAGTGATAAACAACGTCACTTTATCTAGTGATCGTCACGTTGCCAAAACGTAAAACTATCACTGTATTACATAGTCATCTAGACATAAGACCCACAACGTCAATCTTGAAGTGGGGTCGAGCAAGCAGTAACTTTTGGCACTCCCAGAAGCCCTCCTCATGTTCCAAAAATACGTTATCAAACGTATGGCGTACTTGCTTGAAAGTGATAAACAACGTCACTCTATCTAGTGAACGTCACGTCGCCAAAACGTAAACTATCACTTGTATTACATAGTCATCTAGACATAAGACCCACAACGTCAACCTTGAAGTGGGGTCAAGCAAGCAGTAATCCTTGAACATGACAAAAATAACGACGTATCCCCAACACCATGCATGAATGCATTAACATATTCCCTTTAAGATTAAATCCTCTTTAATCTTAATGTATCTCCAACATGGAATAATTTATTCACAGATATTCAAAGTAATTGATGTAATCTTATAATCTCATTAATTTCTTGGAACATGATTAATCAACTTAAAAATTAATAATTTGGGTTAAAATAACTTGGTTAGATTTAAAAAAAAATGAAATTTAAGTGTTCTGACTAAAAATACTCGAGTATCTTACCAAAAGACTCGAGTAGTTCATACGTTTTCTGAAAAGTACAGTTTCAGATTTTCCAGAAATACTCGAGTAGTTCATGAATTACTCGAGTAGTTCATCATTCCAGAATACTCGAGTAGTTCATGCAAGACTCGATTAGTTCATCACAATTTCAAATTGGTGCGTCAGACAATACTCTAGTCTCAGCTCAAACACTCGAGTACTGGTGCTACCAGACGCACTGGTGCACCACGAAATACTTGAGAATCGAGCCAAAGACTCGAGTATTCTATGACAGAACAGCACTGAAACTGAGTTTTCACATACCAAATTCAATTCTAACCAATTTTAACCAAAACCAACATTCAACAGAGTTAAGTTTAAGTATATTAAACATGTTCCAACACAGAAATTACATCAAATTACACTGAATCAAAACTGAGCATTCATTATGCATAAAAATCATATTTTAACAACTCAACATGTCCATTTCAATTCTGAGCATCTTTAACACAAAAATAACTTGCATTTAGCTTACATGCAACATATCAAACATGCTCCAACAAGTTTCAACACCCGGAATGGCCTCCAAGCCAATATCCTATTTCAAACTAAGCCCTTTAAGCCTCATGGTGGCTTCCTAAACAAATTCATGAAATCAATCCTTATTCTAGTGAATGTATAGCTTCACACTTACCTCTAAGTCATGTGAGAACTGAAACTTGACAGAAATTCAACCTCCAAGCTAGTTTCCCCAAAATCCATTTGACAGCAACACCATTTTGAGTAGGGTCATAAGACTAAGGATTTTGATCATCAAATCATGTAAAATAATTGGGGAAAAAGATTAGAAATTGTTCTCTGCAACATGCATAAGAGAATGAAACTAAATTGAAGTCTCAAGAGTTCAAGAGCTTACCAAAATCAAAGATCCAAGTAAGCTTCCCGAACCACTTGTCAACAAAGACTCCAATCTTTCGAGCTCCAATTCTCTTTGCACGCGAATCCTCAACCCACAAGCTTAGAGTCTTTACGAAGCTCAGGATGTATGCTTCGTAACCGTGTATCACACTCATCCTAACACTCAAGAACGAACGAGAATCGTTGAAAACGAATTCGGAACCCTAAACCTCACAATTCCATCAACAAGAGTTCAAACTCGTGTTGATTGCCTTAAATAGACGATTCCCTATAACATGCAGCTCGCCACGATATCCTTGAGGTGTTCCTGAAGTGATTTCGTGTCGAGCTCGGGAATTAACGCGTTGATGACTCATCAAACGCACTGACTCGAGCAACACTACCCAGAATACTCGAGTATCGGACGAAATACTCGAGTATTTCGACTAAAATTTGAAAAATGATTATTTTATTCCTTCTTCCCTCCAAAATCTTTCTAATATTGCACTAAGGTCCTACAACAAGGACTAATATGCAAAAATCTAATTTTTGCATAGAAAATAATTTACAATTATTTTCCACCTATTTGCAATAATTAGATACCTAATTTAATCAGGAATTTATAATAATAATTAATTATAAATAAAATTTATAATTAACCGTTATTAAACCAGGATTAAAATTTTGGGGTGTTACACAAAGCGTTTAGGACAGAGTTCAATAAGACCACCCTACCACCAAAGGACAAATATTTGCTGCTCCACGTAGATAGCCTAGCCTTCATCCCTTCAAGCAATCGCTTCCAGAATATGGCTTTCCTATGATTAACGCAAATAGGAATACCCAAGAAATTTAGAGGCCATTGCCCAATTTTACAGTTCAAATAATCAACCATGCGTGATACCCTTATAGGATCAACGTTCACTGTCAGAAGATGACTCTTACCAAAATTAACCTTCAAACCAGAACAAGCTCAAACATTCTAAAGATGCATTTCACCACCACCATATTTTCATTTGATCCATCACCCAAAATAACAGTGTCATCTGCGTGCTGTAATATACTAACCCCAACCTCACCCCTCCCAACCATATACTGTTTAAACCTCCCAACCTCCACTGCTTTCCGTATTAGCCCATTAAGACCCTCAAAAACAATCAAGAATAAAAAAGGGATAACGAATCCCCTTGTCTAAGGCCTTTCTCTAAGTGAAACTCAGCCGTGGGACTACCATTTACCAGAACAGATATGGAAGTAGATGAAACACACTCCTTAATCCACGAACACCATCTATCATTGAAACCCATACGTTCCATCATATCAAGAAGGAAATCCCAAGCTATCGTGTCATACGCCTTCTTAAAATCAATTTTAAAAATAGTGCACTCCTTATTTCTTCGTTTAGCCTCGTCAATAATTTCATTTATTATAACCACTCCATCCAGAATATTTCTATCTTTTAAAAAAGTTGATTGGTTATCAGAAATCACCTTACCCACTACCAATTTCAACCCGTTAGCCAGCACCTTTGCAATAATTTTATAAATGGCCCTAATTAAAGAGATCGGTCTATACTCATCAATAGATACATGATTCAATTTTTTAGGAATAAGACACACAAAAGATGGATTACCTCCTCTGACGAATTTGCCAAACTTGTGAAACTTGTGCATAGTGCCAATGATATCGTCCTTCAACAAATGCCAAAACTCCTTGATAAATTTAAAATTAAAACCATCGGGACCCGGGCTTTTGGTATTTCCACAACCCCATACAACATCTTTAATCTCGCAATTTTTGAAAAAGGAGCCGTTAGCAACTCATTATCATGATCCTCCAACCTGTTAAACTGCACACCTGCTAGAACCGGAAGATGCCATCTCTGTTCAGTGAACTTCACCTTAAAATAGCACATAATACCATCCTTAGTCTCATTGACATCAGACAATAATTTTCCATCCACCATAATCCCCTGTATCCTTGAAATTTGTCTATTCGCGTGCATCAATGAATGAAAATAACTAGAATTACAATCTCCATCTCTTAGCCACTTAACTCTTGCCTTCTTGAACGAAAAAATATTCTTCATATGTGTTGCATTCCAAAAATCAACCCAAGCATCATATCTGCAATTGACATCATGATCCTACAAGTCATCCTTTTCCCCCTTTATATCAATCTCATTTACTTTATCCCGAGCTAGAGCAATCCTTCTGTCAATGGAACCAAAAATGTCCCTATTCCAAATTCTTAGTCCCTGCCTCAGCTTTTTAAGCTTCTCCTTCAAAACAAACATTCTCTAACCACTCACTTGAATACCCGCCCATAACTCCTCCACCACTTTGTGAAAAGACCCATCCAAAAACCAAGCATCCAAAACTCAGAATGGTTTCGGACCCCAATCCAACACACTGCACTCAAGAACTATCGGAGAAGGATCCGAGATAGACCTCTCTAAGCCTTTCTGCACCAAGCCAGGCCATCTATCCACCCATTCCTCCGAAACCAGAAATCTATCAAGACGACTCATAGTCGTACCATCCTTCGAATACCAAGTGAATTTACGACCAACCATAGGTAAGTCAATCAATTCCATAGAAGACAGAAATTGGTTGAACTCGGCAATCTCCCTATTTCTCCCAAACGCACTCCTTCCTCTCCTCTCTTGAATATCTAATACAGCATTAAAATCCCCCACCACACACCACTGGCGAGATGATCCTCTCTGCTTCCACTGATATAATTGATTCCAAAGAGAAAATCTATCGGCATCATTACAAGGACCATAGACATTCACAATGCAACAAACATCTACACAGTTGACCCAACACCCCTCAACCAAAATAAAACCAGGACCAAAATCGAAACTCGACAGCTTGAAAATAAACCTATTCTAGATGCTCAAAATTCCACTAGAGTTACCATCCGAAGGCAGCGCAACAAAATCAAAATCATCCTCATTGTACCAAAGCTTCCTGCACAACTCACGGTTTACCGAACCTGATTTTGTTTCCCGAATACAAACAAAATCAGCAGCATTTGATTTGACCAACTTCCAAAGCTCCCTCATCTTCACCCCCCCCGCCCCGGCCCCCCCACCTAACCCGCGAACATTCAGAGATAACAGCTTCATTCTAAAACCGCCACACACCCATCCTCACCACCACCCTCCATTGTTTCTCGGCTTTGTTTTATTTTTTCAACCAAAGACTCTGGCACATCCAAGTCCCTAAGCTCCATCAAGGCTAACCTCCTAATCACCGGCACATCACCTTCCACACTCAAAACACCCAACTTCTTCCCCATTTGCCACAAAGCTTTAGCGTCTTCAATTGGGTCACCTTTATCCAAAACAATTTCTAATTGTCGATCCGACACGTCACGTTGAACCCCGGTACCCTCACCATAACACACGGTATCATTCTTCTTCCTTTTTCTTTTTGATTTCTTCTTCCTATAACCTTTTGGGAGTATGCTTCTCCTCCTCACCTTCTTCTTGAACCTTTGTGGCACCATGTTTGACTCTCCCATTTGATCACTGTCTTCCTTCCCGGCCTCACCGTCAACGCCGGTGTCCACCACTTTCGACTATGATGGATCTCGATAACGTCAACCTGCTCCGTCGAAGTCATGACCAACATCTCCTTGTTGCTACCTGCTACGTGATGGCAAGAAGAGAAGACACTATCACAATTGATTACTCCCTGCAGATTTGGACACAACGCCGCAACAGGTGGAATGGAGAGAGGAGCTGTATTTGATACAACAACCATGCGGCTGTCACCAACCCAAGGCTTGACCCCATCCTGTTTCATTTCACAAAACCACACCCCATCATAATCCTCTACCATGACCCATTTGCGTAAGCTCACTTCTCTTGTAGAAAAATTAGAATCTTCACTCAACTCCAAGTGGGCCTTTGCAAAGTCATCAGCCTGCCCCATCTTCTTCCTAACATTCTCAACCGTACATAATTTAAGTCCTTCATCTTGAGACCCCGAATTTGTCACATAAACCCCCTTACTACTCTAAACAGCATCACCCCACCTTTCCTCCTCATCCAAACCCAAACCGTTCCTCGATACATCCGCCGCACAACCAGACCTATCTCCTAAAAATTCAAAATTTGAAAACTCATTCTCCATGTCAACGTTCTCTCCCTCCTCACCGACGAGCACCACCGCTTTGAGATTTTCTAACCATTGATCCTCCAAATCCGATGAGTCAAAATTCATGTCTTCCCCCGAGTCACCATATTTGGCAATTTCAATCGCCGCAAATACGTCATGGATCGGTGCTTCCTCCACCACCCGAACCTCATATATCACCCCATTAACTTTGACCCGTAAGACCTTATCAATTGATTTCATGGTGGCGGTGCTAATCAAAAACGTTCCCATATCTAACCTTAAGAGCCTCTTGGTCCTGTCATCTAGTTGCACCAATGTACAAACCAAACAACTCTTCATCCCATGCTACCACTGGAATGCCAAAACATTGAATCCAACAAAAACGCTCACCATTCAACCTTTCTGAAGACCACGGTTTCAAGAATTCAAAGAAACCATCAAACCACTTAGAGTCGTTCTTAATAACAGACCCAATATCATTTCTCATCCCTTGGTGTTAACAACATGAACTTACCACCCAGCATCAAAGCTTTAATATCACTAAAACTGGCTTGAACCATCTTATATTGAAACGATGTCACCTCCTCAACCCATCGCAGCTTTCCAATAAAGCAATTTCTGAGCCACTTTAATTTTTCATCCGAGACATTCACAATGATAACATCTTGACCCTTCATAGGCTCCTTCATCGACGTAATCCCATTTGAACATGGATTATTTTTCTTTTTCGGAACCCATGCGCACGTTGAAACAACATTCCTATGGCTCTGCACACAAGCAGAGTAAGAAACCCCGACCTTTCCCATTAACCGAGGCCATTCATCATTCACTCCCACTGCCACCTTACTTTTTATACTTGTTTCCAAGACCATACCTCTTGCAAACCTAGGTGCATTCGCTTTCAGCTTATAGCTTCCAAACCAGAAACCCCTTAATCACGGACGCACTATTGGTAATCTCCGTAAATCTGACAAAACCAAACCTTTCATCGTTCTTGTTCCTTCTTTGAGAAATAAAAACATCAACTACTCTCCATACTTTTGAAAAGCTTTCCATAGATCAACATACCCAACATCCGCCGGGAAATTGGAGAAGAAAAAAGATGAAGCATTCTTCAGATATCCATACCCATTCACCCTGTCCTTACCTGTCTGTACCGAAACTCTGTCCCTCTGACGATCCTTGCCAATCCATCTTGTCTCCTTCCATGTCCCTTATTGATGTCCTCATGCCCCACCCCTCTCTCTCTTTCTCTCAAACTCTCTGTCTCTCATCTCACTCATGTTCCTTACATCTCTTGTATTTGTTATTTTTGTTCTTGTCTACAATACATGCGTATTAGCTCATTCAAGTGTTCGCGCAACTAGAAGGTTGAATTGTTTTTCACATGGTTGTTCATGTCTCTAAGTTGATGTTTAACCCAACTATTACCCCCATCTATACAATTTCATTTTTGGTTAGCCTTATGGTATCATCTTTTCCTACCTTAATGTTGTTCAATTTTTCCATGCTATCATATGCTTACTGTTCCAGTAGCATACAATAATGTATGGGATACTTGCTTTCATTTCCAACAATGGTTAATGTTGGCACTCGTAATAATGTTGAGACACAACTCATGGGTGACCTTCCTCCCATCACTTTGGTTAAGTTGATAGCTACCGATAAGGTTGATTTAAATATTTATAACATAATCGTTATATTTTGTGCCTTAACGCGTATACCATCTTCCTAGCTTTTAATGTCTTCTTTGGGTATGGTTTTTCAAAAAATTTATTTTCATCAGCTTGAGTTTTGCACCGTGTCTAGAACTATTGTTGGCATCTCCTTCAGAATGGCTTGGTACTACAAGGAGTGTATTTGTAAGGGAAATGTCATTGAGCAAGTTAGTGTTTACTGTTGTTTGTGATGTGGTAGAGTTTCGATTAAGGCAATTCCAGGTATGTTTTGTTAATATAGTTTTGTTCTTCAACACAAAAAAAAAAAAATAGTACTTTTTAAATTGGTATTGGATATACTTTAATTTTTAAATAGTTGCAATTTTTGTAGGTTTAAGATTTCGGTTACACTTGTTGATTCCACAATGACAACTGCTTCGACCTTCCAAGATCGTGACTCCAAGTTCCATTTGAAATTGTCTTGCGCTAATTTGGTATCCATTTTATCAAGTTATTTCTTCAAACTTTTGTTGTATGACATTTTATTTAATTGCATCGTATATTTTCTATTTATTTTGTCATCCCTATCTCATATTCTCATTGACATTGTAATGACTAATACTAAGAAAATCTTATTTCCTCAGCCTCACACTCCTCACTGTACTCCACACCTTGTGCAGATTGTAACGATTATTGGTAATCAGTACAATATCAAGGTTGAGGTGAAGGCAGGTTCTAATGATGAAGTTGGCATGCGATATTACATTCACAGTATTCACCGTTTGTCTCACTATTATATTCTAGAACCCCAATAAAAATGCCCCTTCATCGACCAAATGTTGTGCCAAAAATGGTATGCATGTTCTTGACGTTGTCATAGTTCATGAATGCATTCTTGATTCCCATTTGGTTCACATATGATTTCCATGCTTTCATTTATATTTTATGTTTTCATAGTTTTTATATTGAAGACTACACTACCACGTCCTAATCCTAAGGTCGATGCAACCATGCCAAGAGAATTACCCATTATCTCTTCGAACTTTAAGGTTGATATTATATCACTACAACATTTTTTACTTTAAACCACGTTTTTTTTGTTTTAAAACATCGTGGTCAAAACATATAATAGATAACGATTTTGTACATGTGGGTAATTCTGCTTGTAGATCATGGTTTTAAAATTGTTGAACACTTATAAGCCATGATTAATTGCAATAAATAATTTAGTCACTGTTTTGGAATTGTAGAATGCTTATAGACCACAGTTTTTACTTAGATCACGATCTATTAGATGTGGTTTATAAATTTAGGATGAAACTGTGACCAAAAGTCCTTATTGAAATCATAGTTCATTAGCTATATATGACTTATAAAAAATCGTAATCAGGTGCCCTAACTAATAATTTAATATGAAAATCTTGGCTAAATGTCCTAATTTATAATATAATATGAAAACCGTGACCAAATATCACAAAAATAAAATTAGTGCCTATAGTCATCAGCGAACTTAAAATAAATTTAGTGAAAAGGGTTTCACAACTACCTCACTCTTAATAAATTGATAATACATCCCTATCGCTTCTTTTTTATATACATACAAGTTGAGAGCGACGTAGTTGTGAAACAGAATTGAATTGGTTTTTTAATTGCTTTGAGTGAGTTGATTAAACATATTTGTTTAGATGCACAGCATCTGTTTGTTGAACTGCTTCATATTTATTGATGAGCTAAAGTGAACAAATCACTTTGATGAGAAGTTTGTAATAATTATGCAGAGAACTTTAGCAAATGCGCATAGTTGTGTATAGAGAAACTTCCAAGCTAAGTACTTTCTAGGGTTACAAAATAGAAAAAGAAATATTTTGTATACATGTTGATTCTTCTATCTGCTAGTACCCAATGTTATTATTTCTGAAATACTTAGTTCTTATCTGAACCCAATGTTCAGGCTATCAACCTAACTTATATAATTTTATTGTTCCACAACTATAATGCAATTGCTACTTATATTGACGGGTTGTCTGTGAGAGTGATATAAGGCTATAATTCCATTCCAGGATGAGGGTCAGTATTATTATGAATAATAATAACATGACCATTAACATGTTTGGAACTGGAACCTTCGGTAAGAGCATTGATATTATTACTATTACTATTATTTGAAGCTACACAATCAACAATGGCTTTCCATGACCATGAGCAAATACTATCCATATATTTTTTTTATTTGTTCAATTACTCTCTGTACTGTACAATGGCAATACAATACCAATACAACAGAAACACCCCGATAATTTTTTTTTTAAAAAAAGGCTCTTCATTTTTTAAATAATTATACAATGAAAAAATTGAATTGAAGTGAAGTGAAGAGACACACAAGTGTTCAATGACAGGAATGTTGAATCGGAGTTTTGTGTTTAGTCTATATGGTTGTAAATTTTGGGACAAGGTTTAATTTATGGAGTTTTGAGTTTAGATGTTGTAAATTTTATGTATAACCTTCACAAAGTGTTGATGTGTTTGGTTTATTTGGACACATGGACAATGCTGGGAATCAAAGAGAGCATCTGATTCAGCTTCTTGCCAACTCTTAGTCAAAATTACATTCTTGTAGTTACCGGATCAGCATGCTTTGCTTTCGGGCAGTAACTAAATTTTGCTGTTCTTTTTTGTTCATGTTTTTAATTATTTCCTACAGAGTCATTTTATTTCCTCCTTTCAAATTTTATCAAGATCTAGGACTTACGTTTATTTGTTTATAATTTTTTCTACCCTTCCTTTACAGATTTTGTTTGAGTGCCAAGTAAAAATTTGGTTCTGCATTAACTGGCTGAAAAGATAAATGGATTAAAGCTTTAGCTTGTGTTAATTTTATTTGAAACTTGGTTATCTTGCATTGATTAGAATATAACGAAGATATTATTCACTGGTATTGTATAATAGTTATTGTGCTTTCTAGTTTAAAGAATTGGCATTTTCTTTTCATGATACACAAGTTGACATTTATGGTTATGTTTTTTTTGTAGAGTTCAAACACAAGCAGAACTTCTTTTGTATCATGAAGAGGTTTGACACTTATGGAATAAGGCGCGACACTTTTTGGCTTCTCCAACCCCTTCACATCATTTATATATAAACTATGATGTATCCCTTTAAGATTTGGAAGTAGAAAACTAGCTAGAAATAATTGTAAGATCTATTACTTTTGGCCATATGCTCCTTGAGCTTGGGATCGAGAGAGAAAGAACGGTAGTGATGGTGGCTGGCGGTCGGCGGCGGGAGCGGCACTAACATTGAAGAAGAAGAAGTGGAGATGGGGAGAAGAAGAACTAGGGCCGGCGGAAGGAAGGGAAATAGGAGGGGGTTCGACCCCTTCCCTTTTTATTTTTTATTTTTTTTTTAATTTATTTTTTTTTCTTTTATTTTATTCTTATTACTTTTATTATTATTATTATTGTTATTATTTTTTTTCTTTTACCTTTACTTTTATTTATTTATTATTTATGTATTTATATTAAATGAAAATCAATATATATATATATATTAATACACACTTTTCTTTATTTATTTATTTTATTTTTATTTATTCTTTTATTTTAAAACTCAAAATACCAATAATCAATTTTAAATAATAGAATAAAAATTATAAAGTAAGAAACTTATAAATATTTCCAATAAAATATTTTCATATGAAATATATCAAAATAAAGTAAAACACATAAAGTATATTTTTGATATAGGATAACTATTTTAAATAAATTTACTTTAGAACATAAAAGAAATGGAATATATTTTCGTAATTAACATAATGTATTTTTATAAAAATACACAACTAAATAATTGATTTTTAAGAAACATTTATTTAAGTCAATACAACTTATAAATATATTAGGGATTAAAATTAGGGATGTTACATTTCTCCCCCACTTTATTGAAATTTCGTCCTCGAAATTCCAGTTGTCCCTTATCTGGAAGGAGTATCCCTTGTAATAGTTTCCGACCATGTCATTTTAATTCCTTCGGTTCCAATCTTCCATTCCTTGGATTGAAATCCTCCCCCACTTAGCATCGACATAGTTATATCAATGTCGAGGGAGTAGTTTCGGTCGCTATCAAAAGTTGGTCGTTCCGATTCCCAAACATATTATTTTGAGATTGGAAATGACACGGGGTTTTACTAATGGTTGGTGAATATTGAGTTCGGTTAAGTTCCTGCAGTTTTGGCGAATGCTCCAGAGTGTATCCAAATCTTTTCACGAAGTATCAGAAGCTTGAAGAGAGTGAAGATGAAAAGAAGAATTATGCAAGGAGGGTTTAATGGTCTCCACAAGGTGACCAATGATGTTTTAGGCGACAAGGTTGAGAAATTGGGAGGTAAGGCCATGTCGTTGTTCTTCTGTTGGATATATTATAATTGACGAATACGAGCGAATTGTCAGCATGAAAGTGTCATGCACGCACAGGTATCGCCGGGTAACATGGCTGAGTACATGTCCAGCAAGAAGACAACAGAGATTATTCTAGAGATTGCATCTTCAATGAAGTATCATCGAAAACGCATTTTCTACAAATTAATGATCGACTTGATTGGTCTTAATATGAATGGCAGTGGATGGATATCTGTCGGCTTCTCTGGCAACTATTTAAGAGTCTGAATAGATACTTAGGGAGTTTTGAGTTTCTGAATATCTAGTTTGGTTTTCAAAGGGTCTCAGGTGACCACTATAGAGTTCGGGAGGTCCTATTGGGGTTGGAATTTCCTATGTTGGTTGTTCTAATTAAATTGGAAATTGCAATGATATCATCTGTTAGTAAACGCAAAGACTGGGGTAGCTAATCCCAATCTCACCTCTACTAAGAGCAATACCACTGTCGGGTCTGTCGATAACATTATCCCCTAACAGATGCAAAAGTTAGAGTGATCAGTTCTAACCTTACTCTCCATTAGTGACAGTATTATCAATGCGATTGGTGGGTCTCTAACTAGAATATTAGCTCTCGTCTTTTCTTTCTAAACTGGATTGGACAAGCTTGTCTTATATAACTGAATTGGGACGGAGACTTGAGGTTCTGATGTAATTTCCTATCTTAGGGACATAATATGCCTCTACACTTCTCGTCTGGATTCCCTTCGTCCTTTTCAACCACAAGATACATTCCTCCTCTTTGAGTTGAACCAAGAACCATCATATTCCCCGATGAGGTCTCCCACATCATGGGCATAGTGGTGTAGCACATGAAATGGCAATCGCCTCTATTTGACTTAAGTCCATCTGAACTAAGTCCCTTAGGATTGACACAACCTTAGCTCTATTACTAGATGTGTCTCCCATAATACTAGAGTTCAGTAATAGAAACAAGTTAAGGCACGAATAGCCGGATATTCCTAGAATTAACTAAGTCCGATCTCATAGGTATGTAAATATACTGACTAACTATGGCTGGATTCGACAACAACTTTGGTCACTCGCTTGGTGAGCGTACCAATGGAGTAACTCATAACTCCGAGACCGAGGAAAAACTACTCTGATATCATAAATGTAACACCCTCACAATAAATTAGTTTTATTAAGATTTATAAAAATATGGACTTGAAAATTCCGACGAAAATCCGGCAGAGTTTCCTCTGTTTTTCGGACTTTCCCAAAATTTCCTGTTTGTACCTGTCCAGACCAGAATAGTTCAAAAGCTTAAATCATAAATATTACAATAAATGAAAACCTAATGCCCACAAATACCCAACTCTGGGCATACACTAATACACACATTTTAATTATGAAAATACATTCTTAAACTTAATTAAAATTCACTCTTGGTATCATAAAAGACACCCCTCGTGGTGAGGGTTTCCTGCTCGGCCAGCACTGATGTATGCTCCACTTGTATACCTGAAAAATATTAACCACACAGGGGAAGCATCACACAGAACTTAAAAAGGAGATTTCTAAGCAGATATATACAACACGCCAAAACCATTCAAGCCTATGCTATGCTACTCAATTCATGCTCTTCTTCCTCTTTACCTTCTAACTGTTTCCCAATTCTTTCTCTTTCTAATTGTTTTCTTTTAGATAATCTTTAACCTCTAATTATTCTTGTTACTCATTACTTTCGTTATTTTCCTTTTTATTCTCATTTTCCATTTGTATTTCCATTTCAAATTTCCTTTTTATTTCATTCTCATTACCCTTTATCCATTTTCCATTCAAATTCTTCTTGATCGACACGCCCTCACAGGCTCGCATCGAACTTCCATTTTCCCTATCCAATCGACACGCCCTCACAGGCTCGCATCGATGCCGATACGCCCTCACAGGCTCGCATCGGATTTCCACTTTCCTTTCTAATCGACACGCCCTCACAGGCTCGCATCGATGCCGATACGCCCTCACAGGCTCGCATCGGACTTTCATCTGTCCTTTCTAATCGACACGCCCTCACAGGCTCGCATCGATGCCGATACGCCCTCACAGGCTCGCATCGGGCTTTCATCTTTCCTTGTCAATCGACACGCCCTCGCAGGCTCGCATCGATGCCGATACGCCCTCACAGGCTCGCATCGGATTGTTGCCCTTTACCTTTCCTCCTATTTTTCTATTTATCAGCCTTTTCTTTTCTGGTTTACAATATTATTCTCTTTTCACTCATCCCGCTATTTAGGGACTTATCATCACATTATTTACCTTCCATTATTTCCAACATTTCACTTTACTAATTTATTCTCACCTTTAACTAACTCTATTTAACTTGGTCATATGCCTGATATTTTAACTCTTGTTACTAACACTTAATTAATTCCATTCCCTTCCTTTTCTTTTTCTTCTTCTCTTCCTTTGCTTCTTTTTTTCTACATCACGCATATTTAATAATACCTAGCTCATGCCTTTAGGACCAATTATATTATCTCTTTTCCCGTTAACTCTCTCTTTCTTATTTTCCGTTTATTTCCTTTCTCTAATGGCTAAATACTCATTCACTCCATTTATTTCCATTAACCTTATTTTATCCTAATTTAGTTCTCAACTCATTCCTACACTTTCTTTATTTAATTCCGGCTCTCCATAGTTAATCTCTAATTTCTCCCTTTTCTCACTTACGCTACTCACTCGTTCTTATAATTCCGTTTATTTATTTATTTCTTATTATTCCGTTTATTTCGTTGTTGATTGTTTCAACTCTTCTTTAACTAAATTTTCTTTCCTAATTATCTTCCTTCATTATTAGCGGCTACCCAGAAATAACTAGCGATAGATATAACTACCCAGAAATACACCCCTTAAGGACTGGTAATGAAACCCCTTACCTTGGGATTTTATCAGAACCTGTTTCGAGGCACAACGAGGAGATCCTGTTTCTACTCACGGCATTACGCGGTTCGTTGCTCGCGTTCTAGCTGGTCCTAAAGCCCTTCATCGTTTGACCATGGTATTAAATCAAATAGAAATCAATTCATTGCGCCAGAAGCGACTCAGTTTGAAATTTCAATGTATAATTAACATATTTCAAAGTAGAGTATTTCGTAAGTTTACCAAATCATGAAATCGTTTAATTATAATTTACAAACCAAATAACATAGGATTTTAAATTAAAATTGTTGTTTTCTCAATGAAATAGTGTAGTTTCTTATTGAAAAGCATTTAACTAAAATTCGTAAGTCAAGGTCAAATAGGGATTTAAACTTAAGACTATTGCTTTCTCGATAAAATATTAGATCTTTTTGTTAAAAGTACGCTAACTTTCAAAAGTAGCATATTCATCAGAAATACATTAAAATAAAGTAGTTTTTGTTTTAAGTTACAAAATCAATTGCGTAACTTGACACTATTAATTCCGAACTAGAAGGAAGTATACTCAATTCAAAAATAAGTCCAAGTCGCCATTATAATCTTAAAACAATTATACTTCCCTTCAGTTTGAAATTAATGTTCAACGCCCTATCTCGGATTAACATTACGCCAAATATATGAGGTTCCTAATTAATTGAGATATTGTTTAGCCTAGGGACAATTCCACTAAGCTAAACGACAGCTCACTTACTTAGGGACCCTACACGTTTAACTAAAGTACTCTTTAAAACAGTTTATTCGACATAACATTTAATCCGATATTATCTCAAATCAAAGTAACTAATTAAAATCATTAAAAATAATACTTTAACTAAGATAAACACTAATTCATAGTACAATTCAATTTTCAAAATAATAATCACGTACTAAAACAATTTAATACTATATAATTATTACCAATATTATTAATATTATTATTATTAAAATACAAAATAATTAAAAAGGTGTTAAGGATTTACCCTCCAGATCAGATTTTGAAGCAACCGCGAGGAGATCGGTTCGGTTGCGCTCAACCCAGATCTGGTTCGTTTCAACCTGTTTGGACCCTAACACAGCCACTGCAGCAAGACGGAGGCTGGTGGCTCGTTCTGCACCGGCAGCAGACACCGGCAACTCAAGGAGGCAAAGATATGGCCCTGGGTAGCGACTCACTTGATGGTTGGCGCCAGCGGCGTCTCTGGATGCTGTTCGGTTCGCGATTGGAGAGAGAACGCGTGGCGGCAGCGGCGCTTGCTGGCGGAGGTCGCGGCGGCTTCAGCAGCACGAACCAGGGACGACGGTTCGTGCTCCAACAACTGCAGCGAACATCAATCGGCCATGGAGGGAGGAAGGCGCGCGCACGGGAGGCTGGGGCAAGCCATCAGTGGCGGAACCGGCGGGGAAGAGAGAGAGACGCGGTGAGAGAGAGAACTCGAGGGAGGAGAGCGTGAGAGAGCTTGGGATCGAGAGAGAAAGAACGATAGTGATGGTGGCTGGCGGCCGACGGCGGGAGCGGCACTAACATTGAAGAAGAAGAAGTGGAGATGGGGAGAAGAACTAGGGCCGGCGGAAGGAAGGGAAATAGGAGGGGGTTCGACCCCTTCCCTTTTTATTTTTTTTTTTTTAATTTTTTTTTCTTTTTCTTTTATTTTATTCTTATTACTTTTATTATTATTATTATTATTATTGTTATTATTTTTTTTTCCTTTTACCTTTACTTTTATTTATTTATTATTTATGTATTTATATTAAATGAAAATCAATATATATATATTAATACACACTTTTCTTTATTTATTTATTTTATTTTTATTTATTTTTTTATTTTAAAACTCAAAATACCAATAATCAATTTTAAATAATAGAATAAAAATTATAAAGTAAGAAACTTATAGATATTTCCAATAAAATATTTTCATATGAAATATATCAAAATAAAGTAAAACACATAAAGTATATTTTTGATATAGGATAACTATTTTAAATAAATTTACTTTAGAACATAAAAGAAATGGAATATATTTTCGTAATTAACATAATGTATTTTTATAAAAATACACAACTAAATAATTGATTTTTAAGAAACATTTATTTAAGTCAATACAACTTATAAATATATTAGGGATTAAAATTAGGGATGTTACAAATTTCATAACTACATTGGATTTCTATTTGTATAATTCCATTGGAATTCTATATTTATTCTAAAGCTATTATTCTGTAGCAATTATATTTTATTTTTCTCTTTGGATTTAATAGCTATATTAGATTACTAACATACTTAATTTATGTTGGCAAACAAATAAAATATAACACCACATATAGATCAGGGGATTTTGAAAAAAATCTTGCAACCTAATGTCCAATACAAAAAGATGGACCAGATTGATTCAGCACAACTGAGAAAGTTAAGGCAAAACCATACATAAAGTCAGATAGTTAGTAGAACATTATCTCTATATACAATAGTATATGCTATGAAAACCTCTTATACTAAACCAAGACTCAAAATGGCTAGCTGGAATACAGATTTGTTTTCTCCATTTTAAAGAATGGATGATGGTTGGCCAAATAATCTTTGGGAAGTTTTCGCAGCTGACTCTAAATCCACAGTGAAAGCAAGTCACAACCCAATAGAAAAAGTAAGTGTATAGATCAATAGATTAGTTGTCTAGGGAAATGCAAATATAGACATATGGTTTCAAGTAACAAAAAAAGACGTATACAAATTAATATAAAAATAAGGTAACAACATGTCAAATAAGTGAGAAAAATAACTAAGCAATTTATAACTTATCTCCAGGTTTCTGGTATCTCACATAAAACTCATGCTTGCACGAGAGCACTACCTTGATTCTTGTTGCCTAAACATGTTCAGCCTACACTTTCAGCAGCATAACCAATAAAAATGACAGAAACAAAATCAATATACCTATGTTAGTAAAGTGGGTTGAAAAGTTGCATGAAAAGAATGTAATATACTAATATCATAATTAGAACAAGCGACTACAAAACCAATCCTGTACTAAAAACCATAACAACATAAACCTTATAATAACTCAAATGAAAAAGGGAATTTGTTAGAAGAATTTTAAACATGAGCATATACAAATATTAAAACTCAATTCTAGTTCAAATTCAAACCAGTAAGAACAACCAGATCTCAATTCCTAATAATATATTCTAGTCATCTCAAAACAGGCTTAAATCTTTTTCAATTAGAACTTTTAGCATCTCAAAACAGTTTTCACATGGAACATCATACTGAGGAGTTCTCAGAACTAAAAAATGTGCTTGGTACACTGTATAGTTAATTAGTTATAAAATGCCATTGGTGAGAACTGAATATCAAGAGCGCCTAGTTTTCCTACTTTCTGCTTCCAGCACAGAACAAGAGATGGGAAGACATATTCAATACCCACATTCAAAGTAATGAGAGAAAGCACAACAAAGCATCTCTGATGAGAGAAAACACAGCTACTTTCTGCTTCCAGCACAGAACAAGAGATGGGAAGACATATTCAATACCCACATTCAAAGTAATGAGAGAAAGAACAACAAAGCACCTCGAATGAGAGAAAACACAGTTAGAGATTAATTGCTCACAATTCCATTTCAAAACAAATATGATATCTATATAGGTTCTTCTAAAGCACAGAATCATACTTCAGACAAAACAAATATGATATGTTATAATCCACGTGCAACCAAGAAAGAAACTATTATATAGGCAGTAATTTGAATTCAATTCAAACAGCAATAAATGGTTTCTCAACATATAACATAGCCATTTTGATTTTTGCATCCTCAATTCCTCATTCTTGTCTTTCTACCTGCCTAAGTTCATATATATTCATCTTTATATTAAGCATGTTATGCAGAAAAGTGACCTAAATAGACTTAACATGAACCCTTTACATTGTAGATACTCACCTTGTGATCTTCTCCACAACATAGCTTCTTGCATTACTTTAAGTTCAGCCTGCAGTCAGATGTCAAGATATTAGTATGAAAAACTGTTTAAAGGGCCATAATTCAAGACAAGTAAATTCGTTATAGCTACCTCCTGCTCATGCTTGAGTATGACTTTTTCATATCCAGAATATCTAAAGTGCAGTGGAAGTTTATTATACTCACCAGAGGAAAAAAAAAGGAATCACGAATTTTTCCCTCAAAAGAGAAGCAAACAACACAAATGGCAAACTATAAGACTACTAGTTCAAAGCAAACTCTAAGTACCTTTTTGCCTTTGCTAGGTGAAACTTCCAGATAACCAAGGCAGTCTCCCTTGTGTTCTCTAAGGGCAATTTGAAAATATAGCCTTAAGTATAGGAAAACAATACAAAAAATTTGAACAAAATATGCTCAATACTTGTAACATTCCATCATTGAAGGAATTTCATTCACAAAATATGTTTTGGTTTGAACAATGAGCATCTTGTGATGCAGATGAATGTATAACTGAAGTATGGACAGGCATCAGCAACCAAGTTAGCATCTCTATTCACCTTATAGTTGAGTTAACATAAAGTTCCAACATTAATAGCATGAACAAGTACACAAAAATAAGATCAAGTTATGGCAATCAAGACGGGCAATTACTCTTTGGAAAGCCTTTTTTGAAAATCGCATAAGGTAAAACAAATGGACCACTGGATCAGCACCTACAACAAGAAAATTAATAGAATTAGAACACAATATAGAACTTAAAGAGCTTGTGAGATAATGACCTACTTACTCTATAGTTCTTTGGAAAGCCTATGGAACTGATTCTTGATAAACAGTACTAACAGTAAAGTTTTAAGTTTTAAGATACAAAGCATGTAGAGCCAAAGTAGGTGAGGGGAGTCTAACATATAAAACCATATTCATAATGTTTTACCTAATGTTGAATAGCATAAGATTTTGCAAAAGTAGGTGATTGACACTTACATGTAAATTTATAAATAAAATGCAAAATGATGTCAATTACATGAAGCAGAAAAGAAACAAGAACTTCAAAACTCACATTACCTCTGATTCACTCTACAGTATCAATTTGCTAACCAGATACTTCAAAACTATTGAGTACGGTGAACAACGGTGAGTTGCAGTGAAATGAAAATAGCCATAAATAGCAAATGGCAAACAAATTAGAGCATACAATGATACTGAGCTCAAGTCACATAGATAAATACATCCAAAAATATTCTAAAACCACAAGTCAGAGACATAGAACAGTAATTAGGAGAAAGTTACATTATAATGGTAGACCCCCCCTTCACAACAAGAACCAGCCACACATAATTGCATTAATATAAATATTTGAATAAAGAAACTCAATTTATATAAAAGCAAGAATAAAAATTGAGTAAAAGCAAGAATAAAAGCAAGACCCAACTCCCACATGAATAAAAAATCATCATTGACGCGTTATCAACTTAAAAGAAGAGGAAAAAACATATCATAAATCAGGGATTGAATCAATAAAAATTGGAAGTAAAAAGTTGAACAGTGATATAGTTATTTTATCTAGAAAATTATATCAAAGCTATTTAGCTTCAATTCTGTTTTCAAATTTCCATCAATTTCCTCTGGATCAGCTTTATCTGCATTGCTTTTTCTAACTAATAAGCCTCTCAACAACTTCTATAAGTGGATCTCCTTGTCTTCAAGAAACTTGATCTCCCATTTTAATCTCATATACCTCTGGTTGATCCATGGCAAACTCCTTCAACTGATGACATCAAGAGTATGAACAAAAATCAACAAAAGAATCATAAACTAAAGATGTGATGAAAAAAATTGCTGATTAACTATTTCCTATAGGCTGAGTCTAAAGTTAAGCTTTTAATTGAACAATGGAGAAATGAAGCTAAAGTTCATTAATTGAAATTCCGCATGTTGATTATTTTAAACAGAACTTGCAAATGAAAGACATAATACTAGCAGATTTGTGGTTGTCAAAATTAATAAGCCTAGTCACCGGTTCTATTCTATTCTTGGTTCTTTGTTTTAAAAAGCAGTTCTCAAAAACACTTTAGACCACTTCATGGCATATTCAGCTACATTTTCCTAAAATCAAGCATGGAAAATGGTTATGGGGCTTAACATAACAAAGTAGTAAACTATAAGATATTAAGGGTTAGAAAGTAAAAAGTCAACGTCCTCTAAATACATTGACAAGATAAAGTGTGATTAATTGTATTTAATTAAAAAAAGCACTAAACAACATCTATCTTGTTGTACTCAAAACTACAACTTATGACAAGCAACAAAACCAGATGAGCCCACACTGTTACCACTTTTGCAGTGATACATAACATGCGAAAAATTCAAGTTAAAATGCTTCTAAGTTATGAAACTTCAAAATCTTGCACCAATCAGAAATATTCAGAAACCAAATAACACATTTAAATCATAACTCCATATTCGGATCATGTCCTTTAACTTTGAAATTAATCATCGAAACTTCAACCAAACTCCAGATTAAACATAAGTTCACACTCATGATCATGTACCCTCCACAAATAACAATATAAATCTAATAATATCATCTAAATACTATTTCAAATTGAGGAGAAAAGAGCACATTCAATTGTGAAACAAAATCCATGACTCAGATTCAAGAAGCAGAATAAATTGGACAACTAAAACCAAAGTCCAGAACAAAATCATGTAGTTTAATCCTCAATTTAGGCATAGGCATCACCTCCACAACACACCAAAACACAATATCAAAGAAAATATCAATTAAAATGGGGAAAGGAAAATGGGGTTTCAATAAAGATGACTTGGTAAAAAAGGTAGTAAACTTGCTCACTGTATGAAGAAATTACGCATATTGCAAGTCATTGTAGTTATGCTTTTTTACATTGTAGATCAACAAAGTCATATATTATATGCATGACATAAACATCAGAAGCACCTAAAAATGTCGTCATCACTGACGATACAACTGCATCACTCCCTCAACTATACATAACTGACAATGGAGAAATTCTAATATACATTGACTCTCAATGGCTGAGATTTTTGTTAAATAATAATTTTACATTTAATCCAGCAAGTCACTGTACGATTGTGTATTTATTGAACTGACTATAATACTCTCATGATCACAGAATACACAAGAATGGCCATCTTCACCAGACTAGGTTTTATAGGAGAAGTTCTATTATACTCCTATGGGAAGTATGACAATTCTAAAATTAATTTATAATTATTTGAGATAAACTATTTATGCAAATTCAGTTTACTTCGTAACAAATTCTAATTTAGACATTTAGTCCTAGTGCGATTACAATTTGTCTTAAACCAGTTTTAAAATTTAAATAATAAGACAGAAACAGAATATGAGGGACAGAAATAGAGAATCAAAAGGATGAGAGTCTAAAGTAGTTGGGTTAGGGAAAAATAAACTAATATTGAAATGGTTTCTTTTAAGAACCAGTTTTATATTATATATTAAAAAAAGAGGAGGTGAAGGACCTGCGATGACGGCGGTGGTGGGCCTCAAGAGGCGGCGGTGGTGGGCTCAAAGAAGCAGCGACAAAGGGCTTGAGGGCGGAGGTTACTCTCATTCATCATTCTCCCTCAATCCTAAAAGCCCTCGAATATGTCCTTTGCTCCTGCTCTCTAGTTACAACCTTCGAATCTCAAACCCTAACTTTCTCCCATTGTTGGTACCGCTGAAGGTTAGGGTTTCAATAAAAATAAAATGGGGAAAAACAAAACAAGATAAAGTGAAATTAAGATAGAGAAATGGGGAACTTACACACGGTGGCAGTGGAAGAAGGCTTGGAGGAGTTGAAGACTGCAATTACGGCGGCGGTGAAGGGCTAGAAGGGCGAAGAAGGGACCAACAATGGTGGTGGGTGGTGGTCAGCGAAGAAGAGAGGCGACGGTGAGCGATCGAAGAGTGAGAGAGTGAGCAAAGGGAGAGAGATGGAGCAATATCGTGTGAAGAGTGGGTTGCTGGATTTTTTTTATCTATATTTGGTACCAAAACGTATTTGATCAACTTTGTGAAAGGAAGGAGCAGCGGTAGCGTCAAAATTTCGCGGGTTGGCCAAAAGCTACGGAATATTGCCTAGCAAACTAATGTGCTACAGAATTTTATATTGTTATCAATATTTCCTAGCTAAAGCGTAGTTGTTACATAGTTGTTTTTCATATAATAAGTATATTTTATAGTATTGGAAACTAACTACGGAAATGAATTTTGTATCTATTCTATAGCTGATTTGCTATGAAATTGCTAGGAAAATATTCCGTAGCTGTCCGAGAAAATTCTTGTAGTGTATATTAAGATTTGGAAGTAGAAAACTAGCTAGGAATAATTGTAAGATCTATTACTTTTGGCCATATGCTCCTTGAGCTAGCTTGTTTATAAGTATCCATTTTTGCTTTTGGACCTTTAATTAGGTTTTTTTTTAATTTTTAATTTATATATATATATAAGTATCCATTTTTGCATTGGGACCATTTTGTTTGAATTTAATGATATATATTTTGTTTTTCCACTACGAATTTTAGTATATGGTTTATTTGGAACATTTAACTTATTATCGGTGGCAAATTGTCAATTTGGAAATGGTCTACTTGAATTTTTATTGACAGTAAGAATGGCTGATAAAATGAATGGAGGAGGCAATTCCTAAGTCGCACCATGTACAATGTTGGCTTAAATTTGTAAAAGAAAAATTGGGGTTGAAAGTGATTAAAAAAACATTGGTTTAAAGTTGTAATGATATTTAGAAAATTGTAACTAAATGTAATTTTATAAATCGTGGTCTAAAAGAGAGTTTGAAAACTGTGTTGTAAAATGGCTATAAAAACCGTGGCCTAAACTAATAGAAACAAATACATTCGTTATATAAAAGATATTTTGAAAATCGTGATCTAAAAATTGTTATGAATACCATGATTTTTTTTTGGTACACAGAATACAATGATTTAAACACCACATGGCCACAATACAAAACCGTGCTAAAAAAATATATAATAAAACCGTGCCATAAATCCCAATATTATAAACCACATAAACATGTGGTTTTTTAGCCTAAGAGGTGGCTTGTTTTAACTCTTTGAAACTTGATTCTGACTTTTCTTTGGTTGGTTCTCCTATTTTTCATATGGACTAGTTCTATCTGTTGTCAAAGAATCCCTAATTTATATATTATATTATATTATCATATTAATATACTAAAGGCTTTGGGCGAGCAGCTTTCATGCCATCTTGCGTAATTTTTCTATTTTTATTTTTTATGTTTTGTATGTATACTTATTTAGTTTAGAGTGGTGTTATTTGAATATCTACTATTGACATTCATAGTGGATTTTATAAGGTTTTTGTCTTTATTTTACTCTTTTGTTTTAATATTTCAATTAGTTTTCTAAAAACACTCAATATTAATTTATGATTTTGTATAATATTTGGTTTTACATCTAAAATATTAGGGTTTTTAACTTTATCATTATGTTTTTCCACCTTCGTTTTTAATATTAGCTTTTCAATGTGGTATATAAAGTATTTTGAATAATTTTTGTCAATCTTATATAAGTTTTTTGGCTAATATATTTATCTTATAAATCTTCTTATTATTAATGTGTAGAAAGTTGTAATTACTTTTAATTATTTGCAAATCTATAACTTCCTTTTTAACCTTGCCTTTCATTATGTCTGTAATAATTTTGTCTATATTTGTTTCCTTTATTTCTTGAGGTAGGTTTGTACAAAAAAGTGGTTTTATTTTTACCAATTTCTATCTCAATAGAAATTTCTCTTAATTGATTTAACATTTGTTTTCATAGTTCATTCGTTTTCACTTATTAATTCCATTATTTCAGTTGTATTATTTCTTAACTCATAATTCTTCCATCCAGCTTTTTCCTTAAGTTGATTTTTTAAATGTTTTATTTCTTTATCCTCTAATCCAATGGATCTCAATATAATCTTTTCTAAGAGATTTCAAGATTCTCTCTTTATTTATTTATCTTTTTAAATTCCAAGTATATTTATCGATAATTATTTTTAATTTTATTTTGAAAATAATTTTATTTTTTAAGAGCCTAAAAATTAAACCTTTAGCTCCGATACCAATTTCAAGGGCGCGTAAAATTTTGTTATAAGTTTTTTGCTAATTGTATTTGTAAAATCTTTCCTTCATGCTATCAAAGTTTCCAAATCATCCTTGAAACCTTTTATACTTTCAAAATGATATTCTAATTGTACTTTAACTCATCTATAATTATATCTATCTCTTCTCTTTTTGTATATTTTCATGTCTTTCTTTAATTCCTTTTCTACAATGTCTTATTAGAAATTGCACATCATATGACCTACATTTGTTATGTATTGTATCCAAGAAGAGTTACTGTTTTTGTTCTCCAAATCGTATACCAGGGTTGACCAACATACTTTTGTTTTTGTCGTCCAAAAGTCTCTTGCAATAATTCATAATATTTATTCCAATTGGGTTTTCTTTCTTTTATTAGTTAATTTTTTTGTCATGGGAACCTTTATTTTACTCATATGATCTCTTGTTAGTTTTATTTCTTTAACCATTTTAGTTTGTGGTCTTAAACTAATAGGTTCTTTGTAGTTTTCTAGTTATTCCTTTGCGTCTTCAACGAAAATACATTTTTTGTATTTTGTGTTGGAGGAAGTGTTTCCTCATCAATACTTTCATAGATTCCTTTTTATCTCCATTATGAATCACATAAACATGTGGTTTTTGAGACTGAGAGGTGACTTGTTTTAATTCTTCGAAACTTGATTCTGGTTTTCCTTTGGTTGTTCTCCTATTTTTCATATGGGCTAGTTCTATCTTTTGTCAAAGAATCCCTAATTCATATGTGTAATATAGTTCTATAAATCAACTGCAACAATTTTGTCCTATTGTAGAATAATTTTAGTGGACTGCATGATAGAAGCAAAGAATCCCAAAACGCTATGAAGCTGAGTCACCTCTTCCCCAACAGTTTGACAATCGCGCTGGTTCAGGTATCACATATTAAATTTTATTTTAGCAGTTTGTACGGTTTCTCTTTACACTAACCAATTTCACTTCCAAAACTATGCAGGATGAGGTTTTACTTTCTAATTGGAAGCAACAGTTAGAACATGACAATGAAACAATGAAAGCTCGATCCAATGTAGTCAGCATTTGCTCGGTGCAGTGAGTTTTTAATATCTATTCCTCTCATTCTAAACTTTCTTATCCTTTTATTGCTTAATTATTAAAAAAAAATGTGTTCTTATTCATTAATAAAACATGGCATATTTCATAGTTACCCTTTAATAAGATTAACAATTTTCAATGTCATGGGCCATCTTAAAAGTTGAATGCAACTTACCGGGACTTATTTCTTTGTTTCTGGCTTTTAAAAGTTACCTATCATGGATATCAATAGCATGCATTTCTTTTGCCTTTGTAATAAGGGCTAAGAAATACTTTATTTGAAAAATAAACATGTTGCATAAAACTATCAAATGATCCATTTGAGGTTGGTTTGTCAACAATATGTATAGTTCCATTCAGTTTAGTCTCTCACTTCCACTAGGATTTATTCTATTCTAATTTTTTCCTCACTATTTATCTAAGTTATGATAATATTCTTCAATGATTTTAGATTTTAAATGGAATTGGATGGGATTGTCTTGACCTTGAGACTCTTTACATCAAGTAACAAGCCCTAACTACTAAAAGACAGTGTTTTTGAAGTTTGAACAAACGTGAGTATCACTATATATATCCATATATTCAACTTTGCTAGCTTTGCTGCAATATTTCTGAGAGTGTCCATAATTCTTTTGCTTAGGTGTGGAAAAAATAATTGGTTGGGCCATAAATCATCATTTTATGCATTCATCCAAAGATTCTAGCTATCATAGAGTTTAAGCCCACGATATCTACAGAAAGGTTTTTCTCAAATTTTGTGTTTTTTGATTACACTAACCCTGAAAGCATGAGCAATGAATAAAATGAATAAATCCATTTATGTTTTTCATGGAAAAATCAGCAGATTCATCATAGCCACTTTGCTTGCATATTGTGATCATTTCAGCCCAGAATATGTTCTCAATTTTGGTTCTAATCATAGACCTCATACCATAGAATATGTCTTGATTGATCTCTCTTATTTTCATTGCAAAACTATGCAAATATCGATATTAAAGTTGTTGCAAAATCATTCCGGTCTTAGAGCGTGTCGTTGTCTAATCTAATCTACAATCCAGTTTGTGCATCTATCAGTCGTTCTCTAATATTCTCAGGTATGAGAGAACTTAACATATCACTAGGATAGTAATTGATGACTGCAAAGTGTAGTGCAAACTACCATAAGCTTGTGGGATTTACTTTGTAAGTCATGGCAAGATTCTTTGACTTGGAGGTCATGATAATCCATGACGTTGTTATGTTTAATCCTGAACTTTATATGATTAAATACTTAATTATCTGTTTGAGGTTGAGAATGGTTTGATAATTGACATACATGTTATTGCTTGATTTTGAAGTATGTTGATTAGTATGCTTTAAGTGGTATATATGTAAGATGACTTGTGAGTAATTAAAGATGGCCTAGAAAACTTGGATAAGCTAGGGGTTAAGTTAGTATTGAAATCCCCAAGAAACTGAGGTGAATATATTTAGAATTGTGCAACGTTTGCCTTTGATAAACGATTATCAGAGGAAGATAATTGAACATCAGGGTCAATCCTTGGATAGAATCAAAGGTTAATGGATAGATAGCTAATTATTATGAGTAAATAATCGATTATCACTCCTTTTTATAGTTAAATAGTTTATTAAAGGTGATATATGATATCCAAGAAATGAATAAATTGAAATAACAATACTTAACAATATTAGAAAGTGGTGATTTGGGATTTCAATTCTAGCTAAACTACCTAAGGCTTACGCTTACCTATAATGTGACCATTGGTTATCATTAAGAAGATAGAGAAATCAACTTGGTAATTCTAGGGATTGGAATGAAGAAAAGAAGAGTTTATTCTCAGATGATTAGATAGCCAGTTACCTAGTGATAACTGAGTATCTAATCTAGAGTTTACACACATTAGGGATTTTTATAATAACTGGTTAATGGTTTTGATAATCACTTACCGTGCCTAAAGTTTGTAAACTCATTAAGTGTTATTATGATATAACATTCTTTAGAAATATCAAGATAAGGTTATGAAAAGAGATTGTCCATGCATTCATACATGATGGATAAGGGGATATTATGTACAAGCTAGTAAAAAATGCAAGGAGGGTTGTAGGAACCCGAATTGGAGGATGAAAGAGGGAACTAGGTCTCAAACGATGATTCGTCTATGACCGCTAGAATTTTTATGGGTAGGATGGCCCTAAGATGGGATGGTCTAGCTAACCTTTCCCGGAATAGTCTTGCGTTAACTATGATAATTCTATTAGTTCCTTTGACATATCAGGGTCGATGGAGGACAATTCTTGGCATGGCTTACCCCGGAGAGGGGATTTGCTTTGATTTGGGCTTATAGGCACCTGGCATGCATGCATTGAGTATTGGTAGCAAGACGTTTACTTCTGACTGTTTTTCTCAAGTAAGATTGTGAGATTATGTGATATGAATGGTTGTTATGATTATGAGCTCATAAATTATGTGTAATCACGAAGAAGTGATGATATTATTGGATCAAGGAAGTAGAGGAATCATGACATATGATTAGTGAATCTGGTGTGTTAGGATGTTGATTGCCCTCAAGTATCATGTGCATAATGAAATGATATATATGATGTGATTGTTTACTTTCATTTAATCGATTATTTAATCCAATAATGTGATATGACAATGACTTACTCCCTATATCTCCGTATGTTAGGTTCTAAAGTATGGGTATTCAGAAGAGTCTACTTCGTGTAGAAGTACGACCCTGTCAAGCCAGAGACTCAAGCACTAAGTGAAGAGCCACCAATATGTGAGATACCACATGTTGAATCAAAACCTTTAAATAATGGATTTATGAGTCTTACCACTTATGAAGTTGCATTCTTATCCCGTCCTATCCAATATCTTACTTCCATGCACACTTGAATACACAACATTTTTCTGTACACGTATCACCACTTAAAATGTTAATTAATTAATTACTTTATTTTTCAAAAATAATATTAACATTAAGAATTCAAATACTAATTAGTAGAAAAAATGTAATAAGTTTCAACCCGAGTCGTCCTAACCAAATCCTCGCCACAACCCAACCTAGCCTAGCCCAGCCCAGTTGGCCCATTTAATTTAGGTCACCGAGATTATATTTAGGGTTTCCTTCGGTCCTCAATTACAAAACACTCACCTATTTTTTTGCTTCTCTCTTGACTGCGGCGACTTCTGTTCACTTCCACCTTCGTGTTTTCTTGTGAGGACGCCATTTCTTGCGAGTCATATAGTCGTGGTTAAAAGGGCGAGTTTGTGTTGCTGCTCATTCGTGGTGAGACCGTTGACAAGTATGTGGTCCCTTCTTAAAAATTTTAATTTTGTGTGTGTAAAATATTCTATCTTCTCTTATCTATTCATGGTTATTCATGAACATTTTTCTCTATTTGACGATGCAGGATCATATAACAATTTATATCACTTGTGGTGATCAACTTTCATATTAATATTGCACTCATAAATTTCATATTTCTTATTCAATTCAAGAATATTTGTTTTTCAATATTTTCTTTCCTTTCTCTTTGTCACTTCACATTAACAACTCTCATTATTCTACCTATTTTACATTTTTTTCTGGTATTTGATAATTGATAATTAATTAATAATTATATTACATATTATATATATATATATATATATTGGTCTGTATTCCTTGCGGAACCACCGGTATCCCCAAGAGCACCCTTAATACCAGGGAGCCCTTGAGACTAATCCGGAGCGAGCTGCGTGGCTGGCTCTCCCAGCGAGATGTTTTTAGTGGGAATCGAACCCGGGGCTACTAGCACCCGTGTCCCATTCCCAAGATTTCAGTTGGGGCCTTACACCAACTGAACCAAGCCTCGTTGGTATATATGTATATATATATAGATTAGGGATAACAACTCATCAATAATTCATATAGTATATTACAATTTAATATAGAGCTTAATCTACTATTGCATGCCAATAACAACTTCAATGCCTGTGTAACTTCAGTGCCAACTATTGGTGCATCTGCTGCTTCTCCTACGGAGGCTACCCCACTACTTGTCGATGTTGCGGATACTGGTAAATCTACCATGACCTCCATTGGGCCCATCACTACTACTACAGTGGCTACAACAACTTTTGCTCCTGGTGACAGTTTTGCCACTCCCTATGCTCCGGCGGATCCTTCTTTCGTTGCTCCCGTTGCACCTACCGCTCCTACTGCTGGTGCTGACTCTGCATCTACATCAAAGGGTCCAACTCGTAAAGTGATAAAAAGTGAAGGCATGAATGCCAATAAGGACCAAGGTATACATGGTTCTCTCATTCTAATTCATTCTTATTAATTGTTTTATAAATTATTATTATTATTATTATTATTATTATGCTTTTAAACATCATTAAGTAAATAATCTAATATCATGTATATGACTATATGTGATATGGGATGGTATTCTCACATTAGAAATCTTTATGCATGATCAGAAAACAGTTCATGGACAGAGCATATCATTTTTGCGAAACCAGGAGAGGTATCATATTTTATTTAGTTTTGATTCCTATGAATTTCCTTCAATTGGACACTTTATTTTTTCATGGCTTGAATTTCATCATGGTGTAATTATCTTGTTGTGTTTCTTTCAGGTGGGGTATGCCAATTTCATTATTGTAATTTCAGAGCAATTTTGTTTATCTTCTTTTCAAAGTTGGAACAAAACATTAACGTTTTATGGGTTGATATGTAGTGTATCGCAACGATGATTATGGCCTTATCACTGGAATCAAATCATAATATTAGCATAGTATCTGCGACCGGAATGATATCACAAGCTTACCTTCTCGATCCCACCACAGGGAAATATGCCTTACATGAAGTTAGTAAACATCCTTGAACTTTTATTTCTCTCTATCCTTCTCTTCGCATGTATTACCTCATTTTGTTTATTTTTTTTTAGGGACAATTCCAGCTTCATTCACTTAACGGCTCGTTGGTACCTTGTGGTGAGGGCGGCTCCCAACGGTCAGGTGGCATAAACGTACTCCTTCATACAGATGGCCAAATTTTCATGGGACTAGTTGCTGGAGAGTTGATTGCATCCTCCGTTGTTCAGGTAAATTTTCTTTCTTGATTTGTGTCATTTTTATTTTTGATAATTCAAATAATGAATAAGTGACAATATTTCTTACCAACAAGGTGTGACACGCCTGACTCGGGACTTTGTCCTCGGTCCGCAAGGACACGGGTTTGAATCCTACCTCGGCGGTATGAGTCTGTCGCTCCTTCGGGAGTGGTCGTTCTCCTCCGAGCAGTTTGCAGGCTATGACCTGGAGGCGGGGTTGCCCATCAGAGTTGTCAATGTGCGGCAATGACGATGGGATTTCTCTCGTAAACCCAAAAAAAAGTGACAATATTTCTTACTTTCACATCTTTCTCTATGACTTAAACTTGTAACATTTTATCTTATCTCTACATTGACATGTTCCGTTATCATTTACTTGATCATGGACTGTAAAAAATTTATGTAGAAGCTTGTCAATTTGTTTTCTCTCTAAACATGCCATATATTTTGCAGATTACCTTACATAGCTTTCCGAGAGATTTTTAGGATGAATTCATTTTGACATCCCAAACTGAAAATGTTGTCCCTGGTCAAAGCAACTCATGAGAAAGGGGTGTTTTCTGCTGCTGCCTTTTCTACTCATGATAATAAAGCCCATGAGGTTGTGTAAAATGTTTGGTGTTCTGTTTATGGGTCATGCTGCTACTGTCCTTAATCAGCAGATGTGTTTTGCCTTTTATGTTTTTACTTTTAAATGTTCTCGAGGGGAGTATTGGTATTAATTAATCTCTTTAGACTTTCGTTCTAGATTTTGGCAATTGCATTCTAAATTGCTAAACAAAACTGGTGAGTGTGTTTGAATGGTTCAATTCCCCTTCATTTTGTATGTCTTGAAGTTTATTGTTCTTAAAGGGTCTCTTGTATTTGGTGGATTATAACGGTGTTGTTATCTCTTGCGATTACTTTTTTGTTCATGGATATGTCATGTCACTTTCGCCACATCGATAGATAACGTGCCAGGTGAAGCCACGTGAATTTTTTAAATTAAAAAAATTTCAAATTTATTAAAAATAATTAAAAATTGTATTTTTTTTAAAAGAAAAATGAATCTTTTAATAAGTTTTAAAAGAAATTATTTTCTTAATAAAAAATAATAATGTGGTGTCCCGTGGCTCTATATAACACGTCATTCGTCAATATTGTGAAAGTGACGTGAGATGTCGTCGGCTATATCATCACTTAAGTGACGAAAAGACCATTTCCAAAAATTAAACGAAGTTCAGGGATCCGAAACATCGAAAAAAAGTTTAAGGACCAATAGCAAAAGAGCAGTTAAGTTCAGGGACTAAAATGTTAACTAAGTCTATAACAAATTGCTTAATTAAACATTTATCACACTATAAAATTGGAAATCTTTTATTTCTTATTCCAACGTTAATTCGCTGAGGGGATGGTTTGTAGCCTTCAATAGCCTTTGTTCACTGTTTTGTGACACTTCATGGTATTTGCTGATGTTAACAACTTTGGCTTCTTGAAAGGTTCTTTTTCTCGTTATAATGTTGAGAAGCTTGCTCTTAAGGTTTTTCTATCTTAATATTATTTTGCTTTTAAAAAATAAACTTCGGATTCTTCCTATAGAATGAGAAGTTAAGAATGAGTCTGTATTGATGTTATTCTAACTATTATTCAATATGAAAAATTAATACTTTTTCCTCATCATAAATTGCATACACTCGAACTAAATTCCCTTGGAAATTCATTAGTTAATGTTTAATAATGATTCAATTATTCAAAGTGTTCAATTTTATAGATTGATGTACAATAACTCCATGGACAATGATAGGAATCAAAAGAGAGCATCTGATTCCACTCTTGCCAACTCTTAGTCAAAATTAGGTTATTGTAGTTTTCAGGTCAGTCTGATTTGCTTTTGGGCAGTAACTAAATTATGTTGTTCTTTTTTTTCATGTTTTTAATTATTTTCTACAGAGTTATTTTATTTTCTCTTTTCAAATTTTATCATGATCTAGCACACTCATGTTTATTTGTGTGGAGGAGGGAGATCGTGGAGAGAGAGAGAACGAGGAACGCAGCAGCGGTGCATGGAGAGAGAGAGAGAGAACAAGGAACGAGGTGGCGGCGCATGTTGAGAGAGAGAGAACGAAGCGAGGACGAAGGGAACCGAAGGGAGACGGAGGCCGAAGGGAGAACGGCGGCGGCACATGGAGAGAGAGAGAACGTAGCGAGGACGGAGGGAACCGAAGGGAGAACGGAGGCCGAAGGGAGAAGGAGAAGGAGAGAACACCTTTGGTTGTGTCGATGCCCCTCACAATCCCCGAATCACAAAAATCAACTTGTGTTTAATAGTGAAGGAGGTTAGAATTATCCAAATGTATAACGAGCAGAAGACTAGAGGGCTGTATGATCTGTGGTTGCTCATCATTAGCAGAAACAACTCCAAGGAATATCACATTTTTTATTTTCTATCTTTTGCATGGTAGTCAAAACAAATTTATCTAGTTCATCTGTTAAACAGAATCAGAATGTCGTGTTTATTTAGGAGGTTTTTGAAGTTTTCAAGACAGCAAGCAACAATGCAGATTGCAGAATAGGAAGCTTTCAGCTAGTGTACAACAACACTACTACCATCTAAACAGCTTTTTTAAATCTGAAATTTCAAGTTATAATTAGCATTCAACGAAATGACCCTTTATGTTCGATGAGTCATATTTTGGAATTAGGAAGTTTCAAATTACCTACCAAGACCAACTAACTTCCCACCACCCAGTACCCACGACTTCTAAGTTCTCACTTGTTGTGTCTGTAGTTTTTTTTTAAAAAAAAAAAAATTATTAACTCTATCGGTCTGGTTCGGTCCCGGCGGTCTAAGAATATCTGGGACTGTGGACCGGACCGTTCAAGTATAGTCTGAACTTTTTGAAACCAAACCGAATCGTGAGATCGGACCAGACTGCATTTTTCGGTCCAATCCGGTTCAATCCGAGCGGTCTCGCCGTCTCGGACCGGATCACTTACACCCCTAATTAATTAACGGGCTGAAAAGATAAATGAACTGAAGCTTTAGTTTTTGTTAATTCTATTTGGAACTTAGTTATCTTGCATTGATTAGAATATAGCAAAGATATTATTCACTGGTATTGTATAATAGTTATTGTGCTTTCTAGTTTAAAGAATTGGCATTTTCTTTTCATGATACACAAGTTGACATTTATGGTTATGTTTTTTTTAAAGTTCAAACACAAGCATAATCTTCTTTTGCACCTTTGGAATAGGGTGCGACACTTTTTGGCTTCTCCAACCCCTTCACATCATTTATGTATTAACTATGAAGTATCCTTTTTAAAGGCTTTGGAAGTAGAAAACTAGCTAGGAATAATTGTAAGATCTATTACTTTTGGCCATATGCTCCTTGAGTTGGCTTTTTTTATAAGTATCCATTTTTGCTTTTGGACCTTTAATTAGGTTTTTTTATTATATATATAAGTATCCATTTTTGCATTGGGACCATTTTGTTTGAATTTAATGAAATATATTTTGTTTTTCTACAATGAATTTTAGTATATGATTTATTTGGAACATTTAACTTATTATTAGCCACAAATAGTCAATTCGAAAATGGTCTACTTGAATTTTTATTGACACTAAGAATGGCTGATATATGAATGGAGGAGACAATTCCTTGCTTAATCGCAACATGTACAATGTTGGCTTAAATTTGTTGAAAGTTTTAGAAATTAACGTGTAGTGGAAGTACGTTGAAGAGTTTTGATGATGTCAAACAAGGACCAATCAAAGTAAAGATGCAAGTCAAGCTTCAAGCACAGACTTCAAGATATTACGCATATTATTATTGTTATAATTATATCTTCTCCGCAATATAAATATTATTTATATTAATTTAATTACATTAAATTAATAAACACGCGGCAACGTTTTCATTGTTATTGATCTAATTGGTTCCGCGCGTTACTATTATATTTTCATAATTATAATTACAGCTTCGGCATAATCGTTTTCATTGTTTTAATAGTTTTCCACTGCAAATAGTATTTGATTTATTGAAAACGATTAAATCCAATATTTACCAATGATTTTGTAAAAACCCAATTCATCCCCCCTCTTGGGTGACAGTTGCCAATTCTAACAGAAAGAACTAAATGTAATTTTTTAAATCGTGGTCTAAAAGAGATTTTGAAACTGTGGTGTAAAATGGCTATGAAAATCGTGGCTTAAACTAATAAAAACAAATACATTCATCATATAAAAGATATTTTAAAAACCGTGATCTATAAATTGTTATCAAAACCATGATTTAAACATATGGCCGCAATACAAAACCGTGGTTACAAAAATATATAATAAAACCGTGGCAAAAAATCATACTAAAAACTGAGTCCAAAGAGTAGTATACCAAAACCGTGGTCAAAGAATATACTAGAAATCGTGGCGTAATGTCATGTTTGATAACCGTGGCCTATTCTAGAACTTTAGGCCAAGGATTTTATTTAGACGTGGAAAATGATCAAAAAATCGTGGCCTATTATAATCAGGCCCAACCCTGGGCAAAGGCCTTGAGGGCGACCGCCCTGCAGGGCCCAAAAATTTTAGGGGCCCTAATATTTTTAATAATATTATTATTTTTAAAAAAAAATTATAATTATATATTTTATGTATTTCAATTATTAATGGTTTTTAGCATAGTATTTTTTTTTTCATTTGCTCATCACTTGACTTATAAATAAATGAACTAATAAACTTTATTTTTATAATTAACTCCCTCACTCCCTAAATATAACAATATTTTGAGAATTTTATTTTATCCCTATTTATAAGACCTTATATCAATATTCAAAGACAATTAAGTATTTTTTTTTTCCACAAACTCGCCTATTTATTCAACATTTTTTAGATTCACAATAATTCTTATAATAAAGGTAGTTCTGGAAAAAAAAATACTATCAAATGCTCACATTTACAATGAAATAAACTAAAATAACCAACTTTCTTAATGGATATGAATTCAACCAAAAAAGTCTTGTATATAATGACAAAAGGAGTAATACGAAAAAGAGTTTTTATTACCTATATTAACTTTTTTATTTTATTTCAGCTCTACTTTAATAATACCTAATTTTATTGTTGTTTTAATTGATTAAATATATAAATATTTTATGTTTTAATTAAATTATTTTTAATAATTTTTTTTTATGAATTAGGGCCCCAAAATTTTTTTTGCCCCTGACCCCAAAATATGTTAGGACCGGGCCTGATTATAATAGCCCACGGTTTTATAAGAATAACCTACAGCCCGTGTACCAAGCTCGAAAAACGGTAGTCTGAACTTCAAGCCACGGTTTGTTCACCTTTAGCTACGATATTTGTGTGTGGTCTAAGACTAAAAATGTTATAGTTATATTTTTGATGTTTACTTGATGCTTTATGAAATATCTTTTTTAACCTCATATTAAACATATAGACTATTATATTACATGCAACTCCTAACACGTTGAATTCCTTGAAGAGACATTTGGATATGGACTATAATTCTTTCACCAAAAATAATGGTAAAAATAAATATAAAGCAGCAAAGTTACACTTGTTTGTTGCATCTACAAGTAGGGTTATACCTACTGCAGTTGGTGATATTACACTTGCCTCTGGTAAATCTACTTCTTAGAATGATGGTGATCATGCCAATTCAGCTGACTAAATAGGTTAGCACAAACCCTGAGAATTGAAGTTGTGATTAATTGCCAAGGTTTTTGGGATGTCAGGTGTTATGCTACTTCATCCAAGCTAATCTTACTTTCCGCTATGATGTCTTAAAATTGTGAGTTTTGCACCAATTTTTTTTTCATTGTTGACACTTGTAATGTTATGTATTACTAAACTTGAGTGCATTTTGGGTAATGCTGGTGTTTACCTTTAATATTTCATGTTGTATTAATGACTTTATTTTGTATACAAGGTCAAACATTATCAATTATATGTGCCATTTGTAGTTTAATCTCCTTTAATGTGTTCGCCATGAGACAAAATTGTGTTAGATTACAATTGTTACTCATTTTGAGCACCAACTAGCTTAGCTTATATAACTTTTTTTATTCAAATTAATTCCAGCTAACACTATCTTATAGCTAGTATTCGCAATTACGGCCAATGGACGGGTATGGGTTGTGCCCACAAGTGCCCGCAATTTTTACGGACGGACATGAGAGGCTCGTTTTGACTTTAGGACAGAAAATTCATGTTCTGTCCGCCCACATTATTTTTTATTGTGGTTTAGTGTTAGTAAAGAAGTATAAAGATGTACGAGACTAATGAGTAGTCTTTTTTTTAATTTATTTATTTTGCAATAATTTTTAAAGTCAAAACTACGTTGTTCTGACCAAAACGATGTTGTTTTGGTCATTTAACGGACCACATCAGTTTGCCATTGTCGGACATAAACAGCTACTTAACCGATGGACTAAAATGAGTAACAATTTACAAATTGAGGAACTAAAAAACAATTTCTTTAATAATTTTGGGGACCAAAACGAATATTTGTGCAAATTCAAGGGTCAATGTGACAATTTATTTAGTCACACAAATACCGTGTGAATGTTTCTTGGCCTTATTTAATCCACCATTATATTTTTACAATGGTTTAAAAATATTAAAATGATCCTTGTAAATACTGATTTCTTTGAAATTAGTCCTTACAATTTTTGTTTTGGGTTTTGATCCTTACTTTTATATTTCGTTTTGGTTTTGGTCCCTAATGTTAAATATGGATGAAAAACACTTACATAGCCTAATAAAAAAGGTTAAAGTAGGGACGAAAACCAAAATAAAATATAAAAATATGGATAAAAACCAAAAGAGAACATAATAGTAAGCTGAGCTGGGTCAACCCAACTTGACCCAACTTTATTTCAGGTTAGTCATTTAACTACTTGGCCTAACCCACTAGTTTTTCAGCTAGGTTGGCCCTTGGCTCAATATTTTTTTCTTTTCAGATAAAAATAATTAATCATAACCAAATTAAAATTTCATAACATTTTACTTTGAATATGATGTCATTGTTAATCATGAAAACAAAAAGTAAAAAGGCAAAAATCTCTATCTAATATTAATTTTATTATTGTCCAATCTTATTAAATAGAAAAATATTATAAAAAAAATTAAGTTCGGGCTAATTGGGTTGACTCAACCCATACCATATTGGGCTGGCCTGTGTCGGACTAATGAATAAGTTGGGCTGGGGCAAAAAGTTCTGGTCAGGAGAAATTATTTTGCCACCCCACTTATGTATAATGCAACCCCAATACTATAAAATATCCAAATTTTACCCTTTTTATTAAAAATTTTCTTCATTCCATTTCCTTTAATTTCTTCTCTTTCCCTTTTCTTCTCTTTTCCCTCCACTCCAAAACCTTTTTCCCCTCTAAAACTCTTCATATCATCTAATGCCAAATTAAATCCTATTTATTTTTTAGAGATATTTAACATGATATTGAATTTTTTGTGATTCTGTAAAACGTTGATGCCAAATTATCATAAAGTATCAAAGAAGTGTGTTATATTTGTATTTCAATGAGACATAGTATGAAGATGGAAGAATATGAATAAGTTTAAAAGGTGTTTGTCTTGAGGAGGGAGTAGGATTATGAGATTTAGAAGTTACGAGGAAAACCTTTGAATTTCGGTCACACATACTCTATTGTTGAAATGTTTCATGTTGCATCATGGTCGTGAACTGGTTTTACGACCAGAAAAAGGAAAAAAAAAACCAGGTCATAAGGTGCATGTCGTAAGCACCCTTTACAACCTGGTGTTTTTTAAATGGTAAAATTGAGATATTTTATAGTATTGGGGCGATATTGCATATAAACGGGGTGTCAAAATAATTTCTCGTGGTTAGAATTTTCCTTAATCCAACCCATAGTTATGTCGGGTTAAATGGGTCAGCCCGTCGAGCTTGGCCCATTTTGATATCCCGTCGGGTTAAATGTTATGGGAATTAGTCTACAAATCCTCACTGTATCCCCCAAACTCATTTTAATGGTGCAATGTCTATTATACCTTTCAGCCTTAAAGAAAAAAAAAGAAAGAAACTCCAAATTCCAGCCAATTTGCTGAAAAAGAAAAGTGATTCCATCAATTTAAACTTTTTGAGTTCAACTTTTAATGATTATTATCCATCAAGTTGTTGAGGAATTTTTTTTGTTATTATTCATAGGATCAAGAAAAAAAATCATTTGATTATATATATTAGACTTTTTTTTGTAATTATTCACGCAATTAAGAAAATAAAAATTGCTAAAGGGACACAATCTATCACTTCATATGTTACAGATATCTTTTTTTTTATGATATATAATTTTTTTTTACCATATTCAAACTTGAAATTCTATTGTTGAACTTTAATTTTTATTTTTTTATCATAATTTATTTGTTTGTTTCATCATAAGTTGTTAGTTATTTTTTGTGTGGTATTATTTTTTTTATGCTGCAATATTATTTATGATGGAATCTCTATCTCTATATTGTTGCATATAATCTGTCATATCATAACTGATTTCTTTTTAAATTTCTGTTTTTTTCTTTACCTG
Source organism: Crotalaria pallida (assembly GCA_037953625.1). Taxonomy (NCBI): domain Eukaryota; kingdom Viridiplantae; phylum Streptophyta; class Magnoliopsida; order Fabales; family Fabaceae; genus Crotalaria; species Crotalaria pallida. The sequence continues at coordinate 124,884,087 of CM075653.1, read as the reverse complement.
AATCAAATTTGTATTCAAATTTCTATATTCTTACTTTTTCAATTATTTTAAAATATAAAATTACCAAAATTTTATAGAAATGACACGTCAACAGTTTTTAAAATGCAGGTATCTTTTTTTATAATATATAACTTATTGATTTTTAAAATATAAAATTACCAAAATTCCGTGGAAGTGACTTCTCAAGCAGTTTTTGAAATGTCCATATCCTCTTTTTATCTTTTTATAACATGTAATTGATTCCCCTCCGCACAAAGCTTAGCTTATGATGACATGATTTTATTATCTCCTGACACATGACAGAATTTTGGATAAGGTTGTGTTTTGTTGAGTCTGAATTCCGAAACTTAACAGCTGGAATTGATGGTGGTTCTGAGCAGCTTCCAGATACTCCAGCTAACTCCTCTTTCTCCACATCAACGCCTATTACTGCGTACTCCAAGAACAGCAGCAGAAAGTGGTCATCGTTTCATTCGGTGTGGGATTGCTGAGCCATCGGGTGAACCAGCTCCTTTAGGACAAAAGACAAAGTACAATGATAGCATTTTCGAGAGGGTCTTTATGACTCTCTTTGCTAGAAAAATGGAAAGATTTGCTGATCCTGTTGTTGTTAAAGGAGATAACAAGAAGAAGAAAGGTTGGTTGGATTATGACTATGAAAGCTTCGTGGATGTGTCGAAGAGAGTAATGCAGCGAAGGTCTCGTATTCAGCAGCAGGAAGTGGTTCGCGAGGTTCTCTTGTCTATGCTTCCACCAGGTGCGCCTGCTCAGGTGGATATATAATCATATTATCCTTATTAGTGTTATTTTCAACTTTTTGCTGCAATTTTAATTACGGAAAATGTTTGTTTCACATCAGTATTTGACATCATCCTTTTTGGGTAAAAAATGATGGGTTCTGAAGAAGTTGTAGGACCCATCAATTTTTGTCTGAAAAGACAGGTGTCGCGTATAGATGTCAAATACTGATGTTTATGTATCAGAGTTGTTTAATTACTGATTTGTTTCCCTTTGTGTTTACATGCATCATGGTCATTACATGTGCGTTAGTTAAATTATGTATTATTTTATTTTTCAATTTCAAATTGATCTTATACGTTTTTTTAATCGTATTGATCCTTCATATTTTTTTTTGCTATCAAATTGGTTCCTAAATCATTACTCATAGATCTTACATGTCAACATCATATTGATCTACATTTGCAATGTTGTAGAGAGAAATGACACGTGTATATATATCTTATTGGTTTACACAGCATGAACAGTTATTCAAAGACCAAATTGATAATGAAAAGAAATGTAAGGAACCAATATAATAAAAAAAACATAAGAGACCAATTTGAAATTTAAAAATAAAATAAGGGATAGTAGTTTAGCCTATATCTGTTATGATAATGTTCATTTCACCATTTTTTTTGTTTTGTTTTTTCATTCATTCATAATCATCTTTCCAAAATTTAAGTTTTTAATAAAGGACTACTAACATCTTTTATCACTTTTTTGCCCATACTCGGTTCATGTAAAAAAAGGTATGAGAATGTATTAATCTTGTAATATAGTATGTGTTACCATTATTTATGATTGTAAGTAGTGGGAGTTGAGAATGACTAAGCTAAGTACTCATGGAAACTTAAAATAATAAGAGTGGGAAGGATTTAAGTTGAGAAGTAAATTATGAATGAGGTTTTAAACTTGATTTTGCCATGATTACAAATGCTAATATATTAAGGTTTAACTCAATCTTTTTTTTTTGTTTTTTCATAGTTGCAATCTCAACAGCAAACTTCCTCGATTGGGAATAGTATCATTAACAAACATATTTGGAAGATGACAATTATCTTTCGTACCTACCAAACATTTAGGGACAAAAAATCGGTCATTGTCATATCATTAATAACGAATAACAATTGAAATCGCTGAAAGTAAACAATCATAGCCAACCGCAAAGGTTATGCATATGATGTATGATAATCAAGTGTCTTAACAATTATCATGACTATCTCTTTTATTTGTATGCTGTGAATGCATAACTCTCAATTATATATTATTATTGGATCTAATTTTATATACATATGCATCGTTCACAAATATCTTATTTGCACCTGACCCCCGTGCCAGGGATAGAACATACGTATGAGTATATCCCTTACAAGTATTTCATACCTACAACAAACTCTCATGCATAGGAATAAGATGTACTTGCACATTTGGATATGCCTCTTACAAATAACACTTACTTGCATCAGACCTTGTTCAACAATAATAAAGTCATATCTGGACTCAAAGTTTATGACCCTTACAAACATATACTTGAAAACCATGATCGGACATATCATATGATTCTTTCCTCTTTTTTCCACTTGATGCAATGTTATGTATGATTTATTTATTATTCTTTTGTGAACATTAGAATTGAAGGATTCTATTTCTTTCTCATCAATATCACATACCTCTTGTATGTATAGATTTATTTTATTTAATCCTTTCACCTTCGATTTCAATCTTTAATCATATATATATTTTAACCAACAAAGCCCAACACAGTTGGTAGATGACTGGATTCCTTAAGCATGATGTCAGGGGTTCGATCCCAGTCGTGGGCATGGAAACGACTTTGTTGATAGAAGCAAAACTCACTTCGATGATCTCTACACCACCAAAAAAAAAATATATACATATAATTTTTGTAAGCATCATTGAAATAAGTAAAACATCACTTTAATATTATAATTGACATTAAAACCTCAAAAAAACTAGTATTTTTGCAAAATTCAGCATTATTTTTGTTCAAGCAAGACTTCCCTCGCTTGGGCGAAAATTCTTAACAGTCTCGCTTAAGTGAGAATCTTTTGCTCAAGCGAAAATGTGAATTTCCACAAGAACCAACATTGAGTATTTTATCTGAAGCGAGACCCTCTCACTTGAGCTAAAGTAATTTTAAAAGATAAAAGCTCCTATTTCAATTTTATCTTTAGATTTTTATTGATTGTGTTAATCGGTGCTTAGACAAGTTCTATTCCCTACTCTAAAGCCTGTGTATTAAACCGCTTTAGCAATTTAATTTCAGTTCAGGAAATTATTTCCACCAACAAGATGGGCAGCAGAGTTTAATGCTGCTTTGACAGTGCCTTTCTTCCACTGGTTAGTTGGCCCTTCTGAGGTAATTTTGTTACTAAATCATATTTGTCAATTTAATTTATACTCCTATGCATCAATTTAACATTTTTCTTGCTTGTTCTGCAATTAAAGGTTTTGGATCAATTACTATGTACTGCCAGTTTTGATCCATGTATTTAATTTTCTTGACATTGAATCTGAAACAATTTTCAAATGGCGGTGAAACTCTTGGAGAAGCAAAATATTTGCAATGTTTGTCAAGAATAAAATAACTTTGAAAGTTACTGTTTTAACTTGAGAATGTTTGCTAGTTGCTTTTTGATTTAGAAGGAGGGGAAGGGGAAGTTTGAAAACCTATCACAAATGTATTTCATAGTTTAGTTCTTATAATTTTTTTTTTTTAGTCTTTAAATTTTTCATAATTTTGTTTTTATTCCTTAATGATAATGAGGCTAATACTTCCATGTGATACGTGTCATATTAATTGATGATTTGGCAAAATACAATATTAACACATCATTAACAAGATATAAAACCAAAATAGATCGAGACCAAATAAAAAAAATTATTAAGGGACTAAAATCAAAATTGTCTATATTCATATGAACCAAAAACATATATAAGTATTTCCTAAATGCTTCCATTTTTGTGAAAGTTTGTACATTTGCTGAAATGGATTAATATGTTATTTCATATTTTCTGCTATGTTGTTTGGCTTAGTGCTGTCATTGACATCTACACTCTTGAGATGCCTCAGGTTGTGGAAGTAGAGATAAATGGGGAGAAGCAAAAAAGTGGAGTTCGTATAAAGAAATGCAGGTAAATTAGAAAATTTCATGTCTCTGAGTTTGGTGATTGAAAATATGCATAACTTATTTGTGTTTCCAGCCAAGCCTGTATAAATTAGAACCACCTTAATATGAATTATAGCAATAATATAGCAATCAATTGAGGCTGGAAGGCCAGAAAAAAAAAGACTATTAGTATTTATATGAAAAATAAAACATTTTGCTTTAACTAGATCAACATCAACTTGTAACAATTTTTGTCCCCCTTTTTTTCTAAGTTTCCTTGTTTTTTTTTTCCTGCAAAGGTACTTGGAGAACAGTGGCTGTGTTGGAATGTGTGTCAATATGTGCAAGATCCCTACCCAAGATTTTTTCACTAATGAATTTGGACTTCCATTGACAATGATTCCTAGTAAGTCTTTTTTTCCATTTTGACTATCGAACAAAAAATTCTCTGTTTTTTTTTTTTATGTTTACACAGTATCTCGAGGGGTCCATTACTATTAATGAGAGTTCATGAGATTAATCCATTTTGAGATCATGAGGGTGTCTTTCTCAGTGGGATGTTTTTCTAGGAATCAAATTTGGGGCTATTAGCACCCGGATCTCATTCCTAGGATCCTAGTTGATTTCAAAAGGCCAACTGAGTCAACTCCCTTTGGCCGCAAGCTGAATCGAACACGCATCCAAGACTATCGAAATTGATTACGATGATCACACATATACGACTTGGCCACGTTTTTTTTAATGATTTTTGGGCTTCCTTATTTAATCGCTTTCATTATGCTATAGCCGTTTTTGAACATTCAATGTAGTCTACAGGATAAAGGAATAGGATAGAGTTGAAACATACTAAAATAAGAAATTGAAAGATATCATTTATTCTTAACAATAGGGCTTCTTCATCATGCTATTGTCTAGGTATATGTACACAGTTGATCTTAATAAAAGGAGCTTTTGATGCAAACTTATTTCACATGAATGTAAATTTAATCTCAGATTTTGAAGACATGAGTTGTGAGATGGTATATGGTCAAGTCCCACCTCCATTTGAAGAGGACCCAGTTTCCAAACAACCATGCTATGCTCAAATATGTAAGTGTATCCCTCTTGTATGTGTTCAATCGACCAAAATATTTTCATCTTCTAACAAGCTAATAATAAATTGCAGGCACTGTGGCAAATACAAACAGCAGTGTGTGCCCTAAACTACAAGCATGAGCAGACACCATTTTTACATTTTATTTTTCAATACAAGATATTACTCTCCACTATCTATTATCTAAGCTTCTCATTTTGACCTGAGGTTGCCCTTTTACTGTCATTAAAAAAAGTATAAGAATAATAACCTTTATACCCTTTTACATTTCTTCTTTCATATACATATAGTTATTGAACTCGCAAATGACTGGGCTGATATGCCAGAGTCATCTGAGTGAAACATGTAAACTTATTGTAATTACTTACAATGTCAATATTAGTAAAATAAAATCCATTAGGTTGGCTTATTGCACTCTAATTTCTCTATTGCAAGGCTTACATGCTAGTGAGAAATTTCTAAAATTGGATCTATCCTCTAATTTTGCAAAAGTCAAGTTAGAGGGGACTTCATGTAATTTTTATTGGAAAAATGGTGTTGATCGATGATGACTGTGTATTTAAATATTATTGCTTTAAAGGTAAGATTGTTGGATAATCATGGTACAATTATATTAATTAGTCTTGCTTCTAAGGTTAACACAACAATTCACGAATCCGTGTACTCGGGGTCGAAATTATAACTTAGAATTTCACAAAAGTTAGATTGCTCAAAAAGGTAGAAAGGAATGAAAAGAAGTAACAGAGAAGGTTGTTTTGGAGGATGGGAAATGAATTTGTGGGTTTTATGTGTAATTTAAAAAAAAGAATGAAATAAACTTGAATGATAAAATTAAAGTTTTGTTATATATTTTAATGAGTAAATGGTTTATTTGGTCCTCGAAAGATAAATGGGGCGTTAGTTTAGTCCCCGAAAGATTTTGGACATCTAAAATACCTCCCAAAGATTAAAGTGACATCAATTTAGTCCTCGCGTCAGTCTCTGTTAGTCTTCCGTCAATTAATCCTATGTGTCACCTAATTAGTGTGTTTATCAATTTTATTAAGTCGTCACCGTGGCTAATCCCCTTTATTAAATTTTATCTTAACAAGATACAATACATAAAAATTATATAAAAAAAAAAGACGCAATAGATAATGAACAGAAGCAATTGACTCCTCTTCATGACTCTACTTTCTCACTCCATAAAACGGAAGCTGCGAACGAAGGAAGAGACAAAGCTGACAACTAATAGAAGCAAAAACGATGCGAACGGAGAAAGAGACGACGCGAAAGGAGGTAAGGGTTTTGGTTGAACTCAAACTGCCATTTTTTTAGAACTGTGGTCCCTCCTACCTTTGTTTTCTTTGATTAGTTTAGAACTCCTTTGTTTATTCTCTAATTTTTTATGCAAACCCTTGTTCCAATATGGTATACGAATATTCTATTTTTGGAATGGGGAAAAGTTAGGGTTTTTAGTACAATTTGTGGTCCTTGTGGTCCCCTCCTCTGTTTTTTGCATTTTTTTGTTTAATTTTGTGTCCCTCATGAAGATTCCAATCACTGTTTGTGATGTGTTTTGTAGTATGTGTTGTTATCTTTCATTGGTATTGCATCATAGTGGGAGGTTTCAATTTGAAGGAAAATATGGTGTTAGGTACGAAGATGGGGAGGAAGATGTGTGGGATGAGTTTGATTTGGATTTTTTATCCTCTATTACCATAGCAGAGTTAGTGAAACAACACAATGGGTTAGATTATTTGGAATATTTTTACTGTATACCTGATGTGGAGGAGTTGAGTTGTGGTTTGAGGGTTATTAGGAATGACAATTCATGTGTTCAGTTAATTGAGCATGTAGTAAGGACCAAATGTAAGGAAAACCATCTTTATTTCATGCAAAAACCCAATGTAGTTGAAATTTCAGATGATGAGGTGGAAACTGAATCAGAAGAACCTGAAATAGAGGCCCAAAATGAAGTCCAACCCGAGACAGAGGCTCAACCTCACCCTCACCCACTCCCTCTTTCATGTGCTCCACCTCTACCCAACCCAAACCCAAACAATATTGGGCCTTCTGAACCTTCACCTGCATCTACTAGGCCAAAAAGGATAAGGCCAAATAATAGGTTAAATGCAAGTTTAACTAAGAGAAAAATCAGAGCACGAATGAGGTCACATGATGATGATTCATCTGGAGATGAGCATAATGATGTAGTGTTTTATCATCCTACCCATGTTCATCATGCTGAAGAAGATGTTGGGTATATAACAGATGAGTAGGTAACTGGTTCCAGCTCATCAGGGTCTAATGAAGGGTCAGAGAAAGAAGTGAACCCTATATTTAACTCAAATGCTAAATTTGGTCATGTGGTATTGCAATTAGGAATGGAGTTTCCAAATTTGGAGACTTTTAAAAAGGCTGAGAGGGACTATCAAATACAAAGTGGTAGAGAGATATCATTTGTTAAAAATGATAGGAGAAGGGTGCGGGGAATCTCAAAGATGATTGCCCCTGGGAGATTTACTGTAGTAAAGACCTAAAGACGAACACATTTGTGATAAAGACATTCCTGGATGAACACACATGCTCAAGGAATTTTAGTAACAGACTTGCCAATTGTGTGTGGATTGCTGATAAGTTAGTTGATGAGCTGAGAGCACATCCTAACATGGATGCGATGGCAACAAATGAGAACATGAAGAAAAAGTATGGCAAACAATGCACTAATATAACAACATATAAAGCTTTGAAAAAGGTCAGGCAGATAGTGGAGGGTACTGAAATTGAACAGTATGCCAAGCTGAGAAACTATGCTCATCAGTTCATAAGAACAAATGAGGGGTCAATTGTTATTCTAATGGTGGACAGGCCTACATTGGACCTCAAACCCACATTCCAAAGGTTCTGTATATGTCTAGATGTTATGAGAACTGGATTTAGGGCGAGGATGCAGGCCACTGATTGGTATGGATGGTTGTCATTTGAAGGTATTTCATTCTAACTGTGTGTGTTCAATTATGTATTTGATTATGTATGTTGTTAACTTATTTCATGTTTTTGTATTTCATTAAGGGTTATTGTGGTGGTCAATTACTGGTTGCATGTTCACAAAATGGAAATAATCAATTTTCTGTCATAGCCTGCTGTAGTTGAAATAGAAAACAAAGGTTCGGATTATTTTTGTAACATAGCCACTAATTTGTAGTTGAATAGTGAGTAATGCTTTTTGAATTTGTTCATGTTATGATAGATTCCTGGACTTGGTTTATGAATTTGCTTGTCAATGATCTTGGTGACCCTCAGACACATGGATATGAGTTCATCACAAACAAGCAAAAGGTATGCAAAATTACTACTTAATTTGTTTCAGTTTAGTTCATGCTAGATACGTCATTACTGTTATGCTGAATTTTGAGTATTGCATTACTGTTTTGGCAGGGACTTGAGGCTGCAATGGATGAGGTTATTCCAGGCGTGCCCCATAGATGTTGTGCAAGACATATATGGGTCAATTTCACAAAGAACTGTAGCGGTTTAGAGTTAAAAAAAAACTGTTTTGGGCATGTGCAAAGGCAACAAATCCAAAACAGTTTGATGATGCCATGGAGCAGATCGGGAGCATAAATGTAGCTGCTCATGATTTCTTATTAAGTACTCCTGCAGGTTAGTGGTCTAGAACCCATTTCAACACAACAACTAAGAATATGAGTCTTCTAAATAATATGTGTGAGTAATTCAATGGTAAAATAGTGAAGTTTAGGTCCAAACTAATCTTGACAATGTGTGAGGAGATTAGGTGTTATGTAATGAAAAAGATGAACAAACATAGGAATGCTATGAGGAACTGCCAAGGACCAATATGTCCTCAGGCCCAAAACTAGAGTTAGCCTAGAGAGAAAGCTTCCATTGGGAACCTGAATGGTCAGGTGACCCAAGTAGACTTAGATTTGAAGTAAAAGGCTACCATGGAAATGTAGATGTAGACTTGCATGCTAGGAAGTGCACATGTAGGATTTGGGAATTGAGTGGAGTACCATGCAAGCATGCATGTGCTGCCATAGGCTATGCTCACCAAAATCCAGAGGAGTATGTTGATAATTACCTATCCATTGAGATGTTTGATGCTACTTATGCACCCTTCATCAAACCTGTACCTAGCCAAGAGTATTGGGAAGAATGTGGGGCCGATCCCATCCAGCCACCAAAGATCAGAAGACAACCAGGAAAACCAAAGAAGAAAAGAAGAAAAGGTCAGGAAGAGAATGTGCAGAATCCATACAAGATGAAAAGAAAATACAAGGAAATTCAGTGTCTCTTTTGCAGAGAGACAGGGCACAACATCAGGAGATGTGATAAAAAGAAAGCAGTTGATGTTGAAGCAGCAAAGTCTACAGCAGCAGCACCTGAAATTGCAGCACCTCAAGCAACAGCATACCCTGTACAGGAAACAATTGAGTTGACACCTCCATCATTAAGTTAGGTTAGTTTTTGTTATTTTGGTTATTATTCAATTTGTGGTTGTTTTTCTTATCTATGAAACTGAATGGTTTTAGTATTTGTGGACAAGAAACAATTGAGTTCACACATCCACCATTAAACCAGGGCCAGTGGACGTTCGGGCATGGCACTGCATCACTCACTGGGTTGCAAAGAACTGGTGTTGTTGTACCTTTAGAGCCCCATATAGGCCCACCGGCCTCCATGTAGGCCTCCTCCTATCAGGCCTACAATGCCTGCTGTCTTACCCAAAAGATGGCCTTCATCCATAAATCTAGAGAGATATCCTAATGCAAGACCTTTTAAAGGCATCCCAGCCTACATGGTTCCTACTTCTGTCCCAGTCACTGCACCAAGGGCTCCCCAACCAACTGCAACTGCTCCTGGACATAATGACAGACAAACAACAAGGCAACCCATAAGGCTTGCAGCAGGAGGAACACCATTTCAAGCACCAAGAGTTGCCACAAGACTTGCACACAATGACCAAGTTTCTGCACCAATGCTAAGGCTAGCTGCACCAATGCCTGCACCACCAAGGCCAGTTGCACCAGCAAAGCCAACTACACCACCAAAACCAATAACAAGGGCTTCCTCCTTTGTGGAAAATACTTTGAGAGCTACATCACCAATTACAAGAAGAAGGTACAAGGAAATGCTAGAGAACAGCAAAGGGAAGCAGAAGATGTAGAACCATTCTTAGTATCCATGTTTTGTATGCTGCCATTTTTTGTTTGTTATGGTTCATTGATGTAATACACCTGAAGTTCAGTTGCTAGCATTTTTTTGGTCAATTTTTGTCTTCTGCATAAGGCTAGCTTGTCTTATGAAACAAGTTCAGTTGCTAGCATTTTTTGGTCAATTTTTGTGATGACTTGTATGAACCATTATCACTTAATATAATGTTTGAGATTATGAAACATCATTATGAATCATTGTGTCTTATTATTGTGTTTGAGTTTCTGAAATAGATTTGTGAATCATTATGACTATTTGTCATCAATAAGGCCAACATAATTGCTCTATTCATCACTGATTACGTTTCTTTAGTTGGTTATTCATTACTTTTTATATATATATTAATAGAAGCAACAAGTAAAATCAAACCAGATGAGATACAACAAGATTATTAGCTACTTAAAACTTCTTCATTCATTCAACAACAAGATTAGATACAACACAACAAACATTTCAATACAGCAAACTATCACTGTTATGCTTTCAACCACTTTCCAGCAAACAAAAAACATAAAACCATTAATACAATGCATATGACTCTAAGCTTATACACTTCATTTCCGTATATTGTGATTTTCTTCATTTTCTTCAGCTTTTTCTCACATTGCTCTTTCTCTGCCAAGGACTCACTCATGGTTGACCTTGGTTCTGTGTACTTATCATCCACCCATTCAAAATGCCCACAAGTAACAACCTTGTTTGCGTACAGAGGGCATCTTAGGAACCTTCGATTAGGGTTTGCGCTCATATTGGACTTGAAGATCTCAACCTTCTCCCCACATGGACAATACACAAGGTGTTTCGTATTTGCACTTTCAGTTGCCAATGAACTAAATTGGCGAGAGTTGCAACATAAATTTTGTGACATTGTGATCTTTGGACAAGATTTGGGGGAGGTGGAGAAATGAAAATGAAGAAGAAGAAGAAGAAGAAGACGTGGTGGCCCCGATTTGGGGGAGGTGGAGAAATGAAGAAGAAGAGATAAATGGTGGTTGCTCTTCTAGGGTTCAAAGCCCTTATATTGCCACTTAATAAAATTGATAAACACACTGATCAGGTGACACGTAGAATTAATTGACGAAACTTTAATAGAAACTGACGTCAGGACTAAATTGATGTCACTTTAATCTTTGGGGGATATTTTAGATGCCCAAAATCTTTCGGGGACTAAATTAATGTCCCATGTATCTTTCGGGGACCAAACAGATCATTTTCTCTATTTTAATAAATCCAAAACTAAATCTTAAATTTAATCTATTGAAAAAATATTAACCTTAGCTAATATCCACAGACAACCATGGATGTAAATCTGAACAACATAAGATCGAATTTAATTAACCTTAAAATTGGGAAAATATTTACATTTTCACATTGATAACGAATGGCTTGTTGAAGTTAACAACATGAATTTCACAAAATAAAACAATTTTTTTAATATACACCAAAAGTTTCTTTGACCAATAACAAAAGACTAATTCTTTTTAAAATATAAAAATCTAAAATTTGTCTCTTGTGCAACAATCATTAGACCTTTCACATGATGCTTACGAAAATTAACTATTTGCCAATAGTACTAGACAGTGCTAATACATGATAAACCATTATTGATTTTGCATGCTGACCACATTTTAGTCTAAAATGAAAACGGGGCAACCTTGAACCACAACTCCTTTGGCTGTTGGGCAGTGAGCTAAGGGACAACCATCAAGGTTATTTCCCCACCAATTGATACTAACATGCTCTAATCCTAGGCAAAGATATAAAAGCACCCCCATGAAGGCAAGACCTGCATCCAAGGCCCCAGAGAGCACATAATTGTGACGCTGCCACCATTCTGGCTTGCACCTGATCCAATAAAAATAAAGTGATTTTATGGATTTTCTCAATAATCAACAAGCGAAATTCAATTAATGAAAAATAAAAAATAAAGGTTTATCTATGAATTTAATCTTTAAAATTTTAGTTTGTTTTGATTTTAATACCTAAAAATTATTTTGACCAGTAACAAATTTTAGATTTTCAAATGTTTTGCTTTTGGTGTATTCTCTTAAGAAAATTTTGTTATATATTTATGTCATTAATGGAACGTCACATCATCAACAACAATGTGGTGTGAGATGACGTTCAAATAGATGGTATGATGTAAATAAGTGGTATTTTACGTCTGTGGACCTATATCATTTCCATCATACCATCCTATTTGACGTCACCTCATATTACGTGGGCTGTTGTTAATGTGGTATTTCGTTAACCACATCAACGATAACACAATTTTTTCTAACAAAAAAGACTAAAATCAAAATGTTGAAAAATTAAGAATTAGTCTTACTCAATAATTTTTAAGACTAAAACTAAAATACGATGAATTTTTGCCAAACAAAAGAATCATAAATAAGCCAAATATAAAACAAGAGCAGGGTGTGGATTAACTTGTACCTGTACACAACAAATCCAGAAAGAAAACCAACAATAACCCAGCTAGTGTAATTCACTGCAGTTGCTGGAGGCATATTTCCAGTGGCACCTATCAACACAGGCATGTTGATGAGTCTAATCCACTCTTGTTGTGGGAAGGCCTTAGCAGCTAACCAAACCAGCAAAGGAGCAATGGCTCCTCCTAGGAAGAACCAATTGATTTGGGAGTAGGTTCCGAGGTCTCCGAAGATTCTCCTCGGAGCAATCAAACCCCAAATAACCGAAGCATCGTAGAATACGGTGTCACCTGGACAAGTCCAAACAGAGGATGTATCTTGGCATATGTCTGGGATTGTTTCCATTAACCACCATGCAGTGCTCAAATACACAATACTTGCTATAAGCGTTCCCACAACCTAATCGATTAACCATCTTCAAAGGATTATTAGCAACTTCAAATTTGAGTACACTCCTTATTGGACGAAATTGGAAAAAAAAAATTAAGACAAAATTGCCACTTTGATCCTTGGCATTCCAAGGTGATTTCAGTTTCGTCTATGAGATTTCGAAAATTTATCTTTAGTTTTTGATATTTTAAAATGTTACTCAGTTAAGTCCCACGTGAGTTGTTAGCAATAATCCTAATGATGTAAGTTAAATAGATTTGATAAACTCATGGATCAAAGCGAATAACATTTTACAATCTCGGAAACTAAAGAAGAATTTTCAAAATCTCAAAAACGAAAATGAAATCACCTTGCAATGTTATGACCAAAGTGACACTTTTGTCAAAAATTATGAAAAACGAAAATAATTTAGACAACTAAAACATGAATTTCATCTAATAAAAAAGTGGAATTGCGTGTGTTATTATTGTTTCTGCACATAAAACAAGCAAATATTAGATCCGATATCAATTCAATTCTAAAATGTTCACATAACATTTTTGAATGAGTTGCAAGCTTAAAATTTTCCACTTATTGATTTGGTCTGGCTCTTACCTTTTTTTTTTTCATTATCAAATTTGTCTATGTTTTTTTTATATCATATTGGTCTCTTAAATTTCTTTTTACTATCAATTTGGTTCATGAATCTTATTTTTCACTATCAAATTAGTTAATTATGTTTTTTTGATATCATATTGGTTCTTTAGGTTTCTTTTCATCATCAATTTAGTCCATGAATCACCGTTTATCCTATATATCCTATATGAACCAATACAAAATGCACACATGTCATTTCAAGCTGAGTATTGACCTGTGCCATGAACATGGTTCTGGGAGGGATTTTCATGTAATGGCCAAGCTTGAAGTCTTGCAAAAAAGTGATGGCCTGCGACATACTAATGTAACCATAAACCTTGAAGCACATGTTGGCTACAGGATATCCCGGGTAGATATACCCTATCACATACTCTGTGATTATGTTCAACCCTGGTGTCTGCAATTAGGAAAAATTAGAAAACTAGGACAAAGAAACAATGAAAAAGGAGAAAGCCTTTGTCGTTTGCACTACATGCACACATATGATATGCAGTTATGCACTAACAATACATCATAGAGGAAAGCATCATTTTGGTCCATGAATTGACGTCAATTTAGTCACTCAATTATTAGTCCATGATTTTGCTGAACCACATTCAAATTTGTCCATGACAACAATGGACAATAGTTAACTACTTAACTCTAATATACTGTAATTGATATGATATGTTAAGTAAGTGCTAACTTGACACTTATATGGAAAAGTTGATGTTCATGAACTAAATTGATTAATTGAATAAAATTTCACATTTCAAAATCTAAATTGATCAAATGAAGTAAATTTTATGGACCAATTTTGCTTACTGAATCAAATTTCAATAGCAAAATTGAGCAGATGAAAAATATGATGTTTCGTCGAGAGAGGCTCCGGTGCATGTAAACATAGAACATGCACCGGTGCATGTCTTTCTTTTGGGGTTTTTTTATTTATTTTTTTAAAATTTAATCAATTAAAAAATATTCTATGCATTTTCTTTTTTATCGATATGAAGTGATTTTTATAATTTGGATTTATTTTTTTTTTTTACTCTGTGTTCTTAAAAAACTATACTGATTAAAACCGTATTCAAAAATTTACATATTCTAATAAATAACTTGTGTTAAAATATATTCTGAATAAGTCTGTATTAAAAAAATTTAAAAAGCAAAAAAAAAAATTTCACATGCACCGGTGCATGTTCTATATTTACATGCACCGAAGCCTCCCCTGTTTCGTCTTTCCTAACACTTAACATTTCATGTCACACATTTCGTTATAATATTTTACATTATGCACTAATTTGAATTGAAGCCAACAAAGTCATGGATTAATTGACTTGTTTATAATCTTAATGGTTAAATTGATTGATTGTAGTGATCTCAGAAACCAAAATGATGTAGAACATCAATTTGGAACAACTTTAGCCGCTTTCATGACAAAAATAATTGTTTGCTGAGAAATTAGTAATAACTAATACTCCCTCCGGTCCTATTTATAAGATCCTTATGGGGTTATAACATTTAATTACTTCTTCTCAAAAAGATCTTATAAATAGGACCGGAGGGAGTAATAACTACTAACCTGATTTGTTATGGCAGTTATTATCCCAATGGGGAGAGTGAAGAAGATGGCGATGCCACAAGCCAGCAAAACACCCCACCAAGGTAACTGCAACTGCTCATTGTAATACTCGCATGAAAAGATGGTAGCTGCAATGGTAGCTATGAGTATGCACACGAACCACCACTCAGGAACCTGCTTGTACCTCCGCATGAGCTTGGTGTGGATGTCCATGCTCGTTTCATTAAAACTTGATTTGCTTTGCTCCCATATTTCTCTGTATTTTCAAATTCATCTCATACTTAATATGTCTCACTAGAAATCTATGTGAATTTATCCACAATAAATAAATATATATATATACATGCATGCAAGTTAAAACAACAACAAGAAGCAAATAAAAATTAGCAAGGAAAGTTAAAACTAATTATAAGATTGAGGCTTAATTAAATTTTTAGTGTCTAAAAAATTGTACATTTTTCTGATCTAAACGGTTAAAAAAGATTTGGACAAAGTCCTTAAAATTTTGAAACATTTAATTTTACTTGACGTGTCAAGTTCATGTCACATTGGTCACTACAACATTGGGTAAGGTTGGTGATCAATGACAGCATTAATAATCAAAAGCAATACCAAATGTATAAAATTTTTAGTACTACTACTTTAACAAAGAAAAAAAATTATAATAGATGCACCACAGAGAATAAAGACTTGTATTGGATAGCTTATAAAAAATAAAAATAAATAAATAAAAAAAGAGTTGTATTGGACACAAAAGATATTAGCTATAAGATATCATCAAAGTATTTTTTAACAAGGGTTTTATTTGTCATTTTAACTAGTATTTTAATAAATTTAATAAATAATATTAGTGAGAGCACATCTTCTATTTCACAATGTATGTCATTTTATTTGCCACTCATTTTCATTGGTTAAAAAAATATAAATTATCAAATAAATATATGTTAAATTAATATTTTCTTGACCAATAAGAAAAAGTGAAACATAGAATGACACAAATTGCGGGAAAAAAAATGTTAACTATTATTTATGTTCATTTGATACATATTCATGCAAGCCTTTCTCATTAATTAAAAATCCCTAACATCTTTTATATAGTTTCTAACTTGAACAATCAATAATAATGGAGATATGAGTACACACCTTCCATGAAAGAGAGCAACATGCACAATGGTAGCAGTAAGTGCAGCAAAGCCAACACCATAAGTCATAGCAAAAAAAGTGCTGAGGTGGAGTTTCCCTTGTCTCTCATAAGCAGCCATGTCTAGGTGGAAATTGTTGTCTATTATGCTTGAAATATTATAAACGGACCCCTTAGAAGTAAAAAGTTTGTTGGAGAAAATAGGAAACGTTTTGGCATCATATATATTGAGCCAATAGCACAATGGGGTCAAAATATACATCACAAACACAAATCCCACTGCCACGTTGGCAGTGGCAAACCATGGGCTAGCAAGTGGGCTTCCAAGGTAGGCTGAAATGGCAGACCAGTCAAGCCCAATAGCACCAATACCAAGCCCATTAAGGCCCGAGCCAAGTTGTTGGGCCAACACATTATTGGGAAATATCCAACATACCCATGAAAGAGAGGTCAACATGTGAAAGAGGTAGCCTGGGAACACGTAGTAGGCGAAGCTGCACAAAAATGCGATTACGAAGAACTGTGATCTCGTTAACCCTCCCTTTGTCCTTTCTTCCTTCTCGTGCAGGGCCCTGAATTTATGGTTCCAATTTTCAAATGAAGAACTTGTCATAAGATAAACTTTTTTTCCATAGAAAGGATGATGAAATTTAACATAGAAGGTTTGCATGAATCTAACACTTAAAAATGAAGTAGTATTTAAGAACTTCCCATCTTTCATAAATTACACCCAAATATCTAAGATTTTTCATTTATTTTTTTACTTTAATATGGGACAAATTTTTTTGCATTTTTCTACTAACATAATGGGACACCGACGTTGTAAATACATGAATGGTGAATGATGAACTAGTGATATAAAAAATTTACTTTATACCATCAATACATCTCCATTAATCTTTTATTTATATTAGTTTGAGTATCATTTTACTCATTCTAGTCATTGATAAGTTCTTAAAAAAATTATATTTTAATATTACAAATTTATGTAATTGTGGCTTCAAAGATAAAAAGTTCTAGATCGGTAACTAGATATCAACACTGAGTTGTCACAAAGTTATAATTATAGGTTGTACTAATAACCCTCTAAAAAAAGGCTTATTTTTGGTTTTATCCATAAAAGTAGGGGTGTAACGGTCCGGTCCGGTCTTTAATAGACTTTAGGGACCGGACCGATTAAATTAATATAATCCGGTTCGATCCGATCTCAATGATTTTCATATGCAAAGACCGGACCTGACGGACCTGACCGTTATGGTCCGGACCGTTACGGTCCGATCCGATCTATTTAGACCATAATAGTAAATGGGCCTGAAGGCCCGTTTTTCACTTGTTAGGGACTTAGGTTCCCTTTCCTTCTCCAAGCACAAGCAGCAGAACGGCGGCAGCGCAGAACTCACAACCTTAGCACTAGCAACTCATCCAAACGTAACGGCAGCGCAGAACGGCGGGACTCTCTCTCTTTATTTGTAGAAGGCGGCAGCGCAGAACGACGGCAGCGCAGAACGGTGAGAGAGAACGGAGGGAGAGAGAGAGTCGCGATGTGCGGCGGCAGATCCGGCCCTAGCATACTCCACCGCAACAGCCGCAGGGAACAGTGGCACACAACGAAACAAGCGGCGGAGGGAGAAAGAGAGTCGCGACGTGCGACTGGAGAAGAGAAACGCGAGTGGCGGCGCCGGAGCAGAGGGAGAACGAGACCGGAGCACCGAGTGAGAACGGAGGGAGATCGAGCGGAGGGATAGCGAGAACGGAGTAAGAACGAACGGAGGGAGAGTGAAAATGGAGGGATTCGGTCCTGAGTCTGTGACTGTGAATGGTGAATTAGTGATGGAGGTTTCAACTAGCAAGTATGTAACGTGGGAGTGAGTGTGGTGGTTGAGAAAGTGAGGTTGTGTTACTAATTTAGGGTTACACAAGTATCAATTAGTAATGTAGATAGTATAAGGGGTTTTGGGTTGGGCTGGGTGCAGTTTATATATATATATATATATATATATATATATATATATATATATATATATATATAAATATAATCGATCCGGTCCAGTTTGAATGGTCTGAAAAATTCAAAGACCGTGGACCGGACCATAATAAAATGGTCCCAAATATTTGAGATCGGACCGGACCATGAGATCAGACCAGACCATATTATTTGGTCCGGTCTGGTTCGATCTGGTCGGTCTCGCGGTCTGGGACCGGACTACTTACACCCCTACATAAAAGTTTAGCGTGTTTTGGTTTTAGTCTCTAAAAGTTATTTTGACCGTGACTGGTCCTTAAGTTTTTAAACATTTTGGTTTTGGTCCTATCTATAAAAAAAAATCAATTATTTGTTGACGTGGTTAACGGAAAGCCACACTAATAGCTACGTGGTGTGAGATAACGCCAAATAAGTATATGACATGGATGATTCAAGTCCATAAATGCAAAATTCTGCATATGAGACCATTTTGCGTATGAGACTATTTTGTGTTCATCTATTTGTATCATTTACGTCATATCACTTATTCAATGTCTCCTCACACTACGTGACTGTTGATACTTGATATGGTGTTTCACTAGCGGCATCATCAGCAAATAACAGTTTTTTTCATAATGGAGTGGATCAAAACCAAAATGTTTGAAAAATTAAAGACTGGTCTCTGTCAAAATAACTTATAGAAAGTAAAACCAAAACACGCTGAAATACTAAAGCATAGATACAAAAAAGGTTGTACTAATAACATTTTAGAGCTCTACAATTCGTCCTATTTCCATATCCTTATCATGGCTAATTGGCTGAATGGGTCTCGGATGCATGATTCTATACGCAACAGTAGTATCACGTGAATGCAAGTCCTTTTCTAGCTAGCCAAGCATGAAAAAAACACTGGCAATGACATGCATGTTCCTTTTAGACCCGTCCAATCCCTCACGCAGCAACCCCAGATATTTGGATTTCATTTCCGTGTTGGGTTTTTTCTAATTTTTCTTCTTAAGTCAAAGTTTTTATAAGGAGGAAATGGAAAAATTTGTGTGGCTATCAAGTATAAAAACTCAAATATTCATATTTTATATTCCACAATTTTTAACTAAATTACTTATCGACAACTTTTTTATTGGCAATTTTTTCCTAATTTATAAATAAAAATGATGTTTTCTTTTTGTCTTTTATGATGGTGTAATGTTTGTCCTTGTAATAAGATATTGGTTAAGCGGGAAGTTCTCTAGAAGCATTATTTAAAAATTATTACAAAATAAGTAAATTAATATTAAAAACTTAAATTCAATATTTTTTATGTGTTTTTTTTTTATGTGTTAAATACCTCACTTTTTTAACTTTTTTTTTTTTGATGATTTTTTTTTTAACTTTTTTTTAACAATATTTTAAAAACATTTGTTATTATTTTTGATAAGATATTAAAGGAATCTTTTGACACTGGACCCAGATTAAAAGGATACTATCAATGCTTTGTGTACAATTTGCTAACTAGTCGACAAGGAATAATAATACCTACAACTACTGGACAAGGCGTACACCTGCAATAATAATTAACCTTAGTACTGGTCAATAGTTTGAATCAGTACAAACTATGATCTAAGGGTCAATACTTGCTCACACAAGGTAGTTGAAACATAGGGTTAAGATATGATACCTGGAACTGGATAAAGGCAGGTCACTTTCCAATTTTCCATAGTATTTGAGCCATAGTTGGGGCACAAGTGGATATAATATTGTGTTATTGAATCTTAGTTGTTGATGGAAAGTACTTAGTGATGCACAATTATTCTTTTTTTCCTATTGCATGCGTGGTTTTAACTTTTAAGGACGTGAGCGGTGAGCCTACATTTTTTTAATGTTAACAAGAAACTGATATATATATTTTATTTTTCCAAAATACATCTAATTACTTGTTTTTTTAGGGCTTTAATGATAATTATAATTATTGTTTTGAAATTCTTCATATTTTCAATCTTGGTACAAAAATTAATTAATTTTTTAATAACCATAAATTTCTTTTAAAAAATCTAATTTTGAAAGGTAGAAGTTTTTTCAAACCATGCAAATCAACAACAAATAAGGGTACACCAAAAAAAAATTTTTTTAATACACCATGCAAATCAACAACAAATAAGGGAACATTGTCTTTCAAACCAACAAATAATTTATCTAATAATTTTATAGGATATTGCTAACGAGTATAGTAAGTGGAAAACAAAGGAGGGAACATCATCTTGCAAACCAACAAATTTAAGGCACTTGTTAAGAATACTAATATTAAAAAACAAATCATAAGTGTACATTTTTCTATGTCTCAAGAATACAAAAAATCACACATTTCCGTGCATTTTCACTATATTTAACATCTTAGAGCATTTGCCAATTTTATATTAATTACCTCCTTTTCTTATTACTCCCTCCTGCTCGAATTATAAGCAACAAAAAAATATTACTTTTGGTTTAAAATATAAGCAAAACCAACTAACTTTATTAAATTTTGTTTCATTCCCAATGTCACTTTCCTAAAACATCTCTAGAAAATTGTAATCTTAATTAATTTTTGTTTCATTTTCAATACTACTTTCCAAAAATACCTCTATTTTTTTTAAATTTGAGAAAATTAAATACAATCAACTAACCTCCTTAATAAGCGCAAAAGTGGTTAGAATTGCTTATAATTCGAGCCGGAGGGAGTACCTCTTAAGCATGGTACTCCTAAACTGGTGAAGTACGTACTGTACTCCTGGGTACTTGTAACTAGTATGTTAAAGTATATTTTAGGCGTGGATCGTACCAATAATGTAATTTTTGACTTAGAATTTATATTTTAATGTTATAATCAATCTTCCGAACTTATATATTGACTTTTTTTTTAGCATCAACCTCTAATTTTACGATACTCATATGATATTTCAATGTCAAAATCGTTTATTTGCACATTGCTTATATATACTTATTTATAAAATTAGAATTTATATTGTTGTACCCGTACCCTAGTTTTTTAGAAAATGTCGTATCCCGTACCCGATACTGTACCCGTATCTGGTACGGTGCTCGTATTGGTGCAACATAGCTTATTACTATCTCCATCTCTAAATACTCCCTTCGTCCCATTATCTTGGTAAAAAAATGCAAAAAAAATGTCCCATATTAAAGTAAAAAAATAAATGAAAAATCTTAAAGATTATATATTGTATCGATGATTGATAAGTAAATAAGAAAAACACATTTAAAGATTTTTTTGGAGACAATATTGCAATATGTATTAATTGTAACAATATGAAAATTTTTGTAATATCAATTTGTAATTAATGAATGAATCGTGTATTATATTAAACAGGTACTCTCTTATTTTCCCTGACTTGTTTGACTTTTACCAAGATAATGGGACGGAGGGAGTATAAGATTATTTTGTCACTTTTATTTTATCCTTATTTATTTTAGACCAATTTTCAATGACGATTAATTACTTCTTTCCATAACTAAATTAACCAACTTTCTTAATGGATGTGAAATCTATCAAAATTGTCTTATATATAGGGACGAAGAGGGTATTTTTTTTAAAAAAAAATTATTTATTCCTTTTTATATTTTTTTTAGGATTTCAAGAATGTAATAAATTTTGTTTTTCATGTTTACCTTTATTTAATAGATCTTGGTTGGGTGCGTTTGATTTTCTCGAAATCATAAAAAAAATAGAATATTTAGGAAATATGCATTAAGAATCAAACAAAAAATAAATGATACAACCACTTTACTGAGATATTTTAGGAATGATTGTATTTGAAATATAAAGTTAGTTAAATTTTGTTTATAATTAATAAAGTATTTTTATTTACTAATATTTGAACCTGGAACAAGTATACTATCAAATTACTCCCTCCGTTCGTTCTTAATTATCTTTTTTTTTTAATCCTTTCGAGGATTTAAAGAGTGTAATAAATACTATTTTTAATGTTTGTTCCTATTCAATAGGTTTTGATTTTCGTAAGTAATGAAAAAATTAATGATTATAAATAGAGAAATTATATAATGGGGATAACATAATTAATAGTATGTTAAAAATCTAAATAATGATTATATTTTTTTATAGTAAAAGGTATGTTTTATTTGAAATAAAATAAATAAACAGCGACAAAAGAAGTATAAATTATGGATCTATTTAATAAATAAAGTACTATTCTCTGTGCTATGGAGACTGCCTATTTCCGGTGATCTATAGTTCGTACTGATCCAAACCAATAACTGGTATGTATTTTAACCATTTCCCTTATGTGGTACGAACTGGGCAATAGTTCGCACGAAAACGAACTGCGGAATAAGCCGTTTACAATGAATGAAGACTGTACAATTTGATATCCGTGGCCCTCAACTCATCATAAGGCAACTGGAATAGCCAATATAATCAATGGGGATTTTTTTTTTTTAATTCTTTAAAATGGTTAATGGAGTAATTGATTAATATGGATAACTAACTAAAATGATACTTTCTTCAGTCTTAAATGTAAGCTTCTTTAAAAAAAATTGATCCTTAACGTAAGTCATTTTTTAATTTCTAGTAGTATTAATTATTTCTTTTTTACAAATATTTTTATTTATTCAACACTCTTTAGAATCAAAATAATAATTATTTATTTCGTTCCTATATATAAGCTCACTTTGAAAACTTTTCTTTTGTCTCCTAGTTAGCCAATGAGGCGAGCACGGTGACTAGCTAATCCTTTGGGTTTTGTTTGGCCCTTTTGAGGATGACTCTCCTAATTGAAATTTTTTACATTCACAAGAGTTGAGAATCGAAATCCCAATCACTTGTTTAAGTGGCACAGCCCGGCCTACATCAAATGTGCTAACTTCAATTGATTTTGAAAACTTTTCTTAATCCTTAATATAAGTCTCATTTGTAATTTCCAATGCCATTAATGATTTTTTTCCACAAACATCCCGATTTACTCAACACTTTTTAGAGTCCCGATAACAATTATAGGAGTAGTTTGAAAAAATATACCAAATATTCACATATTCAATACCACTAATAAAACGTATACTCCATATGTACTATATCTTTTGGTCTTTTAGGTCTGCACACACATATCAAGAAAATGTTGATTATTGTAAGTTTTATGTGTATTTTGTCTAAAATGTTCTTATTTAATCTTTATTGGAAATTGTAATAGTATTTAATTTTTATTAGTACTCTAAGTGTGTCCATTAATTAATATATAATTTAGAGATGAGAGAAATGATAAGAGTAGATTAATGAAGGGTAAGACAAATGATTGAAGAAAGGGTTAAAGTTGGAAAAAAAATATGTTTATGCATTAGAATTATAAAAGAACAAAAGATATAGAATGAAAAAATAAATCTAAAAAGTCAAAAGATATGAAATGGAGAGAATAACTAATTTTCTTAAAATATGCGTTTTTAGTCAAAATGACTTGTATATAAAACCAGAATGAATATAGTAATTACAAGGTAGTTTAAAAAAATACATAATAAATATTTAATTTTTAATGTGACTAATAATCCGAAAAAGTTATAAGTTGTGTTTTTAGTTTTAATAAAAAAATTTAAGGAAATACTATTAGTTTTTGTAATAAAAACTGGGAAGAAACTGAGCTGTATTCAAATTAAACAGGTAAGTTTATTGTTAGTGACGGGCTGCATCCAGTATGTGGGAGTTTGTACTGGTCCGAACTTTTATTAAAATTTCGCAAACAATCTCTTGTGTAGAAATTGTATGTTAAAATGGGTAGGACACTAGGACTCACCTTTTATTGGATAACCCACTAACATAAGTAATTTGACTCTGCCTAAAATAAGTTTGAACCGGCATATGTAAGAATATTTTCTTAAAAGTATTACATCGTCATAGTTGATACAGCCATAATAATTAAGTTCATAATTTAACATAGATTCAATATTAATTTTCAAACATGATTATGAGTGTGCTGATTATGTATTATAGTTACCGTTTTATAGGAGTGATGAGGAAGTTTTTTTTACCTAAACAGTGAAACTTGGACTAAATTTGCTGGCCACCACATTGCCGCTGGTTCCACCAAGTATCTTCTAAATATTCCAGCCCATCCAAATCCTAATACCTGCCATAATACCATAAATATTACTAATACATTGCAAATACTTGGACTATTACTTTTTTTCTGTTTGAATATAAATGAAGAGAAATGTTTTTCTTGGACACAATCAAAACAAAATTTCATTTACGTTAATGTTGGTGAGTTTTGAGATTTGGCATATGTTGAGATAGCTTAATTGATTATTAAGATCCCGTTCTAAAGCTCCTCAAATGAGTTTCTTTATATCCACATGGATTATTTAACAAATATATATATTAACGCACGTTAGTAGACTTTTTTTATTATTATTGTGTGTAGACTTTTCTTGGTTAAAAACAATGATAAATAAAATTATTTAAATACATTTTTTATTCGAATCAAATATGACACATTGTTCGATTAAGTCCCTATTTATATTTTATTTCTTTTTAATCATTGAAATAAAAAAATAATATGTTTTTCAGGTTTTGATGACAGAGCAAAAACACTAATTAATACTCTATCCAATCCGTCCCAAAAAGTTAGTAACTTTTTTAAAATCCAACAAAAATAAGAAACATGTTTTTAGTGCATTATCATCACAAATCAACCAATTACCAAAACAAGCACTTAATACATGTTTCCTTAAATAATCAATCATAGAATATACAATACAATTTTAGTTTTTTTATTTATTATTTTAACTTTAGTTTGAGATAAAAATTTTCTATTTTTTACTAACTTTATGGGACGGAGGGAATATATATATATATATATATATATATATATATATATATATATATATATATATATATAATAAGACCTAAAAACAAATAAAATTGAAAGAGTAATTTAATCCAAAATTATACATATTTAAAGAAATATAAATTCAATAAAGTTATTTGTATCGTATATCAAACTATTTTTCTCTGCAGTGGTGCCTGGGGCTGCACTTGGTAGGGTGGACCACAGTTCGATCCCCCGCAACAATGTTGGGAAAGGAATAAAACCTTAACCCGAGACCCCTCTCGAACTGGATTAGTCGGCCCAGTGAGCCGGATATCGGGTTGCAAACCAAAAAAAACTATTTTTCTCTTTCCGCAAATCAAATTGTTTACTATTTTTTTAGGATCTTTTTAAATTCAGATAAGAATCTAGAAATGTATAAGTTTTAAGAAGATGCTTAAGAGTAGTTTAAGCAAGTAAAAGAAATGTTAAACTTATATTTTCGATATTGATTTATTTGTTTTGGAATGCTTAAATAATGTTTTTAACACAGTTATTAACATGATTCTAAATATTTTATTGGAAAGAGGTACATTAATTAAAAGAATAAAAGATTTTGTAATTAGGTTCTCAACAAAAAAATGTGTATTTTTTTTGCCCCCATCATTACTCAACAAACCTCATTTTATTTCGCCTTATACAAGGTGGACGTGCAAATTTTCACTTTCCGCTTTTTGACAGTCGAAATATTTCCGTCTTTTGTTAGTCGAATAAGTGAAAATTTACACTTAAGGCGGAATAAAACATGGCTGGTAAGTAAAATGATGGGGGCCAAAAGTAAATGTCTCCAAAATAAAAGAGCAATATAACTAACAAATAAAATAACGAACCTGAGTTGTGAGGACTACAAGCAAAGAAACAAAGAAGGTGATATTCTTATGATAAAAGACTTTGACAGCAGTAACAATATGAATGGCATAGACAGTGCCAGCACCAGAGTTAGCAAAGATAGTAATCAGAACATGCTCCTTCACATTGAATGGGCCAGGGTTCAAGCTGAATTCCCACCGGCTTCCTTTGAAGAAAGCACGCTTGGTAACTTTGGCTGCCATGAGCTGACCTAACGGCACCACCGCGATCTGCGCTGAGATCGCGGTGATGGTTAGAGGCTCAGTCCGGTACCAAAAGAATTGGTTCAGGAATGAGAGAAGCACACATGAGAGTGTCCCTAAGACCCACATTCTGAATGTGAGAACTGGAAGGGAAGGGTCATCTGTTGTTTGCACGGTTAGGGCCACTTGTTTTATTGGTGAGTTCTCATCTCCTTCATAATAATCTTTAGATGAGGATGGCCCTTCTTCATCTTTCTCATGCTTGTTAGAGACTACATAAGGTTTAAGATAACATCAAATTAATTCAAGAAAGATAAAATGAAAAAATTTAGCTAAATATTGTTCGTCAGCTATATGCCTTTAGATACGGGTAGAAGCTAGCACATATGGTAAAAAAAATCTGTTGTTATTTAAGCAAGTTGTTTTGTTGTTGGAGATTCGATCTCTTACTCTAAATATAAGAGTCTCGCTGGAAAATTAATCACCCAGTTGTTCGAGTAGATATTTTGAAAAAGCCTGAAGATACAATTAGAAATTTGAGAACATGAAAAATGAGGTGCTTATTGAGAGGGGATTCGATCTCTTACTTTAAATGTAAGAATCTCGTTGGAAGATTAATCACCCAGTTATTCGAGTATATATGCTGAAAAAAAAAAACATATATATGCCGGTAGATACAATTAGAAATTTGAGAACATGAAAAATAAGGTGCTTACTGAGAGGGGATGTGATCTCATGTGAAGTTTGCTGTTCCATGAGAATAATCTATGACTTGATTATGAATATCAATGTTCTACACAATTATTCTGAAGAGAAAGCGAGAGCCAGGTTTGTTTTTTCCTTTTTACTTTTGTTTTTCTTTCCTTTTGGGAGGAGGAGCTGTTTGGTGATGAGAAGATGAAATAAATTAGGATGACAATAATTTGCAGGTCAATTAGCGAAGAAACTAGGTACATGCCCAGCCTGGACAAGATAGTAGCCTAGAGCACGAGCTCGGAATATAGAATCTATATATAAATTTAAATGCCACTTGCTCATGTTTAATAAATTCAATAAATTATTCACCAGTAGGTTATTTTAAAGGCTTAATTGTGTCACAAGTTTCTGAAGTTTGGGGTACTTTTGTCAAATACTTTTATTCTTTTTTTTTTCCATGTCCAACTCCCCGAAGTTAATTCTGGATTTGTTATATACCTATACTATCAATTCTGGCTAATTTTACTGAGTTTAATATCAGAATTCTGGTCAGACGCCGGAGGTTAGGAATGTGGTGCCCCGTGGGCTAAGATCTTTTTTTTTAATTAAAAAAACTAAAAAACTTAATATTTTCATATTTTAAGTTAAATAAAAAAAAAGATTGAAGAGAGAGATCGTTTTCGCCTGTGTAACATCACGCGACACCACATGACCAACCTCATGACTAAGATTATGATGTTACATGTCAGCAAAATTGGCCAGAATTGGTAGTAGGGGTATATGACAAACCCAGAAGTAATTTCGGGGAGTCAGACATTGAAAAAAAAATGTACCTAGCAAAAGTGTCCCAAACTTCAAGGACTTGTGACATAATTAAGTCAATTTTAAATTCCGATACAATAACAAAATATTATAAACACAATCAATCAAGCATGTTCAATATATAGGCTGTTTTTATTTTCTGTTAAGTTGCTTTTTACTTTCCATTGTAGTAAGTTTAAGAGTGCTAGCTATTTTGTTTTGAAAACTCCCTTCTACCCTTATCTTTAGGCCTTCATCCCTCATCTACCCCACCATTGTACAATAATGTTCGAAGTGTAAAATTAAATCAAGCATCTTCAATCTCCAATTTGGTAGTTGAATAAAGCTATAATACAAGTTGAGATCTATGGTTTGTGTTTGTCATGGCAAATGTCTGATGGGGTGGTTGATAATGGTATGGAATAATAAATCAAATAGTTAGAGCAGAGTGTGATGGAGCACGCACCTTCAATTTATCTTTTCAATTATTTTTGAATTATTTAAGTTTTTAGTCCCTGAACTTAGGTGCTATTTTATAATTGGTTCTTAAATTTTTTTCGATACTTTGTGTCCTTAAACTTTGCTCAAATTTTGGAAATGGTCCTTTCATAATTTAAGTAATGATATGATCGAGGATATGTCATGTCACCTTCGCCACATCGATAGGTAACGTACCAGATGATGTTACGTGAATTTTTTAAATTAAAAAAATTCAAATTTTTTAAAAGTAATTAAAATTTGTATTCTTTAAAGAAAATCAAATCTTTTAATAAATTTTAAAAGAAATTATTTTTTTTATTAAAAAATAATCATGTAGTGTCCCGTGGCTCTACATATTCTGAAGCCTCAAACTTGAAGATGGCAACGCAAACTTCTCATGAATTATATCCTCAAATATTTTACCTGATACTTCACTTTTGGGGATTTTTATGAGGGGAGAGGGGGACAAGGGATGATATGTATGCATAAAATAAAATTCTAACACCACATATGAGTAGATATGGTAAAGTCAAGCACTCAAAACAAGAGATTACAGTTTACAAAGTAATTAATAATTACCCAGACTGAGTAAATTCCTGCATAACAGCAGCAACTTCCCTAACAAGTTGAGTGACAGGGATTGGTTCCTGCAATTTTATTTTACAATATCAGATTTAACCTACACTTAACAAAAAATTTCAGGCTAGAATACCAAAAGCAATCAGGAAGGAAAGAACAACAAGG
The DNA here is from genome assembly GCA_037953625.1 of Crotalaria pallida. Taxonomy (NCBI): domain Eukaryota; kingdom Viridiplantae; phylum Streptophyta; class Magnoliopsida; order Fabales; family Fabaceae; genus Crotalaria; species Crotalaria pallida. The sequence goes on along the minus strand of CM075653.1, from coordinate 124,855,107 downwards.
GAATATGTTTACTCAAAGATTATCAATCGTACATAATACTTATTCTATATTTTTAACAATAACAAACACCATCAGGAAGTACACAATACAATAGATAAAAGAAAAAAAATCTTAAAAGGAACATCCAATCCATAAGCAACAAGCAACATTCATAGGAAATATATGCTACAACAATAAAAGCAAGGTCGTATAGTGAAAAAGGTAAATGTGACATAAACTACTCAAAGTAGAAAACATAGGAGAAGAAATTGTGGCTATTTTCTCTCATAAATAAGAATAACACACCGACTGAGTTGTAAAATTCAGCTAAAAACAACAATTAGCACTTTAACACCATATACTCCATCAAAAATATTACATCTAGAGCAGCTTATACGTTTTTTAAAATACTTCCTTCTCCCCTCCAAATAAGCAACAAAAACTGGCAGTTTGGGAGAATATAGCAGACTTGAGCAGGAAGTATTTATTGCCTATTTGGAAGAGATGGATAAATTCTCTAGGCAGATGAGTAAATACCCAAAATAGCTATTTATGATACTATGGATATGCTTTGCATGAGAAATGATGAAAACTGCTTTTACATGTGTTACCCAGTAACAAATATCGAAACCAGAGTTCAATAAAATCCCAATTCCCAAATTCCAAAGTGATGCTGACAACATATTATAGCTGAATCCTCTTTACCAAGTATTTGCAAAACTCAAGTAAGAAAAAAACAAAGATATGCTGTACCTGATATAGTTGGTGATACTGCACAGCCTGTTTCCTGCTTTTCCGAACCAAAACCCTGAAATCAGGACCCATGCCACTGAAAAACATACACAAAGTTTAGATTAAGGTAATAAGATACTTGAATACTAGTAAGGAGGCAAAACCGTGTCCATTTACAAAAAAAAATAAAAAAAAATAAAATAAAATAAAACCATAAACTATAAAGGCAATGAGAAAGTTAGGCCGGCCTTAAGTGGCTGAAGTAAAAAAGCTCAATATTTCACTTAAATATATTTTCTCACTTCCCTCAGGAAGCTTTCCTGCCTTGCCTTCCATCTCAGTTGTTTACTTCTCAAGGAAACTTAAGTGGCCACATGTTTAAGAATGCATTCAAACCCAAATTGTGAAATAATCATCAAAGTACAAGGAACTAATGATGTTATAAATACATGCTTAACTTGAAATGGTTCAAACAAGTAGAAAGAAAGAAACAAACCTGTAAACAACACCTATATTTGGTGTTAATGACTGATTTTTTGGACCTGCAATCAAATAGAACAAAGACCCAGAAAGTGTCAAATTTCAAATTTAATGTACATTAACTTTGAAGTTTTCTTAAAAAGTAAAAACAGCAAACACGAGTACCTGCAAAAACTGCGTAAAATATTTTTTTTATCAATACCCATACTTTGAACATTCTTAAATCTAACAAAGTATATGTTGGGTGGATACGGATACAGTACCATAATCCGGCACAGGGTATGAAAATTATTCCAAAATCTAGGGTGCAGGTATGTCTCACACACACATTTATAAAACTGAAATATACATATTTGTAACAAAGAAAAGAAAAATTATCTTTAGAAAAATAGTTAAACAAATCCATATATCATTTGAGGAAAGAATCAGACTTTAGTATACATTTCTTACAGAAAATGCAAAAAAAATGGGCAATTGACATAAAGCAAAATATACTGTTTATCCATATGAGATGGAAGTAAAATTTGTTACTCAAGGTTATTTTTCTAATTCATCAGTAGAAAACACGAAAATTAGGAAAGGATAAAGAATTATTAGATGAGGAAAATTTATAAATTTATGACATGAATGATGAACAAAAACGAGGCCAGTGAAAAAGATACTCACCGATGCTTCATCAACCAATATCGATGGAAGTTTCTTCTCTGTTGCAATAACAACTCCATTTGCAGCTGCAAGAATCAGACATAAAATTACAATTAACAAAAGGCCATAGCAAATACATTACAAGATCTGAATACGTACAAGACATGAGCCCACAGGATCACAAAGTAAATAACAGAAACAATAGCAGAATAGAATGTGTTCAAAGTTCAATCAAATGGCCCTTGAAAACGTGAAAATCAAATCTTGTCATAAATTAAATTATTAACTCTAGCATCCTCCAAAACCTACTCACCCCATAGCTTGACTTATCCTCCACATTTTATAAGGATACATAAGAAGAGTAAGCCCTTACACCAGCTACATAGCATACAACCCAACACTAAAAGATCAACCTTCCACCGATCTGTTAGAGGATGATCCCGCCAACTGATTCCACTTTAGAGAAAACCTACTTAACATTCTTCTAATAGCCTAAGACGAAGATAGGTGAGCTTTCGACTTGCTAGTTTGTCAAACTTGACATATAATATATATATACATATACACACACACACCATTTCTCATGTAGCAAACCCTGTCTGCTTACCAGCATCCACAACCATCTCACTCTTGATAAACTAAGGCATCAAATTCAAAACACATTTTTTAAGCATCCTAGATATCTGATTGAACAAGCCTAATCTTTAAAATTCAGTTCCCCTCTGATCCACTATCCCAATATCAATCCCATTAACTTAAGTTAGAGGAAACTATCCGAAATTCAAAAACAACTTTTCCCAACAACAAATCATTTATTTCATTTGCTCACCACTCCAATGGAAGAATGCGGGTTATAAGTAGATCAAGAGGTAGAGATAAATTCACCTTTAATTCCCAGCGACGTTTGTCCAGACCCAACAGCAGTCAAAGCATGTTCAATCTGAACCAGCTTTCCACAAGGGCTGTAAGACAACATACCCATCCAAATATTAACACAAATAACGCAAACGTTGCCTTTGACAAGTGTAAAAGAATAGAAGTAATCAATAAGTAAGCATACCTGAATGTGGTAAGAGAGAATGAGTACCGACTATCACCCATGATACCCTACAAAAACCTGCACACACATCTTTACTTACTTACAATCTTAACACAGAACAAAAACACAAAAAATGCAAAAAAAAAAGTTAAAGTAAAATATAAAACTTCAAGCTAAAAGCTTTCTCTCGTAAATATAAAAAATCAGAGCAAGGTGGATGCAAATACAATCTTCAAATCAAAGTGTGATTGGCGAGATACCATAACACATGGCATCGAGAATAAATAAAACCCCTAAAACCAAAAGGCGTTTCAGACGAACCCTATACGAAATGTTTAGCAGAGAACAGGGAAGAACGATGATAAGGTAATAAATTTCACAGAAAATTGGATCCATGTATAAGAGATCTTGTTACCTTAACGCAAACAAAACAAGGTGGGTGCTTTCGAATAGAAGAGACAAGGAGAAAAGTGGGAGTGAGTATGAGGATCTTAAAACTTAAAAGAAGAGATGAATCGAGAGAAGTGAGACGAGAGTAATGGGGTGTGAGTATGCGGTCTTGTATGAAGAGAAGATCGGGGAGTGAGAATTTATATGAATGGCGGCTGAGTTGGAGAACGCGTAATGTATATGGGAAAATCTGGACTCAGACAATCTATTTAGTCCGTTGATATCTTTGATTTTGATATGATTTGATTTTAAATTAGATTACTTTTTTTATAGGTTAAAAAAGGGGAAATTATTATTATTATTATTATTATTATTATTATAGGTCATTTTTAATTTTTTTTGGCTTAATTATAAATTTTTTATATTTCTTATGCATCATTTATTATTTTTATTCTATTACGTTATCTATGTTTTTTTATTCATAAAATTTAGAAGGTAAAATTGTAATGTTACAACATATTCATAGAATTCAGAAAACTAACTATTTTCCTTAGCACGTGTAATTCGGATAAGTATACCCTTATAGACCGAAGGGAGTAATAGAGTACTTCTAATTATACAACATACTCATAAAATTCAAAGAGCCAACTATTTTCCTTGGTACGTGTAATTCGGCAAAGTATATCCTATAATAAAGTTTAGGGGAGTAATAAAGTACAAGAAGTAATAAAAAAAGAGAGAATACATTATGTTAAGAAATTTCAGAAGATTTAAACACCAATGTAAAAAAAAAATATTGGACTCATCCCTAATCTACAACAAAGTCTTAACACGAATGGTATCAATTAAATTCATCATATAAAAACGACATTGTTAAAGAAAAATATCATTACATTTTTCCACACACCATATAAACATAAGCCATAAAGTTGCACCATACCTCTTCATACCTTCACGCTTTGAAAGCATCAACATGCCTCACGAAAAATCCATGAATTAAGTCATGCAAATGTAGAGGTATTTGCTATATAATAGAACATCGAGTAAATTGAGTTAATATATGCTCAACACTTCTTCCACTTTTTACAAAGATGACAAGCCAAGTTAATATGAATTTCCCTCCCACATGTATTATCACAAATACGAATCGGATCCTAAAATAATTGTCAAGATTTTGTCAAAGGCTTGTTAACACTAAACACGTTACTTGTTTTATGGATTAAACGGGGCAGCAGCCCAAGAAAACACAAGAAAATTAACTAATTATCCTAGGAAATTTAATTCCATAGGCATCTTCACATATATGATGGAAGACCGTTTGAGGACAGAGTTATAGAATAAACATCCAGTGTCAAGGTCATGACCTAGATTGGCTATCGCGTCAGCACTTCTGTTTGCTTCCATGTAGATGTGACGAATCTGGATATTATCCAGTTGCCATGTGAGATGTTATTGATATCACGCACCAGCATGGCACAATGATGAGGTGCTGCACACCCAGACTGGACAAGAGTGAAAGCTACATGCGAATCAGTTTCAATGATGATATTCGTCATGCCCAAATCCCTTATCATCCGAATACCCCAAAGAAGACCCATAATTCAGCCTTGATTTATTAGCCCATAATTATTGTAAAAGTTAAAGTATTAGGATTTAGGTACCATTGAACAATTAAAATATTCAAACAAGGTGGGTGCAAATACAATCTTCAAATCTGATTGGCGAGATACCCATAACACATAGCATCGAGAATAAATAAAACCCCTAAAACCAAAAGGCGTTTCAGACTAACCTATACGAAATGTTTAGCAGAGAACAGGGAAGAACGACGATAAGGTAATAAATTTCACAGAAAATTGGATCCATGTATAAGAGATCTTGTTACCTTAACGCAAACAAAACAAAAAACCGGTCTTTTTCTTCTTTTTCGTGAAAAAAAAGAAGGAGAAACCAGAAGTGAGCCGAGAGACACTGACCTTTTGCTCAATGAATGTACCTTTTCTACTTGGTTTTCGTTAGGAGCAAGAAAACAAGTTTAATTTTCGGGTTCTCTCGAATTAATCAACATATATTCAACATATGTTAAAATTGGAAAAGTAAAAGGAGAAAAAGATTTCCCTGCTAAAACACTCATTTTCCCTCCTAATCGTGTATTTCTCTCATAAACCCATCATTAAGTGTGTGTTTTGTATCTTTTAATCTTGGTCGTCCATCATATTTTATTAGATTAAATCATAACCGTCCGTCCGTATTGTATCTTTTAATCTTAGCCGTCCATCATATTTTATTAGATTAAATCATAACCGCCCATCATGTTTTCTTAGAAACACAATATTAATAATTAATAATAGTCATCATCAACATAATCATCAACATATTATAAAATAGGAGAAGTTGAGGGTTAATCTTACTTTCCTCCAAATGATATTTTTTCCCTCCAATTTCTTTTCTAATCGTAGCCATCCATTGCAAGTAAATCACATCCGTCCATATCATTTCTAATCTTTTCATTTCTCTCTCTCTCTCTCTCTATATATATATATATATACATATTATTGTATTCTTCACTACATATTCATAATAAATGCGATTAATCAATATTAAGGGTAAAAAATGTTATGTTTAAATAAAAAACTATTTATAAAAAAAGATACTTTATATATAATGCATTACATAATATCATTAAACGAAACTAATAAAAATGATAGAAAAATATAAATTAAACAAAATAATAAAAGAAAAGTCTAATAAAAATATATACATCCGAAATATTTTAGCAAGAAAGTATCAATACATGTGAAATTTCAACTAAAAAGTTTTATTCAAAATATTAACATAAAAAATTAACATTTTAATTAATCATCTTTATCTATCTATCTATATCTATAATTCTTTCGTTAATGAATCTATATTTATAGTTTTTGTTTAATTTGTATGAGCTCATTTCAATTTATAATAAAACTTAATTATTACCACATTCCAAAATTTGCTTATAAAAAAAATTAATAAATATTTTGCTATATATTATTGTATTCTTTACTACACATTTATAAAAAATGCTATCAATCAATATTAAGGGTAAATTTTTTTTGTGTGTGTTCCTTGCGGAACCACCAGTATCCCCCAGAGCACCCTTAATACCAGGGAGTCCTTGAGACTAATCCGGAGCGAGCTGCGTGACTGGATGTTTTTAGTGGGAATCGAACACGGGGCTACTAGCACCCGTGTCCCATTCCCAAAATTTCAGTTGAGGTCTTACACCAACTGAACCAAACCTCGTTAGTTACGGATAAAAAAATATTAAATCTAAATAAAAAATTATTTTTAAAAAGTAATATTTTCTATATATATATATATATAATATAATATATATATATATATATATATTATATATATAATGCACTACACAATATCATTAAACAAGACTAATAAAAATATAAAAAAAATATAGGTAAAAAAATAGTAATAAAAGTCTAATAAAAATATATATATATATATCCAAAATATTTAGCAAGAAATTGTCAATGTGTGTGAAATTTCAACTAAAAAATTTCATTCAAAATATTAAAGTAAAAAATTATCATTTAATCCATATATATTTATCCATTTGTATCACATAAATAAGAAATATTAAGGAGACAAACATTTAATGAAGGTGGTTGCCTTCAAAATGCTTGAGGCAACTAAAGGTAACGTGTTCTCGCCGGTGTAAGGATAAAGATCTTTTTCTCTTTTAAGTATTTTGCTTCTCATATATAAGTTTGTTCATGGTTCTTTCCAAATAGATGTTCTTAAGCCGTGTCTAAACTTTAGAAGTTGGAAGTACAATTGATTTTTGTTTTGTTTAATTACATTTTTAATTTTCAATTCAACATGTTTTTATTGGTCATTACAAATATATTTTTTCACTTCAACGTGTGTCAAATAACTATGATTTTTCCTTGATAATGATAAGTGTATGATAAAAGGCATATTAAAATATTTACATTTTGCTTAATATATATAGATAGAAGTTTGTATATTATATATTATACCAATTTTATATTATATAATTGTCCCAAAAAAAACACGAAAAAAAATAATAACAGTTATTCATAACTATTTTTAAAGTATACATGATTGTTTCACATATTATAAATATTTTATCTAATTATAAGTATTGTATTCTGATTTAATTACATAAATTTGTCTGATCATAAAAAAATAAATTTCAATGTAAATTTGTAATAATTAAAAAAAATACCATATAAAATATAATTTCAAAAAATGATAAATTTATTGTCCGCTAAAAAAATTCACATGTAAATAAAATTAATGTTTAATGTTTTAACAAATGGAAAGCCCTTCAAAAAAATAAAAGATAGCAAAATTTAAGACCTGTGCATCGCACGGGCAATTTTCCTAGTATTATAAATTCTGTAAGTTAATTGTTTTTTAAATATTAATTAGGCCTTTTTCATGGATTGTTGGAGGGAATTTTTATTAAATTTTAGATCTCATTGTGCAACTGTTGCCAGAATTCTCAACATTTGTGCTTTTGGGATAGTTGTTCATCGGCATGGTTTCACCAAGAGTTAAGAGTTTGATCCTTGTTGCTCTATTCTTGTTAATAAAAGTTGAATTTCAGAACAAGGTAAGATGAGCCTATGCATTATCCACATTTGAAGCCCAAAAGGCTTGTCATTAGGGAGTGTGTTAAATATAAACTAGTTGATCACTTGATATGTGGAGAAAATGTTGGTTTGTTTAGGTCATTTTTCTTATATTCTATGTGATTGGTGTTTACTTTCTACAAAATGTATTCTAAAAGGAAGGACCTCCGTTTCCTAGTTGGCTATTCTAAATATTTTGTTCCCCCTTAAGGTTGAGTAAATTAAACTAGAGTCACTAGTGTGTTCATAGCAGAAAAATCTCTCACTTCACTAAGGATTAGTCATGGTTTTCTTCAAACAAAAAGTATACTCTTTATTAATCATTATTCTATTTGAATTCCTTACCCACTTAAATTTTGAGGTTTTCTGTTTCCAAGAGTTGGAGAATTTGTAGATGACTGCAATGGGAGAATTTCTATGGTACCCGATGGATATATAGTACTTAGTGTCAGGTGTCAAGCATTTATGAAATGTTGATTTCATATTTGATAAAAACCACTAGCAAATGAAATCCTTGACAACTCACCCAGGGTACTATACCCTCAAAAACAAAAGATGAGGGCCATATAATTCTTAAGGCAAAGGAATCGCAAACCAGTTTTAGATTGCCAATTTATCAAAGGCCAAAAGAGATATTATTGATTAACCAAGATTAGCAGGAGCCTAAAAGCTGTAACAAACACAAGACTTTGGACATAGACATAATTAATCAAAATATTTACTCCAACTAAGTACATGCATTAATAGAAGCTGATCAGAGAATGAAAACATAAATTGGGATGGAAATACATACCATAGAAGATCCATCTTCTGGAATATTGGTTTCAGTTTCCATATTGCATGCCCAACTCAGGTGAAATTGCTTAAAGAAATATGGTGAATTAAATCAACCTATCTTTTGTATTGTTGGTTCACTTTCATATTCTAAAGCTTATTGCAAGCTCCACTCACTTCTCTCTGTGCTGCTAGAACTTCTTGTGACTTCTAATCCAAACTTAGCTTCACTATAGATATGTGTGTGTAATGATGAACTTGGAAAACAATATTGAAGTGCTTTAGAAGTGACATTACCGCTTGCAAATGGTAATTCATATCAATTGGTCCTACTGATAGATCATCCAATAGTTTTCAAACACTTAGTCATAGAGGAAAAGCAAGCTTGTGGGGTTAAGGATGCTGCTGTGACTGATATTCTATTAACACCTGTGTGTTTGGTTGCACACCCATACAAAGTTTAGGTCATTTAACGGGTGCAATGCTAATCCACCAAATAACGTCTCTAGGGATTGAACCCGAGACCTCTAACTCTCAGACTTGACACATAACCATGTGGGCTACAACTACTTGTCGTTTCATGTTTCACTCATGTTAGTGAACCAATATTATCTTATTAGCTCTAAATCTAGTTTGTTAACGTAGATAACAGAGCTGTGTGGAATCTTACTCAGTATAAGATGATCTTAGTTAATATCTTCGATTATTTTTATTTATATTTTTCATTTATTTTTTACATGCAATCTATTCTAAATTATGAAAATAAGTGACCGATGTTTGTTGGTCAAAGTATCCCCTTAAGCAAGTTATATAGTTTGAGTATTGTGAATTAAAAATTAAAAAAAAGACGTTGGTAAAACATTGCCCTTTAAACTGATCTTCGTGATTTATCTCTGATTAACCAAAGTCCAATATGATTTGTGGATTCCTGGATCAAAGACAAAGAAAACTATGCAAGTAATTTCATGCACTTAGCAAAAGAGGATGTTGTACTCTTAACAAATCTTAATAAATCAATTACATATTATTCACAAATGAGGTTATTGTCAAATGTAGGATTCTAATGAATAACCATATGGAGTATGGTGAAATCCTTACCAAATAGATTATTCTTTGTTGCCAATAAATTCAAGTTTAGCACAACTATGGGAAAAATGAATAAACTTAGACGGGTATTAATCTCATTGCAATTTATATTGTTGTCGAGTGCTCGAGTTGTCAACTTTTTTCAATTATAAGAATTTCCAACTTTTCATGTTTCTATAAGTTTTTTTTTTTTTATAGCCAAAGTTATTTTCAATAGAAAAAACTTGGTACATGATCATATGAGTTACGTCCACTTATCTATGTTTATGTAAGTATATGTTTCTTAAATTATCTTTTGAAATACTACTAGGTAACAACTTTTTTTTACTCAAATCTATTTCACCGAACTTGATGTAAGTTTCATTGCTTCAATGGCTCTTCGACTTTTGTGGATTAGAAGACATTTACATGCAGCATGCTAATGTAGGTGCTGGACCTGGATCAACCAAACCAAGGTGCCCCACAAATGAGGTGTGATCCCGGCTGGATAAGTTTGTCTACTTTCAAAGAATCTTTAGAGAAGTGTCATGTCTACTTTAAACCTACCTAGTTTATTTCCTTTAAAATGAAAAAAAGAAATACAAAACTATCAGTTTAGTCTTCAAGATTGTAAGGTATGTAATTTCAAAAATTCTTCTTTAATCCCTCTTACTCATGTTAATTCTATGTGGGATTAAAAATCATCTCAATGGTATAACCGAAATATATTTAGTAATTTGAGGGACAAAAATGAAACCACTTTACAATGCCGAAGACCAAACTGACAGTTTTGTTCTCACTCTATGTATCATAATTATGTACCATTCTTTTTGATTGGGTGGTTGATTTATATAATTTATAATTAAATTGGTAAATTATATATAGGTTCCGTGGGAATATATATAGATTAGCCAATGAGCTCATTTTGGGTGCAATTTATTGTCATTTAGTGATAATTTGCATGCCACAGCATTAAACTAAAAAGTAGCATTACATTACAAAAGAAACAATCTTTTTCTAACCGACCAAAGATGTATTATTAGGGTCCTTCCTCGCCGCCCCATACATCAGCATTGGAATGTTATTACAAGTGCTTTAGGCTTTTTTGCAAGTAGATGATGATTTTTACTCTTTTATGTCTCAATGTGTCGAAGGATGAAAAACAATAGAAGTAAACAATAGTAACTAGCAATCATGTTGGGGGATTTTATCATTATTTGCAAATTGCTGCTCGAATTGGGGGCACTATAAGTTTCAAAAATATACCGGGTTGCATTTTTAACTGTAAACCTTTAATACATAATTGTTTGATGGATTCTGCTGTCTCGCGTTGATTTCGAATGCCGTCAAATTGTTCTACCAGTGAGTATTTATCTTCTGGTGCTGTGCTCCGCTGCAAATTACAAGGTTTATAATTTTGTACAAGTATGTTTTGCGTTCTTCTGTAATCTAAGCAAAAACAATAGAAGCAATAACTTTTGATTTTCAAGTCATAACCATATTTTGAAGATCTAAGATACTATCACTCTACACTTGATGGAGTATCATGCTTGTCTTTCAAGTTATTTAACAGTTTATACTCCTTCCTTCCAATCCAAAAGTCTTGATTGTATGGAAGATATCCGAGTTTTAAGAAATGATTAAATGATGTAAGAATTTAGGGTAATTGAACTAAAATACCCTTTTGTATTGTAATCATTAATTATTGAGGAGAGAGGAGAGAAGAGAGAAGAGAGGAAAAGATTGGAGATGAAAAGAGGTAGTTATGAATTAAGGTATAGTTGAAAAAAATAGGATAATTATGTACTTAGTTTGTAAACGATCAAGACAAATGAAAGTTATACTGTCAAGATTTTTTCGATTGGATGGAGTAATGGTTTGGAATTTTTAGGTGTCTAAATTGAGTATTTCATTAATACAAACACAACATGGAAGAAAACATATATATCAGCATCAATTGTACTTTCAAGAGTAATGTACTGTTATTGATATCGATAAATATTAGATAAAAAATCTTTCAGGAGTAACTTATAGCTTACTATTGGTGCATAGCCTAGAGGCAATCTTATTTTTCTCATTACACTTTTATTTGTATCATGTTTATTAGTTATTATTTAATACTAATATGAAACATTTCATTTATTGTGTTTATGTTAACTGCTTAATTAAATAAGGCTTAAATATGTTTTTATCCTTGAAAACTTAGTGAGTTTTGGTCTTACTCTCTACAATTTTTTTCCATTGGTTTTGTTCTTTATATGTTCCAAAATTTTAGTTTTAGTCCCTATGGATGATGTGTCAACACCACAATTGGTCAAGTTGGCAATTATGATAAGCATATGTGGGAGTCGTCCATGTCATCGTTAGGGACTAAAAATATTTTGGAACATTTAAGGATCGAAACTAACGGAAAAAATTTAGAGACTAAAACCAAAAATCACTTAATTTTTAGGGACCAAAAACATATTTAAGCCAATAAATAAATAGGATAAAGTTCTTAGGACAATAAGTTCAATACCACTAGGACATCAAACATATGACTTGATAGTGAGATTTATTGGTTGCCGTGTTAAAATATATTATCTTTATATCTCTCTAGTTCAGTATTATAGTTAACATGGACAATTACAATGCATCAAGACTAGTATGTTGTAGAATAATAATTGTATCTCATCAGTTATAGATATAAGATATCAAGTTTACACATAGGTACACATTAGGACTACTGGTGCTCCGGATTGACTTGAAATGAGAATTCTACATGGATCGTTATGCGAGTGCCATAAGCGATTTTCATAATGGCAATGGTCTATGTGGTCCACTGACCAAAAGTAACTATGTTTCAAAACACGAGTACTTGAATGTTTTAATTCAGTTTAACATGGTCCTTGACTAGATGATCATGTGATAAAGAATATACGAGATCCGTTCTTCGCACCAAAAGTTAATTGTTTTTTAAATATTAATTTGGCCTTTTTGCATGGATCATTGGAGGGAATTCTTATTATCAACATATATTAAAATTGGAGAAGTAAAAGGACAAAAAAGATTTCCCTCCTAAAACACTCATTTTCCCTCCTAATGGTGTATTTCTCTCATAAACCCATCATTAAGTGTGTGTTTTGTATCTTTTAATCTTGGCCGTCCATCATATTTTATTAGATTAAATCATAACCGTCCGTATTGTATCTTTTAATCTTATCCGTCCATCATATTTTATTAGATTAAATCATAACCGTCCATCATGTTTTCTTAGAAACACAATATTAATAATTAATAATAGTCATCATCAACATAATCATCAACATATTATAAAATAGGAGAAGTTGAGGGTTAATCAAGAAGTAGCTGAGAAGAAAGTGCTGTCATTCTCACTCATATTCAGTGTCTGTACTCTGTAGACCCTTTGTTTAGATTTCCTTTGTAGCCACTGACTTGAAACTAAGTATGATATTATTAAACTAATAATTAACTCATCTTACGATATATGTACATGTTTATAGAAGAGGTTAAAGATAATCTAAATTACACAAATCAATCATATTTTTTGTTTTTTATTTAACAAATTTGTGATTGGTTATTGATTGTAAATAGACATTTATGAATTTTAATAGCTCCATCCCATGTTTACCATATAATTTTAAAGATGTTAAGGCTAAAGCATAATGTTGATATGGGAAATCAAATTAAATAATTTAGGAGCAATGATATATGTAGGTGACGTGCTAATAAAGAATGGGTTGAATAATTAATGGAAGTATGTGACTTTTGATTTCAGAATCTTGAGTAATATGGCCATCTCCATGCTGGTATATGAACAACGACGTTCTTGCAAGGTTTACAACAGCATCTATGAAATCTCTAGACAAAGAAGAATTATGAGCTTCTCCATTCATCTTCTTTCACATTGTACATATCATGGATTTTACATAATCTTACGCCTCTACTTCGGAAGCTCTAGTTTCTTTCATGTAGCATTGAATTGGCTTAAGAATATCGATGTTTAACGTTCATCCATCCCTAACAACCACCATGACTAAATTTTGAGCGGCATTGTTGAGCACGTCATTATTTTCACAGCTTCTTTACGAGATGTACAATCGCACTATCAATAAATGCTTTTGTGAAAAGGGTTGTTATAGTGTACTCATCTTTTGTGGATGAGTATAAAAACTCACTGGTTGAATCTATGGCCAATGTGTTTTTAAGACATTGGACGACTGAAATTGATGGATGGGAGCATGGTGTCATACACCTGGTTAAGTTGAGTGTACCATAGAAAATGGTCATTTGTAGTTTTTTTTCGGTAAACTTTTTTTTTCAAATGATAAATTCTCCTAAAAATAATGACCTTAAAAAATTCACTAATCACAATTTTTTTAATATTTTTTTGTCCTTAATATAGATCTCATTTCTAATTTTCAATGCTAAATTCTCAGCCCCGTAGAAATTTTTTTAAAATTTTTAATTTTTTTTTTAAATATCCTATGTATTTTCCTTTTCAAAAATATATTTTTTTTGTTGTCAGATTTTTTTTAAAATTTTATTATGTACTCCCTACAGAGGTTAAATTTTTTGTATGCTTATTTTCAAATTTAGTCATTTCAAAAATATTCTATGTATATTCTTCTTCGGTGATATGCACTCGTTTTATGATTTGGATTAAATTTTTTTTAGTCTCTGCTCTGAAAAAAACTATATTGAATAAAAAATGTATTCAAAATTGACATATTCTAATAAATCTGTATACGAATCTGTGTAAAAAAATATTCTGAGTAAATCTTTGTTAAAAAAATTTTAAAAAAATGTCATTATTTTTAGGAGAATTTATCATTTCTTAAAAAAAAACAGTTAAAAAAAACCTACAGATGATCATTTTCTGTGGTGCACTCAACTTAACCAGGTGTATACATACACCATGCTTCCATCCATCAATCCCAACCGTTCACCCGATGACACAATCTCAACCATTGATGAAGCAATGAATATACATACTCATCCACAAACAATGAGTATTGTATACAAACCCTTGTGAAAATAGATGAAAGGTTGACAATGATGATGGTGTAGAATTTTAGCTTTTCACATAAGGAAAAAAGAGATGAATGTTTTTTAAAATATTATTTTTATGAAATGTGAATTTTGCTTTTGCTCCCTCTAAATTCAAGTTTTTTTTTAATCCTTAATGCCACATGTCCTTAAAGTTTCCCATCCAACTTTAACATCGATGACAAAAACCAAAATGGAATAAAAACATAGGAACTAAAACCAAAAAATATAAAGAATATGGACAAATTTCAAATGATCCTTATATATAGGGACCAAAATCATAAATAAGCCATTTTTAAATAATCATGAATTTGAATATGAAAAATGTGAATAAAAATAAAATAAATATATCAAAAATGTTAATATTGTCAATTTTTTCTAAGTAATGGTATCCTTATATTAATTTTGTCAACACCACAATTTACATATACTTTATAACCATTGATCAATGAAAAATGTTCATTTTATACTAGTTTTTATAACACCACTCTGCCTATATTTTATAACCATTGATGGAAAAAATTGTTTCACAAACTTATATATATATATATATATATATATATATTAATGTTTGTAAAGTAAATATAAATTGTGATGTTGACAAAATTGGTGTAATAAAATCAATACTCTTCACTCCCAATCAATGTTTAAGATGGATTTAGTACGAACTTTCAAGTAACAGTGTAGATTTTATTCATTAGGAGTGTGATGCATCTAAAAGATATTGTGAAGTCTGGATGTCATTTAGCTATACTAACTGACCACATTCAAAGTCTGCGGAAATTCATTATTTGAAAACATTGTCTGAACAATGTTCACATAAAAAAATCCCAAAATTATTGAATATGATTAATGACAAGAAAACGGAACCACGAATTTGATCCTAAAGCCGTTAGAATGTGTTTAACGTAACCAGCAAGCTTTAGAAACATAGATGGATGAGGAGCAATCAGATGATAAAATGAAGGAATATTCATTAGAGTCACTGCATATCATCATATATATTCAAATAAGCTAGGTTTGTTTGGTAACACTGATTACTCAAAGAAAAGGTATATGAAGGCCTTGCTGGCCACAACAAGAGCAGCTCACAAATTCATCAGTGTTATTGCAAGTCTTCATTCATTTAAGCTATGCATCTCAAAATTCAATTAAACTCAGCTGTCAATCAAGCAAACACTAACTTGAGGAACATAAAGGAATTCTTCAAAGTACATTACTCAACTTCACCCAAATAATCATCAATCTCGGCCGGTGTCAATACCCTGCAACAGAATCTAACATGTTAAGCCAACCAGTTACGTGGTTCATGGATGTCAGGATGATTTTGAAGTTTAAAGTCAAGATTGGTTGAGAAGCAGGTAACTTGTGATTACTACCATGTTCATTGGTTCATGTGATTTAATGTTTCATACATAAAATTCATCCAATATTTCAGCAAGTCTTGAAGAATGTAAAAATGAGCATGTTGCTAACGTTTATTTTTCTTCTGGAAATATGCAATTATAAAAAAACAAAAAACTTGCTTCATATAAAATGAGTTCGAAAGCATCTTTTTTTCATTTGGGCTTATGAAAATGTAAAACAAACACACTGCAGTCTTTATTCCTCTAGGCCCTATTGTAACATTTTCTTTTCCTCTCATTTTTGAGATGCAATGTTTAGGAATCAAGGTTCTTATAATTAAATATGGAAAGATTAAAAAACAGAACAAAGTCACAAAACAATCAATCAAACTATGTTACAAGCATTAAGTTATGAAGTATATAAAAGCAGATAGATAGGTACCTGAACTTTTTGTCAGCACCAATAATGCCAATTTCAATATTTTTTCCTGAGATCTGTCCCTCAAACCTAGAAAACACGCATAAGAAAACACAGAACAGTTTCAAACACCAATGCCATGTAGGTTACAACCTACAGTATAGAGTAGACAAGAATAAGCAGGAACACAATTTTTCCTCCAACATGATGTTCAAAATTTAGACAAAGCAATGTGATAAGTGATAAAAAATTCTTACTGCTTTAAAATGTTGGAAACTTGGAAATGGCAATAGAAAATTATTATGGTCATTTGCAAAGTTTTCAATGTAAGAAGCTTCGAGCTTCCAACAATAAAGCCAAATAATGAATCAGAAAGACGTGTCTTCTGTAATTGTCAAGATCACTGCCAAAAAATTTTGTTAAATCACCCTAGAAAGAATTAAGCCTAATATTTCCTAATTGAACCTAATCAGCCAATCTTTATTAAAAATTCCTTCACCAAACCATAGTACAGAAGTGATAAAGCGATCAATTTTCATGCACAGTAGTAACAAAAAATGACTTTTGGGCCTCCTAATGGACAGTAGTAACAAAAAATGATATTGTTATTAAGGTTTAACTAGAGCATTAACATGAAAGAGCATGATCCTACCCTTCCTTCAATGTCAATATTGCTGTGTGGACTGCATCATCAAGCTCCATATCATCTGTATACCTGCAAGTGGACAATCAACTCAACCGCTAAAGTTATAAAAGAAAAAGTAAGGTTTAAATGTAACAGTACACGCATCAAACAAAGAAACATATAATCACAATAATCTTTTAAATAAAAAGGTTCCATGCAATCAACTGAGAACTTATGAAGAAAAGATGCCGCAAATATAGATACAGAAGGCATATCTATTTATAATTTCTGAAGCACAAATAGTGAATCAGCCACTTCAGGTTTCAGCTATATGGAGTCCTCTAAGATTGCTAAGTCAACTTAAGTTTAGTGAAAAATGAAGCCATGCCAGCATACTTAAGGGATTCTCAAGCAGTCAAACTAACCTTAAGAGACTTTTTAGCATCTTAACCGCAATGAACTAGTGTATATTTCAGTGTATAATTGTATATTACTACTGTTCAGCATTGATAGCTTACAGAAGTTTTAGACTTGTACCTTTTGTCTCCTCTTCTAAGACTATCTGACATACTATTTTGCTAATAAAAAAATATCTGACATACTATTTTCTGATTATACAGACGTGTACCAGTGTATGACCTTTTAGCATCTTAACAGCCATAATTTATTGTATCATTTCAGTGTACATATTGATAGCTTTCAGAAGATTTAGACTTGCACCCTTTGTCTCCTCTTCTATGACTATTTGGTATACTATTTTCTGATTCAGTGTATGACAACACCATCTCTGAGAGAAACAGCCATATAAATTGCTTAAAATCAACAAGGTCTTGCAAAATAAAATTGGCTAAAGATCAGGTTTGCAGTTTGCTAATCAAAATCAATTACAAATGTATTTAAATTTATCTAGTCAAAGCTTAGACAGACAAACATGTAATTATTTCAGAAACAAAGAAATAACATTGGCAAGCTACATAATTAATGTTTTTCTCTTCTCATCAGAGTTCAGGATTTACATTTTTTTCAAAAGATAAATTATGAGATGAATAGATGATGTTCATCTGCTCATTCCAACATATTGTAAAACAAATTCATTTTTGAGAATAATAATATATTAAAAACCTAATGAAAAGATTCAATAATATAATGTCAGAAATCTTTCACATCTTGGATGGCAGAAATCATGAGATAATTCAGTCATAATCAATATCCACAAGTGAGGGTTTTACACAATGGACAACATACATGCACATCCATATATTAATACATAGCATATTTTGGCTACAGCACTTCAATTGATGTCAAAGCATACCTCTTCTCAAGAAATGTCTTCGCATTAGAAACATTCTTCCCCATAGCTGAAGCTTTCCATGAAAAGTAAGAACCTGATGGATCCACCTACAGAACAAACAAATTGCAGCAAACCACAACCTTCAATTCTATCTTCTCTTTCATTCTCTTTATTCTAAAGTAGAAATTCTGAACGATTTCAAGTGCAAGAACAAGGAGATCCCAGTACAACCTCATCAAACACACAAATATGCGGAAGTGTAGAGATAGAGACAACCAATTCTCTAAGAAAGCTCATTTAAATTTAAACTACATCAAAGAGCAGTTTCTACTCTGAAGCAAAACAAATTCAAGCAAAAACAAGAGAATGTAACATCTATGAAATGAAAATATAGGCTACTCATAGAATTGTTAAAGTGAACATCCAGGATATGTCACAAATAAACTCATTGAATTTAATTTCCCGTTAAAGAGTGAGACAATGCAATATGATTAATATTGCAGGCAATTTTAATTAAAGGAACAGTAACAAGAGCTACATAAGAAAAAGCATATTAGCATACCTGATATAATTGTGGTCCCTTATCATCATACCCAGCAACTAGAAGGGAAACTCCGAAAGGCCTAACACCACTATCAAAACAAAACACGATTATCAGAATTCAAAAGATAATAAAAGCAAAAAGGACGTGAAGAAAAGCTGTAGCGGAGTTGTTACAAAAATAGGCAAAGGATCCACATTTAGGTTCAAAGAATTTTAAGTTCAAGGTCTTATTGAGGATTTGTTCACTATAAAGATCTGCCCAAATTGATGTATAGAATTTCTACAGAAACCTAAATACTTATCTAACATATACCATCAGAAGCCAAATAATAACTATCAGAGAATATAACTGCTGCATAAAAAAAGTAACCCACATTGAAAATGGATTCATGAAAACTAGTTCATTCAGACAGATACTGCACTGATTTTATGCACATTCTTTTAGACATATTCCAAATTTCTGACATTCACGGAAATAAATATATAGTTCCAGTCTTCCAGCAGCTAAAGACAATCGAGGCTTTGGCAAATCAATCCTCAAAATTTAATTGCAACTGTTAATCTCCCCCTACTTTGGAAAACATCTCAAATGAAACACATCATGCTCATGCTCATGGGAATAGTTAATTTTGACAACTTTAATTTCTTAGCACAATTCTTCTGTTAAAAAGCTAAACGGTTAATTGGAAGTTCAAAAAGTTGTAAAGGGATGATAAAGAAGACAGATAGAGAAACGGTTAGAAGGGGTATTGAGACTTCTTTAAAATTTGAGGGATTAATTTTCTGAAGCCTCAAACTTGAAGATGGCAATGCAAACTTCTCATGAATTATATCCTCAAATATTTTACCTGATACTTCACTTTTGGGGATTTTTATGAGGGGAGAGGGGGACAAGGGATGATATGTATGCATAAAATAAAATTCTAACACCACATATGAGTAGATATGGTAAAGTCAAGCACTCAAAATAAGAGATTACAGTTTACAAAGTAATTAATAATTACCCAGACTGAGTAAATTCCTGCATAACAGCAGCAACTTCCCTAACAAGTTGAGTGACAGGGATTGGTTCCTGCAATTTTATTTTACAATATCAGATTTAACCTACACTTAACAAAAAATTTCAGGCTAGAATACCAAAAGCAATCAGGAAGGAAAGAACAGCAAGGGAATATGTTTACTCAAAGATTATCAATCGTACATAATACTTATTCTATATTTTTAACAATAACAAACACCATCAGGAAGTACACAATACAATAGATAAAAGAAAAAAAATCTTAAAAGGAACATCCAATCCATAAGCAACAAGCAACATTCATAGGAAATATATGCTACAACAATAAAAGCAAGGTCGTATCGTGAAAAAGGTAAATGTGACATAAACTACTCAAAGTAGAAAACATAGGAGAAGAAATTGTGGCTATTTTCTCTCATAAATAAGAATAACACACCGACTGAGTTGTAAAATTCAGCTAAAAACAACAATTAGCACTTTAACACCATATACTCCATCAAAAATATTACATCTAGAGCAGCTTATACGTTTTTTAAAATACATCCTTCTCCCCTCCAAATAAGCAACAAAAACTGACAGTTTGGGAGAATATAGCAGACTTGAGCAGGAAGTATTTATTGCCTATTTGGAAGAGATGGATAAATTCTCTAGGCAGATGAGTAAATACCCAAAATAGCTATTTATGATACTATGGATATGCTTTGCATGAGAAATGATGAAAACTGCTTTTACATGTGTTACCCAGTAACAAATATCGAAACCAGAGTTCAATAAAATCCCAATTCCCAAATTCCAAAGTGATGCTGACAACATATTATAGCTGAATCCTCTTTACCAAGTATTTGCAAAACTCAAGTAAGAAAAAAACAAAGATATGCTGTACCTGATATAGTTGGTGATACTGCACAGCCTGTTTCCTGCTTTTCCGAACCAAAACCCTGAAATCAGGACCCATGCCACTGAAAAACATACACAAAGTTTAGATTAAGGTAATAAGATACTTGAATACTAGTAAGGAGGCAAAACCGTGTCCATTTACAAAAAAAAATAAAAAAAAAATAAAATAAAATAAAACCATAAACTATAAAGGCAATGAGAAAGTTAGGCCGGCCTTAAGTGGCTGAAGTAAAAAAGCTCAATATTTCACTTAAATATATTTTCTCACTTCCCTCAGGAAGCTGCCTTGCCTTCCATCTCAGTTGTTTACTTCTCAAGGAAACTTAAGTGGCCACATGTTTAAGAATGCATTCAAACCCAAATTGTGAAATAATCATCAAAGTACAAGGAACTAATGATGTTATAAATACATGCTTAACTTGAAATGGTTCAAACAAGTAGAAAGAAAGAAACAAACCTGTAAACAACACCTATATTTGGTGTTAATGACTGAATTTTTTGGACCTGCAATCAAATAGAACAAAGACCCAGAAAGTGTCAAATTTCAAATTTAATGTACATTAACTTTGAAGTTTTCTTAAAAAGTAAAAACAGCAAACACGAGTACCTGCAAAAACTGCGTAAAATATTTTTTTTATCAATACCCATACTTTGAACATTCTTAAATCTAACAAAGTATATGTTGGGTGGATACGGATACAGTACCATAATCCGGCACAGGGTATGAAAATTATTCCAAAATCTAGGGTGCAGGTATGTCTCACACACACATTTATAAAACTGAAATATACATATTTGTAACAAAGAAAAGAAAAATTATCTTTAGAAAAATAGTTAAACAAATCCATATATCATTTGAGGAAAGAATCAGACTTTAGTATACATTTCTTACAGAAAATGCAAAAAAAATGGGCAATTGACATAAAGCAAAATATACTGTTTATCCATATGAGATGGAAGTAAAATTTGTTACTCAAGGTTATTTTTCTAATTCATCAGTAGAAAACACGAAAATTAGGAAAGGATAAAGAATTATTAGATGAGGAAAATTTATAAATTTATGACATGAATGATGAACAAAAACGAGGCCAGTGAAAAAGATACTCACCGATGCTTCATCAACCAATATCGATGGAAGTTTCTTCTCTGTTGCAATAACAACTCCATTTGCAGCTGCAAGAATCAGACATAAAATTACAATTAACAAAAGGCCATAGCAAATACATTACAAGATCTGAATACGTACAAGACATGAGCCCACAGGATCAGAAAGTAAATAACAGAAATAATAGCAGAATAGAATGTGTTCAAAGTTCAATCAAATGGCCCTTGAAAACGTGAAAATCAAATCTTGTCATAAATTAAATTATTAACTCTAGCATCCTCCAAAACCTACTCACCCCATAGCTTGACTTATCCTCCACATTTTATAAGGATACATAAGAAGAGTAAGCCCTTACACCAGCTACATAGCATACAACCCAACACTAAAAGATCAACCTTCCACCGATCTGTTAGAGGATGATCCCGCCAACTGATTCCACTTTAGAGAAAACCTACTTAACATTCTTCTAATAGCCTAAGACGAAGATAGGTGAGCTTTCGACTTGCTAGTTTGTCAAACTTGACATATAATATATATATACATATACACACACACACCATTTCTCATGTAGCAAACCCTGTCTGCTTACCAGCATCCACAACCATCTCACTCTTGATAAACTAAGGCATCAAATTCAAAACACATTTTTTAAGCATCCTAGATATCTGATTGAACAAGCCTAATCTTTAAAATTCAGTTCCCCTCTGATCCACTATCCCAATATCAATCCCATTAACTTAAGTTAGAGGAAACTATCCGAAATTCAAAAACAACTTTTCCCAACAACAAATCATTTATTTCATTTGCTCACCACTCCAACGGAAGAATGCGGGTTATAAGTAGATCAAGAGGTAGAGATAAATTCACCTTTAATTCCCAGCGACGTTTGTCCAGACCCAACAGCAGTCAAAGCATGTTCAATCTGAACCAGCTTTCCAGAAGGGCTGTAAGACAACATACCCATCCAAATATTAACACAAATAACGCAAACGTTGCCTTTGACAAGTGTAAAAGAATAGAAGTAATCAATAAGTAAGCATACCTGAATGTGGTAAGAGAGAATGAGTACTGACTATCACCCATGATACCCTACAAAAACCTGCACAAAAGTTAAAGTAAAATATAAAACTTCAAGCTAAAAGCTTTCTCTCATAAATTTAAAAAAAATCAGAGCAAGGTGGGTGCAAATACAATCTTCAAATCAAATCAAAGTGTGATTGGCGAGATACCCATAACACATAGCATTGAGAATAAATAAAACCCCTAAAACCAAAAGGCGTCGATAAGGTAATAAATTTCACAGAAAATTGGATCCATGTATCAGAGATCTTGTTACCTTAACGCAAACAAAACAAGGTGGGTGCTTTCGAACAGAAGAGACAAGGAGAAAAGTGGGAGTGAGTATGAGGATCTTAAAAGTAGGGGTGTTCGCGGATCGGTTCGGTTCGGTTTTGAGGCAAAATATCATCCGAACCGATAATAAAATAAATGTGCGGTTCGGTTTGGATCGGTCCATTACATTAGCAAATCCGATTAGATGCAATCCAAAGAAAACCATGCGGATTCGGTCCGGTTCGGTTCGGTTTCAAATCATCAATGAACATTGCTTACCAGAAAAGATGGCCTCTCTATCTTAGCACAAAAAATACCAATCTGAATAAGAAGTATGTGGAAGACTGGAAGGTACGCTGGTGTATTTGTAGTGCTAATTGAGTCACCACTGTAATTGTAGTTAATCAAATTCTCAAGCACATTTTTAACTCTTTGCTTTTGTGAAGATTCAAGGACATTTTTCAGTAAGTTTTTTATGCTCAGTGGAGCCGCAAGTTCAAAGATGCAGGAATATGGTCTGTTGATTTACTTTTCATGTTAATAATAGTAACTATTTTCTTAACTGCATTGCTATATGGTTGCCTATGCTGTTAAAAGTGATGTATAAATCAAAAACAATATTAAATCAAAAAGGAAAACTGAGCCAAAAACAAATCTATAGATCAAAAATCTATAAATAAAAAATAAATCAAAATTGAGCCAAAAACAAATCTATAAATCTGTAAACTGAGCCAAAAACAAAAAAATCTATAAAAACAAATCAAAAGTAGAGATGAGACCGTGAGTGATGCGTGAGTCCTGATGAGATGATGATGGCGACGGCGAATGGCTGAGAGAGCGGCGACGGCGAATGGCTGAGAGTGCGGCGACGGCGACGGCGACTGGCTGGAAAGGAGACACGACGGATGCTGGCAGGAAAGGAGAGCGGCGAGGGCTTCTGGCAGGAAAGGAGAATCGGCGGCGGCAGGAAAGGAGTGGTGGCGGCGGGAGAGTGAGACTGAGAACGAGAGAATGAACTGAGAAGTGAGAAATGACTCTTGAGAGTCTGAGACGGAGAAATGAACCCTAAAATGTAAAACAACATAACAAAACGCTGCGTTTAATGATATACAAAGTGAAGGATCGGTTCGGTTCGGACCGGTTCGGTTTTTCAGCTGAAACCGAAAACCGAACCGAACCGATCGGTTTACAAAAAATAGTCCAAAAAAAAACAAGTTCAAGCGGTTTTTTTCGGTTTTCGGTTTTTAATTGGTCCGGTTCGATTTTGAACACCCCTACTTTGAGATGAATTGGGAGAAGTGAGACGAGAGTAATGGGGTGTGAGTACGCGGTCTTGTATGAAGAGAAGATCGGGGAGTGAGAATTTATATGAATGACGGCTGAGTTGGAGAAACGCGTAATGAATATGGGAAAATCTGGACTTAGACAATCTATTTAGTCCGTTGATATCTTTGATTTTGATATGATTTGATTTTAAATTAGATTACTTTTTTTATAGGTTAAAAAAGGGGAAATTATTATTATTATTATTATTATTATTATTATTATTATATGTCATTTTTAATTTTTTTTGGCTTAATTATAAATTTTTTTTATATTTCTTATGCATCATTTATTATTTTTATTCTATTACATTATCTATGTTTTTTTATTCATAAAATTTCGAAGGTAAAATTGTAATGTTACAACATATTCATAGAATTCAGAAAACTAACTATTTTCCTTAGCACGTGTAATTCGGATAAGTATACCCTTATAGACCGAAGGGAGTAATAGAGTACTTCTAATTATACAACATACTCATAAAATTCAAAGAGCCAACTATTTTCCTTGGTACGTGTAATTCGGCAAAGTATATCTTATAATAAAGTTTAGGGGAGTAATAAAGTACAAGCAGTAATAAAAAAAAAAGAGAATACATTATGTTAAGAAATTTCAGAAGATTTAAACACCAATGTAAAAAAAAATATTGGACTCATCCCCAATCTACAACAAAGTCTTAACACGAATGGTATCAATTAAATTCATCATATAAAAACGACATTATTAAAGATAATATCATTACATTTTTCCACACACCATATAAACATAAGCCATAAACTTGCACCATACCTCTTCATACCTTCACGCTTTGAAAGCATCAACATGCCTCACGAAAAATCCATGAATTAAGTCATCAAATTATGGATGAAAAATGTTAAAGTGGTATAAAAGATATATAGAACCAAATCCTAGCTACATCCGCTAATGATTTATAGATCAAAATCTCTTAACAGTGAAAACATGGAGACCAAAATAAAAGGCTTATTTATGTATTTAGTCCTCAAAAGTAAAAGTTATTTTGATCGATATTAATCCTTAAATTTTAAAATGTTTTGGTTTTGGTTCTCGCCGTTAGAAAAAATTTGTTATTTGCCAATGTGGCAAGCGGAACACACATATGGTGTGAGGCGATGCCTAATAGGTGGTATAACGTGGATGATACAGGCTCACAGACGCAAAATGACCCTATACGCAAAATGGTCTCATATGTAAAATTTTGCGTCTGTGGACCTGTATCATTCATGTCATACCACCTATTTGACGTCACCTCACACTATGTGACTGCAGATTTGGTGTTCCGTTAGCTACATTAAAAATAATAGATTTTTCCAAAAGGTGCTAACCAAAATCAAAATATTTGAAAAATTAAGGACTAATCCTGGTCAAAATGACTTTTAGGGACTAAAACCAAAACACGCTGAACTTTTTGAGACCAAAGATATAAATATGCCAAAATCAAAAGTACATTTGCCATTTCCAAAAACCATAGTGGATGGTGGGGACCAAAATTAAAACAAAGCTAAGAAGCAAGTACCAAAACCCAAAAAAATAAAAACCAATTTCAAAGAAATCAACATTTACAGGCCAATTTGCTATTTTAACCTTCATTTTATTCTTTAATTTGATAAGCACTTTCAAATGCCAAGAGAGATTTCATAATGCCATATGTAACGTCGCTCTTCGTTAACTTTGAAAATAAGCATTTTATTATGCTTGTGATTAAATATAATAGTAATTTTGAGGATAAATTTTTTTAAACATAAAATAATATTAGTAGTAATATTTGATGGATTATTATCTATTAATAATATAGAGACATTTCTTTATTTATTATATTTATATATTAATTATTTGATTAAATATATATAATAAAGTCCTTAGGTTAATATATAACTTTAATAGTATAATAGGAATATCAAGTACATGACTTGACAGTAAGATCTTTCTGATTGACAATTATTCTTAAAGTATCTCTACTCGAGTATTACAATTAAGAAGAACTACTATAATACATCGAGACTAGTGCATGGTAGAATGATGATTGTATCTCAACAGTCATGAATATGAGCTATCAATTCTTCGTGTAGGTATACATTGGATGTAATGGTATAGTGGATTGACCCACCATGAGAATACTACGTGGATCGTTATGTGAGTGTTATAAGCAATTCTCATAATGATAATGGTGTACATGGTCCTTCGACCTAAAGTCACTTTGATGCCTCTGCATATGCTTTGTGCAGAATTAAAAATAAGAAAAACCTAGGACTCCCTTCTCCTTCTTTAAATTTTGTTCTTCACTTCTTCTTGCGCCTTCACCTAGCGACTGTTGCCACTCGCGTTGTCGTGCACTCGCCTGAGCCTGAGCCGTCGTTGTCGCCTGAGCCCTCGCTTATTTTGGTTTCACTATTTTATATTTAATATGTTTGGGTTCCCCGCGGGAATCTGTGGGGTGACAAGGAACGGGAATGCATAACCATCTCTTTCCAGGGTGGGGTTTGGGGACGGGGGTGGGGGTGGGGGTGGGGGTGGGGGGAGTAGGGACCCGAGAATAGGGGACGGATGGGGGAGTAGTACTCCTCGCTTATTCCCTGCCCCGCCTATACATGTGAAAATTAATGAAATAATATGCTTTAAAAGTTTTTGAAAATGGTGCTATTTAAATATACATTTAATTATTTTAAATTTTCTCAAATCTGACACAAATGATGTAGATGTAATATAGTTATTAATTGAGATTCGTGAAATTCAAATTGTATAATAGGTTATGAGCGGTGTAGGGGTCAATGTAATTTAACTTGGTGTAAACGAATCTCTCCTCCTATAGAGGAATATATATGTGTGTGTGTGTGGTGTGTGTTTACACCAGTACGCGATTTAATTAGTGTTTCATTGGTTATACCACTGAACCAGTATCCCAATACCCTAACTGGTTTTATCACCGATACAATTTTAATAATATTGATTTTAAGAACACTCACTGACAACGAAGTGTTTATCTCGATTGCATTATTTAGGATGTTTATCTTGATAATTACATTCCTTTTCTTTGAAGGTTTTATTTAAGTTGCTCATTGAATGGGCATGAATATGTTGTACTCATCCAAATTAAACTATTGGATCAATTAAAAATAGATCAATGTTATTTATTGTATAGCGGGAACCTAATAAATTAGTTTTGTTAATGATATTTTGGTTAATTGTAGTAGTTCTACCAAAAACCTAAAATTTATAATTAGGTTTAATTATAACATTATGCTGCCTACACGATCCAGGAGACTAAATTCCACACTGGAAATTGAACTCGTATAAGCCAAAAGTAGGAAACACAGTGACACCAACTATGATTTGCAATTTTAGTAAAAATAATATAATAATAATATTTTAATAATATTAATAACTTAATTATGAATATTCTATATTATTAATGGGCTAGCCTATTAGGCCTATAAGGCTTTGGGAATTAGTCTACAAACCTCCCTTTTATCCCCAAATCCCACTTTTTTTCATAATATCAATAATACCTCTTTATACAAACCCCAAACCCCGTTCGCTCAACCTACTTATTCTTCTTCTTCTTTGACCACAACACTAAAATCTTTCATCTCTTCCTCTCTTTCATCTTTCTATTTCCCTTCCTCCCTCTCAGGTATTTATACATTTCCTCCCTCAAATTTTTATTACTTTACTTTTTTTGTTTGTTTTATGCTTCAAATCTTTGCTGGATTTGTTTGTTCGGTGTAATTGTTATAGTTTATGTGTTTATTTGATTACTGCTTTGAAATCTATTATTGAAATAATTAATTGTTCAGAGTTTTGTTTGATTTGATCTTAACAGGATTGTCACTGGGATTGGATTTGACATCAAATATTGGGGTTAGAGGAGAGAAGCGATGTGGTCTGGTTGTGAGGGCAGGGAAAGCTGCACTTTGTCAAACGAAGAGAAGCAGGTCCCGAAAGTCATTGGCACGGACACATGGTTTTCGCAGACGGATGAGGACACCAGGTGGGAGAGCGATCTTGAAACGTCGCCGTGCCAAGGGACGCAAAGTCCTTTGCACAAAGACCCACCCAAATAGTGGCAAATAAGTGTGTGTAACATTTGATTTTAGTGCGGTGGTCAAAGGAGAGAAGAAGAAGGAGGAGGAGGAGGAGGAGGTTGAGTGAATGGGGTTTGGGGTTTGTATAAAGGGGAAGAAGAAGAAGGGGTTTATATAGAGGAGGAGGAGGAGGAGGAGGGGTTTGTGGTCAAAGGTATTATTGGTATTATGAAAAAAAGTGGGGTTTGGGGAATAAAAGGGGGGTTTGTAGACTAATTCCCTAAGGTTTTTTTATGAAATAAAGCCTAGCCTCTTAAACTAAATAGCCTATAAAAAAAGCCTATAACTAGCCTCTTTCCTAAACGGACCAAACAAGTCTAGGCCCTTAATAAGCCAAGCCATAAGCCCCTAATAGATTGATTGACCTATTTCCATCCCTATATGTGATAATGAAAATATGGAAAAATAAACTGTTTAAATTTATTTTGGACAATGAACTGATGTTGCTGCTGCTAAGCATCTTCCTTTGCATCAAGCTTTTGCTTTTTTCTTTCATTGTCACAATTGGTAAGAACCCTTTAGTATTTTTTGTTCGTGTCTGTCTAGATGCCTTCTTTTTTGGTTTGAAAATATAACATAAAAAAGAAAAACATTCTTTCTTTCTCTGATGTTGTTTAGCTTTTTAGCCACCAACACACAAGATATCTTTATAATTTGATATGAAAATTAAAATCTTTCCATTGATTGTCTTTTAACTTTCTTGCCCTTCAAATCCTGCTTATAATTTATATTTATATATTTATTAATCTTTCTTACGTGTTGCGTTATATGCATAGGAATTTGGGAAAGAACATAAGGATTTGGAAATTATTTATATTGAGTGACTTTATTTACAATTAAGAACATATCCTTGGACAATAATATAATTATGTAAAAACCGGTTTCATACAAAAATTTAACTTACAATTATCTTTAGACTAGAGTGAATATAAAACAAAGAACTCATGAATGAGTACCTTAGTCTTTGCCTTCTTTAATGCTCGTCTTTTGGTGCACTTTGTGTTGTCTTGTTTTTGGAATCATTTGATCCTTTGTGATCTTGCTTAATCCGAATTCATAAATAAGTTCACATGGACGATCACCCCTTTAATAATTTTTTTGTTTTTGACTTGTATTTCAATAATCCGCAGCAATGACATACATAATTGGATTGCAATTTGCAAAGCATGATAGCTGTTGGATTCTTCATTTGATTATAACGAGATAGCGTGGTCTCCTAGAGGAAGTAGGAATCACTTGTCTGCAAAAACTACTCTACAAAAGGGGGTTGAGTCTAATGCCTGCCACAATCTTGAACTTAAAGTATTTGACAAATTGTTGAGTACTATGCATATTTGGAGTTTTGATTGATCTTTTTTTTTTTTAGTAAACTAACATGATTTTCACCATTATTTTTAAGGAGAAATTGAACTTATCATTCGTTAGGTTTGTCAGAATGATACAAACACCTTCTCTAATTTCGAAATTGACTCTCACCTTCTATTTTCGAATTATGTTGCACTCGCACCAATTGGGGTTTTCGAAAATTGTCAAGCATTTGATCTTAAGGGAGGGTGTGATGCCATGCCATTTTGCTAGTAGCTAACGCATAAATTGGGGTTTTCGCATACATACGATTAAAGGAGTATTGCCTTTTTGTACGTAATGTGACATTTAGCATAGTATGAGTAAATAAATCAGCAATCAAATGTATTCCACCGAAAAATCAAAATGATCAATTCACCACTTCAATTTGTCTAGAAACGTGACCTTTCCATATTGATATGTACTAAAATCACATGGGCCTTGGCCAATTGCAAGGGATGTCCCAAATTCCATTCCCAAAAACAAAAATCAGAACCATCGGCAAAAAGAGAAATGCAAGCCAATGTAGCATGACGCAACAAATCAAATGTTGAAAAAAAAAACGAATACCAAGAAGTTTATAATGGGGAAAAAAAAAAAAAAAAACCAGAAACAATCCTATCATCCTAATGCATCATGTAACTGATATTTTCTTCCTTGTTATCCATTTCCTTTTGGCATTTTCTATGGCTTCCTCCCTCATCTTCTCGAGCTGGCGAAAACGTTGTTGAAACTCTAATTCTATTGCATCAAGCTCCACCTGCAAGTCATTGGAATCATCTTTGTCGGCTAGAGTAAGAGAACATATGCTTGACATGTCAAATATTTCGGATGCACTGCAACATGAATGGACCATAGAGCTTGCTGAGTGATTCTCTGATTGATTAGCTTTATTCTTGTGTCCATCATCTTCCAGGCCACAAAACATGGCATCTGAATTGCAATTGAAACTATTGGATCCTTTGTAGCATTCATCAAGAATTGAAAAATCAGGCTCTAAACATTTACAACCTGAGACAACTGTAACCCCATACTCTGC
Organism: Crotalaria pallida; assembly: GCA_037953625.1. Classification (NCBI taxonomy): domain Eukaryota; kingdom Viridiplantae; phylum Streptophyta; class Magnoliopsida; order Fabales; family Fabaceae; genus Crotalaria; species Crotalaria pallida. The sequence continues at coordinate 124,823,921 of CM075653.1, read as the reverse complement.
TGAAATATCTGACGTAACTGATTCTTGCTTCTCCTGATCTTCCCTATCGACGAGCTTTGAAAGAACAAAATCTTCAACGACTGCCTTTGTATCAAAATCACTTGACTGTGATGGCCAATTGCGACTCACTATTTCACCATTCTGAACATCAGAAGACCCGCATAAATGATCTTTTCGAAATAGAAGATCTTGACATGAGGGTTGCCAGTTGGGCACAAGCTTCACAATCATGTTGTGTATTAGATCAGCAATGACAGCTACGTCCTCACTTGCGAGTTCCAGATGTTCCACCATCTCAGCAGCAATTGATATTGCTGTATCAGAATCGATAAAGAATGGGAAATGGATATTCCTTGCTCGACCTACACAAATATAACATTTAGCACACAGTAAGACAGAAAAGAAATCTGAATATCACTCACCATGTGTATCAGCAATTCGCAGCATAAGTGAAATTGTACTTTCAGCGTCTTTCTCTCCTCTTAACCTAAATTCATTATTCTCGGTCATCCTGAGGAGATCAAAAGTTGAAACTTGAGAAGCTTCTTCTCTTCTAACAGGGGAGCCAGTTGAAGTAGGCCTGAAGTTTGAGTCTATCTCCATGGGATGAGGCTCAGAGATTGGTGGATTCACCAATTTGGTGGGGTGATTAGGCAGCTGCAGTATATCTTGATTGATCTCCTTTGCACTTTCATTTGCAAGGAATGGGTCTTTCAATAGTTCAGATGCAGACAATCTCATAGAAGCTGGAACTAGACACTTCTCAATAAATTGCTTCATCTCCGGATCACTTACTTTAGCAAGAGCAGCAGGCTTTATACCCTAAAAGCAAAAAAAAAAACATGGGTAAAAACTAGATGCAGGTTATTAAATGAATTAAAAGAAGCAAAAAAAAAAGAGAAAGCAACATGCAATACTTAATGAGCTCGTTTGCTTAAGACTTACAGAGGTAACTTTCTTATATATCTGGGCTGGATTTTTACATTCACTGTACGGGTACTCACAGGTGATCATTTCCAACATACACATGCCAAAGGAATATATATCAACAAGTTCATTATATTCTTCGTCATATAGCTCTGGGGCCATGAATTCTGGTGTACCTGCACCAGGTGAGAATATTAAAAATAAATAAATAAACACAATGCATCATTAGTTAATATTAAAGGTTTAAATGTTTAATCCAGTGGAAACCTCAAGAGAAGATCGAGCATATTACCAATAACACTCCGGGCAGTTGGCTGCTGCATGACGATCGCCAATCCAAGATCTCCAATCTTAACATGTCCATTATTGCCATTAACAAAAATATTATCACATTTAAGATCCCTATGTATTATTGGAGGACTATGACTATGCAGATAGCATAAGCCTCGGAGAATCTGCCTTGCCCAGTTCTTGATGGCTTTCATATCAACATTCTTATGTTTCTTCCGATACCTACATAACCAATAGGCAATATGATTGATTGCATTAACCAAATAGAAAAGGAATAACATAAGAGTGAGTGCAATAAACTTACTGCCTCAAACTCCCAGAGGTGAATAACTCCGTGATCATGTTGATAGTCTTGTTCTTATCATCCACCCAAGAATTATACAGCTTAATGATATTTTCATGTTTCAATGACTTAAGGAGATGGACCTCAGAATACAATCTTTCCAACTGCTGTGGTGATTGCAAAACATCCTCAATACAGACATGGTTCCAAGCAACTTCTATTCCGTTTACTTCATCAAATGCCCTATATCTACAATAAGGTAAAAAGCGCCTAAATTTCAGTTGAAAATTAAAAAAAAAAAAGCTTTAGTAAAGGGGGTTAGGCTATTGGCACTCTCGATTGCCTATTCACACTCCATCATTAACCAATGATAACCTTATAAAAATAAAATAAAATTAGGATCGGTTAATATTCAGTGCCAGGGTTTTAAATTGCTATTCGCAACCACAATTGCAGCCTCACGGATTAGTGACCGCAATTGCTGCCGATCAACCACATTATCCAGCATTTCAATCGATGACGGACCGCATTATCCGGCAATTGCGGTCAAACGAGAACGAAATTGAAAACCGCATTATCAAGCAACCGCGGTAAACACGAAAGCAATATAAAATCGATTAATCCACCAATTGTGGTACATGAGACACGACCGCGATTTAAAACCCTGGCGAGTGTGATTAGACAATTTTGAGCACCAATTAACATAACCCTAACCCTAGTTAAGAAAGAGGCATACACAGTCTTGAATGCTCCTTTCCCCAACATTTCATCATACTGAAACAAAAATTCATTATATTACTATCATATCATATAAACAACAACAACAACAACAACAACAACAACAACAATAATAATAATAATAATAATAATAATTAGTAAATTATATTACTATCATATCATATAAACAACAACAAATATAATAACAATAACAATAATAATAATAATAATAATAATAATAATAATAATAATAATAATAATAATAATAATAATAATAAAATGCATATACCCGAACATAACGCGAACTTGGATCTTTCTCCACAACAACGACACCATCATCATCCGCAACAGAATTCATAGCGACGAAAACCACAAGAAAAACCACAACAACGCAGAAAAGAAAGGGGAAAAATTTTTCAAAAAAAAAAAAAAAAAACAGATTATTTATATCAGAGCAAAACCCTAATATCAAAGGCTAACTCGGAAGTGAACGAGAGGAGTATCGCGAGGAAGAAGAGAGATTTGCTGTTCAGAAAAAGCCTCAGAAGCAACGGAGTAGGAATCGAATGCCGATGAACGGAAACGGAATCGGCATCCGACGAAGTACATGCTGTTCGAGAATTGAAGATTCATAGCATAAGAACGAGAACGGGGGTTGAGAACGAAACGACGTCGTGGTTGTTGTCGTAATTGTGAGGATTGGAATTGCGCGTTTAAACGAGACCAAGATTGATTATCCATGGCTCAATCTGCATCGCTTATTCGAAATCGGTGGAACCCTAGAAAGTGTATTGAATTGGATTATGTGAGAAAGAGAGAGAGAGGTGGAAGAAAAAGGGGTGGGAACTGAAAGAACGAAGGAGACAGATGCGAAGGTGAGCTGCTACGATTTAAGGTCAGTTGGTTCAGTTATTATCCGTGCTTTAAATAGTCAACCGCATGAAAACAAAAATTGAATTGAATTTTTTTTTTTTAACCGCCTCGGAAATTCTGTCATGTGATTAATCACAATGCTAATCACTTGTCTATCTATATATAAACTAGTTAGCAAGCCGTGCAAATGCACGGGAGAAAGAGGGAAAGGTACGATTAACATTAAAAATATTTATTAAATATTAATTACTTGTTATTTATTAAGGAACTGAAATTATTAATTATTTTTAAATTTATATTCCTGATCATGATTGTTATATTTTTAATATTGGTTTTTCATTCAATATATACTTTTTGGGCCTTTGTAAAATTTTTTTCAGCATATTGGTTTTTTAAGAGGCCCAATTCTCTACCAAGCTTCGACAAAATCAATTATTTATGCACTTTGCTTCTCACCGTCCTAAATACTGCTGTTTGAGCTCTAGGGTATGTAGAATTTGGGATCGAGCTTCATGTTGTTACAGACGTATACAGAGATATGGATCTGAAGATGTTTTTGTAAGTGGGACTCTTCTCTTTCATTATTTTGCAGTTCTTACACTTCTTCATCCTATTCCTAATATTCTTCATTTCATTTCTCGTTTTACTTTCCATTGAATTGATGTTTAAGAAAACAATAGCATGCTTCATTTCCTTTACTGTATAATCAGTATTATGTTGTGTAATGTTGAAAAATCCTAATAATGTTGTTGTTGTAGTGAACCCAATCTTATAATTGTTATAACTTCTGAATAAGAGGTGGAAGACATTTAAGATCTATATTCAACATGTCGTTCTGCAATAGTTTGGTTTTTCACTTTCTCTCTCTATATATATGTTCTCTATAAAATAGAAACCTCAACTTAGTATTTCTTGTAGGAATCCCATTTCATATAAAGCATAAATTGAATTCTAAATAGGTACTTTCGCTGACAGCAAACTCATTTCATAATCCTTAGTTTTTAGAATCATGAGGATACTGAAATTAAAATGCAACCTTATGTCAATGGTTGTTCGAGAAAGAAACATTGAATCCCAGGGTTTTAAAGAAACAAAATGTAGAAGTAAAAAACCTCAGAGTAGTGAAAGTAATAATGTTCAAAAGTTAAAATATCAGACACCATCATGTATGTTGTAAAATACTTCAAAAGCTAATATCCAAAGCTTCATTTGCAGTGTGGTTACTCTCTTCATCCAAGATTAAAATTATTCAATCTGTGAAAGGAAGTAACAAAAGAATTACAATAAAAAAAAGATGTGTTTCATAAGCCAAAGAATAAACAAAATGAAAATTGAATTACTGATTCAAATACCAAAGTACTCATAACTAACCGATCTTGTTTTTGGTTGAAGAAAATTGCGGAGTCTGTAATTCAGATATGCCAAGATTCTCCAATTGATTATCATTATCACTGGATAATTTTTTCCTCTTGAAATTATTGGATTCTGGAGTATTATAATTGTCCTGTAAAATTTCATTCGATGTAGATCCCATTTCCTGAAATTAGCATATTATACATATTATATATTATTAATGAATAGTGTTTCTTTGAGGCTATTTGATATTAGTGTTGTGTGAAGAAATTACTGTAATTGAATTGTTGGATGGAGAATTGTCTTTTGAAGGCTCTTGAGTAACAGACTTCGGTGACAACTGATTTTCCTGCAATTTTATAGTTAAATATGTCAGTTCATTTGATAGTTTAGCTGTGAATTTAATTCTGCTAATGAATTTTTTTTACCTGAGCACTGAACTTCTTTGTATGAAATGCATCTAATATTTGTTCATCATCAGTCATTTGCAAAATTGTGTAGGAGTTTTTTTTCCGAAGTACATTGAATTCCTCATTTACTTCAATAAGAAATGCAAATTCTCTCTCACAAATTGTATATAGCACGGGTGGGAAGCCATAGATGTCACCAATCTGAAATTATTTAGATTACAATATATACTTCTAATGTTATAATATGCTAATATGCTGATAAAGAATGAGTTTAAAAAATAACCTGCTCAAGTTCCTTGAGCATTTCTGAAGCTGTTCTATTAAAGGTCTTGAAAGCAAGATGGTCAAATATAATAAAGCATGCTTCATCTTCTCCATCTGAAACCATAAGTTGAATTTCGTACCTATTTTGCAAAATATATTTATTATGTCAGTATAATCATTACTTAAAATGTTGAGCCATGTATTGTTTAAAATAACTATTTTTTATAAAGTGTCATACTTCGGAATAATGATGTCAGGTTCTTCCTTGCAGTTGTCTGTAGCACAAAAGAAATATGTCCCTTCTTCTCCAGCTTTTACATGTATATTAATTAATATTAATAATCAATAATAGTAACTATGAAATAATCATTTAATCAATTAAATTGTGCGTAATCAATGTTATTTTTACTTATTAGTGTTCAAAAGATTATCTTACGTTTAATCTTTTCTTTGACTGTCTTCTTACAGACTCCACATGCATTGTAATACCAATTGTAATCTTCAATGATGTAGTTTATCTTGCCAAAAGTGGCATACTTCCCTTTCTGAAATTAATAAATACACCAAGATTTTAGAGGAAGCAACAGTTTTAAAACAAATCAGTTATTTAAAAACAGTTGCACTTACCTGAGTGCAGTTCTTAATTTCTTGAATCGATTTTCTAATGCTTGGATCTATTATTATAAGGGCATTATTGTTTTCATTTCCTGTAGTGTATTGTGATGCATCTTGTGTGAGCATTGGTGGTTGGTAATTCTGGGTTATCCTGAAAAAATTTCCATTGTTAGTATGTCGAAAAGATAAATTCTTGAGCAAGGGTATATGGTATAATTTGATACATTGATTGGAATTCTTCGATCTCTTGCAAATCTGGATTGCATAAAATTCGTGTTGTTGTCCATGAAGTGTTAATGGAAATATTTCCTAGAAAAAATTAGAGTCATTATAAATTATAAATAATAACAATGCAATGATAATATCTAAAATAAAATGTTAAATTAGCTTTTCATTATCTTAGAAAGATACCATGCCACTCATTAACTTTAGCATACTCCATTACAATAATTTTTGGATGTTGCTGGTCCATGATAAATGAATTCATTTTTTCTGCATGCTCATCGAAAAGGCACACCTTGATAGTATTGTTCCTGCAATTGCAAGTTTTTTTTGAGTAAAAATCTTATCAATAATCAATATTAAATAATAATTTCACATAGGTATTATATAATAAACATGTAATATAATAACATGAATATTAAAGGTATAACCTTGAATCTGAGATATGGAATATAAGTTTTGTTCCTTTCCTTCCATCTCTCTGATAACTATCCAGGTGGTTGTGTTCAGTAATCACCCCAATAATATCTAAACAATTTATAATGCAAATGTTATAAAAGGAGAAGTTTATAACAATAAGAAACCTTGATAAACTTATTCATTGAATAGTAGTGTTAGATGAACCGTAATAAAAATACTGAGAGAGATATACCTATCAAATAATCACATTTTTTCAAGCCTGATGTAGCTGGTGTAAGGATATCTTCATAAGTCTCAAAGTTAAATCCATATTGTGGTAGAGTTTCGCTGCTATCTTCAATTTTTGTAGCATAAGTAAATTTCAGTCTCCATGCACCTTTGATTACTTTGAACATTCCTTCATTCTTTTCAACAATAAATTTTGACACTTTTATACACTTTCCTTCTTTAAGCCAACGTGTAAGTTTATTGAATGTATCGGTTGAATTGATGTAACAGTGTATCTTTTGTGCCTTCATGTGAATGAGATAAAAAAAATAATCAGGTACTGAAATTTGTCCAAATAGAAAAATGCCTTTTCAAATAAAAAATTAAACCATAGTCTATCTAAATTTGAAAAAAAGTGGTTTAATGAAATAGAAAAGTGAGTATTCGAACCTCCTTGTCCAATAATATAACATGGATGCATCTCAACATATTTCCTGCTTGCATTGTTTTCCATACTCTATTAACCCTTGCCTGCAATGGTCTTGTTTCTCTTCCAATCTCCAAATCTTTAAGAGTGATGTTAGCCATGATTGAAGTTCTGAAGAGAAGAGTAGCGTATGGCTGATAGATCAATGATTTTCGGAATATTGAAAAGAAGGAAAAAATCAGATTGAAGATGAGAAAAGTATGTTGTTGTTTGAGGATAATGTTTCGTCCTGCTGGAAGGTGGATCTCCAATTTATATTTAAGATTTAGAGGCCTAAACTTGATATTCAATTTGTAATTTGTAAAGTAATAAAGTAATAAAGTAATTAAGTAAGCAAAAGTTTCTGACAATATGAGAAGATCAAGTAATGTGTAGGATGTTTTTTTGGGTTTCCAACACAATTAGACTTTAATGTTTAGTCACTTACCTTACATTTCCAACACTACAGCACTGGGAAGGAGTTGTTGTTGTTTTGTTGAGCCATGATTTCCTGAAAAGAATGCAAATGGATTAAAGGATTTGCAAATGTCTTCTAATGAAAATAAAGTAAACTATTTTATTTACAGACTCTTATGTGTCTGAAGAATGAGAATGAGATTAATATTTTGGATAGAAGAGAGAACACCTTGGTAGTATATTCTGAAATCGCAGAGGTGTTCTTATTGAAATAGAAATGACTTATCTTTTCCTCCTATGGTATATATATAGCCCAAATTGCATTGTTTGGTAAAGAGATGTATTTTCAAGGTGATGTGTCGATTGGTTTTATTTAGTTAATGATGAAGTGGTGGAACTCATTCAAAATGACAGTAATGAACATGGCTTTGGTTCATAGAAGTGGTTGAAATGATGAATCGGTTGAATTAGTTCAATGGAACCTTTCGAATTCCGAGAGATGTAAATGACATCTCCTTCATGACTTATTATTCCCATCAATCTGGTCAGTATTTAAAATAATTAAAATAATAATATCAAATTCATTTAATCTAATAACAATATGCATGAACCAAATATTTATAATAACAATCATTTTTCGTGAATATCAAACCATGCCGATTTATATCCCAAATAAATGTAGTTGATTTTGTGTAAAACAAAACGCATCAAGTACTTATTCAAACTAAAATCAAATTCTCATGAAACTAAAAACTGATGCACCCATTCATAATATCAACTTCAATAATAAGCAAAATTTAAAACTGAAGAGTACCTTTCTGCATTCCCTCTTTTTAGCCTTTGCACAGATTTTAGTAGGTCCTTTTTTTGGTGCTTTGAAATGTAAAGTTAATATAGAATCTGCAACCAAAAAATGATATAAATATCATCAGTTAATATTTTTTTAAATGAACAATGTAATGACAATTTAAACTAATCAATGCTTAAACTCTAAAATAGTGTTTAATCTAATATCAACATGCATGAATCAAATATCATAAATAAAAATAATTTTCTTGAAGAACCAATCATGGCGATATATAGCAATTGGCAACCAATCACTGAAATCCACTTTAAAACAAAAGAATACCTTTGTGCATTACCTCTGTTTAAAACAAAAGAATACCTTTGTGCATTACCTCTGTTTAGCCTCTAACGCTGAACTTCAGTCCTTTTTCTGCTCTTTTGAAATTTAAAGAAAATTTACAATCACCTTTTTGTGTCTGATTACTGTTAGGCTGTGAGGTATACTCAATTTGCTTCTATTCTCCTTTTTTGTGTCTGAAATATTCTTGTGTACATATCTAATGTTCAATTCTTGTAATGTGTGTCTTAAGCGGTTTCAGATGAGGCCTGCTTTGACTTGGACTATACAAATTTTGAAACCTGAATTTGGACTCAATTTATGCTGCTTATTCTCTTACATGTGTTCTTTCATCGTCCATTCTAATTTGCAAAAAAGATTATTTTTGTTTTCTCTCCAAGCTTAAAAGCTGTCTCTCCAATTTATATTTGCTTTCTTTTGATTTAATGTTTGTTCTCAAGTTCCACTCAGATATTTATAATGAATTTTAAGTGAAAGAGGTATTTAGGCTTTCAAATTTACAGCAAACTGCACCGAATCTGATGGATGTTGCTTTTGATTTATTGAGTTTTTCTTCAAACCAAAATCAAAATTTAGTTTAATATCAAAGAATACCTTTGTGAATTACCTCTTTTTAGCTTATGACACTGATCCTTGGTTATTTTTTTTGCTGTTTTGAAATGTAAAGAAAATATATAATCACCAACTAAAAAATGATGTATAATAAAGTTTGGCATTTTTTTTTATGAACCATACAATCACAATTTAAAGTTATGAATGGTTAAAGTGAATAAGTATAAACATGGTTGAATCTGAAATTGTAGACTTCAAAAGCTGGTTTTAATGTATGTTTTTTTCGAGTTCTGTCTCATTATATACATGTGAACAACCACGCTCTATGCCAACAAAACAATGCAGATTTAATACTTGTCAAATTGACATGCAATGCAGATTTAAATTAAAGACTACTTTAGTGCATTACCTCTATGTGGAATTGAAATTGATCTTGTCCTGTTTTTTGGCTGCTTTGAAATCTATAGAAAAAATAGGATCAGCAATTAAAAAGTGAGATAAATATATATAGAATACAACTCATCCAGGTTTTGACTTGAAAATGGCACCCTTCTTTTCTTTTGAACCTCTCTTGCAGTAATGCCACCATCCCTTTGATAAATATTGTCGAAATCTGCATTTAGAAATTATAAAACAAACATTATAAACACAAAAATAAACACTAATCAGTAAACGCTATCAGCTTAATGAGAAACATACCTCTGGAGCATTGTTTAGTTGAATGGCTGATATTGGTAATATCAGATAACACAGATCGATTATTCTGGAAATGATCAGATATCACACCTGCAGTGAATGTATTATCCAAGATAGAAATGGAATTTTACATTTTGTAGAATATGAAATAAACAGAAAATCGAAAATAGAAATGAATTTGTCACAGTGCATGCACCAAACATTGTGCCAAATTAATCTGACAAATTGATCATCACCTTTGTCACGAATATCAGAGTTTGTTCTTTTACACTTCAAAAGATTATTTCGAGATTGCAATGTTGACACACACACAGGAGTTAATATTAATTCTGCAAAGATATACACAAAAAATGGTAGACAGGGGGATTCAATATTAGTTTTGGGTAAATACAAAGAATTAATGATCACTACACAGAACAAATATGAGAAGTTCTTAAAACTTGTGATATTGAGATCACCATTATCATTATTTGCAGAACTACTCTTCAAAACAGTATTTTCAGGTTGCAATTTCGTTACTGAAGGTGGAGTGACCAATATGGCTGCAAAATACAAACAAATTGATAAACTAAATTGCCGTTGAGCAACTAATTTGAGAAAGATAAACAATCTTTACCCGAATTGTGAGTAACATTTGACTTGCATGAGCCAGAACCTACAAAAATTAGCATCACCATCTAAATTCCAGGTACTGAGTTGTTAAAACATACAATTAATCACAATAAAGAAGCTAAAAGTTCACCTGACAAATTAACATGAATGTTTCCATCATTAGGAATTGGAGTTTTACATTTCAAAACAGATCTCCCAACTTGAAACTTGCGTATAGAAGGTGGGCTTAAAAAATGATCTGCAAGGTATAAGAAATCAAATTACAATGATTTACCCGAATTGGTGATGCCAGAATCAAATTATAGTGGAATTGTAATGCTGGGATCACCATTCTCATTATTTGCAGAACTACACTTCAAGACAGTATTTTCACGTTCGAATTTTGATATTGAGGATGGAGTGACCAACATGGCTGCAAAATTCAAACAAATTCATGCTAACAATAAGTCATTGTTGAGCAACAAAATCGAGTAAAAAAACAATCTTTACCTGAATTGTGAGTAACACTTGACTTGCATGAGCCAGAACCTGCACACATTAGCATCACCATTTATATTGCAGGTACTGAGATGTTAATAATAGATACTTAAGCTCAATAAAGAATCTAAAAGTTCACCTGACAAATTAACATGGATGTTTTCATCATTAGGAGATGGATTTTTACAATTAAAAACTGATTTCCCAACATGAAATTTGCGTACAGAAGGTGGAGTTAAAAAACGATCTGCAATGTATAAGAAATGAATTTAGCATGAAAGAAATATTTAGTGTACAACGAAGTTTAAATTCTGGAAAACATACATTAAACTTGTACCTGGATTATCCTTAATACTTGATTGACATGATCTCCCATCAAATCTTCCACTGTCATTTCTATTTGAACCAACTCCATTCGAGAACTTCGAATTTTGAGTACCCATTTACTGGTTCTTGCAAATTCAATACACCATTTAAATTCAAATCAAAGTATCTCCGTTCCAATATGTATTAAGCAAAATGTTGTATTAATATCAACCATTCTTAATCATTCAATAACTTATGTGTTGTTAATGGTGGAGCTGAGAAAGGAACATTGGACAACAGTCTTACAGCTTGGAAGAAGAAACGGAGGAAGAAGTCTGAAGTGGAAAGTGACTTTCCATTTCCTTACAGACCAAAAAATCACTATCCAAAGCAATCCGTATACCACGGTTGGGCTTGCAGCCCACTCCCCAAAGCAAATGAGGCAACCAATGTCGGCTCCATTAAATCCCGTAACCAACAATCATTAATCACAATTGATTAGTGTCTACTTTAAGTGTAAAGTTTAGTAAAAAAAAGTCAAAATTAAGAGGTGATTAAGCGGGAAAATTGCTGATCAAGATTGCAAGACCCAGCTGCTTTTATAAATAATATTGAATATTGATTACCAAAGTTTCCCCCCACAAACCCAAAATCCCGCCCATTCCACCTTTCTTTCTTTTTTTTTTTTGTTTTTTATTCTTGCCTATTCTCTCACCCTTTTTTCTTTTATTACTTTCTCCTGTTTAGACTATCTTGCCCATATAGTACAAGAGTGCTTCTACCATGCACCAGTTTTTAGTGCAACGGCTCTTTTTTTTTATTTTAATAAATATAATATATTAAAAAAATATGATTGCTTAAAGATAATATGGGTGCTTCTACCATGCACGAGTTTTTGGTGCTCTAACTCTTTTTTTTTTTACATAAATCTAATTATATTAAAAAAAATGCTTTGAGTTTTCTGTGTTCTTTTTATATACATGTTTTTGTTATTTAGATTTGAATTTTTTTTATTATATTCTTCCGGACACAAGTAATGGTCCAAACAAGTAAAATATAAAACAAGGCCACAAGTGTGCTTCTACCATACACCGGTTTTTGCTGCTCCGGTTTTTTTTATTTTTTTGTTTTCATAAATCTAATATATTAAAAAAAATATGCTTTGGGTTTTTTGTGTTCTTTTTATGTACATGTTTTTGTTATTTGGATTTGAATTTTTTTTATTATATTCTTCCGGACACAGGTAATGGTCCAAACAAGTAAAATATAAAACAAAGGTGCTTCTACCATGCACCGATTTTTGGTGCTCTGACTTTTTTTTTATTTTTTTTTATTTTAATCTATCTATATATAAATTACCAAAGTTTCCCCCCACAAACCCAAAATCCCGCCCATTGAACCTTTCTTTCTTTCTTTTTTTTTTGTTTTTTATTCTTGCCTATTCCCTCACCCTTTTTTTTTTATTACTTTCTCCTGTTTAGACTGTCTTGCCCATATAGTACAAGAGTGCTTCTACCATGCATCAGTTTTTAGTGCAACGGCTCTTTTTTTTATTTTAATAAATATAATATATTAAAAAAAATATGATTGTTATTTTCTGTGTTCTTTTTATGTACATGTTTTTGTTATTTGGATTTGAATTTTTTTTATTATATTCTTTCTGACAAAGGTAATGGTCCAAACAAGTAAAAAATGAAATATGGGTGTTTCTACCATGCACGAGTTTTTGGTGCTCTGACTCTTTTTTTTTTACATAAATCTAATTATATTTAAAAAAATGCTTTGAGTTTTCTGTGTTCTTTTTATATACATGTTTTTGTTATTTGGATTTGAATTTTTTTTATTGTATTCTTCCGGACACAAGTAATGGTCCAAACAAGTAAAATATAAAACAAGGCCACAAATGTGCTTCTACCATACACCGGTTTTTGCTGCTCCGGTTTTTTTTATTTTTTTGTTTTCATAAATCTAATATATTAAAAAAAATATGCTTTGGGTTTTCTGTGTTCTTTTTATGTACATGTTTTTGTTATTTGGATTTGAATTTTTTTTATTATATTCTTCCGGACACAGGTAACGGTCCAAACAAGTAAAATATAAAACAAGGGTGCTTCTACCATGCACCGATTTTTGGTGCTCTGACTCTTTTTTTTATTTTTTTTATTTTAATAAATCTAATATATTAAAAAAATATACTTTGGGTTTTCTGTGTTCTTTTTATGTACATGTTTTTGTTATTTGGATTTGAGTTTTTTTTATTATATTCTTTCGGACAAAGGTAATGGTCCAAACAAGTAAAAAATGAAATATGGGTGCTTCTACCATGCACCAGTTTTTGGTGCTCCGACTCTTTTTTTTTTACATAAATCTAATTATATTTAAAAAAATATGCTTTGAGTTTTCTGTGTTCTTTTTATGTACATGTTTTTGTTATTTGGATTTGAATTTTTTTTATTATATTCTTCCGGACACAGGTAATGGTCCAAACAAGTAAAATATAAAACAATGGTGCTTCTACCATGCACCGGTTTTTGGTGCTCTGGCTCTTTTTTTTATTTTTTTTATTTTAATAAATCTAATATATTAAAAAAATATACTTTAGGTTTTCTGTGTTCTTTTTATGTGCATATTTTTGTTATTTGTATTTGAATTTTTTTTATTATATTCTTCCGGATACAAGTAATGGTCCAAACAAGTAAAATATAAAACAAGGGTGCTTCTACCATTCAGCGATTTTTTATGCTCCTTTTTTTTCATAAATCTAATATATTAAAAAAAATATGTTTTGAGTTTTCTGTGTTCTTTTTATGTACATGTTTTTGTTATTTGACTTTGAATTTTTTTTACTATATTCTTCCGGACACATGTAATGGTCCAAACAAGTAAAATCTAAAACAAGGGTGCTTCTACCATGCACCGATTTTTTATGCTCTGTTTTTTTTTTAATTTTCATAAATCTAATATATTAAAAAAATGCTTTGGGTTAAAAAATCTAATATTTTTTAAAAATATATTCTTCCGGACACAGGTAATGGTCGAAACAATTAAAATTTACTCTAATATTAATTGTAACTTTGTGAAATGTTTTATCAATATATTAAAACTAATATTAATTGCAACTTATGAAATGTTTTATCGATTTCGTATTTTTCCCGTGCATCGCACGGGGTTGGGGGCTAGTATGGGTAATTGGTAATTATCTTCAACAACCAACTCCCACCTCGTGTCATATTTGGTTTAGGATAATGAATTTACATTTACGTGTAAATAATGTTTCGATTCAAGATAAGATAATGGTTTTATGTGCAGATAATATTTTGATTAAGGATAATAATTTGAAAATTTTGAATAATCTATTTAATTTTAAATTGTTAGCATTATCTTTTTTTTTTATGATATTGTTAGTATTATCTTTAGTCCTATATATAAGCACCTTTTGAAGATTTTTTTATCCTTAATATAAGCTTCATTTCCAATTTCCAATAGTATTAATTACTTCTTTTCCACAAACACCCCTATTTACTCAACACTTTTTAGATTTCCAATAATAATTATAGGGGTACTTTTGAAAACGTATACCAAATATTTACATTTTCAATATCACTAACAATATTAACTAACTTTCTTAAAGAGAATGAAATCGATCAAATGATGCTTATATTAAGGACCAGAGGAAGTATTTATCTACAATTACTTTATTTTGGTGTAAGAAAAACTTCAACCATAAATGTGACGGCTCGAAAATGCTATTTTGTATAGAGATGGTGGATTAGGATAAAAATTTTTTTAGGCACTTATTAAGTTTTTTATAAATTGAAAAAACAACACAAGTTCCTAATTTTTCTTTTCTCGAAAATATCAAAAATTATTTTTTCCAATGTTTTCCAATTACATATACAGCTTGTTAATAAGTGCTATGAGGACACTTGTTACTCCCTCTAGCCCATAAAGTTAGGAAATAACATAGAAATTTTTTGTCCCAAATTAAATTTTAAATAGTGAATAAAAAATCGAAATTGCATTGTATATTCTATAATTGGTTAATTAAGCAAACATGGATTAAATATTTGTTTTGGTAATTGGTTAATTTGGGGGACAATGCAGTAATAGCATGTTTCCTTAATTTTGTTAAATTTTCAAAAATTTACTAACTTTTTGGAATAAAAAAGTAGCATTTTCTTTTTTTAATGCTAAAAATACTACTTTCTCTATTTTATATATTCCCTATGTCCATTATTATAAGACCCCTTTGAAAAATTTCACGCAATTAAGAAAATTAATTAATTTAGTTAATTGTATTGGAAATGTGAACTTTTTATATGTATTTTCAAAATTACCCATATTAATATTGTTAGAAATCTAAAAAGTGTTAAATAAATTGTGGTGTTTGTGGAGAAAAGTAATTAATGATCATTAAAAATTGGTATAGAGTTTTATAAATATGAACAAAATAAAAGTATTAAGAGGGTCTTATATTTAGGGACAGAGGGTGTATAATGTATTTTAAGGTTATACACAACGGCTATGTTCGACATGTCTAGCTAAGAGCTTTTTAGTTAGTTATGAACTATTAGATTAAGTCAATAAGCTGCAGGTCTCGTTTGGTGAACACATATTTAAAGGAGCTTATAACTATTGAAAACTAGCTTTCAATAATTCATATACAAATTATGCCCACAAAAAATTTTCAAACTTATTTACCTAGTATAGTGTCAATTCAAGTGTAAATTAATTTTTAATTTAATAATTATTAATTATAAATTAATAATTTTGTTATAATTAATTATTAACTAACTACATAATTAATTAATAAAGAAAAGATCCAAATTTAATTAATTATAACTTAATAATTTTAGATTAATTAATTAACTATTTATTTATTAAATAATAATAAATTAAAATAATAAAATATAATGTTGCATCTCCTTTTCAGTTATTTAATAACTTTCAGTTAATTCAAAAGTTAGTTTTGTCGAACACTATTTCAAACAGTTAGCTAAACACTATAAGCTCGCAGCTACAAGCTCACAACTCTCAGCTAACTTCACGGTTACAAGCTACAAGCTTATAGCTACAAGTTACAAACTCACGGCTATAAGTAGGGGTGTTCGTGGTTCAGTTCGGTTCGGTTTTGAGGCAAAAAGTCATTTGATCCAATCACAAAATATACATGCAGTTTGGTTTGGTTCAGTTCAATCGCACAATCCAGTCCAATCCAAAATAAAACATGCGGTTTCGATTTGGTTCGGTCAAATTTTAATTTAATTAAGACTTTTATATAATTTTAATAAAAATTAATTATTTGGTCATAAACATATATTTTTTGCGACTAGTCATAAACATGTATGCATGAAAGCAACTATATTTGTTGTTGTCATTTCTAATTAGCACAAGCTGACATAACATTGTACATACGTGCAGTGTGCGCGTAAGTATTAATGCTAAACAAATGTATTTTTGTTATATATTTATAACCAGTAGCCCAATTCGGTCTGAAACAGTTTTTAGAACTAAAACAAAAAACCAATCAGTTTTTCAATAATCAATCCAAAAACAAATTCCGTTTTTTGCGTTTTTCAGCCTTTTTGGATTGGTTTGCGATTTTATTTTTGATCGGTTTGGATCTGAATACCCCTAACTATAAGCTAGTTTTGCCAAACAGACCCAAATTTTAAAAATATTATATGAGAATTTAAGGTATTTTTATATAATAATTATTATTTAAGAGAGAAAAATATTGAAAATAAAAAATGTATTTTTATAAAGAAAGTGCTAAAGAATGCCCTTAGATCATCTTCATCGTCAGTTCTTGACATCAAGAAGCGTGTGAAGAACTCAGCCAAGCACCATTGGAGGAAGATGACGTGGCGGTGCTTTGCAAGCACAGCTGCTTGGTGAAGGAATGGTGCGTCAAGTGACCCCAGCGTACATAAGAGAGAGAAAGAATAAAAAAACAATATTTTACACTATCAACGAAAATAAAGAAAGGATAATGAGAGAGTTCCAGCGAGAAAGAGGGGGAGCACTATTGTCCATGTATTTTTTCTTATTTTTGGTTGGGAATGACAAATAAAATTGTGAGTGAGTGTATTTTTATTACATATATTTTTGCTGATTTTTATTTAAATTAACTTAGTTTTGTTATTTATATTTTTTAATGTTTTTTATTAATTTTATATGATTTTTAAATTATTGTTGTTGAATTATTGGTATTAATTGAATTACACTTTATTTTTTATCATAATATGAAATATTTAAATAATGTGTAAAAAGAAATGTGGGGTAAGGTGCTGGGTCCATTCAAAAACTATGATTGGGTTCTTGAGGTTGAAGGAAAATTGTATTAAAGTTACTTAGGAAAATTGTATTAAAAAAATAGTCATGGATATAACATTATCTATAACCCTTTAACCTTTTCTCATTGTTTTTTTTATTTTATTTTATGAAATTTTAGATCACAACATCTCTGCGGTATTTTCTATGGCTCTTTTTGTTAGAGTTGTATTGATATTATTCATAAAACTACTGTTATTATTACTTGTAAATGATAAGGTTTCCTTCGTAAATAAAAAATGTCAAATATAAATTATTTTTCATTTAATAAAAAATGAAAAGAAGAACTATCTAAATATGGGTAAAAAAAAAACAAAAACTATATTTTTAGTTGCTTTTTTTTTTCTTGAAAGATCAATTTCAAAAAATAGAATGCATACTTTTTAATTGTGGAGATCATTATGGCACATAGCTGTAAGAAATGTTTGATCTCATCATCATTTTAAAATCATAAGTATTGAATGTGGTGAGTAATTTTCTCATTTCTCATTTTGAAATTTTATAAAGTAATAATTAATCAATATTTCTAAATGTCATGTGGATAGGCAAAATATTTAGATTTTGGGAATTACTTTGATATTCTCTGATAATAAAGGGTTGTAATACCTTTATGAAATGAAATGGTGACCTAAAATGTCTCACGAATGTCACATCACTCATTTTTCATTAAAAAAAAATTAAATGTCGCAAATGTTTGTAATTGAGTCATAAAATCTTTATTAAAAAAACTAATAATAGTTGATGAAGACAATACTACCATGTGACACATGTAACCTTCACATACGATTTTTTTTTTTAAGGGTAAATGCTAACAAATGCCCTTGTAACACTTGTTAAGCAACCAAATATAGATTAAAAAAAATAAAAAATTGAAAAATATATTTTTTGAGATTCTCGAGAGAAGAATAAATACTAACTTATGATTATTTTTCTCGTAAAGTAACTTTAGCAACTGCTCTTAAAACACTTGTTAATAAAACCCTTAAAAAAAATTAAGCATATTTGGTGTAAAAAAATTACACTCTAAAAATAGCCATGTAAAAAAAAAGTACAATAAGACGAGTTATTTCTTATGCTAATCCTCATCCTTGAACATGACCATCACATGGTATCACTAAATAACCACTTAATCACCACTTATGTCATCTCCATCATCACCATCATCATTCATAATCACATTTACCATCTTCATTATAGGTGGCAATTTGAGTTGCTCAATTAAGTATTACTCAACCTAATTGAGATATTTAATTAGGGTCTTGCTAACAATCATATGTTGGCATTAATCATTCTCTCGAAAATCTCAAAAATCACATTTTTCTATGTCAAAATACTACTTTTAGTTTCTTAACAAGTGCTCTTAGCATTTTCCATTTAATTATAGGGAAATTATTAATTAACCCATGATCAATGATTTCGAATACAGTACATCTCAATCATTAAATGCTAATTTTTTTAGTTAAAATAAAATAAATCATGAATGCATGTGATCTATCCAAGATTATTGGTCTTGGACCAACTGATAATTCCTCTCCCAGTAATGTGCCTAACTCAAACATATTAATGATTGATCAAACCAAACTAAAATGACTCAAGATTTATTTGCAAAGTTTGTTTTTCATGCCAAAGCGTATTAAACTATTAATTCATCGACCAACTCTTATTGCTTCTGTAGCCAATCCTATCACCTCAATCTCAACTACCATCTCTATCATTATTGTCATCACCACCACCATCACCACGACGTTATTCTACCAATCAAGGATCATATTATCTATATATTTATCTTGGACTTTTATTTTTACAAGATGTTTATCTTGTGACTTACTTTGACATATCAAATCAGATAAAATATTCCTATCTTATCTTTCTATTACTCATCTTTCATATCTTAATCATTAACCCATCATGATCGACAAATAAACCATTAATCTCCAAAATAATATATTTTTCAAGACTTAATAGATTTTTCAAATATTTTTTATTTTTTTCAAAATGCTTAAGAAAAATCATATGCATGTTCTCATTCTCATCTAGCTAATGCTATTCCTTTTTCATTCACTATTCACTATGGCACATAAGGTTAAGCTTAACTCATGCAATCAGTTTCATATAACTAATACCACCAAAAATAAAAACAGTTTCATTTAACTTACAACATTCCCTTGTGTTATAAGCCAACTTCACAAAACAGTAAACAAAATCCAAAATACTAAATGGTCTCTCTGCCTAGTCTGCATGATGTGATTTCATCAGCCTGACACAAACTCCAAAACTATCCTATCGATGGAACTCATCATATTTCAGTGCCATCCTAATCTGTATGGTATAAATAATGATGTAAACATCAAATATACAATGACATCATTTCTTAGTTCTTACTCCACTGCTTTATACCTCTGCATGATTTGGAATGCTATCAGGTAAAGATGGAGATGATGCACCATTAATTCTACTAGGCAATGGTGTATTCCTTCGGGATTGGCGTTTCGTCGGCACAGTCACACTTTCAGTTTCCCACTTTTGACTGAGATCATCGTCGTCGTCATCATCAATGCTGTCCTTGAAAACTGGATGAACATATGCATTCTTGAGGTAACCTTTCAGGTTCAGGTTAGGTTCCGTCGCTCGCTCTAACGTATCTTTCATCATTGCTTCCTGTGTAAAGAGTTATAGGAAAAAAAAAACTACATCAAAGTTCTATGAAAGAGTCCCCAAGAGCTAGCTCAGTTAGTAGAACTGCGGGACATGGAATCTTGAGACCAGGATTCAAATCCCGATGACAACGTTAAATATTTGCCTATAAAAAAAAGTTCCGTGAAAGAGTTTACCAAAATAAAATCCATGAAAGGGGAAGCTACTAAGCAAAAGAACTTGTGTACCAACTACCAAGTCTTAATTGATTTACCCGAAACTCATTCCGGTAAGTTCAAGTAAATTCTTTAGGCCACAGATTAAATTGACGATATACTGAAGTGCAGTAACATCATCAATTGACCACGCCAATGACATCATTAATAAATCTTTTGGTGTTTGACTAGGTATCCCATAGCAAGCTATGAGATCAGCCACATTATTAATATATCTAAACCTTTGTTATGGCATCATACACAAAAAAATTTGCAATAGACTACATATTATGCATCAAATAATTAGGGAATATTAGACACAAGGAAGTATTAACCATCCAAATTACTAATTGGCATACCTGTAAGGGAAATTTAACAAATGCAGATTCAAAACGGCCTTTGCAGTATCTATGGAACCATATGGTCAGTATTGGGAGAACAATGAGAAATGGAGTTGATGAGGCAGCCTTTTTGGTGGTGAGGAGCCCCATCAGAACTAACTGCGAGATTATCAGTGCAAACACAATACGAAAATGGATATCAGGCCAGAATGCTGCAGCACTCTCATACTCCTGATTGTAAACGTTAATGATCTGCAATTGGAAGGAAGGGGTCCTCAATTCTCATCTTATTATATATGGAAAACTAACTTAGATATTGGAATAAAATTATCTGGCACAAATTACGAAAAGGAATTTTTTGTAAGAATTTTCCAGTTTAGGAACTTTGATGGCACTAGCCAATAAATTATGTCAATAAGTGGTTTACTTATAAACCACAATATCACACCTTGAACATTGTTCACCAATTGAGAAACAAATTGTTCCTAAACTGAATATTTTTTCGATGAATTTAGTTTATGTAATTTTGCCTATTATTTTCCAGCAAGAGATTATATCCAAGGACCCTTCATACCAAGTGTATAAGCCATTGTGGTTCTAACTGTTCTGTGTGCGAGGTGAATGGTCAAATGCAAAAGTATCATGAATAAACTTGCATGTAAACTACAATTGCCATTGACTTGCATATTACAAAACTGACATCTACGTACCTGGTGACGGAACACAACATAGGCCAGGCCAAAGAAAATTATTATGAAAGGAAGAACAGCTGGTGTCACTGCAGCATAGACTAGGCCCAGCAAAAAATACAATTGTATACGAGGCTCTCCGGTGTTGAAACCAATACTCCCAGGATTCATGGCCTCTTCCCTGTCCTTTTCAGTTTTCACCAAGAAGAAATTCTTCAAGTGATAAAAAATTAGTGGTTTCAACATCAAAACCTCTGCAGCTACACTGGCCCATCCATCAACCATTATGTAAGTAATGAAGAAACTTGCTTTTAAAGGAATTGCAGTTCCAATTGTTACTGGATATCTGCCAAAAAATATAACAGGGGTGTTTTATTTTATTAACACATAGATTAAGACCTATCAAGCGTAGACACGGAAGCAATACATACCAAAATCTAAAAACTGTAGGACATGAACACCACATGCTCATGCGGGCACACATAAAATTGAAAATTTAACCCAAAAAGACTCATAATATGACAATAAAAGCTTTAAGATTTACAATATCTTGATATATGTCACATGTACCAATATTTGACACTCGGTACGCCCCTCTGGAAAAACCAGAGCATCATTTCTAATGACATTTTCCAAACACTCCTAAGCACACTGGTCCTAGTAGAACAAGCCATGCACAAGTACATGAAATCCAAAAACAATTAACTAGAGCGAGTATCTAAAGACTCATTTTGTTCCCCGTCACAGAGATGGTGGCACGACAGCTTAATGGAAAGATGGGAGAGGCCGGCCTAATAGTCAAAAACATTTGACTAGGTAAAGTGGTACAGGTAACTGAATAATGGGTAATCTGTCAAGTATTCATGCTTAACTAAACTGTCACTTTAGTCCCTGAAATTGCACCCAACCTTCACTGCTCCCTTATTCAATTCTCTGTAGTCCACACAGAGCCTCCAAATTCCATCCTTCTTGCCTACCAATACTTCAGGATAAGGACTACTACTATTCTGAATAAAACCAGAAGCCATCGTCACTTGCACCAACTTGTTAATTATCTCCTTTTGATTGCCAGCATACTTACTTGTATGGCATTTTATACCTTGCAGCATTGGTATCTGATGATCATGGCTAGCTCTCATAGGAGGTAACTACTTTGGCTCATCAAATACATTCGGGAACGCTCCAGTAAACCAGAGATGTCACTAGAAATGGCTCCTTCCTGAGCATTAGTAGTGAGATTTTGTAGTATACACCCTTCTTCTTGACAGGCTTGGATCATGAGAAGATGAACTCCATTGTGTAATGTCTTCTCTACATGCTGATTCTTCACCATCTTCAATCCTGTACCAGAATCTCCTCTTAAAACATGTCTCTTGCTTGCACAGTAAACTCCATCCTCAACGTGTCAAAGTTCCAGGTAAGGACCCCCAAGTGTCACCAACAACTCTATTAACAGCACAATGTCACAGCAACCAAGAGGAATTAACATCATATCTGCCTTAAAAGTATTTTTCTGAAGAGACCAACCAAAATTCCTGACAGTAGAGTAAATCTGCAACTTCCATCAGCAACAGTCTGAGGCTGAAACATTCGCACCATCATCTGAATATCCTGCCCCAATCCCCCTAGAATGTTCATTGGACAGTTCTAGCCTAGTGATTATGGCATCAAAAGCCTCATAATCATCACTCGCTGTTTCTTTCGGTCTCAGGTTCATTAACTCCACCATAGGGTCATCACAGACTTCACCAAACCTCTCAACCAACAATTCAGTGTATTCTTCCAAATTTGGCCATTGATTAGATCTTAAGGATTTTAGGTAAGCATGGTGCCAGTGCAAAGCGTTACCCTCATAATAAATAACAACTAAACTCACCTTCACATCTTCAAGTGTTCTATCGATAGCAAAATACATCCCACACTGAAAAACCCATTGTTTCACATTTTCACCATTGAAACATGTAAAATCAATTCTAGCCAAGTATGTACCACAAGCATATTTGGAAGAATAATTGTGATTATCACCTGAAAGAAAATTACGATGACTTGATTCATGTGCAGAAGAACCCGATCTTCATGACCCTGGAGAATCATTGTTGTTCTTCAACAACTCTTCCATGGTGTTCTTCAGAGAATCACCAAGAGCCTTTTTGAATCGAACCTGCGATCTCCATCATCCTCTTTTTGATTTTCTCAGAAATTCAATTCTCCAATCTTTCTTCCACTTCACGAATTGCAGCTTGATTCCGTGATGCATCCACCATAACTTCCCAGAAGAGAGGCTTTGATACCAATTAATATGGAAAATCTAGGAAATGCAAGAAATCGAAGATTTCCAAATAATCCCAGGAAATTCTATGAAAGGAAAGAGTCTCGAGGTAAGCTTTATTAGTGAGAGAGAATTCAGAAAATGATTCAGCACAGCTCTACTTAACTTGCAAGCCAACTACTTAAAGCTCACGACTAGTAACTGCTTTTGGCGGTAAAAGCCATTACTTCCCGCTAAGAACAACAGTGGTTAGTTTGTTTCTATTGCTTAACTGCCACTCAATTACACTTGAGCTTCAAATACACTTAGAGCTAAAATACTAGATTAACTGATATCATCATTTATGTTGCAGCAGCATGTAAAATGCATATACAACACAAAAAAAATGTAATGCCAATTAAAAGTGGAAACAATGTCCAATAAAGATAAAGAAAAAGAAAATGAGTTTTTTATATTAATGGCTTACTGGTTAGCTGGTTGGTGAATGAAAGAGTCAAGCTGTTGAAATGCTGTTCCGGTAAGTATGTTCCCAAGAAATATATTGACGAAATTGAAAATGTAATATCTAGAAGCTGATCTTCTCTCCAGAGATGATAGAGATTCAAAGCCTTCGAATTTAGACATGATCATCAATATTGTTGGCAAAAAGATAAGGAAAAGCTTCAAAACAATGCCAGGCAGAAAACCTTGAATGAACGACTTAATGAAAGGGCTGTACAATGAAATGATAGAAGTTTGAATAAGCAATCATCAGTGGTGCTAGTGAAATTAGGTCATCAGAAGTCCAACAATGAGATTAGACTTACACTTTAACAAGTGGCGTCAGCCATGACGCATTTTTCTGGATTCCATCAAGACTTGCAAGAGTTTGAACAAATGCAATGGGGATCATAAAGAAAAAGGTAAGAAAAAAGAATGCCACAGCTATGATTAACCTCCTGATAGTGAGGGAAACATATGGAATTGGCAAGTTTGGCCAATATACGTCTCGTGGCTCCGGAGCCCACTGAGTCAACCAAAGTGTAGGATTTCTGGTTTGTTGAGTTTGGGCACAAACAGCAGCACCCCATCGTGTTTTAAATGAAACAAATGCAACAGGCATGATAGATTTGGGGTCATTTGCGACCTTCTCCCTCTCTAAAGCTATCTGCAAGAGATGATCAACACTAAAATCACTCTGACTATGAAGAACATCCTTACGAAAGAAAAACAAAACAACTTAAACAAAAGTGTGTCTATTTAGAAATGACCAGCGTAGTGAAATTTTGATTTCAGCAATTCAGCATTTGTTTAAGTCTTCCAAAGTTGACGGATGAAAGTTCAAGTGAACAATCAGAAAAGTATCTACTTCATTAAAATAACAAAAAAGAAATAAAGAAAATCCTTCATAAAGAAATAACTTCTTTAATGCAAAATAATACTGATGTAAATGTGATAAAGATCCTCGAAGAAATTGGGATGAATTTCAAAGAGAGAGAGAGAGAGGATATAATAGCCTATTTTATGAACTCCGCAAAATTGAAACCAGATTCCCATATAAGAATTGCTTTCATTAGTTTGTCAAGATATTATTAGCATGGAGAATTTCTATTCAACTACAATTATTTGCTTACATAAAGTGACAAAATCTAACATAGATAAAATAGGCAATACTCACTTCTTTTGACAACTTGTCAATTTCGGTGACATGGTAATCAATAGCATCCACTTTCTTTCCCCAGAGACCAAGAAAACCAGTCTGACAAAACAATATAGGAGGGAAAGCTCAAGGTCTACCTGAAGTTGGTTATTATACACTTTCGAAACATATTAATTTATACTTAAATACCTTCATTTCGGGTCTTTTTGAAGTTCTTTCAAGTTTATTTTGATAATAGACAAGCCAATTCTGCAACTTTTTCTTCTTGTTAACCAACTTAGCAAGTTTGTTAGCATCATAAACAACCTGTATAAATGTTAGACATCAGAAAATAACACATAATAATACTTCTGCCATAAAAAATAATTAAAAAAAAAAACAATATTGCGCGGCTAGATATCCACCCGATTTGGTTATGCAATTTATAAATGTGATCCATCTTGAGAACAACACTGTTTTAAATGCCAAAAGAGAGGACCATAGATGCAATAGAAACAACACTATGTAAGACATTCAACTCATGTTTTGAAACATTTGTCGCCATACTGCCATAGGAAGTTCAAACCTTTCAGTAAAATATAAAACTTGAAAAAAGAAACCAATCAGTGTTTAATATCAAAACAACCAAAAAATACAAGAACTTATCATTCTAGTAGTATAAGTGTATACAAGAGTAACCAACCTGGTGAGTGAGATAATGATCTGGATGATTGACCAGAAAAAAGTGCTCCACAAGCTCACTTACAGATTCATCGGGGTCAGGTGGAATATTTCTAACGAGCACCTGGAATCTCAATATCTCTTCTATAAGCAATATATGCATGATGGCTAGTGTATGACAATTTAGTCTATAACTGTAAACAACTTGCCAAGTATAAAGATGCAAAGGATTGAAGAGCTCTGTTGTATATAAATTTTGTTTGATCCTAATGTGTTTTAGTTTGAAAAAGCCATTAACAAAATTTTGTTTCTTTGTCCTTCTTTCTTTCATTATTAAATTTCTTTCAAATATCTAAAGGCAACAAAAGCAGTCATCTATATTTTGCTTTGTTTAATTTATTCATTGGTAAACATTCATTGATATACTTAGCTATGTTATTAAAATGAATACCAACTTGAACATGTAACCTAAAACAACAACAACAATAATAATAATAAATGCAGAAAACTATTAAAAGTCTGCAATCGAATGACTGCGTAGAAAATGATGAGAACCAAGAGTTAAAAGGGCTGCCATGTCAGTTCTGAGTAGTTGTGTATTTAAGTTATTATGTATTAGGAATTTATTAGGAAAATATACAGTAGTCAGAAAGGTAGTTTATGTTTTGTAATAACTGCTATGTTTTAGACAGTTAGTTATGGACAGTTATGTATTAGACTATTACAAATATAGGCTGAAGTGGTGTGTAAAGGGTATGTGTATTGTAATTTGTGAGTTTGGGACAAAGTTCATTCTCTGTAGGATACATAGTGTCTGGGACATCAATTCATTGTTGTATTGTGTGTATTTGGGACATAGTTATTCACTGTAGGAGTTCTTAGAACTCTGGGACAGCATCTGTTGTACCTTTCTGTGTAATTCAATTGTGCAATCTTAATATATCAGTTTGCTATTTGAAGTTCTATCAAATACCACCTCTAAAATATGAAACCTAGAATCAGAATTTCGCTGGTGAAAAACACAAGAGAACCAAAATCTGCAGCCAAGTAGTATTACAGACAATAATTCCTCGCAAAAAATGGAGGGTGAAAAATCAAATTTACCGTAAATTGATCGGGACGACGCTCTTCTTCCGCAAGAAATTGAAGTCTCATTGATGCAACTTTCTCATACTCCTTTAGCAATACATAGCATGTCCAAAAGGTAAATGCATAAGCCATTGTTATGTGTCCCCAGAACCTAAGGAAGTGACCGAACTTCAGTAGAGCACCGGAATACTGGATTAAGTAGCAAATTAAGAAAAGTATTATTATTCAAGATGAAGTAGCAGAATTGCAACAACCCTGGAAGGTGGATTTCAAACCTTTCAGATCGACTATGGACATTCGAAACTGAGAGTTTATCAATGTCACTGGAAGTTATGTTGGTTATCTTGGCTCTTTCTAGGCCAGTACTTGTCCAATTGACAGGAACCAGAATTAACCATGCTAGGAATGCTATAGGAACAAAGATTTTAAGCCTGCACAATATGAACAGAAAATATCATGACTTTATCATAATATTTTAATGTGCAAGGTGAGACCCACTGTCTATTATAGACCCACTTAGCCATATTATGTTTTAATGAAGTCGTATTCACTCAATGCAGCATACCCTAACAAGTAAATCCGCAAGTAAACAACAGAATCCAATCCAGCATGGTCGATAAGCTCAGGTTCTGGCATTCTAATTGCTTCTGGCATCCAATTCAAAAACCCAAGATATGCTCTCCAGTCTAAATTCACGAATTTGCGAACAAATATTCCTCCGTGTACAGGATCTGTCCTTAAACCCTTCAGATACCATTTTGGGAAGTATACTCGATCATTAAAAGGTTGAAGCCTCAAAATAGCAAATGCTATAAAGAAAAGAAATGCACTTAAAATGTTTATGCCAGCTGCAACACCAATATCTGACAGCGTAGCCATTTTCTCCTGTGGAAAGAATGCACACCTTTGATTAAAAGAAACTACTATCGAATAAAGCAGAATACATTTGTACATTAAAAATTTGAATATAACTCTTGGTAGAACTAAAAGAAAGTCATGCCTTTTAATAAGATTTCATAGTATTTAACAATTTCTTAAGTAGAAAACAAACATAAGCAGTTACCTACTTAGGGAAAAAGTTTCTTCATCTTATCATTCAAAAAATTATTGATGATGTGAACCTTATTATCCTTTTCTCTCCCAACCAAAATTTTAACCCGCGCTTGAAGAATCAATCCGCTTCGAAATTATGACATTTTAATGTCCATGAAATTTGGAAATTTGAAACTGTGTTTCACCATTCAACTCAAAGTTAAAGTACTCTCAGTTCAAACTATACAAAACAAAAGGACAGCACATATTCCTAACTAAACAATTATGAACGATCAAAGTAGAAACAAACCCAAAAGGAAAGAAATTTAACAACTTTATCCAATATAATCACTAACACACAAGAAAGAAAGAAAGTTTCAACCTTTCTTTAGATATAGATAGAAATAATGAAAATAAATTTCCAAACAACATAAAGATTAAGTTTTGCTCACAATTCCAAGCTGCAGAGAAACAGAGAAGAGGGTGCAAAGTTGAAGCAATCAAAAGGGTGTTGTTGTTTGTTTGAGTTTGGCAGAAATCTTCAAAAACAAACAAAGGAGCAAGATTCCTCAACCTTAAACTTTTTTGCAGTGAAACCTACGTGCAACACACGCCATGTCAGCACCTTTACTTCCTTTAGTTCAGAAACAGGTATACAACAAAATAATGACAAACAAGTTTCAGGGTTTACAAACATAACAACATTTCAAATAAATAAATAAATAAATAAATAATAAACAAACAAAAGACAGTGTTATTGTAAGTGATGATGCAAGTGGTGGTGGGTTGTTACTTGTTACGTTGTTAGTGGTGAACTCTGCTAATGAAGAGTTGAGTTGGGTTTTGAGTGTGTAGAGCTTTCTTATGGTTTCCACCGTTATGTAGTTAGTGGCGTGTCCCATTTTTTTAATTTTTTTTAAAAACATTTTTTATAGAACATTTCTTTGACCTCACAAAGAGGTCGGTCATGATATTATTGGGCCCCGAACAAAATACTTTTTCTGGTTTCATACATAAGATTTTTTCGAAAAAATTCTTGTTTAATACTCCTACCGGTTTCAAATATAAGCACCTTTTACCAATTTCATTCCATTTAAGAAAGTTAGTTAGTAACATTGGAAATATAAATATTTGGTACTCCTTCCGGTCCTATTTATAAGACATACTTAACCATATCACACGGACCAAGGAAGTCGGTTAGTTTCATGAATTCTATGAGAATATATTGTAACATTACAATATTATCCTCTCAACTTTTCTTGGAAAATTCACACTCATTAATTAACAACAAAAAACACATCATAGTCAAAGCATTTAATAAGGGCAAAAAAGAGAAAAAGCAATCAATGATGCATAGAAAATATAAAACGTCTTATAATTAGGACCAAAGAAACCTTCTAGAATATGTCCTATAATAAGGACCGGAGGGAGTATTATTTTGAAAAGTATCCCTATAATTATTATTGGGAATGTAAAAAGTGTTAAGTAAATAGGGATGTTTGTGGAAAAAAAGTAATTAATGCCATTGAAAATTGGAAATGGGGCTTATATTAAGGATAAAAAAAAGTCTTGAAAGGAGACTTATACTCCCTCCGGTCCTATTTATAAGACCCTTTTGGGGTTTTTATTTTGGTCCTATTTATAAGACCCATTTTCAATTTTCAATACCATTTAATTACTTCTTTCCACTAACACCCCTATAAAGTCAACACTTTTTAGAGTTCCAATAATAATTATAGGGGTAGTTTTGAAAAAGTATATCAAATTTTCACATTCCAATGTCACTAACCAATTTATCCACTCTCCTTGGTGGGAGTGAAAAACCCCAAAAAGGTCTTATAAATAGGACCGGAGGGAGTATATAGGATCGGAGGGAGTATGAAAGATTTTTAGTGACATTAAAAATATAAATAATTATATTTTATAAGAACTATCTTAATAATTGTTATTAGGATTTAAAAAAGTGTTAATTTAATAAAAATATTTTAGAAAAAATAATTAAATATTATTAAAAATATGAATAGGGTTTTATAAATATGACCAAAAATTTTTTAAAAAAATTATCTTACATATAAAATCAAAAGAAGTAATAATCAAAATTTATTAAATAAACTAAATATTTTAAATTATAACACTAAATTATTTTTTTTTTAAAAGTATACACTAAATTTACCTTATCGCAAATTTTAATTACATGCAATTTACCTTATCGCAAATTTTACTCGCTTTCCTTTCGATTCCGCGTCATTTACTTTACTGCACCGTTTAATTTTCACTGCATCGTGTTCTTGGTGTCGGTTGTACCCCTTCCCGCATTTACTTTCCTGCTTACCAAGCCCAAATACCCAAAAATACCAAAAAGACGGCCAAGTTCCTTTCACAAGATTACCACATAACCTGTTGTTACCCACACCCCACACATCATCGTCAGTTCGGCAGGCGTCGGACGAAAATCCCGCAAACAAGATTGGCACGCCCAGTGGGACAGGTTCAGAGTAACTTGTGCGTGTTTGTATGTGTTTAAGAAGTGGCATAACTTTGCCATCTTCATCGTCAATGGTCGTTACGAGTCAAGATGGTCAACAGACCACCGTTATTTCGGAGATTATTACACCAAGTGTTCCGACAAGTGCTCCTCACATGACCGGAGGAAGCGGTTCCGTCGTGGAATCAACTGTCGTAAGCACAATTCAACGGCCAAATAATGGCCCAAATGGGGGAAACCTCACCAGTGGGTTTACTTTTGGTAGCAGTTCAAATAGAGGGGGACAAGTTCCTCCCTATGGTTTGCCACCTGGTTTTGTCCCAGGATCGACGTTGACATGGCCTTTGAGTAGTTCGATAGGCAGTACGAATGCGACGACGGGGGCCACTAACATGGCCTTTATGCGTTCTGCTACGGACATGGCTGGTATGAGTAACGGTTCAAGATACATGCCTATCAACCCCGTTACGCATATCCGACAACAAATCGAAGAGGCTAATGTACAACTAGTCGATCAATTGACGGCTCAATTGGGTTCGGTTATCAACCCGGCGATGTTGGTGACAAATGAGACTTGTGGAAAGATTGCAAAATACATGAAAAGGTTAAACCAAGTCTTAGGCATCTACGACAACGAACAGAGCGAGTCCGTCAAT
This sequence comes from Crotalaria pallida, assembly GCA_037953625.1. Classification (NCBI taxonomy): domain Eukaryota; kingdom Viridiplantae; phylum Streptophyta; class Magnoliopsida; order Fabales; family Fabaceae; genus Crotalaria; species Crotalaria pallida. Next base: position 124,792,627 of record CM075653.1, on the reverse strand, counting down.
ACTCCACCAGTAGATAGGAATTTACCAAGGCCAATTTTGGTACAAAGTTATCCTAATGGCCAAGAAGTGCGGCACACTGCTCAAAGTGTCGTCACCACAGCAAGATAGTAGAGTCCCGACGACGTGCGATCATGTTCATACTAACCCGATGTTTAGTGCAGGTAATGCGATGCCGGAAAACCAGCAAATGGTCTTCCACCCAGGAGTCGAAGCACCTCAACATGTTCAAAATCCGGTGCAAGTTGCATTCATGCAAAGAGGAGAGGATCTTCAAGCAGCATTAGCAAGGCAGAATTTGGCTCGACATTTGCTTCGACAAGGAAGAGAGACACGAGTCGAACCGGATGATGTAAACCGGATAGTCGAACAGGCACTAAGTCGGATTAGGTTCAACGTTGGCATGGCTAACCAGCCGAGTTTCAACTCACCCTTTCCGGAGTGGGTCCAGTTGGCAGAAATCCCAAGAGGAACAAAGGTGCCAAAATTGTCGAAATTTGTTGGCGAAGCGGGAGAATCTACTGTCGAACATATTACTCGTTACATCATCGAATTGGGTGATTTGGCCGCTGATGAGGCAATCAAAATGCGGCTATTTCCTAGTTCTTTAACAAGGAATGCTTTTTCTTGGTTTTCAATCTTGCGATCTAATTCTATCCATGCTTGGGTCCAGTTAGAAAGGTCTTTTCACGAACAATTCTATAGAGGCGAATTAAGAGTCGCTTTAACGGATTTGCTAAGCGTGAAAAGATTTGCTGGGGAGCCTATCGATGACTACTTGTCACGCTTCAGACAGATGAGGAGTAGGTGTTTCACTCCGATTCCTGAACCGGAAGTGGTTAAGATGGTTGTGGCTGGTTTAGAATATCACATTCGAAAGAAGCTAGTAACCCAACATCTATTGGATTTGGCTCAATTATCCGCTTGTGTTCGGCAAATTGAAAATCTAAGAGATGAGAAAACGAAAGGGAGAGACCCTAAGGTTCCCAAAAGGGAACGCATCCATTATGTCGATTCTCAGCCTTCTAACGGGGAGGCATTCGACGGTGGTTCAGAGGTGAACGCGATAGAGCTAGGCAATGAAAAGCCTTATTCATGTTCCGCCTTAAAACCATCCAAACCCGCTAACGAGAATTTGTATAAGAAAACATACACTTTCGACGTTTCCAAAACTGAACAAGTTTTCAATGCGTTGTTAAAGGATAAACAAATTAGGTTGCCAGAAGGCCATAAATTGTTGAAAAAAGAAGAATTAAGAGGAAGAAAGAATTGCAAGTATCATAACAACTGTACTCATAATACCAATGATTGCTTTGCTTTCAGGGACTTAATTCAACAAGGAATCGACAAAGGGAGATTGAAGTTCGTAGAGAAAGACTTGAAGATTGATACTGGTCCTTTCCAAAAGGAAGTCAATGAGATCGAATATCAAGGAGTGTTTTCCATTAGCACCCTTTCACTGGCCTATGATGCTGAAGTGTTTCCTGAAGTCGGAGAGTCTTTCCGACACTTTTGTAAAAGGAAGCAAGACGGAGACCTTCAGATTTGCCCAAGGTGTCAGGTGGTCTATGATCGAAAGATTGCGACTCGGAAAGAGAGGGGATCCAGAAGAGAAGATTTGAGAAAGAAGATAAGGGCCAGGGTACAGGAACGGGAACACATCCGACGAGAAATGTCCCGAGAGGCTCGACGCCCTCTATCCAGTCGAAGGATTTATGGAGGACGTCCTTCCAGACCAGCTGCACATGATCGATGCATGCAAAAAAGGCAACAATCTGGATCGACATCTGGGTCGATCTATGAAGGGTTGACACGCACTCAGAAGAGAAGGCTCCAGAGGATACGGAAAGTAGAAGCCGAAGGAGTCAATATTGACGAGTTACCCACGAATGATCAGGGATGCCTTGTTGCAAGCATGAGGCCAAAAACGGCTAGAGGCCGACAAAGTGGCAAACAAAAGCAGAAATGGGTGAAGAAGTCCGAAGGGTCGAATCAGATGAGCGAGTCGTACGAAGGGGACTCAGAAGATAGTTTGGACATCATTGTCAACGATCAAGACATGGTAGATGCTCAGAGTAAGAAGATTGGCAGCCTCTCAATCAACAACATCGGTTTGCCTTTCGACATGCCAGGAGACCATGCACATGAAGAAGGGAACGACAGTGATGCTTCCGACGATTCATATCTAAGTGACGAGGTGCCGGGACTTCCCGAATGCCTTTTCCTTTTGGATCGTCTTCATTTAGAAGTAGACATCGGACACATTGCTCAGTTTGAGCCACTGGAAGAAAGCAAAAGAGAACACTTGAGGCCTTTATATATTAAGGTCATTGTTGACGGGAAGCCACTAAATCGAGTCTTGGTAGACGGAGGGGTTGCCGTCAATGTTTTGCCTTGGAACGTGTTCAAAAGAATGGGAAAAGCGGAGTCGGACCTAATTCCGACGAATGTGGTCGTGGTTGGTTTTACTGGGAAGATCGCTCAGTCACATGGTGTGACGATGCTAAAAGTCGAGGTGGGCTCAGTCGCAAGAGATACTTTATTTGTGGTGGTCCCATCTAAGGCTAGCTACAACCTGTTGTTAGGCAGGGATTGGATTCATGCTGTGGGGGCCATTTCGTCAACGGCCCATCAGAAATTAGTTTTGTGAAATCATGAGAATAAGGTGGAGGTGATTCCTGCAGACGACAGTCCATGTTATATGCAACAGATGCACGTAGATTTCAAAGTCTACAATCCAAGCATCAAGCCGATCCGACTTGATGCTGAAAACTTTCAGAAACCCGTAGTGGACAGGTGTCTAATGGAAAACTATGGGGTTTCAATTGTCGAGATGGACAAGGCCGTTGAGCAGCGGCCTTCGACCAGCACTGATGGTTGATCGACAGCTAGAGAGACTGTCGGCCTACGTGGCCGACAGAACTCAATGCGCTATTCAGACAAGTGCATTCCAGGATTGTATTGTAGATGATAGCCCTTTGGGATTCGAAAGAGGGTGGACAGATGAAGAATCTCGCTTCATCAGTGAGGATCCCAGAGATGAGGTAAACTTGGGAACGGCTGAAAAGCCGAAACCAATTTACGTAAGCTCGTTGTTAAAGGAGGAATTCCGACAAAAGCTCATTGATCTCATCAAAAGGAACCAAGACTGCTTTGCTTGGGAATACGAAGACATGCCGGGACTCAACAGAGAGTTAGTCGAACATAGGCTGACTTTACGGCCTGACCACAAGCCAGTCAAACAAGCAGTTCGACGGTTCGCACCTGATGTAGTCCTTAAAATCAAAGATGAGATCGAAAGATTGTTGAAATCAAAATTCATCAGAACGACAAGATACGCCGAATGGGTGGCAAATATAGTTCTCGTTGTGAAGAAGAATGGGAAAATGCGACTATGTGTTGATTTCAGAGATCTAAACAGTGCCACACCAAAAGACGAATACCCGATGCCGATAGCTGATATGCTGGTGGATTCAGCATCTTGTCATAAGGTAATGAGCTTGCTAGATGCGTTTTCAGGTTACAATCAAATTTTCATTGCTGAAGGCGACGTGTCGAAGACTGCGTTCAGATGTCCAGGTGCAATAGGAACTTTCGAATGGGTAATGATGTCGTTCGGAGTCAAGAATGCAGGTGTGACATACCAAAGAGCAATGAACCTGATTTTTCATGACATGATTGGCAAGTTTTTGGAGGTATACATTGACGACGTGGTGATCAAGTCGAATACTCAAGAGCAGCATTTGGAAAGCCTGGAAAAGGCGTTTATCAGGATGAGGAAGCATAATCTGAAGATGAATCCGATCAAATGCACCTTTGGAGTCACTGCTGGCCAGTTTTTGGGATTCCTTGTCCACAGAAACGACATTGAAGTTGACAAGAACAAAGCCAAGGCTGCCATAGAAGCATCTCCTCCAACCAATAAGAAAGAGGTTCAGTCATTTCTTGGCAAGGTAAATTATTTAAGGAGATTCATATCAAACCTGTCGGGAAGAACCAGAGCCTTTGCGCCTCTCGTGAAGCTAAAACGAGAAGAGGATTTTAAATGGGGACCTGAACAACAAGCGGCGTTTGACGACTTGAAGCTGTATCTGTCGACACCACCAGTGATGATGTCGCCTCAACCAGGTTTTCCTTTAAAATTGTATATATCAGCCTCTGATTACACTATAGGGAGTATGTTAGCCCAGGAAAATGAAAATTGTGTAGAAAGAGCTGTATTTTATTTAAGTAGAGTGTTGAATGATGCCGAAACACGGTATAGTGCAATAGAAAAATTATGTTTAGCGCTCTACTTTTCTTGTACAAAACTTAAACATTATATGAAAAGTTTTCATGTTTTGGTTTTGTCGAAGTCTGACGTTATTAAATACATGCTATCCAAGCCAATTATACATGGTAGGGTCGGCAAGTGGACATTAGTGTTAACTGAATTTTCACTTCAATACGTACCATTGAAAGCCGTCAAAGGCCAAGTAGTAGCCGATTTTCTGGCAGATCACCCATGTGTAGACATGGCTTTGTCTGTTAATTTTGTCGGCTTAAGGCCTTGGACGATGTATTTTGATGGATCATCGCACAAAAAAGGGGCAGGAGTTGGAATATTACTCATATCCCCTGAGGGAATTCCCACAGAATTCATGTTCAACCTTAAATATTAATGTTCAAATAATGAGGTTGAGTACGAGGCTATCCTAATTGGCCTTGAAATATTAATTTTCTTAAAGGCCAAAAACGTGGCCATGAAAGGAGATTCTCAGTTAATCATTAGACAATTGGTTGACGAATATAAATGCCTAAGTCCAAAGTTGGCTAAATATCGCAATATGGCACAAAAAATGATGTGCCAATTTGATGATGTTTCAGTCGAACATATATACAGGTGTCACAATCAAAAGGCCAACCATTTGGCCCAAGTCGCATCCAGATACCGTATATCCAAGAAAATTTTGGATAAGGCAACACGGATTGAAGAATTATTATATCCCCCTCATGAGAGAGAAATAATGGTAAACGCATTAGCATCCGATGGTGATTGGAGGAAACCCATAGCTGACTACTTGGCGAATCCATCCCCCAATGTCGAACGAAAGTTAAAGCTGAAAGCCACCAAGTTCACGCTACTAGGAGGTGATCTGTATCACAAGTCAATCGACGGGAATTTGGAGGTATGTCTTGACCAGGAAGATGCTTTCATAGCTTTGGCGGAAGTTCATGAAGGGATATGTGGAGCACACCAGGCAGGAAAAAAAGATGAAATGGATACTCAGAAGGCAAAGAGTTTTTTGGCCTACACTAATATCAAATTGCATGAATTTCGCGAGGTCGTGTGAAGAATGCCAAAAACATGGCAACATTCAGAATGTTCCGGCGGGAGAATTGCATTCGATCATCAAGCCATAGCCTTTTAGAGGATGGGCACTAGATGTGATTGGAGAAATTGTCTCTCATTCTTCTAAAGGCCATTCAAGGATATTGGTGGGTGTTGATTATTTTACCAAATGGATAGAAGCAATACCTTTGGTAAAGGTCGAACAAGAGCAAGTGATTGATTTTATTGAAGACCATATCGTTTGTCGATTTGGAATTCCCGAGACCATAACTACGGATCAAGCGTCTATTTTCTTGGGAAGCAAATTGAAAGGATATTTGGCATCAAGAAGAATCAAGTTACTAACTTCAACACCTTACTATGCACAAGCCAATGGACAAGCGGAAGCAGCCAATAAGTGGATTATTAACATCATCAAGAAACAAATTAAAAGTAAACCACGAAATTGGCATGAAGCATTGACACCGGCGTTATGGGCTATCCGAAATTCTCCAAACGAAGCAACGGGTACGACTCCCTATATGTTAACATACGGCCACGAGGCCATGTTACCAGTAGAAATTAACTTGGAATCGATACGATTTCAAAGGCAACGTGAAATGCCTACGAATGACTATTGGAATTCCATGTTCGACGAATTAAATGAGGTGCATGACGAAAGACTATTGTCGTTAGAGAATATCATGCGACAGAAGGAAAAAATTGCTAGATATTACGACGCCAAGGTTAAGTTTAAGTCGTTCTTACCAGATGAATTAGTATGGAAAGTAATCTTACCCATCGACAAACGTTCGAACGAATACGGCAAGTGGTCACCAAAGTGGGAAGGACCATTTAAAGTATTAAAGGCTTATTCGGGCAAAGCATACGAATTAGTCGAAGTCGAAACGGGAAAAAAGATTAAGGCAATTAACGGTAAGTATTTGAAAAAGTACAAGCCGACAATGACGGAAATAAAAATGCATTAAATTGCAGAATCCATACGACAGAAGCAAAATACAAGAAGCAAATACAACAAAGGAAAAAAAAATTCATCCGAAAAGATTGCCAAAGGAACGCCATTCCCTGGCAAAAGCATCTCGACGTCGGAGTCCAGCCCTGTATTCTTGCAAGTGAGTACCCAAGACATCCGTAATCTGCTGATATGGAGTCACCAAAGCAGCAACCTTAGTAGTCAATTCTTGTCGAGTGGCTTTGATGGATTCCACATACTGGGTCATGTCCAATTGATCTTTTTCCCGACGGGCCAACTCATCCTTCAGTTCCCAAATCTTGGCTCCATTCTCTTCTAACCGCCGAAGTGTGTCATCGGCCTTGGAAGAACAGTCTGCATCTTCTTTTTCCGAATCCATAAATTCGAGCTCCATTTTGCTTTGATTTGTTTTGACATCTTCATAAATTTTGATGTCTTTCAGAATTTTCGGACTTTCAGTGGTCCAATTATTCACAAATCGCTGCAAACCAGTCAATATAGATTCGATGTCTTCTGAAACAGGATGCTGCAAAAGTGATGTGATGGTAGAAGACAAGAGTTCAAGAGTCGAGGAATCGTCCAATAATTGATCAAAGGGCCGACAACAGATATTCTTCAATGTCACCATCAACTGATCTGCGACCGGTTCAGCATCTCTTAAGGGAGAATTCATGGCTGCTTCAACAGATCGTGCTTTGGCCATTAATTCTCGAAGAGCAACGAAGGCAGTAGAAGAGGAAGCTTGAATCGAAGGAGCCATGGTGGTAGATGGAGGCACACAGGAAGGAATCTCAACAGAAGGAATAGCGGCAGAATTGGATGCACCAGGAATTGACAAGCTGCGGTCAAAATCCTCAAGTTGGACTGAGTTATTGGGGATCTAAGAAAAAACAAAAAGGAGGTTGGTAAAGATCTTTTAATGCTGCATAAAGGGTGAATGAGTAAATTCGCAAGTACCTCAAATGAAGGACCACATGCAGTAGCGGGCTCAGGTCCCACGACAGCAACAGGGGAGTCTACAACATGAGTGTCAATGTCAAGAGGCTCAGTGTCGACAGCACCATGATTAGAGCCTTGAACGACAACCTCAACTGCAACCGAAGAAGAAGTGTCATCAAGACACTGTTGCATGGAAGTCTCAATGGAATGCAGCCTGTCAGTCTGATCAAGAGCAACATCAACTTGAGGCTCATTAGAAGACAAGTCATCAAGAATCACTTGTCGACGTACAGGACGCCTTTGTAGTTGGATGCTGGTATCTTCGACCATATCTTCTTCAACAAATGGATTAAGTGTTGGAGTTGGAAGAAAATCACCAGCATGGGGATCATGATGGGAAACATCAACAAAAAGATCGGTCGCATCACCATGGATTCTTTGAGTAGTAACATGGGGAGACGGCTCTCTGATGACGATTCCTTTGGCCTTTGGACGTGGTTGCGATTGAGCTTTGGATGAAGGATTCGAAGAAGGACGGATAGGAGGAGCTGATGAAGCAGTAGACACTTGAAGCTTCTTTGAAAGAGGACCAACCAAAGAACTATCAGTCCTTTCAGGACGAGCATGAGGTATGTCCAACGGTTGTTCAGTTCGTCCCAAGTGTTGTCTCTTGGCTTCGACAAAATCATCGATAGCATGGGAGTGGCGCCGTTTCTTGTGTTTCTTGGGTGATGAAGGTTCACCACCTTTCTTTTTCGACACGTGGGCCTTGATTGCCGCGGAATAATCAATGAGGTTCAGCTTGGCCACTACAAGGAGAACGACAAGTAAGGAAGCCGAAAGGAAAAGAAGTTTAAAAAGAAAACGAGTTAAGTATCCTTACCAGTTTTGTCGGCTGCCACATCTGATGGAGTCCTTGCACTCATTCTGACAACAATGGTATCATAGTCCATGTGATATGTGTTAAAGTACGATTTCCACCAACGCACGAAATTTGGACTAACCAAGAAGCAAGGAGTGAAGCCGATAAGATTGAAACGGCTAAGAGAAGCAAGGTTCTTCGACACAAACCGATTCAGCACCGACTTCCAAGAGGATTTATAGTCCATCAACTGGCCATGGTGAAATTCTTGTGACACCGATGCAAGCATGGGGGCAGGCAATCCTTGACAAAGGCCAAATTGCCTCGACACACAATTGGGGTAATGCAAAAACACTTCCTTTTCTTCATAGGCAGTAGAATCAGGCAGACCACCAAAAAGAACCCGTTGGCTCAAGTAATGTCCCCAAAGGACATCATTTAACTGCCTCTCCTCAGCACTGGTACCAGGAAAAGGAAGACGGGACCATTCAGGCCCAACAGCTCTTTCCGCAAAAGGAGCAAACTCAATGTCCTCAGATGACATGGAGATGTTGGCGAAAATCTTCATGAAATGGAGAAAGGTGTTGGTACGAGACGACAGCACGGGAACGTCATAATTCGCCGCCAAACAACCATAGTTGAAACGGAAAGGGCAAACGCTATTATGGGTGGACATCATGTGACGTTTCAGAATGGCATTCAGCCACAAGTGCAAAAGCCAAGTAGGACCTCCGACATTAGTCACTTGTTGCTTGTGGAGTCTAATGGTGTCGGATACATGGCTTATTGTCGAATACAGCTTCGCCAGAAGAAGTTGGCTTAGAGCCACTTTCCTTTCTTCATGCAGAATCGTGGCTAAGGGCACCAAAGATTTGTTAACTTGTCGAGATTTGGTGCAAAAGACAAAAGCACTAAGCCACACTGTTAGAAATTCGACATGCTCCTCGTTACTAACTGTTGGGCTACCTCTATAAGCATCCAGGCGTGCTTCGACATAGTTGCTGAAGGCGAAAGACCCGTCACTAATGTATACAACATCATTGGGTTTGCTTTCTACAGTCAAAAGTTCCCCGTCGGGACAAAGGCTAGTTAAGGCAGAAACATCGAAAAGGGTGGGAGTCATCATGCCATATAAGAAATGAAAACAATTAGTTCGGCGACACCAGAAGTAACATGCAGCGCCGAAGAGCCCATCGTCGTAGTGAAGACTACAGGTTGTTAAAATGAGAAGGTCTTCGAAACCGGCCCTTTTCCATGATTGTCTCTTGTGAGGCCGAAGCCTATCAAACCACTCGTTAAACTTGGTGGATGGTTTCACATTCCGTAGAACCCTACGAGAATGCTCTTTGTCGAAGTGGCAAGTGTAAACGGGGTTAAGAGTGACCACGAGACGAATCTCATCAGGATTGGAGATCGGAAAGTTGGCACTCATGACAGGGTCACGAGCCTCCGATGTAGTCATCAAGGGTCCCAAGAAAGCAGGAGAAGGGTTAACAGGTTCAGCATTGGCAGGAATGAAAGAAGTCGCAGGAATGATCAGACTACGTTCGTGATATGGGACTTCCAAATCGATTTCGGGATCAAGAACTCCTTGGATCGCCATGTTAAAAGTAGGGTTTTTGGAGAGAAAAAGGGGTTTCAAGTTTTACAGTGACAAGCAAGAAAAGATAAAAAGGGGAATAATGATAAGCGATCAAGTTTAAATAAGATGTAAAAAGACTGTGAGAACCTACAATCGGTGGTTGAAATAACTAGGAAACACTAGGAGAACACCTAGAAGGGGGGGTTGAATAGGTGTTTGATAAACCTTGAAAGATTTTCGAAAGAAACAAATCAAAACGATTAAAACAAATGATTTTCTTGAAAATTCTTTAGCCTTAATCGATTAATGACATGAACTAATCGATTAATGCCTCTGTACATTGAAAAAATCACTTTTCAATCAAATACGAAAATCAATCAATTAACAAGTATAACCAGGATAAATCACTGTGTCGTATCTCTAAACTCTCTACTCTTTACAATTCTTGTTATTAATTGTGTTCTTGGTTGAAAACCTAGAAAAAGTGATTTTTCACAATTGATTGAATTGAATCTTGTATTTTCTCAAAAGTATAAATCAATCAAATTCAAAACATGTTTGTCATTTTCAAAAAGGGGGAGATTGTAAAATCCAGTGAGAATGTTTTGATAATGAGAAAAGGTTTTGAACAAGCTACAAATGTGGTGATCAAGTTCAAGCTCAACAAGCAACAACAAACATCAAGTGAAGAAGAGAGAGCAAGCTCATGAAGACTTAGTTTGGTAGTTTATGTTTTATTGTTTTATCTTTCGCATCTCAAGTCTTTTAGTTTATGAGTTTGGGTAGAGTTATTAGAGGGTAGTGAATCTCTTTTGATTGCATGATTATATTATATTTTGAGTAATCACTTTGCCTAAAATCAATAGGTGGCTTAAAGGTTTGAAAGAAAAGGTTTAGTTTTTGAGAAAACAAGTTTTAAGTGATTTTTAATCAAAACAATCGATTAACAGGTTTTGATAATCGATTAACAGTGTATTTTGAACTGATAATCGATTAACAACTTTTGATAATCGATTATCTTGACTTGTACTCGAGTAAAATTATTCAGCTTTGCGCACTTACTCGATTAAGGCATGGTTACTCGATTAACACTTTTATTACTCGAGTAAAAAGATCAGATATGGTTTTTTAAATACGTTTTTCACTTCTCAAAAGCATTTCTAAGTGCTCCAACTTTTGGGTATTCTATATAAACCTATTCCTAACCTTTGTGAATGATTATTACACATCTAGAATCATTATTACACTTTCATAATCAATTTTACAAAGAATCAAAGCCACTCTATTCTCTCTCACTTTCTCAAGATCAAAGCTCTCATTTTTACATTCTTTGATCAAGAACCTTGAATCTCTCATGTTGATATTTTCATAGCTTTTGAAAGAGATTCATAGGATTGTTATTTTGTTTTCATTTGAGTTGTAATCTTTGCAAGAGGCAAGCTATCTACAACAATTGAAAGTCTTGGTTGTGAATCAAGCAAAGTTATATTGGAAGCCTTGGTGAGGCATTTCATCAAGCACTTGGAAGCCTTGTTGTGTTAACAAGCAATTGGAAGTCTTGTAGTGAAGCAAGCATTGGAAGTCTTGTTGTGGGATATCAACAAGCAAGAGAAGAGGTTAGATTAGATTCAATAGGGTTGCAAGGCAAGGGTGTGGTATCTCTTGTAGGCTAGCAAGAAGGAAGTCTTATGAGGCATTTACTTGTAATTTGAGAACTCTAATTCCTCATAGTGAAGAATCTCTCTTGGTTGAAGAGGGGACTGGAGTAGCTTTCAAGTGGATGAAAGTGAACCAGGATAAATCACTGTGTCGTATCTCTAAACTCTTAACTCTTTACATTTTTGTTATTCATATTGTTCTTGGTTGAAAACCTAGAAAAGATTGATTTTCATAATTGATTGAATTGAATCTTTATTGTTCAAATTGATAAAGGGAAAATCATTTTCATAACTAGGTTAATCAATAAGAATATTGGTGTTAATCATTTCCGCCGAATCTCTGATTATACATGTTAATTGATTGATTTTCGTATTTGATTGAAAAGTGATTAATCCATTAACAGAGGCATTAATCGATTAGTTCATGTTATTAATCGATTAAGGCTAAAGAATTTTGTGAAAATCATTTGTTTTAATCGTTTCGATTTGTTTCTTTCGAAAATCTTTCAAGGTTTCTTAAACACCTATTCAACCCCCCCTTCTAGGTGTTCTCCTAGTGTCTCCTAGTTGTTTCACCCACCGATTGTAGTTCTTACAAAGACGTGTTAGACCAACGCAATGGTCCAATGAGAGACGTCAGTTCAAAAGGATAAGCTCACCGTTTCAGAATCCTAATGCTGAAAGGACAGTCCGAAAAGATACAAATTTTGGCATCCTCCGAAAAGACGCGCGCATACCAAAACTTGGGGGGCCTCTGTTAACGGAAAATCGAAATCGACAAAAGGTGAAAATGTCGGATGTATAAGTGACGTCGACGGAAGTGTACTTGAACGTTTTTGTTCAAAAGTGACTTCGAAGGAAGTGTACGTACAATCCAACAATGGGTAGATTTCGACAAAAGGATATGCGTCGACAACATAAGTGATGTCGAAGGAGGTGTACTTAAGTGGCATGACTTAAAAGTGACTTCGAAGGACGTGAAAGTGTGTCGACAAAAGGAAGAGGTGGAAACAAGAGGCCTGCGTCGAAGGAATGCTGGCGCAGAGAAAGAGGAGTCAGAGACGTCATATCAGCATTGGGAACGGAAGAGTAATTATGGAGGCATTTAATGCTACTTGTGGCTATAAAATCCTCATTTTTCACCAAGAAAAGCCACGAGTTACCATGAGAAAATTTAAGGAATGCCTTCATCAATTCCGGAAGGAGGAAAAAAGATTCATATTCCACATTAACACGAGTCCACCAAAGGCTAAACATGTGAGATTAAGGTGTTCGGGTGAGGATAAGGAAACGAAGGAGTGTCCACCCCGAATACCACCTTTATCCTCTTGAATAGTAAAAGGCTAAACATGTGGGATTACATAGAACTCATTTCTGATGCGTCAGGTCACAGCAAAGAACTCCGAATTGGAGGAAGCAGTGAGCCTGATAAATAAGCATTAGAAGGGTTATTGTAATCCCATAGGCCAAGGTTTGTGTCCTGCTAGGATCGACTAAGGCCGCCTTTCCTATTAAAGAGTTAAAGGAAACAAGTCCTTTGACGGCATTCTACTAGAAGTGTCGGGGGCATGATTTTTGATTGAATGCTGGTGAAACAGCATTTGGTTGAATTACATGTCACTGATATCAATCGAATGCGTCTGATGCCGACAGCGGGTCGAAAGTCTATTTCGACGATAGGCCCGTTTGTCGAAAGGAGCTTGGTGTCGGCTGACATCTCAGAACTTAGTGGCTGGAGCACAACAACGTCAAAGCTTCAAGCAACAAAGAGACTTAGACAAGAGTCAAAGGTTGCAGTCGAAGAGAAGTGTCAGTCGAAGAGGTCTCAACAAAGATGTCACCACGGGATTCGACAGAAGTATCCACTAAGCCCAAACCACGACGTGGGCAGTTACATCGTGGGGGATAGCGTAGTGGGTAGTTATTAGATCGTGGGTTCTGCGGTTATGCAGAACGTGCGAACATGCTTTGTAAATAGATTTCGGATTCCTATACCTATAAATAGGAAGTCCTTAGGTTGTAATGGGGGTCGGTTGCTAGGTTGACACATTAGGCCAAAATCCTAGACGTCTCACCAGAGCAGACAAACGGAGAAACGCCATTGTAAAGAACCTCAACCTTCCACCCATTTAATTTCAATGCAACTTTACGTTTCCATGCACTTTTAATTACACGCAATTTACCTTTCCCTGCACCTTTTAATTACATGCAATTTACCTTATCGCAAATTTTACTCGCTTTCCTTTCGATTCCGCATCATTTACTTTACTGCACCGTTTAATTTTCACCGCATCGTGTTCTTGGTGTCGGTTTTACCCCTTCCCGCATTTACTTTCCTGCTTACCAAGCCCAAATACCCAAAAATACCAAAAAGATGGTCAAGTTCCTTTCACAAGATTACCACATAACCTGTCGTTACCCACACCCCACACATCATCGTCAGTTCGGCAGGCGTCGAACGAAAATCCCGCAAACAAGATTGGCACGCCCAGTGGGACAGGTTCAGAGTAACTTGTGAGTGTTTGTATGCGTTTGAGAAGTGGCATAACTTTGCCATCTTCATCGTCAATGGTCGTTACGAGTCAAGATGGTCAACAGACCACCGTTATTTCGGAGATTATTACAAGATTTTAAAATTCGAATATATTAATAGCTATTGTTTCGATCCGTGTATAAGATTTTTTTGGTAAATTTTATGTATATTATGAAAATTGGTTAATTTAGTTAATTATATTGGAAATGTGAATATTTGATATGTATTTTCAAAACTACTCATATGAATCGTATTAAGAATCTAAAAAGTGTTAAGTAAAGTGAGATGTTTATGAAAAAAATAATTAATTTTTATTAAAAATTAATATAAGATCTCATAAATATGAAAAAAAATAAAATTTTTAAAAAAGTCATATATGAACGGTGGTAGTATAATACTTTAGACTAAACTACTTATTTGGTCTCTTACCTTATTTTTCATTTTCAAATTGGTCTCTTACGTTTCTTTGGTTTCATATATTGGTCCCTCATAATTTTTTTTTGCTGTCAATTTGGTTCCTGAATCACTATTCATCTTACTCCCTCCGGCTTAAAATATAAGCAACAAAAAACATATCTCTCTTGGTTTAAAATATAAGCAAAATAAACCAACTTTCTTATAAATTTTATTTCATTCTCAACATCACTTTCCTAAAACATCCCTAGAAAATTATTATCTTATTTAATTTTTGTTTCATTCCCAATTCAACTTTCCAAAAATATATTTATTTTTTATAAATTTGAGAAAATTAAATACAATCAACTAACATCCTTAATAAGCTTAATTTTAGTTAGTTTTGCTTATAATTCGAGACGGAGGGAGTACGTGTCAATATCATATTAGTTCACGTATACATTGTTGGAGAGTAAAAATGACACGTGTCAATATAATATTAATCCGCATATAATGAACAGTGATTTGGGGAACAATTCGATAGCAAAAAGAAACATGAAGAACTAATATGAAATTAAAAAAAAATGTAAGGAACCAATTCGAGTAGCTTATCCAATATTTTCGTCAACAACTCTGTTACATAAACATCTGTATTTGACATGTGTACAAGGACACTTGCCTTTTATGGCTAAAAACTAGTAAATTCTATAATTTTTCTTTTTACAAAATCCACCAGTTTTTACCTAAAAACAGATATCACCAAAAAATATCAAATACGAACGTTATTTAAACATTTTTCATTTGTCAAACTCTCCTTTCACTGTCATTCCTACTTTCACTCATTATTGCATGTCCTAAGCTTTTGCCACTTTTCCTTTTTACTAGTAATTAATGGAGACATGAAACATATGCACGTCAGCAACACGTAAAACATTAGATACGACCGACGGCCTGACTCAAATTATGCGATTCGATCAACTTAAGAATTTAGGAATGAAGTCTGAGATTAAGAAGTCTCAGATTTGATTCTCGGTTAACACACCCGCTGAAAGATATAGAAACGTGACCTCGTACATGGTTATTATCAAGAGTTCTTAGTATTAAGGATGCTCTTGGAAATGATATTAAAAAATATTAAAAAAAAAATCAAATATGAGATTGTGCTGCGTAGAATATGAGATTGTGATGTATTGTTAATGAAAAAAAAATTTGAGGTTCAAAATAAGATTTTTAATGATGAAATACAACCTCACAAGTCACAAGAGAAGAGATGTGAGGAGGTGGGTCAGACCAAAAGCAAGTGAGTGAATATCGTAGGCGTGTGGTTAATGTGTTGGAAGCGTGGCGATGAATTACGTGGAGAATTGCACGCATTACGGAACCGGCCAACCCGAATGGATGAATGAATGTCTCTCATTATCTACTATCTATGTATAAAAGGATCTTTTTTCGAGACACTACGTTTGCCGGAGAAATTTTTGAGGCACCACATTTGTTCCGTGAAGCTTTCCTCGCTCGCACCAGAAAATTTGTAGGTAGATAATCATTATCTCTAATCAAAATTACAATTTAAAATTAAATAAATTATTTAAATTTATTTAATCATTATATGTTTGTAGACAAATAACATTATCTCTAACCAAAATTACAATTTGAAATTAAATTAATTATTTAAATTTATATAATCATTATCTGTATGTGAAATCATTATCCTCAATTTGTTGAACAAATCATTATCCTCAACAAAAATATTAAAAAAATCACTATATATAACAGGCTCTCCCATTCAATTTTTAAAGTTCGATCTAATTCTAAGAATTCTCTTCTCCAAATTCTTTCTTTTATTTTTATTTTTTCCCTCATTCCTCTACTTAAAGCTCTTAATTTTGATTTTGAGTGTTTGATGAATTACTTATTAGATGATGCATATTTTGTTATACTTTTAATTGACTTTTGTTTATTCCTCTACTTAGAGCTCTTAATTTTGATTTTTGAGTATTTGATGAATTACTTATTAGATGATGCATATTTTGTTATACTTTTAATTGACTTTTGCTTAATGCTAATTTCAGGAAGAATAACATCAATGAGTTACTTCAAACAAGAGCATGACCTTGGTAAGTTGTTTTTTTTTTAAATTTTGGTAAGTTGTTATACATACTTACTTTGATTATTCTTTGTTGAAAGAATATGCAAATAATTGATCCTTTTCTTTTTTCAAAGAAGAGAAGGGCTAAGGCTTCTAAGATTAAGAAGAAATGCCTTGATCGTATTCCGGTGAGAAATAATTTTGGTGAGTCTTTTGCCTATTTGAAGAAACAATGTTTTTTAATTTATTTATGATTTTTTTTTTCGTTTTTGTCATGAAATAAGATAAACGATGAAAAAGATTAAATATGAATAACAACAATAATAATAATAATAATAATAATAATAAATGTGATAATTATATTAAAAAAATAATAATGGTAAAAAAATATTAATTTATCCGTCAAATAAATATAAGAAATATCTTATAATATTATCCAATAAAAAAATCAGAATGTATAATTTGGTTTAATTATATATAATTTTTCATATTAGATGTGATAATTATATTTAAAATATGTTAAATTATCATGTCTTATGCAATAGAAAATATTTTGATTTATCTTTAAATCTACTCATAATACCATCAAACAAAAAAATATAAAAAAGCTTAATTTTCATTTCACTCTAATAATTAATCATAATATCATGATAAAAAGTGTTAATTCATCGATCAACTAAGTAAGGAATACATTAATTTAATAATCATCTATACATAGACAAATATAATATTAAATATATAAGAAAAAGAGCCAACATTAATTATATTCATAATAAAGTGCAATGTGTTAACCAAGATAGTCAAAAATAACAATTTCAATGTCGTCTTCATGTTTTATGGAATAGTGGATATTCCAATTTATCCTTAAATTTTCTCATAATACCATTAAACAAAAAAGATCAAAATATTTAATTCTAATTTGTTTTTAATTATCATAATAAAGTTGATAATCATATAAAAATAATAATTTATCTATTAAATAAATAAGGAATATTTACTTTTGATTCATCATAATAAAGTTAATAATCATGTAAAAAAAGTTAATTTATCTGTTGAATAAATAAGGAAAATCTCAGATAGAAAATGTTATTTTCTATTTATATAAGGAAGTACAAAATTTTTCAACAAGCTCATTTTTTATTGTTGTTTAATAATAATTTTTACTTTAAAATATTTAAATATTAATAATTCGTGCATTGCACAGGATAAAAATAAAAAAGTTTAATTTTGGTTTCACTCTAATTAATAAAACATGCTAATTATCGATCAACTAAATAAGGAATACATTAATTTAATATTGATCTATACATAAATAAATATAATATTAAAAAAAGAACTGTCATTATCTTCCAATGAATTCAGTTCCAATGAAATAAGGGATATTATTATTTATCATTAATCATTCTCATAATACCATCAAACAAAAAAAATCAAAATAATAATAATAATTTTTTATTTATCATAATAAAGTATATTGAATAATCCTTTCTTTATAATTATTTTTTTATTGTTTAATAATAATCTTTACTTTATAATCAAAATAATAATAATATTTAATTTAAAATATTTAATATAAAAAATTTAATATCAAAAACCCGTGCATTGCACGGGGTAAGAGCTAGTTTCTAATAATGTCATCGTAAAGTAATTTTTTAATTATTTTTAATTAAATTACACGTAGGGAGAAACTGACATACGTTCAAACATCAATATTACTGGCAATTTTAATAAAGGGACAAAATTCATGCAAATTAAAAATTGAAAAATTACATTAATAATTTTTTTTTTAAAAAGGTCTTAATTCGTGAAATTAATCAATAAGATTTAATAATCCTTTGTTATACTAGTAGTTATTTATGTCTTTCCAATTCCATTTTTAGATAGGACATGAGAGAAGGTGGCCAAACACTTATACTTAAATAAATAATCATCTTTTCAAAAATCACACATATTCACTTTACAATAAAAAAAAGATTAACTTTACACCATCAGTCCATCATCTGTCATTCATTTGTATTACTTTTATTTGTCAATGATCATAAACACATGAATGGTGGATGATGTACTTATAGTGTAAAAAAACTTTTACACTGTTAATGCACCATCTATTTTCTAAAAAATTAATTGATTATTTTTACTCGGTTTATTTAAACTTTGGGAGATTTTATTAACACCATTTAACTTACTACTCACACTCAATTTTTAAAATATTTTGTACCTATCTATCAATCTTACCCTTAGCTTCTTTAAAAACAACTAACTATTCTTTTCATTTTTACTCACACACACTACTCCTAAATCCATATTTTCCCTTCTCACACCCATTCTACTCAAATCTCCCAAACTTCTCTGCCACAACACTTCGTTCATTGTTATTGTTAATCAGTGTTCTCTGCAACTTCTCCTTCTCTTTTTCATCATTGTTATTCTTCACCTTCACCGTTATTGTGGCATCGTATAATGGAGCGGATGCAGCATCCGTATACAAGAACGAATGGCTTATCTGTTGGGTTTAACGAATGGCTTATCCTTATTCATTGATTGAAGCCTCATCCGTATATGTTGCTGACAGATGTCTCATCCGTACGGGTGGACGGATGACTCATCCGTCTATAGTGATCATGCATCAGTTGCATGGTTTTATGACGGATCGTTGATCCATCCAATTCACGAATACAAAAATACAAACATGGTAAGAAACATTAATGAAAGAACGAAAGAAGAATAACGAAAAAGAATTTTATCTTGGGATTGAGAACAAAAAATTGTGAAATTAACAATTTTTCGATTGATAAGGTTCTTTGATCAAGTTCTTGGGAAGGTTTTGGATGAGTAAGGTTTCTGAGAAAATAGTAGGTGTGAATAGTGATAGGATTATGTGTCTCAATAATAGGATTGAGGTGTGAGTATAAGGTATATGGATGTGAGTAGTAGTGATAATGAATTTTAGGATTATGAGTATAAATAATAGATTGGGGTGTGAGTATTACATTTAAAGGTGTAAGTAGTAATACAAGGGTAATATTGATAAGTTAGTACAAAAAATTATAAAAAGTGGTGCAAATAACAATGAAATGGATGTTAATAAAATCTCCCTTAAACTTTTGTTTTAGAAAAGTCTTTAATAAAAGTTAATTAATAATAAAAATAACTTGGATTCTTAAATGATAATTATTAATTACCCGGTATCTAAATTATTCTCACTCATCCAATATATAAAATTCTTTTTGGTATTTTATTTTAATCATATTTATAATTAAGACCCCAATTTTTAATGATATTTAATTTTTTTAAGTATTCTTATTTATTTAATATTTTTTAGAATTCCAAAAAAATAATTATAAGGATAAATTTAAAAAAGGTGTATCAAGTTTTCACATTTTCAATGTCATTTATTTATGCCTTAATTGCATAATTGGTCCTTTATTTTATTTATTAGATTCACTTTGGTCCTTTATCTTTTTTTTTGCAATTTACTGCTCCTTTATTTTTTTTTTTAAGATTCAGTTTGGTCCTTCCGTTAAAATAAAGTTAAATGAGAAAGAATATTCTAAGAATATTCCATTTCTAGGTTTAATTGCATAATTGATCATTTATCTTATTTATTAGATTCACTTTGGTCCTTTATCTTAATATTCCAAGAATATTCCCTCTTCTTCTTCTTCCTCTGCTCTCTCCTTACAGCGGCGACAACCACCATTGGCTTACACCCTCTTCCCTCGAAAATCATCAAATTTCTTCAACATTTTTCAATTTTTCACGGGTTTTAAGCTTTATTTTCATTATTCCTCAAACAAATTCGTGTTTTTCGTTCTTTTTTCCTCAAAATCCGAATTCTAGGGTCCCTTTTCTAAAACCTTGATTATCAACAATGGTCTCCTCCTCTGAACCTGCTGGAAAACATGTGAAAACATGTGCAAAACGCTTCAACAACTCCGATTAATTTCTAAAAATGGCGGCGACGGTGGCATGGACGGTGGCGGCGGCGCCCGTGGTGGCTGGCGCCGCTGTAAGGGAGAGAGCAGAGGTAGAGGAAGAAGAAGAGGGAATATTATTGAAATATTAAGATAAAGGATCAAAGTGAATCTAATAAATAAGATAAAGGACCAATTATGCAATTAAGCCAGAAGGGGGAATATTCTTGGAATATTCCTTCTCATTTAACTTTATTTTAACGGAAGGACCAAACTGAATCTTAAAAAAAAAATAAAGGACCAGTAAATTGCAAAAAAAAAGATAAAGGACCAAAGTGAATCTAATAAATAAGATAAAGGACCAATTATGCAATTAAGCCTTTATTTATTTATATTTTCGTTTTTTTATTACTAAGATGACAGATTTTCGGGAAGAAAACAATAAATGGAAAAAGAAAATCCAAGTCACACATATCTTCAAAGCAATTAACTACTTCATCCTAGTGGAAGATAAAGAATGACAAATTTTTGTCCCGAATTGAAGTTTAATGAAAAGAATTAGAAATTCTAAACTTTGAATTATAATTGGTTGATTAATGCATATTGCATTAAATTAGATATTTGATATTTAGTTAATGTGAAAATATTAAATACAAGTCTCCTAAACTTTTATTTTTGCACTTTTTTACTACTTCCGATCCTTATTATAGGACATACTTAACCGAATTACATATATCAAGAAAAGAAAAAAATAATTAGTTTTATGAATTATACAAAAATATATTGTAACATAACAATTTTATTCTTAACATTTCTTGGAAAAGTCACTCGATGATCAACAACAAAACAAAAAACATAGATAATCAAAACATTTAATAATGAAAAAAAAACAATAAATGATGCATAAGAAATAAAAAATAACTTATAATTAGAACCAAAAAATCTTCTAGAAGATGACCTTGATAGTACTTATAAAGGGAATTATATTTAATCGAATGGAGTTGCATGTTCTTTGAGACATTTTCTTTTTTGATTTTTGTCCAAACTGCTTCCTTCTACCCCCCTACGTCTACATTTACATTAATAATTTATCACTATTGTCTCAATTATTCCACCTCCAACTTAACTTATATGCACATTAACTATTCTTCAAACTGTCCAATGATTGAAACATTCACTTGATGCTAATGTAAAAACACAAGGTTAGAAGATATACACTATTACAATAAGTCCATAACCGATGATAAAGATGGTACATCCATTCTTTATTTTCGAAATTAATAGTGAAACTAAATCATGACTAACAATTCTATTTCTTATCGTGATACATTTACACTTTTACTAATGAAGAAGCCCTTCCTCCAGAAACATATGTAGATAGGAATTCTTCAACTCTTGACACCTGTTTTGTGCTTGCACATACTTTCAAATTCCTTCTCTATGTACCTGTTTGCGATCAGGAAAAAAAATGAATAAAAAAAATTGCAATTATGCTAACTATGCTCAATGCCCAAAATCATAGGAAAAAAACACTTAAAAAACCAGTAAATAAGGCTGCATCCACCCTTAATTTAATTTAATCTAAAGAGGATTGAGATATTAACACATTAAAATTCAATTGTTTGTACTTGTCTACTCTTGAGGAAATTTATTCGACATAACATAATAGAAGGAAAATTCTTCTATGTTCGCCTTTCAAGTGATATTTATGCATCCTCTTTAATTTTTATTTTTGAATTTTTTTTTTATCCCCGCTTTCAACCTCGAACTCCGTCCAGCTCCACCCTACTGCAAATAGTCCAACGCCACTTGCCCCACCCCAGCACCGTTGTCGCCATATCCCGATTCACTTTATAATGATCGTACTACCAATGTGTTGGCATCCTTGACCTTGACAATCTTTCAAAAAATGGTGGCAAATGATGCATATGTTATTTACCTTAAAGTCAATGTTACCATTTATCATTATTTCAATTTTTAATGCAAATCGTGAAGCTTTTTAATTACTAAATCAATAGTATCAAGGAAGGGGAGGAGCATTGAAACAAAAAAAAAAAAAACTAGAATGGGAGCATCAAAATATCACCCATAATAGTATGGAGAAAACAAAATGCAATACCAACAATAATAAGTACAAAGAAATAACCATTCTGTTGGGAGTCAAACCATGGAGACAATAAATGACTCTCAGTAGAGAGAACACTTACCATAATTTTGGCGTACTTTTGTGTAGTTGTAAATGGCTTTTATTAAGGAACCGTATCTCATGGAGTTCAATGATTCCATATGTCTGAAATAAACATCAATCAGAAACCTATTCAAGGAAAAAACAGAAAACAGAAGCTATGCATGGAAGTTTATTTTCAAGGTTTTAACGCAGATTTACTATCAGAGAAAGGAAATATACTAGAGATTATGAAAGCAAATAAAGAGAAACCAAATCAGATTCAAATATATTGACTATACTCAAAAGATTACAAGTAATTTCATTTACAAGGGCTTCTATTTCAGCTAATCAGTAATGGACTAATCCTAGTTGATGAGCCTAGTCAGGAACAGAAAGCTCTTTGTAACAGAGTCAGAGATGCTACTTGTTTTAATTAGCTTTTAAAGAGAGGAATAGTTGCACTTCATGATATGAAACAATTAATTTTATTACTGCACACATGATCATCATAGTAGTAGTAGTAGTTGTTGTCTTAGTAGTAGTAGTAAAAGTAATGTCCTGGATAGAACATACACAATCTCCGTATATGGCATTCTCCATGCAGGAAAACCAAGGTGGCACCTTACAGGTCCATAAACCAGTAAAAGGTCAGGTTCAGGGCCTTGGCAGCCTGACAGTAAAACCAGATAATGGTTAGTTGCGTAAGTGTGAAATTGCTAGAGCAAATCAATATTTTAAATCACTAGTATGTTCAGGAAGTATACAAACCAACAATTTGCAGTGCCTCGTTCAAGCGAGTCTCTGACAATTCTCCACCCAAGTTATGTAGTTTCAAATTCTCAATGAAAATCAAGTTAGCAGCTTTAGCCACTGCCTCCTTCCCGTCCACATAGGAAACAAATTCTAAAGTCATGTGATCCGAAGCATGATCTGTGACAGCTTCATTAGCATCCTGCACTGAGTTAATATATTAAACAAGTGGCAAACCGGTAGAAGTCAGGTTTGACAATGATGGCCACTGAATGAGCCATTTAACCATAATTTTTACTTACACGTTGAAGAAAATGGGATGAAGGCAAACAAGAACGATGGTCTTTTTTGCTCGTCTTGTTTAAATGACGGGAAAAAAGGGGAAGAAGAAACATTAAAATAAAATACTAAATAGTTTTCTTATTCTTGAAGTGAGCAGTTATAGATGAAAAAGAAAAACAAATGTGGCTGTTGCAGTGTGTTTTCTCTCCCTTTTCAACTGATCATAGGAGATAATTTTGTTGTGGGTTCAAAGGTACTTTTTCATGCCTACTTTAAGTCACTCCTATTTTAAATTAACCACCAAAACACTGAAACACCTCAAATTAACCTTCTAACCCTATTATCTTTCCTTGTGCTCCCCTCATTTTCACCCGATCATAATAACAATGCATTAAGTCTAAACTTACCCAAACTCTGTGATTAATACGGAGAACATATAAAATGCACATTTGGTCAATAGCAAGCTGATATCATGAACAAGGAGGGAAGTTTAATATTGTGTCAAGAAAGAAACAATTCTCCAAAAAAAAAAATGTATATAGTACCTCTACGGATTTTGCATTCTTCATTTTTTGAAATATGGCTTCCTTACTCTTCTTCAACACTCCTACAATCCATAGTTCAAGTAGAACATTATGATATGGCAGAAAAATAAAGTTCTCCATCACTGATTCTCCAAGCCATTCATACCATTCATGTCATAAAGGCACACATTCTTTACGCCAATAGAGTACAGCCACTTCAAAAGTTTGACAACTTTTGAAGTCTGATGAGCATTTTCACTTTCTATCACAATGGCAAGGTACCGAAGATTTCCTAAATGAAGAGACTTGTATTTCTTCAATACTCCAATAGATATGAAATAGCATTCACAGAAATTAGCCACCGCTGATATGGAATACCATATACTGACAATTATATGTAGAAAGTACCAGAGTAGTTGGAGAACGAGATAGCAAATCTGTTCAAGCCTTAAAACACACAATGAGTAAGCTTTCAAACTTAGATTGAATGGAAAAATATGAGCTCAGTTGTGTAGACTAGTCACTTGTGTTAAATTTCAATGTGTTCAATAATAAATTGGGTAAAATCATGAAGCAACAATAACATGTACTCCCTCCGGTCCATATTATAAGCACCCTTTTTGTGAGAGAGAAAGGGTGCTTATAATATGGACTGGAGGGAGTATTTAGATTGGAATCTAGAAAATAATTGTGGATCATATTAACAGAACCATGTTATCATATTGAAATATGTCATAAACATATAATATTTATCTTTTGGAATAGATATATTTACTTATTCAGTATTACCAGAATACCAGTGTTACCAGTTTCGTTAAGAACAGGTATACACTACAGATAGGCTACATTTCAGTATGTAGAAAAGTTTTCATGTTTTAGTACTCTTGTTTTGCTTCCATTTGTGATAGGATAACAACACTTCGAGCCTTTTAAGCTAATCCTTTTTTTTACACATGGATTCTAAAGGAGATAAGTTGCATGAAATTCAAAGAATTAGCTGCACAAGATCACATTATCTTCAATTTGACAAGTGGATGTAGCCCACATGGTCATGGGAGTTGGAGGTCCCCGGTTCGATCCTGGGCACCACCATTTGGTAGTTTGTTGGTGGATTTATCTCCCTTCCCCTGTCCCCCGTCATAAAAAATAAAAACTTTGCCTATAAAAAAAACATGGTCTTAGTCCCTTGGGTCTAGCCCAGCTGGCAAAGCGCGAGGGCGTTGATCTGCGGGATCGCGTGTTCGACTCCTGGCTAGTGCGGACATTCCCATGATTTATGAGGGAGGCGCTCTTGGGACGGGGTAGATATCTCCCCCCAGTTTGGCAAGCCACTTTGTATCCCAAGGGCGCAGTGGGATCCAGGTTCTGGATTATTAAAAAAAAAAAATGGTCTTCAATTTCTTTCAAGAACAACTACTCTTAAATCATGAAGCTCTTGTGATTGAGGGAGGGTTGAAGATTTTCCAACTTACATTGAGTATGCCATGAGACAACTTGAGAGCTCGATCTTTTTGTCTTAAATCCATAATCCTAAAATACATGAAATCCCATCAATCACAAAAGAGTTTGTTATAGCATTACATGTCTCCTACTTATCAAAATCAAACACCCAAACCTGATGAAACTATACACACAAGGAGAATGAGCCAATTGTTATTGATGCTTAAACTTAATAAGCGCAGTATTGGCAATGATGATGACGATGATGGTAAAAATAAAATAATGATCAAGGTTCGAAATTTGCAATTGTATTTAGCTGACATGGCAATGACTCAGAGCTAACGTGACAATGATAACTTGTGAAACAAACATCAGTTCACTGAGAAATTATCGTGCAACCATCCAAAATTTAATTTTACAGTAGAAATATTCATGAAATTAACTCTGTTAATGTTTTTAACAATAATGGTTGACCAAATCAGATTCCGATGAAATTAACCGAATCGAATACAGTAATCGATGCGCTGGTTGAAGCAAACTTAACGGTTACCGGTGACGGAGATGAATGAACGGCGGTGATGGTGATGCACTATTCTTCTTCCTCCTTGATTTCATGAAGATGGCGAGTGGAAGGTCTGGATTAATGTGGTGGATCGGAAAGGAGAGGGCGAGTGAGTTCGTGGTGGATTGAGAGGAGAGGGAGAATGGGAGGAATTGAGTGAAAATGAGGGAGTGACGATGATGATTGATGGAGGAAGAGTGATGAGGCGGGACTATCTGAGATGGGCTATGACCTTTTTTTTTTTTTTTGGAATTTCTTGCGGAACCACCGGTATCCCCAAGAGCACCCTTAATACCAGCGAACCCTTGAGACTGGCTGGCTCTCCCAGCTGGATGTTTTTAGTGGGAATCGAACTCGGGACTACTAACACTCTTGTCCCATTCCCAGAATTTCAGTTGAGGCCTTACACCAGCTGAACCAAGCCCGTTGGTGGGCTATGAGCATTTTGCTTTTGCGGATTCGGGATTATAGATTTTAACCTTGAATTAAATTGCAAAAAATAAATTTTGACTATTTTAAGCTATGACATGACATATACTCCCTCCGGCT
Source organism: Crotalaria pallida (assembly GCA_037953625.1). NCBI lineage: Eukaryota > Viridiplantae > Streptophyta > Magnoliopsida > Fabales > Fabaceae > Crotalaria > Crotalaria pallida. The sequence continues at coordinate 124,766,081 of CM075653.1, read as the reverse complement.
CGAATTATAAGCAATTTTAACCACTTTTACGTTTATTAAGAAGGTTAGTTGATTGTATTTAATTTTCTCAAATTTATAAAAAATAATGGTATTTTTGGAAAGTAGTATTGGGAATGAAACAAAAATTAATTAAGATTACGATTTTCTAGAGATGCTTTAGGAAAGTGGCATTGGGAATGAAACAAAATTTAATAAAGTTAGTTATTTTTGCTTATATTTTAAACCAAGAGTAGTATGTTTTTTGTTGCTTATAATTCGAGCCAGAGGGAGTATGTGTTAGGTGACAAATTCTTATTAATTTAACAAATAATTGCATAGCAACTATCCAAATTTAGATTGCTTATTAGTAACTCCCTTATTCATATTACTTATTAGCAACATGCAATACTTGAACACATTCATGTTATATGACATTTTGATGACAATATTAGCACTTAGCATATCTTTTCTAAACTAAATTCAAAATTTTAAAATAATTAAAGATGACTCAAAATAGAGAAAACTAAAACAAAGACATAAATAAGTATTTGTTTTTTGTCCATTTGTTTTGTTTTTTTAACAAGGTAAGAGTGATATTTGTTCGATTAAAATTATCACTCATTCTCAATTTCAATGGTTAAGAGAATGTGTTTTTCTTTATTAGGCTTAATTGTATTTTGAACATTTATTTCATTTTGAAGATTTATTTTGATCTTTAATTTTTTTGTGTGTGTTATTTTAGTCCTTTTTTTTTCAAAGAATTTGATTTGGTCATTTTGTCATAAAAATATTAGTTTTACCCGGAATATTTACACATATTATCATTCTATCGATAGAACTTGATATAAATTCTTACTGTTCCATCGATAGAGTTCCAACTATTATCTCTGTTCACATCTCTTACATTGTCATCTTTCTCCATATCGATCAATCACCACAAGTCAACTTGCTCATCATTGATAAAACAATATTGTTGTTCCTAGCTTTTGTCGGATGTTAGCTTGGAATTTTTCAAGATTCTGACAACAATTTCAAATTTCCGATAATAAATGTAATATTCCGATAAAACTAACATTGCTATGATTGATTGACCAAATTGATTTATTTTTTAAAGAAAATATCAAATAAGTTAAAAAAATTAAGAACCAAATTGATTCTTGAAAATAAAATAAAGAACAAAAATATAATTAAGCATTTTCTTTACAGGAAAAACAAATAATTGGTACACAAAATGGTGTGTTTGAAAAAAAAAAAGATATTTAATTGTTTTTGGAAAGTATTATTTGTACTCGAGACAATTACATTTTTGGCATGAACTATCAAAAAATATTTTTGATTATATACATCCATCTCGTTTTTTCCTTACACTCATCTTATTTTATTATCGACATCCATTTATTTTTTACTTACACACTTATTAATTACACACACCTATTTACCATCTTCCTCTCACACTAACAAGCACTCATTCATCTCTCTTACCTTCTTATTCTTCACTCCTTCAAAAGCCATGCCAAACTAGTAATCTTTTATATTGGGTCTATCTTTTTTGTGTCCTTATTTATAAATCAATAGTGACGGGTCAAATCCAACCTGAAATCATAAAGGCAGAACATGATCATGAGACGGGTCTAGATCTGCTCATTCTTAAGTCATTTTATATTTTCTATTATGCATTTATTATTTTTTTCTTTTATTTGACCTTGTTAATTACTACCTCCGTTCCTAAATATAAGACATTTTTGACACTTTTATTCTTTTTCCTATTTATAAGATCATATATTAATTTTCAATGATCATTAATTACCTTTTCCACAAATACCCCTGTTTATTTAATACTTTTAGATTCCCAATAATATTAACAATAATTTTGAAAATACATATCAAAAGTTCACATTTTCAATACAATTAACTAAATTAATCAATTTTCTTAATAAACATGAAATCTCCCAAAAGTTCTATAAATAGGGACGAAGGGAGTACCTTTTATTTTCTATGTTTTTTATTATTCATTAATTATTTGTGAACTTTTCAAAGAAAATTAAGAATGTAAAATTTTAATTATACAGTATTTTTTTAAAAGATCTTTTTAACAAGTGCCCTTAACAAAGATACTTATTAAAGTTACTTAAAATAGAAAATAAGCATAAGTTAACATTTATTCATCTTTCGAAAAATTTAAAAACAAATGCATTTTCCAATACATTTTCACATTTAGTTACTTATCAAGTATCCTAAAGATATTTGTTAGCATTTGCCTTTTAAAAAAAAATCGAGAAAATTAACTATTTTTCGATTGCATAATTTGTTTAAAAATGTCGTTTAGTAACAAAGACATGAAGAAGTATTTAACAATAAAAAATGATAGATAATTTTATAGAATCAACTTACAAATAATTCTACATCACAAAAAGAATGACATTTGTTATAGTATGATACTTTGCTTACTATTAACTAATTAACAAGTAATACGTGTCATTTTCTTGTAGTATAAACTTATTTATAAATTGATTTGTAAGCCTATTTATAGATTGATTTGTAAGCTTATATATCAATAAAAAATACTACCTCAGTTAGGAAATACTAAATCAAAATTATAACACTGATTAAGAAGCTGAGCCCGTGGCAATCTTCTTTGCTTTTGCAATGACCTCTTCAATACCGCTAAAATGACTGCTCTGGGAAGGTCGCATTATTTGCCATCCAAAACACCCTGTCAGTTAGAGGAGGAAGGAATCATTGATCAATATAAACAAGGCTATGGATTCAAGTATTTACAAGACAAATGCAAACATCCTAAGCTGAAGATAACCATAGTAACCGGATTTCTGATTCCTTTTGTTTTACCCTTGGGAGTGGATTATAGTTCCACCAAAGATTGTGCAGGGAAAGCCAAAAGAATCAGAATAAACAAGCCACATCAATTGGAAAGAAAATCTTAATCTAAACAAGGAGAAACATGCTATAGGAACGGCTCAAATCAAGAGGTACAACAAATACAAATAACTAAGTTCATTACTTCCCACAACTACTGAAAAGAAAGTCTTAACCTAAATAAGGAAAAATATGATATGGGAACAGATCAAATCAAGGGTACAAATAGCAAAGTCCATGACCTCCCACCTTATAAGCTTTATTGTACTAATGCAAATAAAGTTGTAACAAACAGATTGAGGGAGCTGTAGGGAGGGTGTGTGGTCTGTGTGGACAACTACACTTTACAAGAGGTTCAAGCTTACTGAAGATTACAATTCAATCTACGTGAAGGTTCCAAAATTGATCGCAAGTAGGATGGTATTCATATAAGAAAAAGAAAGGCACATAACAAAATATATACAAGTAATAGCAAAATGAGATAGATGACCAAAAAATAAATAAATAAATACCTGGAAACAGTTGATGTACTCCTTCAAGTCAACATATTTGCTTGGGGCACCAGTGAAGACTTCTGCAACATGGAAAGGCTGGCTCAAGAATCGTTGAATTTTATGGGCACGGGGCAACAGTCAATTTATCATCTTCACTAAGCTCATCCATTCCCAAGATAGCAATGATATCTTGAATTCTTTTAGTTTTGTAGAACATTATTCTGTACACTACGAGCAGTTTCATAGTGGTCCTCACTCAAAATATGGGGGGAAAGCATACGAGATGAGGAATCCAAGGGATCAACAGCAAGATAGATACCCAGCTTGGAGATCTATTCAATAGCAACAAAATCAAATTAACTGACTGATGATAACAAAATTATCAGTGCAATAGCTACCTTTAACAGAATCAAACCTGTTGTGATAACACAGTTGTAGCATCCAAGTGAGCAAATGTGGTAGCAGGAGCAGGATTTGTCAAATCATCAGCCTGCACATAGATAGATTGGACAGAGGTAATTGAACCCTTCTTGGTTGCTGTGATACTCTCTTGAAGACCTCCAAGATCAGTAGACAAGGTCGGTTGGTAACCGACAGCGGATGGGATATGACCAAGCAAAGCAAACACCTGAGTTAGCCGCCCGTGTACAACATATCAATGAAAATGAACAGCTATAACAGGAAAAATAAAAAATGTACTCCAAAGTAGAAAAGTTATCCCAGATAGAGGAGCCATACTTGGGTGAAGCAGAAAATGTAGTCAACGAAAAGAAGGACATCCTGCCCTTCAGTGTCACAGAAGTGTTCAGCCACAGTGAGCCCAGCCCAGTAAGGCCAACATGGGCACGAGCATGGAGCACCTGTGGGCTAATTCATTTGACCTTACACAAGAGCACATTTGCTCTCACTCTAATTCCATAAAACAACCATAAGGGACAAACTTAGAAAATGAATACAATAAGGAAGAATGTTAAAATATGTATGTCATGAACCACATTCGGTTCTTACAAATTTCAATCATTTCTCTGTATAAGTCATTACCCTCACGCGTTCGTTCTCTAACACCAGCAAACAAAGAGAAACCACCTGAGCAATGGCAACAATTAGCACAAAGTATAGGCATGGAAAATAACATCTTGTCAAGAACTCATTAATTGCAACAAGAACATACCATGAGCCTTTGCAACATTGTTAAATGCAGCCAGCCAAACTTCAAAGGGTGGAAGAAATTTCCAGCAAGCATAACTGTGAATGACTGTGAGGTCTGAAATCCTTGTATCCTATCCTAGAACAAAGCCATGTGATGACACCTGTGTGAAAGGGTAGAAAACAACTCTCCCACCGAATGAGAGGGACAGCAGTTCTAACTAAAAACTCTGGCACTGCAATCCGTCTATATCACCGCAAGAATAGGGCAATCCAGTGCATGAAAGCTCTGATTGACGCCAATGTGGGGTCAGGAGAGATCAGATGTATGAAGTGAGCAAAGAGGCTATTTCCATGTCTCAAACCCATGTTCAATAAAGCATTTCCACCTATAGACGCCATAATCCGCAAAACGAACACATTTTGCATACCTTCTTACTGCTGAAGTCTGTCAAATGAATAGAGTCAATAGACACAAATTGATCCAAGGATTCCGGTGCAATCCCTTTGCTCCTTCAATATGCCTATAGCTGATTCCAAAGCTGCAGATCTACAACATAATTTTTAAAAAAATACATGATTCACAATCATTTTGTCTCTGAACTTCAAAAACAGACAAGAAATATAACACAGAAAGATGACTTCCACTTGAGCTTAACTCATTTCATAACCAAATCCTGAGTTTAGCTAATTTCAGAAAAACTAGAAGGTATTTTCAGTTGTTTCCTAGTGTAACACAATTCCTTCATGACACACCATTCTGTATTAGAAAATAAATTTCATAGAATTTCTAACCAATCAACCAAGGAAAAATAGGAAAACACCAAAAACAAACCGAAAATAGTCCATTCAGATATCTGAAAATAAACCCAGGATGAAAATGCCTGATCACAAATAGATCTTTGAAATAAGCCTTGAAACTCTTTTTGCAATTTTGCAAATGATGGGGGTACCTCTTAGGTGAATATATCAAATTATGAATTGTTGACTTTTATATACCTTGGAATCAACTAGCAAGCCCTGATCATAACCATAAAATATTACGTCCAACGCAATGATGGTTGGAATCACACATGATTTTCAAACGTGGAGATTAATTGAATATGAAAAGCATCTTTTCAAGATTTCTTTGAAGTCTCCTCTTTCTGCTCTTCCATTATTGCTGTTTATGTTACCTCCACTGCAAAAACCCACTTCTGCAAATGAACATCAATAATAATAACAAAAAAGGCATCACAATAGACCAGAGATCAAAAGAGAGAAATCTTTTTTCCCAGCTTTACCATTTCTTCTATCCTACCTGTATTCACCTTCTCCTGTTACAATCAATCTGTACTTCAGAAATCTAATTTGCTCTGGTTTCCTCATCATAAAGCCAGTGGATATCCTACAATTTTGACAGATAATCCAAAAAAAAAAAAAAAAAAATCAGAGAAAATGGCAAAATAATAAAACAAGGGTCTAGTTACAGAGCTTAGGAATACTAGTACTAGTTAAATTTGAAACGTATATCTGCCACTAAACGTGCAAAAGAAGGGCAAAATGTCAGCAGTTTTTAAATACCTTTTAAAATGCTATAGAAAATGATTATTTTATTGTTATGTAATTCAAAAAGTTAGAGAGAGAGTGTGACAAACCATTTGGCATATGCTGTCCGATAATTGCAGTGCTTCTTGCCACTTGCCAACCCTGGTAAGGCCTTTGATGAGGTGGACAAATGTGCTAAGCTCCGGAACAACATTCTTACTAACCATGTTTGCGTACAGCTCAAAGGCTTTATCAACCTTATTTGCAAGTGAGAGACTCTCAATTAAAGACGTATACAAATATTTGTTGCCAACAGCAGGGATTGGAGATGATGAAATCTCTTCAAAAAGATTCAAGGCAACTTCCAGTTTTCCAGCCCTGACAAAATTATCGATCAAAATTCTGTACAAAGAATCAACAGGTACTGATTCATTCTCACTCATCTCATCTAAAAGCCCAATGGAGGCTATAAACTCTCGGCTAAAGCCTTCAATAACTTTACGGTGACTTGAGATATGCCTTGGCCAATATGTTTGTTTCATTTCATCTAAAAGTCTGTGAGCCTCATCAAGAAGGCCAAAGGAACAACAATGATTTATCAAGACCCTGTAGGTTATAAAGTTAGGAGCGCAATCCTTTGAGCACATGTCTCTCAGTATCTCAAGGCACTGTTCAATTTTTCCAGATTTCCCAAAGCCATCAATCATGGCAGTATAAGTTACAACATTTGGACAACAGCCCTTTTCTTCCATCTTAAGCATGAGCTTATAAGCTTCATCCGTTTTTCCAACTTTACAAAGGCCATCAATCATCTCTGTGTAAATAACAACATTGGGAGCACAAGAACTCTCTTGCATCTTGGACAGTACTCTTAAAACAAGATCCAATCGTTTATCTCTAAACAGACAATCAATTAAAGAGCTGTAGGTATACAGATTTGGACTGTATCCATTCTCTGACATCTTTGCAAACACCTCTTGTGCATCTTCAAGCTTTCCAGCCTTGCAAAACCCGTCTATAAGAGCATCGTAGACTATTTGGTTAGGCACACAACCTTGAGTTGACATGGTATCCAATAATTCACGGGCCTGCTTAACCCTGTTTGCTTTGCATAAACCATCCACTAAAGCCCCGTATGTGATGACATTTGGTCGTTCACAGTCATTGTCATCAAGCTGAAAATACATGTCCATGTCAGAAGTTTCTACATCACCTCGCATTCTGGCATAGATCTGGCATGCTTTTTCAATCTGCCCAGCCTTACAATGACCATCAATTAAAGCTGTGTAAGTAACAACATTAGGCTTGCAACCTTCGAGCAACATCATCTCAAATAGTTTATTTGCATCAAACACCTTTCTTGCTTTCAGGTATGCATGAATAAGAGCAGTATAAGTCACCACATTAGGGGTGCAACCATCCCTTAACATCTCATCGAACCATTTGTGGGCTTGTTGAATGAGACCGGCTTTGCAAAAGCTATCAATTAAAATAGTATAGGTATAAACACTAGGAACAACACCATTCCTCTTCATTTCTTCAAACAACGAGAAAGCCTTCTCTACCTTAGAGGCATCACAAAGGAAACCAATCACTTTAGAATATGTACTATCATCTGGAATGAAACCCTTACTCATCATTTCACATATAATTTTAAAAGCTTTATCAAACTTTCCAGCTCCACAAAGACACCGTGCAAAGTTACTTACATTGACCTTATTTAATACAACCCCCGAATCAAGCATCTCATCATAAGCTTTCTCAGCCAATTCTAACACGTCAGAGCTAGGCAGTTCCTCATTGCTACATATACTACCAATGAGTATATTATAAAGCAGATAGCCTGGCCGGCACCCACATTTCGGCATTTTCTTAGACAACTTATAGGCATAAGAGTAATCTCCTGATTTACAATAAGCATGTACAAGAGAATTAAACATATCACGGTTTGGATAACAGCCTTCGGTAATCATCGTAGTAAGAATTCTCTTACACCTGCCCAGCTGTCCTTTTCTCAGACAACCAGAAAGCAGAATCCTGTAAGTCACCACATTGGGAATGCAAGAATTAGACCGCATTCTGTCTAAGATACCCATAGCTTCTTCAAAAAGCGAAGCTTCACATAGTCCAGTAATCATCCTATTATAAAAAACGGTATCAGGTACAAATGCCTCAGTCTCAATCAAAGTTAGAGCATCCCTGCACCTCCCTGCTTTGCAAAGGGTATAGGCAAAACAACTCAAAGTATACCCATCCATTACAAACCCAGAATTCGACATCTCTTTGTGAACCAAATAAGCCGTATCTAGCTTCCCGGCTTCAAGAAAGACTCGAACCAAGGCATTATAAGTCGTTCGCGAAGCCTTGTACCCCAAATCCTTAAGTCTCCCTAACTCTTCCAATGCCATATTCCACAACCCATTCCGGCAACACTTTTGAATCAGAAAATTAAGCAATTTATGAAGCAATTCCTTGTCATCATCCCTAATCTCTCTCAACAACTTATTCGGCACTCTGCCATCACCACCACCACAACCCATTACATCTAAAAGCTCATTATACACCTGCGGAGTGTGGGCGTAACCGATTTGCCTGCCCGCCCACAAAAAGAACCTGACACACAATTCAGGATTTTTAACACGATTCATCACCTGAATCACTAATTTTTCACTCAACCTACCGCGAAACCGCCTAAACGATTTCTGCGTTTCGATTCCGAAACCATCATTACAATTCCTAATAGCATTCGACATCAACGCAACCTCCTCGTCGTTAGAGGAGCACTCACCAGAAGAATCATCAAGGTTTGGTGATGAATGCGAAGTGGAATTGATCAAAGTGTTGCGGAGAAACGAATATTCATTTGTCAAACAGGTGGTGGGCGGTGAAGAATCGTGGAAAAAAGGGTCATCGGGGTGAATGAGACCTTCGAGGGTGTTGTCCTCGGATGAAGTGGAAATGGGTCGCAGGTGGTGGGGTGAGAATTTGGAGTGGGAATGGAGAGAACGGAGAGAGGAACAGAGAAGAGTGTTGAACACTCTCTTGTTCATAATAATAATGACCCAATTCGAAATCGATTGGAGTGAGGGTTTATGTTGCAGGGAGGGGGAGGGAGGGGGAGGGAGGGGAGGGAGTGCAAAACAAAAACCCTAAACCCTCAACGTCGGAGACAGAGTCTCATGGTGGCAGAAGGGTATAAAGGGTAAAATACGTATTTGGTCACTTATCTTGTTTTGCAATTTTAAATTGGTCTTTTATGTTTTTTTTATTATATTGGTCCCCATATTTTTTTTTTTTATCAAATTGATCCTAAATCATTATTCATCCAATGTGTCAACATCATATTAGTCCATATTTGCAATGTTGAAAAGAGAAATGACACGTGTGCATATCTTATTGGTCCACATAGCATGAACAATGATTCAGTGACCAAATTGATGGTGAAAAGAAACGTGAGAGACCGATTTGAAATTGAAAAATAAGATAAAAAAAACCAAATACGTAATGTAGTCCTGTTTAATACCCGAAGAACTTTTTTTTTTTTGAACTGTAAGAGCTATCATAAACTTTGAATTTCCATAAATAAAAAAAAATTATTAAGGACTTGTTTAATGGTTAGGATAGGATAAAAACAAAATACAATAATCGCCCTTTTAGGTTGTTAAGCTCTACGAAGACATAACAAAACTTTGCTAATCAATTCATCATTAGCAAATACTTTATCTAATAATGCAATTAGATGATTGACAATATGAATAAAATATTTTTGCATATCGTTTATACTTTTATTTGGACGTGAAAAATCTTATACTCGTGAGTTAAAGCATTAAGTCAATAACATGTTTCACCTCACTTACGCTCTTATGAATTACTTGTAAAGTATCTTAGGCTTATCTTTTCCTTGTCAGTTTACAAGCTCTTAGGCTTATCTTTAGTTTCGCCTTCCACAAGGTGTTGTAGAACATGAGGCCCTTTCTCCACTTCTTCCCAAATGTCTATATCTATTGCCTTAATGAAAATTCTCATACACACCTTACAGTATGCGTAAATCACTCCATTGAAGATAGAATGGCGATTACCAGGGAAAGTTGACTCGGTTGGTCTTGTGGAACCAATTGACATCCTAGGAATAGGATATAGGTACTAGTAGTCTCCGGTTCGATTTCTACGAAAAACACTCTGTTAGGAGAGACACCTTTATGACCTCGAAGCGGATTAGTCTCGAAAACATCCATCAGCAGTGGTAGATCCCAGGGATACCAAAAAAGCATAAACCTTAAAAAATAAAAATAATAAGAGGGCGATTAATCAACGAACCCTCATCATCAAAGGGCTTAGAGGAGCCCATTTTTATCTTCCTAGGATCACTTGAATATAGAGATCATGTTAGTCTTTATTCAAACTAGCTCTGATGTCACTTGTTAGACACACAACCTCATAAGCTCTTAATTAGAGTGGGTGAATAGTTCGAGAGTTTCCAATGGAACTCAATATGCCAAATGTCAATCTTATTAGAGTATTGATAGAAAATACGTAATCAGCCCTTGGTTGTTGCACATCAAGTTTGTGATTAGTGAGTGTGAGAGCTGATAAACCAAAGGGGTTTGTGCTATCCTTGTTGCTCTGTTTTGTTGTGCTGCTGCTGCTACCCTTGTGGCTGCTGTTCTAGGAGTCTTAGAGCTTGTTTAAGTATTGTCCAATTCGTGTAAGGTATGGGAGATCTCATTCATATCGCTAGGATTTATGGTTGTGGGTGTGCAATAATATGTGTGAATTGTTGATCTTAGAAGCAAGGCAAGATTTGGTTGGCTTGGAGGCCAAAACAATCATTGGTTCCCTATGCTATAAAACTGAGTTAATGACATGAATAAAGAAATTAATACATGTGAATGTTAGTGAGTATGCTTAAATTAGAATTTGTACATGTTCTATATGACTTGTCTTAATTTGGATTGTAAACTTGATTTAATGAATGGATGATTCACTGGGAAATAAATTTGTTATATGCAAAGAAGGAACTAGTGGATGTCCTATGATTATTGCTTGAAGCTATATAAGTTTTAATTTTGTGAAACTAATACTGAAATGGTGTGACTATATGTTAAAAACAAATGTTAAAATTATAAGAAGTATCATGTTTATGGATTAAGGATTATGAATGGAATTATGTTTTGATTAGTTAATGTCGGTAACAAGTTTACAATCATGCAAAGAAGGTGTTATATCAACTGCTAATGAATAGGAATGAGATTTAAAATGGGTTGAAATTGAAAAGTGCAGAATTCTACTCTCTGATATGCAGGTCTGCACTGATTAACCGGTTAGTGATTTCAGTAACCGGTTAGTACCTGACAGAATGCATAAATTGATTGTGTTTGGTATAACAACCATGGAGAATAGTTGTTACTTACACTAAGACTAATGATTGAACTAGGAATTGAGAGTAAATAAGTTAGTACAAAAGGGAATGAAATACGATGTGATAATGAGTTTTAATTGGAAATTATGTTACATGAAAGAATTCAAGTGATTAGAATGCCAAGGCCATTAATTTATGATTGGAGTTTAATATAAATTTACTCAGGAATGTACCCTAGGTTGTTTTAAGAGAGAGAAATGAATTTAGAATTGGTTTGCATCGTAAGGGAAACATGTTCTGTGCTCAGACTGCATAATCTAGGTTAGGAGTCAGCCTAACCGGTTAGAGCTTGACAGCTTGCAGTAGTTGTTCAGGTTTAACCTGACAATCAACAAGGATTGGTATAATCTAGGTTTGAACTAATAATTAAGCTAATAACTTGAAGTACGTAATTGAAATAATTATGGTAATTGTTCTTATTTAGTAAGACTTTCTTGAGAATTATGTTAATGGACTAAGAACTTACAAAGTATGCTTTGATATGCTTAAGTTTTGTTAAAACCTTAGAGTTATAGTTCACTATTAATCTAATTAAATCATATTTTAATAATGCCTAAGGTGTTGCATAAGTGTTAGGAATAAATTAGTTGAAGTTTGAAATGAATTGAACTCAAAATCTCTACAATTTACTCTCTAATTGCAGAATCTAACCGGTTAAGGGAATGATGTTAGTTATTGTGATTTAATTTAGAATTAGGTTGATGAAATTGGAATATAGAGTAGGTTTTGTAGAATTGAGCCTTGTAACTATTCATAATCATGACTTAAATGCTAACTAATTATTAGAAATAAATTGGTTTGGAAATTGAATGACATAGACTTTAAATCAGTATGGTTTGCTCTCAAGTTTCCTGTCACTAACCGGTTAGTGGATCTTGTAACCGGTTAGTGCCTGAGAGAAATGAACAAATAACTAAATTCATTGCAATAATCATGGAGGGCTTTGTATAGACGTTATACTAGTTGGTTATTAACTGGAGACCTCATGGAATTGTCAATGAATAATGATGATATGGCGAATATAATGATGCATGATGATTATATGGCTTTGATATGAGATTGTGGAACATGAATGAATAGCTCCGATATGAGATCATGAGCCTGAATGATTAGCTCCGATGTGAGATCGTTGAACTTAAATGATATCGTATAGTACAGTGGCCGCTATACGAAGACATGTGGAACGGTGAGGCCGCCATATGTATGTGATTCTGTATAGTACGGTGTGGCCGCTATATGAAGACATGTGGACCAGTGTGACAACCATATGTGTGCGATTCCATATAGTACGGTGTGGTCGCTACATGAAGACATGAAACGGTATGGCCGCCATGTGTATAATGATGATGATTATTCTTGATAATGGAATTGTTGATAATTAATATATGGAATGTGCATCTCATGCATGGTGCTGCGAAAATCGTAAAATGAGTAAGGTGCATGCGGGATTGGGAGACCATATAGTACGGTGTAGCCGCCACCGTTGAAATGGCAAGGACCAAGGACTATTGGTGAACAATGGTTCAGGGATCATCCCCTTGTTCATTTTGGGATCGTGGTAGATGGGGTTTCGGTATAGAACAATGTGACCGCTATACAGGTTGTGGAAACATCGAGCGCACGATTGTCCGTCCCAGAGTGTTGTTTTTATGGAAGTGATGAAAAGAATGTTTTGAGAGACGTACATGCATTGCATGAAAGATTAATGATATTATTTATTGTTTGTTAAGACACTTGAGCATGCATTCATTACATTAAAATGATATCTATGATGCTTGTGTTTGAACAATCATATAATACGCTTACGCGATATGACAAGTGACTTCTCCCATACTACCACATCGGTGGTGGTAGGTTCTTTTGAATGACAGGTCAAAGGCATCTCCTGTTAGAGTTACATGAACGATAACAGAGACAATCAGGATGACATCTTGTCTGAATCCTCGTTTTGAAAGATAGAGTTGTGAAGACCATGCAGTGTAAAAAGGGATTTTTGGGAAATTTTATATTCTTATATTTGCACTCAGATTGTTTTGTAATATAATATGATATTAATAAACAATGCTTTTAGTTTTCACACTCTTTTGGAAAAAGGTTTTTATAAATCCGAATATTTAATTATCCTTAATATTTTGGGGCGTTACACTCATTCTTAACCTTCATAAGTGCATTTTATGGATGTTATGTACTCCCTCCGTCCCAAAAAGTTAGTAACTTTTTAAAAATTCAACAAAAATAAGGGAACATACTTTTAATGCATTGTCTCCCAAATCAACCAATTACCAAAGCAAGCATTTAATACATGTTTCCTTAATTAACCAATCATAGAATATACAATTCAATTTCAATTTTTTTAATTCATTATTTTAACTTTAATTTGGGACAAAATTTTTCTATGTTTTTTACTAACTTTATGGGACGGAGGGAGTACATATTAATTTTAAAATAAGTAAACTTGTACGAGTTTACAAGATGAGTTTACCTTGACTCTACGAATATAAGTGAACTTGCTAATTTAGATATACTCGTGAATTTGACAACCTTGCTAATACTATTACTCAAGTCAATCCTATGAAAATAATTTTTGAAAATTAAGTTTATTTTATTTTTCTCCTCCCTTAAAGGCATAGTCTTCGAACAATTTCTCAAACTCTGAACAATTTTATCAGTTTTGTTCTAATCGCGAGGTACGATTATAATTTTTTTCTAGTGAAATATACTTCACGATTGGAACGTTTTTTCGGCAATGAAGTATGACTCACGATATCAACATTAAGTAAAAAAAAAATAAAAGTAAAATTGAAACTAATAAAATAAGTAAGGTGTCTCTCAAGAAGGACATATGTGTTTGATATTGGTTTGGGCTGGGCCTGGGCCTGGGCCTGGGCCTAAATTTATCGGTTGACAGTGGTGAATCTGAACCGACCCGAGTATTTCAATAGGGAGCAGGGTTTGATTCTCTCTCTCCCCTTCCTTGTTTACCACTTGCTGCTACTTTGAACTTGCAGCTGCTTGGTACTTGCTCAAGTGGAAGTGGAAAACCATTAGAAAACTTGAAATCAAACCAAAACATGATGGGAGAAGAAGACGAGGAGCAACGACGTCGTTTAAAGCTCGAAGAAGCCCTAGAAATCCAATCCCTTCGACGTATCATCAGTGCTTACCTCAAGTAACTATCATCATTCTTTCGCTTCCCTCTTCAATTTTATTCTTTCAATTAATGCGTATTTGTTTTCACTGAAGGGAATTGTTTCGTTCTGATTTATCTTTCAGCGGTTAATTAAATTAATTAATTAATTTATTTCAACGGTATGCTATCGGATAACACGATAAGTGATTGTATAATTATCTGTCACTAGTTTTTGAGCAAGTTTTGTTCATGGATAGAGTGCTTTCATTTTACATTTCTATTTCGCGGCGGTGCTGTACTTTATTTTTGTTAGTGTTTTGCTTGGTTTCGATGCATTTTCATACGATTTCTGCTATTGGTTATGTCATCAATGGGTAGCCTCCGAAACGCTACTGAATTCTCTAGGACGCGTTTGGTTCCGCGGCCCCAAGCCGCAAACGCGGAAGCTGCCTGAATTCTTTAGGACGCGTTTGGTTCCGCGGCCCCAAGCCGCAAACGCGGAAGCTCAAGAGGGGCCGCTTCCCTGACGCACGTTTGGTGGCTGCAAAGCCCAACCAAACAAGCTCCGTGTTTCGTAATTATTATTACATTACATTATATTTTGTTCATTTACGTTTTAATCCCAAACTTGTGGCCATTATTGTTCCATTATTGTTCTTATTTTTATATCGGAATAATATGTGAGATTGGTCTTGACTTTGTGGGCACCGGTCAAATTAATCCCTGATGTAATCGAAATTCCAAATTAATCCCTGAGATAGTGAAACATGAGTCACATTAGTCCCTGCCGTTAGCAGTCTGCAAAGTCAGGGACTAATTTAATCGGTGCTCACAATTTCCAGGACTAATTTCACCGATAGTCAACGATCTTTGTTTATTTGTTTTTGTCAAAATGATGTTGTTATGTCCATTCCGTTTGTCCACTTTATGGAGCATTGACGGTCATTAACGTCAATGACTAATGTGACTCATGTTTTCCTATCTTAGGGACTAATTTGAAATTTCGAAAATCTCAGGGACTTAATTAATCTGTGCCTACAAAGTGAGGGACCGATATGATATATTACTCTTTTATATAGTAAAATTTTAAATTCAGTATATCCCTATCATCATCAATTTGATTGCAAGCAACACTTGTCATTGATTTTGATGACTTCTCGTGCAGCTATCCAGATGCTGCAGAGGAGGATGTCAGAAGATATGAGAGATCTTTTAGAAAGCTTCCACCTGCTCATAAGGTATTTTTTCCCCTTCTCTGCTCAATAACGAGGTTGTTTCAAAACATCAATTTCCCTGTTTTAGTAGCCTCTCTTCAATTGTGGTTGAGATGTATTTAGAGTGCCTTACCTAGAAGACTGTCGATATTCCGGTTGGCAAAACTGTGTAGTTTTTATGTGGATGGATTGTGATAGAACTGGAGCATAATTATGGTGGAAAATGTAGTACTGTTGAAAGAGTCTGAATCTGTGTCAAGGTGATAGTGAGACAGAGATGATGAACAATGAAACTGAAGGTACAAGCTTTCCTGGTATTCAGGAATCAAGAGACCTGGGCTCTCTCTCACTTTCCTCTCTTTTCCAAGCAATTTACAGCGCTTGCACCCCTTCCTTCTAACTGACTTATAAGTTATAACCACTCAGGTGCCAAGTAGTTATGACTTATGACTATTCCCTCCGTTACATTTGTAGTGTGTTTTAAGGTTATGCACGAGTTTTAAGAAATGGTGAAATGATGTAAGGATTTGTTGTATTTTGACTATAATAATGCCCCTATATAATCATTATTGAAAATAGAGAAAGGTATTGGAAGTGAAAAAGAGAGTGTAATAAATAGGGTGTGTTTGGAAAAATAACATTAATTATGTATTGGGTTTATAAAACAACATGACTTATGAATCATAGTATAATTGCTAAAACAACATTACATATGAAACGGAGGGAGTAATAGAATAGGTTCTCATCCGTATGATATGCCATGCTTAAGTATATAAAAATACTCACCCCGCCAAAGGTGAACCCCCAACGTAGCTGAAACAAAATTCCCTCATGGTTCCCAACATGCCAATAACCTCGAGTCCAGTGCTCTAGAAGTGGGGCGAACCGGCGAACGCGGCCAAGTTCCATCTAACCCGGAAGTTGTTGGCTGGCGGACCAACAATGGAACCCCCAATGTAGTCCGCCAATATTCGTGGGAACAATTAGGTCTCTGTTTTCCAATGTGTTAGAGGTTGTTTCGCCTAACAAACCTCATGTTGCGATGCAGTTGAAGTTCTCCAAAAGATCTTCAGTTTAATTTAATCGAGATTCTTGAAGCTTTTTGTGATATTCTTAAATCTCTCTTTTGGGCTCCTTTATTCTCTTCTAGTCCTCAAATGCCTCCTCTAAAATTTCTAATTGGGCCCCTTTCTAGCTCAAACCATGTACAGATCCCAAGATATTGACTCTTGAGAGCTTTGAAACCAGTTGATAGAACTTGACCAAGAATCAAGAAAGAGTATGTAGAAATATTGGGATTTTATTCAGAAATTGTCATGTATCAGTGAGATTACAAGATTTGAAATACAAAGATAGAACCTGTATGGTATTTGAGAGATTCTACTCCTCTCCATTCTCCAATTTCTTCTCGAAATCCATCCGATCCATCAACAGACCTCTCTTTATTCATATTCAAACACAATTACTTACATTTAACATTCATTTAACTGTCAGTCAGACAGTAATGAATATCAGCTGCTGGTCAGTTATAATAGTATATGATCAGGTAATTTTCCCGTATTAGACATGTTATGAACTGTAATACAAGGTTAATAATGCCTTATAGAATATATTCATTGGTATTTTATTCATTTATTGTTATTTCTGACTTGTTGAATCACCCTAAAGTTGAGCTAGAGATTTACTCTTTGACCAATTTAGACTGTAAGGATGAAGCTTGTTGAACTGCTACCTGTCACTGTTGATGTGGATGCAAAAGAGAGACTGTGTGGCAAACACATGATGGATATCATCTTGGTCTTGATTATATCTGCATTAGATTATAGCTGATTATGGACACCTTGTGGTAAAGAGACGTGTTGAAAGTTGAAAGTCCTTTTTATGCCGTATGCAAATAGAGAGAATATTGCTGGAATTGTGTGACTCCATTTAAATTTGCATAGATTTATACTTTGTACAGTATTAATTATTGTGTGACTCAGTTTACTAATTGACTGTACTGTAAATACCAGTTCTAGCTAACATAGTTTCTAACAGTTCTTTTGTTGAATTGCTCTCTTATAACTCTTTTTAGCAATTTCTGTTCAGTCGTTTGCTCCTTTGTTTACTACCTTCTTTTTCTTGTTTGTAGGATTTGTTATCTCACCATCCTCTAAAATTTCAAAGATTACGCTGGTAAACATGCTATTTTTTCTTACTTTATAATTGATTAATCTCTCGGTTTTTTTCCTTATCTTAAAAGCGGATTAAAAAAGGTTCAATGTTCTGAAGTTGATGCTAATGACACTGTATTTAAGGAACAATGCTGAGATGATAAGAGGTTTTGAACATTATGCTGCATAATACTTAAATAGATCCTTTTTTTCCCTTCATAGAGAAAGCAATTCTAGAGAGTTCAATAACCTTTTCTTTTGAAACAACATAAAAGAGATGCTTTCACCTTTTAGCCTTTTGTGGACAGGCTTATGCCAAAGCATGTTTGGGATTTTGCAAAAAAATTAAAGTTCATTCAGTCACACACCTTGCTTATAGTATTGTGCATGTATAGTATATAAAACATTATATTCTTTCAATAATTTTGCCTTGGACTGTACGTAGAAGTGAAAACAAGGCATTTTTCCGAGATAAAAAAATCAGCTTAACAGTTTTTTTTTAATCTTTTAATGAGCACATCGTATTGAGTAGATATGTCGGGTACACTTTTCTATAAGGGGTTATTTCTCTAAATAAGGTTGGTAAATCTTAGGATTCTTTGGCCAAGATAATCTTTGATTACTCTGTTGTAAGTTTTCTTCACCGGTAAACGTGGAAGGTGTATTAAAATCAATTGTCACCATAAAACCTAAAAAACAGTGAACATATAGTCAATCTAACTATTAAGAAAAATGTTTATCCTACACCTTTTTTTTTGAGGTGTAGATGGTGTAGGGATGAGAGAGATAGAAAGAGATGAATGAGATGTGATTGATGATGTGATGTGATAAGAAGAGAGGGATAGAAGGAAATATGAAGTGTAAATGGAGGTGTAAGAAAATTGAGTGTAAGAATATCACTACTCAACTATTAAATACCTTAAATAAAATGTGCTCAACTGGTGGTGCCAAACCTTTAGAGGCCAGTTAGCAGAGCAGGATGATTGGCCTTAGACATGGAAAGTTTACACCAAAATAGTCAATCCCATATCCCAGAGCATCCCAGTCGAACCCAAAAATAGGTTAGTAATATAGCGGGATGGCCAACAAAATATGCAATTTATACCATACATATATGAAGGCCAAAAATAGATAAATACACAAAATTCAAGTCATGAGGCTCAGGGGTTTGTCCAAATGACCAAAAGTTCCCAAAATGGGGTTTTAACCCCGTCATCCCTTTCCCAGTGATATCCCAGTGGGAAACCGGGATTTGGGGCTGGGTCAACCAGGATGGAAATCTGGATGGAATAGCAAATCCCATCTCTCTGTAGTTAATCCCAGATCCCATAGCATCTCAGGCTTCCCCAAAAACGGGATAGCGGATAGCGGGATGGCCGAGATAGGGATGTTTACAAAAGTAAAATAAGGAATTTATACTATATACATATGAAGGCCATAAACAGAATAATACACAAAATTAAAATCATAAGCTTATCAATGATATAAATCTAATAAAAGGTTCAGGGATTTGTCGACATGACCCAAAGGTCCCAAACAAAGCTACTTGTCATTTTAAAAATGAGTTCAAAATCGGGTTTTAACCCCGTTGTCCCTTTCCCAACGAGATCCCAGTGAGAAATTGAGATTTTGAATGTGGGATAGCTGTGATTTGGAGTTGGGACAGCCGGGATGGAAATCTGGGATGGGATAGCAAATCCCGTCTTAGCTCCATGAAAAACTGGGATGGGATCCCGGGATTGCGTGGGATCCCACTGGGATTGACTACAGAGACCCATCTTAGCATCGTGCCAAACAGGGATGGGATCTCAGGATTGCGCAAGATGCCAGGATCCCACTGGGATTGATTACAGCGGTTTACACTAGGAAAAACAAAAAATAAAATAGGTCAGAGGATGGACAGTAATTAATAATGATATAGTGAGGACCACCGATATAGTGAGGAAGTTATGCAGGAGTTATAGGAAGTAAGGGATGATTGATTTATTTTTCTGTGGAATTTAGGCTCTTAGTTGGGAGTTATCCATTTTCTGGTGCAATTCTTTTAGTGTTTCCCTATTTCTCTATCACATAATACGAAACGTATGTCTGTTTTTCATCACAACATACGGTTGTCATTCTAATGTTCACAGTGATTTTACTTGCCAGATATTGATTAATGGACTCACAATAACGGGATGTTCTTGAAGTCAATAATTAATAATGATATTTTTATTTAGGCTTAACTGCATTTGTGGTCTTTTATCTTATTTTCAAGATTCACTTTGGTCCTTTATTATTTTTTTGAATAATTTTGGTCCTTTATTTTTTTAAAAGGTTTAGTTTGGTCCTTCCGTCACAAAAAAGTTAGATTTCACCAGAATATTCTGGAATATTCCCTCATCCCCAGAATATTCCGGTAAAATCTAATATTTTTTCAACGGAAGGACCAAATTGAATCTTTTTTAAAAGATAAAGGACCAAAATTACTCAAAAAAATAATAAAGGACCAAAGTGAATCTTGAAAATATGATAAAGGACCAAAAATACAATTAAGCCTTTTATTTAAGGGTTTTCTTAGTCTCAACCCTAAGGGCTAGGTTAACAAGTTAAAATATAGGAAACATATAGTGGAAAACTAAGTTTACAAGTTCTTGAAGTTGTAAATTCGTTTTTTTTTCCCAATACAAAGATCCTCTTTCAAGGTCTTTATCCTGAGCCAATGAAAATCCTTTATTAAGGGGAGGAAGTGTTTGATTGAAATTTTTTAACTCAGTTATGGAATCTTTATCTCAGATTATCGTTGATTTTTGTGCTTCCCCATGGTGCAGGTGTATTTCAATGAATACACATTTCATATTCAGCATGCTTCAGGTCAGTACCAACTCTTTTGGTTTCTAATTTCTTTTCTGTATTATGGTAATGTTTGATATATTGGTAGAATTAACTGTTGTAGGCATTTGAACCTCCACTTGATATGAGCCAAGACATAGATTTAAGTGGGGATCAGCATGCTGAGTATGCCCAAAAAGATCCTTTAGTCTCTCAAAGGATTAATGCCTGTTTGTGTGTGTCAGCCCCAGTGAGAAGAACGTGTTGTTCTGTATCTGATCAGCATGGTTGCATGGAAGGAAGCAATGATACATGTAGATCTCCACAACTGGTGCATGCCAATGAGGTTTCTGCAGCATTTGACTCCATGACCATTTTTCAATTCAGTAGATAAGAATTGGGATGTTTCTTTGGTTCTATCATTGTTTTTTTCATTTAGAAATTTGACCCTGTAGATAACAACAGGAGGTGGACATTGAGAGTCACCATCAGTCAAATGCTGGGAGCCATCCTCAAAGCTCAATACTTGATAAAGAGAGTGGGGATTATGGTGGAAGTGCAAGTGCCATCACTGATTCCAATGGCAATGTAATTCCTTGTCTGTTTTAGTTTTGCAAATTTTCTTTTTCCTAGAATTGTCTGAGTGGGTCCTTCTTGATGATAAATTGATGTTAATGATAACAAAGTTTTTTGAAAAAATTTCTTGTTAACATTTCAGAGTTTTTAGTTAAAGTCTACTTTATTCTGGTGATAGTTCTTGCACTTTGGCACCATGTAATATTATTTTCAAATATAATTTTTATTATCTTCATTAAAATATGTCTTGATACATCTGTGATTTCTTCTCTTCCATACTCCTATTCTCTCTCTCTCTCTCTCTCTCTCTCTCTCTCGGGTTGATTTTTTTCCCCAGAAATAACGTAAGTGTTTTTGTATAGCAATTAAGGCAACAACAACCGAATCATGCCTGTGATATGATTTCTTCCCTCTTTATTCACCCTTGTTTGAGTATTTCAGGGCAAAATGTAATTTGTCCATCCTTTTATCCTGATTTATTTCAGGTCACCTCACCACGGCAACAATGGTTGGAGCCATCTTGTCAGTTGCATGTTCCTTTAGTTGATGTAGATAAGGTATATTTATGTTTCCAGCATCCATTCTTTTTAATTGGTGGAGAATAAGGTTTTCGTGGATGGTACAAATAGGTGATGATTGTATATGCTTTTGCCTCAGGAGCGATGTATACTCTAATATATTCTATTATTGCTTTTGCTTCAGGTGCGATGTATAATAAGGAACATAGTTAGGGACTGGGCGACAGAGGTACTGATGGTTTCTTTGTTCTTTTTTTTTATTCAAATTCTAATTATGGTTGTCATATTCTTGATGCAAAAAAATTAGCCAAATTTACCCGTAACATACGAAACAAGTTTGGAGCGAAACTTAATGGACATATTATACAATACTACAATAGTAAACACTTTTAGGAAGTGAGAATTATTACATGAAAAAGTGGGACTTCTTGATCACAAATGATTTCTTTTTGGTAAGGAAAAGATACAAGAAGCTTTGCATGTATTATGAAGTTATACCAGAGGAAAGCTTTACTACCCAACATGGAGTTTTAGTTCTGGATATATGTGTTGGGTTAGGAGAATTTACCAAGCCTAAAGCCCAATGATTAACTGTAGCTGCTAAAGGAAGGAAGGTAAACAAATGGATATTTAAAGGGTTGTTTTAAAGTGATATTTTTAGGCACAAGGGATTGCTATCTCTCTTATCCTGGTTACTGAACGAGCCCTAAAAGATGAAGAGACCAGTGAAAGCTTATAAGCTAAGCTCATTGTTGAAGAGATGAGGATGTTACCGTGTGTGAGTTAACATACAGGACAAGATCAGTGAAATTAGCCCTTGTTGAGGAAAAGAGGATAAGATGATAGAATCTTGCTTTTCGTTAAGTGTGGATTCGATGGGGGATATCCAAATAGTTAGAGCTAGAAAGAGACCAAGAAAACTCTAGGTCGAATCATTGAAAAAGAGCTTAATCTAAATGGCCTTTTTGAATACAATGATATTGTTTAATCCATGTTGCCAACTCCACTTAGTTGGAAAAAGGCTGTTGTTGTTGTTGTTGTATACTTGTATCTTTAATACAGTTATGTTTTGATTCTGCAATTGTATCTTTCTAGGGAAAAAGTGAACGTGATCAGTGCTACGTGCCTATACTTGAAGAGCTTAATACCTTATTCCCTGATCGCAGTAAAGAGAGGTAGACCAGCAAAAAATCTTTCGTTGTTGTTGAAGTTGTTTTCACAATTTGTTGTTCACTAAATGCATAAATTTTTAAAAACAGTCCACCTGCTTGTTTAGTTCCCGGTGCTGGACTTGGTCGGTTGGCTTTGGAGATTTCACGTTTAGGTGCGTGTCTATTACCAGGCTTACATAGGAATTATCTTTTAACTCTACTTTTGTTATAATTAATACACGATATTATGATGCAGGATTTATCAGCCAAGGAAATGAATTTTCATACTACATGATGATATGCTCAAGTTTTATTCTTAACCAGTAAGAATAGGAATCTCTCTTTCAATTTTATCTGTTAATGTTACAAATAATTTGAAGTCACAGTAATTTTTGCTGGCCTGACTTTTTTTGTGCGGATGCAAGTTCTCAAACTGCTGATGAGTGGACGATATATCCTTGGATTCACAGCAACTGCAATTCTCTGTCAGATAGTGATCAACTTCGTCCTGTTTCAATACCAGATATTCATCCAGCCAGGTAAACACATTGATTCCTTTCACAAAAGAAATCTTTTTAGAAGGAAATAAGGGGATAAAAAAAAGAGAAAGATAATATTTGTTCCTCCTTAGATAAGAAATCTTTTTAGAAGTTAATAAGGGGATAAAAAAAAAGAGAAAGATAATATTTGTTCCTCCTTAGATATGTACTCCCTCCAATTCGAATTATAAGCAAATCTAACCACTTTTACGCTTATTAAGGAGGTTAGTTGATTGTATTTAATTTTCTCAAATTTATAAAAAATAGAGTTATTTTAGGAAAGTAGTATTGGAAATGAAACAAAAATTAATTAAGATAACAATTTTCTAGAGATGTTTTAGGGAAGTGGCATAGGGAATGAAACAAAATTAATATAGTTAATTAATTTTTCTTATATTTTAAACCAAGAGAAGTATGTTTTTTGTTGCTTATAATTCGAGCCGGAGGGAGTAATTAATATCAAAATCATCAAAGAAACACAATATAACCACTGAATTGTTAAGGTTAAAGAGATTTCACTTTTTCCAAATATCCCAGGGAGACTCCATTAAAGAAACCAACTAGGTAACCAAAAAGCCCCCCATCTTCATGTCATTCGTACTAAACACAAACCTTCTATTTATAAGTAATATTTTTGAGAGTAAACCTTTATTTTAATTCTCCAAAAAATAATAGTGTCTTCGGATAGTTACTTCAAAGTTTTTGCCACCTTATGTACTTCTTGTACTTCTAATGAATTTGCTTTTTCCTTAAAAACGATAAAGGTACATGAGAAAAATTTTGCTACCTTAAAAGTTAAAAGTTTTAAAATGTCACCAGGTTGTTCTTTATAAGGACTTGAGTCACAAATAAATCCCTGGATTTATCAGTATTTATCATCTTTAAAGGACTTACACAACAGTAGCTATTGTCTTTTTAGCTTGTAACTTTCTGATTGAGTCACTAAAAAACTAGTAGTACTGTTTGATGAATGCAAACTGAAGAGACCTTGTAGTTTTTAAAATGGGAGCTTATAACTTTTGAACAAAACTATTTGAAGTAGCTTTCAAAGGACAAGAGAACTTTCAATAATTCATTTGTCAGTTTTACCTTTAAAGTTTTGCCAAATTACATCAATTACCCAAACTCAAAAACATACATTAATTACCCGATCAGTTTAATATTATCTTTAATTCTTTATTATATGATTTTCTTTTACTTGTTCATGTATATATTTAAATCATAATCGTAGTATATATGTAGTTTTTTTTCCTTTCAAATATATGTATTTTTTTATTACCATATATACGAAGATTTTTTCCTTGTGGTTAATAATTTTCTCTTGCTTTTGAAGTGTGTGTATATATTTAATTATTAATAATTAGTTTTTTTATAATTAATTAATTAATAAATAAAGATTAAAAAATATAATAAATACAATTGATATCATTATTAGGATTCTAAGTCTTTCGGGAAAAGAATTAATTAATATCATTGAAAATTGGAAATGAGTCTTATACATAAAACAAAAAAAGGTTGTAAAAAAGGGCTTATATTAATCAAGGCTTGGTGGAGTATTATTTACTATTGTTAATGTAAATTTTTTTATTCATATTTTAATACTTATATTATTATTATCATAATATAATTATATTTAATATTTAAACTTTATAATTTAAAAATATACATATTAAATTTCTTAATATATATCTTTCTGCTAATTAATTGGGTTAAACAAAATGTAAATTTGCTTTAGTCCAACTCACCACCAAAATAAAAGTTTTTGGTTGGTGAGGCTTTGGAAACGAGTCAAATGACTACAATGTGATGGTGAACAAAAGTCGCTGTTAAAAAACAGTGTTTTTATTTTTACATTGTTCCTTTTTGAGGCTAAAAATGCAAAGGCCGGATATAGAGAATGGAGACTTGGGTAGCATGTCTAAATATTAAAATAAAGGTAGCTTTTTATGATAAATATTCTAATTATGATATTGGTTACAATGTGCTGGAGCAGTGCAGGAATTACTGAAGGCTTTTCCATGTGCGGAGGTGACTTTGTTGAAGTCTACAGTGATTCAAGCCAAGTGGGTAGGAAAAATTAATGACAAGTATATTTGTTTTCTATTCCTGATAATATATCTGCATCTCTAAAAGAGGAAACTTAAAAGTATTAGTGTCTTCTACTTCTATTAGTTACCTGTAAGCTTCTTTTGTGCTTTATTGATTAATTTGTTGAGCCGAGAAAAACAGGGGCATTGCAGGATTTGAATTGAGGACTCCTGCTTTGCTACCATGATTACAAAACAAGCTGCTTTAGATGCTTGAGGTTGTATAGTCTATATGACGTGATCATTTCTAATAATATATTCCGTGCTTTTAATTTATAGTAGTAAATACATAATGTGATGGTGACCTCTTTTCAGCGTATGCAGCCTGAGTTTAGCTATACTGCATTATATTTTTGTATAGTGTTGATTAAACATAGATTTACTGATTTGTAATTCTAATATGTTGACCTGCAATAAAAGAATAAAGTAAAACAATTAATAGTCGCCTTTAAAATTTCAATTTGGAACTTGAATCTTTTTTTGTTTTTGCAAAATTAGTTCACATTTGGACCCTTTCTGTTGCGATTTGAACTGAGGCTGACTGCTGCATAATTCACTTGTCAATTTTCATATGTCAAGGTTTAATATGGTGCTTGGCACATGGTCCTCGCATAAATTAAATTTGACATTTTAATTCTGACTATGCACATCTATATCGAGTTATCTATAATAAATGCAATATATTATAACACCCTATACTTATTGTAATTTCTAATGGGTTCATAATGGCCGTGCAGGCACATGGGATGCAGTTGTGACTTGTTTTTTTATTGATACTGCTCACAATATAGTTGAGTACATTGAAATAATTTCAAAAATTTTGAAAGATGGTGGAGTAAGTTCCTTAATTCAAAATTCTAAATAGATCCCATTCAGTCTTCTTTGTTCTCTTTTCATTTGTTCACTTTGCTTGTTGCCATTCTCATGTCAATATTGTCCTTCTCACTGGGTGGCAATGGCACCATGACAGGTTTGGATAAATTTGGGCCCTCTACTTTATCACTTTGCAGATATGTATGGGCAAGAAGATGTAAGCTTCCTTTCTTTTCCAATTGTCAGAATATATTTAGTATATCTGTAGATTATCTTTGGACTATATCCATCAGTCTTCTAACCAAGGGAGCAATCTTTGGTGCGGTTTCTTTATTTGTTAATTGTTATATATTCTTGATTTGCTTCCTGATTTATTAAATGTTATAAGTCTTATTGGTAGTGTGCTTGGGCTTGTAGCAGGAGTAAGTTCTTGACCTAAATATTGGTAATATAATAAATAAATAAAATTAGAGTATTAGACTATTAGGTTAAGCTATTGTAACACAGTACATCTTCTCGTTGATGTCTTTTATTGATTGTGGCCTTTCTATTTTCTTCCATCATTTAAAATCTGTAATTCTTTAACATGGTAACAGGCAATGCCATCACCCACGGGGATATTTTTCTCTTTTACAGTCTTCTTTTCACATAACTCTAGTGTATAGTTTCTCCTCTAGTTTTGTAATTTTTTCCCTTTCCAAGCACTTTAGTTTGAAATCATTTAAAAAAAAAAATAGTCATCAACAGTATTGTAACTTAGGTCCAAAGGTTTGGATAGCTATCACTGTTGCTGCTATCTTCTCAGGCAGCTGGTGAGAGCTTGCCGATGATAAACTGGTCAGGCACTGGACAGAGGTTGGCAGGGTTGTTGATGGTCGGCAGTAGCCGAATTGTGTGTTCCAGTGGCTATTTGGTATGGGTTTAGGGTTTACTTTGGTTTCAATTAGACGGGTGCAAATCAATGGTGTTCGGTATGTGATGTCTCCAGGAGACACTGCCCCCCCACCCCCGCAAATAATGCTGTGCGTTTAAAGCCTGGCTTAGGGGTACTGTTCAAAGACATGAACATCCCTCTGAGATTTGATTTCCCTCAATTATTAGGGAGTCACATTGCTTTAGGGTTATGGAAAGACTAAAGAGACATCAATAAGTGCAGTTTTGTGTTAAAATTAGAATTTTTGGTAGTGGCCACGTGGATACCCTAAAAGTGTAGGATTTTTCTCCTTTTTTTTTTTTAAAAAAAAAATCTCAACAAAAAAGGAGGATGCTCAAAAGGGTAGGTCTATTTATAATAGTTGAAGGATTAAAAAAATCCTGACCTTTAGAGGGAGTGTTAAAATATATTTAGGATTATTTTTTATCATGTTTTTATATTATTGTAGAATCTGTTTAGTATAAATATTAAATAGTAATGTCATTATTTTAAGGTATCGTACAGTGCATCCCATCAATAATATATTTTATTATTGTTTGACCTCTTTTTTTCCCCCTCAAACCTTTGATTCTTTTAGACATACAATATTGCATTACCTGTGGTGTATTATCTTACGTTGAAATGTCTGTAGGAAATGTCAATTGAATTGAGTTTGGAAGATGTTAAAAGGGTTGCGTTGCATTATGGATTTGAATTTGAGGTAATCTCATCTTATTTTATGATAATGCCCCTTCTGTTTGTACAAGTAACTGATTATATTTGCATTGTCTTTGTCATGTACTGCAGAAAGAAAGGACTATTGAGACAACCTACACTACAAATCCTCGGTCAATGATGCAAGTAAGCTTTCCATACCTTTGTTATTCTAGATATTGATGATTTAGATTTTTTTTTTTGGGGTCCTATTACTGAGTGCCTCAAGGGCCTAGTTAAGTACTCCCTCCAGTCCTATATATAGGACATACTTAACCATATTCCTCGGACCAAGAAAAGTAGTTAGTTTTATGAATTCTATGAGAATATATTGTAATATTACAATTTTACCCTCTCAACTTTTCTTGAAAAATTCACACTCATTAATGAACAACAAAAAACACATACATAGTCAAAGCATTTAATAAGGGCAAAAAAGAGAAAAAACAATAAATGATGCATAGAAAATACAAAATGTCTTATATATAGGACCAAATATTGCTTCTAGAATATGTCCTATATATAGGACCGGAGGGAGTAATAAAAAAATTGAAACAATGCATTGAAAAGAATAACTTTTAGACTCGGCCAAAGATAAGAGGTTAAAAAGAGCATTGTTACATTGGAAAACTAAATAATAGTCCCTCTGATCCTTAATGTAAGACATTTTGAGATCAATTCACGTTTATCAAGAAAAGTGTTTTAATTTTTTAAGCAGCATTGGAAATGTAAACATTTGATATACTTTTTCAAAATTACATTTATAATTATTATTAAGATTTTAAAAAGTGTTGACTAAATAAATGTATTTGTGGAAAGAAGTAATTAAATACCATTAAAAATTAGTATAAGGTCTTATAAATAAGTCCAAGAAAAGTTTCCTAAATGGTACTCCCTTCAGAGGTAGTACACAATCCTTAATATAATACTGCCTCCCCGTCCCTAAATATAAAGCCCTCTTGACACTTTTATTTTGTCCCTGTTTATAAATAAGGTCTTATAAATAAGTCCAAGAAAAGTTTCCTAAATGGTTGCTAGTTTGCACGCAGCACACGTATTAATGAAGTTGGTTAAATTGAATTATAGTAAACACATTTTCAGATTTGGTCCTAATTATTTTGGAGAGAGACTTTCGAGTGGAAAGATTGAGTGGAATACGAGTTAAAGTAAACATTATATATTTGTTGACTAAGGGTATTTTCGGGAAAAAATATTTAAAGTGGACAAGATGCTCATAAAATGGATCAATGAAAGTTCAAAACTAATGCTTATATTTTGGACATGAGATAGTAAAACATAATGGGGTTAGTTTCCCCAAGTTCTTATCCCACTCTGACTTCTCATTCTCAACTTTAAAAGTTGAGATTAAGTAAACCCTGGGTTTAAATACACACTGTATCATTGCGAAGTTTCTTTCTTGGATTCCTTGACCAATAACATGTGCCTTTGGATAAAGAATTTTAAAATCCCAGAAATTTAAAGCATTTCAAATCATTTAAAAGTAAGGAGCATAAAGGTCAAGTGAGGAAATAGTGTCGAGATTAGATGTTGATGAATGATTTCAGAATTTGGTATCTTCACTCTTTTCTCACTCCACCTTCATGCTTCATATCTTGAAGTGATTCGAAATGCTTTCATTATGTTAAAATTCCTGGGATTTTAAAGTTCTGCATCCAAACACAGTGTAGGTAACTCATTATTCGTTAACATTCCTCATATCTTTTTCATAGTTTTAAATGGTTAAAACCAATTCGGCCAATAAAAAATCAAAATCATCTTTGTTCGACTTTCTGAAAGATTCGCTATCCTCTTTTGCAGAATCGTTACTTTGCTGCATTTTGGACCATGAGGAAAAAATCTGCAGCAGTGCAAGTGCCCTGAGAATATAGGAATCGATTACTGAGATATAAAGAATAAACACTTGCTTGTCTGGTTTTGTATGAAAATTTTTCTGCATTCATGGTATTCTGGCAATTTGCCATCATCAGAAATTTGAAATTGATGCATGCTTGAAACTTGGCACTTAATTTGTGGATATTTTTGACAATGGGATGCATGCTAAATAATACTATATGCTTTCATATATGCTATATATGATAACATCTTTTGGGCCCCTTATAGTGTGATCACTATCTCTTATTTTTGAAAGCATAACTAGGGCTTTCATTTCCTAAGTTCATTCTGGAAGCTTGAATTGATTAGTGGAAGGGAATGTGACATGATGGACTCACCAGCTTTTAAGGGCAATGCTAAGTAACAAATAAAGCTTATAGTTTTTATCATGTTTTTTTTTTTTTTCCTTTTCATGCTTCTCTCTTTTCATTTATTAATCCATTACTTTGAATGATTTTCGGGTTTTACTTGATGATATTAAACCACACAATGTACAAGGTCATTTACATGTTTCGGTTTTGCTAACCATTGTTTAAGGGTGATTAATAAGGATTATTTAGTTATTGCAACCACATCAATAATACAATTTTTGCACATTTTGACGAGTAATTAACCTTTTTAATTTTTAATTTTTTTCAAAATAAATGACGCAATTTATTTTTGGGAGATGTTATTTGCACCCTAAACACTACTATTTACACCCAAGTTTTATAATTTTTTACACTAACTTTTCAAAATTACCCTTAACCTATTACTCACACCCATATATTTGTTATTTACACCCACTCTTATTATTTACACCCTAAATCTATATATATCAATACTCACACCTGTATATTACTACTCACATCCACTTTCTTCTCCATGAAAACCTTTTTCTCCACAAAAACCCTACTCACCAAAACCAAACCTTTCATACCTTCTTAATGCATTATAGTTAGCAAAATGGACACAAAGTTGATTTACTCTATGCATATAATGTGATGCAGAATTTGGTTCATAACTATCATCTCTGGCCATTTTCACGGCTGTCTCTGTTTCGAATTTTCTTAAAGTCAATAAACATCATATTGGTCTCGATGATTCAACCTATACTTGGGTGTAAGTAGTAGTGTTTAAGGTGCAAATAACATCTCCCTTATTTTTTCTCACACTATTTTTCTTCGCTTCACTTTTTTCTGTATGATTCTGTATTGCTCTTATTCTGTTGAGCTCTCATGCTGTATTGGATTGTAACAATTTATCATTGTGATACAAATTTGGGAAAACTAAATAAATCAAGCAGTAATACTATGTTCCATATTTTGCGCCATCCTCCTGTTGTTATGGAGTGCATGTTTGGTTATGTGATGAGTTAGGTTAGAATCAATTCTAGAATGTCAATGTTGCTCACATTAGTTTCTATTCCTAAATCTTACATAAAAATGAGGACTAACGTGAATCCAAACATACCTGGAGTTGTGTTGAATGTTGATGATATGGTGTTGTTTCTTGCTTTGGTTTTAAATTCCACTTGTAAAAAAAAAAAATAAAAATAAAAAATAAAATATACAAGTAATCATAAAACTTAGTAACGCAAGTAGAGCTTCAAAAGTAGTCGTCTCGCCTATTGTTTATGGAAGAAGCTTGAAAGGGATTCTAAACCATTAACGATGTGGCAAAAATTGTCAGAGTAAAATAGATTGTGTTATTTGTCTTTAAAAAGAATGAGCTTTTCGTCAAATTATGAAAAGAAGTCATTGCTAATGTTTACTATTATATTGGATGTAAAGTTTGGTCCCCAATTTCTGTTAGTTGCTTATGCAATGTGTCAAGGCTTATATTGCAAGATTCTCAATGTTGGAATGTATGTTGCTTTTGTGAATTTTATTTCTCTTCCTTTCGGGTGTGAATGCTTGTGTTTGAATGGCATGGATTATAAATTAGTTCCCATTGCGTATAGAATGATTATGCGAGAAAAGGAAACACTTTAGGATCTTGATTAAATATAACCCTAGGATGTATATGAGATTAAATATGAAATTGGATTTTGATTGGACAAATATTGGCTGACGTCTGTGTTGACATCGAGCTCGAGGTCAAGCTCGATAACTATTCACGATTTCATAATTAATAATAGAATCAATTACATCCATTAGTAAACATGAGTTTTACCAATCTAATTCATTTAACATTTTTTAGTAATGGATGCTTTTGATGGATTTACATCTAGATGATTCAGAATAATCTTGTTAAAAGGATGGTGCTATAACTGACAGCCATGATTTCAATTTCGCACCCATTCAATGACCTATATAATAATGTAAAATTTCGAATAATTTATCCGAAAATTTGTATGGATATCCAAAGAAAAATATGGGTATTAATATAATTTGCTTAAATAGATTCTTTTGCCACCCTAATAGTTATGCATCAAAGATGATGATATAAAACATTTAACATGTTCGTCAAAGTTATAATCTAAAAAATCTTTAGAGTTAATGCCAACTTAAATATTTGAGTAATTAGTATATAAGATTGTCCTTTCCTCAAGGCAAGGGGGGAGAATTAATATATACACCACTCTTTTTTTCTCAATGATTTTTGTATTGATAAAATTCTATGGCAAAATTTTTAATGACACAACATATAATAACATTAAAAAAGTGATATTCTTTTTCTTTCATTCAACTTGCAATTTTTTATAGTAAAATTTTATTGAGACGCATTCTCAAATAATGAAAGTCCAAAAAGATTTAATTATTTAGGATGTTTATCTCCTTAATTCCTTTTATATTCCTCATTTAGCTTGTAACTCCTTTTCAGACCATTTTCACACATTAAACAAGATGTAACTCCATAATTGTAAATTCATCTCATTTGTATTATGAAGTATAGAAATGTCCTTTGTCACTAAATTCTCTTCTCTCTCTATCTCTATTGCTTTATAATTACTTCAATAACATCAAATAGTTTTCTTTTTGTTCTTTCAATATACTTCCATATCTACAAAAAAAATTAATTTGGGACAATTACATGATATGCACGGCTTGTATGGAGCAAGCAATTGTTACATTACATCATAGTGATAATTGATAATTCTTGTAGGATGATCCATTGTACGAGGCTTTCACTTGGTGAGATTTGGGAAAGGAAGATGTATGCAATCTTATCCCAGCAATCAGAGATGATGTTTCTAGGAATCGAACCGACCTCTTGACCACTAAGCAACAACCTTACTATCGCGCCAATGCTCACCTTTAATTGATAATCCTTGTATTTGACTCATAAATAGCAGCTGGAGAAACAGATTTTATATTTCTTGACTCATATCCATTGAACTTGGGACTTCAACAAATGACGACGGAGATGCATTGTTTTCTTCCGTGAAAGGAAGTAGCACTCCAGAA
The DNA here is from genome assembly GCA_037953625.1 of Crotalaria pallida. NCBI lineage: Eukaryota > Viridiplantae > Streptophyta > Magnoliopsida > Fabales > Fabaceae > Crotalaria > Crotalaria pallida. The sequence continues at coordinate 124,732,741 of CM075653.1, read as the reverse complement.
TATAAGCTCTTAATGATCCAGCTAGAAGGCTGCAGAAGAAAATCAATTACGATTTCAGACACACATTCTAAATTATTGAGCATGTTAATTAACAACAAAGGTCTTTCTATTTCTATAGAAATTGTATTGAGCACCAAAAATTATAAAGGGGGGGTGGTCCAATGCATGATGCATTGGTCTGGAGGGGTAGATGTACAACAAGTCAACAATCTTACCATCGCGCTAAGGCTCATGCTCTATCACCGGAAATAAAAAAAACTAGAAATTGTACTTGCTACTTACCATTATTGGAATACCCCGCTCCAAAGCACAACGAGCGAGATGACGTGATATCGTACTCTTATCTTCAACTACAATAGCTCCAATCGAAGTCCTTGTGTCATCGGTGCTCCGAACCAACCATTGGAGAGTTTTGAACACCTGTCCACCTCCGTGCTGAGGCAAGACAAAAGGAGAAGAAAGAAATATAAGTTTTCCGAACCGGCCAAGATATTCTACATCAATTTACTGTTAGAGTATTAGTATAATCTGTGGTTCTGTACATATAGCTATAGGCACTCAAAGTGCGGAGAAAATGAAAGTGAAAATTTTACACCACAAACATATGTCAATGAACAATTCAAGATAAGAGAAGAAAATAAAAATACCCTTACCTTGATGATACTTGCCAATTTGGTGCAGAAACTATGATTCCCATGAAGCATGATTCCTACTCTTTCAAAAATATGTTTTTGGATTCTGCGATGAACTGCCATCCCGAATCTGCTCCACTTCATATCATTTCGATGCGGAAGAATCATGTATCTGATACAAAGAAACCAGAATCATAAAAACAGTGGAGAAGGGATTTGAATATCTGATTCACAACGCATAAACAAAATCTAACCTATTTTCCAATGGTTAACAAAAAAAATTAAAGCATAAACAAAATCTATAGGCATTGTAGAATAATAAACATAACCTACCTATTTGAGCAATTTTAGATCTGCATATAAACAACAGCATCTAACCTACTAATATTTGAGCAATTTTAGATCTGCATGTAAACAGTGTACAGGAAAATGTTTGACCAATATTATCTGAGAAAGTTGGCATCTGGCATTCTACGAAGTAGAGTAGTGGAATTTATGTTCATGCTTTAGATAAAGGCAATATCTCTTCACCAGCATTGAACAGGATTACAAGAGGATTTTGACCAAGCATAGGGTATTGGGACATTTGGCAACATGGAATCATTGATCCTTTCCAAACCACAAAAATCAAAACCAAAAACAAAAAAAAAAAAAAAAAAAACTATCTCCTTTAGGGAGCTCTATTCTTAATGATCAGAAAATATATATTTAACCTGCCAAAACATCTTTCTAAAATGATAACCTAGCCAATGAGATGCAAGATCCCCATAACTGTCCATCTTTTGTCACTGCTGGTAATGCTAACCTTGTTATTATGCTATATATATATATATATATATATATATATATTAAATTGTAAGATTTCACTTTCTTTAAGCACTTAATATTGTGTGGTTCCTGTCTGGCAAATGCATAACTAAAATATTAAACAAATCGCTTTCTTTGCGCACAAAATATTGTCTGGTTCCTGTCAATAAATGCATAACTATAATGTTAAACAAACAAACATAAATAAACAATGCAAACAAACACGAGAATGGAATGGAATGACCATCACATTCCAATTTTAGATCAATCTGGGTAAGTGTATCAAATGTGAGCTCTTTTTTTATCCCTTTTTTTTTTTGCTAAGCAAAGGAAAATGATTGATAGAAGAGTATGAGGGATACTCAACCCATATACAAAAAATGGACTAGAACAAAAGAAACAGGAGCAGCCTAAGAACTAGTAATACAAGCCATGGGATTTATACACCATTGACTAAAAGAATAGTAACTAGACTTAGCAAAGGCCGAAAACCACCTCCATGATCTAATTTGGATCAAGTCCATGACATGTATATGGTTAAAAACAATCCCATGATGTTATCCCGAATAGTAGCTCTTTTTTTATCCCTGATGTTAGGAATATCAAAATCATTTCAAAAAGCTCTAATTTGTCAAAGTCAAGGCTGGAAAATTATCTTAGTTTCACAACAATCTTTGTCTAAGTACCAGCATGACCAAGCATTATAACCCAAATTAAAGAGCATGTTAAATAAATTTTAAGAGAAGAAAAAGTTGATTCAGTGACAACACAACTTACCTTTCAGGCTGTAAAATAGTTCCAGATGCAAGACAGTCAGTAAGCCAATCAACTGTCAGTATTGGGGCACCAACAGCACAACCATACAAAAATTTGGTAGTTTGTAGCTGAGATAAACAACATAGACACCATTATATAGAAGCAAACAATGCAGTCATTATATGAAAGTAACATTATAACTAGTGCTGAGATTATAGGGTCTAAAAAATGGAAAAGACAGCTATTTGAATAATACAATACTGAAACCTATTACGCCACTACAGTTATTTATACAAATAATTTGGTCAAGTACTAGTACCCTAGTACAAGCCCAAACCCACAACTAATTTAAGCTTGGTTGACAAATAATTTGCTCAAGTACTAGTACCCTAGTACAAGCCCAAACCCACAACTAATTTAAGCTTGGATGACAAAGTGACTTATTGTCCAACAATCACCACCCAGAAGTCATATCTAAAACTTCTGTACAACTAGAGCTAAAAGTACATACTTTATGTAACAAGAAGAAGAAAACGGAACATATTAAACGATGGCTCAGTGCACGAGGCTCTCACATAGTGGGGTCTAGGGAGGGTAGATGTACTCAGCCTTACCCAAGATTCGAACCCATGACCTCTTGGTCACTAAGTAGTAAGTACTAAGTAACAACCTTACCGTTGCACCAAGACTCACCCTAACGGAACATATTAAAGGATGCATAAAAATTAGCAGAAGATTTAGTATTAAGAAACAGGACAAAAGATTATTGATCCAATAGAAACAAACCTTTCTTATGCATAAAATAATAGGAAGCTCCACGCAAGATAAGGTTGAACATCTCTTGCCCCTTGAATTTGGAGGCGAGGGAATATCAGAAAGAACCAACCCACCTGATTTCCTTATAAGCAATTCCATTTCCCTTTCCTTCTGACTAGATAATCCAGTGAGCAGGAACTCTGTACCTTGAAATATAAATTTACTCACTGCCCTTTTAGAATAACTTGTCAAAGAATGTTTCATACTTGCCAGAGAAGGGGTCAATGACTTTGAAACTCGCTGCCTTTTTGCTCTAATGGAAAAACCTAAAATAGTGGAGCAAAAAACATGTAATGTCTACAAAACCAAATTTATAAAACTGATAAATACATTACACCAGAACAGAAGACTTACATTTTTTATATGAAGGTTCCAACTTTGACGATCTCCTTTTCAGATGGAGCTCCTCCACGTTTTCTGAGAAATGTACTCGCTTTCGTACACTAACATGTCCATCATGGAATTCATTGCACTCAACTTGTAGCGTGTTAAGGTTATTGTTCTGTTGATATTGAATAACAGTTTGTGGTACTACATGATGCTTCATATGGTTCTGGACACTGATATCATTTACAACAGTCTTAGGGCCCAGCACGCGGCAGCGTGCCTTACGATTTAAAATAAGAGGTGACTTTCTCTCTTGTGTCGGTTCTGCTAAAATGTAACTTGTATCTGCAGCATTTGGTTTTAACACATCAGGACTCTTGTCATCTGTTGTTTCTATAATTGACTTATGATCAACAAAATGTCCATGTTTTTCTTCATTTTTGTTTTCATCATCATGCTTGGATGCAAAGAGACTCTCAGAAGCCTGTGTGCCCAAAGATGCAGCAGCAGCACCACTCATACTCTGATTAGTTGGAAGCAGTGTCAAGTTGTTTACGTCAAGAGCTTTGTTTGGTAGAATTGTGCTACAAGTCTGAAGAGAGTTAAACTGTTTCTGACAAGTGTGCTCCACCCTGGTTAACTTCTCAGGCATTTGTTCAAACACCTTTGTTGCAGTGATTGGAATATCTTTCACATGTAGTACAGGCATAATTTGCTCATCTCTAGAGTCAAATGTAATATTCTTATTTGAGATCCTTTGAAAATTGTCCACCAATTCAGAGATGAACGGCAGCAATTTTTCAGAATCATTTTCTTCGTCAATGTGAGTTTTGAAATTGGCATGTTGTGAAGAAATGCTACATGGAACAACCGAACAAAGAGGATCAATCAATGAAAGACTAGAACATCTGACCACATCTTGAGAATGCAAAGTACTCTCTTCATTTTTGTTTTGTAAACCTTCAGAAAGTATACTTCGCTGAGAACCACTTGTACACTTGGGATCATCTTTTTGCACACAAGAACTCTCATCTGGAACAGTAGCTGCAGATTCTGTAAGAAAGCTTGTCTCTCTGACGAGAAACTTTAGAATACATTCTACATTATTCTGATTTAATGAAGATGAAACTACATCCTTTCGAGTGGGAGACAGAGAAGGCACAACCAAGAACAAAAACAAAGTATCAACATGCTGAAAACCATGATAGCATATATATAAATGCAAGATAAATAATCTGAAAGATGGAATGCAAATTTAAATAGAAATTTTGACCAAATCGAGTGGCAAGTGAATTGGGTACAGCAAGTAAAGGACCAAATGGGCAAGCTCATAGTAAAAGAGAGAAAATGATTTGACGAAAGTTCACCTTTAATCAGACTAGAATCTCGCTTGCCATATAATTAATCAAAGGGAAAATGTGACAACTTAGAATTTCCTTCCACACAGTACAAGCAACTGATTAGGGAACATGGTGGTACGATGGTCAGATAATTGGACATTTTGACTTTGGAAAATTGGCAGTAAATTTATTTTGTTGGATAGCAAGTATAAATAATATCGGAACTTTTCAAATCGAAACCACCATCCAAACGGAGCGTTGCATTTTTAAAATCTGGCAATCTTTACACCATGAAGGAATAGTAAAACAATTTATTCAAATCTGACATCAAAGCATAATTTTCAAAATCGTCATAAATTACCTTTCTAGGATAAGAACTAGCAATAAGTGTGGCCTTGTGCTAATCTTTTGAAAGCTAGATTTCAGAAAGCTACTTCAAGTAGCTTTCAAACAACCAACAGAGCTTTCAATATATCATTAGTCAGTTTTACCCTTTAAATTTTTTTCCAAATTACATTAGTCACACCAAACTCAGATGATCTGTTGGATGCTGCCGGGCGAATAGCCAACTAGCGGCTATTCAGGGAGATGGCAAATCCATTCACGGGAACTAGAGTCGGTAGTGTATGCCGGGATGAGGGTGCAGGTGTCCTCTGTGGTAGGCTGATCTCCCAAGAAAGGGAAGAGGTTGAAAAGACAATGGCGTATTTCAGAAGGGTACTAAAGGGAGCCTAGATTAGGTATCGAGTTCAGGAGAAGTGTCTCGTTTTGATGTACACTTCCCAAAAATACAAGCAGTATTTACAAGCATTTGAAAGGGTGGCCAAAACCTTGTGAGGGCGGCAATCCGTCCTGTCAATTGTTGGATTTCCTTAATTGATGCTGGACTATTCATGTTGATTACGGAATTACACTTATCCAGGTTGGTTTCTATCCCAACGGATAACTGACGAATGCGAAAACATAGCTAGTAAACCACTACAAGGAGACTTGGGTAGTATCTATCAAGGAAGCACCGATACTTCATATTTGTCGCCGTATCGTGTTCGATACGTGTCGTGTCTCATGTCAGACACGTATCCATTTTAAACACTTTTAACCATTTACTTTAACATTTTATATTTTTTTGTCGTATCGCTTTGTCCCGTATCGTGTCGTATCTGTATTCCGTGTCGTGTCGGTGCTTCCTTGGTATCTATGACTGAGGGCATAGGTCCAAACTTCAATGCTATCATTGTATGGGGGAAAAAAAACAGAAACCTCACAAACTGTCCCTTCCTCTTGCACCAGATACCAGTCACCCAACCTCAAGATTTTAGACAAAGTGAGAAATCGGGATAAGGAATATTCTCCTTGCCTACTTCCCAAACATAAATGAGTAATAAGCTACTTCTAAAGAAACAGACTCCTATGACTCACAAAACTTTATCATTTTCTAAGACATAGAGTTTTTGTATCCACAATAAAAAAATACATAAAAGTCTAATGGCAAACTCAGAATTCGGTTAATTTGAATCTCCTACTTTTAGTATCTAACAATTTGCAGCATTGAATTGCCACAAAGGTCACAACAACCTCATTCTGTAAACTTTTATTTTTCTTCAAATCATTATGTGAGCGGTTAATTGTAAAAGAAAACAATATAAAGTCTAACGGAGAGTAGGAAACACATAGAAGCTAACATCACAACACCTTAAACAGGCAATTACTGCTTTAGGTGCAATGAGCCAATGACAACTAATTATTCCTTAAAAAACAAGACTTGAAGGTGAATTCATGGGTGTCAAAGTCTAAACTGACCATGATTGTGTTAACTAGTATAGCTAAAGAAAATGACAAAATTTTAAAGTGAAAGGCGAAGGAAAAATAAAAAATAAAAAATATACCTTACATGTCCAACCACCTAACCAGCAGCTTCTATATCTCTCTGGAGCGAAACAAGTTGCCCAATTCTCCTTTTCTAAAAAACCTAACAATATAAGATGCATGAGTTTTAATGATCAGAGAGAGGAAGGCAGTACAAAAACATGAAGAAAAAAAAAACTAAAACTCACTGAAATTTCCAGAGGTCTCAACAAGTGAAGAATTTACACAGTTTTGTGGCTTCGTTGAAGCCAAATCAACCATATCCAAGCCATTTGTCTGGAAAGTATAAATTTATGTAACATGTGAGAATCTGTGTGATATGGTTTAGGAATGTTTATATTTTATCTCCATATTTAGTGTAGTGATTTGTAATTATTTTATAATTTGTACAAATCCCCTAAATCAAGGGATTACAGCCTAGGTCAAGGAGACATCTTTTGTTTCCTAAATTAGTGCTAAGACCTCTGTATATAATCTAGATGGTTGTTCAATGAATAGTAATTCAAACCCTAATTTACTACATGGTATCAGAGCAGTTCTGATCAGGGGCTGCCTCTGCTTTCCGCTGACACCGTAAATTACCCCTTCCAGAATTAGGTTGGCCTTCATTGCCAACAATTCTAGACCTGCCCTTCTATTTCAGATAGGCCTTCATTGCCGATCTCTGTCCTCTACCAGTGGCACTATTGGTCTATAATTTTCAGACCTTAATATGTCAAACAAAGACGGGGAGGAGGAAGTATTGGACATGGTCAAAGAAACAGGAGATACACAATCTCAACAACCAGGAGAAATGCAGAATATCCATTCTGCATATAGGTTGAATGGAAAGAATTACCTGAAGTGGTCCCAACTTGTTCGTACAGTACTTAAAGGAAAGGGGAAGCTGAGTCACCCTGACAGCATGGAAAAACCAACAGGTACTTGTACTTTGGCGTATTCAGGTAAGCTTCAATTTTCTTTTGGATTAAATGTCTCAGAGAAACCTTCTACCCTATTCTGGATACTAGATTCAGGAGCCACAGACCACATGACACCTTTATCCCAACACTTCTCCACATATTCACCTTGTCCTAGCAATAAGAAAATTGCTACAGCAGATGGTACTCTTGTTACTGTAGCTGGTATTGGAAACATCCAAATAAACTCATCAATAACCTTAAAAAATGTTCTCCATGTTCCAAAATTATCCACCAACCTTGTCTCTGTACAAAAACTTACAGAAGATTTATCTTGTAATGTTATTTTTCACCGTAGTCACTGTGTATTTCAGGACAAGGATTCGAGGAAGACGATTGGACGTGCTAGAGAATGGAATGGCCTTTATTACCTTGAAGAACCAAATCTGTCTACCATGGTTAAGAACAATTTTCCCCACTCCCTTATATCTGAGTCTATGTTATCCAATAAGGAGAAGATTCTTCTTTATCATTGTAGGTTAGGACATCCTTCTTTTAGGTCTATAAAAATTCTATTTCCCTCACTTTTTACAAAATTAGATGTTGAGAGTCTTCATTGTGATGTGTGTGAGCTTGCTAAACACAAGCGTGTACCCTTCCCAATAAGTAATAAAAGAAGCACATTTCCTTTTTATCTTGTTCATACAGATGTATGGGGTCCCTCTACTATTCCAAATGTGTCCGGTGCTCGATGGTTTGTAACCTTCATTGATGATTGTACCCGGGTTACTTGGATTTTCTTACTCAAACATAAGTCTGAAGTAAGCACTGTTTTTCCAAATTTTTTCTCCATGGTTAAAAACCAGTTTGGTGTGAAAATCAAAAGACTTAGGTCCGATAATGCCAAGGACTATTTTAATCAAGTCGTTACTCCCTTCTGTCAAAGAGAGGGAATAATCCACGAGTCTTCTTGTGTCAAAACACCACAACAGAATGGTATTGCGGAGAGGAAAAATGGGCACCTTTTAAACCAAACCCGGGCACTGTTGTTCCAGAAAAATGTTCCAAAATATTTTTGGGGAGAAGCTGTTTTGACAGCAACTCATCTTGTCAATAGATTACCCTCTAGGGTCTTAGGATTAAAAAGCCCAATGGATGTGCTTTCTTGTTTTTACCCGAATCTTTCCACTACAAACAATCTTAAACCTAGGATATTTGGGTGTGTATCTTTCGTTCATATCCACAGTCAAGACAGGGGAAAACTTGATCCTAGAGCTCTAAGATGTGTTTTTGTTGGGTATTCTTCAACTCAAAAAGGATATAAATGTTATCACCCTCCATCCAAAAAGTTCTTTGTGTCACATGATGTAACCTTCAATGAGCAAGAAGCCTATTTCACTCAACCTTATCTTCAGGGGGAGAATCCTAGGGAAGATAAGGAAATAGATCTGAGGTTACCTGACCTACCTAACTTTTTAGTTGCGACAGAACCTGAGTTAAACACCCTTGTGTCTCCACCTTCTTTTGAAACTGACCCCAAGTCAAATGAGGCCACTCTTCCAAATGAAACAGAACCTGAACCTAATGGGAGATTTGGAAAGGTGTACACCAAAAGGTCAAAGGTCATTCCAGAATCTATACAAGTCCAAGAGTCCAACTCACTTTCTTCAAATGAGGTAATTCCTAATTTCCCAACTTCACAGGGTGAAGAAGAAACCAAAATTATTGAAGATAATGCAGACCTCCCAATTGCCATTAGAAAAGGAACTAGAAAATGCACCAAGCAGCCTTTATACCCTCTCTCAAATTATCTCTCATTTAATAATTTTTCACCAACCCATAGAACTTTCCTCGTGAACCTAAACACTACCTCCATACCCACTACCTTATCCGAGGCATTGTCTGATAGAAAATGGAAGCTAGCAATGGATGTAGAAATGGAGGCCCTAGAGAAGAATAAAACTTGGGAATTAGTTACTTTACCAGCAGGAAAAAGGCCAGTTGGATGCAAGTGGGTGTATACAATAAAATACAAAGCTGACGGGTCAATCGAGAGATACAAGGCAAGGCTAGTTGCCAAAGGGTTCACTCAAACCTATGGGATCGATTATTCAGAAACCTTTGCTCCGGTTGCTAAAATGAATACTGTCAGGGTGATCTTATCTCTTGCTGCCAATTTTGGTTGGGAATTGCAGCAATTCGATGTGAAGAATGCTTTCTTACATGGGGAGCTCAAGGAGGAAATTTATATGAAAGTGCCTCCAGGATATGGTGAGAATGTGGCTGCCAGCACAGTATGTAAGCTAAAAAAGACCTTGTATGGGCTGAAACAGTCTCCTCGGGCTTGGTTTGGAAGGTTTAGTAAAGTTATGACAGCCTTGGGATACAAACAAAGTCAAGGAGATCATACATTGTTCATTAAACATTCTGCGTCAGGGGGAGTAACAGTGTTGTTAGTGTATGTGGACGACATTATACTGACTGGAGATAATAGGAGAGAACAACAGGTCTTGAGTCAATCTTTGGCCAAGGAATTTGAGATCAAAGCCTTGGGAAAACTGAAATATTTCTTGGGCATCGAAGTGGCACACTCCAGAAAAGGGATCTTCATATCCCAACAAAAGTACATCACTGATTTGCTGAAGGAAACAGGCAAAACAGCGTGTAAACCAGCAAGTACTCCCTTGGACCCTAGCCTAAAACTGGGGAACGCGGAAGAAGATGCTACAGTGAATAAGGAGATGTATCAGCGTCTGGTAGGAAGACTCATTTACTTGTCCTACACCAGGCCGGACATTGCCTATGCCGTAAGCTTAATTAGTCAATTTATGCACAGCCCAAGAGAAGTTCATCTACAGGCTGCTCATAGAGTTTTGCGGTATCTCAAGGGGACTCCAGGAAGAGGAATATTGTTCAAACGGAATGGGAATATGACACTTGAAGCCTACACTGATTCTGACTATGCAGGATCAATTGTTGACAGGAGATCAACTACCGGGTATTGCACTTTCCTTGGAGGGAATCTTGTGACATGGAGAAGCAAAAAACAAGATGTAGTGTCACGTTCTAGTGCTGAAGCAGAATTTCGAGCTATGGCAAGAGGCATAGCTGAACTGCTTTGGCTTAAAATTATTTTACAAGATTTAAAGATCAAGTGGGAAGGACCTATGAAGCTCTACTGCGATAACAAATCAGCAATCAGCATAGCTCATAACCCGGTTCAGCATGATCGGACAAAGCACATTGAAGTAGATAGGCATTTCATCAAGGAGAAACTTGACAGTGGTTTGATATGTACTCCATATGTGCCCACAGAAGGACAACTTGCAGATATTCTCACCAAAGGATTGAGCAGCTTAGCTTTTGAGAGAATCATATCCAAGCTGGGAATGGAAAACACCTATTCACCAGCTTGAGGGGGAGTGTGAGAATCTGTGTGATATGGTTTAGGAATGTTTATATTTTATCTCCATATTTAGTGTAGTGATTTGTAATTATTTTATAATTTGTACAAATCCCCTAAATCAAGGGATTACAGCCTAGGTCAAGGAGACATCTTTTGTTTCCTAAATTAGTGCTAAGACCTCTGTATATAATCTAGATGGTTGTTCAATGAATAGTAATTCAAACCCTAATTTACTACATAACATCAATTACATTAAAGACAACCAAAAAGATAAATCAAGTAATACTGAAGAGATATTAAATGTTGATCAGAATTCAGAAATAACTTCAAACAAAGAGACAACTCCAAAGAATGAGAATGCTAATTTCCCTTTATTTACCAACTTAATCTTTTTCATCTCACTCTTAAAAGACTAAAACCTGGATTCTTTAATAAAACAAAAAAGAAATATTATTATATGAGAAGATAGAAGAATTTAAAATCTGGATTTTTCTCTAGACTGGAACAGAAACGGAATGTTAAAAAGCTAACTTACCTGGTTGATGGCTAAAACATTGGAATTATTCTCTATGAACTGATTAGATATAGGAAGATCATTTTCAAAATGTTTGGGAGTATTTGAACCCAAACCACAATCATCAGAATGCATCTCTCTCTCACAACATAAAGAATCGAGAGGTAGGTCTGGTTTTTGCAACATCTCCACTTCGACTTCTAACTGCTTTTGTTTCGATTTATCACTATGTTTTTTGTTGCATCCACTATAATTTTCAGCATTAGACACACCTTTTGCTTGAGATATAGCTGAATTGTAAAATTGTTCTACAATAGAAACACCAAGAGATAAACCAATATCTTCATAGGCATCTTCCATAAGGAAATCATCCAAATCAGAAAGAGAATCACTACAGGCAGATTCTTCACTTGAAGAATGGAAGTCATCGTCCAACCCCTTGAGCCTTGCCTGCTTCACACGAAGTGCAACTTCTAGTACAGCATCAGCACATATTGTTTCTGAAACCGACTCCATCTTTACTAAATCATGTATGACCAATGCCTCAGATGCTGCAATAGAAAGTTCAACTGCAGTACTGATATCATCACCTTCAAAGCATTTGACATTAGATTTCTCTTTCTTTTGTCTAACAGAACCAATTGTATCAATCTGAGATTTTGAAGCATCCTGTGATGCGGTTTCAGGGATGAAATCAGGCAGCATATTATGATCACATGCACGATGGTCAATCATAGAATTCAAGTTCTCTATCAAATCAACGGAAGTTTGAACATGTTGCAATGACTGAACTTTACTTAATGCAACTGCATCATGAGATACATTCAAATCTTGGGTCGGGCAAAGGAGTGAATCAACATCTGAAGAAAGACGCAGACTAAAGTGAACCACCTGCTTCAATGAAATATAGATAGATCAAACAAACACTTAGTATTAAAATTGTTATTGCAATGAAATAGGATCTTTACACACATATCAAAAGGATAAGTTTTGGAGGTGTGCCCGTGTAAGCAATGAGCATAGAAAGACCTACCTAAATAAGAGATTGACTAAGCTTCTAAGAGTATTTAATATCAGTTCCTTCTAGGGTGTGCAAGACCCAACACGTCCTGACGTGCTTTTGGGACGGGTTAGGATCATGTTTCGGGTCGTCCCAACCCGTTCCAATGTTCCACATTTTTTTAAATATATTCCCTCCGGTCCTTATTATAGGTCATATTTAACTATATTACAAAGACCAAGGAGGGTAGTTACATTTCTTGAACCTTTAGAAAGGTACTTTAATATTAGTATAATTTTACCCTCTTAATTTGTATAAGAAATTTCACAAATGTATTGTCTCACATTAATTAAAAAAATAAGAGAAAATAGCAATAAATGCCTCCTAAAAAAATACAAAGTGGCTTATAAATAAGGCCATAGAATTCATCTAGAAGGTGACTTATAAATAGGACAGAAGGGAGTATATTTTTCTTACAATTAAATATTAGTAATAAGACTTCTTTGTGATGTCCGGCACTCACACAGATCCCACCCACATTGGTGCACACCCCTCAACAAGTGATGCCACCCAGCCTTCAGCAATACTCTGACATTGCCTATCTCCCACGAGAACCTCCGTGACTGGAAGACTTGACCACAGGGATAAGGTCAATGTGAATACCGAAGTCACTACCTTAGTCACCGCACTTCCACTTGACACCTATCGTTAATGAGAAATGGGTCGTCTTGCCATGACAGGCTCTCAGCCACATGGATAGTTCAGTGTGCTCATCGACGCCAGACCCTAAGATGTGGATCATCCAAGGCACATTAACATGGCGTACTTCTCCTGTTCGAAAGTAGTGACTTCGGTATTTATATTGACCTTATCCGTGCGGTCACGTGTTCGAGTCAAGGAGGTCCCCATGGGGGATAGGCAATATCAGGGCATTGAAGGCTGGGTGGCATCGCCTGTTGACTGGTGTGCACCGGTGTGGGCGGGGTCAGTGTGAGTGCCAGACGTCACATTCTTGATTTAAATCCCTAACATTTTGCAATATACTTCTTAATATTATTCATTAGGGAATATATATTGGAAAATATACTTTAGGTTTGGTTTCACACTTCTTTTATTCTATGATTTAACTATCCATAAAGTTCATATTTATCCATTGTACTATCATATTGAGTACACTTGGTTTCATCCCGGGTACTGTCAGGTCTAAATTGGGTTTGGTCTGGGTCCAAACAAATGACCCAATCAAAGCTATCAGGCTGGATTTGGATTAAGCTAATCAAATCCCAACCTGTCCCACACTCACCCCTAGTAACCTAGTACCTTCATACTTCCCAGTTCATGGCTCATTTACAAGGAACAGTTTTTAGGATTCTTTGAGTGACCTCAAACATTTCAACATATTAAATTGAAGCAAGTGAAAATCCATATACAACAATCATTCACTGAATCAGTTAGACTCTGGAAAATATTACAAAAATTACTGGATTGATGTTACTTCTAAATAAAAGGCATAACATTTTTTTTCTTCTATGAGTAAATAATTGTGGTCTGGGGATAAGCAGAAAACAAATTTTAAGATAAACTCCAGCTGATAAACAGCATTAACCCGTAAAGTAAATTTTAAAATTTCCTAATCCCATTACTTGTGTGAATCTTCCTAAACTGGTTCTGGAAACTGAAAGGGATCAATGTTGACATCACATGGTTCCACATAAGAAAATATATGTTTGAAGAATGCAAAAAATAATACAACTATACAAGCATTTTTGGCCCACGTTTTGAATAAAAATAAAAGCAAAAGACAAATAAATAAACTAATAAAACTTACATTTCCAGGAGATGGAGCAACACTAACAGGTGAGCTATCTTCTCCGGATAAGAACAAATGGCAACTTTTGTATCTATCTTCTTCCCTTGATATTGCATTCATCTCTTTGCAATTGTTACAATTTTCTTGAGAAGGTGCCAGATCCTTGCTCAAATGAAAGAAGATAAGACATTAGCAAAGAATTTGACCAATCTAACATTCCAAGGAAACATTCAAAGCTGAATGACAAACTAAAATGTATTGAGTAGAAATTAATTAATTTAATTATATCAAGTACAAAATTATATCAACCGCAAAAGATGAACAAAACGTAAGTCACATTAGTTCCTAACATTAACGACCGTCAAAGGTTCTTAACGTACACTAGCGGAATGGCCAAAACAACGTCGTTGGTCAAAAGAGAAAACAAAGACTGTTGACTATCAGTCAAATTAGTCCTTGAGGTTGTGAGCATTGGTCAAATTAGTCCCTGATTTTGTGGACCACTAACAGCAAGGACTAACGTGACTCGCCTTTTGCTATCTCAGAGACTAATTTGGAACTTCAATAATCTAAGAGACTAATATGATCGGTACTCACAAAGTCAGGGATTAATCCGACTATTTATTCCTTCTAACTTTCTAAAAAAACTTAGTATTAGCTAACCAAGCATTACCATGAATGCCCTATATCCATGTACTATATTCATTAAGGGATAGTTAGAACTAAAATATACTAAACCAAATATCAACCCTTAATATACTAGAAACAATTTATAAAATAAAATTTTTTTAAAAAAAAATTCAAACTAAACATTTAAGCACAAAATTCCAACCTGTTTGAAAGGAACTTGAGACACCCTCACAAATTCATTAGAGCCACACGTCATAGAATTGTGAAGCCAAGATGGAAGCCATGCTACATCCTGTAATATGTATTTAATTTAAAAAAAAAAATAATATTAAAACAAACTTTGCGGAATTTTAGCATTAAAAACTACTTATTTGGTCTTTTACCTTATTTTTCAATATCAAATTGATCCCTCGTGTTTTTTTGGTATCATATTGGTCTCTCATGTTTCTTTTCGCTATCAAATTGGTCCTTGAGTCACTATCCATCGTACGTGTCAAACTGTCAATATCATATTGGTCCACATGCATTGTTGGATAGAGAAATGACAGAAGTACATATGGTCCACACAGGATAAACAATAATTCAAGAACCAGACCAAATTGATAATGAAAAGAAACACGAGGAACCAATATGATAACAAAAAAATGTAATGAACCAATTTGATAGTAAAAAATAAGGTAAGAGATCAAATAAGTAATGTATTAAAAAAAACATAATGCTATTGACACTCCAAATTCGCAATTCACAATCTCTATTAGAAGTGGCAATAGTATCGACCTAACCAAAAATTCCACAGTAATGTGACAACTTGAACAAAGAAATAAGACAGAATAAAAAATTAATCGAATCGAAAACTAAATAAAAACTAACAAAATTGCAACACTCGTGAAAACCAGCAATCGAATCTCGGTTTGGATCCTTCGTCAGATCGAAAATCCGAAAATCATAAAACCGTTTTTCTATCGTATATAAAGAAAGTGAGGGAAAATTAAAGGAAAAAAGATGGGAGAAGTGTAACCAACCTCAGAGAAGTGAGGAGGACGAAGCCCTAAGCTGGCCATGAAAGAGAAAGAAAGTGGTCTCACAAATCTGAACTCTGAAGTGAAGGAGTGAGTGAAAAGGTTTGGCGCCAAATGAATTCACACGCTGCTGGTTAATTTAAAGATGCGCCAATTAGGAAAACAAAAATGATTTTGGAAGATGTTATTAACACACGTTTCAATATTATTCGCACCCGGTTTTTTCCCGGTTTTTATAATCTTTTGTATTTACTTATCGATATTATCCTTGTATGAATACTTACAGCCGGTCATGTATTTAATACTCACACCCTAATCATATTATTTGCACCGATAATTTTAAAAATCTAATACTTAGCCTATTATTACTACTCACACCTACCACCTTCAACATCCAATTCCCATGAAAATTAATCAGTATCCCACAAAAGGTCATAAATCCAGGAAATTAATTCTCATCGTGATTCATCTTCCAAAATTTTCAAGGTCTTCCATCATTTTTTTAGAAGATCAAACTAAACCTTATTTTCAAAATTAATTCTTTGGATTTATGACTTTTGAGGGACATTAATTAAATTTTATGAAAATGGGTGAGAAATATGAGAGGTTGAAGATGATTATATAGAATGATGATGAGAGGTTGAAGGTGATAAGTGTGAGTAATGATAATTAGAGGTTTTTAGGATTATGAAGGCAAATAATAGAATTAGGGTGTGAGTATATAGATATATGGGTGTAAGTATTAACATAAGGGTAATGTCGGTAAGTAAATGCAAAAAAATTATAAAAACCAGGTGCGAGCAGTAATAAAACATGTGTTAATAACATCTCCCATTAATTTATAGACCTATAAAATTAGCTTATAAATTACGTGAATGATTTTATAGCTTATAGTGAGGGAAGACATCAATATCAACTCAATTGGATCAATTATATGTTGATATTTGTCTTATTTTTACACCGTCATTATTTTATATGTCATATTTAAGGATTGATTTACAAATTTTTAAACTTTGAACTTAATCGATAAAGAACTGCCATAACTTTCCATGGTCGTCGTGTGAGAACTAGAAATATAAAGAATGAAATAGCCTAATGTATTAGATGTAGGAAAATTTTATTGACATTGGTAGCTTTGTTACTCACATGGTATTTTATAATTTTTACACCGTATTTCCAAAAATACCCTTGTTAAGACCCTTAAACTTTCTACTCGCACCCAATAAAAAATTTACTTCTTTAAATTGGATGTTTTGCCTATTGTAAAGGGTAGATGTTAAATTCACATGTCTTTATTTATTAAAGATGGAAGAATCATCCGTTTACCTTGTCCATTTATCCCATCATGTCGTCTTTTTGTTTAGTGTTTTTTTTTTTTTTTTTAAGAATGATCAGGAAGATATGAATCTTTCAACAAGAACTGAAAGTTTCAAAACGAAATTCTGATTATACCCATGTGTTGTTCATTTCTTATTTAAATTTTTTGCTTTTAGATTTACTTTTCAAAATGAAATTTAGAATGATCCAGTGGGTGGTATCTCAGAGCATCTTTCTCATGTGATCTTCTACTTGTTTAGTATCCATGCTAACCATGAACGAGAATGATAGGAAGATGCTTTATGCATTATTATCATCAAATAAAATAATAAGGTGCACTGTTCCAATCAGCTTTCATATGATGGTGATAAACAAATAGGGCATCTGAATGGTTAAACGAATGATCTATCTGTCCTTTATAAATAAAAACATGAGGATTTGATATTCGTTCTTTACAACGAAAAGAACATCCATTTTTAAGAAATGAATTTTTGACTAGGTATGAGTAGATGGTGTACAAATATTAGTCAGCATGGATTTTTTTTTTTTGAAGTGTGGTGAGAAAATTATAAAATACTGGGTATGAGTAACAAATTTACGAATGTTAATAAAATTTCCCTTAAGTATATATGTCTCCATGACGAACCTCAAGGGTATGGCGCAATGATGCATATACATTTCGATGGGCTATTTTATTTTGAGTTTGGATCCATTGATACCAAGTTGTAAATTTTGAACACTTATACCTTTAAATAACTTTTTATATAATATGAAATTAATCAATCCAATCGTTAAATTCAACATTCTAATAAAATAAATCAAGTTTTCAAAATTTCATCAAATATAAAAGTTAGTTTGTACTTCATCTCACCACATTATTTTATCGCATAATATGATATTTGAAATATATCCATTATTAGATTACATGCATATGAATCTTCAAATATGATGAAATTTAGTATATATGACTATCACGATTAGTATAATAGTATAATCCAACAATTAGATTGATTGAATTCAAAATATATATAGTTATTTTAAAATTTAAGTATCCCAAACTTGTACCATGTTGACTCATTTATTTGAGTTAGGATCCGTTGACACCAGATGTAAAATTTGATCACTTACACCTTCACATAACTTATCTTTTTATATATTATAAAATTTATCAATCCAACCGTTGAATTATAGTATGTTTTTATCATGACGATCATACATACCATCATTCGAAGATTCATAGGTATGTAATCTAATAATGCATATTTACTTATATTTTAAATAACATATCATCATTAAAATAGAATAGGCAGATGAAGTATCAAAACATTTTTATATTATGATTTTGTAGACTTGATTTACTTTATAATAACATATAATTTAACCATTGAATTGAAAAATTTCATAATATATAAAAAGTTATGTTAAGTGTAAGTGACCAAGTTTTACACCAGGTGTCAACATATCCTAACTCCATTTATTTTACCCTTGTGCCATTTCAATAACGATAATAGTATAAATTTTCAAAAATAAACATCTGTAAAATCCAGTGTCTAAAAGTATCATTTAGTATTTGATAAGGATAAGCCTTAGATATACAATTATTTTGAAACAGGTATTCTAAAGAAATGATGCATATACATGCCAATACCAGAAAAATTAATTAAAAAAGGATAAAATGAACCGTCAGCTCATGTTTAGAAAAAATAAAAAAAAGTTTCTTAGAATTATATTGCATCTCAACAATCAAGCAAAATTTCTTTCAGGTGATGTTTTCAGCAAATATAACCACCTTATGGCTGCAAATTACAACTTCAGGATCCCCCATTTGCTTTTAAATAGCTAAGGGAAATTAATAATCAACTCACAACTATAATAGTAGCCATCTAACCTCAAAAACTTTTAGCATTCATTAAGTAAATATTGTCTCAACTCAATCCCCTGCTTGCTGAAAACTGGCATTGCTTCCTTTCACCTATCCATTCTACCATTACATGTCTAGACCTCTAACTATAAATCGTACAGGTATAAGATTAAAATTGGGACAACGCGCATTCCCACTTAATCATAACTCGTCATGAACTTGGGACAACGCGCATTCCCACTTAATCATAACTCGTCATGAACTTCAGCTTGCTCGTCAACTGTTTCGTCACTTGAACTGTCTGAATTGTTAGAAGATTGATCAGTTGGAGAGGAGCTATCAGTCGAGGAGGAATTGGAATTATTCGTGTTCTGCCCACTGCTCTCGGTTTCGTTCTTCGTTGGTTTCTGAATTTTTGGCTTGGGCTTGGGAATTCTATTGCAGCTAGCGACCTGTAAATGAATACAGAAAACCTCAACGGAAAGGCACTGCTTTTCATAGATCTGTAAAATCACATGTCTATACAATGTCTTGGAATGCATTTGATTTTGCTAAATACAAGGTACAACACAGAACAAAAGAATTTGCCCCGTGTTAGTTGTTAAACAGGATACGAATACTTTCTCATGGGACAGTACAGAAGTCAGATTTTTTACCCCTGGCCCTCACTAAACCAAGGGACAAAATTTTGTCCCATACATTTAAATCGCCCAGTGATGTCTCATGCATCAAAGGCAACCTTGATCTAGAAAAGTAGAAGAAATCGTACCTTGTTTTGCAGGTCAAGCACCTTTAGATATACTTCTTCAGAAGTAAATACCGGTGTACTGAATGCAGATGTCCTTCAAAACAAATACAAAATAAGAAAATCAATATATTATTGAATTCAAAACTATCTGCACAGTACAATTTCTTCAGCGACTAAACTCTAGTCAGTAATCAGCCAGACAGGAAAACAAATGCGTTACAAAGCTTTAAATTAGTCCATTTATCTGGAGTATTCAGAACATCTAGGAAAAATACAATATTATCAGGACAGAAATTAATGTTTGATTTAGATGATACGTGGTTGGTCATCTTGAAGTCTTTTAATAGTCCTACAGAGAGCAAGGGTGAAACGCTCACACTCAAATGAAAGGTTATCATAGGGAAATATTCCCTCCGTCCCTTATTATAAGTCATTTTTACCTACTTTACACACATTAAGAAAAGTAGTTGGAAATAATTAATACTCTCAATTTCATCAAAAAAAACGTGTACTTTCAAACTATATAGCCCATATTCATTGAACATATTTTTGCTAAATAAATTGGTCCAAATCATTGCCTCTTTCAAAGATAACTTGAAATTAATAATGTAATATTAATTTTAAATAAAAATAACAAACCAGATTAAAACTAAAAAAATGTACTATATCATCTATCTATCGCTGATGTACATACAAAATTTCATAGCATGAATAAAGGCTCCATAACTCAGTATTGAAAGTCTAGGATTACGACAATAAAAGAGATGAATGTTTTATTTCAATCATCTACTTGTGGTGATACTTCTACTGACTCTTGCGTAGTTCATGCACAATATTGAAATGACCAAGGTAATAAACAGATTAAAACTACAAGAAAAACGAAATTAGTATAAGAACTTACTTTTTTTGCTCGGTCTCTTTCTCATCCAACCATTTCTTTAACTTCTCAGCATCATCTAAAACCTGGCAAAGTAGCAACCCAAAATAATGAATTTTATGAATGTAACACTTATAATTATTATCGTAAAATCAACTTGAAGCAAATACCGCATCTACTCGTTCTTTTGGAAGCCAAGACTTGTTTGCTTTCCATTCTTGTACAATCTGCAGATGTCAGCAAAAGATATATTAATGCTTCTTGTTTCATTCCCAAATACATGGCTGAAATGGTATAGAAATTTTCTTAAATCAACATGCACTGCTAAAGAAATTACCAGGAACCAGCCAATTGCTCATTGTACTCTTTAGTTTCTTTAACTTCAACAAAAAATTGTCTGTCTTGCATTTTGATTGTGTACCAAAGTTCATTACAGGATAATTGGTTTCTTTTCAAAATATTCATAAACTTTAAGAGATTAACATGATTAAAAAAAACCTAATTTATACACATCCTGAAGCAAAAGCTACTTCAACATTGCTCCAACAAAATCTACAGATGCACATAGGTGATGACATGAGAAAAGGAAGATAAACTCGAACAGCAAATAAGTATGTGCACGTGAAAGAATATTTCAAGTTATATCAGAACAATTTCATATTTCAAATTGTGTGTCTTTCTCCGTCTAATATCTCAACAAGGCCAGAGGATGATCAATCTCGGCATTCCTTTAAATGAATGGTGCGAAACATACATAATAGGAATAATACAGACACAATCTTCTAATTTTATAATATAACAAATTCTATTGCACCAGCATTCAAATGGAATGCATGTGATAAGAACTGGTAACAGGAGGAAAAAGTTTAAACCAAGGAACCAAGCTCCAATTTCAGTGATAGCGAACAGCAGTAGAAGAAGGAAGAATAGATTCAGAAAAGCTACGTACAACCTCTGCTCTAATGGCCTGAGTCACCCCAAAACCTCCAAGTTCCAGAATATTCCCAAAAAAATCCCCTTCACTCACCTATTTATTCTCTCTGCTGCTTTCTTGTTCACATGCCATAACACCCTTAGCTAAATCCTAAGAGTAATGATATTCCTACCACTCTTTCTCCTACACTTCCTTTTTTACATTTCATCTTTCTCTCTATCTCTCCCATCCCCATTAGGCCATTACGAGAATAGAGAGAACTGCACACTTTTGGCATAGAATCGAGGAATGAACGAAGTTCATTCCAAATCAGATATGAATGGCAAACATTTGTATCCGCATAAATCACGTAACATTCAACTCTTTCAATCTCTCTCTCCCCTACACCACCTACACCTAAAAACAGGGTGCAGGAGAATCATTTATCATTATACATGTTTATTTATGGGTCTGCTGGACTATCAGCATATAACAAGTTTATAAGATTCTCTTTAAAATTCATCTAGAAATATTTGTTTTAATGGGCTTTGCTACTAGAAAGTGGAAAAGAATGAGAGGAATTTCGGAAAAAAATAAAAAGGTAAGATATATGAGAGAGTGGGTTGGGTATAAGCAAGGTGGGCAGGGGTGAAGGTATCCTGAGCTTCGAAAAAACCAGAGAAAGATATTCATGATAAGAGTATAAGAGTGATGACAAAAACAACCAAGCCTGATATTACTAAATGGATCATTTGACACCATTGGGCTCAATAATAAACTAAATATCAGTAAAAACAATTTTAGAGCAAGGTGATGTGGCAAAGAGAAGAAAACGAGGTGGTAGGAAAGGGGCAACTGGATTGTACAATCCTTATTGGCATGTAAGAGAACATTGATCATGGAAAATTTATTTATAAATGACAAATAATTGTCATGATGAGTTGTGAGTTGTTATATATTTAGGGGAAAATTATGTATTAGGAATTTATTAGGAAAATATGTTGTAGCATGAAAGGTAGTTTTATATGTTGTAATAACTACTATGTGGTAGTTATGGGCAGACATGGCAGTTATGTATTAGCCTATTATAAATATAGGCTGAAGTAGTGTATAAAGGATGTATGTAGTTATTATGTGAGTTTGGGACAGAGAATATTCTCTGCAGGAGACATAGTCTCTAGGACAGCAAGTCATTGTTGTATTGAGTGTATTTGGGACAGAGGTACTCTCTGTAGGAGTTCTTGGAACTTTGGGACAGCATTTGCTGTACTTTTGTGTGTAATCTTAATAACATCAATTTTCTATTTGAAGTTCTATCAGAGTCCTCCTAAGCATTGACAAGGAAAAAGGAAATGAAAAACGGCTAGCAGCAACAGCAAACTACCCTGTATCAAGAGGTTCACAGATAACACAACCAAGCCTTATCCCACTAGGTGCGGTCGGCTACATATATGAATTGACACAATTGGACTCAACAAAAAAGAGAACAAAAATGAAAAACATAAAAGTGTCAATGCATGTTACATCAGAAGTTTGTGTTGGTACCTGTTTCAGTTCATCAAGGTATTTATGGGCATGGGCAACTGCTACCGGACGAGCCGTAAGTTCTTTTAACCTGGAATGATGTTAAGCAATTCAGAAAAACTTTACCACACTATAAAGGCATGCAAAGTAAAATTAATAGAGCTAGACTGTAATTGAAAATACAACAGACCTGAAGAAAATTGGATCACCAACAGCTTTTAACGTATCAAGACGCTCTTGAAACTCGGCAGCATTGGCATCTTCACCATCTGTGTACAACCAATCTTGCGCCTGACAAAATGCAAGAAGCTTAAGTCAAAATTCTTACTGTAAAACAATTACATTTCTTTCTTTGTCCTCCCAAGGAAAATGGTTAACCTGATCAAGTTTCTCAACAAAGGACTGGCGTTCCTCGGTGGTAGAAACTTTTTCAAACTCCTCTAGAGTTTCAATCTGATTAAAACATAGACAGCAGTAAGAACAGGGGAAATAATTAATTTTAACAAATACAAATAGAAATAAATAGATAAATTAGTCCATTGGGGCAAAAGTTTATAGAGTATATAAAGCAATAAAATAAGACTAGGAGCATCATTCCAAAATAAACGACTATGAAAATGATAGTTGAACTAATTAAAGGTCAACCTATTATTGCGCTTCGAAAGAAAATGAAGATCAAAAAGGGTAAAAGTTAACTCCTTATGCTCTATTATATATCCTATAAAGGCCCTCAGAATTAAAGAAAACTATAAGCATATTGTTTTCAACCAACCTTTTCCTTAGTAGTATAAATATATCCTTCTAAATTATTTTTTAACTCGGCTGTTCTTTTCCTTTCTGCATCTTTCTTGTCTAGTGCTTCTAACTTGCCTTTAGCTTCCGCAAGAAACTCTTTTGTTAGAGACACTCCAGGTCCCGTTATCTTCTCAACAATCTGCCACCAGTTAAAGAACAAGATGATGAAAAGAGCATAGTAGATCTCACTTCAATTTTCCCCCCTGAAAATCACCAGCCACTTTAAGAGAAGAAAGTAAGGGTAGTCAGTTAGCTTTCACCTTTAATGGAACCCTAAAGGTCCTCTTCTTCAGCTTTCTCTCTGTCGCAGGTTCCGTAGCAGCTTGCTCCTCCGCACTATCGTTGGACGTCTTACTAGTCAAAGTATCAGTTTGCGCGTTTTCATTGCTTTCCTCGGAACTGTTCATAGCACCAGCTTCACTTGATTGGTTTGATGAAATAGTTGAATTCTCTACGGTCAAATTCTTTCTAGGAACTTCAACCCACTCCATCGTTTCAATAACAGCATCTGCCCGATCCAGAGAAAGAACTCCACTCCTGCTAAGAGAGAAATGTATATTTGCCTTGATGGGGGACGACAGGTTACGTGATGAGTACCTGAAAGAACAGAGGAGAGGGAAAAAATAGGAGGGCATCAGAGTTTCTACACATTTTGCATGAAAACATCTGCTTAAGTGGCTCAAATCAGCAATAATGTCAAAAGTTAGTTCATGAAGTTTCTTATCCTTACTTCTCACTTGCATCTGTCAACCCAGATATCTGGTATTGAGCAATTTGAGAAGATGCAACACCAGGAGGCAATTGATTTTCACTTTCATAAGCAAGTGAAACTTCAAAATCTTTGTTATGATTAATGGATCGGAACATCTGTTAAGTAGACAATACTATAGATGATTAGTAAATAGTAAAATAGGAAACTAACATTGATCGATTTCAGTCTTTTTATAATATATAGTCACAAGAAGCATGAACCATAAATTGATAATCTATTTACCTTACTCGGTAGTTTCTTCATCCGTGGTACAATTAACTGCCTAGAACTTTCATCTTTCAAAATATCAGGACCATTCAACTCATACACAAATCCATACAAGGAACCGTCAACCATTCCAAGTTTGCGGTTCAATTTGATTCCATCACTTAAATTTGCAGCATGCAAAGCTGCACCAAGAACTATTGCTTCATCAGCATCAAGATGCCTATCAAGTTCTTTTCTCCCAAGGAACTCTTGAAGTTTAGCCTGTAATTATAAAGGATCAAGCTCTTGTGCTAATATCAGCAGGCATAATCCCACACTTCCCTAACATCGTATTGCCAAACGAATGGTAACAAAAGGAAATAGATTTTTCAAACCTGTAATTTTGGAACTCTGGTAGCACCTCCAATTAACTCTACTGCATATATTTGGTCCACTGACAGGCCTGAATGTTCAATAACCTCTTTCACAGGTAAAAGAGATTTTTCCCAAATATCTTCACAAAGCTCTTCAAACTTCTCACGGGTTATTGTGCTCCTGGAAGAAAAGAAACCTTGAATGAAGAACCCTTAAGCATTAACTGTATTTGATCATCAAGTATTTATTTTCTGTCAATATTTGCACTTTTGTATTTTGAATAATGCATGCATTTCCCATGACAAGATTGATCATAGATGGGAATTTCATATTTCAAAATAGATTTCTCTCGATCTCTGACATTAGATTTACAGAAATACCACCTTAACTATTATAAATATGCAGCATTGCCTTTAAGTATATAGTCAGCAATATAAACCAAGCCGAACACAAATATTTCTAAAATTTAAGAATTGGTTTGATGAAACTGTTTTTACTGATGAAAAAAGAAGCGACCTTATCTTTAGGCCAAAAAAAATGTAAGGTCAGATTGCATTTTGCAATCTTTTTTTTAGGTGGGTTATCCAAAGCCCACCCAGTATAAGATGGGTTCAGGTTGTGAAGGAGTAGGGCACGTTTTCAACTCAAGTTTCTGAATTTTGGTGGCCTGCAAACCCTTTTCTTATAAAAGCAAAATTTTTGCAGGTGCCTAACGTGCCAAACCATATCTGCCAAATATTTGTGGCAAGAGATCATGTATTGAGCACCAAAGAGCAACCGCAAAAAACAATTTCACCCCAGAGTATGTTTGGACGGGAGAGTATCAGGTGACCCTTTAACCATCCTTTATTCGCTTTTATAACTCTTGCAAGTTAGAAACAGTAAATTAAGGGTGCATTAGATTTGTTTCTAGTTTTCCTTTTCAATTGGCATGTTTTCACTCATAATTTTCAAAAATGCTCCCTTGTTTTCACCGATTCCTGTTGACTAAGACAAGTTGAAAGTAAGGTGACATTCTTTTGTGTATGAGGATTGAGGACAACTAGGGTGATGCCATAAAAAGAATAAAAGGGGGCTGAAAAGTACTCTCTTGCAGGATCATTACATAAATCTTGAATTGTTGGACATAATTGTGTGCGGATTTCGGCACAAAATTTAAAAAAAAAAAATCTAATAACTATGAACAATCTTAAATAAATAAATAAAAAATCCAAATGCACCTTGAGAAATAATCAATGAAAGTGAGAAAGTACCAATAGGCTAAGACAAAGATGACACAACTAGGACCCCAAACATCAGAATGATTATTGACCTTACTTGGAAATGTTTCCCGATCAAATTTTCCAAGCTAAAATGACTGAGATGAGAGATTGAAAATTGGAGATTCGTGAAAACTATTTTTTAACAATTTCAGACTCGAAGAGCAATCCATAGTGGAGGATCACCATAATTTTCCTTAAAGTAACAGTGCAATAATCATAGAAACTATTGTATACTTAAAAATGTGAACTCTTAACTCTAGTCATTCCTAAATGCGGTTTGCCAAGACTAACAAACCAGGAAAATGTAGGACATTATAAAAAATTTGAAGCAGTATCGTTACAAATTAAGACATGCTTTTTTAAAGAGAAACTACTTTATTGAGTTATACTAACTGCATTTATAGGTATTAGATTTTCCGCAACTTTCCTACTTTTGGTGTATCAGGCGAAAAAAAATATATTAATCTGGTTATTCCAAAAAACATTTTGAATAGACAAAATTAACCTCAGAACTCCAATAAACAAAATATATCTCAGAAAAATATAAAGAATATGTTAAAAGCAGAGAATAGCTTTTAAATGAAAAAACGCTCCTAGAAATATTCTCAATTGAAACTTTCTCTTTCTTTAAAAACTCTTTGGATTTAATATTTTCCATATTGGTGCTCATAATAATGTGGCATAAAGCTTGGTTATTTTTGTTGTTTTCTTTCATTTTCTTGTTCATAAATCATAATAAGACTTAATAAGTGAAACAAGATACAGTGGTACACCAAAAATGAGGGTCTCACTTTGATCTTGAAAGTATGGACACCCTACTTTTGTTCAGGCTTCAGATCCATGGAGGTTAAATACACAATTTAAATCAGGAATAATGAAGGAGCTGATTAATAACTTCAAAATTCACCTACCTGAAGTCTATATCACCATGAAGAGATTCAACTGAAATGGGAGCTGCTGTGTTTGCACTAAGAATTTCTTTTGTTCGTTTAACCTGTTTCTTCAATTTAGCCATAGCCTTGGGGAATTTCCTCACATCTATTCCACCACCTACTTGTGCATTGAACTCATTAGCAAAATACTCCACCAATCGCAATTCCATATCCTGACCACCCAGCTCTGGGTTCCAACGGACATCCTTAACCTACATGGATTATGAACTGCGCAAGTTAAGAAGACTAAGATATGCATAAAGAATAAAAGAGTTTATATAAAGAATGAACTGATAAATTTATTTTCATCTGCTTCACAGTCAAAGAAAAGTATGAAGCACAAGGGCGAACCGAGGAACATACTATAATTAGACAAGTTGTACTTCATTTGCTTATTTCATTTGAAATATTGAAAATAAAGCATTTTATGTAGCCAGGATTACTGGCACTCAATTTTGTACTTATTCCCACCCACCCACCCACACACACATATATATTTGAGGTTATAAGACGCAATTTAAAATTAAAATTGCATCGATTCATATTTTCAAATTTCTTTAAAAGATAAGTGCATGCTTAATTGCTTGTGGCTGGTATTAATTACTAAATCAGGACTAGACAGAAAAACTTCAACTTTAAAAATTCTTATTGATCAATACCAATATCTTGTCGTCTGAACTATCTGGAAACAAGGTATCTTAATATATGATTATCTTAGATACAACATTTGCATGCTCATCGTGTAAGAATTACAAATATCCTATAAAGCACTATTGGGGACTTGCCTCAACAAAATTTGAATGTGCAATCCCTAATCCGTAACGGTGACCGAATAGCTGATTTCAAATTTATTAGATGCATGTGAATTCTATAATAGAATATATTATAAGCTATTAGTTTCATGATAACAAAGTACATACGGCATCTTTGCATTTCCCACAAGTAATATCAGAGCCTCTTTAGACAAGAAAACGTAAGGAACACCATTAAACAACATATGCATGTTATTCATTTTTGATTGAAAAACAGTATTAAGTGACTTAGCTCCAAATTTCAGATACTACAACTATAAAGATAACATGAAATCCCAATTGTTTATGCAACAACAACAACCACCACCAAGCCTTTTCTCACTAAGTGGGACCTATTAAATGGATAACATGATGTCATAATGTCCTATCATAAATCATGTCACATTTACATATAAATCCTCCTCAATGATTCTGCCTATTATTTTACTTTATCTCCCTCTACCTCGAGTGATTGGGCTACCCTCCATTTCATCTGCGCACATGCTCAAACCACCTACTATGAGATTCTACCATCTTTTCTAGAGTAGTGCTACCTCAAGTTTCTCTCGATAACACTCACTCCTAACCTATCTTGTCTATCGTGTCTCAACTCATCGAACATAAAGATCTCATCCAAAAAAAAAAGTGCAACAAAATCTCCATTTTAATTAAGGGTCCTGCTAACCTGTGCACCTTCGAATTTCCAAAATCTCAAATGCACCACTTTACGACGCACATTTTCTACTTTTAAATCCTTAATCCCTTACCAACAACAACATTGCTCAAAATTGAATTATAATACGCAACCAATTAAAAAAAAAGGTCAAAATCTAAAACTAAAACTGAGTCACTGTCATCATAGTCATATATAGACTATACAATACTCCCTCCGCCTCGAATTATAAGCAACAAAAAACATACTTCTTTTGGATTAAAATATAAGCAAAATTAACTAATTTTATTAAATTTTGTTTCAATCTCAATACCACTTTCCTAAAACATCTCTAGAAAATTGTGATCTTATTTAATTTTTGTTTCATTCCAATACTACTTTCCTAAAATACTTCTACTTTTTATAAATTTGATAAAATTAAATACAATCAACTAATCACCTTAATAAGGATAAAAATGGTTAAATTTGCTTATAATAATTCGAACCGGAGGGAGTAATAAGTAAAACGTACCTGAAACTGGTTTACAGACACCGTCTTCCCATACTCTTTACTTTTATAAGCTGAGAAATACACAAGCGCCGCATAAGTACTACCTGAACCCATGTCATAGAATATAACATGCCTCGATTCGTTCGAAAAGTCCTTATCGATCCCATACTGCAACGCCGCGCCGGAATGCTCATTAATCAACGAAATAACATTAATCCCCGCTAACTTCGCCGCGTTAAGCATCCCTTTCCTTTCGGCTTGCCCGAAATAAGGCGGCACGGCGATCACCGCGTCTTTGATAGCAACCTTCGAATGAAACTCCGCTAAATTCACCGCATAACTCAAAACCATGGCAACCAATTCCTCAGGCGAATAATACACAGTGCCGTTTTCACCATCTACCTTGAAACTCACCGCGCCTCGAGAATCTTCCTTCACTTCGAACGGCAAGTACATCGAATCCAAGAATTTCTTCGCGAAATCGTAGGGTTTCCCCATGAGGTCCCTGATTTGGGAGAAAACGTTTTGCGGATAGCGAGCGACGAGGCCGGCGGCTTCTTCGGCGAGGAGACGGTCGCCGGAGGTGAATGAAACGAGCGCCGGGGATTTGCGCTTCGACATCTCGTTGATCGCGACGGAGATCGGAACCTGGCCGGGTTTTAGGTTCACGACGGCGACTTTGAGCGATTCGGAGCCGAGATCTACGCTGAAAACTGCGGATTGCGAAGGAGATACGAGGAAGAGAAAAATCGAGAAAGCTATCGTCAGCATGGAGAGAAGTGACGTCATTCTCGACCGCGGCATTGGAGAGAGATACCGAAAAAGAAACAAGGAAGAAGGATTTTGAAGGAACCGAAGCTCGGTTCAAAACTTGTATAAGGACGTGTTTGGTTGATGAGGAAATTGATGCAGAGATCGCATTAACGGTAACGGTAACGGTAACGGTAATCGAATCAATGTGACATTGTTAGAGGGAGTGTTTGGTTACGATTACGAAGAAGAGAAAATGAAAGTGTTTTTATTCAGTCTTCATGTTCCGGCGAGTGGTGATGGTGGGTTTAATGTGTTTTTTTTTTTTTTTTTGCTTTCAAGTTTTTTCTTTTTTTAAAAAAATGGTTTTTTGATTTATTTATTGGGAGGTTTGAGTAATGTTTACGTGGGAAGTGACAGAGAGGGGGAGTGATGAACCAGTAATATGAGGCCATTTGGTGAAATGTACACGTGGCGAGAAACGAGATGGGGTGTGATGTTGTTTCTT
The DNA here is from genome assembly GCA_037953625.1 of Crotalaria pallida. Lineage (NCBI taxonomy): Eukaryota > Viridiplantae > Streptophyta > Magnoliopsida > Fabales > Fabaceae > Crotalaria > Crotalaria pallida. Next base: position 124,702,145 of record CM075653.1, on the reverse strand, counting down.
CAGGTCTTTGTGGAATGCTTGGGTGGGTGTGGGTCGTCGTTTTACTCCTGTGGAAGGGACTAGTTAAAACGGGAAAAAATATTAAAACGGGAAAAATATGAAGGATGCCAGGATGGTACCGTCATTTTCGTGAGGATGTAAAGGGTGAGAAGGGATTCACACATCCCATATTTTGGGTAATTCTTTGCTACTCTTTATGTAATTGGTGATTGGTGATAGGTTGAAAAATAAACAACTCTATCACTTCGATTTTTGTTCGTACGTGAGAATTTGATATTTTATATATATATATATATATATATATATATATATTAATTATAACTTAGTTTTTTTTTTGTAATTGGTGTGATTTTTTTTATAACTAAGTTTTGTAATTTCAAGAATCATGTTGAATTAAAAGTTTATACGTTATGAACTAAATTGAAACACGATTTTTCGAAATTTCAGAGATCAATTTGTGTTATTTCAATACTTAGATGATTTAATTAAACTCATGCATATACTATGTAACTTAGGACATCAACAACAAAGTCTTAACATCAAATTTATCATACTCTAACACATCAGCATTATATCATCGTTTTGTTATAAAACTCAACTTTTGGTTTTTCATATCTTCAACACCCACGACGATCAATACTCACTATACTTTTGTCTCAACATCATATCATCACATACTTTTAAACTCAATTTCATTTTAATAATGCAAAAAATTTAATTACTTACTGTTGATACCCCATTATTTGGAAGCCCAGCACCGCAAGGCCCAATAACACAAGAAGGCCCGAAATCACCAAACAAGACAAAACACCAGAAGAAAGCGAATGAACACCAGGAACCACCCGAGGCGTTGTACTCAAGGCGACAGCCACGAAGGCGTCACACCCTGACGACACGATTAATAAGCGGAGCGAGACGTGTCGATGCCAATAGGCATGGCGAACCCTCCCAGAGCGCCTCAGGTAGCGCAGAAGCTTGAGGAGAAAGTCTTGGTAAGGGAAAGCGAACAGGAAACAGAGTCTGGGAAGGCGTACATGTGCAAACAAAAGAGTCCGATTCCCTAGGATATGAGGAGCGTGCATGAGAAGCCAGAGCATCTCGGCTCACGTCATACAGCCCCTCGTTTGAGGAAAGACTAAAAAGGGAAGCCTTGCAAGGCTCCCACTGTGAGCAATCAATGGCAAAGCTAAAAGAAGTAAAGGAGACAAAACGGCCTCTGGAGATAACGGCTGCAAAGAAGGAAAAGGAGAACGGACCAGTGGACCAAGTGAAGAAGAGGCAAAGACCAATGGGCAAGGGAGATCCTATAAGAGAGAGACCTCTTCCAACGTACAAACAACAACTGGAAAAACGGGGAAGGAGACGAAGACTCCATTCAAAATCAGCTAAGATCCCAAGAAAGAATGTAAGAGATAGGATAGAATAGAAACTTCTGTAAAAGTCTTAGTTTCAGAGAGTGGATGAGGGTGTGAAAAGCTGAAGGCGTACACCCCTCACCTTGTGTAAAAGCCACAAGAGTGGACCTTTCATCTTGTACTCCTCTCCCTGAGTCCCATTTCAAGGCAATAAAAGCCAAATGCTTCACTAAGCTTACGAACCCATTATCTTTGCATTGATTATTTACTTATCGCACAAAGCGGTCATAAACAATTGGCGACTCCGCTGGGGAAGCTATGGCTTCCAATCACGAAGGAAAAGGGGCTCATGTCGTGCAACAAGCGCCCGCAGGAGACACCATCCCAAAGGTAACGCCGACGATCACTGTGCAGAACCCGGCGACCAGTCACGTAAGTCGTGGGACAGGACAAGGCTCGAGGAGGCTAAGTTTCAGCCCAGCCAACCCAGGGAGCGATAACACTCGTTCTCCCTCTGACATTCCAGAAGATGACCAAGAGCCTCAAGAAGAAGAGCTTAGCGGCGAGGAAGAAACGCTGAGCCACATCAAAATCCCCCATATAGAAGGCGATTCCAACACCCAAGTTGTGATATCGGCTGTGCTACTCAACTCTCTGGTAGCAAACCAAGGCGCGCTATCTGAAATAGTGGCTGAATACAAAGCTCAGTCCGCCAAAGCAAAGGAAGAAAGGGGAGCCTTGAGCGCGAGGCTAAGGGAAGAAGAGGAGGCGCGCAGAGAAGCAGAACTGGCAAAGGCAAGAGCGAAATCAGAAGAGAAGTTTCAGCATGAGACAAGCGGAAGGAGAGAAAGCACAGAGGACGCTCTAGTCACGCAAGCAGAGTTGAAGCGCATCCTGCAGGCGCACAAGGAAGGACAAAGTATGGTAATAAATCTAAACCCTCCTTTTACCGCTGATGTAGCTGCCTATCGCTACCCGCAAGGGTATGCGCCTCCAACGTTCCGAAAGTTTGATGGAATCGGGAGCGCGCGTGAGCACTTGATGACGTATGTGGATGATTTAGGAGTATACAGTGCAGACCACTGTTTAAGGCTAAGAGAGTTCTCGAAGTCCCTGGTTGGGCGCGCTTTCACTTGGTACTCCAAGTTGCGCTCGACGTCAATCCGGACTTGGGAGGAAATGACTATAGAGTTTTGTAACAAGTTTTTGGAAGAGGAAGGTGCTATCCACATCATGGACCTTGGTCGTGTAAGGCAACGAGTAGGGGAGAGCTTGACCGCCTTCATCAAAAGGTACAGGGACAAGGCGCTGCACTGCAAGGAGACTCTCCCTGAAGCAAACCTAGTCTATGGGTGCATCAAAAGCATCGAAGATGGCTCGCAAATATTTTGGCACTTAGCAAGATCACTACCTTCTCTGAGCTGCTCGGAAGAGCAATGGATGTTATCGAGGCCATGAAGAAACAAGGAAAAAGAACCAAAGACCAAATTGCCTTCGACGTGAACGCCGTGGATGATAAGAGGAGGAAGAGCTACAGAACCATGCCGCCTCCCAGGAGTTATGAAAGGAAGGAGCCCCCGCCAAAACTCCCGATTTCCAAAGAACTCACCTACCAGTTGGTGGAGGAGTGGCTGAAGGAAGGCATTCTCACTAAAAGGGCGACGAGACCCCCTTTGACGCGTGAGGAGTATGATAATCCAGAGTATTGCATCCTACACAGACAAAAGAGTCATGGCACCATGGATTGCTATGTCATCAGAGGCGTGTTTCAAAAGCAGTACGCGGCTGGAAAGATATTGCTGCCAGAAGGAGAAGGCGAAGAAAGCCTAGGCGACCATCCTTTGCCTAGACACAATGTGAATGTCATCCTCTCCCACGGCGACAACTTGCTGGAGGAAATTGAGGAAGAAGAACTGGTGGAAAATGAACTAAGAAAGGGACTTGTAAAGACTAGAGGGTTCAGAGCTCTGTTTGACCAACTAAGGCTGGGAGCTGATGTCAGAGAAGAAGCGGCGCATGCTCTAGCTGACGTGATAGTCAGGAAAGGGGCGAATACCAGCGCCGCCTATGCGCCAGCAACCAGGGTAGCAAGGGCGCATGCCTCGGCAGTAATGTTCAGGGAACCACAGCGAGCACACCCAGGTTTTTGTCATAACAGGCCGCTGTTCATAGAGGCAACCGTCGAAGGCGTCCATGTTCGGCGCGCCCTCGTAGACAACGGATCAGGGGTAAACATCATCCCGACCCATATATTCGTGAAGTTGGGAGTTGCTAAAGAAAGGCTCAAGAAGGCGGAAGCAACGTTGGGAACCTTCAACGGAGGAACAGTCGCAGCAAGGGCATGCGTAGTGCTCAACCTGGAGGTAGGGCCCATAAAAACCCTGAACACTTTTCACATTGTCGATGGAGAGCCTAGTTATCATATCTTGCTAGGACGCCCCCGGATTCATCTGCACGGGTGTGTCCCTTCCACACTACACCAATGCGTGAAATCAATGTATAGAGGGCAGGACATTGAGATCCCGGCAACAAAAGCGCCGTTTGACGCCTCGGAGTTACACTTAATTGATGCTACGGTGTTTGACGAACTGGCTCCCTCTGGGACCAACAAGATTGGGAGAGAGCCCAAAATCCCAATCAAGGGAAAGGAGAAAGTGAGGGAACCAGAGAAGAGGCAGTCGGTGTTCAAGAGACTTCGCTTGCCGGAAGAAGAAGAAAACACACAGTAGCGAGTAACCAAACCAAGATACAAACTGCAAAAGCAACGCCTTCCTGGAGAGGGGGCCAGGTGGGCCATCCTCTAGGAATTTGCGGGGCCAGTCAAGCCGAAACTCAGCGACTTGGCTAGCCCCACACTCATAGGCGTCATAAAAGGGGGAGCATGGTTTGCTTCGACGGAGGAGGTTATGCACGCCCAGCAAAATGGGAATGAAGCCAATGGTCCAGAAGGTTTGGAGGAAATCAATGTAGGAGGAGAGGGCGAACACAAGCCTCTCTTCATCGCTTCTTCACTAACCCCGTCTGAAAAGGCGGATTTGGTCGCCTTGCTGAAAGAGTTCAGAGAAGTATTCGCCTGGAGCTATGAAGAAATGCCAGGTCTTAGCCCGAAGCTGGTCACCCATAACTTGGCCGTCAAGGCTGATGTGGTACCTGTAAAGCAACACCCCAGAAAGTTTAGCCCTGAGATTGAGAAGGCGATTAAAGATGAAGTAGAGAAGTTATTGGAAGCACGTTTCATCAGGCCTATACAACATCCCGCTTGGTTGGCCAACATAGTTCCCGTGAAGAAAAAGAACGGCCAGATTAGATGTTGTGTAGATTTCAGAGATTTGAACAGGGCGTGCCCCAAGGATGATTTCCCGCTGCCGCACATAGATTGCATGGTGAATGCAACTGCCATGCACGAACGCTTTTCCTTCATGGATGGGTTTAGGGGCTACAATCAGATAAAAATGGCGGAGGGCGACGAAGAGAAAACCGCTTTCAGAACCCCGGTGGGAAATTTTTATTACCTGGTAATGCCGTTCGGTCTCAAGAACGCCGGAGCGACATACCAAAGAGCAATGACAACGATCTTCCATGACATGATGCATGACATAGTGGAAGACTATGTTGATGACATAGTGGTCAAATCAAGGAAGAAGGAACAACACCTGGCACATCTAAGGGTTGTCTTTTCTAGGTGCAGGCAATACAAACTTAGAATGAACCCGCTCAAGTGTAAATTCGGAGTCTCTTCTGGTGAATTCCTGGGGTTTAGAGTCCATAAGGAAGGCGTCTCGGCAGATGAGAGGAAAGTCAGAGCGGTCAGAGAAATGAAGGCGCCCCGTAACAAGAAAGAGCTGCAGCAAATGATGGGGAAACTTGGTTACATCCGGAGATTTATACCAGCCATGGGGGAATTGTTGGGACCCATGAGGAAGCTTCTCAAGGGTAAGGAAATTTTCAAATGGGAAAAGGAGCATCAAGACGCTTTTGATAGTGTGAAAAAGGCTTTGGCAACGCCACCGGTAATGATTCCGCCTCAGAAGGGGGTGCCACTCAGAGTATATCTGGCCACTACCCAGACGGCGATCAGCGGACTTTTTGCACAAGAAGTTGAAGGTTCAGAACGACCCATGGCCTACTGGAGCAGAATGTTAAAGGAGGTGGAGTCCAGATACTCCAACCAAGAAAGACAATGCCTCGCTCTGGTGTATGCTGCCCAAAAATATCGTCACTACTTTCAAGCACATACCATTCATGTGATGACTAGGGCCGAAGGAATCAAGTATTTGTTACAAGGCGCCGTTCTGACAGGACGAATAAGCAAATGGGCGCTCACGTTAACGGAATATGAAATAACCCTGACGACGCCCACAACACTCAAAAGCCAGGCTTTAGCCGATCTGATGGCCATCTGCTCAAATCGAGAAGAAGAAGAGGTGATGGAGCCTGTCAACGTGTGCGAGGAGCCCGAAGTGTGGACCTTGATGTTTGACGGCTCGCCCTCAGCACCCAAGGGTGGAGCGAGAGTCACTCTGACGAACGGAAGGGGAGAAGAGCTCGCATTCGCTTTCCAATTGGAGTTCCAATGCACTAACAATGAAGCGGAATATGAAGCTCTTCTCCTGGGACTTGATGTGGCCGAAGAAATCGGGGTCCAAAGGCTCATTGTCAGAGGGGATTCCAACCTAGTAGTAAAACAGCTGAAAGGAGAATATGGAGTGAAAGAAATGTCTTTGGCGCTGTGTAGGGAAAGGGCACGCCAAGCGTTGGCGAAATTCAAGTTAGAATCTCTTGAGCATGTGCCACGGGCCGAAAACAGGAAAGCTGACGCCCTTGCAACTCTGGGGAGCAAAGCAGGTATAGCAGAGGGCGAACACCTGGTACATTTCAGAAAGGCGTACCAACCCAAGATTCAAAGGGATGTGCAAGGAGATCAGGCAATGAAAGACTGGAGGGTCTCGATCATGTGGGAGCTCCACAGCAAAGCGTTAACAAAGGCATCCAGAGATTTCTGCCTTCTAAAGGGGGCATTGTATAAGAGGAGTGCGGAGGGGTTGCTCATGAAGTGCGTCGCGGAGGAAGAGGGGGAACAAAAAATGACAAGCCTCCATGACAGTATATGCGGACAGGTTGGCCCTAGCCTATACAAGAGGATGCAAAGGTTAGGGGTATATTGGCCAGACATGAAGGCGCGCTGCGACGCATCTCAAAAGGCGTGCAGTCAATGTCAGGAAGTAAAGGAAGAGCTGGAGGTCCATCTAGTGGATGAAGATTGGGCTAGGCCAATACAGGCGTACCTGCAAAGCGGTGCCTTACCGAAAAATCACGTGGAGGCAGAAAGGATCAGGAAGAGGTCAGAATACTACTTCATTGAGAAGGGCGAGTTGTTCAAAAGGAGCTTCACCGGAGAGGCCCTCAGATGTATCGGGAGAGAAGAAAGAAACAAGGTCATGGAGGAGGTCCACGGAGGAGCTTGTGGAAGACACCAAGGGGGTAGATCGCTTTGGAGTGAGCTGTTGAAAATCGGCTATTATTGGCCGAACATGAAAGATGACGCCCTTGATTTTGTGCGAAAATGCGAACAATGCCAAAGGCACGACAACAGAATCCACGCCCCCTCTCTCTCCATGAAAGGCCTCAGCTCGCCCTACCCTTTCCACACTTGGTCAATGGACTTCATCGGTCCAATTGACCCGCCTTCTAAAGGGAAGAGGTGGATCCTGGGGGCAACAGAACACTCCACCAAGTGGGTCGAAGCGGCAGCATTCAAGAAAGGCGACGCCGACGCCACCGCACAATTTATCAAAGAGCACATCATTTGTCGCTTTGGACTGCCCAGGAGGATAATATCTGACAACGGCACTCACTTCATCAACAAGAAGGTGGAGCAAATAATGGAGGAATACGGGATCACACATCACAGGTCCACTCCCTACTACCCGCAGTCTAATGGCCCAGCTGAATCCACAAACAAAACGCTCATCAAAATTTTGGCCAAGACGGTAGAGGATGCACCCACAGCCTGGAGCGAATACCTGCCGCTTGCCCTTTGGGCGTATCGCGTGACCAAGCACAGCGCAACGAAGGCGACGCCTTTCTCCCTAGTGTATGGGGCGGAGGCGACGTTACCAGCGGAAGTGGCGGTCCCTTCAGCAAGGATGATTGCCCAGAATGAAGGAGGGCCAGAAGAGCGGATACTGTCCCTGAAGAGCGCCAGAGACAAAGCGCGCGAGGAATTGCTCAAACACCAAAGGCGCATAATGTTGTCCTACGAGAAGATGGTGAGACCAAGGATGTTTGCCGAAGGCGAGTTCGTGCTAAAGGCGACGGACGCGGTCATGAGGAACCTGCACACGAGCAAATGGATGCCAAAGTGAGAAGGACCCTTCATCGTGCAAGAAGCGCATCCTAATGGGTATTGTTTCTTACTTGAACCAGACACTCAAAGGAAGATAGGACCTTTAAATTTCAAGTATATTAAGAAATATTATGCCTAGCTCACTGTATGATATAATGAAAGAGCAGTAGTCTTTGCTTTATGTTAAAACCTAGGAAGAAATTCATTTTGTATGGCCCTAACTAATGAATGAAGATCTGAAAATGTTCCCTCATGAATTATCTCCTCTTAAGATATGTTAATGTAAAGTATGCATGCTAAAAGTAAAAGTGCTTTAAACAAATGAGCAATGAGATGACACATGAACAAAACGCTCTCAAAGAAAAGAGCCAAAATGTCGAACGCGAGGTCCAACACTAAAAAAAAAAAGAGAAAGAAGGGGGAAAAGATGAACCCATAATGGAAAACTGAAAACAAAGTGTTGGCCGTACCGCGGGCACAAGCGCCTTATCGCGGTACCCAGATAGACCTCCTGAAAAAATTTATGGGACAGACGCGGGCGAAGTACGCCATATCGCGAGGCTAGAAAAGGTCCCGGGAAACAAGGGCGCTGGTCTAAAACGCGGGCGGAAAAATCTGTAAAAGAGATTGGCTAACGTAAGATCCGAAGCGATCCGTTAGTTTATGACGCCCAAAAGTGGCAAACCGAAAAGTCCAAGGTGACGCTCAAAAAGAAAAAGCCCAAAGAGGCAAAATCTTTAAAGCGCACCTTGAGGAAAAATTTGGCACCGATGACATGAGGGGCCACTGTAAAAAAAAAAGTGCCCAATGTGCACCCTGAAGAAAAATTTGGCACCGATGACATGAGGGGCCACTGTAAAAAAAAAGTGCCCAATGTGCACCCTGAAGAAAAATTTGGCACCGATGACATGAGGGGCCACTGTAAAAAAAAAAGTGCCCAATGTGCACCCTGAAGAAAAATTTGGCACCAAAAACATGGGGAGCCGCTATTCCAAAGATAAAGGAAAAGAAGGAATGTACGCCGCCAAATTGCGTGAAACATTGAAGGCGTGTCGGAAGAATAACAAATGAAAACAATATCAGATAAAACAAAGACATCATGCAAGAATGAAAAACGACGAGATCAACAAAAGCATACAAGGGTCAAAAGCATCAGATCTATGTACAAATACAGAGAACAAAGCAAATGAAAAGCAAAGCGAAATTCAAATGAGGATTGTCAAAGCAGTAGCAAATGCCCGAAACAAAGTTAAAAGCTCGAAGAGCGCACAAAAGGAGCCATTACAAACGGATGCGAGCGCAACATAAGGGTTCAACAAAAGATCCCAAAACACAAATCCAAAGCAACAAGTCATTACATGGCAACAATCATCAAACGTTAAATAAGGCATTCAAGCTGATGAGTCTGCAATCTTCTTCATGAGAGCGCTCCTGGGCGACCAGATCATTAAGCTCCTTGTCAACATTTTCCAAGTCTGCGGTTACCTGCGCGAGTTGGGCTGAAAGCTCCTTTGAGCGAACGGCCAAGGTGGTGCGGCGCTCCTGCAAGGTGCGTTTCGTCTCAGCCAAGCCAGTCGCATCAAAAAGGGGGCGCAGCTTCTCCAACTTCGCAATAGCCTCATCAAGCCAAACACCGGAGTAGTGCTGAATCTTCAGAGAATGAAGACAATCCAGAAGTTCAGCTTTGTCTCCCCACGGCAATGCATCAACATCCACAGAGCTTACTAAACCCAGCATTTGTATCATGGTACGTGCAGCAGACTCTCTGAAAAAGCGTGGAAATGAAGCATTCGGTGGCACCAAATCGGGATGAGCAAGAAGGAAAGACTCGATCATAGATTGCTCCTCCGCATCAAGCGAACTGCGCGACTTAGCAAAAAATGCAGCTGTAAGACAAAAAGAGAAAAGAAACAATCATAGCAAGTATAAATAAGCAAAACAGGAGTATACACAGATCCCATAAAGACATAGAAGCATAGCGAAGGAAACCCAACTTGATGAATGAGTAAAAGAACACTCACAAACCGAAGAGGAGGCCGGGGACGCTGCGACCTGGGCAGCTTTAACAGGGGCAAGCCGAACAGAAGCAATGTCACCGACGGGGCGCCCCTCGGAGGAATTCGCGGCACCTTGTGAAATTTCAACTTGATTAGTAAAACCTGGAGTAGGAGCGACGTCGCCCTCATTAACAACATGCTCCTCAGACGGCATTTCAGCAGCAGCATCAACTTGGCTTTCCTTGGGGGCAGGAGTGTCTACCACCTCAGCATCCAAACTGTCGAAAATAGCATCAACAGGAACGCCTTCGCCTATGACAATATCGGACACACTCGCAGCAGCAGCAGCACTTGTAGCAATATCATCCGAAGAAACAATTTCAGGAACGTTTCCCGGAAACAACAGGAAAGCTCTTCGAAACCTCAACAGGGGGCAAAGAAAAATCACCAACAGCAACAATTTCCAGGCCAGAGCCAACATTACCAGCAGCCTCGGAAGCAACGTCAGAACGAACAGAAACACCAACAGCCTCCGAAGCGGAAACGGCTGACAAGGGTTGTATGCACAAAGGACTGCTGATCCGACCAAAAGGCACATGGGTAGCGAACCCGGTGAGTGCAGCGCCTCCACTAGCGGTTGGTTGGCGGCGAAAGTCCGAAGCATCCACGCGATCAAAGGGTAGAATTGTTGGAGAACCAGCAGAGATGCTAAGGGGAGTCGGAAAGCTCTCGGAAGCCTGAGGAGAAGGCGAAGCCGAACCACATCCACCAGAGCCACCTGCAGTAAAGCGAACAAATAGAATAACGAAAGTGAAAATGTGCATTAACACTGAAACGCAAAAAATGCAACCATAGTGAAGGGTAGAAAGGCCGAAAGAAAAAGAAAAGAGCCACGGCGAAGGAGAAAATGGGAAGCAAGAGGCGGAACCTAAGGGGTGTCCCTCATCGGCAGCGTCGCTTTCACCCTCGGAGGAGCCATCATCTCCTTTCGAAGTGTCGTAATAAGCCAAGAGAGCATCACCCGATTGAGCTTCATTGTCGCTCTCAGCCAAATCAACGTGGGAAGGAGAAACAGGGGCAAGAGGAGTATTGTGAAGCTGCAAGCGAGAAGACCGTCGAGAAGGCATAGCCGGGACAGCCTTCTTCCCTTTTTGAGAAGGTGCAGCATTCTTACCTCCGCAATGAGAAGAAGATTTAGGAGCAGGAGGAGCTGGAGAGGAAGCCTGTTTCTTACCTCGTTTTGACACCACAACAGCATAGGGAGAGGATGCAGTGGCCTTGTGCTTGCGCACGGAAGAAACCACCTCAGCTGAAACAAGCAAGTCAAAGAGGAAAAGCAAGGTTAAATAAATGAAACAGTAATCGATAAAGCAAACAAGACCGGTAAAGAAACTACCTTTTCCTTTCTTCACAAAAGTGGAGTAATATGGGTCATTGTGAACAATGGACAGAAGAGCATGGATGGTACGCTTCGGAGTGGACTCAAAACTCTGAAGATGTTGTAAAATATCCTTGTGAGCTGCCACCCAACTACGAAGAACGCCTCCGACATGAAGAGGAGGGATGTAAACCAAAGGAGCACTTGAGACATCAGGATCAGCATCAAAAAGAACAGCAGGAATGGTTTCATGCAAGGAAACTTGATCAATCAAGAGAACACACGGAGGTTGATCGCGCCCAAATTGCCTCGCAACCCAATCAGGGCGATATGCGAAGGGCCACAAGGCCCCCCCGTTGGCGCTCTTGTTATCCAAAGGAACAAAACCAGGAAGGCAGCGAGCAGTCAGAATCAACTTCCACAAGTCATACATACCCTCGGTGTAATTTTGAGCATTATTCCTAGAGGTAAGACGCTCCTCAATGTATAGGGGGTGCAAGGGATCACATCCCTCCCAAATATGGTCCAGGTAGGGACGAAAAACAAACTGCTATTATAAATCAATGATAGCAACCAAAGGTTCCCTGGGACAGCCCTTGGTCCAGCACCAAGCACGAGGCTCAGGGCCAGAAGCGTCACCAGAAGGGGCCAGTCTAACCGGACCATACTCCGGAAAGCGCTCAAACAAGAAGTATTGCAAGAAAGCCAAATCGACGAAAGAATTGACAGGAAAACGGCCGTGAGAAATCCGCATTTGTTCAGAGACTTGGTCAAGGCGAGCATACAAGCCACCCAAGTAAAATGATGAAAGGGGAAGACGCGTTCCCTCAGCTAAAAGGCAAGCTAGCAGAAAGACACAAGGACTAACGGATTCCCATGGAGGACCCGGAAACACGTACCTGCTTAACCAAAAAGCAACGAAAGCAGCACGACGAAGCCTTTGATCCTTCACAGGACCAGGATAGAATTTGCCGTCATGTAGGTCGCCGTAAAAATACCGAATCCAGCTGGCAAACGTGTATTTGAGCGAAGAGCGCTGGCTTGCTTTCTGCTCTTTGGGAACCAAATTCCCTGTACCTCTGACCTTCTGAGAAGAGGAACCCTCAGCAAGCGAAGCGCGCCTCTGCTGGAGCAACTCGTGAGAATGTTTGGCGCTAGCAATAGAAGCCGCCTTCAATTCTAGAGCCAAATCAGAGAGATTCTCACCCACCTTTGTTAGATTTAAATCAACGCTCCCAAAAGAAGGAAGCTTCAGTAGAATAACCACATCCTCCAATGTTGGAGTGAACTCGCCCCAAGACGTCAAGAAAGTATGCGTCGAGGAACACCAGCGCTGGATCAAGGCAAACAAATCGTCTGGCTTGCGGTTGGCGCCAATGCGAGGGGACACCTTGATCGCCTCCGCTATTCCGACCTTTTTGAGAACTTCCACGAAGGGAGGATCACTCGCAAACACCTGGTCAATCCAATCCTGCCAACCAGTGGTCCCACCTATGCGAATATTGAAGTTCAAGTCAACCCAAGGAAATTCTGTACGACGAAGGCGAGAACGGAGCAGCGAAGGACCCAGTTCACGATGGTCCTTGTGATAGGAAGGAGAAGAGATAAGCTTGGCGGCATCGTCAGGAATCACCATCGCTTTAGAAGGGGGACCATTGAGCAAGTCACCGGACTCGGGAAATGGGCCAAAAGGAAGCGTCGCCTTCACTCCCGTCGCCCAGCGGCGGTGACCAAGATTTATGGGGTAAGAACGGGGGCAAGGGAGGCCCTGCATGAAGCAATAAGTGATGGGGTTTGGGAGAGAAACTTCTTCCTCAGTTTCTTCCGGAGAAACGTCATCCTCGACCTCTACAGCAGGAGTGGATTTCGACTTCCCCATAAACGAAACAGGCAGTGGCAAAGAAAGGGGTTCAGAATGAGACGGAGCCTGGAACGGAGAAATAAACTCTAGAAGAAGCTCTTCGCAGTTGAAAATGAGGAGGTAGAAAGAGTTTTGAGGGAATGAATGAAAGGAAGTAATTGAGAGAAAAGAGGAATTGAAGAGTTGAGAGGGGGGAATTTTGAAACTGCAGAAAAGGTGGGAGAACGTGCGAAGAAGTTGATGGGTACCCCTCAACTGGCACGTGGAATAACAAGTAGGGAAAGAAGAACAGGCGACAGAGCAACAAAGACTAGGGTTTGCACTAAAAAGGAAAATCCCTTCCTCTTTACTGCAAAGGGGGCAATTGTTGATACCCCATTATTTGGAAGCCCAGCACCGCAAGGCCCAATAACACAAGAAGGCCCGAAATCACCAAACAAGACAAAACACCAGAAGAAAGCGAATGAACACCAGGAACCACCCGAGGCGTTGTACTCAAGGCGACAGCCACGAAGGCGTCACACCCTGACGACACGATTAATAAGCGGAGCGAGACGTGTCGATGCCAATAGGCATGGCGAACCCTCCCAGAGCGCCTCAGGTAGCGCAGAAGCTTGAGGAGAAAGTCTTGGTAAGGGAAAGCGAACAGGAAACAGAGTCTGGGAAGGCGTACATGTGCAAACAAAAGAGTCCGATTCCCTAGGATATGAGGAGCGTGCATGAGAAGCCAGAGCATCTCGGCTCACGTCATACAGCCCCTCGTTTGAGGAAAGACTAAAAAGGGAAGCCTTGCAAGGCTCCCACTGTGAGCAATCAATGGCAAAGCTAAAAGAAGTAAAGGAGACAAAACGGCCTCTGGAGATAACGGCTGCAAAGAAGGAAAAGGAGAACGGACCAGTGGACCAAGTGAAGAAGAGGCAAAGACCAATGGGCAAGGGAGATCCTATAAGAGAGAGACCTCTTCCAACGTACAAACAACAACTGGAAAAACGGGGAAGGAGATGAAGACTCCATTCAAAATCAGCTAAGATCCCAAGAAAGAATGTAAGAGAGAGGATAGAATAGAAACTTCTGTAAAAGTCTTAGTTTCAGAGAGTGGATGAGGGTGTGAAAAGCTGAAGGCGTACACCCCTAACCTTGTGTAAAAGCCACAAGAGTGGACCTTTCATCTTGTACTCCTCTCCCTGAGTCCCATTTCAAGGCAATAAAAGCCAAATGTTTCACTAAGCTTACGAACCCATTATCTTTGCATTGATTATTTACTTATCGCACAAAGCGGTCATAAACACTTACTATTTCTAAAAATAATCTCAAATATTTATTTATCACATCAATATTTATAAATTTCTCAAAACTATATTTGCATTCAAATAATATTTAAAAATTAAAATATTCAATTTTGTGTTTAAAAAAGTGTCATAACCATTTTATCAGAAAAATGAATTGCAACAATAATTTCAATAGCTATATGTTTTTTACATATCCATTTTTTAAATGTGTTTTTATATATCCATATTTGAATAAATATATATTCAAATATATTTAATATATCAATTTATTTTCAATTTATTTTTTTTCGCAATAATACAATATATTTAAGAATAATATTATTTACTATTTAAAAAAATAATATTAATATTTATTTATTATTAAGATGATGTGGAGTAAAATGAGAGAAAGGATATAGGGTCTTACATAGTCTTAAGTTGAGTAAGTTGAGTCTCTTATTTTATATACCTAACTTAAAACATTCCACCAGATTTTGAAGAATAACAAAGTCTTGAGTAAGTCTAATAAAAAATTTGATGTAGATTCTCCATCAAACTTTCTCAAGACTCTAATGTGGTTGCCCTTATAATGTTATGATTTTCACTTAAATTAATTACCATAACGAGCAAATGTATTTTTCTGATTGTATTTTTATAACAAATTTTAAGATCAGAGGCGGCATACAAAACTAAGTTTTAATTAAACGCAGGGCATGATGGGGTTGTTCATTCCTCTCCACGACCATCACCACAATTTATAATTGAACCAAGATATAATTTCATAAATCAATAGCTTTGTCGTTGGAGGTTCAACAAAAAACTAATATAAGTATGTTTTTTTTTTTCGAAACCAGATGATGTATAGGCTTCACAATTTTTGTGGTCCAACTAATCCACCTCGGACCCGCGAACTGTGCGAATTTTTAACTCAATGGTATAAATCCTCCCCGGAAATCGTTGTCTCACTAGAACTCGAGCCTTTGATCATGAAGTCCCTAAGCACTCAGTCAGTTTCCATTAGGCCAATCCACTAGGGTTTTGTCCGTATGATTATTTGTCACACATCCCTCTTTTGATGGGGAAACATGATTTTGCTTCCATTGATTTTAAGTAATATTATCCCAAAGGTCAGTTAGATTCAGATTCATATACGATACACATCAATATACGTTAAGAACCCTTAAGCATGTTCGCTAAACACTCTCAAAAACTACACGTGTTTTGATTCTCTTTTCATTACAGATACGTTTGACCAAGATCACCCTTGTCAGGTGTAACAACACCAAAAACAATATGATTTGGTATATCCGATATCGATTTGCCCTTATATCCACTCGAAACTTGGGCACTTGAAAAATTGGTAAACTTCAACACTTCATCCATGCGTCCAGTAAGATCTTTATATCATTAGTAAAATCATCCTCATCATTATCATCCCATTAAACTAAAACAAAAAAAAACCCGACACGACCATGTCTGTCTTAATAACTCAAAAAAATATAAAGCTTAGACAACAAATTTGGAGCTCAAATTATCCATGAATTTTTAGTAAGGCTCACAAAAACCCATAACTCGTCCATGCTCCATCTCTCTCCCTTGGATCTCTCTTCCACACCCATCTTTCTCCATTACCAAATTAGTGACGATGACCAGTCCGATCGTAAAAGGCCCGCTCTTGCAAGGTAGTAATCCATGCTTTTTCTTCAATTTTTGTGGTTATTTGAATTTCATTTTTTTTCTACTGTAATTGAATAATATTATGTTTAGCTTCTGAAGATCAGTCCTAAGTTGCAGTGGATGCAGTAGCATGGATGCGCACAAAAGAGGGATATCTCACAAAAGAGGTCTAAACTACAGGGACCCCTGACATAATTAAGCCTAAGATTAACACCACAAAAATAAATAATAATCAAAATTATTCATCAACTCCGTTTTAAAAAGCTACCAAGATTTTCTTATCTCCCACTCCGTTGTTGCTTCAAAGTTATTTTTCATAGGATTAAAACTAGGTCCATTTTCCATATCAAAGATTTTGTCTAATACTTGCCACCTTTTTTTTTTTTTTTTACAATATCCCACTTGTGCTTAATTTGACCCTCAAAATAAGTACTATAGCCAATGACAATTCTGAAATTTGTCTCAACTTTCTTTCACCTATTTGGAGTCAAGCAACTACTAGTCTGTTCCCCATATTTGTTTGCTCCGAAGCAAATTAAAATCAATTAAAAGCTAAAGGGTACCATCACTCCATTTTACTAATTTTGTTTCTTGTTCATTAGACTAATCACCTATTGGAGGCTTATTTTTCTTTTGAACATTTATTCTATCTCAACAACAAATCAAAATTACATGATGTAGCTAATGGTACAATGGTACAATAAGTTAAATCACATTCATAATAAGTGAAATAAGTCATATTTGGGAAGACATCACTCAAGAGTGGGGAAAAATATAAGCTTGTTTTTTTGTTAAAAACAAGAACATGGAATCTGAATATCATAAATTACAAATCTAAAGAATTACCAATGCACAACTCAAGAAAGAAAAGCACATGAGAGCATCAACGAAATAGTAAATATTTTTTTCATCTTCACCCCACAATTAGCCATCCTCAAAATTGTGGCATATTCTTCTTCTGTTGGCCTTACTACATAAGCATTACCTTCCAAAGTATCATAACTTTTATGGTTATGAAACCTACATTTTATAGTAAGTTTCCATCCACCATAAGGAAGACCCTTCGCATATAGTCTAAATGGACAATCATATTTCTTACTTCCAAATACGTACTTTTCTTCACCTTTGGTCCATTTTCGGTATTTCCCACTTATTTCACAAGCGAAAATTATCCTTCCATTACTTCTTCTACCAAATCCTCATTTGTCTAACCTAAATGTGACTATAATGAATTTGTTGACTTTTCCAACTTTTTTTGAACCCAAGTAGTAACCTCGAGTTGATCACGAAACACCTTGTCATGACTAAATTCACGTATGTAGTTTGGAAATACTCTTGATAATTCATTTGTAGGAGGCTCAACATAACATACTTCCGAATCTTGTCATTCAAATCATCATCACAAATGCCCATATCTACGAATAAATACAACAAAACATAAACAAAATTGTATTTAAGAAAATAAAAAAAAATCACCATGTTGTGACCACAATCACGACACCACAAATATGTTTCTATCGTGAACATAGTCACGACCTTTGTATATTTTGTAAAATTGTGACTACAACCACAACGTCTTCTTAATTATCAAGGTCGTGACTATGTTCATGGTCACTGTATCTTATTAATCGTGACTATGAACACGTAGTTGATTGTGAACAAAGTCAAAACACACAAATATGTGTTACAAGTTTGTTTTTATGGATATGCGACGAGTATTATGTGAATAATGGTGAGTATCGATAGGATCGAAAGAGATATGGATTGTGGAACATAGAGGCGTCTATATGTCCCTCCGACATAGCTAACTTTGTAACCATTGGATCTATTCAACAACTCACAAAGTGACACATGTTATAATTTTATTTAAAATAATAAAAAAATAAAATAAAAATCATATTTTAGTTTAATCCTCCTCCTAATGATATCATCTAATGGAGAAGTTATTAATTGGTCCTGAACCATCATGTCTTCTGTGATCTAGGCCAATCATAGTTTGCCAAGTAGAAAAAAAAATATAAAGTGAGTGGATACTTTCTTATATTATATGTCAGATAACGATTGACCTAGATTACGAATGACATGATATTGTAAAATCAACTAATAATTTCTCCTTCTAATCCTCCTCCGACCCCTTTTAGTTTTTGAACCTAAGAAATATGTTGCGACCGTCTCTTAACAACCGTATCATACATCCATTGCCACTCCTAGGGGTGTAAGCGATCCGGTCCCAGACCGCGAGACTGGTCGGATCGAATCGGACCGGACCGAAAAATATAGTCCGGTCCGATCTCGTGGTCTGGTCCGGTCTCAAAACTTTTAGACCGTCCTTTTATGGTTCGATCCACAATCCCATAAATTTTGAGACCATAAAAATTGAACCGACCGGTACTTTAAAAATTAAAAAAATAAAAAAAAACACTCTCAGTCAGTGAAAAACACACTCCCTCCTTCAACGCACTCATTAGGGATGACAATGGGAGACTGCACATGAGGATCCCCGCGGGGACCGCTCCGTTCAGGTACCCGCGTTCGGGGATTTTTTCCCGCCGGAGGCGGGGATGGGATATTTTTCCCCCGAACAGATTTCGGGGCGGGGAATGGGATTGGTTCCCCCGTCCCTGCAGGTTCCTCGTCCCCGCCTATTTTACCTATATGCCCTTAATTATTTTACCTATATGCCCTTGAGAAATTGATTTTTTCGTAATTTCACATATATTAATTATAAAAAAAGTTTAAAACCTACCCCAACCCTAATTTAGGACTAAGAGCATCCTCATCGGTAATTCTTCTTCACGTTCTTGCTAACCGAAGCACGTTCGTTAGAGAGTTCACGATTGGCGCCGTGCTTAGAGCTGTGCTTCGGTAAGTTGGGGTGCTTCAATAAGCCGGGGTTCAAGAGGATGCGGGGTGGGTCCTCTTGTACGGTTTCTCAGAAAAAGCAGAGGAGAGAGAGGAGGAAAAAGCAGGAGAGAGAGGAGGCAAAAATTTATTAACAAAAATTAAAAGAAAAAAGAAGATTCAGAATTCATCCTCACAACAAGAGCAATATATGAAACACGAAAATGGCAAAGAACAAACCAATCCAAGTAGTTAATAAAAATAAGATAATATCTTTTTGATAATGCATGATTTTATTTTCAAAATAAAATATAATATACGATTCATTTATTAATTACAAATTTCTATCACACAAATTTCCATATAATTTTTACAATCTTTAATATTTTTCATTAATTATTTTTAATATTTTTAACATAATATACGATTTTTAAGATTTGTCATTAATTATTTTTACTTTGATTTGAGACAATAAAAAACTGAATATTTTTACCAAGATAATGGGACGGAAGGAGTACATTTCTACTCTAACATATTTTAAAAAATTTAAATTTTATAAAATAAAAAAAATTAAGTGTGCAATATACATCATTTATATAGTAACGATAATTCAATTTAAAAAAAAATTTAAAACTATTTGCCTTTATATTAATATTTATGTATATAATTATATTTATATTAAGAGAGTGAGTAAGTTGTGGGACCTATTTAAGAATGAAAGTTGAATTTAGGGATGAAGTAAAAAAGTAGGTACGATCCTTAACCATTCGGTAAATGTAAAAAGTAATAAAATATTGATGGAACAATTTAACAAGAACCCAAAAGTGGGTTCTCTCTATTGTCTTGGCTGCGCTTCTTCTTCCTCTCACTCACGACGCACCGCTCGCGCCTCCGCCACACAAGTTCGCGTTCGTCTTCTTCCGCCTCCGCCGCACCGCTCGCGCGCCAGTCTTCTTCCTCTTCCTGTCACTGCTCCGCCCCTGCTTGGCCTCTGCTCCGCCGCCACTGCTCCCGCCACTGCTTGGGTAATTTTTTTTATTTACTTTCCTATACCATTTATAAAATATAAATATATATGCTTGATAATTGATAGTTGTTTTTATTTACTTTCCTAGTTTGAATATTAGTTAGATAATTTATAAATGTTTTTAGTTCTTATTCATTCTAATCAGTACTGAATCTATGTTGTTTTATTTTTTTTTTGGAACATTTCAGATTGTAATTTTGCATTTAAGTTTATAATGTGAATGTGGGTGACAATGATATAATTTAGGACCATTGTTTAGTTTTATCCTATTTTTTTATTGAATCTCTTGAACTTTAATGATTATTTTTCTGTAATGTACAAGTTTAAAAATGCTATTCGACAATGTGAATTTTATAACCGATCAAATTGAAGTTAAGTTCCCTGTGGGGACCCGTGAGGTGGTGGGGAATGGGGATGAGGGTTAATTTACCCCCGACATTAGGCATGGGGATGGGGATGGGGGGCAAATGAGACCCGAGAATGGGGAATGGGAAAGATCTCCCCGCCCGATCCCCGCCCCGTTGCCATCCCTAGCACTCATTCACTCCTTCAACCCTAATGCTGCCTCCCTTCTCCCTCACTCATCTCAAGTCTCACTCACTCATCTCAACCATCAACTAGCGTCGCCCTCACTCCCTTCTCTCAACTCTCGAGTTTCTCTCCCTCTCCCTTCTCCGTTCTCACTCACTCTCCGGCCTTCTCCGTCCCATTTTCTTCACAGTCGCCTCGCCACCGCCACGACTTCTCCGCCTTCTCGAATCGCCCCTGTCTCGCCCCCGTCAACCTTCTCGAATCGCCACCGCCACAACTTCTTGAATCGCTCCCTCCTCGCCCCCGCCACGGTTCTCAGTGAAGGTTAATTTATTTTTAGTTTATTTTTATTTTTAGGTTGATTTTGCCCTTGTTGTTTAGTTGATTTTTCCCTCTGTGTGGCTGTTCATTCCTAATTTTTCTATTCATTTCTAAAACTGTCAGAGTGCATTAGGTTTTGAAAATCTTCTAATTATTAAGTCCTTAAATAGAATCTGTTTTTTATATACATTTTCATTAGGTTCTGATAATTATTTTCATTAGAATCCGTACATGCAAAAAATATGTTCAAGTGTTTTTTTTTTCATTTTATGTTGTATGAATTTTTTATGTTATGGCATTTGTAACAAAAAATGTATTATTACGGTCTAAATAGACCGGACCGGACTGGACCATTTATGAACGGTTCGGTCCGGTCTTTATACATAAAAATATCTGGACCGAACTAGACTGGACCATATTAATTTAATTGATTCGGTCCTTAATATCTATGAAAGACTGGACCGAACCGAACCGTTACACCCCTAGCCACTTCCATGTTAGACACACCCTCAACCCAGCCTAGTGCCCTAAATCCCCCTTAGCATTGGGCAAATCGTCGAACGCGCCACCGTGAGACCGTGTCAGCGCCGCCTTCCACCTAGTTGTTCAAGGTATCAATCTCTTGGTTAATTATATGCTCATACCCTGTGTTTGGTTAAACTCTTGGTTATGTTCTTGTTCAAGTTCTTCCTCTCCTGATTATGATTATGATGTTGGTGATTGTGATATTGATTAGTTTTTCTAATAATTTTAGTTTGATGACTGATATTTGGATGTGGTATTAATATTATTATTATTATTAGAGTATTATTATTATTATTGATGAAAAGTGATTTTAGCCGTGTTTTGTGTGCTTGCTTTGGAATTATATGCGATGTTAATTTTTTTTTTTTAATATTTTGCGAATTTTGAGTTAATCTGAATGAAACACTCATGGTGGAACTATAGCCAGTAAGAAGGAATAAGAAGGAACAACTTGTCCAGTTGCATTCCTTTTTGTTTCGAGCCTATAATTTTTTATGCACATTTTACTTTTCTTTTGTTTGTTTTTTTCCCTCACGATTTTTAGCAAAAGATGAAAAGGAAAAAAAGAAGGGAGTAAAAAATTAAAAAGAAGAGAAAGAGTTTTCTTTTTTGGTTTATGGGTAGGCTAGGGCCAGCTGATTAAATGAGTCAAATTATTTATTTTTTAATGTAGGGCTGTAGGAGTATTAGTCTCCAGCCCCCGTTTTTTACTCCCCAGCCCCCATTTTTTTTCCGATGGGGTTCAGTCGAAATATTTTCCAATATCTCCGAGTCGGAAAAATGCATTTTTCGACTTTAAAAATATATTTTTTTTAATAAGAGTAATCGGAAAAATAAATTTTCGACTCGGGTGTATCGGAAAATATTCCGACTGAACCCATCGAAGAAAATGGGGATTGGGGACTACCCTTGGTTGTGTGGGTTAAGTGGGGTGGGCTTGGCCTTTTTAGCGGCTCTATTAACATCCCTTCCATCCACTGGCACAGGCACGAGCGAGGTCCTGTGGTGAAGAAGGCAGAAAAGTGTGTGTTGAAGATGGCTGCAGCAGATTCTGTTTCAAGAAAGCGCACATTGGAGGCTTTGGAGAGAAGATTTGCTACCGAGCATCTCCTCCAACAGAAGAGAACCAAAAACACTACCATCAATGAAGTTGAAGATACAAAACAATCTACTCCTACTTCTAATCCTGAACTTTCTTCTTCTAAGGTTTCTTCCTCCCGTTCATGTCGCACACCCAAGATAGGTAATTTATCACATTGTAAATGTTTCACGCACAGATGCTATTTTTCTCTTACTTATATTTAGAGGCTCAGCAGTTTTCATGTCTCATGAACTATTTTATCTTCTCACCTCGTATTTTATGCAGTTGACATTTAACTCATACTTTTTAATTTGCACCTTTTAGGGAATTTCACTTTCTCTGGTACTCTTATAACTTCACAAGGTACTAGACGCTACCCTTTGATTATAAGATTGTCTACTTTTTTTTTTATTTCATTTTGGAATTTAAAGGTATTATGTGAATTTTATTATTAACTATATTTAACTATATAATTCCAATTTATGTTTGCAAAATTAGTTAAGTTAACTTTTATTTGCAGACATTGAAGAAGGTGGTCCAGCATATGCCCAACTTCCTCTGCCTGTAAATGAAAATCTGCTCAAAACTAATGAGAAGGTATATATCTTTGCTTGGAACTCATTTCATGGTCAAGGGTGTAAAGTCTAATTCAAGCATTTTGTGATCATAGTTTCTCTTGTAATTACATAGAATTAAAAAAAAGAACTCTTTGATGCAAAGATTGTTTTGCCGGCACTCTAATTTATTGGCGACCGAAGAAAGCTCTACAGTATGGGTGTCACTAACTAAACAAAATGTTGAAGTTGTATCTTCTGTTTTAGAAGATATATCTTTTCCATTATTACATGGTTTCTTTGTCCTCTGATTTCATCAAGGCTGATATAGTTCCTATTTTTCTTATATTATGCAGTTTTCTGTTGATAGAGGAAGTTCAATTGATAGCTTATTGCACGAGATTCTTCAGAAGGGAGATTCAACACAAAAGTACATGCAAGGATATAAAAGCTTGAAAATTAGCAACTGGATCCTTCTTGATAACCATGTACCACAAGGCCGCTCACTTACTTCTACCTCTCAAGCTAGGACCTTGAAAGTTCATTCAAAACGCTCTAAGAAACACATGTCTATGAAAGCACATAAAAAGCATGGATCGTTAGATCTTCCTCAAGAGTTCCATAAGTTAGTTTAATGTTTCTAAAGTACTCTTCTCGGGAACCTGTTTATTCTTATTTTATTTATTTTTTACTCCAGCTCTCTGACTGATAGTGTATATATTGTTGTTTTAACTTTTAAGGAATCTTTTCCTACACCTGTTGTTTTGGCATTTCTTAGTTTCATGCTAGGGATAAATAACATTTATTATTCTACTTGTTTTATTTTAAATGACAACTTTCTCCATAGTGTTTTTTTTTGTTCTCTAGTAATTGTTCACTTTGATTACAGATTCGACTTTTTCAAGCCAATGCATGAAATGTGGAAGGAGTATATAGCGCGGCTACTTAAATCCACCGAGTACTTCATTTCTTCTTTCCTGATAATGGATTTCAGTTTCTTCTTGTCTTCATGTTTTCCAGAAAGGAGAGGAAGAAAAAATGATTCTAATAATTTGTATTTTTCTTCATCTATGGCTTCTTTAACCACGAACTTGGTCAATTTTCTAGGAAAAAGCAATTGCCTCAATGTCTCCTGGGAGCAGATCTACATGGTGCTATTATTTTAGGTATGAGCACACTCAATTTTACTTTTAAATGAATTATGAAACAAATTTTGATCTTATTCTCAGCAATGCTTAAAATTGTTTGAATACCTGATTGTGTTTTTTTGTCACTTGTGAATTGGTCAATGCATCATTACGGTTTATTATTTGGATATAAGGACAGCTTTTTTGTCATTGATTTATGGTATTATTTTCGCAAAGTTGTCTTTGTTTTGATGTGTATTTCATTCATGTGCATTTAAAGTTGTGTTAAAATTCCTTTTTGCTGTTGAATATGAGCATCAAAATCAATTCTTCATTTTTTTTTAATGAGCTTATGATGTTGAGTCAAAGTAATTGCATGCAATCATTATGTTTATATCATGGCAAAAAGGTCAATAGGAAAGTTGGGCTGCTGATTGGTTCCAACTACGGACCAGTTGCTGGTTCTTCCTCTCCAAGAAAGGATCCCTGAATAAGACAGGATCCTTGGCATACACAACCCTTATCATTTCCATTACATCTGGTATTTAAATATATACGAGGGATCAAGTTACTCCAACAGCAACTTTAAAGAGTTACTCCCCATCTCAACCATTTATTCTAATTTGATGTAAATGTCCATATTGAGTAATTTAACCATTAAAAAGTCATGTGGTAATCATGTGACACTTAACCCATTATCATCCTGTCTCCTCGTCTCCTTTCAAGCTTCAACCATCAATCACCATGGTTGCTGCTTCCTAAATCCCAGTCGATGAAAATGATGCTCCATCTGATGCTGTAATGAGATTAGATCTTGAACAAGGGTGTACTAGTGACATAAAAATTCTGATTAACCGTGAAGACCACATAAGGGAAGAGATTAACCGTGACTACGACCAAAATACTTATAAAGGAAACACATTTATGTACATAGTGGAATTGAAATTTCTTTAGATGTCAGATCAATTGAAATTTTGAAATTTCTAACCAGCAACATACAATTTACTTGAGTCACTCAATTTGAATTCCATGTGTTTAAAAGATTGATTTTCACTATGTCAAATAATGCAACACTTAGGTGTTTCTCTCCATACACTTGTTTGATTGTTTCTTTGTGCCGGCATTGAACCCAGTGCACCCAAAAGCTTGTTCTACTCACAAGGGAGGGCCATGATGATTGATGATTGAAAGGAGAGAAGAGGAGAGGGGGCGATGAATGGTTAAGTGTCATATGATTATCACATGACTTTTTAATAATTAAATATGGATCTTTATATCTAATTTGAATAAATGGTTGAGATGGGAGCTTGATCCCTCATTCCATTCTCTCTCTCTCTCTCTCTCTCTCTTTGTTTGCATGAGCGTGTGCTGGCCCTTTATTCAATAATTGAGCATGTAACATTATTCACATGTAAAATAGTCTTTTCAAATAAATGTGCACTGAAAGGTGTATCAAAATTGCCTCTGCTGCTGACCTTGAATTTTTGAGAAGCCTATTTTTTGCCTTAATGTGTTAAAGATGCATTTCTGTGTCGTGTTCAATATTAGTATATTGAAATTTTTTCTGTCAACTTCCAGTTGATGCTTCAACAGACATGATTTGTTCAATTTATTTAAAGAATTGGCTACTTGCAAAAAAAAAGTTTAATCCTTCACCTCTTATTTGGTTGTGCTTGTTATCACTGACTTCACTTCATCCCATCTATGTTTTGCAGTTGTGGAGTGTAAAATAACCCATTTTACTGGAATTCGAGGCATCATGATTCGTGAAACTGCAGAAGCATTTGGGATAGTTACTGAAGATAATAAATACCGAGGTAATCCTTCCACTAGTGTGTGTCTGGGTGAGCATTTGCAAACTTGATCTCGAATGAGCATGATTTTGTAAAATATATTTTGGTTAAATGAGTTTGAAGTGAAGTGATTTATGTATGGATATTTTATCAGCCGAGGATTTTAATACAATAATGTTTGGATAGTTTTGATCAAAATTGCTTTTAGATGCATAGAATATGAGAAAGTAACCATTGAGTGATAAAAGCAAAATCAATTGCCCCAAGCACCAAACCAAAAAAAGCTCCAACCTCCAAATTAATAAAAGCTCCAACTTCTTGCTTCTACTCAAACGTGATTTTGGAGTCTTGTCAGGGAGGTTGGTACCAATCCAAAAACTCTTGGAATCATATTTGAGGGATGCAAAAGTGATTTTGAGGGTGTTAAATGCAGAACCAAACATGGCAATATAAACTGGTCTAGCCTTATAAGAGTTTTTATTCTTATATTTAATAGGTATCATCGGTTCATCTGTGTGTCTCAATTTTGTGATTGAGTTGGTCAAGAATTGGCATCACAAATTCTGGAATTTGTTTGATAAAGTTGTCATCATTATTTGTTTCGGGGATCCATCTGTTCTATTTAATTTATCTGTTTCGAACGTGTGAGTGTGTGACAACTGACCAAATTTACTTACTGTCCTTTCTATTTCGTAACTTGCAGTTGTTCCCAAAAAAGGTTCTGTATTCGTATTCCAAGTTGATAGCTGGAAAGTCACTGTGCATGGAAATAAACTCTGTCAAAGAAAGGTTGAATTATGAAATTAGAAATGAACCTTCAACTGTACGTAACATCTTCATCCTACTTAAGACCTTTTCTATCAGATTTTGATGGCGATACTTCATCCTTTTCTTCCCACCCCCTGGTGTTTTGGAGTCCTGGAACTTGTACAGTTGTACCAAAGCAGTAGAACTATTGTGTTTAATGGTAATTTTGTAGTTTCACCAAATTGAAAGCGGTTGGCAATGCTGGTGTTATAGTATGATGATTCAGTAGATCATTCTAATTGTGAAGTTGGGTCCAATTAACTACAAGATTTCTCTTCAGACTTTTACTTTATTAATCTTTCTATTTGGCATGTTGGGATCACTTAATATTTGGATATTCTTATCCTCCCATTGCGACATGAAAATTCTGGTATGCATCATTTCATGATTCTTATCTGTTGTCAAACTTTTATGTTTGTAAATAATCATGGGCATTGTACTTTTTTGTTGGTGTGTGGTCACTATCAAACTTGTTTATTTTGCATTTTGGAAAATATTTCTCTGTGGTGCTTTTTCCAGATTGTGATGTGTTGGTGAGTTTACATCAGTTCCATTAAATTGAAAGTCGAAGAATGTGATTCTCTTTTACTTGCTTTCTTGAATGGTGAAGCATTAGATGACCAAAATTTTGCCTACTGCTTTCAAATGCTTGTTGTTCCCACTCCAGTGCTTATGATGCCAAGTTAACTTCTTGGTATACTTTTCTCCATGGTATTTCTCCATAATACAAGGATATTCTTACTGTAACTTAGGAATCTATTTGATATCATTAAAAAAACAAAACATAGGAATCTATTGTAGTGTTTTTATTCTTTTTTTTTGCACTTTAGATTAATTTAGTTGATATCACTCTTCTTTTTTCTATTTCGTTTTCATATTTCGAAACTGAAAGTCAGCAGCAGACATTTTATTCTTTCTTGTTATAATTTTTTTCTTAGTTATTGCTTCTAAAAGTAGGAGTGAAAGGTCGGCACCACCTTGTTAAATGGATGTATTAGTAGTCTCATTTTAAAATAAGGGGAAACCAATTAAGATGATATGCTTATATACAATTATTTATTGAAATGTGTTTGCACACTTCCCTGAGAAAGATTAACTAGCTGGGCACCGAGGATGATATGTCAGGAACTGGAATTTATTAATCTAATACATACCATTAGTCCTTCATTGCATATGTAAATGACTGAATGGTGCTATGTAAGCATTAAGAATGGAGGATTGGGGTGAGTGAAGGATTGGAGGTTTTAACTCAGATGATGTAAAAATTGAGATATCGCCATTTACTCTTTGCCGTAAGCATCTTATGGTGCTTTGCTTTAGACCTTTTAAGAGCAATGTAAGAGTAGTAGGTTCCATACTATTTTGTTGATAGTATACGTACTTAATATTTGGATCTGCTTGCAACAATGTTTGTCTCTTTTGGCTTCTGTAGGTTTGCTAGGGAAAGTGGAAACTTGGAAGCGACATACACTAGGCAACCAAGAGTTGATGTTCATGAACTCGTTTGTTTTTCATGGATACTTGGAATTACTCCAATTTGGCATGCATCCTAATAGAGATATGACCACAGAAGCTTCTACATGTTTTTGTTATGTTATTGCTTCTTATTTTTTTTGAATTCGTCCCTTGATGATACATGATGTTGTTGTAAATGGAGAAGTTTTGGAAATATGACATTTTTGAGCAAAAAACTATTATATATCCTTATTTTTTTAGGTTTAATTAAGTATTAGGTCCTTTAAAGTTGATCAATTTTTTATTTTAGTCTATCTTTTGTTTTTTATTGGTCCCGATCCTTAAAAGTTCATTTTTTTTTTGTTTTAGTCCCTGTCGTCAAAATAGATATGTTAATTGCTGACGTGCCTAACAAGGAGCTACGTCAGACTTAACTAATAGGCTCACTTTGAAATAGGAGCTTGAATAAAGACCAGCGTTTTTAATAAAGTAAGGACAATAGCAAGTCCACCCATTATTGGAAGTGGTTTAAAGCCTAATTAATAATGAGCTTTAATGAAAGTGTAAGCTAATGATAAGGAGCTAAAGGCCCATATTTTCTTATACAAGGATCATCACGAGAGGATTGGGGAAGGTATAACTATGAATCATCAGACGCAGTTTCTTTTTTCTAGGGCCTCCAAGTTCAAACAATCGAATAAAAATAGCATAGACATAGACATAGGTTGAATTTGCTTGAGCGCCTTAGGATAAAGAAGCATATGAAAGATAGGATCACTTTTGAAAGAAATATGCATAGGAGGTTAATGCAAGGTCACTTTTGAAAGAAATATGTATAAGAGGTTAATACCCCTCTCCTTGAGGGCCCAACTTAGCTTGTATAGTTAGTCCTCTTTTGATCGATTCACTTCATTCAATAGTTTGTTACCAATGTATGATAGGACTATCATTGTTGGCTAGGAAGTGTGCAAAAAAGTAGCCTTGGCAGAGGTTGTGTTACTATGAGTTGCTACCTTTCGATTTCCTTTCTTTGTTGTCTCGCTTCTTGTGCTTCCCCCAATGACTATTACTTACAGAGATACCTCGCTCCGTTTAGTACATTTGGGACTAATACGACTTGGACCGATTAGAATATGGATTTTTTATAGGATCAGAAGGAATCGCTACAATGATCATCCCTTCCAGTCTACTGATTTTTGGAATCCTCAATTTTTCCTTTCTTTATTTCATATATATTATTTAAAGCCTTTTATTGAGGAGATGCCAAGAATAAAAAGTGCCTTATCGACAAATACAATTGGTGTTACGTCGTTTTGTGTAATAATCTTCCCCAAGCAAGCTTGAAAGCCTATTTTTCTAAGACGGATGAGAAGTATGTCAAATAAGATACAATTGTATGATCCGAGCAATGCATGAGATGATGGGCTAGAAAAATGGTCCGAGATTGCTTACTTGCATGCCCAAAAGGCAAAGTTTGGTATTGGATAACTGGTGTTTATAGAAGAGTCAAACTCAATATCAAAGGAACCAAATAAAGTTTCATCCTACAGGGAGTGGAATGGGCCTTAGCTTTTCGGTCGAGGTGATTTTCATTTGCTAGCGCATAGGTGATCTAAGTTTATATGATCGAGTTTTTCTGCAGTGAATCGAATAAGGCTTTTTGTGATACATAGCTCGGAAGGAAAACATGACCTAGATTCCTGATCACGTCACAACTTTTATTTCTCAAAATACCCTTAAACCAATGTTGTCAGAACCGAACCGGATGTCAAGCCGGAAAAGACTCTGTATAGGGTTCAACCGTATTAACCGTTTAAACCGGAAGGTTAGACCGGTACATATAATAATATATATTAAAAAATACAATGCAATCTAATTCTCAATTTTTTATTTAAATTCAATCAATTAATTTTTTTTTCTCTTCAATAAAAAATTTGTTTTTATTTTATTATCATGTACGAGAATGAAAATGTGTTTTTACTCCAAATTTATACATGAAACTTAAACATTAGCTTCAAAGATCAAATTACCAAAATAAAACTTGGCCCAACACCTCAAAGCCTTGGCCCATCTTCAAAACCCTAATAAAAAAAATGAATCAGATCCATTGACTATGTGTAAGCATGTAGCAGCCACATGTAGCAGCCAACCTTCACTCTTCGTTACAACTGCATTAGCAGTAGCAACAAGGCCCTCCTCCCCACTTTTATTCTTAACTCGGCAAACTGCTCAATCCGTTTTCAAATTCAAACCCCTCTCTTCTTCTTGAAAACTCATTCTATACTCCAAGCCCGGTTGCTGTTTGTGCGATGGCCTAAGAAAAGCTTCAAGCTGCTTTCTTAATCTCAACTGTTTTTTTTTAATATTGGTTGAACCGGCATCGGGTTTCCCGGTTTTGCACGCCGGTTTTTTCCGGTTTCATTCCTAGAACGGCCAAGGCCATAATATAGCCCGGATTTATGTCCGGTCGACGGTCGGATCGGTCGAACCGTCCGGGTTTCACAACACTGCCTTAAACACATATTTCTCTCCCTATTTTATCACTCATTCACACCCGAGTCATCGAACTACGTTCACAATTCACTCATTATTCTTACCACATTCACTCATCATCCCATTCCAATAGCTCGTTATTTTTTCTTAAATGACCATACAAAAATTTGTGCCTTGATCTGTTGATCATGCCTTGATTCGTTTCACAATGGTTATGTACATTTTGGAAATAGAATGGGATGACTAGTAAATTGGGTGAGAATAATGAATGGGTTGTGTTGCTTCTGTAAGTGGAAGGATGAATGGGTGAATAAGGAGGGAAGGGGAGAAGGAATAACATGAAATACATAGACAGGTACATTTTGAGAAACAAAACAAGGTTTGGGGTGTATCAGCGAAAATATGGGTTGAGAAAATTTCCCAAATAGAAACATCAGTTAACATGGTGCAACCAAAACTATCACAGCAAGCACCAAGACTAAAATTAAAATAAGTGAATTTGCAAAGGACTTTGTGGGAAATTTTTAAAACGACAAAAACCAGAAGTCTATAACTTAACAGGGATTAAAAACATAAGCATTTTATCTATCCATACAATCCTTGATTGACCATTTGCTAAAGCCAACTTTGGCTATTTTAAGCTGATAAAAGAGTCTCATAAGAGTGCTATGAGGTTGTAATTAAGGTCCTCTCACTGCAAACAGGGCCTACAGTTCCTCCTACGCTATAGGAAACTAGCCCCCATCCAAGAAAAACAAAGAGAAACGATAAATAAATTTTAGAGTCCATTCGCAGAACATTTGAGCTGTACAATGCAAGTATAGATCAATTCACTGTTGGGTTAAGCTAAACTTAAATACAGTAATTTTTCAATTACAGTAATATTATGCATAAATAGCTTTTTCCCCTAAAGGGGGATGGTGACTAATGAGTAATGATTGACTTGCGCTTTCAATGTGAAACGATATATACATGAACTGACAATATGTTAAAGGTAAACAAGCTCTTTACCCTTAATAACGTTAGTAATTGATATGATTTCATAATCTGCCACCTGTCTAGAAGAGCCAGTACTTTTTTCTCGTTACTTTAGAACTAGAAGGAACATCTGCAAATTCATTGAACGAATGAAGGATAAGCATATTTTTTGACACTTAAGAAGCCATAAAGAGTAGATATAGGTAGCAAGGAAAAAAATATCCATTCGAGTTATGTGGTACTTCACCTCCGCTACTGTACAATGAATTATAGTGCACTTCACTCCAAAAGCTTAGCCATAGTTCTGTAGTTCAAGAAAGAATCATGATCAGGGAGTTAGAGTGAATCTAAAAGCAAAAAGAAACATTGAGCTCTCACTTTAATGATATAATCATTGAAGAACCAATTCATCCTTAGCCAAAGCTACTTGAAAGTTCAAGAATGATTTTAATTTAAGATCTCTTAAAAGCACCTTACATACAAAAGCCTTTGATGGGTGATTCTTTGATGCTCCTGATGAGTGCTCTTTTGATCTCATTTACTATTCTACCCTCACCCCTAACCTTTAGCCCCACTCATCCTCACCCATTACCCACACCACTGCAACACATTCTCCCATGGCTGCCCACCACCATCCTGCCTCCTCCTCATAGTCATCCTGGCCACCGCCACTGTCATCCTGGAGGTGATTATGCGACGGCTCCACCAGCAAGATGGTGGCAGGTGAATGGTGGTTTTGACGGCAGTAATGGAGACACTTGGAGGGATGAGATAGTAAATATTTTTTTCAAAGGATGAAGTTATCACTTGAACCCTTCATTGTCATCTGTTAATTATTTTATTAATGAATCGATGGTTGTTCATCTTTGTGACTTTGTGCATCACCAAAAGTGAGCATTGAAGAGGCTGCCTTGATATTGAAGAGTGACAGAGATAAGCGCCACTATCAATTTAGTCATTATGAGGATAATAGAAATGGTGCAACCAGCTTACCAGTAGATCAAATAGGCTCTGGTGTATCTAGCTTAAACTAATAAGAGAATGCCAAAAAGTGTTTAATTTAGATCTCATAGCATAATTAGTTATGGCAAAATTATTTTGTGGCACCTTTTACATTATCTTTTACTTTTCAATTTTGTTCTTTAACCTTTTCTCAGGTAGGAAATCCGTTGCTAACAATTTTGCCTAACGACATAATGAAACAATAAGGAATATATTATACAGAATACACTTCAAATAAGTGAGAGAATAACTGGCTAAGGAAATTTTCATTGTCTCCAGCAAGAAAGAAGTAATGATCACAACATATTCTTAACAGTGACCTCAAAAGATACAGATATGGAAAAGGAGAATTAAAAAAGGCTTAATTATGCCAAAAGTCCCTGAAGTTTGGGGTATTTTTGCCAGATACCTTTATTCTTATTTTTTCAATGTCTGACTCCCCGAAGTTACTTCTGGTTTGTCATATACCCCTACTACCAATTCTGGCCAATTTTGCTGACATGTAACATCGAAATCCTGGTCAGACGCAGGAGTTTCGGCACGTGGTGCCCCGTGGGCGAAGATCATTTTTTTCTTTAAATTAAAAAACTAAAAAACTTAATATTTTTATATTTTTAATTAAATAAAAAAAGAAAATAAAAGATTGAAGAGAGAGGTCGTTTTCACCCAAATGACATCACGCGACACCAAATGACAATCCTCCTGCGTCTGACCAGGATTCCGATGTTGCATGTTAGCAAAATTGGCCAGAATTGATAGTAAGGGTATATGACAAACCCAAAAGTAACTTCGGGGAGTCAGACATTAAAAAAAATAAGAATAAGGGTATCTGGCAAAAGTACCCCAAACTTTAGGGACTTGTGACATAATTAAGCCATTAAAAAAAAAAAAAGAAACATACTGTAGAAACAACAAACTTTTCAATACTTGCCTTTAGTGGGACTTTTGTCAGTTGGAAGGATCTCAATGTAGCCGTTGTCTTTGAAAGAGGTGACTAAGCAAATTTTGGCATCGAACTGAAGAAAAAGCCATGAGTAGTCACAAATCAATTTTAACAATGAACAATGAACAATGAACTAATTTAAGTATGGAAACATTACATAAATGTAGAAATTGAAAAGTTAGAATAGCAAGTAAAAACATAATTACGTCTTTTTCATAAAAGAATAAATTGCAACAAGCAAGGAAGACAAGCATCCTCCTAAACAAAAACTACATCATAACAATTAGCCTAATAGGTTAATTTTTTTGCCACAAAGCTGTCAAAATCCCTGGCATACGACAGACTGCAGAGGGAATCTCACAAAAAATTAACCACACATATAACAAAAATGAGCCAACTTACTTTTGGCTAATTACATGTTACTGCATATTGCATAACTATTTTTACTGATGTAAGGAGAAATAGATTTTTTTACTATTCATGCTAGTCTAGGGGCTGTATCAAAGTTAAATTTAGTAGATCTCCTGTAGTCCAACAGTTAAACTATCACCAGATCATGGTGAACCCCGCTTATATCCTGGCAGGTATCATAGACCGATGAGAATTATATCCTTTAATATTGGTATTGCGAGTCAATCTCTTAATTCATTTTATGATAGTTGTTGGGATTCAGTGGCTCAGATATTCATAAATATGTATATATTCACACACATATACATATATAGGGACAGTATCAGGTGAGAGGAGGGATTATTGTGAGAAGTGAGAGGTGTGAATCTTGACCAATGGATCTTACATGAATGGTCAAGATAAGATTAGAACATAAACGCATGTAACTATTGTAGGTGATCAAATGACCTTTAATAAACTTTCAATCTTTTCCATCCATGTCTAGAGCCTGCAGTCGTGAGAGAGAAGAGTTGCTGCTATCCTCAACCGAGCCGTGTCCAAAGCAGTGCAGTTCAAACAAGGAATGAAGTGCAAAATGGGTAGTTATAGAGGTATGAAACATATGGTTTGGGGCAAAATAAATGGGTGAGCCATACCCAAATTGTACCCAACTTTACTAGAGCTATACCTGATCCGGACCCAATGTTAATTCAGAAACAAAATCCTTTTTTTTTTTGACATACCTGATACATACATACTCAACATGTACCTGCACCTGATACTGGAATGTAACAGATACAGGCACGTATGGTTATTTCACGTACCCATGCTTCAGGATAGTAACAAACACATAACAAAGAAGCCTGAAATAATGAAATGTGGCCACTCACTCAACAGGAGAACTACAACTTATATTTCTCTTGAAAGAAATGAAATACCAATAGAAAAATTATTGAAAAGCCTTTTGTACAGAAACATATGATGCTCTCTTTTTCCCATCTACTTCTAGCTCATGTTAGAAAATAATGCAATAAGCCAGGGAGTCAAATCCAAGGGTCCAGCTGACAAATTTTTCCCTTCCCATAAACCTTCAAAAGAACTGTGGCAAAAAATGGAATCACAATTTTCCTATAAGCATCCTTTGGGAACATGCGATCATGACACAATTCATACCAACTGATGTCTATAGTGTGCCTACAGCTTACTTATTTCTTCTTATTAATTGGATAGTCTTTTTAACCAAGGTATGGAGTAGCTGAAAGAGATATAGAAGTACCCTCCTTAGATCTTTCGAAATTATCATATTCTGAAGATACAAATACACCCAAAATTTTCATTTGAAATTTATTTTTCCTTTTAATATGCAAACAGGGAAACCCTTTTATGACAAATGTCATAATTTTTCCCATGCTAAACAATGATGGTCAAATAGATTGATGATATACGAAAGTAGGGCATCCAAGCGATTGATTAATGTCCCTTTATACAGACCAACATTTTGATTAAGTATCCAATAGTTATGACCTTTACTCTATCTACCATGCAAGTAAAATGGTTTACTGTTCTCTTACATGTACAACATAGTCAATATAATGACAACAAATATGTAACCCAAGGAATAAAGATGGAACTTGAAAGTGTCTAGAATGAGTATAGATTTACAAAATTTAGGTAACTTACACGGTCTGCAGCTGCTTGTAGAGTAATATGATCTCCCCACTCCCCTGATCTATTGGCAGAAAACATAAAAAGTTAAGTGTTTATGCTAAGAGTACAACATACACTATAATTCGTAGGAAAAAAATTAAAAACAGATCACCACTGATGTCTAACTTTTTCATCTGCTTCAGGTAGCTTCGGTACTTCATTGGTACATAACCTTCATATAACTTTTTGTTATGCTTAAGCTAGGGACAACAGAAGAAGCCAAAAAAGAATGCATAAATATTAGTTAAGAAATATATTTTAACATTTCTTACTAAGAAAACATAATATTATAAACACTGTCCAATTGCCAATACACATATATAGCACTAAGTGTAGAAAAAATATTAGGGGTGCAGACCTTATGATGTTTCATTGAAATATTTCAAAATAGCCAAAGAAGCAAATGAAGTAGAAAGGCCATAATAACCATACCTGCTTGGTAACCTGCCTCCTTACATGCTTGTGGTGATCAGGATTGCGAAACAACTGATCTGCTAAAGCTCGAAACTGTCCAATAAAATTCCCTCATATTAATAAATCGGATGAAAAGGAACATATGAAGGTACCAAATAAAGGGGAAAATGTAAGCGCTAGCATATAAGATATTTCAAAAAGGAAAAAACCTGGCAATTACCATCACCCTCCATCTGTAGTTCTGCCAAACCATACGTAACTAACCTGTAGAAATATGACTTCAGTAAAGCAAATACTTTAAGCGTAAAAAGTATATCAATATCTAAGTTCACATAAATCATTCCCTTCCCTTCTGTGTTTCTAAACCATCATCATCGACATGATGATAACTATCACAAAATTTTTAAACAGGATATGAGTTCAGTTGAATCTTGCAAAAGGTATGATAAAATTCCCACAGTGCATATTATTATTAATCCTCCTGCTTCTCAGCATAACTTTAGTAAGGTTGGGAAGATAAACATGTTTGCTTTCATGAACATAATCATCTGATTCAATTTCAATACGCAAAGTCTACAAACAGAGCAGTATTAAACTTCATTAAGAAGAAAGAGAAAAATATTTACATAAAACAGCCAATTGGTGTAGTAATAAACAAAATTTAATAACTTTGCCTCAAGCGGGTGTATGCAACCTTTCAGAAAGCCTCTCATGGTCTAGTGTTGCATCATTTACATCAGGAATCTCTCCATTAATACGGGGAGTGTGCTGCCAACATTCTGAATTAGCATTCACAATCACATAAAAGGTAACATCAAACAAATAGCAGAAAACAGAACAAAGAGTTGGTTAGAGTAGCTAGCACATGAAATTTATATAGATAGACTAGAGTGATTAAATGAATGAAAACTGAGGCTTCAAGTTTTAGTAAGGCCATGTTTGCTTCTGCGTTAGAGAACTCCAAACATGCGTTTACTCAGAAGCAGCAAGGAGTAGATTCTCCCTTGGACGCGCGTTTTCCCTTATTGGAACGCGGAAACAAACAGGCACTAAATCATATTTCCATAAAACAGCTTCCTCACTCAAGCATCACAAAACAATAGGTTTTAAGACACCTAAACACAAGGAGAAATCCAACTTGTATTTAAACTATAAATGTATGACTCCCTCCCTTAAACACCATTTCTCATCGTAAAGACGTAAATGGAAACCTGTTTCAAGTTCATCTTGAATTTGCAATGAGTAAGAAAAAGTGAAGTGCTGCATTCTATATCTTTAACATTATCCAACATTATATTTCACACAAATATCTTCCCTTGAAAAACCAACCACTCCATATAATAGAACACTTTTACCCTGAAGTGGAATTTGAATTTGCCAAGACCTGCCTAGAGAACTTTTTTAAGAAGGAGTTGCACTAATTAGAATTTCCAAGAATTTGAAATTTTCCTTGCATGGGAGGCAGTAATTGACAATGAAGTTGGAGAATAACAATAGTAGAAGGTACAAAGGGAGTTCAAAAGGAAGAGGAATAACTATTCTCTAATCTTGCAAGTTCCTAATGATGAAGAAATTAGAGGAATTTATTCATTTATTCAAAATTCCTCCTACTAATGTGAAATTTTGAAATCCTCCATCAACCTTTGATCTTAACATTCTCGAAATCCTCTCTGCATACTCCGTCTTCATGCTCCCTACTTTGAATTAGATCACAATACTTGAAATTACTAGGTATTGCAAATCCCTTATCCAAACACACCCTATATGGATCTTGGAAGAATGAATTAATGGGAATCATTGATATGCTACATACATTAGTAGGTATACATACATGCATACATACATACATACATACCGGAATGGAATCTAAATGCGAAAGACGCCTCCCAAGCCTGTTATCTGCCTTGAAATTTTCCTCTTCAGCTAATATGCTAGCAATAGTTTGGTCATCCTCAGTGTCCTGAAAGCTGCTGTTCAAACTTGAACTGGAGCTGGCACTTGCATTCCTGAGGTTATCAGTCATTCTTTCTTTCCTCAACTCAATTAATAATTCACCTTAACAAGTAACCTACAAATCAAGAATCCAAGAAAATATTAATATATTATCATTACAAATTGAATAGCATTATGTGGAATAATCACCCATCACCACCCCAAAGCTAAAAAGAATAACTTTATTTTGATTGCCAAAAAAAAAATAAAAAAAATCCATATATTGCATTGCTCAAAAAGATCTAATCATATTACAAATTTGTTCCAATTAAAAGCAAGTATGAAAAAAAAAAAAAAAAAAGAAAAGGGCAAACCTAAGCTAAGCCCAAAAACCCCAATTATGCAAAATAATTAAATAAATAAATAAAACAAGAGTAAAATTGAAAGCTCAAGAAGGAGCACTAAAAATTCCATTAACGATTAACCACAACAGAAAAATAGAATTCCTTTAAAAAAAAACAAAAAACAGGTGATTATATATTTTACCTAAGTGCACAGAACAGAGCAAAATGGTAGAAATGAAACCAAACAGAGGAAAAAGAAAGGTGGAAGAGAATAGAAATTAATGAGAGATAAAAAGGAAAACTTTAGATGAGAAGAGAAGCGAAGAAACGTTGGGAGTTAGAGACAAGTAAAGAAAAGAGAATGACGGTTTGGTTATTAGGTTGGTGAAGGCTGAAGTCGCCTCTCCACGAGAACACGGTGACGTGACTCAGTTCATTGTACTTGGAATTGTTCAAAAAAGTTCCATTTCATTAGGCTGGGATCATATTTAATACTTGCACCTTAAGTTAACTTTTGTGGGGTGCACGTGTATTGATAAATCGGTTTGTTGATGTATGTGTGGCGATAGTGATGGATCTTCGGTTAAAAAAATTTTGTCAATCAAGTCAAGGTATATGGGATGTTGTGTGTCTTGTGTGTAAAACAAAACGCAAGTTGGGAGTGTCCTCGTGTCATACGTTATCTTGTATTTATAGGTGGTGGAAATGATGAGTCATGATGGACGGTTTGTGATATTATAATGATTATGATCGATTCAATATTAACGTCCGAGAAATGGCTCCAAGAATAATAGCACTTGAATACCATTATGAGCTGTGAGCTGTTATAGTTGTTCCAATGTCTGGATTATCCAGTGGTCGTCGAGTGGTGAATCAGTTGCGTCAGACTCGGAATCGGATATTTGTCTATTTGATGTCTACCTATGTCGTCTACATGGTAACCTTTTATACGTTGACGTCATAATAAGTGTTGTTCCAGACCCGTTGTGAGATAAGGACATCTGTATTACATGATGACATCTAGAAGACCTACTGCGACTTGTAGTAAGGATCTAATGACATGGTCCGAGCTTAATAGAGCTACAACAAAAGGCTTTAAGCCCATAACAAGCTGAAGAACCTCGGAAGTAGACCTCATCTATAGATAAGTCATGAGACTTATTCC
The DNA here is from genome assembly GCA_037953625.1 of Crotalaria pallida. Classification (NCBI taxonomy): domain Eukaryota; kingdom Viridiplantae; phylum Streptophyta; class Magnoliopsida; order Fabales; family Fabaceae; genus Crotalaria; species Crotalaria pallida. The sequence continues at coordinate 124,662,833 of CM075653.1, read as the reverse complement.
CGAAGTAAATATCAAGGAGATAAACAACTCAATTATCGAAGATTGATGACAGATTATCAACGGGTTATCAAAAATTATTAAAGATCACTGATTATCTTCTCAGAGATAAGATAACATGAAGAATATTCTCATAGATAGAAGATTTATCAAGAGAATACGTCAGATCAAGGAGTTATCCTAACTCTATATATACCAGCCTCATGCAGGGGCTAAGGCATCCGAATTCTTCACACAAGTTAAATCACAACTATACTCATCATTATACACGCAATTCATACTCATTGAGAGCATCATCAACACTCCCTAGAGAGAGATTCAATAGTGAGAGAGCCAAACTCTTGCTACCCAACACAATGGTAGTTGAGTACAACCCCGCCATGAAGGTTCAATAACAACTCGAAGCTCATCGCTCAATAGTACTGCGAGTTTTAACCCCAGGATCCAAAGCGGTGAGTCACTTCATTCATACATGAGATTTTAAACCACAAACGACCTCCCTAAGAGTAGGAATCATATCGTTTATTACTCTTAGGGATAGTTCGAAGTAGTCTTATTCTCCCTCAATGCACTATTTCAACACGCTTGATAGAACTATGTAGTCTTGATCCCCAAAACCTTAGTTCGAATGAGTACGCAGGACCAAGAGCTCACTCTTGCCAAACTAAAAATCCTTAACAAGGACCCTCGTCCTTAACAGGGACCTCTGTTTGATCTAGACAGAATATTGTCGCCGTCTGTGGGAAACTTTAAACTGCTAACCCCAAGAAACACAAGATTCAAATGGAAACCCAAATTCAAAATTGGTTAACCCACCACCAGTCAACCAACATGCTAAAAGAAAATTATTTCCCTAAAAAATATAATTATAAATCTTTAGTAGAATTTAAAAAATAAAAAATGTCAATAATATGTTGTAGGTGGGATTCGAAGAGGTGACCCTTCAAAAATAGTTTAAGCAACCAACCATTAGACTAGACAATAACATGTTGATGATTTTACAAATATTTTAAATGAATACGTATTTGTTAGCCTTTAGAAATTAAATCTTTTAAAAAATAAAAAGAAGTGTTCAACATATCACTCCTTACTCAACAAAAAGAACTTATCTACGTTGCAGACTAAGGGTTCACCACTGCGAATTTAATCCCGATTAAAAAAAATATTTATGAATTTTAGGTTTTTTTATTTCTAGGTTATGAATGCACAACAAGTGTTTGTTGAAATGTCATTTATAATCTTGCTATTAAATTTTAATATGCTCACGTGAGTTTGATCACTGTTATTCAATTAAATGTTCATCTGCACAATGTTTTAGAACTAAGTGGGTTTGATGTACTTTTAATTTTCTTTTAATTTTCTCTCTATGTTTCTGATACTCTATGTTAATCTGGTATATTTTTCTTATCTACATTCCATAACTTAATGATTTGGCTAAAAAAATTTTTTTTACACCATGTTTATGTTTTAATTAAATGAGGTAATTGCTCTAAAAATATAAATAAGAATTTCCATTTACCTTATGGTTTGAGTACGTAGTAGGGTTGCTGACTTGTTAACTGAACTTCTTCATTCTTAGATTCTTTGATTCTTCATTCGGAGACATCTCATGAAGTTCATTTTTAAGATGATCCTTCTGTGGTGCATTGTTACTAGGCTTCATAAGTAGTGAATGAACAATTGATGTTCTCAGCTTATAGCTTTTGAGTTGGAGTATTCTACCCACGAAACCACACCTCAATTCATTCCCCACATTGTTCTTGCTATTGACCTTCTCTGACATTTTTTTTATTACTTGCATTGTTAAATGAGTGTAAGCAGAGAAAGTATGAACAAAAGAAGAAAGCACATAAATTGAAACAATTGTTGATAGATTATAATAAAAAGGAAATATGAATTGTTGTCTTCATCACTTCACTGTCTCTAGTCCAGTTAAATAGATTTAGAAGCATTGAATTTAGATGTTGATAGACATATCTTGATTACTCACTAATTTGGACTGTTGTGTATAGCGTGAGCTGAAATGTTGGGCTATAAGCTCAAGTAACACTTTTTGGTTAGGTAATTATGCAATTGGAATAAGTTTCTTAATTTAATCAACCAAAAGTTATATTTGCGATTCCTTTAATTTTTCTAAATTATAAAGATTTCTATAATTAAAAAAATGCATTTTTTAATAGTTTCCGATTATATTTATTGCATTTATTTCATTTTTTTCTCTTTATTTTTTTAATCCATTTTCATCATACAATGATTATTATTATTTTAATATTTAATTGAGATTGTTTTCATTGATGTTTGTTGTTGTACAGTTATGATATTTCTTTTAGAGTTAATAGTCTATTATTAGGTCCCTCAAAGATACGTGTGGTATCAGCTTAGTCCTTGAAAGATCAATGGAATTAATTAAATCCCCCAAAGATCAGAAGTGGCATCATGTTAGTCCCTCAGTCTATAAATCCGTTAGTCTCTCTGTTAAGTGCCACGTGGCGCATTCTTATTGATTATTTCTCTTAACGCATTTAGATACAAATCACATGATTATTCCTCCTTTGAATTTTGACCGTTGGATAGGTTCAAATATAAAGATGAAAAATAAAATAAAATAAAAAATAAAAAATCATTCCATTCAATTTTAACCGTTGGATATATCCAACGATTTAAATTTTAAGTACAAAAATAAAATAAAATAAAAACCTCCTATCTTCACCTTCAACCTAATCACCACCACACCAACACCGCCCTACTGCCACCATCACCACCACCAGCAGCCGCCACCACCACCTCTCTCATTTCCCTCCCCTCTCTCTACAACAGCCCATTGCCACCCTTTTCGTCACTCACCCTCTTGGTCTCTTTCTCTCTCTTGGTCTCCCTCTCTCCTTTCCCCTGAAAACCCTTACCACCACCGGTGGCCTAACTCCCACCGCCATCACCATGTGCGTAGCTCACAACCTCCATATTCGTCTCTTTCTTTCTTGCTCGCGAATTGGGACCACCGAACGGTCAATCGCGAACCAAGTGTTGGAAACCAACAAGCAGCTCAAAATAGTCTAGAGGGGGGGTGAATAGAGTATTGAAGCCTTAGTACAAATATTTCGATCACCGTAGAGAATGGTTTTAAGAAAATAAATTTTTTTCAAAAATTACACTGACTAATCGATTAATGCTAAGCTTAATCGAGTAATTGCGCAAGTCACTTTTGAACTACTCGATTAACACAAATGTTACTCGAGTAATGCCGCAAGCTACTTTGAAATTAATCGATTAATGAACAGATTAATCGAGTAATCTGGGTAGAAAACTGATGCAGATTTAGTTTTGATGAGAGTTCTCTTAGAATCGCAATGCCTTGATGATTCAACAAATTATGAATGAATACTAGAACAATTTACAAGTAAATTTACCAACCAATTTAGGTCAATTAATCAAAGATATGAAAAGCCCCAATTCTAACCTAAATTCAATTATTCTTGAATTAATGCAAACTTGAAAAGAAAACAATGAAGACAATGATTTATCCTGGTTCACTCTCTACCACTGAGAGCTACTCCAGTCCCCTTTATCTAAAAGATAAAGAGTTTCTACTAGACAATTCAATTGTTAGAATTACAATGTTAAGATGCAACTTCTCACAAAGCTATCCTATCTTAACCCCTCTCAAAGAGTGTACCAAACTCTTTGATGTTCTAACCCAATTGAATTCCTTGTCCCTCTTCTTTTGATTTGTTGAAGATGCTTCCAACCAAATCCTTTCCAATTTGCTTTGACAACCTTCAAAGACTTTATTTGTGAAATTCTTCACCTTTGTTGAATCCTTGATTGTGCAACCTCTTGTTGCAAATAGCTTCAACACACACTTGAAAACTAGAAAGATCTTGATCTAAATCAAACTTAGAATATTGAATTGATCTTGAGTGAAGAATAGAGAGAATTGTTGAATCTTGATTTCTCAAAGAAAGTTTTGTAATAGCTCTTGAAAATGAAAGTATATTGCTCAATATGAAAAATTATGAAAGAGTTTGTAACCTTGTCCAAGTACAAATGAGGTCTTTTTATATTTTTCTGAAACAGTACGTGTTACTCGAGTAATGATTAACACACTACTCGATTAACCAGTGTTAAAACATACTAATCGATTAATGATTATCTCATTACTCGATTAACCTATGTTAGCACGTGCTACTCGAGTAGGCCTATCATGCTAATCGAGTAACCAGTACAGACATTGATTAAAAACAATGCTTTTCAAATGTACTTTGACAATTACTTTAATTTGAGCTATTTTAATCAAGATTAAGTTTTGTTCACTCTTAATCAAACAATATTATAAGCTTAATTAAGATCACCTAAAGCTACCCACTCTCATGATATGCATTGCATAAAATAAAATATTACATTGATTAAGAATTAAAATAAATCCTAATTCTAATCTTCATGAGTGTAGCTTCCTTGTTGAAATGTTGTTGCTTGAAATACGTTTGATATCATCAAAACATAGAAACCTACAAACTCCCCCTTTTTGATGATGACAAACCTCCTTTTCAATTAAGCACTAAGTTTTAAAATACTCCCCCTAAATGTAATACACTTAGGAAAAATATAATAAAACTTATCCTACAAGAACAACATCAACAAAATATTCTCCCCTTTTGGCATCATTAAAAAGATTTGAATGAGAAAAGTCCTTTGCCAAAAGTGGAAGGTAAGTGTAACAAACTATGATATGGAGATAAAAATATAGCAAAGACTAAAATAATATGTAAAAATCAAAGTAGAGTCTAAAAACATATAAAATCTCATAATAGTGCTAAAATCATACATAATAAAAACAAGTCAAGACATAGCACCATAACCATAGTTCAAATACACCATAAACCATAATCAGAGTTTAATGACATCAAGTCATGTAGCAAAACATAGTCCAGAACTTAGCCAAAAGATGTCAACCATAGTCATAAGATAAACTAGGCCATACACAAGGCCCTAAAACATATCCAAAAGACATAACATAACAAAGTCATAATCTAAGTCATAACATCATAAACCAGCAACAAAATAAACATAACCAGCAGAGAAGCAGTGCAAAAATCAGTGAATGAGTGAGAGAAAAAAAAAATGAAATCTCAACATGAAAATCATCAATCAAGAAACCACAAGGCTAAAGGTTTGGTGGAGGAGGAAAGTGCTGGGAAAAGAGATTCGAGATATGATCCATCAACCTCTGCTCCATAGCCACGTTCTTAACATCCTGACGAATCTCCAAAGCCTCTAGCTGCTCATCGATGTGCTGAACTAGTGAAGCATGGGCATCCTTTGCATCAAAAGGAGTATCCAAATTTTCAAAGTCAATGTAATCCTCAAGACGTGGACCGTGATCAGTTTCCATGAGATCCAGTGGTTGAGCAGAAGCAGAAGGTCCAGCTTGGTCACCAGCAGGAGCTTGAGCAGCTTGCTCTAAAGCTTTTATCTGAGATTTCCACAACCAAGCCCTTGATGGCTTATGATAAGCAATTTTCATGTAATTTATGTGATGTGCATTCAAGCACCAATTTTTCTTTGCATCATGCTCATATGACTCATCAATAGCAAATGGAACCTGATAGTGCCTAAGCAACTTAGTAACGTGCATAGGATAAGGAAGATATTGAGTAGGAGGAGATTGAGCAACATCATACATCCTAGCAAGTACTATCTTATTCCAATTAATTTTATATTTCTTCTTAATACCATGAAACAATTTCAAATCATCCTCTTGAACCTGAGCATAGTTCTGGTTACCTTTTGGAAGCAAACAGTAACTAATAATGTACATCAATATCCTATCATCAGCATGCAAAGGAGAAACATTCTTAGTAGCTTTATTTTCCCAAGTTTCACCATCCCTAAGTGCGTCAGTATAAACAAGTCCAGGGTCCACAACCAAATCAAGACAGTCATCATCACCAATATAAGTACCCTCATCCTCTAATCCAAACAATAACCTCAAATCATCAGGTTTAATCACAAAATGTACTCCCTTAACCTGACTTTGATACTCACCATCTATTTTTGTAAAATTCTGATAAAACTGTTGAACTAACTTAGGGTAATAGTGAGTATTGAACTCCAAAAACTTTTGCACATTCTGAAATACCAGATTATCATAGAAATTAAACTTTTCTTTTCTTAGCCAAGCGTAATTCACATATCGTAGAATACCAAAAGTGCGACGGTCAAACTTGTGAGCACGTGAGTCACGCTCCGCTGCAGAAAACCATGGGTGATTCTGGCTAGAAACCTTTTTGCCCTTCTTACGTGGAGGTTCTGCTGAAGAAGAAGCCATAACCTCTGAATTGAAGGCTGAAAAATCATGGTATTTTGTCTTTGGTTCGGTTAGGGTTTGGAAATTTGGGGAAAATTGAAATTTTGTGAGAAATTGGTTAAATTGATGGAGGATATAAGGTGTATTGGTGTTATAATGAAGAAATAGGGGGAAGAAATTTAGTGATTTTGGATCATTTGGTAGCCCTTGGTTCGATTTGATGATGAATGCATGAGAGAAGACGGAGAGAAGAGCGAGAGGAGAGAGAAAAAGAAATGAAAAAAAATGAGTAAAACTCTGAAGTGCAGGTTTTATAAGCTATCGGGTTACTCGAGTAGATTGGCCGTTACTCGAGTAGTTCGAGCCTTAATCAAGTGAAAAAGCTGTAACTCGATTAAGTGCGCAAGAGATTTAAAAATAACTCGAGTAGCAACCCAATTAATCGAGTAATGCCGAAAGTAGTTTTAAAATTAATCGAGTGACAGTGTCTTTACTCGAGTATTGCCGAAAGAGGTTGAAAAATTAATCGAGTAAGGACCCTGTTAATCGAGTAGTCTGCACTAAAACTTAAAAATTTTCAAATTTTTCTTAAACAAAAATATTTTTCATACACACAAACACATAGAAACACTTAGCATTTAGCACACATACAATAAAGCAAGTAAACATATTATAGGGAAAAAACATATACACACAACTACATATCAAGAGAATTAAATGAACACTTTAAACATACAACTTACTCAAGTTCAAAAACATAATGAAATAGGCACTTGAGGTGATTAATAAAAATTTCAAATACAATTAGCTAATGGTAGACTCATCAAAAATACCAAGTTCCCTTCTAATTTTATAGAAAGTATCTCTTGGTAGAGGTTTTGTAAAAATATCAGCTAATTGATCCGAAGTTTGAACAAACTCAATAACACAATCACCTTTTTGAACATGATCTCTTAAAAAATGATGCCTAATTTCAATATGTTTTCTCCTCGAATGCAATACCGGGTTTTTAGTCAAATTGATGGCGGAAGTATTATCACATTTTATAGGGATTTTTGTCAAATTTAAACCAAAATCCGATAATTGTTGCTTAATCCAAAGGATTTGAGCACAACAACTACCGGCCGCTATGTATTCGGCTTCCGCGGTTGATAAAGCTACACAATTTTGCTTTTTAGAAAACCACGATACAAGTGAACTACCAATTAAATGGCATGTTCCGCTTGTACTTTTTCGCTCAACTTTACAACCAGCAAAATCGGAGTCCGAATAACCTATTAGTTTTAAAAAAGCATCCCTAGGATACCACAAACCGGTATTGGTTGTACCTTTTAAGTATTTCATTATTCTTTTAACAGCAGTTAAATGTGACTCTTTCGGATTGGCTTGAAAACGTGCACACATACAAACACTAAACATGATATCAGGTCTAGAAGCAGTTAAGTATAACAAACTACCTATAATTCCGCGATACTTTGTTACCTCTACAGCTTTTCCAACCTCATCTTGATCTAGGTAGCATGCAACACTCATTGGAGTGGAAGCGGACTTACACGAATCCATGCCAAACCTCTTGAGAAGCTCCCGACAGTATTTACCTTGATGTATATAAATGCCATCATTGAGTTGCTTTATTTGAAGGCCAAGAAAGAAAGTAAGCTCTCCCATCATCGACATCTCGAATTCGCTTTGCATTAAATCTGAAAACTTCTTACACAAGTTATCATTAGTAGCACCAAAAATAATATCATCAACGTATATTTGAACCAAAAGTATATCCTTATCGGAACGTTCAATAAAAAGAGTAGTGTCCACAGTACCTCGTTTAAAACCTTTTTCTAATAAAAAATTGCTTAGTCGATCGTACCAAGCTCTAGGAGCTTGTTTAAGACCATACAAAGCCTTTTTCAACTTAAAAACGTAGTCCGGATGTTCAAAACTTTCAAATCCGGGAGGTTGTGAGACATAAACTTCCTCTTGAATGTATCCGTTAAGAAAAGCACTTTTGACATCCATTTGGTACAATTTAAAATTCATTATAGATGCAAAAGCGAGAAGAATATGAATAGCTTCTAATCTAGCTACGGGAGCATAAGTCTCATCATAATCAATTCCTTCTTCTTGACTATAACCTTGTGCTACCAACCTAGCTTTATTCTTAACAATAATACCCGATTCATCTAACTTATTCCTATAGACCCAACGAGTGCCAATTTCAGGACGATCATTAGGTTTTGGCACAAGCTCCCAAACTTGGTTTCTTTCAAATTGATTTAATTCTTCTTGCATGGCCATAACCCAATGATCATCTTGAAGAGCCTCTTTGACATTCTTAGGTTCTATTTGAGATACAAAGGCAACATAATAACAAAAATTATTTAATGTGCTTCGGGTTACCACCCCCTTAGCAATGTCACCTAAGATGTTAGAAACCGTATGATTTTTGTTTGACTTCCAAGCAATTGGTAGTTGAGGTTGTGTTTCTTGTGCTAAGTCTTTATCATGTGCTTGCACCTCTCCATGCTCAACTTGAGTCTCCACTAATTGTTGTGGTGTTGACTTCTCATGATCCATATGAGTACCTACATTATCATCATCACAAGAAACAACACAATCTCCTCTCGGAGATTCATCAAATACAACATGCACGGATTCCTCAACGGTTAAAGTTCTTTTGTTATAGACACGATATGCTTTACTATGGATTGAATAACCTATGAATATACCTTCGTCGGCTTTGGAATCAAACTTGCCGACAGGATTCTTACTGTTATTTAAAATAAACACCTTACATCCAAATGCATGAAAATATGAGATATTTGGCTTTCGCCCTTTTAAAAGTTCATAAGGTGTTTTATTTAAATGAGGACGAATAAGAATCCTATTTATCACATAACAAGCGGTGTTTACCGCATCAGCCCAAAAATATGAAGGAACTCTAGATTCTTTAAGCATTGTACGAGCAAGTTCCTCTAAAACTCGATTTTTCCTTTCTACAACTCCGTTTTGCTCCGGAGTCCTAGGGGCTGAAAATTGATGGTCAATACCAAATTTTTCACAAAACGCATCAAACTTAGCATTTTCAAACTCACCTCCATGGTCACTTCTAATAGTCACTATTTTCAAACTTAGTTGATTTTGGATGAGTTTGGCAAACTTTTTAAAACTTTTGTATGTTTCACTTTTTGCGGATAAAAACAAAGTCCATGTGAATCGAGTGAAATCATCTACTAAAACAAATCCATAGTAATTGCCACCTAAACTCCGAACTTGTGATGGGCCAAACAAATCCATGTGGATTAGCTCCAATGGCTTTGTTGTGCTTATCACATTTTTAGGTTTAAAAGAGCTTTTAACTTGCTTGCACTTTTGACATGAGTCGCAAATGCTATCAAGCTTGAAATTGATTTTAGGCAAACCAATTACTAGGTCTTTTCGTAAAAGTTTATTTAATTGATTCACATTGACATGTGCAATTCGTCGATGCCAAAGACGAATTTCATCATCAAAAGATTTAAAACATTTTGAAAATAACGAAGTTATCTCATCCAAATCAATTAAGTAAGTGTTATTAGAGCGACGACCAACAAACTTAACACAATCATCTATACTACTCTTAATAAAGCATAGTTCCGGAGTAAAAGTCACATTGTTGCCCATATCGCATAGTTGGCTTATACTAAGCAAGTTGTGTTCTAAGCCTTCTACGTATTGGACATTTTCAATGACAAGGTTAGATACGTTACCAATCTTACCAACTCCTAGAATTTTGCCCTTGTTGTTGTCGCCGTAAGTCACGTGACCACCACCTTTTGAAGTGAGTTCGATGAAGTGCGTTTTGTCTCCCGTCATGTGTCTCGAACACCCACTATCCAAGTACCATCTACGTTCCTTGGTTCGAAGACACACCTACAAAAACAATATCATTTGGTTGACTTAGGTACCCAAGTTGTCTTGGGTCCTTTGATGTTAGCATGGGGTGAAGTCCCCTTAACAATCCAAATATACTCTCCACTTGGTATCCCAAACCTTTTAATGTTGCATTTATTCGTGGTATGCCCAAAAATCCCACAATAATGACAAGTTGGAGTTTTTGAAAAATTGATTTTAGAGAAAGTTCCAACTTTGTGAAAATGTTGATTTTTGGGTTTGGTAAAACCAAGTCCAGCTCTATTACTATTATTTCTTTGATTAGAAAGCAAATGATCTAAGCATGTGTCTCCTCTTGTGAGCCTTGCAATTCTATCATTCAAATTAAAAACTTCTTTTTCTAGAGATTTGCAATTATCACAAGATAAGATATCATTTGTTTTCAAATCACAATTGCATGTAGAATTTGCATAAATGAGTTCAAGTGTTTCATTTTGAAGCTTAAGCTCCTCTAGGGAGTTTTGTAATTCCAAAATTTTTTCTTGTTGCTTCAAGATGAAATTCTTTCTTTCAACATTTATTTTTGCAATTTTATTCAACTCTTTATGCATTTCTACATACACATTATACAATTCATTAAAGGAGGGGGAATTAGAACTAGAGCTAGCATCGGAAAGATAATCTACCTCATTGACGTTTTCACTTGATTTCATGCTCGAAGATGCTTCTTCATCAAGCTTCGTCATCAAACAAAGGTTTGCAAGTTCTTCATCTTCCGATGAGCTAGATGATGATTGATTCTCCGGTTCATCCCACACTATGTAAGCCCTTTTTCCTTTAGATGAGTTGGGCTTCCAATTGTCACCTTCGGACTTTTTAGAGTTAGTTGGACAATTTGATCTATAGTGACCAAGCTTCCCACACCCATGACATTTGATATTTTCTTTGTTAGTCTTATTCCTTGGTTGAGTGTCCTTAGAATCTCTTGATCTATTCCTATTGAAGTTACTCTTTTTCTTAAGGAACCGTCCAAGCTTTTTGACTAACAAGCCAAGAGTCTCATCATCTATATCGGAGTCCGAGTCATCCATTTGAGAGTGATCCTCATGTGCCTTTAGGGATTTTGAAGTTGATTTAAGAGCTATTCCCTTTTTCTTTCTATCGGCATCTTCATTCATGGATAATCTCCCAAGCTCCATTTCATGCTCTTGAAGCTTTCCGAATAGAGTTGCTAAATCAATTTCGTCTAGATCCTTAGCCTCCATGATGGCCGTCACCTTAGGTTGCCATTCCTTGCTAAGACATCTTAAAACTTTATTAACAACTTCACCATTAGTTAGTATTTTTCCAAGAGCAGAAAGATGATTTATGATATGCGTAAAGCGCTTTTGCATGTCACCTATATTTTCATTAGGCAACATACGAAAGAGCTCGTATTCATGCATGAGAGTGTTAAGCCTAGCCCTTCTAACCTCAGTCGTGCCCTCATGTGTGACTTGTAGTGTGTCCCACATTTGTTTTGCATCAGTGCATTGTGACACTCTAAAGAACTCATCATATGAAAGAGCGGACGTGATGATGTTTTTCGCTTTTAAATCATATTGCACTTTCTTTTTATCATCATCCGACCAACTCGATTTTGGTTTTGCAGAAACAACATCATTTACTTTAGTTTGAGGAACAAAAGGTCCATTCTCTATAGCGTTCCAAATTTCTATATCAATGGCTTCTATAAAAATTTTCATTCGGACCTTCCAATAAGCGTATCCCTCACCATTGAATAGTGGGGGGCGATTAATGGAAGCTCCTTCACCACCAAAAGGAAAATTTGAGCCCATTGTTTCCAAAAATTAGGATTTTTTCGAAAAAGCTTGTTAAGGCTCGGATTTTTCGTCCGAGCTCTGATACCACTTGTTGGAAACCAACAAGCAGCTCAAAATAGTCTAGAGGGGGGGTGAATAGAGTATTGAAGCCTTAGTACAAATATTTTGATCACCGTAGAGAATGGTTTTAAGAAAATAAATTTTTCTTCAAAAATTACACTGACTAATCGATTAATGCTAAGCTTAATCGAGTAATTGCGCAAGTCACTTTTGAACTACTCGATTAACACAAATGTTACTCGAGTAATGCCGCAAGCTACTTTGAAATTAATCGATTAATGAACAGATTAATCGAGTAATCTGGGTAGAAAACTGATGCAGATTTAGTTTTGATGAGAATTCTCTTAGAATCGCAATGCCTTGATGATTCAACAAATTATGAATGAATACTAGAACAATTTACAAGTAAATTTACCAACCAATTTAGGTCAATTAATCAAAGATATGAAAAGCCCCAATTCTAACCTAAATATCAATTATTCTTGAATTAATGCAAACTTGAAAAGAAAACAATGAAGACAATGATTTATCCTGGTTCACTCTCTACCACTGAGAGCTACTCCAGTCCCCTTTATCTAAAAGATAAAGAGTTTCTACTAGACAATTCAATTTTTAGAATTACAATGTTAAGATGCAACTTCTCACAAAGCTATCCTATCTTAACCCCTCTCAAAGAGTGTACCAAACTCTTTGATGTTCTAACCCAATTGAATTCCTTGTCCGTCTTCTTTTGATTTGTTGAAGATGCTTCCAACCAAATCCTTTCCAATTTGCTTTGACAACCTTCAAAGACTTTACTTGTGAAATTCTTCACCTTTGTTGAATCCTTGATTGTGCAACCTCTTGTTGCAAATAGCTTCAACACACACTTGAAAACTAGAAAGATCTTGATCTAAATCAAACTTAGAATATTGAATTGATCTTGAGTGAAGAATAGAGAGAATTGTTGAATCTTGATTTCTCAAAGAAAGTTTTGTAATAGCTCTTGAAAATGAAAGTATATTGCTCAATATGAAAAATTATGAGAGAGTTTGTAACCTTGTCCAAGTACAAATGAGGTCTTTTTATATTTTTCTGAAACAGTACGTGTTACTCGAGTAATGATTAACACACTACTCGATTAACCAGTGTTAAAACATACTAATCGATTAATGATTATCTCATTACTCGATTAACCTATGTTAACACGTGCTACTCGAGTAGGCCTATCATGCTAATCGAGTAACCAGTACAGACATTGATTAAAAACAATGCTTTTCAAATGTACTTTGACAATTACTTTAATTTGAGCTATTTTAATCAAGATTAAGTTTTCTTCACTCTTAATCAAACAATATTATAAGCTTAATTAAGATCACCTAAAGCTACCCATGATATGCATTGCATAAAATAAAATATTACATTGATTAAGAATTAAAATAAATCCTAATTCTAATCTTCATGAGTGTAGCTTCCTTGTTGAAATGTTGTTGCTTGAAATACGTTTGATATCATCAAAACATAGAAACCTACACCAAGACCTCCATTTTCGTCTCTTTTCTTCTTGCTCGCGACATCCTTTTTTTTCTTTTTCAGATATGTTTGTTTTTTTAATAACTTTCAGATCTGTTTGTTAAAGATAGATTTGAAGATCAGGGGAAAGGAAAGAGAGATTGAGAGAGAGAAAGAGACCAATAGGGAGAGTGAGGATAAGGGTTATGATGGGCTGTTGTAAAGAGAGAGGAGAGAAATGAGAGAGGTGGCGGTGACGACTGCTGATGGTGGTGGCAGCGGCGGCGGTAGGGCGGTGGTGGTGTGGTAGTAAGGGGTGATTAGGTTGAAGATGAAGATAGGAGGTTTTTATTTTTTATTTTTTACTTAAAATCTAAACGGTTGGATATATCCAACGTTAAAATTCAATGGAATTATTTTTTATTTTCTTTATTTTTTTATCTTTAAATTTATCCAACGGTCAAAAATTCAAAGGAGGAATAATCTTGTGGTTTGTGTCTAAATGCGTTAAGAGAAATAACCAATGAGAATGTGCCACACACGTGACACTTAACAGAGAGACTAACAGTTTCATAGATGGAGGGACTAACGAGATGTCACTTCTGATCCTTGAGGGATTTAATTGATTCCATTGATCTTTCGAGGACTAAGCTGATGCCACGTGTATATTTGGGTGACCTAATAGACTATTAACTCTTTCTTTTATTAATTAATATGTTAGTTCTTTTATTACCTTGTTAATCAGTTAAGCATGTTTTTAATGTTTTGATCCTTATTCATTACTGCATTATTTATAATGTCCCGTTGCTTAGTAACAAAACTACTTTGAGCTTCCATCTCTTTCTTTCTGTCTCTGAGCAAAGTTTATTTACTAGCTAGTATTAGTTACTAGTAGTAGTTATTAGTTATTATCGTTAGGAAAATGCTAACAAGTGCCCTTAGAGATTTGTGATGTCTTCGAGAATTTAAAGAGATAAAATTGGTAAAAAAAAACTCTTGGAAAATGTAGCCTTTACCATTTTAATTGTTAAAAAAAAATTCATGTTGCGTACATGATTGGGCCAAGTGAGTTTGTAATGGTGTGCGGCCCAACCAATTCTTGGGTACAAAATTGAATTTCACCCTAATTTCCCCAATTACTCTTCCTCTTCTTCGATTATTCTTCACTTCCTCTTGTTCTTCACTTCTTCTTCTCACTGCCCACACCATCACCACACCACACCATGCCACTCCGCCACACCACACCACGCCACCATCACCATGAATCAGCCAAATCAGCGACGACGATAGGACCAGGATCGACGATAGTCACCGCCATCGACAGGGACAGGGATCGCGACAGCCTAACCCAGTACTTCTCACTGCCGGTGACATCGGTCATCGATTTGCTTCTTCCATTCTTCCTCCCTCCCTCGGTGTCCTAACCTTCTCTCTCCTTTCTCTGGTGAGTTTCTCATCTCTATTATATTATTATTATCCTTTTTACTTTCTCTCTCACACACTATGTTATATTTATCTCTATCTTATTCTGCTTCCAAAATTTCTTTACACTGTGATTCACACATCCTCTGTTTCGTTAATTTAATTTCACGTTTGGGGTTGTAAAATTTTTTTAATATTTTTCAAGTGGTTATGATAATTTGACCCATAATTTAGTTATATAAAAAATAAAAAATAATTTGCCAAATTGTGTAATTTAGTTCTATCAAGAATAAAAAATAATTAAAAAAAAACTATTTTGGTACCTGAGAGAATCCCAAAATATTTACATATTATAGTATATCTATCTATGACTTTGATTGATACCTCTGTTTTACTCCATAACAAGTTGAACAAGTTTCATAAGGCTCATTCTCTTTGTCTGATTTTATTGTGTGATATTCTATACCAATTAGTTTTGTGATTAATGATTCCATTCATTGGATAGCAAGAGTATAAATTTTGAAATGAAGAACTCAAGCTTTTCTGTTTAATTTATCTGATTGAAATCTGTTGGATTGTTAGTTCTTGTTTAAGAAGTTCAATTACTGAAGCGTATGTTATCCCTGCTATTAGTAATTGATTGCGGTTTTAACTGCCACCACAGGTGCAATTTAGAAGTTTGTTACATCGTTACATTGTTGTTTATGAAATTTATGAACCAAACTGTTTGGACTTGAGATTAGAAGTGTGTGCGCTCCTTGAGTAAAAGGAGTAGTGGAATGAAAGAGGACCGATGATAGAACATTTTGTTTTGTTATGTTCTAACTTATGTTTTCTGTGTAAGATAACAACTCACTCTCAATCTAACTTAGGATTATGCATTGTGGGAGAGAGAACTGAATTTGAATGGGTATATTGTAGGATTCTCATGTTTTGATGCTAACAATCTCTCTCCAAGCAACAACATTGGCAACAAGCAAGCTACACCACATGAAGATTAGAATTAGGATTTTTTATTAATTCTATTTCAATGTAATCTTTATTTTATGCAATGCATCTCATTGGTGTGGGTAGCTTAGGTGATTTTAAGAATATTTAAATAATGTTTGATTAAGAGTGAAGATACTTTAAATCTTGATTAAATAGCTTGTGAAAATCATTTTAGAAAAACTTTGTTTTTATTCAGATTCTGATCAGTTTACTCGAGTAATGAGTATTGGTTTACTCGAGTAATTTATGTCATGACAGGTTAATCGAGTAATGGTTTACACATCACTCGAGTAACTTAATCTGACATGTTTCACTCGAGTGACGTTGTTTGGTTTACTCGAGTAATTCAATCAGTGTTGGGAAAATTTTAAAAGGACTTAATTTTCTCTTTCAGAAAGATATACTTTCATTCTTACAATTTTCTATACATTTTTCAAGAGCTATTTTACATCTTTCAAGAGCTATCAAGATTCAACAAAGAACTTTTCATTCTTCACTCTATTTTCTATCATTGTTCAAATATTCTTGAGATCATATTTTTGTTATTAGTGGTTGTTGAAGATTTGCAATTTATGATTGCATTATTGAAGTTTCAACACAAGTGAAGAATCTCACAAGGAAGACTTTGAGGATCAAATCAAAGCAAGAAAAGAGGATTGGTTGGAAGCATCTTCAATCAATTAGCAAGGAAATCTAGAATTCTCAAAAGGGGTAGATTAGATCAAAGTGTTTGGTACACACTTTGAGTTGGGTTTTAAGATAGGAGAACTAAGAATCTAGTTGCATCTTAAAACATTGTAAAATCTACATTTGAAGATTTCTAGTGAAGAATCTCTCTTGATTTAAGAGGGGACTGGAGTAGCTTTCAAGTGGGTGAAAGCGAACCAGGATAAATCCTTGTGTCTCTTTTATTTTCATTCCTTGTATTGCATTAATTCATTAACAATTGCATTTTTAGGTTAGAATTGGGTTTTCTTAATTCAACATAATTGATCTAAAATTGCTTGTTAATATTTCTTGAAATTGTTCATATTAATCATTCATAATTTGTTGAATCATCATAGCATTGTTATTCTTGAAGAACTCCATTGAAAACTAAGTTTTAAATTGAATTTTACCCAGTTTACTCGAGTAAAGTTCTTGTCACTCGAGTAATCTGCTTTCAGTTTTTAACATTACTCGAGTAGGTTTTCTGATACTCGAGTGATTTAAAATTTGCTTTCGTAATACTCGAGTGATTTGCTGAATACTCGAGTGAAATTATTTTTGGTTGCGTATTACTCGAGTGAAGACTTGAGTTACTCGAGTAATCTGATTTGAATTTTTAAGAAAATTTATTTTCATAAAACCATTCTCTTAGGTGGACGAAAAATCTGTAATAAGGCTTCAATATTCTATTCACCCCCCCTCTAGACTATATTGAGCCGCTTGTTGGTTTCCAACAAGTGGTATCAGAGCTCGGACGAAAAATCCGAGCCTTAAAAAGCTTTTTCGAAAAGATCCTTTTTACTTGGAAACAATGGGCTCAATTTCAAATCCTTTTGGTGGTGAAGGAACTTCCATTAATCGTCCTCCACTATTCAATGGTGAGGGTTATGCTTATTGGAAGGTCCGCATGAAAATTTTTATTCAAGCCATAGATATGGAAATTTGGAACGCCATAGAGAATGGACCTTTTGTTCCTCAAACGAAAGTAAATGATGTTGTTTCAATTAAACCTCAATCGAGTTGGGACAATGATGATAAGAAGAAAGTTGCATTTGATTTAAAAGCTAAAAATATCATCACGTCCGCTCTTTCTTATGATGAGTTCTTTCGAGTATCTCAATGTGTTGATGCTAAACAAATGTGGGACACATTACAAGTCACACATGAGGGCACTTCGGAGGTTAGAAGGGCTAGGCTAAATACACTCATGCATGAATATGAACTCTTTCGTATGTTACCTAATGAAAATATAGGTGACATGCAAAAGCGGTTCACTCATATCATTAATCATCTTTCTGCACTTGGAAAAGTTATAACTAATGGTGAAGTTGTTAATAAGATTTTGAGATGTCTTAGCAGGGAATGGCAACCTAAGGTGACGGCCATTATGGAAGCTAGAGACGTGGATCAAATTGATTTAGCAACTCTATTCGTAAAACTTCAAGAGCATGAAATGGAGCTTGGACGGTTATCCATGAATGAAGATGCCGATAGAAAGAAAAAGGGGATTGCTCTTAAATCAACTTCAAAATCTCTTAAGGCACAAGAGGAAAATTCTCAAGTGGATGACTCGGACTCCGATATAGATGATGAGACCCTTGGCTTGCTAGTTAAAAAGCTTGGTAGGTTCTTTAAGAGTAAGGGAAACTTTAATAAGAATAGACAAAGAGATTCTAAGGATTCTCAACCAAGAAATAAGACTAACAAGGATCACATCAAGTGTCATGGGTGTGGAAAGCTTGGTCACTATTGATCAAAATGCCCAAATCATTCTAAGAAGTCGGAAGGTGACAACTCTAAGTTCAACTCATCTAAAGGAAAAAGGGCTTACATAGTATGGGATGAAGTAGAGAGTCAATCAACATCTAGCTCGTCGGATGATGAAGAACTTGCAAATCTATGTTTAATGACAAAGCTTGATGAAGAGGAATCTTCGAGCATTAAATCAAGTGAGAACGTCAATGAGGTAGATTATCTTTCCGATGCCAGCTCAAGTTCTAATTCTCCTTCATTCAATGAATTGTACAATGTGTATGTAGAGATGCATAAAGAGTTGAAGAAACTTGCTAAAATAAATGTTGAAAGAAAGAATTTCATAATGAAGCAACATGAAAAGATAATTGAACTTCAAAAAGATTTAGAAGAACTTAAGCTTCAAAATGAAACTCTTGAACTCATTTATGCAAACTCTACATGCAATTGTGAATTGAAATCAAATGAGACTCCATCTTGTGAAAATTGCAAGTCTTTGGAAAAAGAAGTTTTTAATTTGAATGATCGACTTGCAAGGCTCATGAAAGGAGATACTTCATTAGATCATTTGCTTTCAACTCAAAGGAACAATAGCAATAGATCCGGTCTTGGCTATACCAAACCTAAGAAACGCAATTATCGCAAAGTTGGTGGATTTTCAAAGAATAAGATTTCTAAAAACCCAACTTGCCATTATTGTGGAATCTTTGGGCATACCACGAATAAATGTAATATAAAGAAATTTGGTATACCAAGCGGAGAATATATTTGGATTGTTAAGGGGACTTCTCCTCATGCTAACAACAAAGGACCCAAGATCACTTGGGTACCTAAGTCAACCAAATGATATTTTTTGTAGGTGTGTCTTCGAACCAAAGAGCGCAAATGGTATTTGGATAGTGGTTGTTCGAGACACATGACGGGAGACAAAACGCACTTCATGGAACTTACTCCGAAAAGTGATGGATTTGTGACATACGGCGACAACAACAAGGGCAAAATTCTAGGAGTCGGGAAGATCGGTAACGTATCTAACCTTGTCATAGAAAATGTCCTATACGTAGAAGGCTTAGAACACAACTTGCTTAGTATAAGCCAACTATGCGATATGGGCAATTATGTGACTTTTACTCCGGAATTATGCTTCATTAAGTCTTCTATAGATGATAGTGTTAAGTTTGTTGGTCGTCGCTCTAATAACACTTACTTAATTGATTTGGATGAGATAACTTCACTATTTTCAAAATGTTTCAAATCTTTTGATGATGAAATTCGTCTTTGGCATAGACGAATTGCTCATGTGAATGTGAATCAATTAAACAAACTTTTGCGAAAAGATTTAGTAATTGGTTTGCCTAAACTAAATTTTAAGCTTGATGGCATTTGTGACTCTTGTCAAAAGTGCAAGCAAGTTAAAAGTTCTTTTAAACCTAAAAATGTGATAAGCACAACAAAGCCTTTGGAGCTAATCCATATGGATTTGTTTGGCCCTTCACAAATTAAAAGTTTAGGTGGCAATTACTATGGATTTGTTTTAGTAGACGATTTTACTAGATTCACATGGACTTTATTCTTATCCGCAAAAAGTGAAGTTTATAAATGTTTTAAAAAGTTTGCCAAACTCATCCAAAATCAACTAAGTTTGAAAATTGTGTCTATTAGAAGTGATCACGGAGGTGAGTTTGAAAACACTAGAATTGATGCGTTTTGTGATAAGTTTGGTATTGATCATCAATTTTCGGCCCCTAGGACTCCGGAGCAAAATGGAGTTGTAGAAAGGAAAAATAGAATATTAGTGGAACTTGCTCGTACTATGTTGATAGAATCAAATGTTCCTAAATATTTTTGGGCTGATGCAGTAAACACTGCTTGTTATGTGCTTAATAGGGTTCTTATTCATCCGCATTTAAATAAAACACCTTATGAACTTTTAAAAGGGCGAAAGCCAAATATTTCACATTTTCATGTTTTTGGGTGTAAGGTGTTTGTTTTAAATAACGGAAAGGAACCGGTCGGCAAGTTTGACTCCAAAGCCGACGAAGGCATATTCATAGGTTATTCAACTCATAGCAAAGCATATAGAGTCTACAATATAAGAACATTAACCGTTGAGGAATCCGTGCATGTTGTATTTGATGAATCTTCGAAAGGAGATTGTGTTGTTTCTTGTGATGATAATATAGGTACATTTTTGGATCATGAGAATTCAACACCACAACAAATGGAAGAGAATCAAAATGAAGATAGAGAGGTGCAAGCACAATATAAAGACTTAGCACAAGAGATTCAACCTCAATTACCAATAGCTTGGAAGTCCAACAAAAATCATCCGATTTCTAATATCTTAGGTGACATTGCGAAGGGAGTGGTAACCCGACGCACTTTAAATAATTTCTGTTATTATGTTGCCTTTGTATCTCAAATAGAACCTAAAAGTATCAAAGAGGCTCTTCAAGATGATCATTGGATTATGGCCATGCAAGAAGAATTAAATCAATTTGAAAGAAACCAAGTTTGGGAGCTTGTGCCAAAACCCGATGATCGTCCTGTAATTGGTACTCGGTGGATCTATAGGAATAAGTTAGATGAATCGGGTATTATTGTTAGGAATAAAGCTAGGTTGGTAGCACAAGGTTATAGTCAAGAAGAAGGAATCGATTACGATGAGACATATGCTCCCGTTGCTAGACTAGAAGCTATTCGTATTCTTCTCGCTTTTGCTTCAATTATGAATTTTAAATTGTTTCAAATGGATGTTAAGAGCGCCTTTCTTAACGGATACATTCAAGAGGAAGTTTACGTGTCACAACCTCCCGGATTCGAGAATTTTGAGCATCCGGACTACGTTTTCAAACTGAAAAAGGCTTTGTACGGTTTGAAACAAGCTCCTAGAGCTTGGTACGACCGACTAAGCAATTTTTTTATTACTAAAAGGTTTTAAACGAGGCACTGTTGACACTACACTTTTTATTGAACGTTCCGGTAAGGATATTTTATTGGTTCAAATATATGTTGACGATATTATATTTGGTGCTACTAACGATAACTTGTGTAAGAAGTTTTCAGACTTGATGCAAAGCGAATTCGAGATGTCGATGATGGGAGAGCTTACATTCTTTCTTGGTCTTCAAATAAAGCAGCTTAATGATGGCATTTATATTCATCAAAGTAAATATTGTAGAGAGCTTCTCAAACGTTTTGGAATGGATTCGTGCAAATCCGCTTCTACACCAATGAGCGTTGCATGCTACCTAGATCAAGATGAGGCTGGAAAAGCGGTAGAGGTAACGAAGTATCGTGGTATTATTGGTAGTTTGTTATACTTAACTGCATCTAGGCCTGACATCATGTTTAGTGTATGTATGTGTGCACGTTTTCAAGCAAAACCGAAAGAGTCGCATCTAACTGCTGTCAAAAGAATAATGAAATACTTAAAGGGTACAACAAATACTGGACTTTATTATCCTAGGGATGCTTTTCTAAAACTTATAGGTTATTCGGACTCTGACTTTGCCGGTTGTAAAGTTGAGCGAAAAAGTACAAGCGGAACATGCCATTTAATTGGTAATTCACTTGTATCGTGGTTTTCTAAAAAGCAAAATTGTGTAGCTTTATCAACCGCGGAGGCCGAATACATAGCTGCAGGTAGTTGTTGTGCACAACTTTTATGGATGAAACAACAATTATCTGACTTTGGTTTAAATTTGACAAAAATCCCTATAAAATGTGATAACACTTCTGCAATTAATTTGACTAAAAATCCAGTATTACACTCAAGGACAAAGCATATTGAAATTAGGCATCACTTTTTGAGAGATCATGTTCAAAAAGGTGATTGTGTTATTGAGTTTGTTCAAACTTCAGATCAATTAGCTGATATTTTTACAAAACCATTACCAAGAGACACATTTTATAAGATTCGAAGAGAACTTGGTATTTTTGATGAATCAACTATTAGCTAATTGTATTTGATGCTTTTTGAAATCACCTTCAAGCCTATTTCAATGTGATTTGTATTTTGAGTTGTTGTATCTTATTAAAGTGTTTCTTAACTTTTTGATATGTAGTCATGTGTGTATGTGTTATATAATATGCTAATTGCTTTATTTGTATGTGTGTTTCTTGCAAAATGCTAAGTGTTTCTCTGTGTTTGTGCATGAAAAATGTTTTTGCATGAAAAATTGAAATTTTTAAAAATCTGGACAGTTCACTCGAGTAACAGATTTTTTTCACTCGAGTAATTTTAAAATCTCTTTCGTCTTACTCGAGTAATTCTGTCTGTCACTCGATTAATTTTAAAATGACTTTCGTATCACTCGATTAAGTTCATCCATCACTCGAGTAATTTTTTTTTTATCTTTCGGCATACTCGAGTAACATTCTTTTTCACTCGAGTACTGCTCGAATCACTCGAGTGACGTATGAACCTTACTCGAGTAACTTACGTGATTTTAAAAGCTGAACTGTTGAAATCTGCATCATTTTCACGACTTTTTCTCTCTCTTGTTCGTCTTTCTCTCTTCTCTCTCATACGGGTCTTCATCAAATCATCATTTTTCAGCCTCAAAACTCACAAATCATACAAATTTTTTCCATATTTCCTCATTATATCATCATTTCTACTCATTTCATTCATCAATTTCACCAATTTTATCCAAAAATCCGAAAACCCCAAATCCAAACCCTAACCCCCAAAACCGAATCTGCACTTTCTGAATCAATGGCTTCTTCCTCTCACTATCAACCTCCTCAAAAGAAAGCAAAGCAAGGAGCAGGTCGTAATGATCCTTGGTTTTCTGGAATCAACCGAGATTTGCGGGAACCGGCATTTATCAATCGCTCTTTTGGTCTTACAAGGTATGTTAAGTTTGCTTGGTTGCGTAAGGAGCAATTTCCGTTTGTAGAGGATTTAGACTTTCAGAATTTGAAGAGGTTTTTGGAATTTGAGACTCATTATTACCCTAGGCTTGTCAGACAATTTTATCAGAATTTTACTAAGCTAGATGGTGAGTATCAAACAATGGTTAGAGGACATCATTTTGTTATAAAGCCTGCGGATTTGACTATGATGTTTGGTTTAGAAAACAAGGGAACTTTTATTGGTGATACTGAATGTCTGGATTTGAATGTGGATACTACTCAGATTTATACTGATTTGTTGCGTACTGGTGAATCTTGGGGTGATAGGACTACTAGAACTGTATCACCTTTGCATGCTGTGGATAGGGTGCTCATGTACATTGTCTCTTATTGTTTGATTCCTAAATGCAATCAAAATTATGCTCAATTGGGAGATGATGATCTTACTTTGTTTCATGGGATTAAAAAGAGGTATGAGATGAATTGGAATAAAATGTTTTTAGCTCGTATGGAAGCTGCTGCTCAATCTCCTCCTACCCAATTCTTGCCATATCCTATGCATGTCACCAAGATCATGAGGTATTATCGTGTTCCAATCCCTGATGATGAGCCAGCTGAAATGGAAAAGAAAAATAACTGGTGTCTTAATGATTCGCACATTAGTTATATGAAAATTGCTTGGCATAGGGAAAGTCGCACTTGGTTATGGAAATCACAAATTAAGGAAATGGCTGAAGCTGCAAAGGCTGCAAGAGTTTCAGGTTCTAGAAAAAGGAATTTACTTGCTGATAGGTCTGGTGCATCTTCTTCTGTTCCTCCTTCTTCTACTGATCCGATGGATACCGATCGTGTTGAGGACTATATCGATTTGGATAATCTTGGTACTCCATTTGATGCACAGGCTGCTCATGAGTCATTGGTTGAGCACATCAATGCTCAATTCACTCAGTTGGAGATGAGACAGGATGTGAAGAATATTGCCATGGAGCATCGTTTGATGGATTACATGTCAGGCCTATTTTCTCACCATTTCCCTCCTCCTCCACCTGATTCCTAGACCTGTGGATGCTGATGATGTTTTGCCTGCTTGATTTCTGTTGCATGTTTCATTTGCATATTTCTGGTTATTTTTGTGTCTCATGTTTCTGACTCTGTTGCTACTATTTTTTTTCAGACCTTGTGTATGGTTTCGTTTGGTTAGTTTTCGTTTTGCTTATCTGCTATGATTTGCTGCATAGTGTGATACTATGATATTATGGTGCTATATTCGTTGTGCGTTTATATTCGTTGTTTATATTCGTTGTGGCACTATTGTGGTTTATTTTGGTATTGTCTTTATTGTTATATATTTTACATACCATTGTGAACTACTTACCTTCAACTTTTGGCAAAGGACTTTTCTTAACTTTTCTATCTTTTTAATGATGCCAAAAGGGGGAGAATATTTTGTGTTGATGTTGTTCTTGTAGGTTTAGTTTTATTATATTTTTCCTAGATGTTTTACATTTAGGGGGAGTATGTTAAAACTTAGTGTTTAATTTGAAAGGAGGTTTGTCATCATCAAAAAGGGGGAGTTTGTAGGATTCTCATGTTTTGATGCTAACAATCTCTCTCCAAGCAACAACATTGGCAACAAGCAAGCTACACCACATGAAGATTAGAATTAGGATTTTTTATTAATTCTATTTCAATGTAATCTTTATTTTATGCAATGCATCTCATTGGTGTGGGTAGCTTAGGTGATTTTAAGAATATTTAAATAATGTTTGATTAAGAGTGAAGATACTTTAAATCTTGATTAAATAGCTTGTGAAAATCATTTTAGAAAAACTTTGTTTTTATTCAGATTCTGATCAGTTTACTCGAGTAATGAGTATTGGTTTACTCGAGTAATTTATGTCATGACAGGTTAATCGAGTAATGGTTTACACATCACTCGAGTAACTTAATCTGACATGTTTCACTCGAGTGACGTTGTTTGGTTTACTCGAGTAATTCAATCAGTGTTGGGAAAATTTTAAAAGGACTTAATTTTCTCTTTCAAAAAGATATACTTTCATTCTTACAATTTTCTATACATTTTTCAAGAGCTATTTTACATCTTTCAAGAGCTATCAAGATTCAACAAAGAACTTTTCATTCTTCACTCTATTTTCTATCATTGTTCAAATATTCTTGAGATCATATTTTTGTTATTAGTGGTTGTTGAAGATTTGCAATTTATGATTGCATTATTGAAGTTTCAACACAAGTGAAGAATCTCACAAGGAAGACTTTGAGGATCAAATCAAAGCAAGAAAAGAGGATTGGTTGGAAGCATCTTCAATCAATTAGCAAGGAAATCTAGAATTCTCAAAAGGGGTAGATTAGATCAAAGTGTTTGGTACACACTTTGAGTTGGGTTTTAAGATAGGAGAACTAAGAATCTAGTTGCATCTTAAAACATTGTAAAATCTACATTTGAAGATTTCTAGTGAAGAATCTCTCTTGATTTAAGAGGGGACTGGAGTAGCTTTCAAGTGGGTGAAAGTGAACCAGGATAAATCCTTGTGTCTCTTTTATTTTCATTCCTTGTATTGCATTAATTCATTAACAATTGCATTTTTAGGTTAGAATTGGGTTTTCTTAATTCAACATAATTGATCTAAAATTGCTTGTTAATATTTCTTGAAATTGTTCATATTAATCATTCATAATTTGTTGAATCATCATAGCATTGTTATTCTTGAAGAACTCCATTGAAAACTAAGTTTTAAATTGAATTTTACCCAGTTTACTCGAGTAAAGTTCTTGTCACTCGAGTAATCTGCTTTCAGTTTTTAACATTACTCGAGTAGGTTTTCTGATACTCGAGTGATTTAAAATTTGCTTTCGTAATACTCGAGTGATTTGCTGAATACTCGAGTGAAATTATTTTTGGTTGCGTATTACTCGAGTGAAGACTTGAGTTACTCGAGTAATCTGATTTGAATTTTTAAGAAAATTTATTTTCATAAAACCATTCTCTTAGGTGGACGAAAAATCTGTAATAAGGCTTCAATATTCTATTCACCCCCCCTCTAGACTATATTGAGCCGCTTGTTGGTTTCCAACATATATATATATGAGTGACTTAACTTTCTATTTAGTTAATTAGTTTCGCGATTTTTGTGGTCCTTGAACTTTCTGAATGGGACCTATCTATATGTGCATTGTTGTTATAATTGGAGTGTTACTTACTTAATTGTAATTGTGGCCTCCTATCTTCTTGTATTTATCATTGCTGAAGAATTAGGTTTAAAGGTGACTAATTGATAGTAATATATAATATGTTCCTAGAATCAACTACTTCGCCATGTTAAAGTTTTTCTTCCCAGGATTTTCCGTCACAAAATTATTCATTTCCGACAGATTTTTTCGACTGATATTCCGTCACAAAATATTTTGTCACCTATGCCCCATCTCCACCCCACCTCACTCCTTCTGAACTCTCTCTAACAAAATCATCAACCCCACCATGGCAGTAACCAAATCCATGGGTGGTAAAAACGAGAATAACAAAGAAGCACCCACCACATTTTGTTTAGGTGCTCCAGCGATACCAACATCATTTGTTGTTTCTGCACTAGAAAACCTTTCCCATGGACCATGCCTCATACCTCTTCGATCCCAACGACCTTAATGTTCCCCCTCTCACCACCACCCCACAATCCTTAACTTCAACACCTCCTTATGCTATTCCTTCAAAGTCGATTCTCCTCCATAACCAAGTTGGTAGAGGAAGATGGTGGCTGACTAAAATACTTGGTGTTGGTTGTGTGGGTCGAGTGGAGACAATGTCCTCTAGTTGACTGGGTTCTCTGGTCTATTAGCTGTGGTGAAGGAGTGGAGGAGTGGTTGTGTGCAACACGCATATGAAAAGTCGGAAGAATGAGCTCGAGGTAGGATAAAACAATAAGGATAAACTTGTCCTTCGGTTATACTTATTATTCAATCTTAACCATCATTTTTTTATATTTATAAATCAACGATAACAAATTAGGGAAGCATTCAACATAAAAACTCGGAAGGAAGCATTGAAGAATCTCCTTTCATATATTTGTTTTTATGATTTCAAATGTGAAATAGAAATTAGATTTTTTGTTAAAAATGTTCTATAAAATTCCACTCCACCTTTAACATATGTATATCTTACTGAATCGACACTTATTTTTTTTTATATGTATGCCACTGCTACAATTTACTTGTTTTCTCTCCTTTTTGTTTTTTAAGAAGTAAGTTTATATATGATGTATTTTTAAAACTAATTTTTTTTAGTCTAGACAATTGGAAATTGAAAGAGTTGAAGATGAAGAGATAGAAGGAAAGTGAAATGAAGAGAAGAAAGTGCTAATTGAAGAGGAAGAGGGGACATAGGCAAAGCAAAAGGGATAAACAGTATGAGATGGATAGGCTTTGTGAATTCCTTGACTTCATTTATCTTGCTTAACATGGAATTAATGCATACCAAGTAAGTGGTTCAAATTCATATCTTATCTAAACGATGGAAGGATCCTCGAAAATGCCTAACCAATCTTAAATTTAATTTCTCATCTTGCGCAAACTTGTAATTTAGAAAGTTATTAATTCAGAAAATTTGAGTTTGGGATTATGTCTTATCGTGTTCCCTCCTTTCTCCACCTTAGCCTGGATTTTAGCCACTTTGGTCGGCCTAAAACCACATTCTTACATGTCATGAAATGTGCTACTATGCATAGTGTCATTCAACTCACAATTTATGATCTTGACTATGATTATAAGTTGCCATGTTCCATCTTTTAATGTCATTCTTTGATATGTCTTGAATTAGGTTTTAAGATACTCACTAATATTAGGATAAATACTTCCAAAATCTTTGAACTTTCCGGCATTAAGGCGCTTAGATCTTGACTATGTCCCTTTTGTTACAAGTGCCAACGGCTTTGTTGAGCCCTTTTTGTTTTGTAAAAAGTTGAATACTTTGGTCATGTACTGTTTCTATTTAAAAAAATGATGGAAAATCCCTCTGCATAAATATTTCTAATCTTTCTAGCTTCACGATAGACAGTTCCTACCAGTATGATTTAGAAGGTACAATTACAAAGTTATGCTTTGTACTCCGAAACTTGCTTCTATCACTATCAAAGGAATGTGTCCTAATCACCAACTCTCCTTCGCATGCAATCTTCCTTTCTCGAATAAGAAAATCTTGATATCATGTGTCTTAAAGATTTTCTGCAAAAAGGTTTAGTCCTAATTAACTGGTTGCAGGTGCATGCTAATGTAAAGATAACCACTATCTCTTTAGACACCCTTAAGAAACTCGATGTAAGTTACTTCAATATATCTTACTTTATTTTCATTATTTTACCATATTTTCTTGATTATTGGCTAAAGTTTTGGTGATAAATAAATATGATAAATTAACAAAAATAAATTAAAAAAAATGCTAAAGTAACTTATATGGAATATCTTAAGGGCGTCAAAAGAGAAAGTGACTATCTTTGCATCAGCATGCACCTGCAACCAGTTAGTTAGGACTATTCCTTTTTGCGAAAAATCTTTAAAACAAATGATATCAAGATTTACTTCTTTGAGAAAGAGAAGATTGCACGTGGAGGAGAGTTGGGGATTAGGACACATCCTCTTAAGAGTGAGAGAACTAAGTTTTGGAGTACAAAGCTTAACTTTGTAATTGTAAGCTTCTCCATCATACTGGTAGGAGCTGCCTATGGTGAAGCTTGAAATATTATAACTATTTATAAAGGGGCATTTTACAAACTTTGTTAAATAGAAACAGTGGATGACCAAAGTATTCAACTTTTTACAGAGTGAAAATGGTTCAACAAAGCCGTTGTCACTTTTAACAAAAGTGACATACTCAATCCCAAAGACAAAGTTTATCAATCACCTACCATGAGTGCAGGAAAAGTGGGCACATCAGAGTAAAATGCTCACAGTACCTGAAATGGAAAGAGAACTCGGAAAAGAACTCGTCAGCCCAGAGAAAAGGAGGACAAGCATATATAACATGGGTGGACAATTACGACAGTTTAGACGAGGACTTGGATGGCAAGGATGATGTGGCCAACTTATGTTTAAAGCCACACCAAAATGAGGTAACCTCTGAACTTGATTTAAAACCTTCTTGTAATGAGTTGCAATAGCCTAGGCTGACCCAATTCCAAATCCAACCAATCCAGTCCCCCTAACATGTTCTCCAACGATTGGCCCAGACGCCGGAAATCCCCAGTGTGTCACCGATCTGCAAGTCGAGATTGATCCTCGTGATGGAGAAATGGCCTCTGTGACACCATATACTCCCATACCACTACTAGAGGAGCCTGCCGCACCAAGAGGTAGGAGAGCTCAGTTCAAACTTGTCATCTTATATCAGAATGCCGAAGAAGGACCTAGGGAGAGGCCTTTCTTAGAGTGTGACTCCAGATACTCGGAGTGTAAAATCAACATAGTTGTCTCAAGCCAGAATAAACCGAATAATAGATGAATGAGTTGAAATAGAATTTGAGGATATGTTTGGAACGATTAGGCCAACTCGTTCCCAAATAACGAGCTTTATAGGAGCAAATAGGGCCACCACAACAAATCCCACTAGAGACCAAACCAAGAGAACTCCACCCATAGAGCAGCTCAAGAACCAGCTCACAAATACACTCAGAATAACAACTGTAGAATGAGAAGATGGTGGGCCTACTGATTTAAGGGCTCACATAAGAGCAATATGAAAGAAATGGCCCAGGAAGTCCCAGATTGTGAAGAAACATACTTGGGCCTTGAATCTTTCTGTGAAAGGATCGTGTGAGCACCAAATCCCAAAAACTTTCAACATCCTACCAATTTGTATGGCTATGACGAGATAAGAGAACCAGAACAACATATTATGAAGTTTCAAGCCGCAATTGCATTCCAGCACGGAATCCCAGATGTCATGTGCAAAGCCATTTCCCTAAGTTCAATAGGACTAGCCTCTGAGTGATTCCAGACCCTTGCACCCAGATCAATCAATAGTTGGAAACAGCTCACTGACGCCTTCAAGCTACAATTTTCCATCAATAGAGCTCGCCCAAAAGCATACACTTTTTATCTGGAGTACTCTAGCAAAATGATGAGAGCCCGCATGATTTCCTTACCAGGTTTACTAGAGAAAAGAACCAAATCGTGGACCTATCCCCGTTAGTTGCATTGCACCTCTTCGCCTGTGGTCTCCATCCAATTAGTGAATTTGCGGCCGATTTGGTAGGTACGCCTCCTCCATCTATGGACGGGATAATAAGAAGGTCAGATGAGTTTATCAATAGGGAGATTTTCGAAGATTTATGCGAAGCAAAAGTACTTCGGCCAAAGATCATCTGGGACCAGGACCAGAGGTGAGAGAAAGTCGAGAAGAAACTCAACGAAAGAAAGAGACTCACCAGGAAGAAGGCAAAAAGAAGGATAGGAGGCATAAACCCAAGTTCAGTAACTACTCCAAGTTCAATGTCCCCAAGGAGCATATCATGAAAAAATACTGAATACCGAGCTCAGAGGATTGAAAAGACCTAGACCTCAGAAAATAGTCCACGATGAAGTAAAACACAAGGTGTGGAAATGGCACAACAAAAATGGACATACTACCGATGAATGTTTTTAGTTGAGGGTCATCCTGCAAAAGCTGATCAACAAAGGAAGATTGGATTAATACCTCACGAACATTCGTCAAGGTTCCAACAAAAGAAAACCTCAAAGGGACGAAGACTCAAATAGTGAAGCTCCCAAAGAAAAGAAAAATAAAGACCCGACCCAAAAAAAGAAACCAACAACAATAACCGAAACCATGAACAATTCATGGTTATTTAAGGTGGATTTGCCTCTTGAGGAACTTCAAAGGTAGGACAGGTAAAGTATATGGATATGGTGATGCATATTAATTCAAAGATGATCAACTTGGAGAAAGAACATGGTCATTTCAGGTGGATTTGCCTCTGGAGGAACTTCAAAGGCAGGACAGGTAAAGTATATGGATATGGTGATGCAGATTAATTCCAAGATGATTAACCTAGAAAAAGAAGATCCCATAATCACATTTTTTGAAGAAGACTAAGGAGAAATCATTAGGGTTCATGATGACCCCCTTTTGATCACAACAGTTATTGCCAATATCAAATTTCACAAAGTCTTCACTGATCAAGGGAGCTCGACATACATAATGTTTTATAGAACTTTCAAAGGTCTCCACCTCAACAAGGATAGACCTCGTCCCTCTAGAGGCCAATTATCAAGATTCACAAGAGAAGCCTTGCAACCCCTTGGAACTATAGTTCTGCTGGTGAAATGAGATATTATAAATAGGACCAAAATAAAAGCCCTAAAATGATCTTATAAATAGAACCGGGGTTTTTATTTTGCCACCCCATACTTTATGGTTGCCACCCCAAATATTAAAATAATATCCATCATGCCCCTTTTAAAAAAACAAAATTTAACACGGGTCGTAAGGGGACACTACGACCACCAGGTCGTAACACCCCCTTACGACCCTTTTAAAAACTCAATTTTAATACGGGTCGTAAGCAGGTGCTACGACCAGTTGGTCGTAGCACCTAGTTACGACCACTTATTTTAGAAAGGGTCGTAATCAGGTGCTACGACCAACAGGTCGTAACACCTACTTACGACCAGTATTAAAATTGAGTTTTTAAAAGGGTCGTAAGGGGGTGTTACGACCTGGTGGACGTAGTTCCCCCTTACGACCCGTGTTAAATCCTTATTTTTTTTTCTTATATAAGTCCATTGATACCTGAAATTGATACCTAAAATTGTTTTTACCAAATCTTATACTTCATCATACAAAAACGTTGGTTTTAATGGCTGCTGTTGAACCTGAATTCCAAGGTAATTTTCAAATTTCATTAATAGAGTTTAGTTAGGATTAATGTTTTCAATAATTTATTGTATCCTAATTGATGAATTATTATGGGTTGTTTGTTTATTTAATTTAAAAAAAAAATTTGTAAAATTTTTACCAGGTCGTAACCCAGTGTTACGACCAGTGTTTTATGTTGAAGTCGTAACACAGGCTTACGACCCGTGTTTTTTTAAGGATCGTAACCATGTGTTACGACTTGTTTTTTTTTTGTATTTTTTTATTTTTTTTATAATCCCTTTTTTTATTATTATTTTTATTATTATTATTATTAATTTTTTTTATTTTAAATATCTAATATAACATTTTTTTATTAAAATCCTAATATTACATTTTTATTCTAATTTTATAATATAACTTCTTTTTATTCTAAAGTTCTAATATATAAATTTTTTATGCTAAATTTGTAATACAACCTTTTATGTTAATTTTAAATTCCTATAACACTTTTTTTTTAATTCTTTATTTTAAATTCCTAATGTAACATTGTTTTTTTATTTTAAATTCATAATGAAACATGTTTTTCATATTTTTTATTTTAAATTCCTTTTAACATGTTATTTTTAATTTTTTTTTTAAATCCTAATATAACTTTTCTTTTCATTTAACATTATTATTGCAGACTATAGTGATGACTTTTCACATAATAAGATTTTTGCAAGTAGAGACGAATTGATCCGTTGGGTTCAAGCTGTTGGAAAAGAACAAAAACATGTGATCGTTATATTTCGGTCAGACACAGGTGGAGGGACGTATAAGAGAAGACCTAGGGTGTTTTTGGCTTGCGAAAGAAGTGGAAAATATAGGAAAAGAACAAAAGGTGAGGTTATGTGTGTATCCAGTACTCGCAAGTCTGAATGCTCTTTCAGGATTAATGCTTGGGATCTTGGTAATGGAAAAGGTTGGATGCTTTTGGTCAAATGTGGCGTCCATAATCACAAACCATGTGAAAGCTTGGAGGGTCATTATGGTAGGCCAACCAAAGAGAAAAATGAGTTAATCGATAACTTGACAAAAGCAGGGGTCAAACCGAAGGAAATTCTCATTAGTTTGAAAGAACGGAACAAGAACAATACTACTACTTTGAGACAAGTGTACAATCAGCGTCAACGATTTAGAAAAAGTATCAGACATCCCAGGACCCAGATGCAGCATTTATTACACAGATTGACTTCTTCTGGATATGTGGCAAATTATGTAAAAGACGAAGAAAGTGATGTGGTCAAGGCCATTTTTTGGGCACATCCAAGTGGAATAACATTATTACATTCGTTCGGTATTGTTCTTGTTATGGATAGTACCTACAAAAAAAATAGATACAGATATCCGCTTCTTGAGATCGTAGGTCAAACATCGACAGAGAAGACGTTCCATGTTGCCTTTTGTTATATGGAGGCTGAAAAGGCTTCCTACTTCACATGGGCTCTCGAGCAGCTTCGCAACTTGATTGAAAGTGATGATGCCATGCCTCAGATCATAGTGACTGATAAAGAAGATGCTTTGATTTTGGCAGTCAGGAAGGTATTTCCAACCTCTACTCACTTGCTATGTAAGTTTCACATCTCAAAGAACGTGCAGTTTAGAGTGAAGCAGAAGGTTTGTGAGACAAAAGATGAGACACCTATAATGGACGCTTGGAAAGCAATCGTAGAATCTCGAGACTTGCAAGAGTATACAGATTATTTGAAAAAATTTAAGGATTTGTGCGGAATAATAATTTATGAGTACGTGGAACGTACTTACCTGCAACACAACAAGGAGAAATTTGTGGGTGTTTGGGTAAACCAATTGATGCATTTTGGTAATACCACAACTAATAGGTGAGTTAAAAAAACCCAAACTTTTTTTTATGTATATTTTAGTGATGTGTATTTAAAATAATTTTGATAAACTTATTGTATATGTTTATTTTTTGTTTTATCAAGGTTGAGAGCGCTCATGCCACATTCAAGAGATTATTGAGAGATAGTCAGGGGGATATGTGCACCAGCTTTGAGGCAATGGAGAACATGCTGGTATGTCAACATACGGATATTAAAGATTCTTTTGAAACTAGTATCACCAAGGTAGATCATCGTGTAAATAATGATTTCTACAAGGAGTTGCGTCACTTTGTCTCTCGCAATGCGTTAATACGTATTTGGGAGATCATGGAAAGTCTTCACCAAACAAAAGGGGTAAGCTTATGTTGTGATTGCAGAATCAGAAGAACTCACGGTCTACCATGCGAATGTGAACTTGCAAAATATTATAAAGAGGAAGTACCCATCCCTTTGGATGCAGTTCACGATTATTGGCGACGCTTGTCTTTTAATGAAAAAATAAAGACCTCTTTTTCACCAACAGATTTTGATCCAAAACCATACGTGGATGAGATATATCGTCAAGTAGAAGAATTAGATGATAAGGGTGTGCTTGAAAAGAAAAGATATTTTCAAAGATTACATGAGTTTGTGTCCAACAACAACTTCAATGAAGCCCCCTAAGTATAAAGTGAAGACAAAAGGCGGTGTGAAGGGTAGTAGGAAGGAGGCAGCACATGAAAAATCTACAAAGCGTGAACCATCTCATTGGGAAGATGATGTCATGGAAGGTGCTTATCCATCTAATGGATCTCAATCTAGAACAAAGGGTTCACAATCTACCAGGTCAAAAACAAAAGGGTCTCAATCTACAGGTGATTGTCAATTGTTATTTTTTATTCTTTGTTAATATGTTTTGTCAACTGTGATGATTTATTCTTCTCAATCTACAGGATCCAATACAAAGGGTTCTCAAACAAACATGTCAACCAAAAGAAACCGTTCTACAGAAACATATAATGCTTGGAGAACAATGTTGACAGCTTTCCCTGATGTGTTACACCAGTTCATTCACAAAATAATTAATGTCAAGGCTGATGGAAATTGTGGCTTCCGTGTCTTATCATTGTATAGATATGGCACAGAAGAAAACTACATGCTGATTCGACAGGAGGTTATAAAGGAGATGATTAATAACAAAGTTCTGTATGTTGACATTTTAGGACAATCCTATTATGACAAAGCATATAATGCATTATATGTTGATGGATTAGGTGCTGTATCACAAGCAAAGTGGTTTGAGGTTCCAGACATGGGACATGCAGTTGCTAATTTGTACAATGTTGGGCTAGTGACTATTTCGTCAACAACAGGTGAATGTCAAACGTTCTTTCCATACAGGACATCTTTGGAAACAAGTGAAAAAAGAATTTGGGTGATGGGAAATATGCATAAAACACATTGGGTACAGGTAACATTCAATTCAATATATAATGTTTATAAAGTATTTTAATTTGTGCGAATTACTAACTTCACTTCAATTCACTTGCAGATTCATTGGAAAGAAGGTTCACCAATACCTCCAATATATGTAGGATGGTGGAGAAATGCAAGTACGGGAGTCCTTGCATGGGAATCTCATTTTCAAGAACGTCTTCAAATGTTCAAACCATTTTTGCCCGAGCCTCACATTGAAGAAGAT
The DNA here is from genome assembly GCA_037953625.1 of Crotalaria pallida. Taxonomy (NCBI): domain Eukaryota; kingdom Viridiplantae; phylum Streptophyta; class Magnoliopsida; order Fabales; family Fabaceae; genus Crotalaria; species Crotalaria pallida. The sequence continues at coordinate 124,627,132 of CM075653.1, read as the reverse complement.
GAGCCTATTAATCTAGACGAAGACGAAGAACACAAAGATCTAGACGAAGACGAAAAACACAAAGATCATAAGAAGAATAAGAAGAATTGAAGATGATCAATACTCCCTTACTATTTTTTTTACTCACTTACTATTTTTTATTTTTTTTAATCCCTTACTCTTTTTTAAATAATTTCTCATTAGATTTATTATTTGCGGTGTGAGTATATTAGCAACATTTTAGTATTAATTTTTTTAAAAAAATGTTACCTTATAAAATTTATTAATGCTAATTAGTAATATTATTATAATTCCATATACAAACTACTTAATTAGTAATAAATATGTTTTGCAATTGTTACCAAAATAATGATAATGGTTTTTATCATAAAAATAAATGAAACACATTTGAAAAGTACTAGTCACATCCATATACAAACTAATTAAGATTTCCAAGATAACATTAAAATATCCAAAACTAAAAACTAAATCAATCCTATTGGCGTCTTGCACGACGTGACCGTCCACCCCTCTGGCTTGATTCTGCACCATCATGAGTCGATCCACCACCTCTGCGCCCTCTCCCACGTACCCTTAAGCCCTGAACATCACGCATGGCAGGGGTGCTAGCATACAATCTGATGTCATGATGTACATCAGGGATGTATGCCTGATCCTGGTCTGCTATATCAACAAGTTGCATAATACGACGCATTCTTGATATTAATTCGATCTGCACACGAAAATAATTACAAATTATTACTAAAAAATAAATAGAAATTATTAAAAATATAAATTAAAATTATTAAATAACTTACATTAACGACTTGAAGATCATGATCCACCCTAGTCGATGTAGGATAAAGATAAGGGTGAGAGTAAGTGTGCACCCAGTCCAAATAATCCTCAGCGCACTCCTCGGGAAAGGTAGCAGGAATTCCACCAACCACATGAACGCCCCACTCAGCCCATCGCTCCTGAATCACCTCAAACGAAGGAAGGTCGTGTGGTGGAGGTGGAATATGCTGGATATAGCCAAATTGCCGTTGCACTCGCTCCGGAAGGTACGGTCGTCTGATCTTCCCACATCTAATGTACCCGGAGAAGAGAGCAATCTCAGCAAATGGCCTGACTGCCCGATGATTGAGAAACGGTTGCCACACAACCTGATCAGCCGTAATGGTCTCCAGGTGCTGTCTGAAGGTAGCTTCTGCACCATTAGGGCTTTGGGGGGGGCAACCACTTGAAGATCCTTGGATGTACCTCATTATATTCATCTTTTATTGTGCCAAATCCAAGTCCTGGAAAATATTCCAAGATCCAAGCCTGCGAATAAGTTGAGACATGTTATTAATAAGATAATTAGAATATAATGCTTAAAAAATTTATAAATAAAATAAGTTATATTATAAAACATGTTACCTGAAGAAGTGAGGTGAAACCGGCACACTGCAGCTTCCCTTTCTTCGTAGCGTCAGCCAACCGGTCGTACAAATACGCCAATGCGCACGCACCCCATGCATATTGCCTCACAGAATGCAAGTCCTCCAACGCATGCAGCCACTGAACTCCAGTGGAATTGACAGTCTTGTCAATAAAAAGCGTCGACCCAACAAGGTACAACAGATAGCACCTTGCAGCGTGCTCGTACCGATCTTCCTCGATGAACTGATCCAACCACCTGGTAAATGCCGAGAAAGAAACCGCACCACCTTTGGTGCGATCCACCTCTTCAGTGGCCTCTTGTGTAGACACTCCTAGAACCTCGTGCAACAAAACCACCGCCTCAGGCTTCGACGGTTTATCCCAAGGGATGAGGTAGCCCGTCACAGGAATATGGAGAAGGGACGAAACGTCGTCCAGTGTCACCGTGATCTCGCCACAGGGTAGATGGAAGGTGCACGTGTCTTCGTAAAAACGCTCCACAAACGAGCTCAGTATGCGCCTATCCGTCATTGCAAATGACGAATCGATCAGAGGCGCAAGTCCAGAACCTAGAACAAGTGTACGAACTTGTTCCGGTAACTGAGCTAATGGTCTCAAACCAAAAATCCGGTTTAGAAACCAGTTCATAGGACCAGGATCCTGCAAGAAGGAGATAATAATTAGTTATGCAATTTAATTAAGAAAAAATTACAAAGGATATTACATTTAACTTAAATATTACTTACGTTGCCCTTCCATATCTCCTTGGCCCTGTGGCCGCTGTAAGTAGTCAAAAGGGTCACGTTTTGAGGATCGTCAACGTCGTCGTCTAATTCCGCTTCATTGACAACTGGATCGTTGTCCCCCACATTTAAATATGCGGCTGCTGCCGCCTCTGCCTCTGCAGCCTCTGCTGCCGCTGCCCGTGCTGCAGCACGTTCATCCATAAGACGCTTGCGATTCGATGCACTGGGCCGATTTCTCGCAGGAGGACGGGGAGGAGAGTCATCGCGGGATGCCATCTGAAAAGAAAAAAAAGCAACTTTAATATTATTAACTCAACATAATATTAGTATGATTTGAAAAGACAATTTTCCAAAATAATAAAATGGCGAGAATCATGAGGAATAAAAAGCAGCAGAATCATGAAGAATAAAAATATATACACCAGAATCATGACCAATAGCAGCAGCTGCGATTATAGGAATAAAAAGCCAAGTATTTTATGAGGGTATGCTAGAGAGAAATAAGAGCAAAATGCAAAAGAAAGGAATAGGATGTGCAAATAGATAATAGCAAATAGTAGTAGTACTACATATATAATTAGAACAAATATCAAATATGGATTTTCCAATTCTTTATCTGTTCTCAATAGCAAATAGTAGTAGTGCTAGAACAATGTTTTAAGTTTGAGAAGTTAACAAAAATTGGCACAAAGATCAACACTAAGCACAACCCCAATGCAAATGCAATGAAAACTACACAAAGATCAACACTGCTTGTCATTGAAAATGAGCAGAGCTACTAAACTCGAGTTTTACTAGCATCCCCAGCTTTTATCATCTGTCATAGACCTACCAGGAAATAGCAATATTAATGGTACAAACAGTTATTACTTGCAGATTGCAAACTAGGAGGTACTAACCACTTCTGCTAGCCAAGAAAATAAGTGGAAATAGTTACTCTCACAAATTCTAATGAACAGTGTTCAGGCGAGTAATCTATGATATCTAGAACAGAGAACTACAACATACTGCCATATAGCACACATGATTCATCATAAATTCATAATTGATATAAAACCATATTAAAAAATGTAAGGAATAGTTGTTATTAGAATAAATGAACCTCTAAGAAATTACAAAGAACCGATGAGATTTACACAAATCTACGATTTTGTTATACACACACAGACACACACACACAAATATATATATAGATATATCTTTTTCATTTCACTGTTATTCCATCAAACAATTATATGGGGCTCAGAGAATTAGTAAAACGAACTAAACAGGTGACTGAGCTTTCACACAAGGCAGCGAATCAAGATTAAGTTGTCTAACAAAACCAAGGCAGCGAATCATCACAAGAACAAAGAGTTTAACATTGGTTGAAACTCATGAATTAGTTTAACCTTTTCCTGCCTTAGCCAGTTATGGACATTTTCCATGGAAATTAGCTACACCTGATTAATGTATCTTGTGATGAATCATTTCTTACTCATACAACTCATACACAGAAGTAATTTTGTAGAAGTGCTCACCTTTCTGGGGCAGTAATATTCAGTTTATCAACTTCAGCGGGTCGTAAGGATCGGTCCTACAAAGTATCAAGTTTTCAAAGAGCAAATTAGAAAAAGTTTACAGCCCATGGAAAGCAACCAGAAGAAGTTTTCTTCTTAAAAGGATATAGCATTGGTCAAGATAATTAAATAAGTGATTACATACTTTATCTGTATCTAACATTCGAAAAATACCGTTCAGAAACTCAACAACAGCTTCATAAAATTAAAATCACAACCACAGTTAAATATTTTAATCCTTCTCTTCAAATCAACAATGAGAAACGAGAATACTATATGTCAATTGTTAAGTATTTAGCTGTAAACTAATTGCAATTCAAATCAATGACGTTTTTCAGAATACATGACGTTTTTCAGAGTAATTGTAAAAAAAGGGAATGCAAATACATGATGTTTTTCAAATCAATGACGTTTTTCAACATGGGTCATACAAATTAGTGTCCAATTGAAGAAATTAGGGCTCAGATTAAACAAAAAATGAGATTTAACAAATTAGGGTTTGTAAATTGGGGAAGAAATATATTACCTTGAAGAGAATCAGATTTGACAGAGACGGAGATCGCTCTGCGATGCGACTTGCGAAGAGGAGAGTGAGATTTGGGTATCCAACAGAGTGAGAGTGAGAGTTAGAGTGAGAGAGAGAAAGTGAGATCGATAGTGAAGAATGATGGAGAGTGAGACGGAGAAAGGTAACAGTGAGAGAGAGTGAGGTTTGTGAGTGAGAGATGAAACCTTATTCGAAGATTTTCAGACGGGTCGTGATCATGTGCTACGACCTGAAAGTCGTAGGACATGTTTACGACTTCTTTAAAAAGTCACTTTTCAAGCGGGTCGTAAGCAGGTATTACGACCATGGTGGTCGTAATACCTGTTTACGACTTATTTTAAAAAAAATTTTAATATGCTCGTAAGCAGGTACTACGACCAACTGGTCGTGACACCTGCTTACGACCAACTGGTCGTAGCACCTGCTTACGACCCGTATTAAAATTGAGTTTTTAAAAGGGTCGTAAGGGGGTGTTACGACCTGGTGGTCGTAGTGTCCCCTTACGACCCGTGTTAAATTTTGTTTTTTTAAAAGGGGCATGATGGGTATTATTTTAATATTTGGGGTGGCAACCATAGAGTATGGGGTGGCAAAATAAAAACCCTAGAACCGAGGAAGTATTTGCTTTATGATGACAATGGGTCCGGGTGGGTCCGAGTATCCTATTACCTAGACCCGCCCCGTTCATGTATATCCGGACCCGCCCCGCGCCCGGTACCTGCTGTCAAGCGGGGCAGCGAGTCTTCGGGTACCCAAACAGGTTCACGGGTACCCATTATCTTTAAAAAAAATTATTAAAATTTTAAGCTTATTTTTTTCTAAACTAACATAAAAATACCCTATTTTTACTTGTCAATCACTTCATCTATCATTAAACAATTCACAAATAAATTCATTAGAGACAAAATAGATTACCTTTAGAAACAAATTCTCTCACACAAACATACTTAAATTCCAAATCAATTAAATAATAAGTATTTTATTTCGAGTCTGGGTACCCGCATGTCCAATACCCATTGCCCGGACTCGAACCCATTCTGGGTATTATTACTCGCGGCTACCTACTTTTATATACCCGTGGGTCCATTTTCTGGATCTGGACCAGGACCAGTTACGAGTATTACCCATAGATACCCGCGGGTCCGGGTCCAATTCCCAAACCTATATTTGCTAGACGATTATTGAATTCTTACCATGTTTGTGAAAACTATACCGTTTAGTACTCTTGTCTAATCTTTGTTCTGATGAGATCTGATTTCTAACTAATAACCTATTTTTTCCGGCTTGAAATATAAGCAATAAAAGACACATTTTATTTTGTTTAAAATATAAGCAAAAGTAACTAATAATCTTCTTAAATTTTATTTCATTCTCAATGTTACTTTCTTAAAATATACTTAAAAAATTGGTTTTTTTATTTAATTTTATTTCATTTCTAATACTACTTTCCTAAAATACCTCTATTTTTTTTATAATAAATTTGAGAAAATTAAATACAATCAACTAACCTTCTTAATAAGTATGAAAGTAGTTGGATTTTCTAAAATTGTAAGCCAAAGGGTGTATATAATCACTTACTATTCCACAGAGAGATTATGGTGACATAATCGCCCCACGTATCAAACTAATAAATTTGATTGATTGATTATGATTATTCTTTCTTTTATGCTTACATCTGATTTTTTTTCGTCAATAATTTTCTACAAGCTTGATTGAAATGGAGACAAGATCTGGCCAAGGAGAGAAGAGATGAAAAGATCTTAAAATCTAAACTGTCGGATATATGCAACAGTTTATTAAAATTTAAGAGAGGGATAATATGATGTTCTTTGTGTAAATACGTGGGAATGAATAGCCAATATGAAAGCGCCAAGTGACATTTAATAGATTGATTGATGGATTGATGGACATAGTGACTAACATGATGACATTTTGATTTTTGGGGACTCAATTGGTTTCAAAAACCTTTTGGGAATTAAGTTGATGCTACATGTATTTTTGGGGGACACGATGAACTATTAACTCTTTTAAAATTATAGGCCTTGATGACCCATATCAGCACGATGCCGGGAGCATATCAAAATTCGGAAAATGTTTTAAAATCAAAGATCTTGACCCATACTGAACACGGTGTCGTAAGCTGTTACACTTTGTTTGGTTACCGAAAAGAAAATGGGAAGAGAGAAAATGAGAAGAGAGAAATAAAGAAGAAAGATTATGGTGATAAAATGAGTAGATTTTGTGCTTGTTTGGTATGAGAAGAAATATGAGAGAAAGAAAAGTTGAGTTTTCTCTCCTTTTGTTTGGTTGGAGAGAAAAGTGGGAAAAGAGAAAATAATAAATTTGTTAAAAGACAAATATACCATTATTTTACATAACAAAAATAAATATATATTTTTCTTTCTCAATATCAAACATAACCAAATATTTATTGATTACTTCAATTACTTTTTACATAATAAAAATTATGATCATATATATATATATATAAATTGTATCAAAATAAAAATAAAAAAAAAACAGACAGACACACGGTTAAGTTAAGCTTACTGTATCATTATTATAGTAATATGTATCATTATACTAGTAATAAGAAGTAAGATGAACAGAACAACCAAGACAGAGTGCAGCACGTTACCCAAGGCAATCCCATTTCTACCCAAAATCTCGCCTGTGGATGGGAGAAAATTTTTTTTAGGTGGATTCTTTAACACCCTCACAATTAATTACCTTAATTACTGTTTAATAATTAGCTAATTGAAAATCCATTTAGAAAAAAATTGGACAGATTTTCCTCTGAATATTGGAATTCCCAAAAATTCCTTCCTAAATACCTGTTCAGTCCAGAATAGTTTAAAACATAAACTTATATATAAGTTACAGTCAGCTTATCACTAATGCCCTGCTTCACAAAATAATACAAGTTTCAGGGTGAACAATTAGTGAAATGTTTTTACATCAAAATGAGCTGACTAAAACCTAATCTACTATACTTCTCTCATATCTAATTTACACTCCACGGGGTGGAGAGTATTCCTGCTCGACCTGCAATAGTGTAAGCTATGTTCCTGTACCTGTGTAAAAATAGCAATAAGGGTAGCTTTACACAGAACCTAGGAAATATTTTCTAAACAGGCATAACAATAAACTAAGGCAAGCACATTCATCACAGGTAAGTCACATCACATCCTACACAACTAGTTAAACCATATTCCTACTCAGTTCATCTACATTCACAATCATATTTCCATTATTTAATTCTCTTTCCGTTTCATTTTATTCATACATTTCTTGTCATTATTTTCCTTTTTATCATTTATCCACAGGGTCGATAGGACCTCCTGGGTTAATTTCCTAGCCCATAGGGTCGGTATGACCACCTGTGCTAACTATCCTAGCCCACAGTGATGAGCTCAGGCCATGGACACCATGAACCAAGTTTTCCTTGGCTAAATTTTTCTAAAAGCTTGTTGAACTTAAGCCATGTTTTGTAATAAAGGCCTAGGTTTCTGTCCAATTAGTTTGAACTTTTAAAGTTTGTATTTTGTTTAGTCAAGTTGTAATAGCTAGTTTAGGATTAGGCCAACCATGAAGTTCTTAAGAGAAGCTCACGGTTTCAAGGCCAAGAGAATAATCACTCATCAAGACAAATAAAGAGGCAATCAAGATGTATAATGAAGCTTGAGAATTTACAAGAATTTAATGCAACAAACCGTCATCATTAGTTTGGTTAATGCATGATTAATGCATTTAATGGACGGTTACAAAATTAAGACTCCATCAATCCAGTCATCAAGCCAAGGTGGTTACAAATTGAATAACCAATTAATGAGGCAATCACGACATTCACGGCCACACATTAAAGGCAAGGAGGAAGTTACATTTCTCATCATTAGAGCAATAATTGGCCATAATCTCATCATTAGTGCATTGAATGGCCGAGTGGTTACACTTTGGAATTAATCATCATTAGTTAGGGCTTTTAATACCCATCATGGCTTGACTATTAGCTTTATACGTGTATAGGATGAAGCAACCATGATAGCACTTGTAAACTCTATATAATGCATTTATTTTCATGAATGAAGGGAGGATTTTGGCTTTGAGTAAAAATCGTGGTTTTCCACAAAAGGGAGAGTGATTCTCTTTGAAAACCTCTCTTGGGTGAGATGCCTTTGAGTTGTTTTTCATTTATGATCATAGGGAAAACTCATGAGTGTGATGCTTGAGAGTTGATCAGAGGCTTATCACTTGATCCATCAAGTGTGGCGCCTTCCCTCCTATCCTTGTTTCTCAATTCGTCCCATCGTGGTTTCTTTTAGTTTGTTCAATTTGTGTAGAGTTGTCTATGGTTTTGTGTTTTTCTTTCCATTTTAATGTTTTGTTTGAAGATGGAATAGATTCCCTGAAATCCTTTTCCTCAATTCGGTTTATAAGACTTAATGGATGCAACATCCGTATTCAAGGACTAGTTGATGAATATGAAATTCCCTTCAACAACTCTTTAAAGCCACATCATTTTGAGTCTTGAAACATAAGAATGTTGGCATAAAGGTGTGTTTAATAATAAAACCGAATTCTATTTGTTTAAGTCTATATTCTTTTTTAATTTTTACCTTAGAGAATGATTTGGAATCGATGGTCTCATTTCCTGGGTGTATCACACAGGGTCTACAGGACCACCTGGGCTAACTATCGTAGCAGAGTCTAACTGACCTTTTACCTTATCTTATACTTCTCTCCCGTTTTATTCTTAATTCTATCTCACGACTTACTTATTCCTTTCTCCCTTCTTAATTCTTATTTCTCTTCATTTATTAACTATCTTTAGTCCTCTTTCATTTCCATCATTAACTATCCACTCTGTTACTCTTATTGTTTCCTAACTTGCTTTCTAATTTATCCATCATCCATTTCTTTATTACTATTCCCTAAGTTCTCTTACATCTTCCTATTTATTGATTAGAACCCGATTCATGCTTAATTTCTTTCCACTAACCTCCCTCAATCTTAATTTTCATCAATTATACCACAATTAGTTCATTTATGCCTAAAACCTTTTTACTAATCCTCAATTAATTCTCATCTATATTAATTCCCTCATGTTGAGTCACTTTAACTAGCCTCGACTAATTCCAATAAACTTAAGTCCCTTATTCTAACCTCAATTGATTCTCATAAGCTTAAATCCCTTTTTCTAACCTCAATTGATTCATCGACCCCAAAAAATAAGACTATCAATTAACTTACTAATTCTATGCTATTCATCTAAGGTTCTATCCTACTCTATTTAGTGCAGTCCTTAACTATCCATCTATCCTAGTTGATCCCTCTACTATGACTTATTCTTTTGACACATTTCCTAGGTGGTCCTAACTTACTTTTAACTATTCCCTTAGTCCAAACAGTCCTAATTATTCTATTATCACTTTATCAAGTTTTCCTCTCAAGATTTACTACAAACATAGCCTAGCTAGTGATTTACTAACAATTTCATATTACTAATTATTTCATAAAATCAATAAAACATACATGAGCACATAACATCACAAATATATTTATTCATCAACATAATGGGTTCTCTCACCCAAACCCTAAATACTTAATTTCTAATCAATTACAATATCCTAAGGTTTATTATTATCCATACCCATCTGCCCTTAGTCATCACTATATTCTATTTAGAATTCACCCCCTAAGTAAAGGTAATACCACTTCCTTACCTTAGATGAAGATGGAGAGATGAAACCTCAAGCCCTAAGTTGTTCTCCTTTGCCCTTTACTCCTTTAGAACTTGAATCTTCTAAGCTTTCCTTGCAACCTCAATATAGCTATCAAGAAATGAGTTGAGATGGTATCCAATAGAGGGTTTGATGGGGGAAGAGGGTTTCTCTTTCACTTGGGAATATGGGGGCATGAGAGAGAAAGTGATTCTATGGTGATTGAGAGTTAGAGAGAGAGAACTCAATGGAGACGATGATGGTGGTGTGGTGGAGCTTGAGCTTGGTGATGGTGGTAGTGATGAGGTTGTGCTTGGTGTTTGTGTCCTTGAGGAGGAAGAAGAAGAAACGAAGAAGAAGAAGTGTGTTTGTGTGTTATGAGGATGGGAGTGAGTTTGGGGGTTGTTTTTTTTTGTGTGGTGTGGTTGCCAAGCTTCCTCAAGAAGCTTGCAAATTCGTGGCTCACAAGCTTCTATTTTTTATTTTCGCGTCAGACGTGAAGGTAATCGATTACCTTCCAAAGTAATCGATTACTTCATGAATTTCCTTTATTATTTTTTTCATCACAGGGACCAGATAATCGATTACTTCCCCAAAGTAATCGATTACTTAGCCAGTTTTTCATCGCTTTCATTTCAAAATGCCATATCTCCTTCGTTACCCGTCAGATCTTGCTCAAACTTGAAAGGAATTAGCTTAATCAGACTCTCTACTTCACATCCAATGGTGGAATTTGTGTTTTAAGTGTTGGGTTTGGCCTCAAAATCTCGAGAGAGAGGGGGGGGGGTGAATCGAGTTTTATTAATTTATTTTAAAAACCCTTACAAATTAAAAAATTGTTTCGCGTTGGAGAGATTAGACGTTTGAGAAGGAGAGCGAAAACGATTGATAGAAAATATAGAGTAGCGCGAAAACGTAAAATAAACGAAATATGCGGAAAGTAAAGAGATAGGGATAGAAAAGCTTGCACCAGGAATTTTATACTGGTTCAGCCTTCCCGTCGAAAGGCCTAGTCCAATCCCCAAGCGACCCGCTTGAGAGTTCTATAATCAGCAATTGAGCCGCACCCAATTACACCCAAGAGCACCCCGCACACTACTAGGAACCTCCGTTCGCTAGGAGCCTCAAGATCACACAGCAGGGTTCCTCGCCCTACGACGTATCAAACGTCCACTAAGGGATTCTCTCCCTAACGACTAAGGTTTCAATACAAGAATATGATAGTGATTACAATAGTATTGTGTGTTCTCAAAACACGGATACAACAATATGCTCTTCTATGACAATGAAGTTTTTCTTGAGAAGTTAAATGGCCAACAAGGTTTTGTTCTTCAAAAGTGTATGAACGTGAAAACCAGAAGTTTGAAGAAGAAGAAGAAGAAGTATGAACGTGAATTTTAGAAAAGAATGAATGAATATCAGAATTCTTAATGTTGGAGTGAATTTTCTGAAATACTTTTATAATTCAAAAAGATTCAAATTAGTAAAACAAAATCAAAACAAAATAAAATAAGATTTTGAAATAAGTTTTAAAATCAAAACTAAATCAAAACGATTTACGAAATAAAATAAATATTTGATTCTTAAAACGAAAAAGGAAATAATTCAAATTTAAAATCATTTTCGAATTTTATAAAATAAATCAGAATCTTATATATAAAAACAAATTAGGAAATAATCAAAATGATTCTGACACTTTTTTCAATAAAAGCTGAAGTAATAGATTACTTTCTGAAGGTAATCGATTATTCCTTCAAAAATAGAAACTTTTAAATTCTTTTGAAAAACAAGTAATCGATTAGACCAATAATAGTTAATCAATTACATCACCCCTGTTCAATATATGATGCAACTCATTTAATCGATTACTACTCATCAAATAATCGATTACTGAGCCTCTGTTCATTATGTGATGCAACATATGTAATCGATTACCACACAGCATGTAATCGATTACTGCGTCTCTGGAAAATATATGATGCAACAATTTTAATCGATTACTTGAGCCAGGTAATCGATTACTCTCATAAGAAAGTAATGGATTAGCAAAATTCACTTAATCGATTACAAGCTCTCTGATTTTTCTATGATGCAACAAAGATAATCGATTAACTCAAGCAAGTAATCGATTACTCTCTCTTGCATACATAAAAATATTCAGAGTTTTGTAACATCAGGTATTTTCACAAAAACTAAGATATAAAAACATCTTTTCATGAAAACACATTTTCTTCTTCTATTTAAATGAAAAGAAACTCATTGGCCTTTTAAACTCTTTAAGAACATAAACTTCATTACCTTACAAATGTCCTAAGGGAAAAGGCTTCTAGGATATATCTTGCTTGAGTCTTCAATCTTGAAACTTGAAGATGCTCGTGAGCTTGAATCTTAGGTTGGTTGTTATCATCAAAACCTTAGCTTGATATATGCTTGAAGTCCAAAAGAGAGTTTGAAGCATGTCTTCCAACACTAGCTTGACTTCCAACATTAAGTTATAATTCTTTTATTCTTAATTTCCTATTATTATATGTTTTATGATTCTAAAACCTCCCTTTTAACTCCTATTTATGACTTATTATTATCGATACCATTATTCTCATCTTATTATTATTCTAATTATTCTTGAAATTAAAATTTGGAATGTTACAGGTTCAACCCATTTTTTTCTCTCCTTCCATTTTCTCTCCTATATCAAACGGGAGAAAATCCAATCTTCTTTCCATTTTCTCTTCCTCCAAAATCTCTTCCCCAAATTCCCCCAAGCCAAAGTGTTAAAGTTATTGTAAAGAGATTTAAACATGAAGACGTGAACCATACTAAATGTGATGTCATGATGGGGTCAAATATTTGAAAATACTTTAACCTTAAGTCTTAACCCATACCAGACACGATGATATAAGCCAATCAAGTTTTGTTTTGATTGAAGCTTGAAATGTTGACCCATATCGAAGATTATGTCGTGGGTGAATCAAGTTTTGTTAATACTTGTTCAAATTTTTAAAACAAGCATGATTGAATTTGCCCTAAAAAAAATTAAATGAAATAAGTCATTAAGAAAACCCTAATAACCAAAGGCGAGAGGTCTGATGCAAAACGAGTCACTTTTGAGCCTTGTACTGTCGTAGGATTATTGAACTTGGATTATTCGGTCAAGTATCCAGCAATTCTACCTGTTGCTATCAAATGTAAGGGGGCACCTTGAATACCAAGATACTCATTCTCTGGTCGTTTACTTGGGTGTTATGTGTGTCTATGTGAGCAAGTAGGATACATACCTTCTTGTCTTACCAGGCTTATATAGGCGTACCTGCATTATTGGTGTTGATTGTTGCCGTCATGAGGTAGGTGTAATTCCTGTTAATGGCAGAACGTAATGACAGGTATCATAATGTGTAGGATCCAATGCTTAACGGTAAAATTAGACTATTAGGGCCTCTTAACGATATTCCGGTATGAAGGAGGATTGGGCCACTAAGGCCTCTTACAGGTATGCTGGTATGAAGAGGATTGAACCACTAAGGTCTCTTATCGGTATGCCAGTATGAAAGAGATTGGGTCACTAAGGCCTCTTACCGGTATGCCGGTATCTGGTTTGTGGGAATTGGGCCTCTTAGAGCCTCGTGCCTGGTATACCGGTATGAAGAGAACAGGGCCACTAAGGTCTCATATCGGTATACCGGTTTAGTGGAAGCGGTCCATAACATGCCTTTTAGCCTAGAGTGAACGGACCAATGCAGCACTTGCCACTAGTCGACAATCCCAATTTAGGGTATCCACAGCATAGTCTTAACTTCAGACTCACCAGACTCTGATACATCAGTATTACATCATCATTCTGCTATCACACTCAACTTCAGACTTTTCATATCTTCCACCACAGCAGAGTCTTAACACCAGACTCACCAAACATGCATCAACATTACATCATCATGTACTTTTATACACAATTTTATTTCAATAATGTTTCATAATACAATTTCTATAATATTAATTACGTATAATTTATAAAAATAATCTCAATTAATATTTAAATATTAAAATTAAATAAAAGTTAACATTACGATAATTAATGCATGGTACCTACTAAAAATTATAAAGTACATAAAAAATACAATATAATTCAAATTCTTATAATTTAATTAACACTTCTTTTTTGTCCTCCAAAATGTTACCACAAATGCTCCATTAAATTCACTTGCAATTGACAATACAGTGTGCGATTACGAAGTCACTTATGATTTTGGATGTATTCTTCCCGATTGGCATAATAAGTTGGAAGTCGACCGTTAAATATTTGATGTGTTTCACTGGTAACATTGATGGGATTTTCAAGTGGGATAGCCACACATGTGTCCCTTTCATCATCAATAATCATGTTGTGCAAAATTATTCATGTTTTGATTATATCTCCAATTTCGATCTTTTTCCAAAAACATGTGGAAGATGTTATTTAGTTGTGTTCACTTTTATATGGAAAAAAAATGCTAGAACCTGTGCTATATATCCAGTGTTGAGACAATGGACCGTTGCTTGAACTTGAAATGACTATTAATTTCAAAATTATTATTTATTTATTTATTTGAATATAAAATTATGTATTTTTATTTATTTATTTATTCATAACAAGACAATAAATTTAAGGATAAATGAGAAAAAAAATATATTTGAAAATATTATTTTTATTTTTAAAAAAAGAATATTTTTGTTATTATTTATAATTATTATTATTTTATTGTTATTATTATTATTTATTTACTGTTATTAATATTTATTTATTATTATTATTATTATTTGTTTATTAGGATATTATAAAGTAAAAAAGAAGAAAAGACAAAAAAACGGGTCTCACAGAGTCTTAAGTTGAGTATGTTATTTTACATACTTAACTTAAAACTCTCCACCAGATTTTGAATATTAGCAAAGTTTGTAAGAAAATATGAATTTAAGACTCTCCAGCAGACTCTGTTGTGGATGCCCTTACATAAGACATGAATGAAAGTTTAACGAAAATTTATAATTGTTCTATCAATATAGAACAGCGGTCATTATAAATATAAGTTTAATGATGTTAATAACTCAATAATTATAAATGGTATTTTCATAGAATTTAAATGTATTATATTTTAATTCTAATAAAATTATTTATTTATTTTATTTAATTAGTTACATTCAACGCTATTTGGAAACCGTAAAAAATGTTGGAAAAGAAATTTTTTTATTGGTATCATTTTTTTTTTCAATTTTTTGTTAATTTTTCATGAATTAATTATCTGTAGTGTATAATATTAATTGATGTGGACCTAATCACATAACATTATACATATACATATATAAGAAATACCATGTCAAAGCATATTCTTAGTTTTTTAGTTGTGGGTGCCATGCGGCAACCTTCGCCACTTTTCGCCATGCAATCGACCATGGTTGACAAAGGATCACCATATAAATTGGCTTCAACATAGTTTATCGAACCACATTTTTAAGTTTAGAGTGATACAATTACAATGGTTGCCATGGATAACATGCAATTAAGGATTCGCAACACTAATTGGTAAGAAATTAGACACTATAAGAAATATCCTTGATTTCCGATGATTTTTTTCCGATGGATTTTTTCCGACAAATTTTTTCCAATTGACGCTAATCATGCCTTTTCCGACGGAAATATAAGTCATTATTTTCATTTTCTTGCTTTTTGACGGAAAATCCGATAAGGTGGTTTTTTTCAAAAAAAAAAGAAGCAAATTTATTATTTTCCGATGGATTTTTCGGCGATAATGAATAAATTTTAAAAAAAAATTAAAAAATATTATTGATGGAATTATTCGTCAGAAAATTATTTCCCTAAAAAAAATATAATTATAAATCTTTAGTAAAATTTAAAAAATAAAAAAAATTAAATAACATGTTGCAGGTGAGATATGAACAAGTGACCCTTTAAAAATAGTTTAAACCACCAACCATTAGGCTAGACAATAACATCTTGATGATTTTACAAATATTTTAAATGTATACATTTTTGTTAGCCTTTAGAAATTAAATCTTTTAAAAAAATAAAAAGAAGGGTTCAACATATCACTCCTCACTCAACAAAAAGAACTTATCAACATTGTAGACTAAAGGTTCACCACTGCGAATTTTATCCCAGTTTAAAAAAAATATATTTATGAATTTTAGGTTTTATTTTTATTTCTAGGTTATGGATGCACAACAAGTGTTTGTTGAAAGGCCACTTATAATCTTGTTGTTAAATGTTAATCTGCTCACGTGAGTTTGATCATTGTTATTCAATTAAATGTTAATCTGTATAGTGTTTTAGAACTAAGTGGGTTTGGTGTACTTTTAATTTTTTTGTTAAGTTTCTCTATATGTTCCTGTATGTTACTCTATGTTAATCTGGTATAATTTTCTTATTTACATTCTATAAGTTAATGATTTGGGTAAAAAAAAATAATTTTTTACACCATGTTTGTGTTTTGATTAAATCAGGTAATTGCTCTAAAAATATAAATAAGAATTTTCATTATATCTCATGGTTTGAGTACCTAGTAGGGTTGTTGACTTGTTAGTTGAACTTCTTCGTTCTTAGATTCTTTGATTCTTCATTTGAAGACATCTCATCAAGTTCATTTTTAAGATGATCCTTCTGTGGTGCATAGTTACTAGGTTTCATTGGTAGTGAATGAACAGTTGATGTTCTCAGCTTTTGCTTTTGAGTTGGAGTATTCTACCCAAGAAACCACACCTCAATTCATTCCCCACATTGTTCTTGTTACTGACCTTCCCTGACATGTTTTTTTTTTTGTTTTTTTACTACTTGTATTGTTAGATGAGTGTAAGCAGAGAAAGTATGAAGAAAAGAAGAAAGAATAGAAGCTGAAACAATTGTTGATAGATTATAATGAAAGAGAAATATGAATTGATGGTTTGTCATCACTTCACTGTCTCTAGTCAAATAAGATTTAGATGCATTGAATTTAGATGTTGATAGGCATATCCTGATTACTCACTACTTTGGACTTTTGTGTATAGCGTGAACTGAAATGTTGGACTAAAAGCTCTAGTAGCACTTTTTGGTTAGGTAATTATGCAATTGGAATAAGTTACTTAATTTAATCCACCAAAAGTTATATTTTCAGTTCCTTTTTATTTTTCTAAAGTATAAAGATTTCTAGAATTAAAAAAAACATATGCATTTTTTAATAGTTTTCGATTATATTTATGGACTTCTTTTTTTCATTTTTTTCTCTTTATTTTTTTATCCATTTTCATCGTACAATGATTATTATTGTTTTAATATTTAATTGAGATTGTTTTCATTGTTGTTTGTTGTTTTACAGTTATGATGATATTTCTTTAATTAATTAATTAGTTAGTTCTTTTATTGCTATGTTAATCAGTTAAGCATGTCTTTAATGTTTTGATCCTTATTCATTACTGAATTATTTATAATGTCCCGTTGCTTAGTAACAAAACTATTTTGAGCTTCCATCTCTTTCTCTATGTCTCTGAGCAAAAATTATTTACTAGCTAGTATTAGATACTCGTAGTAGTTATTAGTTATTATAGTTAAGAAAATGCTAATAAATGCCCTTAGAGATTTGTGATGTCTTCGAGAATTTAAAGAGTTAAAATTGGTAAAAAAACTCTTGGAAAATGTAGCCTTTACCATTTTAACTGTTAAAAATAAAAATTTCGTGTTGGGTATGTGATTGGGCCAAGTGAGCTTATAATGGTGTGCGGCCCAACCAATTCTTGGGTCCAAAATCGAATTTCACCCTAATTTCCCCAATTACTCTTCCTCTTCTTCGATTATTCTTCACTTCTTCTTCTCATTGCCCACACCACACCATGCCACCCCACGCCGCCACACCACACCACGCTGCTGTCATCACGACCCAGCCCCACCAACGACGGCGACAGGACCTAGAATGACAATAGTCACCGCCATCAACAAGGACAGGGATCGCGACAGTCTGGCCCAGTACTTCTCACCGCCACCGACAGCGATCATCGATTTGCTTCTTCCATTCTCCCTCCCTCCCTCGGTGCCCTAACCTTCTCTCTCCTTTCTCCTGTGAGTTTCTCATCTCTATTCTATTATTATTATTCTCCTTTTTACCTTCTCTCTCTCACACACTATGTTATCTTTAACTCCGTCTTACTCTATTCCAAAATTTCATTACACAGTGATTCACACATCCTCTGTTCCGTTAATTTAATTTCACGTCTAGGGTTGTAAAAAAAATTTAATCTTTGTCAAGTGGTTCAGATAATTTGAACCATATCTATAGTCTCTATGTCATAATGTTAGTAGCTTTTATAGTTTATGCATTATTGCCAAATTGTGTAATTTAGTTCTATAAAAATAAAAAATAATTTTAAAAACAAACTATTTTGGTACCTGAGAGAATCCCAAAATATTTAGATATTATAGTATATCTTTCTATGATACCACTGTTTTACTCCATAACAAGTTGAACAAGTTTCCTAAGGCTCATTCTCTTTGTCTGATTTTATTGTGTGATATTCTATACCAATTAGTTTTGTTATCAATGATTCCATTCATAGGATAGCAAGAGTATAAATTATGAAATGAAGAGCTCTTGTTTTTCGTTTAATTTATCCTGTTGGATTGTTAGTTCTTGTTTAAGAAGTTCAATTGCTGAAGTATATGTTATCCGTGCTATCCAGTAATTGATTGTGGTTTTAACTACCACCACAAGTGCAATTTAGAGCTTCGTTACATAGTTACTTTGTTGTTTATGAAATTTATGAACCAAACTGTTTGGAGCTGAGATTAGAAGTGTGTGCGCTCCTCGAGTAAAAGGAGTAGTGGAATGAAAGTTGACCGACGATAAAACGTAACATTTTGTTTTGTTATGTTCTAACTTATGTTTTATGTGTAAGATAACAACTCACTCTCAATCTAACTTAGGATTATGCACTGTGAGAGAGAGATCTGAATTTGAATGGGTATATATATGAGTGACTTAACTCTCTATTTAGTTAATTAGTTTCACGATTTTTGTGGTCCTTGAACTTTCTGAATGGAACCTATCTATATGTGTATTGTTGTTATAATTGGAGTGTTGCTTACTTAATTGTAATTGTGGCCTCCTATCTTCTTGTATTTGTCATTGCAGAAGAATTAGGTTTAAAGGTGTCTTATTGATAGTAATATATAATATGTTCCTAAAATCAATTACTTCGCCATGTTAAAGTCTTTCTTCCCAGGATTTTCCATCACAAAATTATTCATTTCCCACAGATGTTCTGTCACAAAATATTTTTTTCGTCGGAAACATTTCTGATGGATTTTTCGACGAATATTCCGTCACAAAATATTTTGTCACAAAATATTTTGTCACCTACACCCTATCTCCACCCCACCTCACTCCTTCTCAACTCTCTCTAACAAAATCATCAACCCCACCATGGCAGTAACCAAATCCATCCATGGGTGGTAAAAACGAGAATAACAAAGAAGCACCCACCACATTTTGTTTAGGTGCTCCAACGCTACCAACATCATTTGTTGTTTCTCCACTAGAAAACCTTTCCCATGGACCATGCTCATACCTCCTTCGATTCCAACGGCCTTAATGTTCCCCTCTCACTACCATCCCACAATCCTTAACTTCAACTCCTTCTCATGCTATTCCTTCACAGCCGATTCTCCTAAATAACCAAGTTGGTAGAGGAAGATGATGGCTGAACTAAAATACTTGGGGTTCGTTGTGTGGGTCGAGTGGAGACAGTGGCCTCTAGTTGACTAGGTTCTTGATTCTATTGGCTGGGGTGAAGGAGTGGAGGAGTGGTTGTGTGCAACACGCACATAAAAGTCGGAAGAATGAGCCTGAGGTAGGATAAAACAATAAGGATAAACTTGTTCTTTGGTTTCACTTATTATTCAATCTTAACCATCATTTTTTTATATTTATAAATCAAAGATAACAAATTAGGGAAACATTCAACATAAAAACTCGGAAAGAAGCACTGAAGAATCACCCTTCATATATTTGTTTTTATGATTTCAAATATGAAATAGAAATTATATATTTTTTTAAATATTCTATAAAATTCCACTCGGCCTTTGACATATGTGTATCTTACCGAATCGACACTTTTTTTTATATATGCCACTGCTAAATTTACTTGTTTTCTCTCTTTTTGTTTTGTAAGAAGCAAGCTTATATATGATATATTTTTAAAACTAATTTTTTATAGGCTAGACAAATGGAAATTGAAAGAGTTGAAGATGAAGAGACAAAGGGGAAGTGAAATAAAGAGAAGAAAGTGCTAATTGAAGAGGAAGATTGGACATAGGCAAACAAAAAAGATAGAAAGTATGAGATGGATAGGCTTTGTGAATTGCTTGACTTCATTTTGTTGCTTATAATGGAATTCATGCATACCAAGTAAGTGGTTCAAACTCATATCTTATCTAAACGAAGGAAAGATCCTTGGAAATGCCTAATCATTCTGAAATTGAATTTCTCATCTTGCGCAAGCTTGTAATTTAGAGAGACTTATTAATTCAGAAAATTTGAGTTTGGGATTATGTCTTATCGTGTTCCCTCCTTTTTCCACCTTAGCCTGGATTTTAGCCACTTTGTTCGGCCTAAAACCACATTCTTACATGTCATGAAATGTGCTACTATGCATATAGTGTCAAACAACTCACAATCCATGCCGAGTTTTATGATCTAAAATATGATTGTAAGTTTCCATGTTCCATCCTTTCATGTCATTCTTCGATATGTCTTGAATTAGGTTTTAAGATACTAATATTAGGATAAATACTTCCAAAATCTTTGAACTTTCTGGCATTGAGGCACTTACATCTTGTCTATGTCCCTTTTGTTACAAGTGCCAACGGCTTTGTTGAGCCCTTTTCGTTCTGTAAAAAGTTGAATACTTTGGTCATCTACTGTGTATATTTAAAAAATAATGTAAAATCCCTCTGTATAAATATTTCTAATCTTTCTAGCTTCACGATAGGCAGTTCCTACCACTACCAGTATGTTTTAGAAGTTACAATTACAAAGTTACGCTTTGTACTCCGAAACTTAGTTCTCTCACTATCAAGGGGATGTGTCCTAATCACCAACTCTCCTCCGCATGCAATCTTCCTGTTCTCGAATAAGAAAATCTTGATATCTCTTGTCTTAAAGATTTTCTGCAAAAAGGTTTAGTCCTAATTAACTGGTTGTTGGTGGATGCTAATGTAAAGATATCCACTATCTCTTTAGACAGCCTTAAGAATCTCGATGTAAGTTACTTCAGTATGTCTTACTTTATTTTCATTATTTTACCATTTTTTCTTGATTATTGGCTAAAGATTTGGCGATAAATAAATATGGTAAAATAACAAAAATAAATAAAAAAAATGCTAAAGTAACTTACATGGAATATCTTAAGGTTGTCCAAAGAGAAAGTGACTATCTTTGCATCAGCATGCACCTGTAACCAGTTAGTTAGGACTATGCCTTTTTGTGGAAAATCTTTAAAACAAATGATATCGAGATTTACTTCGTTGAGAAAGAGAAGATTGCATGTGGAGGAGAGTTGGGGATTAGGACACATCCTCTTGAGAGTGTTAGAACTAAGTTTCGGAGTACAAAGCTTAACATTGTAATTGTAAGCTTCTCAATCATAATGGTAGGAACTTCCTATGGTGAAGCTTGAAATATTATAACTATTTCTACAGGGGGTTTTACAAACTTTTTTTAAATAGAAACAGTGGATGACCAAAGTATTCAACTTTTTACAGAGTGAAAATGGCTCAACAAAACCGTTGTCACTTGTAAGAAAAGTGACATACTCAAGATGTAAGCATGTTAATGCCGGCTAATTCATAGAATTTGGAAGTATTATCCTAATATTGGTGAGCATCGTAAAGCCAAGTTTAAGACATGTCAAAGAATGATATAAAAAGATGGAACGTGGCAACTGAAAATCACATTTGAGATGATAGAACTCGGCATGGATTGTTAGTTGTTGGACACTATGCATAGTAGCACATATCATGATCTGCAAGAATGTGGTTTTAGGACGACCAAAGTGGCTAAAATCAAGGCTATGGTAGGGAAAGCAGGGATCACAATAAGACATAATCCCAAACACAAAGTTCATCAATCACCTGCCATGAGAGTGCGAAATGTGGCCACATCATAGTAGAATGCTCACAGTACCTGAAATGGAAAGAGAACTCAGAAAAGAATTGCAGAGAAAAGGAGGACAAGCATATATAACATGGATGGACAATGACGATAGTTCAGACGAGGACTAGGATGGTTAGGATGATGTGGCCAACCTATGTCTAAAGCCACACCAAAATGAGGTAACCTTTGAACTTGATTTAGAACCTTCTTATAATGAGTTGCAATAGGGCTTTTGAGGAACTACATGAGGAATCAACGAGACCATCTCAATTGGTTGCCTCCAAAATGAAAACTACAACCTTTCTTTTAAATAAAAATGTTGAATTACTTAAGGAAATATAACTTTTGAAAAATGAAAATAAAAGGCTGAGTTCAATTCCAAGTAGCTCCTCAAACACCTGATGTAACAAGGATCAAGTCAAGGTATCGTCTTCCTCATGTAAGTTTTTCAAAGAGTTGGTAAAAGAAAATGAAGATTGGAAGATATATTAGCAAAATTTACAAAAGGAAGAAATACCTTAAACCTGATGCTTGGGAGACAAATATGATTTTTTAATAAAGCGGGTTTAGGATATCAAACCGGTAGGCATATAAAAAATGTGAAGCACCATCTTTGTCCCCGCGAGTACTTCAAAGGATCCTCAAATAACATGTTTATATTGTGGTAGACAGAGTCACATTCTGCATGCAATTCTAGAAAAGTAAGTTTGTTAAGAGTCAAAATGGTAGGAATCATAATGGTAGCATTTTTTGCACCAATGTTGGGATTCTGGCAAGTATACCAGATCGTACAAGTAATATAGACAATGAAGTCCGAGTATCATACCCAAGGGAGTGACCGTTTAATTAATTTCACCTAATTAGTATTACTTGTGAATGAGACAAAGGATTTATGAATTTGTAAATAAAAACAGAAATTAAAATAAATGACTCTTTGACAAGGGGAAAGGCCAGACGTAGTTTCGATGCAGGTTCCTAAATATTCTATAACAAATTAATTTATTTTCCTTGAATTCCGAATTGGTTTTGCAAAATTAGATAACACCTAATGTCTTAGCGTGTTTCTATATTTTAGAGATTAATCTCCCAATGATGTCTCAAGGGAGCCTTAAAACCTAACCCTTTCATTAAGTTCAGTCAAAACCTCTTTTTATAAAATTACCCAATTCATAGAAAACATGTCTGTGTCTATGCAATTGAGTTGTTTGATTAATGACTAAATCCTAAATTCATATGTCTATTCATAAAGAATTTTCAAAAGTCATGAAACAGCTTTTTTCATGAGAAACAAATAAGAACAATCAAACACAAAATTCAATAACAGAAAACAAGATTAATTTATTACTAGAAATATTGAAAAGGTTCCGTACATCTACTCCTACAACCCAAGGATGTAATTAGTTCATACTTACAAGAGAAACACAATAAACATGATAAAAATAATTACCATGAATCTTTGAGCTAACTCCGTGTTCTTCACAAAAACCTCCAATCCTTGTTCCTTCTCCAAGTCTCAAATCCTAATCTACTATTATTCTATGGAGTTGTATGAGTGTCTCCCCCTCCGGAATGAATCCTAATCCTATTATTATATAGATAAAAACTAACCTAATTTTCAATCTAATGTGATAGATTTTTATTTGAATAAAACTAATCCTGAATATAATATGATAAGATCCTATTAGAATAAACTAATCTTTAAGAATCTTATTTACAAATAGAATTTATCATTAAAATCCTTCTAGAATCCCGTATTTGTGTCTGACAGAAACTTCGGCACTGATTTTGACCCCCAAGATGGAAGAATTTGAGTAAGGCTATTTCTGGAAAAGTTGTAGATCTTTTCCTTATCTTTGAAATGATACCTAGATAGCCTCATTTGGATAAGCGTAGCTCAAGTTATGATCAAAACAGAGAACAGTGTCACTTTCTCGCATTTTGCGTGCCCAGGCGTGAATCTCCTGCGCCTGGGCATGCAGCTGTCTGGAAAAATCAACCAAATGCACCCCAATATTGGCCAGTTGACCCCAGCTCGCACCTGAGCGCGTGAGACCCGCGCCTGGGCGCCACAGTCAACTTTTCTTCATTTTTTTCCTCTTTTTCTTCCCAATTCAAGTATCAAGCTCTCCTTCTTCATTCCTTTGCACAAATCACTGTTTTAAGAGCTTAAATACCTGAAAACAGACCAAACACATCAAAATATTCCAGAAATCTTATATTGACAAAATTCCATTGTTTTATTCCAATTTACTCAAGAACAAGCCACTTACTATGTAAAAGGGAGACAAAAAAGGTACAAAAACATCACATATTAGACCCCAATCAACCAACATACCAGGACCCTAAAAATAAAACATGACTTTGTTTTGTAGGTTTATTTGGAGGATAGAAAATCGTGTCGGTACTTGGATAGTGGGTGCTCCAAGCATATGACTGGAGACAAATCTAAATTTTCATACGTCATTCCCAAGGACCAAGGGCACGTGACCTTCAGAGACAACAATAACGGAAAAATTCTCGGCATTGGTAAAGTAGGTACTCCTCTAACACTTAGCTTGCATTGAAAATGTGCTGCATGTAGAAGGCCTAAAGCACAACTCGTTAAGTGTTAGTCAGTTGTGTGATAACGACAATATGGTCATCTTTAATTCTGATTGCTGTATTGTAGAGGGTGAAGGGGATCACCTAATTAAACTCATTGCTCGTAGGGTAAATAATATCTATTTAATTGGTGATGCCCTCAAATGAATCAAAATGTTTAATAAGTAGAGATGATGAATCTTGGCTTTGGCATCGTTCAATAGGTCACATCCACATTAACCATTTAATTAAATTATTTTCTAGGGATCTAGTAATTGGTTTACGAAAGAAAAAATTTATTATTTCTGAAAAATACGATCCATGCCAAAAGTCAAAGTTGACAAGGTTATCTCTGACTCCAAAAGATTTAATTTCATTTCAAAGACCCTTGCAAGTTTTACACATGGATCTATTTGGATCCAATCAAGTTAAAAGCTTTGGTGGCAATCGCTATGTCTTTGTGATTGTGGATGACTATTCTAGCTATACTTAGATGTTATTCATTACACACAAGAATGATGCCTTTCATGAATTTAGAAAGCTAGCAAAGAATGTCCAAAATCAAATGAATTTGAAAATTGCATCCATTAGAACTGATCACAGCGGTGAATTTGAAAATTATCTTTTTGAAAAGTTTTGCGAAAAACATGGCATTGTGCATTATTTTTCAACTCCGAGGACTCCAAAACAACATGGGGTAATGGAGAGGAAAATAGATCTTCAAAATAACATTCAAGAACTATGCTCAATGACATGAGATTACCTTCTTATTTTATGGCAGATGATGTAAATATTGCCTCTAATATTATGAATCGTGTTTTAATCAGACCTGTATTAAATAAAACCCCCTGTGAGTTATTCAAGGGGAGAAAGCCAAACATATCCCATTTTCATCTCTTTGGATGTAAATGTTTTGTGCATAGTAATTTGAGGGACAATCCTGAAAGTTTTGATGCTAGAGCTGATGATGGTATATTTCTTGGATATTCTGTCTCGAGTAAAGCTTATAGGGTGTCTAATAAGAAAAGAAATGCAATTAAAGAACCTGTGCATGTTTCCTTTGATGAGTCTAATCTCATAAAGTTGGGAAATGTTTTTGTTGATGATGTTCTAGGTGCTATTGGAAACCTCTATGTGGAAGAAGAACATGAACAAAAAGATAAAGAAGTGGAGGAAGTACAAGAAGTACAAAAGCTAATCGAGGATGAAAAGGATCAACCAGGTGCTGATACATAACACATTCCTGATCTTCCCAATGAGTGGAAAACTGCAAAGAATCACCCCATCGATCAAATCCTAGTTGATATCAATAAAACGGTAACCACACGTAATCTCTTAAGTTATATTGTAACCATATGGCCTTTGTCTCTCAAGTGAAGCCTAAAACTATTTTTTAGGCTTCAGTGGATGAGCATTGGCTCTTAACTATGCAAGAAGAATTAAACGAATTCAAAAGAAACCAGGTTTGGGAACTTGCACCTAGACCTAGTACTCATCAAGTAATTGGAACAAAATGGGTTTTTAGAAATAAAGTTGGTGAGTCTGGTATAATTGTTCGAAACAAAGCTAGGTTGGTTGAAAAAGGCTACAACCAAGAAGATGGGATAGATTTTAAGCAAACATTTTTCCCTGTAGATAGGTTGGAAGCTATTAGAATGTTGTTAGCTTTTGCATGCATAATGGATTTTTAATTGTATCAAATTGACGTAAAGGATGCATTCTTAAATGGTTTAATTAATGAAGAAGTTTATGTTGGTCAACCTCTAGGTTTTGAAAGTTTTGAACATCCTGACTATGTTTTTAAATTAAAGAAAGTTCTTTATGGACTTAAACAAGCTTCTAGAGCATGGTATGAGCACTTGAGCAAATTTTTATTCGAAAAGGATTTTGAAAGAGAAAAGGTTGTCACAAATTTTTTATCAAAAGAAAAGGGAATGACATTCTTTTAGTTCAAATACATGTCAATGATATTATTTTCGGTGCTACTAGTGAATGTCTTGACAAGGAATTTTCGAGCATAGTGCTGGAAGAGTTCGAGATGTCTATCACGGCCGAGCTCAACTTTTTCCTAGAGTTTCAAATGAATCAAACAAAAAATGGGAGTTTTGTAAGCCAAACTAAGTATTGCATAGAATTACTGAAAAGATTCGGCATGGATAAGGCCAAAGCTTTTGCAACAACCTTGGGCACATCAAACTATTTTCATAATGATGAAGAAGGTAAACCTATTGAGCTTATACGGTATCGAGGTATGATAGGTTCTCTTTTCTATCTCACTGCATGTAGGCCGGATATAATGTTTAGTGTCTGTTTGTGTGCATGATTCCACGTGAATCCAAAGGAATCACATTTGGTTGTTGTCAAAAGAATAATGAAATATTTGTCTAGTACAAATGATATGGGTTTATGGTATCCCAAAGGTTCCACGTGCAACCTTGTCGGGAATTCTGATTCAGACTTTGCTGGGTTCAAAGCTTTTTTTTTTCGCATCATTATTTTAAGTTTTTCTAATTTTTTTATGAATTAATTATCTGTAGGATATAATATTAATTGATGTGGATTTAATAACATAACGTTGCACATATACGTGTAAGAAACGCTCTGCAAAGCATATTCTTAGATTTTTATTTGTTGGTGCCACGTGGTAGCCTTTGCAGCTTCTCGCCATGCAATTGACCATGGTTGAAAAAGTATCGACATTTATATTGTCTTCGTCATAGTCTATCGGACTTCATTTTCAAGTTTAGAGTGATATACTGGTCGCCATGGATAGATAGCAATCAAGGAGTCACAACTCTGATAGGTAAGAAATTAGATATTTTCTCTATATTTCCAAATCATCATCTTTCATATATGAGAAGTTCTTCTGTGCTTCTTTTGAGATAATTTTAATGCACCATTTATATATATATATGTATGTATAAAAATCCATGTTTTATCTCCATTTTCAATCTCGAATTTTATTTACTCTGCCACATCATGGTTTATGCGATCTCACCTCACCAAACCAGCTACTACACCTGCTTGTCCCATACGCCCCATCTCCACCCCACCTCACTCCTTCTCAACTCCCTCTAACAAAATCATCAACCCCATCATGGTAGTAACCAAATCCATGGGTGGTAAAAACGAGAATAACAAAGTAGCACCCACCACATTTTGTTTAGGTGCTCCAACGCTACTAGCAATATTTGTTGTTTCTCCACTAGAAAACCTTTCCCATGGACCATGCCTCATACCTCCTTCGATCCCACAAGCCTTAATGTTCCACCTCCCACTACTATCCCATAATCCTTAACTTCAACACCCTCTTATGCTATTCCTTCACAGCCGATTCTCCTCCATAACCAAGTTGGTAGAGGATGATGGTGGCTGAACTAAAATACTTGGGGCTGGTTGTGTGGGTCGAGTGGAGACGGTGGCCTCTGGTTGACTGGGTTCTTAGTTCTATTGGCTGTGATGAAGGAGTGGAGGAGTGGTTTTGTGCAACAAGCACATGAAAAGTCGGAAGAATAAGCCTGAGGTAGGATAAAACAATAAGGATAAGTTTGTCCTTTTTTTTTACTTATTATTCAATCTTAACCATCATTTTTTTATATTTATAAATCAACGATAACAAATTAAGTAAGCATTCAATATAAAAACTCGGAAGGAAGCATTGAAGAATCTCCCTTCATATATTTGTTTTTATGATTTCAAATATGAAATAGAAATTAGATTTTTTTTAAATATTCTATAAAATTCCACTCCGCCTTTGACATATGTGTATCTTACTGAATCTACACTTATTTTTTTTTATATATGCCACTGCTACAATTTACTTGTTTTCTCTCCTTTTTGTTTCGTAAGAAGTAAGCTTATATATGATATATATTTACAACTAACTTTTTTATAGGCTAGACAAATGGAATTTGAAAGAGTTGAAGATGAAGAAAGAGAGGGAAAGTCAAATGAAGAGAAGAGAATGCAAATTGAAGAGGAAGATGGGACATATACAAAGCAAAATGGATAGAAAGTATGAGATGGATAGGCTTTGTGAATTGCTTGACTTCATTTTGTTGCTTATCATGGAATTCATGCATACCAAGTAAGTGGTTCAAACTCATATCTTATCTAAACGATGGAAGGATCCTTCGAAATGCCTAACCGATATGAAATTGAATTTCTCATCTTGCGCAAACTTGTAATTTAGAAAGAGTTATTAATTCAAAAAATTTGAGTTTGGGATTATGTCTTATCGTGTTCCCTCCTTTCTTCACTTTAGCCTGGATTTTAGCCACTTTGGTCGGCCTAAAACCACATTCTTACATGTCATGAAATGTGCTACTGAGCAAAGTGACCAAAAACTCACAATCCATGCCGAGTTTTATGATCTCAAATATGATTATAAGTTGCCATGTTCCATCTTTTCATGTCATTCTTTGATATGTCTTGAATTAGGTTTTAATATACTCACTAATATTAGGATTAATACTTCCAAAACATTTGAACTTTCTGGCATTAGGGCGCTTACATCTTGTCTACATCCCTTTTGTTACAAGTGCCAATGGCTTTGTTGAGCCCTTTTTCGTTCTATAAAAAGTTGAATACTTTGGTCATCTACTCCTTCTACTTAAAAAATGATTTAAAATCCCTCTGCATAAATATTTCTAATCTTTCTCGCTTCACGATAGGCAGTTCCTACCACTAACTGTATGATTTAGAGGATACAATTACAAAGTTATGCTTTGTACTCCGAGACTTGGTTCTCTCACTATTAAGGGGATGTGTCCTAATCACCAACTCTCCTCAACAATGCAATCTTCCTTTTCTCGAAAAAGAAAATCTTGATATCATGTGTCTTAAAGATTTTCTGCAAAAAGGTTTAGTCTTAATTAACTGGTTGCAGGTGCATGCTAATGTAAAGATAACCACGGTCTCTTTAGACACCATTAAGAAACTCGTTGTAAGTTACTTCAGTATGTCTTACTATATTTTTATTATTTTACCATATTTTCTTGATTATTGGCTAAAGTTTTGGCGATAAATAAATATGATAAAATAACAAAAATAAATAAAAAATGCTAAAGTAACTTATATGGAGTATCTTATGGGTGTCCAAATAGAAAGTGACTATCTTTTCATCAGCATGCAACTGCAACCAGTTATTTAGGACTGTGCCTTTTTGCAGAAAATCTTTAAAACAAATGATATCAAGATTTACTTTTTTGAGAAAGAGAAGATTGCATGTGGAGGAGAGTTGGTGATTAGGACACATCCTCTTGATAGTGAGAGAACTAAGTTTCGGATTACAAAGCTTAACTTTGTAAGTGTAAGCTTCTAAATCATAATGGTAGGAACTGCCTATGGCGAAGCTTCAAATATTATAACTTTTAGCAGGGGGATTTTACAAACTTCCTTTTTAAATAGAAACAGTGAATGGCCAAAGTATTCCACTTTTTACAGAGTGAAAATGGCTCAACAAAGCTGTTGTCACTTGTGAGAAAAGTGACATACTTAAGATGTAAGCTTGTTAATGCCGGCTAATTCAAAGAATTTGGAAGTATTATCCTAATATTGGTGAGCATCGTAAAGCCATGTTTAAGACATGTCAAAGAATGATATAAAAAGATGGAACGTGGCAATTGAAAATCGCATTTGAGATGATAGAACTCGGCATGGATTGTGAGTTGTTGGACACTATGCATAGTAGCACATTTCATGATATGCAAGAATGTGGTTTTAGGACGGCCAAAGTGGCTAAAATCAAGGCTATGGTGGGGAACGCAGGGATCACGATAAGACATAATCTCAGACACAAAGCTCATCAATCAGCTGCCATGAGTGCGGGAAAAGTTTCCACATCAGAGTAGAATGCTCACAGTACTTGAAATGGAAAGACAACTTAGAAAAGAGCTCGTCAGCCTAGAGAAAAAAGGACAAGCATATATAACATGGGTGGACAATGACGACAGTTCAAACGAGGACTCGGATGGCAAGGATGATGTGGCCAACCTATGTCTAAAGCCACACCAAAATAAGGTAATCTCTAAACTTGATTTAGAACCTTCTTATAATGAGTTGCAACAGGCTTTTGAGGAATTATACGAGGAATCAATGAGAAAACTACAACCTTTCTTTTAAATAAAAATGTTGAATTACTTAAGGAAATATAACTTTTGAAAAATGAAAATAAAAGGATGAAGTCAAGGTATCATCTTCCTTGTGTAAGTTTTGCAAAGATTTGATAAAAGAAAATGAAGATTGAAAAGATATATTAGAAAAATTTACAAAAGGAAGAAATACCTTAAACCTGATGCTTGGGAGAGAAAGATGTTTTTTTAATAGAGCGGGTTTAGGTTATCTAACCAGTAGGCATAAAAAAATGTTAAGCACCATCATTGTCCCCCGCAAGTACTTCAAAGGATCCTCACATAACATGTTTATATTGTGGTAGAGAGGGTCACAGTGCTTCTGCATGCAATTCTAGAAAAGTCAAGTTTGTTAAGAGTCAAAATGGTAGGAATCATAATTGTAGCATTTTTTGCACCAACATACCAGGACCCAAAAACAATGGGAACCTAAAAAGAAAACATGACTTTGTTTTGTAGGTTTCTTTGGATGATATAAAATCGTGCAGGTACTTGGACAGTGGGTGCTCCAAGCATATGATTGGAGACAAATCTAAATTTTCATACATCATTCCCAAGGACCAAGGGCACGTGACCTTTGGAGACAACAATAACGGAAAAATTATCGGCATTGGTAAAGTAGGTACTCCTCTAACACTTAGCTTGCATTGAAAATGTGTTGCATGTAGAAGGCCTAAAGCACAACTCGTTAAGTGTTAGTCAGTTGTGTGATAACAACAATATAGTCATCTTTAATTCCGATTGCTGTATATTATAGAGGGTAAAGGTGATCACCTAATTAAGCTCATTGCTCGCAGGATAAAAAAATATCTATTTAATTGATGATCCCCTTGAATGAATCAAAATGTTTGATAAGTAGAGAGGATGATGAGACTTAGCTATGGCATCGAAGGATAGGTCACGTTCACATGAACCATTTAAATAAATTATTTTCTAGGGATCTAGTAATTGGTTTACGAAAGAAAAAATTTATTTCTGAAAAATGTGATTCATGCCAAAAGTCAAAGTTGACAAGGGTACCTTTGCCTCCAAAAGATTTAATTTCATTTCAAAGACCCTTGCAAGTTTTACACATTGATCTATTTGGAGCCAGTCAAGTTAAAAGCTTTGGATTTAATAATATCACTTGATAGCCTTTCTAGAGATACCCCGCCCTCGTCCTTCTAACCCTCTTGATCTTCTAATACCTATACCTCTGTGCCTAGAAGAATCTCCTTCCTTCTCTTGCACCCCAAAAGGTTCCTCACCTTTTGATCCCCAATTGCTTGATGATATACCACACACCAAGAATTTTCTTGTTTGTTGAAACCACTAATCTTGTTGTAAAAATGTAGCACTTGATTGCTAAATTACAACACAATAAGAACCTAGAAAACTTTGAATCTCAATCAATGAATCTAAGAATATCAATGTTCATGAGATTTTCAAAGTTGAGAAATTTTTAGAAGATGAAGAATATGATCTTTGATCTTTTGAAACTTTGAGAAAATTGTGTGACTTGTTTTTTTGAGTTGTAAAAGTGTGTAAAGTGTTATGTATTCGTTCACAATGTAAAACAAAAGATTATATTGAATGCCCATGTGGTTTGGTAAAAATTAAAACTAATTTTCTAAACTGATTTAACGGTATCTAACCAATTTGTGGTCTGTCTAACCGGTTATCGTGCTTCAATTCAGCAGGTGAAGTGAACCAATAACATGTGTAAAAACTTGGTATTCATTATAATACTTATTTAAACCTTTATAAAAACCTTTAAGCCAAATATTGATGCATTCTTAAAATATTTAAAAATTGTTTTATAAAATATGCATCAATTTTGGTTTTGTGAAAATTCAAACTCATTTATTTTCAAAAACTCTTTGAATGAGATTCACTACCCAAACTACCCTAAACCTCTAGTCTCTCTCTCAAGCTATTTAGAGACTCTAAAATAAAATAAAAAAAATTAAGAATAAACCCTTGATGCTTCACTTTGAGATAGGCATTCTCTCTTTAATTCTTCTCTTCTTCAAGAGTTGATTTTTATTCCTTGTTGAATAACATTGAAAGTTGTCATCATCAAAACTCTTCAAGATATAGCATACACCATATGCTTCACACAGAACCCCCAAATTCAAAATTGAATCTGAATTTTTATGAATTCCCTATACTAATTATACCTCCAGATCGCCCCTGTAATGGTTGAGAAACCCACTCATTTTCAACACCTCCCCACAACGAATTCCACAACTGATAGTCCACCTCCACCATCTTGGACTCTTAGATGTCAATGAAATCAACTTTCTCTTCTCTGGTTAATTCTCTCACCCTCCTCTTTTTCAAACCTTCCTTCAACCCTCTTATGTTAATAGAAGAAACAATCATTGATTACATGTTTTATCCCCCATCGCCTTTCGATCTCTTTCCTCCATCTGCATGAACTGCTTCATTGCATCTTCTATGGGAATCTCAATAGATAATCCCGCCTCAACTGCTAGTGAAATTAATTCCTCTGCATCTTTGACATTTTTTTTATTTCCAGAAACGTGTGTTCCTTGTCTCAAGACCATAATCATTGGGAATTTTACTAGAAGATAGAAATAGATCTGTTTCATTTTCTATAATAATATCCCACTTTGCCCCTTTCTTCTTCCCGCCACGACTCTATTTTGCTTTTAATCTCAAGAAGGGCTTAAGCCCAATGGCAGATATGTATTGAATATTAGTCCCCAACCCCCAAACATTAGCTTTAACCCCTATTTTAATTAGGAAAATACCAAAATGTCCCACTCTTTTTTTCCCTCCAAACCCTAAAATTCACACCCTCCATCTTCCCTCAGCCACCCCCTTCATCCCTTCCTCTCTCCACCACGATCTCTCTATCCCATAGCAGCGTCAACCCTTACCCAGCAGCCCAAACCGCCACTCTTTCTCTCTCCTTCTTCTGCAACCACCTCTCCTCTGGTTTCCCCCATCCACATTTCACCCCAGCTGCCGCCTTCCGCCACCCAACCCTGTAACACCCGGGCTGATGAGGGCGGGGAGTGATCGCGGGTGCAAGAGGCACGGACAAGGAGCGGCTCCTGGCAAGGCTTCTAAGGGAGGGGTACATGGATGAACCGACACACCGGAATGAGAGGGTGATCCTGAGACTGTGTAGGAAAGGGACTACATAGTACAGGAAGGCTTAAATGAGTTGATTGGTACTACCCATATCAACAAGATGCATCTTCTTTTCGGTAGCTCATCACTTAAGAACTCCATAGTTAAGCGTGCTTGACTTGGGGTAATTCTGGGATGGGTGACCTCCTGGGAAGTTTTCCCGGGAAGTGTGCGAGTGAGGACAAAACACGCTGAAAAGACCCGTGTTGGTACGTGGGGACAGTCGCAATCCATTTGCCTGCCAGGGATGTTACAAATGGTATCAGAGCGGCTCCTCTCCCAGTACGGTGTGGTTCGGGGACGAACCAGGCGGAAGCTGGTGGGCATGTAACACCCGGGCTGATGAGGGCGGGGAGTGATCGCCGGTGCAAGAGGCACGGACAAGGAGCGGCTCCTGGCACGGCTTCTAAGGGAGGGGTACATGGATGAACCGACACACCGGAATGAGAGGGTGATCCTGAGACTGTGTAGGAATGGGACTACATAGTACAGGAAGGCTTAAATGAATTGATTGGTACTACCCATATCAACAAGATGCATCTTCTTTTCGGTAGTTCATCACTTAAGAACTCCATAGTTAAGCGTGCTTGACTTGGGGTAATTCTGGGATGGGTGACCTCCTGGGAAGTTTTCCCGGGAAGTGTGCGAGTGAGGACAAAACACGCTGAAAAGACCCGTGTTGGTACGTGGGGACAGTCGCAATCCATTTGCCTGCCAGGGATGTTACAAACCCCCCATGGCTTCCACCCATCTTTCTCTCCAAAACCGTTTCGGCCACAACAACTCGGTTTTTTTTACGTTACATTTTCCGACACTATACTATCGGAAATTCCGAGAACTATGTGAGGTAAACAATGGTAAATTCCGAGAACCCCGTGTTGGAATTTCATAATTCCGACACTGGTTCATCGGAATTTATCGGAAACCAGAAAAAAAACGTTGACGAAGAGGAGGTTGTTGGTGGCGACGTTGGAGAACAACGGTGAGAACGAAAACGATAAGAAACCGAAAACAAAAGCGAAAGGAAGAGCAGAAAAGAAATGAAAAAGAATACATACCTTAGAGAGAAAACGAAAACGAAACCAATGGAGAGAAGGCTGTTGGCGGCGACACGGTGAGGATAACGACGGTGAGTTGCAACGACAATGGGAGAGGGAGAGAGAGAGAAAGAGAGAGTGGGGTTTGGGGTTTGAAGGGATGATAGGTTTGGGAAGGGGTAAAGGGTATTAGTGGAATATTGAGAAAAGTGGGGTTTGGGGGCAAATAGTTGGGGTTTGGAATCTAAAATTCATATGTATTTGACTTTTTGGGTCTCCTTTTTTACTTTGGCCTGCTTCTGTGACTTCTTTCTTCCATTTGGGCTTATTCGTTAGATTGGGACCAAATTCTTCATTATGCCCTCATCCTTCTTGACTATTAGTTCACAAACCCCCAACTTTAACCCCAAACCCCATTTTAATCGCGAAAAGTAAAAAAATGCTCTTCCCTCATCTTCCACTTTCCCACCCCAAACCTCAAACCCCAAAACCTATGAACCCCATACCCCAAAGCCTTCCACCTTCCCACCCCAAACCCCTCATCTTCCACCTTCATCCTTCTCCCAAACCCCAAAACATGCTCACAAGGACGTACAATGGACATTCCATATGTGTTGTTGAAGGTAAATATCTTGTCTTTATGTTTTCTTTTTTTACTGCTACTGTAAAATTCCAACAAGCCACTGTCGGAATTTTATACAAATTCCGACACGGGGGTGTCAGGATTTTATTAAAATTTTCCAAAGTGTTTTCCGACAGAATCATGTAAGAAATTATTTTTTCGTCCATTACAACATCTTCTTCACACAAATTTCCGATACCCCCGTGTCGAAAATCAAAATTCCGACACTAGATCGTCAAAATTTTATAGTACCAGAAACAAAAAAAAAACGAATGAGAACGAAAAAGAAAACAAATGGGAACCATTAAAACATAAGAAATGAACAAAAAATGACCCAAAACTACTAAAAATATGAAAACCTAACATAAAACAACCTATTAAACACCTACCCAAAAAAACTACAAAACCCTAAAAGAGAGGAAAGATAGGGAGGAGAAGGTAGGGTGGTGGCGGCAACAACGACGTGTGAAGGGAGAGTGAATGGAGGAGGGAGAGAGTGAATGAAGTTTGAGGTTTGGGAAATTTGAATTGGAAAGGAGTGAGGGAATTGGAAAGGGGTGAGTGAAGGGTATAGCATTAAGGGAATTTAAAAAATATTGGGGTTTAGGGGGCTAAAATTGGGAGTTTGGGGACTAATTCTCATCCTTCTTTCCTTGTAAAACTGCCTTCCTATCTTTCACGTGTTAAGACGGCTGCAAAGTTAAATTTATCACTTTTTCATTTTATGGGGCCACCTCTTAGTCTTCATCACCTTTGTCATCCAATGTAGTTAAAGGGACTATAGATATTTCTTCATAATCCCTAGGCCTAGAGAATGATCGTTCCAAATTCTCTGTCAGCCTTTCCACTTCTTCAAAATTAACCTTATTCATCATTGCCTCGTTATGTGGTTCTAAGTCATTCCCCAATTAGTCTTGCAATATTGATTCATTTGAGTCCGTCTCCTGTGCATTGAATGCGATGGCCATGTTTATGGAGTCACCCGAACTTCCCTCTTTCGCCACCACTGCTTGCTTCTTTTGTTTTCATCTAAAGGTCATGAAATCAACAAAACGTTCTTCAATCATATATATTTCATACTCCCTCCGGTCTCATTTATAAGCAAAAAAAAGACACTTAACTAATATAAGCAAAAATCAACTAACTTTCTATTCCCAATACAATCATTCCTAAAATATCCTCATTATGTGGTTGAGTTATTTAATTTTTGTTTCATTCCCAATGTAAATTTACTAAAGTAATCTATTTTTTTTTTTATAAATTTGAGAAAATTAAATACACTCAACTAACTTCCTTAATAAATGTGAATTAGTTATTTTTGCTTAAAAATGAGACAGGAGGGAGTATATCACTCCATCAATACACATACACTCTCATCAGTCTCTTACATGCTTCCCTATAAGACGTTCTTATGAGAACCCTTGCAATGTCAAACCTCTTTTTTTTGGGTAAATAAAAAATTTATTACCAACTAATCAAAAATTTAAACACAAAATCCAACTAGCAAGAATCAATTTCCCCCTACTAGGTAGATTTCAATCAATTCAAGCTAGGAAAAAATAATTAATCATCCTCTAGTAATCTGAAAATAATGGAACTATGAAACTTATTGAAATTAAGAACTAATCTAAATCTCAAGGCTAACTCCCTCCTTATTATTTTGTATACTCGAGATATAGTAAGCTCCTTGCCTTGAAGGCATCGTCGATTCCTTTCAAGCCATATGTTATACACCAAACTAGCATAAGCCGCATAAACCATCTTCCTCCTATATTTGTTGTTAGCAAAAGCAAACTGAATCCAATGAGTCCAGTTTTGATACTTTGAGTAATACTTGTCCAAACCCAGCCAATCAAAAATCATAGTAAGAATAGCCTCGCTCCAAATACAAGTAAAAAATAAATGCTGGACAGATTCAGGATCTCTATGGCAAAGAAGGCAAATTTGATCAACCTGCATATACAAACTAAGTCTATCCTTAGTCTACAGTCTATTATTAATCATTAACCAGACTATGAAGCAATGTTTAGGCACAGAAATCGGATTCCAGACAAATCGATGAAGAACAAAAGTTTCTTGTGGACCAAGAAGCCAAGTATAACAAGATTTCACAGAATAAACACCTGCAGAATTGCCTCTCCATTGATTTCCAATAAAACCAGAACACAATTTCTCCCTAACTTTAATTATCTGCTTGAAATGCCAACCATCAGTGATCTTTACTTCATAATCCCAAAGATCTTGTCCCATTAAATAAATGGAATCAATCCATCTAATCCAAAGAGAATTCAGATTAGTTAGGATTTGCCAAACTTGCTTGCCTGATTCCAAATGCAACCATTTTTAAATCCAAGTCCACCATGTTTCCTGCTCTTGCAAAGCTGATTCCAAGCAATCACAGCATGAGAACTGCCGCAAATAAATTCTCTACATTTCCTTTCAATAGCCTGAATAGTAGCCTTAGGCAGAATGAATACAGATGCCCAATAAGAATGCAAAGTAAGTAAGACAGAATTGATCAATAAGCATCTGCCTTGAAAAGATAAGTGCCTTGATGTCCAGGAAGTGATTCTGCTAACTACCTTATCAACCAGAAGATTGCAATCAATTTTATTCCATTTGCTCGAAGAGATTGGCAAACCCAAATATCTGGAAGGGAAAGAGCCTTTCTGCAAACCAGTCAAAGTTAGAATCTCCAGTTGCTCTCTATCATTAACTCTAGCCATATAAAGATGAGATTTGCTCAAATTAGCACAAAGACCTGAATCCTGAGAGAAGCTTTGAAGAGCATCAAACAGGATTTTAATGCTCTCCTTCTTACCTTTACAGAAGATCATCATATCATCTACAAAGGCTAAGTTGACCAAACCAGTTTGCCTGCATAAAGGATGATGTCTAAACTGAGGATTTTGAGCTGCATACTGTAATTTCCTTGTTAGAATTTCCATGACCAAAACAAACAGCAAGGGAGATAGAGGGTCTCCTTGCCTCAGCCCTCTAGAAGAGCTGAATTTGCTGAACTGAGATCCATTAATAATCAAAGAAAATGAAGCAGTTTTCACACATGACAGAATCCAGGTAATGAATTTCAGAGGGAAATTAAGTTCCTATAGCATAGCTTCCAAGAAGTGCCAATCCAGCATATCATATGCCTTTTTAATATCAATTTTTAAAAAGCATCTAGGAGAAACATTTTTTCTACCATACAATCTCAGTAATTCTTGTGTGATTAGTATGTTATGAAAAATGTTTCTGCACTCAACAAAAGTATTCTGATTCTCATTAACCAGAAAAGGAAGGACTTTTTGTAACCTGCTGCAAATTAGTTTGGATATACACTTGTATAAAGTATTGCAACAAGCAGTTGGTATGAAATCAGTAATAGATCAGGGCAGCTAGATTTAGGAATCAGAACCAAATTAGTAATGTAACACCCCAATTTTGTTTCCTCGAAAATATTGTATTTATTTATTATTTATTAGTAAAAACGAGGGTCAATTTTTTTTTAAACATGTTTCCAAAACGTTCATGAACAGATGCAATTTACGATTCATTTTAATTTTCCAAAACATCCTTCATTATTATTACAAATATAACCTTGCACATTTTCTCATAAGGAATGATCGTTGCCATCTTCACAAAATCGAGATGTCACAACACTCCCATTACATACGCAAATCGTATACTGAAAATATTTCTTCGCATTTCAAACATTGTCAATAAGTTCACCAGTACCAGTGATTACATAATTTTCCCAAAAGCAGTTTGCCAACGGTATTTCCAACATAATCATAAAAGCGTAAAATAGAAAAGTGCGGACATTAAGTCCCAAAATACATCAGAAGATAGGATAGTTACATTATATGTTATCCAGAGTATGACTTTTCTCAGTTGAACTCGACCATAACCAAAACAAAGTAAAACACCTAGACCACAAGACCCACGGGACTCCCTAAGCTGCTGGCTGATCTCCATCGTCCCCTGATGCTGTCTCCTCCTCTTCAACCTTCACATCCGCAGGCGGTGCGGCCTGCGTACCACGAGCATAGTACGTCTGAGGTCCTCCGCCCATATAGTCCCTCAAGGTAATGCGACCAATGTGAAAATCAATCCTTGTTCCTCTCAAACGATGTTCAGGGTCCTTAATCTCCAACCGAGTCAAGCCTCTCCAGATCCATCCATCAAGGGTGAGCACTAATACTTCTTTCTTGATCTTGCAAATCACTATCACCATGATTTTTAGCCAGATTCTCTTGAGCAATAAATAATAAATCTTTCAGCACTGCTTCCTGCATATCAATGTTCTTAAATTTTTCTCTATTCAACTTAATTAATTCATGCTTTATGATTTTCAACTTCTGCATAATTTGGTACATTGCATGACCTTGCACAGTTAGACTCCCAGGCATTGACCACAATCTGCTCAAATTCCTCAACAGAAGACCACATGTTGAAATATTTAAAAGTTACCTTTCTGCACAAAATCGTTTGATTCCATTTGATCACCATTGGGCTATAGTCTGATATCCCTCCCTGAAGAAATTCAGTTTGAGTATTAGGCCATGCATTGATACAGTCGTGATTAACCTGAGCTCTGTCAAGTTTACAGAAAACCCTTGTACCATCTTGGTGTTTATTATCCCAAGTCAAGAAATTGCCAAAAAATTCATGTCCTGAAGCTCACATTTAGAAACACAATTCCTGAAATCTGATAATTGATCTGTATCAACAGGATTCCCACCATATTTCTCATGAGGGTGCAGAAAGGTGTTGAAGTCCCCCATCACTAACTAAGGACCATTCATAGAGGCATGAATAGATCTTAGGTCATTCCATAGAGTCCTCCTTGTCTCTGAATCATTTGCAGCATAAATAACAGTAACATTAAATTCAGATGAACCTTGCTTTTCCTTAACAGAACAATGCACATGTTGCAAGCTAGATTGAATGATAGTAACATCAAACATATCAAGCCTCCAGAGGACCCAAATTCTTCCTCTAGGATTAATGTCAAGATCCAAAAAGGAACCCCAACCAGAAGCTATATTATCTCTTATTAAAGGAAAACTGGAAACAGTTAGCTTATTCTCTAAAATACCAAGAAAACCAATATTATTAAATCTGTAAAAACTGCTAATCTCATCATGTTTCTAAGGGTGATTAGCTCCCCTAATGTTCCAAGCAGCCAAATTATCCATGTTCTGGTTGAACCAGACTAGCAGAGGGTTTTTGAATTCTAGACCTTTGCCTTGTTGTTACTAACTGCCATTGTTCCTTTTCTGAATCAACAGCTACTACTGATTTATCTGGTGATTTATGCACTTGCTGATCCTCCACATCATCCTTCTTCTCCTCTGATTGAGGAGGCTGAATCTCCTCAACTTTATTCTCTTTGGCTTTATTAACTATATTGAGAATGTCTTCTTGAGAAGGCTTTTTTTTCACAACCCATTCTTGCCTTGTTCCTTTCCTACACATCTTCCTGTCATGACCATGCTTGTTGCAATTCTCACACCAAACAGGTTTCCATTCATAGGATACTGTTTAGTGATTACATGCAGATTCTCATCCTGAAAAAATACTTCCTCAGGCAAAACAGTAGGATCCACTTCAACAAGGATTCTGGCAAAATTCAATCTTTCTCACTCCGGAGTCATCTTATCCACCATAATAGGATGCCCAACAAGGCTAGCAATCTTACATAAGGATTAGTTCCCCCAATACTTCACATCAAGATTCTTCAGTTGTATCCAAATAGGAACGCGATCAGTAGGTCATAATTAAAAATATACCAAACTATGAGACCCTTGGTTAAATTGAGAAATTATCGGTTGGTCTTGAATCACTAGGTCATACATGATCCAAGCTAATACTAATGTGATTAATGTGACACATGATACAAATAACTACCCAATCGCTTTATAATATTATTTCATCATTATTTTGAAATGTGTCTTTTAATTTGAAAATGGATTTCAACAAAAGGTTGTTGTAAAAATAATATTTTATTATTTCAAAAATATTTATTTTAAATTGAATTTATTAGTTATTTTTTTGGGTGGTGGTTACAAAACTTTATTCTCATCAAGTAGGGTGTTTATTCCTATTAATTATTATTAATTATTTCATTCATGTATTCATTTCCGTTACCCATAGCTAACAGCTATATTACATTACATATTATTAAGTAATATATTGTTGAGATACCAAGTGTGGCAACAGTTTTTCTAGCATACTATATGTATATATAATTCGAGTCTCTAGCATGCATGATATGTATATGGGAAGTAATATATAAGAGATGTAGACACAAGAGCATGAAAAAATATAAATTATTTGTATTACTTATTCCTAGTCCTCCACTTATTGATCTTGGGTTACGTTAGAAACAATGGTACTGCCAGTTAAGGTAGCCTATGTTTGTGTTAGAGACAAACATAGAAGAGTCGGTTGAATCCTAATTGGGGATCATCGCGGTACGCGGATAGATCCTAAGGACAGCGTCTATTGACGTGCCTCATACTATAAACTATATGGAAGTGATAATCACAACATCAACAATTTTTACAAGGAAGCCATGAAAGTCTAGGAGTTTTGGAAGCTGAAGTTTACAACTGAGAATGCCTTCGTCATACAAATTTGTATTGTATTTTATTTATTTTATTTTCTAGTGGAATATCAAATTATTTCCACCAATCTTAGGATCTAATGCACAAGAGTGACGTCGATATTGTTCAGGTGATGTAATTTTAATATATATCAAGTATATCATTCTATAATATATATGTTGGTAAAATTCTATATATATATATATATATATATATATATTGCGAATACTCCCTCTTTATTTGACAATTGCATATATCGCGAGGAGTCATTGTGATGCTATAAGCAAATGGAGAAGCAAATGAAGTTACAATGAGGATTTTTTCCTGGCGTTGACATGTGTGACAAGGCTATAAGAAACAAGTTCTTTTTGTGAGGGAGAATAAGAATGAGGAACAAAGAAATTATGAGGATTGAACAATTCATATTATTTTTTCTTGGAGTAAGAAGGAGAAATTGCTCAATTTATTGGATGACAGGTAAGTCTGAATATTATTTTGTTTAATACAAATATAGAGAAAATGACCCTCCAAAAAATATTTTGGTTGAGATGGATAGTGTGTGCCGATTGTTTTTGAGGTTAATTGGTAATTTGGTTGTTGTGGAGAAACTTGAGTTGGATACTCTGTCTAAACTATCTAAACAGAAATGCATTACCTCCTGCACTATTGTGGGGGATGGAGAGGAATGTAGTGTCCTATGTAAAGGAATGGTGAATATAAAATTCACTATGTGAACTTCTCTCTTTAATTGAGGGTCTCAACATGCCAAAATATTTAATATAATTTGGTGGCCAATATATTTGTATTAGACAA
The DNA here is from genome assembly GCA_037953625.1 of Crotalaria pallida. Classification (NCBI taxonomy): domain Eukaryota; kingdom Viridiplantae; phylum Streptophyta; class Magnoliopsida; order Fabales; family Fabaceae; genus Crotalaria; species Crotalaria pallida. Next base: position 124,584,057 of record CM075653.1, on the reverse strand, counting down.
TAGGATGTAAAATTTGTTTTGAAATCAAATTTTTGAAATGTGGGGTGTCGTATTATTAGAACGTGTAAATATATATTTATTTTTTATTTCAGTATTTATGCCGAAACTCTAGAGATTTTTGTGTTGGTTTGAATTATATTGAATGTTGTTATATACGAAATTGTTAAAAATAATTATTTCATTTTCAAAAGTGAATGAATTAATTTTATATTGAAATTGTGATGAAAGGACTTTTACAAACTGTTTAAAGTCTTATGAAAATAAATAAAAAATTGTTTTATTTTATTTTATTATTCTCTTTATTCGTGAAGGTATTTGTGAAAAAAACTTTTATAGTAGTGATACATATGTTGTTACTTGTGATTTTATAAAAGAAAAATGAAATTATTATAGCTCTTTATCTTTGTCTTTAAGAGTTGTTCATGTTATATACTGATTTATTTGAGAGTGGATATGAATTATTTGTTTTAACAAATTTTTATTAGAAGAATTTGCAATCGTTATTGTTATTAATTATTACATTTAAATATTTATCTTAAATAAATTGATTTTATTATTTTTATTTTTATTTATTATAGCCGTTGTATTTGTCTTTATTGATCTTAATTTTATCATTTCATATTGAAAGAATATTTGGTAAAAAATTCATTTTGTGTTGTTACTAATATATTTATTGTTGTGATTATTGTGCATTGAAATATAATTATTTGTTTTAGTTATGAAACGTTTGTAATTTGGAACATTCCAATTTATGTGTGCAACTATATTCCAATTTATGTGTGCAACTGTTTTAAAAATATAAGTGTTTTTGAATTTGAGAGTTGTGGTGAATAATTTGAAAAGTGATATTATTTATTTGTGTATATGATGATGATATGATAATCATGTCAAAAAACATTCTTTAATGTATATATAAATTGTGGGGGTCATATATATATGAAAAGTAAAATGATTATGATGCATTTCAATGCAAATGTACCAAGAGGAAAATCCTCCTATGCACAATGTAATCTTGGTGTAGTGAGATGATATAATCATAACCTAAGCTTATCACATGGACAATGTGAATCAATGAGTAATAATAGTTTTTTATGAGCTTACCTCCTTATAATAAAGGGAATAAACAATATGAGAAATCCAGTGTATTTAATACAATGATGTTTGTAACACCCTCACTTTTATTAGTAACTTTTAGGTTTTATTAAAATCGGAGTTTGAAAATTTCGTTTTAGCACTAAAATTTCTTTAAAAGGTTTTACGAAAATCCGGCAGAGTTTCCTCTGTTTTCCGGACTTCCCAAAAATTTTCTTCTAAAAACCTGCCAGTCCAGAATTGTTTAAAAACATAAACAATAACAGTTAAATAATTATAACAGATCCTAATGCCCGATGGATACAAAGTTCAGGGCAATCTACTAATTCATATATAATTTACAAAAAGTAATTATTCTCTCCAAAATATGTAAAATACATTCCACGTAGTGGAACTTGAAATTCTGCTCGGCCAGCACTGGTGTATGCTCCACTTGTGTACCTGAAAAATAATAACCACACAGGGGAAGCATCACACAGAACTTAAAAAGGAGATTTCTAAGCAGATATATACGACACGCCAAAACCATTCAAGCCTATGCTATGCTACACAATTCATGTTCTTCTTTTCTTATTTTACTTCCTAACTGTTTCCCAATTCTTTTCCTTTCTAATTGTTTTCTTTTAAATAATCCCTAACCTCTAATTATTCTTGTTCCTCATTACTTTCGCTCTTTCCTTTTTATTCCCATTTTCCATTTGTATTTCCATTTTAATTCCATTATTTGGTTAATATGCCGGTTACCTTTTCGTTCCTTTAATCTTTTATTGGTGACAGGGTCTAACGACCTCCTGCCGTTTTAATTTCTATTATGTGACAGGGTCTAACGACCTCCCGCCGTTTATATTATGGTGACAGGGTCTAACGACCTCCCGCCGTTTTATATTATGTTGACAGGGTCTAACGACCTCCCGCCGTTTTATATTATGTTGACAGGGTCTAACGACCTCCTGCCCTTTTATATTATGGTGACAGACAGGGTCTCACGACCTCCTGCCGTTTAAATTATGATGACAGGGTCTAACGACCTCCTGCCGTTTATATTATGATGACAGGGTCTCACGACCTCCTGCCGTTTAAATTATGATGACAGGGTCTCACGACCTCCTGCCGTTTATATTATGATGACAGGGTCTCACGACCTCCTGCCGTTTAAATTATGATGACAGGGTCTCACGACCTCCTGCCGTTTATATTATGATGACAGGGTCTCACGACCTCCTGCCGTTTTAATCCTTTCTCTTTATTATCGTATTAGTCTTATCCCTTTACTTTCAATTCCTTAATTCTATCTAATACTTTTAATTTCCTAACTCTTCCTTATCCTCCATTATCGTCTCACTTCGCTCAATCCTTCCCTGAACGTCTTATTATTATTTCCTTGCCATCTTATACTTAAGTACTTTTCGTTACTAATTATTCTCATACTAACTCTCAGTTATTTACCTTTTCTTTTTCTTTTCTTTTTCTTCTTCTCTTCCTTTGTTTCTCTTTCCTACATCACTCATATTTAATAATACCTAGCTCATGCATTCAGAACCAATTATATTATTTCTTCTTTCGTTAACTCTCTCTTTCTTATTTTCCGTTTATTTCCTTCCTCTAATGGCTAAATACTCATTCACTCCATTTATTTCCATTAATCTTATTTTATCCTAATCTAGTTCTCAACTCATTTCTACACTTTCTTTATTTAGTTTCGGCTCTCCCTAATTAATCTCTAATTTCTCCCTTTTCTCACTTACGCAACTCACTCGTTCTTGTAATTCCGTTTATTTCGTGGCTAATTGTTTCAACTCTTCTTTAACTAAATTTTCTTTCCTAATTATCTTCCTTCATTATTAGCGGGCTACTCTAAGGTTCATTCACAATTAACATTTCCCCGGTCCTAGCGATAGATATAACTACCCAGAAATACACCCCTTAAGGACTGGTAATGAAACCCCTTACCTCAATCGATGACAGTGAGAGGGGTAACTTTAGCCTGACGCTTTACTCCCCGGCTTACGCTCTAGCTCGGCTCCAATTTGATCCTAAGCTTCCACAATCTTCGATTCCAAGCACGGCGAGGACAATCGATCTCGATTGCGGTGACGGTGTTGCTCCTCGCTATTTGAGAACGATCGCGGCCGGATCGAGGCCCAAGCTTCAAGCCTCGGAGTACCCAACACAAGCTCAGTGCGAATCACGATCGGTATCGACGTCGGTGAGATCCGGTGAGGAGAGAGAAAGCCCTAGAGGAGAGAGAAACATCAAGGGAGGAGGAAGAGAGGAAGGGTACTCAATCAATAGGGAAAGGGAGAGGAAGGAGAGCTCATAATGGTGGTGGTGGATGGTGGTTCGTGGTGGTGGCCACGGTGGGGTATGGTGGTGGAAGGAAAGGGGGTTTCCAAGGAGAGAGAGAAAGGGCCACAAGAGAGAGAGATCAAGAGGGGAAGGGAGAGAGGGATGTGCTCATGATGGTGGTGGTGGCCTTGGCGGTGGCGGCTTGTGGTGGTTGGAGGTGTTGGGGGCGGAGAGAGAGAGGAAGGGTGAAGAGAGAGGAAGAGGGGGCTGAAATGGGGTTTGGGGGGCTGGCCAGTGCACCATTTTAAGGTGCTGGTGCATGAAACACGCACCCGCGCGCCTGGGCACAGGATTTGGTGCGCCTGCGCGCGCCACACGCGCATCTGGTGCGCGATCAGATCTCCTGCACGCGCCTGGGCGAGTCATGCATGCGCCTGGGCGAATTTTTCACGGGTTTGGTGCACCTGATGCACACTGGTGCGCCTGGGCGTGCACCGGTGCGCCTGGGCATGTACCAGTGGTTCCTGACTTCGATTCGTCATAACTTTTTCGTTAACCGTCGGATCGAGCCCAAATTTTTAGGCAAGCTTCTTAACCCCCTAAACTTCACATCCAATGGTGGAATTTTATTTCTTAACATCCTATAATAAATTCCTAATTTCCTCTTTTCGGTTGATTTCTAACATCTAAAACGCCGATTTAACCCCCGATTTCGCTTAGATAGTTTTGCCCGATGCTACGAATGCCTTCTATACAACTCCTAGTACTTATAATTACTTCACACCTATCTCCCAAAATTCTTTAAGCCATTAATCTACCCATTCCCTACACTTTAAACCTATTAATTTATTAATTATTGCTTGGAATTAAATTAGGGATGTTACAATTCTCCCCCACTTATTAGAATTTAGTCCCCGAAATTCCGTTCAATTCCTTCAAATGGAGAACCATCCCATTAGTAAGCTTTTGATCACGATTTTCACTTCCTTTCGATTTTTACTTTCCGCTCCATATGTGGTTAGGGCTGTGCCCATTTCGACGTTTGTCTTCCGGCACTAAGTACTTTTTCTATCTACACAGGATCGTCAGTTCTCTTATTATTAAAGTTCCATCTCTCATTCCTTGGATTGGAATCCTCCCCCTCTTAATATCAACATACCTGAGTAGGTCGAAGGCAGGGGGGAAACTGAATTGATTTCCAGGAGTTGATTAGCTGGATTCTTAATTGGTCGGCGAGGTGGTACATGGAGTTAAGTTGATCACTAATCGGTCTTATTAGTGTGGTTTCGAATTTTCTATGATATGATGACTCTTCTTACCTACGCATACGGCTAAATTCTCATACGAGTTAGAAGGGTGATTCGGTCGTTTAGTGGGATGTTCCCAGTGGAAATGTAGAATATGAGTGTCTTGAATGGGGTTGGTTTGCGAATCGCTGTTCGTGAGTCTTAGTAAGGATCCTATAGGATTAGAGTTCAATCGGGCTTTAGACAGAGATAGAATTCCTAAATGGTTTGTTCGAATCTCCACTAGATGATTGCAATAATATAACATGTCAATAAACGCGAAGACCGAGGTGGTCAGTCCCAATCTCACATTTATCAACTGTACATCACTGCGTTATTGAATGATAGCTTTATCTTTTAACAGGTGCAAGAGAAAGGACGACCAATCCTGACCTCACACTCTATCAGAGGACGACACTATCACAAGGTTTTTGGTTAGATTTCTTGTTACGGTCTTATAACTAAGTAAGGTTTTAACACTTATCGACTTCTTCTAGATTACACTACCCACACTTAATCTAGACAAAGACGCTAAAGAAATCAGTTGATGCAGCATTAACATAAAAGAATACCTTGGGTTAGTTTATTCGCTCCCTTCTCCGATACGTCCAGGACAGTTCGCCCCAATGTGTCCCGGTTGTCCGCATACACAGCAGAGGCCCTTGTTCTTGTGCTGCTTCAACAACAAACATAGACGCCTGTGGGGCCTCCCACATAGCGAACATGGTTGCCTAACTCCTGGGGTATCCCCATACGGGGCCACATCTCTTGGCACTACTGCTCTAATGCCCATGTCGGTGTATGGATCTCCTTCCTGAGCTGGTTCCCTGCCTCGGCTAGAACCTTCTGACCCATGTGTTAATTTGTTCCGCTTCTCAGCTGCACATTGTTTCCGACTCTTTTCATAAGTACTATCCATGTTGATCAACTGAGACAGGTCGGCAATGTTTTGATACTCAAAAGCCATCTTGATTTCAGAACGAAGTCCGGTTTCGAACTTGATGCACTTGGTCCTTTCATCAGCATCTCTATAACTCCCTGCATATCGGATCAAGTCTTCAAATCTAGCAGCATATTCACCAAAGCTCATGTTCCCTTGCACGAGCTGCAGGAAGGTTATCTCCTTCTCTCTACGAACATCCTCAGGAAAGTATTTGCCCAGAAAACGGTTCTTAAACAAATCCCAAGTGATCGCCTGATTGTTCGCCTCCAAACTCCTCCGCATCTGTTGCCACCAGTGTTCTGCTTCACTAGTCAACATGTATTGTGCCAGCAGAACCTTCTGTTCCTCCGGTGGTGCCATGGTATTCAGGATCTTTTCAATCTCTTGCAACCAAAGTTGTGCCCCATCGGGATTGAACCCTCCTTCAAACTTTAGCGGATCATTCTTCCTGAATCGTGCCAACCAATCAATCGCAACTGGAGCTGGGGGTTGAGAATTCATTGCTGCAACTGTTGTTGTTGCTGCTGCTGCGATGCTTTCAGCTTGATTCTGTTGCATGTGTGCTTGATTCTGATTCATTTGAATCAGGTTCTCCAATATAGCAGCCATCCGATCATTTTTGGCACGTCGGCCAGCCATACTGTTAGGTCATGGAGGGAACAACCATTTAAAGACTGAATACTTAATCAATAACCTAAATATCCTATTCTTAGACTTAGACTCTTACTAAACGAATCAGTTACTCGCTTGGAGAGTAACCATCAGAGATGTGAGTCCACACTCCAAAGGCCGAGGAAAAACTGCTCTGATACCAAAATGTAACACCCTCACTTTTATTAGTAATTTTTAGGTTTTATTAAAATCGGAGTTTGAAAATTTCGTTTTCGCGCTAAAATTTCTTTAAAAGGTTTTACGAAAATCCGGCAGAGTTTCCTCTGTTTTCCGGACTTCCCAAAATTTTTCTTCTAAAAACCTGCCAGTCCAAAATTGTTTAAAAACATAAACAACAACAGTTAAATAATTATAACAGATCCTAATGCCCGATGGATACAAAGTTCAGGGCAATCTACTAATTCATATATAATTTACAAAAAGTAATTATTCTCTCCAAAATATGTAAAATACATTCCACGTTGTGGAACTTGAAATCCTGCTCGGCCAGCACTGGTGTATGCTCCACTTGTGTACCTGAAAAATAATAACCACACAGGGGAAGCATCACACAGAACTTAAAAAGGAGATTTCTAAGCAGATATATACAACACGCCAAAACCATTCAAGCCTATGCTATGCTACACAATTCATGTTCTTCTTTTCTTATTTTACTTCCTAACTGTTTCCCAATTCTTTTCCTTTCTAATTGTTTTCTTTTAAATAATCCCTAACCTCTAATTATTCTTGTTCCTCATTACTTTCGCTCTTTCCTTTTTATTCCCATTTTCCATTTGTATTTCCATTTTAATTCCATTATTTGGTTAATATGTCGGTTACCTTTTCGATCCTTTAATCTTTTATTGGTGACAGGGTCTAACGACCTCCTGCCGTTTTAATTTCTATTATGTGACAGGGTCTAACGACCTCCCACCGTTTTATATTATGGTGACAGGGTCTAACGACCTCCCGCCGTTTATATTATGGTGACAGGGTCTAACGACCTCCCGCCGTTTTATATTATGTTGACAGGGTCTAACGACCTCCTGCCATTTTATATTATGGTGACAGGGTCTCACGACCTCCTGCCGTTTAGATTATGGTGACAGGGTCTCACGACCTCCTGCCGTTTAAATTATGATGACAGGGTCTCACGACCTCCTGCCGTTTATATTATGATGACAGGGTCTCACGACCTCCTGCCGTTTAAATTATGATGACAGGGTCTCACGACCTCCTGCCGATTATATTATGATGACAGGGTCTCACGACCTCCTGCCGTTTTAATCCTTTCTCTTTATTATCGTATTAGTCTTATCCCTTTACTTTCAATTCCTTAATTCTATCTAATACTTTTAATTTCCTAACTCTTCCTTAACCTCCATTATCGTCTCACTTCGCTCAATCCTTCCCTGAACGTCTTATTATTATTTCCTTGCCATCTTATACTTAAGTACTTTTCGTTACTAATTATTCTCATACTAACTCTCAGTTATTTACCTTTTCTTTTTCTTTTCTTTTTCTTCTTCTCTTCCTTTGTTTCTCTTTCCTACATCACTCATATTTAATAATACCTAGCTCATGCATTCAGAACCAATTATATTATTTCTTCTTCCGTTAACTCTCTCTTTCTTATTTTCCGTTTATTTTCTTCCTCTAATGGCTAAATACTCATTCACTCCATTTATTTCCATTAACCTTATTTTATCCTAATCTAGTTCTCAACTCATTTCTACACTTACTTTATTTAGTTTCGGCTCTCCCTAATTAATCTCTAATTTCTCCCTTTTCTCACTTACGCAACTCACTCGTTCTTGTAATTCCGTTTATTTCGTGGCTAATTGTTTCAACTCTTCTTTAACTAAATTTTCTTTCCTAATTATCTTCCTTCATTTTTAGCGGGCTACTCTAAGGTTCATTCACAATTAACATTTCCCCGGTCCTAGCGATAGATATAACTACCCAGAAATACACCCCTTAAGGACTGGTAATGAAACCCCTTACCTCAATCGATGACAGTGAGAGGGGTAACCTTAGCCTTTACTCCCCGGCTTACGCTCTAGCTCGGCTCCAATTTGATCCTAAGCTTCCACAATCTTCGATTCCAAGCACGGCGGGGACAATCGATCTCGATTGCGGTGACGGTGTTGCTCCTCGCTATTTGAGAACGATCGCGGCAGGATCGAGGCCCAAGCTTCAAGCCTCGGAGTACCCAACACAAGCCCGGTGCGAATCACGATCGGTATCGACGTCGGTGAGATCCGGTGAGGAGAGAGAAAGCCCTAGAGGAGAGAGAAACATCAAGGGAGAAGGAAGAGAGGAAGGGTACTCAATCAATAGGGAAAGGGAGAGGAAGGAGAGCTCATAATGGTGGTGGTGGGTGGTGGTTCGTGGTAGTGGCCATGGTGGGGTATGGTGGTGGAAGGAAAGGGGGTTTCCAAGGAGAGAGAGAAAGGGCCACAAGAGAGAGAGATCAAGAGGGGAAGGAAGAGAGGGAGGTGCTCATGATGGTGGTGGTGGCCTTGGCGGTGGCGGCTTGTGGTGGTTGGAGGTGCTGGGGGGCGGAGAGAGAGAGGGAGGGTGAAGAGAGAGGAAGATGGGGCTGAAATGGGGTTTGGGGGGCTGGCCAGCGCACCATTTTAAGGCGCTGGTGCGTGAAACACGCACCCGCGCGCCTGGGCGCAGGATTTGGTGCGCCTGCGCGCGCCACACGCGCATCTGGTGCGCGATCAGATCTCCTGCGCGCACCTGGGCGAGTCGTGCATGCGCCTGGGCGAATTTTTCACGGGTTTGGTGCACCTGATGCACACTGGTGCGCCTGGGCGTGCACCAGTGGTTCCTGACTTCGATTAGTCATAACTTTTTCGTTAACCGTCGGATCGAGCCCAAATTTTTAGGCAAGCTTCTTAACCCCCTAAACTTCACATCCAACGGTGGAATTGTATTTCTTAACATCCTATAATAATTCCTAATTTCCTCTTTTCGGTTGATTTCTAACATCTAAAACGCCGATTTAACCCCCGATTTCTCTTAGATAGTTTTGCCCGATGCTACGAATGCCTTCTATACAACCCCTAGTACTTATAATTACTTCACACCTATCTCCCAAAATTCTTTAAGCCATTAATCTACCCATTCCCTACACTTTAAACTTATTAATTTATTAATTATTGCTTGGAATTAAATTAGGGATGTTACAATGTTAATTGAGTTGTAAATTATAATGAGACATATCCGGATTATGAGCAAGAATTATGTGAATTAAAAATCATATAAAAGTCAAGAGGGATCTGATCAATCCCCTGACATAAAAAGATTAAAATACCAGAACATCGAGAGGAAGAGGATTAAGCTAATTTGTCATCGACGGTGATGGGAACCCAACCTTTGTGATTGGAGATCCCATGAAGAAGGTTCCTATGGGTAATAACAAATCACTTGTCGATTATTGCTAGCACAATTAATTTTCCCTTCCTATGGTGTAATGGTGTGTGCTAGACTGCTTTCAAGAGAGGGTGAGCAAAAGCTCTTAATGAATATTTCATATCCTTTAGGAGGTGTATAAAGTGCAGCATACACTTGATGAAAATATCACCTATATGAGTGTCGGAGTGGGGCCGCTCCTATGTTATCGGTGGCACGATTTATAGAGAACTCATGAACACTAGACACGCGCATGGCCATAAAAGCGCAATCCTGCGATAACAGCAGGAATTGTGGAGTGTAGTGTGACTGGTAGTATTCCTACATACTTCAGAGTGTTATTGGTTCATAGAGCTTGCTCCAGCAATGCACCGTATGTTATATTCTATCGGTCTAGGTTTAGTTCATAGCCCAAAAGACACCGGATTTAATTCATTACAATCATGATGTTAACCCAGAAATTTTCTAAAAATTATTTTGAAAAACATTTTTGAAATAAGTGGGGAATTATTGTAAAAATAATATTTTATTATTTCAAAAGTATTTATTTTAAATTGAATTTATTAATTATTATTTTGGATGGTGGTTATAAAACTTTATTCTCATTAAGTAGGATGTTTATTCCTATTAATTATTATTAATTATTTCATTCGTGTATTCATTTCCATTACCCATAGCTAACAGCTATATTACATTACAAATTATTAAGTAATATATTGTTGAGATACCAAGTGTGGCAACAGTTTTTCTAGCATACTATACTATATGTATATATAATTTGAGTCTCTAGCATGCATGATATGTATATGGGAAGTAATATATAAGAGATGTAGACACAAGAGCATGAAAAAAATATATTATTTGTATTACTTATTCGTAGTCCTCCACTTATTGATCTTGGGTTACATTAGAAACAATGGTACTGTCAGTTTATGTAGTCTATGTTTGTGTTAGAGACAAACATAGAAGAGTCGATTAAATTCTAGGGGATCATCGCGGTACGCGAATAGATCCTAAGGATAGCGTCTATCGACGTGTCTCATACTATAAACTATATGGAAGTGATAATCACAACATCAATAATTTTTACAAGAAAGCCATGAAAGTTTAGGAGTTTTGGAAGCTGAAATTTACAACCGAGAATGTCTTCATCATACAAATTTGTATTGTATTTTATTTATTTTATTTTCTAGTGGAATATCAAATTATTTCCAACCAAGGTTTGGTTAGACTACTTTATAATTATGTTGAGAAAGGCAATTTTGGAAAAATACATGTTTAATGACAATTTAATACTGTTTTATTTTTTGTCATGATTTGACTCATTTGAAATCAGAGAAAGGAACCAACGGGGTTTGGTTTAGTCGGTGTAAAGCCCCAACTGAAACATTGGGAAAGGGACACAGGTGCTAGTAGCCCCGTGTTCGATTCCCACTAAAAAATCCCGTTGGGAGAGCCAGCCACGCAGCTCGCTCCGGATTAGTCTCAAGGGCTTCCTGATATTAAGGTTGCTCTTGGGATACCGGTGGTTCCGCAAGAAATACGGACCAAAGAAAAAAAAGAAATCAGAGAATGAAAACCTTTTAGTCGAAATGATAGTATTGAAAAGAATTACTCTCTTTGTCTTTTATTTTAAGTCACTTTTACCCAATTTACGCAGATTAAGAAAAATAATTATTATTCTCAAATTTATCAAAAGATATATTGTCATTCCAAAGTTGCTCCTATTTAAAACTTTACCAACTTTATGCATTTTTCTCTATATTGTAATTATTATTATCTCATCACCCCTATGTAATTAGGAAATGTGTATTTGAAATAAACTCTTTAATGTTACCTAAATATTCTAAAACGACTTATAAAAAGGAACACCAAAAATCTATGAAAATGATGCCCTGTAATAAGGAGCGGAGGGATCGGAAGATGTGATTAGAATACTTTGAAACTTGTGCCAAGTCCTTATCGATATCAGAAATAATGAACAATATAGTTCCATGTCATATTTGGGATTTGTCATAACGTGAAATCCCCAAAATTCCCTTGAAGTGGCTTGTCACCCAAGCTACATGGCTTGCTGCCCAAGTTTGGTATCTTGGTGGCCACATTTGCTTTACTCCCTATATATAGGCCTTGGATTCAACTAATTTTCATGTTATTTCTTAACCCTGTAAAACTCTGGCGAAATTCTGAACCAAAGTGTGAACGTGTAGATTAAACAAGAGGTGAACATTTCTGAAATCACACCAAGAAACGAAAGGAAAAACTATGAGAGAGAACCTTACACACTGAAACTCTGGAAAATAGAGCTTTTTAATTAAAATCTGCCATGCGTTAGCCAAAACTGTTTTGATTCCATGATTCTGATTTAATTGTTTCTGCATGGTAGTTTTGGTATTGATGTTGATTGAGACTCGAAGATTTCCAGATAGAAAACCATGAACTTCAACGATTTGAAACTAGTTTGAGGTTATAGGATTGAAATTGAGAGTTTTGAATATTGATTTTCTTACAAAACCCAATTTTCTTACAAAACCTGATTTGGTCACATGAGAGTTTTGAGGTTATAGGATTGAAATTTGAGACATTAGGATTATGTTAGGAACATTTGGGAAAGGATATGGATGCTTTTTAATGGCTAGAACCTGATGTTGCTAAATGGAGTATTACCATTTGCTTGAAAAATGGAGAAAACTAAAATCTATCGAAAGACATGGTAGTAAAGATATAAGATAGATGTACGTGGGCCTAAAAAAGACGACAAAAATTGACAACGATGAGTGAATTTTATTAAAAGGATCGTAATTGTGTTGATCCAACATCCATGAGGTGTAGAAAATAGATGCCAAGGAAATATCGACATGTAAATATTACTTTTGAGTTGTGTCACTAATATTAGAATATAAGATTTTTTTTGTTGAATAGATTGAAATATAGGAATTGGATACAAATAATGAAGAGTAATGGTTATTAGAATACTAGGAATGAAAAGAGAAAATGGAAAATGATTAGAAAAAAGTTGAATAATTAGATGTTAAAAATATTAGGAATAAAAATGATGTTAGCTAGAAAGAAAAAGAATAGTAATATCAATATATTATTTTGGCTTATTTAACTTTTTAGTCTCTGAACTTAGGTACTCTATTGGAATTGGTCCTTAAACCTTTTTTGATGCTTTGGGTCTCTGAACTTTATTCAATTTTTGGTAATAATCTTTTCGTTACTTAAATGATTATATAGCTGACGACATGCCATGTTACTATCACAATATCGACGAGTGATGTATTGTGTAGCGTCACGTGACACTACATGATTTTTTTTTATAAAAAAAATCATTTCTTTTAAAAATTATTAAAATATTCAATTTTCTTTTAAAAAACAATTTTAATTATTTTTAATAAATTTGAATTTTTTAAATTTAAAAAATTCAAGTGATATCATATGGCACGTTACCTATCGATGTGGCGAATGTGACGTGGTATGTCCTCGATATATCATATCACCACTTAAGTGATGAAAGGACCATTTCCAAAATTTGAGCAAAGTTTAGGGACTCAAAACATCGAAAAAAGTTTAAGAACCAATCCCACACCTAAGTTCAGGGACTAATAGCTTCAATAAGCCTATTATTTTTTAGGTGAAACTGCTTCTTTGGTCCCTACCTTAAGTTATTAATTTGTTCTAAAGTGGTCCTTTAAGTTATTTTGGTTTGAAAGTGTTCCCTTAAATTTACTTCTGTTAACACATTTGGTCATTCCGTTAATTTTTTCGTCTCCGATCATCTTCTCTGGCAAGCATCTAATATTTTCCGCCGAAACACCATTTTTTCCAACCAAACCTCATTTCTTTCGGCAAATCTTTTTAACCTCTAAATCACCATCATTTCCAAGCCTATCAATTTCATCCCACATGCACTAACATTTTTTAACCCATTATATTTTATCAAATTATTCTTGCTCGACCCATTTTTTAAACCGCCACTTCATTTCGTGTGCACAATATACTGGTTCGTGTGCTTTTCAAATCTCCCTTTTCAAGATGCAAATTTGTATGCTCTGTTGTGAATTAAACATTACCATAGAATACCTTAAACGTACAAAATTACGTGTGGAGCAAGAATAATTTGGTAAAGTGGATTAAAAAATGTTAATGTATGGGATGAGATTAATGGGGTTGGAAATGAAGGTGAGTTAGAAGTTAAAGAGAGATTTGCTTGAAGAAATGAAGTTTGGTCGAAAAAAATGGTGTTTCGTCGGAAAGAGCACATAAGTTCAGGGACTAAAAACTTAAATAAAACTTTTATTAATAATAATAAGGCTTATTTATGGTTTTAGTTCCCGAAAGTTGAGAGTGTTTTGATTTTGATCCTTGGAATTTTTTTGACCTTGACTCATCCTTAATTTTTTTTTTTTGAAATTTTGGTTTTAGTCCTTGCCATAGAAAAAATTCGTTAATTGCTTATGTGGTTAACGGAACGCCACGTCAGCATACACTTGTGCAAATGTTGCATGTCACCGTTAGGATGACGTGGATGATCCGGACTCACAGAAGCAAAAGGGCCAAGACTCAACCAAAATGTATTTGTGGATTGGGCTATGGCCCTTTTGCTCTTGAGGGTCCGGATCATTCATGTCATCCTATCGATGACATTCCATACTTGCACACGTGTATGTTCATGTGACGTTCCGTTAACCATGTTAGTAGTTAACGGATTTTTCCTAGCAACAATGACTAAAACCAATTCAAAACAATTAAGGATGAGTCAAGGTCAAAAAAACTTTCGGGGACCAAAACCAAAACACTCTTAACTTTCAGGGACTAAAGACATAAATAACCCTAATAATAATAAGGGTTTGCTTAACCTGAGGATAAGAAGCTAAAAATGGTAAAGAAACATAGAAATATTAAGTCCACTATCACTTGAATCATTAAATGTTTAGTTTTTATATAAAAATACACTTCTTTTAATCTAAGGGCTGAGATTAAAAAAATCCTAATAATAATAATGATGTTTTTAAGGAGGGAAATAGGTTGAATGAGAATGGCATGTGTTTTATTGTAGACTTAATTCTTATTAGTATATAAAATATTCAAACTTATTATTCTTAAAAAATTAAAAGGAATGTCACTTTAGTCTCCAAATATTTTCATCCTTGGACTATAGTGTATTTTTTTAAAAAAATTTAAACTAAATTATCCTTTTTTAATTTTTACTAACTGAAATGATATATGAAAATGTTGGAATACAAGTGGGTTAATAAACAAATAGAGAGGGGTGAATCGGTGTAGAGTGAAGTTTTATCAATTTTTAAATTTTCTTAAAGAACGGACTTGTTTGCAACACTTTACGTAGTTGTTGTTTGCACTTTATTTGGTTTGTTATCTGGTTCAGGCAAGTGTTTATCCGGATAACAATAGGTTTATCTGGATAAATAAACCTAATAACTTGAGAGAAAATTGGTTTGAAAACGTTTCTTTTATGAATTTTTTTGCTCAACCAGCAAAGTTAACATTCATCAACAAGTAATAAGTGTTGAAACTTAGTTTTATCACACAAAAAGTTTTGGTTTTAATTGATTATTAATAACCAATTTTGTCAAAAATCCGTTTTTGCAAAATAAATTAAACGAAATAAAGCACAAAGTAAAGGAGATGAGTTTAGAGATACGACACAACGAGTTTTATACTGGTTCACTCTCTCCTTTTGAGAGTTATATCGAGTCCTCCTTTTTCGACATAGGAGATTTGTTTCACTATAAATATAGAACAATTATCTTGTACAAACACGCATCCAAGATACCTCACTTGAACCACTTCACAAAGATTCCCTCACCCTTGCTTTGTACCTCCCTCAATCTTTTAAATTCCCTCGTGAATCAACTTGAAAGATAACGCACTCTCAAGTACTAAGAAGATACCTCACTTCCTAGATTTCTTTCCTTTGCTAAGAGGATGCATTACCCTTTAGCCTTCTCCTTCACTGGGTGATGCCTCACACCTATGAACCTTAGCTTGATCAATTTGTGTTGCTTTCTAATAACACCTTCTATGTGCAGTAAACAACTTTGAATTGCACCACTTTGAATCTTGAATCTCAATGAATGCACAATTGAACAATGAAGAACATTGAGTTCAAGAATAAGAATAATGAAAAGATATGAAAATTCTATTTTGATTCTCTTGGAAGTAATGACTAAGGGTTTATGTGTTTTTGGATAATGAAAAATGTCTAAAAAGTACCCTCTGTTAATGGGTTTTTATAAGTCAAGTCGGTTAAGGAGTTTGTTGAAGTTTCCAACTAATTTTTGGCCCTACTGTCAGTTTTATCCGATTAACCAAGTCACTTATCAGAATAACGGGTTTTAAGTTAAAGTTTTTGGCTAATTTTACATAGCATAACCGGTTATACAAGGTCCATAACCGGTTATGACAATGGTAATTATAAAAACACTTAGCCGTTTCAAATGTAACTTAACCTATATATAAAATATAAGTTCTTAACCCATTATTAAGCCAAAGTACGACGCACATACATGTTTTAAAAAGGTTTATCAAATCATAATCATTTTCAAAAGATTGGTTTTGTAATGAATCAATTTCATGATTATTCAATATGAATGCATTGATATTCATTACCCAACCTAAACTCTACCAAATCAAGCATCTTAAGGACCTAATCAAAAGTAAATAACAATAAACCATAAAAGTCCTTTGTGCTTGCTTTTGAGTCTACTTTCTCCTTAAGTCTACTTCTCTTCATTTAACTTGGTTGTTGTTCTTTTTGAACTTTATCTTCGTCAAAATAATCCTCAAACCTATTTGCTTTTGTGTGACTCATTTAGAACTTCACTCTTTCTATATCAGTTTTAGAATTGTATGCAATTTTAAGGCTCATACACTAGATACGCATTTCAATTTTAGATAGAGCAAAACCCTCTGGTGTTTGGATTAGTTTAAAGGCTTAATTGCATAATTGGTCTTTTATCTTATTTATTAGATTTACTTTGGTCCTTTATTTATTTTATTTTTTTTGCAATTTACTGGTCTTTTATTTTTTTTAAAAGATTCAGCTTGGTCCTTCCGTTAAAATAAAGTTAAATAAGAAGGAATATTCCAAGAATATTCCCCCTTCTAGGCTTAATTGCATAATTGGTTCTTTATCTTATTTATTAGATTCACTTTGGTCCTTTATCTTAATATTCCAAGAATATTCCCTCTTCTTCTTCCTCTTCCTATACTCTCTGCTCCTTACAGCGGCGCCAGCCACCATGAGCTCACATCCTCTTCTCTCGAAAATCATCAAATTTCTTCAACATTCTTCAATTTTTCACGGTTTTTAAGCTTTATTTTCATTATTCCTCAAACAAATTCGTGTTTTTCGTTCTTTTTTCCTCAAAATCCGAATTCTAGGGTCCCTTTTCTAAAACCTTGGTTATCAACAATGGTCTCCTCCTTTGAACCTGTTGGAAAACGTGTGAAAACACGTGCAAAATGCTTCAACAACTCCGATTAATTTCTAAAAATGACGGCGACGATGGCATGGGCGGTGGCGGCGACGGTGGCATGGGCGGTGGCGGCGACGCCCATGGTGGCTGGCGCCGCTGTAAGGAGAGAGCAGAGGAAGAGGAAGAGGAAGAAGAAGAGGGAATATTCTTGGAATATTAAGATAAAGGACCAAAGTGAATCTAATAAATAAGATAAAGGACCAATTATGCAATTAAGCCTAGAAGAGGGAATATTCTTGGAATATTCCTTCTCATTTAACTTTATTTTAACGGAAGGATCAAACTGAATCTTTAAAAAAAAAATAAAGGACCAGTAAATTGCAAAAAAAAAGATAAAGGACCAAAGTGAATCTAATAAATAAGATAAAGGACCAATTATGCAATTAAGCCTAGTTTAAAAGAAAATAATTAAACATTTTTATTCTATTATATTTTGTTTTGAAGACATTGAAAAATATTTAATTTAACAAGTATATTTAATAAAAATATATTTCAAATTTTGATTTGTTGCTTGATATTTAATAACAAAAATTATTTGGTATTTGAATATCACTAACAATAGATTTTATTGTTTATCTATTATCTTTTTGAAATGGTTTATCTATTTAATTTTTAAAAAAAATAAAATTTATTGTGTTTGAATATCATTTAAGATTCATTTTATTGCTCATCTATTTTCTTTTTGAAATGGTTTATCCTATTTAATTTATCTTCATAAAAAAAATTTGTTACACTATCATTATATATATATATATATATATATATTATTCTATCTATTTTAAATTAATTATTTTAAGAATTTATAATTACCGATTTTTTTCTAATGATTATTTGTTTAGCTTTTTATTACTCTCCGTGATAATTGATAAATAGATAGTAAAATATACCTAAAAATTATAACAAAAAGGCTTAAATACCGAAATGGTCTATGTAAATATTGATCTCTTAGAAATTGGTCCTGCAAAAAAAAAAGTTTTGGTTTTGGTCCCTGCTGCCTTTACAAAACGTTTTGGTTTTTGATCCTCTTGTTAAATGTGGATGGAAAACACTCAAAAACGCAATGAATTACATTATATGACCAATTAAGGATGATATTCTTGCATTAATTTTCAAGGATAAAAAGACAACTTCCATCATGTAAGAGAACCAATTCAAAAACTATGAAAGTAAATGGACCAAAATCTATGAAATCTAATAACAGAGGGACCAAAACAAACTACCAACAAGATTATGACGACCAAAATTTAACAAGGGGACCAAAACCAAAACGTTTTGTAAATGCAGCGACCAAAACCAAATGAAATTTTTTGCAGAAACCAATTTCAAAAGAGTCAATATTTACATATACCATTTTGGTATTTAAGCCTAACAAAAATTATCAATCGATTTTTTTATTGACAACGAGAGTAATTAAATTGGAATAAGGAAACTATTCTTGTAATTTTTATTAAAGGAAATCATCTTTTGTAATTGGTTGAATTTATAAAAAAAAATATTTATAATAAAATATCTTTAAGGAACTCATCTTTTTTTATAGTTTGAATTTTGAAAAAAAAATTAAGAAACTCATCTTTTCTTTTAGCTTTGAATATCAATAAAAGGTGCATTTTGTTTCTTTTATCCATTTTCTTTTGGCTATGCAAATTCATTATTTTTTTAGAAATTATTAAAAATTGTATTTGATCTAATAAATGCAATTTTTTAAAAAAATTACCTTTTCAAGCCATTTTGAACAGGAATAAATGTATTTTAATAGGTTATTTAATAAATCAATATTACTATATATATACATAAATAAAATAAATATTAAGTATATAAATTTACTTAATTACCCAAACTGACACAACAATATATGATCTTTATCCAACACGATCTTTTTTCACCAACTCCCAACCTTATCTCTAAATGTTGAATCAACTCATTCTATCTCTTAATAGTCTAAAATTAAAAAAAAAAAAATTATTACATGGTTCAGGACCAACGATTTTATAATTTCATCTAAATAATTTATTAAGAATATTTTAGAAATAATTATTTAAAAATATTCTAATTCAAAGGTTTGGTCGTTTGGATATAATCAGGGTCATTGATCCCAAACCATACAATAACATTATACCTCACCTTATTTAATTAAAAAAAATAAAAGAAACGCTTAAAAAATAATATATAAAACATGAAAAACATATCGCATTAATTTCATCATTTGACAATTATATTCCACATACCATACATAGAATAATGCATTAACTTCACCATTTGACTATTCCACATACTATGCACACAATGCCCTGATTCCTTAAACACACACATATATATATCCACTCTTTCTTTGCCATTTTTCTCATTCTAATATACTAGTACTTCTCTTTCACTTTCTCTGCTTATTTGTTGCTAATATCACATTGAGGAATTTGTTGGTCAGGTTGCCATGGACAAGAACAATTCCATCAACAACCACTACTCACGAGCTTCTTCAGAGATGATGATCAACAATTCAAATGGAACCCTTTTCTCAAACCCACCTCACAACAATCGTCTTGTAGGCTTCTTCAACAATGCTAATTTTAATGGACCGTATGAGGCTTTAACTGTCACAAAGAGTGGCAACAACAACAACAAGGATATGATGCATGAGGAGAATACTTGTGATGTCGTCAAGAATAACAAGGCATGCAATCTGGTTAACAAAATGATGCCCCCACCCAATTCTGTACCTATGAACGAGGATGATGTTGGTGGCTATATCTTTGTTTGCAACAATGAAACAATGGGCGAGAATTTTCAAAAACAACTCTTTGGTGCGTTCCCTCTACCTTTGTTTTAATATACTTCTATGTTGTTGTTGTTTTATTATTATTATTATTATTATTATTATTATTATTATTATTATTATTATTATAAGATATAACAAACCAAAAGTAATTTCGGTTTGGTTCAAAATAATGATTTTATATTAATCTCAATTGTTGAAGAGACTATTTTGTTAATTTTATGAGTTGATATGTAGCATATGATTTATAAATAATTTGTATCATTCATCTATACATGTTGTTGATATGAATTTGACAATATAAGTTGTTTTAATTTAGTTTCCAATAAATGTTTGAGTTTTGTAGGTCTGCCTTCGAAATATCGAAATTCTATTCGAGCAATACATCCAGGAATGCCTCTTTTTCTGTATAACTATTCCACCCACCAACTTCACGGGATCTTTGAGGTGCATATGTGTACATGCATATAACATAACTTTTTATTGTATAAATTTATTTTAGTTTAATTTAATGAAACTACTTGGTTTAGAACCTAATCTCATGAAGTCATGTTAATTAGCCTATCAATTTAACTTTTTACTAAGCATATATTTAAATTGGAATTAGCAAGTTAGAATTAAAGGGTACTAATTTGTTAGGACTTCTTAGGCTGCAAGTTATGGAAGAAACAACATTGACCCGACTGCATGGAAGAACAGGAATTACCCTGGTGAATCACGTTTCCCTGCTCAGGTATTTTTTTGACATTCAATAACTTCTATATATGTATATTGTATTAGTCAAAGTTTTAGATTTGAGCCCACGTACAACTGCAATTGAAGCCATAATATTATTGTTTTGATAGTTTTTGTAACCGCAATTAATGTCGTAGGGCTTTCATTTTTCAACAATAGTCCGCAATTATAATAAATGTAACTTAATACAATAACCATGATTGTGACCACAACTTAAAATTTGGTCCTGGTATTTTATTATAAAACTTTGTCTTTCTAATTTGTCAAAGCTTAAGAATTTGCATACATTACGGTTTACAGGTACAAGTGATAACTAGGAAAGCTTGTGATCCACTACCTCAGGATGTATTTAGGCCTGTTCTTCACCATTACTCTGGTACTAGGTTTCGTCTTCGACTTACCAAACATGAGGTACTTTAATCTTCCCTGTGATGATATTGATTTGTTTTCATATGATGCCTCCATTTCAAATTTTAAATTGGTTAAATAAAATTTGTCCCCTTTTTGGTTTCAGGCAGATTCTCTCATCAGTCTTTATGTGGATGACATGACTTTCAAAGAAGCTTTCAAGGCTACGCCTGCATAAAATGGTGGAAATTAAACTATTTGATAATAAAACAGCGCCAGTTAATAAGACAATAAATAATGTAAAGACAAGACTTATATCTATGATGCCATGATAAGGCAATGATATATAGTGGGGGACGATTAGGATAACAAGCCTTTTTATATGGAATTTCTATTACTATTTATCTAAAGGTTTTTATGGCTGATTGTTCATTTCGTTGTTTTTAAGATAAACAATCTAGGTTTTATGCATGGGTAGTGTTAATTGCTAGATTTCGTAAATATTAAAGGGCAAAATTGTATTGGGAAATATGGGTAAGGGGATCATCATTTTCACTTCTTTCCTATGATACATTTATGAATTCTCGGTTTTTATGGTGGGGTATTCTTCATATATACAATGGATTTTTTTGTTTTTTTTGTTTTTGCAAAAGGGTTTGAAAAAAAAGGATTTACTAAAGGAAGAGAATAATGTGAAATTGTTTTATTGAAAAATTAAATATATAAATTTTGATTTCTTACCAACTCGATTTTTTATAAAACTCGTCCAGTTGTAGAAATTTATCGTAGGGTTGATCTTAAAAATTACTTAAAAATACACTTGATACTTTTTTTGCGTGTCTTGTTGATTAGTAAATTAGGAAAATGATTTTTTTTCTTGTTTAATGTTTTCAATATCAAAACTAATATTTGATATGAGAGATTTTGTAAGCACCTTTAAAATTATTACTCACACCTAACAATTTTACAACTTTTCCACCATTTTTTTGGCAAAATTGCTTCTTTGGTCCCCTAAGTTATTTATTTGTTCCAAAGTGATCCTTCAAGTTATTTTTGTTTGAAAGAGTTCCCTTAAGTTTACTTTCGTTAGCACGGTTGGTCCTTCCGTCAAATTTTCCATCTCCGGTCATCTTCTCTGGCGAAATTCTATTTTTTTCTGGCCAATATTTTTCATCTCCAACCTCACAAATCCCATCACACCATCTTCTGGACGTGATGGAGAATGATGGAGAGATTGTTGGTCCAATTTGAACATTTGTTGGCGAAGAATGAGCAAAGAAAAAAAAGAAAAAAGTAGAGTTTCATCGCTGAAAAAAATGGTGATGGCCAGAAATCTCAACGGAGAAGATGACGGGAGACGGAAAAGATGATCAAAAACGGAAAAATTAACGGAAGGACCAACCATGTTAATAAAAGTAAACTTGAAGGACCACTACTTTCAAACAAAAAAAACTTAAGGGACCACTTTCAAACAAGTAAATAACTTAGGGGACCAATGAAATAGTTTTGCCTTTCAAAAATAACCCTATGTCCAAACTTAGCTTAAACCATTCTTCTCCATATCCACTCCTCAACTTGCTTATATATACCTACACTCCATTTATCTTTTAAAACAAAACAAAACAAACATGAGTTCACAAAGATTCTCCATTCATTCTCAATAATTCTTCCTCAAAATTACACTCAAGAAAAAGTAATCGTGAGTAAATGTATGTCTCACTTTCGTGTATACCTCCATCGAGCCTGACGCTCAACACGATTCCATCCAACCTGGATCAAAGTATACTGAGAACCACCCTCCGTGATCCCAAAATGGTTATGTTGTAAATAGAATCATTACCCCACCATAATTATCAACAACTATCTATTTCCATTATGGTCCACCGGACCGTTCATATATCTTTTCCTCGATCCTTACCATGATCACCATAACTCCATGTATGATGCATGATAGCGTAATGAATAATTAATTACTTTTCTTGAATCTTTATTTTATATCTTACATAAAGTATGATTGATAAACCAATTGAGTATTAAGATTCCAAGGTTATTTATGTGAAAATACTTACTGATAATCGATTATCACTTACCGATAATTGATTATCCTTCTTTGCTTTTGCCCAGAAAGTAGCTCGATAATCAATTAATTTAGTAGAATAACCGATTATCTTACCACTTCATAATTGCAAACCTTGAAATATCAATACTAACTCATTGAAATTGCCAATTCATGTTAATACTTACTTTCCTTAATATATCAGTTCCTTACACATTACCATACACCTATTATCTCTGATTTTCTTTACTAATAAATCATGTAGTCAATTATTAACTATTGACATATAAACATACAAAAGACATTTGAATTCAAGTTTAGTTTTCACATCATGTATTCATCAACATATTCTAATTTTTCAGCATGGAATCCATTTCACATAACCTGATTAGAAGGCCAATTATTCAACTTGTCTTTTGTTTAACATATATATATATATATATATATATATTCATACAATAACAATAAAAAATCTAACACACATAAAGATTCAATTTCAGCATTAGTTCTAAGCATATACAACATCATCATAATCTCATCAAATCATATTTAGTTTATTTATTCAATTAACTTATTGATTATACCTTTAATTTAGTGATAACCATGGATTATTTTGACCTTTATGTCAAACAATCTTGTCATAGTTTTTAGTTCACTAATCAAGTTTATGGCAGCTTGAACTACATACACCTTATAATCATCAATTACAATTCTAGTGATATGAATGAAGTCTTTCAAACCTTGTTTATTTTAGTCAGAACTTTAACTCAACTTAAACAGACCAAGAACAGCAGCTACACAACCACAATCAAAGCAGCATTACACATCAAATTAACTGAAGGAACAAAGGATTCTCCAATTCAGAGAAGGATTCAACAACCTTCAATTCAACAAGTCCTTCACTAGCTTTTGCTATGTTTTGAGTGTGATAACTTAAGGCAAGCTATTCACACGAATTATACTAATTTACTTCAATAAAATCTAATCTTAATTTGCAAAGGAAAAGGGTTAATTCATAAACTAATTCCTTCTATTTATAGAGAAGGGTTTTAGAGGTGGGAGAAACCACATATTGCCAACACAGCACCCATGACAACATGTTACTCATCCCCAGCGCCTGAGGATGAGGAACTTGACATAAAAAAGAGAGATTCGAGAGTTTTTCAAGCTTTTAAGTTGAAACCGCCATAAAATTCTGCAAAATTTCATCTGGATAATCGATGACTGAGACTAATAATCGATTATCGGGCTTAAAATTGCACATAACTGAGTGTTTTTTACAAAGGGATAATTGATTATCCAACTTGATAATCAATGATCTCAGTTAAAAATTTTCAAAATATAATATTTTATTCTTTTCCCATCAAAATAATAATAATTAAATACTAAAATTTGTACAATTACCCTTTTACCCTTTTTGCCTTACAATTATACAGAAAAGCCAAAAGTAAAAAGCCACAAAAAAAAAACCTTGAGTTGAAAGCAAGTTCACCAATCACATTCAGCACAATGTTTCGATTTATGAGGGGAGAGCTCAAGTGGCTGGGTAAATACTTTTCCGATTTGGCAAAACTCGTCAGGTCCAATGTGCCCAGGTGAATCCCAAGTTTTGGATAAAAAAAAAACAAAAAAAAACACATGCACACACAAAGCTATTTGCCCCAATCCACACATGACGACTAAATGATAATAAATCAGGTGGAGAGAAATTAAGGTGATGAAACGGGCGAAAAATATAGGGATGAAGATGTGTTTTGGACTTTGGTTAATGGCTTCTTCCTAACAGCTTCTTTGTTTAATAAGTAAAGACTATGAGGCTGTTCTTTTGTGACAGACCTACTTAGTCCCTTCTGTGGATTACTCACTTATCCATCCCCAAAATCTTTGAAATCCCATTTCCTTCAATTAATCTTCGCACGGAATACTAAACAATCATTAGAACATAAAAATCTAAGTAGCATGCAGCCTAGCATTGACGACACATGCTGTTAAACATGAGTTTTCTCACCATTTAATATTAAATGGAAACTTTCTCACTATATGTTGAACCACGGATGAAGCCCCATGAGCCGCGTAGTAGCATGGTGAATGAGAGAGAGGAGAAAGACAAAAAACGCTGTTGTGAAAATGAACAGTGAAGGGGAAAAGTGTGTGATGAGATTCAGCATTTGTAGAGCGGACACATGTCACTTTCTTTGTGGTATAAATCTATTTGTAAGTTGATTTTGTAGGTCTATTTCTCATAACTCACTGAATATATATTTCAATTTTAGATAGAGCAAAAATAATTTAAATATTTTAATTCTATTATATTTTTTAAGGTATTTAAAAATATTTAATTTAATAGATTTCATTTGTTGCCTGATATTTAATAACAAAATTATTTTATGTTTGACTATCAATAACAATGGATTTTATTGTTTATCAATTATCTTTTTGGAATGGTTTATTTGTTTTATTTTTTAAAAAAATCAAATTTATTTTGTGTTTGAATATAATTGAAGATTCATTTTATTTCTCATCCATTTTCTTTTTGAAATGGTTTATCCAATTTAATTTATCTTAATCGAAAATAATTTTTATTGTTACACTATCATTATATATATATATATATACTATAATAAAGAAAACCCTGTTTTTATAGCTACCAAATAACTATCAAAAGTTTGTCTAATTTTGTTTATTCCCAAAATACCTCATTAGTAAAACAAAATTACAATAATAACAAAAAAAACACCATGCATTTTTTTAAATAACAAAAAAAAACCATCATGCCTCTTTTTAAATCAATTTTGTTTCCACAATAACTGCCTATCAAACATGTATTCTTTCCTTCTGCAATAATGTAACTGCTATTATCAACAAAAAGCAAACGTTACTGGCCCGTGCATCACACGGGCATAATGTAATTTTTATTGTTACACTATCATTGTATATATATATATATATATATAATACATACACTAGCTCTTACCACATGCAATGCACAAGTTGTTGATATTTTAATTTTTTTATTAAATATTTTAAATTAAAGATTATTATTATTTTTATTATATAGTAAAGATTATTACTAAACATACAACAACAAAAAATAATTATATATAAAGGTAGGAATTCAAACCAAATCCAACACTTAAAAAAAATTAGGGAAAAGAGTATAGACCTCCCTTAAACTATTTGCCTTTTGCAAATAGTCACCACAAACTATTTAATCTACACAATTACTCCTTAAACTTTAACATTTAGCAAAATTAATACTTTGATTGACTCAAAGTTAAAAATTTACCAACGAGCTGTTGGTGCAGTGGTGTCAGGGGTTGTACTTGGTAGGGCGAACCACGGTTCAATCCCCCACAACAACGTTGGGAGAGGAATAAAACCTTAACCCCGGGACCCCCCTCGAACTGGATTAGTCGGCCCAATCAGGGTGCAAACAAAAAAAAAGTTAAAAATTTATAGTAAAAACATCTGACCACTCTATTTGTTATAATCTCAACCATTAATTTTTTTTAATATTTTTAATAGTATTTATTTAACATTTTTTCGAAAATTGAGAAAATGTCGCGATGTACAAAAATTGATGCGGCAAAAGTTGAGAAGAAAAGAACATTGTTTCTTTTTTATCACAGAGAAGGTATTTTAGAAAAAGGATAAATTATTATTAAAATTAAAAATAAATTATAAAGATCAAATGGTTGAGGTTACAACAAATTGAACGGAAGTGTTTTTACCGTTAAGTTTTGACTTTGAGTTATTGGAAGTATTATTTTTACCAAATATTAAAGTTTAAGGAGTAATTGTGTAGGAAAGATAGTTTGTGGTGGCTATTTACAAAAGGCAAATAGTTTAAGAGGTGTCTATACTCTTTTCCCAAAAAGTTAATCTAAATGATCTTGTTGATAAATTTTGTACTTTTTCGTATGAATAAAAAATGTAACACTTTTTATCTGAGATATTCCTTATTTATTTTATGAATAAATTGACATTTTTATATATGATTATCAATTTTA
This sequence comes from Crotalaria pallida, assembly GCA_037953625.1. Classification (NCBI taxonomy): domain Eukaryota; kingdom Viridiplantae; phylum Streptophyta; class Magnoliopsida; order Fabales; family Fabaceae; genus Crotalaria; species Crotalaria pallida. The sequence continues at coordinate 124,556,955 of CM075653.1, read as the reverse complement.
TTATGATAAATCAAAATTAAATTAGAATTAAACATTTTGATCTTTATTGTTTGATGATATTATGAGATATTTTTTATATTTATGTGATGGATGGAGTAGTTTTTTTGTACAATTAGTATTTTTTAAAATATGATTATCACATTTATTGTTATTAATCATAATTAAATATTTTTATCTTTTTCATCGGTTATTTTATCTCAAGTTAATAATAAGATTGAATACTAAAATATTTATTCTTATTGTTTTAATAATTTTGATTTAATTTTTTTATGCAAAGATAATGTTATCTATTAGTGAGCAATTGGGTAATTTGCAATACTAAAAAAAACATATATAATACATAAAAACACAAAAAAAAATAAACAATTTATGAAATCTATCTTGGATGAGAGACAAAAAAAATAAAACAAAAAAATAAACAATTTATAATTATTTCTTTTGTTCTTGACCTTTCGCAAAAAAAGTATTAATTATCAAAAATGATTCTCTTTAATATCAAAAGCAAAATGTGCAGATGGATAAAACACAATTAATGTTTCTATGTTCAAATTTAAGAGCCAACTGAAAGATATAAGGTAGAAATCAACCTCAAACCAAATCAATCTCAGAAATCAAAACAACACCAATTCCTTAAACACACACAAAAAACCAAGAAGCAATTAGATAAACTTACCTCCAGAGCTCTAAGGTTTACCGTTCGCGATAGCCAACAAAAACCTGGTCAAGTCCATCTTTTCCCAATTTCCTTTCTACCTTGTACATAGGCGACCCTTCTACTTGAACCTGAAAACAAATTCAAAATTCATTATTATAAATAAATAATTTAAATAATCAATGAATAAGCAATAATCAATAATAACCAAAAAATTCAAAGAAATTAGTCATTGCACCGTCATCACCAACACCTTAACGGCAAGATGAAAATACCAAAAGAAAATCATATAAATCAAATCATCGAAATATAAATAATATAATTTAATATGAGCTAAATTGAAAGACAAAATAATAGGAGAAGAGAGAAATTTAAAGGTGAAAAACACATGCAAAGATTGAAGGTGGAAAAAAAATACTCACATCAAACGTAAAATCAAATTCTATCTACTATCCTTATATAAAATGATGTCTATTCGAGGCACCACGTTTCTCAGATAAATTTTTGAGGCGCCACATTTGTCGGAGAAATTTTCGAAACACCACGTTTAATATTGAAGTTTTCCTTTCTCCAAAGCATTTGTAGGTAGATAATCATTATCTCCAAACAAAATCACAATTTTAAATTAAATATATTATTAAAATTTATTTAATTATTATCTTATCTGCATGTGAAATCATTGTGCTTAATTTTACAAGTTTTCTAAATCATTATATATAACATTAGTATTTTTTTCTTTTTTCACCTTTCGTCTTCGCATTCACCTTTATTCTTTTTCTTTTTTCTTTTTCGTTCTATAGTTTGACTCCTATGCTGATCATTCTTGAATATGTATCATGCACATACTTTATATTTTTGTTATCTGATGCAGTTTGTATGCAAATTTTTTTTGTAGATGAGATAGTGTATGTAAATTTAACCCATAAAAAATTGTCTAGCTTAGTTTCTTTTACGAGATTTGCTCTATGTTATTATGTAACTTATTGAGTTCTTCAAAATTTTGATTGAATCAGGTTAGTCATTCTCCAGTTTTTAAAGCAATACTTGATAATGTTACGGAGGAAATTAAAGTCGAAGTGACACTATCAAAGAAAGTTATTGCAAAATATGAAGGTAAACATACAACAACCTCCTAATTATATCCACACTCAATCTTTGCATTTTTTTCGTCATTAAATCTCTCTAATTCTTATAATTCTCGCTCATCTTAATTTATATTATTTAATTATTAAGTTCCTCTCTCTATAATTGTTTACTTCAATTTAATATGTTTATTTACGTAAACAATAACCTCCCAATTATGTCCATCTTCCTTTTTTTTTGCATTTTTTGTGTTCCGTCATTAAATCCCTCTAATTCTAATATTTCTCACTTATCTTAATTTATATTATATGATTCTTAAGTTTCTCTCTAATTGCTTATTTTAGTTAAGTATTTCGAAAACGTTATGGGGGACTGAAGGTTTAACGATTGTTGCAATTCCTTTGACAATATATTTTGTTTTTTGGAATAGATAAATATCATTATGTATAATAATAGGATTTGATTTTATACTTGATGTAAATATTTTTTTTCAAAATTTTTTGTACAAGATAATTAAAACTACAATTTGAAATCATTATCCACAACCAAAATACTACAATTTGAAAGATAGATTATTCACATTTTTCAAATCATTAATTTATTTTAGATAAACACATATTAAATAAGTTGAATTTTTTATTCATTTTGAATAAATATTTATGGGTAAATAATCATTATCTATAACCAAAATATTAGAATTTGAAATTAAATAAATAATTCAAAATTTCTAAATCATTATCCCGAATGAAGATATTACAATTTGAAATTAAATAGATAACAAATAAATAGATTATTTATTTTGGATAAATATAACTTAAATCTATAAAATTTGTTAAGGAAAGTAACCAAACACGTGGTCAAAGGTAAACTGCATACAAATTCCATAATTTAAAGAAATATAGTAAAATTGGTAACATAAAGTTGAAAAAAATAAATTATTTTTTATTGTAACACCAAGATTCAACTTTCCTTCTCAAAATAAATAAGAGACATTCTGGTTTATCATTCATTACGCTCATAATACCATCAAACAAAAAATGTCAAAATGTTTAATTTTGATTTAATTTTGATTGATCACAATAAAGCAGATAATCATATAAAAAATATTAATTTATTCATCAAATAAATAGACAACATCTCAGATAAAAAGTGTTATTTTTTATTTATATGGGGAAGTACAAAATTTATCAACAAGATCATTTAGATTAATGTTTTTTAGATGTATGGTTTGGTTTGAACCCTTTCCTTTTTATATAATTATTTTTATTTTTGGTTGTTGTTATTAATAATATTTAATTTAAAATATTTAATATAAAAAATTAAAATATCTACAACCCATATGTATTGCACGGGGTAAGAGCTAGTTATATATAATGATTTGGAAAATGTATAAAACTTAAATAATCTATTTAATTCAAATTTATTTTAATATTTTTGTTGAAGATAATGATTTCCTTTTCTTTTTGACAAATTGAGGATAATGATTTCACATGCAGATAATGATTTGAAAAGCTTGGATAATTTATTTAATTTTAAATTGTAATTTTGGTTCGAGATCTACAATAACCCTGATGCGAGAAAAACTTCAACGAGAAATGTGGTGACTCGAAAATTTCTCCGACAAACATGATGTTTCTAAAATTTCCCCGACAAACGTCGTACCTTGAATAGGCGTCTTTTTATATAAAGATAGTAGATATATATATCCGTGTATTATATTTTATCTATGTTAAATTAATTATTTTAAGAATTCATCTTTTCTTTTAGCTTTCAATATCAATAAAAGGTGCATTTTGATTCTTTTATCCATTTTATTTTGGTTATGGTAATTCATTATTTTTTTTAGAAATTATTTAAAACAGATTTTGATCTCATAAATGTAATTTTAAAAAAAATACCTTTTCAAGCTATTTTGATAGGAATAAATGCATTTTAGGTTATTTAATAAATTAATTACTATATACTTAAAAAAATAAATATTAAATCTATAAATTTACTTTATTACTTAAACTGACACAACTACAAGAAATGATCTTTATCCAACACTATCTTTTTCCACCAACTTCCAACCTTTTCTCTAAATTCTGATTAAACTCATTCAATATTTTCCAAGTCTAATACTAAAGAAATTATTAGATGGTGCAGGATCAATAAATTTAATTTCATCTAAATAATTTATATACAATAATTTAAAAAAAAATTATTTAAGAATATTTTAATTCAAAAGTTTAGATATAATTTGAACTATTGATCCCGAACCATGCAATAACACTAGCCTAACCTTATTTAATTGGAAAAAAAACAAGAAACACTTAAAAAAATAATATATAAAACATGAAAAACATATTGTATTAATTTCACCATTTGACAAATCCACATACTATACACACAATACACCGATCCCTTTAAAAAAACACTTATATATATGCTCTTTCTTTTCCATTTTTCTCATTCTAATTTACTAATACTTCTCTTTCTCCTCTGAATTATTGCTAATATCACATTGAGGAATCTGTTGGTGGGTTGCCATGGAGAAGAACAACCAACAATCATTTTGGGGATTCGGTGACAAGCTAGCATCTAGTATGGCAAATGTTTCTCTTAATGATTCAAGCAATGGCTATAATGAAGTTGCTGCTCATAACCATTCCGTCAAGAACCACAACTCAAATGGAGCCCTTGTCTCAAACCTGCCTCCCAACAACCCTCTTGCAGGCTTCAAGTTTAACAAAGCTAATTTCAATGCACAATATAAGGCTTTATTAACTAGCATGAAGAGTGGCAACAAAGATGACAAGGATAAGATGCATGATGATGAGGAGATCACTCATGATGTCGCCAAGAATAACAAGACATCCAATCTGGTTTACAAAAAGAAGCCCCCAATTGATTCTGTACCTGTGAATGAGGATGTTGGCGGCTATATCTTTGTTTGCAACAATGAAACTATGGCCGAGAATCTTCGAAGACAACTCTTTGGTGTGCTCCCTTTACCTTTGTTTTAATATAAATCTACGTTATATTATTATTATTATTATTATTATTATTATTATTAGGCTTAATTATGTCAGGGTCCCTATAGTTTAGGCATCTTTTGTCAGGTACCCCTAATCATTTTTTTCAATGTTTACACCCTTGAAATATGCTCCGGTAAGGTTTTTGCTCCCAGTCCTGTTCCGGCCAATTTTTTGCTGAGGTGTAAGCCACGTGGCACTGAGTTTTTTTTTTAATTTAAAAATTAAAAAAAAAACTAATCTCTTCTCCCTGCGAGACTTCTCTCATCCCCACCGCTCGCCGTCCTCCCGCCGTCGCCTAGAGCTGTCAAAACGGGCTAGCCGCGCCGGGTTCGGGCCAAAACGGGCTAGAGCTAAATAGCCCGGTTACAAATTGAATACGCTATCATACAGCCCAAATCCGCACTATACCGAGCTGCGGGCTTGTGCGGGCCAGCCCGCATAAATTTTTTCCAATTTTTCTTTTAAATTAACGCAAAAAAAACTGAGAATCCATTATCTTCTGCAAATAAAATTGAACACACACAACTTTTAGCAAAGCTTATCAAATGCACTCATTTCCAAGAAATTAAAACCAGCAAGAAATTAAATTAAATCTGTGAATAATATAACTAAAACTCATTTCCAAACCCTAATAATACAATTAAAACTCATTTCAGAACCAGCAAGAAAGATTAATTTTTTTTAATAAAAAAAAGAACCGTGGAAGAAGGTGCTGCTGCTGTGCTGGGTCGCGGACTGAGGCGGAGGCATGGACTGTTGTGCGGTTTGTTGGAAACCAACAATCAGCCTAACAATCTACTAGAGGGGGGTGAATAGTAGTTGGAAGCGATAGTACCAATTTTTCGGATAAAACTAAAATCGATCGGATAATGCTTGCTGTTAAAATAAAAGGCTGACTTTGGGCCAAGCAGATTCTGATAATCGGTTATCTAAACCGACCACCGATTATCCGAGCTGCGCCACACAAATATCAGATTTGCAGCGGAAAAGAGCTAGCACTATCCAAGCAAAATATAGAGTATAGCAAAGCCGATTAAATGCTCGGAATAAAAACTGAAAGCAGTAAAGAAGAGAGAGACAGTCGATTTTATACTGGTTCACTCACAACCACCGTGAACTACGTCCAGTCCCCCCTACAACCTTTAGGGAGCCTTTAATAAAAATCAATTCAATCGGTTACAAACAGGATTTACAAGAGAACCTCTCTAAACCTAACCCTTCCAAGAGTGTACCAAACTCTGGAAATCTACCCCGACTTGAACTGATGCCGAAGAACCTCTTCGGACTTCACAGATCTTGAAACCTTCAAGATGCCTTGAAACCTTCAAGGACTTTCGCCAAAGAACCTCTTTGGACTTCTGCTCAGGAACCTCTTAAGACTTCAAATCACCTAAGAACCTCTTAGGCGAGCTTGGAAACCTTCCAAGACTTTCACCGCTTGAGAACCTCTCAAGACTTGAGAACAGATTGAATGAATAGAGATGGCTCCAACCCGAAACTCAAATGTGTATGATTCTTAAAGTTTGATGAACAGATGAGTGTACGGTTGTATGTTTGAGAAAGGATTTTGCAGAGAACGATTTGAAGCTTAAATTTCAAAATATAACAGTTTCTCTCTCTAGCTCTATCGTTCTCTTTTCTGCGTTTTTCTTCTTTTCTTTCTTATGCTTCACTGTATATTGCTCTTGTATGTTTTGAGAAGAAAACCCACGCCTTTTATATTCATTCCAGCACACAGGAGATACAAGAGAGAGGAAAAATATCTTGGGACACGTCTTGTCCTTTCCAACGGATATACCAGACATTTTCTGCAATTTACTGCAACGTTCAGATCTGTCCCTCTTTCAGAGAATAGTACCAGCTGCTTCCACTTCTCAGCAATGTTCCAAATCAGTCCCTTTCCAATTTTGAAATTCAAACTTGGTGACAGATAGGCTCTATGAGATAAAAACAAAATTGCCAACCACACTCAGTACGATAAAACCAGTACAGAAATGAAGAGGTGCCAGCGGCGTCGTACTGCTGATTTATTGAAGAAGATGAATAGTGTTGCCGAGCTTGACGACTTTCGAGCTTGGGGACTTGAGTGGCGGATCTGATCTTAGCTGACCGAGTTGATCTTTTGGTCGACTGTTTTGCTCTGAGCGATAGCTCGGATTGATCACTTTCGAGTACACCTGAGCTTAAGCTGAGCTGCTCCGACTTCATCAACACAACAATCAGATCTTCAGCCTTTCGAGCCGAGTGTCGAGAGCACCGAGCTCACTTAGGAATTTTGACTTCTACATCACACTGATCAGATCCAATTGTCTCCGTCGATGGCCGAGATCAGAGATCAACATACTGAGCTGATTTGATTGACTTGGCCGATATCTGAGATACTTCAATGACCGAGATCCACAATCAATGCTTCAATGTGAATCGAGATCCGAGATACGAACTGATATAAATTTGTCTTCATCAAAACCTTGACCGGATTGACTAGGCTGGGATCCGAAATACTTCAGAAAGAGCTGATTTGATTCGGCTTCATCAACGTCCGATAACCGAGCATCATCAGACCAACGAGCTTATTCATTTGTCTTCATCAAAACCTTGGCCGAGAACCAAGCACATGAAATATTTGTCGTCATCAAAACCTTTGATTTAACATGGTTGTGCGGAGAAGGAAGGAGCTGCTGCTGCTGGGTCGCGCCGTCGTGGACTGCTGTTGTGCGGTGGAGGAAGGCTGGTGCGGACTGCTGCTGCGACTGCTGCTGTGCGGCCGAAGAAGACGAACCAGACGCAGCGAAGAGGAGACCTGAGAGGATGAAGCGGCACATGAGGAAGAAGAAGCCCTCTATTCTCTCACTTCTCAAATCTCAAGTTAGTCACTTTAGGTTGTGCACTTGTGCTGAGAGCTGAGTAGTACTTTACTACTTTAGGTCTTACTGCAGCCGCTGCTTTGGGTATTGTTGAGTAATGAGTTATGACTTATGAGTAGCTTTTAGGTCTTAGGATTTTAACTTCAGTTTTTTTTTAAAAAAAATATTAACGGGCCTAAACCCGGCCGGGTGCCCGGGTTTTTTTAAGGCCCGACCGATTCGGGCTAATAAGCCCGGGTTGAGTTTTGGAATAAAATTGGGGAGCCCAAGCCCGCACTTTCCCCGGGTTTTTTGGCCCGGCCCGCATCGGCCCGACCCATTTTGACAGCTCTACAGTCACCACCCAACCGAACCACCATCATAGCCTTCGTCTCTCTCTCTCCTCCATTGGTTCGCGTTTTTTCTCCCTTCGTCCCTCCCTCCTCGCTGACCACCACCTCTTCTTCTTCTCCTTCGATCGATCCCTTTCTCATCACCTCCGCCGCTACCATCGCATCACCTCCGAATCTCCTGCGTTGTTCTTCTGTAATCCCTGACTTGCTTTGCTTCCTTCGAAATTCTTCGTCCTCTTCTTTACAACCATTCTTCGAGGGACCGATCTTTGGGCTCGTCACACGGAGAGAGACAGGGACCGATCGAAGGAGAAGAAGAAGAGTCGACGACCAACGAGGAGGGAGGGACGAAGGGATAGAAAACATGAACCAGTGGAGGAGAGAGAGAGACGAAGACTGTGATGGTGGTTTGGTTGGGTGGCGCGGCGGGAGGACGGCGAGCGGTGGCCGGTCGGAATGAGAGAAGGAGACCGAGGGAGAAGGGATTCAGGTTTTTTTTATTTTATTTTTTTAAATTAAAAAAAATTAACTCAGTGCCACGTGGTTGACTTTGACTCGTGCTGACTAGGACGTCGGTTGTCCACCTCAGCAAAAAACTGGCTGGAATAGGACTTGAGGGCAAAAACCTTACTGGAGCATATTTCAAGGGTATAAACATTGAAAAAAAAGATCAGGGGTCCCTGTAGTTTATCAGGGGTACTTGACAAAATATGCCTAAACTACAGGGACCCCTGACATAATTAAGCCTTATTATTATTATTATTATTATTATTATTATTATTATTATTATTATTATTAGGATTATTTATGGTTTTGGTCCCTAAAAGTTCAACATGTTTTGGTTTTAGTCCCTAATAGTTATTTTGACCATGACTGGTTCTTAACTTTTCAAACATTTTGGTTTTGGTCTCATCTGTTAGAAAAAATCAATTTTTTGTCGTGGTTAACGGAAACTCACACCAACAGCTACGTGGTGTGAGATAGCGCCAAATAAGTATTGTGAAATGGATGCTTCAGGTCTATAAATGCAAAATTCTGCGTATGAGACCATTTTGCGTGTGGGACCATTATTTTGTATCCATGGATCTGTATCATCCATGTCATATCATTTATTTGGCGTCTTCTCACACTACGTGACTGCTGATATGGTGTTCCGCTAGCCACGCCAGCAAATAACAGTTTTTTCATAATGGAATAGATCAAAACCAAAATATTTGAAAAATTAAGGACCAGTCCCGGTCAAAATAACTTATAGGGACTAAAACCAAAACACGCTAAACTTTTAGGGACCAAAAGCATAAATAAGCCTTATTATTATTATAACAAACCAAAAGTGGTTGTTTTAGCTTCAAAATATTGACTTTATATTAATATCAATTGTTGAAGAGACTATTTCGTTAATTATACGAGTTAATATGTAGCATATAGTTTATAAATAATTTGTATCGTTCATCTATATGTGTTGTTGTTATGAATTTTTTAGGTCTGCCTTCGAAATATCGAAATTCTGTTCGAACAATCGCTCCAGGAATGCCACTTTTTCTATATAACTATTCCACCGGCCAACTTCACGGGATCTTTCAGGTGCATATGTGTACATATAACATAACATTTTACTGTATAAATTTATTTTAGTTTAATTTAATGAAACTACTTGGTTCAAAACCTAATCTCATGAAGTTATGTTAATTAGCCTATCAATTTAACTTTTTACTATGGATATATTTAAATTGGAATTAGCAAGTTAGAAATAGATTACTAATTTGTTAGGATTCCTCAGGCTGCGAGTTATGGAGAAGACAACATTGACCCAACTGCATGGGCGAACAAGAATTGCCCTGGTGAATCACGTTTCCCTTCTCAGGTATTTTCTCACATTCAATAACTTCTATGTATATGGTATTAGCCAAAGTTTTAGATGCGAGTCCACAACTGCAATTGAAGCCATAATATTATTGTTTTGATAGTCTTTGTAATCACAATTAATGTCCTAGGGATCTCATTTTTCAACAATAGTCCGCAATTATGATAAATGTAACTTAATACAATAACCATGATCGTGACCACAACTTAAAATTTGGTGTACGTTGATATTTTATTATGAAACTTTGTCTTTTTAATTTGTCAAAGCTTAAGAATTTCCGTACATAACGATTTGCAGGTACAAGTGAGTACTAGGAAAGCTTGTGATCCACTACCGCCCAATGTATTTAGGCCTGTTCTTCACCATTACTCTGGTCGTAAGTTTCGTCTTCGACTTACTAAACATGAGGTACTTTAATCTTCCATGTGATGATATTGATTTGTTTTCATATGATGCCTCCATTATTTCAGTTTTTAAATAGGTTAAATAAAATTTGTCCCCTCTTTGGTTTCAGGCATATTCTCTCCTCACTCTGTTTGTGGATGACATGACTTTCAAAGAAGCTTTCAAGGCTACGCCTGCATAAAATGGTGGAAATTATCTGATAATAAAACAACACCAGTTAAAAAGACAATATATAATGTAATAAAGGGAAGACTTATATCTATGATCCCATGATAAGGCAATAATATATAATGGGGGACCATTAGGGTAACAAGCCTTTATATATGGAATTTCTATTACTATTTATTTAAAGGCTTTTATGTTTGAATATTCCTTTCGTAGTATTTAAGATATAAATATTCTAGGTTATTTGGGTGTTAATTGCTAGATATCGATAATTTTAAAAGGGCAAAATTATATTGGGAAATATGGGTAAGTGGATCATCAATTTCACTTCTTTTATATGATACAATTATGACTTATCAGTTTTCATGGTGGGATATTCTTCATAAGTTGGATTTCGGTTTTTTTAAAGGGGTTTTAAAAAATAGGATTTACTAAGGGCAGGAAATAGAGTAAAACTGTTTTATTTAAAAATTATATATATAAAAATTTTGATTTCTTATAAATTCGATTTTTTTTATAAAACTCATCTACTTTTAGAAGTTTATACTAGAGTTGAGATTAAAAAATCTTAAAAAAGTACTTAACAATAAACTTGATACTTTTTTTGTGTGTCATGTTAATTAGTAAATTAGGTAAGATGATTTTTTTTAATTTCTTCTTTAATGTTTTGAATATCAAAACTAATATTTGATATGAGAGGTTGTTCAACCCCTTTGAAATATTACTCACACCTAACAATTTTACAACTTTTCCACCGTTTTTCAAAAATAACCCTATGTCCAAACTACTTAACCATTTCTTCTTCGTATCCTCTCCTCAACTTACATATACCCACACTCCATTTATCTTCCAAAACAAAACAAAACAAACATGAGTTTGCAGGTCTCGATCCCTTTAGTATCTTTGCTTTGATCGATCATAATACATAATTGTTATACATAATTGCTATCATTGTATGTCATATATATATACATCAATTATTTAATTCACTCATCAAATAAACCTTTAGCATTTTTTTTATTCAACTTTATTTGCTGAATTTTCCTCTGCTAAAAAATATTTATTAACGGATCCATGTCTTTGTTTAACTAAATATGGGTGAAAGAAATCTTCAATAAATATCTAAGTCTTAACCGCTCTAGGATACATTATTTACTACAGTTTCTATAAGTATTTGGTTTTTTTTTTTTTAATCTTGAATCTAATAGATTATTCTCCCAAACTAACGTTAAGTTGATAATTATATTATTGACTTAGGTCGCTGGTTCAAACAGACAGGTCGGATAATTTTTTATTAAAAAAAAGTCGATAATTATATTATGTGCTATTTTTCATATATATGGAGACTGGGTTTCTTTTCCATGAGAACTTCATAACTGCATTTTCAAATTTCAAGAGGAATCCCAAACTAGTAGAATGTATAACATGGTGATTTGGAAAAGACATATATAGAGTGTGGGTGGAAGTAAGTTGAGAAGAGAATAAGAAAGAACGGTTTAAGTTTGAAGGTAAGGTTATATTTAAAAAAAAAAAATGATGCAAAAGTTTTAAAATCGTTGAGTGTGAGTAATAAGATCTTGGTGTTAGATCTAGTGTGTATGTGCATGTGGAGATTGTGAGATCTATTATGCAAGTGCATGGTTTTGATAATGACAAATGTTTTGATCAAAGCTCAAATCATGGAGAAGCTCACCAAAGAACAACAAACAACTATGATGAAGAGAGAGCAAACTCATTTAGATTCAATATGTGTATTGTTTGTAATATCTTTATTTTGAGTCTTAGAGTTTGATGAGTTTGGGTAAAGTTTATTACAGGGTAGTGAATCTCTATCAAGTGTATGATCATATTATGATTTGAGTATTTCACTTAACCTAAATCAATAGGTGGCTTAGAGGTTTGAAAGAAAAGGTTTAGTTTTGAGAAAACAAGTTTTTAATCAATTTATTATAGCAAATAATCGATTATCTGGAAGTCATAATCGATTATCAGGAATTGAATCAGGTAATAATCGATTATCTAAGTTGGCATAATCGATTATCACTTGTAACAAAGGCATAATCGATTATCTAGTAGGTTTAATCGATTATGACGAGCAGAACAGCTTTTTAAAAGAGTTTTTCACTTCTCAAAATTAGTTTTTAAGTTTTCTAACTTTTGGGTATTCTATATAAACCTTTTTCTATTCATTGTGAACAACTAATTTCATTTTCGTATCATTTTCTAGAAAGATCAAAGCCACACTATTCTCTCAACTTTCTCTCTCACTTTCTCAAAGATCAAAGTTCTTATTTTTCATATTCTTTGATCAAGAAACTCTTGAATCTCAATTACTAATTGTTCATAGTTCTTGAAGGAGATTCATTAGGTTATTGTGTTTTCTATTGGGTTGTAATCATTGCAAGAGGCAAACATTCTACAACAAAGAAGAAGTCTTGGTGGTTGTTCATCAAGCAAATTGTCTTGGAAGTCTTGTTGTGTTAACAATCAAATTGGAAGTCTTGTTGTGAGGAATCAACAAGCAAGTGGAAGCCTTGTTGTGGGGTTATCAACAAGCAAGGGAAGAAGGTTAGATTAGAAGTTCAATAGGATTGCAAGACAAGAGTGAGGTATCTCTTGGAGGCTATCAAGAAGGGAGTCTTGAGAGGCGTATTACTTGTAATTTGAGAATTCTAATTCCTTATTGAAGAAACTCTCTCTATTGTGATAGAGGGGACTGGATGTAGCTCACGGTGGTTGTGAGTGAACCAGTATAAATCTCTGAGCAAGCTTCTCTTCCCATAACTCTTTAGTTTTTGTCATTTCATATTGTTCTTGATTGAAAACCTAGAAAAGATTGATTTTCCATAATTGAATGAAATAGGTTTTAATTATTTAAATTGATTTGGAGAAAAAAATTTCATAACCTAGGTAATCATTAACAATCTTGGTGTTAATCAATTTTGTGCTATCTCTGATATTATGTGTTAATTGATTGATTTTCGTTTTCGATTGAAAAAGTGATTTTCTGATATCTGCGAATTATAGTCGATTAAAATCTTATCATAATCGATTATATGAAAACTTGCTGTCAGATGATAATCGATTATCACACATCATAATCGATTATCAGTTTCAGATTTTGTGAAAATTGTTCATTTTAATTGTTTCGATTTGTTTCGTTCGAAAATCTTTCAAGGTTTCTTTAACATCTATTCAACCCCCCTTCTAGGTGTTCTCCTAGTGTTCTCTAGTTAATTCACCCACCGATTGTAGTTTTAACAATTGTTATCAGAGCTCGGTCGAAAGACACGAGCATAGAGCTTTATTTTCGTAAAGATACTTGAGGAAACTACAATGGGTTCTACGAATCCCTTTGGTAGTGAAGGTGCTTCAATAAACCGCCCTCCTATGTTTGTTGGAGAGGGTTATGCTTATTGGAAAATTAGAATGAGAATCTTTATTGAAGCAATGGATGTGAATATTTGGGAAGCTATTGAGAATGTTCCTCACATTCCCTCAAAACAAGTGGAAGGTGCATCTCAACTCATTTCCAAAGATAAGTGGACGGATGATGATAAAAAGAAAAGTCAATATGATTTAAAAGCTAAAAACATCATCACTTCGGCTCTATCTTATGATGAGTTCTTTAGGGTCTCCCAATGTCAAAATGCCAAAGAAATGTGGGACACCTTGCAAGTCACACATGAAGGCACTAGTGAAGTTAGGCGTGCTAGATTAAATTCTTTGACACATGAATATGAATTGTTTCGTATGTTGCCTAACGAACCTATATGTAATATGCAAAAACGTTTTACTCATATTATTAATCGTCTCATTGCTCTTGGAAAAACTTTCATGAATTGTGAAGTTGTTAACAAAGTGTTAAGATGTCTAAGCAGGAAATGACAACCTAAGGTCACCGCAATCATAGAATCAAAGGACTTGGACACCATGGACTTAGCTACACTTTTCGGAAAGCTTCAAGAACATAAAATGGAGCTTGGACGTTTGCATATGAATGAAGAGTCGGATAAGAACAAAGAAAGAAAAGGAATCGCTCTTAAAGCTAAACATTCATATAATAGAGAAGAGAATTCCGATAGTGAAGATTCCGATTCGGACATTGATGAAGAGGCTATGAAACTTCTATTGAGAAAGTTTAGCAAACTTCTAAGAAGAAAAGGAAGGTTGAACAAAGACAAAAGGAAAGAGACAAATTCCCCACACTACAAGACCAAGACAACAAAAGAAGGAGTGGTTTGCCATGAATGCGGAAAACCCGGTCATGTCAAGTATACGTGCTCAAAGTATCTCAAAAAGATGGAGAAAGAGAAGAAACATCCAAAGCACAAAAAGGTATATATTGTTTGGGATGAAGAAGAAAAAGAAAGCACATCAAGTAGTTCTTCGGATGATGAAGAAATTGTTACTCTTAACTTGCTAGTTCAAGTAGATGAAGAAGAAAGCTCAAGTAATGAATCAAATGAATAAAGAGAGGAAAGCGATGTAAGTGATACTAAATTCGAAATTTCTTCCAAATATGAAATTTTATATAATGCTTATGAAGAAATGCATGAACAACTTAAGAAACTAGCTTTGAAAAATATTGAAAGGAAGAAGCTCATTTTGAAACATCAACAAGAGATTTTAGAACTTCAAAAACAAGTTAATGAACTTAATCTTCAAAATGAAACTCTTGATCTCATATATGCTAGTTCTTCTTGTGATTGTGCTAGTAGATTGAATGTTGTGGTTGATTGTGAGAATTCCAAGTTGCTTAAGGATGAAAATGCTATTTTGAAAAATAAGCTTGCAAGTTTCACAAGTGGTGATATTAAATTGCGCACATTGTTAAATTTTCAAAGAGAAAATTCAAAAAAGTTTGGTTTAGGTTATACTAATGCTAAGAGTAAGTCTCATAGAAATATTCTTGATTTTTCTAAGATTGATTTTTCAAATACACCAACATGTGTCTATTGTGGTATTCATGGACATACTTCAAATATGAGTTATGTTAAAGTGCATGGTATACCTAAAGGAAATTTTGTTTGGGTTAAGAAGGGTGGAAATCCCTTAACTAACAAAAATGGATCCAAGACTATTTGGATACTAAAAAGCAAAGCATGATTATTTTGTAGGTACAAATTGAAGAGCAAAAGGTCTACAATTGGTATTATTTCTACAAAGTTCACATTTGGTATCAAGTGGATTTTCACAAGTGGTAATAAGTATTTACAATTGAAATTTAAAATTTGTGTTGAAAATTTACAAGTATTGTCATGATATATTTTTCTACAATTGATATCATTGTGTATTCATTATGTGATTATCATGCTATTGTGGCTGTTGTGAAATGTCTTTACAATTGATATCATACCTTGTCAAGTGATATTATGATTTCAAATTCATTGTTATATTTCTTTTCAATTGGTATCACATTTCAAAGTATATTTCATTGATTAATTGGTATCAATTATGTAGAGAAAGGAAAATTAATAATCCTTTCTTCACAAAAGGAGGAGATAATATTGATGATTATTGATTTCTCTTGTTTTAGCTAAGGATTTTATTGTTATATTACTTTTTGATAATGTCAAAAGGGGGAGAAAAGGTTGTTTTTGTTTTTTTTTTATTTAGGTGGAGCAAATTTGTTGAAGATAGGGGAAGAATCAAGCTTAACTCAATTGGATTTCAAATGTCAAAAGCAAATTTGTTTTTATTTAGGTGGAGCAAATTTTTTGAAGATAGGGGGAGAATCAAGCTTAACTCAATTGGATTTCAAATGTCAAAAGCATTTATTGAGGGGGAGCAAGAGTCTCACCAAGTGTTCAAATGTTTCAACAACCAACAACTTCAAAACATGTTTGTCATAATCAAAAAGGGGGAGATTGTTAGATCTAGTGTGCATGTGCATGTGGAGATTGTGAGATCTATTATGCAAGTGCATGGTTTTGATAATGACAAATGTGATAAAGAGAGAGCAAGCTCATTTAGATTCAATATGTGCATTGTTTGTAATATCTTTATTTTGAGTCTTAGAGTTTGATGGTTTGGGTAGAGTTTATTAGAGGGTAGTGAATCTCTATCAAGTGCATGATCATATTATGATTTGAGTATTTCACTTAACCTAAATCAATAGGTGGCTTAGAGGTTTGAAAGAAAAGGTTTAGCTTTGAGAAAACAAGTTTTTAATCAATTTATTACGGCTAATAATCGATTATCTGGAAGTCATAATCGATTATCGGGAATTGAATTAGGTAATAATCGATTATCTAAGTGGGCATAATCGATTATCACTTGTAACAAAGGCATAATCGATTATCTACTAGGTTTAATCGATTATGACGAGCAGAACGACTTTTTAAAAGATTTTTTCACTTCTCAAAATTAGTTTTTAAGTTTCCTAACTTTTGGGTATTCTATATAAACCTTTTTCTATTCATTGTGAACCAAATTTCATTTTCATATCATTTTCTAGAAAGATCAAAGCCACACTATTCTCTCAACTTTCTCTCTCACTTTCTCAAAGAACAAAGTTCTTATTTTTCATATTCTTTAATTAAGAAACTCTTGAATCTCAATTACTAATTGTTCATAGTTCTTGAAGGAGATTCATTAGGTTATTGTGTTTTCTATTGGGTTGTAATCATTGCAAGAGGCAAACATTCTACAACAAAGAAGAAGTCTTTGTGGTTGTTCATCAAGCAAATTGTCTTGGAAGTCTTGTTGTGTTAGCAAACAAATTGGAAGTCTTGTTGTGAGGAATCAACAAGCAAGTGAAAGCCTTGTTGTGGGGTTATCAACAAGCAAGGGAAGAAGGTTAGATTAGAAGTTTAATAGGATTGCAAGACAAGAGTGAGGTATCTCTTGGAGGCTATCAAGAAGGGAGTCTTGAGAGGCGTATTACTTGTAATTTGAGAATTCTAATTCCTTATTGAAGAAACTCTCTCTATTGTGATAGAGGGGACTGGATGTAGCTCACGGTGGTTGTGAGTGAATCAGTATAAATCTCTGAGCAAGCTTCTCTTCCCATAACTCTTTGGTTTTTGTCATTTCATATTGTTCTTGATTGAAAACCTAGAAAAGATTGATTGTCCATAATTGAATGAAATAGGTTTTAATTGTTGAAATTGATTTGGGAAAAACCTTTTTCATAACCTCGGTAATCATTAACAATCTTGGTGTTAATCAATTCCGTGTTATCTCTGATCTTATGTGTTAATTGATTGATTTTCGTTTTCGATTGAAAAAGTGATTTTCTGATATCTGCGAATTATAATCAATTAAAATCTTATCATAATCGATTATCTGAAAACTTGCTGTCAGATGATAATCGATTATCACACATCATAATCGATTATCAGTTTCAGATTTTGTGAAAATTGTTCATTTTAATTGTTTCGATTTGTTTCGTTCGAAAATCTTTCAAGGTTTCTTTAACACCTATTCAGCCTCCCCTTCTAGGTGTTATCCTAGTGTTCTCTAATTAATTCACCCACCGATTGTAGTTTTAACACTTGGATGTTAAGAAAACCTCCCTATTAAAAATTTGTTATAAAATCAATTTCTTCAAATTTTTTTACAAAACACTTGAAGCATTTTGCAATCGGCTTGGAATATAATTTTTTTTTATATATAATCAAAATTGAATTGATGAGAGTATCAAAATACCTTAACCTATACACAAGTTGCAAGAACTACATGTTAAAAGCAAGAGAAATACAAATTAATGAACTCTTACGTTAATCCAAAAATAAGACATCCCTATGCATAAAAAATCTTAAATCAATGCCAAGTGTTGATGGGGCTAGAATAAATAACATAGAAAGCATATTCAACCAAAATACCACACAGAGGACAATATTCACTTTGCAACATTCCCCTTTTATTAAAATTATTCAAAATAGGAAGTCTATCCCTAAGCAATTGCCAATAGTCGACGAAGACTAATAATTTAGGGTATTCCATGTTATTTGTGTACCCCTTTTTAAGGTGGTTAGGATATATTGCTCTACAACTACACTTATGTAACCCTATTTTGTCAAGTATCATCTTTTGGAACTGAATAATGTAATAGTATCATGAGATTTCGAAATAAAGTTCAATGAATAAATGAAAGACATTTTTTCCGCAAATCAACCATTGTTTTACTTTGAGAAATAAGTTATTGTAAAAGTTTGTGAATGTTGGTTTAAACAAGCGGTAATATGAACACGAAAGAACACCTAGAAGGGGGTTGAATATGTGTTAAAGAAACCTTGAAAGATTTTCGCAAAAGCCAAGTGAAATTGATTAAAACATAATTTTCTTTAATCAACTTACAGTGACTAACCGGTTACTGGTTTCACTAACTGGTTATTACCTGAAATAGAATACTTGAAATTGACAAATTAATTCAAGAATTCAGAGATAACGCGAAATTTATTCAAACCCAGATTGTAAACAAATACCCAGATGTTTAAAAATGGTTTTCCCCAAATTAATTTGTTCAATTATAAAGTAATAATTGATTCAATTTATATGAAAATCAAGTTTCTAGGGTTTTATGCAAGTACAATGTAAATTGCAGAAATTAAAGAGATTAGGGTAAGAAATACTACACAAGAGATTTATACTGGTCCACTTGAGAGGTACATCTAGTTCCCTCTATCATAATAGAGAGAGTTTCTTCACTAGAATTATAAATCCTTTTATTACAAGTTAAGCCTCTCAAGATCCCTCACTGGATAGCCTCCAAGAGATACTTCACCCTTGTATGTAACCCTTTGATCTTCTAATCCTAACTTCTTGAAAGAACCTCTTTCATGTCCTCTTGCTATGTGGATCTCTCACCACTTAGACTCTTCAACCTTGCTTGATGATACCCCACACCAAAACTTTTTCACTTGCTTGATGATACCTCACACCAAGACTTCTTTGTCTTCTTCTAATCGTTGTAGAATAATTTGCCTGAAATGCAAAGATTACAACATAATAAAACTCAACACCTATGAATCTCAATCAAGTAATAATGAATCAAGATGATTTTGAGATTTTAATTGAAGAAAAGATAATCACAAAGATGAAAAAGAATAGCTTTGATCTTTTCTTGTTTGAGAGAGAATGTGTGGTTTGTTATCTGTAAAAACGTGTAAAGTGTATCCTAATCTGTTATAAGGTGTAAAGAAATGTTTATATAGGATGCCCATAAGAAAAAGAAAACACAAAATTGATTTTTCAACAAACTTAACAGCTACTAATTGGTTACTGCTTTCACTAACCGGCTACTGGTTTTACTAATAATCAGTTATCAGGCAGCTACTAACCAATTACAACAACATCTAACTAGTTAGTCACTCTTAGTTTAGTTTTCTAATTTCAGCAAAACTTTTTTTCTAAAATTATATCCTTTTAAAACCTTTTCGCTTAAACTTAAACAAAAATACTTAGCTACATATTGATGCATTATAAAATATTTAAAAATTATTTTGAAAAACTTAATGTATCAATTTAAAATTTGATTTGGTTAAGTGAAAAACTCAAGATTAATTTGATCAAAATTAATTGATTGAGGCTCACTACCCAACTCTAAACTCTACCCAACAAACTAAGGACTCAAAACAGAAATTAAAATAACTATATATAAATCGTTGAGCATCCTTGAGCTTACTTGAGAGTAGTTGATTCTCTCTTTGATCTATCTTCTTTGTTTTGTTCTTTATGCTATCTTGTCTTCATCAAAACCAAGCACCATGCACATGTGCTTCGCACGGTGAAAAGTTTTTTAGATAGGGTATTAGTAATTTCTCGATTTGGGAGCTTGATCCGCATGGTATGATAAATGGAACATTTTTGTAATAGTTTATAATAAAGAAAATGTTTTGCAAATACATTACTCTTGTGTAAACAAATTTTGCAACTATTGTAATAGATGTTTTAAAAAAAAAAATTACTCTCATTTTTACGAAATAAGATGGAAATTAAATATTTTTTAGGTTACCAAATCAGGATGTTACATAAACCCTTTTAACAAAAGTTACAAATAATAGAAACCCAACTCTGCTCTAGAAGATCTCTAGTCCAAGAGTTCAATGGGTAACAAGTTATTGATAAGTGATTTTGACACTAGAAAAATTTATCTTTCCAAGTCTAGAGTGAAATATAAAAAAGTATGAGGAGGGTGTGTGTCAAACTCTTACCGAAGTCGAATGAAGGTTAAGACCTAATGGAACTTCACATATATGAGCATTAAGGAGTTATGACTTATGCCACTTATGGTGAAAAGTTTTGGGTTGACTTTTGAAAATGCTTCATGAACACTAGGTGGTAGCAAATGGTCATTTACGTGCCTAAAGTGTTATAGAATCATGTAAGTGATATTTTCGGTTATAACAAAAATGATTATGGTTAGGAACACCTAGCTAAAATTAATATTGTTACAACTTCGAAGTGGTTATCTTATTGGAAAAGTTAAAAGTACATCGCTACTTTTTTATGCATGATACTATGTGGATTTGTGAGGTCGTATAGTTTTACACACTAAGTAGGGAATTGGTGATAATTTACAAAATTGTCAGCTGAAAGTGTGAATTAATGTATTGATTTGCTAGTGAATAGAAATATTTGAGTGAACACACAAACCAAAACATAAGAATTTCTCTCTAAATCATTCATGATTTCTTCTTGAAATTAAGATTCTCGAAAATTACTGATTAAAAATCTTCGGGTGCTTGGACAAATCAAAGATTTGCCATAACCAGTAATGAGGCAAATAGCACCTCAAGAAGATTGTTGGAGAACTTTGTTGTTCTATACTCCACTCCAAGCACAAAAAGCACAAATATCCCAGGTGAAAGACATTCCCATAATGAGAGAGCGAATAGTGATCATAGGAAAGGCTCGACAAGAATTTCCTCGCCATCCATCCAGAGACCTCAACAATATGCTTGCTCTCTCTCCACCACAGGCATGCCATCTGTTGAGTATCCTTTATTGTTTAATATTCAACTCAATCTCTCGAGCTTACGAATCCATGATCGCTATTCATTATTGTGTAACCCTTTCTTGAAAAGGATATGAAACAAGGTTTCAATTTGGGCATTGGCTCACGCCTTTTCTCCATCTATTTATGTTTCTATCTATTGTTGTGGCTGGTGTAGACCTTGGTGTTTGTGCAAGCGCTTGCAATTGAATCTTCAAAAATGGTGGTTCACGACATTGACAAGAAGCTGCCAATAGCCTCACACGATTCATCATAGATCTAAAAATTCAATTTTGAGCATGAAGTTGAAAGGAGTGATTGTTTCTAAGAGGAGGGCAATGGGAGCAGGAGGGTTTCAACAAATTCTAGAACAAGGGTTCAGAAGCAGGTATGGGCTGGGGCAAAAACCACCAAAGTTACAAAGACATTCATTTCCAATAATGGATGTAAAACCTATGAAATGGCGATGGCATTTAGAAGAGTGGCCAAGAATAAAGTCAAATGCATGTAGAGAACAGATGGAATAGATTGGTTACTGGCAAAGAAGAGCAAGATGCTAGGAGTTAAAGTTTAAGGTAGGTAACTGCCGAGTTTTCGGAATGTAGTCATGGTTTAAGGTAGACATTGAAAAAGGCATGGGAAGTCGTCAGGACAAAATTCCACTCTTGCAATATGTTACTATGGCTCAGTTCGGCGTGCCAAGCTAATTTAGTTAGCTAGAAGGTTTTAGATTCAGACCATGCTACATATTGCAGAGCATCGCTGATAGTACAGCTACCTTAATTCACAAACATTATCGCATCAACAAGATGGACCAGAGTTTTAAAAGCCATAAAACGCATATTCTTACCTATGGTCGAATACTATTTGACATTTGAATTCCACCGGTGAAAACGATGAAATAATAAGTGCAAAGAATCATCAATGCACAAACAAACAACCCTTAACAAATCAACATTCCCAATCAAAGCTAAAAGAAATTAAGGAAAAATAACTATTGAGAAAAGGCAAACAACAAGCAAATATTTTTAGGCAACGAAATTATCTGAACGACATACTTCTATAGAAACAAATATTTAAAAAAAAAAAAGCTTCCAAAGATTACCAGAGATCTAAGCTCCAATAACAAATACAAGCTCCAAAATTAAGAGTTCAAGTTGGTATAACTCGGCAAAAATTTCAAAGACAAGCGAAGGCACTACTACTCTCAGTACTTGACTGGAGCAAGGATATCAAGTTGGGAACCCAGTTTCTCTTGAGCCACCTGCTCAGCTTTCACCCTTAATTTGTTGAGCTGCTTCTTCCTCTCATAAACCAATTGAGACCTTTCTTTTCTCTTCTTTTCAAGCTCCTGCAAAAGACAACAGCATTACTTCCTTTAGCAAACAGAATTGCTCCCTTTAGCACTCAAAATAGGTTTATCAAATTATATTATTAACCAAATTTCTAGTTTCCAAAAAAGAATGAATAAAGGTAAACATTAATAAGAACAAATAACTTCAGAATATCTATACTTATTTCTAACTATTGGGATGAAAAGTGAACATGACAAAATCACCATATATCAACAAAAAACAAATACATGGCCCTCAAAGTCAGAGCATTGGAGAAAATTAAACAAATACAACCATACAAGTAAATGGCCTTGAGGAAAATGTAATTATATAGAAATTAGCAGCAGGGTACAGAATGTAAAAAGGAAAAAGAAACTGAGAAAGCAAGAACTTACCCTGATAGTATCATAGTAGTTCCATCCAACCTCAGATGACAATTTACCCAACAGGCAGTACTTGTGTCCTTTCTGGAGCCTCAAAACCCTGAAGTCATAGATCAGTTCAGTAGTATGTCATCATTAGAGAAAAGTAAACTCAATAAATAAAAAAAACACCAAAAGATGATAAAAATATAATCATACGAAAAATAGAACTTACTTGAGAGCATCAGGAACAACCATTCTCTTCTGCTTGTCATATGGGGGAGGGATTCCCTCATACACCTTCAAACGGGCAAGTGCATGTTCTCCACGCTTAGTCTTATGCGGGATCATTCTATAAAACAGATATTTTCAATCACTTAGCACAAATATGTAAACTTTGACCACAAATAAGCATAACCACTAAGAATGAAGATTATTTTTTTTTTGTGCCTTATTTTTCAAGAGCTTATATTCTTGAAAAAATAATCAAAATTCATAATCTCCGGGCAGCTAAAGATTATTTTTTACACCCATGTAATTTTCCTATTCTACCCTTGTCACTCCAACACATTAACAACCCACTTATCCCATCATAATACCCTTTTTTGTATAATTTGGTAAAATTAATCTCTTTGCGCTATCTGAACAAAACAGATTAGCTTAAATTTATTTATCAGCTAAAATAAGTACAACAATAAACAGATTATAATAATAACAAATTATAATTATAACATATTATAATCGGCAAAACTACTATATTGATCCTATAAATTATTTTTTGGTTGCGATTTCGTCCCTTAACTTTTTTTGTTTCAAATAAATCCTGAAGTTTGTAAATGTGGTAGTCTACAACATTTGAAACAAGTTACAAATTTCAGGAGTTAAGGACAAAATCACAACCAAAAAATAACTTCCCGGACCAATCCAGTAGTTTTGCCTATTATAATATGTTACCAGAAAAAATATCATAATCTCATTTTACCAGCTATACCAAACACGCAGTAAATAAAAAGAAAAATTGGATGATAAATAAAAAGAAAGGAAGGAGTGAGTGAGTGACAGACCCGCGAACAGTGCGCCAGAAAATTTTGGAAGGGGCACGGAAATGGATGGGACCGTGAGAGGGTTTGGTGTTCATGCGTTTGCGGAGAAACCTCATGTACTTCATTTTCTGCCTAACAAGGCCACCGGAGATGGTGATCTCCTCGCACCGGACAACCACCACCTTCTGCCCGTTCAGCAGCTCCTTCGCCACGATCGACGCCAGACGACCCAGCATGTGGTGACGCGCGTCCACCACCACGCGCTTCGCACAGATCCCTGATCCTGAAACCATCTCTCTCTCTCTCCCTCTCGCTCTCGCTCTCGGTTAGGTTAACCCTCTTCGCTGCCGCTGGCTGCTGATAACTGGTTACTCACGCTTGTGATGGGAATACATAAGAGGAGGAGGATGAAGCAGCGAATTAGGGTTTTTGGTTATGGGTGGGTTGGGCTTTGAGCCCAGCGGATCCGATATCTATTTTTATTTTTGAGAAAGTTTGAAATCTATTTTGTTGTTATTAAAAAAAAAAAAAAAAAACTCTTATCCCGTACAATGCACGGGTTATTAATATTTTAATTTTTTTATTATTAAATATTTTAAAGTGAAGATTATTACTCTCTCCATTCCACATTATCTGTCATTCTAACTTTTGTAACTTGTTCCAAATTATATGTCAGTTTAAGAATTCGAGGATATAAATTAGGCAGATTGGTCCTTGACTTTGCAGCCATCGATCAATTTAGTCCCTGACTTTATCGAAACATCAATTTAGTCCCTGAGATTGCAACCCGTCGATCAATTTCGTCCCTGGCGTTTGGTGTCGTCAATCTCCTGTCACGGAATGCACACGTGGACAATAACTGTGGCCAAAACGACGTCTGTAAAATAAAAAAAAATTCCACGTTGGCCCATTCGCTTGGCGCCAAACAAAACACCCTTCTTCCCTCTAACCCTTCACATACCTTCAGAAGAGAACACCCAAACCCAAGTTCAGAAGAGAAAACCAAATGAAACCTTCTTTCTTTCAATCACTCACAACGAACGAAACCAAACCCCAAGTTCAGAAACATTGAAGCAAATCTAAGGGAAGTGAACATTATTAGTGCAATCTCCATCCTTTCATCAGCAAGGAAGATTCAAAAGGTAAGAGAAACCCTAACCTTGAATGAATATGTGAAAATATGCATTGTTGTTCCCAATATATGTGATTAGGGTTTCGTGCAGGTTATGCATGTTACTTAAAATGGTTTTTTTCATCTTTTTGTTGTTAATTTCATAAATGTCAGATTTTGGGTTATTACTTTATTCTCTGATTATGTCCTTGTGGTCCATGGAGTAATTTAAATGATTTCCTTGTTTTGGTTACCTTCTTTATTCTGTATGTGGTCCATGTTGTGTATCTGTTGTCCCTATTAATTATTGTTGTTGTATACTGTTAGTGGGCATTGTGGGACCCAGTATAGAGTCACTGATTTGTTTGTATTTTTCATGTATAGGATGATTTACTTGAAGTTTCACCATGGGGGTACTTTTTACAAGGACAGTGATGGGAAGACAACATATAACAATGGAAAGTTGTCAGAGTGGGGTGGGATTGATGAAGATGAGTTGGATGTTTTTGCTTGCAGGGATTACTACAAGGAGTTAGGGTACAAGTCAGTGTCTAAAGTGTTGTGGTTAGTTCCAAAAAAGTCTATGAGCAAGGGATTGAGGGCATTAGACACTGATAAAGACCTTCTGCAAATGGTGCAAACTAGTAAAATTGCTGGACGTGTGTGTCACATCTATTATGAGCACACACCTGCTGGCAACATTGATGTATTGGTTGACAGGGAAGATGAGGGTGAAGGTGTAGACATGGCTAAGTGTGATGAAGTCATAAGGAGAGTTGTTAGTGGAGTACTTGAAGGTGAGAGCCAGAAAGAAGGGGAAGCAAGAAGCAAGAAAATAAATGATCCAATACTCAAGAAGAAAGTGGAAGAAAAGAGGATGGAAGCTTTGAAGAAAAAGAAGCTTGCTGAAGCAAGAAAGAAGGAAGCACTGGAAGCTCAGTTGGATGTTGAGACAAAAAACAAAGAAGAGGAAGCTAAGAAGAAAGCATTTGCAGAAGCTAAGAAGAAGAAGGCTGAGGATGACTTAAAGAAGAAGATGCTTGAAGCTCAAACAAAAACAAGGACAGCAGAAACAATTGAAGAGGCAGCACATAAGAAGAACTATGAGGAGCAGAAGAGGAAAGTTGAACTTCAACAACAGTTGATGGAAGCTGCAATGGAGCTGAATCGGAGAGTAACCAGACTCCAAGCTAAGAAGGCAATAGAGCAGAATTTGGTAATTGAGGAGGAAAATGGCAGAGAGACTGCAATGTCAAAGAACAAGGGTAAGGGCAAGGCCAAGGCTGTAGAGCAGTGTTTGGAGAAGGAGAAGGGAAAGGGTGAGGAGGATGCAATGGCAAAGAAGAAGGGTAAGGCCAAGGTTGTGGAGCTGCCTTTGGCAAAGGAAAAGGGCAAGGGTACAGAGGCTCCAATGACAAGAAACAAGGCTAAGGCTGTGGAGCAGGGAAACACTGTTATAGGCCAAGGGTGTACAGAGCAGGGAAACACTCAGGCTAAGGGAAAGGATGTGCTGCATGATATTGAAGACAGTGAAAGTGATTGGACCAGTGGAAGTGATAGTGAAGATGAGACTTATGTCATAAATGCTGCCCAACTGATGGATGAAAGCAGTGATGAGGACAGTGAGAGGTTGCATCCTATTGGTCATAGGGAGCACTATCTAACATTTCACAATGAAGATAGGGTTGAAGAAGGATGGAAATCTGAGGAGTTGAGATCACCATCAAACAGTGATGATGATGCTGATTCAAAGGCCATTTACCCACAATTTCAGCAGGCTTCCTTTGGCAATATCAGTATTGAAGTTGGGATGGAGTTTGCTACCTTGGAAACATTTAAAAATGCAGTGAAGGATTACAATATTCATCTGGGAAGAGACTTTTATTGGGTCAAAAATGATAAAGTAAGGGCACGAGCCAAGTGCAAGCATGAGTTATGCTTCTTGGAGATATACTGGACTGGAGGTTCTAATTTGGGAATTAGGGTTCTTATATTTGAAAATGTCGAAGACGATCTTGCCACCGTTGGATTAGAATGTTAAATTAGAACCGTTAGATAAGTAACTTGACCGTTAGATGACAGCGTCGTTTTGGCCACAGTTATTGTCCACGTGTGCATTCCGTGACAGGAGATTGACGACACCAAACGCCAGGGACGAAATTGATCGACGGGTTGCAATCTTAGGGACTAAATTGATGTTTCGATAAAGTCAGGGACTAAATTGATCGATGGCTGCAAAGTCAGGGACCAATCTGCCTAATTAGTCATATATTAATTGATTTTTTCCAATTTATTTGGCATTTTAAGAATGCAAGGATTTAGGAATTTGAGGATGTATTATTTGTCGTTTTAGGAATTCACAAAAATTAACTTGTTATTAATGTGTTGAAACTTGTGAAATGGGTGATGATTAATGTACTTTGAGGATATTACAGTAAAGTTATCTAATAATTCTCTTGAAAATTGAAGTAATAAATGGGTTTTTTAATGAGTGTGAAATTTTTAAAGTGACAATTAAATGGGAACGGAAAGAGTATCAAACAACATAAAAAATTAATTATAAAAAAGACAGGGGTTTACTTTCTCATCTGAAATCAAAACTAACATTTTTTTTATGAGATATTCCTTATTTATTTTATGGATAAATTAACAATTTTTTATATGATTATCAACTTTATTATGATGAATAAAAATTAAATCAGCATTAAACATTTTGATCATTTTTGTTTGATGGTATTATGAGTATAATTAATTATAAAGTAGATTACCCTTATTACATTTGATATGAAATCATTGAAAGATAATGATTATTCATTTTTTAAATATTATATTTGTTTATAGTTAACTCGGTATATTCCTTATTTATTTGATTAATATCATTATCTCATATACTAAGATATTATAATTAATACGAATTCAACATTTTGATCCTTTTTTTTAATGGTATTATGACTATATTTAATAATAGATCAAAATATTCCCTATTTCGTAGGACACGAGGAAGGCACTGATTTTTGTTTTAGTTGTTAATGCATTGCATTTTATAAAAAAGATAATGATGGTTCATACATCTTGTCTTCATGTCTTGCTTTTTTATTTTTATATAATGATTAACTTGCTAATTTATCCTTAAATCTTTTATATTTTTTATCTCAAATTTATTTTAATTTTTTTGTGAAACTTTTTTATCTCAATTTTATCATAAGATTGAATCCTAAAAAATCTTTATCCTAATTATTCTAATCATTTTGATTTTTTTTTTACTTTTTTAAATGCATGTAACTTCTGTTTTTATCATTTACATCTTTTATTAGTGCAGAGATTAGAACAATTATTAAAGTATTTATCCATTACAAATTCTATAAAAAACGATAATCATTACATTTAATTATATATCCACATTATTTATAATGTTCAAAAAAATCTATACTTTTTAATATTTGTTTCACTTTTAAAAAAAATCTTGAAGTTGATTATTAGTTGATAATTAGCATGTTGTTTGTTTTACTCTACTTTCTTAATGGTTCATAATATTGTGATTATCACATACTATTATTTTTTATTCTGGTGATCGGTAAATGAAGTCGAATTGTTTTAATTTTTTTAGATAAGAATAAGAATTTAGAATCAGTGATTTATCTATTCATTTATGATAATGATATTAATAATTTACAAATATAATGTATTATATAATAATTATGATTTAGATTTTGGAAGAATAAAAAAGTATGAATAATAATTTATTAGATTGATTTTCTTTTTAATTGATTATAGCATGTAGAAACTTAGGTAAATTCTAATAAATACTTTTAATAAAATAAGTAAATACAACAGAGCAAAAAAATATTAAATTATATATATTAATCAGAGATTGAAGGAAGTACATGGTAGAATAACTCTTCATATGTTACAATATGAAATTCATAAGAGATGATGCAAATGTGGTTTGGAAAGATGTAGAAGCTCGAAAATAAGAACAATATAAACAAAAATCAATAAATAAACTCTAATCAATACTTTTAGTAAAATAATTAAATACAACATGAGTTCACATGAATTTAAAATAAAATATGTAAAAATATGAAATAAATTATTCGAACCATTGTTCATGAAGTCATAAATTTTAAATTTCTTGACTAAGAGATACTGTTAATGCCTAGTTTGGACATATGTAAAACACTGAGAAGAAGAACAATGATCAGAACAAAAATCACAGGGTGTTAGTGCATACTACTCCACAATGATATATGAACAATGTAATATAATATATGAGTAAAACATGCGAAAAAACCCACCAAATTTTGATTTGTTCTTGACCATGAATGTGCATTTAACTCACCGAACCCTTCTTAGACACCAAACCCTCTTTCTGAAAATCATTACTGTTGGATAACCGATACCTTTGATAAGGCAAGAAAAATTGAAGGTGAAAAAAAAAATTTAAATTGAAGATAATGATTTCAAATTTTATTTAAAATTTTTGTTGGTATAATGATTTCGCCTGAAGATGAAGATGATACCTTGGTTGGGAATAATGATTTGAAAAACAACTTAAATAAACTGTTTAATTTCAAATTGTAATTTTAGTTGGAAATAATAATTATCTACCTACAATCGTTGGGGTACGAGCAAAACTTCAACGACAAACGTGGTACCTCGAATAGACGTCTTTTTATATATAAATAGTAGATAATAGATTTGTTATTTATTGATTCATCTTCCTCTTGAGATTTTGAGGTCAGTTCTAAAAAATAATCATATTAAGATCCTACTAAGTCAAGTTGAATATAATAACTAATGGAGGTGTTAGAGTTTGTCTAAGCTAAGCTATTGAATTATGTGTCACCACAAGGATCAGACAAGGAGAGATTGGATATGTAACACCTAAATTATTTTCCCATAATTACCCTTAAGATTAAAAATATAGACTTGAAATTTTTTTTTTTAAAATCACTTGACTAGTTTCATTTTGTGAGAAAAACTCGTAATCATATGATTTGTTCATTTATAAAACTTCTCCGTAAAATCGAACAGAGTTTTCTTTGTTTGTAAGGCATTTCCAAAACATTACTTTAACCTGTAAAATTTATCCGAAGTAAATTTAAACACATCAGAGATCAGCAGGGCCCAAATGTTGTTCAGTCCACTTAGAACATTAGTTCAAAAGGGATACAAATAGCTTTCCAAACTCTTAGTTTTCCAAAAAGACAAAGAAATTGAAATACAATAAAATTCCCAAAATAACCCATGACCGATAGATAGTCGCTAAATACTATACATTCCACGTGGTGGAAAGTACACCTGCTCGGCCAGACTTGTGTATGCTCCTTCGGTACCTGTAAAAATATAGCAAGAAGGGTAGCATTACACAGTACTAAGGAAAATAGCTTCTAAGAAGCATAGCTGACAAACTAGGCCCTATCACAATAGAAATTATCTATTAACCTAATATTCCTTTTCAGGTGATTACGCACAAGCTTATTTTCAATAAAATAAGTCCTATGTCCATACTACCTTCCTAGCAATTCTTCATTCAACCTTTGTAACATCCCAAAGTTTCGCTTGTATTAAATAACAAAATTTACTAAACTAAATATTAAATATTAAATCCCTAAAATTTATCATTAGAGTGTAGAACATTTTCATAAAGTATCTTACATGTTTTACGAAAATATATCTTACTTATATATTTTAAAGTAGAATCATTAAAACATTTACCCTTATTGAAAAATATATTTTCTATACTTTAATTTGCTTTCGACATATTTAATTATTAAATTTGTCTTAAGAACTTCAAGACTTTTAACTTTATGATTTTATAGAGATAATTATTTGATACTTACATTTTCCTATTAGTATTTCTTGAGATTTAAAATAAATAAATAAATAAAAAGAAAAAGAAAATAATAATAATAGTAAAAAGAAAAATAATAATAATAATAATAATAAATAAAAAGAAAAATAATAATAATAATAATAATAATGTAATAAAAAAAATAAAAAAAAATAATAAGAGGAGGGGGGTTCGAAACCCTCCCTCCCCAACTTCTTCTTCTTCTTTGTTGAGAGAACCGCCGCCGGCCCTACCCCATCTCCCTCTCCCTCCACCGACCCACAGCCGCCACAAGCCACCACCACCGGTCCTTGGCCGAACTGCCTCTCCCATGCGTGTTCCCTGTCTCTCCCGAATCGTCTCTCTCTTCTTCTCTTTCCCTGGGTGCCGAACACCGCTGCCGCACCAGCTCCTTCCTCCCTAGTCGCGAGTCGCGACTTGCTTCCACCGGGGTCGCGATCCACCGCCGCCACTGCAGGTTGTCACTTCCGCTGTTCCCTGCGACAACAGGTGGGGAGTTCGCCGCCGTGTGCTCCCTCCCTCTCTCTCTCTTCGATTGGAGTCGTCGTCGTCCGTCCTCGCCTCCGAAACCGCCACCGCTACGTGTGTCCCTTTCTGGTTTGTTTGCCGCCGCCATCCACCTTTTCCCCACCGTGACAAGAAGCCACCGACGCCGGTACTGCAAAAGCTGTGACCGTGAAGGAGTTAAGACCAAACCGGGGTTGGGCCACTTCATTGTGCACTAAACCGGGAACGAATGGCGCTTTAGAGTCAAACCGGCGCCGTTATCGTCATCAGCCACGGTTGTGGATTTGAACCGAGTCGCCATATCACCACCTGTGTCGAGGAGTTAAACCGACACTGACTGTGGAAGCCGTAGTTGCTGCTAGCAGATTGGGACTTGTTCGACGTGAGCCGAAGCAGGATCGTCTCGCCGAGCCGTAAACCAGGTTCTAAAAGGGACCCTGAGGTAAGGGGTGTTTTACCTTGCCTTGGAGAGTACTTTCTGGTTAGTTATAATACCTGCGAAGAATATATGAGTATGTTTGTTAACGAATCTTAGGGTAATTAATCGAGACTAAAAGTGAAGGATAAAAATAAACAAAAGAAAATCTATCTGGATAGTGTGATTTGAAATATGTGTTTTAAAAATATAAATGTGCTTGGATTGTACTTAAGTTGATTGTAGATGATGATGTTATGTTGAATGAAAAATAGAGATGTTGAATAAAGGTGAAAAGGGGAAGTTGAATTGTATGAGGACATGTACAATCAAATATATGCTTGGATTTGATATTTAGAATGGATAATATAGACCTAAGTGTGAATGATGAACTTAAAAGAAAAGGGGTTTGAATTGATGTGCAATTTAATGGGCGTGCTAAGTGTTAGTTATTAATGTGTATGTCTAATTGAAGGAGTTGAAATTATTGTTAGTGCTTGTGATTAATTTGATATGACAATTTTCATGTATGCCTAACTGATAAATACAAATTCTTGAAGTGTATTTATGCATGAATGGTAAATGAGTTATGTGTTGTATGGTATGAAGGTTAAGTGATATAAAGGGAAAGGATTAAATTAAAAATATGAAATTTAGTTGTTATTTATGACTGAGTATATGTGATTAATTGTTATGTATGTTTGGCAGATTAAATGAAATATATGTGTGGAGTACAATAGGCAATGAAAGGATGCAACAATTAAAGAGCAAGAGTATAAACCAAGAAAATGATTTAAATAGGAATTGTGTATGTTCGGTGCTTGACGTGCATGATTGCTTATTTGCTGGTGTGCGTTGTGGAAATGTGTGAAAATGAATGTATGTATATATACGGAATAGAAAGAGAATAAGGGCGATGAGGTTAAGCCGTAACCCAGAGGAAAAAGAAAAAGGGCGATGCGATTAAGCCGTAACCCAGAGGAAAAAGAAAAAGGGCGATGCGGTTAAGCCGTAACCCAGAGAAAATGAAAAAGGGCGATGCGGTTAAGCCGTAACCCAGAGAAAATGAAAAAGGGCGATGCGGTTAAGCCGTAACCCAGATAAAAGGAAAAAGGGCGATGCGGTTAAGCCGTAACCCAGATAAAAGGAAAAAGGGCGATGCGGTTAAGCCGTAACCCAGAAAGAAAGAAAACGGGCGATGCAGTTTAGCTGTAACCCAGAGGAAAAATAGAAAAGAAAAGTGAAAGCAAGAAATAACAAAAATGAATGAAAAGAAAGAAAGAAGTGAAGAAAATGGAAATGCATTAGAAATGAACAAGAAAGTATATTAAGAAAAATGATAAGAATGATGGACGAAAGAAAAGATTATAGATGCGTATGAATTTGAATTGTTTGAGTTTGCTATGTTTTGAACTACCTGAAATGTTTGTGCTTGACTTTGTAGGTTATAATGTCTAGTTAGAAGCTATTCTCTATTTCATGTGTAAAGCTCACCCTTGCAACCATTTTTACAGGTTCAAAGTTTGAGCAGACTTAGTTACAGGCCGAGCAGGAATAACACTCCACATGGTGGAGTGCTCGCTCATTATTTTTGGAGTGGACTGTAGTGTAATTTTGTGAAAAACTGTTATTTTTGTAATTTGAAATATGTAGTAGTTATGCGCCCTAAACTTGTATTAGTAAGGGCATTAGGATTATAATCAAATGTAAAATGTGTCTGTTTATATTTTAAATTGTTCTGGTCTGAACAGGTACAAACAGGAAATTTTGGGAAAGTCCGAAAAACAGAGGAAACTCTGCCCGTTTTCCGGAAAAATATTCTTAAGTGTTTTAATTTAAAAAGAAATTTTTAAATACCTATTTTAATAAAACATAATTTTAACTAGTTATTCGTGAGGGTGTTACATTTATGGTATCAAAGCAGTTTCCCTCGGCCTTTGCAGTTATGAGCTACTCCAGTGATTACTCACCGAGCGAGTAATTGATAATTATAGTTTAGAGTCTAGAATTTATTGATAGGATGTTTATACTATTAATTATGCTACTAAGCATTAACTGTCGGCCTTATGCATGACTAAACAGTATGGCTGGTAGACGGATCGATAATGACGGGATCCGAGCTATTCTGGAGCAAATGGTACAGATGCAACAGAATCAGGGGAATAACATAGCAGCAGCTGCAGCGGCAGCAACAGCCACAGCAGCAGCAATGAATCCTCAACCCCCAGCTCCAGTTGCGATTGATTGGTTGGCTCGATTCAGGAAGAATGATCCGCTAAAGTTCGAAGGAGAGTTCAATCCCGATGGGGCACAACTTTGGTTGCAAGAGATCGAAAAGATCCTTAATACCATGGCACCACCGGAGGAACAAAAGGTTCTGCTAGCGCAATACATGTTGACTAGTGAAGCAGAACACTGGTGGCAACAGATGCGGAGGGGTTTGGAGGCGAACAACCAGGCGATCACTTGGGAATTATTCAAGAACCGTTTTCTGGGCAAGTACTTTCCTGAGGATGTTCGTAGAGAGAAGGAGGTAACTTTTCTGCAGCTCGTGCAAGGGAACATGAGCGTTGGTGAGTATGCTGCTAGGTTTAAGGACTTGATCCGGTATGCAGGGAGTTATAGAGATGCTGATGAAAGGACCAAGTGCATCAAGTTCGAAACCGGACTTCGTTCTGAAATCAAGATGGCTTTTGAGTATCAAAACATCGCCGACCTGTCTCAATTGATCAATATGACCAGTACTTATGAGAAGAGTCAGAAACAACGGGCAGCTGAGAAACGCAAAAAAAATGTTCAGAAGTCAGATGGTCCTATTAGAGATAGGGGTCCAGTTCAGAGGTCGGGCCCTTATTCGCATCCTAGAGCAGACGTTCCTCTTGCAGCGGGTCAGGATACGACCATCACCTACACTGCGCCACCTTGTTCACTTTGTGGAAAATTCCATCGTGGTAAGTGCCGGCTGATAAGGCCTTTGCTACCAGTGCGGACAACCAGGGCACTTTGCCACCAACTGCCCCAAAAGCACCCTAAAGATGGAAGTGGACGCGGCTCAGGTGCAAAAGGCAGGTTTGAACCAACCCGAATTAGAGAGAAATGGTGGAAGCCTTGGTTGAGTGGATTGGAGGTATGTGTTAGCTACTATGTAATATAATTCACTGCAACTAAATGTGTGAAAAGATTAGGACCTACTAAAAGGTAGAGACACTTTCCGAACCCTAGGCCTCTATCTTCGCTAGCTCTGTAATAAGAACTACGCTGAACCTGCTCTACTTACGATTTCAATCCTTAACCCCCTTACAACAAGGGACCGTGAGATTTAAGAAATATGCGAATTCCATTTAGTTTCTTCGCTAGTTTTGAAAAGCTTTAGAAATAATCGGTCAACTATAGGATTCTAATGAAACTTAGTTAAATCCCGAGATAGTGTTGTCACTCAATAGATTCTAAGGTTAGGAAGCGCTAACAAGGGAAGAGACCGGTTCGGAAAGTAGATCCATACGCCGACAACCACACTAAGGCAGCAGTCCCAAGAAATGTGAACCAAAGCATGGTCGTTTCCATTACTAGACACCATGTTCGCATTTCAGAAAGTCTCACCGCGGTGTGTGCTAGTACAAGGATCGGATTGCTTAAGAGGGTCCTTGTCACCGGTGTGAACAACTGGGACTTTTTTTTACAATATAGTGTCCCAGAAATACCCCGTGGATAGAAGTGGATGTACTGCAAGGCAACAAGCAAGTAGGATCCGATCTGGGCAAATTAGGAGTGGTCTTGGACGAGTTAAGAGGAGGTATGCCTTATGTGAGATGTTAATTTCTTGAAACCGAACGGGCAAAGGAGTTAGGGCAGTTTTTAGAATAGAAATTCTAAATGAATTCTAGGTTGATCTCATTAGTTTCTTATTAAGATTTCCCAAAGCTTACTCTTCTTAGAATCTAAGTCCCTAAACCTTTCCAATGTGGTGTTGTGAAACTCAAGAGGTACACACACTTTAACCGATCTTTAAGACAATCATGAGGAGCCGTAGGAAGAACCGACAAGTTGTAGGACTCTAATTAAAATCTAAACTAAACCTTGCGATGGTATTGTCATTTAATGGTGTGTGGGGTAAGGATTGGCCATCTTTACTCTTGTATCCGTTAAAGGATGATACTATCAATGAAGATAGCAATGATGTGCTGTTGATAGATGCGAGGTTGGGACTGATCACCCCGATCCTTACGTTTACTGACGGCCGATATCATTGCCACCTTCCAAATGAAGTCGGAGCAACCGAAGTAGGAACTTTCATTTCCTAAGAAGCCAAATTAGATCCCAATAAGCCATAGAGAACCTTACCAAGATTCGTAATGGTGGTTCGCGAGAAACACAAATTTTAGCAACTTTGTCAAGTAATCATACCGAAACTAATTAAGTTTACCCCTCAGTCGCACTCTCCATCTAGTACGAGAACATAGATGTGTGTAGAAACGAGAATCCGCCCAAACCATAGAAATTCGACATAACCCAATGATCATCAACAAATAACCAACTCTGCCAAATAATTAAGAACTTAAGTAGCTGACTATTAATACCGACCAAGCCTATTCCTTGACATTGACACGCTCAGGTACGTCGATGCCAAGTGGGGGAGAACTTGGTAGCTAGTTGGATTGTGCCGGGTGACGACTAATCGAGTAGTTGAGTTTAGTATTGCTCTTAATTCCGAAGCAGGATCAACCCCTATAGCTCCACACAGATCAACAATTGATAAGTTGGTGAAGTTGAAGAGAAGTGAAAACCATAGTCGGGAATTCTGTCAAGGGATGACTCCCCATTTTATGGAACAATCGGAATTTCGGGGACGAAATTCTCCTAAGTGGGGGAGAATTGTAACATCCCAAAGTTTCGCTTGTATTAAATAACAAAATTTACTAAACTAAATATTAAATATTAAATCCCTAAAATTTATCATTAGAGTGTAGAGCATTTTCATAAAGTATCTTACAGTTTTTACGAAAATATATCTTACTTATATATTTTAAAGTAGAATCATTAAAACATTTACCCTTATTGAAAAATATATTTTCTATACTTTAATTTGCTTTCGACATATTTAATTATTAAATTTGTCTTAAGAACTTCAAGACTTTTAACTTTATGATTTTATAGAGATAATTATTTGATACTTACATTTTACTATTAGTATTTCTTGAGATTTAAAATAAATAAATAAATAAAAAGAAAAAGAAAAAAAGAATAATAATAATAAAAAGAAAAATAATAATAATAATAATAATAATAATAAATAAAAAGAAAAATAATAATAATAATAATAATAATAAATAAAAAGAAAAATAATAATAATAATAATAATAATGTAATAATAAAAAAAATAAAAAAAATAATAATAATAAGAGGAGGGGGGTTCGAAACCCTCCCTCCCCAACTTCTTCTTCTTCTTTGTTGAGAGAACCGCCGCCGGCCCTACCCCATCTCCCTCTCCCTCCACCGACCCACAGCCGCCACAAGCCACCACCACCGGTCCTTGGCCGAACTGCCTCTCCCATACGTGTTCCCTATCTCTCCCGAATCGTCTCTCTCTTCCTCTCTTTCCCTGGGTGTCGAACGCCGCTGCCGCACCAGCTCCTCCCTCCCTAGTCGCGATTCGCGACTTGCTTCCACCGGGGTCGCGATCCGCCGCCGCCACTGCAGGTTGTCACTGCCGCTGTTCCCTGCGACAACAGGTGGGGAGTTCGCCGCCGTGTGCTCCCTCCCTCTCTCTCTCTCTTCGATTGGAGCCGTCGCCGTCCGTCCTCGCCGCCGAAACTGCCACCGCTACGTGTGTCCCTTTCTGGTTTGTTTGCCGCCGCCATCCACCTTCTCCCCACCGTGACAAGAAGCCACCGACGCCGGTACTGCAAAAGCTATGACCGTGAAGGAGTTAAGACCGAACCGGGGTTGGGCCACTTCATTGTGCACTGAACCGGGAACTAATGGCGCTTTAGAGTCAAACCGGCGCCGTTATCGTCATCGGCCACGGTTGTGGATTTGAACCGAGTCGCCATATTACCACCTGTGTCGAGGAGTTAAACCGACACTGACTGTGGAAGCCGTAGTTGCTGCTAGCAAATTGGGACTTGTTCGACTTGAGCCGAAGCAGGATCGTCTCGCCGAGCCGTAAACCAGGTTCTAAAAGGGACCCTGAGGTAAGGGGTGTTTTACCTTGCCTTGGAGAGTACTTTCTGGTTAGTTATAATACCTGCGAAGAATATATGAGTATGTTTGTTAACGAATCTTAGGGTAATTAATCGAGACTAAAAGTGAAGGATAAAAATAAACAAAAGAAAATCTAACTGGATAGTGTGATTTGAAATATGTGTTTTAGAAATATAAATGTGCTTGGACTGTACTTAAGTTGTTTGTAGATGATGATGTTATGTTGAATGAAAAATAGAGATGTTGAATAAAGGTGAAAAGGAGAAGTTGAATTGTATGAGGACATGTACAATCAAATATATGCTTGGATTTGATATTTAGAATGGATAATATAGACCTAAGTGTGAATGATGAACTTAAAAGAAAAGGGGTTTGAATTGATGTGCAATTTAATGGGCGTGCTAAGTGTTAGTTATTAATGTGTATGTCTAATTGAAGGAGTTGAAATTATTGTTAGTGCTTGTGATTAATTTGATATGACAATTTTCATGTATGCCTAACTGATAAATACAAATTCTTGAAGTGTATTTATGCATGAATGGTAAACGAGTTATGTCTTGTATGGTCTGAAGGTTAAGTGATATAAAGGGAAAGTATTAAATTAAAAATATGAAATTTAGTTGTTATTTATGACTGAGTATATGTGATTAACTGTTATGTGTGTTTGGCGGATTAAATGAAATATATGTGTGGAGTACAATAAGCAATGAAAGGATGCAACAATTAAAGAGCAAGAGTATAAACCAAGAAAATGATTTAAATAGGAATTGTGTATGTTCGGTGCTTGACGTGCATGATTGCTTATTTGCTGGTGTGCGTTGTGGAAATGTGTGAAAATGAATGTATGTATATATACGGAATAGAAAGAGAATAAGGGCGATGCGGTTAAGCCGTAACCCAGAGGAAAAAGAAAAAGGGCGATGCGGTTAAGCCGTAACCCAGAGGAAAAAGAAAAAGGGCGATGCGGTTAAGCCGTAACCCAGAGAAAATGAAAAAGGGCGATGCGGTTAAGCCGTAACCCAGTGAAAATGAAAAAGGGCGATGCGGCTAAGCCGTAACCCAGATAAAAGGAAAAAGGGCGATGCGGTTAAGCCGTAACCCAGAAAGAAAGAAAACGGGCGATGCAGTTTAGCTGTAACCCAGAGGAAAAAGAGAAAAGAAAAGTGAAAGCAAGAAATAACAAAAATGAATGAAAAGAAAGAAAGGAGTGAAGAAAAGGGAAATGCATTAGAAATGAACAAGAAAGTATATTAAGAAAAATGATAAGAATGATGGACGAAAGAAAAGATTATAGATGCGTATGAATTTGAATTGTTTGAGTTTGCTATGTTTTGAACTACCTGAAATGTTTGTGCTTGACTTTGTAGGTTATTATGTCTAGTTAGAAGCTATTCTTTATTTCATGTGTAAAGCTCACCCTTGCAACCATTTTTACAGGTTCAAAGTTTGAGCAGACTTAGTTACAGGCCGAGCAGGAATAACACTCCACATGGTGGAGTGCTCGCTCATTATTTTTGGAGTGGACTGTAGTGTAATTTTGTGAAAAACTGTTATTTTTGTAATTTGAAATATGTAGTAGTTATGCGCCCTAAACTTGTATTAGTAAGGGCATTAGGATTATAATCAAATGTAAAATGTGTCTGTTTATATTTTAAATTGTTCTGGTCTGAACAGGTACAAACAAGAAATTTTGGGAAAGTCCGAAAAGCAGAGGAAACTCTGCCCGTTTTCCGGAAAAATATTCTTAAGTGTTTTAATTTAAAAAGAAATTTTTAAATACCTATTTTAATAAAACATAATTTTAACTAGTTATTCGTGAGGGTGTTACAACCTTAAATTACTTTTCAATTCCGGTTGCATTAACATTTCCATATTCCAAACTCATAAAATGACCACTCACGTACATATATCATTATTTTCATAAAGCCTTTTTATTCTCTTTTCTTTCATTAAATTCACATTTCTCATTCATCTTTCCCCTGGTCACGACCTACTGCGTTCGCACCTCATGCGCGATAACATCTTACTGCGTCCGGGTATATTTCATTTTCATTCTC
Source organism: Crotalaria pallida (assembly GCA_037953625.1). Taxonomy (NCBI): domain Eukaryota; kingdom Viridiplantae; phylum Streptophyta; class Magnoliopsida; order Fabales; family Fabaceae; genus Crotalaria; species Crotalaria pallida. Next base: position 124,516,747 of record CM075653.1, on the reverse strand, counting down.
CCCTGGTCACGTCCTACTGCGTTCGCACCTCATGCGCGATAACTTCTTACTGCGTCCGGGTATCACACTCCCGGTTACCACCGGTTTGCATCACTAGGAATTTGATGCTCCTGCCAGGCATTTGGCACACCCAAGGGTCTCTCGCTCAACCAGGACTTTCTCACCCAAAAGGCTTCACCCTGTCAAGCTATGCTCTCACATTTTCCACATATCATTGTACATTTCAATTATTTGAATTCATTCTCTTTTTCACATTTCCAACACATTTTATATCATTTATTTCGGCAGTGAATTAAGTCTTGGTGCATTGACGTCTAACAGGGCATTTGGACCTAATGGGAATTTAGCCTGGTGAGCACTTGGCCCTTGGGAATTTGGTACACCCGGCAGGGGCACCTAGTCTATCAATGCACCAATACTCAATTCAACTGCACTTTCCATTATCATTTAATTTATACTTGATTACCATTCCTTGCCTTGGTTTCGATTTAACATCACATCACAATCATTTAACAAAATAGCACTTAGATTATGAACATCACCAAATCACATGAATATTCAAACACAAACATCATCTCAATAACACCTATTATCACCTAACTATTATGGTCACATTTACACTTAACAAATTAAATCAAGCACAAGATCCGTCAAGGTTCCTTGTCACTCAATCACCATCCTCTAATTTATGACTCATTTACTAATTAACATCATTTCCCTTTTACCAAGCTTTTTATCCTTAGTCCATTCTTCAATTACTCACTCATAATTTTCCATCCTTTCCTCCTTACTTATCCCTTTCTATATGGCTTGCCTACGTTAAAACTTAGTCCATTTTTTTTTGCTTTACGAGTCACATAAACAAGCACGATACGAACATACATCAATGGCAAATAACAATCCACAGTTGGTAAACAAAACAGTCGACATACTCAGGTATGTTTCAGGGTACTATAAATTAAGTCAACTCCCTAGGGTTCTTCACTTCCTACTTTAATATTAATAAAAGAGAATTTAACATAAACCATTTAATTAATATAAAATTAACCATTAACATACTAATTACCCCTAAGGTTCATTTCATGCACTTTAACTATCCTAAGGTTTATTCTCTTAATTAATTATCTACCCCTAGTCATCATTACAACAACCTAGAATCTATATCCTTAGGAAAGGTAACACAAATCCCTCTTACCTCAACCAACGAATCCAAAGAGAAAACCTTGACCCGTGGCTCCACACTCCGCATCGATTAACGCCGAAACTCGCCGACGTGACGGGGCGGTGATCCTAAAGGCCTTTTTAATGACCGAGAGCAAGACCGAGTCGGTTTCGGTCGGTGCCGGTGAATGTCGGTAACTCGGTTTCCTTCCATTTTTGCTTGAGAAGAACGAAACCATGGAGGGAGGAATGAAGGTCCTTGATGCTTGAACTCCATGGAAATCAAATGGAAAAGATTAGAGCTTGGGTGCCATGGTTAAGGGTGAGAGCTTGGTTTTTATGGTTGAAGGAGAGAAAGGGCGTCGATTCATGGGAAGGGAAAGGAAGGGGATCATACCCAATTCCATGGCTTAGAAGCTATGGCTATGGAGATTGTTCATGATTCAAGGAAGAAGAAGAGATGGTGCTTGGTCCATGGGAGAGAGGGAGTCACGGTGGTGCATAGGGAAGGGAAAGAGATGGTGCTTCCATGGGCTTAAGACATGAAGAAGAGGTTATGAGAGAATGGTGGAAATTGGCTTCTTGGTGTGGGTTTGAGCAAGAAGAAGAATGAGGATGGTGGTTGGGTTCTTGGGTGAGAGGGAGGGAGACGGATGGAGCAATGGAAGGGAGGAAGGTGGTGCCTAGCATCATGGGTCAAAGGCATGAAGGAAGAGATTTTATGAAGGAGGGAATTGGCTTCTTAAGCAAGCCAAAATGTGTGGCTCCTAAGGTGCCCACGCACCATTTCACGCGTCTGCTGCAGCCCCCGCGCTCCTGGGCGCGGGTCATGGCGCGCCTGGGCGCGTTTCTACCTGAGTTCGCACCAACTGATGCCCCGGTGCGCCTGGGCGTGCCCTAGGGGGTCCTGACTTCAAATCCCATAACTTCTTCGTTAACCGTTGGATCTTGCTCAAATTTTGAGACAAGCTTCCTAAAATCCTAAAATTCACATCCAACGGTGGAAATTGGGTTTAGAGCTATGGATATTTTATTCCCAATTTTCTCTTTTCGGTTGATTTCTAACATCTAAAACGCCGATTTAACCCCCGATTTCGCTTAGATAATTTTGCCCGTTGCTACAAATGCCTCCTATACAACCCCTAGTACTTATAATTACTAGTCACCTTGCTCCCAAAATTCTTTAATTAATTAATCTACCCATTCTCTACATTATAAACATATTAAATAACTAATTAGGCTTGTAAATTAAATTAGGGATGTTACAATTCTCCCTCACTTATTAGAATTTCGTCCCCGAAATTCCGTTCAATTCCTTCAAATGGAGAACCATCCCAACAAAGGGTTTTCTAAACTACGATGCACACTGCACTAGGTTCTACTCCCCCACTTTGAATCGACATACTACCTTGCTTAAGTACGCCACCGGACTCATGCATCCAATGAAGAATACAAATCGTGGTTTAGTTTGGTTAGACTAGAAGCAAAATGCTCTAAGGTTTTTGAGGTTTACTCCGATGTCGGTCAAACATTGCAAGAGTTCTAATAAAAAGACTTTTAATAAACCTCGGGTTTCTAAAATCGAGAGCAATTTCTCCATTAGATTGGAGATGGATTCTAAGGTCAACTGGGTTTTTCCCAGACATTTTACTTTAAACATCTGGAAAGGGTGCTAATCAAATTGGTTCTTACATTCTAGGCTTGGTTGGTCTTGTGCCATTTATAGTCCTCAGATGACATCAATCATTAATAAACATAAGATTAGGGGTATCAGTCTAAATCTCATATCCATTAATGATAGGGTCACTGTCAGGTTTACAAATAGCACTATTACTTAATAACTACCGCATTCAAAACAACCCGAAACTATTTTTATACTCGATCTAAACGACAGCATTAATGGAGATCTAATCACAATCTACCTAGTGATCTACAACTTAGGCGCTATTCTTAAGTCCTAAGCAATCACACTCATTGACAAGTAAACAGTTAGCACATACATAACAATCAAAATTCAATATGCACACCAACATTTCATATCAGCGCACAATTGCAACCACTAACTTGGCGATCTCTACTTGATTCTGATCTAATCCTGATCTACCTGAATCAGCCCTAGAATTCAGGTCTAAGTCTATATACTCATCTTAGATAATCTGTGCACATTTCAAATGCAATCCAAGAAGAGCTTGAAAATTTTTATGCCATGATAAAAACTTTGATAAAAGCAATCACTTTGTATGAGGGTTAGAATTCAATAGATAGGACCTCATACATTCAAGGTATGTGTATCTTTATGAAAATCAGAATAACGTTCGGGAAATTCGTTTGTGCATTTATGCATTGATAAAATCAAAAGGGTATGCCGAAAAACATGCATGTGTTCATCTATGTTTAGAAATTTTGCTTATCATACAAGGAAGGCATTTACATATGCATAAGTCAAAGTAGCACATCAACAAATATTGATGTGATGGTGTGTTGATAGAGTCGTTACTTTTGAAAACCAAATTCCTATCTTGATGGAAAAACATTTTGATTTGTTTTACGTAAAATTCTTAGGAAAAGATTAAATCAGGAAAATTTATTTCACACTTTAAAACTTTGATATGTTCATGCCAAATAAATTGGATGAAGTTCCAAAAACAAATTTTATAAAGCAAAGCATATCTTTTTGTAAAGGATTTTCTCCATCTAATTTCGGGAGATTTAGGTGAAGGATTATAACCTTTCTCAAGATTAGCAAACTCAATGAGAATGGGAGTATGTGGTTTACTAGAAAATTTATTTCAATGCTTCTCAAACAATCAAAATAGTCACATTCCCTTTGACTTTGAGTTTGACAACTAAGCTCCATTCCGAATTGAGTAAAGTCACATAGAAGGGTTCCTATTTAATCAGCGTGGGGATCGATAAAAGAATAAATTAGTTCACCGCTTGATTACTTAGGAATCCTTGGTTGACTCACTAGTTTTTCAAAATTTCTCTACACAACTTAGTACTCAATTTGGAAGAATTTATGGTTCTATTAGAACAGAAAAATTCATTTGAATTCAATTTCAAAACATGAAAATTCATTGGGGTTACTATCACACTTGAAAATCGAATGGTTTTATGCTCGAAACAGCTTTCATCATGCACATGTTCAAACAATAACAACTATCATCAAGATGCACAAATCATCATGTAGGCATACATCAGACAATACATAGCATCACATTCATTCATTTCCAAACACATAGCCTAGCTCTATGCAATCATCTAGGATTTTAAGTATCTAATGCCTAAACTTAGGACTATTACTATGTACTATCTTAGGGTTTCTTATACTCAATAATAGCACTCTATCATAGCTAACTAGGATTCCTAACTAGCTACTTCTCTTATCTTAAGACAAGACAATATTTCCTACACTTCCGCTGCGCAACTCTGATTCTAAAATATTTACGCATACGGAAACCTATGACAAAGACCTCTAATCCTCCTAAATTTGGGATCTCACTAAATTCCGCCGAAACTTAAGGACAGGATGATGATATCTCCCAATAGATGTACACTTGAGGTGATCAGGCTCAATCATACATCATATTGATGATAAGACCATTCTCGTCTCACTTAAGTTTGAATTTCCTCAACCTATTAGTTTCAAAACGTTGAAATTTTGTTTGGTGCATCACATTTAGAATTAGCTTACTTGGCACGAAACTAAAGATCGCCTCCTCCCGGTGGGGTAGCAATCTGGTGCTCTCGCCCGTTGGGGTATTGCTTTCCTTAGTCTCGTCATTCATCCACTTCTAAATATGACCCATTGATTTCCACAAGATTTTCAGTTTAGCATGGTAATTTTAACATACTTAAAAGAACTTAGAAAAGATTTTCAAATGCTTACCATGCTTCTCGAAAGAAATCGTCAAGTGCTAAACGCACCCCTCAAACAGCTCAGTCTAGCCTAAGAAAATCTAGAGTACTTACCCCACTAGACTTCGTAACTATTTCTATTACCATGCTAGTAATGACACTCACTAAATCAGAAAGCAGTTCCATTTCTATTTCAAGTTACTCGCTTGATGAGTAACTACAGGAGTAATCAGTTACTCCCTTCGGGCCGAGGAAAAACTGCTCTGATACCATAAATGTAACACCTAAATTATTTTCCCATAATTACCCTTAAGATTAAAAATATAGACTTGAAATTTTTTTTTTTAAAATCACTTGACTAGTTTCATTTTGTGAGAAAAACTCGTAATCATATGATTTGTTCATTTATAAAACTTCTCCGTAAAATCGAACGGAGTTTTCTTTGTTTGTAAGGCATTTCCAAAACATTACTTTAACCTGTAAAATTTATCTGATGTAAATTTAAACACATCAGAGACCAGAAGGGCCCAAATGTTGTTCAGTCCACTTAGAACATTAGTTCAAAAGGGATACAAATAGCTTTCCAAACTCTTAGTTTTCCAAAAAGACAAAGAAATTGAAATACAATAAAATTCCCAAAATAACCCATGACCGATAGATAGTCGCTAAATACTATACATTCCACGTGGTGGAAAGTACACCTGCTCGGCCAGACTTGTGTATGCTCCTTCGGTACCTGTAAAAATATAGCAAGAATGGTAGCATTACACAGTACTAAGGAAAATAGCTTCTAAGAAGCATAGCTGACAAACTAGGCCCTATCACAATAGAAATTATCTATTAACCTAATATTCCTTTTCAGGTGATTACGCACAAGCTTATTTTCAATAAAATATGTCCTATGTCCATACTACCTTCCTAGCAATTCTTCATTCAACCTTAAATTACTTTTCAATTCCGGTTGCATTAACATTTCCATATTCCAAATTCCAAACTCATAAAATGACTCATTTACTAATAAACATCATTTCCCTTTTACCAAGCTTTTTATCCTTAGTCCATTCTTCAATTACTCACTCATAATTTTCCATCCTTTCCTCCTTACTTATCCCTTTCTATATGGCTTGCCTACGTTAACACTTAGTCCATTTTTTTATTGCTTTACGAGTCACATAAACAAGCACGATACGAACATACATCAATGGCAAATAACAATCCACAGTTGGTAAACAAAACAGTCGACATACTCAGGTATGTCTCAGGGTACTATAAATTAAGTCAATTCCCTAGGGTTCTTCACTTCTTACTTTAATATTAATAAAAGAGAATTTAACATAAACCATTTAATTAATATAAAATTAACCATTAACATACTAATTACCCCTAAGGTTCATTTCATGCACTTTAACTATCCTAAGGTTTATTCTCTTAATTAATTATCTACCCCTAGTCACCATTACAACAACCTAGAATCTATATCCTTAGGAAAGGTAACACAAACCCCTCTTACCTCAACCAACGAATCCAAAGAGAAAACCTTGACCCGTGGCTCCACACTTCGCATCGATTAACGCCGAAACTCGCCGACGTGACGGGGCGGTGATCCTAAAGGCCTTTTTAATGACCGAGAGCAAGACCGAGTCGGTTACGGTCGGTGTCGGTGAATGTCGGTAACTCGGTTTCCTTCCATTTTTGCTTGAGAAGAACGAAACCATGGAGGGAGTAATGAAGGTCCTTGATGCTTTAACTCCATGGAAATCAAATGGAAAAGATTAGAGCTTGGGTGCCATGGTTAAGGGTGAGAGCTTGGTTTTTATGGTTGAAGGACAGAAAGGGCGTCGATTCATTGGAAGGGAAAGGAAGGGGATCATACCCAATTACATGGCTTAGAAGCTATGGCTATGGAGATTGTTCATGATTCAGGGAAGAAGAAGAGATGGTGCTTGGTCCATGGGAGAGAGGGAGTCACGGTGGTGCATAGGGAAGGGAAAGAGATGGTGCTTCCATGGGCTTAAGACATGAAGAAGAGGTTATGAGAGAATGGTGGAAATTGGCTTCTTGGTGTGGGTTTGAGCAAGAAGAAGAATGGTGATTGTGGTTGGGTTCTTGGGTGAGAGGGAGGGAGACGGATGGAGCAATGGAAGGGAGGAAGGTGGTGCCTAGCATCATGGGTCAAAGGCATGAAGGAAGAGATTTTATGAAGGAGGGAATTGGCTTCTTAAGCAAGCCAAAATGTGTGGCTCCTAAGGTGCCCACGCACCATTTCACGCGTCTGCTGCAGCCCCCCGCGTGCCTGGGCGCGTTTCTACCTGAGTTCGCACCAACTGATGCCCCGGTGCGCCTGGGCGTGCCCTGGGGGGTCCTGACTTCAAATCGTCATAACTTCTTCGTTAACCGTTGGATCTTGCTCAAATTTTGAGACAAGCTTCCTAAAATCCTAAACTTCACATCCAACGGTGAAAATTGGGTTTAGAGCTATGGATATTTTATTACCAATTTTCTCTTTTCGGTTGATTTCTAACATCTAAAACGCCGATTTAACCCCCGATTTCGCTTAGATAATTTTGCCCCGTTGCTACAAATGCCTCCTATACAACCCCTAGTACTTATAATTACTAGTCACCTTGCTCCCAAAATTCTTTAAGTAATTAACCTACCCATTCTCTACACTATAAACATATTAAATCACTAATTAGGCTTGTAAATTAAATTAAGGATGTTACAGGATAAAGGATGACATAATCAAGAATATCCTTAGAGTTATAGTATGAGAGTCTAAGTTTATCAATGATAATTATTAAACTACTTTCGTGTGGTCTTTTGGTAGTTTTGAATATGATGTCCTGCCCATAGGAAGGTGTTAAACTAAGATACCCAGGTGTAGCCTAAAATAGCATTTAAAAATGAGATCTTTATGACAACAATTGTTTTATAAAATTGTATGATCTTGTGAGTAAAAAAAATGAATAGGAGAGGAGTAAGAGGTAAAATGTGTGAATTTTGGTTAGAAACAGAGAAATTTTGGGACAAGTGAACCTTTAGTATGATGGAAAGATTAGAACGGTTTTAGATTATAAGTACAATTGAGGAAATGAAGTGAAAAATTTAGCTAAGGCTCTAGCAAGTCCGGTTGAATGAGCAAAGAAGAATTTAATTAAACAATGTTCGTAGGCCTTTTTAAGGTTGAGTCACCGATAGGATTAAGTGAAGAACGTGCGTAAAGGACATCATGGTCGAGTGTACACTTACAATAATTTTGAGAATCTAAAAGTATTGATAGAGATTTACTCTATGGTATTATGACCTTTAAGGGAATCTTGCGAGTTACCTTATGATGCAAGAAATTAAAATATTAAATGAAGTTATATTTGTTTTTAGGAATGAGATCATTAGGACGATAAATATTTTAAGGGATTGTGAGAAAATCATGAGTGGAAAAATAAATGGGAAGGGAGTTAGAAATGAATGAGGTGAATTTTGTGGGTTTAGAATTAGAGGAAAATTTATCATGAATTCTAAAATGGTGTTGTAAACTAAGCAGCAGATAAGAATTTATCAAGGACAAAGTAGATCTGACGTAGTATTGACGAATGGATTAACTTGATTGAGATAGTAGTCCCGCCGAACTCTGAAAAGGAAGAACATGCATACAAGTGAGTAGTTTTTACTACGAGGATTGACATAATGCTAGAAAATACATAAAATTACGCCTAAGTAGTCGAACCTAATAAATATTCCTACGAAGATAGGTCTTGTGGCCTATATCCACCGACTTATTCCCCAATGTTTTCCAACTTATCCAAAGTATTCCATGTATTTTACCTTAGGAGATGTAATGATGATCCCTTTTACATCATCAAATTAGAGTTTATACAACTTAAGGATAATCTCACATATGAGACCTTACCCTTGATGAGAATCTATGGTTAAAGTGTGAAGAAATTGTGAGGCAAGGAGATACTGTTGGTGAAAGTCATTTGGAATCAAGAAAATGGTGAAGATACTACTTGGGAGTTAGAGAGTAGAATGAGGGCTTCCTACCCTCATTTGTTTGAAATAGGTACATTATTTCTTGAGGACGAGAAATCTCCGAGTTACGAGAGGATTGTAACACCAAAATTTTTTCCTACTTAGATTAACTTCGAAAACAATGTTTTTTTTATATGTGGATATGATATAAGTATATAACTCTTGTTTGATTCTAGAATTATGTTAGAAAGATTTTCAGGTTTATAAGGATATGATTTTAAATAACTTTTTTGTTGTCCAGAATTTTTTTTAATGCTAGAGACTCTTGTTTTGTAATAATATTCTTTTGCTTATAAAAAAATAGATAATAAAATTTTGGTTGAACTTTATGTATTTTAGAAATCTTTTGGGAAAAGTATTAGTCGCTGTCCAAAATTTTTAGCATGTCGTTTTAATGTAACATAATTGTTCTATTATGTGTTTTGAGGTTTTAAATGGTCTAAATTTTTGTAAGGTACGTTTTTAAAATTTTTAGGCGTGCTTACATTAGATTATATAAAATTATGATTTAAGGAATTTTATTGCATTCATATAACGTAGAATAGTTATAGTGAAGTAGACATTAATTATGTCGTTTACGTTGTTTGGAAATAGTAACGGAGTCGGAGGTTCGGGATTACCGGATGTTCAACCAAACAACAGCTTACCCAGAGTTTCTGTGAATTACAAAGGTGAGAGAGAAACTTTTCCAAAGACAACATGGTATTTAGGAATAATATTAGGATGTTTCGTACTATTTCAAAGGTTGGAACTACGGTCTAATTGTTTAGTAGTATGACAGTAATTTAGTGTGCATGATTTACCATTCATTTGAAATGACTAAGACCATTATTTTTATTGTATGATTATGTGTATGATTTGTTGTTGTTGTCATGTTGAGGAAATCACATGTGAAATTATTTATTACTATACCTACTGTTGTTATAATGCGTTTATCGAATAAGAAAAACTGTGAATAGTGGAGGAAACAACAAAGAGAGAACATTTAAGTATTGAGAACCTGTAATTTGGCCTTTAGGCTACACTGCGAGACTATTTTAAGAGATTTTTAAATTTAAAAATACACCAATAAAAACTATAGTGATAGTAGTTAAGGACCTTATTTGCTAAGGCATAATTCATAAGACATTTATAAGACATGAGAAGATTGCATGTACACTGAAGATGTCGTGGGCATAAGATTTTTGGAACTTTTCCCTTGCACGGTCTGCATAATGTGCAGAATTATTTTGGTTGTTGGGCTGGCCACATGAGCTGTTGTCATGGTTGCGAGCATATGTTATACCACTATACTAGGAGGAGATTATGTTTCTGATGTTGTTAAAAATTAAATAATGGTCAAGTCCTCTTAGAAGTGCTCCAAGTAGTGACTGCGGTTACTACGTAAGAGTGGAGCTTAAAATGGGTCAATCAACCTTTCTCAAATAATTTAAAAGACTTCCCTAACTTTGCGAGTTGGATGCGGAGTAGTGGAAAGGAAAGATACCTTAGGTATTTGTGGGTACTCAATCCTGAATTGTGATAGGGGAGGGCAATGACGGTGAACGTCATGAAGCCAGTGAGGAATTCTCTAGGCATGTGGATGCTGCAATGGCCAGGTTACCACTGGCATACCGTAATAAGCAGTGCATTTCATACTAAAGAAGGATTGCTGTCCCCTTGAACAAATTGAGAATAGTGAGAGGGAACTTGAACAAGGCTAGATGGGCATCATGCATGGGTACTTTTATATTTTGGATCCATTTGATATATTAGTTGGCCATGTGTATTTTATGAGATTGATGTTGGTGTGGTCAGTACATCCTGTTTGATTTCCGACATATGATTGGTTGGACTTTGGAGGAGATGTAGCCGTGTGTGTTGACTGAACTTCTTATCTCAATAATATTCAATCCCATATCATTGACGGATGCAATAAATATTGTAACTTTTATTAAAAGATGAATGACACTAAGAAACTCTCTAAGACTTTTAGTTCATATGACTATATGTATGCGACGACCCAAATTTATTTCCCTTTTTCTTATTCTTTTATTAAAATTATGGATTTATTTTTCGTCCTTTAGGAAAATAAACTTAAGTCATCACTAATTCAACACATCATTCACATGGAGATGAGAACTAATATATATCATGTGCATTATCATCAAAAGTTTTCAAGACATATTTCACATCATCTCAGCAGCATTACTAAAACATAGCTTTCATTGTGTACTCTAGGTCATTTCACATATTTTACAGTATTTTACAGACAAAATATTGAGACCCAGAGCACATGGTTCTCAACTCCAAAAGATCAAAGGTACATAAAAATCACATAGTCATTTATCATCCGCCCTAGTCAGGAAACAAGCGAACGATAAAGACTACAGGAACACAAGTCACAGGGGACACATATGAGGGAGAGGGTTCAAACGGCGGATCAGGATCTCCACCATCCCCTCTAAGATCAGGTTAGTGCCCCTCCTATGTCATTCCCCTTGGGGAATGAACCCCATCTCTACGCAAATCGGATTATGTGCCATTACCTGACAAACAAAGGGAAAAGGGAGTAAGTCATAGCTGAAGCACATCATCAAATAATAATCTATCAGTACTAGAAATAACAAGCACAAGTAATCAAATAATCAAAGAATAATGCACGTACACATGCAGACCCAATTTCTCACACAATTATCTTGTAACTAAGTGGCATGATGCATGTAATCTCATCTCAATCATATCCCGGGGCATCGCAGTTTGGAGGTAAATGGGGTCCTCATGAGTTTCCTCTGCTCGACCTCTCACGACTTACAGACTTCCTCCACCCAGCGCAACTAGTATTAAGGCCTCACAAACTGGAGCAAATGTCACTCAATGCATGTATGCAAGAATGGTTCATTACCAATCTCTATCATTAATTCTTTCATTGTCATTCCTTCAGCAAGACAATAACATCATCTTAACATCCGCACTCCTTGGGCGAATGCGATTCATTTCTCAATTCACATTTCATTATTCATTCTTTTCATAATTATGAATTTCTTATTCATATTCCATCATCATTACAATCATTATTAATTAAAGTATTCTTCATTCATGAAATTTCCATTCACAAACATGAATTCCATATTCATACTCAAGCATCATCAAAATCATCATAAAAATGTTCATTCATTCATAATATTTCCTTTCGTGATCCATTAGTGCGTTATATTAAGGCTCGGTGTACCAAAATTGAGCAAATTTCAATTCAGGGGCCTTGGTAATCGATTACCAAAGGGGAGTAATCGATTACCACGTGGAAATTCAAATTTTGGTGCCAAATTTAGCCTGGTAATCGATTACCTGGTAATCGATTACCCTACAACAGAATGAACACTGAATTGAGTTTTGCTATACCAACTTTTGATACACTTCACTTTAATCCAATACAACTCAAAATAGATCAAATTCACATATAATCAAACATGTCTATGCATATTTACAGCAACCAAATCATCATATTCATATATAATTCAATCAAAGTCCATAAAACACGTAAAACAACAACTTCACATGTGATTTTCAGTTCCTTCATAAAACAGTCCAATCCCATGATTATTTCAGCTCATATTAATCATTTATAAGTTGCTCAAATAAAGAAATGGGATTGGAATGACCTCCAAGTCATTTTCCCACTTCAAGTTTTCATTTTTCACTAGTTTTGCCCTTAAGTTCCTGAGAACTCCTAGATTTCTAGCCATCGGATTATTATTCTAGCACTCGGATAGCTTTTCCCTTACCTATTTCAAAGATTCTGATCGGTTTGGACCGGAAAAAAAACGATTTGGTTGGGAAAATCCCAAGGTTAGGCTTCAGTCTTCAAGTTCTCTGTTTTCAGTTCAACAAGGGTACAAGATCAGTGTGGATCACCAAGAATAAGTCACAAAAAATCGTGATCAAGGATTGGAATCAAAACTAGGATATGTAATCTTCAAAATAAAACAAGTTTGAAGGTCAAAAGATGCTAGAGCTTACCACATGAATCAAGGAAAATACGTTCCAAGAATCTGAAATTCAGATTTCAAATTTGGACACCCAACTTTGCAGGGTTATATCTTCTTCTACAGGCCACCAAATTCAACAAACTTGGTATCAATTTGAAGAGGGTTAAACAAGCTTTAATTTGATGTATAGTTTGTTAGGGTTTGAAGTTTAGATCTTATAGAACGAATCGAGCAAAGTTCATGACAACAAACACGAATTCTGCAGAGTTTTGGCTATGTTCTTGGGTTTTTGATTGTATACTCCCTCCATATATTTAAATTTATCAACCCTAAGATGTCCCCATCAATCCTCTACAGTTCCAGGAGATTTTTGTGGCAATTTGTGGCTGAAATCGTGGGAAATTCTCACCCATTCGTTCATTAACCGCCTTAACTCTGGCTCAGCAGAGTCGTGGTAATCGATTACCACTTCCCGGTAATCGATTACTTAGTCTTAAATTTGGTCAAACTTTGAAATTTTGACCTGGTAATCGATTACTGGCCTTGGTAAGCAATTACCTAGGCTTTTTGGCCTCCAAATGCAGTTTCCACCATTGGATTTGAAGACAAGAGGGTTGGGAAGCTTGTCCCCAAATTTGAGCACGATCCGACGGTTAACGAATGAGATATAACACGATCTTTGGGTGATGTTTTCATTAAAATTCACTTAATATTCACATAAAATTCACATAGTATTTTTATAACATTCATTTACATAATATCCATCTAATATCTACTTGATACCTACTTACTATTTCATTTAATATTTATAATTTCAAGGATAATTCTGGCGGGTGTTACAATGTACATCTGTGATTATGTGTATTGTTTTTATTGTCTTAATATTATGTCTACTGTAAATCCATAACGTCGATGGCCCACTCGTCCGGATCGCTTACTCTGTCCTCCTTTCCTGCTTTGTATGTTTTTGGGAATGTCTTTAGACGACGGACATCCCGGAGTTTTGGATGACTATCATGATGAGGGAAGCATGGGAGCAAACTGATGAGGACGAGACATTTCAAGATCATGTGCACTTACGGAGTACCAGCCTAGATGATGTTGCAACTAGAGCAATATTGATTCCCATCAGAGTTACGTCATACTCTTGGATCTTGCTCATGGGAAAACTAGGATAGTTGTGTCCTAGGAGAGGTGTTCTTTTGACAATTGGATAGTATTATTCTGTCTCCATTTATGTACCTCTTTGTTATTTTCATTATCAATCTTTCGTAATGGAATAATAACAATGATGCACATTGAGTTGCATCACGCAATTTATGAACAAAGCAATGGTTTTCAATAATATATTTTCTGTAACAATCATTGATATGTTTTTGGAGAAATAAGTTTGAGTAGGAAATGTTGTAATAGCTTGGTTTGGGACCTCTAGGTAAATGGTGATTACCATCTATTGACTCATTGTTGTCATTAGCAATTGAAAAGAGTAATTGAAATAAAGGTTTTTTAAATATCATCTTTTTTTTAAAAAAAAAGCTTATTTAAGTTTTTTGTCCCTGAACTTAGGTGCTCTTTTGGAATTGATCCTCACACTTTTTTTTCTCGATGTTTTGAGTCCCTAATCTTTGCTCAAATTTTGGAAATGGTCATTTCATCACTTAAGTGTAATATGACCAAGGATATGCCATGTCACCTTCACCACATCGATAGGTAACGTGTCAAATGATGTCACGTGATTTTTTTTAAATTAAAATAAATTCAAATTTATTAAAAATAATTAAAAATTATATTTTTGTAAAGAAAATCGAATCTTTTAATAAATTTTAAAAGAAGTTAAGTTTTAAATAAAAAAAATCATGTAGTGTACCGTGACTCTACATAACACGTTACTCGTCGATATTGTGAAAGTGAAGTGACATGTCGTCTGCTATATCATCATTTAAGTGACGAAAGGACCATTTCCAAAAATTAAACAAAGTTTAGGGACCCAAAATATCGGAAAAAAATTTAAGGACCAATTTCAAAAAGCACATAAGTTCAGGGACTAAAATGTTAAATAAGCCAAAAAAAAAATACTCCAATTTTTCACTATCATTTTAAAAAGTAAATTAAATATATTTTCAAGTTGCCAAATTAGAGTGTTACACTTTCTCTAGTTGGTTCAGGTACACATTGCTCTCTCCTCGAGAGCGTTACTCCCCACTAGCATTGGCAATTAGGGCCAACGGGCAGGCATGGGCCGGGCACACATTGGCCTGCGAATTTTGCGGGTGGGCATGGGCGGCCCGTGTTTGGTTTAGGGCAGAAAATCCATGTCCTGCCCGCCCACATTTTTTGCGAGCAGGCATGCGGGCGGCCCAAATTTTTTTTTCAAAAAAAAAAAGAAAAATCAATAACGAGCAGCGACATCCACGAGCAACAACCGAACCATGAACCAGCGATGACCACGAGCCAGCCACGACCAGCGACCGAACCACGAGCCAGCGACCGAACCACGAACCAGCAACCGAACCACGAACCAGCGACCGAACCACGAGCCAGCAACGATCACGAGCCAGCCACGACCAGCGACCAGCACTCCAGCAGCAACCGAACCACGAACCAGCAGCAACCGAATCGGAGCAGCAGCGAAGCAACGAGGGAGCAGCGGAGCAGCCAGGGTCGTGAGTCGTGAACACAGCAGCGACGCCGCAAGTGAGGACAGAGGAAGGAGTGAAACTGTGAAAGAGAGATTGAAAATGGGAAACCTAATGAAAGAGGAGGCTGTGTGTGGATTCGTGTGATTCACTGATTTGTGAGTTTTTATTTGTTTTGGGCCATCTAAACCTACCCTAATTTGTTTTGGGCCATGTATATTTGGTTGGGCCAATTAAAACATTTTTTTTAATTGCCCGCAGGCGGTCCGTGGGCGGCCCTAAAATGCCCGCAAAATTAACGGGCGGGCATGCCCTGCCCGCATTTAAGAATGGGCTAAAAATCCATGCCCTGCCTGCATTTTTTGCGGGCGGGCCGGGCGAGCCCGCGAACCTGAGCCCTAATTGCCAATGTTACTCTCCACTCTAATTGTTTATTCCCCACTCCATATAAGTTATTTTATTTTCCACGTGATGAGTTAGCTTGCTTTCTACTTAACTTTAGCTTGTTTGATCTTTTATTTCTTCTCATCATATAAGAAAAGAAACCATTTCAAAAAAAAGAAAATAATAATAATAATAATAATAATAATAATAATAATAATAAGAAGAAGAAGAAGAAGAAGAAGAAGAAAAGAAATCCAACATCAAATTCTAGCAGAAGGAGATTGAACAATGGTTTGGAGTAGTAATTATAAAATCATTATTCGAGAAAAGAAAAAAACAATGAAAGTGGTTTCTCAAAAAAAAAATAAATAAATAAATAAGAAGAACGCCCAATTATTTAAAGGTCATTTTTTTGTATTTAAGTTAAATTGGTTGATTATAAGTGATCGAGGATCTTAAATATATTTTTTTCTTAGTCCCCATCATAGATGCTTCTAATGTTCAGCAATTGAACCAACGAGCTGTTGGTGCAGTGGTGCCAGGGGCTGTACTTGGTAGGGCGAACTACGGTTCGATCCCCCGCAACAACGTTGGGAGAGGAATAAAACCTTAACCCCGGGACCCCCCTCGAACTGGATTAGTCGAGCCAGTGGACCGGATACCAGGATGCAAACCAAAAATGTTCAGCAATTGAAAACTAATGGACATAACATACTTATTTCAATTTTTTTCTTTTTAAGGAATAGCTAAAATTTAGTACTCCCTCCGTTTATAAGGATTGTAAAAAAAGTCAAAATATGTTGTCCCAAATAAAAGTTAAAATAATTAATAAAATAGTTTAGAAATCGCAAACTTTGAATTGTGATTATTCATCAATAAAAAATGTATTGAATTAAATGTTCAATAATTAATTAATGTGTTAGACAAATCATTAAATGCATGTCTTCTTAATTCTTTTATTTTACAATTTTTATCATTCTTGTGAGATAAGGAGAGTATTTTTGTTGTTTACTCTCTTAATTAGTTCTTAAATGACATTTAATAAAAAAAATTGTTTTAGAAACTCAATACAATATTAAGTATTAATTTTTAACTTTACTTTCATCTAATTAGCAGTAAAGGTGGTAAGTGAATAAAAAATAACTAATTACTAAAAAGAGATAAAAAAAATACTAGTGGAGGCTGGCACAAGTGGAAGGGGCTTGTGTCTCTTAAGCATGTGGTCGCGGGTTGGAGTCGTTCCCGAGGTGCATGTGAATGAAGCAAGCCTTACTGGGAGCATCGCCCCCGAAAGGGACCGACCGTGGTGCGAGGGATTAGTCACCCAATTGCGCGGGTGGATACCCTGGTTCATCCAAAAAAAAAAGAGATAAAAAAACAAAAATAAAACAAGTATTAATTTACTAAAAAAAAACATATTAAATATATTACTTAATTCAAGTGTTATATTCTTAAACAATAATTATAAAGGAACAGAAATAGTACATTTTAAAATTAATGAAATGAGTCATAAACTCAAATAATAATATGTTATAAAAAAAATCCCTAATAAGAACATTAAAATGAAAAGTGTTAATATTTCTCCCACCCCTGATATTATTGCATGTAGATTATAAAAGTTACTTAATATTATTAGGAGTATTAGTAGAATTGATAATATTTAATATACTTCTTTAATATTATCCATATAATAATTATCATTATGATTCTAAAATCAATGCATATGTTTAGGGATAGAGGAAATATTTTTTTAATAATGAAATATTGCATATATTTTATTAAAAAAATAGAATATCATGTACTCCCTCCGATCCTATGTATATAAAAAACCTTTTAAAAACTTTTTTTTATCCTTAATATAAGTATCATTTCCAATTTCCAATAGCATTAGTTATTTATTTTTCACAAACAATCCTATTTACTTAACACTTCTTAGATTCTCAATAATAATTATAGGGATACTTTTAAAAAAATATACCAAATATCTATATTTTCAATACCACTAATAATATTAACTAACTTTTTTAAAAGATATGAAAATTGGTCAAAGAGAATTATAATAAGGACCGGATGAAGTATCATAAAATAAATCTGATTTATTTTTTTTATGGTGGAAACCATTTTGGGTTCTTGAAAAAAATTAGGAACAATTTACTCATTTTTAAGCTGTAGTTAGTTAGTTTTTTAAATTTTAACAGATTTCATGGACTCGGGAAAAAAAAAACTTTATGAACACATTTGATTTTTTTTTTCCCCAGTGTGCATGTACCTTCTACCAATAGGATGGAGGTGATTGAGTTGGGTGAGTATTCTAAAACCGTAATTTTTAAATATAAAAAATAAAAAGTTAATATAAAAACTCTAAAATAGTTCACTAAAGCACTTTTGATCTAACTGCAGCATGTCCTCCGGTTTTCAAATGCCGAATATTAGAAGCACCCTCACACCTACCTACATAAACTCCTAAAACGATTTTGATGAAATTAAATTATAAAAAAAGGAGAGAATAATAAAAATGGTGTTATTTTAGAATCTGAATTGTAACACGTGAAAGAAGAGGAAAACAAATGAGACATAATGCATTAGGTGTGATTACACATAGAAAGCAAAATTTCCATTTTGGGTAATTTCCACTTCTAAAGGGCAAGCAATGGTAGCTGCCAACAAATAGCAACCACGTGAAAATACACATTGAGTTACTGTGGCATTAATTGTTTCTCGATAACGCATGTACGTAAGTGATGAGAGCTACAACCCTATACAAAAGTTTTGGGCATGTGTAACTCATTTCCCACGTGCCCACCAGTCATTCAAGTTTCTTTTACTTACATTTTTTTTTTTTTTTGTTTTGGTTCCAAAGTCCCTTTCTTTGTCTTCCTCCCAACACCTATATATAAGACCCTTCAAATATCTATGTCCGTTGCACTAATCTACTTCGTGCCATGTTTTTCTTTGTTTTCTCCAATTTATGTTTGCCATTGTATCTTTCCTTGCTCGATTTGAATAATATTTATTATATTATTGTCCATTACAGTGTGTAGTGTGAGCTAAAAGGTGGCATTCATCAAGTTAAAGATTGGCATTATTATTATTATGAAGCGAAATTGCACGTTGGATCTTCGTTTTCATCCTTCTTCTGGTTACACACTTTCCCACAATTCAATGTAAGAATTCTTTTGAGTCTTTTTAATTTAATATATTATAGGATTATTTTTTGCATTGGCCTTATCTTTTTTCTTTTTGGGCAAGAATTTTTTAGGAATGAGCCTTTGAACATAGAGACGCAACTTCGTGCCATTCTTCATAATAGACGCCATACGTTTGACATAACAGAATTCCAGGTATAGTGCATAATTATACTCCTCTGTCCCTTAATATAGGACATCATTTTGGTAAATTTCTTGTCCCTTTTTTTTTCTGCATAAAATCAGTTGGCTTAATGCTGTTGTTTTAGTGCGTTGTTATGGGATGGTTTGGTCTTATTGCATCAGGAGTTAGTATTTGCTGTATGTGTTTTTGCTAGGATATGCTGTTTGTTTTTCTGGTTTTAAATTTGCTGCTCTGAACACTGTTTGTACTTCTTCTTTGATCAGGGGTTATGAGTATCACTCATACTCTTCCTTGGTCTTTAATAAATTTTTTCCTTATCTAAAAAAAAAAGATTTCTTGTCCCTTTTTATAAGTCATTTTGGAATATCTAGGTAGCGTTAAAGAGTTTATTCCAAATAATTACATAGGGCTGATAGGGTAATAATTATAATAGAGAGAGAAATGAATAAAGTTGTAAAGTTTTAAATAGGAGTAACTTTGGAATGACAACATGTTTTTTTGATAAATTTGAGAAAATAATTATTTTTCTTAATATATGTGAATTAGATTAAATCGACTTATATTAAGGGAGAGAGGGAGTATATAATTCTTCGTTGACAATTTCTTCTTCTTCTTTTTTTTTTAAATTTTTTTAGTAGATAATTGACAATTTCTAAATAGGAAAATTAATAATTATTTTTTCTCAACTACAGGAATTTTCAAATACTAATGTGAATATGGTAAAGAACGACATTCATCGTTAATATCAAATAAAAACAGTGATAACTTTCATTTAATCAAGGTACTTCTCTTTCAAACAAAAGCATATAATAAGTTAACAATATATATAAGTTTTATTTATTATCTTTGATAAAAATGAAAAGGGATTACATTCATTTCATGTATAGCTCACAAGATAGAATAAAAAGGCTTTGTTTTCAATAATAATGAAAGGGAACAAAATAATAATCTATGTCACACTTTTCTCATTAGAAGAATATGATGAAATTATTTGCAGGTCAGAATGATAATTTGGTTAGCAAGCCAAGAAAAGGAAGAAAGGAATCGTGGCACAGGACCAGCTCCAACGACATTGCCTTCATCATTGCAACTTCATGCATTACTAATGAATCTCCCACAAGGCATTTCCATAAAGAGATCCATTCAGAATTTCCTTCAGAAGAGAAAGAAAAGGTCTCAAAGTCAGTCACATCAACATTGCAACTCACACAGTAGTAACACAAATTAGTCAGCACTTGAATCAATTTATACCCTTCGGGGGACCAAACTCTATGCATGAGAATTTTTTATTTTAAACTTTTTCTATGGACGGTAGGTTTTGTTTACTATATATTATTATTGCAAAACCTTTTGAATGAATTAATTGTTGTAAGGTAACATTATTCTTATAATTGAAGAAGGATTCTTGCGGTCCGTGTTACAAAATCTTCTAACAATAGATTAGCTAGATATTTCGTATTTAATATGACATCAAAGAAACGAGGAAAATGAAAAGAAAAAAGCAATTGATTAAGAACTTAAACATGTGGTTGAATTTGTACATAAATAAAACAAAATGCACAGCACGCGCGAAATAAAAAATAGGAAAATTTGAACTACATAAAACACGATTTGAATTTATGCTTCAGCGTCAACTTTTACAAATAGACGTTTCACTCAAAAAAAAAAAAAAATGCTTCTACTTTTTTTATTAAAACCAATGCTATTTCAACCCTATATGCAGGAAACTAATTTCTTTCATGTGTGTTACTGCTTCTACCAACAAGTATAGTTGTTTAGTGTGAAATTTTTTTTAATAAATTTGCCAACTTCTGATTAATGAAGAATGAGTGAAATCATTGCAAGTTATACGGTAATTTGTGTCAAAAGAGAATTAACCAAGGCAGAGGAACCTCAATTGATCAATTAAATAGCAGAACTTCAAATCAAACTTCTTTAAGTCAAGAACTAAACTAATAGTGGGATGAAAAAGTGTTTAGGATCGGAAAAATATTATTAGGCTTTAATATGTTATTAAAATAGAAAGAAAAGAAATAAAGTGAAGCCCAACATTAAGGCCCAAATGGTGACCAAGGCCCCATGATGCATCATATACCAAGATAAGAAAGGCGTCCTCCCCCAGAGCGTCTCAGCAGTGTTACCAATGGAGAAAACACGTTCCAACCAAAAACACAACAAATCTTGTTACAGTAACGTGTTTCCCCAAGGAGATGAAGACCAGAAGCTTCCTCTACAAGTATCTTAAACCTGGAGCCAACCACCCCCATCAAGCATGTCACTCAAGATTACCATTTATGAAAAAGATGCTATTTTATTCAATACCAAAAATAGTGAACTGATTGGAAAGATGCTATTTCACTCAAAGCTAAAAGGTACTGTTCATATCTCTGGCCAAGGATGAAGGAAGAAGCAACCAGTGGACAAAGAGGAGAAGCAGTACAGTGACCACTAGACCAAAAGGAGAAGAACGTGGAGACCAAGTTATTGGCCAACTATAAAAGGAGAGTATGATACAAGGCAAAGGCAATTCAATGGAGGAGAATAGAACCCAATCAAATACAAGGCTAAGGAAAGCCAACTCTATCAGAACCAAAGAGAGAATAAACTCGAAGAGAGGAAAAACATTGATACGGTAAACACTGTAACGTAGCATTGAGGAAGACAAGAGAAGAGCGTCCTACCAAAAGTCATCATTTCTTGTCCAAACACAATCTAAAGCAAGCAAATACAAACCCAGCATATTCAGAAAACTACAACGATGCAACCAGGGAGATATCTTAGGGAGCTTGGAAAAGAAGAACGTGAGAGCGTCCTAGAAAAACATAATCACTGTACATGTTGTTATCTGATAACTGCACTTCCCTACCTCCTTCACACTCCTCTCCAGTATTCAATGAAGGAAAGCATCAGTTAGCAAAGTCCATACACACCAAGAAAGTCCAGAACAAACTACAACGACCCAGCTTGAAGAGAAAGCATCAGGGGTGACGCTTAGGCAAGGATAGCCCGCTTCGAGAACTCCGCAGAGTGGTGTGGCTTGGAAGGCTTTTAGACGAAAAGTCTTCCCACAAGGCGTGTCAAGCCTTGGAAAGGGAAGGCGTCCCTGTTTTCACGGAGAAACGAATCTGGAAGGAACTAGCTTGTTAATGATGAGGACGCTCTCGAGTAACATGCCCAGGCCCCCTGGCCAACCTGTCTGGATCTTCTAAGACATGCAGTAAAGGTAAGTCACAGCTCCATCATGAGCTGGGCGTCCTCATCATCACTTTCAAGGTTCCTTCCTCATCCAGTTCATCACCCCTCCCAAGGAACCAGGGACGCTCTCGTCTGTTCACCGCTCCAAAGCGCCCTCCGGGGAGTTCTCAATATTTCCTTCATTTTTATTGTATTGAAGCCATTGATTTCATTAAGTTTACGAACCCCACCCATCTCTTTTTATTTTTCCATTATTTTTCTGGGAATTAAATTCTTGGCAGAAACAAAAAGGAAAATAATGGTCCATGCATAACGCCCTTGGTTAGTCCTGAAATTTGTCTTGTTTTTGTCCTCAAGTTTAACCAGAATATGGAGAAAAGCAGATTTGAGGTGAAGCTTAGAGAAAGAATTGAACACCAAACAATTTGTCCAATAATTCACACACAGTTGGCATAGGGTAAAAATCTTTGATTGTGATTGTATTAAGGGCCCTCAAATCAATCCAGAACCTCCACAATTCATCCTTCTTCTTAACCAGTAAACTAGGTGAAGAAAATGGAATAGTGTTAGGCTGGATAATTCCTTCTTGTAGCATTTCTTGCACCATTCTTTCATTTTCATTCTTTTTATTATGAGCATATCTATAATAACTTACATTGAAAAGATTGTTTCCCTTAACTAAAGGAATGGCATGATCTTGAGATCTCTGAGGTAGCAAACCCATAGGTTTATTAAAACCCTACTAATAAGTGTGCAACAACTAACAAGGCTATTTCTTGTTCTAAATCTTGAGGAATATCATAAAACTCATCATATATACAATACGGTGATTGTAATTGATGTATTGCAAATACTTCATGAATTGCATCAATTTGTAGCATCCTTTTTATGTGATAAAATTGAGCTGGTTGTGGTAATTGTGGCTTATCACCATGAATTGTCATAAATTGGCCATTGAGCATAAATTTGAAAGCTATTGCACGGTAATCAGAAATGTGAGGGCCATAATTAAATCAACTCTTGCCGCTGATAATAGTTAAATTGGTGAGTAATATGTCAGATCAGTCCTCGACTTTGTAAGCATCGGTCAAGTTAGTCCCTGACTTTATCAAAATAGCAATTTAGTCCCTGAGATTTCATTTTAATTCACATACGTCCCTATCTTTATCCCATTTTAAAGCAAATACATCCCTGCGATAATGACGGCAGGGACTAACTTGATCGACGTTCTCCTATCTCAAGGACTAAATTGCTATTTCGATAAAGTCAGGGACTAACTTGACCTACGCTTACAAAGTCAGGGACTAATCTGACATATTACTCTTAAATTGGTAATTGCATTGTAGTTTGTATCCCTACACCTCCACAGCTAAGTTTGATACTATTGGATGGTATAGGATAATTTTACTTACTTGCTCAGCAAGTTTCATGTAATATCAATGTAAGTTAATTGCTTTATGTTAATCGATTAGAGTAGCTAATAATCGATTAACATAGAATAGTTTGTAAGTCAGTTAGTTGATTAGATTTTGGCGCCAATTTTGGTTGCTAGTTGGTTAGTACCAACCGTGTATATATATAGCTTTCTTTTGCCTTGTGGCCAATAATAATGCTAATCATTTTCTTACAATGAATTCACAATATGGTATCAGAGCTCTGCTGCGCAAACCTCTGTCATCTTCTATCTATTGGCTTCTATCATCTTCTAGAAACTCAATTTTGTTAGATCTCAACAGAATTGAAACTCAATTCTCAAATTCTCAACAATCGCTTTCGATTCTGTTAGAATTCAACAGAATTCGTTGCTGCATTCACAATCGAATTTGAATTTTGTTAGAATCAACGAAAATCTTCTTCTCTTCTTCGAAATTGTTGATCGCAATTTGTTTCTGCTTTCACCTGCAAAGCTTTGATACTGATTCACAATGTCAGAAGTTGAATCTGAAATTGGAGGAGGAATTGACTTGTCACAGAATCCATCAAGTCCTTTCTATCTACATCCAGGTGAAAATCCTGGAGCAATTCTCGTTTCACCAGCTCTTGATGGAACGAATTATCATAGTTGGACTAGATCAATGAAGAGAGCACTATTATCAAAGAACAAATTCAAATTCGTTAATGGCGGCATTCATATGCCAGATCTGGATGACATAATGTATGATCAATGGGAGAGATGCAATACTATGGTGATCTTGTGGATTACAAGAAGCTTATCACAGCACATTGCTCAAAGTGTAACCTGCATTGAAAATGCTCAGGAACTGTGGGAAGATCTGAGAGATCGTTTTACCAAAGGTGATCATTTCATAACTTCAGATTTACTTCAAGAAATTCATTCCATGAAACAAGGTGATCGATCTGTTTCACAATTTTTCACTACTATGAAAATTGTTTGGGATGATTTAGAGTCTCTGAGACCTTTGCCTACTTGTTCATGTGATATCAAGTGCAAATGTGATCTAGTTAAGACTGTGAAGAAATATAGAGATACAGAACAAATTATCTGTTTTCTTAAGGGATTGAATGATGAATATAGCACTGTTAAGGCTCAAATCCTTCTTATGGAACCTTTGCCAATTATGAACAAAGATTTCTCCATGATTCTACAACAAGAAAGACAGTTAGTATTTAATTCCAGTATTGACTCTAAAGTGCTGTATAATTCTGCTGATAAATCTAGACAAGGAAGGAATTCTGGTTCATATGATAGGAAGAATTATAATGCTGCAAATAATTCTAATTCCTACAATAGAGCTGATTCTGCTAATAAGACTAGTAACAAACCTAATTCTTGGAATAATAAGAATTATGGTACTAAAACCAAAATATGCACATACTGTGGGAGGGAAAGGCACACTGAAGACACTTGTTATTTCAAGCATGGTTTCCCTCCACACTATTTCAAGAACAAAACTGGTGTTGTGAATAGTGTTGTGAATGAAGATGATGACAGTGCTGATGATTCTGAATCTGCTGTTGACAATTTGCCTAAGACTTCATCAAAGTCTGCACCAACTGCCTCATTGACTGTTAGTCCTGAAGAATATGCTCAGCTACAAGCAATTTTGCAGAAAGCTAGACCTAGTTCTCAAGGACACAATGTAAATCAGTTGAGTAAAGAACAATCTAATGAGAATCATCAATTGTCCCAAGTTTCAGGTATTGAAACTGCATAGATTTTCTTTGGTAGTGACTGGATACTTGATAGTGGTGCTACAGATCATGTCTCTCATGATTTGTCCTTATTTCTGAATCATCAAATTATTCAACCTATCACTATTAGATTACCAAATGGCAACACCATTTTAGCCAAAGTGTCAGGAATAGTGCAACTATTTGATACTTTAGTACTACATGATGTGTTATAC
Source organism: Crotalaria pallida (assembly GCA_037953625.1). NCBI lineage: Eukaryota > Viridiplantae > Streptophyta > Magnoliopsida > Fabales > Fabaceae > Crotalaria > Crotalaria pallida. Next base: position 124,490,818 of record CM075653.1, on the reverse strand, counting down.
ATACCTCAATTTGATTTCTATTCATAAACTTACAAATTCTCTCAATTGTAAGTTGATTTTTAACAAATCTATTTGCTGCATACAGGATATAACTTCACTGATGATGATTGGACATGCTGAAGTCAAGAACAATTTATACATTTTGACTAAGCAACCACAAAGACCTATTCCTCATATTCTCAACTCAGCTGTTACCAGTACTCTAGACTATTTTGATCTATGGCATTTTCGTTTAGGACATCCCTCTGTACCTGTTTTACAGAATATTTGTAAACTCTTTCCTTATGTGAAATCCAAGTGTAATAATGTTTGTGATAGTTGCCATTTTTCTAAGCAAGCAAAACTTCCCTTTCCTGACAGTATTCATAAAACAACTCATTGTTTTGATCTTGTTCATATGGATATTTGGGGGCCCCTTCATGTTTCTTCCATACACAATCACAAAAACTTCCTTACTATTGTTGATGATTTCAGTAGATATACTTGGACTTTCTTAATGAAATCTAAAGTTGAATGTAAGACTCTTGTTCAAAATTTTGTCATTATGGTTTCCACACAATTTCAACATAAAATTCAGATTATTAGATCTGACAATGGCCTAGAATTTCACATGCCACAATTTTATGCCTTTCATGGTATTTTACATCATACTAGTTGTGTTGAAACTCCTCAGCAAAACTCTATTGTTGAGAGAAAACATAGGCATTTGTTGAATGTGACTATATCTCTTTTATTTCATTCTGCTTTACCTAAGAGATACTGGTCTTATGCTCTTTCACATGCTTCTTATCTGATAAACAAATTACCTACTCATGTCTTACAATTCAAAACTCCATTTGAAATTTTATATGGTGCTTCTCCCACACTCCTTGATCTAAAAGTTTTTGGTTTTCTATGTTTTGCATCAACTCTTGTGCAAAATAGAACAAAGCTTGATCCTAGAGCTAGGAAGTGTGTTTTTCTTGGTTTTCAATCTGGTACAAAAGGATATCTGCTATTAGATTTCCAATCCAGATCTGTGTTCTTGTCCAGAAATGTTATTTTTCATGAACACATTCTACCTTTTCACACAGTTTCAGTAGACTCTGTCCATTCTACTGAATCTGACTCATCCCCTTTCTCATTTCTTGACTATATCCCTCCTCCCCAACCTTATTCTACTCCAGCAACTCAACCAGCCCTCATACCATCACCTGTTTCTTCTTCTCCTCCCATCAGAAAATCAAACAGACCTCATGTTCCCCCAACCTACCTGAAAGATTACCATACCAATTTCAATGTTCTGACTTCAAATTGTTCAATCTCATCAGGTAGTATTTCCTATCGTCTTTCCTCTGTCCTTTCATATCATTCATTATCTCCTTTAATTTACAACTGAAATATACACTTGCTATAAGTACTACTACCGAACCTTCTTCTTACAAGCAAGTTGTTCAGTCTAAGGAATGAGTTCAAGCAATGAATGATGAATTAAAGGCTTTGGAAAATGAATCAGACTTGGTCCTTAGTTGATCTTCCTCCTGATAAAATTCCTATTGACAATAAATGGGTATACAGGATCAAGTATAAATCTGATGGCAGCATTGAGAGGTTAAAAGCTAGATTAGTGGCTAAAGGCTTTACACAAACAGAAGGGCTTGACTATTTTGACACTTTTGCTCCAGTAGTGAAATTAACTACTGTCAGATTACTGCTTGCTATTGCTTCTTCACAAAATTGATTGTTACATCAACTTGATGTCAACAATGCTTTCTTACATGGTGATTTAGAGGAAGAAGTGTATATGAAGCTTCCTGCAGGAGTCATTTGCTCTAAGCCTGGTAAAGTCTGCAAATTGAACAAGTCTCTCTATGGCCTCAAACAGGCTAGTAGACAATGGTTTGCTAAGCTTTCACATGCTCTCTTCGGTTTGGGTTATTCTCAGTCTCAGCATGATCACTCCCTCTTCACTAAGCAGTCTAATCACTCTTTTACCGCTTTATTGGTATATGTTGATGACTTAATCCTATCAGGGAATGATGCTGCTGAAATTGCTTCTGTAAAATCCTATCTTGATGCTCAATTCAAAATTAAAGATCTAGGTCCATTAAAGTATTTTCTAGGGCTTGAGGTTGCACGTTCTGCAAAGGGTATTTCTGTATGTCAAAGAAAATACACCTTAGACTTGCTTTCAGACTCTGGTTACTTAGCTTGTAAACCAATGGCTTCTCCTATGATCAAGAATACAAAACTTTCTCAGAATGACAGTGCCTTATTTTCTGATCCTGTTCAGTATAGAACACTAGTAGGCAGATTATTATATTTGACTAATACCAGACCTGATATTAGTTTTGATGTGCAACAACTAAGTCAATTCATGGCATCTCCAACTGTCAATCATCATGCTGCAGCAGTGAGAGTTTTGCGATACTTGAAAGGTTCTCCTGGCCAAGGATTGTTTTATCCCACTGATTCTCCTCTGAAGCTTAAAGCTTTCAATGATTCTGATTGGGCTTCATGTCCTGATAGCAGGAAATCTATTTCAGGTTATTGCATTTTTCTTGGCAACTTCTTGGTTTCCTGGAGATCTAAGAAGCAGCACACCGTTTCCAGATCCTCTTCTGAGGCAGAGTATAGGGCCTTAGCTATCACATCCTGTGAAATTCAGTGGCTTACTTATCTTCTTCAGGATTTCAAGGTTCCTTTTCAGCCTCCTGCTCTTCTCTTTTGTGATAGTGCTTCAGCTAGGCATATTGCAGCCAATTCCGTTTTCCATGAATGCACTAAACACATTGACATAGATTGTCATGTGGTCAGAGAAAGGCTTCAGTCCAAACTGTTTCATCTCTTGCCTATTTCCACCACAGATCAACCTGCTGATCTCTTCACTAAGCCTCTTGATCCCTCTCCTTTTCAGTTTCTATTGGGCAAGCTTGGAGTGTTAAATATCCACTCTCCAACTTGTGGGAGGGTATTGGATGGTATAGGATAATTTTACTTACTTGCTCAGCAAGTTTCATGTAATATCAATGTAAGTTAATTGCTTTCTGTTAATCGATTAGAGTAGCTAATAATCGATTAACATAGAATAGTTTGTAAGTCAGTTAGTTGATTAGATTTTGGCGCCAATTCTGGTTGCTAGTTGGTTAGTACCAACCGTGTATATATATAGCTTTCTTTTGCCTTGTGGCCAATAATAATGCTAATCATTTTCTTACAATGAATTCACAATAGATACTATGTCATCATATGCCATAGAATGAGCATTGTCAACCATAACCTGAAATTTTGGTGCTAGCACAACTGTCAAGTTAAGCTATTGTGCTACTCTCGGCACCCACAAACTAATAGTTAAGTTGAAGCAACAAATAACCTCGTTAATGGAATTTAAAAATAGTTGGCAAACACATGTGGAAGATGGACTCACCACCTCCCAAATGTCCTTTGGAGTTACCACACAAAACGACAAGGGAAACCCCATTCTTACTCACATATGATTGCGAAACCATGATCCTTGTGGAGGTCAGGGAACCACAATTGAGTAGAGAAAAATTCCATGAGGACATTAGCCAACAAACCCAAAGGCTAGACCTTGATCTATTAGAAGAGCAAAAAGAACAAGATCACATCTGGGCTGAGGCCATTAAACAGAGATCAGAACATAAACTCCTATCCAGAATAGCTGGAAGAACTTACAAGCCCGAAGATTTAGTCATACGGATATATAGTTGACATTGGAAACAGTAACGTGCAACAAGGTAAACTTGCACCAACTTGAGAAGGACCTTACTGTATAACGGAGGCAACCGGATCGAGAGCATATAAGCTCAAAACCTTACCAAGCAACCCATAAAAACTCTTGGAAAGCGAAAAAGTTGAGAAAGTATAATAGTTAAAGTATCAATTTGTACCCTTCAACTTAATTTCAATTACAATAAGATTATTACATTTATTCTTATCTATACCCTCAAACGCTCGAATACATCAAGAATGGGTCACAAAAATAAACTCACGCTAGGCCTTTGATTAGCAGCCCAAGTCTTGGTAATAGATCAACTGAAAACCTCACAGTGATCTGAGGCTTTGTGAGGTATGGATCAACGCATATTCCGACGACTCACCTTGTATCCCAACCATGACGCAAGCTTACAAATGGTCGAAAATAAGTTTGCATGGGTGGTCTCCTTGGCAGGAGAGATATGTAAGCAAATTAAGGATCTTGAATTCATGATTCTCACACTGTTTGTTTGCTATAATTGAGGATTATAAATAGAAAACTTACCCAGATCCATTGCTTGAAGTTCCACTTGAATCTCTTGAGTGTATGCTTCTGTTCCTTGATAAAGAAATGGTTTTTCTCTCCTCTGTTCCTTTTCTCTTTTCTAGTTTTCCCTGATGATTAGAGAACCTTCTGTATTTTTGTTTTTAGTCATTTGTCATTAACTGATCCTTTTTGAACTGATATATCAGTATTTCTGAACAGTTGCACCCTTTCATCCAACAGTTATGTGGTTTGACAATTACTTCTCTTTTTAAAGGCAGAGGAGAGGGACTTTTAAATTATAAAAGACCCAATTGATTCTAAATGACTTTAATAAGGTTAACCATCATCACATTGAACCCTCTTTAATAAGAATCAATTCTTTAAGTTAAATGAGCCACTATAGATTATTAAAATAATCTAACAATCTCCCACTAGGCTCATGTGATGACTTGAAGATTCAACAAACCATAATTGTACACTATACATTGAAACTATTATGCCATCATCTTTAATTGAATTAAGATGATCGGATCATGGCGGTCACAAGTCAATAATAGCGACATGGTTCCTTCCATGTATCGCATAATCAACTCAACCCAAAATGACTTTTATCCTTGATGTCTTTCATAGATACAATTCATCATCACACTAAACAATACATATATATAACATAATGTGGATAACAAATAATCAAAACAAAAACAAAAATTTAATTGAATTCATAAGTGTCATTACAATACGAGCAATATAACCATACATATATGTACATATTTTACTTTTATGCTAACAAGGTCTTATCTAGGATGCCCATCTCTCTAACATGGCCAATGAATGTTTTGGGCGACAACCCTTTGGTTAGCGGATCCGCTATCATCATATCAGTACCAATATGCTCAATCAACACTCTCTGTTTCTGAACTTCTTCTTTGACACTCAGGTACTTCAAATCCATGTGTTTCGCACCTTTAGAGTACCTATCATTCTTAGAGAAGAAGACAGCTGTAGAATTATAACAATACATTCTCAACGGCCTAGCTATACTGTCGACAATGCCAAGCCCTGAGACAAAGTTCCGCAACCACAATGAATGAACAGTGGCCTCAAAGCACGCCACAAATTCAGCCTCCATAGTGGAAGTAGCAATCACAGATTCTTTTCCGCTTCTCCATGAAATTGCCCCTCCAGCTAATAGGAAAACATAACCAAATGTGGATTTCCTAGAGTCCACACATCCTACATAGTCTGAATCCGAGTATCCGATTACCTCTAGGTGATCTAACTTTCTGTATGTGAGCATGTAATCTTTGGTGCCTTGTAAATACCTAAGAACTTTCTTTGCAGCTTCCAATGATCCATTCCGGGATTACTTTGATACCGGCCTAACACTCCAACAGCAAAACTGATATATGGTCGTGTGCAAGTTTGAGCGTACATCAAACTCCCAACAACTGATGCATAGGGTATAGACTTCATTTCCTTTCGTTCTAAGTCATTCTTGGGACATTGCATTTCACTAAATTTATCCTCTTTTTGAATTGGAACTATTCCAGGAGAACATTTTTCCATTCTGAATCTCTCTAGAACTTTATTGATATAGCCTTTTTGAGACAATCCCAATAGTCCTTGTGATCTATCACGGAATATTTCAATTCCTATCACATAGGATGCCTCTCCCATATCTTTCATTTCAAAGTTCATAGAGAGAAACTTCTTTACATCATGTAACAATCTAGTGTCATTAGCAGCAAGTAGGATATCATCAACATATAGAACTAATATAATGAACTTACTCCCACTAACCTTCATGTAGATACACTTGTCAACATCATTTTCTACAAAACCATATGACGTTATGGTATCATTGAACTTAAGATACCATTGTCGGGAAGCTTGTTTCAATCCATATATTGACTTCTTTAACTTACACACTAACTTTTCTTTTCCTGTGATCACAAACCCTTCTGGTTGGTCCATATAAACTTCTTCTTCTTCTAAGTCACCATTAAGAAAGGTGGTCTTTACATCCATTTGGTGAAGTTCTAAATCATAATGAGCCACCAACGCCATCACAATCCTTAGGGAGTCCTTCTTTGAAACCGGAGAGAAGGTCTCTTTATAATCAATGCCATATTTTTGAGTGTAACCTTTGGCAACAAGTCTTGCCATGAATCTTTCAATGTTGCCTTTCGAGTCTCGTTCGGTTTTACATACCCATTTACAACCGACCCGCTTTGAATTTTCAGGCAACTCGACTAGTTCCCATACATTGTTGTCATCCATTGATTTCATCTCTTCTTTCATAGCATTGAACCATTTTTCAGAATTGCTACATTCCATGGCTTGTTTAAATGAAACTGGATCATCATCAATGCTTAAGTCACATCCATACTCAATAGAGTAAACCACATAGTCGTTCGGAATAGCATATCTTCTATGCCTTTCAAACCTTCTTAATGCTACTTCTTGTGGTTCATCTATCGCTTGTTCATTTTCAACTTGCACATCATTAGCTGGTTCATTTCCTATATGTTCATCTTGTGGGTTTGGAATATTAAGTTGTTGTCTTGTCGTGTTGTGTGACTGTGATACAACAAGTGGGACAACAACTTGAGGAGGAACACTAGATATAGGAGTTTCTATACGAATCTCTCTAATATCCACATTTCATGGTTCTCCACTCCCACTGAACTGACCATTCTCAATGAACCGAGCATTTCCAGACTCAACTATTCTCGTACTATGGTTAGGACAATAAAATCTATACCCCTTTGATTTTTACGGATACCCAATGAAGTAACCACTAATTGTTCTTGCATCAAACTTCTTTTCATATGGATTATATACCCTTACTTATGTCGGGCAACCCCAAATGTGAAGATGCCTCAAACTGGGTTTCCTTCCTGTCCATAGTTCATAAGGAGTCTTAGGAACTGCTTTACTGGGAACCTTGTTTAACAAATATGTAGTAGTCTTTAATGCATGCATCCACAGCGAAATAGGTACAATACTATCACTATTACTTAACACACTCCTAACCATATCCATGAGCGTATGATTCCGCCTTTCAGCTACACTATTCTGTTCTGGTGTACCAAGCATTGTATACTGTGCACATATGCCTCGACTTTCAAGAAACTTTGCAAATGGACCTGGACATTGTCCACTTTCATTGAATTTACCATAAAACTCACCACCTCTATCGGACCTTATCACTTTTACTTTTCTATCTAATTGCCTTTCAACCTCATCAATGAACACCTTTAAGAAGTCCACTGATTGAGACTTTTCATGCAAAAGATACAAATAACAATATCTAGACTAGTCGTCAATAAAGGTAATGAAATACTTTTCACCGCCCCATGACGGAACATCAAAAGGACCACAAATATCGGTGTGTATTAACTCAAGCAATTGATTACTTATTATGGCAGGATTCTTTAATCTATTTTTAGTTTGCTTGCCTTTAGTGCAATCCAGACATATACCCCAGTCATCAAAATCCAATTGAGGTAAAATTTCATTTTCTCACTAATCTCAGTATCCTTTCTCTGGATATGTGACCTAACCTTTAATGCCACAAGAAAGCAGAATTTTCATTATGTGCACTACGTTAATCAACATTATGTTCAACATGAAACAAAGATTCAATAAAATTAACATCAAGATTAAAAGATATAAACCATTAACTAATGTACCATAACCGTAATAGTACTTATATTTATATAATGAGAATACACCATGTCCAATCTTAAAGTTAAAACCAACATTGTCCAACATCGGAACAGAAACTAAATTCCTAGCACAACTAGGAACATAAAGACACTCTTTAAGATGCAAATGACAGCCAGTGTCCAAGATCAATCTATACGTCTCAATTCCTTCTAATCGTGCCTTCATTCTGTTCCCCATATACAAAAACTTTTCATTTCCTTTAATGGTTTGGATCAAAAGAAATCCCTGTGTAACATGAGAAACATGAGTAGTAGCACCAGAATCTAACCACCAGGTACTATTAGGTACTTCAATAAGATTTGATTCAAAATTTACTGAAACATAGTAAATACCTTTCTTTTCGAACCAAGCCTTCCTTTTAGGGTAGTCTTTCTTGAAGTGACCTTCCTTCTTGCAGAAATGACATCTATGCTGCTTCTGCATTCTACCTTCATTGACTTTCATTGAGGCTTTCTCCTTCTTTTTACCCTTCGAACCTGGCTTTCCCTTGCTTCTACATCATCATACTCCACGAGATGGACGGATTGATCCTTCAGTTTCTTTAATCTCATTTCCTCCTGAACCAACATTGCCTTAAGTTCCTGGAAGCTCCACTTTTCTTTGATAGTGTTATAGTTCACTTGGAATTGCCCAAATTTTTGAGGAAGTGAGTTCATAATAAACTGAACCAGAAATGTCCCATTCACCTCTATACCCATGGTCTTTAACTTTGCTGATAGGTTTGCCATACTAGTTACATGATTATGTATGGACTGAGACCATTCAAACTTCTTCGTTGTTAACTCACTCATTAGGCTCCCAACAATGGACTTGTCAGTAATATCCGATTGAGAGTACTCCTTAACCTTTGTCATAAATTCCCTAGCATCATCGGTTTTGGGCATTGACGACTTTACATTTTCTACCATCGTCATTCTCATTAAATTCAAGCTCAACCTATTAGACTGCTCCCAAGCCTCATAAAGAGATTTGTCAGCATCTGTACTAGTCTTAGTAATGGTCGCGGGCTTCTCATCCATAATCAGTGCAAGGTCCAAATCCATCACACCAAGTTGAAACTTGATTTGCTCAGACCAATCAGCATAACTCAGCCCGTTGAATTTAATGACTCCATTGCCCATGCCAAATAAATTAGCGGAAGCTGCAAACATTTCACATGCTCATACCATTAATACTTTGTGTAAACGTAATAGATTCAGACATGTACCAACTTTGACTATGTATTTAAGTTCACCTTTGGGTTACACTTAATTCCATAACTACTAACAATCAAGATGCTAACACCAACATACTTAAATATACAATTAGTCCTGCTTAAATGAACATGCATATTATCTTTGGACATACAAACATATTCTCCAAGTATGTCAAATAATTCTTTAATATTATTAATTATAAGCAATGATATACCTTTGGACAACACATGAAGACCTTATAATAATAAATTTAATTTAATCCATAAATTTACTTTTAGAGTTATTAGTCAGTTAGGTCCCTGAAAGATACGCGTGGCATCAGATAGGTCCTCGAAAGATATGTGGCATCTCTTATACCCCTGAAAGATCACTTTGGCGTCCCGTTAGTCCCGCAGTCTAACACCGTCAGTTTGTGTTTAACGGAAGCTGACGTGGCATCAGATAGGTCCCTGAAAGATACCCGTGGCGTCAGATAGGTCCCTGAAATTTTATTTTTTAAGTGTCATAAATTTTATTTTTTTATCTTTACTCATATATATTAAATTTTTATTTACTTAAGTAGTTGGAAAAATTAATAATTATAAAGGGTAAAAAATAATAATAAAAAAACATAATTAATATATTAAAAGTCTAAACAATAATTACAATTCTTTAAAAAATTTATTTTATTTAAAATTTGACCATATAAATAAAAATGGATGAAGTAATAATAAAAAAAAAACTTCAATAAAACAATACATATAAAACCTTTAGAATAAAGTCTTATATACAAGATCAAAAATAAATTCCGAATTAAAAATAAAGTCTTTACATGTAGGATCTTATATATAAGACGATCATAGTGGGAGTATGTATTAAAAGTGTTTATAGAAAAAATATAACATGGGAATCACTTTGACTTCAAAGATTATCTGCATCGTTGTATTGGTTTCTATGCTTCCAATTTATGAAAATTATCGTTGAAGATCTTTCTAATTAACTCGAGTGATTGAACCCACTGCAATGGTGCAGATAACTAGTCAAGTTAAAATCTCGTGATATAAGTGCAACTTTCTCCTTAAAAATATATAAAGTCTTATATATATACTTCATCCGTTCCTTTTTATCTGTCGTTTTTTGAAGAGATTTTTTGTTTCTTTTTATCTGTCGTATTGAGGATTTCAAGAGTGTAATAAATGTTATTTTCCATGTTTGCCCCTATTTAATATGTCTTGGTTTATGTAAGTAGTGGAGAAAAATTAATGATTATAGAGAGAGAAAGGGTGTAGTAGGAAAAAACATAATTAATGCATTGGAAATTTGAGTAATGATTGGATTTCTTAATGGACGTGTTTTGTTTGAAATATGACAGATAAATAGGAACGGAGGGAGTGTATATATATATATATATATATATATATATAATTAAAAATTAATTTCACACTTATGAAGAAAATTAGTTCATATTTAAGAAAAAAGGTATTTTAGGAAAATAGTATTGAAAATGAAACAAAAATTGAATAAAATACTCCCTTCTATTCGAATTATAACAAAAAAAATTTTAAGCTTATTAATGAGGTTAGTTAATTGTATTTGATTTTCTTAAATATATAAAAAATAGAACTATTTTAGGAGATTATATATATATATATATATATATATATATATATATATATTAATTTGTGTACTAGTTATATTTATATTTCAAACCACAATGAGTAAAAACTTGCTAAACGTTACTCTAAGACATTGGAAAATAAAACAGAGAACCTTAAGAAGAAAGTTGCACTTATATCACGAGATTTTAACTTGAGTAGTTATCTGCACCATTGCAGTGGGTTCAATCACTCAAGTTAATTAGAAAGATCTTCAACGATAATTTTCATATATTGGAAGCATAGAAATCAATACAACAATGCATAAAAATTTTGAAGTCAAAGTGATTCCCATATTATATTTTTTCTATAAACACTTTTAAGACATACTCCCACTATGATCGTCTTATATATAAGATCCTACATGTAAAGACTTTATTTTTAATTCGGAATTTATTTTTGATCTTGTATATAAGACGTTATTCTAAAGGTTTTTTATGTATTGTTTTATTGAGGTTTTTTTTTATTATTACTTCATCCATTTTTATTTATATGTTCTATTTTAAATAAAATACAATTTTTTAAGAATTGTAATTATTGTTTAGACTTTTAATATATTAATTATGTTTTTTTATTATTATTTTTTACCCTCTATAATTATTAATTTTTCCAACTACTTAAGTAAATAAAAATTTATTATATATGAGTAAAGATAAAAAATAAAATTTATGACACTTTTAAAAAATAAAATTTCAGGGACCTATCTGATGTCACGGGTATCTTTCAGGGACCTATCTGATGTCACGTCAGCTTCCGTTAAACACAAACTGACGGTGTTAGACGGCGGGACTAACGGGACACCAAAGTGATCTTTCGGGGTATAAGAGATGCCACATATCTTTCGAGGACCTATCTGATGTCACGGGTATCTTTCAGGGACCTAACTGACTAATAACTCTTTACTTTTATATTGCATCAAACTTATGAGTAATTGGAACAACCGTACAATTTTGGAATTAAAATGCTAAGACTCGACCACTTTGGTGATTAACAAATCTAACCCATAATATAATTCCAAAATAAAATATCCAAGTATGTGAGATGATATACACGAAACCTTACATATATAATATATGCATATAAAATTATATCAAATAATGTATATAAATCCAAAAACCCTTTGCCTTGGTCACTAGTATATACGACACTGTACATATAATAATTATAGCAGACCTCTACCAAAATGATTCAATGTTATATGTTGAAATTCCATAACATCAGCGTGCAATAAAAATTCAATTATACAATAACATAAAAAATTATTTACGTTTACAGAGATATAACGCGCAACACCATAAAGGATTGAATATGACGACACAATTTGTGAACCCCAAGCATTAAGAACAGTACCCGTAGAATAAAACATTAAGTTGCAGACTTGCAGCGGAAACAATTTACATGAATAGGATTCATAGAAAAATTCTGCGATAATACTTTTCATGGAGAATCATAAAATTCAGAACCTTGCTCTGATACCAATTGTAAGCAAATTAAGGATCTTGAATTCATGATTCTCACACTGTTTGTTTGCTATAATTGAGGATTACAAATAGGAAACTTAGCCGGATCCATTGCTTGAAGTTATGTTCCACTTGAATCTCTTGAGTGTATGCTTCTGTTCCTTGATAAAGAAATGGTTTTCTCTCCTCTGTTACTTTTCTCTTTTCTGGTTTTCCCTGATGATTAGAGAACCTTCTGTATTTTTGTTTTTAGTTATCTATCATTAACTGCTCCTTTTTGAACTAATACTGATATATCAGTATTTCTGAACAGCACCCTTTCATCCAACAGTTATGTAGTTTTACAATTACTTCTCTTTTTAAAGGCAGAGAAGAGAGACTTTTAAATTAGTATTTTCTGGTTTTCCCTGATGATTAGAGAACCTTCTGTATTTTTGTTTTTAGTTATCTATCATTAACTGCTCCTTTTTGAACTAATACTGATATATCAGTATTTCTGAACAGCACCCTTTCATCCAACAGTTATGTAGTTTTACAATTACTTCTCTTTTTAAAGGCAGAGAAGAGAGACTTTTAAATTATAAAAGACTCAATTGATTCTAAATGACCTTAATAAAGTTAACCATCATCACATTGAACCCTCTTTAATAAAAATCAATTCTTTAAGTTACATGAGCCACTATAGATTATTAAAATAATCTAACAAGATAATCTCATGAAAAGTCAAAGATGAGGTTTAAGGCACGCATCTGCTCCACAAAATTTGAAAAGGATTCCTTATGGCAGCTCTGATTTGACCATGATGCATCTTGATGACTATTAGAATTGTGTAGGTTAGAACTAACTCAACCCCAAAAGCTAGCTCATAGGGTGAAGGATGTCTTAGCCTTTATAAGCATTGGTCGGACCATATTCCCATCCGATGTGGGACTTATCTTAACAATGACCTTTTCTCATAGCTCGATCCTGTTGAAGATCCCATATTTCTCCCTATCCATTTAACTTAAATTTCCCTCAGAAGTTCTCGTGACAAGTTCGTCACAACCTTACATTTCTTCATATTGTCCAGCTTGGGAGGCTCAAACGGGTACAAGCTAAGATAACCTTGTCACTCTTGCGACGACCGGCAAGGCGCAGATTTAATGTTGGGATGATTACGGGATCAACTTGAGAAGTTGGAAAAAGAACAAATAAAGCCAACGATTAGCAAACAGGACCACCACTATCAAATCAAAGGTATACTCTCCATTTACAATAGAACCCCATTCTAAGGAGTATGTAATCCAAAAAGTTTCAACTCATGAAGTCGTAGGCCTTGTCAAAGTTTATTTTGAAAATAAGGCACGATTCAACTAATTTTTTTGCGTACTCCATCACTTCATTTGCAATTATTGCCCCGTCAAAAATATATTTGTTTCACAAGATCCCAGGCTAGTTCTCAAAAAATAGAGATGCTTCTCCTTATAACATAACAAACAAAAATTCTATGTTTAAGAAAAACTCTACATTTTATTTTAAAATAAATTGATACAATTATTATAGTTAGATCTCCAACTGGTTGTCTTAACATCTAATTCTTGCGGAGAACGGCATGGAAGACTCGAATCGGACGTTGGAGAGAACTTATGTAACATAGCTTGGCATAATCCGTCTATTAGCCAAGGGATGTTTGGGGAAGAGCTTAGGGGACCCACAACAGTACAAGAAACAAATAAAAAAATTATAAAATCATATAAAAAAATGTTATTTTTTTTCTTCATCTTCCTTTTATTTTACTACATTTTTTAACACTTTACCATTTTATTCAATACTTTTTTTAAATTAAAAAAAAACTATCAAAAAACACCTCCTAAAAAAATATACAAGTGACTTATAAAAAGACCTGTAAATTAATTTAAAAATAGAACTGAAAGAAATAATTAAAAAGTGATTTTATTATTTGATTATACTTTTTATTTATTATTTCCTTTTAAATTTTAATGACTAAATATACAAATATATATATATATATATATATATCTACTATCTATATATAAAAAGACACCTATTCGAGGCACCACGTTTGTCGGAGAAATTTTCCAGGCACCACATTTTTCAAAGAAATTTTCAAAACACCACATTTGTCATTGAAGTTTTCCTCGCACTATAACGATTGTAGATAGATAATCATTATCTCCAACAAAAATTACAATTTAAAATTAAATAAATTATCCAAATTTTCAAATTATTATCTATATGTAAAATCATTATCCTCAGCTTATCAAACAAATAAATCATTATCTTCAACAAATAATTAAAAATAATTAATATATTTCACATAAATCAATCTTATTCATGTTAAAAAATTCATTAAAACATATATAGTGGAACTAATTTTTTCATTTAAAATTTTATTCGTATAAAAGATTTTAAATGTAGATATTTATTAAAAAAAACAAATATTTATCACTTAAACCTATCAGTATTCAAACCAAAATATCTAAGGGATAAACAATCACTTATTCCAAATGGAGAGAAATAGATATTTGCCGGTGCATAATTTGCTTTTTTTATTTAAATCTACTATTTTTATAAAAAGACGCCTATTCAGGTACCACGTTTGTCGGAGAAATTTTCGAGGCACTATATTTGTCGTGTGAAGCTTTCCTCTCACTACTAGAGCGATTGTAGAGAGATGATCATTATCTATATGGGAAATTAAATAATTATCCTTAGTTGTTGAAAATTAAATAAATAATTCAAATTTATTTAATCATATATGTGAAATCATTATTCTTATTTTTACAAGTTTTCCAAATCATTATATATAGTACGCAATATGCATTGGATGACTCTTTAACAATATTTTAGCAATTATGTGAATTGGCTCACAAACTTATGGATATTCAGGTAAACAACAATCTCACAATTATATTCGACTTCAATTTTTTTTCGTCATTAAATTTTTCTAATTCTAATAATTCTTGCTCATTTTAATTTATATTATTTGATTCTTAAGTTTCTCTCTAATTACTTACTTTAATTCAGTAATTTATTTGTATCATTGATCAAAATGTGGTTTGTTCAAAATTTATCTAGGTGTAACCAATTGTGCTGTTAGGGGGTGGAGAAAGACAAGTGAAGAAGTTCATCCCGTCAAAGCAAATAATGTCCAACTAGTTTTTTTTAATTGATTGATTCTTCAATTGCGGGTGACAATAGAGTGCATTAAAATCTAATGTTGCATTGATTCAGGATGACTGTAACATCCCAAATTTAATTCCAAGTATAGTCTATGTTGGGGTGGTCTTAGGGTAGAAGAAATGGAGATATAAGTTAGAATTTAGCCAAAAATACATGTAGAACTAGGTTTAAAACATAGAACTTTAGGAAATTCAAAATAAAAGATTTACAACTCTAAACGCAAATTCCACCGTTGGATGTGAAGATTAGTATGTAGGGAAGCTTGCTTTAAAATTTGAGGAAGATCCAACGGGTAACGAAGAAGTTATGGCCTTTCAAAATCTGGATACTGCAAAATTGTGCAGCTTAATCGCCTCTTAATCGATTAAGCTGCAATTTAATCGATTAAATACTGCTGCTGAGGAAAAAAATAAAACGAAATCAACACTCTTTTCCCTCATTGTTCGACCTCTTCTTCTTCTTCTCCTCTAGGGCTTCGTTCTTTTCCTTCAAATCATCAAGAAGCAAGGGTGATACTCCATTCCCATCATCAAACTTCCTTCCTCCTTGCTCCAAGTAAGTATTCAATCCTTTAATTCCTTCCCTCTCTCTCTATAATTCGAGTTCTCTCTCTCCTCCCTCTCATGGAGGTTTTCAATTCTAAGCTTAGAACCTTCAAGTTTTTCATGGGGTTTAGTTTGAGCATCATGGAACGAGCAATAATCCTCTTTTTTGTGGCTTATTAATAGGTTCTATCACTCTCTTGTGGATTTTGAGCTCTTGGTGGGCAAACTCAAGCATAGGACACTTGGAATCTCCTTATCCTTAAGTGTTTGAGGCAAGGGAGTGGATATAGTGAGCTTTGCCTTGTTCTAGGGAGTAGGCTCTAGTTAGTATATAATGCTTGTTAGGGTTATGTGTTAGGGGAGAAAATTAGATTATAAAACCTTAGGTTATTGAATATAAAATCCTAATTAATTAAATATGCATGATGATTGGATGTTAAGACTAGGAAAAGGAAACCCAATAATATGACAATGAATTATTTGATAAATGAAACTTGGATAAGGATTAAATTGAAGTACATGAGGAATTGGGTAATATGATAGTGAAGTTGACATAAATGAATTCTAAGATTATTGATTTTAATGGTAAAGTCTTGTATTAAATGATAATTCACTGCTATTGCAAATATGTGTATGTGTTATGGAATAAATTAATATAGGAAGAAAAGGGAATGGAAACAATTATATGTGATGAATGCGCGTATTTGTATCTAAATGCTAAATGAGTATAAATGATAAGTATTTTCAATTGTGAATAAAGCTCATGGCTTATGAATTGAACTTGTGAATATCGGAAATGGAAACAAATGATTTTGTGTAAACAAAAAGTAGAAGGTGATTTTATTATGTGGTGATTAAGCAAATATGTAAGAAGGTGAAATATGTAATTTGAAATGAAGTGTGATATAAATGTTGGAATATGAAAGGGAATACTATCTGGTATGACTGTGATAACTGAGAAAGGAAATGAATAAGGTAATTACATGAATAACTAGTTGTGGAATGTGTGTTGTTGTGTTTAAATGTGTTATGATTGATTGAACAAGGAAGTGAATAATTCTTGGCCTCTGAATTGAGGTGTCGAATATTGTGAATGTAGTATATATGTTGGCCTCTGTTTTGAGGTGACGTTATTTAAATTGTGGTAAATTGTTTATAATGAGAATGATGATAATGTGTGTTGACCTCTGACCTGAGGGACACGAAATGAAATAAAGTGAATGAGTGTTGACCTCTGACCTGAGGGACACCGGATAAATTACAATGAAAGTGTGTGTTGACCTCTGACCTGAGGGACACGATATGAATTAGAATGAATGGGTGTTGACCTCTGATCTGAGGGACACCGGATTAAATAAAGAGTTGAGTGTTGACCTCTGACCTGAGGGACACCGGATGAAATGTGTATTGGTGTGTTGACCTCTGACCTGAGAGACACACCGTGAATTAAGAGATTGAAGTGTTGACCTCTGACCTGAGGGACACAAAATGAATTATAATGAATGGGTGTTGACCTCTGACCTGAGGGACACATAATTTAAATAAGGAAAAGAATGAGAGCCTCTGATTTGAGGTGATAGATATGTTGCATGAAACTGTGCATTGGCCTCTGATTTGAGGTGATGTACTGAAATGAAATGAGTATGTGAAATGAATAAAAAGAAAAGGAAATGAATGTTGATTGGATGTTGAAATGAATAAGGAAAATGGATGTTGAACTGAATAATGGAAATGGATGTTGAAATGAATAATGAATATGGAAATGATGAAATGAGTATGGTGTGCAATATGTGAATATATGCTTATTTGCTAATTGTGTTTGACCTAGTGGGTTGTTATGTCTAGTTAGAAACTGCTTTCTATTTCATGTGCAATGCTCACTCCCTTACATTTTCAGGTACGGAGATTGAGCTGACACAACCCCCGGCCGAGCAGAAGTACTTTCCCTCACAGGGAGAGTAGGGTGTTATGGGATTTAGATCATAGCATGGACCTAAGCCTCTTATATTATTTTGATGTAAATTGAATATGCATATTTTGAATGAGGCTTAGGATGTTTTATTTTGCTAAAGTTATAACTTTTGGTTTTAACACTCAAACTTAGTATTTTTCCGCTATTACTCTGATTAATTATGCACGTTGATATATTTGGAGCCCATGGGGCCTTGTTATGATTTAGAAATATAATCTGAAGCCCTGCTGGCTATTAGTTGTTTATTTGAAATTGTTTATCACAGGTTAAATTTTGGATTAGTCCGAAAAACAAACAAAACTCCGTCCGTTTGACGGTTGATTTTAATGTAATAAAAATGAATTTTTGAGTCCGTATTTTAATATAAGGGGAATTAAGGGTAATTAATTATAGGGTGTTACATTATGGTATCAGAGCAGTTTCTCCTCGGCCATGGAGTTGTACAAACTCCAAATGATTATTCACCTAGCGAGTAATTGATGCTCATAGTAATAGTTTAAGATTACAATAGGATAATTATAGTACTATGTATACATTTAGTAGTTAAGTCTTACTGGTCTGTTCTCTCTGGCTAAGCAGTATGGCTGGAAGAAGGGCTGGTAACGATGGTCTTGCTGCTATTCTGGAGCATCTATCTCAGATGCAGCAGCAGCAGGGGGAACAGATGGCAGCTGCTGCAGCGGCAGCAGCTACAGCAGCAACAGCAGCTCTGCAACCAGCTCCAGTTGAGATTGACTGGATGTCTCGTTTCCGAAAGAATGATCCGCCTCGCTTTGAAGGTGGAAATGACCCTGATGGAGCACAGAGGTGGATACAGGAGATAGAGAAGATTCTCCGCTCTCTTCAACCACCAATGGAGCAGTATGTTCGATTAGCTGAATTCATGCTGACCAATGAAGCAGAACACTGGTGGGATCAGCAGAGGAGAGGATTGGTGGCAGCTAATCCTGTAGTTCCTTGGGAGATATTCAAGGATCTATTCCTGGGGAAGTATTTCCCTGAAGATGTTAGGAGGGAGAAGGAGATTGCTTTTCTCCAATTGACTCAAGGTTCTATGTCAGTTGGGGACTATGCAGCTCGGTTTGAAGACCTCATCCGATTTTCTGATTATCGGTATGCAAGTGACCGGGGCAAGTGTGTTAAGTTTGAAGCTGGACTTAGGAGTGATCTCCGCCTCTCGTGTGAGTATCACAACATTGATAACTTTGCTCGCTTGGTCAACATGGCAAGCACCTATGAGAAGGGTCTCAAACGAAAGCTAGCTGACGAGAGATCTCGGGCAAACCAGAGAATCGGAGGTCAAAGTAAGGACAAGGGACCGATCCAGAAGTCAGGTCCATACTCTCATTCCGGGGTCACGTTTCCTAGGGAATCCGGACCAACAGTGAATGCTTATGGTCCAATACCAACTTGTCAGCACTGTGGCAGGATGCATAGGGGAGTGTGCTGGACTTTGGATCGAAAGGAGGGGTTATGCTTTCACTGTGGACAACCCGGACATTTTGCTTCAAATTGTCCTAAGAACACAATGAAGAAGGAGATTAATGCTACTAAGGCACAGAAGGCCCGTGGTGGTCCATCATTGCAGAAGGGGAAGTTATTCACCGTCGAGGGTGACGAGGTGGACCCAGCTGATATGGTCGCAGGTAACTAACGGTTGCCAAATCTATGCGTAATGCTTCTAAGTTCGATTGTTTTGGAGTTAGTTTTCTCCTTAGTTAGTTAAATAGTGAGTTAGTAATGTCTTAGGGTAGAATTGTTTAAAAACACGTTGGATATCTGCCTTTCCAAATACAATCCTGTTCTTATAGAGAACGTAAGAAATATAAGGAATTCTTAAGTTTGAGAATTCTAGTACCAAGTGACCAATACTATGTTGTGATGTTGTTATTTGATGTAATGTAAGGTTAGAACTGATCACTCTAATCCTTGCATTTGTTAAATGATGACATTATTGACAGAACCCGACAGTGATGTGTTGTTGGTAGACGTGAGGATGGGATTGATCACCTCAATTCTTGCATCTATCAATAAATGCTATCATTGTAACCTTTAAAGTGAAAGTAGACAACCAAAGTAGTAACTTCCAAGGAAAATAATTCTTGCAAGTGAAACCAACCTAACCCAGAAAAACCTTCGTTCAAAAGCTTCATATAGAGTTAGAGAGTAGATAGAAAATAGTTCTAAAGAAAGGAAGTCTTGGTATATGCTACTTGTTCCGAAGTAGTATAGCTAAGTGCTAATCCCTTGGATGAGTTAAGACAGCTCTCCAGAAGTTATTCTTAACCATCATATCAGCTAAACCAATCTTGAAGCAATTTGACAGTTGCTTCGAATCTTTTCCCGGTTCTTAGATAACCACTCATAAGAATAGCCGGTTGTGTCAAATTTGTAAATCCCTGCGTTAAGACCAAACAATCTTGATAATTGACCCAGCCAACGGCAAGTTGACGTACCCTTCACCTTTGGTAGTTGGGTAAATCTTGGAACTAATGTGGACTTCTTCCTTCCTATTCTTTTTAATCGATTCATGGAAGAAGTTGATTGTGGAGCATTTAGTAGGAATTGTGTCTACTCTAACCAACTAAGCAATTGGGGAAGCTCTTAACCTTTTAGGGTGCTTCTTGTTCATGAATGCCTGTGTTTTTGAAAAGCTTTAAAATCCTATCGGTGCTAGTAAAATCCTTGTGAGAGACAAACTTTAAGGCGTTATACTCTATACGAATCTTCGTATGCCATGATTTTAGGACACCTCTTCAAGAAAAGATTCTAGAACTATGCCGGACTGCTAAGCATTTCGAGTTTTCTACATCTAGTTCTTACAACTCCTGCCCCAGAGTTAATTGTAATACGATCGAAATTGAATTCAAATCCGTTTCATATCCTCTAGCATAGCGGTATTTGGGTATGTCGATGCCAAGTGGGGGAGCACTTCCTACCCTAATTTAAATTCTGTCAAGGTAAGGGCAAATCGAAAGACCGACGGAAGAAACCAAAGGGAATTAAAGATAGGAATCACAAGTCCTATCACCGGCTGATTCTCCATTTACTAAACTTAGCGGAATTTCGGGGACGAAATTCCAATAAGTGGGGGAGGATTGTAACATCCCAAATTTAATTCCAAGTATAATCTATGTTGGAATGGTCTTAGGGTAGAAGAAATGGAGATATAAGTTAGAATTTAGCCAAAAATACATGTAGAACTAGGTTTAAAACATAGAACTTTAGGAAATTCAAAATAAAAGATTTACAACTCTAAACGCAAATTCCACCGTTGGATGTGAAGATTAGTATGTAGGGAAGCTTGCTTTAAAATTTGAGGAAGATCCAACGGGTAACGAAGAAGTTATGGCCTTTCAAAATCTGGATACTGCAAAATTGTGCAGCTTAATCGCCTCTTAATCGATTAAGCTGCAATTTAATCGATTAAACACTGCTGCTGAGGAAAAAAATAAAACGAAATCAACACTCTTTTCCCTCATTGTTCGACCTCTTCTTCTTCTTCTCCTCTAGGGCTTCGTTTTTTTCCTTCAAATCATCAAGAAGCAAGGGTGATACTCCATTCCCATCATCAAACTTCCTTCCTCCTTGCTCCAAGTAAGTATTCAAGCCTTTAATTCCTTCCCTCTCTCTCTATAATTCGAGTTCTCTCTCTCCTCCCTCTCATGGAGGTTTTCAATTCTAAGCTTAGAACCTTCAAGTTTTTCATGAGGTTTAGTTTGAGCATCATGGAACGAGCAATAATCCTCCTTTTTGTGGCTTATTAATAGGTTCTATCACTCTCTTGTGGATTTTGAGCTCTTGGTGGGCAAACTCAAGCATAGGACACTTGGAATCTCCTTATCCTTAAGTGTTTGAGGTAAGGGAGTGGATATAGTGAGCTTTGCCTTGTTCTAGGGAGTAGGCTCTAGTTAGTATATAATGCTTGTTAGGGTTATGTGTTAGTGGAGAAAATTAGATTATAAAACCTTAGGTTATTGAATATAAAATCCTAATTAATTAAATATGCATGATGATTGGATGTTAAGACTAGGAAAAGGAAACCCAATAATATGACAATGAATTATTTGATAAATGAAACTTGGATAAGGATTAAATTGAAGTACATGAGGAATTGGGTAATATGATAGTGAAGTTGACATAAATGAATTCTAAGATTATTGATTTTAATGGTAAAGTCTTGTATTAAATGATAATTCACTGCTATTGCAAATATGTGTATGTGTTATGGAATAAATTAATATAGGAAGAAAAGGGAATGGAAACAATTATATGTGATGAATGCGCGTATTTGTATCTAAATGCTAAATGAGTATAAATGATAAGTATTTTCAATTGTGAATAAAGCTCATGGCTTATGAATTGAACTTGTGAATATCGGAAATGGAAACAAATGATTTTGTGTAAACAAAAAGTAGAAGGTGATTTTATTATGTGGTGATTAAGCAAATATGTAAGAAGGTGAAATATGTAATTTGAAATGAAGTGTGATATAAATGTTGGAATATGAAAGGGAATACTATCTGGTATGACTGTGATAACTGAGAAAGGAAATGAATAAGGTAATTACATGAATAACTAGTTGTGGAATGTGTGTTGTTGTGTTTAAATGTGTTATGATTGATTGAACAAGGAAGTGAATTATTCTTGGCCTCTGAATTGAGGTGCCGAATATTGTGAATGTAGTATATATGTTGGCCTCTGTTTTGAGGTGACGTTATTTAAATTGTGGTAAATTGTTTATAATAAGAATGATGATAATGTGTGTTGACCTCTGACCTGAGGGACACGAAATGAAATAAAGTGAATGAGTGTTGACCTCTGACCTGAGGGACACCGGATAAATTACAATGAAAGTGTGTGTTGACCTCTGACCTGAGGGACACGATATGAATTAGAATGAATGGGTGTTGACCTCTGATCTGAGGGACACCGGATTAAATAAAGAGTTGAGTGTTGACCTCTGACCTGAGGGACACCAGATGAAATGTGAATTGGTGTGTTGACCTCTGACCTGAGAGACACACCGTGAATTAAGAGATTGAAGTGTTGACCTCTGACCTGAGGGACACAAAATGAATTATAATGAATGGGTGTTGACCTCTGACCTGAGGGACACATAATTTAAATAAGGAAAAGAATGAGAGCCTCTGATTTGAGGTGATAGATATGTTGCATGAAACTGTGCATTGGCCTCTGATTTGAGGTGATGTACTGAAATGAAATGAGTATGTGAAATGAATAAAAAGAAAAGGAAATGAATGTTGATTGGATGTTGAAATGAATAAGGAAAATGGATGTTGAACTGAATAATGGAAATGGATGTTGAAATGAATAATGAATATGGAAATGATGAAATGAGTATGGTGTGCAATATGTGAATATATGCTTATTTGCTAATTGTGTTTGACCTAGTGGGTTGTTATGTCTAGTTAGAAACTGCTTTCTATTTCATGTGCAATGCTCACTCCCTTACATTTTCAGGTACGGAGATTGAGCTGGCACAATCCCCGGCCGAGCAGGTGTACTTTCCCTCACAGGGAGAGTAGGGTGATATGGAATTTAGATCATAGCATGGACCTAAGCCTCTTATATTATTTTGATGTAAATTGAATATGCATATTTTGAATGAGGCTTAGGATGTTTTATTTTGCTAAAGTTATAACTTTTGGTTTTAACACTCAAACTTAGTATTTTTCCGCTATTACTCTGATTAATTATGCACGTTGATATATTTGGAGCCCATGGGGCCTTGTTATGATTTAGAAATATAATCTGAAGCCCTGCTGGCTATTAGTTGTTTATTTGAAATTGTTTATCACAGGTTAAATTTTGGATTAGTCCGAAAAACAAACAAAACTCCGTCCGTTTGACGGTTGATTTTAATGTAATAAAAATGAATTTTTGAGTCTGTTTTTTAATATAAGGGGAATTAAGGGTAATTAATTATAGGGTGTTACAATGACTATCATAAACTATTAAGGAAGATGGTTATTTATTTTTATCTGAACCAATGGCCTCTTTGATCATGCAAATAGTGGAAGACGGTGTATGACTGTGGTCATATACCCAGTCCTACCGTTTCATCTCCTTGAGAGATTCAAGCTTTAATTTAAGAAGATTTTAATTATGACTAAAATAATAGGGATTTTATTTTTATTCTATAATATATTTTGTCTATTGTAATAGATAAAAATCATTCTATAAAAAAATAATATTTGATTTTAGGCTGATGTAAATATTTTTTTAATTTGTTTTTTATTGTGACAATAGAATTAAAATTATTAATAACAAACCAAATGTAATCAACCTTTATAATATGTTTTATCTATTGTAATAGATAAAAATAGGATTTGATTTATGCTTGATGTAAATATTTTTTTGTTTTTTTGTTTTTTATTGTGACAAGAAAATTTAAACTATTAATAACAAATCAAATGTTTTTAACAATATTATCTTTCCTTTTTTTTCGCATATGATATGAACCTTTAGTCCGAGATCAATTAATAATTTTAAATATCAATTGCAAAAAAAAAACTAAAAATTATGCTAATAAACTAAATTTATGTTTAGTCACTCACACCGCTACTAAGATTTATATTATTAAATATTTTCTATATTCTATTATTGTTTATTTTTATATTAATTTTTGTTCACTAATAAATGTCATAATTTTTGCAGAAAATCTTCCTCATGGGCATATTATTCTATCCTTAAGCTCCAATAACAGGTATCCAATTGCTCACTAATAAATGACATAATTTTTGCAGAAAAAATTTAAATCAAAATGATTAGAACAATAAGAATAAAGATTTTTGGCATTCAATCTTATTATTAATAAGAATGGATGTGATAATCATATTTATAAAAAAAAAAAAAACCAAACTAATTTTAAAAAGAAAACTACTACATCCATCACATAAATATTAGATTTATCTCATAATATCATTAAAAAAAAGATTAGAATGTTTAATTTTGATTTATCATATTAAAGTAGATAACCATATATAAAAATGTCAATTTATCCATAAAATAAATAAGGAATAATGAGATAAAAAGTGTTACATTTTTATTCATGATAAAGTACAAAATTTATTAACAAGATCATCTAAATTACTTTTTTTAAGTGTAGGGTTTGGTTTGAACTCCTACCTTTTTATATAGTTATTTTTTGTTGTTGTTTAATAATAATCTTTACTTTATAATAAAAATAATAATAATATTTAATTTAAAATATTTCATATAAAAAAATTAAAATATCAACAAATCGTGCATTGCACGAAGTAAAAGCTAGTATATATATATATATATATATATATATATATATATATATATATATATATGGAGAAGAGAAGTCGTTACACCTTGTAATGACGTCTCACATGTTAAATTATAAGTTAACGACTTCCCAATTGGCAGATTAATTTTGCCATTTTTTTTTACATTTTATTTAATACTTCTTTCTTTTTTATAAAATTTTTTAAAAAATTTAAACCCTCAAAATATACCTTTTAAAAAAATATAAAGGACCGGGAAGAACATTTAAAAAGTATTTATTTTATTTTGTTATGTATTTTTAGTAATTTTATTTGGATTAATTTAGTTTAATTATTTATGCATTTTTAGAAATTTTATATATTTTTTAAATTAATATTGTTGAATTATTTGTATGAAATAAATAATAATATAATTTTTATTATAATAGGTAATACTATAATAATATGCAAAAAGTAATGCGCAATAAGTCGTAAGATTCATTCAAGAACCATAGTTGAGTTTTTGAGATTGAAACAAATTTATAGTAGAATTATTTGGGATACGAAGAAATGTGAGATAATATTTAAATAATGCTGCAGAAACCACCTAAGAAGCAAAAGTAATTCTTAGGGTTAAAGATGCACTTATATTTAGTAACTCTTCATATTTCAACATTAATACAATATTCCGAGGACTTCTTGATCCAATTGGAGCACCACTTCTCAGTTTACCATCTCCATATTTTTCCCATAATGCCAAACCACTTGCATAAAATATGGGATAAATTGGACATTGGTATAGGTACATGGATAATCCATTCATCCTTAATAATAAAGTTATACAAATTCATCATCCATTCTTTACAACAGACAAAACATTCATCCTTAAAAAGTTATGATTATCTGGATGTGAACGATAAGTTTACATGTCTTGGTTAGTAATGATATTTTTGAAAACGTGGAACAAAACCTGTAAACTATTCGAATGTAAGTAACAAAGTTACATATGTTAACAAAATCTCCCAATATATATAATTACTTCAATTCATTAGTTATTAGTAAAATAATCTCACTGTAAAACTATTCACTAATTGATTTAACCACTTTGTACTCTGTTTACGAAATTATAAAATTGCATACATATCATGTACTAAAACATAGTTTTTATAAAGTAAAAAATTGTACACTTTCCATCAATGAAAGCTGAGATGAACAGCAAAAAAGGTTTTGCAGGTGCCTTCCCGTTACTATAACTCCATTTTCTTATGAATGGAATACCTTCTTGTAGTCACCGAAGTTGCCGTGGAATGGTGTCACTCTTCCATCAGATACAGCCCATAGCTCCTCCACGCTTCCAGATATAAGATGCTCATCGTGACTCACCTGCCAAAAACGCAAAAATCAATTTTGATTTTGGACATGAAATAGTTTAGAGCACTTTAGCAAGATTCATATTAAAAGAATTAGGTATCAGCAGAACAAGACATACCATGAGAATCCCTCCTTGGAACAGCACAAGACCTTGAATTAGCGCCTCAACAGCATCCAAATCCTACAACATTGCATAATACATTCTTAGTCACTTGATCTAGAATTTCACAAAACAGGCTGTATAGTAACTTCTTTGCGAGGATATTTGTTACAGCAGGAAGAACATATTTTTTTTTTGCATTGGAAAGGATTTCATTGTGCATCTGGCCATCTGCCGAGATGCCCAACCATTACAATGAAGTGTTGTACTTGGTTATTAAGTTATTTGTGATATTATCAGCAATATATTATATAGGTTTTTAATACAAATCTAATAGTCTTATGTCATCATGCATTAAGTAGTGTGTGCCTTGCGACCATGACTCTAGTGCTGGATTCATATCTACGTGGACTTTGTACTAATACTTGGTTTAAGACAAATAATTCAAGCTATCTACATCCAAAGTGATTTCCAGATACCGAGGGTTTCAAACCAAAAGAAATGGCAAGGAATATCCCCATAAGGCTTTTCAATCTTCTCACTTCAGCTTTCACATGACTGTCATATTGCAGGACAGACACACCCGTTTAAACTTACTTGAAAGTAGGCATTACGGCAGGAAATGTGGGTTTCTCAGTACAGGGTGGAGTCTATCTATCCTTCAAAGATATGATCAGGTTAGAAGGATAGAAGTTCCATATCTCCCTAAAAGACCTTTAGCTATTTACTTCTAACAAAAGTTGTCCATCTACCATTTTATAAGAGATAAGAGCAAACATAACCATGAAATATATATATATATATACACACACATTATAGATGCCCCGTGACAAAATATGGATAAAAAGTAGTGGGAAGCGGCCATCGACAGAATGCTATAGATGCCCCACCATTACAACAAGTGTTGTGCTTCGTTATTAAGTTATTTGTGATATTATGTCATCATGCATTAACAATGGTGAATTAGATGAAGACAGTATGGTAGTTAAGAAAGTCGAACTGCCATCATTTGACGGAGAGGATCATGTGGGATGGATCACAAGGACTGAAATTTACTTCGAAGTGCAGAACACAAGTGAGGAGGTAAAGATAAAGTTGGCAAAATTTAGCATGGAAGAATCTACCATCCATTGGTTTGATTTATTAAGAGGAACTGAAGAACCTTTATCCTAGGAAATAATTAAGACAGCCCTGGTTGCAAGGTTTGGAGGAAGAAATGTTCAAAACCCTTGTAAAAAGTTGAAGGAATTGAAGCAAACATGGACAATGGATGATTATATAGAAGACTTAGAATTTTTGTCCTCACAAGTAAGGAAACTGCCAAATGAAAAATATTTGGATTATTTTATAGGAGGTTTACAACAGAGCATCAAATGAAGAGTGCATACATTCAAGCCTCATACACGACTTCACACCATGCAATTAGCCAAGGATATAGAGGCATAAATTACTGATCTGCTTGCCTTTATTGGTACTTATGGGTTGCAGAAAGGTGGAGCAAGTTTCAGTGATGCAACAGGATCTACTAAGGATAGTGCAGGAGGGAAAGAATGGGAGTTAATAACAGCTGCAAATTATGTAATTGCCTCATCTAGAGGGCGCAACAATTGGGATGTTGGAAAGAATCAAAAATTTTGAGTGGTTCCATCTAGATATTCACATAACCATAATTTTTCTTCAAGTGCAGTTTCAGCTGGGAACAAAACAGAAGCAGATCGACACAACACTGGACAAAGAAACAGGGGTTTGTGTCAACTAACATATCACGAGATGCTGGAAAGAAAAAGTAAAGGACTTTACTTCAGATGTGGAGAGAAATTGCACCCAGTGCATCAATGTGCATAAAAGCAATTAAGGGTGGTGATTTTAGTGGGCAATGAAGCTTTAAGTCAAGATAGGGAAGTCACAACTATAAGAGGTAGATGAAGAATCAATTCCATTCAGTCTCGAGGACAAGGTTGATCTTCTAAGGGCAGGAAATAATAGGAACTTGGATTAGTGAATAATAATTGCCATAATGAGCTATGAGTAGTTATATATCTAGGAGAAAGTTATGTATTAGGGGTATATTAGCAAAATATTGTAGTGGGTCTGAAAGATATTTGTTTGTGTTGTAATAACTGCTATGTGGCAGTTATGGGAAGTTATGTATTAGCTTATTAGAAATATGGCTGCTGGTGTGTAAAGGGGGTATGTGTGTTGTTATTTGTGGGGATAGATAACAATCTCTGTAGGAGACAGTCTCTTGGACAACAAGTCATTGATGTATTGCCTGTGTAGTAGGAGACTTTGGTCTTTGGAGCAGCAAGTTTATTGTTGTTCAAGTGTGTAATTCCTGTTTTTATCAATTGATGTATTCAGTTTCAAATCTGGTTTCAAAAGGGGGGGGGGGAGGCTTCTTCAAGAAGCAACCGTCAAAACAGACCGGAACAGCCATGATATGGCATGGCCAGAAAAAAGGAGAGCGAGATCAGAATGTGGCTAGCTAGAAGGGATCAAGATTGAGCAGGAAACACATGGGTAGAATCGGGTTCCTCTCCCTTTATAGGTGTAGCAGTCGCGATTTGGCTGTCATCCCAGACACATCCCATGATATACAAAAAAGTGACACTACAAGTAGCCTGCTCATGCACGATTGCAGGCTTGCAGCACTCAAGCACACTATTATTAGCATAGGTTCAAACCAGGGGCTGTGAAGATCACTGAGTACACAAGTGTTGCTGAAAACAGCGGGGTTGCCAGAAATCGCCAATGTTTGGCTAGAAAAGATGGTGAGATCGAGGGAGTGGTCAAAGTCAAATGGCATTTGAAGTTCTATGGAGGCACACTAATAGGTCAAAGCCTCGAAGAAGGGATTTAAACATCAAAAAACTAAGAGAACTGATGAAATTCTTCTTAAAAGAGGAGGGGGCAAAGGTGGGAATTCCCAGCAACAAAAAGTTGTCACTGCGACAGCTACAATATGCCGCAAAAGTGGGCTGTGACAGCCGCTGCTGAAAAGCATGATGCTGTGCAGTTTGCATAGCAACAAGTCAGTGATGCACCTCAATAGCATAACAGTGCCATAATCCGCTGCAATGAATTAACTATCATGGTAGATATGCACCTAACCCATCTGCCAGTGATAAAATAAAATGGAGGTCTACAGAAAACGAGGTAGGATTGAATGTAATCCGGCAGTAAAAACTATGCAGATATGAGGTGCTGTGAGTTGAAATGTTTGTGCCAGAACTACTCCAAAATATGAAAGCACACTAACTGCTCTTAGTTCAGTAACTGACAGAGGAGCATAAAAAATGTTGGAGACAAAGGTCAACCTACCAGATGATTGGATGGCTCATCGAGTAATAATATATGTGGCTTCTTGAAAGTTATCTTTGCAAATGCAACCCTACTTTTCTGACCACCTAGTCAAGTATTCAGAAAAGTCAAAAATGTAGATACTTTACAACAGCAAGATACATTAAACATCAATTGCAACCCACAACAATCACTGTGTCCAGACATCTGTTATCGCAATTCTTGAAGATCATCAAAATAAATTTTTTAGAGAGTGTTTAGATCAGCTTTTGAAAAAGTGCTTTTTAAGATGCTTCAAAAATTTGATATTATTTTAAGAGATTTTTATGAAAATCAGATATTATAGGATTCAATTACAAAAAAGCACTTTTACTTTTTCTCTCTGTAGTAACTCACTTAAAACTAATATTTTTTAAGAAGCAACTCATTTCAGCTTCTGTTAAAAGCATAAAACTGGTTTCTTTAAGATTCTGATTTTTTCCAAAATTTCATTATCAATACAATTGTGCATGTCTTATAAGTAATTCTTTAAAAATAAAAAATAAAGAATTTTGTTTCAAATTAAGAACAAACAAATGCACTCCTAGGATGACAGTATGAACTGTGAAGCACACAATACCTGACAAGGTATACATTGGCTGAAGAGCAAGATTTCCTGTTACACCAAAAGAGCCTAAGTGAGCTCGAAGCTTCTGTTCTGGAACTCCCTGAAGAAATTAAAATAGAAATTTAATAATACCATTGCAAGTATAGGTACTAAATAATTTTTAGCAGCACCACATAACAGCCTAACACCAACAGTTTTGATCTTATCCCACCCTTATCAGTTTTTCATATATACACAAAGTCATAGTTAATATTGTATTCATTTTTGCATTATTTCTTCCCAAGGTTTCGTGTCTTGGACTCAGCCCGCGATTGCAAACCATATCAGCCCATAATGCAACCACACCAGGACTACTTTTTAAAACCTTGATGCATCCCCCATAAAAGGAATCAGTGATTAGAAGGAAGGAAACTCTGGTTGTGGACTTGTAGTGCAGTCAACCAAGAATAGTTCAATAGAAGATAATCCCTCAAACAACACTCAGAAAAATAGTTGATTATCTGAGAATAGAAAGAACTCACAGGATAGCAGCGCATCATATACAAAAGAGGATTTGAAGATAAGTCAAGTCCATCAACATGGTGCTGACTGAACACTGCTATGCGAACCTGTAGTCAGGAAGATGTTAAATCAATGATAAAGAAAAATGAGACTAAAGCATGAAAAGACATCATCAAGGACAGATACGTTGTCATTATGATGATTCCTAGCTCCTTACTGAGTGTCAAGTAGTAAAATCAATAGCATTATGTTAATATTTGGGTTTGTCTAACCTATGTACCCATGCATCGGAAAGACAACCGAAAAAGGTTAACTTATATCGAAAAGCTAAAACATAATTCTTCGATCCATTAAGTACATCAACTCCCCATAAAAACTTATCTTTTCCAGTTAGATTATACTATGCATGTTGTGCATAGGATAGAAAAACCCATAATAATATTTTATTATCTTTTCAACATTACCTTTTGAAATTACACAAAAACCCATTTCAAAACATGCATGTGATTAGCAAAAACCAGACAAATACTTTGAATTCAGCTGTTGACATTAATTTTAAAAAATACATAATCCAACATGAAACAATGATTCCAGAGGTGTCATGTAAGAAGCAAAAAAAAAAAAGTATAAAGCACTTAAACTTGAAAGCATGTGATGGAGGTGAAGCAAAATTAGCAACTTCTAATAATTTGTAGGGCGATTTTAAAACGAAACAAGTTACCTTAGCAGAACGGAAAACAGTGCCAGAAGTGGGCTGCAGTTCCCCAGCAATTAACTTAAGTATGGTAGATTTTCCAATGCCATTTGGTCCAACCACTGCAAAGTGCAAATATAAAGAATATAATTTATAGCAATAAAACAATATGACCGAGTCATGTCATAATTTCAATAACATTCTCCCGCACTGATAGATCTACTAAATATTAGTTTGCCCAAAGATGCACCCAGTAATGACATATCCACCACATATTGCTATGACACAAGGCTAAGCAAAGCTAAAATAAATTGAACTATAATATTGTTCAATAAATGTACCAAGTATTCAAAAGATAGGAGAAAAATCATCACTAGGTCTCTATGGTAAGCACTCTTACTTGCAATACGGCTGTCAAGGTCAATCCCAAAATTCAAATTCCTAAATAGAATGGGGCCCCCAGGATAACCAAATGATGCATCACTGCAAGCACAATTGAAAAATGAAAAGAAAAATCAATTTAGTTAAGGCCTAAATCATGTGAAACAAACATTACATATATTTATATGTGTAAATCCATATTCTCAAGAAAGCAAAGTGAAAAAGGACTAATGCTATACCTGAAACTGATTATCGGTGGGCCAGGTCTATCATCTGGAGTGGGGAACTCAAACTTGTAGCTATATCCAAACAGATAAAATATAGTTAAACACTCAAACATAGCTAAGAAGTGAGATAAACACATTTTAGTGAAAATGAAAAGCATTCCATACTCAGGGTCATTAACAATTTCATCTACATGGCCCATTCGCTCCAAAGCCTGAAATATTATTTAAGGAAAAAAGGATTTTAGATATGAAAAATGTCAACTTCAACGATTTGAACATAAACTGAAAATCAACCAAACCAAGGAGCAGCTTAACCAAAAATAAGAGAAGAATAACAAGTACCTTGATTCTTGATTGAACAAGTGATGCCCTCTTGGCATTGTAGCGAAACTTGTCAATGAAGGACTGGTAGAAAAGAAAAATAAAATATGTCAAATGTCAAATACAATCTTGAATAATATGTCTTGTTCGCAAAAAAGTTCTTTGGATTTCAAACCTCATCATTCAAGTGGATCATAAATGAAAAACTTAAATCATACTTTTAGGAAATCAATTTCCACACATCATGCCATGAATGCAATGATCAATATTTCTTCCATACTAGTTTACTACACAAGTTCTAACTTCTAACAAATTGATCTAACTAAAAAATATGACAGAAT
Organism: Crotalaria pallida; assembly: GCA_037953625.1. NCBI lineage: Eukaryota > Viridiplantae > Streptophyta > Magnoliopsida > Fabales > Fabaceae > Crotalaria > Crotalaria pallida. The sequence continues at coordinate 124,457,754 of CM075653.1, read as the reverse complement.
GTAGATTGTTGTTGTATAGATTTCCAAATTAATGTGCTAAGTTTTAGAAGATAACCAAGGAAACTATTCCTAGTCTCCTAGCATCACACATATTAAGGGAAAATAGTCACATACAAAGGGGTGAACAATATATTTACAAAAGACAAAAACAATAAATTCCCATCATCATGGAAGTGACTACACTGCCATAGTAATATAGATCGATGCTAAAAGAACAAAAGGAAATGAGTAGAAGCAGAAGAGATAAATTATCAATACTTAAAATGATAATTTTAACAGTGAAAAAGAAATACCTGCATGTGAGATCTTGAACGTTCATGAGCCTCCACTGCTTTTTGCTGGTTTTTAATTTGTTCTTCTCGAGTTCTCTCAAAAGTATCATAATTCCCTTTATAAGTAGTCAGCTTTTGGGCTTGCAGGTGAATTATATCAGTAACCACCTGGGAATATAGTTGAGTAAAAAATATGCAGTGAATACATTTAATTACAGAAAGCACTTATCAACAAACACCCAAATCAAAATAATACCGTGTTTAAAAATTCCCTAGCATGAGAAACAACAATAAACGTTTTTGGCCATTTAACCAGGTATGATTCCAGCCACAAGACAGCATGAAGATCAAGATGGTTCTGCAATAAAATAAAAAACATTTTAAATTTTAAATTCTATAATTCACGGCATCAATCATTAAATACTTAGAATGCAGAGGCACCGTTGGCTCATCAAGAAGCAACATATCAGGCTCTATAAACAATGCACGAGCAAGAGCTATTCGCATCCGCCAGCCTCCAGAAAAAGTTTTTGTTGCTTTCTTCTGCATCTCAGGAGTGAAACTTAGACCCTGTAAATGACCTTGATTAGTAAAATACTAACTTTAGATAATTTATTATTCAATAAATAGGGTAAAGTGACAAATTGGCATAAAAATAAGTTATTTTCATTCTAGGCAAATATGTTCACAAATTGTCCAAATGATTCTATTTTTTGTTATCAGCTTATGAAGCACCCATACGTACTGGAGAAGTACCCAAACCATTTTTTTTTAATTTTTAAAATTTTGTTTCCCTGATACGTCTTTGATACATTCAGATATGCATCCTTCAGATTCTAATGCTAAGCACTGCTGTTTTCAACATACAAGGATGACTCTTTGGATTCTCTGCCTAATAGAATGTGCATCAAATGCAACAGTGTATAACAACTTGCAAGCTTGGTAAACAAAAAAGCTCAACATGCAACTCATAAGATGGTTGACGGTGAAAGGTAATCCAAAAACAAGCGTCCATTCTCCAGAAAATACCCAACACCAAAACAAATTTGATAAATGAGAACCATTTGATTTCAATCAAGAAAGATAAATTTTATTGGGTAGAACAGAACCATACTTTTTTTATTGATAGAAAAAGAAATACTGTTATATGAGAGGACAAGAGTAAAAGAAGGATAAAATATCTTCATTATTATAGAAAAAAACAAACAACTAAAACCTGTGACACAATTAGCCAACAAAGTATGTCAATCCGTGCCTAACAAGTAACAAAGGAACGCCATCAGTGTGATTAATCGCAGATGGCGGTCCATGATGGAAAGCCTAAAGTCCACCATACAAAATGCTGGATGGCGTTGCACGCAAATAGCAGAAGCATGGAAGATAAAAAAAAATAAGCTATGTATTTACAAAAAAAATAAATAAATAAATAACTATGAAGATAAAAATAACGTAGATTTTTGTTAACTTGAGAGCTTCATGTCCAGGTTTGTTACATAGTTGACACCTGACACGATTTTTACCAGACTTTCCTGATGCATTTTTACCCTTGTAACCACTAGACTTAGGCATCGAAGAAGCCTCAGGTTCAGAATTATCACTATCTTCATTATCAGTGTCAAACGGATTCTTAGATTTCGGTTTGACTGCACCTTGAATAGGCACAGATGAGGGTTGAGTATAACCAAAACCATTCAGAGGATGAGGATAATACAACTGAGGTTGTGCAGCTTGATGAACAGATTGAGAGATAGAAGAAGGTTGAGGCATAGGTTGAGAAAAATTCTGAATACCTTGAGCAACATTTGCTTGAGGATCTGATTTTTGTGCTTGAGTCAAATTCACTGAGAATGCATCATTTGCTATAGGATGCATCTTTTCAAGATAGGACTCATGCTGAACCAGAAACGCTTCAAGAGCACCAACACTCACTGGTTCATCTCTAAGAAGAATAGAGGTGACAAATGCCTCATATTCAGATGGTAAGCCATCTAGAATGAACCGAACTTGCTCTTTTTCAGTGACAACTTCACCAACAACAGCTAGGGAGAAGGAAATTGCCTTGATCCTGGAAACAAACTCTGAAATAGTTTGAGTTCCCTTCTTTGCAGATCTAAGTTCAGACTGAAGCATCTGACCTCTAGCCTTGATAAGAGTGTGAAAATAGGAGTTGAGTTCATCCCAAATCTGATAGGCATGAACACAACCAAGCACTCTGGACTGCACTTGCTCAGAGAGAGATTGCAGCAACCACGAAGCTAGGTGTTGATCTTGTTCCTCCCAATTGAGATAGTGAGGATTAACTCTATCAAACTCACGATCCTCAACTGTTAAGTACTTTGAAGGAATTTTAGGATTGACCACAAATCGTTGAAGTCTATGAGATAAAATCACTGCTTCAACTTGTTGCTTCCATAAGAGGAAGTTCTTGTCAGTCAATTTTGTAGAAATAGAATGAGAAAAAGTCACAGGATTAAACACAGTAGTGACAGGAGAAACATGAATAGGAGAATTAGGTGGAGATTCATGAATTGAAGCCATGAGTGCAGCAAATGAAACAGAAATACCAAACGAAGTGAGAAGAGATGATCGAGATCGCAAATTGAAGAAACTTGAATTTTGGCACGCAAAATGAATCAATCACAATCGAAGAACAAAAACTTCAGCAAATCACAGCAGAGATCAAATCGAAGATGCTGAATCAAAGGAGAATTCGCGATTTCAGTTCTCAGAGAATCGCAAATGTTGCAAATCGCACCTTGATGAAGATCGATCTGAATCGCACCTAGATGAACAGCTGAAGCTGAATCGCACCTTGATGAATTGCGATCTCACACGATCAGAGAAGGAAGAAGAAGATTGAGGCGGAAGCAGAGAATCAGAGGTGAGAGAAGGATCCAGAAGCATTTCGCATGAGAGAGAAGATGGAGGATCGAATTTTAGAGAGAGAAGCTCTAGATACCATGTTAGAATCTGATGAGAGAGAGAGAAGAGAGAGAGAGAGAGAGAGAGAGAGAGAGAGAATCTGAAAACTGAATTGTATTGAATTGTAAAGTTAGTTACAATAATGAGATCAGCTTCTATTTATAGAAGCTGATGAACTAAGCCTAGCTATGACAGCTGTCATTACAGCTGTCAACTAATAACTAACACTAAGCCTTAAGTTACATAATATGAACTACTCTAATAAGGAGTCATTGTCGCACCTTGCCATTGGGTGTAAGTGGGTTTGAAGAATAAAACAAAACCCTGATGGGACCATCAACAAGTATAAGGCAAGTCTTGTTGCCAATGGTTTCCATCAGAGAGAAGGATATGATTATGACGAAACCTTCTCTCTCATAGTTCATCCCCAGATTGGCTTTTCTTTTGTCAATAAAAAATATTTTGCAATATGAGTAATACATGTAAATCCAGTTATAAAATGAACTATTTTAACACAAACACGACTTTTATGCTTAGTAAACCTTTTATTACTTTTCCTCTTTCATCAAACCTTTTTTTTTTCATTTCTCTCTCATACCAGACTTCAGAATTCCACAAGCTCTTCTAGTGGCTAATGAGATAATAAGAGCTTCCAATAAGTTGAATCAATGACTTCAATAAATTATGATACAAACTATTTATGAACTCACCGCAAGTATCGTTGCTGCCCGTGACTCTGCAGAATAAGCATCAATTAACTCAAGCCGCTTGTATATTTCTTCAAGCTTTAGTGCAATAGTATCTTTATCAACCGCTCCATTCGAATTCTCATTACTCCCGATTTTGTCATCAAATTCCCTCTAAAGAAACAATCAAATAATGTTAGTTGTTCCAGGTGAGAGCATATACAATTAGCAAACAAAACACTTAAGAATATTTGGAAAATTGAAACCTAAAAAAACAATCAACTGATCTAATGGAGCTACATTCAACCTGTTTAGCTAGTAATCGAGATTCTTCCTCGAGAAGTTGAGTTCTCTCAACATCAGCATTGAGAACACACTGCAATGCAGATGTATTATCACCAGTGACCTCTTGTTCCACATGCAATATCTGGCAGTTCATAGGAATTCCATCAATGGCATGCATAGCCATGTGCCTGAGGAAAGTTGTTTTGCCTGTACCATTTCTTCCAACAAGGCCTGCATATTTGAGGAGGCAGCATTTAACAGAGATCAGAATCGGGCTCTAACAAATGTCAAAGCCAAAAAGATGTCTCACATAACTTCGGGACAAGTAGGGTAAAAAAGATATCACTCCCACTTCCATATAATTACTATTCTGATATCATTATCATCTTTTCTTTCTTATTTTAGTCCAGGTACAGTGCAAAAAAAACAAAATAATTCACATGAGAGGAAGAAGGAAAAGTTCACCATAATGCCTTCCAAAGGAAAGTGTAACTGAACCATCGACGATGAGATCACGACCACCAACAGAGATGTTGAAGTTCTCCATATGAATGTCTTTGATATTCGCTCCACCACTACCATCATGCCTAACACATACAACAGGCATCCCCGCCCGCGTTGCTTCCATCTCCGCTAAATGCATTTGGTACTGTGCCTGTATACATTATAAGCATGTAAGTGATCTTCCAGCATGGTTTTAACCAAAATCTACTTATGTTACTGTCTACGATCAACAGGGCCCATTTGTTTAACCTTTTTTACACACACAAAAGGAAAAAAACAAACTTTCGTTAATAAAAAACCACTTCTAACACCTACATGTTTGCTTGGTTGGGCTTCAACTAAAGAGCAGAAGCTGGAAAGGAAAACACTTTTAAGAGAAACAATTTCTCCTAGATTCTCTAAGAAAAAGTTCCATGATTGACCTAAAAAAGTTATAATTGTAGCCAAATGCAAAACAGATTCTAATTTTCATTTGCATAAACAGGAGATTTTATTAACATCCAGTCCCCTGTTACTCACCCATGTTTTTTACAATATTTGCATTATACTTTCAAAAATAACCCTATCTCCTAACATAAACCCTTCTTTCCTATCCTCTCTTCAACACTTACTCACACCCACATCCACTATCCTCTCTTCAAAGTAGAGTTGCCTGCGACTAAAGCTGTTGGTTTGGTGCCACCTAAATGGGTGGGATGGTTTCATGTGCCTTGAAAAACTTACACTACACGGGGATGGGTTTCATTTCCACCATCCACCATCCGTTGGCTCATCCATCTGTATCATCTTAAATCATTCCCTTTCATTTTCATCCCAGAGGAAACTATGGGTGTGGATAAAAGAAACAACTCATACAGATAGGGCATCCGTTTGGGAAAACGCATGGTTCATCCGACCTACTCAATAAAGAAATTAACTGTGGGAGGGATTGGGCATCCATTAGGGTAATCGAATGTCCCAACCCTCCTTAATAAATAAAGGATTTCCAGCATACAAATTCAACATCCGTCGTCCTGTACAACAGAAGGAACATCCACCCTTAAGAAGTGAATTTTCACGCGTGTTGGCAACGTAGTAGGGTATTTTTGGAAATGTGGTACAAATTACAAAATATTGTTAAATTTGCACGAGTATGAGTAACAAAGTTGAGGGCGTTAATAAAATCTCCCATAAATAAAACAAGAATGAAAAGAAATTTGGACCTCTCTCTGGCGTTCCTCCTTTCTCTTCCTCCTTTCAAGCTTTAACTTGTCACGTTCGGATAGCAAAGGTCCATCAACAGGCTCAGGCTTCTTCTTGGGAGCTTCCCCGTCATCCATTCCTTCATTCATTCTAAACGGCACAGCAAGCGATCGAACCGTAGGCTTCGCCTTAACCAAACCATGCTTTCCGAATTTCTCAGACAGCTTGCTACATACCTAAATCAATTATTTTCATTTTTCAAACAACCAATCATACAATAAATACAACAACAACAACAACAACAACAACTAAGCCTTTGTCCACTAGGTGGGGTCGGCTACATGGATCAAACGACGCCATAAAGGCCTATCATAAATCATGTCTTTTTGATAGGGCATTGATTGTCATATCCTTCTCAATTGTTTCGCCTATAGTTTTTTTAGGTCTTCCTCTTCCTCTAGCCCTTGTAGTACCCTCCATTTGGTCTACCCTCCTAACCAATCATACAATAAATAAATAAATAAAAGGAACCCTCAATCATAGTTACATGGTTCAGTCATTTAACCTATGTACAACGTACCGAATTCGGCGTACCACGTAATTGGTTCGTTATAAAGGAAATCTTGTAAAAATAATGTAAAAAGTGAGGAACCAATACGAAGCATTACCGCGTACCATGTAACTATGGCCTCAATAAAGTCCATGGAAGATTTAAAATGGCTTTGAATTGAAAGTTTCTTAGAGTCATAAAAGGACCAATGTGGTGTTTTAAATTTTTCAATGACTCAATTGGTGAAAAAAATAAAACAAAACAAAAAGCAAAAATTAAGAACGTTGAAGAAGTAATGTTTGAGAAATGGAACTGACGGAGCGGCAGTGGGGGAAATCGTCGACGCAGCCGGTGGCGACGAGGAGATCGCCGAGGGCATCGAAAGCGCCTTCGCCGTCGAGACCGAAATCGAAATCCTCATCGGCGAGGACGTTGACGATGTAATCAACGATTGGCTGATCCACGTCGATAACCCTTCGACCTAAAACCTCATGCACCACGGAGCTCGCAACCTCTGTCATCTTGTTATTCCGCTTTCTCTCAAAACCAAAGATAAGTCTGGAAGTGATGCCGCTATCTTATGAGGGTTGCAGTAGCAGCAGAACTGCGGAAGTGTCTCCGATAGCAGTTTTGTTTAGTTTTGGGGTCAAATAAAAAAAAGAGCGAAGGAAACTTTGGTCCTTCAATTTTTCGACAGGGACACTTTAGTCCCTCAAGAAATTTAATTCATTTTTAGTCTTCAAAATTTTTCAAAAGTGATAATTTAGTCCATGTCCAATTTCCGTTAGTCAGTTCGTTAAGCGACTAAATTGGTACTTTTGGAAAAACTAAATTGGTACTTTTGGAAAACATGAGAAACTAAAAATGAATTAAATTTTTTGAGGGACTATAGTGTCCCTGTCAAAAAAAATTGAGGGACCTAAATGTACCTTCACTCTAAAAAAATAAAGATTTTTTGGTAATTACATGTTTCTGTATACAAAGGCAATGCCATATAAGTTTTTTTTTTAACCTTAACTATGTGGGTAATGAATTTTATGAAAAATGATTAAGTTTAAAAATATTATACTCTGTAGTTTCAAAATATATATATATATATATATATATATATATATATATATTATACTCCGTATTATTTTATCAGTAGAAGCTAGCATAAATGATAAGGAATATCTTGCTACTTAAGCAATTAGTTGGGGGGTTTGATTCCCATCTCTTACGAATGTAAAAAGTTTCACTGGGAAACTACCTCCGAAAGGGCTGACAATGTCGAAATAAAGGATTAGTCACTCATTGCATAGATGGATACCTTGGAAAAAAAATATTATATTTTTAGTATTTCAAGAAAATATAACCATACTTAAATGTTTATTCGTGACCCTCAAAAGTACCTAAGGTTTTGATAGGACAGGGGAGTTGAAACTTAAGCCCCCAACAATCTACTAAATGGTGGTGTCTAAGAATTGTAAGGGTATGACGATTTTGTAGTAGAGGTCAACGATTGGACAAGGAAAGAGGTGAGGGTTCGGTGATATCGTCTTGGTGGTATGACAAAGAGTTCGACTGGCGAAGTGACAACATAATAGACATATGCTTTGTTTCGCGAAGACAATGATGGTTTGGTGGAAGAATAATCGTAGATGAACAATTGTGAAACAACAATGATTTCATGACATGTGAACTGTATCTCTATGGTTGGTAAAGGACAACTCCTTCATGGTATAATAGAGATGATTAGAAGTGCCAAGAGTGTTCTTGAAAGGTTGTTGCATCGTGAACAAGATAGAGTGAAACATGTAAATGAGTACTAGATAAACTTGGAAAACAATAGAAGATTATAAAACAAAAAATAGAAAATCTTTGGTGAAAGGCGTCATAGTTAGATTAATCATTAACTTTGTAAATATCAATCAATTTAATATTTGACTTTAACATAATAGTAAATCTGTCATTACTTTGTTCACTATTGTTCACGTTAATCACTGGTCTTAATGTACGTTATGATGGAGTAAAGTCCATGCCACATGTAACATGAACTCCATGAAATGACACAGTTTCGTATTAATGAAGAAAAAAAAGTCACGAACCACATCTCCTTCATATGACAATCATTTCCCTCGTCCAATGGCCATAACATCATCTTCTACCTCTTTATCAATATGAAGTTGAACCCTAATTATCCTTACTCATTTACCAAAATCTATGTCTTCTCCTCCCTTCTTTGTAAAACCTAAAATTGCTTCCAGTTTGCATCTTCTTCCTTTTTTTAACTTCCAACCCCAAATCGAAAACCCCAACCCCCAAATCGAAATCTTGAACCTAAAACCCCCAATTAGCAACCACCCCAAAACCGAAATCGCCAAATTGCAAATCCTAGTTGCAAAATATCCACCCCAAAACCATAAACCAGATTCCGAATCACAGGTGCGAAGACAACCTTTCCTTTCAAAGATTCATTCAATGAAAGCTGCTATAAGAAGCAATTATATATGGGAATTAGGGTTCATGTTGATAAAGAAACACTCCTTTCATGACAAAGGGAAGCTGACAGCTTTGGTGTAAAATCCAGGCAAAGGGCACACTTTTTCTTTTCCTATTTAAACTTGGACTGTGAAAAGTCTTAAAGAATAATGACTTTAGTGATTAAAAAAAACCCAGAAAACAGAAAGCAAGTCAAATACAAATATCTAGATAACTACACAATTACAAGTTTCACTAAATTAAGGTTTTTAATATACAAATTCAAGTACCCAAAGAGTATTTATTCCTCCAGTGGCGTTAGTCTCCTGCTCAAACTTTGCACCTCTTGGCATGGTAATCACACCCTTCATATATCTCCAAACCCGGTTGGCCCAACTGAGAATCTTCAAAACAAGCACAACGCTTACTCATCTTCCCAGTCAAAGCAATTTCTATTGGCCTTTGAACCAGCCTAGGGTAGCCAACATCACACCATACCTAACAAAAAAAGAGCCAAACCTGTAGGGTTAGTTTCCAACATTTAACCATTCTGCATTAATTTTGCTAGGATGAACTGTTAAATAGAAAATTTGCTGATAATGTTAATCGCGACAGATTTGTCTCCCTCCTCGCGCGTGAGAAAGCTGGTTATCTATATAGAAAGCTCGATCCGAGATATCATACAGCTGCTCTTTTTCTAACGCGCAATTACATTAGATATAGTATCAATCGTAGTTGTAATTGCTGTTTCCACAAGAAAACGGATGCGACGAGGCATCTTTTGCAAATCACATGCAGCAAGTAAGAGGACATTTCTTTGATGTACAATAAATCTCAAATCAAATTGCACCTAAGTGCTTCTTCTCAGTCTCAGATGTAATTAAAATGTCATATATTTTGTTTTTAATTTGTAGCATACCAAGATCATTCCAATAAAGTCGAAGCTGATCCAGTTTATTAACTCCGCGCAATTTCTGCAAATGTTTTTTTATCGAGTAATATGTCATATTGGTCATTAACTATGTGGACATCGATCAATTTAATCCCTGAAATTTTCGGAATTTCAAATTGGTCCTTGAGATAGGAAAACGTGAGTCTTCCATGATGGTCATTTTAGCCAAAAAAAAAAGACCATTGACTATCGTTCAAATTAGTCCATGAGTTTATGGGCATTGGTCAAACTAGTCCCCAACGTTTTGGACCACTAATGGCAGGGAGTCAGGGACTAATGTGACTCACTTTTTGCTATCTTAGGGACTAATTTGTAATTTCGATAATCTCGGAAACTAATTTGACCGGTGCCCGCAAAATCGGGGACTAATCTAACATATTGCTCTTTTTTAACCCATTTCATTCACTTTACTGTAATGTTTAATGAGTTTGCTATATTATTTTGATCTGCTAGTCACTGTAACTTGGATGCTTCAAATGAGCAACTTAAAAGTTAATATTAAAGCCTTGAACCGCGAAGAAGAAAGTAATAGGATAAGCCTGCCTTACCACATACCTAAACTTGATGCATCATGCATGTGATTGCGATTAAGAGAAATAAACATCAGTTAACTAAATAAAGATTGATCGATATCATAATGAGATAAGAGTATACCTCACCGCCCTCATCTTGACTCCATCTCGAATTACAAGAAGGTAGTTTAGCCTCTTCAATCTTCTGCTTTTCTAGAAGCTGTGCACCTCTGGCAGCCTTCGCTTCAACCCCTTTTAAATATTTAGTAGGATTCCCTTGGCTATCATAGTATCTACCAATTAGCTTGCCAACATACCTGCACAAGTTCCAGTAAACAATCAAGCAATATGATGTGAAATAGAGAAGCAACTGTAAATTATTAATTTCCCTAAGCTAAAACATTGATCTGGAAGGTAAAAACAAATTAATGATAGTGCTAACCATCATAATAGTGCCAAACAAATTAATGAAAAAGAAAAAGAAATACAGGATATTGTCCATGTTGATTGTGGCGCAGTCTAGTAATTCATTTCCTTAGTTACTGTTTCCTTTTAAAAAAAGGAATAAGGAGGATTGTTTGCTATCATTATTCCTCTAGGAGTTTATGTTTTCTTTAAATCCCTTAATTTAACTATTTGAGGAATAAGTAATCGATTATTTCTGTAATTATGGGGAATCACTGACTTCACTAGAGTCATACAGTGCACCTTCTACCATTCTCTTACTTGAGTTGTTGAGTACGGCACGCCTAGGTAAATAGGTAATTTATAATTTTTGTTTGATCCCTCGAAATTTTAAATTTGCCCTTTTCTCTCTCTTCTCTCACTCAGCTCTTTATATGCAGCAGCCCACCCTCACTACTACCTCCACAAGAACTCTCACTATTTCGAACACACCACCACCATCTCTACCATAAAGAGTTTGAAGTTGTGATTTCCAATGAGGTTGGAGAATGGATCCATTATAAAACTTCATGACTTTAACCAGATAATTAAAACAAAACATCAAATTGCAGTAGATATGACTTACTTATATGTTTTAAAGTAGAAATCCCTCCATTCAACAACACTTTTTACCTGCATGCACAGTTAAAGTCAGAGGTAATGATTATCATTAACAACTGGAATTTACATTTATATTTAAGAAGAACTCGTGCATCCATTGACTAACTCAATTACATCGCGAATGCTTTTAAATTCAATGAGACAAGAAGAGAATAACAAGAAACCTTGACATATACGCTTAAATACTCTAATGTATTACAGCCATGAGACTTGTCAAATGTTCACATGATTAGGCTTCTAATGAAATGAAAATTTTCATCGGCAATCTTGATGAAGTGTGATGGAGTCCTTGACCCAAGATTATTAAGAAGCCAAGCTATTATTAGCTATTGAAGGCAAAAATTACTAAACTAAAGAAAAGAAAATCCAGCATAATTAAAAATAATACATGTTTTGTACTAATTCAATCTATGATCTATCCTACTGCTAAATAGGTAATTTAACATTAAAATTAAGAAAGCAGCAAGTGGTATTGCTTGGAAAAGTTCAGCTTCTACACCTTGCCAAATCATTATATTTGTACCTGTATCTATGTTTGTTTGTTATATTTCCCTAATCTCCTATGCACATTTTCTACATGGATCTCTTGCAGAGTTCTAGATGAGATAAAAGAAATAGACCAGAGTATTTAATAAAGGGAAGTGTTAAAAACAACCAATTCTTCCTATACCAAAAATAAAAATAAAACAGTTCAAGGAAAATCAATTACAACCTCTGGGCTAGAGAGACCACGCAAAGAGTCAGTGAGTCCATCCCCTGCATGAGCAGCAAAAAGAACATAAATAATTAACAGATATACTAGAAAGAACAAAGAATTCTTTGTTTTCAAGGAGAAACTATAGAACGCAAGGATTTGGCATTAGACTCTTTAAAGCACTGCAAAGTATTCAACAAAAGGTCAATGCAGGGCATTTTAATTTTTTATTTATAAAAAACATTACAGGGTATTGTTAACCTAATTTGTTTTTGTCAATCCTTTTTTCTTCTTCTTATAACTCCCTTTCAAAATTTAAAGCATACCTTGTACTCATTTATTTCAAGATCTTTTTCTGATAAGTTAAACTTATCTTTACTATCAATTCAATAACAAAAGTGGATGCCCATTAAGGGTGTTGAAAATTTGAAATATAGATTAAAGACATGATTCCAACACAAGTAAAAGAAGATCATTTCAAATGCACAAATTTTACTAGAATGAAGTGAAGAAAATCCATGATAAAATCAGAAAATTGAAAACTCAGATTAGAATTCAAGAAGAAAAAAAATGCTATAATCCTCAATGCAGACAAGCACATGCTTTGCTTCTGTTTAGTTATCTTGTATTTGTTTATTCTATAATTCTATTACCAATCAAGTGTGAACGCAAACATTGAGAGCATGGAAGATATTGAATAAGTTTTTCTGCAACATCAACATTTATATAAATATAAATTTGAAACAATTAAATCTGCAACACCACGAACCAAGCAGATCTTATTAGGTTTTGCAAATCAAAACCAAATCAAACAAAATGAATCTAAAAAGTTACTTGAAATTAGTTACTTTGGTTTGGGTAGTTATGAATCAGTTTTCTATCACTACAACCTTTTAAGTATCATCAGTTCTCAAATAAAAAAAAATGCAGTTCTCATTGTCATTGTTATTATGATTATTTTGGTTCAATGTCATCAATTTTCTTGCAGGAAGACAATTTCCTAGTTAGATACATAGATAGTAATTTTGCAAGATTTACATAATTTTTGGTATCCCCATCCTTATCTCTCTCTAATCTTAAATCTCTTTCTATCTTAAGAAAAGTTTAAAAGTAGAAAGAGTAAAAAGGCAATCTATAAGGGATAAATTCATAGAACATAGTTTATCACCAAATATTCATGTTTGCATGGGCAAAATAATTATTAATGAATCTTCCAGCAGCTAATTTTCTCAAGCAAAAGCCTTTCATTTGTGACAGAGCGATGATTGGTCACAATGATATCTGAAAATACTTGCCTTCTTCAAGTAATCGTGTCTGATACAACTCACACCCATTACTTTCTTAGAATGAATGAATAAGTAAAAGGTGGTAAATAAACTAAAGCATCACTTGCTAGTTTAAAAAGGATAGCCCATCACACGAGGCTAACACCTAGTGAGCTCTAGGGACGGTAGATGTACGCAACCTTACCTCCATATCACAAGGCAAATAACTATACCATTGCGCCTAGGCTCACCCTCGGCTCATCGACCCATCACTTGCTAGTTTATGACACAAAAAAGAAAACATTTGGAATAAAAGCCTAAAAAACATTAATTGATTAATTCAAATTAAAACTTCCAAAGAATAACTAACATAGTAGACAAGGTAGTTGCTATTTCCATGAACATAGGATGCATTTCTAATTTTGCTGAACTTCGACTATGGTTATTCACTCATTGAAAAATACCAACCTCAACAACCCACATTGATTTTTTACCTGTGAAATTTCCAGAGACAAATGCGCGAGAAGCATCTCTGAAATTACCAAGAAACAAAGTTGCTGTCATTGTGGTAATAATATGTAGAAAACTAGAAATAGAAATATTTACTAGAAAAACATGTTTGGAAAAGGAAAGGAACAAGAACATGCCTTCCAGAAAAATGACTGTAGCCCCCTCCTGGACCATAATGAGATTTTCCTTTCGTTACATCAAACACAGATCTATAAAAAAAAAAATATATATATATATATATATAAGCTATATATCAGACAAAAAAATTAAAGATCACCTCGTTCAGCAAAAGTACGGTAAATCATGTAACTGACCACTCTACATTCCAAATATGACTGTGACTGGTTGATAGTGTGACAAAATATCAAAATTAAGCTCTTATGCAATAATGAATGTGATTTAAATATATTGACATGAAAAAAATTGTTTTTCTCAGTATGATCAAATCATGCATTGTGTCTCTCACAAGTCATAATACCTACCTCAAAAGTCGTCACACATATGTAATCTTTTCTTTTTCTTTTTTTGATGTTGTACTCTCCGGTTAATCATAATCATGCATTGCCATGTCATTTAAAATACTATTAGGCTTTCATAATAACTACATACACCAAAAGTCACCTAATTTGTTATTGGTTGATGGTGCAAAACTGCATCAAAATTAACCTCTTGTTCTCAAAAGTGTAGGAAATGCCACTCAGGAAGTGTCCAAAACTGTCACATAAGAAAGCATAGAAGTAGAAAAAAGATTAATACCCAAGAATTCCTAGAAGGATCGGCAACCCTTCATCAGTTCCATTAAACAATGCAAGTTCTTCAGCACTGAACAATCTCTAGAAACAAACAAAATGCAGATTCAAAATGCAGGTATTCCCACACAAAAACCATAGGAACATAAACATTTGATAACTTTATTCTTTATTTTTTTGAAATAAGGAGCATTTAATGACTCAATCGAACCAGAAATATAAAAATCTCAAAACCAAGGTAGTTTATTTTTATGGGTTTTCTTAACCTCAACCCTTCGAACGGAAGGGTTGAAGATAAGAGCCTAAAAGTGGACATTTTTCATTGAGAACTGAATATAATGTTTTTTTATTCTTTCAATACAACACTTCCCTATAAAATATTTATTTTCTTACAGGCTCTTATCCTGAGCCCTTGTAGGTGAGGTTAAGAAAACTCTATTTTTATTATATACTCTTATGGTGCTATTTACAAGTCATATTTAACCATATTATACGGATCAAAGATAGTGGTTATATTTCTTGAAACTTTACAAATGTATTTAAAGTTATAATTTTAACTACTTATTACATGGATCAAAGATGGTAATTATATTTTTTGAAACTTTACGATGTATTTAAAGTTATAATTTCAACTTTTTAGTTTACAAGTTAATAGACAAAGGACAAACAAGAGAAAAAATAATATTTCCAAAAAAAATACTCCCTCCGTCCCTAATTATTAGGCTCTCTTGGGCATTTTTACGTTTCCCAATGTTGTTGAATTTTATATTAAAATTGATTTGTTCATCCAAAAATACTCATCTACCAATTATTAAAATATAATAAATTTTTTCATTTTTCAATAATTAATTTAATTCCTAGATACTCCATAATCTATATTTAATATAGTGATTCATATTCCAATACAATTTTACTTCGACCACAATAATTAAATGTAAGGATAATTTTGGAAAAAATTACAAGAGGGTCTTATATTTAGAACCAAATTTTTTTTTACCCAAGAGGGCCTTATAAGTAGGGACGGAGGGAGTATATAATGTGACTTGTAAATAAAATTGGAGAATTCTTCTAAAATGTCATCTGTGAATAAGATCGGAGGGAGCATATATGTCTGGGAAAAATATGTTAACAGGTTTGGAGTGACTGACCTGTGGGTGCGGAGTTTGGTATTTGATGGAAAATCTGAGAAGGAGAGCAACGAGAAGGACCAAAAGGGTGATCGCGGAAAGAGGGGAGGTCGCTAATGTCTTCAACGACATCTCTTTCTTTGTTTGTTTGTTGTACTTGAGAGTTGAGAGCTTATGTTGTTAAGGTCACACGACACGACATCCCTCGAATGGGTTATTGATCTGCTTGCTGGTTGGCAAAATTAGTACTCCCTCCGGTCTTATTTATAAGTCACGTTGCAGAAAGATTCTTTGGTCCTATTTATAAATAACTTTGTATTTCATATGAGGTATTTATTGTTATTTTCTCTTATTTGTCCTTTGCTCATTAATGTGAAGTAATATACATTGTGAAATTGTCAATGCAAGTTAAGAGGATAAGATTATAATGTTGAAATATTTTTTTAAAGTTTCAAGAAACCTAACTACTCTCCTTGATCTGTGTGATATGGTTAAATATGCCCTATAAATTGAACCAGAGAGAGTAATTTGGTATTTTAGGATATTTTTGAATGAGAAAATAGTGTATGTACTTGTTGTCAACATATTATTCATCGTTGGTTGATTTATAAGTAAAAATACTGTATATTAATGATAGATGATGCATCTACAGTATACAAAACTTTACATCGTTAGTGTACAAATACTAAACTCTTTTTGAATTTTAATTTGATTTTAAAAGTTTATTTATTTTTTTTAATTTGGTTTTTTTTAAGTTTTTTTCTTGATTGCTCTTTTTATTTTTTTTATAATTTCTCATTTAATTTTTAACCAACATTTATAATATTGATATTAATAGATTCAGAATAAAAAATCCAAACTTACCGATTTATTTTAATTATATCATAAAAAATAGATTTTTGGATTAATTTAAAAAAATTAATATCAAATTAAAAAAAAACTTTTATCACAAAATTGTAATCATTAGTTTTGCGTGGTCAAAGGGGTTAAAGGATTGAGTAATGGTACTTATTATAAAATCAAGGCTTAATTACATAATTGGTTCTTTATCTTATTTAATATATTTACTTTGGTCCTTTATCTTTTTTTGCAATTTACTGGTCCTTTATCTTTTTTAAAGATTCAGTTTGGTCTTTCCGTTAAAATAAAGTTAAACGAGAAGGAATATTATAAGAATATTCCTCCTTCTAGACTTAATTGCATAATTGGCCATTTATCTTATTTATTAGGTTCACTTTGGTCTTGTATCTTAATATTCCAATAATATTCCTTCTTCTTCTTCTTCCTCTTCCTCTTCCTCTGCTCTCTCCCTTACAGCGGCTGCAGCAGCGACACCGCCCATGTCACCGTCACTGCCATTTTTAGAAATTAATCGGAGTTGTTGAAGCGTTTTGCACGTGTTTTCACACGTTTTCCAGCAGATTTAGAGGAGGAGACCATTGTTGATAACCAAGGTTTTAGAAAAGGGACCCTAGAATTCGGATTTTGAGAAAAAACGAACGAAAAACACAAATTTGTTTGAGGAATAATGAAAATAAAGCTTAAAAACCGTGGAAAATTGAAGAATGTTGAAGAAATTTGAAGAAATTTGATGATTTTCGAGGGAAGAGAGTGTGAGCTCATAGTGTCTGTCTCCGCTGTAAGGAGAGAGCATAGGAAGAGGAAGAAGAAGAGAGAATATTCTTGAAATATTAAGATAAATGACCAAATGAATCTAATAAATAAGATAAATGACCAATTATGCAATTGAGCCTAGAAGGGGAATATTTTTGGAATATTCCTTCTAATTTAACTTTATTTTAACGGAAGGACCAAACTGAATCTTTTAAAAAAAATAAAGGACCAGTAAATTGCAAAAAAAGATAAAGGACCAAAGTGAATTTAATAAATAAGATAAATGACCAATTACGCAATTAAGCCTAAAATCAACTTATAAATAAGTTTACATCACAAAAAAAAAAGACTTATTTATGTATTTAGTTCCTAAATGTTTTGGTTTTTAGTCTCTGAAAGTTATTTTAACCGAGATTAGTCCTTAATTTTTCAAACATTTTGATTTTTGTCCTCTCCATTAGAAAAAAATGTGTGATATGCTGATGTGATCAACGGAATACCACTCAGCAACCACGTGGTGTGTGGTGACGCTAGTGACATGGATGATTTAAGTCCATAAATGCAAAATTCGTATATGAGATCATTTTGTGTATAAGATCATCGTGTGTCCATGAGCCTATATCATTAATGTCATATCACCTATTCATGTGGTTGCCGGTGTAACGTTCCGTTAGTCATATCAGCGAATAACGGATTTTTCCTAACGGCAGGGACAAAAACCAAAACATTTAAAAAATTAAGGACTAATTTCAGTCAAAATAACTTTAGGGACAAAACTAAAACACGTTTAACTTTTAGGGATCAAGGTAAGCCAAAAAAATGATATGTGTCATTCGTTGATCAATCAATAATAAATAAGTGACAAGTGTCACTTTTTTGTGTTGTAGATCTATCTGTAAGTAGATTTTATACATTATCTAATATTTCCCTTTTGTAAGAGTTTTGCTTTAGTACCACTTATCCAAGCACTCATGTCATATTTACATGTACCAATCACAATGGCAGGTATATGATATTTGAATATGGTAAGTGCTTAATTGCCTAATTATGTGTCCGATTACGTATTATTGCAACTTTTTAAAAGACTTAACTCAAGCATAGTTACGATTGAATATTTTATTTTTAAATAAAAACAAAAACAACTAAAATAAGGACTCTAAAATCGTGATCCTATTTGTTTGTGTGCTCATCCACTTCAATGCCTCATCTTATTCAGAGCGCTACTGTGATCCATCATTGTGACAACGACATTTTGACAACGGTTCAGCGCACTTATTAAAGTAGAACACATAATCAATTCAATCATACATAAACAATTTACTAATATGGAAAGGGGAAAAAACTAAAACAGAAGGACATTTTTATCGACGAGGACTTCATTCACGTACAAAAGAAGCATGAAAGAAAGAAAAACACTAGGATATTAATTATGATTTCACCCTTCCAAAAAATGGTAATACCACATAAACTTTTTGGTTTGAAGGATGAACAATATATTGATTTCACCCAGTTTTTCGAACAAATCCTTGTGACACTTGAAATGTATATTATTTTCGTTTATAAAATCTTAACATGCTTTGCTTCGGTACCCTCTGAAAAAGGGAATTGATTTTCTAACTCTCCTAATTGGTTTTTGATCCCCTTAATTGTTTGCTATCCAAAATAACCTTGAGTAAAAAAAATATTTACTTTCTTCTTTTCTTCCTCCTCTTTCCTTTTTTTCTTCCTTCTCTTTCTTCGTCCCTTGATTTTCCACGAAGAAACTCTCAGTCCAAACCAAGGGAAATCGAGGAACATCTTCATCATTGAACCAATAATCTCCAGCTCCAATGAAAGTATACTTAAAAGTACGGCGGTTCGAAAATTTTTCAAGAGTCTGAAAACATTTTGAAAAGAGAAAATCGGGATTGCGCTTTAATTTGAAGGACACCCAAAGTTAACGATATGTTCCTTTCGTGACACCTAAACCGAGAACATCCACATGAATAGGGGAACACTAACCCCTCAAAGTTTTGCTTGTCATGTCGAGCCCGATTTATAAAGCTTGATTTATCCAAATTTTTAACCCCTAGTTCTCTTTTTATTTAAATGATTCACGAAGAATTGAAAAGAAAAAAGATATATTACTCATCAATTTAATTCTTAAAATATTTTTTTTATATTAATTAAGTCTTCAAAAATCTAGATGACATTACTAAATGTAAATTTTGATCTCGAATAATTTATATGAATTTCTGTCTTTTGAATTCAGTGTCATGTGTAAGATGTTTACGACAATGTGTCTATAGGTTATTTAACGACCACGTGTCTAAGACTTTAATCTCTATGAACGGAGAAAGTTGTTAAGGATTAATGTGAGTAATTTTTTTAAAAGTGAAGGACTAAAGAGACATTATTAAAAAGTGAGGGGCTAAAATGAAGATGAGACTAAATTTACAGTTTAGTCTTTACTTATTGAGTGAAGGGACACTTTGGTCCCTCAAGTTTTTCGACAGGGACACTTTAGTCCCTCAAAAAATTTAATTCATTTTTAGTCCTCATGTTTTTCAAAAGTATCAATTTAGTCCCTTATGTTTTCCGAAAGTACCAATTTAGTCCTTCAACAAAGTGACTAACGAAAATAGGACAGGGACTAAATTGGTATTTTTAAAAAACTTTGGGGACTAAAAATGAATTAAATTTCTTGAGTAACCCTGTAGAAAAACTTGAGGGACCCTTCACTCTTACTTATTAGTTACTAGCTCTTACCCCGTGCAATGCACGGGTTGTTGATATTAAATTTTTTTATATTAAATATTTTAAATTAAAAATTATTATTATTTTCATTATAAAGTAAAGATTGTTATTAAACAATAACAAAAATAATTATAAAACAGGATTATTCAATATACTTTATTATGATAAATCAAAAATTATTATTATTATTTTGATTTTTTTTGTTTGATGGTATTATGAGAATAATTAATGATAAATCATAATACCCCTTATATCATTGGACATGAATTCATTGGAAGATAATGACAGTTCGTTTTTTAATATTATATTTATTTAAGTATAGATCAATATTAAATTAATGTATTCCTTATTTAGTTGATCGATAATTACCATGTTTTATTAATTAGAGTGAAATCAAAATTAAATTTTTTTTTATCCCGTGCAATGCACGGATTATTAATATTTAAATATTTTAAAGTAAAAATTATTATTAAACAACAATAAAAAATGAGTAAGTTGAAAAATTTTGTACTTCCTTATATAAATAAAAAATAACATTTTTAATATGATATTTTCCTTATTTATTAAATGGATAAATTAACATTTTTTTACATGATTATTAACTTTATTATGATGAATCAAAAGTAAATCAGAATTAGATCTTCCTTATTTATTTAATAGATAAATTAATATTTTTATATGATTATCAACTTTATTATGATAATTAAAAACAAATCAGAATTAAATATTTTGATTTTTTTGTTTAATGGTATTATGAGAAAATTTAAGAATAAATTGAAATATCCACTATTTCATAGAACATGAAGACGACATTGAAATTGTTATTTTTGACTATCTTGGTTACCACATTGCATTTTATTATGAATATAATGTTGGCTTTTTTTTTATATATTTAATATTATATTTGTCTATGTATAGATGAGTATTAAATTAATGTATTCCTTATTTACTATGATTAATTATTAGAGTGAAATGAAAATTAAACTTTTTTATATTTTTTTGTTTGATGGTATTATGAGTGGATTTAAAGATAAATCAAAATATTTTCTATTGCATAAGACATGATAATTTGGCATATTTTAAATATAATTATCACATCTAATATGAAAAATTAAATATAATTAAACAAAAATTATACATTCTGATTTTTTTATTGGATTATATTATAAGATATTTCTTATATTTATTTGATGGATAAATTAATATTTTTACCATTGTTATTTTTTTAATATAATTATCACATTTATTATTATTATTATTATTCATATTTAAATATTTTGATCTTGTTCATCATTTATCTTATCTCATGACAAAAACGGGAAAAATAATCATAAATAAATCAAAAAACATTGTTTCTTCAAATAGGCAAAAGACTCACCAAAATTATTTCTCACCAGAATACGATCAGTGTATTTCTTTCTAATCCTAGGAGCCTTAGCCCTTCTCTTCTTTGAAAAGAGAAAAGGATCAATTATTTGCATATTCTTTCAACAAAGAATAATCAAAGTAAGTATGTATAACAACTTACCATAATTTCAAAAAAAAAAAAAAACTTACCAAGTTCATGCTCTAGTTTGAAGTAACTCATTGTTGTCATTCTTCCTGAAATTAACATTAAGCAAAAGTCAATTAAAAATATAACAAAATATGCATAATCTAATAAGTAATTCATCAAACACTCAAAAATCAATATTAAGAGCTCTAAGTAGAGAAATAAACAAAAGTCAATTAAAAGTATAACAAAATATGCATCGTCTAATAAGTAATTCATCAAACACTCAAAAATCAAAATTAAGAGCTTTAAGTAGAGGAATGAGGGAAAAAATAAAAATAAAAGAGAGAATTTGGAGAAGAGAATTCTTAGAATTAGATAGAACTTTAAAAATTGAATGGGAGAGCCTATTATATATATATATAGTGATTTTTTTACTATTTTTAAATATTTTTGTTGAGGATAATGATTTGTTCAACAAATTGAGGATTATGATTTCACATACAGATAATGATTATATAAATTTAAATAATTAATTTAATTTCAAATTGTAATTTTGGTTAGAGATAATGTTATTTATCAACAAAATAATTTAGATTAATTTTATTTCGTTGTACAGTTTGGTTTGAACTCCTACCTTTTTATATGACTATTTTTAGTTGTTGCTAATAATAATTTTTAATTTAAAATATTAAATATTAAAAAAATTAAAATATCAATAACCCGTGCATTGCACGGGTAAGAGCTAGTTAGGATATAAAATAAGAAATAATAGGAGAACAAAATTATTAGAATTAGAGAGATCTAAAGGTGAAAAAAATGTAAAATTGAATGTGAAATCCTATTATAAATTTTTTAATATTTTTGTTGAGGATAATGATTTCACGTACAGATAATGATTAAATTAATTTATGATTTTTTTTTATTTTTTTCAATACTTTAGTTGAGGACAATGATAACTTTTTTTTTTCCCAACAGATAATTGAGGATAATAATTTTACATACATATAATGATTAAATAAATTTAAATAATTTATTTAATTTTAAATTGTAACTTTGATTAGAGATAATGATTATCTATCTACAAACTCTATGGTGCGAGGAAAGTTTCACGGGACAAACAAGTGCCTCCAAAATTTGCCTCGAAAAGGGATTTTTTTTAATATAGATAGTAGATTGCAGTGATGTGAAAAAAAACTTCAACGACGCGGTGGTTCTAGAACGAAACCTTCCGAATCATCATCCCTCACACTGCTTTCAGCCGCTGGTTCGTTCTACTACCTCCTCACCGCTGCTAGCGCGACGAAACGATGTCGCTTAAGGAGCTTGATGTCGACATGGTTCGAAGCATGTCAATCGGAGCTGTTTTCTCCGACTTCGTAAGCACCCCTCTCTTCTCTTCATTTCTCTTCACTACCCATCTTTTTTATTGCAAAAAAATTACACTTTTTCTCATAATCACAACCTCCGCACTTTTTCTTATTTCAATAGTTACCGACTTACTGTCGCATTACACTTTTCACGGTAACCGGTTAGCATAGCTCAGTGTTGTGTGTATGTGTGATGATATATGGTTTAGGGTTTATTATGCTCTAAGAACACACACCCCAAAGATTTTAGGGGTACACCAATCTAAAACCATCGAATGCGATAAATGGTTAAGATTTTTGATTTATGAATCTGCATTAGAATTTGATCTAGATTTTTGATTTATTAAACCCTTCGGTGAATGGAATTTCTTGATGCAAGGTTGCTGTAGACGTAGGTAAGAACGGCACGATCCCAACGTTTTCGTGGTAAAGAAGTTTGAGCATAAAAGGCGAAGATCCTTTCTTTTTTGTTTTTTTGGGATAAAAGGATATAGATAAATATAGAGAGAAGAGATGGTGCGAAAGGATGATAGTAAATTCTCAAGAGCAATGGAGGAGGATACAAAGAGAAACCCAAAAACGCTAAATCGAAAACGTGCAACAAAGACAATACATGTCTGTGTTTTGTTTCAATAGTGCCATTTTGAATTCATGTATGAGGACAAATTTGTCAATGATATAGATTAGCTAGAGTTTTGCAGCAAGGTCCAAACTCTTCTCTCCAATTGTGACTACATTGTAGTTTTGAATTGATGGAAGACAGGGAGAGCCTCGGATTCAAGTTTTTAGAAATAGATCCAACAATAGCGATTATATGCGAAAACGTTATCGAATAGCGGTTAAAATGGTGCTATAGCACCTTTGCATATCTGTTTTTCATCGAACCGCAATTGGAGATGTATTGCGTATCTGGAAATGACGATTCTTGCTGTTGCGGCTGGTTTTGGCAAACCGCTATAGCAGTCGTAGTGTTTGAAAGCGGTGATAGCACTTTCTTTTCTGATTTTCTTGGTTTTTCGCCTTTTTTTTTTTTTTTTTTAAATGTTGGCCTTTAGTTAAGTTAAAACATACCCATTCACCTCTATCAACTTTAAATAATTTAAAATTTTTTGCACTTTCACTCTTCTAGAATTATAACCGCACATCTCCCTACTCCCTTATGCCTCTGTTTTATCTCCACTACTCCATCACCCTTTCTTCATCTCCGGCCGACCCTACAATATTTCCGGCAAGCACCCAGTTCCTCTGGCAACTCCAACTCTCTATTTCCTCCTCCAGCAAGTGCACTAAATCACTCATTCCTTAGTCTTCAATGCTCTGTTTTTTCTCTTATTTCTCAATGCTTTTTCAATATTTCTCACTGGCATCACTGATTTCGCGAATTGAATCACTGATTCCGCAAACTGAGTCACCGATTTCTCACTGGTATCTCTGATTGCAGTAATTGAATCACTTAACGCGCAAATTGAATCTCGGTTTGCTTTTAACGATATCCATTTTGGCTTTATTTTATAGACATTATATTTATGTTATGGTTCTTTAAGGCATGCTTTTGAATAATTTTATATTAGTAAATTTGTTATTATTTTGTATGATTTTATTTATTCATAGCGCCTTTTTTTCCCCTATATATAGCTAATTTCTTAATCTGTTGTGTGTCCGCTCTTTGCCCATCATGTTATATGCCATAATGAATAGCGGAATTTTGCCTTTTCTCCACGGACCGTGATCCGATATTAATAACACTTTAAGTGATATGGAAACAATAGGCACTTGGAAGATTGAGTAGGGGAAATACCCCAGAAATCCCTAATTCCAAGGTTTCATAATTTTTTAGCATAAGTGATTTGAGAATATTTTGAAGTTGTATCTTTTTCCCCAGAAACAATGCCTTCATCCCTTTTAATCAAAAACTCGTCTAATTATGTTGTCATCTTTGACCTTGTCCTTGGAATGGTAATGAAGGCCTCATTCTAAAAGTCTCTCTAAGATGTAATAATCATCGTGTTTGCAGGTTGGGAAGATAACTTCGCTTGATTTCCATCGTAAGGATGATTTACTTGTCACAGCTAGTGAGGATGACTCAGTGCGACTCTATGACATTGCTAATGCTAAGTGAGTTTCATCTTACAAGAAAGAAGTGAATCTTTACTTTAAAATATTAATCTATAATCATGTAATAGGTGATAATTATGGAAATTTCATGCTTGTCTGTCTTAACCATGTGAGGTTTCTTAACATCACAGTATCACACTATTACAGTAAGCTCATTATGTCTTGTTGTCTTTCTATTTAATCTATGCATTTAGGCTTGTATAAAGTATTTTACAATTAATTGCAGGTTGTTGAAGACTACTTATCATAAGAAACATGGTACTGATCGTATATGTTTTACTCATCATCCGAGCTCTGTTATTTGTTCTTCAAGGTACAATTTGGAATCTGCTGGAGGTAAGCTTCTCTATACGAATCTAATTTGACGGAATTTACGGTGACTACAAAATGACTGCAATTACTGACTTCTTTTTCTTTTCCTGCACCAGTATCATTGCGGTACTTATCAATGTATGATAACCGTTGCCTACGATACTTTAAAGGGCATAATCAGAGGTTTGAACCTATTTTTTTCTTGAATGAATTTTGTACCTTGCAGAAGGAAAACTAGGTGCTTTTGTTCAGTTAAGATATGCTGTAGGCAAAGAACATTGTTTGTAATCTCAAGAAAGGTTCATATTTGATGTATCATTTTCTTTTTGTTCAAGGGAATATTCAATCTCTGATAGAAGGACTAAGAGCACTATCTATACTTGTCTATTGTTGTAGTTAATAGAGTATAGGAAGTGAGCACAGTGAACTTCGGTTCACTTGTGCACACACTCCTTCCCTTTGTAAACTTAGCTGTATGCTAGTTAGTTAGGTTGTTAGAATCAGGTAGTTAGAAAATCCTTTGCTAAAGTAACCCGGCTGTAACTAGTGCTGGTGACTGACAGCTAGGATTAGTTATAAATAGAAGTTGATGTAACTTTCCCTCTCAGAATTTTAATAACAGAAATAGTTATAACTGAATTTCTCTCTCCTCTCTTCTCTCTTCTCTCTCTCTCTCTCTCTCTCTCTCTCTCTCCTCTATCACTGTGAGTTTCATTTTCTTATATGGTATCATCGTAAGCCATGGCTGATCCTGGTTCCGGCGATAACTCCGGCGAAGCTATTCGCCCTCCTCCTCTTCAGACGGTGGTTCCGGCGCCGGTAATCTCTCTTCCGCTGACTGCTTATAAGCTCAATGAGACGAATTTCCTTGCGTGGAAGCAATTCGTTCTCTCTGTTCTTTGTGCAGCGCATCTTCTCTCCTTCGTCAATGAAGTTCCGATCATTCCACCGGAATTTCTCTTCGATGAAGATCGCGTTTCTCATAGCATCAATCCTGCATATGCGAAGTGGGAAGAAACGGATCAAATGACTTTCTCGTGGCTTCTGAACTCAATTTCCGATTCTATGCGCTTGCGGTTCATCTCTTCTCAGCAATCGTGGCACCTTTGGGACCAGATTCTATCGCATTGTCATGCTCAGACGAAAGCTCGCTCTCGTCAGTTGCGATCTGAACTTCTTTCAGTAACTAAGGGTAATCTCTCCATTGAGGAATATTTCTTAAAACTGAAATCTATTGTTGATGCTCTTGATTCGGTTGGAACACCGATTACTCATGAAGAATATGTTGATGCAATTCTTGATGGTTTACCTGAAGAATATAACCCTGCTGTAGTTGCTATAGAGAGTCATTTAGAACCCTATTCTATCAATGATCTTCGTTCCTCACTGCTAGTGTTTGAAACTCGTTTAGCTCAAGCTTCAAAAAAGGCTACTAGTGATGCTATGTCTGTTAATATTGCTGAATCTCATACTGGAAATCATTCCCCTGCTGTTTCATCCAAGTATAGTGACACTTCAGTAAATCAGACTTCTAATCGTGGTGTGCAACATCTCTCTTCCACACGTGGTGGTCGTCGTGGTGGTCATGGTGACCGTGGCAGAGGCAATAATCATTACTGTACCCTATGCCAAAGATATCTCTTACTGTTATTACAACAAGGATGAGGATGAAAACAATAATAACTCTTACATTCCTCTCCACAATTAGAGTTATAACTCTGCTCCCTCTGCTTATGGTAGTAATCATCACAATTCCTATGGATATGGTGCTCAACATGTTCCATTTACTGGACCTGCGCCTAGACCTTATCCACCACCACATGGCTCTCATTATCCAACCAGAAATTATGCTCCTCAGGGTTATTGATCTCATGCAAACTATGCCGGTGCTGGTATTCTGCCTACTCCTCCTACTCAGTATGGCTATGTGCCACAGGCACCTTATGCTCCTCCTCCTGCACCTCCTGCACCATATGCTATGGCTGCAGTGCACAGTGGCTCTTGCTCACAATCCAGTGCTACACTCCAAAACCAAACATATAGCTCTTGATCTTTTCTTTGTCAGAGAGCAAGTTCAAGCCAACTTTTTGGCTGTTCAGCACTTGTCTTCAGAATTTCAAATTGCTGATATTTTGACAAAACCTTTGTCAACCAACAGATTTGAAGGCCTCAGACAAAAGCTTCGGATTCTGAACAGGGCAGATATTCAACCGGCCTTCAATTTGAGAGGGGTGTAATAGAGTATAGGAAGTGAGCACAGTGAACTTCGGTTCACTTGTGCACACACTCCGTCCCTTTGCAAACTAGTGCTGGTGACTGACAGCTAGGACTAGTTATGAATAGAAGTTGATGTAACTTTCCCTCTCAGAATTTTAATAACAGAAATAGTTATAACTGAATTTCTCTCTCCTCTCTTCTCTCTTCTCTCTCTCTCTCTCTCTCTCTCTCTCTCTCTCTCCTCTATCACCGTGAGTTTCATTTTCTTATAGCAGTAATTCACTTGGTTGGATGTATTTCTGCCAAGTGGGGTTATTATTACTCTTTATTTTCCAATGAATTGACTCACAGAGTCTTAATTTTGATAGGAACCTCTAATATGCCTTAGTTAGTTATTTGAGGGCAGATTTGATTGGTAGTTATTAGGAGGTTAAGAGGTTATTAGGAGCAATTATTTTTATTATATAATGTATTGTGCATTTGTAGGCAGTCATGTATATTGTTATTTGGAGAGTTTGGGACAGAGAACATTCTCTGTAGGAGACTTAGTCTCTGGGACAGCAAGTCATTGTTGTATTGTGTGTGTAGTAGGAGACTTTGGTCTCTGGGGCAACAAGTTTATTGCTGTACAGTGTGTAATTTCTATTTCTATCATTAAAAATTGTCAT
Source organism: Crotalaria pallida (assembly GCA_037953625.1). Classification (NCBI taxonomy): domain Eukaryota; kingdom Viridiplantae; phylum Streptophyta; class Magnoliopsida; order Fabales; family Fabaceae; genus Crotalaria; species Crotalaria pallida. The sequence continues at coordinate 124,429,495 of CM075653.1, read as the reverse complement.
TTCAAATAAAGAGTTCTATCAATTGGTCCGACTGCCGGATCCGAAAAGGAGATTTGTCAGTCATGCGAAATAGTGTGTTGATCATGGCAAGAGTGTCAGAAAGAGTGGACTTGTTGGAGGAAAAAATCGAAGTGATGGGAACAACCATGGATTAGAGATTGACTACCATGGAAGAGAAGATGAATCGTTTGGAGGTTAATTTGAAGGAGGACATTCTATTCGGAATTAGGAAGATCATAAGAAAGAGCAATGAAGAAGAAGAGAGCCTGGTTGCAAGGTTTGGAGGAAGAAATGTTCAAAACCCTTATGAAGAGTTGAAGGAATTGAAGGAGACAGGGACAGCAAATGATTCTAAGTATGTAGAAGTTCACAAGATGCAGAGGGTTAAACAAAAGAGTGGTAAACCGGGCTACGACAATCATCCTTTGGGTAGTGACGAAGAGGGCAGAATCCTCTCCAAGGGAATTGCAATGGCAAAGAATGGCTGGAAGGAGAGTGCATCAACCATGGAGGCAAACCTACCACGGTTGGCGGTGCTCTTAGAAATGTTGGACTTTGGTTTGTCCTCTGTAGCGTATATGGTGGCTGAGTTTGGTGTCTCACATCAGTTGACTCAGCGTCCACCACCAAAGCCTTCAGACCCATTTGTTGAGATAGTTGCAGTGAAGGTGCAAAGAGGAAAGTCAACAGAAGATACAACCCAAGAGGAGGAATCTATCCTGAAGAGTCAATTTCCCATATTCAGCCTTGAGGACAAGGCTAATTTTCTAGGAACTGAAAATGATAGGAACCTCTAATATGCCTTAGTTAGTTATTTGAGGGCAGATTTGATTGGTAGTTATTAGGAGGTTAAGAGGTTATTAGGAGCAGTTATTTTTATTATATAATGTATTGTGCATTTGTAGGCAGTCATGTATGTTGTTATTTGGAGTGTTTGGGACAGAGAACATTCTGTGTAGGAGACTTAGTCTCTGGGACAGCAAGCCATTGCTGTATTGTGTGTGTGGTAGGAGACTTTAGTCTCTGGGGCAGCAAGTTTATTGCTGTACAGTGTGTAATTTCTGTTTCTATCAATAAAAGTTGTCATTTCAAATAAAGAGTTCTATCAAATTTCAACATTTGATGAATAATAATTTTATTTCATGTTTCTCTTTTAGTTCCTGCTTATCTTCTACTCTACGATTATTTGATGTACGTAAACCATTTTAAGGTTGTTAATTTCCTAATGGAGACTCGGACAATAATTAATCTTTAATTTCGAGCATATCTATTTCCTTTTTATACATGATTGTATAGCTGATTATTTGCATACGTTTCCTTATAGGGTTGTTTCTCTCTGCATGTCTCCAATCAATGATAGCTTCATGTCTGGTTCTCTAGACCATAGTGTCAGAATATGGGATCTTCGTGTAAATGCCTGCCAGGTTTGTAGTTTTGTTTATTCACTATTTAATGTAACTGTTTTATTTTCAAGGGCTAGTTAATGGAATATCTAGATTGTTAGTTATATTAGTGAAAAGAGATTATAAATACTACAAGGAGTACCAAGTACAGTGTATAATAATAACAAGCCACCATTTCTACCTATGCTTCCTATCGGAACTTATGTGAACCTGATATGATATCATTCAGTTACAGACTTACATTTGAGCTTCTGAACATTTCATCTAGTCGAAATGGAGACAAAATTATGATTTATGCTCACTGTTTTAGCTTTCAGGGAATCTTACGTTTACGTGGTAGACCTGCCGTTGCCTACGACCAACAAGGCCTGGTCTTTGCTGTTGCAATGGAAGGGGGAGCTATTAAATTGTTCGATTCTCGATCTTATGACAAGGTTCTTATCTAAAATCTTTCTCTAGCCTTTGCTTTTCATGAATTAATTTCAGAAGTTTGACGTTTCCCTTACTCATCATGTAGGGTCCATTTGACACTTTTCTAGTTGGTGGTGACACTGCTGAGGTTTGTGATATTAAATTCAGCAATGATGGCAAGTCGATGGTTCTGACTACGACTAATAACAATATCTATGTTCTTGATGCATATGGAGGAGAGAAGGTTAATTTCTTTGATAATCGAAGCTTCTGCATTATGATTTCCTTATGCAACATATATGTTCAAAATATGCATAAGTTGATGGTTTTCTAATTTCTTGTGCAGCAATTTGGGTTTAGTTTGGAACCATCTCCTGACACCAACATTGAGGCTACATTTACCCCAGATGGGAAGTATGTGGTAGCAGGTATAACATTCCTTTACAATATAGTGGGTGTTTGGTTTGTTTTCTGTTTCCATTTTCAACCAAGCGTCAAAAGATGAGAAACAGATATTTCTTTTAATAATAAGATTTGTTAAGGTCTATTAGATGTGTTGAGGTTCCATCTCAAAACCATTTGACAATAAGAGGAGTAACCCAACATGTATTTAAACAACGCCCGAACAAAGGGGCAGGCTATGTGGAACTTACTTCCCAACATCCCCCCTCCACAAAAGCATGCCAGACTAGACGATGGGTTACCTTTGGCCCATGAATCCATGATGAAAGGACATGACAGAAGTTGGGTTCTAATACCATGTCTAGAACCAACTAGCCCAAAAGCTTAACCTGTTGGGTGAAGGCAAATAAATGGTTTTATATATCTAACAAGATGTTTAGGACATTAGAAGTAAAGTGACTCAAATGACTGTGAAAACTGTAGGACTTGTTCAATCTGAAATTGAGGTTGTCATTTATCACGAAGCATCTTGTCCTTTCTGCTCTCAGTGATTGAATTTGATGAGCTCTAGAGGACTTTTCAAAATGAAATGAGATCCATGGTCAACATGGGTTTGTGAATGAAATTGTAGGAGTTGTTAAGTATGAATGAGTTTAATTGCCAGAACTCTGCCAGTGTTCAGTTTTTGTTGTTCTTTGGTGTATACGGTTGGAAAGGAACTTTTGGATATTTATTGTCTCTTTCTTGTCTAAAGATTTTTGTTTGGGATAGGGTCACTTTTAGCATCCCTTTGGTACTCTGCCCAGGGGCTTTTTTGTGGGGTTTCTATCTGACGTGCAGATGAATTGACATGCTTGGTTGCATAGCTATATCAACCATCTAGTTTAGCTGTTTATATTTATTCTTTTTTGCGACGAAGTTTTATCCTCTTCCGTGTATTGTTCTCTTCTCAACTAATATTCTTCTTCTATTATAAAACAAAAAAAAAAGTTGGAGTTTAATTTTAATTTGAAATGCGGATTAAAGGTTATAAATTAAGTTGAATTGTGGATACTGTGCATCTGCACTTTGCAGACTACAGTGAACAGTAAAATCTGTTCTATACTTTATTAGCTAACATTTTCCAGAGCCTATACATGTAATGAGGATCAACTTTAGTGATTTTTTCCCCTATAATGTAGTACCACTATTTTGTTGTCTATCTTTCTTTAGCCATGCTTTACTACTTAATATTTGTTGCGTTAGTTTTAAGCATTTTAGGAAATCAAATTCCATATTTTATCCCCTTATTTACCCTACCAATATGGTATAAATATTACTGATTCTAGAAACTAAGCTTATTTTTCTATATGTCTAAGGCTCAGGAGGTGGAACCATGCATGCTTGGAGTATTGAAATGAGAAATGAGGTATTAATCTCTTTTCTATTCTAATATGATTCTTCAGTGCATGAAATTTTAATTTAATCCTAAAAGGAGACTTTCCAGTTTACACTAACTTCTCATACTATTGACAAAGATGTTCGAATAATTCATTTGTAGCTCATGGTCATGGGTTGTATTACAGAAGTAATTTGGGTTGCGCAATTCCTTCCATTACTTTAGTGCATGGTTGAATTTGCGAACCCCATTCTTATTCTAATGTTGGTTGATGCAGCAAAACCAATTATCTTCTGGGTGTTCTCGTTTTCGAATAAACATTTACCTTTTTCTAATTTCTTATCCTCAAACCCTAAGGGCTGAATTTAACATAACCCAAGATATTATTGTGAAGTTTTGCAATAGGTTCTCTAGTGTTCTCTATATTATTTTTCGTTTGGTTATTATTTATCGCATTAAATTTAGTTGAACCCCCAAACTTTTGGTGAAGATCCGCCAATGAAGCTCGTTATGCCAAACACACTATATTCATATTTATTGATGTCCATATTATATATTTTAAGTGTATCTGCACAAAATAAGACCAGCCCCTGGTTTCTTCCATGCAGGTTGCTTGTTGGAGCAGCCATATTGGTGTGCCTTGGTGCTTGAAGTGGGCCCCTCGCCGAGCCATGTTCGCCGCAGCCTCAACAGTTCTCACATTTTGGATTCCCAACAAGGATTCGAAGCTAAGATCCGAGAATGGTGGCATATACGCTGAAGCTGGAGCTTGGCCCCAACCACTTCTCCATTGAATTGAATCTACTCTTCCTCTCTCTAGGTCCAGCTTCAATTTTGTGCATTATGAAATTAATCATGGCATCATTAATTTGGTCAGCTTCTTAGTTCTGTTTGCATATATTGTATGAAAATTTTTAAGGATGCATGATGATGTCAATTGTAAATTCCACCATTGGATGTCATTTACTTGAAAGTTTTAGGGGAATTGTTTCATAAAGTTTAGTTTTTATGTATGACGGTCAGACCTTGGGTGGTGTTTGCTTAAAATTAGGTTAGGTTATTCCTAGGAAAGGTGAAGTGGGAATGCCATATTCCTATGTGTCAAGCTTTTAAAAAATTTTCCTGGATACCAGTTAAAAATTATTACATTTTAGGAGGAATTTGAATTTAAATTTTACCCCATGGATGGGTCGTGGGGATATCACTCACCGCCAGCACAACCTCAGGAATCCACTATTATTAACTAAAGGAGGATTTCTTAGATTAATCCGCTTCAAGGCCATGGAGACGCCTCTTCAAGTGAGGTATTTTTCTAAGGATTTCTGAGATTAATCCACTTCAAAGGCCATGGAGACGCCTCTTCCAGTGAGGTATTTTTCTAAGGATTTCCGAGATTAATCCGCTTCAAGGCCATGAAGATGCCTCTTCCAGTGAGGTATTTTTCTTAACTGGGATTACTAGAACTCGTATCTTATTCCTAAGATCTCAGTTGTTCTACAATACCAACTGAGTCAACACCTCCGTTGGTAACATTGGCTCTACATTGATCACACAGAATGAGCTAGCATGAGTTTTAACTAGTTGAACTTAAACTGTTTTTCAGTAGAGTTTTCTTGTATTGAATACACTAAGAGCATATTTGTAAACATGTTGGAAGTTGTTCAATATGAGTTTAGAGTGCCCAACGTAATTTTTTCAATACAAATAAGAGTAGCTTTTGCATTGAAGAATCAATTTTAAGCCAAATCAAATTTGTTCCAAACATGCACTAAATAAAGAGTAGAGTAGAGACTATCTTAGGTAAAAAAAATTGTTCAAATTGTGGAATACGGTGCGCCACCGCCCACATCAACTATGCTATTGCAGTATTGCTTACTAATTAGAATCATCAACAAAATGAAAAACTTACCCTTTTTCTGATAGCAATTTGAGTTTTGGAGTATGAAATTTTGTATCTAGACAAGTGAAGTTAATTACCATCAGTTCTAATGCAGAACACATTTCACATTGAATACAACCATTTAAGTGAACAAATTACATAAGAAACACTACATTCATGATCTGGCACCATTTTTACATAGAGTAGTAGCAGTAGACCCCTTCATGAACCAAGAGATACATTAAGCACACAAACCTAATTATTACAACAACATAAACAGAAATGAAATAGTAGAACTTAAAGCAGAGAGAGGTACATAATTTATTTTCCCATATAGTCCTTACATAACATCAAAGTATCAAACCCTCTATTTTTATTTTATTTTATTTTTTTTCCCTCTCCTCACATGACTGCTGAAGTTCTCTTTGCATCATGAGCCTTTGCATCATGGGCCTTTGCATCATGGGCCTTTGTCTGTATCTCTTGTCCAACATCCTTAGTCTTCTCTCCAATCTCCTTTGTCTTCTGTCCTACATAACCCGCCACATCCGCGAAGGTACGCTTCGCGGACTGCATCTGCTCTGGCACCGTTCCTTGGGTCTGCCTGATGTAATTGGTGACCCAAGAGAACGATGACAGGGCAGTCACCCCGCAGGCCCCGGAGGTCAAAATCGCGGCCACCGATAATCCAATGACAATGGTGGCCGGGACGATGACAGGGCTGAAGAGGATGAAAAGCGGGGTGGTTACTGCCAGCCCAGTGAGGGTTCCGGCGAGGGTGAGTCCGGCAAGTGCAAGCAGGATGCCGCCAACCGGAAGGCCGGCAAGGATGGCAAGGATTTGAGAGGCTGAAGGACCATTCTCAGAGAAGATGGAGTTGTTGTTGTTGGTGTTGATAATGTCACCTTCATAACGTTTTTGTGGGTGAGTACCAGTTTCATAGTGGTGTGTTGTTGTGTGCACTTGGATTTGGTGTGGTGTGGTACGATCCGTCATGGTTAATTTTTTGTTTTGTTTTCTACTCTTAGAAGGAATGGTGACTATGGTGATGGAAATTGACACAAAAGAGAACCTAATGAAATGAAATTTATGGTGTTAGGGTGTGAGTGAGGGTGAGGATGAGAGTGGTGTTTTATAAAGGAAAATATTAGCAAGAGATTATTTGTTGGAGGAGTAATATATAATTGGAAAACATTGAAAAATGTAATTTTTGATATTTTTAATATAAGAAAAATTAGAGGTTTGTATTATTTTTTTATTATGTAGTTTTGATATTCTCTATATAAGAAAAATTAGAGATTTGTATTAATTTTTTTTTTTATTTTAAGGAAGCTTAACAAATGTCTTCAATACTTATTAACAATATTAGCAAGACTTTTTTTTTTCTTCTTCAATGTATCCTTTAATCGATAGTCAAAAACTAATTTTTTTCAAGATGTAGATATTATCAAAGTATATTTTGACTCTATAAATAAAACCTTTTTTCATATCCACAATAAAATCATGCTTAAAGAACTCGCTATTTACTAACTATATACTGGATCTTGTTGGTTAACGGGAACTCTGTTATTAAAAAAAAAAAGTTGGGGTTGTAAGTTTATGACACGTGCATGTGTGATATGGTGAGTAAGGGGCTTTGCATGAGGAACAGGTTTCAGGGTGGCCTTGGGTGAATACAACAAATCAAGCAGGAAACAATGTTATTCACATAAATGAGATGGTAAAGCTATGAGGCTTTGGTTTAATTTGGTGTAGCTTTTTTATTTCTTGACAGAGATGTTGATGATTGTCACATTGTAATTCTCTTGCTCCTCTGGAAAAATGTTGTGCTGTGCGCATTGCATGGAAACAGGTGCATTTTCTTGCATGAGTAATGTCGGTATCCAATGTTGTTATATTCATTCTTGACTGGTACGGGGTTGGAAAGTGAAGGGACATGTGACGTCCACTTTGTAAGGCATAACATTATCTGGCTTGTTTTGGTGGATTAAAAAAAAAAAACTAATTATTTTAATTTGATTATCCTTTCTATGAACCATTTACCTAATAAAATGAAATGGTAAAATGATATACAAGACTATAAAAAATATGAGTTTAATATGTGTGCATTCACAGTATAAAACTTTTTTACACCGTCGGTATATCATTCATCGTTCATTTGCGTTACTTTTATTTAGAAGTCAATAACTATAAACCTTTGAATAGTGAATAATGTGTTGATAGTGTAAAAAACTTTTACACGGTCAATGTATAAATTATCTTCTCAAAAAATATTTGTAAATAGGTTTATATCACAAGGACATAATTAGTGACTAGTAAAATACTCATATCCACGTATACCCGCAAAAATATCTGTGATGGTATCTGAACTATGCTCTTGCGCATGGAAATGAGTATTATGATCTACGAGTATCCGCATATATATATATATATATATATATAATTATATTTTACTAATTAATATTATATATATTTATATATTACCCACGGATGATATATAAAAATACTAAGCATGTAATAACAGTATATAGTATAAGACATGATTTATATTATGTATTTGAATTATTATATAAACAAAAGGGGCGAAAGATTAAAAAATATAATATTTTAGTTTATCTGAAATCTCACATTGAAATATTTATGCAAGAATTGAATGTTATATAGTCCCTTTGTTTCATAAGTTATGTTCATTTAGTCATTTTGATTTGTCCTATAAGTTATGCTCATTTAAAAACTCAATACTCATTTATACTCCCTCCGTTCTTAGTTATAAGGCCCTCTTAACACTTTTATTTTGTCCCTATTAATAAGGCCTTTTACCAATTTTCAATGAGCATTAATTATTTTTTTCCACAAACACCCCTATTTATTTAACATTTTTTAGATTCCCAATAATATTAATAGGGGTAATTTTGAAAATACATATCAAAAGTTCACATTTTCAATACAATTAACTAAATTATTCCACTTTCTTAATGCACGTGAAATCTCCCAAGAAGGCCTTATAATTAGGGACGGAGGTAGTACTTCTTTTTCCAAACATATCCTTATTTATTACATTATCTTTTTCACAACCCATCTCTTTATCTCTCTTCAATGTAATCTTCATAGGTTTATTATTGCTCTCTCCTATCATTAAATGAGGGTAATTTAATCAAAATATATTAAATTTTTACCTCATTTATTCATTTCTTAATCTATTGTGCAATTTCTAAATCAACTTAACTTATGGGACAGATTGTACGATGACTATGAGCTTGTTTAAGTTATTGGTCTCGTGTAAGTTAGGCAATTTTGAGCCAACTGTGGTTAGAGTTTTGCTTGCTTCTGGGTTATACATATCATCTGCCAACGTGTGATAGCCAACGTGTGGCATGTGACAGCAACTCATTATTGTACAAACACATGACATACTGATATGACAATCTGTTAGACATGTGAGCAATTAATAATATTTTACAAACGTTAGAGACAAAAAAAAATTAAACTTTCAAGAACCTTGACTAGTAAAAAAAAGGATAGGAACTAAAATAAAATTTCGATCAACTTTTATGAACTTTTTACTTTAAAAGAAAAGATATCTGGTATGTTGACGTGGTTAACGGAGTGCCACGTCATCAATTAACGATTAACGATGAATTTTTAACGGCATAAACCAAAAAAAATTAAACTTTTAAGGGTAAAAACCGATTAAATAAAACAAAGGACTAAAACCAAAGCTCGATCAACTTTTAAGACAAAAGACTTAAACAAACCTATTTTTCTTAATCTTTCTTTTTATTATAAAAAGATGTCCTAATAGAGCATCCACAATGCTCCTTTTTGAAATAAAGCCTCCACATTAAAAGTTAGAGAATTGTGGCTTTTGAAGCTATCCACATGTCCCAATTCAAATTTAAATTTTGAAAAGCAAGTTACAAGTTGCAATCATTTTCTCTTAAGTACCAAAAACCAACTTAAAACTAAAAAAACTAACTTCAAAATAAAAAACTAACTTAAAGACATAAAAACCAACTTCATTAAGAAGTTCCTTTTTATATCAATAGATGTTTTTCTCCATTGTGATCCATGCTAACACCAAGGTACTTATTCTTCTTCCTTCCTTTCTACTTTCTACTTGATTCTTACGGTTTCCATAATCAGTTTCTTCACAAGGTTTTCTTGCCAAGTCTATAACACAAAGTCCTTGCAACTAGTGCTACAAATTAGTTTTATTTCTGTTTTTCTATTCTTCTCATGTCTTACTATTTTCTTCCAAGTAAATATTCTTGAAGGTACATTACCAATCTTTGTTACACATTTCATTTTCAGTCTTTTATTTCTATGCATGCAATACTTATTGTATATGCAATCTATTTAATTTTTATGGGGTTTATTTACTCAGGCTTTATTGGTGTCCATATGCTAATTTATGACCAAATTAAAATATTTAAGAATTCCTTATCATATAAGTAGATGTTTTTCTCCACTGTCATGTCCATGCTAACACCAAGGTAATTATTCTTCTTCATTTCTTTTTACTTTCTACTTATTCTTATGATTTCCATAATCGGATTCTTCATAAAGTTTTCTTGCCAAGTCTATGACACAAAGTCGTTGCAATCAGTGCTGCAAGTTTGTTTATATGTACATCTAAATGGAATTATATGTGCTTCTTCATCTTGATGATTCTATAACTTTTTTTTGGTGAAAAATTAATAATTCTTCTACTACGGTCAATTTTAGATTCTCACTAAAGCATGATTTTTTTAAGCATGATATGTTTTGAAGTTTACAAAACAATTGAAAAGTATAATATATTATTTCATACAACTATTAATCATACATGATAGCTATAAATTACATGTTGTTGCTAATAGTGTATACACAAACGTACTTAATATATTAAAAACACGACAATAAACCAACTCAAAAATTTAAAACTAACTTAACCTACAAAACCAACTTCTAATTCCATGTTAACCCACAAAAACTAAAACTAAGGAGAAACAATTAGTTGTTTCAGAATTATTACCCCATCTCAGCAGTCCATTATCATTTTGTATGTTTTTTATCCTTTCTTTTTTCTACTTTATTCTTATAGTTTTCATAATCAGTTTTATTCAGATATTCTTCTTCATCTTCATGATTATGTTTTACAACTTTAAAATTATTCTATTGTGGTAAGTTTTACATTCTCACTAAAGCATGAATTTTTGAATTTTCCCTTTCCTCCAAGTACCAAAATGTTGCCTTCAATGTATTAAAATTTGAATCTTCATTCCTTAAATTTTTTACAAAATTATCGTGCGTACATTACCAGTAAGAATTAAGTTTTCTAAAATGTATTCTCATACAAGTAATAGTTATTGTTAATGTATACCATAATCAAAATGATAAGTATCTATTCCTGTTATGCAATGAATTAGTTGTTTACATAAATATATGTATATAAAGTTTAAAAAAATGTCATCAATACTTAAAACCAATTAGTATCACCTTAGATTTTTGAAATTTCACCCTTAAGAATTTATGTCAATTAACTTCTTATAATTTACATGTTTAATGTTCAAGTTGTAGTTTTTTAGTTAACATATGTGTTTTACATAACATATTTATTAAACAACTACATTACAATTATAACACAAATTCTGAGTAATACAATTTCTTAACGCATATGAAAAATTAAAACATGAATGTGATCTACATTTAAAATTTTGATGTGGCTTGTATACACATTTACAGTAAACAAATCCAAATCGCCCTTAAATTCATTTTGATCTTGGAAACATGTTCTTTTTTATAGTTTACAACACGATTGGAAAGTAAAATCTATTATTTCTTACAACTATCAATCATACCTGATAGAATGTTCGATGTTAATAACAACGTATACATAAACAAACTCAGTATATTAAAAAAACGACAATAGAAATAGGTGTAGAAAGGCACGAGAGTGAAAAATAACACGACATAACAAAAAAGAAATAAAAAGATTTATTTGATGAAAATGTCTCAAACCAATATTCAAAAACAAAGTCGAAGAAGAAGGGGAAAAGAATTAATACATAGTCTTACACACTCTTACATTCAGATTTATTTTTCGTGCATGGTTAAATAATGTTACTTATTAAGGATTTTAAATAATTTTCCTTGAATTGGATTTGACTATTTATTTCGATTCTGAAAAATGTTTTTTCAGTTAGAGTTGACTTATAAGTATCTCATATTAGGACAAGTTTCTTTAGGTTTTTTAATTTTTCTTCTATTATTATAACTATACTAATAAAATAAAACTAATTTGATATGACAAATTTAATACACGATCATTACTAATTAACTATTAAAAGAAAACCAAGTATCACCAATTTCGGTGATAACGACAACATGCTAAATGAAAAATATCAAGACAACTTCTAAAAAAAGAAGATTTAACTAATCTCGGGGCCAGCTGTCCCACCCATTAGAGGTGTCTACAAGCCAGCGAGGAGATTAGTCACTGCGGTCGGCGGTGGACACTTCGGTCATGGACCAAAAAAAAAAAGATTTAACTTATGAATATTTTTCAAACCAATGGTCAATTATACAAACCCGTGAATTGCACGGGCTAAAACCTAGTCTTTTATATTTTCAACTCCCACCCATTAACTCCATGTAACATTCCTTTCTCCTCCCTCTCTCGCTCATCGTCTATCATTGATACCTAAAACATGGTTTCTCCTTTAAAATTGCTTAGTCCTCGCATATGTTATCAAATTCGATCATATTCACATATTCTATTAGCAAACGCATACTCACACAACATTTCATCTGCAACATTCGAATGAATTAAAATAGTTTGCACGTTGTTCATCTGTTCAGTGTGTCCTTCCAACTGAACAATCACCCATCAAATTTTGGAACTCAATGAATGCAAAAATGAATGGAAAACCACCGATACACAACACAAAATGCAGAAAACGGAGACAAAAACGAAAACAAAGAGCAAGTAGCAGCGGAAATGATTAGCTAACACTTGAAGTTGGGTGTGTGGGAATGAAGAAGAAGTAAAGAAGCACAGTAGCGACAACAACTAACGATGAAGAGTAGTTGTTGGGTGTGAGAAAATATGACGGGTGCGAAAGTATTAGGATTAAAACTTAAAATTGGGGTGTTTTTGGAAGAATATGATTAAAGTTTATAATATTTTGCAGGAGACGTTATTTTCAATTTTCATCCTTAACATTGTTACTTACACCCATTTTTTATATCAATTTTTTAATATTATCCTTATCTTATTACTCACACGCATATATCTATTATTTACACTCGCTCTAATTATTTACACAAGTAATCATAAAACCTATATATATATATATCAATACTCACACCCTATATATATTATTACTCACGCCCGCCTTCTTCTCCAAGAAAACCCTCGATCTTCTCCATAAAAATCCTGCTCACCAAAACCTTGCTTACCTTCTCAATCACTGAAAACATTATTGTGAATTTTGTTGATGTGTTGTTTTTGATCCAAAGGTAACTCCTTTTAATCTTTCTTTTCTGTCCCAAGTGCAAGTCGTAAAACATGCAAACGCAGAACTACTAAGATGCGCCGTCTGTATCTTGTTCGGATGCGCAATCCGTCCCTGAAACGGATGACCAATCCGTCATATTTTAACAGATGAAGAACCCGTCAATGAGACGGATTAGGGCTCTGAAAAAACAACGGATGTGAATCCGTCAATAGGATGGATAAACAATCTGTCTAGGGCTCAAAATTTTAATTCACACGGATTAGGCATCCGTTGAAGGATACAAATGATGTATCCGTCCAGTATGCAGATAGTTCATCCGTTCCAGTATTGCATTCTTTTTTATTTATATTTTTAATTATTCTTTATTTTTTAAATTATTCTTTATATTTATGTCAAATGGGACGAATTCCTCATACGCAGAAGGGGACGAATATCGAGTCCGTATAGTGGTACGACTTTCAAATCCGTCTAAGGGTATAGATTTTGAATTCGTTAAGGAGGACAGATGGCTAATCCGTTCAGGCACAGATGAAGCCTCTATTACAGATCTTACAAAACCATAGGACAGACGAAGACGACGCATATGAGACAAAAAAGGGACAATGCAGAAGACGCGTATGAGAGAGAAAATAAAGTAAAGTAGGAATAGGAATAAGAACAAGGACATGCACACTAACCTTTAAGAGAGAAGAAGTTGAAGATGGTGAAGGAATGGATGAAGAAGAAGAAGAGACAAAACAGTGAAGAAGAAAAGATGTTTTAAAGTTTAGTGTTTGTATAAAGTGGGTGTGGAGAAGAAAACATAGAGAAATGAGTAGTTTTAAGAGTAATGGGTATAAGTAAAAAAGAAAAGAATGTTTAGTTTTTTAGAATGAGAGTAATATTAGAAAGTTTGTGTAAAAAATTATAAAAAGTGAGTGTAAGTAATAATGTTAAGAATGAAAATAACATCTTCCCTATTTTGGATGCGAATAGTAATTGTTGGGTCATAATAGAATTACCTTCCGCTTTCCATTTCAATTAGGACTCATTTTTTCACATTTTGTGATGTTTATATTTATTTATCGATACTAATTGAGGTTGACACAATTGATGTGGAGTTGTGCTACTTAAACAAGTGGTTGGGGGTTCGATCCCCAACTCTTGCGAATGTAAAGAATTTTAGTTGGGAGAGTCATCTCTGAAAGGGCCGAACAGTACCCAAAAGATAAGTCATCATACTCGTATCGATAGATACCTAAAAAACAAAAAAAATATTTATTGATTTTTTTAAAGGTTAAATTAAGTATTCTTACATTAAAAACTTAAATTTTAATTAAATTTTTATTCTCTTAAGTGATAAATGAATTTAGTTTTCTAATGTCACTTTACCTTTTTTATTTCTTATGACTGAGATTAAGAAAACCTTTTATTTATAATCAGAGGGATCCGTTTACATGAAGTTAAATTACACTGATTCTTACATTGATCATAACTTTTTATACAATGTGAATTTTAATAATTTATCAGTTGATTAATAACTATATGTTATCTAAATTATTTGTGTCAAATTTGATAAAATTTGACATCATTGAATGCACATTCAAATAACTCCATTTTCACATACTTTTAAAACATATATTTCATTAATTTTGACATATATAGAAGAAGTATTAAATAATTTTGGATTTTTGTAAAATGTGATATATAGAACTTTTGATCCAACAATTGATTCGATTAAATTTAATATAAGAACTATGAACAGTGTAAGAGTTAATGTAATTTAATTTGATTTAAAAGAACCACACTTTATTTATATTTATATATCAATTTTTTTTAATCCTAGGCACCTCTTTATAAGATAAGAGAATATAAAAAGTAAAATTGTATGGAGAATTAAGTAATTATTTTTTATTTTATTAAGTGTATTAGTTTCTCAAAACAATTTATTTTAAGGTTTATTTAACACACACACACATATACCATTTGTCCCTAAATATAAGACATTTTTGAAATTTTTATTTTGTCTTTATTTATAAGACTATATACCAATTTTCATTGCTAATTAATTACCACATATACCCTTATTTAATTAATACATTCTAGATTTCTAATAATATTAATAATAGTAAATTTTAAAAATACATATTAAATATTTACAATTTTAATACAATTAACTAAATTAACAAACTTTCTGGTCAACGCGAAATCTATATTAAAATAGTTTTGTACACCGGGAGGATGGTAGGTGTAAGTGATTAGGTCTCGGACCGCGAGACCGGTCGGATCGGACCAAACCGAAAAATATGATCCGGTGTGATCTCGTGGTCCGGCCTGGTCTAAAAATCTCTAGATCAGTCTGCGGTTTCACGGATTTTGGGATCGCAAAGACCAGACTGGACCAGTGGTTCAAATATTATTAAAAAAAAAACACACACACAAAGCCCTAAGCCCACTCAAATCTCAAACAGTCACAGCCTCACTTCTAACTTCTCACTCTCCCTCACACACAGCCACCAAACCCAGCAACCACCCTCCCTCCTTCTCATCTTCGCCCTCCGCCTCCCACCGCGCTCGATCTCTCTCCGTTCTCGCTCATCTCCCTCCGTTCCGTTTGATCTCCCTCCGTTCGATCCCCCTCCGTTCGCTCTCGCTCGATCTCCTTCCGTTCGCTCTCGCTCGATCTCCTTCTGTTCGCTCGATCACTGTTCTCGCTCGATGCTCCGGTCCGGTTCTCCATCTGCTCTGCCATGGTTCTCCATCTGCTCCGCCGTCTCTCTCTCACCCTCACGCTGACGCTCCAGTTTCTCTCTCCCTCAGCCATCGCCGCTCCGCTCGCCACCGCTGGGTCTCAGTTCTCACTTTAAGGTTGGGTAAGTTTTACCTTTTTGATTACTTTGTTAGAGTAAGTTAAAGTTTGGGTATAGAGTAAGTTAAAGGTTGAGCTATTAATTTTCCCATTCTTACTATATCAAGAGTAGTTTTTCAAGTCACACTGAGATGCCCACTGCATCTTCTAATGCATGGACAGGAAGAAGTTAGGAAAATTTAGAGGTCTTAGTGAAAAAAGAAAAAAAAGGTGTTTTATTAAATTTTTACTATTATGATCTAAATAGACCGGACCGGACGGGATCGAAGCGGTCCGGATCGAAGCGGTCCGGATCGGAACGATCCGATCCGATCTTTGCATGTAGAAAACTTCTGGATCAGACCGGACTAGACCACAGTAATTTAAACAGACCGATCCCTAAAATCCACTAAAGACCAGATCGGACCGGACCGTTACACTCGCAGTGTATGGTATGATATATTTTTATTTTTTAACATTATGATCAATTGATCATGTATGTCGTAGTGTTCGTGCCCACATGGAAGTGAAATTTGGTTACGGATAAACCAACCTCTCTTGTTGTGTATAGAATTGGCGCCAGCGCGAAAACCTCTCTCCCTCCGCTTGGTGATCACAATCCAGAATGAACCAACCTCAGACCTCAGTCAGTGAGAAGAGAGTTCCACGTTACGAGTCTCAGCCTCAGCCTCAGCCTCAGCCAGGTTAATTAATTTGCAGTTCATCATAAACACTTTCTCGCATTTTCCCTTTAGCTATCTCTTCTTCATTCGCGTTGGTTCTAAGTTTCCATCACTATACTCTTTGGGACCGAAAATTATTGGTTAGTTACCTTTTCTCATTAGTTTCATTAATTTTAAAATCATACCAAGGAAACTATGGTTGAAAATTGAAATGAATAACTTGATTACTTGTTTGCATGATGTTGTGTGTTAGATGCTTCAAGTTCGTGTTTCCATGATTTGTGATAGATAGGTGATTGTTCGCTGTTTTTGTGCGTTACTAGTATTTTTCAATATGGCTAAACTACTCATTTGGTCTCTTACCTTATTTTTTTTTATCAAATTTGTCCCTCACGTCTTTTTTTTTGTCATATTGGTTCCTCACGTTTCTTTTCGCTATCAAATTGATCCCTGAATCACTGTTCATCTTATGTGTCAATATCATATTGTTCCACATTTGCATTGTTGAATAGAGAAATGATACGTGTATGTATCATATTGGTCCAAATAGGATGAACCGTGATTCATGGACCAAATTGATAGTGAAAAGAAACTTAAGGACTAATTTGATAAAAAAAAAAGTGAGGGACCAATTTGATAGCGAAAAATAAGGTAAGAGACCAAATGAGTAGTTTAACCTTCCAATATTGACCATTCAAATAAGATTTAATGGTCAAGATTCATTGTTCTCATGTCGTGCATTAATCAAGAGGACGAGTTCTTAAATGCATCAAACACAAATCATGCATTTATGCAATAATAATATTAAAAATATATTAAAAATTGCAATTTAGTCCTTATTCCTTACATTTTCCTAGAGCCTTCAAGAGTTTTGTTAGCTACTCCTGCTTCTATTTTGTTTCTAGGTTTCTTCCTATTCATATGTCATTTATGGCACATGGGATTTGAAAAAGGAATAAATGTTGATTTTGAATTTGTTCTTTTCATGACTCCTCTTAATTGAGACATAAGTGGCATTGCGAGCCCTAGCGAAAGGCTCGCATGATAGGCTATTAGCTTAGTGGTAGAGCACCAACAAGGTCAACACAGTTGGTAGATGGTTGGGTTCCTTCAGTATGATGTCAAGAGTTTGATCCCTGCCATGGGTATAGAAAATGCTTTGTTGGTAGAGTCAAAACCTACTTTGGTGATCTCTATGCCTTGGAGGGAATTAGTCTTCGGCTATCGGCTGCACCAAAAAAAGCTTAGTGGTAGAGCACGTCCCTGAGAATTGTGTAGTTTTCTTTTTATTTTTTTAATATATTTTTCTATATGTATATATATGTATCTATATATGTATGTATGTATGGATAAAAGAAGAAATTCTTCACGAAGACAAAGAGCATATAATTACATTTCAAAGTCTTAGGATGATAAAGAAAAAACAAACAATAGAACAGCAATAAAGCAAAGTTACTCAATCCTGCAACTTTTTAAACTACATATTTGTGTATATCAAAATAAGAAACTGAGAACAAGCTCTCAAATGCACTCAAACATCTGGCGGCTATTCACAATAGCAACTTGGCTACATGCTTACTTTATTTTGGTGACGATGTCTTTTTGCTGGAAGACTTACCTGTAATGGCCTTTTTCACTTTGGAAATTGAATGCTTGACCTTTGAGCCAACACCTGATAAGACGCCGTGTGATTTTTTGGGAGAAACATCTGCATCTTGAGAGCCTTTGATCATTACAGTACCACTAGATGATGATGATGGACTTATTTTTTCAAATTCATCTTCTCCTTCGCATTCTTTTGCGCTGCCTCTTTGAGGGGTTTCTACCTCTTGAATCTCCAGTTTTCCTGTTCCTATGGCTTCTGACTCTATTGCTTTGCCTGAGTCTCTTTGTGCTGCTTCCTTTCTTGCAGAATCATTTTCAAAGTTCAAATCCATTATCTCTCTCTGTTCATTGGAGTTTGTTGCTTTGAAATTTTTGACATTGTGATCTTTTACCTATTTGACAAATTGAAATTGAAATTGAATTTTTTTTAATGCTGAAAAAGGACACAATAGCAGGGCATTATAAATATTCAGTGGCATTGTAAATACTATATTAAGCTCACCTGATCAATAATCCCTCCTCTGGGAATTGATATCTTAGCTTCCACTAAGCTATTCTCAGAATCTATGCTCTGTTGTTCAATGTTTTCTTTTGCACAACCATTTCTGCTCTTCTCCAACTTGGAGCTTTCCTGGTGTTTATCATCGATTTCGATGGTATCCAAGTTAGTAATTACTCTGCAAGATTCAGTGGTTCTTGCATCACTCCCTTCAGACATAATTTTGATGCCATCTTGATTGAAGCTTTCAGCTTTATCTTCTTTCTCGACTCCCTGAGGCATCAGAGACGATGTTCTGTTAAGTGTATTTTTGCTCTCATCTCTTTTTAGTCCTTCTGATGCATCTATGGTAGTAAAAGAGCTAAAGTCCTCATTTGGCATTGCCAATTTCTCTCCACTTTCAAATTTTATTACCTCCACTAAGTCGACATCTTCAATATGATTTTTAAATACCAAGTTTGTTCCTGGAACCTGTAACTCAAATAGAAAACAGAAAGTAAATAAATATAGCTGAGATGAAAAACAGAGAAGTATTATGTCTTACTTTTATTCCCAAAATATTTTTTTTTTATATTTTCAATAAGCACCCGTTTTTAAAAAATAAAATTACTGGAGTTCTCAAGAAATCAGTGGAAGACAAACATGCATTAATTTCTTGTGTTTCTGCTACAACTATCAATTGCTGAGGTTTCACCCTCATTTTGTGTTATACTTACATGATGTTCATCTTCAAAATCATTTTCTGGCCTCTTCCCCTTTACGTTGTCTGTTAGTTTTGATTTAAATTCCTTGTGTATTTCTTCTTCAGTGCTTTTCTCAACTGATTCATCCCGGACAAGTGCTGTAGTGGGTAAAGTTGACTCGGCTTTATCTTCTAGCACACATGCCATTGTAAAAATGAGATGATGAATTCAAAAACCGACACAAGTATACTAAGGTACTAATTGTTCTATGCATTTGTATGTTTTCATCAAAACTCAAAATTACACTGCTACAACAAGATGTATTATGAGGAAAAAGAATCACGGTTTAATTGTTATCATTCACATGCAGAGTTGGATAACATTCTTCCTTTCTTTTGAGAACCATAGTTTACAATGTTGGTCAAGGCAAATATTTTATTGGCTAATTGATTAGGAAAACCATGTAGATCTCTTTTTTTAAATATTTTTAAAGTATCCTAGAAACTTAAGCTTCTTGTTTTTGTTTCTAGAACCTAGAATCAAATTCAGTGAAAAGTAAAGACTAGTTTGGTAAATTTTCAAAACATACCTTCTGTTTCTAGTTTTTGTAACTCCACCTCTCTGGCTTCTTTCATACCTAACGCTTCCTCTGTAATGAATTTTCCACTGTCATGGCTCTCTCGATTTTCAATAGAGGTTAAGTACCGTGTCTTTTCCGGTACTTTGACACCAGAAAATGTTTTTTGGATGCTTTCTGTAGTCACCATTTCTTCAGAATCACTATGCTGAGTAATCATGTTCTCCATGCTTTGTACTTCTAAAAGGTGGTCAGCATGTACTTCATTTTCTGCACAGATGTTGCTAACTGTTTCTGGTGGATAAATGACCTATTATAACATATGCAGCATTATTAGAACCAAATTTTTATTAATGATGAAAACTTGTGATTAATTGTTTGTTTGCAAAGATGCATAGGCATGAGCTATTTATGTGTGTAAACTGTGAATAACATGCAGCTACCTATGTGAATACTTTTTTTTTTCACTTCATTACTTCCTAACCTCAAGAACATCATTTTCATTGGTGCAGCTCTTGTCTTCTTTTATTGGTGTTGATTCCTTTTCCTCGCATGTTTGTTCCTGAATGGTTTTATCAACTGTTCCACCTTGGAGAATTGCTGATTGGGGCATTGTTGACGGAGCTTCTTGCTCAAGTACACCTGTCATAGTGCATGAGATGGTTATAGGGTTTCATCCAAATTTATTGAACTACTTTTATAGTATATCCGAAAAAAACTTTGTCCATAAAAATGGAAATTTTATTGGCAAAACACTCTACTGAGGATGCCAAAGAATTATTGTAGTAATTCATAATGATCCCATCCACATACAGTACTTCAATATATGACATCCTATATCTTTTCTCATGAAAATGAAAACTGTCAAATGCTGTTACAATGCAAAAATTGGGGTTTTGAAGCAACTCGAAAAAATAACCTCTTCATATTCGACAAACAAAAGTTTTGAAACTACTTCTAAGATGAAATCAAAGTTCAATAAGAACTAAAACAAAGAGTGTATGAGTTTTTGTTCCATACTTTCAGTTGCAGTTTCTTGTAACTGTTTTTTTGTTGCTTGTTCCATATTTTTTGCCTCATCTTGAATATTTATAGCCCTGTCCTTGCTCTCTAATTTCTCTCCTGCGTCTGACTCCAGTACACTTTCTGGTTCATCAATATCATTACTTGGGTTTATTTCTGTGATCTCCATCCCTTCCAAACATGGATGCTTTAATACAGTGGTGTGCAAACTCGCTTCAGATTGGGGTTCATCTTTCCTTTCGGTTTCCTCGCTAGTGCTTGCAATTACTCCATGTAAATCACATGCCTGTTTCCATACATATTAACACAAGGATATTTTACGTTCGAGAATAAATGTTTCAGATTTTTTCATGCATGGACATGTAATTTAGATGTTCATGTGTGAAGATGTGTCATGGCATCTATCATTTCTTGTTTATTTTGACGCACTCTTCTCATACCTCAAGAACATTAGTTTTTTTCTCAAATTCATTTTCATGCTCCTGCTCCTCATTGGTATCTATCACTGTTGATTCACCATCCTTATGTATTTCTTTTTGAATGCTTTCATCCACAACCTCAACTCCGACGTATGCTATAATGGGTAGATGTTGCAGAGTTTGATCCTCAGGCACACCTGTCATTATACAAATGAGATGCTTAATGCAATCATTGACTCAGGGTTTGGTAAGGTACTCTTTTGTTGCAAAGTTATATGTTTTCTTCAAAACCGATAAGTTCAACTGCCACACAAGCAGTTTTCAAGTCCAAATAACTAGTTGTTATTTGAGATAAGCATAGTTTTGCTTAGTTTGTATTAAGTCTGTTCTAAATTTTCATAATTATCTTATGTTTTCACAATTATTCTGTTAAAACATGAAAAGGGGTTGCTAAATTTTCATAATTATTTTATGTTTCTGGTTTTGTAACTCCAGTTCTTTGGCTTCTTTCATACCTATCGGTTCCTCCGGTCTGATTTTCCCACCATCATTAATCTCTCGATGCTCAGAAGAGGGTAACTCCGAAGTCTGTTGCTGTTCTTGGACATCATCATTTGCCTTTTTGATGCTCTCCGTTGTCACCATTTCTTCCCAGTCGATATTCTTGGTAATCACGTTTTCACTGCTTTTTGCTTCTGATTTCTGATCAGCATGTTCTTCATTTTCTGCACTAACCTTGCTCATTGATTCGGGTAGATCATTTGCCTATTTTAACCAATGCAGCATTAGAATCAAATTTGTATTACTAATTAAGAAAACAAGGGATTGATTGTTTGTTTGCATCGATACATATGCATGAGCTATTTATGTGTGTGAAATAACACGTTGCTATCTATGTGGATAATTTGTTGTTTACTTCAAAACTGCCTAACCTGAGGAACTTTAGTTGCTTGCTCATGTTCGTTTTCTAGGGTCCAGCTCTTTTCGTCACCTTCTGGAATTGATTCCTCTTCCACATGTGTTTGTTCCTGAGTAATTTTCTCAAGCTTTCCACCTTTGACAATCGCCTGTTTGGGCGTTGTTGACGAAGCTTCTTGTTCAGGCACAGCTGTCATTGTGCATGAGATATTTCTATGTTACCATCCAAATGGACTGAAGTATTGCTATTATGGTACAAAAATAATACTCCCTCCTGTCCTATATATAAGTCACATTCTAGAAAGTTTTCTTGGTCCTAATTATAAGTCACTTTATATTTTCTATGCATCATTTATTGATTTTTCTCTTTTTTGCCTTATTAAATGATTTGACTATCTATGTGTTTTTTGTTGTTCATTAATGAGTGTGAATTTTCCAAGAAAAGTCGAGGAGGTAAAATTGTAATGTTACAATATATTCTCATAGAATTCATAAAACCAACCACTTTTCTTGGTATGTGTAATGCGGTTAAGTATGCCCTGTAATAAGGACCGGAGGGAGTATGGTACTAAAAAAATATTCTGTCCCAAAAACTGGAAATTTTTATTGGCAAACCTTTTTATTGAGGATGTCAAAGAAATATTTGTAGTAATTCATAATGCTCTCATCTCAGACAGTACTTACGTTTAAGACAACTTATACCTTTACTTATGAAAATGAAAGCTGTTAAATACAATTTCACAGCAAAAATTGGGATTTTGGTGGTACCCGAAAAATAGTGAACTTTTCATATTTGGCGAACTAAATTTCTATAATTGCTTTGCTTCTACAATGAAATGAAAATTCAACCAGAACTAAAACAAAAGTTTCTGTATTTTTGAAATTTGAACCTTGCTGTTGATGCTTCTAGTAACTGCTCTCCTGTTGCTAGTTCCATCTCATTTGCTTCCTTTTGTATGAATTTGGCACCATCCTTGATCTCTAATTTCTCTCTAGCGTCTGATGCCGGTACATTTTCTGGTTCTTCAGTTTCATTACTTCGGTTTATTTCTTTGGTGTCCAGCCCTTCTAAACTCAGCTTTAATACAGTGGTAGCCAGACTGGAATCAGATTGGAGTTCAGCTTTCTTTTGATTTTCTGCACTGGTACTTGCAATTACTTCATTTAAATCAAATTCCTGTTCCCACAGATAGTAAGACAAGGATACTTTTACATTTGGAATTTAAATGTTTTAGAATTTAACTTGCATGGGTACATAAATTTAGTTTGTGAAAATTCATCGTAATAACTATCATATCTAGTTTATTTTGTCACGCTCAGTACATACCTTGAGAACATTCGCTTTGTCCTCAAATTCATTTTCATGCTTCTGCCCTTCTTCATCTTCGGTATTTTTCAATGCTGATTCGCCATCATTATGTATCTCTTCTCTTGAATGCTTTTATCAACAATCTCAACTCTAGCAGATGCTACAGTGGCTAGAGGTTGCAGGGTTTGATCCTCAGGCACACCTGTCATTATACAAAAGAGATGTTCAATGCAATCGTCAACTCAGTATTTGGAAAGTGTACAATTATGTATGCATCTCAAAACTCAAAAAGTTCCACTTTAACAACAAGCAGTTTTGGAGGCCAAAGAACTGATAATGACATGTTATTGTCGATATACAGTGTTGCAAGAAATTGTTCCTGTTTTTACTGAAACAATAGCTTTTAATTTTAGTCTCTGCCTCTTACCTAAAAAAAAGTTTTAGTCTCTTCCAAGAATTATTGAGTCATGGGATTTGTAAATCCATGCGATCTTTTTTTATTGGAGGAAACATAAAATTGTAGGATTTGTTTTTAGAATTACATATCACATTCGGTTAAAACATGAGAGCACAGTGCTAATTTTTCATTACTTTAATCGATTTCAGTTTCTGGTTTTTGTAACTCCACATCGTTGGCTTCTTTCATACCTATTGCTTCCTCTGGCACATTTTTTTCGCCATCATCGATTAGTCGTCGATTCTCATCAGAGGGTAACTCTTGAACCTTTTCCAGTTCATTCTCTTTGACATCATGACTTGATTTTTTGACGCTTTCTATTGTCACCATTTCTTCTGAATCAATATGCTTGGTAATCCCGCTTTCAATGCTTTGTGCTTCTGATTTCTGGTCAACATGTTCTTCATTTACTGCGCTGACCTTGCTCAGTGTTTCGGGTAGATCAATTGCCTATTTTAATGAGCAGAATTAAAATCAAATTTGTAATTAATAAAACAAGTGATTGATTGTTTGTTTGTTTTCATTGATTCATATGCATGAGCTTTTTATGGGTATAAATAACATTCTGTCGTGTATGAGGATAGTTGTTCACTTCATTATTGCCTAACCTCAAGAACTTTATTTGGTTGCTCATTTTCATTTTCTGGGCTGCAACTCTTGTTGTCATCTATTGGTGCTGATTCCTCTTCCTCGTGGGCTTGTTCCTGAATTATTTTCTCGAGTGTTCCACCTTCAACAATTGCCGGTGTGGGCATTGTTGACGGAGCTTCTTTCTCAGGTAGACCTGTCATTGTCCATGAGATATGTCAATGCTACCATACTAATGGACGGAAGTAGTTCTTGAATTATTGAATTAATTCGTAATGTTCCCATTTACATACAGTACTTCTGTTTAATACAATCTATACCCTTTCCTTTGAAAATGAAAGTTGTCAAATGCCGTTTAACACAAAAAAATTGGTTTTTGAAGGTACTCGAAATATAATGAACTAAGGTTTCTGTAATTGCTTCTCCATTGAAATCAAAATTCATCGAAATCTAAAACAAAGGTTTCTGTATTTTCTAAACTTACTTTCTGTTGTTGCAGTTCCTAGTAATTGCTTTTCAATTGCAAGTTTCTTCTCTTTTTCTTCCTCTTGTATGATTTGGGAACCATCCTTGATCACTAATTTTTCTCCTATGTCTGACGCCGGTACATTTTCTGGTTCTTCAGTATCATTACTTGGGTTTACTTCTGTTGTCTCCAGTCTTTCTAAACTAGGATGCTTTAATACATTGGTGTTCGGACTCACTTCCAATTGGGGTTCAGCTTTCCCTTCAGTTTCCTTGCCGGAGTTTGCCTGTAAATCAATTGCCTGTTTCCACAAATCATAAAGCAAGGATGTTTTAAGTTGGAAAAGTAAATGACTGGGATTTTTTTCATACATGGATACACAATTTAAATGTTGGTATGTGAAAATACGTTGTGGTATTTCTCATTTCTATTTTATTTTGTCGTGGTGTTATCATACCTTAAGTACATTCTTTTTGTCATAAAATTCATTTTCATGTGTTTGCCCCTCTTTGGTATCTGTCACTTCTGTATTGCCTACCTTATGTATTTCTTCTTGAATGCTTTTATCAACAGTCTCAACCCCTAGAGGTTCTATGATGGGTAAAGATTGCACGGTTTGATCCTCAGGCACACCTGTCATCACCACACAAATGAGATGTTCAATGCAATCATTGACTAACGTCTGGTAAGGTACTCTTTCATTGTGGTATTATTTTGTTTAATTGAACTTCTGTATTTTCGAAACTTACTTTGTGTTGCAGCTTCTAGTAATTGCTTTTCAATTGTCAGTTCCATCTCTTTTCCTTCATCTTGTATGATTTCAGCATCATTCTTGATATCTAATTTCTCTCTAGTAGCTAACGCCGGAACACTTTCTGGTTCTTCAGTATCATTACTGGCATTTATTTTTGTGGTCTCCAGCCCTTGTGAATTCGGATGCTGTAATACATTGGTCTCCGAACTAGCTTCAGATTGGGGTTCAACTCTATTTTGATTTTCCTTGCCAGTGCTTGCAATTACTTCACGGAAATCAATTGCCTGTGATAATGCATCAGAACAAAGGGATATTTCCTATATAAAAAAAAAGAACAAAGGGATATTTACATTGGGAAAAAAATGTTTCCGATTTTTGCTTGCATTGACATATATTTTAGATATTCATCTGTCAAAATACATCGTGCTATCTACTGTTTCTAATTTATTTGTCGTGATCCACTCTTACCTCAAGAACATTCGTTTTGTCTTCATAGTCATTTTCATGTGTCTGCTCCTCTTCAGTGTTTGTCACTGCTGATTCACCATCCTTATGCATTTCTTCTTGAATGCCTATATCACCAGTCTCAACTCCAATATATACTATTGAGGGTATATGTTGTAGTGTTTGATCCTCAATTACACCTGTCATTATGCAAATGAATTGTTCAATTGAATCATCGACTTAGTTTCTTTTTCTAGTTTTTCTAACTCCAATTCTTTGCCTTATTTCATACCTATTGCTTCTTCTAGCATGACTATATCACTTTCAATTATCTCATTATTCTCAGCAAAGGGTAACTTCGGAGTTTTCTTGAGTTCTTTGACATCATAACTTGATTTTTCGATGCTTTCCATTGTCACCAATTCTTCTGAATCAGCAAGCTTGGTAGTCAAGTTTTCATTGCATTGTCCTTCTGATTTCTGCTCAGCTAGTTTTTCATTTTCTGAACTGACCTTGCTCACTGTTTCGGGTACACCCATTACCTATTTTATCATAGTATAGCATTAAAATCATATTTTTATCACTGATAATGAAAACTAGTGAATGATTGTTTGTTTGCATGAATGCATATACATGAGCTATTTATAGCATGCTGCAGTCTATATGTATAATAATTTCTTGTTTACTTCAATACTTCCTAACCTCAATAAATTTAGTAGCTTGGTCATGTTCATTTTCTAGGGTGTAGCTCTTGTCCTCATCTAGCGGTGTTGATTCTGCTTTCTCACTGGTATGTTCCTGAACTGTTTTCTCAATCGTTCCACCTTCAACAATTATCTGTGTAGGCATCATTGACGGAGATTCTTTCTCTGGTATACCTGTCATTGTGCATATGAGATATTTCCATGCTACCATCCAAATGGACTGATTGATCGTTGATGTTACATCATAAAAAATATTGTCTTGAAAGCTGAATTTTTTGTGGCAAACCAATCTATTAATGATTTCAATGAATTTTATTAGAAATTCATAATGCTCATAAAATATTTCTAATCAAGCATCCTATACATCTTTTGAAAATGAAAGCTGTCAAATGACATGACTAAAAAAAGGGGGGTTTTTCATCTTACTCAAAAATCAATAAAACCTTCATATTTTTTTAAAAGAAAATATTATGTAATTGCTTATGTGACGAAATCAAAATTCAATCGAGAACTAAAACAAAAGTTTCTGTATTTTTGAAACCTACATTCGGTTGTTACTTCCAGTAACTGCCTTTCAGTTGCAAGTTCCATCTCTTTTGCTTCATCCTTGATCTCTACTTTCTCTCCAGTATCTGATGCTGTAAAAGTTTCTAGTTCTTCAGTATTATCAATTGGGTTCACTTTTGTTGTCTCCACTTCTAAATTTGGATGCTTTAATATGTCGCTATCTAGACTTGCTTCAGAATGGAGTTTCGTTTTCTTTTCATTTTCCTCGCTAGTGCTTGCAAAATCTTCATGCAAATCAACTGCCTGTTTAATAGATAACGCATCAGAACAAAAAGATATTTTATATTGGGAAAATAAATGTTGCGGGATATTGTATGCATGGGTACATAATTAAGACTTTCGTTTCTGATTGTGAAAATGCATCATGCTATCTATCGTTCTAGTTCTTTTTGTCACTCTTCTAATACCTCAAGAACATTTTTTTTGTCCTTGAATTCATTTTCATGTGTCTGCTCCTCTTCGGTTTCTGTCTCTGCGGATGCTGATTCACCATCCTTATGTATTTCTTCTTGAATGCTTTTATCATCAGTCTCAACTCCAATAGATGTTATAGAGGGTGTATATTGTAGGGTTTGATCCTCAGGCACACCTGTCATTATGAAAACGAGATGTTCAATTCAATCATCTGCTTGAGGTTCACGAAGGTTCTCTTTTGTTGAACAGTTAAATGTTTTCTTCAGAACTCAAAAGCTTCCACTGCCACAACAATAATTTTTTTGGAAGCCAAAGTACTATTCGTTACTTGTTATCATCAACATACTGCGTGGCATGAAGTTGTTACTTTTTTACGGAAAGCATAGCTTTTAATTTAAGTCTTTGCCTAGTAACTTTTGTTTCATGGGATTTGATATCCATGACGGTCTTTTTTTTCCTTCCCTTTATGAAGAAGCAATAGTTTGTATGATTCGCTTCTAGAATGTCAAATTTAATTCCAAATAAACAAAAAGTGGGTTGCTATATTTTCATAACTGATTCAGTTTCTGTTTCTTGTTTTTGTAACTCCACTTCTTTGCCTTATATCTTACCTATTGCTTCCTCCAGCATGACTTTTGCACCTTCATTTGTCTCTATTTTCCGCATAGGTTAACTCTGGAGTCTTCTCGAGTTCTATGCCATCATAGACTGATTTTTCAATGCTTTCCATTGTCACCAATTCTTTGGAATCGATATGCTTGGTAAACACGTTTCCGCTGCTTTGTGCTTCTGATTTCTGCTTAGCATGCTCTTCATTTTCAGCACTGACCTTGCTCAATGTTTCGGGTAGACCAGTTGCCTATTGTAACATATGCAGCATTAGTATCTAATTTGTAACACTAATAATTTAAACAAGTGATTGATTGTTTGTTTGAATGGGTGCATTGCATGAGCTATTTATGTGAGTAAAATAACATGTTTCTCTGTATGTGTTGTCTACTTCCTTACTGCCTAACCTCAAGAACTTCTGGGTTGCAGCTCTTGTTCTCATCTATCAGTGTGGATTCCGCTTTCTCACTAGTTTGTTCTTGAATTTTTTTCTCCACTGTTTCAGCTTTGCCAATTGTCTGTGCTGGCATTATTGATGGAGCTTCTTGCTCAGTGATAACTGCCATTGTGCATGAGATATTACCATGCTACCATCAAAATGGAATGACTGTACTTTTACGTCACGTCATAAAAAAATATTTAGCCTCAAAAGCGGGATTCTTATTGGAAAAACAATCTACTTAGGAAGCCAATGGATTATTGTAGTAATTCTTAATGCTCCCATCTGTATTCAATAATTTCTCTTAAGACATCCTATATATTGTCTTTTGGAAATGAAAGCTTTCAAATGCCATTGCTAAAAAAAGGGGTTTTTTTTCACGATACTCGAAAAGCCATTGAAATCATTATATTTTTTCAAAGCTAATGAGATTTTCAATTATGGTTCGCTAAGTTTATTTAATTGCTTCTATGCTGAAATCAAAATTCAAGGAGAACTCAAACAAAAGTTTCTGTGTTTGGGAAACTTACTTTCTATTGCCGCTTCCAATAACTGCCTTTCGGATGCAAGTTCCATATCTTTTGCTTCACCTTGGATGGTTTGGGCCCCATCCTTGATCTCTAATTTCTCTCCATTATCTGATGCAAGATCATTTTTTGCTTCTTCAGTATCATTACTGGGTTTTATTTCTGTGGTCTCCAATTCTAAATTTGTATGCTTTAATACATTGTTGTCCGGACTCGCTCTAGACTGAGATTCTGCTCCCGATTCAATTTCCTTACTGGTGCTTGCAATTGCTCCATGCAAATCAATTGCCTGTTTTCATAGATAATGCATCAAACACAAGGATATTTTATGTTAAGAAGATAAATGGCGAGGAATTTTGTATGCATGGGCACATAATTTAGAATTTCATTTGTGAAAATGCATCATGGTTTGTCCTCAAATTCATAGTCTGCCAATACCTCAAGAACAGTTGTTTTGTCCTCAATTTCATTTTTATGTGCCTGCTCCTCTTCGGTTTCTTTCACTTCTGATTCGCCATCCTTGTGTATATCTTCTCGAATGCTTTTTTCATCAGCCTCATCTCCAATAGATGCTATAGAGGGTGTATGTTGTTGGGTTTGATCCTCCACCACCCCTGTAATTATGCAAAAGAGGTGTTCAGTTAAGATTCGCCATGTATATGTAATTGCTTTGATAATTAAATCAAAATTCAAGTGGAACAAAACTAAAGTTTCTATGTATTTGAAACTTACGTTCTGTTGTAGCTTCCAATAGCTGCCTCTCTGATGCAAGTTCCATTCCTTTTGCTTCACCTTCAATGGTTCGTCCCCAATCTTTGATCTCTAATTTCTCTCCAATATCTGATGCCGGAACATTTTCTGCTACTTCAGTATCATTACTAGGCTTTATTTCTATGGTCTCCAATTCCAAACTTGGATGACTTAAAACATTGGTATTCGGACTCTCTCCATAATTGGGTGCTACTTCCGTTTCAATTTCCTTGCTGGTACTTGCAATTTCTCCATGCAAATCAAATACCTGTTTTCATAGATAATGCACCAGATCACAAAAATGTTTTATGTTAGGAAGAAAAATGCTGCTGAATTTTGTATGCATCGGCTGATAATTTAGAATTTCAATTGTGAAAATGTATCAAGGTATCTCATGTTTCTAGTTTTATTTTTTCATATTCTGCTAATTCCTCAAAATCGTTTATTCTGTACTCCAATATATTTTCGTGTACCTTCCCCTTTTTGGTTTCTTTCACTTCTGATTCGTCATCCTTGTGTATTTCTTCTTGAATGCTTTTATCATCAACTTCAACTCCAATAGATGCTGTTGTGAGTGTATGTTGTTGGGTTTGATCCTCCGGCACACCTGTCATTATGCAAATGAGATGTTTAGTTAAGGTTCGCTAAGTATATGTAATTGCTTTTGTTAGATGTAGTTAGTTTATGTAAAGAATAGATTAGCTTTGTAACTTAAGCTGATTCTAATCTTCTATAAATAGAAGTGAATGACTCAGCTCTTGTAACTAACTTTCCAATTCTGAAATAGATTTCAGTTTTCAGATTCTCTCTCTCTTCTCTATCTTCTCTCTCTCTTCTCTTCTCTCTCTCACATACTTTCAGATTATTCATATGGTATCTAGAGCTTTTTCACAAACTTTTGAGCCTGCATCTTCTTCACTGCTTCGATTCTGTTTTCTTCTTCTCTGGATCTGCATCAATTGTTCTGCCTTCTACTGTTCGCGATTACTGTTCACGATTACTGTTCGCGAGTACTGTTTGCGATTACTGTTCACTATCACTGTTCGTTCGCGATTACTGTTCACGATTACTGTTCGCGAGTACTGTTCACTATCACTGTTCGTTCGCGATTACTGTTCGCGATTACTGTTTGCGATTACTGTTCACGATCACTGTTTGTTCGCGATTACTGTTCACGATTACTGTTCGCGATTTCTACTGTTCGTGATTTCTGCTGTTCGCGATTATTGATTCTCAGGTTCTTCTTTCAGTTAGCAGTGTTTCCGATTCTCTTCAGGCTCATTTGCGTGTGTTTCAGCTTAATCTTTGATCCTCTTCATGGCTTCCGCATCTGATTCTCAAACTCCTGCACCATTGCGTGCTGTGTTCACTCCAGTTACATTTTCTCACTCAATTTCTGCAAAACTCACTGACAAAAATTACTTAGTGTGGAAGCAACAGGTGGAAGCTGTCATTGCTTCACACCGTCTCCAACGCTTTGTGGTGAGTCCTATTATTCCTGCTAAGTACATAGCTGATGATGACATTGAGTTTGATCGCATTAATCCTGATTATCTAAATTGGGAGGAACAAGATCAACACATAGCCTCTTGGCTATTACAGTCACTCTCTGAACCAGTCCAAGCTAGGGT
Source organism: Crotalaria pallida (assembly GCA_037953625.1). Lineage (NCBI taxonomy): Eukaryota > Viridiplantae > Streptophyta > Magnoliopsida > Fabales > Fabaceae > Crotalaria > Crotalaria pallida. The sequence goes on along the minus strand of CM075653.1, from coordinate 124,397,630 downwards.
TTTAGGCTGTGTTCATGCTTTTCAAATTTGGGAGGAACTTCACAACTATTTCAGTTCCCTAACTAAGGCTAGAAGCCAAATGCTTCACTCTGAAATGCGTACTTCAAAGAAAGGAACTCAGAGTGTTTCTGAATTTGTTGCTAGGATTAAAGCTCTAGCCTATTCCCTTGCAGTAGTAGGGGAACCCATTTCTCAAAAGGAACAAGTGAGGATTATTTTGGAAGGGCTTCCCTCTGAATATGAAGCTTTTGTCACTACACTATTAGTCAGAGAAACTCCAGTTACTGTTGGTGCTCTGGAGGCTCTGCTAGTGACTCATGAAGCATACCTTGAACGCATTCATCCTGTGGCAAATGATGCTTTTTTTGTGCATCTTGCTCATGGTCAGTTACAACAACCTTCTCAGTCTCAGTTGCAGCAACCTTCTCAGACTCAGTTTCTGCAACCTTCTCAACCTCAGTTTCAGCAAGTTTCTCAGGGCATGCTGCCTTATCAACCTTCTCCTATTTTTCCTGGTCTTCCTTCTCTCCATCCTCTGCTAGTGTTGGTTTTGCTTCTCCTGTTCCTGCTCAGTCTTCAGCTGCTACAAAACCTCCCAAATCAACTAATCCCTTTGAATCTGACTCTGATAGTAGTGGTTCTCCTATTCCTGATCAGTCTGGTGAAAAACAAAGAGCAAATTCTACATCCTCTAAGTCAGGCTATAAGGGTAAATCTGGTGGTAAAGGGAGAGTTAGGTGTCAGCTTTGTGACAAGCCTGGCCATGAGGCTCTCAAATGCTGGAATAGAGTTGATATTGTTATGGCCTCAAACAGTAACAGTGACAAATCCTCTACCTCAAAGTCTAACAAGGGTCAACAGAATCAGCAGAATGTTGCACTTCCACAGTTCCAGTTTCCTGCTCCATATTTTCCTTTTCAGCAACCACTGCACTATCCACCTATGATGTTTCAGCAGTTTGCTCCAAGGCCTATGGTTGCAGCGCCCTCCATACTAGGTCCTGGTCCTACTTGGCCTCCACAGCCAGTCTATTCAGCTGTCAGACCCCCTCCTCAGGCTATGCTCTTAGAACCTCAAGCCTACAACTCACAGCTGTGGTACCCTGATTCTGGTGCTACACATCACCTGACAGCCGATCCTGCAAATCTTACTCAGTCCAGGACTCCTCTCTCAGGTCAAGATCAAATTCTCATGGGTAATGGGTCTGGTATACCAATAACTGGAATTGGTACCAGCATATTAACAAATTCCCTTTCTCCTCTATATCTTAAAAATCTTCTTTTAGTCCCTTCAATAACTAAGAATCTAGTTAGTGTGAGTCGGTTTGCCAAAGATAATAATGTCTACTTTGAATTTCATCCTAACTGTTGCTTTGTGAAATCTCAGGGCAATCACTCTATACTTCTTGAAGGCACACTTGGTGCTGATGGGCTTTACAGTTTTCCTGGCATACTTCAGCCCCAGTCCCATCCTTCAAGTTCTTCTCTCACAGACATATCTTCCACTACAAATACAGTATCTAGTATTTTACATAATGCTGTACCTAGTTCCACTGTTTCTAATACATGTTCTGTAAATAGTGTTACTTCAGCTACTAGCTGTTACTCTATATGGCACAATAGGCTTGGCCATTCTCATGAGGGAATTGTAAAAGATGTTCTCAAATCATGTAATATTTCCTCAAATATAAATAAAGACTCTAATGTTTTTTGTTCTGCATGTGCTATTGCCAAGTCTCATCGATTACCATCATCCCCTTCCCTACATGTTTATAAATCTCCTTTTGATCTAGTGTATATTGATCTTTGGGGTCCTGCTCCAGAGACTTCATCTACAGGTTTTAAATACTATATGTCTATAGTAGACTCCTGCACTAGGTTCACTTGGCTATTTCTTTTAAAACAGAAGTCTGAGGCACTGCAAACATTTCAGCATTTTCAGCAGTATGTTCATACTCAATTTTCTGTTTCTATCAAATCTGTGCAAACAGATTGGGGGGGTGAATTCAGACCTTTTACAAAAATACTCGAGTCTCAGGGCATTGTTCATAGAGTTATCTGTCCACACACTCATCACCAAAATGGTGTCATAGAAAGGAAGCACAGACACATAGTTGAGATGGGGCTTACTATGCTAGCTCATGCTTCTCTTCCTACTTATTACTGGGATCATGCATTTATAAGTGCTGTTTATCTCATAAACAGGCTGCCAAGTGCATCTATTGGTGGAAAAATTCCTTATTCTGTTTTGTTTAAGGATCAGCCTGATTATCACTTTCTCAAGGTTTTTGGGTGTATATGCTATCCTTGTCTTAGGCCTTATGTCAAGAATAAGCTTCAGCCTAGGTCAGTGAAATGTATCTTCTTAGGCTATTCACCTAGTCATAAAGGTTATAAATGCCTCTGTCCTACTTCAGGCCGAATGTATATCTCTAAGGATGTCATTTTTGATGAAACTTCATTTCTCACATCCACTGTTGATTCTAAGCCTTCTCACACTACTTCCTCTCCTAGTATACCCACTCAACTCACTGTGTTACAATCTCCTGGTTTATCACCTATTCCTACTCCTGTATCTAGTGTTTCTGATCAGTCTCCTTATCCTCATACTGTCAGTTCTGATCAGTCTCCTAGTCAGCAACCTTCATTGGCTCCTTCTTCTTCTTCTTTACCTCCCACAGCTTCTCCTACAATTTCTCTCACAAATAACTCCACTTCTACTTCTTCTTCTTCTCCATCTCCTACTTCTGTTCCAACTAATACCCATCCCATGATAACAAGATCAAAGGCTAGTAATATTGCAGGATCTCCCAGTGTTTATACTGCTCATACTGAACCTGCTTCAGTCAAGATTGCCCTCAGTATTCCTAGTTGGAAGTCTGCTATGGAAGAAGAATATCAAGCTTTAATCCGAAATGGCACTTGGACTCTTGTTCCATTACCTAAAGGGAGAAAAGCTATTGGTTGCAAATGGGTTTGGAGAATTAAAGAGAATCCTGATGGTACTATTAACAAGTTTAAGGCTCGGGTAGTGGCTAAGGGTTATCATCAGAAACATGGTTTTGATTACAGTGAAACTTTTTCCCCCGTTGTCAAACCAGTCACTGTTCGGGTTGTTCTTACTCTTGCATTGACCTATGGCTGGGATATTCAGCAAATAGATGTTAACAATGCCTTTTTGAATGGAGTTCTAGAAGAGGAGGTGTACATGCAACAACCAGAAGGGTTCCAGCATGCTGACCGTACTCTTGTTTGCAAGTTACATAAAGCCATCTATGGTTTAAAACAAGCTCCTAGAGCTTGGTTTGATAAACTGGCTGGCACTTTACTATCCCTTGGTTTCAGGAAGTGTAGATGTGACCATTCTCTCTTCATTCATGCTACCTCAACTCACAAACTTTTTGTTCTATGCTATGTTGATGATATCATCATCACAGGTACTTCACCAAATCTGATTCAGGAGTTAATTGGCAAACTGAATCTTGCTTTTTCTCTCAAAGACCTTGGGTCTCTTGACTATTTTCTAGGTATTGAAATAAAGAAGCTACCTACTGGGGAGTTGTTACTTACTCAGTCCAAGTACATTAAGGACCTTCTTGAACGATCTCACTTAGCGGATATGAAAAGCCAGCCAACACCAATGGTTGGTGGTCTTAAACTAACAAAGCAGGGCAGCAATTACATGGCTGATCCTTCTTTGTACAGATCTCTAGCTGGTGCACTGCAGTATGTCACCACAACCAGACCAGAAATTTGCTACAGTGTTAACAAGTTATGTCAGTTTCTTTCTCAGCCTTTAGAAGAGCACTGGAAAGCACTAAAAAGAGTGTTGCGATATCTCAGAGGTACTTTAGATCAAGGTCTGCTACTCAAACCTACATCTATGCATAGTCCACTAAATCTGTTTGCCTATAGTGATGCTGATTGGGCAACAGATCCTGATGACAGAAAGTCTACTTCAGGATCTTGTGTTTACTTGGGTTCAAACCTTATCTCCTGGTGGTCAAAGAAGCAAGAATGGGTAGCAAGATCTACAGCTGAGGCAGAGTACCGAAGCTTGGCTAACACTGCAGGGGAACTTATGTGGGTTCAAAGTTTGTTGAGTGAGCTTGGCTACAATACTAACATTCCTGTTATATACTGTGACAATTTAAGCACGGTAATGCTCACTAAAAATCCTGTTCTTCATTCAAGAACAAAACACATTGAACTAGATTTGTTTTGGGTAAGAGAAAAGGTTCTGCACAAGAAGCTAATTGTTGAGCATGTTCCTGGAGAACAGCAGGTCGCAGATATCCTCACCAAACCTCTTTCTACTACTAGATTTTCTCTCCTCAGAGGCAAACTGAATGTGACAGACAAGTTTCAAATTGCTTCTCAGCACAGATCTATTTTAGGCTATTTTCCTCCACCTAGATTGAAAGAAGAATTCTTCTGTGGAGATTCCTCTAGCTAAATGGTCCATGTGTATGTTTAGTTTCGGGGGGAATGTTGGATATACACTGTATATAGCCTAGCATAGATTCAGGGGGGAATGTTAGATGTAGTTAGTTTATGTAAAGAATAGATTAGCTTTGTACAGCTGTCAGCTTATTAAATCCAACATAGATTCAGGGGGGAATGTTAGATGTAGTTAGCTTTGTAACTTAAGCTGATTCTAATCTTCTATAAATAGAAGTGAATGACTCAGCTCTTGTAACTAACTTTCCAATTCTGAAATAGATTTCAGTTTTCAGATTCTCTCTCTCTTCTCTATCTTCTCTCTCTCTTCTCTTCTCTCTCTCACATACTTTCAGATTATTCATACTCGTCTACCCGAAGCAATGAGCAAGGTCAGTGCAGAAAATGAAAAACATGCTGAGCAGAAATCAGAAGCACAATGCATTGAAAACTTGACTACAAAGCATGCTGATTCGAAAGAATTGGTGACATTGGAAAACATTGAAAAATCAACCTATGATGTCAAAGAACTCGAGAACACTACAGAGTTACCCTCTGCTGAGAATAGTGGGATAATTGAAAGTGCAAAAGTCATGGTGGAGAAATCAATAGGTATGAAATAAGGCAAAGAACTGGAGTTGCAAAAACAAGAAAAGGATCAATCATGAAAATTTAGCAAACCCAACCCCTTTTCATTTAAAAGGAATGCAATTTGACATTTTAGAAAAAAAATCATTCAAGCTACTGCTTCTTCCAAAAGAGACAAAAAAAACATCATGGACTTCAATTTAAACCTATTCTTACCATAAAAAAGGAACAACTTCAAGCAACGTAGTGTGATGATGATAACAAGTAATGAGAAGGTCTTTGGATTCAAAAAACAAGTAATGGTAATGGCAGACTCTGAATTTTGAAGAAAACTTTTAATTAAATTCTTTAACAAAAAGGAACCTTAGCAAACCTCGAGTTCATGATTCAATTAACCATCTCATTTGCATAATGACAGATGTGCCAGAGGATCAAACCCAACAAAATACACCCTCTGTAGCATCTACTGGAGTTGAGGCTGATGATAAAAGCATTCAAGAAGAAATACACAAGGATGACGAATCGGAAGTCAAAGAAACCGAAGAGGGGCAGGTACATGAAAAAGAATGTGAGGTCAACACAAATGTTCTTGAGATATTAGCAAAGTATGACAAAATAAACTAGAAATGATAGATACCATTATACATTTTCACAAATGAAATTCTAAATTATTAGCCCATGCGTACAAAATTTATCTTCACAACATAAAACATCTTTGTGATTATTAGAGTATTAGAACTAAGCATGTATTTTGCTTGTATTATATTTTGTATTGTTGGTTAGTTTAGTTAGGGTATTAGTTATCCAGCTGTAGCCAGCTGGCGTGTGGTTACTTGACAGCTGTCAAGTAAGTCACACTATTCTATTCTTCTATAAATAGATGTAATAGCACTCAATGTATTTTACCCTTTCATTTTACCAAATTCAGAAATAACTGAAATAACAGAATTCTCTCTCTCTCTCTTCTCTCTCATTCTCTAGCTTAGTTTCTCTCTCTTACATGGTATCAGTTGCAAAACCATGGCTTCTGGTCCGCCATTAAACACTGTTCCACCACAAAATTCTTCTTCTCTCAACCTTCCTCTTCCTTCGGTCAAGCTCCATGATAAGAATTTCCTCAATTGGAAGCAATTTGTGCTTTCGGTGCTTCGTCTGAATCATATTGAGTACGTTATCAACTTACCAGTTGCGCCGCCGCATTTTCTCTCCGACGAAGATCGCCAGCTCAATCGCGTGAATCCTGAGTTTCTCCGATGGGAGGAACACGATCAATCAGTGTTCGCTTGGCTTCTCAATACGCTTTCGGAATCGATCCAACCTCGTGTTGTTGGATGCGATCATGCGTGGGAGGTTTGGGATGAAGTCAACAACTATTGTCAATCGCATACTAGAGCTCGCAGTCGTCAATTACGATTCGAATTGAAAACCCTAATGAAAGGGGGAAAATCAATTGCGGACTATTTGATGCGAATCAAGATGATAGTCGATTCTCTCATCTCTATTGGATCGCCAATTTCTATCACGGAACATGTTGATGTTATTCTTGAGGGACTTCCAGCGGAATATCGCCCTCTCATAGTTGCTGTTGAAAGTCACAGTCCCGCGCCTTCTCTCACAGAATTGGAATCACTTCTTCTCACTTATGAGTCACGCATGGAGAGAGCTCAACAACAAACTTTGTCAGATGCTATGTCAATGAATGTGGCAGGGTCTCAAGCACGTTCGGATTCACGTTCGCCGGTAAATTCTCGATATGAAAATCGCAATAATCATCATTCTCGTTTTGATAATCCCTCTTATCGACATGAGAACAATAGGATAGATAATTCTGATTTTCATAGTGAACGTGTTAATCGTTTTGAGAATTCATCCTATAGAAATGATAGAATTGATAATTCTGGTTATCGTGGTGGTCGTAATGGCCGTGGTGGTGGTCGTTTTCGTGGTGGTGGCCGTGATCGTGGTGGAGGTCGTGGTGGTTCAAGGCCCTATTGTGCTTACTGTGACAGATTTGGTCATGATCTGTCACAGTGTTGGTATGCACCACATGACTCTAACATCACCTATGGACCTCCTCAAGCCTATGGAGTTCCATATTATCGTGCAGCACCTGTTCCTACAGCACCACCAGGCTATGATCTTGTACCTAGAGCTTCATATAGGAACACTATTCCTCATCCAAATCAGCAGCATCATGCCTACTATCATTCACAGAATCCAGCAACACCTCTTTCAGTGACCTCTTCAGTAGATTCAGGACTACTTCATCCTCCACTGAATTCTAATCCTGCTGCTATGACTGCCACAAGAGCTCAACCAATCTGGTACCCTGACTCTGGAGCAACCAATCACCTTACCTCTGATAACACTTTGGTTCAACATCCAGTTGAACAGTTCAGCAATGAACAAATCTACATGGGTAATGGTCATGGCTTATCTATTAAAGCTATTGGTTGCTGTGCCTTTACTTCACCATATTGCATTCAAAAATCACTTAAACTGAACAAGCTTTTATTAGTTCCAACCATTTCTAAAAATCTTTTAAGTGTTAGTCAATTTGCTAAAGACAATAATTGTTTCTTTGTCTTTACAGCTAATGAATGTTTTGTGCAATGTCAGGACACTAAACAATTGTTGCTGAAAGGAGCTCTAACTTCTGAAGGGCTCTATAGCTTTCATCCTACTCATATTCCTTGCCAAGTTTCAAATAATTCTACTGCTCCAAGTTGTAATCTCTTTGATTCTAGGTCTAGTGCAAATGTAGTTTCTGTACCTCTTTCTGATTCTAATAAAAATCCTACTGTGTACACATTATGGCATTGTAGGTTAGGCCATCCTAGTGAGTCTATTGTACAGAAAGTATTAAATCATTGTAAGATACCACATTCTAATAAAACAGTCTATGATTTTTGTTCTTCTTGTTGTTATGGTAAAGCTCATAGAATTCATTCCCCTGCATCTACTACTAGTTATTCATCTCCTTTTGACTTAGTTTACATTGATGTGTGGGGACCTTCTCCTAATCTGTCTTCTAGTGGTTTCAAATACTATTTGTCCATTGTTGATGCACATACTAGATACACTTGGCTATTTCTCTTAAAACAAAAGTCAGACTCTATTCTAATGTTCAAAACCTTTATAACAATGGTTGGAAATCAATTTAATACAAAGATAAAAGCTGTTCAAAGTGATTGGGGTGGTGAATTTAGGCCACTAACTACTTGCTTACAAACAATGGGAATTATCCATAGGGTAACTTGCCCTCATACTCATCATCAAAATGGTACTGTTGAACGCAAACATAGACATATTGTTGAAACAGGGTTATCAATCTTGGCACATGCTCACCTACCATTAGTGTATTGGGATCATGCATTCCAAACAGCTGTGTATCTCATAAATAGGCTACCTAGCACCTCTATCAACAATCAGGTTCCATTTAACCTTCTTTTCAAGTCTGATCCTGATTATACTTTGCTAAGGGTATTTGGTTGTGCATGCTATCCTCTGTTAAGGCCTTACAACAAACACAAACTTGATTTTCATTCAAGTGAGTGCACTTTTCTGGGTTACTCTCCTTCACACAAAGGATACAAGTGTCTCAGTTCTGAAGGCAAAATATACATCTCTAAAGATGTCATTTTCAATGAGTATAGCTTTCCCTTTTCTACTGCAGCATCAACTCCTGATTCTACAAACACACAACACTTAAGTCCAGAAACTTCCTTCTATCCTACTTCTTCTCCTACCAATATTACTTCACCTTCAAATACTTTCTCTGCTCCTGCAACCACTTCATCAGTTTCTCCTACTACATCTGCAGCGCATTCTCCTCCTTTGGCTTCAGATTCTCCAGTTTTACAACAGCTCTCCTCAGATTCTCCAACACAAAATTCTGATGATACTTCCTCTTCCTCTGTTTCCCCACTTCATACTTCTAGAAATAATTCAACACATCCTATGCAAACAAGATCTAAGTCTGGTATTTCAAAGGCTATTATTCCTAGTGTTCATTTAGCTCACTCTGAAGTTGAACCTACATCAGTGAAAGCAGCTCTCTCTAGTCCTGAATGGAAAGCTTCTATGCAAGCAGAGTATGATGCACTCATAAAACACAATACCTGGACACTAGTTCCTCTACCTCCTGACAAAGTGGCTATAGGAAATAAGTGGGTTTACAGGATTAAAGAGAATTCAGATGGCACAATTCATAAACGCAAATCCAGATTAGTGGCAAAAGGTTTCCATCAAAAACATGGACAAGATTACAATGAAACTTTTTCACCTGTAGTCAAACCTATTACTGTTAGAATTATTTTGACTTTGGCTGTAACTCACAAGTGGGATCTTCAACAACTAGATGTCAACAATGCTTTCCTAAATGGTACATTAGAGGAAGAAGTATATATGAAACAGCCACCTGGTTTTGTGCATAGTGATAAAACACTAGTTTGCAAACTGAACAAGGCAATATATGGGCTGAAACAAGCCCCTAGGCAGTGGTTTGAAAGTCTGAAAAATACTCTGCAGAGTTTAGGTTTCAAAGTTAGCAAATGTGATAACTCTTTGTTTTTGCTAAAGACTTCCACTTATGTGCCATATGTTCTAGTTTATGTTGATGACATTATAGTCACAGGATCTTCCAAATCTCAAATAAACACACTTATCCAGAAACTTAGTTCTGTTTATGCTTTAAAACAACTGGGCAAACTGGATTACTTTCTTGGAATTGAGGTCAAACATCTTTCTAATGGTATGATTCTTCTTAATCAGTCAAAGTACATTAGAGACTTGTTGGAAAGAGCTAATATGGCTACTGCTAAAGATATTTCTACACCTATGATGAGTAGTTGCAAACTATCAAAGTTTGGGGGTCAAGATGTAGCTGATCCTACTTTCTACAAATCCATTGTTGGAGCATTGCAGTATGCTACCATTACAAGACCTGACATCACCTTTAGTGTTAACAAAGTGTGTCAGTATCTCTCAAAACCCCTTGAAGAACATTGGTCAGCTGTTAAGAGAATTCTTAAGTATCTCAAAGGGACAGTCTCTCATGGGCTGATATTTCAGCCTTCTGATCCTCAACTTCCTCTAAAAATTCAGGCCTTTTGTGATGCTGACTGGGCAGGGGATCAGGATGATAGGAAGTCAACTTCAGGGGCTTGTATTTTCTTAGGTTCCAACCTAGTTACTTGGTGGTCTAAGAAACAACATACTCTGTCCAGATCTAGCACTGAGGCAGAATATAGGAGTTTAGCTCTTGCTGCACAAGAGCTCATGTGGATAGAATCTCTTCTGACTGAACTTCAGCTCCCTTATACAGTTCCTACATTGTATTGTGATAATGCCAGCACTGTTGCAATGGCTCACAATCCTGTACTACATCATAAAACTAAGCATATTGAGTTGGACTTATTTTTTGTTCGAGAGAAGGTGCAGAAAAGAACTTTAACAGTCACTCATGTTCCTTCCAAATGGCAGACTGCTGATATTCTCCCTAAGCCGTTATCTCAAGCTCGGTTTCATGAACTCAAGCCACGTCTTCGAATTGTTCAAGGGAGCTCCATTACATAGGCACTTCGGTTTAAGGGGGGTGTATTAGAGTATTAGAACTAAGCATGTATTTTGCTTGTATTATATTTTGTATTGTTGGTTAGTTTAGTTAGGGTATTAGTTATCCAGCTGTAGCCAGCTGGCGTGTGGTTACTTGACAGCTGTCAAGTAAGTCACACTATTCTATTCTTCTATAAATAGATGTAATAGCACTCAATGTATTTTACCCTTTCATTTTACCAAATTCAGAAATAACTGAAATAACAGAATTCTCTCTCTCTTCTCTCTCATTCTCTAGCTTAGTTTCTCTCTCTTACAGTGATCTGCTGCATTATCTATAAAACAGGTATTTGATTTGCATGGAGAAATTGCAAGCACCAGCAAAGAAATTGAAACCAAAGTAGTACCCAATTATGGAGAGTCCGGACATCGATGTTTTAAAGCAGCCAAGTTTGGAATTGGAGACCACAGAAAAAAAGCCAAGCAATGATACTGAAGAAGCAAAAAATGTTCCTGCATCAGATAATGGAGAGAAATTAAATATCAAAGATCTGGGCCGAACCATTCAAGGTGAAGCAAAAGAAATGGAACTTGCATCAAAGAGGCAGCTATTGGAAGCTACAACAGAAAGTAAGTTTCAAATACAAAGAAACTTTCATTTTGTTCCACTTTAATTTTGATTTAATCATCAAATCAATTACATATACTTAGCGAACCATAACCGAACATCTCTTTTGTATAATGGCAGGTGTGGCGGAGGATCAAACCCAACAACATACACTCGCTATAGCATCTATTGAAGTTGAGGATGATGATAAAAGCATTCGAGAAGAAATACACAAGGATGGCAAATCAGAAGTGAAAGAAACCGAAGAAGGGCATGTACACGAAAATGAATTTGACTACAAAAGAAATGTTCTTGAGGTATCAGCAGAATATGATAGAATATAACAGAAATGATAGATTAATAGATACCAGGATGCATTTTCACAAGTGAAATTCTAAATTATCTGCCCATGCATACAAAATTCCTTGTCATTTATCTTCCCAACATAAAATATCCTTGTGTATGATGCATTATCTATGAAAACAGGCATTTGATTTGCATGGAGTAATTGCAAGCACCAGCAAGGAAATTGAAACGGAAGCGGAACTTGAGTCTGGAGTGAGTCCGGAAAAATATGTATTAAAGCATACAAATTTAGAATTGGAGATCACGGAAATAAAACCAAGTAATGAACCTGCTTCAGTCAAGATTGCCCTCAGTATTCCTAGTTGGAAGTCTGCTATGGAAGAAGAATATCAAGCTTTAATCCGAAATGGCACTTGGACTCTTGTTCCATTACCTAAAGGGAGAAAAGCTATTGGTTGCAAATGGGTTTGGAGAATTAAAGAGAATCCTGATGGTACTATTAACAAGTTTAAGGCTCGGGTAGTGGCTAAGGGTTATCATCAGAAACATGGTTTTGATTACAGTGAAACTTTTTCCCCCGTTGTCAAACCAGTCACTGTTCGGGTTGTTCTTACTCTTGCATTGACCTATGGCTGGGATATTCAGCAAATAGATGTTAACAATGCCTTTTTGAATGGAGTTCTAGAAGAGGAGGTGTACATGCAACAACCAGAAGGGTTCCAGCATGCTGACCGTACTCTTGTTTGCAAGTTACATAAAGCCATCTATGGTTTAAAACAAGCTCCTAGAGCTTGGTTTGATAAACTGGCTGGCACTTTACTATCCCTTGGTTTCAGGAAGTGTAGATGTGACCATTCTCTCTTCATTCATGCTACCTCAACTCACAAACTTTTTGTTCTATGCTATGTTGATGATATCATCATCACAGGTACTTCACCAAATCTGATTCAGGAGTTAATTGGCAAACTGAATCTTGCTTTTTCTCTCAAAGACCTTGGGTCTCTTGACTATTTTCTAGGTATTGAAATAAAGAAGCTACCTACTGGGGAGTTGTTACTTACTCAGTCCAAGTACATTAAGGACCTTCTTGAACGATCTCACTTAGCGGATATGAAAAGCCAGCCAACACCAATGGTTGGTGGTCTTAAACTAACAAAGCAGGGCAGCAATTACATGGCTGATCCTTCTTTGTACAGATCTCTAGCTGGTGCACTGCAGTATGTCACCACAACCAGACCAGAAATTTGCTACAGTGTTAACAAGTTATGTCAGTTTCTTTCTCAGCCTTTAGAAGAGCACTGGAAAGCACTAAAAAGAGTGTTGCGATATCTCAGAGGTACTTTAGATCAAGGTCTGCTACTCAAACCTACATCTATGCATAGTCCACTAAATCTGTTTGCCTATAGTGATGCTGATTGGGCAACAGATCCTGATGACAGAAAGTCTACTTCAGGATCTTGTGTTTACTTGGGTTCAAACCTTATCTCCTGGTGGTCAAAGAAGCAAGAATGGGTAGCAAGATCTACAGCTGAGGCAGAGTACCGAAGCTTGGCTAACACTGCAGGGGAACTTATGTGGGTTCAAAGTTTGTTGAGTGAGCTTGGCTACAATACTAACATTCCTGTTATATACTGTGACAATTTAAGCACGGTAATGCTCACTAAAAATCCTGTTCTTCATTCAAGAACAAAACACATTGAACTAGATTTGTTTTGGGTAAGAGAAAAGGTTCTGCACAAGAAGCTAATTGTTGAGCATGTTCCTGGAGAACAGCAGGTCGCAGATATCCTCACCAAACCTCTTTCTACTACTAGATTTTCTCTCCTCAGAGGCAAACTGAATGTGACAGACAAGTTTCAAATTGCTTCTCAGCACAGATCTATTTTAGGCTATTTTCCTCCACCTAGATTGAAAGAAGAATTCTTCTGTGGAGATTCCTCTAGCTAAATGGTCCATGTGTATGTTTAGTTTCGGGGGGAATGTTGGATATACACTGTATATAGCCTAGCATAGATTCAGGGGGGAATGTTAGATGTAGTTAGTTTATGTAAAGAATAGATTAGCTTTGTACAGCTGTCAGCTTATTAAATCCAACATAGATTCAGGGGGGAATGTTAGATGTAGTTAGCTTTGTAACTTAAGCTGATTCTAATCTTCTATAAATAGAAGTGAATGACTCAGCTCTTGTAACTAACTTTCCAATTCTGAAATAGATTTCAGTTTTCAGATTCTCTCTCTCTTCTCTATCTTCTCTCTCTCTTCTCTTCTCTCTCTCACATACTTTCAGATTATTCATAGCTTTTATGCTGAAATCAAAATTCAAAAGTGTAACTATAACAAAAGTTTCTGCATTTTTGAAACTTACTTTCTGTTGCAGCTTCTAATAACTGCCTTTCAGATGCAAGTTCCATCTCTTTTGCTTCGCCTTGAATGGTTTGTGCTCTATCCTTGATCTCTAATATCTCCCCAATATTTGATGCCAGAACATTTTCTGCTTCTTCAGTATCATTATTTGGTTTTATTTCTCTGGTCTCCAACTCTAAATTTGTATGTTTTAATACATTGTTTTCCGTACTCGCTCCAGACTTGGATTCCGCTTCCGATTCAATTTCCTTACCGGTGCTTGCAATTACTCCATGCAAATCCATTGCCTATTTTCATAGATAACGCATCAAACACAAGGATATTTTATATCCGGAAGATAAATGGGGAGGAATTTTGTTTGCATGGGCCGATAATTTAGAAATTCATTTGTGAAAATGCATCCGGGTAACTCTTAATCTATCATTTCTATTTTATTCTGTCATAGTGTGCTAATCTATGAAACATGGGTACTCCTAAATTACTAACGTACCAGTACCGGTACATCTCGGATACCGGTACACGTATCGTACTCATGGGTACTTGTAACTGATATGTTAAGGTATATTTTAGGTGTGAATTGTACCAATAACGTAACTTTTGCCTTAGAATTTATATTTTAATGTTATAATCAATCTTTCTGCCTTATATCTTGACTTATTTTGAGCATCAACCTCTATATTTGCCGTACCTGCACCCTAGTTTTTTAGAAAATGCCGTACCCAGTACCTGGTACTGTACCCGTATCCGGTACCGTACCCGTATTGGTGCAACATAAGTGCTAATACCTCAAGAACATTTCTTTTGTAGTCAGCTTCATTTTCGCGTACCTGCTCCTCTTCGGTTTCTTTCACTTCTAATTCGCCATCCTTGTGTATTTCTTCTCGAATGCTTTTATCATCAGCCTCAACTCCAATAGATGCTATACCAGGTGTATGTTGTTTGGTTTGATCCTCTGCTACACCTGCCATTATGCAAAAGAGATGTTTTGTTAAGGTTCGCTAAGTATATGTAATTGATTTGATGATTAAATCAAAATTCAAGTGGAACGAAACTAATATTTCTATGTATTTGAAACTTACTTTCGGTTGTATCTTCCAATTGTTGCCTCTCCGATGCAATTTCCATTTCTTTTGCTTCGCCTTCAATGGTTCGCTCCCTATCTTTGATCTCTAATTTCTTTCCAATATTTGATGCCGGTACATTTTCTACTTCTTCAGTATCATTACATGGCTTTATTTCTGTGGTCTCCAAATCTAAACTTGGAAACTTTAAAACATTGGTGTCCGGACTCTCTCCATAATTGGGTGCTGCTTCCGTTTCAATTTCCTCGCTGGTGTTTACAATTTCTCCATGCAATTCAAATGCCTGTTTTCATAGATAATGCATCAAATCGCAAAGATGTTTTATGTTGGGAAGATAAATGTTGCGGAATTTTGTATGCATGGGCTGATAATTTAGAATTTCATTTTTGAAAATGTATCATGGTATCTCATGTTTCTAGTTTTAAGTTTTTCATACTCTGCTAATACCTCAAGAACATTTGATTAGTACTCAAATATATTTTCCTGTACCTGCCCCTCTTTGGTTTCTTTCACTTCTGATTCACCATCCTTGTGTATTTCTTCTTGACTGATTTTGTTATCAACTTCAACTCCAACAGATGTTGTTGAGGGTGTATGTTGTTGGGTTTGATCCTCCGGCGCACCTGTCATTATGCAAATGAGATGTTCAGTTAAGGTTCGCTAAATATATGTAATTGCTTCTATGCTGAAATCAAAATTCAAGTCGAACTATAACAAAAGTATATGTATTTTTGAAACTTACTTTCTGTTGCAACTTCCAAAAACTGCCTTTCAGATGCAAGTTCCATCTCTTTTGCTTCGCCTTGAATGGTTTGGACCCTGTCTTTCATTTCTAATTTCTCTCCAATGTCTGACGCAGGAACATTTTCTGCTTCTTTAGTATCATTACTTGGTTTTATTTCTATGGTCTCCAATTCTAAATTGGTATGCTTTAATACATTGTTGTCCGGAATCGTAAAAGACTCGAGTTTCGCTTCCGTTTCAATTTCCTTGTTGGTGTTTGCAATTACTCCATGCATATCAAATGTCTGTTTTCATAGATAATGCATCAAAAACCAAGATATTTTATTTTTGGAAGATAAATGGCGAGGTATTTTGTATGCATGGGCAGATAATTTAGAATTTCTTTTGTGAAAAATGCATCATCTTATCTATTAATCTATCGTTTCTATTTTATTCTGTCATATTCTGTTGATACCTCAAAAACATGTTTTTGTAGTCAAATCTATTTACATGTACCTGCCCCTCTCCGATTTCTTTCATTTCTGATTCACCATCCTTGTGTATTTCTTCTCGAATGCTTTTATCAACAACCTCAACTCCAATAGATGCTATAGCGGGTGTATGTTGTTGGGTTTGATCCTCTCCCACACCTGCCATTTTGCAAAAGAGATATTCAGTTAAGGTTCGCCAAGTATTTGTAATTGCTTTGATGACTAAATCAAAATTCAAGTGTAACAAAACTTAAGCTTATATGTATTTGAAACTTACTTTCTATTGCTGCTTCCAATATCTACCTCTCTGATGCAAGTTCATTCTCATTTGCTTCCCCTTCAATGGTTTCGCCCTGATCTTTGATCTCTAATTTATCTCCAATAACTGATGCTGAAACATTTTCTCCTTCTTGAGTGTCATTACTTGGCTTTATTTCTGGGGTCTCCAATTCGAAACTTGGATGCTTTAATACATTTGTGTCCAGAGTCTCTCCATAACTGGGTGCTGCTTCCGTTTCCATTTCCTTGTTGGTGTTTGCAATTACTCCATGCATATCAAATGCCTGTTTTCATAGATAATGCATCAAAAACAAAATTATTTTATTTCTGGGAGATAAATGGCGAGGTATTTTGTATGCATGGCAGATAATTTAGAATTTCATTTGTGAAAAATGCATCATCGTATTTATTAATCTATTGTTTCTATTTTATTCTGTCATATTCTGCTGATACTTCAAAAACATGTTTTTGTAGTCAAATCTATTTACCTGTACCTGCCCCTCTCCAGTTTCTTTCATTTCTGATTCACCATCCTTGTGTATTTCTTCTCGAATGCTTTTATCAACAGCCTCAACTCCAATAGATGCTATAACAGGTGTATTTTGTTGGGTTTGATCCTCTGCCACACATGCCATTTTGCGAAAGAGATATTCAGTTAAGGTTCGCCAAGTATTTGTAAATGCTTTGATGATTAAATCAAAATTCAATTGTAACAAAACTAAAGTTTCTATGTATTTGAAACTTACTTTCTATTGCTGCTTCCAATAGGTGCCTCTCTGATGCAAGTTCATTCTCATTTGCTTCGCCTTCAATGGTTTGGCCCCGATCTTTGATCTCTAATTTCTCTCGAAATACTGATGCCGGAACATTTTCTTCTTCTTCAGTGTCATTACTTGGCTTTATTTCTGGGGTCTTCAATTCCAAACTTGGATGCTTTAAAACATTGGTGTCCGGACTCTCTCCATAATTGGGTGCTGCTTCCATTTCAATTTCCTCGTCGGTGCATGCAATTTCTCCATGCAAATTAAATACCTATTTTCATAGATAATACACCAGATCGCAAAAATGTTTTATGTTGGGAAGATAAATGTTGCGGAGTTTTATATGCATGGGCTGATAATTTAGAATTTTATTTGTGAAAATGTATCAAGGTATCTCATGTTTTCAGTTTTATTTTTTTTCATATTCAGCTAATACCTCAAGAACATTTGTTTTGAACTCAAATATATTTTCGCGTACCTTCCCCTCTTCGGTTTCTTTCGCTTCTGATTCGCCATACTTGGGTATTTCTTCTTCAATGCTTCTATCATCAACCTCAACTCCAAGAGATGCTGATGAGGGTGTATGTTGTTGGCTTTGATCCTCCAGCACACCTGTCATTATTCAAATGATATGTTCGGTTAAGGTTCGTTAAGTATATCTAATTGCATCTATGTGAAATCAAAATTCAAGTGGAACTAAAAGAAAGGTTTCTGTATTTTTGACACTTACTTTCTGTTGCTGCTTCCAATAGCTGCCTCTCTGATGCAAGTTCATTCTTATTTGCTTCGCCTTCAATGGTTCGGCCCGGATTTTTGATCTCTAATTTCTCTCCAATATCTGATGCCAGTATTTTTTCTACTTCTTCAGTATCATTACTTGGCTTTATTTCTGAGGTCTCCAATTCCAAACATGGAAACTCTAAAACATTGATGTCCGGAATCGAAACTGACTCGAGTTCTGCTTCCGTTTCAATTTCCTTGTTGGTGTTAGCAATTTTTCCATGCATATCAAATGCCTGTTTTCAAAGATATTGCATCAAAAACAAAGATATTTTATTTTTGGGAGATACTTGGCGAGGTATTTTGTATGCAGGGGCAGATAATTTAGAATTTAATTTGTGAAAAATGCATCATCGTATTTATTAATCTATCGTTTCTATTTTATTCTGGCATATTCTCCTGATACTTCAAAAACATGTTTTGGTAGTCAAATCTATTTATGTGTACCTGCCCCTCTCCAGTTTCTTTCATTTCTGATTCACCGTCCTTGTGTATTTCTTCTCGAATGCTTTTATCAACAGCCTCAACTCCAATAGATGCTATAGCGGATGAATGTTGTTGGGTTTGATCCTCTGCCACACCTGCCATTTTGCAAATGAGATATTCAGTCAAGGTTCGCCAAGTATTTGTAATTGCTTTGATGATTAAATCAAAATTCAAGTGTAACAAAACTAAAGTTTCTATGTATTTGAAACTTACTTTCTATTGCTGCTTCCAATAGGTGCCTCTCTGTTGCAAGTTCATTCTCATTTGCTTCGCCTTCAATGGTTTGGCCCCGATCTTTGATCTCTAATTTCTCTCGAAATACTGATGCCGGAACATTTTCTTCTTCTTCAGTGTCATTACTTGGCTTTATTTCTGGGGTCTTCAATTCCAAACTTGGATGCTTTAAAACATTGGTGTCCGGACTCTCTCCATAATTGGGTGCTGCTTCCATTTCAATTTCCTCATCGGTGCATGCAATTTCTCCATGCAAATTAAATACCTATTTTCATAGATAATGCACCAGATCGCAAAAATGTTTTATGTTGGGAAGATAAATGTTGCGGAGTTTTATATGCATGGGCTGATAATTTAGAATTTTATTTGTGAAAATGTATCAAGGTATCTCATGTTTTCAGTTTTATTTTTTTTCATATTCAGCTAATACCTCAAGAACATTTGTTTTGAACTCAAATATATTTTCGCGTACCTTCCCCTCTTCGGTTTATTTCGCTTCTGATTCGCCATACTTGGGTATTTCTTCTTCAATGCTTCTATCATCAACCTCAACTCCAAGAGATGCTGATGAGGGTGTATGTTGTTGGCTTTGATCCTCCAGCACACCTGTCATTATTCAAATGATATGTTCGGTTAAGGTTCGTTAAGTATATCTAATTGCATCTATGTGAAATCAAAATTCAAGTGGAACTAAAAGAAAGGTTTCTGTATTTTTGACACTTACTTTCTGTTGCTGCTTCCAATAGCTGCCTCTCTGATGCAAGTTCATTCTTATTTGCTTCGCCTTCAATGGTTCGGCCCGAATTTTTGATCTCTAATTTCTCTCCAATATCTGATGCCAGTATTTTTTCTACTTCTTCAGTATCATTACTTGGCTTTATTTCTGAGGTTTCCAATTCCAAACGTGGAAACTCTAAAACATTGATGTCCGGAATCGAAACTGACTCGAGTTCTGCTTCCGTTTCAATTTCCTTGTTGGTGTTAGCAATTTTTCCATGCATATCAAATGCCTGTTTTCAAAGATATTGCATCAAAAACAAAGATATTTTATTTTTGGGAGATACTTGGCGAGGTATTTTGTATGCAGGGGCAGATAATTTAGAATTTAATTTGTGAAAAATGCATCATCGTATTTATTAATCTATCGTTTCTATTTTATTCTGGCATATTCTCCTGATACTTCAAAAACATGTTTTGGTAGTCAAATCTATTTATGTGTACCTGCCCCTCTCCAGTTTCTTTCATTTCTGATTCACCATCCTTGTGTATTTCTTCTCGAATGCTTTTATCAACAGCCTCAACTCCAATAGATGCTATAGCGGATGAATGTTGTTGGGTTTGATCCTCTGCCACACCTGCCATTTTGCAAATGAGATATTCAGTCAAGGTTCGCCAAGTATTTGTAATTGCTTTGATGATTAAATCAAAATTCAAGTGTAACAAAACTAAAGTTTCTATGTATTTGAAACTTACTTTCTATTGCTGCTTCCAATAGGTGCCTCTCTGTTGCAAGTTCATTCTCATTTGCTTTGCCTTCAATGGTTTGGCCCCGATCTTTGATCTCTAATTTCTCTCGAAATACTGATGCCGGAACATTTTCTTCTTCTTCAGTGTCATTACTTGGCTTTATTTCTGGGGTCTTCAATTCCGACTCTCTCCATAATTGGGTGCTGCTTCCATTTCAATTTCCTCGTCGGTGCATGCAATTTATTAGAGTATATAGCTTAGTTAGCTTAATGTATCTTAAATTGTTGTTGTTGTTTGTTTGTACCAAGAATAGAACCCTTGACTTGGTAGGAAGATTCTTAGACTTTGTCTAAGACCACCAAGCTAGAAGGCTCAATTTCTCCATGCAAATTAAATACCTATTTTCATAGATAATGCACCAGATCGCAAAAATGTTTTATGTTGGGAAGATAAATGTTGCGGAGTTTTATATGCATGGGCTGATAATTTAGAATTTTATTTGTGAAAATGTATCAAGGTATCTCATGTTTTCAGTTTTATTTTTTTTCATATTCAGCTAATACCTCAGGAACATTTGTTTTGAACTCAAATATATTTTCGCGTACCTTCCCCTCTTCGGTTTCTTTCGCTTCTGATTCGCCATACTTGGGTATTTCTTCTTCAATGCTTCTATCATCAACCTCAACTCCAAGAGATGCTGATGAGGGTGTATGTTGTTGGCTTTGATCCTCCAGCACACCTGTCATTATTCAAATGATTTGTTCGGTTAAGGTTCGTTAAGTATATCTAATTGCATCTATGTGAAATCAAAATTCAAGTGGAACTAAAAGAAAGGTTTCTATATTTTTGACACTTACTTTCTGTTGCTGCTTCCAATAGCTGCCTCTCTGATGCAAGTTCATTCTTATTTGCTTCGCCTTCAATGGTTCGGCCCGAATTTTTGATCTTTAATTTCTCTCCAATATCTGATGCCAGTATTTTTTCTACTTCTTCAGTATCATTACTTGGCTTTATTTCTGAGGTTTCCAATTCCAAACTTGGAAACTCTAAAACATTGATGTCCGGAATCGAAACTGACTCGAGTTCTGCTTCCGTTTCAATTTCCTTGTTGGTGTTAGCAATTTTTCCATGCATATCAAATGCCTGTTTTCAAAGATATTGCATCAAAAACAAAGATATTTTATTTTTGGGAGATACTTGGCGAGGTATTTTGTATGCAGGGGCAGATAATTTAGAATTTAATTTGTGAAAAATGCATCATCGTATTTATTAATCTATCGTTTCTATTTTATTCTGGCATATTCTCCTGATACTTCAAAAACATGTTTTGGTAGTCAAATCTATTTATGTGTACCTGCCCTTCTCCAGTTTCTTTCATTTCTGATTCACCATCCTTGTGTATTTCTTCTCGAATGCTTTTATCAACAGCCTCAACTCCAATAGATGCTATAGCGGATGAATGTTGTTGGGTTTGATCCTCTGCCACACCTGCCATTTTGCAAATGAGATATTCAGTCAAGGTTCGCCAAGTATTTGTAATTGCTTTGATGATTAAATCAAAATTCAAGTATAACAAAACTAAATTTTCTATGTATTTGAAACTTACTTTCTATTGCTGCTTCCAATAGGTGCCTCTCTGTTGCAAGTTCATTCTCATTTGCTTCGCCTTCAATGGTTTGGCCCCGATCTTTGATCTCTAATTTCTCTCGAATAACTGATGCCGGAACATTTTCTTCTTCTTCAGTGTCATTACTTGGCTTTATTTCTGGGGTCTTCAATTCCAAACTTGGATGCTTTAAAACATTGGTGTCCGGACTCTCTCCATAATTGGGTGCTGCTTCCATTTCAATTTCCTCGTCGGTGCATGCAATTTCTCCATGCAAATTAAATACCTATTTTCATAGATAATGCACCAGATCGCAAAAATGTTTTATGTTGGGAAGATAAATGTTGCGGAGTTTTATATATGCATGGGCTGATAATTTAGAATTTTATTTGTGAAAATGTATCAAGGTATCTCATGTTTTCAGTTTTATTTTTTTTCATATTCAGCTAATACCTCAAGAACATTTGTTTTGAACTCAAATATATTTTCGTGTACCTGCTCCTCTTCGGTTTCTTTCGCTTCTGATTCGCCATCCTTGGGTATTTCTTCTTGAATGCTTTTTTCATCAACGTCAACTCCAAGAGATGCTGATGAGGGTGTATGTTGTTGGGTTTGATCCTCCAGCACACCTGTCATTATTCAAATGATATGTTCGGTTAAGGTTCGTTAAGTATATGTAATTGCTTCTATGTGAAATCAAAATTCAAGTGGAACCAAAAGTAAGGTTTCTGTATTTTTGACACTTACTTTCTGTTGCTGCTTCCAATAGCTGCCTCTCTGATGCAAGTTCATTCTCATTTGCTTCGCTTTCAATGATTCGGCCCGGATCTTTGATCTCTAATTTCTCTCCAATATCTGATGCCAGTGCATTTTCTAATTCTTCAGTATCATTACTTGGCTTTATTTCTGCGGTCTCAAATTCCAAACTTGGAAACTCTAAAAGATTGGTGTCCGGACTTTCTCCATAATTAGGTGTTACTTCTGTTTCAATTGCCTCGCTGGTGCTTAAAATTTCTCCATGCAAATCAAATACCTGTTTTCATAGATAATGTATTAAATCACAAAGATGTTTTATGTCTGGAAGATAAATGTTGCGGAATTTTGTATGCATGAGTTGATAATTTAGAATTTCATTTGTTAAAATGTATCTTGGTATCTCATGTTTCTAGTTTTATTTTTTTTTAAATACTATATATGTTAATACCTCAAGAACATTTGTTTTGTACTCAAATATATTTTCGTGTTCCTGCCCCTCTTTGGTTTCTTTCACTTCTGATTCGCCATCCTTATGTATTTCTTCTTGAATGCTATTATCATCAACCTCAACTTCAATAGATGCTATAGCGGGTGTATGTTGTTGGTTTTGATCCTTCTCCACACCTGCCATTATGCAAAAGAGATGTTCAGTTAAGGTTCGCGAAGTATATGTAATTGATTTGATGATTAAATAAAAATTAAAGTGGAACAAAACTAAAGTTTCTTTGTATTTGAAACTTACTTTCTGTTGTAGCTTCCAATAGCTGCCTCTCTGATGCAAGTTCCATTTCTTTTGCTTCACCTTCAATGGTTTGGCCCAAAAATTTGATCTTTAATTTGTCTTCAATATCTGATGCCGGAACATTTTCTGCTTCTTCAGTATCATTACTTGGCTTTATTGCTGTGGTTTCCAATTCCAAACTTGGCTGCTTTGAAACATCGGTGTCCGGATTCTCTCCATAATTGGGTGCTGCTTCAGTTTCAATTTCCTCGCTGGTACTTGCAATTTCTCCATGCAAATCAAGTACCTGATTTCATATATAATGCATCATGGTCATATCACAAAGTTGTTTTGTATGCATGGCCTGATAATTTAGAATTTCCTTTGTGAAAATGTATCATGGTATTTTATGTTTCTAGTTTTATTTTTTTCATACTCTTCTAATACCTCATTAACATTTGTTTTGTACTCAAATATATTTTCGTGTACCTGCCCTACTTCGGTTTCTTTCACTTCTGATTTGCCATTCTTGTGTATTTCTTCTTGAATGCTTTTATCATCAACCTCAACTTTAATAGTTGCTGTTGAGGGTGTATGTTGTTGGGTTTGATCCTCTGGCACACTTGTCATTATGCAAATGAGATGTTCAGTTATGGTTTTCTAAGTATATGTTATTGCTTTTATGCTGAAATCAAAATTTAAGTGGAAGTATAACAAAAGTTTCTGTATTTCTGAAACTTACTTTCTGTTGCTGTTTCCAATAGCTGCCTTTCTAATGCAAGTTTAGTCTCATTTGCTTTCCTTTGAATGGTTTGGGCCCCGTCCTTTATCTCTAATTTCTCTCCAATATCTGATGCCAGGACATTTTCTGCTTTTTCATTATCATTACTTGGTTTTATTTCCGTGATCTCCAATTCTAAATTTGTATGCTTTAATACATATTTTTCCGGACTCACTCCAGACTCAAGTTCCGCTTCCGTTTCAATTTCCTTGCTGGTGCTTGCAATTACTCCATGCAAATCAAATGCCTGTTTTCATAGATAATGCATCATACACAAGGATATTTTATGTTGGGAAGATAAATGACAAGGAATTTTGTATGCATGGGCAGATAATTTAGAATTTCACTTGTGAAAATGCATCCTGGTATCTATTAATCTATCATTTCTGTTATATTCTATCATATTCTGCTGATACCTCAAGAACATTTCTTTTGTAGTCAAATTCATTTTCGTGTACATGCCCTTCTTCGGTTTCTTTCACTTCTGATTTGCCATCCTTGTGTATTTCTTCTCGAATGCTTTTATCATCATCCTCAACTTCAATAGATGCTATAGCGAGTGTATGTTGTTGGGTTTGATCCTCCGCCACACCTGCCATTATACAAAAGAGATGTTCGGTTATGGTTCGCTAAGTATATGTAATTGATTTGATGATTAAATCAAAATTAAAGTGGAACAAAATGAAAGTTTCTTTGTATTTGAAACTTACTTTCTGTTGTAGCTTCCAATAGCTGCCTCTTTGATGCAAGTTCCATTTCTTTTGCTTCACCTTGAATGGTTCGGCCCAGATCTTTGATATTTAATTTCTCTCCATTATCTGATGCAGGAACATTTTTTGCTTCTTCAGTATCATTGCTTGGCTTTTTTTCTGTGGTCTCCAATTCCAAACTTGGCTGCTTTAAAACATCGATGTCCGGACTCTCTCCATAATTGGGTACTACTTTGGTTTCAATTTCTTTGCTGGTGCTTGCAATTTCTCCATGCAAATCAAATACCTGTTTTCATAGATAATGCAGCAGATCACTGTAAGAGAGAGAAACTAAGCTAGAGAATGAGAGAGAAGAGAGAGAGAGAATTCTGTTATTTCAGTTATTTCTGAATTTGGTAAAATGAAAGGGTAAAATACATTGAGTGCTATTACATCTATTTATAGAAGAATAGAATAGTGTGACTTACTTGACAGCTGTCAAGTAACCACACGCCAGCTGGCTACAGCTGGATAACTAATACCCTAACTAAACTAACCAACAATACAAAATATAATACAAGCAAAATACATGCTTAGTTCTAATACTCTAATACACCCCCCTTAAACCGAAGTGCCTATGTAATGGAGCTCCCTTGAACAATTCGAAGACGTGGCTTGAGTTCATGAAACCGAGCTTGAGATAACGGCTTAGGGAGAATATCAGCAGTCTGCCATTTGGAAGGAACATGAGTGACTGTTAAAGTTCTTTTCTGCACCTTCTCTCGAACAAAAAATAAGTCCAACTCAATATGCTTAGTTTTATGATGTAGTACAGGATTGTGAGCCATTGCAACAGTGCTGGCATTATCACAATACAATGTAGGAACTGTATAAGGGAGCTGAAGTTCAGTCAGAAGAGATTCTATCCACATGAGCTCTTGTGCAGCAAGAGCTAAACTCCTATATTCTGCCTCAGTGCTAGATCTGGACAGAGTATGTTGTTTCTTAGACCACCAAGTAACTAGGTTGGAACCTAAGAAAATACAAGCCCCTGAAGTTGACTTCCTATCATCCTGATCCCCTGCCCAGTCAGCATCACAAAAGGCCTGAATTTTTAGAGGAAGTTGAGGATCAGAAGGCTGAAATATCAGCCCATGAGAGACTGTCCCTTTGAGATACTTAAGAATTCTCTTAACAGCTGACCAATGTTCTTCAAGGGGTTTTGAGAGATACTGACACACTTTGTTAACACTAAAGGTGATGTCAGGTCTTGTAATGGTAGCATACTGCAATGCTCCAACAATGGATCTGTAGAAAGTAGGATCAGCTACATCTTGACCCCCAAACTTTGATAGTTTGCAACTACTCATCATAGGTGTAGAAATATCTTTAGCAGTAGCCATATTAGCTCTTTCCAACAAGTCTCTAATGTACTTTGACTGATTAAGAAGAATCATACCATTAGAAAGATGTTTGACCTCAATTCCAAGAAAGTAATCCAGTTTGCCCAGTTGTTTTAAAGCATAAACAGAACTAAGTTTCTGGATAAGTGTGTTTATTTGAGATTTGGAAGATCCTGTGACTATAATGTCATCAACATAAACTAGAACATATGGCACATAAGTGGAAGTCTTTAGCAAAAACAAAGAGTTATCACATTTGCTAACTTTGAAACCTAAACTCTGCAGAGTATTTTTCAGACTTTCAAACCACTGCCTAGGGGCTTGTTTCAGCCCATATATTGCCTTGTTCAGTTTGCAAACTAGTGTTTTATCACTATGCACAAAACCAGGTGGCTGTTTCATATATACTTCTTCCTCTAATGTACCATTTAGGAAAGCATTGTTGACATCTAGTTGTTGAAGATCCCACTTGTGAGTTACAGCCAAAGTCAAAATAATTCTAACAGTAATAGGTTTGACTACAGGTGAAAAAGTTTCATTGTAATCTTGTCCATGTTTTTGATGGAAACCTTTTGCCACTAATCTGGATTTGCGTTTATGAATTGTGCCATCTGAATTCTCTTTAATCCTGTAAACCCACTTATTTCCTATAGCCACTTTGTCAGGAGGTAGAGGAACTAGTGTCCAGGTATTGTGTTTTATGAGTGCATCATACTCTGCTTGCATAGAAGCTTTCCATTCAGGACTAGAGAGAGCTGCTTTCACTGATGTAGGTTCAACTTCAGAGTGAGCTAAATGAACACTAGGAATAATAGCCTTTGAAATACCAGACTTAGATCTTGTTTGCATAGGATGTGTTGAATTATTTCTAGAAGTATGAAGTGGGGAAACAGAGGAAGAGGAAGTATCATCAGAATTTTGTGTTGGAGAATCTGAGGAGAGCTGTTGTAAAACTGGAGAATCTGAAGCCAAAGGAGGAGAATGCGCTGCAGATGTAGTAGGAGAAACTGATGAAGTGGTTGCAGGAGCAGAGAAAGTATTTGAAGGTGAAGTAATATTGGTAGGAGAAGAAGTAGGATAGAAGGAAGTTTCTGGACTTAAGTGTTGTGTGTTTGTAGAATCAGGAGTTGATGCTGCAGTAGAAAAGGGAAAGCTATACTCATTGAAAATGACATCTTTAGAGATGTATATTTTGCCTTCAGAACTGAGACACTTGTATCCTTTGTGTGAAGGAGAGTAACCCAGAAAAGTGCACTCACTTGAATGAAAATCAAGTTTGTGTTTGTTGTAAGGCCTTAACAGAGGATAGCATGCACAACCAAATACCCTTAGCAAAGTATAATCAGGATCAGACTTGAAAAGAAGGTTAAATGGAACCTGATTGTTGATAGAGGTGCTAGGTAGCCTATTTATGAGATACACAGCTGTTTGGAATGCATGATCCCAATACACTAATGGTAGGTGAGCATGTGCCAAGATTGATAACCCTGTTTCAACAATATGTCTATGTTTGCGTTCAACAGTACCATTTTGATGATGAGTATGAGGGCAAGTTACCCTATGGATAATTCCCATTGTTTGTAAGCAAGTAGTTAGTGGCCTAAATTCACCACCCCAATCACTTTGAACAGCTTTTATCTTTGTATTAAATTGATTTCCAACCATTGTTATAAAGGTTTTGAACATTAGAATAGAGTCTGACTTTTGTTTTAAGAGAAATAGCCAAGTGTATCTAGTATGTGCATCAACAATGGACAAATAGTATTTGAAACCACTAGAAGACAGATTAGGAGAAGGTCCCCACACATCAATGTAAACTAAGTCAAAAGGAGATGAATAACTAGTAGTAGATGCAGGGGAATGAATTCTATGAGCTTTACCATAACAACAAGAAGAACAAAAATCATAGACTGTTTTATTAGAATGTGGTATCTTACAATGATTTAATACTTTCTGTACAATAGACTCACTAGGATGGCCTAACCTACAATGCCATAATGTGTACACAGTAGGATTTTTATTAGAATCAGAAAGAGGTACAGAAACTACATTTGCACTAGACCTAGAATCAAAGAGATTACAACTTGGAGCAGTAGAATTATTTGAAACTTGGCAAGGAATATGAGTAGGATGAAAGCGCTATAGAGCCCTTCAGAAGTTAGAGCTCCTTTCAGCAACAATTGTTTAGTGTCCTGACATTGCACAAGACATTCATTAGCTGTAAAGACAAAGAAACAATTATTGTCTTTAGCAAATTGACTAACACTTAAAAGATTTTTAGAAATGGTTGGAACTAATAAAAGCTTGTTCAGTTTAAGTGATTTTTGAATGCAATATGGTGAAGTAAAGGCACAGCAACCAATAGCTTTAATAGATAAGCCATGACCATTACCCATGTAGATTTGTTCATTGCTGAACTGTTCAACTGGATGTTGAACCAAAGTGTTATCAGAGGTAAGGTGATTGGTTGCTCCAGAGTCAGGGTACCAGATTGGTTGAGCTCTTGTGGCAGTCATAGCAGCAGGATTAGAATTCAGTGGAGGATGAAGTAGTCCTGAATCTACTGAAGAGGTCACTGAAAGAGGTGTTGCTGGATTCTGTGAATGATAGTAGGCATGATGCTGCTGATTTGGATGAGGAATAGTGTTCCTATATGAAGCTCTAGGTACAAGATCATAGCCTGGTGGTGCTGTAGGAACAGGTGCTGCACGATAATATGGAACTCCATAGGCTTGAGGAGGTCCATAGGTGATGTTAGAGTCATGTGGTGCATACCAACACTGTGACAGATCATGACCAAATCTGTCACAGTAAGCACAATAGGGCCTTGAACCACCACGACCTCCACCACGATCACGGCCACCACCACGAAAACGACCACCACCACGGCCATTACGACCACCACGATAACCAGAATTATCAATTCTATCATTTCTATAGGATGAATTCTCAAAACGATTAACACGTTCACTATGAAAATCAGAATTATCTATCCTATTGTTCTCATGTCGATAAGAGGGATTATCAAAACGAGAATGATGATTATTGCGATTTTCATATCGAGAATTTACCGGCGAACGTGAATCCGAACGTGCTTGAGACCCTGCCACATTCATTGACATAGCATCTGACAAAGTTTGTTGTTGAGCTCTCTCCATGCGTGACTCATAAGTGAGAAGAAGTGATTCCAATTCTGTGAGAGAAGGCGCGGGACTGTGACTTTCAACAGCAACTATGAGAGGGCGATATTCCGCTGGAAGTCCCTCAAGAATAACATCAACATGTTCCGTGATAGAAATTGGCGATCCAATAGAGATGAGAGAATCGACTATCATCTTGATTCGCATCAAATAGTCCGCAATTGATTTTCCCCCTTTCATTAGGGTTTTCAATTCGAATCGTAATTGACGACTGCGAGCTCTAGTATGCGATTGACAATAGTTGTTGACTTCATCCCAAACCTCCCACGCATGATCGCATCCAACAACACGAGGTTGGATCGATTCCGAAAGCGTATTGAGAAGCCAAGCGAACACTGATTGATCGTGTTCCTCCCATCGGAGAAACTCAGGATTCACGCGATTGAGCTGGCGATCTTCGTCGGAGAGAAAATGCGGCGGCGCAACTGGTAAGTTGATAACGTACTCAATATGATTCAGACG
This sequence comes from Crotalaria pallida, assembly GCA_037953625.1. Taxonomy (NCBI): domain Eukaryota; kingdom Viridiplantae; phylum Streptophyta; class Magnoliopsida; order Fabales; family Fabaceae; genus Crotalaria; species Crotalaria pallida. The sequence continues at coordinate 124,367,849 of CM075653.1, read as the reverse complement.
AAGCACCGAAAGCACAAATTGCTTCCAATTGAGGAAATTCTTATCATGGAGCTTGACCGAAGGAAGAGGAAGGTTGAGAGAAGAAGAATTTTGTGGTGGAACAGTGTTTAATGGCGGACCAGAAGCCATGGTTTTGCAACTGATACCATGTAAGAGAGAGAAACTAAGCTAGAGAATGAGAGAGAAGAGAGAGAGAGAGAATTCTGTTATTTCAGTTATTTCTGAATTTGGTAAAATGAAAGGGTAAAATACATTGAGTGCTATTACATCTATTTATAGAAGAATAGAATAGTGTGACTTACTTGACAGCTGTCAAGTAACCACACGCCAGCTGGCTACAGCTGGATAACTAATACCCTAACTAAACTAACCAACAATACAAAATATAATACAAGCAAAATACATGCTTAGTTCTAATACTCTAATAATCACAAAGATGTTTTATGTTGTGAAGATAAATTTTGTACGCATGGGCTAATAATTTAGAATTTCATTTGTGAAAATGTATAATGGTATCTATCATTTCTAGTTTATTTTGTCATACTTTGCTAATATCTCAAGAACATTTGTGTTGACCTCACATTCTTTTTCATGTACCTGCCCCTCTTCGGTTTCTTTGACTTCCGATTCGTCATCCTTGTGTATTTCTTCTTGAATGCTTTTATCATCAGCCTCAACTCCAGTAGATGCTACAGAGGGTGTATTTTGTTGGGTTTGATCCTCTGGCACATCTGTCATTATGCAAATGAGATGGTTAATTGAATCATGAACTCGAGGTTTGCTAAGGTTCCTTTTTGTTAAAGAATTTAATTAAAAGTTTTCTTCAAAATTCAGAGTCTGCCATTACCATTACTTGTTTTTTGAATCCAAAGACCTTCTCATTACTTGTTATCATCATCACACTACGTTGCTTGAAGTTGTTCCTTTTTTATGGTAAGAATAGGTTTAAATTGAAGTCCATGATGTTTTTTTTGTCTCTTTTGGAAGAAGCAGTAGCTTGAATGATTTTTTTTCTAAAATGTCAAATTGCATTCCTTTTAAATGAAAAGGGGTTGGGTTTGCTAAATTTTCATGATTGATCCTTTTCTTGTTTTTGCAACTCCAGTTCTTTGCCTTATTTCATACCTATTGATTTCTCCACCATGACTTTTGCACTTTCAATTATCCCACTATTCTCAGCAGAGGGTAACTCTGTAGTGTTCTCGAGTTCTTTGACATCATAGGTTGATTTTTCAATGTTTTCCAATGTCACCAATTCTTTCGAATCAGCATGCTTTGTAGTCAAGTTTTCAATGCATTGTGCTTCTGATTTCTGCTCAGCATGTTTTTCATTTTCTGCACTGACCTTGCTCATTGCTTCGGGTAGACGAGTATGAATAATCTGAAAGTATGTGAGAGAGAGAAGAGAAGAGAGAGAGAAGATAGAGAAGAGAGAGAGAAGATAGAGAAGAGAGAGAGAATCTGAAAACTGAAATCTATTTCAGAATTGGAAAGTTAGTTACAAGAGCTGAGTCATTCACTTCTATTTATAGAAGATTAGAATCAGCTTAAGTTACAAAGCTAACTACATCTAACATTCCCCCCTGAATCTATGTTGGATTTAATAAGCTGACAGCTGTACAAAGCTAATCTATTCTTTACATAAACTAACTACATCTAACATTCCCCCCTGAATCTATGCTAGGCTATATACAGTGTATATCCAACATTCCCCCCTGAAACTAAACATACACATGGACCATTCAGCTAGAGGAATCTCCACAGAAGAATTCTTCTTTCAATCTAGGTGGAGGAAAATAGCCTAAAATAGATCTGTGCTGAGAAGCAATTTGAAACTTGTCTGTCACATTCAGTTTGCCTCTGAGGAGAGAAAATCTAGTAGTAGAAAGAGGTTTGGTGAGGATATCTGCGACCTGCTGTTCTCCAGGAACATGCTCAACAATTAGCTTCTTGTGCAGAACCTTTTCTCTTACCCAAAACAAATCTAGTTCAATGTGTTTTGTTCTTGAATGAAGAACAGGATTTTTAGTGAGCATTACCGTGCTTAAATTGTCACAGTATATAACAGGAATGTTAGTATTGTAGCCAAGCTCACTCAACAAACTTTGAACCCACATAAGTTCCCCTGCAGTGTTAGCCAAGCTTCGGTACTCTGCCTCAGCTGTAGATCTTGCTACCCATTCTTGCTTCTTTGACCACCAGGAGATAAGGTTTGAACCCAAGTAAACACAAGATCCTGAAGTAGACTTTCTGTCATCAGGATCTGTTGCCCAATCAGCATCACTATAGGCAAACAGATTTAGTGGACTATGCATAGATGTAGGTTTGAGTAGCAGACCTTGATCTAAAGTACCTCTGAGATATCGCAACACTCTTTTTAGTGCTTTCCAGTGCTCTTCTAAAGGCTGAGAAAGAAACTGACATAACTTGTTAACACTGTAGCAAATTTCTGGTCTGGTTGTGGTGACATACTGCAATGCACCAGCTAGAGATCTGTACAAAGAAGGATCAGCCATGTAATTGCTGCCCTGCTTTGTTAGTTTAAGACCACCAACCATTGGTGTTGGCTGGCTTTTCATATCCGCTAAGTGAGATCGTTCAAGAAGGTCCTTAATGTACTTGGACTGAGTAAGTAACAACTCCCCAGTAGGTAGCTTCTTTATTTCAATACCTAGAAAATAGTCAAGAGACCCAAGGTCTTTGAGAGAAAAAGCAAGATTCAGTTTGCCAATTAACTCCTGAATCAGATTTGGTGAAGTACCTGTGATGATGATATCATCAACATAGCATAGAACAAAAAGTTTGTGAGTTGAGGTAGCATGAATGAAGAGAGAATGGTCACATCTACACTTCCTGAAACCAAGGGATAGTAAAGTGCCAGCCAGTTTATCAAACCAAGCTCTAGGAGCTTGTTTTAAACCATAGATGGCTTTATGTAACTTGCAAACAAGAGTACGGTCAGCATGCTGGAACCCTTCTGGTTGTTGCATGTACACCTCCTCTTCTAGAACTCCATTCAAAAAGGCATTGTTAACATCTATTTGCTGAATATCCCAGCCATAGGTCAATGCAAGAGTAAGAACAACCCGAACAGTGACTGGTTTGACAACGGGGGAAAAAGTTTCACTGTAATCAAAACCATGTTTCTGATGATAACCCTTAGCCACTACCCGAGCCTTAAACTTGTTAATAGTACCATCAGGATTCTCTTTAATTCTCCAAACCCATTTGCAACCAATAGCTTTTCTCCCTTTAGGTAATGGAACAAGAGTCCAAGTGCCATTTCGGATTAAAGCTTGATATTCTTCTTCCATAGCAGACTTCCAACTAGGAATACTGAGGGCAATCTTGACTGAAGCAGGTTCAGTATGAGCAGTATAAACACTGGGAGATCCTGCAATATTACTAGCCTTTGATCTTGTTATCATGGGATGGGTATTAGTTGGAACAGAAGTAGGAGATGGAGAAGAAGAAGAAGTAGAAGTGGAGTTATTTGTGAGAGAAATTGTAGGAGAAGCTGTGGGAGGTAAAGAAGAAGAAGAAGGAGCCAATGAAGGTTGCTGACTAGGAGACTGATCAGAACTGACAGTATGAGGATAAGGAGACTGATCAGAAACACTAGATACAGGAGTAGGAATAGGTGATAAACCAGGAGATTGTAACACAGTGAGTTGAGTGGGTATACTAGGAGAGGAAGTAGTGTGAGAAGGCTTAGAATCAACAGTGGATGTGAGAAATGAAGTTTCATCAAAAATGACATCCTTAGAGATATACATTCGGCCTGAAGTAGGACAGAGGCATTTATAACCTTTATGACTAGGTGAATAGCCTAAGAAGATACATTTCACTGACCTAGGCTGAAGCTTATTCTTGACATAAGGCCTAAGACAAGGATAGCATATACACCCAAAAACCTTGAGAAAGTGATAATCAGGCTGATCCTTAAACAAAACAGAATAAGGAATTTTTCCACCAATAGATGCACTTGGCAGCCTGTTTATGAGATAAACAGCACTTATAAATGCATGATCCCAGTAATAAGTAGGAAGAGAAGCATGAGCTAGCATAGTAAGCCCCATCTCAACTATGTGTCTGTGCTTCCTTTCTATGACACCATTTTGGTGATGAGTGTGTGGACAGATAACTCTATGAACAATGCCCTGAGACTCGAGTATTTTTGTAAAAGGTCTGAATTCACCCCCCCAATCTGTTTGCACAGATTTGATAGAAACAGAAAATTGAGTATGAACATACTGCTGAAAATGCTGAAATGTTTGCAGTGCCTCAGACTTCTGTTTTAAAAGAAATAGCCAAGTGAACCTAGTGCAGGAGTCTACTATAGACATATAGTATTTAAAACCTGTAGATGAAGTCTCTGGAGCAGGACCCCAAAGATCAATATACACTAGATCAAAAGGAGATTTATAAACATGTAGGGAAGGGGATGATGGTAATCGATGAGACTTGGCAATAGCACATGCAGAACAAAAAACATTAGAGTCTTTATTTATATTTGAGGAAATATTACATGATTTGAGAACATCTTTTACAATTCCCTCATGAGAATGGCCAAGCCTATTGTGCCATATAGAGTAACAGCTAGTAGCTGAAGTAACACTATTTACAGAACATGTATTAGAAACAGTGGAACTAGGTACAGCATTATGTAAAATACTAGATACTGTATTTGTAGTGGAAGATATGTCTGTGAGAGAAGAACTTGAAGGATGGGACTGGGGCTGAAGTATGCCAGGAAAACTGTAAAGCCCATCAGCACCAAGTGTGCCTTCAAGAAGTATAGAGTGATTGCCCTGAGATTTCACAAAGCAACAGTTAGGATGAAATTCAAAGTAGACATTATTATCTTTGGCAAACCGACTCACACTAACTAGATTCTTAGTTATTGAAGGGACTAAAAGAAGATTTTTAAGATATAGAGGAGAAAGGGAATTTGTTAATATGCTGGTACCAATTCCAGTTATTGGTATACCAGACCCATTACCCATGAGAATTTGATCTTGACCTGAGAGAGGAGTCCTGGACTGAGTAAGATTTGCAGGATCGGCTGTCAGGTGATGTGTAGCACCAGAATCAGGGTACCACAGCTGTGAGTTGTAGGCTTGAGGTTCTAAGAGCATAGCCTGAGGAGGGGGTCTGACAGCTGAATAGACTGGCTGTGGAGGCCAAGTAGGACCAGGACCTAGTATGGAGGGCGCTGCAACCATAGGCCTTGGAGCAAACTGCTGAAACATCATAGGTGGATAGTGCAGTGGTTGCTGAAAAGGAAAATATGGAGCAGGAAACTGGAACTGTGGAAGTGCAACATTCTGCTGATTCTGTTGACCCTTGTTAGACTTTGAGGTAGAGGATTTGTCACTGTTACTGTTTGAGGCCATAACAATATCAACTCTATTCCAGCATTTGAGAGCCTCATGGCCAGGCTTGTCACAAAGCTGACACCTAACTCTCCCTTTACCACCAGATTTACCCTTATAGCCTGACTTAGAGGATGTAGAATTTGCTCTTTGTTTTTCACCAGACTGATCAGGAATAGGAGAACCACTACTATCAGAGTCAGATTCAAAGGGATTAGTTGATTTGGGAGGTTTTGTAGCAGCTGAAGACTGAGCAGGAACAGGAGAAGCAAAACCAACACTAGCAGAGGATGGAGCAGGAGCCACAGAATGCTGAGCATAATATTGAGAAGGAAGACCAGGAAAAATAGGAGAAGGTTGATAAGGCAGCATGCCCTGAGAAACTTGCTGAAACTGAGGTTGAGAAGGTTGCAGAAACTGAGTCTGAGAAGGTTGCTGCAACTGAGACTGAGAAGGTTGTTGTAACTGACCATGAGCAAGATGCACAGAAAAAGCATCATTTGCCACATGATGAATGCGTTCAAGGTATGCTTCATGAGTCACTAGCAGAGCCTCCAGAGCACCAACAGTAACTGGAGTTTCTCTGACTAATAGTGTAGTGACAAAAGCTTCATATTCAGAGGGAAGCCCTTCCAAAATAATCCTCACTTGTTCCTTTTGAGAAATGGGTTCCCCTACTACTGCAAGGGAATAGGCTAGAGCTTTAATCCTAGCAACAAATTCAGAAACACTCTGAGTTCCTTTCTTTGAAGTACGCATTTCAGAGTGAAGCATTTGGCTTCTAGCCTTAGTTAGGGAACTGAAATAGTTGTGAAGTTCCTCCCAAATTTGAAAAGCATGAACACAGCCTAAAACCCTAGCTTGGACTGGTTCAGAGAGTGACTGTAATAGCCAAGAGGCTATGTGTTGATCTTGTTCCTCCCAATTTAGATAATCAGGATTAATGCGATCAAACTCAATGTCATCATCAGCTATGTACTTAGCAGGAATAATAGGACTCACCACAAAGCGTTGGAGACGGTGTGAAGCAATGACAGCTTCCACCTGTTGCTTCCACACTAAGTAATTTTTGTCAGTGAGTTTTGCAGAAATTGAGTGAGAAAATGTAACTGGAGTGAACACAGCACGCAATGGTGCAGGAGTTTGAGAATCAGATGCGGAAGCCATGAAGAGGATCAAAGATTAAGCTGAAACACACGCAAATGAGCCTGAAGAGAATCGGAAACACTGCTAAAGAAGAACCTGAGAATCAATAATCGCGAACAGCAGAAATCACGAACAGTAGAAATCGCGAACAGTAATCGTGAACAGTAATCGCGAACAAACAGTGATCGTGAACAGTAATCGCAAACAGTAATCGCGAACAGTAATCGCGAACAGTAATCGCGAACGAACAGTGATAGTGAACAGTACTCGCGAACAGTAATCGTGAACAGTAATCGCGAACGAACAGTGATAGTGAACAGTAATCGCAAACAGTACTCGCGAACAGTAATCGTGAACAGTAATCGCGAACAGTAGAAGGCAGAACAATTGATGCAGATCCAGAGAAGAAGAAAACAGAATCGAAGCAGTGAAGAAGATGCAGGCTCAAAAGTTTGTGAAAAAGCTCTAGATACCATATGAATAATCTGAAAGTATGTGAGAGAGAGAAGAGAAGAGAGAGAGAAGATAGAGAAGAGAGAGAGAATCTGAAAACTGAAATCTATTTCAGAATTGGAAAGTTAGTTACAAGAGCTGAGTCATTCACTTCTATTTATAGAAGATTAGAATCAGCTTAAGTTACAAAGCTAACTACATCTAACAACGAGTTACCTATTTTAATACGTGCAGCATTAGAATCCAATTTGTATCACTAATAATGATAGCAAGTGATTGATTGTTTGTTTGCATGGATGCATACACATGAACTATTTATATGTATGAAATAGCATGCTGCTGTCTATATGTATAATTTGTCTTTTTTACTTAGTTACTCCCTAACCTCAACAACTTTAGTTGCTTGCTCATGTTCATTTTCTTGGATGCAGCTCTTGGCCTCATCTATCAGCATTGAGTCCGCTTTCTCACTGGTCTGTTCCTGAATTGTTTTCTCAACCGTTCCACCTTCGACAATTGTCTGTCTGGGCATCACTGAGGGAGCTTCTTGTTCAGGTACACCTGTCATTGTGCATATAAGATACATTTCTTCGCCAATATCCAAATAGCTGAAGTAGATCTTTTTTGGCACATCATAAAAAATATTGTCTTGAAAACTGGAAATTTTTATTAGCAATCAATCTAGTCAGGAATGGCAAAGAATTATTGTAGTAAATCTTAAATCTCCCACCCACAAAATTCTTCTGTCAAAGAAACCTTTATCTTTACTTTTGAAAATAAAGTTGTGAAGTCCCGTTTCATAGCAAAAATTGGGGTTTTCAAGTTACTAGAGAAAGTAATAAATTTTTCATATTTTGCATACTAAATTTCTGTAATTGTGTCTTACTGTGAAAGTATAAAAAGAAAAGTTTCTATATTTTCCAAATTACTTTTTGTTGCGACTTCTGGTAATTGTTTTTCAGCTGCTAGTTCCATCTTATTTGCTTCCTCTTCTATGATTTCAGGTCCATCATTGATCTCAAATTTCTCTCCTGTGTCTGACGTTGGATCATTTTCTGTTTCTTCTGTATCATTTCTCGGGTTGATTTCTGTAGTTTCCAGCCCTTTGACACTGGGATGCTTTAATACTGTGGTGTCCATACTTACTTCAGATAGGGATTTTGCTTTCTTCTCTTTTTCCTCGCTGGTGTTTGCAATTGCTTCTTGTAAATCAAATTCCTATTTTCACAAATAAATATTATACTTTGGCAAATAAATATTTCACATTTTTGCATGCATGGGCACATATTTTAGATGTTCGTGTGTTAAAATGCATCATGGTCTCTATCATTTCTACTTTATCTTGACTCAGTCTTCTCATACCTCAAGAACATTTGTTTTTTCCTGAAATACATTTTCATGTGGCTTTCCCTCTTCGGTATCTGTCGCTGCTGACTCGCCATCCTTATGTATTTCTTCTTGAATGCTTTTATCATCAGTCTCATCTCCAGTAGATGCTACAGAGGGTGTATGTTGTAGGGTTTGATCCTCATGTATACCTGTTGTTATGCAATGAGATGATCAATTGAATCATCGATTCGCGTTTTGCTAAGATACTCTTTTGATGTACAGTTTTTCTTCAAAACTCAAAAGGAGGCACTGCCACAAGCATTTTCTTGGAGGCCAAAGAACTACTCACATTACTTGTTATCATCTACATATTGCGTTGCATGAAGTTGTTCCTTTTTTACGGAGACAATAGCTTTTAATTTTAGTCTCAGGCAAAGAACTTTTTCACAGGGGATTTGTAAGTTCATGATGGTCTTACTTTTTTCAGGGTAACATAAGTTTGTCCGATTTCTTTGTAGAATTTTAAATCACATTCGGTTAAAACAAGAGAGTGGGTTGCTATATTTTCATAACTTAATTAGTTTCTGTTTTTAGTTTTTGTAACTATGCTTCTATGGCTTCTTTCATACCTAATAATTCCTCTGGTGAGTTTTTTCCACCATCTTTTATCTCTCGATTCTCAGCAGAGGGTAAGTCTGGAGTCTTTTCCATTTCTTTGACATCATAACCTAATTTTTCATTGGTTTCAGTTATCACCATTTCTTCTGAATTGATATGCTTGGAGATCAGTTTTCACTGCTTTGTGCCTGTTCTTCTTTTTCTGCACTAACCTTGCTCATTGTTTCAGGTAGACCAATTGCCTATTTTAACATATGCAACATTAGAATCAAATTTGTAATTATGATAATGAAATTAAGTGATAGATTGCTTGTTTTGATGTGTAAACATGAGCTATTTATGTGTATGAAATAACTTGCTGTTGTCTATGTGGATAATTTCTTGTTTACTTCCTAACCTCTTGAACTTTAGTTGTGTGCTCCTGTTCATTTTCTGTGGTGCATTTCTTGTCCTCATCTATCAGTGTTGATTCCTCTTTCTCATTGGGCTGTTCCTGAATTGTTTTCTCAATCTGTTCACCTTTTACAATTTCCGGTGTGGGCATTGTTGACGGAGCTTCTTGCTCAGGTGCACCTGTCGTTGAGCATGAGATACTTCTTTTGTATCATCCAAATGGACTGACGTTCTTTTGTATTACATCAGAAAATTATTCTGTCCCTAAAACTGGAAATATTTATTGGAAAACCAAGCTACTGAGGCATATAAAGTACTATAGTAATTTTTTGTGCTTCCAGCCACCTACAGTACATCTGTTACCAACAGCCTATATCTTTTCTTTTGAAAATGAAAACTGTCAAATTGAGTTTTGCAACAAAAATTGGGTTTTATAATGGATCTAGAAAAGTAATGAACTTCTTATATTTGGCAAACTAAAGTTTATGTTAATACTTCGTTGAAATCAAAATGCAACGAGAACTTGAACAAACGTTGCTGAATTTTTTAAACTTACTTTCTATTGCAGTTTCTGGTAACTGCTTTTCTTTTGCTAGATCCATCTCTTTTGCTTCCTCTTGTATGATTTCGGGGTCATTCTTAATCTCTAATTTCTCTCCTGTGACTGATGCTGGAAAATTTTCTGGCTCTTAAGCAGCATCATTACTTTGGTTTATGTCCGTGGTCTCCAGCCCTTCTAAATTTGAATGCTTTAATACAGTGGTGTCCAGACTCCCTCCAGATTTGTGTTCAGCTTTCTTTTCATTTTCTTCATTGATGCTTGATATTACTTCATGTAAATCAAATTCCTGTTTTTACGGTGTGTGTTAAAACACAAGGATAATTTACATTGGGAAAACTGTTATAAACAATTCATATTTATCCAATTAGTGGATGACTATCTATTGGATTGAGTTTATCTCTATTAGCTTGGGTTTATCCTTCTTTGTGTTTATCTTTAGTTGAAACCACTTCATATCAGGTTTCCTATCTGCCTATAAATAGGACTCACCTATGATGTAAAATATACACTGAATATATCATAATATATTGTTGCCTCTCTTCTCCTCCTTCTCTCTTCTTCCTTATTTGCATACGTTTCATAACACGTTATCAGCACGATCGTTCTTTCCTCTAAAAAGGTGTTAAAAGCAAGGTAATTTTTTTATTTATTTATTATTTTTTTTTTCCTCCAATAGTAAAGTAAGCTTCTCTTCTTCTCTTCATAATTTTTTTTATCTGCAAGTGCAACGTATATGTAGAAAGAAAGAGAAAAATAGTTTGATCTGAAGAAAAAAAAAAGGTATGAAAGGATCTAAAGATCCCATAAGCCGTGAAAAAAAAAAAAAAAAAAGCTGTACATATTCAGCCGTGGTCCATGCATATACATATGCAAATGCAAAAGAACCGAGAAAAGAAAAACAAAATACTGTATGCATATGCAAAGGAACCGAACGAAAAAAAAATTTTTTTTTTTTCTTTTTATGCAATTGCAAATAATATGTTTTTTTATGTGATCTAATTTATTTATTGTAAAGAATATTTTTGGATATTATCTAATTTATTTATTTTCCTTATTTATTATAGAATCAATATGTCAAACCTTGCAAATCTTGAATTTTTTGCCCTTGATATCACTGGCAAGAATTATTTGTCATGGGTTTTAGATGCTAAAATTCATTTAGATGCAAAAGGTCTTGGAGAAACAATAAAAGAGGGTAATAAGGCATCTAACCAAGATAAGGCTAAGGCTATGATTTTCTTACGCCATCACCTCCATGAAGGGTTGAAAACAGAATATCTCACTGTTAAAGATCCACTTATTCTTTGGAATAACATAAAAGAGCGCTATGATCATCAAAAAACTGTAATTTTGCCTAAGGCCCGTTATGATTGGATGCATTTGCGCTTACAAGATTTCAAAACTATAAGTGAGTATAACTCAGCCATGTTCAGAATTACATCTCAGATGGAACTATGTGGAGAAAAAAATCACTGATTCTGATATGTTAGAAAAAACATTATCCACATTTCATGCAAAACAATTGCTCCTACAGCAACAATATCGTGAAAAAGGTTTCAAGAAATACCCTCAATTAATTTCTTGTCTTCTTGTGGCTGAACAAAATAATGAGCTGTTACTAAAAAATCATGAATCTCATGCAACGGGCACTGCTCCATTCCCTGAAGCGAATGTAGCAACACACAGCCACAATTCCCATGCACAAACTCGTGGTCGTGGTCGTGGCCGCGGTAGTCATCGTGGTCGTGGATATGGACCCAGTCGTGGTCGTGGATATAAACAAGGTAGACATAATCGTGGTGGTTATTCGAAACACACATGGAAAAGGGGTGAAAATACTGAAAAACGACAAGGTGCTGAAATTAGCAAAAATAATGAATACAAATGTGATCGTTGTGGTATCAAAGGCCATTGGGCTCGTGTATGTCGTACACCTGAACATCTTGTCAAGCCTTACCAAGAATCAATCAAGAAAAAAAGGAAAAATATAGAAACAAATTTTGCTTTTGAAGAAGACAATCCTGATTACAACCACATGAATACCACCTCTCTAGATGTTTCAGATTTCTTTATTGATCCAAATGAAAATTTTGATTTTCTATCTGGAGATGGAACCACCAAAATTTAATTAGATGTTATTGGTTTTAGAACATTTTTTTTAATGTTTTTATTCTTTTGTTGTTTTTCCTTTTTCCAATAAAGTATTTAGGTCTAGAATGAGTTTCCTTTTTTTTTATGATGAAGTAATAAAGTTTTTATTTTCAAGTATTATCATTTCATTTTTTTTTTAAGAATTCATATTAATTATCTATTTTCTTTGTATCGTAGTAAGAATGAGTATTCCTTTACATGCTTCATTGGTTGGCTACAACTTTAATCATAAAGAAATGTGTCTTGCCGATAGTGGAACAACTCACACAATTCTCAAGGATAAAAAATATTTCTCCTACCTAGTAATGCAAGAAGCAAACGTTAATACAATATCTGGTAGTACAAATATAATTGAAGGCTCCAGAAGAGCAAATATAATACTAACTGGAGGAACAAAATTGTGTATCAATAATGCATTACTCTCTACTAAGTCTCAAAGAAACTTATTAAGTTTCAAGGATATTCGTCAAAATGGATATCACATAGAGACAACGAATCAAGGAGGTATTGAATTCCTTTATATCACAAAAGTGATTTCAAATAAGAAATGCATAGTAGAAAAGTTGCCTACTTTTTCCTCTGGTTTGTACTACACATACATTAGAACAATTGAGATACATCATGTCGCAAACCAAAAGTTTGTGGATAATAATAAGTTCATTGTTTGGCATGACCGGTTAGGCCATCCCGGATCTATTATGATGCGAAAAATAATTCAAAATTCTTGTGGACACCAAATGAAGAACCAAAAGATTCTTCAAACTAATTGTCTTTCATGTGTTGCTTGTTACCAAGGGAAGTTGATCATTCGGCCATCACCTGGAAAAATTGAGTATGAATCACTAACATTTTTGGAACGTATACAAGGTGATATATGTGGGCCAATAGACCCATCATGTGGACCATTTAGATATTTCATGGTTTTAATAGATGCATCAACTAAATGGTCACATGTATGTTTATTGTCAACTCGTAACCATGCATTTGCGAGATTACTTGCTCAACTAATTAGACTTAGAGCACATTTTCCTGATTATCCAATTAAGAAAATACGCCTTGACAATGCTGGTGAATTTACGTCTCGAACTTTTAATAATTTTTGCATGTCTATTGGCATTGATGTTGAACATCCTGTAGCACATGTTCATACACAAAATGGACTTGCGGAATCACTTATTAAACGATTACAAATAATTGCAAGGCCTTTACTTATGAGATCAAAACTTCCAATAACTGCTTGGGGACATGCAATTTTGCATGCTGCAGCACTAATTCGCATCAGGCCAACAAGTTTTAACAAATCATCCCCTTTACAAATGGTTTTTGGTCAGGAACCTAACATTTCCCATCTAAGAATTTTCGGATGTGCGGTATATGTTCCTATTGCTCCACCACAACGCACTAAGATGAGACCTCAAAGAAGGTTGGGAATATATGTTGGATATGAATCTTCATCCATAATAAAATATCTCGAACCAACAACGGGAAATTTATTCACGGCTCGATTTGCCGATTGTCGTTTTGATGAATATGTTTTCCCAACATTATGGGGAGAAAATAAGCAGCCGGAAAAAGAAATTATTTGGAAAGAATTATCATTATCTTATCTTGATCCTCGTACAAAACAAAGCGAACTTGAAGTTCAAAAGATAATTCATTTGCAAAACTTAGCTAACCAATTGCCAGATGCATTCACTGACCTAAAAAGAGTAACTAAGTCACATATTCCAGCTGCTAATGCTCCAATAAAAATTGATGTCCCTGTTGGAAAAAATACAATTGCAAATGAGTCTGAGGCACGTCTAAAGCGTGGCAGACCTGTCGGTTGCAAAGATAAAAATCCTCGAAAAAGAAAAGGAGCTAAGAAAGAAGATGGTCAATTCGAGGATATGGTGACTCTTGAAGAGCCTTCAGACATAATTAATAGTTCAATTCCAGAAGAAACTCAGGTACCTGAAAATTATGAAAACAAAGAGATCTCAATAAATTATGTCATGAATGGAATTCAATGGAACCGAAATGAAATCGACGTCGACGATATTTTTGCATATAATATAGCGCTTGAAATTATAAATGATGAGGATCATGAACCAAAGTCTATTAAGGAATGTAGACAAAGAAATGATTGGCCAAAATGGAAAGACGCAATTGAGGCAGAATTGAATTCACTTGATAAGCGACAAGTATTTGGACCTGTAATTCGTACACCTAAAGGCGAAAAGCCAGTTGGATACAAATGGGTTTTTGTGCGAAAGCGAAATGAAAAAGGAGAAATTATGAGATATAAAGCAAGATTGGTTGCCCAAGGTTTTTCGCAAAGACCTGGCATTGATTTTGAGGAGACATATTCTCCCGTGGTGGATGCAAGTACTTTTCGATACTTAATTAGTCTGGCAGTACGTGAAGGGCTCGATTTGCGTCTAATGGATGTCGTTACAGCCTATCTATATGGCTCTCTTGAAAATGACATTTATATGAAACTTCCTGAAGGATTTAATTTACCTGAAATATATAATTCAAATTCTTGAGAAGGTTATTCAATTAAATTGAATAAATGTCTTTATGGATTAAAGCAATCTGGGCGCATGTGGTATAATCGCTTAAGTGAATATTTAATCAAGGAAGGATATAAAAATGACCCAATTTGTCCATGTATTTTTTTGAAAAGGAGTGGCAAGGAATTTGCTATAATTGCTGTTTACGTTGATGATTTGAATATTATTGGAACTCCTAACGAGCTTCCAAAAGCTGTAAATTGCTTGAAGAAAGAATTTGAGATGAAGGATCTGGGAAGAACAAAGTTTTGTCTTGGTTTACAAATGGAATATTTAAATAATGGAATTTTGGTACATCAGGAAACTTATACTGCAAAGGTTCTTAAGCGATTTTACATGGATAAAGCACATCCATTATGTAGTCCAATGGTTGTAAGGTCACTTGATGTGAATAAAGATCCTTTTAGACCTAAAGAAGAAGATGAAGAACTACTTGGTCCTGAAGTACCATATCTTAGTGCGATTGGGGCATTAATGTATCTTTCTAGTCACACACGACCTGATATATCATTTGCTGTTAATTTATTGGCAAGACATAGTTCTTCACCTACAAGGAGGCACTGGAATAGAGTTAAGCATATACTTCGTTACCTTAAAGGTACAATGGATATGGGTTTGTTTTACTCAAATATGACTAAATCAAATCTTATCGGTTATGCCGATGCAGGTTATCTATCTGACCCTCATAATGGTCGATCGCAAACCGGTTATGTATTTACATGCGGTGACACAGCTATTTCATGGCGATCTATGAAACAAACGATTACTGCCACTTCGTCTAATCATGCGGAAATTTTAGCATTACATGAGGCAAGTCGAGAATGTGTTTGGCTAAGATCTGTAATTCAACACATACAACAAAATTGTGGTATATTATTTGGAAAAATGAATCCGACCATTCTATATGAAGATAATGCTGCATGTATTGCCCAATTGAAAGAAGGATACATTAAAGGAGATAGAACAAAACATATTTCACCAAAAAAAATTTATGCTCATGACCTACAGAAAAATGGTGACATAAGTGTTCAACAAGTTCGTTCAAGCGAGAATTTAGCAGATCTTTTTACAAAGTCTTTACCAACTACAACATTCCAGCAACTAATACAGAAGATTGGTCTTCGTCGTTTCAAAGATATTTGTTCACATGAGGGGGAGCAATAAATACGCACTGCACTCTTTTTCCCTTATCCACGGTTTTATCCCATTGGGTTTTCCTGGTGAGGTTTTTAATGAGGCAGTATTCATTTGCGTATCAAAATTATGTACTCTTTTTCTTTCATTAAGTTTCATAGTTTTTTTTGTTAGTAAAGTTTTTAATGAGACATATTTTTGTAATAGTCATCCAAGGGGAGTGTTATAAACAATTCATATTTATCCAATTAGTGGATGACTATCTATTGGATTGAGTTTATCTCTATTAGCTTGGGTTTATCCTTCTTTGTGTTTATCTTTAGTTGAAACCACTTCATATCAGGGTTTCCTATCTCCCTATAAATAGGACTCACCTATGATGTAAAATGTACACTGAATATATCATAATATATTGTTGCCTCTCTTCTCCTCCTCCTCCTCTCTTCTTCCTTATTTGCATACGTTTCATAACAAAAACAACTTTTTGGGATTTTACCATTTATTGTGATTGACTCAGTTTATTTGAAACTCTGAAAAATGAAGGTTTTCAGCTGAGGGTTTTGAATTTAAACAAATAGCCTTTTTCTATTAAAAGAATGGCATAAAGATTGAATGACTTCTAAATTTACCTCATGCTGAAACTGAAAATGTCCAAATTATTTAATCAATTTAATGCATCACTTGTACCTTCTCTAAAGCAAATAATTTGTCACTGCTATTGGCTGTAGAATTTGATTCTTCTTTCTCCTCTTTATCTACATTCTTTTCTGCTAGATATTGTTCTTCGAAATTGCTCTTTTCAGCCTTTTCTGTTGAAGCTTCAACTTCTGTCTTTTATGGAATCAGAATCACATGATCCCCCAGTTTTCCTTCTGGTTCACTTTTCTTCAATGAATCTTTCTCGTCTCCATCATGTTTTTCTGGATCGATTTTTCTATTTTCAACGGCCATTGCAAGTCCCATTTCACTTGTTTTCTCTGCATTCTCTCTGCCTCCATTTCGCCCCACTAAATATTCTTCTTTCTCGATCCCATCAATTGGAATCGCGGGTGTTTCTTTTGATGCTGACTCCGAGATATCTTTTGGAGTATCCCCTTCAATTTCAACCTCTTCTGTGCTTGCTCCATCTGTTGCCTGGTTGAAAGATGGACTTTCAAACTTATCACTATCATCATATCCATTTTTTAAGGATGCTTTAGAAGTGGTTTCTTCATCTCTATTTTCTGCAACATTTGGTGTGGAGGAATCTTCAGTTTTACCATGCATGGGTTTATCACTGTTGTCTCTGGATGACTCCTGCTCATGAACTTTGATGTTTGGTTCCTCAGCACATGCCAGGGTTGAAACTTTCAATTCATTTCCTATGTCATGATCATATTCCTCAATGTTTATGTTATTGATGATTTCTCTTACATGACTCCCTATCTCAAAATCCTTGCTTTGTATCCCTTCATTCTCAGATATTTGACATGGTGGTTGTTTCACTATTTTATCAGGTGAGGATGATTCTGCAGAATTTTTATCCTCTTCAGTCCTAGTGCTGGTTATCATTATATGTGTGGTTTTGTCCTCTTTGTGCTTGTCTTCTGCCTTTGCTGTGTCTTCAAAACATTGAAGATGTTGATTTAATCCACAACCGAGTTTGATGGATTCTGCTGTCTCGCGTTGATTTCGAATGCCGTCAAATTGTTCTACCAGTGAGTATTTATCTTCTGGTGCTGTGCTCCGCTGCAAATTACAAGGTTTATAATTTTGTACAAGTATGTTTTGCGTTCTTCTGTAATCTAAGCAAAAACAACAGAAGCAATAACTTTTGATTTTCAAGTCATAACCATATTTTGAAGATCTAAGATACTATCACTCTACACTTGATGGAGTATCATGCTTGTCTTTCAAGTTATTTAACAGTTTATACTCCTTCCTTCCAATCCAAAAGTCTTGATTGTATGGAAGATACCCGAGTTTTAAGAAATGATTAAATGATGTAAGAATTTAGGGTAATTGAACTAAAATACCCTTTTGTATTGTAATCATTAATTATTGAGGAGAGAGGAGAGAAGAGAGAAGAGAGGAAAAGATTGGAAATGAAAAGAGGTAGTTATGAATAAAGGTATAGTTGAAAAAAATAGGATAATTATGTACTTAGTTTGGAAATGATCAAGACAAATGAAAGTTATACTGTCAAGATTTTTTCGATTGGATGGAGTAATGGTTTGGAATTTTTAGGTGTCTAAATTGAGTATTTCATTAATACAAACACAACATGGAAGAAAACATATATATCAGCATCAATTGTAGTAATGTACTGTTATTGATATCGATAAATATTAGATAAAAAATCTTTCAGGAGTAACTTATAGCTTACTATTGGTGCATAGCCTAGAGGCAATCTTATTTTTCTCATTACACTTGTATTTGTATCATGTTTATTAGTTATTATTTAATACTAATATGAAACATTTCATTTATTGTGTTTATGTTAACTGCTTAATTAAATAAGGCTTAAATATGTTTTTATCCTTGAAAACTTAGTGACTTTTGGTCTTACTCTCTACAATTTTTTTCCATTGGTTTTGTTCTTTATATGTTCCAAAATTTTAGTTTTAGTCCCTATGGATGATGTGTCAACACCACAATTGGTCAAGTTGGCAATTATGATAAGCATATGTGGGAGTCGTCCATGTCATCGTTAGGGACTAAAAATATTTTGGACCATTTAAGGATCGAAACTAACGGAAAAAATTTAGAGACTAAAACCAAAAATCACTTAATTTTTAGGGACCAAAAACATATTTAAGCCAATAAATAAATAGGATAAAGTTCTTAGGACAATAAGTTCAATACCACTAGGACATCAAATATATGACTTGATAGTGAGATTTATTGGTTGCCGTGTTAAAATATATTATCCTTATATCTCTCTAGTTCAGTATTATAGTTAACATGGACAATTACAATGCATCAAGACTAGTATGTTGTAGAATAATAATTGTATCTCATCAGTTATAGATATAAGATATCAAGTTTACACATAGGTACACATTAGGACTACTGGTGCTCCGGATTGACTTGAAATGAGAATGCTACATGGATCGTTATGCGAGTGCCATAAGCGATTTTCATAATGGCAATGGTCTATGTGGTCCACTGACCAAAAGTAACTATGTTTCAAAACACGAGTACTTGAATGTTTTAATTCAGTTTAACATGGTCCTTGACTAGATGATCATGTGATAAAGAATATACGAGATCCGTTCTTCGCACCAAAAGTTAATTGTTTTTTAAATATTAATTTGGCCTTTTTGCATGGATCATTGGAGGGAATTCTTATTATCAACATATATTAAAATTGGAGAAGTAAAAGGATAAAAAAAATTTCCCTCCTAAAACACTCATTTTCCCTCCTAATGGTGTATTTCTCTCATAAACCCATCATTAAGTGTGTGTTTTGTATCTTTTAATCTTGACCGTCCATCATATTTTATTAGATTAAATCATAACCATCCGTATTGTATCTTTTAATCTTAGCCGTCCATCATATTTTATTAGATTAAATCATAACCGCCCATCATGTTTTCTTAGAAACACAATATTAATAATTAATAATAGTCATCATCAACATAATCATCAACATATTATAAAATAGGAGAAGTTGAGGGTTAATCAAGAAGTAGCCGAGAAGAAAGTGCTGTCATTCTCACTCATATTCAGTGTCTGTACTCTGTAGACCCTTTGTTTAGATTTCCTTTGTAGCCACTGACTTGAAACTAAGTATGATATTATTAAACTAATAATTAACTCATCTTACGATATATGTACATGTTTATAGAAGAGGTTAAAGATAATCTAAATTACACAAATCAATCATATTTTTTGTTTTTTATTTTACAAATTTGTGATTGGTTATTGATTGTAAATAGACATTTATGAATTTTAATAGCTCCATCCCATGTTTACCATATAATTTTAAAGATGTTAAGGCTAAAGCATAATGTTGATATGGGAAATCAAATTAAATAATTTAGGAGCAATGATATATGTAGGTGACGTGCTATTAAAAAATGGGTTGAATAATTAATGGAAGTATGTGACTTTTGATTTCAGAATCTTGAGTAATATGGCCATCTCCATGCTGGTATATGAACAACGACGTTCTTGCAAGGTTTACAATAGCATCTATGAAATCTCTAGACAAAGAAGAATTATGAGCTTCTCCATTCATCTTCTTTCACATTGTACATATCATGGATTTTACATAATCTTACGCCTCTACTTCGGAAGCTCTAGTTTCTTTCATGTAGCATTGAATTTGCTTAAGAATATCGATGTTTAACGTTCATCCATCCTTAACAACCACCATGACTAAATTTTGAGCGGCATTGTTGAGCTCGTCACTATTTTCGCAGCTTCTTTACGAGATGTACAATCGCACTATCAATAAATGCTTTTGTGAAAAGGGTTGTTATAGTGTACTCATCTTTTGTGGATGAGTATAAAAACTCATTGGCTGAATCTATGGCCAATGTGTTTTTAAGACATTGGACGACTGAAATTGATGGATGGGAGCATGGTGTCATACACCTGGTTAAGTTGAGTGTACCATAGAAAATGGTCATTTGTAGTTTTTTTTCGGTAAACTTTTTTTTAAAATGATAAATTCTCCTAAAAATAATGACCTTAAAAAATTCACTAATCACAATTTTTTTAATATTTTTTGTCCTTAATATAGATCTCATTTCTAATTTTCAATGCTAAATTCTCAGCCCCGTAGAAATTTTTTTAAAATTTTTAATTTTTTTTTTAAATATCCTATGTATTTTCCTTTTCACAAATATATTTTTTTTGTTGTCAGATTTTTTTTAAAATTTTATTATGTACTCCCTGACAGAGGTTAAATTTTTTGTATGCTTATTTTCAAATTTAGTCATTTCAAAAATATTCTATGTATATTCTTCTTCGGTGATATGCACTCGTTTTATGATTTGGATTAAATTTTTTTTATTCTCTGCTCTGAAAAAAACTATATTGAATAAAAAATGTATTCAAAATTGACATATTCTAATAAATCTGTATACGAATCTGTGTAAAAAAATATTCTTAGTAAATCTTTGTTAAAAAAATTTTAAAAAAATGTCATTATTTTTAGGAGAATTTATCATTTCTTAAAAAAAAACAGTTAAAAAAAAACCTACAGATGATCATTTTCTATGGTGCACTCAACTTAACCAGGTGTATACATACACCATGCTTCCATCCATCAATCCCAACCGTTCACCCGATGACACAATCTCAACCATTGATGAAGCAATGAAAATACATACTCATCCACAAACAATGAGTATTGTATACAAACCCTTGTGAAAATAGATGAAAGGTTGACAATGATGATGGTGTAGAATTTTAGCTTTTCACATAAGGAAAAAAGAGATGAATGTTTTTTAAAATATTATTTTTATGAAATGTGAATTTTGCTTTTGCTCCCTCTAAATTCAAGTTTTTTTTTAATCCTTAATGCCACATGTCCTTAAAGTTTCCCATCCAACTTTAACATCGATGACAAAAACCAAAATGGAATAAAAACATAGGAACTAAAACCAAAAAATATAAAGAATATGGACAAATTTCAAATGATCCTTATATATAGGGACCAAAATCATAAATAAACCATTTTTAAATAATCATGAATTTGAATATGAAAAATGTGAATAAAAATAAAATAAATATATCAAAAATGTTAATATTGTCAATTTTTTCTAAGTAATGATATCCTTATATTAATTTTGTCAACACCACAATTTACATATACTTTATAACCATTGATCAATGAAAAATGTTCATTTTATACTAGTTTTTATAACACCACTCTGCCTATATTTTATAACCATTGATGGAAAAAATTTTGTTTCACAAACTTATATATATATATATATATTAATGTTTGTAAAGTAAATATAAATTGTGATGTTGACAAAATTGGTGTAATAAAATCAATACTCTTCACTCCCAATCAATGTTTAAGAAGGATTTAGTACGAACTTTCAAGTAACAGTGTAGATTTTACTCATTAGGAGTGTGATGCATCTAAAAGATATTGTGAAGTCTGGATGTCATTTAGCTATACTAACTGACCACATTCAAAGTCTGCGGAAATTCATTATTTGAAAACATTGTCTGAACAATGTTCACATAAAAAAATCCCAAAATTATTGAATGATTAATGACAAGAAAACGGAACCAAGAATTTGATCCTAAAGCCGTTAGAATGTGTTTAACGTAACCAGCAAGCTTTAGAAACATAGATGGATGAGGAGCAATCAGATGATAAAATGAAGGAATATTCATTAGAGTCACTGCATATCATCATATATATTCAAATAAGCTAGGTTTGTTTGGTAACACTGATTACTCAAAGAAAAGGTATATGAAGGCCTTGCTGGCCACAACAAGAGCAGCTCACAAATTCATCAGTGTTATTGCAAGTCTTCATTCATTTAAGCTATGCATCTCAAAATTCAATTAAACTCAGCTGTCAATCAAGCAAACATTAACTTGAGGAACATAAAGGAATTCTTCAAAGTACATTACTCAACTTCACCCAAATAATCATCAATCTCGGCCGGTGTCAATACCCTGCAACAGAATCTAACATGTTAAGCCAACCAGTTACGTGGTTCATGGATGTCAGGATGATTTTTGAAGTTTAAAGTCAAGATTGGTTGAGAAGCAGGTAACTTGTGATTACTACCATGTTCATTGGTTCATGTGATTTAATGTTTCATACATAAAATTCATCCAATATTTCAGCAAGTCTTGAAGAATGTAAAAATGAGCATGTTGCTAACGTTTATTTTTCTTTTGGAAATATGCAATTATAAAAAAACAAAAAACTTGCTTCATATAAAATGAGTTCGAAAGCATCTTTTTTTCATTTGGGCTTATGAAAATGTAAAACAAACACACTGCAGTCTTTATTCCTCTAGGCCCTATTGTAACATTTTCTTTTCCTCTCATTTTTGAGATGCAATGTTTAGGAATCAAGGTTCTTATAATTAAATATGGAAAGATTAAAAAACAGAACAAAGTCACAAAACAATCAATCAAACTATGTTACAAGCATTAAATTATGAAGTATATAAAAGCACATAGATAGGTACCTGAACTTTTTGTCAGCACCAATAATGCCAATTTCAATATTTTTTCCTGAGATCTGTCCCTCAAACCTAGAAAACACGCATAAGAAAACACAGAACAGTTTCAAACACCAATGCCATGTAGGTTACAACCTACAGTATAGAGTAGACAAGAATAAGCAGGAACACAATTTTTCCTCCAACATGATGTTCAAAATTTAGACAAAGCAATGTGATAAGTGATAAAAAATTCTTACTGCTTTAAAATGTTGGAAACTTGGAAATGGCAATAGAAAATTATTATGGTCATTTGCAAAGTTTTCAATGTAAGAAGCTTCGAGCTTCCAACAATAAAGCCAAATAATGAATCAGAAAGACGTGTCTTCTGTAATTGTCAAGATCACTGCCAAAAAATTTTGTTAAATCACCCTAGAAAGAATTAAGCCTAATATTTCCTAATTGAACCTAATCAGCCAATCTTTATTAAAAATTCCTTCACCAAACCATAGTACAGAAGTGATAAAGCGATCAATTTTCATGCACAGTAGTAACAAAAAATGACTTTTGGGCCTCCTAATGGACAGTAGTAACAAAAAATGATATTGTTATTAAGGTTTAACTAGAGCATTAACATGAAAGAGCATGATCCTACCCTTCCTTCAATGTCAATATTGCTGTGTGGACTGCATCATCAAGCTCCATATCATCTGTATACCTGCAAGTGGACAATCAACTCAACCGCTGAAGTTATAAAAGAAAAAGTAAGGTTCAAATGTAACAGTACACGCATCAAACAAAGAAACATATAATCACAATAATCTTTTAAATAAAAAGGTTCCATGCAATCAACTGAGAACTTATGAATAAAAGATGCCGCAAATATAGATACAGAAGGCATATCTATTTATAATTTCTGAAGCACAAATAGTGAATCAGCCACTTCAGGTTTCAGCTATATGGAGTCCTCTAAGATTGCTAAGTCAACTTAAGTTTAGTGAAAAATGAAGCCATGCCAGCATACTTAAGGGATTCTCAAGCAGTCAAACTAACCTTAAGAGACTTTTTAGCATCTTAACCGCAATGAACCAGTGTATATTTCAGTGTATAATTGTATATTACTACTGTTCAGCATTGATAGCTTACAGAAGTTTTAGACTTGTACCTTTTGTCTCCTCTTCTAAGACTATCTGACATACTATTTTGCTGATAAAAAAATATCTGACATACTATTTTCTGATTATACAGACGTGTACCAGTGTATGACCTTTTAGCATCTTAACAGCCATAATTTATTGTATCATTTCAGTGTACATATTGATAGCTTTCAGAAGATTTAGACTTGCACCCTTTGTCTCCTCTTCTATGACTATTTGGTATACTATTTTCTGATTCAGTGTATGACAACACCATCTCTGAGAGAAACAGCCATATAAATTGCTTAAAATCAACAAGGTCTTGCAAAATAAAATTGGCTAAAGATAAGGTTTGCAGTTTGCTAATCAAAATCAATTACAAATGTATTTAAATTTATCTAGTCAAAGCTTAGACAGACAAACATGTAATTATTTCAGAAACAAAGAAATAACATTGGCAAGCTACATAATTAATGTTTTTCTCTTCTCATCGGAGTTCAGGATTTACATTTTTTTCAAAAGATAAATTATGAGATGAATAGATGATGTTCATCTGCTCATTCCAACATATTGTAAAACAAATCCATTTTTGAGAATAATAATATATTAAAAACCTAATGAAAAGATTCAATAATATAATGTCAGAAATCTTTCACATCTTGGATGGCAGAAATCATGAGATAATTCAGTCATAATCAATATCCACGAGTGAGGGTTTTACACAATGGACAACATACATGCACATCCATATATTAATACATAGCATATTTTGGCTACAGCACTTCAATTGATGTCAAAGCATACCTCTTCTCAAGAAATGTCTTCGCATTAGAAACATTCTTCCCCATAGCTGAAGCTTTCCATGAAAAGTAAGAACCTGATGGATCCACCTACAGAACAAACAAATTGCAGCAAACCACAACCTTCAATTATATCTTCTCTTTCATTCTCTTTATTCTAAAGTAGAAATTCTGAACGATTTCAAGTGCAAGAACAAGGAGATCCCAGTACAACCTCATCAAACACACAAATATGCGGAAGTGTAGAGATAGAGACAACCAATTCTCTAAGAAAGCTCATTTAAATTTAAACTACATCAAAGAGCAGTTTCTACTCTGAAGCAAAACAAATTCAAGCAAAAACAAGAGAATGTAACATCTATGAAATGAAAATATAGGCTACTCATAGAATTGTTAAAGTGAACATCCAGGATATGTCACAAATAAACTCATTGAATTTAATTTCCCGTTAAAGAGTGAGACAATGCAATATGATTAATATTGCAGGCAATTTTAATTAAAGGAACAGTAACAAGAGCTACATAAGAAAAAGCATATTAGCATACCTGATATAATTGTGGTCCCTTATCATCATACCCAGCAACTAGAAGGGAAACTCCGAAAGGCCTAACACCACTATCAAAACAAAACACGATTATCAGAATTCAAAAGATAATAAAAGCAAAAAGGACGTGAAGAAAAGCTGTAGCGGAGTTGTTACAAAAATAGGCAAAGGATCCACATTTAGGTTCAAAGAATTTTAAGTTCAAGGTCTTATTGAGGATTTGTTCACTATAAAGATCTGCCCAAATTGATGTATAGAATTTCTACAGAAACCTAAATACTTATCTAACATATACCATCAGAAGCCAAATAATAACTATCAGAGAATATAACTGCTGCATAAAAAAAGTAACCCACATTGAAAATGGATTCATGAAAACTAGTTCATTCAGACAGATACTGCACTGATTTTATGCACATTCTTTTAGACATATTCCAAATTTCTGACATTCACGGAAATAAATCTATAGTTCCAGTCTTCCAGCAGCTAAAGACAATCGAGGCTTTGGCAAATCAATCCTCAAAATTTAATTGCAACTGTTAATCTCCCCCTACTTTGGAAAACATCTCAAATGAAACACATCATGCTCATGCTCATGGGAATAGTTAATTTTGACAACTTTAATTTCTTAGCACAATTCTTCTGTTAAAAAGCTAAACGGTTAATTGGAAGTTCAAAAATTTGTAAAGGGATGATAAAGAAGACAGATAGAGAAACGGTTAAAAGGGGTATTGAGACTTCATTAAAATTTGAGGGATTAATTTTCTGAAGCCTCAAACTTGAAGATGGCAATGCAAACTTCTCATGAATTATATCCTCAAATATTTTACCTGATACTTCACTTTTGGGGATTTTTATGAGGGGAGAGGGGGACAAGGGATGATATGTATGCATAAAATAAAATTCTAACACCACATATGAGTAGATATGGTAAAGTCAAGCACTCAAAATAAGAGATTACAGTTTACAAAGTAATTAATAATTACCCAGACTGAGTAAATTCCTGCATAACAGCAGCAACTTCCCTAACAAGTTGAGTGACAGGGATTGGTTCCTGCAATTTTATTTTACAATATCAGATTTAACCTACACTTAACAAAAAATTTCAGGCTAGAATACCAAAAGCAATCAGGAAGGAAAGAACAGTAAGGGAATATGTTTACTCAAAGATTATCAATCGTACATAATACTTATTCTATATTTTTAACAATAACAAACACCATCAGGAAGTACACAATACAATAGATAAAAGAAAAAAAATCTTAAAAGGAACATCCAATCCATAAGCAACAAGCAACATTCATAGGAAATATATGCTACAACAATAAAAGCAAGGTCGTATAGTGAAAAAGGTAAATGTGACATAAACTACTCAAAGTAGAAAACATAGGAGAAGAAATTGTGGCTATTTTCTCTCATAAATAAGAATAACACACCGACTGAGTTGTAAAATTCAGCTAAAAACAGCAATTAGCACTTTAACACCATATACTCCATCAAAAATATTACATCTAGAGCAGCTTATACGTTTTTTAAAATACTTCCTTCTCCCCTCCAAATAAGCAACAAAAACTGGCAGTTTGGGAGAATATAGCAGACTTGAGAAGGAAGTATTTATTGCCTATTTGGAAGAGATGGATAAATTCTCTAGGCAGATGAGTAAATACCCAAAATAGCTATTTATGATACTATGGATATGCTTTGCATGAGAAATGATGAAAACTGCTTTTACATGTGTTACCCAGTAACAAATATCGAAACCAGAGTTCAATAAAATCCCAATTCCCAAATTCCAAAGTGATGCTGACAACATATTATAGCTGAATCCTCTTTACCAAGTATTTGCAAAACTCAAGTAAGAAAAAAACAAAGATATGCTGTACCTGATATAGTTGGTGATACTGCACAGCCTGTTTCCTGCTTTTCCGAACCAAAACCCTGAAATCAGGACCCATGCCACTGAAAAACATACACAAAGTTTAGATTAAGGTAATAAGATACTTGAATACTAGTAAGGAGGCAAAACCGTGTCCATTTACAAAAAAAAATAAAAAAAATAAAAACTATAAACTATAAAGGCAATGAGAAAGTTAGGCCGGCCTTAAGTGGCTGAAGTAAAAAAGCTCAATATTTCACTTAAATATATTTTCTCACTTCCCTCAGGATGCTGCCTTGCCTTCCATCTCAGTTGTTTACTTCTCAAGGAAACTTAAGTGGCCACATGTTTAAGAATGCATTCAAACCCAAATTGTGAAATAATCATCAAAGTACAAGGAACTAATGATGTTATAAATACATGCTTAACTTGAAATGGTTCAAACAAGTAGAAAGAAAGAAACAAACCTGTAAACAACACCTATATTTGGTGTTAATGACTGAATTTTTTGGACCTGCAATCAAATAGAACAAAGACCCAGAAAGTGTCAAATTTCAAATTTAATGTACATTAACTTTGAAGTTTTCTTAAAAAGTAAAAACAGCAAACACGAGTACCTGCAAAAACTGCGTAAAATATTTTTTTTATCAATACCCATACTTTGAACATTCTTAACTCTAACAAAGTATATGTTGGGTGGATACGGATACAGTACCATAATCCGGCACAGGGTATGAAAATTGTTCCAAAATCTAGGGTGCAGGTATGTCTCACACACACATTTATAAAACTGAAATATACATATTTGTAACAAAGAAAAGAAAAATTATCTTTAGAAAAATAGTTAAACAAATCCATATATCATTTGAGGAAAGAATCAGACTTTAGTATACATTTCTTACAGAAAATGCAAAAAAAATGGGCAATTGACATAAAGCAAAATATACTGTTTATCCATATGAGATGGAAGTAAAATTTGTTACTCAAGGTTATTTTTCTAATTCATCAGTAGAAAACACGAAAATTAGGAAAGGATAAAGAATTATTAGATGAGGAAAATTTATAAATTTATGACATGAATGATGAACAAAAACGAGGCCAGTGAAAAAGATACTCACCGATGCTTCATCAACCAATATCGATGGAAGTTTCTTCTCTGTTGCAATAACAACTCCATTTGCAGCTGCAAGAATTAGACATAAAATTACAATTAACAAAAGGCCATAGCAAATACATTACAAGATCTGAATACGTACAAGACATGAGCCCACAGGATCAGAAAGTAAATAACAGAAATAATAGCAGAATAGAATGTGTTCAAAGTTCAATCAAATGGCCCTTGAAAACGTGAAAATCAAATCTTGTCATAAATTAAATTATTAACTCTAGCATCCTCCACATTTTATAAGGATACATAAGAAGAGTAAGCCCTTACACCAGCTACATAGCATACAACCCAAAACTAAAAGATCAACCTTCCACCGATCTGTTAGAGGATGATCCCGCCAACTGATTCCACTTTAGAGAAAACCTACTTAACATTCTTCTAATAGCCTAAGACGAAGATAGGTGAGCTTTCGACTTGCTAGTTTGTCAAACTTGACATATAATATATATATACACACACACACACCATTTCTCATGTAGCAAACCCTGTCTGCTTACCAGCATCCACAACCATCTCACTCTTGATAAACTAAGGCATCAAATTCGAAACACATTTTTTAAGCATCCTAGATATCTGATTGAACAAGCCTAATCTTTAAAATTCAGTTCCCCTCTGATCCACTATCCCAATATCAATCCCATTAACTTAAGTTAGAGGAAACTATCCGAAATTCAAAAACAACTTTTCCCAACAACAAATCATTTATTTCATTTGCTCACCACTCCAACGGAAGAATGCGGGTTATAAGTAGATCAAGAGGTACAGATAAATTCACCTTTAATTCCCAGCGACGTTTGTCCAGACCCAACAGCAGTCAAAGCATGTTCAATCTGAACCAGCTTTCCAGAAGGGCTGTAAGACAACATACCCATCCAAATATTAACACAAATAACGCAAACGTTGCCTTTGACAAGTGTAAAAGAATAGAAGTAATCAATAAGTAAGCATACCTGAATGTGGTAAGAGAGAATGAGTACTGACTATCACCCATGATACCCTACAAAAAACCTGCACACACAACTTTACTTACTTACAATCTTAACACAGAACAAAAACACAAAAAATGCAAAAAATGTTAAAGTAAAATATAAAACTTCAAGCTAAAAGCTTTCTCTCATAAATATAAAAAATCAGAGTAAGGTGGGTGCAAATACAATCTTCAAAATCAAAGTGTGATTGGCGAGATACCCATGACACATAGCATCGAGAATAAATAAAACCCCTATAACCAAAAGGCGTTTCAGACGAACCCTATACAAGGTGGGTGCTTTCGAGTAGAAGACACAAGGAGAAAAGTGGGAGTGAGTATGAGGATCTTAAAAGTAGGGGTGTTCGCGGATCGGTTCGGTTTTGAGGCAAAATATCATCCGAACCGATAATAAAATAAATGTGCGGTTCGGTTTGGATCGGTCCATTACATTAGCAAATCCGATTAGATCCAATCCAAAGAAAACCATGCGGATTCGGTCCGGTTCGGTTCGGTTTCAAATCATCAATGAACATTGCTTACCAGAAAAGATGGCCTCTCTATCTTAGCACAAAAAATACCAATCTGAATAAGAAGTATGTGGAAGACTGGAAGGTACGCTGGTGTATTTGTAGTGCTAATTGAGTCACCACTGTAATTGTAGTTAATCAAATTCTCAAGCACATTTTTAACTCTTTGCTTTTGTGAAGATTCAAGGACATTTTTCAGTAAGTTTTTTATGCTCAGTGGAGCCGCAAGTTCAAAGATGCAGGAATATGGTCTGTTGATTTACTTTTCATGTTAATAATAGTAACTATTTTCTTAACTGCACTGCTATATGGTTGCCTATGCTGTTAAAAGTGATGTATAAATCAAAAACAATATTAAATCAAAAAGGAAAACTGAGCCAAAAACAAATCTATAGATCAAAAATCTATAAATAAAAAATAAATCAAAATTGAGCCAAAAACAAATCTATAAATCTCTAAACTGAGCCAAAAACAAAAAAATCTATAAAAACAAATCAAAAGTAGAGATGAGACCGTGAGTGATGCGTGAGTCCTGATGAGATGATGATGGCGACGGCGAATGGCTGAGAGAGCGGCGACGGCGACGGCGAATGGCTGAGAGTGCGGCGACGGCGACGGCGACTGGCTGGAAAGGAGACACGACGGATTCTGGCAGGAAAGGAGAGCGGCGAGGGCTTCTGGCAGGAAAGGAGAATCGGCGGCGGCAGGAAAGGAGTGGTGGCGGCGGGAGAGTGAGACTGAGAATGAGAGAATGAACTGAGAAGTGAGAAATGACTCTTGAGAGTCTGAGACGGAGAAATGAACCCTAAAATGTAAAACAACATAACAAAACGCTGCGTTTAATGATATACAAAGGGAAGGATCGGTCGGTTCGGACCGGTTCGGTTTTTCAGCTGAAACCGAAAACCGAACCGAACCGATCGGTTTACAGAAAAATAGTCCAAAAAAAACCAGTTCAAGCGGTTTTTTTCGGTTTTCGGTTTTTCGGTCCGGTTTTGCGGTTTTTAATTGGTCCGATTCGGTTTTGAACACCCCTACTTAAAAGAAGAGATGAATTGGGAGAAGTGAGACGAGAGTAATGGGGTGTGAGTATGCGATCTTGTATGAAGAGAAGATCGGGGAGTGAGAATTTATATGAATGGCGGCTGAGTTGGAGAAACGCGTAATGTATATGGGAAAATATGGACTCAGACAATCTATTTAGTCCGTTGATATCTTTGATTTTGATATGATTTGATTTTAAATTAGATTATTTTTTTATAGATTAAAAAAGGGGAAATTATTATTATTATTATTATTATAGGTAATTTTTAATTTTTTTTGGCTTAATTATAAATTTTTTTATATTTCTTATACATCATTTATTATTTTTATTCTATTACATTATCTATGTTTTTTTTATTCATAAAATTTAGAAGGTAAAATTGTAATGTTACAACATATTCATAGAATTCAGAAAACTAACTATTTCCTTAGCACGTGTAATTCGGATAAGTATACCCTTATAGACCGAAGAGAGTAATAGAGTACTTCTAATTATACAACATACTCATAAAATTCAAAGAGCCAACTATTTTCCTTGGTACGTGTAATTCGGCAAAGTATATCCTATAATAAAGTTTAGGGGAGTAATAAAGTACAAGAAGTAATAAAAAAAAAAAGAGAATACATTATGTTAAGAAATTTCAGAAGATTTAAACACCAATGTAAAAAAAATATTGGACTCATCCCTAATCTACAACAAAGTCTTAACACGAATGGTATCAATTAAATTCATCATATAAAAACGACATTGTTAAAGATAATATCATTACATTTTTCCACACACCATATAAACATAAGCCATAAACTTGCACCATACCTCTTCATACCTTCACGCTTTGAAAGCATCAACATGCCTCACGAAAAATCCATGAATTAAGTCATGCAAATGTAGAGGTATTTGCTATATAATAGAACATCGAGTAAATTGAGTTAATATATGCTTAACACTTCTTCCACTTTTTACAGAGATGACAAGCCAAGTTAATATGAATTTCCCTCCCACATATATTATCACAAATACGAATCGGATCCTAAAATAATTGTCAAGATTTTGTTAAAGGCTTATTAACACTAAACACGTTACTTTTTTTTATAGATTAAACGGGGCAGCAGCCCAAGAAAACACAAGAAAATTAACTAATTATCCTAGGAAATTTAATTCCATAGGCATCTTCACATATATGATGGAAGACCGTTTGAGGAGCAGAGTTATAGAATAAACATCCAGTGTCAAGGTCATGACCTAGATTGGCTATCGCGTCAGCACTTCTATTTGCTTCTTCCATGTAGATGTGACGAATCTGGATATTCCAGTTGCTAAGATGTTATTGATATCACGCACCAGCATGGCACAATGATGAGGTGCTGCACACCCAGACTGGACAAGAGCGAAAGCTACATGCGAATCAGTTTCAATGATATATTCGTCATGCCCAAATCCCTTGTCATCCGAAGACCCCAAAGAAGACCCATAATTCAGCCTTGATTTATTAGCCCATAATTGTAAAAGTTAAAGTATTAGGATTTAGGTACTATTGAACAATTAAAATATTCAAACAAGGTGGGTGCAAATACAATCTTCAAATCATAGTGTGATTGGCGAGATACCCATAACACATAGCATCGAGAATAAATAAAACCCCTAAAACCAAAAGGCGTTTCAGACGAACCCTATACGAAATGTTTAGCAGAGAACAGGGAAGAACGACGATAAGGTAATAAATTTCACAGAAAATTGGATCCATGTATAAGAGATCTTGTTACCTTAACGCAAACAAAACAAAAAACCGGTCTTTTTCTTCTTTTTTGTGAAAAAAAAAAGGAGAAACTAGAAGTGAGCCGAGAGACACTGACCTTTTGCTCAATGAATGTACCTTTTCTACTTGGTTTTCGTTAGGAGCAAGAAAACAAGTTTAATTTTCGGGTTCTCTCGAATTAATCAACATATATTCAACATATATTAAAATTGGAGAAGTAAAAGGACAAAAAGGATTTCCCTCCTAAAACCCTCCTAATGGTGTATTTCTCTCCTAAACCCATCATTAAGTGTGTGTTTTGTATCTTTTAATCTTGGTCGTCCATCATATTTTATTAGATTAAATCATAACCGTCCGTATTGTATCTTTTAATCTTAGCCGTCCATCATATTTTATTAGATTAAATCATAACCGCCCATCATGTTTTCTTAGAAACACAATATTAATAATTAATAATAGTCATCATCAACATAATCATCAACATATTATAAAATAGGAGAAGTTGAGGGTTAATCTTACTTTCCTCCAAATGATATTTTTTCCCTCCTAATTTCTTTTCTAATCGTAGCCATCAATTGCAAGTAAATCACATCCGTCCATATCATTTCTAATCTTTTCATTTCTCTCTCTCTCTATATATATATATATATACATATTATTGTATTCTTCACTACATATTTATAATAAATGCGATTAATCAATATTAAGGGTAAAAAATGTTAAGTTTAAATAAAAAACTATTTATAGAAAAAGATACTTTATATATAATGCATTACATAATATCGTTAAACGAAACTAATAAAAATGATAGAAAAATATAAATTAAACAAAATAATAAAAGAAAAGTCTAATAAAAATATATACATCCGAAATATTTTAGCAAGAAAGTATCAATACATGTGAAATTTCAAATAAAATGTTTTATTCAAAATATTAACATAAAAAATTAACATTTTAATTATTCATCTTTATCTATCTATCTATATCTATAATTCTTTCGTTAATGAATCTTATTTATAGTTTTTGTTTAATTTGTATGAGCTCATTTCAATTTATAATAAAACTTAATTATTACCACATTCCAAAATTTGCTTATAAAAAAAATTTAATAAATATTTTGCTATATATTATTGTATTCTTTACTACACATTTATAAAAAATGCTATCAATCAATATTAAGGGTAAATTTTTTTTGTGTGTGTACCTTGCGGAACTACCAGTATCCCCAAGAGCACCCTTAATACCAGGGAGTCCTTGAGACTAATCCGGAGCGAGCTGCGTGACTGGATGTTTTTAGTGGAAATCGAACACGGGCTACTAGCACCCGTGTCCCATTCCCAAAATTTCAGTTGAGGTCTTACACCAACTGAACCAAACCCCGTTAATTACGGATAAAAAAATATTTAATCTAAATAAAAAATTATTTTTAAAAAGTAATATTTTCTATATATATATATAATATATATTATATATATATATATATATATAATGCACTACACAATATCATTAAACAAGACTAATAAAAATATAAAAAAAATATAGGTAAAAAAATAGTAATAAAAGTCTAATAAAAAAAATATATATATATATATATATATATATATATCCAAAATATTTAACAAGAAATTGTCAATGTGTGGAAATTTCAACTAAAAAATTTCATTCAAAATATTAAAGTAAAAAATTATCATTTAATCCATATATATTTATCCATTTGTATCACATAAATAAGAAATATTAAGGAGACAAACATTTAATGAAGGTGGTTGCCTTCAAAATGCTTGAGGCAACTAAAGGTAACGTGTTCTCGCCGGTGATGTAAGGATAAAGATCTTTTTCTCTTTTAAGTATTTTGCTTCTCATATATAAGTTTGTTCATGGTTCTTTCCAAATAGATGTTCTTAAGCCATGTCTAAACTTTAGAAGTTGGAAGTACAATTGATTTTTGTTTTGTTTAATTACATTTTTAATTTTCAATTCAACATGTTTTTATTGGTCATTACAAATATATTTTTTCACTTCAACATGTGTCAAATAACTATGATTTTTCCTTGATAATGATAAGTGTATGATAAAAGGCATATTAAAATATTTACATTTTGCTTAATATATATAGATAGAAGTTTGTATATTATATATTATACCAATTTTATATTATATAATTGTCCCAAAAAAAAACACGAAAAAAAATAATAACAGTTATTCATAACTATTTTTAAAGTATACATGATTGTTT
The DNA here is from genome assembly GCA_037953625.1 of Crotalaria pallida. NCBI lineage: Eukaryota > Viridiplantae > Streptophyta > Magnoliopsida > Fabales > Fabaceae > Crotalaria > Crotalaria pallida. The sequence goes on along the minus strand of CM075653.1, from coordinate 124,332,948 downwards.
CACATATTATAAATACTTTTCAGAATCTTTATCGCATTTTATCTAATTATAAGTATTGTATTCTGATTTGATTACATAAATTTGTCTGATCATAAAAAAATAAATTTCAATGTAAATTTGTAATAATTAAAAAAATACCATATAAAATATAATTTCAAAAAATGATAGATTTATTGTCCGCTAAAAAAATTCACATGTAAATAAAATTAATGTTTGATGTTTTAACAAATGGAAAGCCCTTCAAAAAAATAAAGGATAGCAAAATTTAAGACCTGTGCATCGCACGGGCAATTTTCCTAGTATTATAAATTCTGTAAGTTAATTGTTTTTTAAATATTAATTAGGCCTTTTTCATGGATTGTTGGAGGGAATTTTTATTAAATTTTAGATCCCATTGTGCAACTGTTGCCAGAATTCTCAACATTTGTGCTTTTGGGATAGTTGTTCATCGGCATGGTTTCACCAAGAGTTAAGAGTTTGATCCTTGTTGCTCTATTCTTGTTAATAAAAGTTGAATTTCAGAACAAGGTAAGATGAGCCTATGCATTATCCACATTTGAAGCCCAAAAGGCTTGTCATTAGGGAGTGTGTTAAATATAAACTAGTTGATCACTTGATCTGTGGAGAAAATGTTGGTTTGTTTAGGTCATTTTTCTTATATTCTATGTGATTGGTGTTTACTTTCTACAAAATGTATTCTAAAAGGAAGGACCTCCGTTTCCTAGTTGGCTATTCTAAATATTTTGTTCCCCCTTAAGGTTGAGTAAATTAAACTAGAGTCACTAGTGTGTTCATAGCAGAAAAATCTCTCACTTCACTAAGGATTAGTCATGGTTTTCTTCAAACAAAAAGTATACTCTTTATTAATCATTATTCTATTTGAATTCCTTACCCACTTAAATTTTGAGGTTTTCTGATTCCAAGAGTTGGAGAATTTGTAGATGACTGCAATGGGAGAATTTCTATGGTACCCGATGGATATATATAGTACTTAGTGTCAGGTGTCAAGCATTTATGAAATGCTGATTTCATATTTGATAAAAACCACTAGCAAATGAAATCCTTGACAACTCACCCAGGGTACTATACCCTCAAAAACAAAAGATGAGGGCCATATAATTCTTAAGGCAAAGGAATCGCAAACCAGTTTTAGATTGCCAATTTATCAAAGGCCAAAAGATATATTATTGATTAACCAAGATTAGCAGGAACCTAAAAGATGTAACAAACACAAGACTTTGGACATAGACATAATTAATCAAAATATTTACTCCAGCTAAGTACATGCATTAATAGAAGCTGATCAGAGAATGAAAACAGAAATTGGGATGGAAATACATACCATAGAAGATCCATCTTCCGGAATATTGGTTTCAGTTTCCATATTGCATGCCCAACTCAGGTGAAATTGCTTAAAGAAATATGGTGAATTAAATCAACCTATCTTTTGTATTGTTGGTTCACTTTCATATTCTAAAGCTTATTGCAAGCTCCACTCACTTCTCTCTGTGCTGCTAGAACTTCTTGTGACTTCTAATCCAAACTTAGCTTCACTATATATATGTGTGTGTAAGGATGAACTTGGAAAACAATATTGAAGTGCTTTAGAAGTGACATTACCACTTGCAAATGGTAATTCATATCAATTGGACCTGCTGATAGATCATCCACATGGCAGTACATGTCATATTGCCATGTTATACTATTCAACTTTATGTTAAGAATAAATCTATTTTATTTATTATCCTTTGGGCTATAGTTTTCAAACACTTAGTCATAGAGGAAAAGCAAGCTTGTGGGGTTAAGGATGCTGCTGTGACTGATATTCTATTAACACCTGTGTGTTTGGTTGCACACCCATACAAAGTTTAGGTCATTTAACGGGTGCAATGCTAATCCACCAAATAACGTCTCTAGGGATTGAACCCGAGACCTCTAACTCTCAGACTTGACACATAACCATGTGGGCTACAACTACTTGTCGTTTCATGTTTCACTCATGTTAGTGAACCAATATTATCTTATTAGCTCTAAATCTAGTTTGTTAACATAGATAACAGAGCTGTGTGGAATCTTACTCAGTATAAGATGATCTTAGTTAATATCTTCGATTATTTTTATTTATATTTTTCATTTATTTTTTACATGCAATCTATTCTAAATTATGAAAATAAGTGACCGATGTTTGTTGGTCAAAGTATCCCCTTAAGCAAGTTATATAGTTTGAGTATTGTGAATTAAAAATTAAAAAAAAAGACGTTGGTAAAACATTGCCCTTTAAACTGATCTTCGTGATTTATCTCTGATTAATCAAAGTCCAATATGATTTGTGGATTCCTGGATCAAAGACAAAGAAAACTATGCAAGTAATTTCATGCACTTAGCAAAAGAGGATGTTGTACTCTTAACAAATCTTAATAAATCAATTACATATTATTCACAAATGAGGTTATTGTCAAATGTAGGATTCTAATGAATAACCGTATGGAGTATGGTGAAATCCTTACCAAATGTATTATTCTTTGTTGCCAATAAATTCAAGTTTAGCACAACTATGGGAAAAATGAATAAACTTAGACGGGTATTAATCTCATTGCAATTTATATTGTTGTCGAGTGCTCGAGTTGTCAACTTTTTCAATTATAAGAATTTCCAACTTTTCATGTTTCTATAAGTTTTTTTTTTTTTTTTATATAGCCAAAGTTATTTTCAATAGAGAAAACTTGGTACATGATCATATGAGTTACGTCCACTTATCTATGTTTATGTAAGTATATGTTTCTTAAATTATCTTTTGAAATACTACTAGGTAACAACTTTTTTTTACTCAAATCTATTTCACCGAACTTGATGTAAGTTTCATTGCTTCAATGGCTCTTCGACTTTTGTGGATTACTTTGAAGACATTTACATGCAGCATGCTAATGTAGGTGCCGGACCTGGATCAGCCAAACCAAGGTGCCCCACAAATGAGGTGTGATCCCGGCTGGATAAGTTTGTCTACTTTCAAAGAATCTTTAGAGAAGTGTCATGTCTACTTTAAACCTACCTAGTTTATTTCCTTTAAAATGAAAAAAAGAAATACAAAACTATCAGTTTAGTCTTCAAGATTGTAAGGTATGTAATTTCAAAAATTCTTCTTTAATCCCTCTTACTCATGTTAATTCTATGTGGGATTAAAAATCATCTCAATGGTATAACCGAAATATATTTAGTAATTTGAGGGACAAAAATGAAACCACTTTACAATGCCGAAGACCAAACTGACAGTTTTGTTCTCACTCTATGTATTATAATTATGTACCATTCTTTTTGATTGGGTGGTTGATTTATATAATTTATAATTAAATTGGTAAATTATATATAGGTTCCGTGGGAATATATATAGATTAGCCAATGAGCTCATTTTGGGTGCAATTTATTGTCATTTAGTGATAATTTGCATGCCACAGCATTAAACTAAAAAGTAGCATTACATTACAAAAGAAACAATCTTTTTCTAACCGACCAAAGATGTATTATTAGGGTCCTTCCTCGCCGCCCCATACATCAGCATTGGAATGTTATTACAAGTGCTTTAGGCTTTTTTGCAAGTAGATGATGATTTTTACTCTTTTCTGTCTCAATGTGTCGAAGGATGAAAAACAATAGAAGTAAACAATAGTAACTAGCAATCATGTTGGGGGATTTTATCATTATTTGCAAATTGCTGCTCGAATTGGGGGCACTATAAGTTTCAAAAATATACCGGGTTGCATTTTTAACTGTAAACCTTTAATACATAATTATTAAAATTAGATAGTACAAGCCTGTTTGTTTTTTTTTTTTTTTGAAACCAGGTGTATAGGCTCCATATTTTTTGTGGCCCAACTAATTCACCCCAGATCTACGAACTGTGCAAATCTTTGACTCAACAGTATGATCCTCTCCAAGAATTGTTGTCTCATGTGACTCAAGCCTTTGACCTTGAAGTCCCTAAACGCTCAGCCAATTTCCATTAAGACAATCCACTTGGATATTGTTTAACCCTTTTCATTATTCTTAACATCTTGGAAGCCTAATCTGATCGATAAGTTTATCCAATCGATTTCTTTAACTATTTTGTACTCACACCTAGCATTTGCTAGGTAGTACAAATTATAACCTCAAATCTTAGCATTTGCCCCTCCTAACATTAAGAAACTTAGGATCATGCTCCAAATCTAAACACAAACATAATTACATAGAAAACTCCCGGTACATATTAACAAGTGCATAACATTGCATAACATCATGTAAATTGATGCCACAAAATGGCTTGTTGAGAATGACGAATTGAGTCCAAAGAAATTTTGCTTTAATCACAAACCACATACGCACGCAAAGAGATATTTAGTTTCTAAACAGACTCAAGATCCGAATCATCATTTTCAATTATCATCTCATATCCGATTGGAAGTATTAAGTTTTGATAACAACAAAAAAGCCTTAAAGAGGAGTCAAGCTCATGTATTTATCTAGGAAAATCATGCAAGGCACCGTAATTCTAAAACTCAAACTAACCTTTAGAATACTTGAATATAGAGAAGAAGTAGTTAAAACTTTTGTAAATTATTAATCTAGTAACCGTAAATACAACAAACGTTTTTGATCAATATCTTGACTCTCTGGAACGAGAAAATAAATTTTCATGAAAATAAGCATGATGTAATCAATTACTACTTCTATAAGTGATTTTTCGATTACTTTATTGCATCATACAAATTTCAAGGAGTCTTGAATCAATTACCAATGGTAGTGTAATCGATTACTTTTTCCTCCAGCAATTGATTACTTTTCCTCAATAATTGATTACTCTATGAATGAATCGATTACTTTGTTGCATCATACAATTTTCCATAGAATTTTGAATCGATTACTTTTACATGATAAATCAATTACTTTTATTTCAATGCATTGATTTTTTTTCTTCCATGAATTTATTACTTTTTTGAAAAATCAGAATAACAACTTTGGATCAATTGTATTTATTAGAAGGAGTATTTTTTGATTTATTGTGCTTGAATTTCTCATTAAAAAGGAACAAGATCAGGTTTTCCTATCAACTCATTCATTTTAGAAATATTTTTTGAAAAATAATAAAACTTGATTCACCCTCTTCTCGAGATTTGAGGTCAACTCTAACAATTGGCATCAGAGCTAAACTCATGTTTCAAAGAACTTAATAGTCTCAATAGACGAAATGGCTTCAAACTCTCATTTTGGTGGTGAATGGAGTTTTATTAACACACCTCCCATATTTGATGAGGTAGGTTATGCTTTCTGGAAAGATAGGATGGAAGTTTTTATTCAAGGAATTGGATTAACGAATGGAGTGAAGAGGAGGAACAAAAAATTTAATATGACTTAAAGGCCAAAAATATTATAACATATGCTTTCTGTTATGATGATTTTTCCAAGGTTTCTACATATGAGATAGCGCAAGAAATGTGGAACACATTAGAAGTCACCCACGGAGGAACCGCCGATGTAAAAATGGCAAGAGTAAACATGCTCAATAGAGAGTACGAGCTGTCTAGAATGAACGAAGGAGATGCCATCTAGGAAATTCAGAAGTGCTTCACAATGATTGTGAACCAATTGGTGGAATTTGATAAAAAAAATCTTCTTATGAATAATTAATTAACAAAGTGCTTAGATATTTGAACAGGATTGGCAACTGAAAGTAAATATTATTATGGAGTCAAGGAACTTATAAACAATGACTCTCGCAACACTATTCGGAAAGCTTTAGGAGCATGAAAATGAACTTAAAAGATTATCCCAACATAAAAAGGGAAACAAAAAGGTGAAAGGGTTTGCTCTAAAAGCAGGCGTCTCCATAGAAGAAGGAGACACTTGCGCAAAAATCCTTAATGATAAACACATGAGTCTACTTATAAGAAAGTTTGGAAGGTTCTGGAAGAAAAAGGGAAACTTCAATAACTCTACCTTTCCACCAAGAAAGGATTCAAATAAAGGTGGAAGCTCATCTACCACTTGCTATGAATATTGAAAAAGCAGTCATATAAGAGTAAAGTGCTCACAATACTTGAAGGGGAAAGAGAATTCAGAGAACAATTCATTCGCTCAAAGGAAAGGTTAGCATGCATACATAGCATGGGTTAACAATGATAAAAGCTATAAGGACTCAAATGACAAAGATGAAGTCGCCAATCTATGTTTATGGCCGACACACGACAATGATGAGGTATCTCTGGAAGGTAGCAGGTCGAACTGGTACTTGGAAAATGGCAGCTCCAAGCACATGACTAGGGACATGTCAAAATTAACATACCTCATTCTCAAAGACCAAGGGCACGTGAGCTTCAAAGACAATAACAAAGAAAGAATTCTAGGTGTCGGCAAAGTAAGTAAACCTCCTAATCCCTGCATGAAGAATATATTGTATGTTGAAGGCCTAAAGCATAACTTGCTAAGCATTAGTCAGTTATGTGATAAGGGCAATAGGGGTCATTTTTTATTCTGATCGATGCATTATTGAAGGTATAGATGATCATCTAATTAAACTCATTGGTCACAAGGTTAACTACATTTACTTAATTGATCTCAATGAGATCCCCTCAAATGATGATAAATGTTTATTGAGTAGAGAGAATGAGTCTTGGCTATGACATCGTAGGATAGCCCATATTCACATAAATCACTTACATAAACTATCTTCTAGAGAGATAGTAATTGGGTTACCAAAGTCAAAGTTTAAAATGTCTTAAAAATGTGATCCATGTCAAAAGTCAAAGTTGGCAAGGGTACCTTTTCCTTCTTAAGATATTATTTTTACTTAAAGACTCTTGCAGCTTTTACACATGGATTTATTTGGACCTAATCAAGTAAAACTATTTGGTGACAATTACTACGCCCTTGTGATTGTGGATGACTACTCTAAGTTTACATGAACTTTATTCATTACTCATAAAAATGATGTTTTTCATGCATTTAAGAGGCTAGCAAAGGTTGTCCAAAATGAAAGTAATTTGAAAATTGCATCCATTAGAAGTAATCATGGTGGGGAATTTGAAAATCAACTTTTTGAACTCTTCTGTGAAAAACATGGCATTATGCATTATTTTTCAACTACAAGGACTCCTGAACGAAATGGAGTAGTGGAAAGGAAAAACAAATCCTTAAAAGAACTTTCTAGAACAATGCTCAATGACATGAATCTTCCAACGTATTTTTGAGCTGATGCCGTAAATATTGTTTCTTATGTTATGAACTATGTCTTAATTAGACCAATTTTAAAGAAAACACCATGAGTTATTCAAAAGAAGAAAACCAAACATATACCATTTTCACATCTTTGGATGTAAATGCTTTGTTCATAATAATGTGAAGGACAATCTAGGAATTTTTTATGCTAGAGCTTATGAGAGTATTTTCTTAGGATATTCTTCTTCTAGTAAAGCATATAGAATTTTCAATAAGAGAAGGCATACAATAAAAGAATATTTGCATATGTCTTTTGATGAATCTAATTTTAGAAAGTTGGGAAAGGTATTTGTTGATAATGTTGCAGAAGCACATGGAAATCTTTACCTAGAGGAACATCAAACCTCAATAGAAAAGAAGGAAGAGGAAACACAACCCTTTCAGAATCCAAGTGAAGAGAAGAAAGAAAATGTGCTACCAACGACAAATGTAGAGCACAATGTTGATCTTTCTAAGGAGTGAAAAACTTCAAGGAATCACCTAATTGATAAAATACTAGTAGGTAATATTAATGAATAGGTAACCACTCAAAACTCTCTTAAATTATTTTGTAATCATATGGCATTTGTTTCTCAAATGGAGTCTAAAACTGTTTCCGTGGCTTCGATGGATGAGCATCGGTGTATGGCAATGCAAGAAAAATTAAACTAGTTCGAAAGAAACCAGGTTTGTGAACTTGTCCATAGACCTAGTACTCATCATGTAATTGGAACAAAATGGGTTTTCAGAAACAAACTTGATGAGTCTGATATAATTGTTCGAAACAAAGCTCGATTGGTTGCAAAAGGCTACAACCAAGAAGAGGGGTAAATTTTGAAGAAACTTTTGCCCTTGTTGCTAGGTTGGAAGCCATTAGGATTTTACTAGCCTTTGCATGCATTATGGATTTTAAATTATATCAAATGGATATAAAAAAGTGCATTCCTCAATGGTTTTATTCAAGAGGAAGTGTATGTCGGTCAACCACCTGCTGGGTTTTAAAATTTTAAACATCCGGATTATGTTTTTAAACTTAAAAAGTCTCTCTTCAAAACTCAAACAAGCTCCTTGGATTTGGTATGAGTGTTTGAGAAAATTTTTATTTGAAAGAGGAAAGGTTGAGACTACACTTTTTATCAAAAGAAAAGGGAATGACGTTCTTTTAGTCCAAATATATGTTTATGATATTATTTTCGAAGCTACTAATAAGTCTTTTTGCAATGAATTTTCTAGTATTATGCAAGAAGAATTAGAAATGTATATGATGGGTGAACTTAACTTCTTCCTTAAACTGCAAATAAAACAAACTGAAAATGAAATTTTTGTAAGTCAAACTAAATATTGCCAGAAGCTCTTAAAGCGTTTTGGAATGGATAAAGCCAAAGAAATTGCTACACCAATGGGCACTACGAATTACTTGGATAAAGATGAAGAAGGTAAACCTTTTAAACTCGCAAAATATCAAGCTATGATAAGGAAAAGCACTAACGTTACATGTTATTTACTTGGTAATTCATTAGTGTCTTGGGCTAGTAATTAAGAAACAAGGTAATGTTGTCTTATCTACTGCAGACTGAGTATGTCGCAACAGAAAGTTGTTGTGCACAAATTATTTGGATTAAATAACAACTTTTAGACTATGGCATTAGTCTTGATCATATTTCCATTAGCTGTGATAACACAAGTGCAATAAATTTATTCAAAATCTCAGTGCAATATTCCCGCACAAAACACATTGAAATTCGTCAAAACTTTATTCGTGGTCGTACTCATCAAAAAGGTGATTGTGATTGAGTTTGTTGACACTTCTAAATAGTTAGACGATATTTTTACAAAATCTTTACCAAAAGAAAATTTCTTCTGTATTAGAAAAGAATTCGGCTTAACAAATGCATGCGACATAGATTAACTGCATGTACTTGCATTACCCAATATTTATTTTAGATTTATTATCTACTAATTTGAGTATTGGAGTTACTATTTGTTCCAATATTATTGAAGACTCTAGTTGATGCTTCGAGTTTCTCTCCAATTTTTTTACGTTGCCAAAAGGGTGGAGAATATTTATTTTAGATTTATTATCTACTATTTATGCATCAATTCAGGGGAGCAATATCATAATTGTCTGCATGACTTTTATACAATTTTTTTTCTTGAATGCAATGTGTGTGAGTTATATATATATATATATATATATATATATATATATATATATATTTGTTGTGCCCCTTGTTTTGCAAATAATGTTTTTCATCGTAAAAAAGGGGGAGTATTAAGATACGATGCATTCTGAAGTTTTGATTACAACAAACAATGAGATCAAGCTCATGCATTCATCTAGGAAAATCATGTAAGACACTCTATACCTAAAACTCAAGCCAGCCTTTAGAATACTAGAATATGGAGAAGAAGTTAAAACTCTTTATAAACTGTTAACCCAGTAAGTGTAAATGTAACAAGGGAAATTCTAAGATGCTCCAGGCAATAACATGCACCGGCCATTTTAGTTTTTTTTTTAAATTTTTTTAATATAGATTTATTCATAATATTTTTTAATACAGATTTCTAATGCAGATTTATTGAAATATGTCAATTTGTAATACAGATTTACTCAATATAATTTTTTTACATGTGTCAAAAAGCATATAATAAAAAAAAATTCAAATCCAAATAACAAAAACATACACATAAAAAGAACACAAAAAATCTAAAACATATTTTTTTAATATAATAGATTTTTTTTTAAAAAAAAAGGTGCCCGTGTATTGAAACCCAGAGCACTATAGCATCACCCATGTAACAAATGTTTTTGATTAATTTCTTGACTACCTAGACCGAGAAAAATAAGTTCTCATGAAAATAAGCATGACGTAATTTATTACTTTGTTGCATCATACAAATTTTAGAGAGTCTTAAATAATCGATTATTTTTTTAAAAAAAAAAATCACAATAATGACTACGAATCAATTGTATTATTTATTACATGGTTTATTTTTTTTATTTACCGTGCTGAATTTTTTTATTATAAAGGACCAAGATCAGGTTTTCCTATCGACTCATTCATTCTAGAAATGATTTTTGAAAATTAATAAAACTTATTCACCCTTGCTCTCGAGATTTAAGGCCAATTCTAGTAATTATCTGTATTTTTATTTAAAGAGCTTCAAATATCTGAACTAATGCATGTTAATTTGCAGGTATCGCTACACAAGGTAAAGGACGAAGACTGGGCCAATGTAATGTCCCTATCTTGGAGGAGTCTCAACTTGAGAGTACTAATGTTGGTGGTGGTAAATGAATATTTACTGTGTCTCACCGCAAGTGTCGTGAGATTGATCCTCATAGTATTTCTTCTTTTATTCTTATTGTCTAGACAGGAGAGCAATCTTAGACTAATGCAGCTGCCACTTCATTCAGTGGCGATCCCAAGTCACTTGATTTGTTAATCATTTCCCAACATATGTTTCAGTTATATATTACCTAAAATGGAGAGGTGTGTATGCTTATTATTATAATTAATGAGTATTGTTTTTATCAATGATTAATTTATAGTTATTAAATACTAATACTTAATAAATTTTGTCCAGATAAAAGGATTTATAAGCTACTTTCATACTAGGATAGTAGGATATATCATACTCTTTAAACGTTCCTACAAACATTGTTTTGAAAACAACTTACACGATCAAATTCAATTGTTTTTATTTTGTATTATTATTAGGCTTATTTATGGTTTTAATCCTTCAAAATTGGGATTGTCTTGATTTTGGTCCTTAGAAACTTTTTTGACATTGACTCGTCCTTAATTGTTTTGAAAACTTAGTTTTAGTCCCTGCCGTTAGAAAAAATTCGTTAATTGCTGATGTAGTTAACGAAACGTCACATCAGCATACACGTGTGCAAGTATTGCATGTCATCGATGAGATGACGTGAATGATCCGGACCCGCATGAGCAAAAGGGTTAAGGCCAGCCAAAATGTGTTTGTGGATTGGGCTATGACCCTTTTGCTCCTGTGGATCTGGATCATCCACGTCATCCTACCATAAAATTTCATACTTATACACGTATATGTTGATGTGACGTTCCGTTAGTCATGTCAGTAGTTAACGAATTTTTTATAACAACAATGACTAAAACCAAATTTTCAAAACAATTAAGGTGGGGTTGTCTTTGTGTACTGTGATGTTTGGTTGCTTGTTGTTTAATATAATGATTTTTTTTGTTTGTTGTTAAAAAAAAATTTAGGATGGATCAAGATTAAAAAAACTTTAGGGACTAAAATAAAAACACTCCCAACTTTTAGGGGCTAAATACATAAATAAGCCTTATTATTATTATTATTATTATTATTATTTATTATTATTATTATTATTATACTTCGTATAGACATGCATAAAGCCTCTATATTAATATTAGTATTGATTTTAAGCCACCAATTCCATTGAGTCCATGTTTCAGGCGGTGACATGACCCCCACACAAAGCAATTATCCTTAAGTGGTTTTTGATTTTCATGTGCAACTTGGCAGTCTTAATTATTTCTAGTGGAGGGTGGATCCATCAGAATCTGTATGTAATAGTAGATGCACAGTTACAATCTCCTACGTTTCTGCCAACCTCACTTGTGTTTTGTCATTTTCATTCATTTCGATCTTTGATAATTTTGTTTCGGCCTCGAATTCTTCTTGGACGGTGCTAATCCTAATAGAATTTTATTTTTTTTAATGATGATGATGTGGATACATAACCACATTGTTCCCTTTTTTTTTATTTTTTTTGTCTTGTTTAAGGTTTTAATAATAGAAAAAAAAACTCAGAGTTTTTTATGTATTTTTTTAAAAATATTAAAAACTATATTTTTCAAGAGCTTTTTAATACTTTTTACTTGTTTTTAGGGCACTTAGTAGTTTTTTTTCTTGATGCATTTTGAACAGTTTTGAGACTTTTTGGTTTGTAAAAATCAATTTCATTTCTTTAATTTTATTTTGATTTTTTAAGAAAAAATTATATAAATAACGCACAAGTTGAAATCTTGTAAAAAAATATTTTATTTTATCTTTTAATTGAAAATCATAATTGTATCACTTAACTTTATTTTCACACTAACGGTGAAAACAACAATTTCATGTTCTCAATATTGTATTGTACACATGTTTGAAAATGGTTAACAAGATATCAACAATGAGTGGATATTCAGAGTAGTTCCGATTTTGTGAGTATTGGTTAAATTAATCTCCGAAATTATTAAAACTTTAAATTAATATGTGAAATAGTAAAACATGAGTCAAGTTAATCTCTATCATTAGTAGTTCGCAAAGTCGCAAATTAATTTGACTTGTAATCACGATCTTAGAGACTAATTTGATCGATAGTCAATGATCTTTAATTTGTTTTTCTGTTTGACCAGAATAACATCGTTTTAGTTATTCTATTTGCTCATGTTAAAGACCAGTAATGACCATTAACGTTAAGGACTAATGCAATTCATGTTTTCCTAACACATGGACCAATTTGAAATTTCGAAAATCTCATGGAATAAATTGAACGATACCCACAAAATAAGTATTGTATAAACAATGTTACTGTTATATGGTTAAAGTTTAATGTTTTTTTAATGTGTGCTCGAAGATATCTTACTCTCTCCTTCCCTATTTTACACTCACTCACACACTCACTCACTCACCCCTATTCATATATCCGATATGTTTTGTATGCTTCGACATAGGCGTAGGGTACGTTTTACACAAAAACAAACAGAATATTAGATAAGTGAGTGGGGGTGGGGGTGAGGAAAAATAAGGAGTGAGTGTAACCGTGTAAGTGAAGAAGGAGGAGGAGGAGGAATTTTAGAGAGAAGGAATTTTGGAATGAGTTGTTTTTTTGGAGCGGAATTTTTTTTTGAGCGGCATTTTTCGAAAAAATAATTAAAGGGGAGGTCAAAAATCAAAAGGGGGTAAAAAAATCAAAACTTATATGTGTGTGTGGGGTGTTAGAGTAAGAAAAAAAAACTTGGCCCGATATCGGGTTGGCTCGAATAAATCTAATATATAAGTAGGTTTAAATTTTTAAAATACAACCGAAATAGGTTTATAATTTTTTTAACTCGATTTATAAAGCACGAATCCGTCACGTATCTGGATCACCCGCTAATATTACCTAAAAAGCTCAAAGTAGTTTAAAAAAATGACCCACTACCAAGTTTAATTAAATATTTTTTTGTCCGAATTTCATTTAGACCTTTTTAGCTCAACCCAATTATGACCCAGGCATGAAGCGAAATCGACCCATACCCGACCAAATAGTCCAAAATTGCCACCTCTGATATAGGCTACGATCATTGTCATTGTCAAAGAATCGTGGTACGGACAAGATGTAGGTGAAAGAAGTCGCTTGAGAAACAGAGGAAAGTATTAGAAATAATAATAATAACTCGGTACAATTTTGAAGACAATGTTTTAAGCAGTTAAGAATGGAATAATTTGTCCGTCTTCGAAAAAAATATTTGTTATCTATCAGCAGTCTTATATTTTTTATTTTTTTTATATGGGAGGTCTGGGACTAGAACCCATGACTTAGGAAAGGGAAAATCCTAATTGTCCTTGCAACCACCAACTGAGCTGTCTTAAGCGGACAACAGTCTTATATTTTATATGCAAAGAATTTCGATTTACGAGTAATAACATTCAGGATACGTGATTGTCCTTCATAATAAATTTTGCCTTTATAAAGTAAATTTTCCACAATTAGTTCGATAAAATATTTGAAAATCCAATAAAACCTTATACCACTAGATCGATTCTTTAAGGACTAATTCCTTATTCGTGTCTATGTTAAATTAAGAATAATAAAATATTATTTTCAGACAAATGTATTAAATAAATAAATAGAATTTAAGTGTTTATTGGCAGGTGAAGTGATCTTGCTAAGTAGGTCATTGGTTCTATTGGTAATCATCTAATAATCTAGCATTGTTGATTGATCCCGCGAAGTGTTTGCCAAGAAATTGAGAAATGCCAAAGGAATTTTGCATGGGGAAGCACTCAAGATCAACGTAAGTCTCACTTGATTAGCTAGGGTAAGATGAACTAGGCTTCAAGAGGTTGATAGAAGTCAACAATACACAATGCTTTCACTATGAAACTTTGGTGGGATGTGGTTTCAAAACCAGAAGCGTTGTGGGTGACAGTTCCTTAGGGTTAGGTGTAACGACTAACGACCCAAATTTACTTCCATTTTTAATTCTTTTATGGAAAATACTTAAATACGGATTAATTTTTCGCTTTTATGAAAATAAATTTAAGCCATTAATATATCTACTCATCACATCATCATATCAAACACATAGTGATAAAAACTAATTTACATCATAAACATTGTTATTAAGCGAGTTTTCAGATTTTTCAGTACAACATCATCTAAACATTGCTGTCAAAATGGGCTTGCGAGCCGGGTTCGGGCCGGCCCGCTTCGGACTCGGGCCAAATCGGGCTCGGGCCAAAAAGCCCGGTTATGAATTGAGTATCCTAGTATCAAACCCAAACCCGTCCAAAGCGGGCTTCGGGCCGGGCCGCACCGGGCCGCATCACCTTTTTCTTTTTTTTTTCTTTTTTTTACAATTCAACCATTTCAAAAAAAAAAAAAATTTATTTTTTTTTTCAAAAAAATTAATGAATAAACTTCCTTTATTTTTTACACATATTTTTTTAAACAATAATAAGTGTTTTATTCTTTTACACATTTTTTAGAGGATAAATTTGATTTTCTATTCTTACATAAATTAAAATGTATGTATAACTCATATAGGAAAATTAATGTTGTGCTTTGATTTGTTCAGGTGCATTTTTTATATGTGAATATTGATAAAAATTAAGGGAATTTTATTATAAGTGTTTTTTTACACATATAAAATTAAAAAAAATGTGAATTATTTTTTTTTTCTGGGCCACCGGCCGGCCCGAACCCGATCGGGTGTACCCGGCCCGAACCCGGCCGGGTCGGGCTAAATAGCCCGGGTTGAATAAATAGGCTATATTAAGGAGCCCGAGCCCTATGATTTTTCGGGCTTTTTGGCCCGGCCCATTTTGACAACTCTAAGCATTATCATCACTTCAAAAGATGGACTCCGAGTTAAACATATATACAATATAGCACATTCAAAAGACATAACCCAGAGCCTTGGTTCCGAACTCCATTAAACTATAGTCTAGAGAGTAGAAGTTCCTACTAATTAATATTATACAATCCCACTTGTGAATAATACCCAACTCAGTCACCAGTAACCCACTGGCTTCCTGTCAAGTTCTCAACAGGGTCGTCCTCCGCCTCGGGGTTTGAATAAAGCCAAGTGTATTAAAATTGGCATTTTTCAATTTTTAGAATCAGACTAATCGATTAGTAGAGGAGTTAATATATTAGTGCTTAAAAACTCAAATTTTGGTACCTAAAAATTTCACTGACTAATCGATTAGCCAACCAACTAATCGATTAGTCTGCAGAATTTTTGCATACTGAATTGAGATTTGCTATACCAAATTTTGATACACTTCACTTTAACCATTTTCAACCCCAAACAGATCAAGAGTACACATAAATACATGTCTTCATGCATTCTTCAAGCAATCAAATCATCATATTCATACTCAATTCATTCAATATGCATAAAAGGCGTAAATTCACACTTTAACATATGATTTTCATTTCCTTTATAAAACAGCCCAAGTTTATGTTTGATTTAGTTCATATTCATCATATAAAAGTTGCTCAAATCAAGAAATGGGACTTAAATGACCTCCAAGTCACATTCCTATTTCAAGTTTCCATTTTTTTTCTTACTTTGCCCTTAAGTTCAAGTGAACTCCTATATTTCCAGCCATAAGATTATTATTCTAGCACCCGGATAACTTCTCCCTTACCTATCTCAAGTGTTTGGATTGATTTGGAGTGAAAAAAAACGAGTTTGTAGAGAAATCACAAGTTTTGGTTTCAGCTACCAAATACTTTGTTTTCAGTTTCACAAGGCAACAAAATCAGTGTTGATCACAAAGAATAAGCCACAATAATTTGTGATCAAGGGTTAGAATCAAAACTAGGATATGTTATCTTGAAAATAGAACAAGTTTGAAGCTCAAAGGATGCTCGAGCTTACCACACGAATCCAAGGAATAGGGCTTCCCGAATCTGAAACTCTGAATTTCAGATTCAAACACCTATCTTTGCAGGGTTGTAACTTTCTCTACACTCCATCAAATCACACAAACTTGGTGTCAAATTGAAGAGGGTTAAACAAGCTTCGATTTTTTATATGATTTGTAAAGGTTTGAGACTCAGATCATGGAGAACGAATCAGAGGAAGTTCACACCAGAAAACTCGTGTTAATATTTACACAAATTTGTGGTGAAAAACATGGATCAATCTCAGTCATTCATGCTCAAACCGCCCTACTGTTGGCTGGTCTGAGCCGGGCTAATCGATTAGCTGAGTGCTCAAACCGCCCTACTGTTGGCTGGTCTGAGTCGGGCTAATCGATTAGCCTCTCAGCTAATCGATTAGTCACTGCTAAATTTTTAAAAATATATTTTTTATTTTTATTTTTAATTTATTACATGCTCATTTCATTCTAATTGTTCTAAAATTATTTCCACATTTAAAAACTAAAATTCACACAATATTTGTTTACTATTCACACAATACTTATATAATACTCCCTCCGGTCCTTATTATAAGTCCTCTTTCTATCTCACAAAAAAGGTGTTTATAATAAGGATCGGAGGGAGTATCTTTAATATTTTAATTATAATTTCGATGATAAATTCCGGTGGGTGTTACGCTAGGCTAGTACGCCAGAGGAAATGATGTTAAAAAGTGTAAACTAAAGGCTATCTTATATTTGTATCTAGGGGAAATTTTATTAACACCCAATGTTATATTAGTTATACCCAAATTTTTACAATAATTACATCTATTTTCAAAAAAATTCCTACTTGCAAATTTAAAATCTTTTTTTTTTTTCCATTCTCTCTTCCATACTTACTCACACTCGATCATATCCACATCCTTTCTTAAACCCTTCTTTCCCAACCCCCTATATGCTATCTTCAACTATCCAAAATCTCATAATTTCCGCCACAGTAGTGTTCAAATATCATTTTCAACCTTCAAAACCCATAAGTATCCTCTACATTCTCGAAAAGGCTCTTTTGTTCTCGTATATCTCAAAATTCATAAGCATTTGTAAAACTGAAACAACTTTGCTTATAATAATTTAGGGCTGAACTTGAAAAACAAAGCCCTTCCTCTTGAACGTCATTGTTCAATTGTAAAAAAGGAAAAAATCAAGTAACTTAATTATGTATAACTATTCTTTGAATTCTTTGAATATATTCAAATCAATAATAAGCTCTGATCTAACTAAATTCCATTCAACTTGTTTGGGAAAAAAGCTCTGTATAGAATGGTACAGATTGGGCATTAGCAATTGTAAATAAACGACCTATCCATCTTTAATATATAAAGAATTTATAGTATACTGATTCAATATTCGTCTTTAATAAAGTTTCGAGTGTTAATAAAATTTTTCTGAAGCTTACGGATGTTAGTAATATTATTTTTTTTTCAGATCATATTTGTTCCTTATTTATCTGTCAATCACATTGTAGTATTATGGAGAATGAGAGACCAAATAGCTGTGTTGCATGAGTACGGGTACGATACCGGTATCCGGTACGGATACGGATACGGGTACGGGTATGGGCTACGACATTTTAAAAAAAATTAGGATACAGGTACGTTTTTATATATATATATATATATATATATTTAATAATTTACTTTATTAATATAATTATATTTAAATTTTTAAAAAATTGAAAAAATAAAATCAGTAAGTTAAAAATTAAAATTAATACGAATTTATAATTTCCTATAACAATGACCACACAACCTGTAATATTTGCACTTTCTAACAATTAACAACCATTAATAAATCAAAAATAGTACAAAATAACACGAGATACACTTGCATTATCAATTCAAATTCATCACAAAATAGCACCTGATATGAAACTAATACTGAATATGCATAACAAAATATCAAAAACAAGCGGAGAGCACATCGAAGACGAACGAGCAGAGCAGCAACAACGACGAACAACGGACGAATGGCACGAACACCAGCGATGAACGACGGAGAAGGAGAGAGAAGAACTCACCGCCGACGGATTTAGGGGTGGAAATTTGGAATCTAGGGTTAGTCTTAGAAATAATAAAAGCAGAAGTGAAGAATGAGTAGAAAGGGAAAATAATACTTGTGTTTTGGACTTTTGGCCTTGGGGGGTTTAAAACTTAATATGTGGTTCCAAATTATAAAAAAAATAAAATAAAAAAGAGTGGTTAGTCTAACCCAAATATGTGGGTACCGTACCCATAGAAGTACTCGGCATATCCAACAAAGTACCCAATTTTCTTTTCATTTTTTTTGTTTGGGTACATACCCAGCCGTACCTACGGCGTTCCCGTACCCGGTACGAATACGACAGCATTTTTAGAGTACCCATGCTTCAGCTCCAAATACTAATTTTAACACCTTGTTTGTTTCAAGAGAAAATGGGTAGAAAGAAAATGGGAGAGAGATTTTGGAGAGAAAACTTCATTTTCCCTTGTTTGGTTTAGGAGAGAAAATGGAGAGAAGATAAAAAACACATGAGACCCACAAAAAAGTTTTCTCTCCCCAAATGAAGAGATTTTGGAGAGAAAATTGTGATTGACATGTAAAATTACTCATATGTTCTTCACTTGTCCATTTTACTTCATCTTTTTTCTTTAATTTTTTAATTCTTTAATTGAAAAAAAAAATAAAACATTTTTATTTTAATAAAAAAACTATTTTTATAATATTTTGGATTCAAAATTTTTATTATGTAATAAAGAATTGAAGTAAAAAAAATCTTTGATCATATGAAATATAGATATATATGAAAAATAAAAAAAAAATTATTTATATTTTTGGAAATAATGATGTAATTGTCTTTTGACAAATTTACTATTTTCTCTCTTCCCACTTTTCTCTCCAACCAAACAAAAGGAAAGAAAACTCAACTTTTCTCTCTTTCCAATTTCTTCACATTTTTACTCATACCAAACAACCATAAAATCTATTCATTTTCTCTCCATAATCCCTCTTCCCTACTTCTTTCTTCTCATTTTCTCTCTTTCTATTTTCTCTTTGTTAACCAAACAAAGCCTTAATGTTTTACCGAACCATATAGTTTTTTAATTTGATTTGCTTTGGTTTTTGTGATATAAAATGATAGAAATGGAACTAAACCAAATTATTTACTACCAACGAGGCTTGGTTCAGTTGGTGTAAGGCCCCAACTGAAATCTTGGGAATGGGACACGGGTGCTAGTAGCCCCGGGTTCGATTCCCACTAAAAACATCTCGCTGGGAGAGCCAGCCATGCAACTCGCTCTGGATTAGTCTCAAGGGCTTCCTGGTATTAAGGGTGCTCTTGGGGATACCGGTAGTTCCGCAAGGAATACGGACCCAAAAAAACCAAATTATTTACTTTCTATCGGTTTGGATTTAAAATTTTCTTAAAAATTAAATTGAACCACATTGTTAGATCCTTACTCAAAGATAAAGAAATGGTTGTGCTGATTTCTTGGCAAACAAACTCGATGATTAACCAAGGTATCAGGATGTAACATGCCTTTCCAACAACTTGAAGAAGATTTTTTTCAATGACTATGCCAATAAGGCTATGCTAGGGTTTTTATTGCTTCTATGATGTAATTTGTTTTTTGTTTGGGCTTCTATGCCCCCCTTTAATTTGAATGAGTTTGAGATTACAAACCCCCTTTAATATCTCCAAACCCCAAATTTTAATGTGAAATTATCAAAATGTCTAAATTAAAAAATTACTAAAATATAAACCCCATTAATTATCCCCAAACCCCAAACCTCTTTTTACCAGTTATAGCAAGTTACTATTCCTTGTTTCTCCAAAAAAAAAAAAAGTCTTCCCCTCTTTGATCACTCAATTTCTCCCTCTCCCTTCTCCAAAATATGGCTTCCGATCAACAAGGTTCACTTTTTTTTTTTACTGCACGAACGTTTTCCGACCTTCCAGAGTCGAAAAACAATTTTTCGACTCGGGGGTCTCGGAATTTGACCACAATTTCCGACCCCAGGATGTCGGAAATTATGAAAAATTGAAAAAAAAAAAGAATTCCGAGACCTGGATCGTCTCGGAATTTTCTCAAAAATTACGATCCACATCTATCGGAAAAAGGAGCCAGGAAGTTTTGAATGAATTCATTAAATTTTCGATAGTAAGTTCTCAGAATTTTAGGCATTTTTCCAATAAGTAGGTCTCGGAAACATGTTTCTTTTGCAAATATGACCCACGTTTATGCAACCACCCAACCTGCTATATATTTTTGTGGCTGGAAACATTTAGGGCGAGGAAAATAGTAGGACCAACACAGATCATAATCCTTCAACACTTGGTCATAAACATTTCATAATTCATTAACATTATCCAAAACACAAGGACACTCATAATCCATCAATAAAAACTAACACGGACACAACACAACATTGTTTCATAATCGACAACACTATTCCATAATCCATAAACACAAACTAAAACATAAAACACAACCACAACAATTTTCCTTAATCCCAAACACACCCTAAACCAACACATAGACCACAATCTAAGCATTTCTACCCCTAACTCGTCTTCTTCCACCTTTCTCCAAAATTATAAATTTAGTTTCAATGTTGTTCTCAACAGCAGGTGCAATGTCTTTGAGAAGAATCATACTCACTTTGTAAAACTCACAAATACAGTAACAGTTTAAAAACTTGTAGTAGAGTTACAACGGCATTGAAGGTCAAGTCCCTATACAAATAAGATTCAGCAAAATATTATAAATATGCCTCAGAGATAGAAAAACCTACAAACTCATTCACAATAAAAAAAAATGAAACCCTAACCAGAGCAAGGGGGAAATAATTTCAGTCTAGAAATTAAAATTAAAAGGGAATATAAATGTATATTTGCTTTGGTATTAGACATGTTAGACATGTATGTTTGCTTTGGTATATAAAACGAAGGAGAAAGAAGAAACGAAGCACACGAACCTTAGAGAGAGGCTGACGACGGCGAAGTGAGTGGCGATGGTGGCGGCGTGAGGGGCGACGATAGCAGGGCGACAACGATGGCGGTGGGAGGCGCGACAACAGTAGGGGTGAGTTGGGGGAGTTCTCCTTGCTGTGAGAGAAGAAACGAAGCACACGAACCTTAGAGAGAGGCGGACGACGGCGACATGAGGGGCGACGACGGCGGCGTGAGGGACAATCGCGGTGGGAGGGGTTGGGAGAAGAAAAGGAATGTGTGTATTGTGAAGAGAAGTTGGGAGAAGAAAGGGTACTTTAATAATTTCAAGTCTAAATTTAGGGTTTGGAGATATTATGGGGGGTTTGTAATTTATTACTCAATTTGAATCACCTAAAATTCTGGAGTGTACAAAAGTTTGAATTTGTTGAGAGGGATCTGGTTTTTTTTTTTTTTTTTTTAGTTTTGGACCTTTTTTCATGAAAATCGTAAAATAATCGTGTTTCATTTTTAGTTTAAGGGTATTTTTATGGGTCAAGATAATGAATAAAAATACACTACTTTGTTTCTCAAACTTATTGTAACATTTTATAATTTTTTTAGTTACAATAATATGAGGAGTGAGCATATGAGTAAAAAATAGGTTTCGTTATGTCACAAGTTTCTGAAGTTTGGGATACTTTTGCCAAATACCCTTATTCTTTATTTTTCAATGTCTCTCCGACGTTACTTTTGGGTTTGTCATATACCCCTACTACCAATTCTGGCAAATTTTGTTAACATGTAACATCGGAATCCTAGTCAGACGTAGTAGATTGACCCTGTGGTGCCGCATGATGTCACATGGGCGAAGACAACCCCTCTTTTCAATTTTTTTCTTTTTTCCTTTAACTAAAAATATAAAATATTAAGTTTTTAGATTTTTAATTTTAAAAAAGGGATCTTCGCCCCTTGTGGCACCACGTGCCTAACCCCGCGTCTGACTATGAGTCTGATGTTACATGTCAGAAAAATTGGTCAGAATTGGTAGTAGGGGTGTATGACAAACCCAGAAGTAACTTCAAGGAGTCAAACATTGAAAAAAAAAGAATAAGAGTATTTGGCAAAAGTACCTCAAACTTCAAAGACTTGTGACATAATTAAGCCTAAAAAATATATGTAAGCTGATCTCCAAGTGTACTCTTATTTGGTTGTCGTACGCGTACCTGGTATGTACTTGTACCTGTATCGAGTATGTCTCGTGTACGCCTGGGTACGTACTAAAAAAAAGGGTATTTAAATAGGTACGGCTGGGTACTTGAATGGGTATATATTCACCATGTGGGTATGGCTGTGGGTACAGCTGAACCTAATTTTTTTTTCTCAAACGATGTGTTTTGTTCACAGGAATAAGGGAAAACCATTTTTACGAGCTTTTTCAATTATCTTCTTATCCTTTTTCATTCTAACCCTAAAAAACACTCTCAAGTCTCAGATATCCTTCTCCTCTCCCTGGCTTGATTCCCTCCGCCGCTCGGTGTGATTGACCTCCTCTGCCCCTCGCGGTACCTCTCGCTATGCTTTCATTCCTTCATCAGTTTGGTGTCTCCCTCTAAACTGCTTCCCCTCTCTCTGTTTTGTTTTCTCACTAACTGTTACTTCCATTTTTCACGTTCTATAAAAAAAATGTGTTTTCCTTTTCTTTGTTTTGATGGAATAGTGAATACTATTTTCATTTAGAGAAATGAAAGTATGGCTTGGTGCTCATATTTTGCTTTTTTTTTCACACCAAGTGTTTAAACTAGTTTAGTAATTCAACCTTTTTTTTTTCCTATTATGCGCCGATTTTTTCTTCCTATTTTGTTTTTTTTTTATGTTTTTGATTTGTTATTAGCTGTTACAAAATGCAAATATTACACGTTGTGTATGTGGTCAATGTTGTAGGAAATTATTAATTCCTATGAATTTTAACTTGTTGATTGTATTTTTATTTTTGCAATTTTCTATTTTTTAATTTATGTATAATTATATTAATAAAATAAATATATATAAAAATGTATTTGTACCCTTTTTTTTTAAATGTCGTACCCCGTACCGTATCCGTACTGGGTATCGGTAATGTACCATACTCATGCAACACATGTATGAAGTTAATAATGTATGTAAGTTGATCCCTAAGGTACTGTACATTAAAATCATCATATTTGGTTTTTAGCTCTTGGGTCAACGTATGAAGAAAAAAATGTATGTAAGTTGACTCTCATGCGTAATAGACATTAAAATCATCAAATTGCATGTGAACATAAACCTTTAAATACAGAAATACACAGAAACATCAACTCAAAGATAATATACATAAGCTCAAAAACATAATACATAAATTTTAACTTAAAAATACAACATAAGCCTTTAGGTTCAATTGTCATAACAATAACCATAACCAAAACCACACATAAATAGGTTATGTCATGTCAATACCACCGCAAGGAGTCTATGTATCATGTCTTTATGTTAATGTTTATGTATATTTCTGTCTCTAAAGGTTTATGTTCATGTAAAGTTGATCTTATCATGTGCTTGTTTATATTCATGTGTAATCTCATAATTTTAATGTTCATTATGCTTGGAGTTAGTTCACATACCTAGAAGCTCAAAAACAAATCTAATGATTTTAATGTGCAATACGCTGGAAGGCCAGCTTACATGCATACATTCTTACCGGCCAGCTTACATATATACATTCTTACTTCATATGCTGACCTAAGAGGTCAACAACAAATCTGATGATTTTAATATCCAATATGTTTGGGAACAATGTACATATATTTTTTAGTCATATGCTCACCTCTCGGCTTATTGTAACTAAAAAAGTTATAAAATGTTACAATAAATTTAGAGGATAGCATGGTGCATTTTTATA
Organism: Crotalaria pallida; assembly: GCA_037953625.1. Taxonomy (NCBI): domain Eukaryota; kingdom Viridiplantae; phylum Streptophyta; class Magnoliopsida; order Fabales; family Fabaceae; genus Crotalaria; species Crotalaria pallida. Next base: position 124,308,700 of record CM075653.1, on the reverse strand, counting down.
CATACATTGACCGATATAAATACACTTGAACTAAAAATGAAATGAGAGCATTTTAGGTTTTTTTTTTTAATTTTTTTAAGATGGTTCAAAAACCAGATCCCTTATGAGAGACCCTCAGTTTTGAAAGTCCTTGGGCTCAACTTGGAGCCCAGCAAACCCTTTCCACATAGACTTGTTATTTGCACATAACACTTCAGAACAATTTACTGTAGTAATTTTGATCCTTGCGATTTTGTTTTTTTTTTTTCATCTTTTTTAAATAAAATAAATTTATTTTGTTCTGGACTTCTGGCCATGGTGACTAGAAATATGACCTATGGTAAGAAATGGTTATGTTGATCATGAATTAGCTTTTCAACAATCTCAGTTTCACGATTTAGGCAGCTCTCGTTTTACTTGAAAATCACATTTTTTTTTTTACTAAATTATTCCAGTTTCTTAAGTTCTTTTATCATGCGGACAAACCCTATTCAAGTCACCTCCAAATTCGGATTCTACTTATACTTTTTGATTTTTAAAACAAGTTCTTCTTGGAATAATCTTATTTATTTAATAGACATTTTTTAAATTTTCAATAGCATTAATTATATTTTTTGCAAAAAATTTTATTTATTTAATATTTTTAGAGTTTCAATAATAATTATAGGGATACTTTTGAATATATATATATATATATATTAAATGTTGCAAATTCTAATATCACTAACATCAATTATGGTAAGAGTTTGATTCCCAATTCACTATATTTTTCTCAGTGACTTTCAATATTAATCAATGTGCACAAAAGGGAAGGTTTGTGATAAAAAGGAAATTCTTAAACTCGCTTAAGGCGGAGGATAATTGACTAAATAAAATATTTTTAAATTGAAAACTTACACATTTGAGATTTTAAGAAGTGGTGAGCGTATATTTTCAATGCTTATTTCCCTTTTTTTTATGGTTAAGCAAACTAAACGCTAAAGAAAAACATACAAATGTCCTTAATTAAACTGATAAGACCAGCTTACAATCGTGACTAAAACAATATTGTGCGAGCTAATAGTTTAACATGCACGCTTTTTCTTTGGTTTACGAGGAAAATTTTATCGTCATTGCCGCACGTTAACGACTTTGATGGCAACCTCGCCTTCAGATCATAATCTGTAAATTGCCCGGAGGAGAACAACCACTCTCAAAAGAACGACAGGCTATACCGCCGAGATGAGATTCGAACCCATATCCTTCCGGATCGAGAACAAAATCCCGAATCAAATGTGTCACACCTCGTTGATAACACGCACACTTTATCTGACTGTGGAATGGAGTACAATTTAGTTCAATAAATAAATTTTCTTTATATTATTCTCCACTCCAATCTTTAAGATTTTAGAATTATGTTCTTTTCTTCCTTTGCTTCCCACAACATTCTTAAAGCAATAAAGCCAACCATAACCTAGGCCTTAAAAGCTAACTCAACCAAACACGTAGCGCACCTGAAACCCACAGCAAATAATTAAATGGTTTAGCGATGATCTCCACCAAGCTATTATCCCATTATAGTTGTACGTCAATTTCTTCCCCATCAAACTCCATAGTTAAATGTCTCACTTTCAATTGCTCCATTTTTCTACTCATTACTTTGAGTGGTTAATATACGAAGAAGAGAATGTTAGATGGTGCACTGATAGTGTAAAGATTTTTTACGCATACCCATTAATCTCAAAAGAATAATACATTAAATTTGTTTTTATGTTGTTAATTGTGATTATTTACCGATCTTGCGCAGTCGTGATTTGTCTTATGTGCCGGATGAAGCTATGAAACAATGTTTGTCGGTCTTCCCTTTGTGTAGTACTCCCCCTGTCCTCTATTTATATGGCATACTTAATCATATCACATGAATCAAAGAGGGTAGTTAGGTTTTTTGAAACTTTAAAAAATACTTCAACATTACAATATTATCCTTTTAACTTGCATTGAGACTTTCACATTGTATTACTTCACATTAATGGGCAAAGGATAAATAAGAAAAAATAGCAAAAATGCCTCCTAGAAAATACAAAATGACTTATAAATAAAATCAAATAATCTTTTTAGAATGTGACTTATAAATATGACACGAGGAAATATTAGGTTTTGTTTTTTGTATAGTCGCTTGAAACATCACCGTTCAAGAATGGCGCACACTATACCATGGTGATGACAGATTCACTCACCACCTATTATGGAGTGCAAAAGAGTTGTCATCCTCTTGTTCCCTTCGAAATTATAAAAACCCACGGAAATTTAGAGTAAATGGTTATTTTCAATATAGATGAAGTTGCAAAATCAAAACAAATTGGTCGGTTTCATAAATTACAAAAACCGGAACTAATGGGTGTAAACAATGCGTTTTGGTCCTAATGAACTATCAAGGGGTACAATAACGGGACCTCTCAATTCTCATCCCTCCGTTCCCATAATCCCATTCCTAAAAATAAAGTTCAAATATGGGTTCTAAATGTATATTTTGATTCACTTTATAAAATTACATTAACTCTCATATTTATGTTGGAGTATAAACTGATGTGAGGAGCGTATGTTGAAGTATAATTTAAATGTGAGGAGCGTGGACATTCCAGAATTGAATCTAGGTTAACTCACCTCAAATTCCGACATGCACTAAATTTATCAATGATTAGAAGTCTATTTTCAAATTTGTTCAGATTACTATTATGCACATAGTCTAGAAAGGTTTTTGAGTGGAGAGAGAAAAATACTTTTTAAAATAATTAATTAATGTTATAAATAGAGTGAATAAAAAACTTATAAAAATGAACAATAAAAAATAAAAAACTAGTTTTTTTAAGGGTATTGCTAACCAGTGCCTTAAGGGCATTGGTTAAGGAATACATTAAAGGAAAACTTGCATTGAAAATTCAAGTTCAGTGAACTCTCGAAATTTTAAATTCATTATTTTTCAAGACAAAACTAGTACTTATTTTTAAAAAAAGAATAAAGTATTAAATTAGAGTAGAATTTACCTCCTCATCAAATTAGTTTTACTCGTCTCCCTGTTAATGGATCCTCTAGGGTAGTTTTTTCTCCAGCTCTCTACGGCTGACCAATCTCACATTTAAAGAATTTGAATCTTTTGACTCTATCTCTTTCACTCATATTTTCGTGAACGTTTCAGGTGGTCCTGGCGTGTATTCCTCACCCGTGGTCCCCGTGCATCACAGCCATAGATCCCAGGCATATGGACAAATCCACGGCTGGGAATTGTTACCGGATAACCGTTGTACAAAGTTAGCGTATTTGAGGTATGTTTAAATTTTTAAATGAAAATACAACAATGAACGCAGACTGTATTTGAAGTATATAAAATAACTAGTTGTTATGAATATTTATGTATTTTGATATTTCAGAATTTATATAAATAATAGTAAAAAATATTGGTAAAAAAATGTTGTATTTTGAAAAATATTGTAAATATTATTTCCGTCTCATTATTTTGGTAAAAAAATGTAAAAGAATTTGTTCCATATTAAAGTAAAAAAAAATAAATAAAAAATCTTAAAGATTGTATATTGTATATTGTATTTTCAAAGTTACCCCTATTAATATTTTTGGGAATCTAAAAAGTGTTAAAAAAAATAGGGATGTTTGTGGAAAATATAATTAATGATTATTGAAAATTGGTAAAGGGTCTTATAAATAGGGACAAAATAAAAGTGTCAAAATGATCTTATATGTAGTGAACCCCACACTTTAATGAAGTTAGTCACGTGTACCCCACACCTTAATGAAGTGGACCTCACTGGTTAATGATCTTAATCAGCTGAACCCCACAATTTAATGAAGTTAGTCAGGTGTACCCCACACCTTAATGAAGTGAACCCCACTGGTTAATGATCTTAATCAGCTGAACCCCACACTTTAATGAAGTTAGTCAGGTGTACCTCACACCTTAATGAAGTGAACCCCACTGGTTAATGAACTTAATCAGTTGAACCCCACACTTTAATGAAGTTAGTAAGGTGTTATTTTTCAGGGATATATATGCACTCCTTTGTGTGATTTGGATTAAATTTTTTTTAATCTCTGTTTTGAAAAAAACTATATTGAGTAAAATTTTTATTCAAAATTGACATATTTTAAAAAATCCGTATATTAATCTGTGTAAAAAAAATATTATGAATTAAATGAGGGTTTTGTTTTCTTTTATTATTACCTTTTCAAAAATTAAAAAAAAAATATTATAAATATAAAATAATGGAAGTAATTGGTATAGAAGGGGAAAATATGATTGCTGCAGTACAGGTGGTAAATGTCCCGTATATATATATATATTTAAATATATAATGTATATATATATATAATGCCTATTTTTTTCGAAAGCAAAAATTGTGTACCATATATTTTTTGAAGGAAGTCAAATTAGATGTGTTACACTTGTAAGGAGCTTCTATTAATAATATTTAAAATTTAATTTGAAAACATATATTTTTTTTATCAATATTTATCAATTTTTTATCAAATTATAATATCAGCATGTTATACTTATATTCTAATATTGAATGTTTATCATTAAAGAGGTAATTTGTGGTTCACATAGACTTTTAGGTTGGCACTACTTAAAAACTCTAAATAAGCTGAGAATTTTTGCCTCTACCGAACTAAACTAATGGTCGATGACTCTTCCCTGTATTACATATAACTAATCAAATGTCATTTTAATTTATGACATGAAATAACATCAACACAAGAAAATTTATCAGTTAAATCCATCATTATTCACAAATCTGTATTTTTTCGTGTCAGTCTCAGTTAAAGTAGTAAAATCAACACCCCCAATGTCGTCTTTTCCGTCAATGAAAACAAGATTGGCATTTTCGTTGCTAAAATTCTCACCCTCCCCAACGATTTCTTCTGGACCAACATTTGGGCTACCTTCTTCAACAATATGATCCATCTCACAACTGCAACCACAATAAAAATTACACTTTAATGCTTACATCGAGCATTTAAGCAAACACCATGAAGTCAAAGCTATTTAACTTAACCCTTCCATTAAACAAAATCTAAGACATCTTAATTCAGGCAACAGTACTCAAGCATTTAAGCAAACACCTTGAATGCAAACAATTGAAATCAAACACCTTCAATGCTTATAATATTCACTCGTAGTTGAAAACAATTGAACTCAAACTATATGTAATTTTTTTTATTTTCATATTCGAATCACCCAACACTTAAAAATTACACTTTAATGCTTACATCGAGCATTTAAGCAAACACCATGAAGTCAAAGCTATTTAACTTAACCCTTCCATTAAACAAAATCTAAGACATCTTAATTCAGGCAACAGTACTCAAGCATTTACACTTTAATGCTTACATCGAGCATTTAAGCAAACACCATGAAGTCAAAGCTATTTAACTTAACCCTTCCATTAAACAAAATCTAAGACATCTTAATTCAGGCAACAGTACTCAAGCATTTAAGCAAACACCTTGAATGCAAACAATTGAAATCAAACACTTTCAATGCTTATAATATTCACTCGTAGTTGGAAACAATTGAACTCAAACTATATGTAATTTTTTTTATTTTCATATTCGAATCACCCAAGCATTTACACTTTAATGCTTACATCGAGCATTTAAGCAAACACCATGAAGTCAAAGCTATTTAACTTAACCCTTCCATTAAACAAAATCTAAGACATCTTAATTCAGGCAACAGTACTCAAGCATTTAAGCAAACACCTTGAATGCAAACAATTGAAATCAAACACTTTCAATGCTTATAATATTCACTCGTAGTTGGAAACAATTGAACTCAAACTATATGTAATTTTTTTTATTTTCATATTCGAATCACCCAACACGCCCCCTGCTGGACCAGGCAAAGGGTATCTATTGATAGATAACAAAGGGCAACTTTTGGCCCATAACAACCGGAAAGTCAAAGGGTATCTATTGATAGATAACAAAGGGCAACTTTTGGCCCATAACAACCGGAAAGAAGTTGGGCTCTGGCTCTGATACCATGTTAAGGTTCCATCTCAAAACCAATTGGCAATGAGAGGAGTAGTCCAACAGGTATTTAAACCATGTCATATATTATGAGGCAGGCGATGTGGAACTTCCAACAAACCCAACACTAAGATTTAAATAAATAAATTGGATTAAAGACCATAAACTCGCCTCAGCAACTTCCAAAACCTCTCACGCAACTCTGATTGGTGTGTGTGCTTAGTTCCAAGTTGTGCACGCACAGGAGATGATGACAATGGAAATGATGACAACGACCTTCACAGTTCTTGTTGAGAGAAGGTGAGCTCTGAGAGAGAAGTGGCTGCCGCACCTTCACAGTTCCTTGGTTTTTTTTTTTTATTTTAAAAGACCTGTTGCAATGTTTCATACCTACACCTCGCACTCAACCGTATGTACCACCGGTGGTACTGTATCCATTCGGGACCACGAGAAAACTCTTCCATATTTTCAGCAATTGGATGCTGTAGGATCTTAAGAGATTGAATAGCTGTAATTTGTGTAGAAATGACAGCCGCAAGGTGCTGCTATATCCCACCCGTTTAGTGTTAGCATGCAAATATCAGAGGACGTAGGTGAACGTTGGTGCAATGGTAAAAATTAAAATTATCACTTAATGATCAAAATGTTACGGATATAAATTCCAGAAACAGTATCTTTATTTTGAGTATAAGATTTCGTACATCTAATCCTTTTTTCTTACCTAGTGAAAACCTCAGTGCACTAGGCTGCTCATTCTTTAACCAAAGCATACAAATCTAGAACATTAACTTGTTATAAAAAAAAATCTAGAACATTAAATGAAGAATCGGATTTCATGGAGTTCTGAAGAACTCTATAGGATCATCACTTGTTCACTCGAATGAAACATACAGTACATATACAATTGTACTTATGCACACATACTTTAAAAGGTGCAATAATCAAAACCAGGTTCAACAGAAATTGAGGATAGGCTTGAAATGCTTTTGCATTTAATTAGTGCCACAAATCAGATTAAAAGTCATATGTACATTATTTGACAGAGTTATTCACTGAGCAGATCATACATTGCTCTTCATTTCAAACATATAAATTACAGAAACATAAATATATATATAGTAATCAGTAGTGTTTACAGTTTAGTATACCAGTTTATTTGAAATTATAGGAATATCAAATATGCACTTGCTTCTTCCAGCAACATCCCACCAAGCCAATTAAGCAATAACTTCAATAAATTTATCTGATGCACACTTTCTTGCTACATCAGAAATCTTGCTTCCCTCGACCTCGATTCTTCTCAAACCAGGAGATTTCTTAATGAACAACTCAATAGCCTCAGTTTCTATCCCAAAACAGTTCGTAATATCTACCTTTTCCAAGCGTTTGCAGCTCCTCAGCATCGAAATCATAGCCACACCAGTTAGCATTTTACACCCTCTTAGCCGCAAATCAACCAAATCCACGCACGAAACCAACATCGAAACGAACTCCTTGTCAAGCAGCATTTCATTATGTGCCAAGTCCAATCTCCTCAACTGCCTCAAGTGCTGCCCCAAAGTGGCAAGCAACCCGGATTCCCTTCCGACCACGTCGCAGTTTATCAGCGCCAATTCTTCGAGCGCGTCATTCATGGCCATCGCGACAGACTTTAACCCTTCGCCACTCAAAAGGTAACAACTCTGAAGCCTGAGACTCGTGATCCCTCTGAAATTCATCGCCACTGAGTGAAGATGGTTGTTATCGAGGTCCATGGGTAAACGAAGGTCGAGTTTACGCAAATTCGACCTGCATTGAGAAAAGAAATACAGCAACCCTTCCCTGCTTCCACCATCATAAACCAAAAGAGAATTCAAAGAAACACAATTCTCCGCGAGTTTCAACAGAACCCCATCAGCCACAGCCCTGCAAGTTCTCAATTCAATTTCTTCGAGAACATTCAAGCACTGAACAAAACATGAGTAGGACCCACCAATACCTTGGCATCTCCGAAGCTGTAACCTTTTCAATTTCTTGCAGCTCCTCCATAACCAACCAACTCCATGGTCATCTCCTCGAATACCCGCCAAACAAAGACTCTCCAATCCCAATTCCAGTTCCTTATCCTCGTTATCAGAATCAGAATCAGAATCAAAATCATGACTTTCCCAAACCCCATGTTGGTTTTCATTCTCCAACTCAGTTTCATCATAATCAGAGGTGAAATTGATTGACAAGTCTTTCAAGCAAGGGAAAGACAAAACCCACTTGAGATATATTGGCCTCGAGAGGCAAATACAAAGAGATGTTAAAAAGGTGCAAGCTTTAGAGAGGGAAGCGAGTGAATCGAGAGAAACAGGGGCAGAATAGAATCTTAGAGAACGAAGGTTGGTGCAAGAGGAGGAAACAAGGGAGAGAAGATGGGAAGAGAGTGTGGTGGTGAGAGAAGAAGAAGAAGAAGAAGAAAAGTGGAGAGAGAGGGAAGAGAGAGAAGGGTGTTGGGAGAGGAGAGAGATGAAGGAAGAAGGGATGGTAAGAGAGTCAGTAGAGAATTGAGGTGGAGGGACACGGAGGGAAAGGGTGGTTGTGGTTGCACGGAAGAGGTGGAGCCACCGCTTAGAAACAAGGGAGACAGAACAACAAGAAGAAGAAGATGATGATGATGGAGTTTGAGGAAGTCTTTGGAAAATTTCTTCTAGGAGTTCATCACATAGGATGTCATCCATGTTTTTTTTTCTTTTTTTCTTTTTTTGCTTTATCTCTCTCTGTGTTCTGTGTTCTGTGTTTGTGTCTGATTCTCTGGTTTGAGATTCTATCAAGTAGTACTATGTTGTTGTGTTGTGTGGTGAGGTGTTGGGGGTGGAAGTTATGAGAAGGGAGGAGAGAGAGAGAGAGGGGAGAATTAGGTGAGAGATGAAGAAATGAGGTTGAGGGAGATGAGAGTGATGGATAGCTTTGGAGTTCATGTACGCAGGTGTAGAGGACGTGTAAGACACGTCCCTCGGCACGGTTTGAGATTGATTTGAAGTTGTAGTACGTGTGTACTCAACTGTTAAGAGGTTGCGTTTCTTTGTCTCGCGGGAATAAAATAACCGCATTACAGCATCCTCCCATCCGTAACACAAATTATGCATTTTCAACATTTTCTCTTATTTTATGTAAATATTATAATATATAGTAGGAGTATTATTAATTTAATATATTTTTAAGTATATTTGAATTTATTATATTACTTTTTATCAGCAATTTTTTTAAATCTCTGTTCAATATATTTTTTACATTTTATTCAATTATTAAATAAAAATATTTTAATCATTATATATTAAATTTTTATTTTTATATTATTTAATTATTTTTTAATTTTTGTATACAACTTTTTTTTTGGTGAAAACAAGGGGGCATTTTTGTATACAACTTTGAACTATTTTACTTAAAAGATAGTACAGTAAATAAAGATAAATACTCATAAGAAGTGAAAATATTATGGTTTATTATTAATTTGTAAATAGTAATAATTATTTTTTTTATAAAAATATTATGTAATTATCATTAATTTGTTGAGATACTTTTGTGAATCAGGTTGATGAATGATTCTAAAGTCAGAAATTTGGAAATGAGGTAAAGTTATTTAAGGTTTTACATTTAGTATTTGATCTTAACCAGAATCATATAAGTGTTCACTCTGTGTGCTTAAATTGATTCAACCAGTATGGTAAATTGTATAAGTGATATGTCATTTTTTCAAGAATTATTGTTTCATCAAGATTCGAGTCTCATATTTAGAGTTTCGAAATCATGTAACACATAATTAACTATCCCTAGTGATGATGAGACGCCTTGGTTGTGTTTTGGTGATTTCAGTGAAGTCTTATGTGCTGAAGACAAAATGGGAGGTAATCATATTGACTTTAACCAAGTCCTTAATTTTCATAATGCTCTTGATTTTGTCCTTAATTTTCATAATGCTCTTGATTTTGGAGATTTGAGTGATTTAGGTTATACTGGATGGAGGTTTACGTGGTCAAACAAAAGGAAAGAGCCTCATTGTGTCCAGGAGCGCCTTGATCGAGCAGTAGCCAACACAGTATGGAAATCTATTTATAAAGAGGTGACAGTCAATCATTTAGATAGATTCGCCTCTGATCACAATCCAATCTGTGTGCATTTCAACAGATCAAAGTCAAATAGAAGGAGAAGAAACAAGATTTACAGATTTGAAGAGGCTTGGCTCAACGATGAGGAATGTGATGAAATTGTTCATAATCAATGGTGGTGTGGAGGGGCAGGAGTTGAGGAAAAAATAAAGAGAGTGGGGTCTCAACTGAAACGGTGGGGTCAAACAAGTTTGGCCACATACATAAGCAGATAAAAGATTTGAAAATGAAGCTAAAGAATTTGCAGTCAAGGCTTCAAACTGATTCAGTGATACAAGAATCAATCAGGATTGAAGCATAACTTGATGAAGTCCTTCTCTTTGAAGAGGTTATGTGGTGCCAGAGGTCAAGGGCTACATGGTTAATGCATGGGGATAGAAATACGAGTTTTTTTCATAGGAAAGAATCGCAAAGAAGGGAGCGAAACAACATTGAATCTATCAAAGATGACTTAGGCCAAACCTTTTTTGAAGAAGAACAGATTGGAGGAGTGCTCACCAATTAAGCACTTATTTCAAAGCTCTTTTTCAAACCTCTCATCCTGTTGATATTGAGGAATGCACAAATTTGGTCACTAACAGAGTATCCAGAGAAAATGCTGATTTCTTGTCCAAACCCTTTACAGGGGAGGAAGTGAAGATGACCTTATTCTAGATGCATCCAACCAAAGCTGCAGGTGATGATGGTACACCTGCTCTCTTTTTTCAGCATAAGAAGTGAAAATATTATGGTTTATTATTAATTTGTTGAGATACTTTTGTGAATCAGGTTGATGAATGATTCTAAAGTCAGAAATTTGAAAATGAGGTAAAGTTATTTAAGGTTTTACATTTAGTATATGATCTTAACCGGAATCATATAAGTATTCACTTTGTGTGCTTAAATTGATTCTATCAGTCTGGTAAATTGTAAGTGATATGTCATTTCTTTAAGAATTATTGTTTCGTCAAGATTCGAGTCTCATATTTAAAGTTTCGAAATCATGTAACACATAATTAACTATCACTAGTCTAACTCACTTTCTTTCTAGGTTTTGTTTTTCGGTGCAACACAACAGGGAAATCAAGTGGTGCACTCCTTGGAATTTTGCTCTGCTGGAAGAAATGGAAAGCATCATCTCATAGTTTTGCTCGAGTTTGCACAAGAAATAGAATTAATTATGTGTTTAATTCTTGAATTTTGAAGTTATTTTGTTACTTTTTTTTTTAAATATTTGTTTCTCTGAAGTTACATTCGAGTTTGCAATATATCCTTATTAATAATTTCAACCAAATTTTGTTGACGTATCTCACTAGAATCCTAATCAAATGTAGAAAATTAGCCACATGGACGAAGACGACCTCTCTTTAATATTTTTTTTAAATTATATTTTTAAACTAAAAGCATAAAAATATTAATCCCTTTGTCCCATAAGTTATGTCTTTTTAGCTATTTTGTTTTGTCTCATAACTTATATTTTTTTAGAAACTCAATACACATTTATACTTCTTTTTTCATGCATACCCCTATTTATTATATCATCTTTTTCATCATCCATATCTTCATCTCTCTTCAATATAATTTTCATACATTTATTATTACTCTCTCCTATTATTAAATGGGGTATTTTAGTCTAAATATATCAAATTCTTACATCATTTACTCATTTCTTAATCTACGAAAAATTTCTAAAAAGACTTAACTTATGGGACGGAGAGAGTAATATTTTTTAGTTTTTTTATTTTTTTTTAAAAGGATTTTCGCTCATGTGACTAATCTCTTCATCTTATTAGGATTCTGGTGTGACATATCAACAAAATTTGGCCGGAATTTGACAAAATTAATAGCAGGGATGTACGACAAACCCATAAGCAACTTCTAAGAATCAGACATTGAAGAAAAAACAAAGGCCTATGACAAAACAACCCTAAGGTTCAAGGACTAAACACATAATTAAACCTAAATGAAAAGATAGACATGTGAAGACAAGCTTACAAACACATTATTTTCATATAAGTCAAAGCGACATGGAGTATACAAAGTGTAAATTTAGCAAGAGGCTCTACCTTAGAAATTTGAAGAGGATGTCATAGCACAAGTCCCGAGGTTTAAGTACCTTGGGTCTATCATACAACAGGAGACGAAAATGGAATGAGATATAAATCATAGAATTTAAGTCGGATAGGTGAAATGGAAGTACGTTCCAGGTGTGTTATGTGATAGAAAGGTATCACTCAAACTTAAAGGTAAGTTTTACCGCAATGCTATAAGGCTGACAATGTTTTATGAGACCGAATGTTGGGTGGAAAAATGCCAACAAGAGAATGAACTTCATGTAACGAAAATGAGGATGTTGCAGTGGATGAATAGGTACATCAAACAAGATCGGATTAGGAATGAGTATATTCAAGAAAGTGTTGGATTAAACCTATTGTAAAAAAGATGGTTGAATCCCATCTTAAGGTGATTTGGGCATGTGTGGAAGACATCGATAAAAGTCTCAAGTTAAAAGGGTATATTAAATGAATATTACTCAATATGCTAGGAAGAGGAAGGCAAAAAAAAAATCATAAGCGAAACAGTTAAAAATAATATGAAGATAAATGTTTACAACTAAATTTAGTGAGACAAAAATTTGATTGTTGTTTCCAAGCCTATGTAACCAACTCAATTCAGTGCAAGCATTAAAAGGTGAAAAAAAATTGCTCTCTCACATCATAAGCCACGTTGTTGTAGAACCTAAATGGAAGAGAAGTCAAGTCACCAAGCGAGCACATACTGTGCACAAACCTAGAGTGATTTATTAGAGCATCTCCGTTAATGAACCAAAATTTCCTTCTTAAATGAATTTCACACATTATTTTATTATTTTTCATATTTCTCTATATGTTATAAACATTACTTTCTTCGTTTCACAATGTTTGGCCTTTTAGGTCTGAGCACACAGATTAAGAAAATGTTAATTATTGTAAGTATTATGTATAGTTTGTCTAAAATGCCCCTATTTAATTCTTATTGAAAATTGTAATAGTATTTAATTTTTATTAGTAAGTGTGTCCATTAATTAATATATAGTGGTTTAGATATGAGAGAGATGATAAAAGTAGAATTAATGAGGAGTAAGAGAAATGATTGAATGAAAGGTTAATATTGGAAAAAAAAATATGTTTGTGTATTGAAAATGTAAAAGGCCAAACATTGTGAAACAAGAAAAAAAGGCTAAAGGGCCAAACATTGTGAAATGGAGGGAGTAATTAATTTTTCACACCACCTATAAACCTACTTTTTATTCTTAAATGGATCTCATTACCTACCTTACACTCCTAATATTTTATAATAACTATAAATCACCATCAATTAATCAAATTTTTTTAGCCCACTAATCATATACTCCAATCTTTAACCCACTTCATTTCTTGTTCTTCTTGTTTCTTTTTCCTGTGTCTCCTCCGTCACTTCATTTATTGATAGAATGTTAAGATTAATAGAGATTAAAATAATTATTAGGTCTATTTGGAGAAAAGGAATAGGATAAGTATTTGTTTAATAATTAAATAAGTCTTAGTATTATTATTATTATTATTGTTGTTGTTGTTAGTATTATTCTAGAAAGTTCTTAGGGGTACTTTAGGGTTTGAGTAATTACTATATAAGTCTTGTATTATCCTTTATCAAAAAAAAAGGAAAAATGAAGTGAGCATTGGCTCCCCCTTTTTGTTTGTTTTTATCCTAATCTGCATATTTCTTCCCCTAATCTGCTAATTTCTTCTTTGGTTGGAATATCTTCCTACCAAATTGGTGCTTTCATTCTTCTCAAACATGCCTCCCACTGATGCATCTCTCTCAATCTATTCTTTCTACCTTCCCCATACCACCCCAACTACCCCCTGGATTTTTTCAGCCTACCCGACCGCACCCACCACCACAACCACCACCACCAAAACCTAATTACCCAACCTCCCAGATCTATTACTCTTCATTTCAACCATCACAATATTATCCTCCATACCAACCCTCTTATACCCACTTTCATCCCCTTCCACCACAACAACAGTGGCAACCACTTCTAGATCTGCCACCACCAGATCCACCGCCGCCGCCACGAGATCTGTCACCGCCTCAAGCTCCGTCATCATCTCAACCGCTGTGGAACACTACTCCTCCGCCACCGTGCATCACTTTCAGCGTTCCTTTGCACCGTCGCTTGCCGACTCAAGTTGATCTGACTGGCTCACCAACAGAAGTCGCCTCTGGCGACGTAGAAGGAAGTGAGAAAGAGATCTCTGTGGGTCCTTGCGGAACACCGCGAGATCTGCCATGGAGGCCGCCGACTCCGCCACTGGTAGTAGCCCCCGACGAGAAAATTGAGAGTTTGAAATAGAGCTCCTTGCTTCGTCGCAAGCCACCGCGGATATCGCTTTCTCCGTTGCGAGCTCCGCCGTGGGAACCACCGTGGCAGCCACTGAAGTTGTCACCGGGAATGGTCTTCGACGTAACACACGAGCACATGGAAGAGACCGAGGGAAGCTGCGGCTGGCCATCATGGAAGCCGCCACCAGATCCACCGGAGAGAGCACCAGAGCAACCACCCTTGCCACCACGAACCTCCTCAGCTGAGTTTGGGATTTCTGTTAAGAGCCCATCGTTGAATACAAAAGAAATAGAGCAAGAAAAGTTCAAAGCCTTTGTGTATAAATCAAACGATTTAGAGAAGAGCAAAGAGGGAGACATTGATTTTAGATCGGCAAATAAATTTTGGGAAGAAATTGGAAGAGGAACAGCTTCTGCAATAATACACGCTATTGAAGCTGCTAGTGCCTTCAAAAGTGAACAATTCCTATTCTTATTTTCTTCTATGTTGACCCCATTAGCACCAACAAGGGCTACCCATGAATTTTCAAGGCAACCACTATTCAATGCATTCCCTGCTGAACATCTCGTTGACAACAACTTTTTGCCAAATACCCTTCACAAGTTGTTTTGGAATGATATAATTATTGGGTCATTTGGAAAAAATGAAAGACAGATGGGCCCAACTCAAGAAATTGAAGTTGATCAAATTTTAGTTGAGATTTAGTTCCCAGCCCCCATGTTTTATCCCCAAACCCCCATTTTTCCAAATATTCCAATACTATCCCCACCCTTCTGCTTCTTCTTCCCTTATCCACATCAAACCCCAAACCCAATTTTTATCTCTCTCTTTCAGAACCTCAAACACCATCAAGTGCTAACCAGATCCGCCGCCGCCACCCTCCGCCGCCGCCGCCGCCGCCGCCACCCTCCTCCCAATCTCTCTCCCTCACTTCCACCATCTCCTCCTTCAAGTTAGAAATTATAAAAACCCAAATGAACTCAGTTATACAAGTTTGACAGAAAATCACAGAAGCATGAAACAGAGAGGGAATGGAGAAAGTCGGTAGCTTTTTTCCTTCTCAACCACTCTTTCTTTCTTTCATGCGTTCTAACTGTTGTAACGATAAGGGCCGATTGTAGCTTTTTTCCTTCTCGGAATTTGTTTTTTTTTTTTTGGGTTTTTTATAATTTCCGATGAACCAGTGTCGGAATTTTGAAATTCCGGCACGGGGTTCTCGGAATTTGTTTTTTTTTGGGTTTTTTATAATTTCCGATGAACCAGTGTCGGAATTTTGAAATTCCGGCACGGGGTTCTCGGAATTTGTTTTCTTTTTTTGGGTTTTTTATAATTTCCGATGAACCAGTGTCGGAATTTTGAAATTCCGGCACGGGATTCTCGGAATTTTAACGAGATTGTTCGTATTAGATCTGTTATTTTTTTAGATCTGAAGAAGAAGACAATAGTAGCAGGTTTTTTTTTTGTTTTTTTTTTTAGATCTGAAGAAGAAGACAGCAACAACAGTATGTTTTTTTTTATATTTTTTTAGATCTGAAGAAGAAGAAGACAGTAGCAGCAGCAACATGTGTTTGTGAGGGATGAGATTTTAGATTAGATGAGTCATGAGCGTGAAAATATTATGAAAAAAGTAGAAGAAGTATGCTCCTTGCCTTTGTTCTTTGTACTACAGGTTTTGGCACTAGTCCAGTAATCTGAGCAATCTTGTGCTGCAATGGAGTGATGGTATGATATGGGGTTTGTGAAATGAAAAGGGAGTTGTGGGGTGTGAGGTTTGTGAAATGAAAAAGGAGAAAGGGGGGTTTGTGAATGTGTAAGGGCAAAGTGGACATTTCCACTTTAAAATGAGGTTTGGGGATAAAACATGAGGGCTGGGAACTAAATCTCATTTTAGTTTGGCCTAATATAATAATTTCCCAGTCCAGTAAGATTTTTAACCTTGAGGACAAGGTTGATTTTGAAGGGGTCGGTAATGGTAGAAGGTTAAGATTAATTATGATTAAAATAATTATTAGGCTTATTTGGAGAAAAGGAATAGGATAAATATTTAGGTTAATAATTAAGTAAGTATTATTATTATTATTATATTATTATTGTTATTATTAGTATTCCTCTAGAATGTTCTTAGGGGCACTTTAAGGTTTGAGTAATTACTATATAAGTCTTGTATTATCCTCTATAAAAAAAAAAAGGAAAAATGAAGTGAGCATTGGCTCCCCCTTTTTGTTTGTTTTTATCCTAATCTGCATATTTCTTCCCCTAATCTGCTAATTTCTTCTTTGGTTGGAATATCTTCCTACCATTTATCATCTTCTTCTCTCTGTTCTTCTTTGTCCCTTCTTATACCCTCTTCTTTCTTCATTTCTCTTCTTTCTTATTCTCCATCCCTTATTCTTCTCATCTCTGTTCTTATTAAATTAAATTAATTTGCCCCTCTACCACGAACATGTGACGAAATAGAGCACGGTGATGAGAAAGGAACGAACCAACGCATGTCTCAAATCGTTCGTGAAGTAAAAAAGGACCGCTGGAGATGCTCTTAAGTGGTAGAAATATGGCGGGTCTACATTAAAATACTTTTAAAGAGGGTCTTCCAATGCAAAATTACAATATTTAAACTGGTTTTAGATACCATCAGTCATAGAGATTGGCATTTATCACATGCAAAATCTTAAGCCTGTGCAGAAAAAACATTTTAATTAACCAAAAAGGATCTACTGGAACTTAAACTTAAAGGACTTAATGAGGTCCTCTACCTCCTTTAGATAATCCTCAAGCACAACTATTTCTGGCTGTGGATTGGCATCAAGCAAATTTCTAGCCTTTTCAATTGCTGAATTGATCTTCATCTTGTCACGTGGATAAAGCTTATAACAAGTATCAGAATCAGTTAAAGCATTCTTCATCTTGTAAACGTATTCATCTAAAGCATTCATTGCTTTAGCCTTCTTCAGATGTTGCTTATCTTCAGCCTTGTATACCTCGGCTTCCTGAATCATTCTCTTGATTTCTTGGGTTGAAAGTCTTCCTTTATCATTAGTTATGGTAATTTCATTCCTACTACCATTGGTTTCATCCACAGCAGACACTTTTAGGATACCATCAGCATCTATATCAAAGCAAACATTCATAGGATGGCCTCGAGGAGCAGGAGCGAGGCCAGAAAGAGTAAATAAACCCAACAGATTGTTATCACTGGCTCTTGTCCTCTCACCTTCATACACCTGAACCCACGAACTGGTTTGGTTGTCTTCAAGAGTAAAGAAATTTCTTTTCTTCTTCACAGGAATTGTAGTATTCCTAGGAACCACTACAGACATGACATCTCCTTGTGTAAATACACCAAGTGACAGCGGAGTGACATCCAATAGCACCAAGTTTTGAAGAAACTTATTGCCATTACTCAACAAGGCAGCTTGGACTGCTGCACCATAAGCAACAGCTTCATCAGGGTTGATGTATTGGCACAAATCCTTCCCATTGAAGAAGTCTTGCAATAGCTGTTGCACTTTGGGAATCCTAGAGGAACCCCCAACAAGGACAACTTCATGTATACTGCTCTTGTCCATTTTAGCATCAATAAGACACTTCTCAACAGTTTCCATACATTTTCTAAAATATTTCATGTTGAGTTCCTCAAACTTTGCGCGAGTGATTGTTGAACAAAAGTCAATTCCCTGAAATAAAGCATCTACATCAATGGTGGTATTAATAGCATATGAGAGTGTCCTTTTTGCCCTCTCGCATGCAGTTCTCAACCTCCTCAAGGCTCTCGAGTCCACACTAATATCCACTTTTTTCTTCAACTTCAACTCTTCTACAAAGTGATTCACCATTTTATTATCAAAGTCCTCTCCACCGAGATGAGTGTCTCCAGCAGTGGCCTTAACTTCAAAAACATTATTCTTAATTGTAAGTAGAGACACATCAAAAGTACCACCACCAAGATCAAAGATGAAAATATTATGCTCTCCAACACAATTAGTTCTTTTGTCAAGGCCATATGCAAGAGCTGCAGCAGTGGGCTCATTGATTATCCGCATGATATTGAGGCCAGCAATGGCACCAGCATCTCTAGTAGCACGGCGCTGAGAGTCATTGAAATAAGCAGGAACAGTAATGACAGCATTCTTTACAGGTGACCCCAAATAGGTCTCTGCAATCTCGCGCATCTTCGTGAGGACCATAGATGAGATTTCCTCAGCAGCAAAGTGTTTCTCTACACCCTTGTATGTAACAACTATCATGGTTTTGTCATTACTACCAGCAGTGACCTTGAATGGCCATAGCAGGATATCATTCTGAATAACAGGGTCACTATATCTCCTACCAATTAACCTCTTAACATCTGTAAAAACAATAATAACTCTAAGCTATCATTTGGATAATTGGAAAAAACATAAGTATAGACATTTAGGAGAAGAAATGAACTCAAGAAGATCAATAACCATACCAAAGACAGTGTTGGTTGCATTTGAGGCAGCCTGGTTCCTAGCAGCATCGCCAATTAACCTTTCGGTGTCAGTGAAAGCAACACAAGAAGGTGTTGTTCTGTTGCCTTGCTCATTGTGGATGATCTCCACTCTATAATATTGCTCCTGCCACACTGCAACGCATGAGTACGTTGTGCCAAGGTCTATTCCCACTGCATTTCCCTCATATCTTCTAGCCATTATCTTTTAAGTAGTGTAATAAGATACGAAGAGTTGGAGTCAGGCACGGGAATTGAAGAACAGAGAAAGAAAGAAATCAAGTTGGTTTTTATATGATGAATTCTAAATTAGTGTTGGATTTCAGCTAAAGAAAATTGTTATGACATATTAATTTTTAATTTTCGATCACCTCTTTATTACTGATTTAGTCCACTCTTATAAAATATCAAAAGTGGAAGATCTATTCATAATACAATTCATATCATATTCATGATGAATAGGAATATAGGATAACTAACTATGAAAATCAACTGAGTTTAATACTCTTGAAACAGATTACAGATATATCATATAGTACTCCATTGAATTAATTATCATTCTATCAGAATGCAAAATTCACGACTTACCTCCCATAAACATAGTCTACCTAATTTGTTATGAGAATGAAACATGTTATCACTATTCAGCATTTAGTATGGGAACATATCATGCTACTAAATATTCAGCTGCTATTTACTGTGATACTGTTAAAGAAGAATTAAGGTATTAAAATGGGTTTTTCATAACGTGTGATAGGGCACATATTGAGAGAAATTAAGTTTGGATCGAGTTTTGATTTATTTATAAAATTCATGTACGTTAACAATATCAATTGCTAATATACACATTAACACATCAGATCATGAGTTTCATAAAATATGCCCTACAACACACATTTTGAAAAAAAAAAAATCATACTCTGAGAAATGCTAATATATCATCTTACTATTTCAGCCTCCAAACATCAAAATATTGAATACTTAGTTCTCTGTCGAAGAAATACTCACTCACTGAATCAATCTACATTGTCTACAAAGAGCAGTTGTGATCATGGTTTAAGAGATTTCCAAAATCTTGACATAGATTATTAGAGAGTAGAGACAAGTGCGATTTCGCTACTCCCAAAACCTCACTATTTTTTTTTTTTTAAATTGAAACGCTAAGGAGTGGCTTAGGATATTGGTTAAGAAAACTCAAAGAGGTTGTTTTATCTTAAAAAGTGTTGAATTTAAAATATTGAGAAATGACCAATGGAAATAAGCATAGATGGTAAGAACACTGTTGCTACTTAAGGAAGTGGTTGGGGATTCGATGTCCCGAATGTAAAAGGTCTCTCTAGAAACTACCCTAAAAAGGCCTGACAATATTAAAAGAATTAATCACCAGTTGTACGGGTGGATACTTCGAAAAACAAAAAAAAACATTAAAAATAGTAGACCAAGATTTCCAATGGCCTAGTGTATTTCATAAACAATGCTATTAGAACATCGGTTAGCAAGAAAGTAAAAATAGAAAACACAGTTACTATAAATTATAAAACAAAGTGAGCAGAGATTCTAGACCTTTCTTTCTTCAACAACGTGAAAAAGAAAATCACAATATCTTTTTGCAGTTTTGCTTTTCCGTCAAAATCCTCCACACTAAAGCGTACTAGTCGCTGGAAAACTCAAACGTCTTGAAGTAGAAAAAAAAGAGGAAAAGGAGTGTCTTTTGAATGCACCCGCTTGGGCTATGTTTGGATATCTAATGATAAATGGAGCGGAATGAGATGAGGGGTCTGTTCGTCAAAACTAGCTTATAGCTGTGAACTTGTAACTTGTAGCTATGACCTTCTAGCTTGTAGCTGTTAAGCTAGCTAGGAGCTGGGAGCTTATAGCTGTGTAGCTGACTATTTAAAATAGTGTTATTCAGCAAAACTAGCTTTTGAAGTAGCTAAAAGTTATTAAATGACCAAAAAGGACATGCACCATTTTATTATTTAAAATTTTTCAAATTTTTCTTTATTTATTAAATAGATAGTTAATTAATTAATTAATAAATAAAATATAAAAGTTATTAAATTATAATTAATTAAATTCATTTTTTTCTTAATTTACTAATTATGTAGTTAATTAATTAATTATTAAAAAAATTATTAAATTATAATTAATAATTAATTAAAGGGTAGTAAAATAATTTTAAATTTTGTTTGAGGATATAATTGGTATATGAATTATTGAAAGCTAGTTTAGTTTCTAGAAAGTTACTTCAAGTAGCTTTCTAAAAGCTAGCTTTCAAAAGCTACAAGCTCCTTTTTTAAAAGCTATAAGCTCGTTCTAATTTGTGTTCATCGAACGGGGCTAGTAGCTTATTGACTAAATCTAAAAGCTCCTAACTAGCTAAAAAGTTCATAGCTCGTGTTGCCGAACAAAGCCGATGTGGAGTGGAATGAAGTGAAGTAGGATGGATTGGAATATAATTACCATTCCATTGTTTTGGTATTTTACGATGAAATTAAAAAAAATGCATTCCATTGAATACACCCCAATTTGGAGGGGCAAAAATGAAGGGTTTTGGATGGAATGGAATGGATCTCATTCCATTATTATCATTTCACTCCATTAGTTTTAATACAATCCAAACAATGGAATCTAATTAAATTTTATTCCACTCCATTCCATTCCATCATATATCACCAATCCAAACAAAGCCTTAAGTGGTAGTGGTAGTAGCTGTTCAGGTTAAAAAATACAGTACAAATAGTTTTTTTTTTTTTTTGAAATCTTAATCTTATTGATCCGGTTCGAATTATAAGCAAATCAAACCACTTTTATGCTTATTAAGGAGGTTAGTTGATTGTATTTAATTTTCTCAAATTTATAAAAAATAGAGGTATTTTAGGTAAGTAGTATTGGGAATGAAACAAAAATTAATTAAGTACAATTTTCTTGAGATGTTTTAGGGAAGTGATATTGGGAATGAAACAAAATTTAATAAAGTTAGTTAATTTTGCTTATGGCTCTGTTCGGCAACACGAGGTATGAGCTTTTTAGCTAGCTAAGAGCTTTTAGATTCAGTCAATAAGCTACTAGATCCGTTCGGTGAACACAAATTAGAAGGAGCTTATAGCTTTTAAAAAAGGAGCTTGTAGCTTTTGAAAACTAGCTTTTAGAAAGCTACTTGAAGTAGCTTTCTAAAACCTAACTAGCTTTCAATAATTCATATACCAATTATATCCTCAAACAAAATTTAAAATTATTTTACTACCCTTTAATTAATTATTAATTATAATTTAATAATTCTGTTATAATCATTTAATTAATTAACTACATAATTAATAAATTAATAAAAAAAATGAATTTTATTAATTATAATTTAATAATTTTTGTATTTTATTAATTAATTAACTATCTATTTAATAAATAAAGAAAAAAAATTTAAAAATTTAAAATAATAAAATGTTGCATGTCCTTTTTGGTCATTTAATAACTTTTAGCTACTTCAAAAACTAGTTTTCCCGAACAAGCTCAACAGACCCTAGCTAGCTCACAGCTCCTACCTAGCTTAACAGCTACAAGTAGTGTTGGCAATTAGGGCCAATGTCCGCGGGCCCCGCCCGCCCGCCCCCAATTTTTTGCGGGCAGGGCGAAGGATTTGGACAAAATCAAAAAATTATGCCCGCCCTAATTTTTTGCGGGCTAGTGTGGGCGGCCCGCGGGCCTCTATGAAATTAAAAAAATTTCTTTTTTGCTGCAAAATACAAGAAAATAGTCTAATTAGGGCGGGCGGGCCGCCCGCATTTTTTTTACATTATATTGTAAAAAACCAAAGGAAAAAGAGAAAAAAAAAATAAATAATAACAAAACGGGCGGCCCTGCTTAGGGCGGGCAGGGCTTGATTTTTTTGCCCTAAAATGGCCTGCCTGCAATTTTTGCGGGCTAAATGCGGGCGCGGGCCAAGCCCGCCCTCCCGCCCTAATTGCCAATGTTAGCTACAAGTTAGAAGCTCACAGCTACAAGTTACAAGCTCACAGCTATAAGCTAGTTTTGCCGAACAGACCCTATATTTTAAACCAAGAGAAGTATGTTTTTTTGTTATTTATAATTCGAGTCGGAAGTAGTACACTCTTAAATTTTATTTTTGAAAAAAAAAAATCAATCTCCTGTATATCGTCGGACTAGCTATATCGGAATTATTCGGACGAGCTATGATCGAAGGTTATTTATTTATCTTTATTTTCATATCCGTGTAAGGTTTTTTTAAATGTACATTAGGAATTTACACTAGTTTACTTCTCCACCGTTAATTGAAGTTATAGTTGTCGTTGTATTTTTTTGGTTTGACTACGGTATAAAATTATAATTCCTGAAATTTTTGAAAAGCAAATTATTAATAATTTCCAATAACATCAAACATATCAATAAAATTTAATAATTTATTAATATATTAAAAGGAGAAACCAAAAATGATGCTAGAAAGAAAAATAAATTTTTAAGATAAATTATTATACCGGAGTATATATAATAATCATTTACATTGATTTTGGATAAATCAAATATGATTATCAACTTTATTATAATTAACCAGAATAAATTTTTAAGAGAAATTATTATACCGGAGTATATATAATAATCATTTACATTGATTTTGGATAAATCAAA
Source organism: Crotalaria pallida (assembly GCA_037953625.1). Lineage (NCBI taxonomy): Eukaryota > Viridiplantae > Streptophyta > Magnoliopsida > Fabales > Fabaceae > Crotalaria > Crotalaria pallida. The sequence goes on along the minus strand of CM075653.1, from coordinate 124,285,107 downwards.
TATGATTATCAACTTTAGTATAATTAATCAGAATTATATTTTTAAATATCTTTTATTTGATGGTATTACGAATATTCCTTACTTTTTTCTTAGAGATAAATTAGCTCCTTTATTATTATGATTATAATATTTTTTTTATTGATTAATCAGAATTAAGCATTTTGATTTTTTTTCGTTTTATGGTATCAATGATCATAGTTAAAGATAAATTAGAACATCCACTATTTCGTAATATATGAAAAAGGCATTGAAATGGAAATGATTATTCTTGATTATCTTTTTTTAACACTTTGCATTTGATAAGGAAGATAATCACTGCCCCCTTTTTTAATATCATAATAAATATTATATTTGTTTATGTATAGATTAATATTAAATCAATGTATTTTTACTTAGTTGATGGATAAATTAGCATGTTTTTGGATATCATTATTATGTTTATTATGATATTATGATTAACTAGAGTGAAATCAAATTAAACTTTTTGATAATATTTTTATGGTATTATTAGCGGATTTAAGGATAAATCAAAATATTCCTTATTTCATGCGACATAATAATTTAACACTTTTTTAATATGATCATCACCTTTAATATGAATAATTAAAATTATAAATTTTAATTATCGTCTCGGAGGGGATTAGTCTTCGATTGGAGGCTGGAGGATACCCTTCGTGTACACAAAAAAATAATAAATTCTAATCTCTTTTAATTGATGATATTATGATATTTTCTTTATATTTATTTGATGAATAAATTAAATTTTTTTGTACAATTGGCATTTTTTTTAATATCATTATTACATTTATTATTATTAATTATAATTAAACGTTTTGATTATTTTTGTTTGATGGTATTATGAGCAGATTTAATGATGAATAAGAATACCACATTTGTATTATATATTTTTATTTAGGACGTTACAATAATCACGGATTCTTGATCAAGCAAAAAAATATTTACATATAAACAATAATTTATTTAAATTAATATTTCATCAAAGATAGTCTACATCTCTACGTAAATATGTGTTCTGATCCAGCTTTAAATAGTATAATTTTTTATCTTTTATTTGATTTATTTGTTGTTTATGTTTCTTTTTTATAACTTTATCGATTATTTTATTTCAAGCTAATCATACAATTAGATCCTAAAAAATATTTATCCTAATTGTCCTACTCATTTTGATATTATTTTTTTACTATAATTTTGTTTTTTATCAATTATATCTTTTTATTGGTGTAGAAATTAAAACAACCACTAAACTATTTATCTATTACAAATCTTCTACAAAAAAATAGTCTTTAATTGTATATCCATATTAATTATACTGTTCAAAAAATCTATATTTTATTAATACTTGTTCCAAATTTTTATAAAAAAATTCTTGAAGTAATTTTGATTTGGATATTTCAAGATCATTGTTTGTTGATAATTAATATTGTTATGATTTTTATTTTTTAAAGACTAATATTTATTAAATAATTAGAAAATCAGGAAATAGATTTATTTGAATCTTAATCTTTATAATGGATCATAGATTAAAATATTTATTCCTTTATAACCTTATAAAATTTACTATCTATATATAAAATGACGCCTATTCGAGGGACGATGTTTGTCAGAGAAATTTTGGAGACACCACATTTGTCGGGAAAATTTTCGAGGCATCACGTTTGTCGAAAAAATTTTCGAGGCACCACGTTTGTTGTTGAAGTTTTCCTCGCACCAGAGCGATTGTAGGTAGATAATCATTATCTCCAACCAAAATTAAAATTTGAAATTAAATAAATTATTCAAGTTTTTCAAATTATTATTGGCATGTGAAATCACTATCCTCAATTTATCAAAAAAAGAAATCATTATCTTCAACAAAAATATTATAATTTGAAATTAAATAGATTATTCAAGTTTGTGGTTTTTTGGTATTTAATGGTTATTGTCCACTATGTGATACATTTATATTATTTATTATTATGAGCTCCTTTTTTAGCTTTACCTGAGACAATTTTTCCTAACATTATTTTTCATGATGAACAAACCAAACAATATTTTATCAATATTGCTATATCGAAATTAAGAATATTCCAATATGTTTTTTTAAAGGTAAAAGAAATTAAATTTTAATAAAGTTTAAATTTTTTTAAACATTACAAATAATATGGATATATGATTACATATAATGATTATCGTTTTGTAAAAAATTTGTAATATATAAATACTTTAGTTGTTATAATCTATACACAAAAAAATGCAACCGATTAAAAACAAAGTTACATACACTTCAAAAAGTTAAAAAAAAATTAAGATGATTAGAATAAATAGGATAAAGATTTTTTAGAATCAAATCTTATGATTAACTTGAGATAAGATAAACGATAGAAAAGATCAAGATATTTAAATATGAATATAATAATAATAATAATAATAATAATAATAATTGTGATAATCATATTAAAAAAATGATAATTGTAAAAAAAATAATTTATCCATCAAATAAATATAAGAAATATCTTATAATATCATCAAAAATAAAAAAATCAGAATATATAATTTTGGTTTAATTTTGATTTTTCATATTAAAGTGATAATTATATTCAAAAAATATTAAATTATCATGTCCCATAAAATACGAAATATTTAGATTTATCCTTAAATCTACTCATAATATCATCAAACAAAAAAAATATATAAAAAAGTTTAATTTTGATTTCACTCTAATTAATTATAATATCATAATTAACGTAATAATCTAAAAACATGTTAATTCATCGATGAACTGAATAAGGAATACAATAATTTAATACTCATCTATACTTAAACAAATATAATATTAAATATATAAAAAAGAGCAGTCATTATATTCCTAATAAAATGCAATGCGTTAACCTAGTTAGTCAAAAATAAAAATTTCAATATCGTCTTCATGTCCTATGAAATAGTAGATATTCTAATTTATCCTTAAATTTTCTCACAATACCATCACATAAAAAAATCAAAATATTTAATTATGATTTATTTTTGAATCATCATAATAACCATGTAAAAAATATCAATTTATTCATTAAATAAATAAGGAAGATCTCAGATAAAAAGTGTTATTTTTATTTATACAAGGAAGTACAAAATTTCTTAACAAGCACATTTAAATTAATTTTTTTGTATAATTATTTTTTTATCGTTGTTTAATAATAATATTTACTTTAAAATATTTAATATAAAAATTTAAATATTAGTCATTCATGCACTGCACGCGGTAAAAGCTAGTATATTAATATTACTTATTTCTTTTCAATTTTATCATTATTTAGTATTTTGATTCTTTATATTTCGATTTGTATTCCAACAAGATTTATAAATTTCACAATATAAAAATTCGAAGAAAGAAAAAGACATCAAATACTCAATAAAATTATAAAAATGTTATATAAATACATAAAAACAATAAATAAACAAATTTTAAATATATCTTGAAAAAGAGACAAAAAAATTAAAAACAATACAAAAATAAAAACCGATAAAAGAGAAACCCGTGATAATATAGAAGCATGCATTCATATGATAATTAAAGGCATCATTCCCATTTTTTAATTGAATAAAAGGATCGGAGGATAGTTTGGTTTCCAAGTTTATTGGAACCAATCACTTTGTGAAAGTTATTGCATGATTTTGCAAGCATCTATCATGTTATGAAAACACAAATTTTCAAAACTCAAATACATTTGTGTGAAATTCAAAATGGATAAAGAGAAAGTACATTACTTTGAGAAATTATAAGGGTATTATGTCGAAAAGTTGGTGTGCACTACAAACTTTTCTTATTATGAAAGGTAGTCGGACCTATTCTACAACTTCTTTTTCACAAATCCATGAGAAGAAATCTAAAAAAAGAACAAATCCAAATGTGAAAAACAAAAAGAAGTTATAACAACTTACATCCCAAAACAAAAAACAATAGGTAGACATTTGATATATTGGTAATGGAAAAGAAAAAATTAGCATACCACTACCATAACTCCTATGTGTTCACATGCTGCATCGCACTTCTCCTTCTTTCTTGTCTTCAGCCTTCAATCTTTAGCCTCCATAGCATAGCACTTGCGGTATGCTAGTGCTAACTATTAGATCAATAAGAATATGACCTAGTAAATTAGGAACACTTACACAATAATGAAACTCATTTTATTTGTTATAAAAAATAATGGAAAAACTTTTATGGAAATAATGTAATAAAACTATATAAGGGGTTTGTATACTCTTTACCAACTATACTCATGTGTGCCCGGTAAAGTCTTACAAATATCAAACTTAACCATATTTCTGTGTTGAACTTTGGATAGCTGTTAGCTAGAAGTTGAAATCGACAAAAGAGTAAGAATGTCGGATGCATAAGTGACGTCGACGGAAGTGCACTTAAATATTTTGTTTAAAAGTGGTTTCGAAGGAGGTGAACGTGCGATCCGACAAGGGGTTAATTTCGACAAAGTAAGCGTGTGTCGACAACATAAGTGATGTCGAGGGAGGTGTACTTAAGTCTTGCGACTTAAAAGTGACTTTGAATGACGTGTACGTGTGTCGACAGAAGAGGGAAACAGAAGGAGAGGTCTGTGTCGAAGGTATAATGGCGTGAGAAAAGAGGATGTTAGAGCAGTCATGTCAACGTTAGAAACGGAAAAGTAATTATGACAACATTTAATTCATTCCATGGCTATAAATTCTCCACTTCAGAAACTTGTAAAGCCATGAGAGAATATGGAAAAAGCAATGGCTCACCTTCGCGAGTTTTGGAAGGAAGAGAAAAGATTCAAAACCCATATGATCTGAGTTAATGAAAGATCAAACATGTGGGATTAAGAGATTCGGGAGTTGGAGAGAAAGTGGAGAAATCTTTGCTTTGAATACCCTCCTTTTCCTCATGAATGGTGAAAGACCAACATGTGGGATTACATAGGGATCACCTATTGTGTATCAAACCGGTGTGAAAACTCCGAGTTGGAGGAAGCATTGAGTTTGATACATAAGCCTTGGTGGAATCTTTGTAATTCCCCATGACCCAAGGTTTGTGCCCTGCTAGGGTCGGATTTTGGGTGTCTTTCCCTTTAAAGAGGGAAAGGAAAAGACCTCTGATGACATTCTACTAGAGACATCAGTGGTAGGTCCTTTGGTCGACAGGTGATAAAACACCGTTGAATCAGAGAACATGTCACCGATTTCGATTGAATGCCTTAGAGGCCGACAATAGGTCGAAAGTCAATACCGACAGACGACCTTTTTGTCGAAATGAGCTTGATGTCGATGGGCATCCCAGAACCAAAAGGCAGGAGCACGACAACGTCAATGCTTCGAACAACAAAGAGGCTTAGACAATAGTTAATTGATTGCAGTCGAAGAAGAGTGCTTGCCGAAGGGATCTCAGCAAGGCTCGACAGAGTATCCATGAAGCCCAAACCACGACGTGGGCAGTTACATCGTGGGGAATAGCGTAGTGGGTAGTTATTTTAGATCGTGGCTTCTGCAGTTATGCAGAACGTGTTCAAATTAATTTGTAATAGCTTAGTGGATTCCTAATGGCTATAAATAGGAAGTCCTTAGGTTGTAATCGGGGTTGGTTGCTAGGTTGACACACATTGGCCAAAATCCTACACATCTCACTAGAGCAGATTGACGGAGAAACGCCTATGTAAAGAACCTCAGCCTTCCACCATTTCAATTCAATGCAATCTTTATGTTTTCCAATTTACAATTCAACGCAATTTACTTTGCTACACTTTACATTCTTGCGACTTTAAATTCACTACATTTACTTTACTGCAACTTTTAAATCGCTTTCCTTTTACTTTCCTCCCGCGTCGTGTTCTTGGCGTCGGTTTTACTTTCCTGCCACTTTTAAACGCTTTCACGCACTTTACTTTCCAACTCAAATGCAAAAAACAACCAAAAATACGGTCAAGCTCCTTCGCAAGATTACCATATAACCTGTCGTTACCCACACCCCACACATATCGTCAGTTCGGCAGGCGTCGGACGAAAACCCCACGAACAATAGAATAGCAACTTGTATGTCAAACTAAGCCTCTCTTCTTGAAATCTCTTCCAAATTTTCTCCGTTTTCAATAACATTAACAGCAACATTCTGATTTTTTTATATTTTCAATCAAAAGTATCCAACACCAACATATCTCAATTATGCACAAAATTTGAACCAAATTCAATTAAACACCATAAGTTGATCTAGATTTATGAATGAGTAAATTGTCACTTTGGTCCTTGAATTTACACAGTAATTTCACTTTAGTCCCTGAAATTAACAAAAATGCTCTTAGGTCCTTGAATTTGTAAAAAATCATTCACGTTAGTCTCTGCCCCTAACCCCCGTCAACGGACGTTAACAGAGTGATGACGTGGTTGACTGGGGGTCTTAAACGACGTTGTTTTTGCATCCTCGTGGCACTTATAACGGAGTAAACTGTCCCGTTAGTTCTATCGGCTGCATCAGTTCCATGTTCAGCTGCACAAGTCCCATGTTTTATTTGAAGCTGAAAACTTCAAAAGATGCACACTTCAAAACATGGCAGTGATGCAGCTGAACATGAAATTGGTGCAACTGAACATGGTACTGATGCAGCTGATGAAACTAACGTGATAGTTTACTCCGTTATAAGTGCACGTAGACGCAAAAACGACGTCGTTTAAGGCCTCTAGTGTAACATCCCGAAAATTTATATTTAATAATATAATTTTAGTGTATAAATATCTACTTAGGGATAGGATTAAACCTTAGAAATTGTACAAGGTTAGAAGGGTAGAACGAGCATAAGCCGACCTAGGATGTGAGATTAAGGCCTCGGCCCGATCCCGGCCGAGCTAGATAAGATTGTGTGTATATGAACGGAGCTGAAAGGGAACCCAACGGGAAACCCATTGTCCAGTCTGGATTATCCGACCTCAGCGCAACTCATAGCGTTATCCGAAAGGTAAGCTCGGACTGCTGATGTTCCTACAAACCGAGCCAACATATCCTGGCCGACGTATTCGAGCTGACACTGCCTAGCTCCTCCGTGCCAGCTTATGTTGAGCTGTAGCCCTTTGGGAACCGTACCATCCGTACACTGTCCTTATCTTTCACTTTATGTCTCTATCATTACTTTATGTCCCTTTCAATGTACTATTCATGGCTTCCTCAAGAAGCCAATGAATCTTGGCCATATATTCTAAGCTTCCTCAAGAAGCTAATAAATCCTAGCCACACAAATATTTTCCCTAAATGAATAAAAGAAAGCCCAAAACACCACATAACACACTTTGCTTTTCTCATTCTCTCCCTCCTATGAATCTCTCTCTTTTTGTTTCTCTTTCAAGTTCCAGCAACAACAAACCCCCAACATATTTTCTTTCTCTCCTCACGAAACACCCTCTCTTCCACCAACCGGAAACCTTCTGTCCGCCGTTTTCCCCCCTTTCGATTTGGAGTCTCTGGACCGCCGTGAAGACCGTGGGTAGCGTGGTGTGGTGGTGGCAGCAAGGAGGAAAAGGATCCAAGGGGCTTGGAGCTCTCAAGGTCAAGGTCAAGGAAAACCACTCTCAAGCTCTCAACTCTTATATCTCACGGTTTGAGGTAAGGAGTGAGTGTTACCTCTACTTGAGTTTGGGTTTCTAGGGTGTTCATAAAGGGTACTAAGAGTGGGTGTTAGATTAGGGAATGAATCTAGGTTAATGTAGAAAGGAAATGGTAAAAAGGGTAAAAAGGGAACTAATAAATGAATTAGAAACATGAGTTTGAAGTAGGGATGAGTAATCGTTATATGCTATATATTGGTATTTACATGGTGGATTGGTTAAATGTTTGGTTCTTATTGTGGTTGCTGTTGTATGAGTGATTATGAACTTGGTGTATAAATGTTTACGAGCTTTGATATTTATGATCCATGTCTGTGGCTGAGCTGAGTGACTTCGAGAATGGGTATGAGGAAATGGTAGAGATGGAAAGTAGGAGAGATAGAGTAATAAGGCAGAAAATGAGTAAGGTTAATGGAAAGAGGGAATGGTTACCAAGTTTAGCCGAGAGAGAGGCCGAGCTAGAAAGACGGTTAGAGGAATAAATTAAAGAGTTGAGCCGAGAGAGGCTGAGCTAAATAATGGTTGAAAGGACGAGGAATAAAAGAGAAATGGCTGTGTGATCGGGTCATAGAAGACGCGTACTGGGTGCGTGCCTTGATCGCGTCAGACGCATACTGGGTATGTGCGGCTGTAAGACGGGTACTGGGTGCTCGCAGTTATGATTCGCACAGGATTCCGAGAACGGAATCGGTGGGAAGTGGTCCTGGTCATAGCAGACGCGTACTGGGTGCGTGCATTGATCGCGTAAGTCGCCGAGATGCGCCGCTGTAAGACGGGTACTGGGTGCTCGCAGTTATGGACTCTCCCTAACCCCATAGAATGATTGGCGGTAGTGTTCCTGGTCATAGAAGACGCGTACTGGGTGCGTGCATTGATCGCGTCAGACGCATACTGGGTATGTGCAAATGTAAGACGGGTACTGGGTACTCGCAGTTATGGACACTCCAATATCCGACTGTAAATGGTGTAAGACATGCACTGGGTGTATGCATCCGAGAAGAGTAAAAGATTGTAAACTATGTGAAAATGGAATAATGAGTAATGTCCGAAATGGAGATGGTAATCCGAGGTAAGAGAATGTGACCCGAGGTATAACTAATAGGTAATAGAGTGATTGGGTAGTGTGATGTGGGCCGAGCTAAATGAGATAGTATGCATGTGATATAGGGTTTGATTACTTGCTATTTATATGCTATTTGACTACGTGTGTTTGGCTTGGTAGTTCGGTATGTCATTTTAGAAACTACTTATTTAAGTTCTGTGTAATGCTCACCTCCTTACCATTTTTCAGGTGCTGAGCCCGAGCAAACGCAGTCCCCGGCCGAGCAGGAACACTCTCCCTCACAGGGAGAGTAAGTTATTTAGAGTCATAGATGTGGATGGGTCCGAGCTAAAATATTTGTTTTGTATTGGCTCTCGGCTATTTGGTCCGATTTAAAACACACTTTTGTATATTTTGATCTCGGCCCGATGGCCGAGCTAAACATCATTTTTGTAATTCGAACTAATGAGCTCGGTGTAGCTATGTTTCTCAACTCTTGTTTAATGATTAATGAAGTCTTCCATTTTTCTTAACTCTGATGCTTTTGTTTTTTTAATGAAAGGAAATATTATTTTGGCAAAATATCATATCCATCTTAAAAGAAAATTTTAAATCCTAATTGTCTGGTTTAAGGGTAATTATTATATAGGGTGTTACATCTAGTCAGCCACGTTATCACTCCGTTAACGTCTGTTGGCGGGGGTTAGGGGTAGAGACTAATGTGAATGACTTTTTACAAAGTCAGGATCTAAAAGCATTTTTGCTAATTTTAGGGACTAAAGTGAAAATACTGTGTACATTCAGGGACCAAAGTGACAGTTTACTCATTTATAAATACAACAACCTCTCTAATAATTACAACTCTAACTTTGGAGAGACAACCCAAACCTTGCAAAGCATCAAAGTTCAAGCTCATGTGAAAAAGCACAAACACAAAAACTTAATTGAAATGAACCAAACTTCAAAGATTATGACGATAGGAGCCTAACCGCAAAGAGTGACATCATATTTCACATATTTAGTTCTTAAATTGGAAAAAAAAAGACCCTTCCTCAAAACAAAAATACATTGAAAAGCCAAACAATGATAAACATAACAATAAGAAAAGCAAATACCTATTTAAAGAACAGAATAAAGTTTCTCCTTATATAAGGAGGTAACTTATCTATTTAAACCACTAAAAACATGACATATGTCCAATTTTATTTGTTTTTTTTTTTTTTAATCTTATATCCTCTTTATTCTTCCTATCTCTATCTTCTTCAATAACCTTTTGCACCCATCAGTTCATTATCATCGATACACAAAAATCATTTTGCCCAGAAAACAATCTCAAGCAAAAAATTGAAAAGCAATGGATTCCTTCTTTAAGATAAGAATTTTTTGTTTGTTTTCAATTTTCGTTGTTTTTCATCTGTTTATGAGAAGCAGTCTCACATGACACCTACTTCAAATCAATACTGCAAATATAACAACTAGATACTACACTTTTTACATCTTCTTTGTACCCAAGTGCTCTTGTTGCAGGGCTCGGGTCACCCAACATATCCTGGCTGTAGGGTAGGCATGCAACTTTGTTTATAGGCGAAGTATGCTTTGTTACAAGTGCATTACTTAATGGATTAATCATGGCCGCTTATTCTTGGTTTGAAATTGGAGTATTGCTTGTTCAATATTTTTTTAAGATTGGAGTGTTTTTTTTGCCATAATGGTTTGTGTGGACAGATGATAATGTGATGGTTCAAAAAATTATTGGAGAAGATGAAGATAGAAAGAATAGAGTGGATGAGAGATTTAAAAAAAAATAAAATAAAAATGGACACATGTCATGTTTTAGTAGTTTCCGTATATAAGTACCCGTTTGGTACTGCGTTTGCTGTGGGCAAAAAGTGCGTTTCCGCATAGCTCCAAAGTGGAGCTTCTGGGCAAACGCGGAAGCCAACCGCGAAAACAAACACACCCTAAGTTACCTCCTTATATGAGGAGGAACTTTATTTTGAAAAAATCCCCATTTTTAAAGAATGTCCTAGCATAAACTATGAGTGTGTTTGGTATGACAAACTTATAGCTTATCTAGTAACTTTTATCTTATTGATTTGGGCAATAAGCTACTAGAGCTGATTGGTGTATAAAAAATAAAAGAAGCTTATAGCTTTCTAAAAGAAGCTTATAGCTTTTAGAAAGCTACATCATGTAACTTTGAGAAAAAAAATAAGAGCTTTCAATAAATCATATCTCAATTTTACCTTTTTTTTATTAAATTATATTATTATTTATTCTGGCCAAAATTAATATTACCCCCAATTTTTTTACTTTTTTCACTCAAACCCAAAAACCTAGAATCCTTCTATATATTCAACATCTGTACGCACCACACCAAAACCACTCATAAAGAAATCCTATATTTAACTATTGATTCAGGAGATATAAAGGTATGTGATATTTATTTCAACATTGATCATCAAATTTCTCTTTCACTTTTTTGTTATCCTCAATTTTTTTTTTGATTTTGTGAATTTGGTACAGATTGAATTTGTGTGATTTTGTGATGGCTGTGTGTCCAATCAATAGGCTAAAAGTTTTGTCCTTCTTTCGTGTCATTGTTAATAAAGATACCGTGACATTTTTATAAAAATAATAAAAATGTTTAAATTGTAGTAGTATTTAATAATAATTATTATGAATGTTATAATTTTTTTTTATCATTTATATTCATATGAATGAAGTATATGTCTTTCTCTATAAGCTACTAGTGTAGTATTATCGTCATTGAAACATGAATGTCAACATTAATTATTATTTTACATGTTATGTACTTTTCAGTCATTTAACATGTTTAAATTAGTTGCACAACTAGTTTTGCTAAACAGCTCTAGTTCAATATGCTAGCTATACAACTATAAGCTTACAGCTATAATCCCATTGCTATAAGCTAGGTTCACAGCTATCAGTTATAAGCTCACAACTATCAGCTATAAGCTCACAGCTATAAGTTAGTTTTGCCAAACGGACCCTATATATGATCTAGAAGATGAAATTCTCCATAGACCATCATCCCTCATCATTACTAAAATATTATTAACCTTCAACATTTTATTTACCTCGTATATTCAATTAGAGTTGATTTTCTTTTATCGCTCTTATCCAAATATTGTTTTTTGGAGCCTCTCCATCACATGTATTCCTTCCGGCTCAAATTATAAGTAACTTTAACCATTTTTTATTCTTATTAAGGATGTTAGTTGATTGTATTTAATTTTCTCAGATTTATAAAAAATAGAGGTATTTTAGGAAAATAATATTGAAAATGAAACAAAAATTAAATAAGATAACAATTTTCTAGAAATGTTTTAGAAAAGAGACATTTGAAATGAAACAAAATTTAATAAAATTAATAATTTTACAAATATTTTAAACTAAATACGTTTTTTTCTTTGCAAAGCATCAATTTTCAAGCAAATGTGCAAACGTAAAAAGAGAATTTTTTTTTTTGAAAATCAACATAGCTACAAATGTGACCACCATAGCTATAAAATCGAGTGTGAAGAGCAGATTTGCATTAGCTCGCTTCAGCTTCTGCTTCTGCTTCTGCAGTAAGAGTAATGATGTTCCTTAACCCAAATTTCTTTCATTTCCCTCACTCCAAATTAAGCGTTTCAAAAACTCCCAAACCCAACACATTCACATTCACCTGCACATACCAAAAATCAAAACCCCTCTTTATCTTTTCCTTCACCAAATCACACTCTCTCGAACCAAATCGCTCCAATAGTTTCCATTTCGCTGCTTCAAGGAACGAGGAGCATGGAATCTCTGGATCAGGGTTCCAGAAGATTCTTGAAAAACGCGTCGGATTCATTTCGTCAATTTTACCCGGCGGGAGCTGGTGGACCTTGTCAGAACACCACCGGGGAGATGAAGCTGAAGCAGCGGAGCCGATGGCGGTGACGATTGCTCTCCGGAGAATGTGGGAGTTGGTTGCTGACGAGCAATGGGTTGCTTTTGCGGCGATTGGGTCCCTTGTCGTTGCTGCTGTAAGTGTTAGAGTAACGGTCTTTCTTCTTATGAACTTATGATAAGGTTAGGAGATCGAAATTTTGAAATTCTCCGTCAACCTCTAATCTTAATACTCTTTTTTTCGCATAAGAGGTTTGATAGAGGATTTTAAAATTCCACGTTAGGAGGCTGAATTTTGAAATACTTCGTCAATCTGGATTTTCCACGTTAGAGGATTGACAAGGACTTCAAAATTCCACCTTAGATATTTCAAATTTTGAAATCCCCGTCAACCTCTAATCTCAAAGCTCTTTTCTCATTCCGTCTACATGCTCCCTGCCATGGAATGGTTTGAAATGCTTCTACTTCCTCCATCTCTGAATATAAAGTCTCTTTAGGGATTTCATGTCCATTAAGAAAGAGAAATAATTTAGTTAATTGTATTGGAAATGTGAACTTTTGATGTGTAACCCTATTAATATTATTGGGAATTTAAGAGGGTTAAATAAATAAGGGTGTTTGTGGAAAAAAGTAATTAATTATCATTGAAAATTTGTATGAGGCTTTATAAATATGGACAAAATAAAAGTGTCAATATGACTTTATATTTAAAGACGGAGGTAGTATGTTTTAACTTTATAGGAGGTTAAAAACTTAAAATCCTTCATCCAAACATTATTAAAAATATGTGTATTTATCAATTCCCAATACAAACTTATGTTTTTTTTTTTTTGAAAATTCAAATGTGTCAACGGTCACACTAGAAAATTTAAAAAGGCGCTAAAATCTTTGATACAGTTATGTTGAGATTTTGATTGATTGTGCCCAGTCCGGTCCTGACATTCCATAGGTAATCGATATAAATATTTAAAAACAAAGTTCGAATAAAAAATATTGACCTATAATTTTAGAATATCAACTTACATGTAACAAAAAGTAGCGATCATTATGTCAACTTTTTGTTGAAAAAGTAATGATCATATAAAACAATTCATTCGAGCATTCCAGGATGCAAAATCAGAAATAATAGTATCCATATCAATATTTCCTAGGAAGTCATTCTCAATACTTAACATGGCTACATCATTTCATCTATCTTGTGACATTGTTGACCTCAAATAGGTTTTCAATAATTTTAATTTTGAAAAACTTTTTTCAACTGATGCTACAGTCATGAAGTAAACATGATTTGATAGACAATTAAAACATCAGGTATGCAATCAAAAGATACACTAACAAACTCAAACTTTTCGACTTTGACTCATTTGGCAAATGCAGTTTTAACGCAATTCTTGAAAAAGATACTCTATTTCAAAATTTGACAAATCATTATGAAAAAAGTAATCACCAAAATATTGCAACATTCTCTTGGTTCACTATCTCCTAAGGACTTCAAGGTTTCTAAATTAAAAACGAATTCAAAAATATTTTTAAATATCTTTAATTGCTTAAATCTATTTTCCAAAGAATTAATTGAAATATCAACCACGACTAAAAGTAATCAACTTTAAATGACAATTCAGTTGATCGTTTTTTTTTTGAAAATGAGTTGATCGTTGTTCTTACTCATTTTCATTTTGTAGGAAAAATAGGCTCTATGCCCATATGTTTTTTTGGCAATTGCCCCGCAATATTCAAAGCCTTCTTCTCTATACTTTTGAAAATATAACGTCATACTTTCCAATTGTTTTGTGGTAACATTTATGCACATGGACTTTGATTGCAATTTCTTACTCACAATATTAATATTGTATAAAATGTTTTGCGGTAACATCCACCATCACGAGAACTTTGAGTTTTTGATTGGTATGGTTATTAGGTATGATATTTTATACCATATTAATATTGTGAGTAAGAAGTTGCTTCATGTGCATAGATATTATCACGAAACAATTGGATAGTATGATGTTATATTTTTGAAAGTATAGAGAATAAGACTTTGAATCTTGCATGGCAATTGCCAAAAAACTTTCAACTGATGTGGGCATAGAGCCTATTTTTCCTACAAAACGCCATGTTTATAGGATAAAGCAATTTGATGAAAATGAGTACAATGAAGAACAATGATCAGCTGAATTGTCCTTTAAAGTTGATTACTTTTTAGTTGTGGTTGATATGACAATTAGTTCTTTGGAAGATAGATTTGAACAATTAAAGATATTTGAGAATATTTTTGAATTCGTGTTTAATTCAAAAACCTTAATCTCCTTGGGAGATAGTAAACTAAGATAATGTTGCAATACTTTGGTGACCACTTTTTCTCATAATGATTTGTCAAATTTTGAACCAGAGTATTTTTTTCAAGAATTGCGTGTCTTGCCACTGCATTTGCTGCTATTGAAATGTTTGAGTTTGTTAGAGCATCTTTTGATTGCATGCCTAATGTTTTAATTGCCTATCGAATCATGTTCACTTTATTTGTGATTGTAGCATAAACTAACAAATGTTTTTCAAAGTTAAAATTGTTGAAAGCCTATTTGAGGTCAAAGACGTCACAAGATAAATAAAATGGTTTAGCCATGTTAAGTATTGAGAAGGATTTCCTAGAAAATATTGATATGAATACTATTATTTCTATCCAGAAATGCTCGGAGGAATTGTTTTGTATGATCATTAGTTTTTAAGATGAAGATGAAGCTCCAAGATTCAATAAAAAGTTCATACAATGATTGCTACTTTTTGCTACATGTAAGTTGATATTTTAAAATTATAAGTCAATATTTTTGGTTTGAACTTTGTTCTTAAATATTTATATTGATTAAGGGTCCCATTTATTATTTCACCCTAGGACCCATGGAATGTCCGACCGGGCCTGGCAGCAAAGCAAAGGATTGAAATTGAACTACGAACCAGAGACAGCAGGCAGCAACAGGCAATAGCCAGCAGCCCAGCAGGGACCAGCAAAGGGGGGCGGCGGCGAGTCGGTGAGTGGCAGCAGCTATCAACGAAGTGGGCAGCTCCGGCGCAGCAGGCAGCAGCGATGCAAGTGACCACTAGAGCCAGCAGCAACCAACAAGGAGGGCAGCGATGAGTCGGTGAGTGGCAGCAGCGAATAACGAAAGGGACGACAGTGGGCGGTGCCGGCGCATCAGGCAGCAGCGATACAAGTGACCACAAGGCAGCAATGAGCAGTTAAAAAAAGAATAGAAGATGAGAAGAGAAAATTAGTAAGAGTGAAGCATTATTGGAAATTTAGGTGTTGAGAATGAAAAATATTTAATGGGGACGGTGCTGAAGAAAATCAGAAGCTTTGGAGAATGAAGAGACATTAATTCCATTGAAAGCTTGCAACGGATCTGACGTTTCGACTCAACGCAGGCAAATAATTATTTTTTTTTTTCTGAAAGAAAGGAGTATACTCAGCCATGCATGTATTAAAAAAATATATTTGGGCTCCCTAAAATCTTGGGCCTGGGCCAGGGCGGACAACCCTATTGCCCCTGCCTTGGGCCGGGCCTGATTGTGCCCACACAGTTACATGCCTATACAAGTTTCGTTCTCACATGATATCACTAAAGAGCTTGACTATGAGTATGACCAAAAGGTTGGGCATCGTGGTTAGTGGCCTACAGGTGAGGGCCAATGTTTGAACCTTGGAGAGAGTGCTAGTTGAGAGGGTCTTCTGGTTATTAATCATCAATAGTCACGGCCATGCCCCGAGGATTAGTCTCATTGTAATGCTGTACGAATACCTTAATCAAAGACCAAAAAGAGTTTGATGATGAGAATTGTAATTAGTTGAGTATCTTTAATAGCTCGTAGTGCACGGCTTGTTAGCCTGCTGCCAATTGTCATTATAACAGCCTCTCCTATAAATAGGAGGTTACTATTATTGTATTACTTGGTGAAAACTTATAACATAAAGTTAGTTACTCCTATTCTCTCTTACTTCACTCTCACATCAGTTTTTGAAATGGCATCTAGAGCTAAGGTTTTTCTTCCATGGCTGCATCTCAACCTTCTGCAGTATCTTCCGCTCCTCCCTCCTTGTTGCGCACGGTTCCGGTAACCACTGCTCGGCTATCTCCAGTGATGTTTTCTCATTCCTTTTATGCAAAGATCTTACTTGATTTGGAAGCAACATGTAGAAACAATTATAGCTTCACGTTGTTTAGACAAATTCCTCCTTGTTTTCTCAGTGTCAATGATGGCAATTTCAATCTCGTTAATCCTTATTAGAACAGCTAAGTTTATGAAGGAATTCTCATCTTGGATTAGTGGGGAATATTAGCATAGCTAAGTTTATGTTAGTATAGTCTTAGCTAGAGTGGGGCTAGGTTATTACCAATGCCAGTTGTCTTAACATATTCCTACTATAAATAGTAGGCTCTCTCATTGTAATCATTAACACAATTTACTAACTAAAACAAATTTAGTTATCTGTTACTCTCTCTTTCTCTCTCTTCGACTCATCTCCTCATATTCCTAGCTACCCTGGTTGGGAAGAACAGGATCAACACTTAGCTTCCTGGCTTCTGCAATCCATCAACACTTAGCTTCCTGGCTTTTGCAATCCTTATCTGAATCTATGCAATCTAATATTCTTGGTTGTCGCCATTTATTATAGTAATTATAAACTCTACCCTCTTGGATTCAAGGGAAACTATTAGAGTATAAGTTAAGAATAATTAGATGAGGCAATTAGTTATGACTAATCTGCAAGCCACCTAGCTCAGGGTTAGTTGCTTATAGGTTAGTTATTCCCCTGTTCTCTTTCCTCCTATAAATAGGAGATATCATTATTGTAATGATTGCTCACTTTCTAATAACAGAAAGTTGGTTATACACTATCTCTCTTCTGTACTCTCTATCCTCAGTTTCTAATATGGTATCACGAGCTTCTTCTTCAAGTTTGCACGTTTCTTCTCCGGGATTTTGGAGCTTTCGTCTTCCTTTCTCAGGTGATTTGAAGCTCATTGATCACTTCTTCGTGTTCGCGATTCTTCCTTTCTCAGGTGATTCTAAGCTCATCGATCACTTCTTTGTGTTCACGATTCTTTACTCTCAGGTGTTTTCGAAGCTTTGCAGTTATTTCTTCGTGATGTTCTCTATGTTTGTAGCGATCAAATTGATATTTTTGTAGCTTCATCGTTGTTCTCTATGTTTTTCCCCAATGTATGCTAATTCTCAGTATGTATTTTGCTGCTGCAGCTTTCAGAGATCTCCATACCGAGTATATTGGCAGCTTCAATATTTTCAGCCCAGAGTGGTGAGGCCATGGTGTTCTCTAAGAATGCACTGTTGTTGATTCTTTTGTGTTTAACTTCTGGGATATGCAGGTGATTCTTATAGAGCTTAATTTCTACTCTACCACTTACTTTTTTAGTCATATTCTCCCGAATATGCACTATGGTAGAATATTTGTGTGGTATTTTCTCATATTTTGTACATGTGATACATGACCAACCTAATGTTCCCAAGAAAAATTAAATAGCTTATCAGGGAGGGCCACTTCACAGTTTAAAAGTAGGTGCTGGTCTCTTAAATCTGATAACACAAGGCCTCAATGTCAAGGGATAAACGTGTGTGGCCTTGTTACCTTGTGTGTTAATCTGCCACTAACGAAACAAGGAATGCTTTGACTCAATTAATTGTCTTGTTTTGATTATTAATATTGTGCAGTTGGTTATTCATTTCTCTCATTTGAATTACAGTGGCCTGCGAAGTGGCTGCTTTGGAATTTTGAATGTTACCTTGGTGAGTTTTCTCAATCTTAATGCTGTTTCTAACAAACTTTTTTGATGTCTTAACTAGTTAACTTTCATATTGTAGAATAATTTTTTTTTGGTCTTCCCAGCCTGTGCTATTTCTTTGAGTCATAATGAATTTTGAGCTGGATGATAAAGTCAGTGGAGCTCATCTAGGATGGCGCTCAATCCAATGTTGACATTATCTAGTTATTCGATGAATGGTTGGCTAGCAGTTGAAAGAGGTTTTGAGGTTGTTTGATATGTATTGAGTACAGGAGAGGATACATGTGAATACTTGTTCACACTGTTGATGAGTCTGTAGTTAATCCCATATCCCGGTCCATCCAAAAAATGGGATAGTGGGATAGCATATAGCAGGATGGCCGGGTTTGGTATGTTTAAGGAAGCAAAATAATATCTAAGGTTTAAGTGTCGCCATTAGCTAAAAATAATCAACATTGCAGCATCGTTATCAACTTTCTTATCGAAAGCTTCCTAAAGCTTTGCCTTCACATCATTTGCAGTATTTAGGCATCTATGAATCTTTCCCTTCAACCCCATTTGATGCTTCTTTGCCCTTGTAATTCCAAGAGTAGAAGTATGTCCTTTAGACTCCCCATCCATGTCAATATTAGGACCATTAGGTTTCACCAATGCACTTGGTGCAGTAGCAGAGGAAATATTGTTCCTAGGGGTTGGTGGTTGAGACTGAGATGGGGTGGCTGAGATGAAGTCATGGTTGAGAAGAGGGTGTTTTGTTGTGTTGTACATTAGGGTTGAGAAGGGTATGAGAAATGACCAAAGTGGACCCAAAAAAAAAAAGGTTTAAAATTAAGGTCAAAATTGGAATTTCACTCTTTCATCTCCATCCCAGTGGGATCAGCGACAACCCGGGATTTTGTTATGTGATCCTAGATGAGATGCACGAGATGTCAAAATGGGATGGGAAAAGGTTTCCCAACCCGGTGAGGGCAAAAACTAGGATGCGATCCCGGGATCCCACTGGGATTAACTACAGAGGTTGACGGGTTTATGATACGATTGTTAATTGGTCAATATGTCCTGTGGCAATTCTTTTGACCTCTTAGTGTTAGTCTAACAATGGGAATTCATTCCCGTTTTCTTGTCTCCCCATTACAGTTCCACCTAATGTTCATTCCATTACATATGCATTGTTTAGCATTCAATATTTAGGAACATTGAGAGTAGTAGCATGACCCCATTCGTCAGTTGAATAAGAGAAAATGGTTAACCCCTTTTATTTATTAGAACTTCAGCAAAAACTTGCTCGATGACATTTGGGAAGACTCACAAACGTCAAATCTGAAAGACTCAAGTCTCTCAACATATTCATTCTATTATAAATGGAAATGCAAAATGAACTTTAGTATTAAAGGCTAAAGCATTTCCTGTAGACATGAATCTTCTAATACATGAACATAAAAAAAACACTTGACCGTACAAGAACCAAGGCATTGACTATTCATATTTTCAATACTTTAATTATTGCCAACAATGTCTTTATTGGTACATCTTAGAATATCTAATATCTATATGAGAATATTTTAGTTTATCCTAAATGATCTCTTAAGAGGGTGAGCCTTGGTGCAGTGATAAGGTTATTGTTTAGTGGCCAAGAGGTCATGGGTTTGAATCCTGGAAACAACCTCTCCATTTTCGGGGGTAAGGCTGTGTACATCTACCTTTCCCAGACCCCACTAGGTGGGAGTCTCGTGCATTGGGCTGCCCTTTTTTTTTTATCCGAAATGATCTCTTAGGATCTATTTTATATTCATATTTCTTGATTGGTTTCTTTATTTGATTAGGATTTAGGATTAGGACTAGGATTCTACACTATTATTATAAATGGGGATAATAAGTTTGTCTTTGGTATCTCATAATCATCACATTAGATAAATATCAATCTTGTATTATTATGAGTAACTAGGATTCTACAATTATTATAAATAGGGATGTTGAGTTTGTCTTTAGTATCACATAATCATCACATTAGATCAATATCAATCTTGTATTATTCTGAGTATCTATTCTCAACTTTTCTCCCTTCTTATCTAGAACCTTCCAATTCAACCAAATTCCATTTCTCGATCTATTTTGTTTAGAGCCATTTCAGTTTCTACATTGCACATACAGCGTCTTACCTTTCCCAGGATACAGTGAGAGCTTTGTAGCACCATATTGCCCTTTCTTTTCTCTGTTTCTACGATGACTAATCAGATATTTCATGTATATGCTGATTAAAAAAAAAAGATATTTCATGTATATAACTACTTGGAAGCGCCTTCCTCTGGCCCAAATTATGTTCTCATTGCCATTTTAGAACTAATTTACCCCTCCAATACAGATTAGTGCTTACTTTAAGTACTGTTGATGTTTTCTAAAGATTAATGGGACATGTTAACATAACACTCCATGGATCGTTTTTCAGGTAAAGCGTCTACGAGAAAATTTGTATGCAGCCATTCTTTTTCAGGTATGCATTCTATAAAGTAAAAGTATCCAGGTTCAACATATGTTATTTGGCATTTCTTATTTTCTGTATGTTTATTTTTTCTGATGGTTACCCAATCCTTGTGTTATATGCAATGTGATGTAGGATATATCCTATTTCGATAAAGAAAAAGTTGGTGACTTGACAAGCAGGCTTGCTGCAGATTGTCAACGACTATCCCATGGTATAGGAAATGATCTTCATTTGATTTTACGCAACACTTTGCAGGTTTAAATTCTTACATATTAATCTTTTGCTTTAATTAGATGGCTTTGTCTTGGCCCCTGACACTATCTATTTATTCTTTTCTTTGATATTTAGGGAACAGGAGCAATGGTTAATTTGCTGGCATTATCTTGGCCTCTGGCATTATCTGCCTTGGTTATTTGCTCTATTTTATCTGCAATTTTCCTGGTTTATGGCCAGTAAGCATCGGTAACATTTTCGAGCTTTATTGAATTGATCTGTTTTTTTTTCCTTCATTATATTTATTTTTTACTGAGATCCATATGCATCATGTGGACCAGTTTTGCTATTGAAATTTATTTGGATCCGTGCTTAGTTTTATTGTAATTTGTTACATTATGAATCCTTTTTGTTATTGTTTGCTTTATGAAATGATAATAATAATTGTGAAACACAATTTATTGCCTAATGTTCTAGTGCACTCAAGTTATGCAATACGCTAATAAACTGCTAAAGTGCACGTACTAAACTTCATGACATCTGAGTTTTCCCGAAAACCATTTTATAGATGAAGGGTTTTCTTAAAGATGAAAAATATATTTTTCTTAAGGTGACGTTTTCATGAGTTTACAGTTTATAGGTTCAAATCAGCCGGATATTATCTCTGGTTTTAATGCATTTTGACAATGCTGATTGTCTGAAGCATGTATTTATTTTTCTGGTAGGTACCAAAGAAAAGCAGCAAAGTTAACCCAAGATCTCTCAGCTTGTGCCAATGAAGTATACACATTATACTGGTAGATATTGTTTTTTAATTAGTTACTAGAATCTTATTTTATTTATTGATATCTTTTTCTATTTCAGGCAGCCTTGGAAACACTTTCTTTGATCAGAATTGTTCGAGCTTATGGAACAGGAAAAAAAGAATTTGAAATGTGTTTTTCTTTTCCCTTTCTAATTATTCCTGCTGAAAATCTATATTTTGATTTGACAACATCCTGAAGCTTCAAACTATATTAGACAGAAACCTATCCATATATGCCAAGTTCCAGGCTCTTACCGCCTTACCTTCTTTATTTTATGTTCTCATGAGTTATGAACCAAAATTAAATAAAGAACAACTCCAAATCGCATTTAGGCCATATTGATTTAATTACTATTAAATTACTAACCAGGAGCTATTTTGAAAGCTTTAGCTGATATGAAATCATCTGTGCATATTGAGTGTAGTACTTGAAATCGGGTATACTTGTTAAACATTTTTGTATTTTTATAAATCTGCTCAGATAATACTGATATTTCCAGCACACAAACTATTTATAATTAGGTACACACAGTGGCTACAGAGATTAGCATTTATCAACAGTCGAGAGAGTGTGGCTAATGGGATCTAGAATCTGAGCTTTAACACCCTTTACCGTTCAACTCAGGTTTGGCTCATACTTACCTTCTTATTTTTATAGGCAAAGTTTAGTGTTTTTTTTATTTTTTTATTTTTAATTTTTTTTAATTTTTTTAATTTTAAAACGGGGAGGGGGAGCGCGAAGCTGCCACGGTTTGAACCCAAGTACTGACGTTTAATGTCCTGTAGCTTTACCAAGTGAGCTATCTCTTATCATACTTACTTTAATAAAAGATTCAAAACCAATATCTGCTTGCTGCAATTCCTCCATGCTGGTGTACACCAGTGAAAGGAGAGGCACATGGTGGTGGGTAACTGGGTATAATGGGGAAAGGCAGTCGTGTTTTGTTTTCCTTTTTCTTAAAAAAAAATTGCGTGCCTGAATGATGCAGACAACACATATGATATTTATAATACAAGGAAGGTTACAAAATCAATATAGAATAATTACATTGATTACTAAATCAAATCCTAGTATTAATGATAAAATCAATTTATGATTTCATTCTAACACATCATATATTCATTAACTATATTGCATATGGTAGTCGGCCAACAA
The DNA here is from genome assembly GCA_037953625.1 of Crotalaria pallida. Taxonomy (NCBI): domain Eukaryota; kingdom Viridiplantae; phylum Streptophyta; class Magnoliopsida; order Fabales; family Fabaceae; genus Crotalaria; species Crotalaria pallida. Next base: position 124,262,103 of record CM075653.1, on the reverse strand, counting down.
TCTACTTGCTGTTGGTCGGCGGTCGCTGCTTACATTACAGCCCAATAAACTTTGTGCTTACACTTGTAAAAAGGAGTATTTACACTTGCATTAAGAGCTGTCATTAATTGTGTATGAATTGCTAATGGTTACAAGAGTATCTAGCTCTATTTATAGTAAGCGGTTACATAGCTGTTAGACAGCTATCACTAGTCTAACTGAAACTAAGCATAACTGTCATTTGATTATCTCTATTAAAGTATTATAGTTCTTAGAGTTTGTCTAATGGTTAGGCATGGCAAAAAAAACCAAACCCGCGGGCACCCGTCCGAACCCGACCCGTTATGAGCGGGGAAAAACCGGTTTAATCGGGTATCGGGGCGGGGACGGGGAAAAACCGTTTTTTTAATCACGGGGCGGGGGCGGGTGTGGGAATTCTACTATCTGCCCCGCACCCGCCCCCGAAACCGACCCGCCCATATATATATATATAATATTATAAAATATATAATTTATAATAAATTAATATATTTTTACTTAATATATATATATTATATTATATATTAAAATATATAATTTATAATAAATTAATATACTGGGCAAAAAAATTTATCAAGAAAAGTTGTTTAATTTTGAAAAAAAAAATAAATAAATTGACGGGTGCGGGTGCGGTGCGGTTTTACCCGAACCCCGGCGGGGACGGGGTTGGGTGGGTTTTTCTGATACCCGGCGGCGGGCGGGGGCGGGGGCGGGGGCGGGGACAATTTTGTTAGACGGGGGCGGGGGTGGGAAGTGCATAATCTACCTAATATTCATTGTTGACACCTTGCCCATTTTCAATTCATTTTAAATTAGATAAATATCAAAATTATTTTTTGTTTGTTAAATTACAACTTGCAGATATTTGCAGTGCTCTTAGTAGGGATGCCTGTTCTCAGTTGTAGTGTAACTACAGAGCAGCTTACTAAGTATGTGTTATATTGTGAGTGGTTGATTTATGCTACTTGGAGGGTGACGAACAACTTATCATCATTACTGCAGTCTGTTGGGGCATCTGAAAAACTTTTTGAACTGATGTCTCTTTTGCCCAATGACCAATTTTTAGGCAAAGGCATGTAATTGTCAGTCCCTTGCTCTCTCTACTCTTCTTGTATGGAACTATATGTTGTTTGATTGTGCTTTCCACTGCTTTCAGGAGTGAAGTTGCCGAGGCTAACTGGGCGAATTCAATTTGTTAATGTATCATTTCATTATCCAGCAAGGATTATGGTATGTGTTTTTGTTTTATTGAGTTTCTTCCCCTTGTTTGTGATAAGAAACATATTTTGGTTACGCTGGATGTTTTTGTGGCTAATGATGTACTTGAAAATTTTTAATCGTTTCTGATTTGAGCAGATGCCTGTTCTAGAACATTTAAACTTTTCTGTAGAAGCAAATGAAGTTATTGCCATCGTAAGATTTCTCTATTGTCTCCTAATTGTTCGATGTTAATGATGCTCAAAAGATTAATTGGACATCCCTAATTTGCAAGGTTGGGCTGAGTGGTAGTGGAAAGAGCACATTGCTCAACCTTTTACTTCGTCTCTATGAGCCTAGCAGTGGTCAGGTAAATAACCTACATCTTTCTATCCTTGTAAATTGGAATTAAATTTATTATTTAAAGGGAATACCTGCTTACTCTCATTCAGTACTGGCTAATTGTTTGAACTCTTGTTGTATAACTTCCACATGATGTAGGTTGTTCTGTAAAGTCATTATGCATGTTTAAACGAGAGCAAAAAAATCTTAGTATATTACTAATTCTTTCAAAGCTTCTTGGTGCAAGTTATGAAGACAAGCTTTTTTTAACAACGATTATGATATATGATGACCCCGCCCGCGGAGTACCTTATCAGCTTTTTCAACAATAATAATCATTATTTTTCTTTTATTTTTTTAAAGGGATTTTGTAATGTGTTCCCAATGGCACATTTTAGTTTATTCAAAAAAGACAAGTTTTCTTTGTGGATCGGTGAACACACATTTATTGATATACATGAATTTCATAATTGCACCAATTCTTAATGCAAACTGGCCTTTTTGGTTCAATTAAAATGTGACCTCGAGCATACAAGAAAAAAACTTAAAAAAAAAGAGTACTTTAGGTAGATTATTTTAGTTTTTACTATCTTTTAGGTCAATGAATATTTTTCTACTTAGCATGTATGATGTAAATCCATGCAAAAGGTGAATTACTCTACCATAATTTTTTTTTCCAATAGAAATAAAAGAAAAGAAAGCAGCAAATAAAATCAACTAAGCTATCCAATTGGGTTGTGGTAGAAATTCTCTTGAAAACAATTACGCTCAAAACAGCAAAGAGAGGGCAATCCTAACTCTGAACAAGTATAACGTGTTCAAATATGGGTATTCCTCTCCATATCTCCAACTAAATATCTCAGACAACTGCATGCTAATTTCTATTACATTGCCATAAACAATCTTAGCCTCTGAGTCTTGATATATTTCACATTCTCAGCATAAAGTAGCAACTTGTTATGACTAATATGGTCTGTTGTGGTTATATGCCTAAAGGTTCTTGGTAATCATTTCTTGTGTATTCTACGTCTATATACAGATATTTATTGAGGGATTCCCTCTTAAAGACTTGAATATCAGGTGGCTGAGACAGAACATCGGATACGTTGCACAGGTTAAACTACTGAAACTGCAGTTAATACTTGGTTATAAATTCATCTGAAATTTCTTGTTTTAAAAAGGAACCCCATCTCTTTCACATGGACATCAAGTCAAACATAAAATATGGTTGCCCTATGGACAAAAGACCCGAAGATATTCAACAGGCAGCAAAACAGGCCTATGCCCATGATTTTATTTCTTCACTTCCTGATGGTTATGAAACCCTTGTGGATGACAATGTACTTAGCGGGGGACAAAAGCAACGGATTGCGATTGCCAGGGCCATTCTTAGAGACCCAGTTATTTTGATACTTGATGAACCAACTAGTGCTCTTGATTCTGAGAGCGAGCATTACATCAAGGTATATTTCTCCAATTCTAGCTTTTGAAAGTTCTAATTTCCATTTTTACCTTAAAGAACCTGTGAGGATTGTAGCTGCTTACATGTTATGTTATTCTTATCTTAGGAGATCCTGTATGCATTAAAAGATGAATGTAAATCAAGAACCACCATTATCTTAACACACAGGTAAATTCTGTTCTATCCTGCTGTTTTAGTTTCTTTATAAGATTAGTTGCATCATGTTAGGTACCAAGTACTGGAAACAGTTTCACCGCTTGTGAAGGTAATGCTATGTACATCTATCCTCTCCAAACCCCACTAGGTGGGAGCCTGGTGTACGTAGCGGGCTGCCCTTTATGTTAGGTACCAAGTAAGTAAAAGAAGAAATAAAGCAGAAAACAAAGTATTAGGCAGTACTGGAATTTAAGAAATATCAATTGTACTAGGAATATGCAAGAGTTCGATGATAAGAATAGGACTACTGTCACCCTAACCATCAAATGATTGCCTGCCTATTACCCTCACCCTCTCTCGCTTTATATTCTCATCCAAACCAACTTTTCACATAAGCACATATTGCAAAATTCCACGTTTATCCCGTCACCCTTCCCACATCTAACACATGGGGTCTAACTCATTATAATTCCCTTATTTTGTCAGGCTATCTACTATAAAAGCTGCTGACAGGATCTTTGCTATGGAAGATGGTCGCATCGTAGAGGTGATTCCCAGTTGATTTTTATGTTAGTATATCTTATATTTTAGTGCATAATTATTGTGGTTTCATGGTTCAGACAACAATATTGGAATCAGATGGGTGCGGAAGCTCCAATTCCCCTGCCCCTGCACTGATAGGATTGTTAGTTCAATAATTTCGTTACTAGCTGTTAGTAAGTAGTAACTACCAGTTAGTTAACAGATTAGTTTACTTTCCATTATTAACTGCCAACAGCTTTTCCCACCAATTTCAGTAGTAGCTTGTAGCTTAAGCTAGTCTCTTTTGGAATCAATTGCAAACTTTCCAGTAAGTCTGTCTCATTCTCTATCATTCTTCGAATTCATTGAAATCCCCAGATTTTCATTCCTATTCATTTCTAAAAGTAACAATCGTATCGTGCACAAAGTGAATGACATGGTTAATGCCTTAGCACGGCACAAGATTCTTGTAACCAGGCTGATTCTTCACACTTATCAATATGCATACTAAATCACAATAATACCCAAATTAGATCTGAATTAATAACAATAATGCACCCAAGTACCTAACAATAGTTACTGTGAGGCACTGATGAGATGAAGACAATTACAAGAGGATGCTATAGAATATGAAGGCAATAAAACATAATTTCAACAAAGAAAGTAAGAAGATGGAGCAATGGATGTGTGAGGTGGAAAGGCTGAGGTAGAGAGAGATGAGGAAGAAGGAACCAGAGAGAGAGAGAGTAGACTTCTTCCAATTTTTTTCACCCCCTATTCATTCTCCACAAGTTGATTTATATGGTGCATTGTAACTCTTCCCCACTCTTCTTGCTGATGTGGGCTTTGTGAAGTGGCCCCATTTACTTCCTTGCAATTCACCCCTTTTGATATTTGGTATCATCACAATTCTGACACTAATTAAATTCATATAGACAGCCCAAGGCTAATGCATAATCAAATTGTGTTTTTGCAGATGGGAAACCATGAGGAGCTACTGCTCAAGGATGGGCTCTATGCAAAATTAAATAGAATTCAATCGGATATTTTGACCTGATTTAAGCTTGGGTTTAGGATTTTGACATATGAACAGTGTTGCTATGAATTTTAAATTTGAAAAACTTTGGTGTAGGTAAAACAAGAACGAAATATTAGAAACTGTCTATCCGAGTTTTACCGTGTATTTATGTATTTTGATTCGTACTGCAGTACTGGTATCAACTATCAACAATCACAGAAAAGCCAGAACAAAATATTAGAAACGGGAAAACTGAATTATATTGATTTTTCATTATGACATACTACCCAATATACTATATGAGTTAGAGAGGAGAGTGGGTGGGAGAGCAAAGGGAGGGGGTAGGGGTGGGTGGGGAGTTGAGAAAGAAGATAGATTTTTTTTTTTTTTTTTTTTTTGGACTTGTTTAAATATGGGGTCCTCGAAAGTTGATCATCTTTTTTTTTAGTTTTAGTTTCCATATTAACTTTTTTTACCATTCAAGATCTTTGAATGTTTAAAAAATTTGGTTGTAGACATTGTCATTTGATATCCACCATTAAATGCTGACTTGGCTAACTAACAGTTAGCATTGCAAGTGTGCAAGATCAATTTGAGTTGGCACTTTTTATTAGATAACATAGTAAAAATGATCCAATACATTTTGAGTTTTTATTTTACCACCCCGATACAATAAAAACTCCCGATTTTAATCCATATGAAAATTTTCCTTTCTTTCAATTTCTTTCTTTTTATTTTTTTCTTTCAATCCAAAAACTCTTTTTTTTCCCATCCCAAAAACCACTCTAAAACCCTTCAACTCCTTTAAATCTAATCAATGTTACTTTAATTTCCATCACTCCAACACTTTAATCTTCAAGTCTTTTTATGGTCAACCAAAAATAACACATAAAAATAATTTTTTTTTCAACCAAAACAATACATGTTGAGTATTTTACGTACTTTCATTTTCATTAAAGATGTTTGAATGTACATTACACATGAGAACTGGTATTGTCGTTGGATTCACAAATCTATACATGACCTTTGGGAATTTGGGGTTTACGTTGGGATCGTGAAACCACTCCACATCTCGTGATTTTTCGTACGGTCGTGAGAATGACGCACGACCCGTGTTTTCCTTAATTTTTTATCAGTTACGTGATAAGTCGTGAGCCACGTATAAATCATGAGTTTGGGGTCGCGGATTGGACGTTGGTGTACTGGGTAAAGAAAACCCATATGCTTCGACAGTGGCGCATGGATAATTTTTGGTCTATTTTTTGCATACGCCCTTATTGAAGCATACTGGTTTAGTATATTCCAATATTGGCGTAGGGTACATTTTATACGAAAAAGAACAAAAAAGTGGATCTAAAAGGGTATGAGTGGAAGTTGTGGGGGGGGGGGGAGTGAGTGTGTATGAAAGTATGAGCGAGTGAGAAATGTATTTGGAAGCACGAGCGAGGAGGTGAGAATTAGTGGGTGTAAGAAAAAGGAGGAGGAAGAAGAAAATGAGTTTTTTATTAATTCAATGATATTTTGGGTATAAAAAAAATTAAGGGGTCAAAAATCAACTGGGGGAGTCAGAAAATCAATTCCCTTTAGACACGTGGCAATTGACGTGACATTTCGTGTGTGATGTTAGCCGTGTGTATGAAAGTATGTATGAAAGTATGAGCGAGTGAGAAATGTATTTGGAAGCACGAGCGAGGAGGTGAGAATTAGTGGGTGTAAGAAAAAGGAGGAGGAAGAAGAATTAGTGGGTGTGAGAATTAGTGAGTGTGTATGAAAGTATGAGCGAGTGAGAAATGTATTTGGAAGCACGAGCGAGGAGGTGAGAATTAGTGGGTGTAAGAAAAAGGAGGAGGAAGAAGAAAATGAGTTTTTTATTAATTCAATGATATTTTGGGTATAAAAAAAATTAAGGGGTCAAAAATCAATTGGGGGAGTCAGAAAATCAATTCCCTTTAGACACGTGGCAATTGACGTGACATTTCGTGTGTGATGTTAGCCGTTAACGAAACGAGAATGAATATGACGGCAAAGACCAAAATAAAAAAAAAAAATTAACTTTAAAGAATCAATTAAAAAAAATAAGAATTAAAATCAACACTCATTCAAAACCAAAAAGTTGAGAAAATCATTTCCTATAAAATAAGCCACAGCCTGCTTCTAAACCCTTGTCTCCACCCTACCCACCACCAAAGCCCACGGCCAACCACAGTGACCAGCCTTCTCCAGCCGCCGCTCCCTCCTTTGACCACCGCAAAAAACAGGTAGATGAGAGTAAAACCCCTCCTCCTTTCTTCTTCGTCTATCGCTATTCTTTCTCCTCTTTTTTTTTTTAATTTCAATTCTTATTTCTTCTTTCTAACCTCCGCTTACTGTGTCCTTAGCGACTCAGATACCTCCGTTTGAGAATGCATGCCTTGTTTTTCTTTTTTTTTTCTTTATTTTATTTTCCGAAACTCGATTTCCGATGAATTTTTTTACTGTAGTAATATTTTATTTTCTACATTGCTTCGCTGTTGAAATTCAAATTCTCAACTGTTTTTTTTATCAGCATGAACAATAACATAGCCACTATGGACGAGAGCTCTTCGGCTGCGCCTCCTCCCAAGCCTGTGGTCGTTAGGGTTAAACGAAAACTCTTTCATTCTCCTGTTGATGCTTTTTGTAAGCCCCTTTCCCATCACTTTTTTTTTTTCTTTTTGAGTTATTTTTTATTGACTAAACTGTCACTTTGTTCTGGACATCGCAAGGTGGTTTTGCTTTTGTTCTTGATATTTTGAAAATTTCCCGTTAGTCCCTGAGATTGTAAAATGTTATTTATGTTGGTTCCTAGAAGTGATTTCGTTTAATTTTTCTTTCCGTTTAATCCCTGACTTGTAAACATTTAATTGAATTTGATTCTTGAGATTATTAAATCTATTTCAGTTACATCTTTGGGATGATTGTTAACAATCCATGTGAGATTTAGGTTAGGTGAGTAGCATTTTACAATCTCGGGACTAAATAGGAATTTTCAAATTCTCATGGACGAAAGTGAAACCACCTTGCAATGTCGAGGACCAAAGTGATAGTTTTGTCATTTTTTATTACTCATATCTTGGACACTCGGTAATAATTATTTAACAGCAAACCCTTTGTACGTGTCTTTCACTTCGATCCCTGACTTTATCCAATGGAAAACATTATACCGAACTATGTAATCCATTGACAAAAGTTATTCATGTCGGTCCCTGAAACTCTGTTCACATTATTCACTTTAGTCCCTGCCAAAGGACTAAGTGAATAACTTTTGTCAATCCTAGGAATGATTATGTAATTTTGGTAATGTCTGGAAAGGAAGTAATGGGCATATACAAAGTGAGAGACAAGAGTGGTAGTTTACTTAATTGAGTTCCCTGTTTTTTTATTTTTTATTTTTTGCATTCTCAAACTTTGGAACATATGTGCCTGAATGAAACTTTGGCATTGTTTTCAAACTTATCTAACAATGGCAGATGGTTTTGATATTGTAATGTAGGGCTAGAAATCAATGAGAGGCCACTGAAGCGTGCTGTGTTGGATTTTGAAAATCTATCAGTCTCTGATTCTGCTCAAAAGGGTATTGATACTTTTCTTCTACTCTCGAATTGGGTTTGGTCTCAATATTTGTTTTCTATAGTGTAGATTATTCATTATTTATGTTATTTGATTGTTGATATGCCTTCTTTAGATATAAAAATGTTTTTAAGTAAATTTATCTCTGATAAGAACTGTGTATAGCATTTTCTAGATATTTATTTTGTCATATTTTATCATTCATCATGTGTATTTCATTTGGCTAATTGGCTTAACATGTATTTTGCATTTGAGAAAACAAAATTGTTATGGTTCTACTGAAGTTTTAGTTTTCAAAATTGTTAGTCTTGCTGGAATTGAAATGATTACTTACAGGATGAAAAGCTGGAAACTGCTGGAATGTTTTCAGTTAATTTGTTTGTATTATTATTGCCTAACTCCTGATGTAATGTATCTTTTCTTCTTCAGTGGAATTTCAGAACAAGAAGGTTTTCATGCAACATGTTGAGACGATAAGAAGCTCTGAGGTCACCTTTGATATTGTGCAATCCTTTGTGGTTAGTTCCCCATCTAGATGATGATGATCGTCAATATTTTCCATTATGGCTCTTTTATCTTCATTCCATCATATTGTTCTCCATTATCAACATCTTTTTTATTTAATTGTATTGAGTTAGTCATCTCAATAGTTGACAATGTTTTATCATCATTGCATCCTGTTTTGATAAACCGGAGACTAATGGCCTTATTGATTGACTGTTTCTTTAGGATTCTGGTTCCAATGGTGCATCTGCATCCAAACCAAAAATTGAGGAAAGGAAGCATTTATTCAAGAAGGATAATGTAAGCCCTCTCTTCTTCTGCATGTGCATGCCTAAAGCCACTAAATTACTACTTGCCCTAGTTTTTCGTGAATACTTTTTACATTTCTTTTCATATTCTCTTTAACATTTGTTGTTTTCAATTTATTTTCCACAGAAGCAAGATCAGCTGTCTAGAGCTAGACAAGAAAAAGAGGTTTGTTTCATGGCTTATATTATTCCCAGTTATGTGTGTGGATATGGTTGGGCACTTGTAATACTCTTTCTCAAGGGATGACAACACATGCTTCATTTTTAAACCTATGGAAAAATGTGTTGAGGGCCCTACACATCCTTTCTTTTCTGATATCCTTTTGTACTGCTTTGAACTTACAGTCCCCTTTCTGAAATTATGTCTGATGCTGTGATCATTTTTGGAACTGTTCTTTTGTTCCATTCTGTTCTTCAATTTCTGATTTGGAAAATAGGCCTTCTGGTTCACAATTCTGAGTCCCATTTGATAACCTTGATTTCTTCTATAAGAAGTTTCCTTTTGGCAAACTTATCATGTCACTTGTTCTTTCTTCCAGTCTTTTGCTAAAGATGCTCGCTTTGAACAAATATGGAAGAGCAGGAAGGGAAACAAAATGCCAGAGCATGAATACGCATTACAAGAAATATGCAATTTTTATGACATTGTCCGTGTTGATGAGATGCAACAGGAGTAAGTATTTCCATCAGTGTTAATTTGTTTTCTTATGTTTTGACAATTATAGTGAGAAACCAGTTTTCTTGTGATTAATGCAGAGTTCTCTCCTTGGAGGATCAAAATCTTTTGTCTAGCTACCTCCCTTTATTAAAAGAGGTTATTCCTGATGCTGCTGAAGAGATTGAAGCTGATCTTGCAGATTCCACACAAGGTTGGTTAGTTCTGAATTACCATTGAAATGTTACTTGTCTAGTTGTCTTGCTGCTTTTAAGTGGCACTTATTTTAGAAACATGATACATAGACAAACACATTATCTTGTTCTTGTTGGATAGAAAGCATTCTACTTTATAGTAATCGATTTTATCCACATTATCAACACTTTCAGTCACTGCTTTTGAAATTCTTATTGTTGCTGGCCTGTGTTGTCTTTGTACAAACTGTTTCACTATAGTTGGTTATAATGCATTCTCTAATGTGACATATACAGAGGAATATGTGTATGACCTCTACACGGTGAAGGATGAGATGGATGTAAATGTTGTTGACTCATCATATTCTTATCCACTGTGAGTATTATTCTGTCTATACATGTTTAATTAAGTTTCTTATTCTACCTTCGTGACACTCTTGTGCTATCTATGTATCAGAGTTCAAGTTGATGAGGAGGATTTTTATGATGGTCCGGATGATTCGGATTATGAAACTGATGACTCAAATGGTATTTGTTTCCCTTTCTTTTCTCATTTATCCCATAGTTCCAATTGTTATTCTGGATTGATAATTCATTTCCCTTTGTCGATTAATAGATGAAAATAATCCATTGAATGATTATCCTGATGAGATTTCCGAAGATGAGGATGAAGAGGTTGAAGATTCGGAAGGTGAATCGGAAGAACGTGATGATGACAGCGATAGTAACAAATCATCAGATGAGGATATAGAACATGCTTTTGACGAAGACGATGAAGCTGACCCATTATACGATGATGATTTTGATGGCTATGATGCTGTGGGCAATTATGATGATATGAATGATGGAGATTGGAGATGGTCTCACCGATGAAGTTGGCCTTGGTTTTTAATTTAAATTGAAAAAAAAAGTAGAAATATAAAAATTCCTACGGAAAAATATTTGCCTTGCATAAGTTTCAAATATAAAAAACTAATGGCAAGGGAGTGTGATTACTTGTTCTGACTTGAGGGTGTGTATATTTGAGCCTGGTCGATGACTAGTTGCATGGTGCTTCAATGGCTATATGCTGTAGCAATTATTCTAGGTGAATTAACAGTGCATTTGGTTAGATTTTTTTTAAAAGTTTTTTATCTTCGAAAAAAACTTAAGATTGTAGCACTTGTTTGGTTAGGCTTTTGAAAAAATTCGATTCTTCGAAAATGATCCATGGAAAAGTTGGAAATGTCCAGAAGTTGATTAAGTCATCAATACACCAAACCTCATCCACATTAAACTTGACAATGTCTAGACTTTGGGGAGACCAAGGCACTAACTGCATTGTTGGTTCACAACTTGTGAGGGAGTCATGAGTCATGACCACCAAACAATTGATATTCTTACCAAATGGCTTCTGCAGAGGCAATAAGCTCCATCACCTATCTAGATTTCTTTTGGAACAAAAGTAGATTTATATCAAACCAAAAAGACTAGAGGAATATGAAAAATCTTGGATAAACCAATCTGTCACATTTTGAGTGGTAAACGGCTTAACTGAATTGAACAAACTAGCCTGCCTCCAAACTCCTTTAGCACCCGGACAATCCCATAGTAAATGGATTAATGTTTTTAGCATGACCTGAAAAAGAAAGCAACATACATTAACCTGGACCTTCTTCTTCATAAGTTTAATTATTGTAGGCAAATTATCATGAAACACGCCACCAAAAGATCTTGATCTTTTCAAATAATTTCATTTTCCATAAAGCTTTCCACCTTGCATGGGGATCATGAGAAGAGGAAGATGAAGAACCGTCAGTGGAAGCAATTTTCCTCAACTCACATTCAAGTCTGCATGCAAACATCACAAATAAAAAAAAATAACCTTTGCTGACATAATACCAAAACAAGGTATTGGAAGAGGCATGCTCAAAATCAGCTTACCATATCGTCTCGTATCGTGTCGTATCCGTAACACACGAGCAGGTTTAAAATTCCCATATTGCTTACCATTGAGCACCACCGAGAAAGGTACAAATGAAACACAATGCATAACCAAGCCTCTCAATCTATGTGGGAACCCCAACATAGCCATCACAGCCTCTAGGAAACTCCATTCAACACTATCATAAGCCTTACTATATCCAATTTCAGCACCATCAACTTTTGATTTCCATGCTTCTTATTTTTCAACATATGAATCATCTCATAAGTTATGATAATATTATCAGTAATCTCCCTGCCTTGAACAAAAGCACTTTGAGATTCAAAAATGGCGTCTGGTAGTACCTATTTCATCATATTAGCCAAAACTTTGGAAACAATCTTATAAACAACGTTGCAAAGGCTAATAGGACGAAATTGAATCATGCTCTCAAGATCATTAATTCTGGGAATTAAAGCAATATGAGTATAATTCAATTCATCCAATCCTTCGTTATGAAAATTCAAAACACGAGTTACATCTTTACCCACTATATTCCCAAAATGCTGATAAAACAAAAGGGGAAAATGAATAAACTGTCACTTTGGTTCCTGAATTTACACGTGTGCATATTTTGAAGTGTTCAACTTTAAAACATGACACTTATGCAGCCCATAGGACTAACAAGACAGCTTACTCCGTTATAAGTGTCACGAGGACGCAAAAACGACGTCGTTTAAGGCTCCTAGTCAGTCACGTCATCACTCTATTAATGTCTGTTGACGGGAGTAAGGGGCAGGGACTAACATGAATGACATTTTACATAGTCAGGGACCTAAGAGGTATTTTTGTTAATTTCAGGGACTAAAATAAACGTGTTGTGTAAATTCAGGGACCAAAGTAATAATTTACTCAAGGGAAAACCATCAGGACATGGTGACTTTGTAAGGAACATTTGTTCAACACAAGCTTTACCTCAGAACTCATAAAGGGTGGCATTGAGAATACTTTACCTATGAGGAGTGATTTAGTGTGGAATACTCCCTTAAAAAAAATTAAAATTGCATTGTATATTATGTAATTGGTTAATTAAGGAAACATGTATTAAGTACTTGCTTTGGTAATTGGTTGATTTTGGGAACAATGCATTAAAAGCATATTCCCTTATATTTGTTGAATTTTCAATATTTTATTAACTTTGGACGGAGGGAGTACAATCTAACACTTCTGGGACTTGTGATTTTCTAGAAGAGATGAAAAGATTAATGAAATAATTGACAACTATTACTCCCATTTCATGCTTTTCTCGACAGACCTCACCAAGTTATTCACCTTGATTTGGAAGCCCTTTATATGAAAGAATTTTGTATTTCTGTCACCCTCCTAAAGCCAATGCACCTTTGATCGCTACTTCCACTTCATTTTCTTTGTACCCAACAAGTTATTCACCTTCACGGAAACCTCCAATTAAAGTTGCCAACCTTCAAATGAAGGAGGACAATTGATCTATCGTAGAATCTTTGGTACTTGAACTAAGCGGTCAAGCATCCAATTCTTCTACTTATTGCTTTCAGACTGAAGAATGACACCCTGATTTCCAGGACACCAGCTCTATTGTCGTTTACTTGGGTGGTGTGTGTTTGTGTGAGTAGGTAAGGTACATACCTGGTTACCTTCTGTCCACTTATATAAGCCTTCATCCTTACCGTTGTGTTTCCTCCTCATCAATGGGTTTCGCCGAATTCCCACTAACGGTAGGTGGTTAATGACAGGAATAAAGTGGGAATCCTATGATAAACGGGTATACCAGCTTTACTGCTGACTTCATTGCCAAAGGGATCCTAGGAAGATGGATTAACTTCCTTGTACGCTATGTAACCGTTATACCGGTATCGCAAGGTAAAGGGAAGATTCTCTCTCTATGCTTATCAACTACTAAGCTTATTTTCTGTCAATTCGATTGAGTGGAGGATTTGGGCTATTAGTGGGCCTCCTATACCAGTAAACCGGTTTTGAGAGGTATTGGACCCTTAAAGGGACTCTATTACCAGTAAACCGGTTTCGTGAAGACTGTGGCCCTTAGGAGGCCTCTCAATCCGGTAATCTGGTTTCGTGAAGTATTTTCCTGGTCCATAACAATAGTGATTAAGACTTTGTAATTTATCGTGAAGAGCCTCGATTTCGTTGGATATATCATTAAATTTGGATTTACTTCGTTGCTAATTTTCTAACCCATAAACCACAAAGCTTGTACAATTACCAAAATTCATACAAGAGTTCTTAACCCCACTTTCACATTTATGTTGTTTATGAAAGTGCAACAAGGAAAGCTTTATTTTGATTATTTTGATGAAGACAAAGTGCCAAAGGAATCAACAACAACAACCATTTTTAGGAGTCTTCCATTTTCCGCTCCCTTGTATTATTTTATATTTATGTTGAGTGTGGGTGGTAGACTTAGGTTTATTACTCAAGCGATTATGAGTTAGTTAGCGTGAATACTAGTTAAGCTAAATAGTTGAAAAAGCTTAGAAAGGGACTAGGTCTTTTGGAAAATCATTTTAGGAGTTATTTGTTAAGAAAGTAGCAGTAACTACTCGAGTAGTTTGTGCACTACTCGAGTAGCCTGCAATGAAGAAAATTGGTCTGCTCGCTGTCTCCACAAACTACTTGAGTAGTCTGTTGACTAATCGATTAGTTCTCAACTAATCGATTAGTTGCTGCACTAATTGAGTAGTTTGAGAAACAGTGAGTCCACAAATTTTCTCACTACTCGAGTAGTGCTCCAACTACTCGAGTAGTACGTATCAGATCTGTCAGTCTTTTATTTCTTATATGGTTGTTGAAGAGGCAATCAAGAGAGAATCTTTCCTAATCAGTTTTATCAAGCTCCTCCCTGATTCTGGAAATTGAAAATCACATTATAAGGATTACCTCTTCAATAATAGCCACTGACACTGATCTTGAATGAAAAACGTTTTTGAAATCCTTGCACACAAAAATTGAACAATTTGATCCAATCCCTTTCTAAGAATCAATCTCTAGTATTTTAGCTTTTCTTACTCATCATCATTTGAGATTGTTTTGGAGCCGTTTCTCTGTGATCTGATTTCTCCATTGAAGAAAGGCAGGATATCTTGAAGGTTTCAAGGAGTCCTACAATTGGAAGCGTTGAAGAGGTTCTTCAACCAACAAGATCAACTCAAATTGGGGTAGACTTCAAGAGTTTGGTACACTCTTGAAAGGGATAGGTGTGATAGAGTGAGGTTCACTTGTATCTCCTATTTGTAACCGATTTGAACTGATTTTAGTAGACACTCCCTAAGGTTTAGGGGGGACTGGACGTAGCTCTCAGTGGATAGAGAGTGAACCAGTATAATAATTCCCTGTGTTTATCTTTTATTGCTTTCGTTTATTTTAGTTATTTAATCTTTCTTCAAAACCTTAAGTTAGCAAATCATCCGCTTCTGTTCTTGGATTCGTGTTTGCGAAACCCCTCTTTTGAAAACTCTGTTTTCTGTCTGAATTGCCTCGTACTACTCGAGTAGTCTCTGAACTAATCGAGTAGTTCATCACTTTTTGGACAGAAAATTAATTTTCTTCAAAACATTAAGCGTATTATTTGTTAATATCAATTACATTCGAAAAGTTAATATCGTTACTTCAATTTACTATTCACCTCCCTCTAGTAAAGTGTTAGGCCGCTTGTTGGTTTCCAACAGTTTAATCCTTGCTTGCTAAGAAAAAAAAGAATTTGTTCACATTGTAGTTCATCCTTTTCGAATGCTCATAGAAATCACAAACAATCAATATCGGGACATGATTTGAGACCGAAGGGACAACACTTAACCAAGTAAGGAAAGTAGTGCACCGTCAAAGCCTCTTAAAAACCACTTCATTACCACATGGTACTTCAAAACCTGTAACATACCTGTACTCGACACATATTGGGTACTGTTATGGACCGGTTCCACAGACAAATAATAATCGGTATCACGGGTCAACAAGCATCAATCCGGTATACCGATAATCCGGCATCAATAGTCAATCAATGTGTAACCGTTGTAACGGTTAGTTATTATTGTCGCTCATCATGACATTCATGGAGCCGTTACAACCGCCACCCTAATGGCCCATCATGGCACATCATACCTTTCAACTTTCACCCTATAAATAGAGGTAATAGTCAAGGTATGAACTGGGCTCTCTCAACTCTCTCATTTCACACGGCACACACGTCACCCCAAATATCTCGACTCGGTGACGAAGTTCTTTAACCGAGAACCCGTTATCATCGTCGTACATCAACAATCCGGCTTATCGGTACATGTGGGATAACACCCCACAACAATGGTGATCACAGTGGGAGCGAGAAATCTATTCCCACCACTTTCTAAATTAACATGGACAACAAGAACTAACACAAGGAAATGCATAATCTATGCACAAATGCAACAAAATAAAAGGAAACTAAAAAGTCGGAGGAGAGCAGTAATACTGCCCCCAGAAATTCACCAACTGTTTCGTTTACGGTGTCCTGTTGATGTTCACTTGAACTATCATGTCCAACACATATGTATCATATTCCAGAACCAACACTTGACACAAGGATGAGCACTTCATGATTTACAAAGAGGAATAAATAAACAAATAAATCAGTATCAGAACCATCATCCAATATGAGGCAATGCATTTAGATTCGGGCAAATCCCCACTGTACGAGAGTGTCCGGTTTGCTAGCCTCTGAGCGTAAGGTGCCACCGCCCTCCGGTATCTACGGACTTGCTTCCGGTTTGCCGAGGAAGAAGACGCATTCGTGAGGCAAACCGTGAACCCGTTGCTGCTGTCCTCCTTGACAAATCCAACGCCATCTCCAATTCTCTGTCATACCATCAATCTTCTGGAAGGGAAAAATGAGGTTGAGGCCCCAAGCATGGCCCATGAAAAAAAATGAAAGAACTTGAACAACATCCTAAAGTCCATTGAGAAGGGAAGGAATTCTTTATTTCTCTCGCAATTTCATGATTTTAATTGTTATTAAATCCTAATCTATTCTCACCAAAATCATAAAGAATATGTATGTGCATAGCTTTAGCTATTGGCAAGGACAATGTGCGTGAAATTGTATTCTTGCACCCTATAATTTCTAACGGCATATATTACATTGATTAGCCTTATCCGTTGACATTTTTATATATTTTGAATACTTTGTCACAAATGCTATTATTTTAATACTATTAAATACTATTTATGACAATTAAAATTGTTATTATTATTTTTATTATGTATGATATATATTTATACAATCGTCAATGACTATTATTATTGTGGTTATAATGGTTCCAAATTTACAATTTAAATACAATTTCTAATGTCTATTTTTGATACAATTGAAAAGTACAAGCATGATGCCTCAATTTTCTCAAGACTAGTCTAAAAAAGACTCCGGGATTCTCGTCAACAGACAATAAGCTTTTGAAGAGGAGAATAAAAAATATCCCGCGCCACGATTATTCTAGCCCATGAGGTTTCCTGAATGTACCACCCCCTAATTCGACTAATCATCGATTTAGTAGCGGTTAGAGAGATAAATGATTTTTTTTATGATCACTATCTCGAGAGTACTCTACCCGGACATAACTCTGGTATTTTCTTCAATATTCAACGAATTTTGAAAGATGAGAAACATGTTGCCATATTCTCTTATCTAGACTCATTTGTTGACGACGAGGAACCTTGTGTCGAGTTTCCCTATTCGCTTTAGGGTTTAGAATAAGAAGAACTTCATATTGAGTTCTCCTTCCCGGACTCTTGCCAAGAGTGAGGAACCCTCAATTAGGCTTCCCCTTTAAGTCTTGTATCCGGCAAGCAAGGAATCTTCATGCTAGATTTTTTGCTTCGAACTCACTAGACGACTCGAGAAACCTTGCACCGAGTTCCCCTCTTCAATCTCTGGTTCTAGATAGGGAGAATATTGTTTTGTTTTCCCTCCTTTGAAATCAATTGTAAGATTTGAAGAATTTTTTTAGAGTTAAGGATTTGTTCCATAGTCACAAAAAATTCAACGCTCATACCGGTCTTTCCTATTCACACCTCAACGCTCTTCCTTACGTCACAACGCCGAGCTGGGGGCTACTGTCATGGACCGGTTCCACAGACAAATAATAATCGGTATCACGGGCCAACAAGCATCAATCTGGTATACCGAAAATCCGGTATCAATAATCAATCAATGCGTAACCGTTGTACCGGTTAGTTATTATTGTCGCTCATCATGACATTCATAGAGCCGTTACAACCGCCACCCTAATGGCCCATCATGGCACATCATATCCTTCACCCTATAAATAGAGGTAATGGCCAAGGTATGAACTGGGCTCTCTCAACTCTCTCATTTCACACGGCACACACGTCACCCCAAATATCCCGACTCGACGGCGGAGTTCTTTAATCGAGTGGGCCAGATACACTTTATAATTTAATACCAAACATCAACTTTTCATTTGAATACACTTTATCCTAGGTCAATGTCAATATTATTTATTTGTATATTTGTATATTTATATTTATCTATTGATTTTAAATTTATAATATCCTACATGTACTCTGACTTTGTAGGATTTGATGTACCATATACCCAAACCTCCTGTATCTGGTACCATGTACCCATATCCCTATAGCAACATAAATTATCATTTATTAATGTCTCGAAATTCACACACTTATGAATAACAATTTAACATAAAGTTGATTGATGAATCTGCCACCTAGTTTCTCATGTGTAAATATTATTTCATTAAAATCGTTTTCAATTAGCCAAAGAAGTCTAATTAGCACCAAAGCAATTTGAGTCATGACGAAGTTGATAATTTGCATGTTTGGTGAAGCTTAAATATTGACAATTTAGCTTATTTTTAGAAAATAATCTATTTTATAAATCCGATAGATGTTTGGTATTAAATTATATTATAAAAAGAGATTTTATTTTTGAGATAAAAAGTTAAAACTCCAAGCTCCAATTTTGAGCTATTGCTTTTTTTGCATAAATTATTTTCTCTCACTCAACTTTAATTCCCTTTTCACATCATTTAAATGAAATAGACCATTTATTTTTCAGCTAAGATGCACAAATATAAACAGATTCTAATTTTAAAAGATTATAACATTGATAAATAGAATCATAATCTAATTTTTTTCAGCCATACCAAACACATACTTAAGAGCCCGTACTCTTATAAAACAACTTTTTTTAACATTAAACATTCAAACATTTTGGTTCTGTTTTTAATATCAGGATGTAAACTAAAAGGAAATCATTGTTCTTAATATTTTTATTTTGCTTTTTTTCTATGCTCATAATTATGTTTTATTTCCAAATTATCAATTGAACCTGATCTCAATTGTCAATTTCACACATAGTTATTATTATGCTGGATGACGGTTGTTTGTTTAGAAGATTGCAATATATTCAACACTTTTCTTATGTCATTTTATCTCTTACTTGTACTTGTAGGAGACACTATTTAATAATGAATGTTAAGCTATTTTTAAAGATAGAGTTTGCAAACAAGAAAAGAAAATGTGCTATTTGACGTAAAATACAAGACAATAAGTTGTTATCATTGAATAGATGAATAGATCGGACTGACATGATACAAGGAATTCAACAAGTAATGCATCGCACACATTATACTCTCCAAACTGTTTAAAGGAATAAACCCGTGAAAGTAACTATTTCTCCCAAATTTTGCAAATCTACCACCACTAGACAACCATGATATCAATAAGCAGCTGCGATACTAGTTTTATTACCAGAATGCGCCAAAGAAAAAAAGCAAGGTTCTAGTTCACTATGCTAGTTGATATTGGTTGGTTTTCATTTTTCCCTAATTAAGATTACAATTTGAAGTTGATTGTCAGTTTACAAGATAATCTTAGTTTTACTTTCTTGACTCAATTTTAATTAATTTTTTTCAAGCTGTTACAAAGCATTATCTTGAATAAAATTCAGTAACGAATATCAAAATAGGATATACAAAATGTTACAAGATTAGTTGGATGTAACAAATAATATGGCGACGACAATGATTAGAGCATCAAAGGGTCAAAATGAGATTGGAGTACACAAAAATGGATCGAAAAAGCAAGCCATTGTGCCTTGCGCTCATGGAGTACGTAGTCACAAAGGTTTGAAGCTTGATGTTGTAAAAACGTATAAATACTCCATTGCTTATGTTTCCACCCATATAATAATGCTTCCACCATATAATAATGAAAACACAATATGCTTAAAGATGGATTAAAAATTAACTCGAGTGTCATTATTCCAAAACAATGATAAACCACTACTACAAAAAAGTATTTTAATACAGGTTCCGAATGTTGATTGATCCCGGTTCCGAACTGGGATTGAAAATGGCGGGATTAAAAATATGCCAATTTAAGATCGCTGTTCTAAAAAAACACGGAACCGGAATTGTAAATGCTAACGAACTGGAATCATTTTTTAAAAGAACCGGGATCTTATACAAGAGAGATTTTCTTTAGCCACAGTTTTTTTTTTTTTTTTGAATTTTAGGCACAATTATAAATGTGGGTAATTTGAAAACCAAATCTAAAAAAAAATATTTAGCCATCTAAATCGTGGCTAAAAAAGATTTTTTTTTTAATTTTTACATTCTCCATAATTCTAAATAAAAGAAACACAATATCGCATATAATGATATCCAATTTCATTGAATCATTTTTCAAATCATAATCATAACTAACATATATTAAAAGCATTTACTGTACAAATACAACAAACTATAGGAAAAAAATACAAAAATTCCACACTAAGTAACAAACATTTCTTTTCTATGCAAAGGCTAATTCTAGACATGTTTAGGAAAGATCTCTGGCTCGATGTCCACATATGCTTCCTCTAGGTGATACTGCTCCAAACCTTGAACTCAATTACTCGGTTTTCCTGCACCATTGCATCTCAAAGGTCAATTATGCAGACATCAAAACTTTAAAATAAGACTAGAACCTAATGAAGTAATGATGATGCAAAAAGATGATGAATTTACTGAAGCAATCAACATTCACTCCCAATACAGAAACGTCAACAAACACTAAAATTCATCTTTTTTTATAAGATGCACTTATCAGCTTCCAAAAAAACAGAACTTTATCCAAAATTAATTTTACATAATCAATTTATAAAAAAAAAAAAAAAAACCTAAGAAAACTATTAATAAGGAACCAGTTATAATAATCAACTTTGAAGAATGGATCTGAAGAGGAAGTTCATGAGACATGAATCATAAAGTGCCAAAAATAGATTGGTGCAAAAAAATAGATTAACATTACTTTAAAGCAAGCTCAGCTGAACCACAAAGCTATTTGCCATACCTCAAAGCAAACAATAACAAGGTAACCAGTGAACCAAGGAAGTAGTATATTTAGTTATTAACATCAGTAAAATGTGCTAAAACTGAGAGGAGATTGCATATTATTAAGGTAAAATGGGATATTATGTGATGTACTTCGTTCTTTTTAGTTTCACCCCTTCTAATGGAAGCATTAACAAAATCTGAAAGTAGCAAAATTAGTTTTCTAATAACAAATTCAGAATTTGGAACTTTGAAAGAATAATTAGCTATGATTGATAATAAAAGGCCTCAAAGTTGTTCATCAAAGTGAAACCAACCTTGTATCTAAACCCTCTAGCTCTTCTCTTAAAAATCCAGGTTCCTCAAACCAAGTTAGTTTTTTCTCTCTCTGTCTCTCTCCGTTTATGCACATCCATGGCACTTATTTAGGATTCTCCAATCTGAATTTGTGTTTTGTTTTTGGATAAAATAAATTTATTCCATAGAAACAAATAGGAGAGTAAGAGATTTACCCTAACATAAAACACATATCTGCCCCAGTAGAGACAATATTGAACTTGGGATCAAAAACATAATGCCATGAACAACCCTATAGAATCCAGAAGAGTAAAACAACTGTGACTCTCATACTGGCCAAAGGTATTCTTCCTGAGCGTTAAAATAAGAAAATGACATGATTAGCATTACTATAACTGAAAATCAAAATATATAAAAAATAAATGGAAAACGTAAGATAGCAGTAGAAATATACATGAGAACTGATAAGCCTAAAGAGAGAGATTTCCAAGGCAGTTGAAATGACTAAGTATCTTTAGCATCATATGACCAAGTGAAATTCTATAAGCTACAAGCCTACAAGAGACACAATCCCCATAGATAATTTAAGAATTTTGAAACAACAGATTATTTTGTCTAAACACATGATAAGTTTCTTGGGACAGCATAGTATATCCACATATGTTACGCCAAATGGGTATCCAGGGTTCCACAAATAGTACCAATAAGTCAATAACATCATAAATAAGCACGGGAATGTGCCATTTTGACGCATGTATTTTTAAACAACATGAAATCACTTGTATGATAATTTTATCTCTAAAATAAATAATCATAAGCTTGCCAAAGCAATAAAAGGATGAAGTTATATAATAGTACAGCATATTAAGAAGCCAAATAGAAAGGAGAAAGGCATAAAGCATAATCTTAGGTGACTCATCACAAATCATGAAGTGGACTACATCATAAGGAAAATACTTACGTTCCTGCAATATCTTGGTATGTACTGGTGATGATAAAATCAGCATTATTAAAAACAGATAAATCCGTTAAGTTGCATTCTCAACAGAAGATAAAATAAGCTCTTATATTTATGTATGGCAAAGTAAGATGACAAAGAAGAAGAATCAGAACCTGAGTTACTCCCATTTTATAAGCCAATAAAGATGCAACAATGTTCCCATCACTGTAGTTTCCAATGATGAAATCAGGGTAACCCTGTAACTCGGCGGTGATTTCACTGCCAACATCCTGTTGATACACACAAACATCAATATTAAATGGAAAGGCTAGCACAGACATTATAAATTATGTGTTAGAACTCTTTCTCATGCCTAAACTGAGCTAAGAGATCACTAATACTTAATAATGGTCCTTAGTCATGAGAACCTATATATAGTACTCTGCTAATTTTATATTTGCAATAACATATACAAATGCATGTACAAATTTGCACAAGTCTTCTGCTAATTTTATATTTGCAGTAGCATATAGTACTCTGCTAATTTTATATTTGCAATAACATATACAAATGCATGTACAAATTTGCACAAGTACTCTGCTAATTTTATATTTGCAATAACATATAGTACTCTGCTAATTTTATATTTGCAATAACATATACAAATGCATGTACAAATTTGCACAATTACTTCCACAAACTAGGGGAAAAACAATGCATGTATAAACAAATGGGAGAAAAGATCACATCTGAAACTAGGGAATTTTGAACAAAATCAGGTATATTAATAGGTTCAACTTTCCTTGGAGGGTCTCTGGTACTGAAAGTGCAACTAGCCCACTCACTATAGAATCATTTGCAAGAATAACGTCTTTCATCAAACTCCAAACTTCCATTGCTAATCGGGCATTTTTCCAATGCACCATAAAACAGCAAGTCTTGGCTGTTCAAAAAAGGTGGCAATTGAATCACTTAATATAAGATTGCACTTTGGAACATTTTAATTAGTTTTGAAATCAAATTTTGAGCCCTAAAATTAAAAGCTGAACCAGCAGAAGCAGCGTTATGGATTGAGAGTGAGAATGAGAGATTGAGAAAGGAACTCACTGATCCTTTTGAGAACTGGATTGATGGCCACCGTGAAGAAGGGGAAACCAGATTTGAGAAATATATATATATATAGAAAATAAAAAATAAAAAATAAAAACCAGATGTTGAGGGTTGACGAAATCAGATGTTGGACTGCTGACGGCTGACGATGGAGGTGCGAAGGGCGGTGATGGCTGTGCTGTGACGGCGATGATGGCATCAACCTCAAAGACATAGTGAACCAATTAAGGAAAACAAACAAAGCTGATTAGGGTTTCAATTAAAACAAAAAGAAAAAAATTGTCCATACTGAGCAAACAAAGCAATAGTGAAGCGGCAACCGTGGCTCGGTGGAGGGCTTGGTTGATGTGATTTGTTGTGGCGTGGTGACGGTGGCCGCCGGTGGAGGGCTTGGGAGCGGTGGTGAGAGAGAGGGCTCGAGGTAGAGAGTGGGTGAGCAAAAGAGGAACAGAAGAGGCAACCGTGGCTCTGTGAGGGAGACGGCTCGAAGAAGAGGGTGGCGGCTGAGGAAGATAGCGGAGACCGCCGGTGGAGGGTGATATAGTCTGAATGTATAGGAGGGTATAAGGGTAATTGGCATAGCAAGTTAGTAAGAACAGAATTCAGTTAAGTTAATTATAACTGAATTTTGTTGACAGTTGTACATATATAGCATTTCATTAGCTGGATTAGGCTATTCTAGATCAATTTTTCTCAATTCACTTGTAATCTCTCATACTCTCTCTTAATGAAATCAGTCTCGAAACTCTTTCCTTTATAGAGTTTCCTGCAATTCTCTTGAAACCTTCGAATTCTCTAGCAATTCCTAGTTTCATATCAATCGGTATCAAAGCCTTTCACCATTTCTTCTCAGCTATGCAATTGACGGCGCGGGTGGTGACGCCGGCATAGCAGTGTTCGCCCGGGACTAGTCAAAGAGGCTAGTGCAAAGCCAGCCCGCGTGGCGCCTGGGCTCTGAAGGGTGGTGGAATGTTACGATCACAATTGCAAGAGAAAGTAATGAATTCTACTTGGAGTCCCACATTGAAAGTAATGAATTCTAATGTGGGATTTATAAGGACTTGGGCTCTCCCACTACAATAGCTAGCTTTTGTGGTGTGGTTCTCCCAAGATCCATATCAATTGGTATCAAAGCTTTTCAATCCTGTAAAAGCATAATAGCAATGGCGGATTCTACTCGCAATCAAGCAGTAATGCGTGAAATGGAAGAAAGGTTAGAAAATCGTATTTCTGAGAGGATCTCAGAAAAAGTGGAGCAGCGAATACTGGAGATCGCAGGAACAATAAAATCACCAAGAGATAGCAGACATGAAGGTTCAGAAGAGCTTCGCAGAAGAACCACACGATCAGGTGAAATCAATTCCAATCCTGTACCATATTCTTGTGGAACTCGTTTAGCTAGGATCGATTTTCCAAGATTTCATGGTGAAAATGTTAAACAGTGGATTTATCAATGTGAAATGTACTTTGCAATTGATCGAACTCCTGAGGATGTTAAGGTCCATTTAGCTGTTATTCATTTGGAAGGAAAAGTGTTGCAATGGCATCATGCTTATATGAAATCAATGAATAATAATGATTGGCCTAGCTGGACAAAATATACTGCCTTGCTTATTTGTAGATTTGGGGAAGTATATGAAGATCCTATGGTGGAATTGATGAACCTTAGGCAGAAAACCACTGTTAATGATTACTATGAGTCTTTTGATGCAATAGTTACCAGGCTGGAATTATCAAAAGAACATGAATTAAGCTGTTTCCTAGGGGGATTAAGGCAAGATATTCAGATGATGGTAAGAATGTTTCAACCTCAAACCATTATGAAAGCTTTTTCATTAGCTAAGTTGTATGAAGCAGCTAATAACAAGGGAAGCTTATTGCCAACTCCTAACAAAACAAACAAGACTCTGAGTGTGCCTAAAAGCAATCCTGTGATAGGAAGTGGATTGGATAATAATGTGCAGAAGGCTAAACCAGGGAAATTAACACCTGCATACATCAATGAAAGAAGGGCAAAAGGCCTGTGCTATTTCTGTGATGAGCCCTTCAGTCCTGAGCATAGTTTGACACACATACAAAAAGGTTCAACTTCAGTGGATAGAAATTGAAGATGAAGAAGCAGAAGAGGAAACAACCTTGGCCATAGAGAGCAACATGAATTCTACAAACCTGAATGAACCTTAGATATCAGTGAATGCATTAACAGGAATTCCTAACTTCAGAACTATGAGGGTCACTGGTTCTTACAAAAAGAAGCCCTTGCATATTCTGATAGATAGTGGAAGCACACACAATTTCTTGGATACCAATGTGGCTAAGAAACTGGGCTGCAGAATTGAAAAACTCAACACAGTAGCGGTGACTGTAGCTGATGGCAGTAAATTACAGGTCTCTTCTGTAGTAAGGAATTTTTGCTGGTCCTTACAACAGAATACATTCCAAACTGACATGATGCTAATACCATTAGGCTGTTGTGATATGGTGTTGGGGGTTGAATGGCTGGTTCAACTAGGAGACATCACGTGGAATTTTGATAAGCTTAGAATGGAATTTACAGTTCAAGGCAAGAAGCATGTACTAAGAGGAGCTTCCAATACTGGGCTAATAATAGTAAAAAATCAACATGTTGAGAAAACTCTATGTCAGGGTGTTCATTTGTCAATGATTCAACCTTGTCAGGAGGAAGGTATTCTGTTACACAATCTCACCACCCATGCTCAGGAAGGAGGAATTAACTTGGCCATAACTGAATTGCTTGAACAATTCCAAGACATTTTTGAGGAACCTAAGCAATTACCTCCATTAAGGGAAGGATTTGATCACCAAATTCCTTTGCTACAAGGAGTTAACCCAGTCAATAAAAGACCATACAGGTATGCTAATCATCAAAAGCAAATTATTGATAAGTTGGTGCAAGAGCTTTTGCATTCTGGTTTTGTTCAGAATAGTAACAGCCTGTATGCAAGTCCTGTGATGCTAGTGGGAAAGAAGGATGGTTCATGGAGGCTTTGTGTGGATTATAGAGAGCTCAATAAAGGAACAGTAAAAGACAGGTTTCCCATTCCTCTTGTAGAAGATTTGATGGATGAACTCAGTGGCTCAGTCATTTTCTCGAAAATTGACTTAAGAGCAGGTTATCATCAAGTCAGAATGCACCAAGATGATATACATAAAACTGCTTTTAGAACACATAGTGGCCATTATGAATATGTGGTTATGCCATTTGGGTTAACCAATGCTCCAGCCACTTTTCAGAGCCTCATGAATGCAGTGTTTCAGCAATTTCTCAGAAAATTTGTGTTGGTCTTCTTCGATGACATTTTGATATACAGCAGATCATTGGAGACTCATTTGAATCATTTATCTCAGGTACTGACTGTGATGAGACAGAAACAATTGTTTGCTAAAAAATCCAAGTGTTTCTTTGGTGTGGACAGAGTGGAATACCTGGGCCATTTTTTATCCAAAGATGGAATAGCAATAGATCCTATAAAAATCAAAGCAGTAGAGAATTGGCCACTACCTCAAACACTGAAACAACTGAGGGGATTCCTGGGATTGACTGGATATTACAGAAGGTTTGTTAAGGGTTATGGCATCATAGCCAAACCTTTGACAGAAATGACAAAAAGAGACAAATTCTCTTGGAGTCTAGAAGCTAAAGAAGCATTTCAGAAGTTGAAACAGGCTTTGATTCAAGCCCCAGTGCTAGCCTTACCAGATTTCAATAAAACTTTTGTGTTGGAAGTAGATGCTTGTGGGTATGGAACAGGAGCAGTACTCATGCAGGAGCAGCATCCAATTGCCTACATCAGCAGAAGCCTTAGCCAACAGCAATTAGCCCTGTCCACTTATGAGAAAGAACTAATTACTGTGGTATTTGCAGTGCAGAAGTGGAGGCATTATCTGCTGAACAGACAATTCATTATTAAGACTGATCACAGAAGTTTAAAGTACATACTGGATCAGAGACTCACAACAGCTTTTCAACAAAAATGGCTAGTCAAATTGATGGAATTTGATTTCTCAATTGAATACAAGGAAGGTAAGGAGAACTTAGTGGCTGATGCTTTATCCAGACTTGAACATCACAGTGAGGGTTCTACAGAATGTTCTGCTATGATCACTCATACTTTGGAATCTGACTTGATTACTAGAATCAAGGCATCTTATTCTCAAGATACCAATTTACAGTTACTAGTAAAACAATTGGAGCAGGATCCAAATTCTCACAAACAATATACTTGGAATGGATCAGATTTGAGAAGAAGAGGCAGACTGGTGATAGGCAATGATCAACAACTGAGACAGGAAATTCTTCAGTGGATGCATAACTCCCCTACTGGTGGCCATTCAGGTAAAATTGCTACATTACAGAGGATCAAGGCAGAGATTTACTGGAAAGGGTTGAGCAGAGATGTCCAAGACTTCATCAGAAAGTGCATCACATGTCAGAGATGCAAGTATGAAACCACTCCCTCACCAAGTCTATTACAACCTTTACCTATTCCTGGACAAGTTTGGCAGCATATTTCTATGGATTTTATAGAAGGATTACCTATATCCTATGGTAGGCAGGTGATTATGGTGGTGGTGGACAGATTAAGTAAGGCTGCTCATTTCATTGCACTATCCCATCCTTATACAGCTGTCAAAGTGGCTGAAGTATTCTTAGACAATGTGTTTAAGCTACATGGCTATCCAGAATCAATTGTTAGTGACAGGGATCCAATATTTGTCAGTAAATTTTGGCAAGAATTAATGGCATTCCAAGGGGTTCAACTGAAGTTATCCACTGCCTACCATCCTCAGACAGATGGTCAGACTGAGGTGGTGAACAGATGTTTAGAAACCTACTTGAGATGTATGTGTTCTGATTCCCCACAGCAATGGTCCAAGTTCTTGCCACTAGCAGAATGGTGGTACAATACTA
Organism: Crotalaria pallida; assembly: GCA_037953625.1. Taxonomy (NCBI): domain Eukaryota; kingdom Viridiplantae; phylum Streptophyta; class Magnoliopsida; order Fabales; family Fabaceae; genus Crotalaria; species Crotalaria pallida. The sequence goes on along the minus strand of CM075653.1, from coordinate 124,233,579 downwards.
CCTATCATACTGCAACTAAAGCTACTCCATATGAGATTGTATTTGGCCAACCTCCTCTTGCTTACTTACCTTATCTACCAGGAGAATCTAAGTTGGATTTGGTGGATAGAAGTCTGGCTAAACGTGATGAGATGTTGCAACTGCTCAAATTTCATTTGCGCAGAGCACAGGAGAGGATGAAACAGATTGCAGACAAACACAGAATTGACAGATCATTTGAAGTAGGTGATTTGGTGTTTCTTAAACTACATTCTTATAGGCAAGGGTCAGTGGCTAACAGATCTAATGACAAGCTGGCTCCTAGATACTATGGACCATTTCGAGTGATAGACAGAATTGGAATGGTAGCATACAAGTTACAATTGCCATCCACATCCAAAATTCATAATGTCTTTCATGTATCTCAGCTTAAGAAATACATAGGTGATGCTATTGTCTCATCTGTTCTTCCTACAACAGATTATGACAAACAGCAGACCAGAGAACCAGAAGAAATCTTAGACAGGACATTTGTGAAGAGACAAGGCAAAGCAGTAAGAAAAGTCCTGGTTAAATGGAAAGGGCAACCAGTTGAAGATGCAACCTGGGAGATCTTATATCAGCTGCAGAAACAGTTTCCTCAATTCAATCCTTGAGGTCAAGGATGTTCTTAAGGGGAAGGGATTGATATAGTCTAAATGTATAGGAGGGTATAAGGGTAATTGGCATAGCAAGTTAGTAAGAACAGAATTCAGTTAAGTTAGTTATAACTGAATTCTGTTGACAGTTGTACATATATAGCATTTCATTAGCTGGATTAGGCTATTCTAGATCAATTTTTCTCAATTCACTTGTAATCTCTCATACTCTCTCTTAATGAAATCAGTCTCGAAACTCTTTCCTTTATAGAGTTTCCTGCAATTCTCTTGAAACCTTCGAATTCTCTAGCAATTTCTAGTTTCATATTAGAGGGCTTCGGAGGCCGTACGGTGTCGAAAAGGGAAGAAGGTTTTGTGAGGGAGAGAGTGTGTCAAGAGCTTCTTTTTTTTTTTTGTTATGAAGAGTGTCTAGAGCAGCAGCAAAAAAGAGGGTGTTTTTTTTTTTAAAAAAAAATTCATTATTGATCCCTGTTTCTTATAAAGACGGAGATTAAAAATTCACCGTAATTTTAAAAAGTTAATATATATTTATGATCTCGGTTCCGTGTTTTTTCTTAACTGAGATAAAAAAGCATTGGAGTTTTAAATAAATTTCTATGTCTTTTTTGTTTATTTTTTAATTAAAAATTGTATTTAATCCCAGTTATACACAGAACCGGGATTAAAATTCGAGTATTTTAAATAGTTTTTGCAGTAGTGAACTGTTAGCCATACCAAAATGAAACTTTGACCCTCAACTTCATTTCACGATTAGATCAATTTGTTTCATACAAGAAAACAAAGTTGAGACCTTCTCTATTCGTGTGGTTGCTCGTGTGGAAATTCAATACCTGTATCAAGCCTTCAACAATTCTGACACAAAATTTTCATTGGACTTCATAGCATTGATCCCCGTTCATTTTTATTGAAGAGAGAGAGAGGTAGAATCAACACCCACTACTTTTTCCTCTTAGTAACCTCTCATCATAAGGACGGAGAATAACAAGCCCTTAAATTTTGTAAAAGATAAATAAATAAATATATAGATGCGTTAGTTACATTATTAAACATACGTCGTCCAGTGTTGTAGTGGTTCAACTATTGTTACTAAATTGTGAGATATTTTGAGTTCAAAATAATAGTACCCAGAGGTTGCCATTTTGTTTAAAATTTTAAATCCTTTCTTTTTCCTTTTTCTTCTTATTACTTCCATGTTAGTTTATTACGCTCTTCATACCAAAGTTTCAGTTGACGTTCTTCATCGTTTTGGCTTCTGCTCAACATTGCATCCTTCTTCAGCTATTCTGTCTCTGACCGGCCGGCTGTTGTGCGCAGTGTGCCACTGGACAGCAGTTGCTGCTCTTTTCTTCTGCCATTGACCAACGACGTTGAACCTTCTTCTCTTCTTCCTCAACCACGGACCACGAAGGTTTAGGTAAGATACTAAGATTTATTCAACTAAGTGTTAACAAGAGGTTTATTTTATTATTTATTTACTTACAAGTTGTTTTGCTGTTTTGCTTAATGGCCTTGTAAGTTGTAAGTTATAATTTTATGTAGTTATTACTTATTACTAGTTTGTTGCTTACTATTACAATATTGGAAGTATTTTAAATTTTTATTATACTTTTCATATAAATTATAATAGTCAAAATATAACCTTATACACACATGCTATAGTGCTTGAATGTTTAATTTTAGGTGTTTCAAAATTGAAAGCATTTAAATTATCTTGATTGCTTGGTGCTCAAAATGTCCAAACATTAAAAAAAAAATGATTCTTATTTCAAAAGGAAATCTTATGATAAACATGCTGAAGATGCTTTAACTTCGAATTTTGATTATAAGTTTTTTAATGAAATTAGTTGCACCCCCGGATCTTTAGAAAAGATCTGTCATTACTCATCCCATTATGTTGACCATTATGTTGGATTTTAGCATTATCAACAATCATAATTCCATCCGTCCGTTTAGAACCAACTAGCTAGGCCAGAATTATCATTTAATCTATCTAGCAAATTCCGCCTAACTAATTTCTTTAATGAAATTATGTTCCCTGACTTTGAAGAAGAAGCAATATTTCCACTTTGCCCTAAGTTAACTGTATCAAACCCTGTGAAGCCTAGTTCCGTGATGGTCTCTAACACAAGCCTACCTGCTTCTTTAGAGCTAGTTAGCAAGGAGCACTAATCTAACCCTCAACAAGAGAGTTCTTATTATGCAAACCCTAAGGCACTAGTGTATCAGGATGGGCTATCCCTTTTATGTCTATCGCCTTGTCAACCCCTGTGCTTGACTCACCAATTTATCAACAGCGGAAACAACTCCAGTAAAATCACATAACTTTTTTTGCCAGTGACTAATTCCCCTTCACAACCCTTTTCACCATGACCAAGCATGCCGCAATTATAACTTAATGCGGTAAGACATTCATACTTGATCCAATACCATCTCTTTGTCTCCTTGCAACTCTGAGCTAATAAAACACTACGACACAAAGGTTTTGTGGTGTTTATGCGCATTCAAATACATAAATATTGACCCCATGCTATATCATGTTCATCAACATCAATATACACCAAGCCACCAAAGAGATCTCCCAAATGCTCCCAACCTTCCTGGTCATCATACAAAGCGGTTGATCATACACTATATATAATCTAGAAGACCACTTGTGAAAAGTCTAATTGAGAAATCCTAATTGAGGGATCATACTCTTGGAAAACAATTAGAATAAATTCACTATCTTCAAGGTGAATTTTACAATTTTATATCCCTTATACATTTCACTAAAAGGTGTTCGAATCTAAACTGATCCAACGGATGATTGAAAACCAATAGTAAAAAAATGATTAAAAATGGATTTGTTTGGATGAGGAAAAGTGAAAAGTGAAAACCGATTGGATCATAACGGTTTTACTTTTCAAAACCAAACCAAATCGAATTGAATCGACATTTTATTACTAACTTGAAAATTTGCATGTAGTCTAGGTCAAAACTCCACATACTATGCATCATTTTGCCTAAAAACATGTATGCATATACAAAAAAAAAAGATTTAACAAATCCTACACAACATCAATGGAGTTTATAGTATGTGTTCTCAATTATTATTATTTTTTTAAATTTTTTGTCATATCTATTTAAATTAAAAGTAAATACTAAAGAACTTGTTTATTAGATTATTATGTAAAAACATGTATCACAACATTTTATTCTCCATATCTTTTTTTAAAAAAGAAAGAATAGTTTTATTTAAAAATATGGTATTGTTGACGATTAAAGAATCTTGTGCTTCAAGTTAATAGAATGAATCTCATAATCAATGTTTGACATATATTGGTGCTGGAACAGAATATGAGATTTTGTAGCATCAAACAAAAAAATAAGTATTAATATTTTCATAAGGCTTTTAGCATAGAAACAAGAATTAGAATGCCATAAAATAAAGAAAGAAATTGCAAGGAGAATGAAGTAGATAACATTAAATTGTCGTTATACATTTCTACCAAATTTACTAAAAAACTTCCTATCGTTGTATTTAACACGTGAAATTGTGAATCGAAGCGAAACTACATATAATTTTTGGATCGGATTGGATCGGATTTCTTAATCTAATCGAACTGAACCGAACATAACCGAATTTAATTTTTATCTTCAAATTGAATGACTTTTTTCTTAATAACTGAATCAAACTGATCCATGAACACCCCTAATTTAACTTAGCTATATCAAATCCTTTTAACATAAAGTACTAGTATAATTTTATTTTATTTTTGGAAATGCCATGAATAGTATAGTTTGAAACTCGATGCGAACTACTTTTTTCATTAGAATCTAGTTCGATTTGAGTTTGTGAACTGTTTGGTTCAATTCATAAGTTTGAAATAATTCAATTCTTTAACATGAATAATGATAATTTTTTAAAACAAAATTCATTACATAAAAAAATTTACTTAATGTATAAACTATAGTTTTAGATTCTATATTTACAACTTTATCTATTCTTTTTCTTCCTATCTTTTTCAAAAAAATTTATCTCTCTTTTTTTATATACATTTTAATCTTTTTATTTTGTACAAACTTAAAATTTTTTATCTTTATGAATTACAATTTTAATGTCTTATGTTTTGTTACGTTGTATATATCTCAAACATTTCCTAATCGCTACACTCTTTTCCAAATGCTTTTTTTACATTTTAATTTCTATATTTTTTCCTTAATATTTCTTTTAAATTCATTTTTTTAAAAAAAATAAAAAATTGGTTTTAACCTTTAGTATTGTGTCCCATAATATTTGGGCAAAAATACCCTATTTTTTTGTTTAAAAAATCAGTTTTTATGACAAAGATATTTTAATAAATTGATTTTTTTCTACACTAAAAAAAATTTAAAAACCACAATTTTCTCTCTCCTTTCACACCAAACCCTCGAGTCAATTTCTCAGAGGCTACCAACTCTTCAGCGCAACTTATTATACATCGAATGTCTAGTTGAACTAATTTCCTTTCTCGGTACTCGTCAAAGAAATGTTTCATCGTTAATCTTTCGTCCGGAGTGAGGGGATCCGAGGTCCAGTTCCGAGGAGTGGCATGTCGATTGAAGAACTCCTCGGTCCAGTAGAGCGGAAACCTTGGACCATTCTCTGTGCGAAACCACGGCCGACCAGTGCCAACGTACTTGTATTTGAAAAACCGAGGTTTGAAATTCTTCCAAGATTCGGAAAACTTGGCGAAAAAGCCGTAGTAGGACCGACTTTTTACCGAGACCCAGAGCTTGCCGGATTTGCCGGCTTCCTTCACAGTGACATGCGGATTGAAGAGCCAGAAAAAAACCTTGGCCATACATACCAATGCCTTTGCTCGGCAATACCTTTCAAAAGCTTTCAAGAAGGCCCATGAGTTTGGATGCAGTTGGGTGGGCGCTAACCCTAGAATGTTCAGCACCCGAGTTTCCAACGCGGTAAATGGCAAACGGATGCCAAGGGTAATGACCATATCTTCGTACATGTAGAAGGTGTTGTCATCCGTAACTGAACACACCCTGTCATTCCCAGAACAAGGTGTAACCTGGTACGAAGTCCCGACCTCATCCTTGGGACAGGGTAGCAAAAACTGCTTGACCGAGCTGACGCTTTCCTCGGTATTCATCTTTGATTGAGTCCCAAGCACTTCACGATCCACCCAAGGATATAGGTGGGCATCTGACGGCGCTGGGTAAGCGTCAGGGTTTGTCACCACTTTCCGATGAGCCATCACACCTGAAGAAGAAGAGGGGAGCTCGGCATTAAATTTACGGGTAACAAAAAGTAACCCCCCTGATACCCCTGAGCCGTGGTGCCAAGTGGTGAACACCTCCCCTCTTCTACCTTCAACCCTTCCCCCAAGAACCTTTTTTGTTTTTCGCTTCTCACCATCCTCTCGTAATCGGTTCTCTCCTTGTCGGCCCTACTCTCGGCCTCGACATACATCCTAATACCTTCTCTCCTAGCAGTCACTTCCATTGGATAATAAGCATCAATGGGAACAACATCCTCCACTGCTGCCTCGTATTTTCTCAGGTAGATACTACGAGGTCGAGGATAGGGAATAATTTCAACAGAATCAGAAGAGGATTGAGGAGAAGAAGAAGAGTCTTTATCACTGTCATCATCATTACTGGTTCTAAGGTTAAGTATCCCACACCATTTCTTATACCATTCACCATTCATGATTGCTAAAAACGCCCAAAACCCCAGAACATAGAAACCCCAAGAGAATGCTTAAACCCAACAACACCCAGACAACAAAAATCAGAAGCAAACGAAGAAGTTGAAGTAAAAGAGACTCAGTCGTGTACCTGCTGTGATTAGGGGTGGCAAGGAGAAGGAGGACTGGCAGCAAAATGGGAATCAGAAAGAACGATGAACAGTGAAGCCTGGGCCTGTTCTAACTCACATGCAACAGAAAGGTATGAGCGGAGGAAGCAGAAAGCAAGAGGAAGAAGATGGAGTGTTGGAGGAATGAGAAGTTTCTGGGTTAAGAGGAATGTGGAACAGTTTCTGGGTTTAGAAGAATTTGGAACGATTGAGGAAAGTGGAAGAGAGAGAAACGGAGAGAAGAGAGTAAGTTTAACTTCCCTCTCGTTTTGAATTAATGGGCCTGGGTAATGGATTTGGCCCAGAACCCCCAACCCATGAGAAAGCCAATGGCCACTGGACACGTGTTTCAACGTGAATAAATGGGCATATCTCGAGCAGGCATTAATGACTGAGCTCTGGCGCAAGGAGGGGCTGACACGTGTTTGAAAGCAGTAAAGCAAACGTCATCCTGAGCAGACGAAAAGATAGGCGTCAAATCCGCTCAGATAAATGAAATGATAACACGGGTTGAGAACCCAGCTGTCAACCACTCCGACGTGTTTTCCACTTCCGAACTCATTGTAAGACTTGCATAGTCTTACCGAGCTGGGGGGCATATGTGGTGGACTAACCCTCTTGCTGAGATCACAAGGTACCAAGCCCTATCTGACCGAGGTTATACTACACCCCACCACTACTAACAGGCCGAGATCGATGTCTCTCAGGCAAACAGGCATAGCCTAGGCGAGTTGAGCTTGCTCCCCCAACTCGGCCCTTACATCACTCAAGCCGACAAGGACAGGATAACGGCCAATAAACCTCCTCGGCCATATCCTCTTACTGCTCATAACGGGCTGGATCGTCTGGGCCACAGCTCATCTGGCCCATTAGGGCATCCAGCCACCCCTATAAGTAGTACAGTGCTACATGAGGCTCAGGTACGTCTTCTAACCTTAAGTTCACACTGCACACACTTTGTGATTAGGGCAACCCAGGTAATCCTACTGATACCTGTGAGAACTCAAAGAATCATACACAAACCCTAGATCAAGCCTCCTCACTAGGTCTCACTCTGTGACCTTAGTGATCGCTCTGGTCTAGAACACTTCAAATGTAATAAAGCTTTTCTCTTCAAGATGACGATGACACTTATACCCTCACCGATGACGACCATCACTTCTTCGTCAAATGACATGCCCTTCATGCCTGTCGTTTATTTACTAGTAACCACAATCTTCGACATAATGCTCAAGTGCCTCCATTCTTGATCGAAACCACTATTCCTTTTGAATGTAGCCTCAATCATCATTGTCGCCAACAAGCCGTAAGCACCAACCATTACCATTCTCACCAAACTTAGCCAATGTGCCTTTTATTTTATGAAAAAAGTTTAGGTGAGTTGGGTTTCGAGGGCTCACTAGGGTTAAGGCAGGTTTTAGGGCTCAAAGAGCGCTTATAAAGGTATTTACAGATTACTCACCAACAGCGTCCTCACATTAGTGGAACTCGAACCTGGAATCTCTCACAATTCTAGACTCAATCCTTACCAAATGAGTCAACGGTTGTTGGTTTCGACGTGTCAATTGAAATTGTAATTTCGTCGCTATGAATGTAGACCACTATGATCCTTGAGTTTGCAAACATGATCAAATAACAAATAAAGAGGGTTTGGTGTTGAAGGAGAGAGAAAATTGTTTTTTTTTTAATTTAGTAAAAAAAATCAATTTATTAAAATAACCCTTATCATAAAAACTCATTTCAACACAACATTGAAAGAATTTTTAGAAACACAATGTTAAACTGATTCAATTAAAAAAAACTTTCTCATAATGACAAATCATATGTATACATATATAATCGGGTCAGTTCACAAGCAAAACGAACTTAGCTTAAATTCAATTTATTTATAACTAAATTTCCATTTCATGATTCATTTCATTTAACTCTCAAATCGAATTTTCATGAAATACTTAACGAGTCGACTGATTTTTTTTTTTAAGATGCTTAATTCATTTCAAAAACTACATAAAACTATTTCCTCCATCGACTATGAGAAAAAAAAAAAACAAAATTGTATTTGAGGAATTTGAGCATATAATCCCACAATAAAAAATATAAATAAAACAAAAAAGTAAAAATATGGATTTTTTCTGGCTTTGCGTTTGCCTTGCCATTTTGTCTCCTCCTCCTCCCAAGAGAAGAATCCTTTCCCAGTGAGCAACAGAGAAAAGCATTTGAAGAATGGCTTTGGCTTCGTCAAACATAGGCCTCGGTTCATACCAGAAGGTAATGAAATATATATATAAAACAATAACAATAACAATGCAACTGTTTACTGTTTACTGTTTTTTCTCTTTCTTTTTTCCTTCAGACTTCTCTATGCTTTATGATAATATGTTTCATACTTTGTTCCTGTTTTAAACAGACGATGTCGTTTGAGGTTTCGTGCAGGAAGAGAGACAGAGACAGAGACAAAGATAGCATCCATCCTTATAAAGTTGTTGAGATAACTCCTCCTCCTAAATGTCTTGGCGTTCGTTGCTTTCCACACGTATGTCTCCTCCTTTAATTTTCAACTTTTTATCTTTTTAAATAAATCATGATTCTGTTCAAAATTAGAGTCCCTGATTGTGAATTCCTGCACCTAGTCTTGTCTTTTTTATAGGCAAATATTTTCCTTTGAGTAATATGTCAGATTAGTCCCTGACTTTGTAAGTGTCGGTCAAGTTAGTCCCTGACTTTATTGAAATAGCAATTTAGTCCATGAGATTTCATTTTAATTCACATACGTCCTTATCTTTATCACATTTTAAAGCAAATACATCCCTGTGACAGTGACGGCAGGGACTAACTTGATCGACGTTCTCCTATATCAGGGACTAAATTGCTATTTCTTAAAGTTAGGGACTAACTTGACCGACACTTACAAAGTCAGGGACTAATCTGACATATTACTCATTTTCCTTTTTTATGGGGAGGGGGAAAGCGTCGTCACCAGGGTTCAAACCCGGATTTCGGCACTCTATGTCACACAGCTCTAGCAACCGAGCTGTCTCTATGTCCTGCATATCTAGATTTAAATTACAGTCTGAAACTGCAATTGTGATTGCAATATTGTGGTTTCGGCCGTCTCTGCATTTGTTCGCAAATGTAGTAAATGCAATAGCCACAACAATTTAAAACCATGCACCGTAATGAGTTGGAGTTTTGTGAATGGAAAAACTACATGGTGAGACAACTTTGCCCTCCCTTAAATGAGTTTTCCTAACTCGGATTTATATGAACCGGGATGCAAGGTGTCTTTTGAACATTGAGGGTTTCATGCTAGAAAAATCCATCCCTTATTTATTTTTAAATATATTAGAACTCACCAACAAGACCCAACATAGTTGGTAGATAACTTGGTTCCTTAAGCATGATGTCAGGGGGTTCGATCCCTGCTGTGGATATGGAAAAAACTTTGTTGGTAGAGGCAAAACTCAATTCGGTAATCTCTACTCTACGCCTCGAAGAGGATTAGTCTTCGGCTGTCGGCTAGATAGTATACTTGGTGCAAATATATATATATATATATATATATATATATATATATATATATATATTAGTACTCTGTTAATTTTGAAAATGAACATTCTCCTAACGTGATGGGTGGTAAAGCTTTGGTGTATGTTTCAGAGTTTAACTGTCTCTGATAGCTTTGGTGGATTCATATTTGCCTGCTGCTGCGAGGCGGAGACATGTGATTTTTAATTTGAGTATTGTGCGTGTGATAGGAGACAGACATGGGGTTTTAAGTTTAACAATGGGATAATACTGCCTAGCAATTTCTAGAATATATATACGTTCTTTGAATCTGTTTATTCCAGAAATTCATGGGCCTAAAGATCTAATATTCTGGCCTTCGTTCAACACATTCCATCTTTGACAGCTTGAAAGGAAACTGTGTGCTCCAGCATCCTGATCGAGAAAGACTATATAGACTACAGAAACCAAAATTTTAGGGCTTGAATTTTGAGGAATATTTTCAATTGAAGATGCTTTCAGATTGAGCGAAACATAGGACTATAGGAGGGATTAAAATTTGTTTTTATAAGGTCTCTTTGATATTTTATATTGGCTTGTAGAAGTCATAATATTAGAGCCTTAGGGGATAGAAGACTCTGTTATGTCTCTTTTGTGTTTCTACCTTTACTCAGGATTTGAAGATTATGGTGGATGCATCCGAAATTAAAGTGAAGTCGTGACTGAACTGGAAAGTAATAATAGTCAAGTCCTGAAGCTGATTTATTGTGGTTCTTACTGGGTGATGGAGAGAGATAGCATGTTTTCAGACTTATGTTGTTGAGCAAAATTGTGTGTTTGAAGCTGCTCAAGCTCATGGTTGTTTTGCAGTGTTCATGTCATGAACAATGCCCAAGAATAAGATCACCTTGTTGGAATTGAAGTTTAGAATAAATTTAGTATTGACCATGCACTTAATCAACACTCTCTTATCTCGAGTCTTTAATTAGAGTAATTAGAGTTTTATCTTTAGTATGGCTATGACTATTGTTGGGTGGTGCTCTATGGTACTGAATATTGGGCGAAAAAGAACTAATATGAATGTAGGCTAAGTGTGAGATAGACGAGGATGTTGTGGTGGATGCACAAGGTAGGGCAAGATTAGGAATGAATACTCCAGAGAGAAGTAGCACCTATTAAAAGAAAAGGTAGTAGAATCTCAGCTAAGATGGTTTGGCTCTTCGAGAAGGAGACTAATAGAAGCCACAATAAGAAGATCATTTGTTGGATAGCCATTAGTTAGAAGTAAACGGACCAAGAAAAGTTCTAGGTAAAACCCTTAAAAATGGTCAAGAGCTAAATGGTTCTTCTCAATCTTGTTTTTGTATACAGAGCACAGTGGCATCATTTGAGCCATGTAATTGATCCACTTAATAGGTATAGGCTTTTATTGTTGTTATGGCTATGAGTCTATGACTATTGTTAAAGAGTTGTAGGGTTAGATGGAAAGGGAGGGTAATAGAGAAGATCTCTGAATAATATGAGTGATATTTTTTCTTCTCAGAAAAAATGAGATCTGATTATATGACGGGTGTTACAAAATGTTTCCAAGTGTTTCTAATTTTGCTAATAACTCTTAAAACATGAATATCTTGACTAAAATACTTAACCCTGGACTTTTTTATACACTTCACACTCACAAAAGAGGAAGGAGGTGTAACAGAAAAAAAATTTGGAAAACTCCATAGAACACCATAGCATCAATTACTGTAAATGATACGAATAGATACAATTGCAAACTATTTGGTAAATTTGTATTTCCTTATACATAGTGATGGGAAAGTAGACATAATGTGCTGATGTCAGCTATTTCTGAAGGCATGTAAACAGTTAAATGTTGCATCATTGAAGTTAACTAATGAGATTCTTTTGTATGTTTTGTCATACTTCTTGACTGAAATAACATGTAAAGATTCCCATTCTAAGTCATGCAGAGTCATAGGCAAGTTGCTATTGACAGCTTAACTGCGAAGTAAACTCTTCAGATTTGAAAATAAAACTGTATGATATTGTTCGAATATCTCATTCTATATCTCAAGTCCATTCTTGAATATGCTGAACTATTGGACAATTATGGAGCACTTGGTTTCTGCACGTTCAAGGGGCCACTGAAAGAATTTGTTGTCTCTATTCACAGAGCCTCTAGACCTAATTTGCTCGATCTTGCATGTCCTAGAAACAAGTGGATATTTGAAAGCTATGTCATTTCACTGACATAGAAAGGCTATATAATTATAGCTTGAAGCGTTTGTGTTTGTGTGCAGGCAAGTAGCAATGCTTGCATAGAGAGGAAGAGAGAAGTTTGTGTGTCAAATGAATTTTATTTAGTTTATACATTTGGTATCATTTTTAAAAACAAAACAGTAGAGAAAGGTCGAGAGTAAAATCAGATACAATGTTAGTGATCATCCACAAGATTGAGGAGACCCTCTATGTTCCCAAGAAAGAGGAGGAGCACAAGGGAGAGAACCATAGTGAGTACAAAGGAGAGAGCTCCATGGTGAACACAAAGGGGGAGTGTTAAATGATATCAACGAATTTTCATAACCTAGAAGAAGATCCTAGAGCTATGTAGTGTTTTACCGAAAAGATAGATTAATCCACCTTAAGAATTATCTAGATTAGGATAGCTATTATCCAAGGCTAATAGATAGAGCTAGAAGCTTCAAGGCACCGCCATTGTGCTAAAGCTAACTGACTGATTTGTAGTATAAATAGGTGTTGGATGTTATCACTTATGTATCTCAGGCAAGGTGAGGAAGTTTTCCAAAAGTGAGAAGGTGAGCAGCAAGTGAGCAATTGTGATTTGTGGTGAGTGCTTCACGTGTGAGATAGATATTAAGAGTGAAAATAATAAGTGCAGTGCACCACTAGTGTTTGTTCTCTTATATAAATAAAGTTTAGTTTCTACAAGGCAGGCAAATAATTCAAGACAATTTTTTTGTTGCATGAAAGATTAGGTGAGTTGGATCATGGGGCCTCACTAGGATCAAGGATATAATTAAGACAATGCACATGTTCAAAACACACAAAAAGCAAAATGATAATGAAATTTAAGTATACTAGTTTTCTTCATTTTGGGATTGTGGTTGTGATTGCGTATTTTGGATCTATTGTTTCTGGTGTTTTAATGGAACAACAGTGTATGGAATGGCAAATGGGTCCATATGAGATGAGGAATTGAGGCAAGCCATTCAGTTAACTAGCTGTGATTGTCTGTGTCTTTTATGGTTCAGAAAGCAGAAAATTAGGGGTGGATTCTTTAGCTGAACTTTTCAAGCCCATTCAAAACATTATTCATTGAGAGAAGATATTTGATGTCCCACTAAGTATGTAATTCTATATGCCACTTGTTGTGATTGGCCAAGGAAAATATGTTAATTGAAATTTTATTTAAATAATTTAAAGTTTTATTTTTCAGTACATTTTTGGATGCACGTTATATTCTCCTGGAATTGATTGTAGAAAACAGAAGTTACTCACAGTTGTTTCACATTCAACGTGATTTCGAGACCTAACGTGATTTTCCACCGCGAAACCAAACATGCACTCAATTAATCACAACGAGCGACATAGAAAGACACACTTTCGGGCTAAACTACTTATTTGGTCTCTTACTTTATTTTTCAATATCAATTGGTCTTTCACTTTTTTGGATATTGAAAAATAAGGTATTATATTGGTTCCTCTAGTTTCTTTTCGCTATCAAATTGGTCCCCGAGTCACTGTTCATCTTACGTGTCAATATCATATTGGTCCAAATATGCATTATTGAAAAGAGAAATGACACGTGTGCATATCATATTGATCCAAATAGGATGAATTGTGATTAAGACCAAATTGATAGTGAAAAGAAACGTGGGGGACCAATGTGATACAAAAAAAGTAAGGGACCAATTTGATATTGAAAAATAAGATAAGAACCAAATGAGTAGTTTAGAGCATATGTTCTCCCACATGTCATGTTGTCATAATGTCATTATTGCCTATTGATTCAATTATACATACCGGTGAGTTGTGATCCAACGTTACTTTGTGAGAATATAAACAAAAACATGCCACAATTTCATTTGGGGCATTTACATAAAATTCTTAATTATTTCATTTTGTTTGAAAGCAGAACTTGCAATGTGGGGAGAGTGTAACAATAGAAGGACAAGCTTATACTATTTCAGCTGTAACACATCGCTATCAACTTCGGAAGGGAAAATACGAACCAAGCGAGAAGAGACTTGATGTTTTGTCCACTGGAAGATACTTAGTAAATTTATACTTAGAAAATTTATTAGATCAATCTTGATGAGTACATCAAGTCAGATTGTAATATTGTATTTCATTTCAACATGTAATTCCTTTATAGTGTGTTTCTTCTTTATCTTCCTTCTTAAGAAACTAACACTGCCAACTTAAATTGTTCCCAAAAGCTATCTAAATTGGTATAACTGTGGGACATGAATTGTTAGTGCTCTAGGTTCAAATTCTAGATACTACACCCTCGAGGAAAAAAAATTATGTCCATCAAAAGACAATGTGAAATTCCTTTTGAAAAAACAATAAAATTAAAAAGGTTAGCTTTTTATAGAAGAAAAAGTGAAAAGTGGTTAACAAAACGTCCGTGAAGTCAGATTTATTAATAACCAGTTAGAAGCATATGCCATTAATCTAAAATTTTATTATATATGTATAAAAAAAATTACAATATAACACGCCATACCCTTTTTTTCAATAACAATATCTAGATATGCTATATTTTCAATATCGTGATATATGATACGTTTGATGTCAGCTAATATTCGATTGTCACACTCCTCAAACCCAACCTCCAGATTTTCTAAATATAGCATATCTTGAAATTGTTAGAATAAAAAGCATATGGAGTCTTATAGCTGAATAAATGCTAGATTTTCTGGAACTGCTAGGTTAGTTAGAACATGTGTTGTATAGAATATAGAATAGAAATTGGATGTAGGTTGTAATTATTATTTAATTAGTAAGCGTTAAAAAAAGGGCAAAAAGAAATTATGCCAACTAACTGTAAGTATAGAATATAGAATTAATAGTTTTGAATGGATAATACAGATACCAAGTAGAGTATTATCGTCAATCAAATAAAATAAAAAAAAATCTAATTGTTCTAATTCATCTGCAATTACATTTATTTTACATTTTATTGTGGACCATTAAGGGCTAAAATTATTTGTTAACAGTAGTAACCTTTGTGAAAGGCATTGCATGATTTGCATGCGTCTAATGATAGCTTGCAAGCACTTGTCTAATGTCTATTGATGTTCCTTCATTTTGTAGTACTTCACTATTGCATTTTTGACCTCCTTTTATTACCTCCATCCTCCTCTATTTGCTTGATCTAATTTTTCGACATCACAAGCCTTTCCGTGTTGACCCAATTTTATGATCAATGTTTGTTATGTTTGCTTGCGAGCTAGCAGAGAGGAACATGATGGATGTCCTCCTTTTTTCAAGAAAACCTCGTATTCACCATTCGATTTTTCACCTTTCCCTCGGTTGCCCAAATTAATACTCCCTTCATTTCTCTTTATCTGTTATATTTCAAACAAAACACATTTTTTAAGAAATGCAATCATTATTTAGATTTTCAATACATTAATTATGTTTTTACCCACTGTACTCTTTCTCTTTCTATAATTATTACTTATCTTCCACTACTTACGAAAATCAATACCCTATTAAATAGGGGTAGGCATGGAAAGTAGCATTTATTATACCTTAAAATAATCAAAAGGACAGATAAAAAGAAACAAAAAACTTCTCCAAAAACGGACAGTTAAATAGGAACGGAGGGAATACTTTTCACATAAATACCAATAAATGTATCTATAGTTTAATACTCTCTCCGGTCCTATATGTAGGGCTTAACCGTATTCCCCGGACCAAGGAAAGTGATTAGTTTTGTGAATTTTTATGAGAATATATTGTAATATTACAATTTTACCTCCTCCACTTTACTTGGAAAATTCACATTCATTAATGAATAACAAAAAAACATAGTTAGTCAAAGCATTTAATAAGGACAAAAAGAGAAAAAACAATTAATGATACAAAGGAAATATAAAGTGCCCTATATATAGGACCAAAAATTTCTTCTAGAAGATACCCTATGTATATATATGACCAGAGGGAGTAGTTCCCTTGCATTAAAATTTTTTTTTCTTAACGTCAGCCCAAAGGGTTGAGGATAAGAGACTAAAAGAAATGCATTTTTATAAAAAAAAAAAACTAAACATTTAATGATTAAGTGATAATGAATTTAGTTTTTCTAGGTTTCTTTACTATTTTTAGCTTAGGGATGAGGTTAAGAAAAAAAAACTGTAACAGTATCATGTTTGGCTTCAATCACAAACAACCATTACATATTTGTGTTTAACTTTTGAAGGTTTATAAACCTAAATGAATTTATCAATTTGAATCATTCATGCAAATTTCAATTCTCCTCAATAAGGTCATTGTCAATTTCTAGAACAATACTAACTATCAAGCGGATGTGTATATCTCTCAAAGACAAGAGGGTATCTAGTTAAATAATAGAACTGCCCAATAATATTTGATCATGTAATCTCACTTTAGTGGGGTTATTATCAAGAAACATATACAGAAACAAGTAATTCGCTACTCATTAGTAACCACTAAATTACAGTACTTATTACGAAAACGTTGATTTTATGTGCTTATCCCATTAAATGTATTCATTAATAACTACTTTTGTTTATCAAGAAATGCTTAAAGATAGTACACTTACATCTCAGTGAAAGAAAAACTAATTTAAGTGTGAGTTCTTTTTCAAGTACTCCCTCTGGTCCTATATATAGGTCACATTCTAGAAGAAATCTTTGGTCCTATATATAAGTCACTTTATATTTTCTATGCATCATTAATTGTTTTTTCTCTTTTTTGCCCTTATTAAATGTTTTGACTAACTATGTTTTTTTGCTATTTATTAATGAATGTGAATTTTCCAAGAAAGTGGAGGGGTAAAATTGTAATGTTACAATATATTCTCATAAAATTCACAAAACTAACTACTTTCCTTGGTAAAGGGGAATACGGTTAAGTATGCCCTATATATAGGACCGGAGGGAGTAGTATATTAAAGATATGCAATTAGTTACATGTTCATATTCTCCCTTCCCGCACTTAGAGCTTTGCTACCCTAAATTTCTGGTTGTTGCAAACTCTTTGAAGTACTTAAGGGTGTATCACTTGGATTTTGCTTATTGTGATCCTAGTAAATAGGGGAAAAAAATAATAGAAGCAAATGCAGAAAAATAATAAGATATATATAGTAAGTGTTTTAAAGTGTTTTTGGTAAACAAGCTTTTTTGTTGGTAACTTTATTTGACGATCATTCATTTTCTTTTATTTCTCCTTCCTCTTGACATTCTTCCCAGGGTTGAAGTGGATGTTTGTATCTTCCTAGAGCGGATGCTTCTAATACCATCATCTTACACAAACTTTCAACATTTCTAGCTAGTGCCAACTCTGGTAATTTAGGGACTGAATAAATTTGAGATTTAATGTTAATTCTGTAATGTATCCTATCTTCTCCAAAAGAATCGACTCTCTTGGCAAACAGTATAAAGATATATGCTGGGTTTATCGGGTTATCATGCTCTATATAAACATTGAGCTATTGTATGTAAGGTCACCAAGCTTGCATTGCGCTTGCGTTGCACCAAGCTACCCACCTACGCACAACTAGACTAGATTAAAAAAAAAGAAAAAAAAAGTAAGAAACTCTATTATCAACAATGTCTCAAATTAATAAACCTTTCATATAATAAAAGTGGTAAAGCTACGAGACATAACTATACATAATATTAATGAAGCAAGATACTATAAAAGACATAAAAAAAAAAAAAAAAGTTGAAATCCTCAAATTAAACATGGCTTTTGGCACGAGCAAACGTTGTATTTTGTTATTTTTGTCCTTCTTCTAACCTTTTTATTTAAGTGAGGTAGTTTTACAAACAATTTATGTAAATAGGGTAGTTTTGAAACTATTTACATAACATGGGGCAGTCAGCAAAACTATTTACGAAAATGGGGCAGTCAAAGTCAAAATTACAAAAGTCAAACAAGTCATCCCACATGACTTCTTCTAAAGAGTCATCTCACATGACTTATTCTAAAAGTCAAACAAGTCATCCCACATGACTTATTCTTCTGCTCCCTCGGTTCCTACTTATCTGTCATATTTCAAACAAAACACACCCTTTAAAAAACGAAATCATTACTTAGATTTCCAAGACATTAATTATGTTTTTTTTCCGACTATACCTATTCTTTCTCTGTAATTATTACTTTTTTTCCACTACTTACAAAAACCAATACCCTATTAAATAAGGGTAAACATGGAAAATAGCATTTATTACACTATTGAAATCATGAAAAGGACAAACTAAAAAAACAAAAAACTTCTACAAAAAAGGACAGTTAATTAGAAACGGAGGGAGTACTTTAAATATTCATTTGAAACAAATTATTGGTCTATTATTTGAGGTAATTTTTTTATATTTCATTTTCTTTATTTTTTTATTTTTTTTATTTAAATTTATATGTACATATTTATTTTATTTTTAATTTTGTGTTTTTATTTATTATTATAATGTTTAGGTGTAATTTTTTTATGTTTTATATTTTATTTATAGAATTTTTTATTTTAATTTTTTTATATAGTTAATTTATTTTTAATTTTGTGCTTATATTTTTTATTAATGTTTAGCTATTCTAATGCACTTATTTATTTATTTATTTTTAATTTAGTTTATTATTATATTGTACTTATTAGTCAGATTTTTAATGTTTCATACTTTTATTCATTTATTTATTTAAATTTGTCATAATATTTTTTTAATCTATTCATGTTAATATTTTTTCAATCTATTCATGTTATTATTTATTTTTTTAATGTATTCATGTTAATATTTTTTTAAAATTTTTTCATGTAGAAATCTGTATATGATATATTATTTTGAAACAGAACTGGTGTCGCGGTAACAAAATTGTTTCCATGCGTTTTCACTCCAAATTTGAGGCTGTAAAGATTGAATTTGGAGTGAAAACACATGGAAACAATCCTGCTGCAGCGACACCTGTTCAATTTCAACATACTATATTATCTATAGGCTTTTTACATGAAAAAATTTAAAAAATACTAACATGAATACATTATAAAAACTAATAATAACATGAATAGATTAAAAAAATATTGTGATAAATTTAAATAAATAAATGTACAAAACATAAAAAAAATCTAACTAATAAGTTCAATATAATAATAAACTAAATTAAAAATAAATAAGTGCATTAGAATAGCTAAACATTAAGAAAAAAAATAAAAGCACAAAATTAAAAATAAATTAAATATATATATAAAAAATTAAAGCATGAAATTGGTTTTTGTAAGTAGTGGAAAAAAATAATAATTACAGGGAAAGAAAAGGTATAGTCGAAAAAAAAACATAATTAATGTATTGAAAATCTAAGTAATGATTTCGTTTTTTAAAGGGTGTGTTTTGTTTGAAATATGACAGATAAATAGGAACCGGGGGAGCAGAAGAATAAGTCATGTGGGATGACTTGTTTGACTTTTAGAATAAGTCATGTGAGATGACTCTTTAGAAAAAGTCATGTGGGATGACTTGTTTGACTTTTGTAATTTTGACTTTGACTGTCCCATTTTCGTAAATAGTTTTGTTGATTGTCCCATGTTATGTAAATAGTTTCAAAACTACCCTTTTTACGTAAATTGTTTGTAAAACTACCTCACTTAAGTAAAAAAGCCTTTAGTTTTGGCTGCAGGACTATCCAATGCTCTTTCGGATCCGGCAGTTTCTTGTCGAGGACCATGTACTTCTGCATAAAAATAAAAATAAAAAAAAGCAACCCCAAAAACATTCCTATTTTAATTTTTATTCCCTTTTATTTTGAGAGTTTTTATTATTTTCAAAGTTTTGATCTTTTGAGATTTTGAATTATTGTGTCTGTCTTTATTTCACAGATTTGTATAGGGGTATATAAATTATTATTGATGACGGAGAAATTATTTTCAAATGCATGGTGGCAAAGATAAGATTTTTTCAACCTCTATTCATATATTAGCGAGATTATTTGTGGAGCAAGTGTTCTAACTTCTAAGTAAGAGTTTTGATGAAGAAAACCAACAACAACAAACAATAATATTAAAGACAAAGGCTCAAGACTCACATTCAAGTTAAATTGGACATGTATTTTAAATCAATTTCTCAGTTTTAAATCCTTAACATGTTTAAAAAAGGGTAGAATCAAAGATATAATAACTAATGAATCTCATAAGCTTAAAATCATTAAATAATCTTTTATGAGTTCATTCATTGTCCATAGTTTTGAAATGATGCATCAAAACATTTTAAATGTTCATTCATTTCGGTGTGCATTATTTATATAATACTAATAAAGAAAATGGTTTATTTGGTCCCCCAAAGATACACCTGACATCCATTTAGTCCCCGAAAGATTTTGGGAATCAATTTAGTCCCCCAAAGATCAGAATGACATCCCGTCAGTCCCTCCGTCCATAAATTAGTTAGTCAACATTTTTAGTGTCACGTGTCACATTCTCATTGGTTATTTCCGATGCACATATTCAGACACGAACCACAGGATTATTCCTCATAAAATCTCAACCGTTGCTTAAATATTTAAAAAAAGGAAGGACACTTTTTCATAATTTTTTAAATATTTTACAGATTTTTTTAAAATTTTCTGAATTTTTTTTTATTATTTTCTGAATTTTGTATTAATTTTTGAAATATAAAAAAATTAAGTATTTTTTAAAAAATATTTTACAGATTTTTTAAAAAATTTCTAAATTTTTTATTATTTAATGAATTTTTTATTACTTTGTGAAATATAATAAAAATCAGTATTTTTTTACAAAATATTTTACCGATTTTTAAAAAATTTTATTAATTTTTTTATTAGTTTCTGAATTTTTTATTAATTTTTAAAATATAAAAAAAATTTCAGTAATTTTTTAAAAAATATTTCACAGATATTTTAAAAATTTTCTGATTTTTTTAATTATTTTCTGAATTTTTTATTAACTTTTAAAATGTAAAAAAAATTATTATTTTTAAAAAAATATTTTACAGATTTTTTTTAAAATTTTCTGAATTTTTTATTATTTTCTGAATTTTTTTATTAATTTTAAAAATATAAAAAAATTTAGTATTTTTTTAAAAAAATATTTTCCCGAATTTTTAATTATTTTATGAATTTTTAATATTTTTTCGAATTTTTAATAATATTAAATATAGTTTTATTATTTATTTTTCATTTTTAAATTTGGACCGTTAGATATAAGTAACAGTTGAGATTTTATGAGGAAATAATCCTATGGCTCGTGTGTAAATATGTGCATCGGAAATAACCAATGAGAATTTGACACGTGCCACTAAAAAGGTTGACTAACAGATTTATGGATGGAGGGACTAACGGGATGCCATTCTGATTTTTTGGGGGACTAAATTGATTCCCAAAATCTTTCGAGGACTAAATAGATGCCGTGTGTATCTTTGGGAGACCAAATAAATCATTTTCTCTTATCAAGATCTCTTGACCGGTTAACGTGTTATGTTGTATCTAGCAAGTGTTCAGTTGTATCCTGCAAGTGTTCAGTTGTATCTAACATTGGCAATTAGGGCGGGCGGGCGGGCTTGACCCGCGCCCGCATTAAGCCCGCAAAAATTGCGAGCGGGCATGCCCGCCCTAATTAATTTTTAGGGCCGAAAAGCAGGGCGGGCCTGCGGGCCGCCTGTTTTGTTATTATTTATTTTTTTTCTCTTTTTCCTTTGGTTTTTTACTATATAGTGTAAAAAAAATGCGGGCGGCCCGCCCGCCCTAATTAGACTATTTTCTTGTATTTTGCAGCAAAAGAGATTTTTTTAATTTATTAGAGGCCCGCGGGCCGCCCGCACTAGCCCGCAAAAAATTAGGGCGGGCGCGGGCGGGCATAATTTTTGGATTTTGTCCAAATCCTTCGTCCTGCCCGCAAAAAAGTGCGGACGGGGCCCGCTGGCTTTGGCCCTAATTGCCAACGTTAGTTGTATCCATTCAAGCATGGCTAATGCTAGTTTGCTCTCATGTTAAAATGCTCGCATTGAAATATATGTTTTCTTAAAATGCTCCCCTTGTCTTTAACGTTTGATGATGTTTAAAAAGAATAAACGAACCACAGTAATTCAGGGCTAATGGAAGTATAGGTAAATGAGCATCAAACCTTACATCTTATCCAAGACGTAGATGTTAAAATTATATACAAAAGCTACGTCTTGATTGAGACGTAAGAGTTTCAAAAATTAATACTTACGTCTTTGTTGAGACGTAGGGATTTAAAAAAAAATTAATACCTACGTCAAAGCTTAGACATAGGTGTTAAAATTATATATAAAAGCTATGGGCTAAAAATTAATACGTACGTCTTGGTTGAGACATAGGGGTTTAAAAAAAATTAATACCTATATCAAAGCTTAGAAGTAGGTGTTAAAATTATATAAAAAACTATGGGCTAAAAATTAATACTTACGTCTTGATAGAGACATAAGGGTTTAAAAACATTAATACATACGTCAAAACTTAGACGTATGGATTTAAATTATATTAAAAAGCGTACATCTCACACGAAACATAAAGATAGTAATACTCTCCACAACCTTTGCAAATATTCTTTCATTACTCCCCACACGAGACGCATGTGTGTAAATTAGTACTCCCCACAACTTTTGCAAATGTTAGGGGTAGTATTTTGTTTCAGTACGCCCCACACGAGACGTAGGGCTAAAAATATAATACTTCTGTTTGGGCGTAGAAATGTTAAAAATTTCCATCCTTACGTCTGAGTTGAGACGTATGGTGTTTTTAAAATATTTAGCTCCTACTCCTTAGGTGAGACGTAGGGGTTAAATTTAAATTTAATTCATTCTTTTAAAAAAGCTTTACATCTCAACTAAGACGTATGAGTTAAATTTTTTAATAAATAAGTATTAGAAATCTATATTAAAAATATTATGAGTAAATCTGTATTAAAAAAATATTGACCCATATGTCTTAGGTGAGACGTAGGATGCTTTTAAAAAAATTTAATACCTACGTCGACGTATTGTGTTTCAAATAAAAATTTCTCTGTACAAAAATTATCCCTACGTCTCATATGGGACGTATGGTGTTTAAAAAATTAGATTGGATAAGTTGCAATTTACATTTACTGGTGAAAAATCACCAATTACCGATTTTGATATAGGGGAAGCATTTTAACAAAAATTTAATGGGGAGCAAATTAGAACGAGCCTTCAAACATACCCGAGTTTTACGCATATCGGGTACACTTAAACTGCTAAATAAGAGTACCTATGCTTTAGAGTAATTTACTGAGTCATGAATTCAAATTTTTTGTCAATTTAAGTATTTGATTGAAAGAGAATCTTTAAATAACATTCTAAACATTTATATAATCTTAAGAACTATTTCAATCCTATAAATTTTAGCACTCCAACTTATATAAACTTTTTTTAATAATAAATAAAGAAAACATTTTTTTATTAAATATTATTTTTGAAGAAGTACTCATGGTTGGGAATGAAATGTCCCACGCCAGCAAGCCATAACCCCACACACCTTCTTAAAAAGAATAAAGCATTGATTTAACTTTGCCAAAACAAAGAACAAGAAACTAGAGTGGCCAACCTGGGTTTCTCTTCTTTCTTTGATTGATAGGGAACATAACCATAAAAATAAGGAACTCCCCCTTTTATTTATTTCTTTATTTTAGCTTTGCTTCACAATTTAGCTTCGTTTTCTGCAATTCCCATCCCACAAAGCGAGGCCCTTTCTTCACCCAAAAAAAAAAAAAAAAAAAAAACTAACACTAAACCAAAGCCAAAAAAGATAACACAACATATTAGTATTATTAATATCATTGTTACTTGTTAAAGTTTTTATATTTGTTTAGCTTCTTCTTTTTGGATCCGATCTGAAGCTCTTCAGAGTTACTCAAAAGACACATCAAAGTTTCTTCACTTTCATGGAAGAAGAAGAAGGTTTCTTGCTAAGAAATTGCATTGTCATTTCTCTCTTGTGATCATCAATCAACTCAGGCATGTGTTCTTTTTCTTGCTATATACCCTTTTGCTGCCTTTCTTTATGGAGTGGCTTTTAATCACTCTTCCTGTAGTAGAATCAAAGTATTATTAAAAAAAAAAAAAAGAGAGGTGAAGGTGGCTTAATGAAAAACTTTAACTTAGTGTAGTGTTACAAGTTAATGCATTTTTGGCATTAAAAAACATGAGAGGGTGTTTGATTTGGTCAAATTGTGACAAGAGAGGAACTGGGTTTCGTGGTAAACTTGTTAAAGACTCAAACTTTGCTATCAGAAAAGCTTTTGAAAATTTTCTTGAGTTTTTTTATTTTTATTTTTTTGTTGTTGAAAGTTTTGTTTTTTGGATTAAAGGCGTTTTGTTACTTTATTTGCTTTGTCTGAATTTGATGTTTATTGTTGTTTGAGTTCAGCTGTTGCAGTCTAATGAGTTCTGTTATATTGCATGATTTTCTGATCATTGAATCTGCAACATGTCCCTTTCAGATTTTCTGATGTTTTATTCTTTATTTTTGGATTTTTGATTTCACTTTGGGTCATTTTCAATGAATTTAATATATACCAGCATGATTGTGTTTGCCCTTTTCTTTTTTTATTATTATTTTTTTAAAACTAAATTTTTACAAGGAGATTCTATATCCATCTGGTTGTTCTATCTGTCTCTGAGCTTTTGGAATGATTAAGTCTCATTCTCAGTAATTCACTGTGTGATTTGTATTTTTCAGCTTGTTAAGAATTTCTTGATGGAGTCACCAATTGATGGAGTTGAGTCTATATCAGAGGTTCAGAATTCAGTTTCTGGGGTTGATCACTGTCCTCCTTCCACTTCTGGGAAGAAGATCACCAGCCATCAAAATAGCTATGTAGTTAATCAAAATCATTCTTATCGTGAGGTGAACAATGTGGAGCATGAAGGATCGGCAAACATGAAAAAGCAATATTATAACCCTAATGGCAAATCTGACTATGTTAGCATCAATAAAACTGTTCAAAGTTGTTTAGCGAAGAACATCTCTGCTATGGAAACAAAATTGAGCATCAATCAACCATTTGATGATTCCAAGAACTGTGAAATAGAATCTGACAATTGCATGTTAGGTTCGTCAAAAGGTGCTGTGGAGCAAAAAAAAAGTTGGTATCAGTCGGAGATTACTTTTAGTCCAAGTCCTCAGAATAGTTTCTATTCTGCCACTGTCTATTCAGAAGCCAAACAAAGTTTTACCACTGCTGGAGCCAGTGACTGTGTTAGTGTTTGCAAGTCAATTGAAAGTGGAGAAGTCAGTAATTACTGTGACTTAAATGAGAGCAGGAAGAGCAGCATCTGTAGAGGGAGTACCGGAAGTGATGTCAGTGATGAGAGCAGCATCAGTAGTTTGAGCAACGCTTTGTATAAACCTCACAAGGCAAATGATATAAGATGGGAAGCAATTCAAGCCATCCGAGTTCGTGATGGGATGTTGGAAATGAGACATTTCAGGTTGTTGAAGAAATTGGGATGTGGAGACATAGGAAGTGTATATCTAGCAGAGTTAAGTGGCACAAGGACTTGTTTCGCTATGAAAGTAATGAACAAAACTGAGCTGGCTAGTCGGAAGAAGCTTGTGAGGGCTCAAACTGAGAGAGAGATATTGCAGTGTCTAGATCATCCGTTTCTACCCACATTATATACGCACTTTGAGACAGACACATTCTCCTGCTTGGTCATGGAGTTTTGCCCTGGTGGGGACCTCCATGCACTCAGACAAAGACAATCTGGGAAATATTTTTCTGAGCATGCTGCCAGGTAAGCAATTCATTTTTGTTGTTATTAGTTATATCTACGTATAACATGGAGACACCTATACATACTGCAAGGCTCAATGAACCCGATATTACATATTTCTATATTCCTTGGATTTGTGGACTCAAATTTTACATGAAACAAACAGGGAACCCGTATTGGTCTAGGAAAACTCTATCTCTTAATGTGAGAATATGGGAATATGCTGAGGTTTTCATAACATAAATGAAAATGCTAGTGATTGTCTTACAAGTTATCATTTTCCTGTCACTTTTCACTTCAAATCTTGTGATTGCTACATGATCATACACAATTGTCTTTTAATTGCTTTTAAATATTAACATGAGTATCAATCGGTTTTCATCAATAACTTCGGATCTTAATTAACAGCTAAGAAGAATCCGATATCAATTTATTTGGCATCTCTAATAGCCAGGTGGAAGTCGCTCCACGGTCTAAGTCTTGTGATATCTTAAAGATGACAAATAGATTAAGATACTGGTATATTAGCTCTTAGTGACCTGTTTAGTGGACACGGACTTTGACAAAGATAAAGATGTATTTTTTTTATTGAATGTTTTGAAAGTATGTTGTCGTTTTATTAATCTTCACGATGCAGGTTTTATGTGGCTGAAGTTCTCCTTGCTTTGGAGTACTTGCACATGCTTGGGATCATCTACAGAGACCTTAAACCAGAAAATGTGTTGGTTAGAGAAGATGGTCATATAATGCTGTCAGATTTTGATCTCTCTCTAAGGTGTGTTGTCAGTCCAACTTTGGTAAAGTCAGCGCACTCTTTCTTGGAGACAAAAAGCTCAGGATACTGCGTTCAGCCTGCTTGCATAGAACCAAACTGTGTAATCCAGCCAGACTGCATCCAACCTTCATGTTTCACTCCGCGTTTTCTGTCTCCCAAATCCAAGAAGAAAGAAAAGAAGTCCAAATCAAAGAATGATATGCATAATCAAGTGACCCCTCTCCCCGAGCTTCTTGCCGAGCCTACAAATGCGCGATCAATGTCCTTCGTAGGCACACATGAGTACCTGGCACCTGAAATTATCAAAGGTGAAGGGCATGGCAGCGCTGTAGATTGGTGGACATTTGGTATATTCTTGTACGAGCTTTTATTCGGTCGAACGCCATTCAAAGGTTCGGTGAATAGAGCAACTCTCTTCAACGTGGTTGGCCAGCCTTTAAGGTTTCCAGAATCTCCTACAGTCAGCTTTGCTGCAAGGGACTTGATCAGAGGTTTACTTGTGAAAGAGCCTCAGCATCGTCTTGCCTATAGACGCGGAGCTACAGAAATAAAACAACATCCATTCTTTCATAATGTTAACTGGGCGCTGATCCGTTGCGCGAATCCTCCCGAGGTGCCAAGACAGGCCATGAAAGCAGCAGCACTCACAGCTGAAAATTCTCCTGGTATGAAGCCTGCTGGTAATTATTTAGATATTGATTTCTTTTGATCCTCTCTTGTCTTTTTACTCATTTGAACTTGTTCCTTCTTCTATATGTGTTGTTAGCCCATGGTTCTTTAACATTGTATAAAAGGATGTAATGTAATGCAACTCTCTCAACTATATTCATCAGCTCTTGTAATTGTCCATGATGAACTGCTGTAAGATACTCCAAAATGCATTGAATTGAGGGACAAAGTTTCTGGTATCATTAACTCCTTTCCATCTATTAACTGAGGAAGGCTATTAAGGCACTCTAAAATGTTTTTGTAATTATCATTAACGTATTTTTTATTGTATTTAGTTGGTCTTATATACTGAAACTTATCCAATAATAAAGAATGTATTGAAGAGTATTAAAATATGTGTTGCTAACATTACTCCTAATAATTTTGACATGGATATTTTTCCTTATCCAAATTGCAACTGGCCAGTTGAAGTGATGCACATATAGGGAGTTCATTTTTTGACCCCCTATTTACTTGTTGACCCTCCTTTACACATACGATGGGGGTCAGCGTATGTGCAAATTTTTACATCTACGCTGGGTGTTAACGAACTGGATGTCAGCAAAGTAAACGGGGAGTAAAAAAATGAATTCCCTATTATATGTCTTGGCAGGAAGTCAAGACATAGTACTGGACTACTGGGCTTCCATGCTCTAAATGAACCTTGCCTTCGGCTAACTCGAGTAGATCTCTCAAATAAATTGTGAGTGTTAGTATTCAAACCACATGTTTTAGATCCTAAATCCCTTTTTTTTAATTGAGTCCCGCCAGTATTTTTTCCAACATTTTCGAGTTGAAAAAATGTATTTTGCAATCTTAAAATGCGTTTTTTAATTGGAGGTCAATAAAAAAATGCATTTTCTGACTCGAAAGTAACGTTCAGTCGAAAAAAAAAGAGATTTGGAATAAAAAATGGGGTTTGAGAACTAAGATTCATAAATCTTGAGTGTCTTGTACCTATTCATTATAAATTTATTTTTGCAAAAAATAAAAAAGGGATGCATATTTGATTAAACTTTATGCATCTAATTTAAAAGTGCTAGCCCAATCAAATAGTTAATTAATCATCATTATTATATTATAATTATATATTGTGATAATGAATTATGAAATGAACGTTGATAGTTAATTATTGTTGTGATTTTTCTTTTTGATAAATAATTATTCTTGTGATTGATCTATATCATACTCTATTTAGTTAGAGTACACTTGCTATGTGGAGGAATTTCTCAAAAAGTTACCAGTGAAATAGTAATATTTGTGATTAGCAGCGTTATGTTCGGTACATTTCTTGTTTCCTCGTTGCGTATGTGATCAGTCATGTTTATACCAGTTTGTAGCGTATACTTTATGAACCTAATCCACGCTCTAGTCAAAATTATTTACATATTAAAATCACCATTGCACCAAAGTTTTTTTGCAGTTATTTTTTTATAGATAAAGTGTTTTGACGGGTACAGTAAAAGAAAAATTAAATCATCTATATTCAATATTTCACCAAATAAGTTCACCAAAAAAAAATATTTCACCAAATAAAATGTAAGTTAATAGTTATTTTGGTTTCTGAAAAGAGGTTAATGGATATGCACTGACGGTATAACATTTTTTACATCATCATCCACCATTCATTTATATTATTTTTATCTGGAAGTCAATGACCATAAAGGCATAAACACATGAATGGTGGATGATGCATTGATGGTGTAAAAAACCTTTACACTGTCGGTGCATCATCTATTTTCTCTTCTGAAAAAAAATACAACGATCATCAATCTAATTCTCGAAAGATTTTTTACATTAATTTAGTCCACATAGATTAATATGGCATCGACAAATAGTGTAAATTTTAGTTTCCAAAAGATTTATATGTTCATCAAATAAGTTTTTAAAATAATCAATATAGTGCCATGTTAATCTCTATAAAACTAAATTGATATAAAAAATATTTAAAAATTAAATTGATAATTAATATAGTTTTCGAGAACCAAAATACTTCCTTCAGTCTTGTTTATAAGTCCCTTTTGAGATTTTTCACTCCCACCAAGGAGAGTAGATAAATTTGTTAGTGACATTGGAAATGTGAAAATTTGATATACTTTTTCAAAACTACCACTATAATTATTATTGGAACTCTAAAAAATGTTGACTTTACAGGGGTGTTAGTGAAAAGAAGTAATTAAACTCTATTGAAAATTGAAAAGGATCTTATAAATAATACCAAAAAAAAATTCCAAAAGGGCAGAGGAAGTAACTATTAATTTAAAAATTATTCCATCATATATGAGCTACACCCTCTGGCCGTAAGAAATTTTAATGCTTACACGGCTCTAACCCTGCATACCAATTTCACAAGCTATGATACTTTTACAGGTGGACAAGTTCATGTTCATGATTTTAACGTGAGAAAGTGATGGAAATAAAAAATCACGTTTAAGATTCTTTTTTTTTGCATTGCTAGCAAAAATCACCAAAAAAGTCCTCAAATTCGAATGACCATTTGATTGGTCTTTTTAAGAACTAATTTAGTACTAATGTTAATTTTTCAAGAATCAAAATTTACTCTATTTGGTGACCATCTAAATTTTCAAGAAAATATTTTATAATCATTTAATTTAGAAAACTAACTTAATAGTCAATTATATCTTTAAAAGATCAATATAATATTTTATTCTAGTATTTACAAGAAATGTGCACCAAAGCACTTCCGATGACATTAACACTTTGTTTGAAACAAGAGTGAATCAGAGGAAAATAAATAAAAGAAGAGAAAATACGAGGATAAATGAAAATATTCCCGGTTTGATTGTGGAGAGAAATTAAGGAGAGGAAAAATTAGGCATGGAACCTACCCAATTTTCTTTTTCTTCGAACTTGAGAAGAGACCGTAGAGAAAATAGTGCTTTTATTTAAGCTACCAAAATTGCCCTTCACTATTTGTGTTATTTCTCATCACATAGCCTTACACTTACTTCTATGCGTTAATCCATCAGTCCCCTTCCATGTGTATGCTACAATAAGACACGAAACATGGGGCTGTCGTGGAGAACACGGATAAGATGGAAGCGGGATCTAAGATGAATTGCTATGGAGGAACGTAGATGATGGATCTGAGCAGAGGGGGGTTCGTTTGGTATGAATGGGGAGATGTTGACCGAGTGATAAGAGCAGATGAGTATAAATTGTTTATGTAGCAGAGAAAGCCCAACATAGTTGGTAAATATATAGTTGAATTATTTAAACATGATGTTAGATATATGTAAAAAGTTTTGTTGGTTGTTTCAGCCAGGGAATTATAATTCTAGAGAAAAATAATAAAAATACAAATGAGTTCGTAAACTTAATGAAATCAAAGCCTCATTCTTGAATACTGGAAATGTGTATAAGAGAGAGGAGTATTTGTTACAAGGAATAAGTATACAGTAGGCTAAAGACAAACAGAAAAAGAATTTCTTAGGATGCCTTTTACTTATCCCCTCAAGCTCTCAGTACTATTTTCTCTCTTCAGGATCGTTGTACTGAAGTTCAGTGTTTGTGGGTTTACTAATCTGTGTTTTGCTTTTAAAGTGGGTTTAGACAAGAAAGGATAACTCTTAATAGGACGCCCTTCTCTTATCTTTCTCAAGACTACGTTACAGTATTTCAGTATCAGTGTTTTTCCATTTCCTTTGGTTTACTCTCACTTTGGTTCTGATTGAATTGGATGAAGTTGGCTTGTCCCAGTTCATGTTGGCAATGACCTTATTTATAGACTTGTCCTTGTGGAGGCTTCTTTCTCCTCTTCTTTACACGGTGGTGATTGGCTTGTCTCATTTCTTTGTCCACTGGTTCTCTTTTGTTTTCACTGTCGACCCATCTTGCAAGGAATTTTATTTTTGCTACTGATAGAAATAGCACATCTTCCATAAATGGTGGTTTTGAGTGACATGCTTGATGGGGTGCTTGTCTCAAAGTTGCAAAGGCTTGTAGAGGAAGCTTCTGATCTTCATCTCCCTGGGGAAGACTTGTTACTGTAACCAGATGCAGAGTGTTTTCTGATTGGTGGCATCCCTGGGACACTCCACTCCTTGTTTTGGGCTATAAACTTTATTTCACAGTCTTTTGGGCCATATAGGATTATTGAGCATTTATTTTAGGGTCCTAGTTTTTTAAACCCCCCGCGCAAGTTAATTAGTTGACCCCCTTATTTAAAGGAAAATCCCTTTTTAACCTTACAAACTTCATATAATCCCAAAATACCCCCTCTTATTCCACCCTTATCCCTCCCATTCTTCCATTTAAATTTCAAATTTCAAATTTCAAATTACTTTCTCTCCTTATCATCTCCTTCTTATCACTTTCTCTCTCACTTTCTCTCATTCCTTCCTCAAATTATCACACATTTGAAGTTAAGGTATGTATCCTTCTCATGTTGTTCTTCTTGTTCATGTTCGTTCTTCTTCTTCATGTTTATGATGTTTTCTTTTTTTTTTTCGGTTTTTTGCACAATCTTGTAGAAGACATGTTAGAAATCATGTTTTAGTGGTTAATAGTTATAGGTTTTTGTTGTTTGATGTTTAGGGTATGTTTATTGCAAGTTTTGTTTGAGTTTGTATGTTTATCATGTTAGAATTTTGTTTAAAATCGTGTCTGCTGCGAAGAACACGAACCAGACGTTGATAGGGCTAGCACGCTTGGTGCAGCGATGTTACAAAATTATGATTTTTGACCTCTCGCTGCATCCCCAACGAGGGTGTTAAAATTCCAGAAATTTAACACCATTGCTGAGGGTGCAGCGAGAGGTCAAAAATCATAATTTGTAACCTCGCTGCACCCTCAGCGAGGGTGTTAAATTTCTGGAATTTTAACACTCTCGCTGGGGGTGTAGCAAGAGGTCAAAAATCATAATTTTATAACCTCACTGCACCTTAGCGAGTGTGTTAAATTTTTGGAATTTTCACACCCTCGCTGCACCCCAGCGAGGGTTTTAAAATTCCAGAAATTTAACACCCTCGCTGAGAGTGCAACGAGGTTATAAAATTATGATTTTTGTGCTCTCGCTATGCAGCTGCTATTAGAATTCTGCAATTCCTCAAAGGTTGTCCCTCACTTGGATTATTCTTTTCAGTGGATTCTACAACTAATATCAAAGGCTACATTGACAGTGATTGGGCATCATGCCCTGATACTCGTAGATCTGTGAGTGGTTATTGTATGTATCTTGACAATTCTCTCATCTCCTGGAAATCCAGAAGGCAGAAAACAACGTCTTGAAGTTCTTGTGAAGCAGAATACAGAGCCATGGCTTATGCTGTTCATGAAGTCCAGTGGTTGACTTACTTGCTGCATGATTTTCAAATCAAGATTCAGTCACCTGCTGTGCTTTACTGTGATAACCAAGCTGCATTATATATTGCTGCTAATCCTGTGTATCATGAACGCATCAAACATATTGAAATTGATTGCCACATTGTTAGGGAAAAGGCTAATTCTGGTCTTCTCAAGTTACTTCCTATTCCTACTAAGCTTCAACTTGCTGATATCTTTACGAAGGCACTAAATCCGAAACTCTTCATTGGTTATGGCTCCAAGCTGGGCTTGCTCGATCTATACTCACCACCATCTTGCGGGGGAGGGGGGGGGGGGGGGGTATTAAACCAGTGAATGGAGGGTTACTTGATCAACGCATCAACAATAGAGTAGTTATTTAACTAACTAATTAAGTTTGTTACACTAATTGTAGTTGCCAGAAAATCATTACAACAATCATTTTGCTTTCTAACTAACTGTATAAGTACCAATATAATAGTTAGAATAGAGGTTAATGAAATTACAGAAATTCAGTTTTAATCCTCTCTTCTTCTTCTCTAGAATCTTCTTCTCTCTTCTCTCTCGAGTAACTACTTTCTTCTAGATTCAACCATTGTTGAATCAGTTAAGCTTCTCTTTTAATTCTTTGACACATGTATCTCATTTTGAAACGTCACAGGTCAGGTGTAAGCGATCTCGTCTCATATCGCAAAACCGTTCAAATCGAATTGGAACGGATCTAAAAATAAAGTTTGATTTGGTCTCATAGTTTGATGCGATTTTTGTATATAAAATACATTTACATCGAATTAAATCGAACCATGTTAATTTAATTGATCTAGTCTCTAATATTCATAAAAAACCGGATCGAACTGAACCAAACCCCTAGTCACAGGTATCTCATCTATCTATATATAAATTAGCAATGCTTCCCCCACTCACTCCCAAAATCTCGCTCACTCCCTCCCACTTTTATTTTTATTTTTATTTTTTTGTAATCCCGCTCTTTCAACTCACTTTTTTTTTAACTACTCCATCCTATTTTGACTATCCCGCCCAAACAGTATAAAAGTGTTTCTACCATGCACCGGTTTTTGGTGCTCCGGCTCTTTTTTATTTTAGTAAATCTAATATATTAAAAAAATATCTTTTTGGCTTTCTGTGTTATTTTTATGTGGATGTTTTTGTTATTTGGAATTTAAATTTTTTTATTATATGCTTCTTGACACAGGTAATGGTCCAAACAAATAAAATATAAAACAAGGGTGCTTCTACCATGCACCGGTTTTTGGTGTTCCGGCTCTTTTTTTATTTTTTATTTTAATAAATCTAATGTATTAAAAAAATATGCTTTGTGTTTTCTGTGTTCTTTTTATGTACATGTTTTTGTTGTTTGGATTTGAATTTTTTTATTATATTCTTTCGGACACAGGAAATGGTCCAAACAAGTAAAATATAAAACAACGGTACTTCTACCATGCATCGGTTTTTGGTGCTCCGGCTTTTTTTTTTATTTTAATAAATCTAATATATTAAAAAAATATGCTTTGGGTTTTCTTTGTTCTTTTTATGTACATATTTTTGTTATATGGATTTGAATATTTTTTATTATATTCTTCCGGAAACGGGTAATGGTCCAAACAAGTAAAATATAAAACAAGAGTGCTTCTACCATGCACTAGTTTTTGGTGCTAAGGCTCTTTTTTTATTTTTTTTATTTTAATAAATCTAATATATTTAAATAAAATATGTTTTGGGTTTTTTGTGTTTTTTTTATGTATATATTTCTGTTATTTGGATTTGAATTTTTTTTACTATATGCTTTCTGACACAAGTAATGGTTCAAACAGGTAAAATATAAAACGAGGGTGCTTCTATCATGCACCGGGGCAATGACTCCTTCCTAAACAATTTTTAAACCGAAATGTTTACATTATTATACTTTATTTACACTTAAACATTATTCATATTAAAATTCCTCATAACTATTCAATAATAATTAAAACAAATATTATTTGAAACTTTGTAAAATGTTTTATCAATACATTAAAACTAATATTAATTACAACTTTAAGAAATGTTTTACCGATTTCGTATTTCTCGGTGTTTAGGGTCTAGTTGAGTAAGAATTAGGCGAAGTTTTCCTCCAAGGCTGATATGCGCATTGCGCACCTTCCCTCTTCCACATCATCCCCAACAATACTCGTTGGTCACTGCCCACACTCTTCATTTCATTTCCATATCCCGTTTCATTTATACTCTCATTCCTCTCTCTCTCTCTCTCTCTCTGCTTCCACAACCTTCTTGCGCTCCGTAAAGCCCTACTTTCTCGCCATGGCCTCCGACAACCTCTCCTCCACCGCTGCCGACGACGCCGTCAACGGCTTCACTCGCCCGGAGATGCACACCGAGAATCTCGCCGGCACCGTCGACTCCTACGACCGCCACGTGTTCCTCTGCTACAAGGACCACGTGTCCTGGCCTCCTCGCATCGAAGCCTCCGACGCTGATCCTCTCCCCAAGCTCCTCGCTTCAACTTGGAAAGCTCGCAAGAACGATATCACTGTCAAGGTAAATCGCTCATGCCGTTCCGTTATTCAACAACGTCTTTGATTTTTTTGTAAGCTACTGTAATTTAGTTCCTGAGATCTTTTATTTTTCTTGAATGTTGACTTTGTTTGGTTTGATTTGACTTTTTGCAGACGAAGATTACTGTGTGCGAGGCGCGTGAGGAGGCTGGCTTCTTCGATGGCGACGTTTTGATTTTCCCTGAGATGATCAAATACAGGTAACTTACTATGAAACAAACACTGCGGCTTTTTTTTTTTTTTTTTTTTTTTGGATCGTGGAGGTTTTGTTTGTGCTGACTTTTTCAGTTTTTTGGTTTTGATTAACTAGGGTTTTGTTATTATTTATTATTGAACCCTTCGATTTTAATAAACGTAGTTACTTCAAACGCTATACGAGCTTGCTTGCGTAGTTATGCTGCTCATGTTATTGTAAGGCTTGTTTACATGTATTATTGTGATGAGACTTTCTTGGAAGTGAATCTAGTATGAGGTACCTGGAGTGATGAATTTGGTATGTTTTGCGCTAGGTTAATGATGGAATGCCTAGTAAATATGGTGATAATGTTTAATTGCATATGTTAGTTGATTGCTGAGTTTAATTAAATTTAATTTTCGTCGAAATTCAAAGTTTCAAACTTGTCTGAGTCCAGCTATACAACTCTGAGTTTGAGTACTCTACAGTCTACATGCAAGGGAGATTTTGAGAGTGCATTTTTATATTAAGTAGCTTTTTGAATTGCAGATAAATGGATACTGTGGATTTCTTGTTCATGATTTAGTATTAATGATTTGATAGCATAATGGAGTGATAAGGCATACTTTGAGAGTTTTGCAATTTTATAAGGTTCTATTTCTTCAAGTGAAGTCTCATTTTTTTCTTCTTCTTTACCTGATGCTATATCTCTGTGCATAGGTGGAATTTTTAAACTAAACTTTTTATTGGTTGGAGAAATGTCTTCAGTTGTGTTTTGGCTGTCTTGATTGACTGTGGTTTTCTGATTTTGTATGTTGAGAATATTGTGTGATGTTTCTGAGGCCTTTTTATTTTGTACTTTGATTGAAAGGGGTCTGGAGGAGTCAAATGTTGATAGCTTTTTTGAAGATGTTTTGGTGAATGGTAAACCATGGGCTGCTGGAGTGCCGGAGGTGTTGACTGGTTCTCATGTTTACGTGTGCGCTCATGGAAGTCGTGATGTGAGATGTGGTGTTTGTGGGCCAGAACTCATCAAGAAGCTTAATGAGGAAATTGAGCTCCGAGGCTTGAAGGACCAGATATCTGTTACAGCTTGTTCTCATGTTGGTGGGCATAAGTATGCTGGGAATGTAATTGTATACAGCCCAGGACCAGATGGGAAAATTATGGGTCACTGGTAAGCTCTCAGACTTGAACTGTTGCATCTTCTAATTTTGAAGGAGTTTGGTATTGCTAGTCTAATTATATTAATAATTAATTACAGGTATGGCTACGTTACTCCTAATGATATTCCTGAATTGTTGGACCAACATATTGCTAAGGGAGAGGTCATACAGAAACTTTGGAGGTTGATATTTTTTGCGATTTTACATTTTATATCTTTCCATAAGATGTTTACTTGAAGGGTACAGTATATGTGTAGATTTATATAATTAGTTACTGTTTGATTTCCATACACAGTATATTTGAGCAGTGTTTATACAGTTGAAGATTATCATCATCCTTATTTCTTAGCTTTGGATGAGTTATCAAAAGTTTTACATGGAGCTCTTATTTTTCTTTGAACTCTTCTACTCATTTTATCTAGTATCAATACAATTACATTGTATAAATATTCAAGCATCCTGTGTGAAATTATAAAGAGAAATGAATGATGTGTCCCTGGTTTGATTTTGAACATATTTTTAATTTGAATTGTTTGGCATTCGTTACAGCATGGTTTTTCGTTGTTTGTAAAATGAAATAAATTCAATGAAAGCCCTATTATGTATGCTATATTTATCTCTCTATTAATCCATCCACATCTTTGTTTTATTGGTGTGTATGGCCATGTTTGTACTTTGTATAATTGCTTAATACTTCTGGAATTGGAATGAAAATAAATATTAGAAGCATTAATTTTTTTTGAAGTTTTGTAATGTTTACTGAATAGATAAAATTTTACATTTTTGAAGCTTTAGCTGTTTTAATCGTGAACCCTGAGAAATAATGAAATATTGATGCTTCATTTTCATAATTCACTAACTCTTTTATTATATATGTCGACATCTTTCAGAAAAGTGAGCTACATTAGATTTTTCATTTGTTCCAAATTCCAATTCCAATGAAGGATCCTGCTGGTCAAATTACATAATACTGATTCTATTCCATATAAGATAATATTTTTTCAGCAATAGTTGTATATAATTCATTCCAATTACTGTGGGTGCATTTTGTTTTCGTATTGAATGGAGTGCAGAGAATGGTAAGTGTATTTAGTGTCTAGATATTTTGTGCTGCAATGAAATGATTTAACAGTTAGGAATCTTCTTTCTTCTTGAGCATGTATATTAATAGAATGAGAGCTGCTGCTGGATTTCATCATCTGTGGGCGAAAGTCATTAACTGATATCAGCAGCAGAATTACATTTCAGTCCAATTAATAAATAAGTCTATAGGGATATCAGCATTAATATCTGCCACGGGCCTCAACACTCATTCAAATGTCACAATGTTGCCTTTATGGTTTATTTCCTTTTTATGGTTCCGTCTAATGGAATTGTATGTGCTTTTTAACCCTGGTTTACCATTTATAATATAACCAAAGGAGAAAATTATTTACTTGTTTTATTAAGTAGTATATCGTCTTTGATACTATTTAGTTGTTACTGTGCTACTCTGCATCTTAGGCACTTTTTCTTATAATGGAGGGGTTTTGATTTGTGTTACGAAATCATTGCAGGGGCCAAATGGGGCCATCTGTTGTGGAAGTCAATGGAGCAGATGACCAGAAAGTTGCTAATGGAGAGGATACTAGCAATGGGAAGAACGATCACATTGAAAGTGACAATCTGAGCAACAACGAAAACGTGGCTGGTTGTTGTCAGGGTGTTAATGGTGTTTCTTGTTGCCGAGTTGCAAGTTTTGAGCAAGACAACGGGATTGAAGAAACCACTGAAGCACAGAAGAAGGCAGGGAGCAAAATAACTTGGAGTTGGCCTGTATTGCAGGAGCGTGAGATTCTTACAGCTGTTGGTGTGCTTGGAGCTGTGGCGGTTGTTGCTGTGGCTTACAAACTTTATAGAAGGTCAAGCTAAATTGCGCCTTGAAAGAAGTTATAGGTTGTTTGGGGATTTATAACCCTTATTCTTTTATATAGTTTTTATTTTTTTTTGTTAAGGTGCAAAGTCAAGAAATAATTACCGAAACCATTTCTACATAAGT
Source organism: Crotalaria pallida (assembly GCA_037953625.1). Lineage (NCBI taxonomy): Eukaryota > Viridiplantae > Streptophyta > Magnoliopsida > Fabales > Fabaceae > Crotalaria > Crotalaria pallida. The sequence goes on along the minus strand of CM075653.1, from coordinate 124,194,897 downwards.
GTTGGGTATACGCTTCCATTTGTTGGATGGAAGGATAGTAAAGGTCTAGCTAAAGACGTAGTGATGAAAACTTGTGCTCTTTTAAAGTTAAAACACAATTAGATTGTTTAAGCTGCTACCCTTTTTCATTTTGTGGTACTTATTGCCTTCCGTGATCTTGTGACATTAACAAGAATGTTTTTGGCTTAATTATGTTTCCCATCCTTGAACTTTAGGATTCTTTTATCACATGTATTTGTTCTTTTTTTGTTTTTTTCAATGTTTAGCTCGTAAAGTTATTTTTGGGATTGTCATATAATCTTGTTATCAATTCTGGCCAAATTTGGTAACATGTTATATCGGAATCTTAATCATGAGGTTAGCCACGTAGTAGAAAATCTTTTTTTTTTTTAAAAAAAAAATTAAAAAAAAAACTAAAATAATTAAGGATATGTTTGTCTTGCAAAAATATTTCTCCTTTTCATTTAAAAAATTATTGATAATTACGTTTTTATCTCGTGGTTTATCTTATAATTTCTATTAATTACAAATGTGATCTCGCATTTTCTTTATGTATCCAAATATTTATATAGGAAATAGTGAAAACAATAAAAAATCTTTTCTTAACCAAAATTTTGAAAATAGGAAATTAAATGAAAACATGAGATCACATTCAAAATAAACAAAATCTGAAATGAAAACACTAGGTTATGGTTATGGTTATGATTATAATTATTAATAGTTCTTTTAACAAAGCATACAGGCCCTAAAAAAAGGATTGGAGATAAAGGTCGATTTAGTCTATGTGACATTATGTGGCTAACCTTTTGCGTGTGACATTTTAGCAAAATTTGATCACAATTGATAGGAGAAATATATGACAAATTCGAAAATAACTTTGGGGAGTCAAATATTGTCTATATGACAAAATGATTCTAAAGTTCAAAGACTTTATACGTAATTAAGCAAGTGTTTACATCTTTTTTACATTAGATTTGACAGTTTAATAGGGTAAAGCTTAAGTCATTCTTGGAAAAAATTTACGAGGATGATAATCACAAGAAGTTCTAATGCTCTACTTTTGCGAAAAAGGAAGTCATTATTTATTTATTTATTCATAAGAGCCTTTGGATGGTGACGTTTGAACTCGTTTTGATGACCTCTTCTTAAAATCTTGGGAAGGTTGGGAACCTTGTTGTAGTTCTTGAGTCAAAATTTCATCTAACATTGAATCCACATGTTCAAAGTATGATGGGTCATGTTTATTGGACTTATCTTTGTCACTTTTGTGCCCCTTTGTACTCGTCAGTACCTTTGATGGTTGTAATAATGTGGTACTAGGCCAAATAACTTCGCGTAATTTTTCATACAATCTTTTCTTCCCTGCTCATTTGTACCCTTGGACTTATTGCATCTCGACAATGACAATAAGCCGAACGATTTTAATTTGGTGCCGTATATTTGGTGCCGTATACATACGGCACCACCGGTGGTGACATATCATTTACCTGTTGGTGTAGGTAATTTTTATAATTGAAGATTAGAACTAATGGCCATCTTTTAAGTACAATAACTTTTTGGGCCGTTTGAAGCAAAATCCCAGAAGCATTGAACTAAACTTTTGGGGCTCGGCCCGTTAACATACCCTAGAACTAAAGAAAACCCTAACAGCTTCCATACTCTTTCACGCTTCGTCCCAAAAGAATAGAGAAGTAGCGGCAGCCATGAACCCTAAGCGTGCGAAGCATCACGGCCAAGCTACTCTGCCATCGAAGGTGCTGCACGGTGGTTTCGCAAGTTTCGTCGTTCAGCTGTGTCGCCACAACATGGACGACAGCACCGAGGTTAACTATTCCTTTCGTCTCACACTCTTACATTCCGTTCGTTTTAATTTCTCACACATTCAACTCCTATACTCACCTCATCGAACTAAATACCCCATTTATATGCCTTCACCGACCTTATCTAGCGATCTCCAATCAAATTTTAATTAAAGATGAACAAAAGTTACACTTCTTTGCATGTTCGGGATACGGTCTAGTGAAACTATTTTTCTGTAATATGTTTAGATTATAGTACTACTTTATGTTGGAAACCAACAAGCGGGCTTAGCAATTACTAGAGGGGGGGTGAATAGTAATATGGAAACAACAGTGACTAATTTTCGGTGCAATTAAAAGATAATTGATCAAAAGCTTGTTTTTCTGAAACTGGGCAATTTACTCGAGTGAAATGAAGAACACTCGAGTGAAATTCCACGAAATACTCGAGTGAATTGTAAAACACTCGAGTGTTTTATGCAGAACAGAAAGGAGCAGTTTCAGAGAAATTTAGCAAAATGATTCAATTTCTTAAATACTAATCCAGGGCAGATATAAATCAAAGTAGAGGGCAATTAAACTAAGTTAAAACAAGTTGAAAACAAGTTAATTGCAACCAATTGCTACTAGAATTATAAAAGCCCCTTTCTAGAGAACTTAGGGTTTGGTTTTACTTGAAAACTAAGAAAGCTATAAAAGAGAGAGACAACACCAATTTTATCCTGGTTCACACTCAATATAGAGTGCTAATCCAGTCCCCCTAATCAACTTAGGAGTTTCTACTAGTAATCAAATTGTTAGAAATTACAAGGATAAATTGAGATTCCTCACTCAATCCTAACCCTTTTCAAGAGTGTACCAAACTCTTGAAATTTCTACCCCAACTTGATTTGGTGATGAAGAGTCCCTTCTTCTTAAGCTCCTTGGAACCTCCAAGAGCCCACCAAGCTAAGAATCCTCTTAGTCTTTGTGCTTGAGAACCTCCCAAGGCTTGAGAACTTGGATACCTCACCAAGTACTTGGATACCTCACCAAGATTTTCTAAACAAGCTAAAGTGTTTGAGTGTTTGAGAATTTTACAACAAATAATTCTCTTACAAATGAAGCACACTCTCTTAACTCACTAAGACAAATAATAAAGATGAATGCTTGGTTGAGTTTAGAGAGAGAAAATGATTTTAAGACTTGAGAGAGAGAGAATCAATGATAGAATGTAAGCTTGTTCTTTTGGATAATGGTCACTATTCAGAATATAAGTAAGGGGACAAAAGGGAAGGAAAAACCAAGTTATTCTTCCTTTTTGTCCTCTTCTAACGTTTAAAAAATTTGCTGTCAGACCTAAATCACTCGAGTCTTTTTGGAAACACTCGAGTGTTTTGTGGTCAACTCTGATAGTGTTGCCTTTTTACTTTATCCAACGGCTATATTACTGAAAATTCATAAATCACTCGAGTGAATTGGTCAGTGTTGAAAAAATTAAGTTTTCTAACATTGTTTTCAATTCTCTTCTCAAGTCTGATTAGTTTTAATCTCAACCTTTCATGCATGAATATTATTTGACCTTATGTGAGAATAAAAACCTAAACTACCCACTCTCATAAATAAAATACATTAAGAATAAATGAGAATGAATAATTAAACTAAGCACTTGATCTTCTTTATTGTTGGGCTTGCATTCTTCAAATTAAGTCCATAATTTAATTACATTGTCATCATCAAAATTAATCCACCTTAATCGGAGATTTTATTTTACAATCTCCCCCTTTTTGATGATGACAAAATAATTAAACTTCTAGCACTTGAGAGCTCCCCCTCAATCTAGGAACCTTTTTAACCTGTACAATCCAGAAAATGCCAAGCACAACGTAATACAATAATAATCATAATCAAGTGCTCATTGGTATCAGAGTAAGAGCATATATCATCAGAGTGTAAACAAGAAAGCGGAAAACAATATGCTCTTTTCTCTTTAATCCCCTTTCTCCCCCTTTTTGTCATGATCAAAATAACATTTTGGAAACAAAGGTGGAGAATGAAGGATACCAATAAGAAAATTTTCCCTTAAGAGTAAATAAGAAAAATATGACTATGAAGCAATATTGAAAAACCATGAAGGAACATGAAATCCATGAAGAAAACATGATTAATGCACAAACATCATTAATCCACCATAAAACATGAGTTTGAAAAGAGGTACATCCAACTCCCAACAAAATTAACAAAAGTCTCAAAATAACTAAATAAAGTCATAAAACATAAAATCTAGTGCAAATGAACATCAAGGACTCAAGAGGGTGGTGGTTGCTGATCCTCAATGGGTTGAGGTTCCTCCACCCTTGGTTTTTTTTCCCTTTTCTTTCTATTGTCCGAAGATGAAGCCATTTGCACTTATAAGTGAAAAACTAGAAGTAATTTTTGAGAAATTGGTGTTTTAGGGAGTCAGGGTTTTGGAAAGGGAATGATGAATTTGATGCTCAAAAACTTGAATTTGATGTGAAATAGAAGTAGAAATGAGTTTAGAAGATGAAATAGAGTTGAAATATGAAAGAAATTTGAGTTTTTGGTGAGATTTGAGAAGATGGGTGAGAGGGAGCAGAGAAAACGCGTGTAAAGAGAGAGAGAATTTCGAGCAATCTGGAAAAATCGCAGCAGCATCAGACTATAGTTGATGAATTCACTCGAGTGAATTTTATAACACTCGCATGTTTTTCAGAAAACCTGAAAAACACTCGCGTGAAAATGAATTCACTCGCGTGTTGGCCGAAAGATGGATTTTCAGAAACCTGTAGTTCACTAGAGTGAAATTGGATTCACTCGAGTGTTGGCCGAAAGCACTCGAGTCTTTTCAAAAAGACTCGCGTATTTTCCATCAGACCTGCTCAAAAACTTTTCCAATTAAAACTGATTTAATTTTGAATTAAAATTACTCGAGTGATTTAAGAAACACTCGAGTGTTTTTATCAGTTATGCTGAAAATCACAGTTTTAAAACATAAAACACAAAATTCACCACATGTAATGAAAACAACAGATAGGAAACTTAATCACACACAATTAAAGACATAAATTCATAACATCTCAAGGTAATTTCAAAAAAGTATCATCACACACTAAATTTAGACATGCTTGGTGATTTTCAAATGGCACAAATCAATTAGTTTATACTTGACTCCTCTAAAATACCAAGTTCCCTTCTTATATGATAGAAGGTATCCCTTGGCAATGGTTTTGTAAAAATGTCCGCTAATTGATTTGTGGTACATACAAATTCAATTGTGCAATCACCCTTTTGAACATGATCCCTTAGGAAATGATGTCTAATTTCAATGTGTTTAGTCCTTGAGTGATATACCGGATTCTTAGTTAGATTGATGACACTCGTGTTATCGCATTTTAATGGAACACTTTCTAATTTTAAACCAAAATCCGATAATTGTTGTTTCATCCACAAGAGTTGAGCACAACAACTACCGGCAGCGATATATTCCGCTTCGACGGTGAAAGAGCAACACAAGCTTGCTTTTTAGAAAACCATGACACTAATGAACTTCCCAATAAATGGCAAGTACCACTAGTGCTTTTGCGATCAAGCTTGCATCCCGCAAAGTCGGAATCCGAATAGCCAACTAAACTAAGACTAGCATCCCTAGGATACCATAATCCGGTGTTAATTGTTCCTTTAATATATTTAAAAATATGTTTAACTGCGGATAGGTGTGATTCTTTAGGATTTGCTTGAAAACGGGCACACATGCATACACTAAACATAATATCCGGTCTAGATGCGGTAAGATATAGAAGACTACCTATCATGCCCCTATATTTACTAACATCAACCGGTTTACCTATGTCATCCTTGTCTAGGTAGCATGTTGTGCTCATGGGAGTGTATGCTTCTTTGCATTTGTCCATTCCGAATTTTCCAAGGAGCTCCTTGCAATATTTTCCTTGATGCACAAAAATCCCCTCCTTGACTTGCTTGATTTGAAGTCCTAGGAAGAACTTGAGCTCCCCCATCATGGACATTTCAAATTCCTTTTTCATCAAATTAGAGAACTTTCTACACAAGGACACGTTAGTGACACCAAAGATAATATCATCTACATATATTTGCACTAACAAAATGTCCTCTTTGGTTTTATAGATGAATAATGTATTATCAACCTTTCCCCTTTGAAAGCCATTTTCTAATAGAAAGGTACTTAATCGATCATACTAAGCTCTAGGAGCTTGTTTTAATCCATAAAGTGCCTTTTTCAACTTGTAAACATGGTTTGGAAACTCATGACTTTCAAAACCGGGTGGTTGCTTAACATACACTTCTTCATTTATGAAACCATTCAAGAAAGCACTCTTGACATCCATTTGATAAAGAGTAAAATTCATAATTGATGCAAAGGCAAGCAAGATTCGGATTGCCTCAAGACGTGCAACCGGAGCAAAGGTCTCATCATAATCAACACCTTCCTCTTGGTTGTACCCTTGGGCAACAAGTCTCACTTTGTTTCTTATAATCAAACCAGATTCATCAAGTTTATTTCTATAAATCCATTTTAAACCAATTATGGTATGATAATCGGGTATAGGCACTAATTCCCAAACATCATTTCTGACAAATTGATTTAGCTCTTCTTGCATGGCCATAACCCAATGTTCATCCATAATTGCTTCCTTAATTGAATTTGGTTCGATTTGAGAAACAAAGGAAACAAAATGACAAATGTTTTGAATTGACCTACGAGTTAATACTCCCTTTGAAAGATCTCCTATGACATTGTCAACAGGGTGAGCTTTCACCGTTTTCCAAGCCGGATCAAGTTCATCTTTGACTTCTCCTTCATCCTTTGATTTTTCCATCTCTTTGTCAACATTTGAAATCTCAAGTCCATCATCACTACCCTCACATAAAACACTATCTTCTTTCGAAGACTCATTAAAAACAACATGAATTGATTCTTCAATAGTCATAGTTCGTTTATTATAAACTCTAAAAGCTTTACTATGAGAAGAGTAACCCAAAAATATTCCCTCATCCGATTTAGAATCAAATTTTCCAAGTTGATCTTTTCCATTGTTTAAAATGTACACTTTGCATCCAAAAACATGGAAATGGGATATATTGGGTTTTCTACCTTTGTAAAGCTCATAGGGGATTTTCTTTATCATGGGCCTAATTAAAATTCTATTCATTACATAACAAGCCGTATTAACGGCATCGGCCCAAAAGTATTGAGGTACTTGAGAATCATTTAACATGGTTCTAGCAAGTTCCTCTAGCACCCTATTTTTCCTCTCAACAACTCCATTTTGTTGTGGAGTTCTAGGTGCCGAATATTGGTACTCAATTCCATGCTTATCACAAAATCTATCAAATTTATAGTTTTCAAATTCACCTCTATGGTCGGTTCGAATAATAATCACTTTTTGATTTACTTGGTTTTGTGCAAGTTTAATGTGGCGTTTAAAAGACTTGTAGGTCTCACTCTTAGCACTTAAAAACAATGTCCATGTAAATCTTGTAAAATCATCAACAATCACCAAGGCATAGTAGTTGCCACCAAAGCTTTTTACTTGAGAGGGTCCAAACAAGTCCATGTGAAGCATTTCCAATGGTCTTGTTGTGGACACATCATTTTTGGAACCAAAATGATTTTTAGTTTGTTTGCACTTCTTGCAAGGAGTGCAATCACCTTTAATTTGAAAATTGAGCTTTGGTAACCCAACTAATAAGTCTTTGGATTGAAGTTTCTTAAGTTGATTTACATTAATGTGAGCGGTCCTACGATGCCATAACCAAGTATCGCTTTCTTTGCTAATTAAACATTTTGAAACTAAAGATGTGATATTATTCAATTCAACCATGTAAGTGTTATTAGACCTTTTTCCAACAAATTTGATAGATTCATCTTTGTCACTTTTTATGAGACAATGAGTAGAGGTAAATAATACGTGGTTATCAATATCACATAATTGACTAATGCTCAAAAGATTATGTTCTAATCCTTGAACATAAAGTACATTATCAATAACCAAGTTGGAAGAATTACCAATTTTACCTATACCAAGTATTTTGCCTTTGTTGTTGTCTCCATATGTGACATATCCCTTTTCCTTAGGAGTAAGCTCAATGAAGTGTCGCTTATCTCCCGTCATGTGCCTAGAACATCCACTATCAAGTATCCAAAGTTGCTTTCCGGTTCTAAGGCACACCTACAAGACACAATCACTTGCTCATTTTGGGTACCCAAATTATGTTGGGTCCCTTTTTGTTAGTCTTGGATGATTCTTCCTTCTTAATCCAAACATAAGTACCATTTTGAATTCCAAAAGATTTGATATGACACTTATTGTTTGTATGTCCAAATTTTCCACAATAAAAGCAAGTTGGTTTCTTCGTAAAATGAATTTTTGAGAATGAACCAACCACTTTATTTTTCTTTTTCTTGTGGACATATCCTAGACCGGTTTTGTTTGAATTGTGTCTAAGAGAACCAATTAACCGATCTAGGTTTTTATCACTTTTGTTAAAAGTGTTGAGTTTGATTTTCAAATCATTAACTTCTTTTTCAAGCACACAACACTTTTCACAATGAGTGATGGTATATAAGTGATTTGCATTCTCACAAACATGACTAGAGTTAGCAAGTTCCAAGGATGCATTTTGGAGTTTCAGATCATTAATAGATTTTTCTAATTCATTGATTTCCTTTTGATACTCCAAAAGCTTCTTTCCCTTTTCTTTGTTAACTTTAGCAAGTCTCTCAAATTGAGTTAACATTTCATTATATTCACTTAGCAAATCATCATAAGAAATAGTATGAGAGGAGGTGTAAGAATAATTAGATGATACCTCATCCTCACTCTCATTGTCTTTTCTTTCACTACTTGAGGAGGCTTCATTGTCATTCTTGGCCATGAGGCATAGCTTGGCTTCCTCATCATCCGAACTACTTGAGGATGACTTGGAATCCTTTTCCGGTTCATCCCAAACAATGTAAGCTCTCTTCCCCTTGCCATCATGGGTCTTATTCTCATTCTTTCTCAAGTGGGTGGGACATTCCATTTTTATGTGTCCTATCCCACCACACTCATGACATTTCACACTCTCACTTGAGTTCTTGTTTCTTTGCTTGTTATCCTTGGATCTTTTGTCTTGAGGTCTCTTGTCCTTAGAGAATGATGAACTACCCTTTTTGCCTTTGAGGAATTTGTTGAACCTCTTGGCAAATAAACCAATCTCTTCCTCATTTAGAGCATGATCGGAGCTTTCACTTGAAGATTCATCTTCATCCTCTTTTGACATTTTAGTTGAGGCTTTTAGAGAGATGCTCTTCTTTTTCTTGTCTGAATCTTCATTTAAGTGAAGTCTTGATAGTTCCATCTCATGTTCTTGGAGCTTTCCAAACAAGGTGGTCAAGTCCATAGATTTTACATCCTTAGCTTCCTTGATGGCGGTCACCTTAGGTTGCCATCTCCTATCAAGACATCTCAAGACTTTGTTAGTAGTTTCACCATCTCTAAATTCCTTTCCTAAGCCAATCAATTGGTTAACGATATGTGTGAACCTTGTTTGCATATCATTGATAGACTCATTAGGGAACATATGAAAGAGCTCATATTCATGAGTTAAAGCATTTAATCTTGAGTATCTAACTTCACTAGTTCCCTCATGAGTAATTTGCAAGGTATCCCACATTTCTTTAGCTGATTGACATTGTGAAATCCTATGAAATTCATTTTTGGACAAAGCGGAGATGATATTTTTAGCTTTTAAATCATATGAAACTTTCTTTTTATCATCTTCATTCCAACTTGTCCTAGGAATAACAATGGCTTCACCATTAATCACTCTTCTAGGAATATAAGGACCTTTTTCAATTGCATCCCAAATATCGGTGTCTATTGCTTCTACAAAGACTCTCATCCTAACCTTCCAATAAGAATAATCTTCACCATTGAAGAATGGAGGTCGGTTAAGAGACATAGACCCTTCTTGTTGATTGCTAGAGCCCATTGTTTCCAAAAGGATCTTTTTCGAAAAAGCTTTTACGCTTGATCTTTCGACCGAGCTCTGATACCACTTGTTGGAAACCAACAAGCGGGCTTAGCAATTACTAGAGGGGGGGTGAATAGTAATATGGAAGCAACAGTGACTAATTTTCGGTGCAATTAAAAGATAATTGATCAAAAGCTTGTTTTTCTGAAACTGGGCAATTTACTCGAGTGAAATGAAGAACACTCGAGTGAAATTCCACGAAATACTCGAGTGAATTGTAAAACACTCGAGTGTTTTATGCAGAACAGAAAGGAGCAGTTTCAGAGAAATTTAGCAAAATGATTCAATTTCTTAAATACTAATCCAGGGCAGATATAAATCAAAGTAGAGGGCAATTAAACTAAGTTAAAACAAGTTGAAAACAAGTTAATTGCAACCAATTGCTACTAGAATTATAAAAGCCCCTTTCTAGAGAACTTAGGGTTTGGTTTTACTTGAAAACTAAGAAAGCTATAAAAGAGAGAGACAACACCAATTTTATCCTGGTTCACACTCAATATAGAGTGCTAATCCAGTCCCCCTAATCAACTTAGGAGTTTCTACTAGTAATCAAATTGTTAGAAATTACAAGGATAAATTGAGATTCCTCACTCAATCCTAACCCTTTTCAAGAGTGTACCAAACTCTTGAAATTTCTACCCCAACTTGATTTGGTGATGAAGAGTCCCTTCTTCTTAAGCTCCTTGGAACCTCCAAGAGCCCACCAAGCTAAGAATCCTCTTAGTCTTTGTGCTTGAGAACCTCCCAAGGCTTGAGAACTTGGATACCTCACCAAGTACTTGGATACCTCACCAAGATTTTCTAAACAAGCTAAAGTGTTTGAGTGTTTGAGAATTTTACAACAAATAATTCTCTTACAAATGAAGCACACTCTCTTAACTCACTAAGACAAATAATAAAGATGAATGCTTGGTTGAGTTTAGAGAGAGAAAATGATTTTAAGACTTGAGAGAGAGAGAATCAATGATAGAATGTAAGCTTGTTCTTTTGGATAATGGCCACTATTCAGAATATAAGTAAGGGGACAAAAGGGAAGGAAAAACCAAGTTATTCTTCCTTTTTGTCCTCTTCTAACGTTTAAAAAATTTGCTGTCAGACCTAAATCACTCGAGTCTTTTTGGAAACACTCGAGTGTTTTGTGGTCAACTCTGATAGTGTTGCCTTTTTACTTTATCCAACGGCTATATTACTGAAAATTCATAAATCACTCGAGTGAATTGAGAATCACTCGAGTGAATTGGTCAATGTTGGAAAAATTAAGTTTTCTAACATTGTTTTCAATTCTCTTCTCAAGTCTGATTGGTTTTAATCTCAACCTTTCATGCATGAATATTATTTGACCTTATGTGAGAATAAAAACCTAAACTACCCACTCTCATAAATAAAATACATTAAGAATAAATGAGAATGAATAATTAAACTAAGCACTTGATCTTCTTTATTGTTGGGCTTGCATTCTTCAAATTAAGCCCATAATTTAATTACATTGTCATCATCAAAATTAATCCACCTTAATCGGAGATTTGATTTTACACTTTATACTATCTATTATAAGAAAAACAAATTAATTTTATATTTGTTGAAGATATTAGTTAATTGTATTTCATTTTTTAAAATTCATACAAAATACTACTATTTTAAGAATGTTGTTTGACAATGATTTAAAAATTAAATAATAAACAGTTTATAAAATTATTTTAAATTTTATTGTATGGAAAATAAAAAATTGGTAAATTATTTCCTTTTATTTAAGGCTAAGTAAAATAAGTATAATTTTTTTTATGGTTCTGGAATTAATCTTCTTTAAACTAAATCATATACCCCATTTGTACTTCTGCATTCCATGGCTTTTCGATAGTGTCACCAGTAGAAGATGCAGTCATGAATAATTTGGTCACTCTGTGTAATTGGGGTCACAATTTATAACCTACTGCTACCGCTGCCACACGGTGGTTCATTTGTCCCCTTCTCGTCAACTTGGGCATTACACTTTATTAGTACTCCTTTTTAATAAATTTGCTTTTTATATTTTTTATTGTCAAGATCTTGCTCCTGCCTTTAAACTTCTGGAATTAGTTAGTTCAAGACAAGACATATAAGGTTCTTTAGTTCATTGCATACAATACTAGGGTTAAATTACTTAAAACACAGTTCAGGTTTATGTACAGCTAATTGTGTGTTTTCACTACTTTTTATTTTTGTTATAATAGGCTATAAACTAACATCACTCACAGCTTCAATATGATATATTACTTAGTCAAGTATCATGTTATGTCCAACATAACTGCCACTCCAAATACTTACACAACATTTTCGATTTTACATGCTTATTTTATATATCATTTTAACATTCTTGATCAATTTCATTGTTATTATGTTGCCCTTATTTTATTTTAGTTACTGTTGGTGAACGATAACTTTCATTATGATGCAGAAGCTGCCACGGAAATTTCTACAGTACTATGGCAGCTCCATACCCAATCCAATTGTGCTCCAGATTCCAAATGAAAGGAAGTGGAACATAGAGCTGAATTGCTATGAAGGGGACGCAACACAACATCAAAGATGATCAAGAATGTGAAATTACGCTCTATGTCGCTGAAGATGACAAGATCATGTTTTCTCTTGAACTAAGCAACTGACTTTCTCATAGCTTAGATGATGTCTCAGAGATGTATTTTGGCTAATATCTTAGACTTTGCTTAATTGTACTTCTTGCATTGTTGTCCTGAAATGGTTTATGAACAACTATGACTAAAAATCTATTTGGAATGTAATTTCTCAACTTATTTAACGGGGCATGACCTCTTACTTTCACTATGAATCTTCTTGCAAACACAGGAGGTAAAACATGATTGCCTATACTCACTCCATATGATTATGGTGCTAAAAAGGGTACTTCTATTCAATCATCTACTAAATCATGTTGATTTGTTCTATAGTATCTAAATTTCACTATTTCTTCCTCGTCAATTTTAATTTACGAATCAAGTTGAGTAAACCATATTTTTTCCACTCAAAACTTACTAATATATGGACCATATAATAGTCAGTCCAGCTTATATCAGTTTAACTAAAAATATACAGTGCCTACTAGGAACTAATTCAGTTTTTTATCCAATTTCTTTTTAACTCCATTTATTATAATTATAATAATAACATTAATATTACCACCACACTACAAAATCTGTGGACTGGACATGCATAAATACCAGGAACATACTTAATCACTATTTCTACCTTAATTTTTTTTAACCCTTTCACACGTGGTCATACTTTTATATTTGTAACTATTTTATAATTTATTGACATAAAATCAATTTATATTACTATTCAATACACTTTATTAAAAGTTTCTATGTTTTCCCGTATAATGAGCAAAATGTCAGCCATATATCAAACTTGGTCTAAAGATTTGTTAAAGACAAAAATAAATTTTTGCCTCTTTGGCCCAAAGCAAAACCGGGTTCTCCAGCCCATTGACGAATTTCCTATTTTTCTTTTTTTTTCACCAAATACATGTACACTGTATAAAAACCTGTATAGGAGTTACCAGGTCACCCATCTCAGCCATCCATTTCGTATTCTCCCCACATCAACGGTTCAAACACATGGAACCACCTGTGGTGCCAAAATTTTTGGCACCAAATCAAACGCCAACCAATAAGCCACCGACGAATGGTGGAGATGGGCTTGAGAAGGAATTTGTTATCCCTGGTTTTGACTTTTGACCTTAATTTGTCGCCACCTCTGAATTCGCAAACCTCTCCTCCTTCTTCTGATGTTACTTACAACTTTGTGGCAAACTATGTAATATCGATCTCCACGAAGCTATTGCTCCTTTAGCTAGTGTGTTTGGGATGGTCCGAGATGTTATCTCTATCCCTAACAATGAAGTATGGGTAGGGGTGTAACGGGTCGGGTTGGGTTTTGATGAGGTTTAACATCCAACCCAACCAAAATAAAGAGATTTAGTTCCCAAACCCCAACCTTTAGCCCCAACCCCCATTTTAATTGAGAAAAGACAAAAATACCTCTTCTTCAAATTTTTCCTCAAACTCCACCAACCCACCCACCCTTCTTCTTCCTCCCTTCTTCTTTTCTTCTTCTTCTTACCCACCCTTTCATGTTTTCCCCTTCCACCCCTCATTAACCCTCATCTAAGCCAACTCCTATTCTTCACCGATGTGAGTTCCTGCTGCCCCAATCCTTTCAGTTATTTTTCTCGACAGACTCGACTATTCAGAGATTTGTTCTTTCCATGAAGCTAATCAAACTACATGGACTGCCATATTTCGTCATCTTTGCCCAAAAATATTTGGACTACCATGTTTCTCAGAACTGAGAATTTACTGGCACACCCAGTCATAAGCTCCTCTGGGAATATTATTTGGAATATAGAATAACATGTGCTCTTGGTGATTCATGCCTTCCTGGTTGAATTTGAGTCTTGACGAGAGTTTATATTTGCCTTTGCCAACAATCTCTCTGGTCTTTAAGATGATGGCGATGGGGGCTTTGACGATGATTTGGACAAGCTGGTGGATAGTTCGGTAAGCACAGTTCGTAGTTAAGCTAATGTTTTCTTTTTCTTTTTATTTCTTTACTAACTCTTCTCTCTGTTAGCAAGTTTTTCTCTGTTTTTCCTTCCCTTAACTAAGACAATGTTATCATTGACTTATGTCGACCATAACGGTAAAAGCTTAATGGACCAAATCAGGGAAGAGAGGAGAGAGAGAGAGGGGAAAGGGAAGAGAGGAGAGAGAGAAGGTGAAGGGAGAAAGAGAGAGGGGTTTGGGATTTGAAGAGGGTATTTTTGTCTTTTTCCAATTAAAATGGGGGTTGGGGCTAAAGATTGGGGTTTGGGAACTAAATCTCCAAAATTAAATTGGGTTGGGTTATTCTTAATTTGAGTGTTAAAACTGACCCAACCCAACCCATGAAAATTCGGGTTGGGTTGGGTTTATGTATTTTGATTTTTATAAAATAAAAACTAAAAAAATCTAAGTAAATATAAAAATAAAATTAAAAATAAAACAAAAATCACATAAATAAGTAATTAAATATTATCTAAATCAACCAAATTACATAATTATGAACCATATTATCCATAAACTACACAGTTACACAATCTTTCATCAAATTATGATAAATTAAGCATAAAATATGTTAGAAATAAATAAATAAATAAAATATATTTATATTAGTGGGTTGGGTTGGGTTGGGTTAATCTGTTTTTAAGATGATAAACCCGTGACCCAACCCATACTTGATTGGGTTACAAAATAAAAAACCAACCCAACCCGTTAAATCGACCCAACCCGTCAAATATGGGTTGGGTTGGGTTCATCGGGTTCGCGGGTTAATTCTGACCCACATACACCCTTAAGTATGAGTACTCCTAAATTGGTGACGTATCCGTACCCGTACATCGATATACGTACTGCACTTCTGGATACTTGTAATTAGTATGTTAAGGTATATTTTAGGTACCTTATAATATATTTTTTAATGTTATAATCAATCTTTCGGATTTATATCTTAATTTATTTTGAGCATCAACCTATAATTTTACGATACTCATATGTTATTTCAATGCCAAAATCGTTTATTTTCACTTTGCTTATATATATTTATTTATAAAATTAGAATTATATTGTCGTACTCGTACCCTAGTTTTTTAGAAAATATCATACCCCGTACCTGATACTGTACCCGCATCCAGTATCGTACCCGTATGGATGCAACATAGATCTCTAACAATGCTACCTCTATGGCCTATGATCTGGTACAAAATTAGCTATTGCCGAATCTTTTTGAAAAGGTTAATCATACATCTTTTGTTGGTGGATCAGTCAGAAACCTCCTCCTAATGATAGTAGTATTCATCCCTTGAAGAAGAGAATTGGTTGTGGCAACTACTCAACTGATCCTATGATGTGGCCTAGATTCCCTACTTCTCCAGCTGCAACTTTACTTGCATTTTCAACACTAGCGGCACTAACAACTGCTAGGACTTCCCCTATTCCCATAACAGCTGTTTCACTTAATATAGTGCCACATGTATCGATAACCGAAAGAAACGTGATTAACAATTCGTGGAAAGTGTGGCTTCTTGCCGAGACTAGTTTCGAGTACCCTGTTCCGAAGACTTAGTCTTTTGGGTAAACTACATAGTTCGTCTATTTATTTTTGACATGTATGATGTTTACTCCATGATGAATGAAATGATATTTTGCAAAGTTTGTTCTTTTGAATCATTTTAAACTTTTGGCACTTTTCCTGGTATAGCATATGCTTAAGGAAATCGTCGAATATAATATAGCAATTTGTGAAAACCAATGATGTAGAATAGTCTTGGATAATTTGAAAACGATTTTGAAAACTCTATACGACATTTATTTAATCTGTTTTACTAATGATGTAACCAAATTAATTTTGAATGGAATGACGTTTGTCGTGTGATGTTCTGAATCGAGATTGCGCATAGTGGTTTTTTTCACTTTCTTTTAATTGAAGGCTGTACTGAATCAAGGTTCGTGATTTTTCACTGATGTAAACAATATTATCATATGGAAACTTGAAAAGAGATTTCAATGTTACACCTTATGTTTTTAAAAATGTTTAAAAAGGAAAACGATGTCCTAGTTGGTGCAATTATCTTTTAAGAAAGTTAATGACATTTGATCTTTACAAACACAATTGCGGAAAAAAATTACTCACAGCTACTACAAATTTTGTTAGTATTAAATTTCAAATCTTAAATCAATCAACATTCATATTTCTTTTTTCAATTATACCCTTATTTACTATATTTTGTTTAGCACCAATTTTTTTCATTTGTTTTCAATATAATCTCCACAAATCTAGTACTACTCTCTCTTTGATGATTAAATGGGGATATTTTTGTCAAAATATACCAATTTTTTCATCATTATATTGTTTCTTAATTTTTGTGTATAACTTCAAACAACATTACTTATGGAACGGATGAAGTTTTTGCTACCATAAACACTCTCTTTGGCATACTAATGTGTAACTTAGTGCACACTACTTTTATTTTCAAGGTGAAACAAATTTTATTGAATTACAAATAACTTGGAATAATGGCCAGAGAGATAGATCTCAGATAGAGGAGGCATTAATATTGTTTATGTGTCATCTTACAAATTCTTAAGTTTCAATGTAAGACCTAGGACATGTAAGAAAAAAGTCCTAATATTGCAAGAACAAATATTATGAAAACAAGCCTTCTTACAAATAATATGAGAACAAACCCTCTCAAGTAATGGAAAAACCACGAAAACTGGAATACAAGATAAACACGATACACACATTATTCATGCATGCCTAAGAAAACGACTAATAGCAACATTAACGATTTTTTTTTCTTTCTTTTTTTCTTAAAGTAATGAAATTCCCCATACTTTCTCAATACAACATAAAATCATTTTCATAATTGTAACTTACAACCACCACGCAAAAGTTTAACCTTTATTTGTAGAACTTGTCTATCTCTCAAGTGCTAAACACAATACACACATTATTATTTATGCAAGACTATAAAGAAAACTAATAGCAATATTAACCATAATACTTACTAATTTCCAATTCTACTTTATTACCACTCCATCACTTGTTATTATTTTTAGTAACGATAACCTTTAGACCATGCTTCATCGCAAGCACAATTGAAAGGCTTGGGGAAACAGGGTGACCTTCTGTAACTTTTATGTCATAATTCCACAAAATGGCAGTTGCCACCATCTTCAATTGAATGAAGCTCATGTCTTTACCTAAACATGTCCTGGGTCCTGCATTGAAACTTAAGAATTTGTAAGATGGCACATAAACAATGCCTCCTCTATCCGAGATCCACCTCTCTGGCTTGTACTCCAAGCAATCCTCTCCCCATGTGTCTTCAAGTCTTCCCATGGCATACAAAGATAGTAATATCATTGTATCTTGTTTAACATAGTGGCCACTTGGAAGAACATCTGATTTTATTGCTTGCTTTCTCTCAAAAGGTATTGGAGGGAAAAGCCTCAAAGATTCATATAGTGCTGCATGGAGATAAACTAGCTTTCTCACCTCATCCACACCTAGAATCATTTGCTCATTCCCTTGTTTCCCTCCAAAATTAAGTTTGATCTCTTCAAGAATCTTGGCTTTGACCAATGGGTGTGTTGCAACAAGCCAAAAGAACCAAGTGAGAGATGAAGTTATAGTATCCCTCCCAGCTACAAAAAGACTGAATGCAGTGTCCCTTAAAAACTTGTCATCATTTTGCTCTTCTCTCATTAAAATTGTTAGCAAGCCATCATCATTATCACCATAGTCTTCGTCCATTTTGGTTTTGTTGCACTTTCTTAGCTTTTCGCGCTTCGATGCTATGCATGAATCGACAAATTGGTCGAATGTTTCGCATGCTTTTGTCATCTTCTTCTCTTGACCTATTTGTAGCCACTTCTGCACCTTCCAAACACTTGCTGGCACAATATGCCTATAGAATATGACCTCTTCTGCTTCATTGAAAGCCTTCTCACAAGCAACATCAGGGAAATCAATGGAGAGGCAATTAGGATCAAATCCAAGAACTATCGAGCAGATGTTATCGAATGTGAATCGATTGAAGACTTCTTGGAGATCCATCACGGTCCCATGTTGTTGTGCATGATCCAATATTGGAAGTAGGCTACTCTTCAGCTTCTTATGAATAGTTTTCTCGAGAAACACATCAAAATTTCTCCCTTTAAACAATGAGTGGAGCAATGATCTACTCGATTTCCATGGTTCTGAATCAGTGGTAAAGATTCCATCTCCAAAGGCCTCAAAAATCTCACGAAAATTAGGCCCTTTGTGATAGTTGTTGAAGTTTTTGCTCAAGATGTGGTGGGCATTCATGGGGTCACATGTTTGAATGAAGTTCATGTTGGTCAATAAGGGTCCTTTGAACTCATTGGTAAACCCATCCTCTTTCAAAGTCTTGACAATGTGGTCATGCAAATGAGACAAGTGAATCAGAACTTCTGGTAGATGTCCAAGTAAGGGCCAAGCTTTATAGTACTTCCACTGGTAAAGAAAGTAGAAGCATGAGACTGCTGCTGCAAGAATTTCGAAGTACAAAATCATCATCTTCAATTTTGTTTTATTTTTTGGGTATTGATAGATGAGAGATTACTAAAGTGTTTTGATTGGTTTGTTTCGAGTTTGTGCATGGAGGCAATTTATATATAGTTCACGAATTTAGTCGTGAAGTTACAAGAAAGAGTGCAATGGTACCCGTTAATTAATTAGCTATTGTATTTTATAATTTATTGTCACCTAAAACTTAATGCTTCTTTAATTTGACAATGCACATTAACAAAAAGAAATCTCTTTATTTATAACTTCTTTCACACAGAAATCACCATTTTTGTTATCGTTACCACGACTAATTCACTAGCACTAATAGAAATTTATGATGAACACGACATATTGTCTGGCTTGTATCGTGGCATCAATGAGCAAATACTCCATCCGGATCGAATTACGTATAAGCAAATTTAATTATTTTTATGTTGATTAAGGATGTTAGTTGATTGTATTTAATTTTATCAAATTTATAAAAAAAATAGGTGTATTTTAGGAATGTAGTATTGAGAATGAAACAAAAATTAAATAAGATCATAATTTTTATTTTCTATAGATGTTTTAGAAAAGTAGTATTGAGAATGAAACAAAATTTAATAAGGTTAGTTAATTTTGCTTATATTTTAAAAAAAAATATTTTTTATTGCTTTTAATTCGAACAGATGGAGTAGTACAGCATAAAAAGTTGTTATAACTTAAATTACTTGTCCTCCATGTGCATGACACATACCCATATCCATAAGCAATGATCACATTACCTTCCTTGATGAATTTTAATTCTTTACCCAGTTAGATTCTATATTTTTTTTGAGTATACTAACCATTCTGTCAATTTGATTAACCACACTTCGATCCGCATTCTTCTTTGAATCAACTCTACCTTTCCAATAAATTACTCGATGTACATATAATTCCTCCGCTCTCTCTCTCTCTCTATATATATATATACATGCAAGACTCTTTTAAGATTTTTATTTTGATATTATTTATAAGACCTCATTTCAATTTCCAATTGCATTGAATTACCTTTTTTTTTTACAAACATCCCTATTTATTTAACACTTTTAAAATTTTCAACAATATATAATTATAAAGGGTAATTTTGAAAAAAAAAAAGTACAGTATATCAAATTTTTCACATTTCCAATATCATTAACAAATTTAATTTTTTTTTATAAAAGTGAAAAATCCCAGAAAAGTAGTAAAAAATAAAACCAAAAGAAGTATTATAGTTTTGACAGTTTCTAATTAATTAGGTCGATTAACTCATTCATTTTTTTTTTTAAAAATTATTACTCTGTTAAGTTCTTCGGTAACACAATTTATCCTCGGTCTCAAAATATTAGTTAAATGTTGAAAAGTCAACAAAAATAAGAGAATGTTATTTTAATATATTATATATCAAATTAATCAATTATCAAAACAAATATTTAATGCATATTTTCTTAGTTAACTAATCATACCAACGAGCGGTTGGTGCAGTGGTGCCAGGGGCTGCACTTGGTAGGGCGAACCACGGTTCGATCCCCCGCAACAACGTTGGGAGATGAATAAGACCTTAACCCTGGGACCCCCCTCGAACTGGATTAGTCGGCCCAGTAGGCCGGATACCAGAGTGCAAACCAACAAAAAAAAGTTAACTAATCACAAAATATAAGATGAAATTTCAATTTTTTTAATTTACTACTTTAATTTCAATTTGAGACAAATTATTTTATGTTTTTCCACTAACATTTTGTGACAGAAGGAGTATGAATTTCGGAAAACGTATATTTTAGTTTACCATTATCAATCTAGATGATAACTACCATCAAGACATTATGTCAAGGATTTAATTCATGTCGTATGTATGTGTTCCGGACCTGTTTTTACCATGGGCCATAATCTATATTTAGCAATCTAATCTTGCAGGAAAGACAAGATAAGTATGATCACAACAAAGACTACAAGAGATATGGTAAGATACTTAGTGGACCCACGCCACCTTGGTGTAGGACGACACATCGGCAGTGCCACTAAGTTGGGAACTTCATGAACTACGTGGCTTGGAAGGCTTTGGATGGAGGAAAGTGCACATGGCGTTCATGCCTTGACAAAGCGCCTTCATGATAGATAAGGGACGGGGACGCCCTGACACCCGTGATGCCCTAAGACCTAGCTAGGACGCCCTGACACCCATGACGCCCTAAGACCTAGGACGCTCCGACACCTGTGATGCCCTAAGACTTAGGACGCCCTAACACCCATGACACCCTAAGACCTAGGATGCCCTAGAACATAGACGCTCACCCACTCACAGCTCACAGCTCACAACTCACCTCGCTCATCCATTGATTCATTTATTGTGAGAGCATAGGTTGGCACATCTCCTAAAACTTGGGGACCAAGTTTACTTGGTCACCAAGTTCTGACCCTATTACCATTATGCCCCTCCAATACCCTATAAAAATAGTCACTTAAACGTCAAAAGAGATCAGAACATGATGGAGAGAGAGGAGAGAACAAGAGAAACCAAAACAATACAAACACCACAAGTCCACAAAAAAAATAAAACAGAGGGATACCCAAAGCCATATAGAGTGATGGCGTCATTTCCCTCATTCATTCCACCCCTTTCATTCTCTCAGACAATAAAACTATCATACTCCTTCACCCTCCAGAGCAATTTCCATGGGTAAAGAGAACTCCGGTCGATCCTCCCGATGATTCTTCATGATGCTCCATCCGTTCCCTCCAAGCCATGGAAGCATGGATTTTGTACTTGTACATACATCTCTTAAGCTTACAAACACATATCATTATCATTAAACACTTCGTAAAAAAGTGCTGAAACATTTGGCGACTTCGCTGGGGAGATGTATATATGAAGCTAAGAACGTTAATAAGAAGCAGGGGCGTGAATAAGACCAGAATCCAAAAATAAAATTATTAATGAGAAGCAGGAGCGTGAACAAGACCAGCGTCCAGAAATAAAAATATTAATAAGAAGCAGGGGCATGAACAAGACCAGAGTCCAGAAATAAAAAGATACAAGGCTCATTACAGTGAATATGCAACAAAATAAAAATTAAAAAAAATGATGAAGCAAAGGTGAGTGTTCAACAAAGAAAGATAAGAAAGTTGGAGGTTTATCATGGCAAACTAAGGTTCTACTGGTACTTCAAAGTTTGAAACAGAGAAGGAACGGAGGCAACAAAACTCACTGAGTCGACTCGTTTCAGTTCCTCAAACTCACCGAGTTGACTCGGGCACTCAATACCACTACTACACAGAGATGGTGAGTGTCATTATGCAACCCAGCCACCGCCACTCAGCCTTTGTCATTCACAGACGTCGCCGCCGCGACCCCGATCCCACGAGTGTTCTCCGTCCATGCACGCCACCACCAATGACGCATGAATTCGGTCCCATCATCGCCGTCGCATGTGTTCCAGAGAGGGAGGTCGCACGTGTTGCCGCCATTTAGGTCCCTGAACCCTATTAAATTAAGCCTATCCTATTATCTTGTAGATATCAGATATGCATTAAGTTATGCTTATCTTTCTGCTCATTATCATTCAGTTAGCATAGGTCTTTTGCTCTCATCAGTTTGTTCCTTGATTCTAGGATTTAGTTTCTTTATTCTAGGATTTCTTAGCTGTCCAATTGTGTATATAAACTATGCTACCGTATCTGTTTCAATCAATGAATAACATTTACTCATTTCACAATTCAATATGGTATCAAGAGCTAATTTTTTCGCTGTGCAGAAACAACACCAAAACTAAGAACACATCATTCCAGCAAACATGCCAGAATCCGATTCTAGTGCGAGTTCTGCAGCAGACGCATCAGAGTCTCCTTGCAATGATGAATCACAAAATCCTTCTAGTCCTTTCTATTTACATCCTGGTGAAAATCCAGGTGCACTTCTTGTCTCACAGCAATTAACAGGTCCCAATTATCATACCTGGAGCAAGTCCATGAAGCGTGCATTACTCTCAAAGAACAAATACAAGTTTGTTGATGGTTCCATAACTCCAAATAATTGTGGAGAACAATTGTTTGATGCATGGGAGAGGTGCAACACAATGGTTGTCTCCTGGATCACTCGCACTTTGAACCAACAGATTGCACAAAGTGTGGTGTACATTGACTCAGCCCAGGAATTATGGGAGGACCTCAAAGATCGGTTCTCAAAAGGAGACCATTTTCGCATGTCTGATCTGCTACAAGAACTTCACTCCATCAAACAAGGTGATCGTACTGTATCTACCTATTTCACTGAGATAAAAATACTATGGGAAGAACTGGAATCATTGAGATCACTCCCTCATTGCACATGTGGTGCTAAATGCACTTGCAACTTACTGACCACAATCAAGAAACACAGGGAAAACGAATATGTGATTTGTTTTTTGAAGGGACTTGGAGATCAATACAGCACCGTAAAGGGTCAAATTCTATTGATGGAACCCTTACCAGTTATTAATAAGGTTTTCTCTCTGACTTTACAACAGGAAAGACAACTAGGAGGGTCAATTTTAGGAGAATCAACAATCTTGATGACTAACAATGGAGATCAGACAAAGGCAAGAGGCCCAAACAGCCAGTTCAGTGCCAGAAATTCCAGAAACTTTCAAGTGAATAACAACACCGGAAATTATGGTGCAAACACAAACAGAGGTAAGGCCAAATTTGGAAGAGGTAATGGCAAGCATTATGGCAACAATACCAAAGTATGCAGCTTTTGTAACAAGGAGGGCCATACAATAGACATCTGCTATTTCAAGCATGGGTTTCCTCCTGACTTTGTGTTCAAAAATAGGCCTAATGCTGCAACAGTGAATAACACCATGACAGAAGAACAGGAAAGGGTGAATTCAACAGAACCAGTACCAAAATTGCAGTTCAGTCCCGAAGAATATCAGCAGCTTTAATCATTGCTGAATAAACACAATGCAAATAATGGTTCTCATTCAATGAATCAAGTAAGCCATGAGAATTCACAAGAGATCACAGGTAACCCTTCCTGGATTTTAGACATTGGTGCTACAGATCACGTCACATTTGATCTCAACAATTTTGTTTCCTATAAGACCATTAAACCAATTACAGTGAATTTACCAAATGGAAATTCTGTCAAAGCACATATCTCTGGCACTGTCCTATTCTCATCTAGTTTCTCTCTGCATAATGTGTTATATCTGCCTAATTTCAAACATAATCTAATTTCCATTCATAAATTGACAAATTCCTTGAATTGCAAACTAATTTTTGATCATTCTCACTGTGATATCCAGGTTTTGAATTCCTTGAAGACGATTGGGCGTGCTGAAACCAAGAACAATCTCTACCTTCTCACCTATCCCTCACAGCCCATTCATTTTTCCCTCAATAATGTATCTGCTAGTTTGGTCAATTCTTTTAGCAGTAAGACAGATTTTAGTTATTGGCATTGTAGGTTAGGCCACCCCTCCAACTCTGTCTTGCATTCAGTTTGTAAACAATTCCCTTATGTGAAGTTTGATGCAAATAAAACATGTGATTCGTGTCATTTTGCAAAGCAAACCAAACTGCCTTTTTCCAATAGCACTACTACATCTAGTGATATCTTTGATCTTGTGCACATGGATATTTGGGGGCCCCTTGCAATCTCATCTATCCATGGCCACAGATACTTTCTAACAATTGTAGATGATTTCAGTAGGCACACTTGGGTCTTTCTCATGAAAAATAAAAGTGAAACAAGAACTCTTGTCCAAAACTTTGTTGCCTTAGTTCACACTCAATTTCACCAACTAATCAAAACCATTAGGACTGATAATGGTTCTGAATTTCTGCTCCATTCCTTTTATGCAGAAAAGGGGATTGTTCATCAAACTTCTTGTGTGGAAACTCCTGAACAAAATTCAGTGGTTGAAAGAAAGCATAGACACATCCTCAATGTGACTCGATCATTGCTCTTTCAATCCAATTTGCCAAATTTGCTTTGGTGTTATGCAGTAAATCATGCAGTTCACCTCATTAATCGATTACCCACACCTGTTTTGCAACAGAAATCCCCCTTTGAAATTCTGTTTGGCATTCCTCCAACCCTCACAGACCTCAAGGTGTTTGGTTCCCTTTGCTATGCCTCCACACTGACACAACACAGAACCAAACTTGAGTCTAGAGCTCATAAATGTGTTTACTTAGGCACCAAGTCAGGTACTAAAGGCTCAATTCTTTACAATTTACATTCAAGAGAAATCTTTCTTTCTCGGAATGTGATTTTTTATGAGCATATTTTCCCTTCCACAGTACCTGCCAATGATTCAGCCTCACCATGTGACACCAATTCCTTTGATTTTCTCCTCTTTGATTCACTCCCATCTGCCACTTCTTCTTCCTCACATACCTCACTTCCTGCTGCACCTTCACACGACCCTGACCAACACACACCATCACCTTTGCCACTCAGAAGATCAACTAGACCCTCCATACCACCTACCTACCTTAAAGATTTTCACTGCAATGTTCTGGTTTCATCATCACCCACATCATCTTCAGGTAATTCCAAAATTCCTTATCCTCTTTCATCTGTTCTATCATACTCTTCCTTATCTCCTTCTCAGTTGGCCTACACTTTGGCCATTTCTACAAACACTGAGCCAAAAACATATCAACAAGCAATCCAATCACCCCATTGGATTCAGGCAATGAAAAATGAGCTTTCCGCATTAGAACTAAACCAGACTTGGACTTTGACAGAATTGCCACCAGGTAAAACACCTATTGGTTCTAAATGGGTTTATAGGATCAAATATTATTCCAATGGCAGCATAGACCGTTATAAAGCTAGACTTGTAGCTAAGGGTTATACACAAACAGAAGGCCTGGATTTCTTAGCTACCTTTGCCCCTGTTGCTAAACTTACTACTGTTCGTTTACTACTAGCTTTGGCAGCTTCACAAAATTGGTTGTTGCATCAATTAGATGTCAACAATGCATTCCTTCATGGTGATCTAGCAGAAGAGGTTTACATGAAGCTTCCTCAAGGTGTTATTTGTGACAGACCTAACATGGTTTGCAAATTGAATAAGTCTCTTTATGGCCTTAGACAAGCGAGTCGTCAATGCTTTGAGAAATTATCTGCTACACTCATTTCCTTGGGTTACACACAATCCCCCCATGACCATTCCTTATTTACAAAACGTAGTGGATCACATTTTACAGCATTGATTGTCTATGTTGATGATGTAATCCTTGCAGGTACAGATATTGCAGAGATTAACTTTGTCAAATCTCAACTTGACTCCAAGTTTAAAATCAAAGATCTTGGTCAGCTCAAGTATTTTTTAAACTTGGAAATTTGCAGATCTAAGTCTGGAATCACTCTTTGTCAACGCAAATATGTTTTGGATCTCCTTGCAGACTACGGTTTACTGGCTGCTAAACCAGCATCCACTCCTATGATCCCCAGTGTTACTAAAACATCCTCATGCTCTACTCCTTACCATGATCCAGGTGGATACAGACAACTGATTGGTAAATTGTTGTATTTAATCAACACTCGACCTGACATCAGCTTTTCAGTTCAACACCTTAGCCAATTCATGAATAATCCAACCACTGCGCACTTTCAAGCTGGTATTCGTGTGCTCAAATACCTGAAAGGTAATCCTTCTCAAGGCTTGTTCTATCCCAGCAACAATTCTTTACAACTGAAAGTCTTCAGTGATTCGGATTGGGCATCATGTTCACTCACACGCAGATCTGTGACTGGTTTTTGTGTTTTCTTGGGGAATTCTCTCATTTCTTGGCGTTCTAAGAAGCAGAATACTGTCTCCCACTCTTCATCTGAAGCTGAATACCGTGCTCTTGCTATGACAGTGCATGAAATTCAGTGGTTAACTTATTTACTCAAGGAGTTCACCGTCCCTTTCATCCAACCTGCACTATTATATTGTGATAACCAATCAGCTCGACACATTGCTGCTAATCAGGTCTTTCACGAACGCACCAAGCATATAGAAATCGACTGCCACATAGTCAGACAGCAACTGCAGGCTGGTTTGTTTCACTTGCTTCCAATATCAACCAAAGATCAACCAGCAGACATCTTGACCAAGGCACTCGACCCTCTCATTTTCAGACAGCTTCTTTCCAAGCTTGGAGTGTTCAGTATTCACTCTCCAGCTTGTGGGAGGATATTAAATTAAGCCTATCCTATTATCTTGTAGATATCAGATATGCATTAAGTTATGCTTATCTTTCTACTCATTATCATTCAGTTAGCATAGGTCTTTTGCTCTCATCAGTTTGTTCCTTGATTCTAGGATTTAGTTTCTTTATTCTAGGATTTCTTAGCTGTCCAATTGTGTATATAAACTATGCTACCGTATCTGTTTCAATCAATGAATAACATTTACTCATTTCACAATTCAATAAACCCAGCCTCACCACTGTTCATGGCTGTCACCGCCACATGATTTCGAACGCGTTCACCGAGTTGAGAAGGAAACCCATGAGTTGTTTTCTGTTTAGACTCGTCACCATCAAACAACACCGATGCCAGATCTGGCTAGGGAGAGAATCGAAGAGAGAGGGAGAAGAACTTTCATGTTTGGGGAGGAAAGGGTCTACCTTGATCAACACAAATTAAAGGAATGGGACAACACCTTTTTTGTTTGGTCAAAACAAAAGAGAGTAAAAGAGGGGTAGTGTTCAAAACAAAAGGTAAGGCCCAAGAGAAGGAAAGTTTGGGTTTGTAAAATTGTCAAAGAGGAGAGAAAAGAGCTATTTGCACAAATGAAGAAAGTTTTGAAAATATAAGTTTGGTCAGAGAGTGGAAAGAGATACGATGTTTGAGGAAGAAATGAGAAAAAGATGAATGAAAGTGAAAGGTAGAGTGTGTAAGTGGCAACCAAAGGACTAGGGGTTATTATCCAAGTGCACTTGTTAGATCACATGACACTGAGCAAAGAGCATCATCCAACAAGGAACACAGGGGATTAAAAATTTCTTTACCTCTTTTCTATTGCAATTTATTAATTATTTTGTATGCTTATTATCAATTAGTTATTGCTTGTTCTTTTTTATTGCTAATAAAGCATGTTAATAAAATATGACGATTAAGTATT
Source organism: Crotalaria pallida (assembly GCA_037953625.1). Classification (NCBI taxonomy): domain Eukaryota; kingdom Viridiplantae; phylum Streptophyta; class Magnoliopsida; order Fabales; family Fabaceae; genus Crotalaria; species Crotalaria pallida. Next base: position 124,166,807 of record CM075653.1, on the reverse strand, counting down.
TAATTAGCGTTAGCGAATTGTTTAGATACATGGATTATATGTATGACGAGCGTGTCAACTTTATATGCTTGGTCCTGGATTTAAATTAAGTTTCACAAGGTTGATTAGTTAGCTTGCATGCATGATAATGACACAATATTTTTTTAAATAGTAAACACTACATGTCAGAACTAGGATATGAGGCTCATATTGCATTTGATGTTACACTACAGACTTGAACTTTATTATCTGAGAGACTAGCTTACTTTTTGCAATAAAAGATAAACACGTATCTTTATCAAGGATAACAACAATATGATATATAGGAGTTATTAGTTCATGATGAATGCACGTGGTGTCAATTTAGGCCGTGGATATTTGAGCAGTAGAACCTGAATATCGATCCAACACAAACTTATCATAAAAAAAATTAAAAATTATTATAATAGAACAAAATATTTGCACCTCTTTAAAAAGCCATAGCGGGCAGGAATGCCCTTCACAACCAAATCGGGAAGTACGCTCCCCATACCCAAGAGTGAGAAGTTACGCTCTCCATAATGTTATAAGAAGGGCGTTTCCTCTGTACGTAATTTTGCATGATGATAAGTAATAGAACCTGAATATCAGATTGATGCAAGATTACTGGTTGAGAAATTATTATGTTATTAGGTATATAGAGCAAAATATTTGAGTTATATTTTATGCTTCAGAGATAGTCAAATTGAAAAGGAACGCCTTCAAGTCCAAAATCAAAAGAAGAACGCACTCAAAGTCCAAAATCAAAAGAAGGTATGAAGTTGAAGTTGGCAAATAAAAAGAAGGAAGGGAACTTACATGTATAAGGAAGTTGAGGTGATTGCCAACAAAAAAGTTAAAAGAGAAATTAATTAAGAAAAGAAAGTCTTAACCCAAGGAAAAGGTGCTATCCTTCAGCATATAAGTCAAGAAAGTGACATGAACAAAGAGTTACTAGCATAAAAATAGGAAAGATGAAATAACTAAACAAGAAGGAGAGAGGCCCTACGCTAAGCATTAGCCAAACAATAGAAAGAAACATTTGCTTGGCAATCTCTTTGGTTGTTCTTTAATTAATACAAAGAGGTGGATGTTTCTCATTTAAGGAAATATGAGAAGTTGTGAAGTAAGAGGAGAAAGAGACTATGCGTAGATATCCAATTTTGTCCTCCCAAACAAAATAAAATAAAAAATAATAAAAAATGTTTTGTTTTAAAAAAAGGATGAAAAATAAAAAATAATAAAAAATGTTTTGTTTTTAAAAAAATAAGAATAAAAAATTAGAAAAGATTTTGGAAAAAAGTATTTTTTGTAAAAAAAAAAAAACGAAATTAAAAAAAGATAAGATAAAAATGTGTTTTTGGTAAAAGATTTTATTAGTTTTTCTAAGGATAAAGATAAACACTTTTTTTGTTAAAAGGATTTGTTTTCTTATGAAAGGATTTTCATCAAGTTTGTTTTTTGTTTTAAAAGATTGAAAATTGATCTTTAACAAATTTATAAAGATTTGATTGAGGAATAAACCAGGGAATATTCCACTGGGTTCTCAAAGCCTGTTGAAAAAACCCTAATTTTTCTAACCTAATTTTTCCTATAAATAAAGCTCTTTTCCTCAATTTGAGGGAAAAAAATTTAAAAGAAGTGCATCGGCATGCACTGCACTTTGTTCTATCAAGTTTCAATTTTTTTTCTTTCTCTGGCTTCCCGTGCCAGTACTCCTCCGTCCAAGAGGCCAAGACCAACTTCAGGTTTGGTTTGTTTTTTTTTTTTAAATTTATTTATTACTTTGCTCTTCAATTTTTTATTAGCAAATAATTAAATAAATAATAAAATAAAATGTAATCTTTTATTCAGTGTAGAGATTTTTTTTATGAAATTTTTCTTTTATGACTAAATAATGACTATTTTACTCTATGTATAGATTTAATATTTGAGTTCTATGTGTATCCTAAAATCTATGTATCTTTTTTTAGGACATACTGTGAATTGAATTATCGAATTTAAATTAAAACCTGTTAGAATCATAAATTTTTTTCATCAAGTTTCACTTTTTTTTTTTTATATACATAATTATTTGATTAATCATATGTGTTTTGGAAATTCATTTTTCCTTGGTTAAATGCTAAGGTCTTGTGTTTATACACTCACAAAATAAGTATTACATCATTCCTTTTAAAATAGTAATTAAATAAATTTTACTAATTAAGTATTAACTCGCGCTTTGAAAACTCATTTTTCCTCGTCTAAATATCGAGGTCTTATGTATTTTCCTCTTCGCATAAATTCCTTTTTTTTTTAAAAAAAAAATAGTACAATAAAACTTTAACTTAATTTGAATTACGTTACAAATAAATAGTAAAATTAAAAATATTTTTCTTTATAAAATTACATGAATTTTATTAAATAAGTATTAACTGAATGCGTTTTGGAAATTCACCTTTCCTTGCCTAAATGACAAGGTCTTGTGTTTATTTCCCTTCTGCATATAAACCACTTTTAAAAAATATATAATACATAAAAATAAAATTAAATAAGTTTTATAAATATTGATTGTGTGTGTTTAAAAGGGCAGGATTTGTGGACTTATGAATTCAAGGTGACCGATGGTTGGCATTGGAAACAGATCCTGAAAGTAAGAGATTATCTATGTGCAGGTTAACAAACAATTGTTGGACGGGTGCTGTAACTGGGATATACACTATCAAATCTGGCTATAACTGGTTCTTGGACCTCAAGATTTATTCCTTCTGTACAGAGTAATTTGGAATCCAGTATCAATTCCCAAGCATTATTTTATTGCCTGATTAATGGCTCATTACAGGTTGAAGACTAAGGACAGGATTGCAGTTTATGCACAGATTGATCAAACATGTTTTATGCAAAGCAGGACAGGAAAATGTGCAACACCTTTTCTTCTCTTGCCCATGGAGTGCAGCTTTAGTCACTTTAATTTGCGAATGGCTTGGCATAGATTCTTTCTGCATAACATTTCAAGCATGGACTCACTGGCTCAGATTTGCATTCAGCAGAGATAAGATTAGAAGAAATATGATTTCTGCTGCTTATATTGCTACTATCTATGCAATTTGGATGGAACGAAATAGAAGATGCTTCCAGCACAAGGAGTTAGCAATTTCTCATGTATTCAAGATGCTCCAGAGGGAATTAGCTCATAAGTTCAGTATTAGTATAGATTTATCTAAACTGCATTATTCTCTTGTAACTAGAATTCGTGAGGATCTCTAAGCTTAGCTTGATTCAGTACAATCTACATATGTAGGAGGTATTGAATTTAAGGCTAGGTGAATTTTTTGGAGCTGATTTTTTTTATTGGTGCTATATTTTGCACGTTGGTAATAATATTTTTTTATTTACCAAAAAAAAAAAGATTGTATGCATTTTGGAAATCCATATTTCTTTGACTATATGTCGAGGTCTTATTGATATTTCCTCTCCGCATCAAACATTTTAAAAGTATATAAAAAATGATAAAAAATAATTAAGAACTACGTAGCATTGATTCCTCATTTTATGAGGGTACCTAGGACCAGGGGCAACCTTGTCAGACACAATAATAAAAAACAAATAATTTTTGGCAAACCAATTATTTAGGTATTTTAATTAAAATCAATCAATGATACCATTTTCGAATGGGCGAACGGGGTGCTAATACCTTTCCCGACTCGTAATCGACTCCGGAACTCGGAATCTATCTAGTTCGAGACCAATCTTTATCCGTCTTCATTAATAATTATTTTTTCCGCTTTTTTTCAACAAAATGCGGTGACGATTCCATATTGGGTCAGTCGACCCCCACTCCTAGGCGAGGCCTCGAGGGCGATCCGGGACCCCGGCTGCGACACTATGATCAATGAAAGAAAAGATGCCTTCAGACTCAGCAGATAAGGAGAGTTGGATGTTTAGGTAAAAGTGCAAGGATGCATTGACTAGGGGTCATTGACCAACAAATTAAAGAAAGCTTGGTTATAAAGCACATGAGACAAAAGAGCATGCTATCAGAGAAATATTCAGGGGAGTAACTTTAACCTTTTACTATAGCAATTTATTAAATATAAATAAATATAATAATGAATTGTTTATGAATTATTGTTGCTTTAATTAACGTTGCTTTTGCATATGTTAACAACTTGAGTCTGCTCTATTGTATATATTGTTGCTAGTTGAATGTTGATTATTATTATCCTGTATATACTAGTATAATAAAATAGTTAAGAATTTAATTCTGTGTGGGAGGGGTATTCTAAGATATTATAATTTAATTATTTTCGCGCATATGTTGTACCCTCAGGTCCCCACATATCATTAAGGGACTACATGCATAAATCTCATTGTTTGATGGACTAGCTTAATACTTTCATTGAATCATAATAAAATAAATAAATAAATATTTCTCTTGAAAGTATGGACGACAGTGAATAAGAATTTGATATACAAAAGCTTAAAGCTTAGGGTGAATATATGTGTGCCAAATATATGAATATTTGATTATGTTATAAATAATAGAATTTGAAATTAGATTAAAACAAATTTATTGAAAAAGAAATTATTACATGGTACCATAAAAAGAGCAAAATATTTAAGCTTTATTTTATGTCTCAGGGACACCCGAAAGCGAGATACCCAAGGGCGGAAAGAACGCTCTTCATGGATGCCTATAGCAGGAAGCAATCATTGTCATCAGACAAAAAAACAAGTCCATGAAACAAGTCCAGACAGAAAAGACGCTCTAACAAGAAAAGAAATTATTTGATAGGAAGTTAAGTGGGAGAAGACACGCTTGGCGAAGAACGCATGCCCTGGAAAACAAAGCGAAAAGCACGCTCCCGAAGAAATAGAAAGAACGAGACCATGAACTGCAACAAAGAAAATCAACTAGTAGAAAATTTAGATGGCGTGCTCAAGAACCGTGAGAGTAGACGAAAATTATTCTTTGGATAAGACCCTCTCACAGAAAAGATAACTTGCTCGCTAAAAAAAAAAGAGTCAAGTGAAAAGCACGCCCAGAGGAGAACGCACGCTCAGTGGAAAGCACACCCTCAATAAAGCGGAAAGGCGTGCATTCTATGAAAAAAACGAAGACAGGAAGCATGAATTAAGTTATCGGTAAGAAAACACCCAAATCAAGAGAGCACTTATCACATGGTTGGACAAAGAGTTAGAATGAAGAACAAGACACCAAGCGGACATGAAGCTAAGTATTATGTCTAGCCTAATTTTAATTTCATACATTGATTTGCATAATTATCCTCTCATTTGCCTAATTTCTAAGAAATAAATCATAGATATTTATCATGACAAATTAACTCTACAACAGTGGTTAGGCGTGATTGTTTACCGCCCCTAAGCACGCCCAACTAGATAACCATGAAAGAATGCGTGAAAGAAAATTATTGTTGACATTAGGGGACTTGATGCGTAATGGTCTTAACCTCCCTCAAGCAAACCCAATTAAAAGACTTAAGCAAGCGTGTTGGTATGAACCTCCCCCGAGAAAACACAATAAGAAAGACATGATCTTTGTATGATTTTTATTTGATTGAAATTTGATTATTGCATTTGGATGAGTATTTAAGATGTGGAAAACTAAGCATTTACGATACGGATAAACAAATAAACAAACGCTTGCATAAGAGAGGAAAAAAAAAGCAAAGAGAAGAAAAGGACTGATGGAAGTCTGGCCATGTGAAAAAAAAGAGAGAAAGAAAGAAAGCAAAGAGAAGAAACAAAAAGAGAGAGAGAGAGAGAGAGAGAGAGAGTTTTCCACACGAGCACTACACTTTAGGTAGATGCCTTTTTTCTTTATTTGCTTTCTGATGATGAAGTTCCAGAAATAGGCAATAGCAAGCATTGTATAAATTTTGTAGACATATGCTGAGGGCGTGGCAAGATATATCCTAAAACATTAACTTAGTTTTCATTAGTTTTGGCCAATATCTTAGTTTTTTTAGACATATGAAAGTCTACACTATTTATTTGGCCAATATCTTTGAATAAAAACATTAACTTAGTTTTCATCCATCAAACTTTTGGTTCAATACTTTTATTGCATACTTCACACCAAACATAAATATAGAATTGCTGGAATGAGAGCTTATGTTTAAAAGAGACAAACAGAAGCTCGGACGTGTGACACAAAAAAAAAGGAAGAAGGGGAGAGACCCCACCACACGTTTCAAGCAAAACATGCACCCAAATGGTTGAAAGGGTCATAGTCCCCTCATTTGGAAGATCTAAGTGTTTGGAGTGGTTATAAAAATCGAACACTTAAGATAGAGATCAATAACAAATTGGGATGGTCGAGCGGGTGTCGTTCCCCGCATCCACGATATGGATAAAAGTCTAAGTGAACACAGGCCAAACACTTAGGCTCACGTGAATACCTGAAATGGTCGCGCCCTGGGTATTTGCAACGGTCAATCAAATTCGGGCGTACTATGGGCAAAAGAGTTGTCAAAGCGTCACGAATAGACCAAATACGAGTGATGTAGTTACCGGGTCGTGCCCCGGCGCTCGTATAAAAAAGAGAAAATCTTCATCAAAAAGTCAAATGAAAGATTTTAAATATGAGTTCTCAAAATAAAGCATCCTATATTTGTGTAATGCGTGTGCTCGTTTGTTTACAGCATCATATGATCAATTAGCACAAGGCATAATAAGTATACGTGCTTCAATTGCTTTTTCAATAATTTCCTGCCCACTAGAAACAACAAGGCGTAAGGATAACTGACGAAACTATCTACGACAAGGCAAAATAGAAGCAACGGTGGCTACGCCCCCTTCGTGTTTTTTGGGAGGAGGGGCAGACGCCTTCAAAGAAGAAGAGGATTTAGCATAACATTCAATCATGCATAACATTCATACATAGCATTCATTCATTCGCATCATTCATGCATACATGGCATTCATTCATTCATTACATCCAAGCGTACTAAGACTTAAGAGGAGCATGGTCTTAAGCGGATCTAGAATTGCCATGACACAATGCATACCGAATGATTAGCAAAGAGAAATAACAACTAGGGGGCTTCCCCTTGAGGAGACAATACCACTCATGGACCAGTACAAAACAAAAGAAAATCATCAGGAAAGGGAAGTTTCAACTTTTATTACAATCGTCATTGAATTTGAGATAAATGCATGTCATTACTAACAAAATTTTATGCAGCATCAAAATAAAGATTATGGCCTTTAGAGATATTGTGCACTTGAGAAAGAATAGATTCTCCCTCAAGTGCAAGGGGGCTAATGTTCTGGACTTGTTTTTACCATGGGCCATAATCTATATTTAGCAATCTAATCTTGCAGGAAAGACAAGATAAGTATGATCACAACAAAGACTACAAGAGATATGGTAAGATACTTAGTGGACCCACGTCACCTTGGTGTAGGACGACACATCGGCGGTGCCACTAAGTTGGGAACTTCATGGACTACGTGGCTTGGAAGGCTTTGGATGGAGGAAAGTGCACAGAGCGTTTATACCTTGACAAAGCGCCTTCATGATAGATAAGGGATGAGGACACCTTGACACCCGTGACGCCCTAAGACCTAGGACGCCTGACACCCATGACGCCCTAAGACCTAGGACGCCCTGACACCCGTGACGCCCTAAGATTTATTAGGACGCCCAGACACCTAGGATGCCCTGACACCTAGGACGCCCTAACACCTATGACGCCCTAAGACCTAGGACGCCCTAGAACATAGACGCTCACCCACTCACAGCTCACAGCTCACCTCGCTCATCCATTGATTCATTTATTGTGAGAGCATAGGTTGGCACATCTCCTAAAACTTGGGGACCAAGTTTACTTGGTCACCAAGTTCTGACCCTATTACCATTATGCCCCTCCAATACCCTATAAAAATAGTCACTTGGACATCAAAAAAGATCAGAACATGATGGAGAGAGAGGAGAGAACAAGAGAAACCAAAACAATACAAACACCACAAGTTCACAAAAGAAATAAAACAGAAGGATACCCAAAGCCATACAGAGGGAGGGCGTCATTTCCTCATTCATTCCACCCCTATCATTCTCTCAAGACAATAAAACTACCATACTCCTTCACCCTCCAGAGCAATTTCCATGGGTAAAGAGCACTTCGGTCGATCCTCCCGATGATTCTTCATGATGCTCCATCCGTTCCCTCCAAGCCACGGAGGCATAAATTTTGTACTTCTACATACATCTCTTAAGCTTACAAACCCAGATCATTATCATTAAACACTTCGTAAAAAAGTACTGAAACAGTATGAAAAATGTTTTGTTTTTTTTATTTTTTAATTGCAAAATGAATTTATTAATGGTGAGTACCACTGACACTCAACCAAAAGAACAATGAACAATTACAAGGAACAATTACAGTGACATATGAATACTACTAATTAAACACATTCGTCAATCATGATAAGACACTTTTTTTATCACTAAACACATTAAACCATTGCCAAATTCTAATCTTCACCATTTCTACTATTTCCACTTCTTGAGGAATCTCACCTTTGAAAACAACCTTATTTTTTTTAGCCATATCAGCCAAGTTGCTGCACACCAGATTATAGCTCCCCATCTCTTTGCTTTTTTCCCACCCAAAAGTTTTGTTGATATAGACAAAATTTACTTTGTTGATCTCTACATTTCGGAGGATATCCTTGGTATAGATTAAAAAAAAAATCCATCACATGAAAACTCAACTTAAGGATAGTCATTTTCATTCTTATTTACAATATGGAGCAGCTCTGTTAAATTAGCTGCTCTTGTGGTATGTGGAAGATCATCTTGAATTGACTTGATGTGCAAGATGTCTTATTGTTTTAATGCAAGGGTTGTTCGATTTTCTTCATTCACTATTCTAGAATTAGATTAAAAAAGGTACATGTATTATGTTGTGGTTGATATATAGTCTCTTGGTCTTTTTGTTTATATGGTAATTTTATTATTTTTTGGATGAACCAGGGTATCCACCCGCACAACTGGGTGACTAATCCCTCGCACCACGGTCGGGCCCTTTCGGGAGCGATGCTCCCAGTAAGGCTTGCTCCATTCACATGCGCTTCGGGTACGACTCGAACCCGCGACCACATGCTTAAGAGACACAAACCCCTTCCACTTGTGTCAGCCTCCACTGGTAATTTTATTATTTTTAACCATGCCTTCTGTGATTATGTTGTTTTGTTAAATTTAATTAAGGTTGTTTTGTGAGTTGTGATTGGTTTTCATTTATCATTGGTAAAAAAGTTTTTTTGCGAATTGGTTCGTGAGTCTAAATGCATGTATCATCAAATCCTCTTTATATTTGATGTGAGGTATCTTTGTCTTTAGTTTGGGTACCCATTGTTACCCATTGTTCGCGTTTCTAATACATGTAAGTCAAATGTTAACAAATGTCTTTGATGCACTTGTTAAAAAGCTAAGTGTAGTAAATAATTATTAAAAAATGTATATTTTTTAGATTTTCGAGACACGAAATAATGTGCATTGATGATTGTTTTTCTAAGTATAGAAACCTTAATAAGTGCCCTTAGGACACTTGTTAGCAAGACCCTACATTTAATATAGAGTGTTGCTATTTATCATGAAAGTAATTTCGTCAAGTGCATACAATAATTCACGTGATCTTTTAATTAAGGGTTTTCTTAACCTCAGCCGTGATAAGAGCCTAAAAGTGTTGTATTTCAACTAGTTCTGTATTTTATAAGTTTGCTTATAAAAAAAAATGGACCAGCTCTCTATTTTATAAGTAGGCGGTCACTGTCTTGCTCTCATACTGGTTGTACGTAACACATCACTGCACTACTTGCGCTTTCAGAATAAATTTTAGCTTTTTAAAAAATAATAATAATAATAATAATAAAAATAAAAGAGATAGTCATTCTCATGTCTGGTTTTATATCATTTCAAATCTCATAGAAATGATTAATGAAGGCCGATCGACCTTCCATTTAAAGTAACGGCTCCATGTTTAAAAATTTCCGTGTCTTTAAATTTTAATGCACCCGTATCATCAAGTCCCATTAGGAAACAGCTAAACTAATCAGTTGTTGCCGAAGCCAACGAATGAAGGATGTGATGCTTAGCTTGTTTTAAAAAGTGTGAATCAGGGATGAAGATGCTTAAACACACTCTAATTAACTCTTTTTTTTTTATTTATTATTAGGAGCAGCATATCCCCTAACGAAGCTGAGGGTTGAACTAAAATCTTAAAGGTTTCTCTGTTGAGGATCAGTTTATTGGGCCAAAATAACAGACCGAGAAGTGAGTTGCCAAATAGAAACAGAGAACCCAACATGAGGAAATCAAATAGAAGAGAAGAAGCGGCCCAATACGTGGTCAGAAAGGAAAGCATATTTGGGGTTCCACCCATAAAGCTGGACACCAAGGATGATGTGGCCAGCTGGGCGGACGACCCTGGGAGCACTGGGCGGACTGTGGTTTGGCAGGCTCTGAGCGAGCTTCGCCTCAGAGAGATAAATTGGTCTCTCAAGGACTTGCACAATGGTTGGAGAGCGAACATTTAATGACAAAAGGGAAAGAGAGTAGTATATGTGAGGTGAGGCCATAGTCTAGGAATCATAGAAAAGGGAGTTTTTGACTCTGACCCAAAGAAATAAGACTAGGGAGAGTTAGTTAAAAATAGTGTGAACTTGGGGAGGAAGTAAAACACTTAATGGTTAAGAAAATGAGAGTCTCGAGGGAGATAGTGACAAGAGAGGAGGGGAGAGAGCTTAAGAAGGGAAAAAAAAGAGAGAAGAGGGGGGGATCACCATCAACAACAATAGAAATCCACGGAGAGAGAACAACAACAGAAACACACAGAGGGAGAAAGTAAGAAAGAAAGAGTCAGTGAACAAAAAAAGAGAGAAAAAAAAGGAGAGCAAAACACAGAGAAAGAAAAGAAAGATAGAAAAATAGAGGAAGATAGGAAGCAAGAGAATACAGTGAAAGAAAAGAGTGGAGAGGAAGAAGAAAAGAGTAGGAGAGCCCCCCTTTCATTGTCTAAGGTAGCTTATCATCCTCCCCACTAAGACCATTGTGCAAGACTCGCTCACTCTCGCCACCATAGACCCCAGAGACTCCATTGTTGTTATTATTGTTGCTTTAATCTCTCAAGTTTTACGAACCCAAAATCTCATTATCATATTTCCCCATTTTTTGACCCTCAACAATTGGTGACTCCGCTGGGGAGATTAAGCAACAATGGACAACCAACACACACAAGAACTAGTGACACCCAGGAGGTTGTCTTTCAACATGGAGTTTCCTTATGAGAAAATGCGTGAAGAACAACCACAGAATCCAGGAGAGACAATGGTTTCATCACCCAGGCAGGAGGCGGGACCTGCTTTGAACCTTTTGGGAGACTTGGAAACTCCGCTCTCTGGTAGAGAGGCGGGCTCGTCTGAGATCATTATTCCGGCTGCCCTGCTCACGTCACTATTGGCTAACCAAAACAACCTGACTAAGATGATGACAGAAGTTAAGAAACAGATGGCTAGGAGGGAGGCGGAAAGAGAAAGGACCTACAACAGGGCGGAGACACTCACTGTGAGATTGGGGGAAAATACCCTTGTTACTTAAGCACAGTTAAGGAAGATGTTGGAAGACCATAGAGGAGGAGCTAAGAAGGTGATTAAGGTAACAACTTTTAAAAGAGTTGATGAAGAAAGGAGCTGATGTGACGGAGGTCATGACGAGACAGGGCAAAGCAACTGAAGACAGAGCGGAGCGTTGCTCCGCCCCGATTGCAGAAGACAGAGCGAAGCGTTGCTTCGCCCCGATTGTAGAAGATAGAGCGGAGCGTTGCTCCGCCCCGATTGATGAAGACAGAGCGAAGCGTTGCTTCGCCCCGGTTGCTGAAGACAGAGCGGAGTGTTGCTCCGCCCCGATTGCTGAAGACAGAGCGGAGCCCCGATTGCTGAAGACAGAGCGAAGCATTGCTTCGCCCCGGTTGCTGAAGACAGAGCGGAGCGTTGCTCAGCCCCGATTGCTGAAGACAGAGCGAAGCGTTGTAGAAGGAGGTGGAGTGATATTTTTACTAATCAGAGGAAGAAAAGAAGCGAACGACAATATGGGTCTTTGAACGTGGCCGCCCTCAGTCTTGTTACTATCATCTACGATTGTTGCTACCACGACAGCCAAGATATCATCGCTTCCCGGAGCCGCCTCGATCCGCCGTGAGCAAAGCCACACCCCATTTGCCCAATTGATAGTCAACTAGTAAGAGAGATAAATTTGAGTTTCTCGATTAATGGAAAGAAAAGGAGTTTACATATTTCTTGAAAGAGAAAAGAAAAGGAAGATGGTGCAGAGAGAAAGAGGAGAGACAAAAAAAAAAGAAAAGAGAGGAGAAAGGGACAACACATTGACATGGAGAAAGTGAAGAAGTTTCATTAGGAGAAGAAAAGAAAAAATAAATAAAAAGAAAAAGGACGAGAGACAGAGAAAGGAAGAGCTTTATGGTTATCGTGGGTAGCAGAGAAGAAAGGGATAGCATCTTGGACCTTCTGTCTTTCACTTATTTTGGTCAAAAAAAAAAAGAAAGAAGAAAAAGGAGTGGCTGAAATGGAAGATAAGGACACAACAATCGAGGAACAATATAAAGATAAAGACCAAACGGTGAAGCATGGTCTGACTACAAGGAAAAGTCTACAGCTAAGTCTTTTTACTTACTTTGACTTTTCAATTCACTATTTATTGTTTATTATATTGTATGTTTTTATGCTTAGCAAACTCTTATCCTTATTTTTATTTTATTACCACTTATGTTTGTTACTGTTAATAAATTTGTCACTATTTTTAATTATTATTATATACAAATTCTTACAAAATGAATTTTATTACCTGTTGAACTCATCCTTGGTTTTATTTCATGATTCCTTATATTTGTTTCTACTAAAGAATTTGGTCACTATATTTAGTTACTGATATGAACAATTTCTTACTATGTGAATATTACCGTGTGACAAAAATTGATAAATCGTAATAACAAAAATATTTTATTAGAACTATAGACAATAGTATATAAGAATATGAAATGTGAGAATCAAATGTTCATGAAATATTTGAGCCTTGTATGTATGTTTATAAAGAGCACACTGTTATATTTTAATAGAAATGCAATTAGGAAAATATCAGATGTCCAACTATTTGTGCTACTCTTTAAACCATCACAATGATATGTACAATCACTTCCTACACCCCTGCTAACTGGCCTTAGGGGCGGACCTTTAAATCCACGGTCAAAACTCAAAGCGTGATTACTGTGAAAGAAATGATGACTAGTTTTTATCCTTGAGTGAGGGCAAATTAAATTAAACTTTTTCACCTTGTAACATCAATGTTTGATAATCAGGTTTGGTTTTCAGAGACCAGCCACTTACATAGAAATATATACTCAATCTTTACAATTGAGCTTTGATTAAGAGATTTTATTGGAAGTTCCCGCTCTATTACGGCTCTATGGGTATGATTGATGCTTTGCGCACATTGCTAGTACTAAAAAAAACGCCCTTATTTTATCTGTGATGGACAAATCCTTATTACATGTATCTAACGAACTTGTCAAATACCTTCTTTGGATTATGATGGAAATATTTTGTGAACATTCTGGACAATAATAGATGAGAATATGTAATAGATGTTTATGGTGAATATGTGTTGTGTCAATTTAGGCCATGGATATTTGAACAGTAGAACTTGAATACTGAATCAACACAACTTTATTAGAAAAAATTATAGAGCGAAATATTCGAGCATTCGTAGAAAGCCTATAGCGGGCAAGAACACCCTTCATAGCCAAAGCGGGAAGTACGCTCCCCATACTTAGCTTGAGAGCGAGAGGATACGCTCTCTATAATATCATAAAAGGATCGCTCCTCTATACATAATATTGTATGATGTTAAATAGTAGAACCTGGATGTTAAATTGATGCAAGAAATTATCATATTATTATGTACATGGAGCAAAATATTTGAGCTTTATTTTACATTTCAGAGACACCAAAGCGGAGAATGCATGCTCTGAACAACAAAGTGGGAAGCACGCTCTTGATAAAACGAAAAGGCGTGCATAAAGATCAGAAGCTAGAAATTTCCTAAACAGAAAAAAAAACACCCAAGATCAAGAGGAACGGTCTTCACACTCAAGAGAAGGACACCTAAAGTTGGAAAGTGCGGAAGTCACATTCCCCATAACTAGACTCCCAAAAGCAAAAGGAGCGCTCTAACTGGACAAGACGTCACAATAAGGAACAAGACATCAAGCGGACACAAAGCTAAGTATTACGCCTAGCTTAATTTTAATTTCATTTGCACAATTATTATTCTCTCACAGGCTTACATGCTAAGAAATAAATCATAGACATTTATGATGAGTAATTAACTTTGAGATAGTGCTTAGGCGTGATGGTTTAAACCGCCCCTAAGTATACTCAGCCTAATGCATGAAATAAGATTATCGCTAAGGGGCTTGATGTGTGATGGTCTTAACCTCCCTTAAGCAAAACCAATTAAAAAAAACACAAGCGGGCGCGTTGGTGTGAACCTCCCCCGAGAAAAATTGTGCGAGAGCACACAGAATAAAAATTGTGCAAGAGCACGTCAGAATAGAAATTGTGCGAGAGCACACAGAATAAAATTGTGCGAGAGCACGCCAGAGATTAAGACTGTGCAAGAGCACAACGAAATGGAAATTGTGCAAAGAGATTGCACGTAAAAGATAGAATATCCAAAGGTGCGATTGGATGCCGCTCCCCGCCTTTGTGATAGATAAGCGTAAGTGGGTAGAGGCCACCCCACTTATTGCTCAGAATTGCAAATACTTGTTATTTGTAAAGAGATTGCAAGCGTTGAAGCAAGAGATTGCTAAAAACGTAAAGAAAAAAGAGAAAACGAAAAGATGACAAAAGATGTCATAATGCAGGTACATAGTGATAGATGCCAAGGTCATACAAAACAGCCATCAAGCAACAAAGGTGTAGATGCGGAAATATGATTCATTACAAGAAAAAAAAAGAAAAAAAAAGAAAGAAAAGAGAAAAAAAAGAAGAGAAGAAAAAAAAAAGAAAAGAGAAAAAAAAAGAGAAAGAAAGAAAAGAAGAAAAAAAAAGGAAGGAAAAAAAAAAGAAGAGAAAAAAGAAAGAAAGAAAGAATGAAAAGAAGAAAAAAAAAAGCAAAAAAAAAAAGGGTGCAGAGTGCATTTAAAAAGAATAAGTCATCACAGGGGCAAAATGAGTAGAAGAACTCTTGTATGAAAGAGCCTCTGAGGCGGGAGTATCCACAGGGACCAAGCCGGAGGCGGAAGGGGTTTCACTTGAATAAGACTCTCAGGAGGCGGGCTAGTAGCAGGAGGCGGGCTAGTAGCAGTTGCCCTCTTTTGTTTTTTGGGGGTGGGGCGGAAGCCTTTGAGGATGGAATCTTGGCAGCAGAGGCCTTCGCCCTCGTACACTTGGACCATTCAGATTTAGATGAAGCGGAAGGAACTTGTTTCCTCTTAGAAGCGGAGGCGGAAACAGAAGTAGCCAACTCAACTGCAACAAAGAAAGTTCAGTAATAAAAAAAACGAAAGAAGAAGGGAAAAGGAAAGGAGAAGAGCGAGGAAAGCAAAGAAAATAAATACATAAGATACACAAAAGAAAAGAAAAAGGAAGATATAACTAACCTGGGGAGTGAGGCGGAAGATCAGTGGCAGCCCCAGAATCATGAAGAGGAGAAGGAGCAATAGTAGGGACTTGGTTCGTTTCAGTGGAAGTACCCAAATAAAGTTCAGGATCATGAGAACTCTCCATGGGAGCGGAGGGATTAGAAGAACAAAGTACCATCATAAGGAGGCGAAGATGCAAGGGGCTTAAGCGAAACGGCATCAGCAGCATCAGGAATACCAAGAGGATCAAGAATGAGAGTACAAGGGGCTTGGTCAAAGCCTAATTGTCTAGCTGCTTGGTCTGGCCTATATGCATAGGGTCATAAAAGCTCCACCAAAAGATCCAAGATTGTCAGTAATCACAAAGCCAAGGAGATAGCGAGGAGAAATGATCATAAGCCACATATCAAAGGTAGAAGGTTTGCAAAGGCTATTCCTACCTGTTCAAGGACGAGGGCGAAGGGAAGATTATGGACAAAAATGTGGTCCACCCATGCGAACCAACCACCAGCACCAATAACGCGACTGTGAAAGCAGATGGGAGACCAAGGGAACTCTTCGATAGCTAAGCGAGAGCGAAGAAGGTAAGGAACCGCCTCATGGAAGCAAGCAGGCGAAGAAGGCGCAAGGAGCCTCGCCTCCCTAGGGAGACGCTCGAAGCTTGTGAACCGGGAGAATCGAGCAAGTCATCGGAGGAGAGACGGTTATGAATGGAAGAAGACGTGAGGAATTGGTTTGCAGCAAAAGGGAAAAGTGCACAGAGTGAGCAATTTCTTTCCTCCTAACTACATGAAAAGACTATACAGGGGAGGCGGAAAGGCTTTTCCCTTTTCCTGCAAAAGGGGCTATTGTTGAGGATCAGTTTATTGGGCCAAAATAACAGACCGAGAAGTGAGTTGCCAAATAGAAGCAGAGAGCCCAACATGAGGAAATCAAATAGAAGAGAAGAAGCGGCCCAATACGTGGTCAGAAAGGAAAGCATATTTGGGGTTCCACCCATAAAGCTGGACACCAAGGATGATGTGGCCAGCTGGGCGGACGACCCTGGGAGCACTGGGCGGACTGTGGTTTGGCAGGCTCTGAGCGAGCTTCGCCTCAGAGAGATAAATTGGTCTCTCAAGGACTTGCACAATGGTTGGAGAGCGAACCTTTAATGACAAAAGGGAAAGAGAGTAGTATATGTGAGGTGAGGCCATAGTCTAGGAATCATAGAAAAGGGAGTTTTTGACTCTGACCCAAAGAAATAAGACTAGGGAGAGTTAGTTAAAAATAGTGTGAACTTGGGGAGGAAGTAAAACACTTAATGGTTAAGAAAATGAGAGTCTCGAGGGAGATAGTGACAAGAGAGGAGAGGAGAGAGCTTAAGAAGGGAAAAAAAAGAGAGAAGAGGGGGGATCACCATCAACAACAATAGAAATCCACGGAGAGAGAACAACAACAGAAACACACAGAGGGAGAAAGTAAGAAAGAAAGAGTCAGTGAACTACAAAAGAGAGAAAAGAAGGAGAGCAAAACACAGAGAAAGAAAAGAAAGATAGAAAAATAGAGGAAGATAGGAAGCAAGAGAATACAGTGAAAGAAAAGAGTGGAGAGGAAGAAGAAAAGAGTAGGAGAGCCCCCCTTTCATTGTCTAAGGTAGCTCATCATCCTCCCCACTAAGACCATTGTGCAAGACTCGCTCACTCTCCGCCACCATAGACCCCAGAGACTCCATTGTTGTTATTATTGTTGCTTTAATCTCTCAAGTTTTACGAACCCAAAATCTCATTATCATATTTCCCCATTTTTTGACCCTCAACATCCTCCAAGATCCAATAAGCCCAGAAGCAAACACGAGTAAAACTCAAGCTTTATTCTTAAGCAAACTAAGTTTAAACTTCAAATTGGCATCATTTAATGTTTGTTGTTGGTCCAAGCGAAATGAGATATCAATCTTGGACATACGTGCATGTAAAAAAATGTTATTGGGAGTGACCATCTTTAACCTAGCCATATCCTGAGAGATCAATTTCTTGCCCATCAAATAAGAATACACTAAGAAAAATATTACTAATAAAACTAAGGAGTCAAGCTTGAACAACCTTTTTATTCTTACAAGTTGAGCTTCTCCATCCTCATAAAATGGGATAGGCTTGACACGTCTTCATGTTGTCCGTAAAGTGTTATAACGTACTGATGCACCTTATTTATTTATTTTACCAACCGGTACCCGGATGTGGTTTACCCAGAATCTGACTCATCCGGTTCGACCCAACTGAGCTCGCACTAATAAGTGGTAGGAGTCTCCCAGCGGGGGTTGCTCAATACCCAAGGCTCGAACTCGAGATCAGTTGAATAAGGGATCAAGTGAACTACCACTTGATCAATCCCACATTGCTTACCGATGCACCTTATGTAAGAACTAGATATTTTTTTTATTTAAGCATTTACATTTGACATTCAAGTCAAACATTTACTACTCCTTCCGGTCTTATATATAAGTCCCTTTTGAAGACTTTTCTTTGGTCCTTAATATAAGCCACATTTTTAACTTTCAATGACATTAATTACTTCTTTTCCACAAATACCCCTATTTACTCAACACTTTTTGGATTCCCAATAATAATTATAGGGATATTTTTGAAAAAGTATACCAAATATTTATATTTCCAATAACACTAACAATATTAACTAAGTTTTCTAAAGGATGTGAAAATTAGTCAAAGGGACTTATTATAATAAAGACCGAATGAAGTATTATTTTAGATAAAAAATAGTACTAATAAGTCCTTCAATTTATCTTTCTTATTATATTTTACATCTTTACCTTTTACAATCGTAATAGAAAATTTTCATGTACACTACTTGTCAGGTGTTCATCAACCAAGAGGCTGATCTTTAATCCCAACTAAAATTGACTAATGAAACACAGGTAGCTAGAGTCTAATTGCATTTCGTATAACTTTTGGCATGAACAAACACTTCAAAAGCAATCTAAGCAGTGAACAATCCAATACTTAAATGGCTTATTCAACATTTTAGTCCCTGAATTTAGGTACTTTTTTGGAATTGGTACTTAAACTTTTTTTTTCGATGCTTTGAGTCCCTGAACTTTGTTTAATTTTTTAAAATGGTCTTTTCCTCACTTAAGTGGTGATATAGCCGATGAAATGTTACGCCACTTTCACAAATATCGACGATTGACGTGTTATGTAGGACCATGGGACACTACATGATTTTTTTTATTAAAAAAAGAATTTCTTTTAAAATATATTATAAGATTTGATTTTCTTTAAGAAATACAATTTTTAATTATTTTTAATATATTTGAATTTTTTTTTTATTTAGAAAATTCACATAGCATCATCGAGCATGTTAGCTATTGATGTGGCGAAGGTAACGTGACATATCATCGGTTATATCACCACTTAAGTGATGAAAGGTCCATTTCCAAAATTTAATCAAAGTTTAAGGACTCAAAGCATCGAAAAAAAGTTTTAGGACCAATTCCAAAAGAGCACTTAAGTTCAGGGATTAAAAACTTAAATAAGTGTTCTGTCTAGATTGGATAGGTAGGGATTCTTGTTCAGGATATCCGGTTTGATAAGACAAAATTTTTAATCTTACGTACTCGTTCAAACTATATTTTAGGGATCAAGACTACCTAGTTTTTTCGGGTATGTTGACAAAGTGCAAGGGTGAGATATAGACGATTTCGAGCTGTTCACAAAGAGAGTTCTGGGATACGCCTCCACCTTCTCTTAGGAAGGTTGTTAGCGGGCTTGTATCCCCTCTATTAACGAGCTGGGCACACTGTTTCGGATCCTAAGGCAAAAGCTTTTTGTATCCTCTGAAGATGGTTAACACAGTGCTAAATGATTGAAACAAGAATGATGTGGGGAATCTCGACGTCAAAATTAAAAATTTGACTAGAGATATTTGGCTTTTGGATATAAAAGTAGAATCCAATGTATTATCCGAGATGGAAGTTTCCAGCGAAAGTCTATGCATGCATATTTGGGGCGTGCTATGAGAAAAGGGAGAGCTTGATACAAAAATCCAGAATTAAATGGATAGGCGTAGGAGAATGTCCGTAATGATGTGGTTCAATATTTTTCGCATCAATTTGATGATGAATCTATATCTAATCGGCCTTCTCTTGATGGAGCAAGATTTCCTTTGTTAAATCTTGCCTAGGTAAGTATGTTGAGTAATCGGTTTTCCATAGAAGAAGTTGAGAAAGTGATTTCTAAATGTGATCGTAACAAGAGTCCAGATGCAGATGGCTTCAATTTCAATTTCTTTAAGAAATGTTGGAGTATTATAAAAAAAATGATATTTGGGCTTTGGTTCGGGAATTTTATGAAGCAGGCAAGTTACCGAGAGACTTTCTAACTTACTTTGTTGCTCGTGCTGGAATATTTGAACCTCAAATGTGGTTATTTGGCCCCCATTTGTTTAGAGAAAAACGGAATTGCCCAGCGAGACATTGTTTCATCCGTCTACTGAAAGACGGGAATTTCCGTATCGGGGGAAACGGGAAAATGAACCCCATTTAAGTGTCCCGTATAGAAGGAAACGGAAACTTCCGTCTTAGAAAAACGGAATAAGGAATTTCGAATCCGTCTGCTGTAAGACGGAAGCATGTAAAAATTGTAAAATGCCAAAGTTGCCCTTCCGTGTACTGAGACGTATATCATAAGCTATATCTAGTATGTAAACTCTTTGTCCATTCTTACTTCATTCTTTCCTCCCATTCCAACACTTTCTCATTTGAAAAAAAACAAAAGAATAACAAAGAAAAAAAGCTTACACTAGTGTTGATCATCATCAACAAAACACAAAGATTTTGGTTTGTCTTCAAATGCTTTGCTTTGATCATCAAGTATTAGAGGTATAATACTAGAAAACCATCTTTAATATCTATATTTAACTTATTATTTGTGTGTTTATTTGATGCTCATTTCATGTGTACTCTCTACATTGTCTTGTGCTGTTGTGCTTCTTTTGGTTTCTGGTTTTACTTTGATCATGATGTTGTGCACTGTGCGTGAGCTGAAGAAGAAGTTTCCGTCAACACTTAGACGGAAATTTCCGTCTGCTTATACACGGAAATATTGTCAGTTTGGTTTTAATTTTTATTTATTACATTGCAGATAGAATGACGGATAGGAAGGATGATATGATGCATGATGTTGAAGAACCGCATGTGATGAAACCCGTGAAGATTGAGTTTCTCGATTATAGCAATCATTTTTGCACAAATGAGGTGTTGAAGAATCGGGATGAAGTCGTGGCTTGGGTTCGTGCAGTTGGGTATCGACTCGGATTTTTGCTGAAAGTGACAAAGTCTGACTTAGGGTTGGGCAAGAGCAAGAGACAAAGGGTTGTCTTCGCATGTGAGAAAAGTGGCATATACAAGCCTTCGAAGGCAATTCTGAAGCGTAATACTGGTAGTAAGAGGAATAATTTCCCTTTTAGATTGTATGTGAGGCCAAGTCGTTGTGGTGAGAAGTGGTTGTTGAAGGTTAAATGTGGTGTTCATAATCACAAGGAGTATGAATCGATGGTTGGTCATGCGTTGGCGGGAAGGCTGACGGAAGAACAATATGCTCTTGTGGATGACATGACCAAAAGCGGTGTGAAGCCAAAAAGAGTGTTGACAACCTTGATACAGAAGTACCCTAAAAATGTGACAACAATGAGACACGTTTACAATGCCCGTGCTCGGTATAGAAGAAATGTGAGGCTCCCACATACTCAGATGCAACATCTAATGCTATCGTTGACGACTCATGGGTATGAGTGCTGGCACACAACCTTCCCCGGCACCGATATGGTGAAGGATATTTTCTGGGCTCACCCTACGTCCATCGCTCTACTGCACAACTTCAACTTGGTGCTGGCAATGGACAACACATACAAGACCAACAGATATAGAGTGCCGTTGCTGGAGATTGTTGGTCAGACATCAATCGCCAAAACATTCTCTGCTGCATTTTGTTTCATGCCATCTGAGACTTATGATAGCTTTTCATGGGCACTGAAACAGTTTAGTAGATTGTTTGCAGACCCTTCCCAGTTTCCTAAGGTCATAGTGACCGACTTTGATGGTGCTTTGGTCAGAGCTATTGGAGACGTATTCCCTACCGCTGTCCACTTGCTTTGTCAATTTCATGTGAAACGAAATGTGAGAGGAAAGTTCACAGCTTATTTCCATGACATCGACAAGACTGATGCGGTGATAGAAACATGGATGAACGTAATCCATTGTAAGAAGGAGGATGAGTACCAGTCATGTGTTGATGCATTTGTGAATGGATGCCAAGAATTCGGGTGCGAATTGTATGAATATGTTAAGAGGACATACCTGGACCAAAATAAGGAGAAATTTGTGGATACTTGGATTAACAAACACATGCATCTTGGGAACACAACAACCAATAGGTAAATTTGTAATTTTTGATAAAGATAATTCATTGACATACATTATTGAATGTTAACATGACTCATAGTATTTCGTAACTTGTGTGACAGGGTGGAGACTGCACACGCGCTTTTCAAGTCGATGTTGTCAAATAGCGTGGGTGACATAGCCGCATGCTTTGACACCATGCACGAGATGGTGACATGTCAACATCGGGACATTGAGGATTCGTTTCAAAAGAGCATTTTAAAGGTTAATCACCGTGTGAAAACCCACTTGTACAAGGAGTTGTGGTACGTGGTATCTCATGAAGCCTTGAAATTGATTTATAAAGAGATGCAAAATATTGGCTCTGGTGAGTGTGATTGCCAACTCAGAAACACCCATGGGTTACCGTGTCGATGCGAGCTTGCTGCTTACATGAGGAATGGGGATAGCATTCCGTTGAGTGCGGTGCACGTTCATTGGCAGAAGTTGTCCATGTTTGATCGTGGACAAGTTGCACCGGTGATGAGAGAGGATGAAGAGGTTGATCCAGACCCAATTCCACTGGTTATTGAGTATTTGCAGATGTTTTATTCAGGGGACAGATCCATAAAGAATAGACTTTGGCATAAGTTTCGTGAAGTTGTCCGACCCGAAACAACTACCTTGTTGCCACCTAAAGACAAGGTAAAGACAAAGGGTAGGAGATCAAAGAAAGAGAGGTCAACGAAATGTGAGCCTTCACATTGGGAGCGTATGGATTCGTTGGTTGAGAGTTTGTTGGCTAGCTCAAAGAAAGCAGAATCATCCAAGAAGAAAAAGAAGCATACGTCGAAGTCAGAAAAGGTTCCGGTTTCGCAATCCTCCCAAATATCGACCCTGAGGATGCCGGTCGGTGGATTCGTAGTCCCTCCTATGTTGGAAGAGTATATTGAGTCCGTACGTGATGTTGTTGGTGATGGAAACTGTGGTTTTAGATCACTCTCTTTGCACCGATTTGAAACCGAAGAGAATTGGATGATAATGCGTGCCGACATAATCAAAGAGATGAGGGAGCATAAAGACCTTCATGTAGAAATATTGGGCAGCATTGAACGATACAATGCATGTATGGATAGGTTACAATTTACGGGTGTCGGTGCAGCTCCTAAAAGCAAGTGGTTGGATCTTCCGGATTTAGGCCATGCAATTGCTTCACGGTTCAATGTGGTTTTAGTCTCAATAGTGTCTCATCCGAAGAGTATCGGCCAATGTATGACCTTTCTCCCATATAGAACAAAACCAAATACTTCATCACCTCGTGTATGGGCGATAGGGAACATTGTTGACACTCATTGGGTGCATATTCATTTGCGACCCAAAAGTCCACTACCACCTGTGCATCAAAGTTGGTATCGGTACATGTTGCCTGTCGCATGTGAATGGTCGGATGTAGTTGGTGACAGATTGCAGGCATTTAAACCATTCCTACGGAAGGGCAATTTCGTCCTTTCCTTTTTTTTGTACTTCCGTGTACTGTAAAACGGATACTTCCGTTTTTTCGACGACGGTATTGTCCGTCTTCTGTAGAACGGGAAAGAGAATTTCACCAAATTGGGGTTCATTATTCCGTCTTTAACAAGACGTGTTTTCCTGTTCCTTTAGAGACGGAAACATTTACGCTCGGCTTGGGCACTCCCGTCATTTCCACACTGAAATGGGGGCCAAATAACCACATTTTGGGTTCAAATATTCCAGCACTTGTTGCTCTGATTCCTAAGGTAGATGGTCCCAAAAAATTGGTGATTTTAGACTAATTTATCTCTTGGATTGTATGTACAAAATTTTGGCCAAATTGTTGGCTAATAGGCTGAAATTGGGCCTTATGCGTGTTACTTTGGAAAACCAATTTGGGTTCCTTCCAGGCAAACAGATTTTGGATAGTGTTTTGATACTGAATGAAGTGGTTGATGATGCCAAAAAAAAACGACTAGAGGCAATAATATTTTATTCTTAAAGTTGATTTTAAAAGGCGTATGACTCAGTGAGTTTGAGCTTTTTGGAATATATGATGAGAAGAATAAGCACGGATGAGAAATGTATTGGGTGGATGCAAGCATGTATATTTGCAGGCAATTTATCAGTTTTAGTTAATGGCAGTCGGGCGGAGGAAATTCATATTTCTAGAGATTTGAAACAAGGTGATCCCCTTCTCCCTTTCTTATTTTTATTGGTAGCAGAAGGGCTTGCTGGTATGACGAGGGAGCTAGTTTCAAAACATTTATTCAAAGGCTACAAGGTTGGGAATGGTGACGGGGAGGAATCACTTCTATAGTGTGCGGATGATACACTAATTTTGGGTGAAGCCACAAAGGATAGTTTGAGCGCTATAAAAGCAGTATTAAGAGGCTTTGAGGTGGTTTCTGGCCTTAAAATTAATTTCCATAAAAAAAATGTTTTTGGAATTATTATTGGGTATGAGTTTTTGGATTCTGCTTCTTCCTTCCTTCACTACTGCAAAATGGGCTCTATTCCTTTTTCTTATTTGGGGATTCCAATTATTGGTGCACGTTCAAGGGTATTGATTGCTGGCTGCTGGTTATATTTTCTTTTCAGAAGCTGTTTTCTCAATGGAAAGGGAAAAATCTTTTTCTGGAAGTAAAATCACCCTAATCTCATGTGTATTATCAAGTCTCCCTATTTATTTTCTATCATTCTTTACATTACCTTGCGAGGGGCATGATAATTCAAAAGAACCTATTGTGGGGAGGTTGCGAGGAGAAGAAAAAGATTCATTGGTTAAAATGGGATTTAGTGTGCAAGAAGGAGGAGGAGTGGCGGGAGGATTGGGTATAAGAAACCTTCAATTTTTTTAATTTATCCTTATTAGTAAAATAGAGGTGGAGGTTAACACAAGGAGAAAGTCTTATGTGGGTGAAAGTTCTTAGACGAAATATGGGTCTTTTGATCCAACTTTCTTGGGTCGTGCGGTGGTAGAAGCAGGATGTCATTGTGGTGGAGAGATATTTGTGTTTTGGTTAAAAAAAAGGGGTTGGAGGGGGATTGGTTCGATAATGGGATCTCAAGAATTATTATCAATGGCTGTTCGGTGAATTTTTGGGAGAATAAGTGGTTAGGTACTCAATCATTTATGTCTTTGTCCAATGAAAAGTTGAGGAATGTTAGTGATGTGTTTGGGTTGGAAAATAATTTACCCCGTTGGAGACTTTCTTGGAGGCATGCACTATAACCATGGGATCAAGATCAACTTCTAGATCTGTTGAATATGTTACGTGACATTAGGCTTTTTTCTGATTCACAATATTCAGTTGTTGGGGTCTTGGAAATGGAGGTGTTTTTTTTTCTATAAGTCAGCTTATGATTATCTCTTTAATCAAGCTCCCTTATGGCCTGATCATTTGGTTCCACTTCTGGCAACGGTGGGGATTTCTTTTGATAATCACCGAAATCTATTTTGCGAGCAGAAAGACAAGAATTTTGGTGCTATGTTTGGGGTGAGCAATTCATTATTTTGGTTGGTGAGAAATAACATGATCTTTAGTATTGGGAAGGTGAATGTGAAGGACTTGATAGACTCTCTGAAAATTAAATCATGGCACTGGTTCAATGTGTTGGGTGATAATCATATTTCTTACCTGATTGGTGTTTGAGTCTTACGAGTTGTATACAATCCTCTGTATAAATGTAATTGTTTTGTAATGTTTGGTTTGAGTACACTAGTACTCAATATAAATAAAATTTTATTTGATGATAAAAAAAAACATAACTTAAGAAACAAAAGGAGTTTTGCCACCATAAACACTCTTCGCATGCTAACTACTTTTTTTAATTTTAAGGTAAAAAAATATTTTATTGAATTAAAAATAAGATGGAGTACAAGTCGGAGAGATGGATCTCACATAAAGGAATAACATTGTTTATCTGTCATCTTACAAATTCTTAAGTTTCATTGCAAGACTCATGACATGTTGAGGAAAAGCCCTAATATTATGAGAACAAGCCATCTTACCAATAATAGGAAAACAAACCCTTCCAAGAAAAAAACCACCAAAACTAGAATACAAGATAAAAATTATAAGTAACTCATTAACGATTTTTTTTTCTTTCTTTTTTTCTTAAAGTAATGAAATTCCCCATACTTTCTCAATACAACATAAAATCATTTTCATAATTGTAACTTACAACCACCACGCAAAAGTTTAACCTTTATTTGTAGAACTTGTCTATCTCTCAAGTGCTAAACACAATACACACATTATTATTTATGCAAGACTATAAAGAAAACTAATAGCAATATTAACCATAATACTTACTAATTTCCAATTCTACTTTATTACCACTCCATCACTTGTTATTATTTTTAGTAACGATAACCTTTAGACCATGCTTCATCGCAAGCACAATTGAAAGGCTTGGGGAAACAGGGTGACCTTCTGTAACTTTTATGTCATAATTCCACAAAATGGCAGTTGCCACCATCTTCAATTGAATGAAGCTCATGTCTTTACCTAAACATGTCCTGGGTCCTGCATTGAAACTTAAGAATTTGTAAGATGGCACATAAACAATGCCTCCTCTATCCGAGATCCACCTCTCTGGCTTGTACTCCAAGCAATCCTCTCCCCATGTGTCTTCAAGTCTTCCCATGGCATACAAAGATAGTAATATCATTGTATCTTGTTTAACATAGTGGCCACTTGGAAGAACATCTGATTTTATTGCTTGCTTTCTCTCAAAAGGTATTGGAGGGAAAAGCCTCAAAGATTCATATAGTGCTGCATGGAGATAAACTAGCTTTCTCACCTCATCCACACCTAGAATCATTTGCTCATTCCCTTGTTTCCCTCCAAAATTAAGTTTGATCTCTTCAAGAATCTTGGCTTTGACCAAAGGGTGTGTTGCAACAAGCCAAAAGAACCAAGTGAGAGATGAAGTTATAGTATCCCTCCCAGCTACAAAAAGACTGAATGCAGTGTCCCTTAAAAACTTGTCATCATTTTGCTCTTCTCTCATTAAAATTGTTAGCAAGCCATCATCATTATCACCATAATCTTCCTCCATTTTGGTTTTGTTGCACTTTCTTAGCTTTTCGCGCTTCGATGCTATGCATGAATCTACAAATTGGTCGAATGTTTCGCATGCTTTTGTCATCTTCTTCTCTTGACCAATTTGAAGCCACTTTTGTAGCTTCCAAACACTTGCTGGCATAATGTGCCTATAAAATATGACCTCCTCTGCTTCGTTGAAAGCCTTCTCACATGCAACGTCAGGGAAATCAATGGACAGGCAATTAGGATCAAAGCCAAGAACTATAGAGCAGATGTTATCGAATGTGAATCGATTGAAGACTTCTTGGAGATCCATCACGTTCCCATGTTGTTGTGCATGATCCAACATTGGAAGAAGGCTACCCTTCAGCTTCTTATGAATAGTTTTCTCGAGAAACACATCAAAGTTTCTCCCTTTAAACAATGAGTGGAGCAATGACCTACTCGATTTCCATGGCTCTGAATCAGTGGTAAAGATTCCATCTCCAAAGGCCTCAAAAATCTCTCGAAAATTCGGCCCTTTGTGGTAATTGCTGAAGTTTTTGCTCAAGATGTGGTGGGCATTCATGGGGTCACATGTTTGAATGAAGTTCATGTTGGTCAATAAGGGTCCTTTGAACTCATTGGTAAACCCATCCTCTTTCAAAGTCTTTACTATGTGATCATGCAAATGAGACAAGTGAATCAAAACTTCTGGTAGATGTCCAAGTATGGGCCAAGCTTTATGATGCTTCCACTGGTAAAGAAAGTAGAAGCATAAAACCGCCGCTGCAAGAATTTGGAAGAACAAAATCATCATCTTCGATTTATTTTATTGTTTGGGTATTGATAGATGAGAGATTGCTAGTGTTTTGGTTGTTGGCTTGGTTTCTAGTTTGTGCATGCAGGCAATATATATATAGTTTCACGAATTTAGTCTGAAGTTACAAGAAAGAGTGCAATGATGCTTGTTAATTAATTAGCTATGTATATTATAAATTATTGCCACCTAATACTTAATGCTGCTTTAATTTGATAATGCACATTAACAAAGAAAACTCTTTATTTATAGTATAATTTTTTTTTCGAAACCAAGTGGTGTCTGTACTTCACATTTTTTGTGATCCAACTAATCCACCTCAGATTCGCGAATTATGCGAGTCTTGACTCAACGTTATGGATCTTTCTCAGGAATTGTTGTCTCACTGGGATTCGAGCTTTTGACCCTGAAGTCCTTAGGTGTCCGACCAGTTTCTACTAGGCCAATCCACTTGTGTCTTTATTTATATAATAATTTCTTTCACAATTTTCGTTACTAAATGTATTCTATCTCTTTATTCATAATTTTGGTATCGATCTATATTAAGAAACCTTTTAGGTCTAACAATGGGCACAGGAAGGTTTCTGTATTCGATTTTTGAAACATATGCTGTAATTGGAGGCTTGGAGCAATGTTATCCAAACAAGCTTAATTGCAATAAACAAAACTAATTTAATTTATTAAGTTGACCAAAATCAGGATAAAAAACAAATGTTGGCAAATGTTTTAAGTATATTTGTTAAAGTACAACTACTTATAATAAAAAATTACTCCCTCCGTCCCTAAATATAAAGTCTCTTTACTTTGGGGGATTTCACGTTCATTAGGAAAGTGGAATAATTTAGTTAATTGTATTGGAAATGTGAACTTTTGATATGTAATTCAAAATTACCCCTATTAATATTATTGGGAATCTAAAAAGTGTTAAATAAATATGGGTGTTTGTGGAAAAAAGTAATTAATGATCATTGAAAATTGGTATGAGACTTTATAAATATGGACAAAACAAAAGTGTCAAGAGGACTTTATATTTAGGGACAGAGGTAGTATTTCAAAATATAATTTTATATGTTCTTGAAAAAAAAATACTTAACTAAATGATCATTAATTACTTTTTTCCACAAACACTTCTATTTATTTAACACTTTTTAGATTCTCATTAATATTAATAGGAGTAATTTTGAAATTACATATCAAAAGTTCACATTTGCAATACAATTAACTAAATTATTCCACTTTCTTAATGGACGTGAAATCCCCAAAGAGACTTTATATTTAGGGACCGAGAGAATATTTTTTTTAACAGAATCAAGCTGAATCTTTCTTAAAAAATAAAGAACCAAAATTATTAAAAAAAATAATAATAAAAGACTAAAGTGAATCTTGAAAATAAGATAAAGGACAAAAATACAATTAATCCAAAGTTATTTAATAATTCTTTGAAAATTAAAACATTAAATAATTTTTTTAATTTATGTGAAATTTGTAAAATGACGATTAAATTGAAATAAAAGAAGTGCTAATCTTCAATGTTATAAATTCATCATTATTACTCCCTCTGGTCCTATTTATAGGGCATACTTATCCATATCACACGGACCAAGGAAGGTAATTAAGTTTCTTGAAACTTTAAAAAAATAATTTAACATTACAATTTTACCTTCTTATCTTGTATTAGAATTTTCGTAATGTATTATTTCACATTACTGTAATAGATAAAAGACATATAAGATAAAATAACAATAAATATTTTCTAAAAAATGCAAAATAATTATTTTAGAATATGCCCTATTTACCTGAGTACAATATTGTTGTTAAACCTTACGGCCATCATTATTACTATCATCATTATGATCATCGTTGTTGCCATTCTTATCACAACCATGCTATTGTTATTGTTACTATCAATGTCACCAAACTCACCATCATTGATACTCCCTCCGTTCCTTTTTAAGTGTCATTTTTTGGAGAGTTATTTTGTTTTTTTTATCTGTCATATTGAGAAATTCAAGAGTGTAATAAATGTTATTTTCCATGTTTGCCCCTATTTAATAAGTCTTGGTTTACGTAAGTAGTGGAGAAAAATTAATAATTATAGAAAGAGAAAGGGTATAGTGAGAAAAAAACATAATTAATGTATTGGAAATCTAAGTAATGATTAATTTTTTTAAGGGACGTGTTTTTTTTGAAATATGACAGATAAAAAGGAACGAAGGGAGTACCATATTATAATCTGTTCCATCATGATCGCGGTTGTTGTAATCACCTCTATCGCCGTTACTACGAGTCCACGACTAATCCTCTAACACCAATAGCTACTATTTTTGAACATCTCGTATTGTCTTATTGTAGCATCAGCAAGTACTCGTACATAATGTTACGTCAACATCCTGGAGCGATTAGAGAATCTGGAACTAACATCTACTTATTTTATATGTTCTCTTAACACTATTCTCGTAACACTATTCTACTAATACTACACAACATAAAAAATTTGATGTTTTGGGATTTCAGGGTCAAAGACTTGAGTTCGAGTCCCAGTGAGACATTAATTCCCGAGGAGAAATCATATCGTTAAGTCAAAGACTCGCACAGTTCGCGAAACCGGGGTGAATTAGTTGGATCACAAAAAAAATGTGAAACCCAGACACCACTTGGTTTCGATAAAAAATAAATAAAAAGTTATGTTATAAGTAACTCCTTTCAATCTCAAATATAAGTAAATAAAAATATTTCATTAATAGTTTCAAATATAAGCAAAATTTAACTAATTTTCTATTTTTAATACAACTATTCATGTAATATCTCAATAAATTAAAGTGGTTGTATCATTTAATTTTTATTTCATTTTCAATACAAGTTCCTTAAAATAATCTACTTTTTCATGAAATTGAGAAAATTGAATGCACTTAACTGATACTCCCTCCGTTTCATATGTAGCGTGTTTTAAGGTTATGCACGAGTTTTAAGAAATGGTTAAATGTTGTAAAGATTTGTTGTATTTTGACTATAATGCCCCTACATAATCATTATTGAAAAGAGAGAAAAAACTGAAAGTGAAAAAGAGAGTATAATAAATAGGGGTGTGTTTGGAAAAATAGCATTAATTATGTATTGGGTTTATAAAAGAACAAGACTTATGAATCATAGTACAAATGCTAAAATTGTAGGGTTAACCAATAATAAATCCTACCGCTACAGGATTAGCATGAGCTCTCTAGTACAAGATAAGGGTGAATAACTCATCCTTCTTATCCTCTAAGAGCCACGTCAGCCCTACTGGGCCGAACAGGCCCATAAGGCACCACAACACAACTTCCCCTATAAGTATCGCCATGCTATAGGGGCTAAGGTATGTTCTCTCATCCCTACTCTCAAGAACTACGTGTGGCTTGATCCCCTTTTCACTGAGGGTACGTAGGACCGGGGTCACCCTCGTCAGCTGCAACAACCCCAAACACAAAACGTGGTGTTCCACCAATACCGGGACACTACATTGGCGCCGTCTGTGGGGACGATAAACTTCGATCCCCATCCCCGTTTAAAAAAAAACACACAGCCAGATCTAGCAAGCATCGTTGGAAGATCTCCCCGCTTCGGTCCAGATTGGTGTTCGAACTAATAGCCACCAAACCCGGTGTCCATGGTCGTCAACCAGCTACCGTGCCAGAGCGATGGCGGCGATTGTTGTCTTCTTCTTCTTCCTGATCTACATCGCCGCCGCCGTTGAAGAAGATGACAGAGATCTGGTTCGCGGCGGTCCCACGCCGGAGACTCGTGTTCCTATTGCGACAACAAGGCTCTGATTCTGGTTGTTATAACCGCCAACAAGCCACCCTCATCAAGAAGAGGCGAAGATCGAAGAAGGTTGGGCCTCCATACCCCCCGTTCGCAACTCCCTTGTCGTCGACGCCGTACGCGGGCATCATTCCTCCGCAGCCACCAAATCGATGCTCTCGCGAGGAAGAAGGAGCATTGCGACCTCAGTAATGATGAAACCCCTAATCTCCGCCACCGCTTTTGTGAAACCGCCGAAGCGAAGCAACCGAGCCAAATCGCGAGCCATCACTGTTTCTCTCGCCCTCACTGTTTTTCTCGCCCTCCGCGATCACGAGTTCTCTTCCCCCTTCATTCTCAGCCACCGTCGCCCTCGCGGTGATGAACGGTTCGCGAACTTGGGAAGAAAGAACCACACCACCACCATCGTGGACAGGGCAGAACAGCGCCGTGACTTCTTTGGTAGGAGCCGCCGCCGCTTGCCTCCCCTGCTGCGTGCCCCTCGCTGCCCCGTCCTTACCGCCGCCGCATCCTTGTTGGCGTGCAGCAGCAGCTGCTGCTTGAAGAAGGAAAGGAACCTAGGGTTCCCAAAACCCTAACGGGCCAACAGGCCCAATTCTTAAAAAAAAAACAAGGCCCAACAACAACAACAAAAGCTCCACAATCAGGAAGTGACATCTTTTTCATATCACCTATAACTACTACAATTATATATTATATTAAATGATTGCTTATCAAATATTTTATTGACTCACATGACTATTAGTTAACAGCAAAAATAAATTATACTTTTGCTAATTAATGTCATTACGTGTCACTTACTATTTTTATAGCAATATTATGTATTATATAAATTGCCAATAATTATCATTATTGTTATTATAAATTGTCGGACGACGATCATTAATTATTATTCTTGTATGGCCAATGCGAGGTACAAAAAAATGATGGTTCGAATTGTTGAGGGTGATGGCCCGAGATACTTATGCTTTTCGTCCAAGTAACCCATTTCGAAGTTCTCATCTGGGCAAAGAGTTTTCCGAGTGATATGAACCGAAAGCATAATTATTTTATTCGGAATCAATTGACGATGACAAGGACTCCGTGTCGAGTTTCTCCTTTGAGCTCGTGGGCTGAGCACAGAGAAGCCTGCGTTCAGTTCCCATTTCGGATACATGTGCCGATTTCGGCCGACCCTCGATAATTTCGGAAGATTCGCACAGTGTTTCACACTCGAGTCGACCACAGTGTCTCGCACAGTGAATTTTTCTATCCGCCATGCTTCAATTCAACATTCTTCAATCCGACACTCCTCTCCTCACCTGAATCAGGGAAGAAATCCTAGTTCCCATATTATTTTCCTATCTCATCGCCTTTCTATGTGTTTACTTTGCATGCTTCTTGATATTGGTTTACCTGGTGCACTATTTCTGACATATGCTTTTAATACTTGCTTCCTTATAGTTTCTCTACTTGGTGCTTATTATTTGATATTCTACATGTTGCTACGTGACATACTGTTGAACAAATTGCTTATCTGATCTTCTTGCTGTTAAATGTCCTTAAATCTCTGCCTCTCCTGTTGCGATAGTATGATAATATTTGATGTACATTGCATCTCCGGTTGTCGTGTTTCTTGTTTTAATGCTCTCATCTGGTTTGCTGCCATGTTTATAACCGTCGTCTATTGTTAAATGTGATATACCTGAAATCATGCATCTTTTCGTGGACAATGCTGTTTCGTTGAACAATATCTTAAATTTCAATATTTGCCGCTTTCATATCTGTTGCTCAAATCATCTTGCTCTTACGTCGGTGTTTTATTCTCGCCTGCCAACAGTTTTCATTGTTGTTATTTAATTATCATGAATTATCATAAAGTGTCAAAATTAATGCCGATCACTGATTATTATTATTTTACACGTAATGTAAGATTCAGGAGAATGATGGTCGAAAAAAGGAAGGTCGAGGTGCTACGATTGTCTCTATTTTGAACGAAGCCATCTTACAATCTCTATTCTCATCTCGGCTTGGATCTTCTTTGGACGAACTGCTATGTTTGCCTCTATTATCTTACTGGCCCCACTTTTCATCTCGGCTTGGATCTTCTTTGGTTTTCACAGGACCACCACGGCTTCCCGAAGGTGAACAATTCCAAAGGTATATATTATTTCATAGTTCATGCTTATTTCTAAGCTCGGAGATTCTCTATTTCAAATTGCGCGGTTTATCGAAAAGGGAGGCCGAGCTACTATTATTCTCTTTATTTCATGTTTATATATCATCTACCGAGCTGCTATTATTCTCTTTAATTCATGTTTCTACCTAGCTGTTATCATCTCGACCCTACCTTTATGGTAGAACGGTCCGCAGTGCCAACACCCAGTGATCTAATTCGGATCCCAGCATCTCCGAGGAACCACACAATGCTGATTCCACACCTACAACTCGCAAATATTCAACCTTCGCTCAGCGTTCGCCTACACAGATCTGAATCCGACAGTCTTTCAAAGAGGCTTGGATGAACACGATCTAATTGGCGGAAAACAACTCACACCTTAAAGGACTTCTTAACTCGGCACAAGCCTCTTCAGGCTTTATCGAGTAAAGGGGTTGGTTATGCAATGGAGTAAAAGTTTGCTTCAGCTTTGTTATTATGATGATCTATCAGCTTGCCTTCGCCCTAATTACTCGGATTCAAGAGGGGTTCAACAATTGAAGTTGACAAAATAGTTCCGACAAGGGAAATGGTCGTCCTTGGCTTCTCTACCTGTTCTTGCCTCCTCGGTTTCATTCTTTCCCGTCTCGGCATCCTCGGCCGCTTTGATCCCGAGCGTTTCACAGACCTTATGAACTCGACACAAGCCTTTTCAGGCTTTACCGAGTAGGGGACTAGTATGTGATGAGGCATATACATAGCTGACATTGACCGACCTTGATACTGGTATTATATGATGCATAAGTTACTCGAGATCAAATATCGTGCCAAAGAGGACCACCACGTCCCATGAGGCAACAAATTGATAATTTACCTTCCTTATTAAGGACATATGTTAAACTCACTCACTTCGGATCATGTTCTTACGCACTTGCCCACGATCTCGGTTAGCCGGCCAGATCGGTGAGGCTACAAGTGAAAACGAGGATTGCGACCCGATAACTTGGCTTAGCCTCTCGGCTCAAAGCCGTCGGCTCATATCTGGCCAAATACATCGCGGATCGAGGAATACACCTCGGCTAAGGTTGTCATTCCGACAGCAATCCCTCGTAAACGTTACGATCCAATTGGTGATAATCTTGGCACACCTCGAACTCAAATAACAGTTTGAGTCGTGCCAGCATACCTTGGCACAAGCCTTTCGGCTTTCACCATGGCAAGCGCATAAAAGGATGTCTCCATAAAAGCATCGTGACTTTAAAAACAATAGTCCAATTCGACTTTGAACTCAGTACATGACGATACACGACTAAGGGCCTTGACTGCGAACAGTCTTATACGTCCTAATCAACCATCCACGACACTCCTCCGAATAAAAAGTTCTCAGCCGCAAACAATGTTTTATGTCACCACCAACTCTCAGAAGCTCAGCACAGGCTCTTCGAGCCTATACGAGCTTGAGGGGCTTGTAGGGTTAACATATAATAAATCCTACCGCTAAAGGATTAGCATGAGCTCTCTAGTATAGGATAAGGGTGAATAACTCATCCTTCTTATCCTCTAAGAGCCACGTCAGCTCTACTGGGCCGAACAGGCCCATAAGGCACCACAACACAACTTCCCATATAAGTATCGCCATGCTATAGGGGCTAAGGTATGTTCTCTCATCCCTACTCTCAAGAACTATGTGTGGCTTGATCCCCTTTTCACTGGTGATACGTAGGACCGGGGTCCCCCTCGTCAGCTGCAACAACCCCAAACACACATCGTGGTGTTCCACCAATACCGGGACACTACAAAAACAACATTACATATGTAACGGAAGGAGTATCTTTTTGGGTCTAATTGCTAACAATTGTCTTTGAGACACTTGTTAAGGTCCTCATAATTGGAAAAAATATCACAAATCCCTATTTATAATTCTCTCGAAAGCATAAAAGCTACAATTTCCAAAAACTTTCAATTACTTTTAACTTCTTAAAAGGGCATTTTTGGTAATTTTCTTTTTCTTATATTTGAGACAGGGAGAAGTAATTACTTGCCCTCAGTGTGTATCACAAATATATTCGTACCCATAAGCAATGTTCACATTACTTTCCTTTAATTTTAAGCAAATACTTATATTTTCGAGATAG
Organism: Crotalaria pallida; assembly: GCA_037953625.1. Taxonomy (NCBI): domain Eukaryota; kingdom Viridiplantae; phylum Streptophyta; class Magnoliopsida; order Fabales; family Fabaceae; genus Crotalaria; species Crotalaria pallida. Next base: position 124,130,837 of record CM075653.1, on the reverse strand, counting down.
TAAAAACTTATGAAAAATGTGGTTTTTTATATTTTCGAGACATAGAAGAATGCATAATTATGATTGTTTTTCCATTATTAGTATTTTTAATAAGTGCCTTTAGTATGGGTGTAACGGTTCGGTCTGGTCCGGTCTTTAATGGACATTACAAACCGGACAGATTGAAATAAGGCAGTCTGGTCTGGTCCGGTCCAAACATCATCCACACATAAAGACAAGATCGGACCGGACCGAACATAATCGGTCTGGTCCGGTCCAGACCGTGGTCTGGTAAGAAGATATTTACTCCCTCTGTTCCTATTTATTTGTCCTATTTCAAACAAAACACACCCTTTAAGAAATGCAATCATTACTTAGATTTCTAATACATTAATTATGTTTTTACCCACTATACCCTTATAATCATTACTTATCTTCCACTGCTTACGAAAACCAATACCCTATTAAATAGGGGTAGACATGGAAAGTAGCATTTATTATACCTTAAAATAATCAAAAGGACAGATAAAAAGAAACAAAAAACTTCTCCAAAAACGGACAGTTAAATAGGAACGGAGGGAGTATCTTTTATTTTTTCTTTGCATTAGACCAAAACAAGAGTGAGAAAGAGTGTGAGAAAGAGAATAACAGAGACTCTCTGGCGACGACGGTTGGCGACGACAACGATGGGGAGAGAGGAGCAAACTGTGATGGTCGATGGAGGCGGCTTCACTGTCGGTGGCGAGCACGAACCCACACCGATTTTGCCCCGATTCTAGTTGATCTTCACTCCATGCAATTACCACTGCCATGGAGGAGGGAGAGAGAGAACAAATCAGATCGGAGAAGGGAGAACGGAGGAAGCGGATCGGAGGAGGGAGGGAACCGGAGAGAGAACAGAGGAAGAGTACCAGAGGGAGAACGAAGGAAGAGTGGAACTTAAGGGAGGCTGTAACTAGGGTTGAGAGGAGGAAGAGTGGGGAGGGAGACCTTTTTTTTTTTTTGTAGTCGAGGAGGGAGTATTTTAGTTTAGGGTTCTTAAGAGTTAAGAGCGAGCTAGTGTTGTGGCTGCTGAGTGTGTTTTATTATTTTTTTTTTAATATTTGAACTACCGATCCGGTCCGGTCTTTGTGATCTCAAAATTTGTGAGACCGTGGATCGGACCACAATAGAACGATCCAGAAATATTAAGACCGGACCGGACCATGAGATCAGACCGGACCATATTTTTCTTTCCGGTCCAATCTGGTCCTACCGGTCTCGCGGTCCAGGACCGGATCACTTACACCTCTAGCCTTTAGGATACCTGTTAGGAAGATCCTAATTTTAATTATTTACCCAGTTCAATTATGCTAGTAGTATATTTTAACTTAATAAATTATCTCCTCGTATGAGGAGATACCTTGCCTCCTTAACCCAGTTAAATACTGCTACATGTCTTTGTTGTTTTTAATCTATTTGCTTTTTTTTTCTAAAAACACAATATCAGAAAGGCAAAACAAAGGAAGAAAATGATGGAGCCTCCACTGCCATAAAGACCTCTTCCTCTTCCATAAATTGAAAAAAGGAAATACCCACCACCGGTCACCGTTGTTGCCGCCCCTTCAATCTCCACACCATTAGAAGCCAGCCGCGGCCAATCACCCGTAGTCATCCACCCACCACCAGACACGCCAGCCACCATACCCTCCACCGGCCACCGTCACTTCGCTTCCATCTCCACCACTGCCCCTTCAGTCTCCACTCGAACACCACGTCGGAGACGCCAGTCACCGTCACTTCCCAATCGTTATCGTGGAGCCACAGTCCACCACCACAGTCACTTCCCCTTCGTCTCCACCTTCACGTATTGTGCCTTTGTTTGTCTATTAATGACAGCAACGGTGGATGACGGTGGAGCCACAACAATGGTGGCGATGGCTGCACTGTGCAGGCGCGCGGTGCAAGCAACGATGGATGACGACAATGGTGGATGACGGTGGCGAGCGGTGGTGGGTGAGCGGCTGGCATGATGGCAACAACAACAAGATTCTATTCCTGTTTCTTCAGCGCGTTGTGTTTCTGTTCTCATTTCAATTGGTTTGTTTTTTTTTTAAATTAAAAAAAACAATTAAAAACTAAAGACACTTAACAAGATTTAAAAGGTTTAAGGAGAAAAGCTATCTCCTCCTATGAGGAGATACATTATTCTGACATTTTAATTTCTTCATTATACTAATCATTCTGTCATATTGATAAACCACACATCCATCTGCATTCTTCTTCGAAACGACAACTCTACCCTTCCGATACATTACTTGATGTTTTATTATTTTGATATGTTACTAATTAATTAGGTCAATTAACTCATTCAGTTTGTTTTTGCGATTTAATTTAGTCCTTCCATCTCTCAAAGATGATAAAAAAAATGCTAAATTTTTTTATCTTAAACTAAAATTAAAATAATTAATGGAAAAATTTAGAAATTGCAAGCTTTGAATTATGATTGGTTGATCAATATATAATGTATTAAATTAGTTGTTTGATAATTAGTTGATGTGTTAAACAAACCATTAAATGTATATCTTCTTAAGTTTTTGACTTGTAATATTTTACCATCCTTATAAGTCGGAAGGAATAATAATATTTTGCTAACAAAAAATGATTTTTTTTGGAAATTGTATGTTTTAGTATTAGCTTTTCATTACTCTCTCCATTTTATATACAGCGATCGTAGATTTTTCCCTTTTTTTCATCTTAATTATTTTTTTATGAAGTCAATACATAATCAATATTGTTTTTTCCCAAATATAATATCCTTATTTATTATAATACTTCTTCCATCCCTAATTATAAGATCTTTTTGACATTTTTATTTTGTCCCTATTTATAAGACTCTTTACCAATTTTCATTGAGCATTAATTGTTTTTTCCACAAACACCCATATTTATTTAACAGTTTTTAGATTCTCAATAATATTAATAGGGCTCATTTTGAAAATACATATCAAAAGTTCACATGTCCAATACAATTAACTAAATTATCCAACCTACCTTCTTAATGGACGTGAAATCTCTCAAAGGAATCTTATATTTAGGGACGGAGGGAGTATCTTTTTCACCTCTAATATCTTTTTCTCTCCTCGATAATGATTACATATAAGTATTGTAGCCAAAATATCTCAAATTCTTACATCATTTAATCATTTTTCAAAATCAGTATATAACCTTAAAACATATGAAACGGATAGTGTCAATTTATATGATAACTACTAACAAAACATTTTCTTAAGCATAATGTAAAGAACTTAATCTCTGTCATATATATATATATATATATATATATATATATATATATATAATGTAACAGATTAGTTTTTTATTATTGGACGGAGGATACCGTGGTGCTTAAAAAAAAATATTCTACTCTCTCCGTCCCTTAATATAAGTCGCTTTTATCTAATTCACACATATTATGTCATATATATATATATATATATATACATATATAATGTAACAAATTAGTTTTTTATTATTGGACGGAGGATACCGTGGTGCTTAAAAAATATATTTTACTCTCTCCGTCCCTTAATATAAGTCGCTTTTATCTAATTCACACATATTAAGAAAAGTACTTAATTATTACTCTCAAATTTATCAAAAAATATGTTGTCATTCCAAAGTTACCCCTATTTAAAACTTTACAACTCTATTCATTTCTCTCTCTATTATAATTATTACCCTATCACTCCTATATAATTATGAGGGATGTATTTGGAATAAATTCTTTAATACTACATAGATATTCACAAACGACTTATAAAAAGGAATAAGAAATTTACCAAAATTGTGCCCTATATTAAGTGAGGGAGGGAGTAGATGATAACTTAAGGATAGTGATCATTGTCATGTCTGCAGGTTTCGGATCATTTCAAATATGAAATTAGAAATGATAAGGGAAGGCTGACCTACTATTAAAATCAACGACGACTCTCCATCAATGCAACTTTTCATTTGCTTAATATTTCGTTATGTCTTCATGTACGCAAATCATCATCTCCCACTCACATTGCGTATGTTATTAGGAAACAGCTAAACTACTCAGTTGTTGCCGAAATCAATGTGGGGTAGGTTAAGTGGTAGTTCACTTGATTTTTTAATCAACTGGTCTCGAGTTCGAGTCTTGGGTATGGAGCAACCCTTACTGAGAGACCCTTACCGCTTAGTGTGAGCTCAGTTGAGTCGGACCGGATGAGCCGGATTCTGGATAAATCAGATCCGAGTACCAGTTGGTGTTAAAAAAAAAAAAACTCAGTTGTTGCCGAAGCCAACGAATAAAAACATGTGATGCTTGTTTTAAAAAGTGTGAATCAGGGATTAAGATGCTTAAACACACTCCAATAATTCACATTTTTATATTTAGGGTTTTTTTATCTTATATATCTCATGCATAAAATAAGAAAATAAAAATAATAAAATTGTATTGGAGAATTAAATAATTAATTTTTGAGTTATTAAATATATTAGTTTCTCTAATAATAATTTAGTTTCTAAAATTTGATTAATCTATATACATGATACATAGGTTAAAAAGACACGAAGCCCAGAAGATGCAGATTTCACAGAGCAAGTATTGATCGAGTTTAACTTGTCGCATGTGCGTCATCAATACATGGAGTTTTTTTTTTTTGGTGAACTCATCAATACATGGAGTGAAGAAATTGTGAGTGCACATAACTATAGTGTAAATTAGCTAAGCTATTTCTGATTATTCGAGTTCCACTAGTTAAATATTAAATTAAACTCATTGGATTAACTAAATAAAAATGCTTAAAATAAAAGTTATAATCAAATTTTTAAATATTATTTAAATTTTGATAAATACTAACCTTAGCCCTTAAATATAATTTATCTTTTATGATCAAATACTGAATTATATTTTGATTTAAAAAATTGATGATTATTGTCGAACGAGGTTAAAATAATGAACCCAAAATAACAAGAAGGAAATGGAGGTTGCCTTCAACGGTACATTATGTGAGTCTATATATGTGTGTTCGATGAATTATGATGCAAATTATTATAATTAATAATAATAATTAAGAAAAAAAACTAGAATAAAATAGAAGTAACTAGAAGCAAGTAGAAGATAATATAAACATCGAGACAATTGTACTTAGTTGAGAAGTATCTAGACAATTTTAACATAAAAAATTTGTAACCGCCTCCATTATGGCGGCGCAGCTAGGCTATAAATAGGTCCCCGGGTGTCATTTGTGGGTATGTAATATAAAAGTGCAACACTTTAATAAAGCCCCTATTGTATTGTTTCACGACATCAGTGCTCTCCCTCTTATATCCATCTTTTGGTCTTTTAATTAATTAATCAAAGAACTCCATTTTTACTTGGGCTATGACAAACTTTCTATTGTTGTCATATATTTTACATGTATTTTCCTCAAAGTGGAGAGAGTAGCCCTTCTCCATCATTTGGTCAATACTTAAGAAATTTTCTTTAAGGTTGGGAACTAGTAAGACATCTTTGATAAGTCGTGTACCTGACTGTGTCTCCACCATGACAGTGCCTTTGCCTTTGGACTCCACCACGATGCCATTACCTAATCGAACTTGTACTCTGACAGACTTATCGATATCTTTGAAAATGCTCTCATCCTTTGCCATGTGGTTATTGCAACCACTATCCAAGTACCAATTTTCTTCTTTCTCACGGCTTGGGACTTGGTTGGCATAAAATAGTTGTTGTTCTCGTTCACACTCTTCGATGAAATTGGCCTGATGGTTATCTTTTATTGCGACAGTTTTGCTCCGAGTGCCCATATTTTTTGCAATCTTGGCATTGTTGCTTTTTTCGATACCAACAATATTTTTCTGAATGGTCTAGCTTCTTGCAGATGCCACAAGGAGGATATTTGTTTTGATTGTTTCTAGAGGAGTCTCTAGAAATCTCCTTGTTTCTAAAATTTTCCGCACCATTATTATTTTTTCTTCCATATCCTTTATTCTGATACCGTAATTTGAGCTTTGATTGAAAGGCATTTTCTAATGATTCTTCATCATGCCTACTCAATCTTTGCTCATAAGCTTCTAGAGAGCTCATTAGTTCTGTCACCGATAGGGTAGATAGATCTTTGGTTTGTTCAATCGTAGTGACGATTGAATCATACCTTTGGGGAATAGAAATTAAGATTTTCTCGACAATTCTCTTGTTAAGAATATTTTTCCCATAGGCTTTCATTTGATTGACTATTTCTTTTATTTTAGAGAAATAGTCTTTGATGGTCTCAGACTCTTTCATTTTAATTAATTCAAACTCGCGCCTTAGAGTTTGAAGTTTAATGGTGCGTACCTTGTCGCTGCCATGGAACTCCTCCTTTATTGTATTCCACGCTTCTTTGGCACTTATAGCTCCCATTATCCTTGGAAAAATAGGCTCCGCCAAGGCTTGTTGTAGAATAAATAATGCTTTTGCATCTTTTTTCTCATTTTCCTTCAACTCTTTCTTCTGAGCTTCAGTAAGAGCTGAAGCATCATCTGAAATAGTATATCCTTCTTCAACAATATGCCATAAATCTTAGGACCGGAAGAAGGTTGTCATTTTAGTGCTCCAAAAATCATAATTTTCTCCAGAGAATATTGGAATGGGGATAGATTGTGGTTGAATAGTAGTAGCCATGGCTTAAGAGGATGTAAAAGTGGTTTGGAGTGGATAGTTGGATTGAGTAGTTGAAAATAGTTTGGGTATTATTTCTACGCCCAGTATATGACCGAATGTAGCTCTAATGCCACTACTTCCTCCGTATTGAAGTAAGTCAAAGAAAAGAAGGCATATTTATCTGTCAAAGGAAATATATAGAAGAACTGCTCAAGAAGTTCAAGATGCAAGAATGCAAACCAGTTGCTATTCCGCTTGTGACGAACGATAAGTTACAAAAAGATGAGAAACAAGCAATCGTTGCACAGTCAACTGCTGAAGCAGAGTATGTGGCAGCTGCAGAGACAACAAACCAAGCTATATGGCTTCAACGAATACTTGGCGATATAGGAGCTCAACAAAGTGAGCCGACTACGATCTATTGTGACAATAAATCAGCGATATCAATAGCAAAGAATCCAGTCCATTACAACAAGACAAAACATATTGCTATTAAATATCACGTCATCAGAGAAATAAGTGAGAACAAAGAAATAAAGCTCGAATATTGCCAAACTGAAGAGCAAGTTGCTGACATATTCACTAAGGCGTTACTAAGATCAAAGTTCGAGCAACTACGATCAATGCTTGGAGTTACACAAATTTGCATCAAGGAGGAGTCATGAATTATGATGCAAATTATTATAATTAATAATTAAGAAAAAAAACTAGAATAAAAAAGAAGTAACTAGAAGCAAGTAGAAGATAATATAAACATCGAGACAATTGTACTGAATTGAGAAGTATCTAGACAATTTTAACATAAAAATTTTGTAACCGCCTCCATTATGGCAGTACAGCTAGGCTATAAATGGGTCCCCTGGTGTCATGTGGGTATGTAATATAAAAGTGTGCAACACTTTAATAAAGCCTTCCTATTGTATTGTTCCACGACATGAGTGCTCTCCTCCTTATCTCCATCTTTTGGTCTTTTAATTAATTAATCAAAGAACTCCATTTTTTATCAAATACTAGCAGTGTTTATGCTTAGATTATGGAAACATTTTGTTCCTCACCTGTTTGAGACAGTTGTTCACAACTTTCTTCAATTAAATAATATTTATTTCATTTTATTTTTTTTAAACCTGTATATTATCGAGAGTAATGGCAATTACGAATTAGGAGTATCGTATTTTATTTCGCCTTATAGTATAAAGACGTTTGTTAAATATTAAATTAGTCGATTAAAAAATAATACAAGGACAATTTTTCTTCATTGAAGAAAAAACGACAAGTAGGTGCGTGTTTGATATACCTGGTAAAATGTGATTATGATTATTTTTTATGTGAATATAACCTGTTTATTTATATTTGGATTATGATTATTTTATGTGATTATAATATGTTTATATTTGAATATTTTAACTGAAAAATGAATTTAAGCTTATCTGTTTTGTTTGGATAGTGTTAGAAGGATTATTTTTATTGAATAAATTACAAAAATATAGAGTGATAATGTGATAGTTAATATAATGGAGTGATAAAGATAGAATAAAAAAATTACTAAATCTAAACAATCTTCATAGACAAGTTAAAAAAAGAAGTTATCTCTTTAAAAATTACAATTGACTGAATTAATATGCACCCCATGTATTTAAGCAACCGAATTTTTTCACAAGACTAACTTATTTACAAACAATCATCATCCAAATAAGCAAATTCAATTTTTTTTATTCCACAATTTTTATTCTTTTACAATTTCAATGCATAATCATGTTTTTTTTCTTTCAATTTTAACATTTCATTCAATCATTTTTTTATTCATTATTAATTTTACTTTTATCTTCTCTCTCATCCTTAAACTACTATACATTAATTAATTAATGGACAAATTTTCTAATAAAAATTAAATATTATTTACAATTTTCAATAAAAATTGTATAAAAGCATTTTAAACAAAATACATATAAAACTTATAATAATGAACATTTTTTTAATATGTGTACTCAAGTCTAAAAAGTCAAAAAATTTGGAATGAAATGAGGACTTTTCATTTCCTCTCTTCATGAGAAAGCTTCTCTAACATACTCATGATGAAAAAAAAATGTACCATTAATTAGTTTTAAATTTAACCAACTTTCCAAGTTTCAATACATGTGCATTTGTAATAACATGCAAATTGAAAACTTTGAGGTTAATATCAATCATTTCATTCCCTTTTCTCTCCCACTCTCTATTTATATGATTTTGTGCATCCTTCTATTGAGATTTCCTTCCTTATTTAATGGGAAGAGATATAACTCCAAGATATTACTTGGAGATAAAGGCCCAAGTTATTACTTGGAGAGTACACCAAGTTAAGTGAAGAACAAGTCAACTTACTCGGAGACCAAAACAACCTATATGAAGTGAAGAACAAACAATTGGAGTGGGGAGCAAGTCAGAGCCTTCAATGCGAACTCTATAAATAGAGCTCTTTAGGGAGAGAGCAAATTGCACCAGGTTGTGCCACAAACACAATAGTAGTTCCTCAAATAGAGAGTTTCTGAAAAGACGCTGGAGGAATCCTTGTTCGATACTAGAGAGTTCCTAATGAGAGAAAACTATAGAGATAATTCCTAGTGCAATATTAAAGATATTTTATTTCATTCTTTTAGGGCGAGATTGAGAGTTTTCCTTCTACACACGGAGAGACACATTGTATTCATACTTTTTCATAGTGAAGATTTTTCTGCCTTGTACCCGTGGTTTTTTACTTCTCTAATTTTGGAGGAGGTTTTTTCACGTTAAAATTCCTAGTGTTTATATTTTCTACTTTTACTCTTTTATTTTCCAATAACATATTTATCTGCAGATATATTGCTTCCGCATTGTTTTGCCTATTTTGTGTCACACAGAGGAGGGAAATTAGTTATGATTTTCCCAACAGTGATATCAAAGCTCTTGGGTTTATCCGGAGAGCGTAACCTGTGTGACTCAAGATGGATAGGGTCGTTTGCGCTACTGTCTCATATGATGATGGAGACATGTTCAAGTTAACTACAGACAATTGTTATTGGATGTCATAATGGAAGATCACTTATGCTGGAAGGATGTGCAAAAGCTTATTTCTTGCCAGGACAACCACCACTTCGTTACGTGAACGGAAGTTCTCAATGAAAGTTGTTTTAGACAATCTATTGAAAGAAGAATCTAGGAGAAAATAAAAATTACTCTCTCCTATCCTAAATATAAGCCTCATTTGAACACTTTTTTTGTCCTTAATATAAACCCTATTTCCAATTTCCAATGACGATAATTACTTTTTTCCCCCCAAACAGCCCTATTTACTCAACACTTTTTATATTCCAATTAATAATTATAGGGGCTACTTTTGATAAAAGTATACCAAATGTTTATATTTCCAATTCCACTAACAATACTAACTAACTTTTTTAAAAGATGTGAAAATTGATCAAAGAGGCTTATAATAAGTACCGAAGGGAGTATATCCTTCTAGTATGTTGCAAATGTTGTGGAGAGACGTGAAAGAAGTGAAGCGCATGGAAGACATGAAACCCATGGAATAAGTAAAGGCATACCTCATACAAATATTGAAGCGACTTATAGTCGGTAGATCCACTTTGGGATCCTCGTGTTGAAAGTCTTCTTAACAAGGTAGTTAGCCATGCCCAACCTTGCCAACAACGCTGCAAGCCAACACTTATGAGAAAAAAAAATACCCAACTAAATGTGCAGAGGAGCAGAATCATGATCTCAAAGATGTGTTACCTTATCGATCATAGAAGACAACTGGTTCGATTGATGACCAAGAGAATTCTAGTCAAGAAGCTCATAGATAATTGCAGTGGAACGGGACTGAAGACATCCTCTCAACTAAGTCAGGAAGGGGGAGATTATTGGGATTTCATTTCTTATTTGATGGGAAGAAATATAAGCCCAAGATATTACTTGGAGATAAAGACCCAAGTTATTACTTAGAGAGCAAGCCAAGTTGAGTGGAGAGCAAGCCAACTTACTTGGAGACTAAGACAACTCGTATGAAGAGCAGAATAAGCAATTAGGATGGAGAGCAAGTCAGATCCTTCAATCCAAACTTTATAAATAGAGTTCTCCAATGAAAGATCAAATTTTACCAAGGTGTGCCACAAATACCATAGCACCTCCTCAGATAAAGAGTTCCCGATGAGACGCCGGAGGAATCCTAGTGTGTTACTAGAGAGAGTTCCTAGTGCGATATTAGAGATATTTTATTCCATCCTTTTACAGTGAGATTGATAGTTTTCCTCCTACACGTGGAGAGACACATTGCGTTCCTACTTTTTCATAATGAAGATTTTTCTGCCTTGTGCTCGTGGTTTTTTACTTCTCTAATTTTGGAGGAGGTTTTTCCACGTTAAAATTCTTGGTATTATATCTTCTACTTTTACTCTTTTTATTTCTTAATAACATATGCGTTTTGATTTTTGACCCCCATGTTCGAATTTTTGGCCCCCATTTTTTATTTTCAATCATCAAAAAGTCCTCAATGTTTTAATTCTTTTCTTCCTCGGGGTGTCGGAAGGCTTTTCTGTCTCAAGCTCATTGGAAGAAAAAAAATATACCCTTTCGTCAAGTGTGAGATGGAAAGATATATTTTTTCAATATGAAAAAAAATATATCTTTCTCGAAAAAATATACCTTTTTGTCAAGTGTCAACGAGAAATGTTTTTTCTAAAAAAATATATACCTTTGCATTAAGTACTTATGCGATTGATCTATACCAATTTGGTGCAGGCGAATCTGGACCGTTGGATGAGATTTTAGATAAAATCTAATCACCAACGCAATCCATTTCATCCAATGGGGAAGTTTCACGTCACCTACATCCCTTATTCCCAACTGTCAGTTATTTGAAGTGCTCTTCAATGAGTAATAACTCATTTTCGTTCTACGAGGAGTCCGGCTCGGTTGGCAAGATTCCCTCCTCCTCTTCCTTTTTGAATTTTGGGTATGCCATTATCTTTTAGAATGAGCTTTCTGTCTCACACTCGATGAAAAAATATATATTTTTTTAAAAAATATACCATTTTGTCTCATATTTGACGGAAGGGTATATGTTTTTGACATATTGGAAAAAATATATTTTTCCGTCTCACACTTGACGGAAGGGTATATTTTGTGCTTCCGACAAGCTTGAGACTGAAAAGCCTTCCGATACCCCGATGGCGGAAAGAATTAAAACGCTGAAATCCTTCTGGTCATTGAAAATATAAAATGGGGGCCAAAAATCAACACCCTAATATATTTATCTAAAGATATATTGCTTCCACATTTTTTTAATCTATTTTGTGTCACACAGAAAAGAGAAATCAGTTCTGGTTTTTCCAACAGCCTCCTCCTAATAAAACGCAATGGAAACTATAAGCATAAATCAAAAATAGTAAAAAAAATAAAAAATTTATTAGATTAGAGGGTTGGTTCTTTTTATATATCTTAAGAGAGGCAGGTAGAGAAGATAAAGCGAAATTATGCAATAGTTTTTGCGCTTAGAGTGTCATGTGTCTCATATACTTTTATAGAGAGACAGATGTATTCATGTATGTAATGAGAATGGAATTATTAAATTGATATTCATAAATTATTTTGGCTTGCAGTACTAATAGCTCACTAGGACAGTTGAACGGCTACAATGATAATCAATTCTATATAAAAATAAAAAATGCTTATTTAAGTTTTTAGTCCCTGAACTTAGGTGCTCTTTTGAAATTAGTCCTTGATCTTTTTTTGTTGTTGCTTTGGGTCCCTAAACTTTTTCAATTTTTGGAAAATGACCTTGTTATTGCTTAAGTGATGATATGACCGATGAAATGCTACATAACCTTCGCAGTATCGATAGATAACATACTAGATGATGCCACGTGAATTTTAAAGATTAAAAAAAATTCAAATTTATTAAAAATAATTAAAAATTGTATTTTTTTTAAAAATAAAATAAAATCCTTTAATAATTTTAAAAAAAAAATTTAATAAGAAAAAAATCATGTGGTGTTACAAAACGCTACATAGCACTTCATTCTTCGATGTCGGACAAGTGACGTGACATTTCATTGGTCATATCATCACTTAAGCAACAACAGAGTCCTTTTCCAAAAATTGAAAAAGTTTAGGGATCCAAAACAACGAAAAAAAAGATCAAGGACCAATTCCAAAAGAGCATATAAGTTCAAGGACTAAAAACCTAAATAAACCAATAAAAAATTATGGATTAAAATGCCATTAAAGTACCACTGTACCAACAAAGTGTAAAGCCACGGGTAGGTCCACCACCGGTCAAAATGAAAAATAGATGGTATTGGACTATTGGTAATCAATTTTTTTTTTCACAAAACTTGAATCGTAGCTTTCAAGGTCATGGATATATCATTGGGTTGTTCCGAAATGAATGAAAAGATTAACATGCAGTGATGCATGCTTTGATTTTTACATGTTACAGCAACTTTTCACATATTTGCAAAAAAGTTCTTCATAAATTTAATATTGTTTAACAATACCATTTCACAAAAAGACAATTTTACTTTCAAAGACCTCCGCTCCCACCCCATATCTCCACCTCCACCTCCATTGAAGAGCTCCGTCGGCATCGGCACGGACAGCGTCACCGGTACCTCCACCCCATCGAAGACCTCCACTTCCGCCGGTACTGACATCTCCACCTCCGTCGACATCGGCACCGGCACCGACATCGGCACTGGCACCTGCCCCATCAAAGGCAACACCGTGGACTATAGGATTGAGAAATACTAATTACTAAATAACAACACTAACCTTTCTGCCATTGATGTAATTCTTTAATGGATCTGTGGTTCTGACCACCATAATAACAACAATATCAGGATTTTGTAATTCTTCATGGATCCGTGGTTTTTCGATAACCGCTTTTCTCTCCTCGGGCCCATACTCCGCGTCCTTCGTCGCGAAATTCGGAACCGTCGGGGAAGGCGCCGTGTCCGGTGGCTTCGGATACACCTTATCGAAGCCGAAGAGAAAATCAGGGTTCGGAGGACGCTCCAGGTGCGAAATCTGAACAGAATTGAGCGCGTCAACGAAGCACTGCCACTCTGGTTTCGACTCCGGTGCGTAATTCGAGGCCGAAGAAGAGGAATTCAGAGGAGCGGCATTGTTGTTGTTGAGGGGAAAGAGGATGAGTCGCATTCTGGCGGGTTTGGTGGGAGAAGCGCGTGAGAGGCGATCCTACTCAACCATTATGTGATCGAGATCTACCACAAATCAGAATGGTAAAAATTCCAAATCATAATCGGTGTCAGATACGGAGCTTGCAGTAGAATCAAGGATTTCACCATAGGGAGAGAAAGCCAGCTTCTTGAGAGCAATGTTATCGGTGGCCGAGGCAAGCCCACCGACGAAACAACGGAACGAAACCTCGGCGGAAGTCATCAAGGATTCCGTTCTCCCCATCGTCAACAACATCATGGCCGTGGGGCGGGCGGCGGGGACGGGGGCAGGGCTAGACATGGGTCGTGGCTCGTGGATGGGGTTGGGAAAGAATAGGCTCAAAACGACGTCGTTAAAATAAGAGCGTATGTGCAAAACAGTTAAAAAGAAAACAAAGGTTGCAAGTAAAATTTTACACCATTGATTACACATAAGTTGAAATCTATGGCCAAGAAAGTTAACATGCATCAGTGCATGTTAACCTTTTCATGCATTACAGAACGACCCTATATCATTAATGTATTTCTTTTAACAAATTCTTCAACTCCTCAACGTTAGAGTAATTTTCTATGCGTGAATTGATTTCATATTTTTGTAAATATTAAGTCTTCAAATTAAAGATTCATCATTTATTGCAAAATTGCAGTCCCCTTTACATGGATATAAATGCTTCATATTTGCATCATTTAAATTAATAAGTCAACCTAATGTTTGTTGTTGGTCCAAGTGAAATGAGCTTGCGTTATTTAATTACTTCCTCCTATCTTGTTTATTAGCAAAAATAATTTCTGGCACAAGTATTAAGAAAAAATAGTTAGATGTATTTAGTTTTCTCAAATTCATAAAAAAGTAGACTAATTTAGTAAACTTGTATTGAGAATGAAACAAAAATTAAATGATTCAACCATTTTATAAAGATATTTTAGGAATAATTGTATTGAGAATAGAAAATTAGTTAGTTTTTGCTAATATTTAAAACCACTAATAAAATGTCTTTTTTTACTTATAATTAAGTATTGGGTTTCTCATTCTATTCTTAGATTTATGTGTATGTAAAAAAATATTATTGAAAGTGATTCAGCTTAAATACCTTATCATACTCTGTGTTGGAAGTCTAATATTGTTTGCCTCGCTCTTCGTCGTATGATTTAAATACATGCTCGGCTATGACACTTGATTTTGAAATAAAACCTTAACATTAGGAGATATTAATTTCTTGTCGATCCAATGAAAAGATACTACTCTTTTTGATCATTATTGTAAGTCATACTTAACTATATTAGAAAGACCAAAAAGATAAAAAAAAATAATACTCTTATATCTATATGATTCTTTTTTATAATATGATTTTTTTTTCGAGTAAACTGTCACGTTGGTCCCTGAATTTACACAACACTTTCACTTTAGTTCCTGAAATTAGAAAAAATGCTTTTAGGTCCCTGACTTTGTAAAAAGTCATTCACATTAGTCCCTGCTCCTAACCCCCGTCAACAGATGTTAACAGAGTGATAACGTGACTGACTGGAGACCTTAAACGACGTCGTTTTTTCGTCTGCTTGCACTTATAACGGAGTAAACTGTCACGTTAGTTCCATCAACTGCACCAGTGCCATGTTCAGTTGCACCAGTCCCATGTTCAGCTGCATCAGTGCCATGTTTTGAAGTGTGCATATTTCGAAGTGTTCAGCTTCAAAACATGGGACTGGTGCAGCTGAACATGGCATTGATGCAGCCGATAGGACTAGCGAGACAGTTTATTCCGTTACAAGTGCCACGAGGATGCAAAAACGACGTCGTTTAAGGCCCCTAGTCAGCCACGTCATCACTCCGTTAACGTCCGTTGACGGGGGTTAGGGGTTGAGACTAATGTGAATGACTTTTTACAAAGCCAGGGACCTAAGAGCATTTTTGTTAATTTTAGGGATTAAAGTGAAAGTGCTGTGTAAATTCAGGGACCAAAGTGACAATTTACTCTTTTTTTTCATAGAATGGGAATTAAAAAAATCAATAATTATATTTTTCCATCTACGCCGTATTTCTTTTTTCTTTGTAGTTCTTTTATTTTTTATTTGGGCTTAATTATGGTTTTGGTCCCTATAAGTTGACCTCGTTTTGAATTTAGTCCTTAAATCTTTTTTTGACCTTGAACGGTCTTTAAATCTTTTTAAATTTTGTTTTTAGTCCTTCTGTTTGTCTTCTTCCGTCATCTGCTGACATGGCAAACGGTGTGCCATGTCAGCCCTTACATTGACTGCCAACGATGCATCTGATGTGGACCTCCTAGTCATGTGAGCAGGAACCGAGCATAAACCAAGCATTAACCGATCATGAACCGAGCATGACTTGCCAAACCGAGAGAAGATATTGACCGAGCACGAACCGAGCACGATGAATTGAGCACGAACCAAGCTATGCCGTTACCAATTGCATCGTACTCGGTCGATATCTCATGCACGGTTAATGCTCGGCTCATGCTCGGTTCATGCTCGGTTCCTGCTCACATGAGTGGGAGGTCCACATCAGATGCATCGTTGGTAGTCAATATAAGGGCTGACATGGCACACCGTTTGTCATGTCAGCAGATGACGGAAGAAGACAAACAGAAAGACTAAAAACAAAATTTTAAAAGATTTAAGGACTATTCAAGGTCGAAAAAAAGATTTAAGGACTAAAAACAAAATTTAAACAGATTTAAGGACCGTTCAAGGTCAAAAAAAGATTTTTAAAGACTAAATTCAAAACGAGGTCAACTTATAAGGACCAAAACCATAAATAAGCCTTTTATTTGTTTTACCCCAAATTATAACTTCTCTCTTTTTTCAAACTTACTATCCCTCCTCTTTTTTCGTGCGTGTTTGGTATAGTTGGTAAGATGAGATTATGATTATTTTTTTGTGATTATAATTTGTTTATGTTTGAGTATCTTAGTTGAAAAATAAATTTAAGCTAATCTATTTTGTTAGGATAATGTAAAGAAGATTATTTTTTATTGAGTAAATTAAAAAAAAATTATATGGAGTGATAAGGGGTAGTTAATTAATGTATTGGAGTGATAATGATAAACATGAGTCTAAAAAAATAATCTTCAGCTGCTATAAAAGGAACTTTTAAATTTTAATTATTTCTCCAAGAATATAATCTAAGATTATATAATCTAAGATTATAATTTACATTGAAAAACAAACATGTTAGATCAGGATTATTTTTGAAAAAAAAAAAAAAACCAAAACAATCATTGTAAGCAAAACCAAACATGCATGAATATCATTTCTTCTTCCTCTCTATGGTGAGCGCTGTTGACTGTTGTAAAAGCCACGTGGTGAGCAGGGCGACATGGCGACGGGTATAGCGATGGCAACCATGGTTACAATGGTGGGTGGCGACGCTATGGTGATGGGGGACACGACAACATGATGACAATGATTGTTATTTTCTCTTTTATTCTCCTTCTTTGATTGTTCAGTGGTGAGAGGTGATATGCGATGGTAAGTTTTTGGGTTTCTAGCAGCGACAGGTTGTTGTAGTTTTTGAGTTGTGACTGTTGGTAGCCATGTGCATAATGCTGGTAGCATGAGAAAATGTTGGTGCATATTGTTGGTAAAAATTAGAGAAAATGTTGGCAATTTACTCCCTCCTATCGATCGTTTTAGGTGTTTCTTTTAAATTTGATAGTGCCATCGGATAAAAATTTGATATATTTTTTCAAAATTACCCTTATAATTATTATTAGGACTCTAAAAAATGTTAGTTAATAAAAGTGTTTGTGAAAAAAAAAAGAGATGAAATGATATTAAAAATTGAAATGCTTATCTTAGATGAACTCCTCCTTGAATTTGTCTCGAGATTAAGAACAAACACAACAAGGAGGCACCATCATCCAGCAACTCAACCCGGAACCAAGAACAAAGGGATCTGACCTCAGGAAACTATCACTTGAATGTCCAAAAGGGGTCTCATAAACAGCTAAAAGCTTAAGGGCTATTCTCATAAAGCTCAAACTTTTATCATCTTATGCTTCTTGAAAAAACATTTGGGACTGTTTTATGTTTTACTTGTTGTAATAAGATTGCTTATATGCGACCAAAAACTTAGCACTGTGTTTTAGTTACTTTTAAAATTAGTTTGTACTCCCTCCGTTTCACTTTAAGTGTCTTTTTAACATCAAAATTTTGTTTCAAAATAAGTGTCTTTCTACCAAATCTAGACAACATTTAATACTGTTTTTCCTTATTTACCCTTACATTAAATGTTGCTTTAGTTTTGAAATTTATAATACTAGTAATGATGCATTGACAAAATAAAAATATTAAATAGGGGTATTTTTGACAAAATACACATAAAACTTACAATAATCATCATAATCAACACTTTCTTAATCTATGTGCAAAAGTCCAAAAAGACACTTAAAATGAAACGGAGGGAGTAATCCAAAGACAATGTCAAGGAGGAGTTCATCCAAGATATGCATTAGCAAGGAATCCATAAGAAGGAGTCAAGGAAGTAGAAGCCTCCTTTTAACCTAGGAGCTCACATCCTACTATTTCCTCTGGTCCTATTTATAAGACCCTTTTGGGGTTTTTATTTTGATCCTATTTATAAGATCCCTTTTCAATTTTCAATAGCATTTAATTACTTCTTTCCACTAACACCCCTATAAAGTCAACACTTTTTAGAGTTCCAATAATAATTATAGGGGTAGTTTTGAAAAAGTATATTAAATTTTCACATTTCCAATGCCACTAACAAATTTATCCACTCTCCTTGGTGGGAGTAAAAAACCCCAAAAGGGTCTTATAAATAGGACCGGAGGGAGTACATGAGAAGAAAGGCCTTCTGAAGTCATTTCAAAGCAATGCAACTCTTGGAATGCCCACAACCATAATCATCATAAAGCATTTAGTACTCTTTTGATTATTCCCTCCGTTTCATATTATCTGTCACTTTACCATTTTTAACTTGTTCCAAATTATTTGTCGCTTTAGGAATTCGATGATGTATTAATTGATTTTTTTCACCTTTAACCTTGTATTTAATGTGTTGAAATATGTGAAATGAGTGATAATTAATGTACTTTGAGGGTATTATAGTAAAGTTATTTAATAATTCTCTTGAAAATTGAAATATTAAATGACTTTCTTAATCTGTGTGAAATTGCTAAAGTGAGTTAAATTGGAACGGAGGGAGTATAATAAAACCTTATTTATGGCGATGTAAATTCGAGTTTATGAGGGGCCATTGAAGAGTTTTCTTGGCTGCCTATATTATTGTACTTACTCCATATTTTATGGGTCTCGCTAACAAGTGCCTTAAGCCCTTAGGGCACTTGTTAAAGATACTAATAATAATAGAAAAACAATAATAAGTGTACATTTTTTTCATGTCTCGAAAATAAAAAAACTACATTTTTTCCTGAGTTTTTACTATGTTCAACTTCTTGACAATTACATCAAGAACACTTGTTAACATTTACCATCTTTTATTCTTTTGAGCAATTCAAAAATTAGAAGCTTTGCTTTAATTGGATCTTGCTAAGCCTAATTAGTTGTGGCTTCCAAAGCTCAATCTTGTTCTTACTTACAAACTCATCACAAACCAAATCCAATGATTTTCTGTTGCCTAGCAATTTGCACCCTTGATTCAAGTTTATGAATTTGGTGTTTGAAGATCAAGGTAGGTGTGAGTCGGGAAGGTATTTGGCTGCCCAATTTTCTCTTTGCAACACATGTTTAAAATAAACCATTAATCCCTTCTTAAAAACATTCAGAATATTACCAAATCTAGTTCCCTTGTTTCTAGCTCTTCCCAATTTCCTCTAGCACCCTGAAAGGAAATAATTGAACACATCAATTCCTTTCCCTCATCATGCACAACTCTCCCCTTCTCAAATTCCATCATTAATTTCATTCCTTAACCACTCCCATAACCTCACTTTTTTCTTAATCAATTCAACCATGAATTAAATCTAACTTAATGCTCTCATAAACTCTGAATCTTTTTTACTCAAACACAAATTTGTCCAAGGGCCCTATTACCCATAATCGAACCTTAATTTTGTCTAAATACATCATATATATATATATATATATATAGAGTTATTAGTCAGTTAGGTCCCTGAAAGATACCCGTGGCATCAGATAGGTCCTCGAAAGATATGTGGCATCTCTTATACCCCTGAAAGATCACTTTGGCGTCCCGTTAGTCCCGCCGTCTAACACCGTCAGTTTGTGTTTAACGGAAGCTGACGTGGCATCATATAGGTCCCTGAAAGATACCCGTGGCGTCAAATAGGTCCCTGAAATTTTATTTTTTAAAAGTGTCATAAATTTTATTTTTTATCTTTACTCATATATAATAAATTTTTATTTACTTAAGTAGTTGGAAAAATTAATAATTATAGAGGGTAAAAAATAATAATAAAAAACATAATTAATATATTAAAAGTCTAAACAATAATTACAATTTTTAAAAAATTGTATTTTATTTAAAATAGAACATATAAATAAAAATGGATGAAGTAATAATAAAAAAAAACCCTCAATAAAACAATACATATAAAACCTTTAGAATAAAGTCTTATATACAAGATCAAAAATAAATTCCGAATTAAAAATAAAGTCTTTACATGTAGGATCTTATATATAAGACGATCATAGTGGGAGTATGTCTTAAAAGTGTTTATAGAAAAAATATAACATGGGAATCACTTTGACTTCAAAGATTTTATGCATCGTTGTATTAGTTTCTATGTTTCCAATTTATGAAAATTATCATTGAAGATCTTTCTAATTAACTCGAGTGATTGAACCCACTGCAATGGTGCAAATAACTACTCAAGTTAAAATCTCGTGATATAAGTGCAACTTTCTTCTTAAGGTTCTCTGTTTTATTTTCTAATGTCTTAGAGTAACGTTTAGCTAGTTTTTACTCATTGTGGTTTGAAATATAAATATAACTAGTACACGAATTAATATATATATATATAAATATAATCTCCTAAAATAGCTCTATTTTTTACATATTTAAGAAAATCAAATACAATTAACTAACCTCATTAATAAGCTTAAAATTTTTTTAGTTATAATTCGAATAGAAGGGAGTATTTTATTCAATTTTTGTTTCATTTTCAATACTATTTTCCTAAAATACCTTTTTTCTTAAATATGAACTAATTTTCTTCATAAGTGTGAAATTAATTTTTAATTATATATATATATATATACAGTATATATATAAGACTTTATGTATTTTTAAGGAGAAAGTTGCACTTATATCACGAGATTTTAACTTGAGTAGTTATCTGCACCATTGCAGTGGGTTCAATCTCTCGAGTTAATTAGAAAGATCTTCAACGATAATTTTCATAAATTGGAAGCATAGAAACCAATACAACGATGCAGATAATCTTTGAAGTCAAAGTGATTCCCATGTTATATTTTTTCTATAAACACTTTTAATACATACTCCCACTATGATCGTCTTATATATAAGATCCTACATGTAAAGACTTTATTTTTATTTCGGAATTTATTTTTGATCTTGTATATAAAACTTTATTCTAAAGGTTTTATATGTATTGTTTTATTGAAGTTTTTTTTTATTATTATTACTTCATCCATTTTTATTTATATGTTCTATTTTAAATACAATAAATTTTTTTAAGAATTGTAATTATTGTTTAGACTTTTAATATATTAATTATGTTTTTTTATTATTATTTTTTACCCTTTATAATTATTAATTTTTCCAACTACTTAAGTAAATAAAAATTTATTATATATGAGTAAAGATAAAAAAATAAAATTTATGACACTTTTAAAAAATAAAATTTCAGGGACCTATCTGACGCCACGGGTATCTTTCAGGGACCTATCTGATGCCACGTCAGCTTCCGTTAAACACAAACTGACGGTGTTAGACGGCGGGACTAACGGGACCCCAAAGTGATCTTTCAGGGGTATAAGAGATGCCACATATCTTTCGAGGACCTATCTGATGCCACGGGTATCTTTCAGGGACCTAACTGACTAATAACTCTATATATATATATATATATATATATATATATATATATATATATATATATATATAGTTATCAAATCTTTCCTTTTTGTTCATCTAACCGAGACCCCCATGCATTCATTTTCACATTGCATCTTGGATTGTTCATAAACTAGTGATAAATATTTTCATAATCATCATCTAAACCCTAGCCTAGTACACTCCAAAACAGTGTCCTTAAAAATTGCAAAAATTGGTCGAGGTTATAAAGTTAAAACGGTCATCCTCATCTACAAGGTGCAATTTGGCCAAGCAAGAAATGGAGGAGGTTCACACCCCTCAAAAGAGGCCAGGAAGGAAAAGACTCTTAGATTTCCATGATGGAATTATGATCATTAATCGTCATTAAGGCTTAGTTGAATTGTCAATTAAATGTAATGTATTTCCTCCGTTTCATGTGTGTTTTAAGGTTAAACACAGATTTTAAGAAATAGTTAAATTAAATGATGTAAGGATATGTTGTATTTTGACTATAATGTCCCTATATAATCATTATTGAAAAGAGAGAAAAATATTGGAAGTGAAAAAAAGAGTGTAATAAATAGGGATGTGTTTGAAAAAATAGCATTAAATATATATTGAGTTTATAAACAAACAGGACTTATGAAACATAGTACAAATTCTAAAACAACATTACATATGAAACAGAATTAGAGGGAGTAATTAATGTAGGGGATTACATTTTGTTATTACGAAGGGCTCGGATGGCTTCGGCTACACGGCCAAGACCCCTATTTTTCTTTAATTTTATTAGTAATAAGATTTCTTGACTTAAATCAATAGCATTTGGCAATATATTTCTTAATATTCCCTCCGTCCCTAAATATAAAGCTTCTTTGGGGAATTTTACGTCCATTAAGAAAGTGGAATAATTTAGTTAATTGTATTGGAAATGTGAACTTTTGATATGTAATTTCAAAATTACCCCTATTAATATTATTGAGAATATAAAAAATGTTAAATAAATAGAGGTGTTTGTGGAAAAAAGTAATTAATGATCATTGAAAATTGGTATGAGGCTTTATAAATAGGGACAAAATAAAAGTGCGAAGAGAACTTTATATTTAGGAATGGAGGTAGTATTATTTATTTTATAATATATATCATCAAATATATTATATTACTTTTTGAACTCTTCGATTTACTTATCAATTACGGAGTATATCCATTATATTATCTTATCTTATCGGATAGATCCAATTCCATCCCAGTTTTGTCGGATCATGATCGGGTTCTTAGAAATTGACCATGTGTAGCTTATTGTATCAGATTCTAATTAAGCTAACCCAACCCATGCTCATCCCTATTCTCCATTACAAGTGTAACCCATCTTGATCTATTTTTGCATAATGAATTTAACATTATTATAACAAACCGTAAATTATTAATACAAAGATACGCAAGAATCATTATTTATTATATTATGTTTATATGAAGGAGAAAAATAAGACATCTAAAAGGATAATCATCACAAGCTCATAACACTCGATCCATTCATGCTTATTTATCATGTTTAAAAGTTTAAGATATTATTAACTGCTATATCTCAAGTTTACCCTTATTTAATATTCGTTCTTTCCCTGAATATAAGCTTTCCCTGAATATAAGCACTAACACTATGTTAGTTTTGACGGATTTTGGAAAAAAGAAAACAAGGAAAAAAACCTTATTTTTTCTTGTTTGATTCAGCAAAGAAAATTAGAGGGAGAGAAAATTTGGTGGTACCCACCAAAAAAGTTTTCTCCCACTATGAAGAGAGAATGATGGGAAAACTATTGTGGCTCGAGAAATTACTTAACTGTCATTCACTTATTCACTTAAATATATATTTTTAAAATTTTTTAAATTGAAAAAAATATATTTATTTATTATTTCAATAAAAAACGGTTTTGTTTATATTTTTTTATTTCTATTATGTAAAACAAGGGTGTAGTTATCATTTGAAAAATTTATTGTTTTCTATCTTACTTTTCTCTCTAACAAAAACGAGAAAAAAAAACCTCACTTTTCTCACTTTCTCATTTCCTCACATTTTCTCTAATACTCCCTCCGTTTCACTTTAAGTGTCTTTTTGGACTTTTGCACATAGATTAAGAAAGTGTTGATTATGATGATTATTGTAAGTTTTATGTGTATTTTGTCAAAAATACCCCTATTTAATATTTTTATTTTGTCAATGCATCATTACTAGTATTACAAATTTCAAAACTAAAATAACATTAAATGTAAGGGTAAATAAGGAAAAACAGTATTAAATGTTGCCTAAATTTGGTAAAAAGACACTTATTTTGAAACAAAATTTTGATATTAAAAAGACACTTAAAGTGAAACGGAGGGAGTATCAAACAACCACAAAATTTATTCATTTTCTCACTATAATCTTTCTTTCCCATTTTCCTCTTCTCTATTTCTCTCTTCCCATTTTTTTTCGTGCAATTAAACAAAGCATTAGCTTCTCCAACTAAATCTA
The DNA here is from genome assembly GCA_037953625.1 of Crotalaria pallida. NCBI lineage: Eukaryota > Viridiplantae > Streptophyta > Magnoliopsida > Fabales > Fabaceae > Crotalaria > Crotalaria pallida. Next base: position 124,106,484 of record CM075653.1, on the reverse strand, counting down.
TTCATTTTCCCCACTATAGTAGTATGGTACTAGAGAAATAATTACGCCCTTCATTCAACTTTTAACTGCCGTTTTAAGATAAAGTAATACATGAGATTAAGACAAGAGTCATGATAAATCAACCTACAAACAAGCCTACATCATAAAAAAGTGACATGTGTCACTTGATTAGTTAAAAAGTGACACATATCACTTCTTTTGTGGTGCAGGTCTATTTGTAGGTTAATTAATCATTTTTCTTAAAACAATTAATACGTGGGCAAACAAGAAAAATAATAATTAATGTTTCTTGATTTTCTAGAGTGACAAATAATATAAAAGTAAAAAATAACTAAAATGACAATTAAAGTGGAACAGAGGGAGTAAAAACAATCTTTATTTTTTAGGGACAGCACCTTTAACTGTCTTGACCGATTACAAAATAACGGTAGATGAGACTTTCTTCTTGAACTGACCATTTAACTCCCATTTACTAGTTTTGATTTTTATAGCTCTAATAACAATCCCCACGTACATGCTTCCCCTCCATGGCTCACAAAGTAATGCAATGAAATTGCAAATCATAAGGATCTTACAGATTGGCTATTGAAACTGAAAAACTCAAGTTACAAAAGCACAAATTTTTGTGCAATTAATACCCCCCCAAATAAACAAGTCACCTAAAATGAAACATCTTGTAGGTATGTACAGAGCCACAGAGCAATCACGACTCCACTGCTCAAAACTCTGGCTATTGGCTAATATCTAACAATTTCTTCAATTGAGTGTTCTTGTTCAAATCCAATGTAACAATCCGAGACTAATATCAATTTCATACCCTGCAAGACCAAAAAAATATACTCAGCAAAATTGCAAACAAAAGGGTACCGGACAAGTGAAACAACAGATTGACAAAGTATATAATGGAAGCATAATAAAATCTTGTTTCAGTCAAGTCTCTGCGTCCAAAAGCCTATACTTTCATCACAACAAATCATATTCCCAAATGAAAATAAAAATGAGATATAACATAAGGATATTATCCACGCACGCAAAGTCATTATTGCAAGGAAATCACCTAACATGGAATAGAGCAGGCAGCTAAGACTCGTTGGACTTTGAAAAATATATGTTTGCTACATTAAACAATTTGATTCTCATTGTAAAGCATGTTAGCCCCAAGGCTATCTTAATAAGCATCCTTTCTTATTGTTCTTTATGATGTGATCAGGTCAGATAGAATTTTTTTTTATAAGTCAGCAGAAATAAGAAAACATGCTTCTAATGCTTTCTCTAACAAATCAACTAACCAATCATTACGCCAATAATTTAATGCATCTTTCATTGATAATCCAATCACTTATATCCAATTTCCAAGCATTTTCATTCATTATCATACTTTAATTTGGGACAATAATTTTCACATAAAAATTTCTATCTTTGTGATACAGAGGGAGTACCAAATTAGATACTATCAAGGACCATTAAAGATCAGTTTGGCACAACCAGTTGGTTAGCCAGCTGAAAGGTGGCAAGCTTAACTTAAAACTTATAGACTAGCTGAAAGATTAGCTAGCTTATTAGCTAGAAAATATGAGCTTATAAGCTAGTAGTTTATCAAATACTATCAAGTAGCTTTTTTTTTTTGTCATAAGCTAATTATTGACTAGTTTATAAGCTACTTGGTGGTCTTGCCAAACACACCCTGATTCGTAAGCAAGGAGGCCATCTCCACTACCAATCTTTAGGGTGTGCTTGGTAAAAAGTGGTAAATGAACAGGTGAAACACAGGGAAGAGTACACAAGAGTTAATTTTCACTGGTTGGAGCTTTGAAAGAAATGGAAAAGTGATGGTTGAAAATGGTTGTTAGAACTACTGATAGCGTAATCTTCTCATATCCATCCCCATCTGAGTAATAAAATCCCAATGATAGAATGCAAGATGGGCACTCTTCTTCCACACTGTTGAAACAGAGTAACTGGAAGAAATCACGTTTCTTGGGAACAGAGTCCACATTAATTATACTACAAGTGCATTAATTACAAAAGATGATGGTAAACCTACAGTTTCGATGGAGAGAAATGATTTTCACCTGAAGATTATCTGGAGTTAGTGGCAACTCCATGGATGTAACCAAATGATCAGAAAAAGAAACTCTTCTCAACGCATACAGCTCAGATGTAGAGGTATTACCAAGAACCAACCACCATTGTTCGTCCTTTATCTGTAATCGATAAAATTGTAAAATATCTACCCAGCACACTGACTACAAATCATATAGAAAGGGTGGCCCAATGCACGAGGCTTCCACCTGGTAGGGTCGGGGAAAAGGTAAATGTATGCAGCCTTACCCCCGCAAGTGGTAAGGCTGTTTACAGGATTTGAACCCATGACCTCAAGGTCATAAGGCAGCAACATTACAATTGCAAGGATCACCCTAAGACTATAAATCATAACAGAATAAAAATAATTAACCTTCGGAAATCGAGGTACAAATGCTCTAGAAGAGTGTCGCCTAGAATTGGTCTTATGTAATCTGATTTGCAATGTATGAGACCTCTCACCATCATTGTCCCTCATCTGTAGGTTTAATTTTATTTTAACTCGAGGGAATTGCTGTAAATCCTGGTTTAGAAAATAAAACAAGCCAAAGTTAAAGTCTGTAATGCTGTTAGATATACAAAAACCATTGATGCACCTTCACTTGGTACCATATGCATAAGCATAAACACATGCCAAAGTTATTAGTACCTGAAACAATCTTGGAGCCGGGAAACTTCCAGTTACATTGTGTAATGCTTCCTTGGGAATATCTAGTAATTCCTGTACACTAAAAATTCCACTTCTGCTAAGTGAACTTATCAGATCAGAGTTCATGCATGGCAGCATCCATAAGGAAGAGTCCTTATCAAACCACAAACCCTAGAAGCAGGTCACAAGATTTAAGACGAGTTAATTGCATAGGACATTCTATAAGGAAAAAATAAAGTTCATTATGCAAATGACATTCATGTCTAATAATCAAGTTGCATTGCATATTGTCACTAATTCTATACTTCCTCCTATTTAGAAGTTGCATTCTAGAAAAATTTTCGGTCCTATTTATAAGTCACTTCGTATTTTCTCTGAGGCATTTATTTTTTTTCTCTTATTTACCCTTTGTACATTAATGTAAAACAATACATTGTGAAATTTCCAATGTAAGTTAAGAGGGTATAATTGTAATGTTAAATTATCTTTATAAAGTTTCCATAAAAGTAACTACCCTCCTTGGTCTGTGTGATATGGTTAAGTATGACCTATAAATAAGACCAGAAGAAGTATTTTATGAGGAGCAAACACAAATAGATTAGAGAGATGATCCTGTTTGAAGACATCACAGTAAGATTTGGCAATTTAAATGCTCAATTGGACAAAGCTTTCACTGAGTAATGATATTCTCACATTTTACTTACACTCTCATCCGCACTCTATCGTTCTATCTATCTATCTCTCTCTTACTTTCCTATCACATCTCTATCCTGTCTTCCTATATTTCTCTTCCCTACACCTTCTACACCTAAACACAAGGTGTAGGAGAATCATTTTTCAAGTCTTTTTCACCAAGTCTTTGAGAAGTCCTTGGATAAGCTACACCCTTAATAAGAGATCGGTGCATGTGTCATATACGTTATTTCAATCTATCAAAGAGTTTGATGTGTCCACTTCTATATACTCTATTAAATACAATTATATAATAAAATTTTCACACCAAACAATGTAAAAGTTATAATATATTGTATATGCTATCAAAGCCTAATACAGCATACCCTACAAGCCCTTAAACTACAACATCAAATATATCTATTTCTCTTGACATTTAAATTAAGTACACTCGTTAAACTCCTCCATTAACTAAGCAAATCTTCATGGAAATAATCTGTAGCTAAACCTTGACAAAATATGAAATTAACACATAATCTAATACTGACAAGTGGGTGGAGCCCACATGGTCATGTACCAAGTCTTAAAGGCTTGGAAGTGGGGCGCCACCATTTGGTGGATTTAATTTCCCTTCCTCTATCCCAGTAAAAAAAACACACACATAATCTACTCCTATAGCTCTATGAAAGGCAGTTCAGTAGGATTCATTGCTCAATATGCCTATAATTCAAGATTGAAACTGTAAAGTGTAAGAAAATGGAGAGAACAGAAAACTGAAACTGAAAATTGATTACAAATGAAGTCCAACCTTCTATTTATAGAAATGTTGGCATGCTCAATAAGTTACAGCCAGCTGTCAACTTATAAGCTGACAGCACATACTTAAAGCTAAGCTAAGCTACACTATACATATTTATATCTAATATACAGTAAGTTCATGCTTAACTTTGTATTAGTTCTTTTTTTTTTTTGGCATTTCGAAAAGTTTATAATCTTTAACACAGCTTTTTAGAAGGAAAGCTAGGGTAAAATAATCAAAACCCTACATGCACTCAGCTAGTTACATGCAAAATTAGTCAACTTCTGAGAAAAGGAAGAATGGAATTCTACCTGCATGACCATTTGCAGCAGATGCATGCAAGTAATTGAGCTTGAAAGCCAACCACTGTTTGCACATATATCAATCATCGCCTGAATTATACGTATACTCTGATCTAATACTGATTTCAAGTCTGTAACATAGTCGCTGATAGGTAACTCCAACTGAGAAAAATGAGCCTGTGTCCAAAACACTTACATGATCATTATCAACTAATAATAACACCAAAATATTGAGAGAAATTTCACTACGCCAAATTCATGGTTAAAGACATGACTTACCTGAAACAGAAGATTTGCTTTGGTATGGGGGTCATCCAGACAGTTCTTATCCACCGGATATTTAACTTTCTCAGACAGTGCTTCATTATATTTTTCCTATAACACGTGTATGATATATTATATGATATATTACCTTACTTTAATGAACAAATTTTATTTTGGAGCAAGCAAAGACCAGACAAAACATGAAATGTAGTGTAGCAAAATTCAAATTATTAAAGGGGGCATGTGGGTTCAAAAACAGTAGTATTAATTGTTGTAACTAGGGCTCAAAATGAGTTGAGCAGCTCGAAATTTGTTTGAGGCTCATCTGGACAATTAGCTCAATAAACTTGGTTTATGAATCAAATGAGCTGAACTTGAGCTAAGTTACACCCAATCTTAATCGTTTATTGTACTTTCATCTAATGGCCTAAAATTGAGACTTTCTTATTCCCTTATCTTTTCTCCTTTTAACTTAATTATCTTTTTCTTATCTTTTCTCTCTCCCAAGTATGTTATCTTATTGTGCTCATCTCTCCTCATTCACCATATGTCACCACTCTTACTGCACTCCATAAATGCTACGACACCGTCCTCCTTTCTTCAAAACTCTTGTTATCATTGCCTTCCTCATGATTGGAAAAAAATGTCAAATTTTAAGAACCACACAAGTGAGGGATCACTGTTCATACTATGGATGGCAAAAGATTGAAGTTTGTAAACATGTTAAGAATATTTCATGTTCCCGTAAGTTGTGCCCAATGAAACCCTAGCAGATTAGGATTTTCTTTTCATTATCTAATCTATAATTTGAGCCCATTATATCGTTTACACAATTTTCAGAGAAAAACAACAAACCCTGCCTGCACTTTTTTATTCATGAACTCAGTTGCAGTTCTTTAAACGATACAGCGAGTGAGTGGAGGAGGGAGATAGTGAAGGATGTGAGAACTTAGAAAATACAGGAAAGAGAAAGTAAAAAAAAGGAAAGAAGAAAAATTAGGGAAGAGGAAAAAGCTAAAACTTAAACCACTGGATCAAAGTGAAATTGATGGTTGGGATCGGATGTAACTTAAATTATTCAAAGGTTAAGGAGAGGGGTGGGGGGTGTGCAGGAGCCCATGCCCCTCCCCCTAAATTCTACCTCCGGTCTTATTTTTAAGCAAAAAAACTAATTTCACATGTATTAAGAAAGTTAGTTGAGTGTATTTAATTTTCTCAAATTCATAGAAAAATTGACTACTTTAGGAAACTTGCATTGGGAATAAAACAAAAATTAAATGTTACAACCACTTTGTAGGGATATTTTAAGAATATTTGTATTGGGAATAGAAAGTTGGTTAATTTTTGCTTATATTTAAGACCATTAATGGGATGTTTTTTTTTTCTTATAAATGAGACCGGAGGGAGTAATTTATGGTTTGTTATGATAATGTGAGTTTTCAGATCATAGCTTCTACCAACATCATGACAAAAAGTTACCATCGGTTTAACTATGTTTTTAACACATTTTGTGGCTAAACAACAAATTTCCTATACATGCAATTGTTTTTAAACTATATTTTCAATAACTAAATATATTCAATTTTGATATATATGGTCCCCTCCCTATTATACATTCTGGATCCATCCCTGTTAGAAAGTGAGAGAGAGAGAGAGAGTAAGAGAGAGAGAGAGAGAATGAAATGAATTCTGTTATTATTAGTTAGTTAGAAAAGTGAGTACCCCTATCTATTTATAGTAGGAGTCTCAACTAACTTAAGTTACATGACAGCTGTCAACACAGTGTTACAGCTGTGAATTCTAAACTATACAATACTGAAAAGTACATAATACTGAAACTATAGAAACTATAAAGTATCTAACAACCCTGAATACAATGAAGCAGAGGTAGGCTTGTCCGGTAAGCTTTTTTAAAAATAATTTACATCTATATTTATTAGAATGATTGGGCCTAACTCCACTCCAAAAACTAGGTCATAGGGGAAGGGTTGCCCAAGTTAATATAAATGGTTTGCCCAAATTATTCCTTTGGTAGTATTTTTGTAAAAAGCTAAACCGCTCACTGGTTTAATTAATGGTTATCAACTCAAACTTCTAAGTAAAAAAAAATGCTTATCAACTTCTACACTTTACCCTTTAAAGTTTACCCTCCACTTTAGAGGTCCCAAATCCTTAAGAAAAGAACCCACCGAAATTTTATTGCATTCCAAAATTCAAGTGCATAAAAACTTTAGATAACTACAAAAATATAGCCCGTGCATGCATTTATGGACCTTATCATGAAAAGTTGTGATATTCAAAGCAGAGGAGTAAAACAGTACCTCATTATGCCTCACAGGGAGTTCATTAAACTCAGATGCAGCGGATAAGATATGCAAAAACACCTAACCCAAGAAACAAAACTAAGCATAATGATTTTGAATAATTGAAATGATGGAGATATGAAAAAGACAATGGAAAAATATAAGTCATACTTCAAGTGATGTATCTGGACCTATGTTTGAACCAAACATTGATACAGTCAGGTAGCTGAGGTAATACTGAGATGCTATGGAACCCAACATCATGGGCTCCACCGAGTCTTCATTCATCTTTACACATCCACTGTCTTCCAAATCCTCAAATGTACTTTGTACTAGGCTGAGAAAAGAAAATTATCAGTCAAATACCATTGCAGAAAAAGTGACATGACATCATTCTCTCAGCAGAGGGTTTGGAATATTTGGTATTTCATGTCATTACCTGGACAAATATGAACTTAGAAATTCAGGATCAGTATTCTCCAATCCATAGTAAGCAGGATTAACCATCTGCCCAAAAAATAGCTATTAAGCATGTATGCAGGAAACTCTTATAAAAACTGGAAAATTTTAAAATACAAATTTAGATTTTCTGGTCAATTTTAAAAATTCCTAGAGACAATTTTTTATGGAAAAATTATCATAAACGGAATTCTTGGTAAAATATAACTAATTTAGAAACAATTAAACCTTAAATGGTTAATTAAATCAATTGGTGGCTACTCATTAACCAGCTCCAAACATCATTGCATTAATCAGTTGAGTGATTAAAAGTTCCTAATTTGATAACTTTTTACCAAGAAACCTTTGTAACTTTTCATTTTTTTTTAGAAGAATTACATTGTGCCATTGGGAAAAAAATAAAGAGAAAGAAATGGGAGAAAAGAGAAGAGGTGAAATGAAAATGAAAAGAACATTTCAGAATTACTTAACAACTCATAATGAGTTTATGTTCTGCTGGTATTTTAAGTGGCCATGTAACCTCTGAGTAAAATCCAACTATCTGTGTTAGATATAATAGTCAAAATTCATCTTTGCACCCTTTCAAACCAAGCATCCTTTCACTAAATAAGAACCCTAAACATAATAGACCCCCCAAACCAATATGTCCTACAAATTTAAATTATGTGCTTTATACATGTAGTTGTGGTGATTGTATATTCAATTATTCATACACTAATATCATGTATCATGTGAAATTCAACTACCTAGACTGGACTAATAACTCAACCTACGCAGAAGCTATGAAACCAAAAAATATGACTATGATATAAAAAATTAATTTGCTGTCATCATTTGTCTGCCATTTGTTTTTGGCAGTACGCTTCTGTTATCACTTTATTTTTTAGCCAGTACGAATGGACAAAAATTTTGCTTTACCCGTGCTATTCAAAAATTTTAAGAACTTTTCCATTTTTAGGATGTAAAAGGGTAATGAAGATCCAAAACACACTTACCAGTCTACGGAATAAGTAAGTCCATGTAAGATAATGTACTGCATCCTGTTTATGGGAAATTGTTCCAGAAATAATTTCAGCATTAATGTGGTCATGCAGCTGCTCCCTCAAACTACTTTCAACAGGAAATGGCTCATACAAGAACTGAAACATAAAAGAGGAAAAAGTTCAGTTCTCAGCACAGTAGGCTATTCAGGCAACGAAATATTTACAAAATCACCAATCTCAATTTTGACCTTTTTATAGAAGCTCTTCTTTGGTTCATGAACAAGAATGACTGCTTTCCCATGTTGATCAAATTGAGGGCGTCCAGCACGACCCATCATTTGCAAGATATCAGTGATTGGAAAATCGACATACCTCTTTGCTTTTCCATCATAGTATTCTGTCCCCTGAAAATAAAATGAATTACTTTAAAAAATAAATAAATAATTTTAGACGATAGATAATACCTGATGGGATTCAGCAAAAGAACTAACAAGCAACAACTAAGGGATAAGTTTTTGCCAATTCCGATACAGTTCTTTTTGCTGTTTGTCAGCACTTAATTTGGGGTGAGAAGATTTATTCCTACCTGGTGGTCTACAACTCACCAAAATAAAATGAATTTGCTTCCTACTATTGCAAAAGTAGAATAGGTACATTAAAGACACAAGGTTTAAAAGGAGAAATGCAAACTAAAACCAATATATGATGAATACAAGAATACTACGAAGGTAAATAGCCACCACTTGTATCCCATTCTTAAAGATACCACTTGTATCTCATTTGTTAACGTTCCATCTCAAAACTAATTGGTAATGAGAGGAGTAGCCTAACAGGTATATAAACCATACCAAGGAGAGTGAGGCATGCGATGTGGGACTTCCACCAACCTTCATAAGGCAGAAACCTAATGCTGCGCCAAGGCTCTCTTTCTTGTAATAAGCAATAAAATAAAAACCAAACAAGACTGACAACCAAACAGACAATATCAACCTGACCAAACATGACATCCTCCTTACACAAGAAAGTAAGTTGCTATCAATTTCTGCTGGACCTCCTGTAGAAAGAAATGACTGCGAACAAAATAAATAAAAAGCAACACCTAGTGCAACAACATCACCTTGATTATCACAAGATGAGCAGGAAGATTCACACCCCAAGCCAATGTACTGGTACACACCAATACCTGCATTGATATTGTAAAAATAATCACTGGAGGGTGATATATATAAAACCATTCATGAGCCTAAGCTTTAGGAAGAGTGGGTTCATGACAGGTGAAAGTAAACGGCAAAGTGGTCATGAGTGCAATCCTTGTTCTAATAAAAATGTTGAATTTCGCAGTGTCCACACTTAGAGCCCAAACAGCTCTTGCATATGGAGGCATGTGAAATATAAACCATTCTTGGCCCACACCTAACATACAAGCTTAAGCTTTTGAAAGAGTCGGTTCATGACAAGGGGAAAGACAAAATACATTTCAATTTCTTTTTTTATAATGCAAAAAAAGTAAATCTCAATTTAAAATTTTAAGGTAATAAATGTGTGCCTGAATCTTGTTGTTTGCAAAAAGTTCCTCAACCAGAGATCTGTCTTTTTCATTCAGGCCTGCATGATGTAACCCAATGCCAAATTGTAAAGTATGTCTCAGGTTTTGATCCGAGACTTGAGACAGAACCATATCCAGTGCTTCTTCCGGCATATTAAGGAATTGCCTTGGATGTTCATCTGAAGTAGCAAACTTCATTCAAGGAGAATAAAGATTAGTAACAGTAAAGCATAATGGAACAAATACTAGCGCTTCAAGAAATTGGATCTGCACCTGAATTAAGTCTAGTGCAGTAAGTCTTGTCTGGCGTCGTGATGAGACAAATATAAGAACTGGTTTTTCAGGTGAATGTGTGCATATTGCAGCATACGCTGGTTTATTCATACTGTTCATTCTTGGGCAGTAGTGCTTTCCAGGATATCCCTATAAGAACACCAAGCACGACTTATTTCAAGAGAGTGCTCCATTAGGGTTTCCTTGGTAGGAGTAAATCGGTAAAGGGTAAGATATAGAATTGATGCATGTGAAAACATGTATATACATCTCTCATTTTCATTCCTCCATTACCCATTCTTACTACTGCCAATCACACCGCTGTAAGACTACCAGAATATCTCTATAAGAATACCGAGTACAGATGACATATTTGTAAGACTTTTTTCAAGAGAGTACTGCATTAGGGTTTGCTTGGCAGGAGTAAAGAGGTAAAGGTTAAGATATAGAATTGATGCATGGGGAAACATGTATATGCATCTCTCATTTTCATTCCTCTATTACCCATTCTTACTACTACCAATCACACCGTTGTTATAATTAAAACAATTTACACCAATCATCAGGCAAAGAAATGGAAATATAAATCAGTCTATGTCAAACAGCAAATCCGCTTGCCTGAATATGAACTTCCAAAGGTACAGGCCTCACACTTGGCTTGAAATTGAAGAGCCCAATCTCCTCGACTCCTAACCAGTCCGCTAAATCCCTACATAAAGAGGGAAAAGGGAATTATGAGTTATTTGAACAAACTCTTACCCCGTACTCTCTCATTCTATCTCACCCCTCCCTACACAAACATATTCACAACAAATCAATGTGTGTGAATAAAAATAAAGAGGTACAAGAAAGAGTGGGAACTGTGGCAGTGATAAGAGTAGATAAGAATAAGGAAAATGGAATTAAAAGACAGGATGCAACTATTAAATAAATATTTTAACCTTTTACTGAGAGAAGAGTGCAGATAAAGAAAGTAAACTTACCCAGCATTAGCCAAAGCTGTAGAAAGGCCTACAAACCGTACTGCACGCTCTGTTTGAGAAGATATGTATCTCATCCTAGAAACGATAACCTAGACATAGAAATTATCGCAACTTTGAGCACATGGAGGACATCACAAAAACAGCTATAATATGCACTGAAAGTTAATAGTACTAAAGCATAGCTGTTAAAGTATTGATGTCCCAGATCAGTTGAGAATATGAGACAAGAGCCATATATATAATGACTCGAGCAACCCTCGCCCTTTGAGCTAGCTTTCGGGGTGGAGTTAGGCCCAATTATTCTAAGTTTCTAACAATAACTTTCCATAAAAAGGAAAAATCAAGAGTAATAAATGATACCCTCCCAAATGAAACTAACACACACAAGCTAGGGCAAACAAGAAAGATATGCACGGAAAGCTTATAGTACTGAAACATAACTTTCGCACAAAAATAATATTCAGAGAATAAATGGGTGAACTCCAAAGCAGAAGATATAATATCCACCTAAAAGAAACCATAAAACACAAGCCAGAGAAAACAAGAAAGATTCATCAACTATCAACTAAGCAAAGTTTAACAATCTCTATGCATGTGCAGCATTGAAATTTGAAATCACTCAAAAAAAGCTACCATCAGCTGAGCACCATAAAAATATTTTTTTCTGGCATTGGGCATTCCTCTACAATCATATTCACCAAATAATACCGCACACTGCTTTCTCCTATTAGTATAAATGGGATGGGACTCTTAAATTTGATTTTTGGCTTAATTAAGTTGGTCTCTGTAAAAATTGATCATTTTGGCAAAGGCCCTTAAACTGCTTTTTGATGGTCTAGGTCCTTACATGTTCTATACGTTTGGGATAGGTACCTCCATTTACTTCTGTCCATTAGTTACTGATGCGCTGACGGAAGTTCACGTCAGCTGGGCCACCTCCACAGACACGCTAACAAGTGGCACCGTGTGGATATAATTTTTTTGTTTTTAGAAAAATCATAAAAATCCAAAATTCATTTTAATATTTAATAATAATTTTAAAAAAATAAGGCTTCGATGGACCCCAACAATAGTGGAATCCATTCATCAACGCGGCTGAGAGTTCTTCGTTTCCAGTAAGGAGTTTTAGGAACTTGGCAGGCCTGGCTTCTTTTTGCTCTAATAGAGTATATAGAGTGTAGCTTATGTTAAGCTTGCGTATAAAGCTTTAATGTGTAGATTCAGTAGCTATAGGAAACAAAAATCAAGAGAAGGGAGAGGAAACAGAAACTGAAGGGATAGAGTGAGAGAGAAGAGAGCGAAGAGAGAGAATCAGAAAGTGTAACTAACTAAGGATGGAATTTGCTTGAAAGTCGAGCAAGACCAAGTTATTGATTTCATCGAAGACCATATTGTGTGTCGATTTGGAATTCCTGAAACAATAACTACTGACCAAGCTTCTATTTTTCTGGGAAGTAAATTAAAAGGCTATTTGGCATCAAGAAGAATCAAGTTGTTGACTTCGACACCCTATTATGCTCAAGCAAATGGTCAAGCTGAAGCAGCCAACAAGTGGATTATTAATATCATTAAAAAGCAAATCAAAGGAAAACCACGGAATTGGCATGAGGCATTGACACCAGCACTGTGGGCCATTCGAAATTCCCCAAATGAGGCCACAGGTACGACACCTTACATGTTAACATATGGCCATGAGGCCATGTTGCCAGTCGAAGTGAATTTGGAGTCAGAACAATTTCAGAGGCAAAATGAAATGCCTGTGAATGATTATTGGAATGTCATGTTCGACGAGTTGAACGAGGTGCATGACGAAAGAATTTTGGCGTTCGAAAATATTGTGTGACAAAAGGAAAAGATTGCAAGATATTATGATGCCAAAGTTAAATTCAAGTCATTTTTACCGGGTGAACTAGTATGGAAAGTAATCTTACCAATCGACAAGTGGCTTTAAGCCAACTTCTCTTGGCTAAACTGTATTCAACTATTGGCCACTTAACTGATGTTGTTGGACGCAACGAACAACTTTTGGCCAATGTCGGAGGCCCTACTTGTTTGCTGCATTGGCCAATGTCAGAGGCCCTACTTGTTTGCTGCAGTTGTGGTCAAACGCCATCTGACATTCCACAACCATAGTGTTTGTCAGTTTCGGTTTAACTATACTAGTAATTCCTTCATTTTGTCGATTGTTAAGATTACTTTCCATACTAGTTCACCCGGTAAAAATGACTTGAATTTAACTTAGGCATCATAATATCTTGCAATCTTTTCCTTTTGTCGCACAATATTTTCGAACGCCAAAATTCTTTCGTCATGCACCTCGTTCAACTCGTCGAACATAGCATTCCAATAATCATTCACAGGCATTTCATTTTGCCTCTGAAATCGTACTGACTTCAAATTCACTTCGACTGGCAACATGGCCTCATGGCCATATGTTAACATGTAAGGTGTCGTACTGTGGCCTCGTTTGGGAAATTTCGAATGGCCCACAATGCTGGTATCAACGCCTCATGCGAATTTCTAGAATCAACTAACTTCTTGCAAGAGGGGAATATGCTATTTATAGAAAATGCTGACAGCTGTCAGTTTCTAGAACTATTCTATAGTTCCTATAGCTACTGAATCTACACATTAAAGCTTTACACGCAAGCTTAACATAAGCTACACTCTATATTATACTCTATTAATCACATCACATTTTTCAGTAAAATACTCTGTTTATGACTACAGTATCTTCCTCCTTCCCTTATTCATAATCCTAAAACTAATTTTTTCAACAAGAGGAAATCCCAAGAAGATTAAGTCCTTGAAAAAATGTACTAAACGAGGAATCTCCTATCCAATGGTCCTCCCAAAAGTTGTTATGAGAACCATAACATACCTTTCAGGAAAGCTAAGACCTAAAGGTGGTATAACCTTGTAATAAAGTAGCTAGCTAGCTACTCTAGTCTAGTCTAGTCATATTAACGTAATTTAAGTATTGAATAGAGGAATGGATGGCAGCTGTCAACAGCTGTCACCGTTGCTATAAATTGCCAACACTAACTGTTTTCAGTTAGACAAAAAACTGATTCCCCTAACTTAAATTCATGGTTATTGAATCGAGATTCGTATCATGTATCGGAAGATCGATTTTCTGAATCATGAATCGAATCGAATCTTGAATCGTAAGATACATAGCCGATAATAAAAATAACATAAAATATATTTTATATAAATATATAATAGATATAAGCATTTTCAGGTTAAAGGATTCATTGTTAAGTGTTAACCAATAAACTAAATAGAAACTTCCAAATTCAAGTCAAAATAACCCTAATTATTCCGGAAAAAACCCAAATGACCCGACCTGGTTAAGCTTGTAACCTGTTTTATGAGAAGCAAATCTGAATTGTGCGAATCGAATCATGATTGCGAGATACAAGTTGATTTAAGATAAGTCAAGAGATTCGTATCTATAGGGGTTGGATTTGTATCGAATTGGGATACGAATCGATAGATACAATAGATACTAACTAGCAAGCTTAAATTACTTGCACCTTGTTTACATTACTTTCTATGGGCTAAAATGAAAAGGTCTGGTGGTGTATAGCATACCACCCATTCTGATTTCTAACTCATGCTATCTCATCCATGATTTTTTCCCTTCCAATTCTTTGTTTAGTTTATAGAATGCATCTCTTAAATTAGGTATTCATAAGTTCAGAAGCAATCTTGACAAACCACATAGGACAGTTGGACTAAATACAGAGAGGATCCCATATAATAAGTCTCCCATAATATGCTGGTTAATACCTGCTTCTAAGTTTACAATATATCAGTTTAAATCATTCACAGATTCCAATAAGTAGGCCCAGAAATAAAATAAAGAAATGATGCAAAGAGTGGTTGTGTGTCAATGCAGTTCATAATGATATACCTCGAGGATGGGCCCACGATCAGCTCCCAATAAGTGAATCTCATCCAATATCATAAGTCCAACCTATTAAATAGTGCCATAATGATTCAAATATTAATTAGATAGCTTCAAATATTGAAATAATTTCAATGTATAATACTTCACACACCAAGACAAACACTCGAAATAAATATGCACCTTCGTGACATAGCTACGACTATGCCAATTACGACTGATACCATCCCACTTTTCGGGGGTAGATATGATGATATTTGCCGACAAGAGGGCTGTCAAATCCGGAGTATAGTCTCCAGTCATTTCAACCTGATGAAAGCATAATACTATCAGTCATCACCACCAGTATCTACATTGATATATGTCAATCTTTTAATTAAAGCATAGATTAATACCATCTTTTTCCCTAGCTGAGAGACAAGACGCTTTTGCCAATCGCTCATTCTCTCCCTAACAATAGCCTTTAAAGGTGCTATATATATAACCTGCAAGTTCATACAGAAAAGTAGCTTACACACTTCAAAAAACTAATGTGTAATATTGGTAACAAACGTAGTTATTTCTGTAAGCACTACTAGCACATTAAAAAGTTACATGCACTGTAAGCAAAAAATTTCAGCATTTACTCAGAATTACATAAATATATTTTACTATGCATTTTAGTCTTTCGCAAAACAAGACCATCAGTAACCTGCAAAGCGCAGGCAGCTTGGTTTCCTTCAAACAAAAAGGATAATTCTCTTGTTTTTCTTATTTTCACAATTTTATTATCCTGGAATCATGTTCTTTCTCAAACTGTACAGACAAATTTAAGTTCAAACCTTCATGTCAGGTTGGGTGTTGAAAAGACGAAGCATGGCTAGCTCAGCGGATATAGTCTTTCCACTTCCAGTTGGAGCTCCTAATAAAACATTATTGTCCGAGTGATACAGGACATGAAAAGTCTGCCCAAGTCCAGTAAATATGTTACAGAACAGTCTTCATATGTTGTTTATAATGTAAAACCTACTTATCATAACCTAACAACTTTTGTAGTAAAGCAGATGAACCAAACCTGTGATTGTATGGGATTAAAATGTGAAAATCTATACAACGCTTCATAAGAACTGTGACCAAGGGAAGACACAGGAAGAGGTTTTAAATCAAGGAGTTCTGTGTGAGCTGTACGAGCCTGAGGAAGGTATAGTCTAATTGTGAGATATGTTGGACAGGAACAAATTCTATACTGTAGTTCTAGAAACAAAAGAAGAAATGAATGGACATGTAATACCTCCGGCAATGGTAAATTATGAAAAGTAATAGTGTAGAATGCCTCTGCATGAAGCCAAGAATCAGAAATGGCATGAATGTAATATTGGGGCGGATGTGGTTCAAATATAGGCACAGTAAAGGAAAGCTTGTAAGGTTCCCCCTTAGCCATCCGCTTTGTCAGAGTAAAGAGTTCCGAGTGGTAGATGTGATCGTTCTCAGAATCCTGAAATAGTTGATAATGCATCAAATTCGTATTTAGCAACTATCAAGCCATAACTAGTTTAAATCAAGTAGTGTAAAATGATGCCTCAAGTATAACCTGTAAGAAACGCTTCACTGGTGACTAAATTCAGGCATCAACACACTTGCAACACATTTGATAGACACACATTTGACATTTCATATGCCAATAAATAAATTCCTAAGCAAGCAGTATAGACAAATTCAAACACCGATTGGAGATAGCTCAAACACATGGGCAACACCTAAGGTATTTCAAAATAAAGGATTCTGAAAATCAAAACATTGAACAGTACATGCCAAAATTCAAATACTAACAAGAAACAACAACAGTGAGCCTTGATCCCAACACAGGATGGGATCGTTGAAATATATCAATCAATGACATTGGGGCATTAAAAAGGGCACCCCTGTGCACGAGGCTCCCACCTAGTGAGATCCAGGAAGGGTATTAAAAAGGGCATTAAAAGGGCGGCCCTGTGCATGAGTCTCGCATTAAAAAGGGCGGCCCTGTGCACAAGACTCCCACCTAGTGAGATCCAGGAAGGGTAGATGTGTGCAGCCTTACCCCCACATGCGGAGAGGCTGTTTTCAGGATTTGAACCCGTGACCTCTTGGCCACAAAGCAACAACTTTACTGTTGCACCAAGGCTCACCCTCTACATTAGGGCTCTATCATAAACAAATTTTCTTCAAAACAATTTAGGGAAAATAAAAATATAAATGCTTGGGCTGGATAAAATGGAAACAATTTGGACATGGCATAAATATGTTGCCAACTTCTAAAGCTTCTTAGTCTCAGCTAATTTGGGGTATGATTAGGAGAATGGCATTTTATTGCAACATGACACAAATTCATGCCTCTTTGCCCCAATGATATTTTCTCTTTTTCCCTTTTCTTTTGTTTTTTCCATTATGGGGATCCCCTATCCTCCAATTTCCATGAAATTTTCTCCTTTTGCCTTAACTAATTTCTTCATTTATTCGAATAAAATTTTGATGAGTAATCTGTGGAATCCTGACACAAAAGTTAGCTACGATAAAAAGGGAGCCCCAGTGCACGAGGCTCCCACCTTGTGAGGTCTGGGGAGGGAAAATGTATGCAGCCATAGCCCGGCAAGCGGAGAGGCTGTTTCAAGAATTTGAACCTTTGACCTGTAGATCACTAGGCAGCAACCTTACTGTTGAGCCAAAACTCACATTCACAAAAGCTAGCTACAACAGTCAGCAGAATTCACATCATCGTATGAGAGGCAAATGCTTTCCACAATCAAAAATGAGTATCATTTATGCACTTTGGCAAAACCAAGACGAATTTTCCAGCAGATGGTCATGTAACTAGCCAAGTTTATTAACAAAAATCAAGCAATTTACAAAGTGGCTAATCATACAGAACAATATCGACGCATCACCTCAACCAAAATCCACCAGCGTTGAGCAGCACCATGAAAACGATCTTTCCAAATGAAAACAGGCATAATGACCAAATCAACCTGAATATAAAGATTCGTTATTTGAAAATGGAGATAAAGGCTATATTATGTGATGAAATCAAGGAGGAAAACTCCAGTCTGATTATTCTGAAAAGAGTTCTTCATTGTGGAATTACCTTCAAGACAGTTCTGGTTATTGGACTCACAGTTGCTGATAACTGAAGAGATGGGAAATACCCTAGGCATTGCTTGACCATCTTAAAAAGGAAAGGGATAAGAAAATAATAACAAATTTCTCCAATATCTGAACCCACCACCAAAGGAAATTTTTGAAAACCGTCCAACTAAAAAGTACATACCTTTCCACCATGTGCAAAACGAATTAATGCACCAATGTCTTTTTCCTCCATCTCAAAGAGGTGATCTAGGTCAGCCCCACGTTCTTCAAGCTTTCGCAATATCTATACAAACCAAGGAAGGTCATCATTCACCAGTATGAAATATAGCTACATAATATAGTGAAAGAAGAAATAGTCAAGGGCAAACTTCTGCAGAAAGATCCTTGTCAAATTGTCTAAGAGGATGTTGGTGCGGCCAGATTTGGCGATCCACAGCTTTGCAATATTCCAACATGAACAAAGACATCTCGCACCAGCCTCTTCGCAAACAAATCTCAAATAAAGCCCGCATTATACGAGCCAAGCTAGCACTTATGTATGCAGCATCAGATACCAAAGAAAAAGAATCTATAGAGCCTCGAGATATGTACAACTGCAAACAACAAGCCATATATTATAAATGCAACAATTTAGGTAGCCTAAAAGGAAAACAAAGTTAATATCTTAAGAACACAACCTGAATCAAAATGGAAATCTTTCCATGTTTATTGGAAGGACCACCCTTAATTTGCAAGGGGCATGATGTGCGTGCCAAGTTCTCTAGCTCATTTTGTTCTTCTTCTCGAACAACAATATTCTCAAATTCAGAAGAATGTGCAACCATGTTAATCACCTACAATGAAGAAAATGTAAAAGAACTATAAAAGACAAATTTTAATGTTAGAAAAAGAGTCATTGAGATGTGTAGGATTATAACAAAGAACTGAAACAAGATAAAGGGTGACTAACCAACAAATTGCACACCAATTCAAATTTTACATAAAACAAATAGTATATAATAATATAAAAATAGTAGACCTTTTTTATGTAAAAATAAATTTTATAAAAAAAAATTAATAAAATTAGTAGCCCACATGGTCATGTACCAAGGCTTTAAGGTTTAGGAGTTGGAGGTCCGAGGTTCGATCCTTGGGCACCACCGTTTGATGGATTATTGGTGGCGATAATTTCCCCTCGTCCCCGTCAAAAAACTTTGCTTATCAAATTAAAAAAAAAAAGTAAAAGCATAACAAGAGGCTGCCTGAGGTATCACCAAATCCATTAAATAAGAAAAAAAAAATTAACTCCCCAATTTCTTTGCATAATGGAGATGGCATCTCCTTTGAAACAGCCATGGGCAGAAAATTCAAAGAAGCTTTACATAATCCAGTCCAACGGCAAATTTAAGAGTAAAGATAAATACCTAAATTCATATATAATAAGCATGAGCAGAAATTTTAAACAGCAAGATAACAATCAATAACCTCACTATCATTCATGTGGCGTCTCAACATTTCATTGTATGTTTCAACACTAGAATATTGGATGTAAAAATGGCTTGCAATGCGACCAAGCTCGGTACAGTAAAAATT
Organism: Crotalaria pallida; assembly: GCA_037953625.1. Taxonomy (NCBI): domain Eukaryota; kingdom Viridiplantae; phylum Streptophyta; class Magnoliopsida; order Fabales; family Fabaceae; genus Crotalaria; species Crotalaria pallida. The sequence goes on along the minus strand of CM075653.1, from coordinate 124,086,582 downwards.
GCCACTTTTCTCATCAAATCGCATCATTTTTGCTTTATCCAGTGCTCGTGCAGCTTCAATTACAAGAGATCTTTGCTTAGAGCTTAAAGCAGGATCGGCCATCACCTGAAGCTCAGAAGATCAAGAACTCAACTGTGTTACTCTAGACAGCATATAAAAATCATCATGAAATGCTTAAAGACAATCATCACCGAAACAAGAAAAAATAAATATAAAATGAGAGAGCAGTTGCGATGGAAAATCTGTCAAATACAGCAAATTATTATCAACTTTCAAATTTAAACTAGTGGTATCTATGTATTCTACCCTTTCTTTTGTAGAATATGCAAAAAGGTGACGCTAATGACAAGAAGCATGTCAGAAAAAGAAAATACAGTGTTACTCCCTCTAGTCCTACATATAGAGCACCTTCTAGAAGAAATCTTTGGTCCTATATATAGGGCACTTTATATTTCCTATGCATCATTAATTGTTTTTTCTCTTTTTTGCCCTTATTAAATGCTTTGACTAACTATGTTTTTTTGTTATTCATTAATGAATGTGAACTTTCCAAGTAAAGTGGAGGGGGTTAAATTGTAATGTTACAATATATTTTCATAAAATTCACAAAACTAACCACTTTCCTTGGCCCGGGGAATACGGTTAAGTATGCCCTATATATAGGACCAGAGGGAGTATTTTTTAGGCTTATTTATGTTTTTAATCCCTGAAAGTTGGGAGTGTTTTGGTTTTGGCCCCCGGAAGTTTTTTTGATCTTGACTCATTCTTAATTGTTTTGAAATTTTGGTTTTATTCCCTGCCGTTAGGAAAAATCCGTTAATTGTTGACGTGGCTAACGAAACACCACAATAGCATACATGTGTGCAAGTACTGCGTGCCACCAGTGGGATGTCATGGATGATCTGGGCCCAGGAACAAAAGAACCAAAGCCCAATTCACAAACATTTATGAATTAGGCTTTGACCCTTTTGCTCCTTCGGACCCGGATCATCTACGTTATCATACCAATGGCATGCAATGCTTGCACACATGTATGCTGATGTGGCATTCCACTAACCACATAAGCAGTTAACAGATTTTTCCTAAAGGCATTGACTAAAACCAAAATTTCAAAATAATTAAGGATTAGTCAAGGTCAAAAAAACTTATAGGAACCAAAACATCTTCAACTTTCAGGGACTAAAAACATAAATAAGCCTATTTTTTATTGGTACAAATTCTATTAATTAGTAGGCTTTTGTCGCATAGGCTAAAAGCGGGATAGATTGTTGGAAAGTCCCACGTCGCCGGCTAAATATTATGTGTTATGGTTTAAATATTTGCATCTTCTTATTGCCAATTGGTTTTGAGATGTAACCTTAACATGATATCGGAGTCAGAGCCCAACTTCTTTTTGGTTGTCATGGGCCAATAGTTGCCTTTTCGTTATGGGTCAAATCAAATGTTACCCTTTGCCTGGTCCTGCAGGCTTTGTCGGAGGGGGTGTTGGAAGTCCTACATCGCCTACCTCATAATATGTGGTATGGTTTAAATACCTGTTGGGCTACTCCTCTCATTGCCAATTGGTTTTGAGATGGAACCTTAATATAGACGGGAATAGAATGTGTAGGGTGTATGCCTCATAAGGCATCTGAAATACTGCAGACAAGTGAATACCCAAAAGACTATCTGCATGATAAACTTAGCTAGGGTTGAGGGAGAGAAAAGAGAGATGAGGAACCGAAAGCTGTTTCTTTTCTTATGAAAAACTAACTGATACAAGATGAGCTCTAGTCTATCTATAGCTAGAGCTGAGCTGTCATAGCTCAGTATAGTTACAACCGAACTTGGTTATCTCTGATACAAAGAGTAAACGGACTTGACTAATCATAACTAAACACAGATAGTCTAATTACTCTAATCTATCTAAATAGGAAATAAGTACTCATACTTTATCAGCTTCTGAAGAAGAGCCCTCTCTCCATATCACCGCTACCATATTTCAGAGAAGAATCCTCATATGCATTTTAATGTTCAAATGATCTCTACACTGCCCTAGACAATTGAAGATTTACAAATATACTGTAGAATTGGTTCAATAAAGTTTGAAGGTACGAACCTCATCCCACCCAATACCATATGCCAGAGGATTCATCCTCATCCTTATGAAAAGATATGTATAGCCAAGCCATGCACAGGCTTCCTTCACATTAGTTACAGTACCCAATGCCACCTCTGCATTTAAATTATCTTTCAAGGAGGTGATAAACTGCAAAGATGAAAGAGTTCAGTAAACACAATGCGAAATCCAGAGAGAAAATTTTATGCAATTAAAATGTCTCACTTTTCCTTATCATACCTGGCTTTCTATAGGGAGTTGACTTGTCAGCAGGCGCAGATAATATGCTAGTTTGTCATGAGATGTAATTATGATACCTTCACCACTTCGGTCAAACTGAGGTCTCCCAGCTCGCCCAAATATCTACAGCAAAATGTCATAGAAACGGCATTTTAGATATAATGATTTTAAAACTGAATCTGTCCTTTGCTATGAAGGATCTTGGTGCTCTTGACTATTTTCTGGGTATTGAAACCAAGAAGGTTTCTACAGGTTCCTTTCATCTCACTCAATCTAAATACATCAAAGACCTTCAGGAAAAGATTTCTATCGGTTCCTTTCTTCACCACAACAAGAACAGAAATGTCATATAGTGTTAGTATAATCTGTCAGTTTCTTTCACAACCTCAAGAGGAGCACTGGAAGGCTCTAAAAGGGTTCTCAGGTATCTCAGAGGGACTGTTGATCATGGTCTTTTGCTAAGACCAACTCGTAGAAATGTTCCTTTCGGCTTATATGCTTATAGTGATGCTGAAAGGGTTTCTGACTTCAGGGTCTTATGTTTACACTGGCTCTGATCAAATGTCCTGGTGGACTAAGAAATAAGAATGGGTGGCTTGATCTAGTGCTGAGGCTGAGTATAAATATTATTGGGGAGATGATATGGATTCAGAGTCTACTCCAAGAACTAGAATTCAAAACAATAGTTCCAGTAATATACTGTGATAATTTGAGCACTGTCACGTTATCTAGAAATTATGTTCTTCATTCTAGGACTAAACACGTTGATCTTGATTTGTTATGGGTTACAGAGAAAGTAATAGCAAACAAACTACTGGTAGAACATGTTCCTGGTGATCATCAAATTGCAGATATTCTTACCAAACCCTTATCTAGCTCAAGGTTCAATATATTGAGAGATAAACTCAATATTACAGACAGATATCACGCTACTCAACAAAGCAACTCTCTATTGAGCAGTCCTCAAGTTCAAGGGGAAATATTAGAGTAGTTAATATAATTTGTAAAGTGTAGTTAATTGATTAGTTAGTGTGACACAGCTCTACAAGCCAGCTGTCACATTCTTACACAACTCCCATAAATAGGAGGTTATGATTATTGTAATGATTACACAATTCTAATAAATGAAGCTGTTATTTCCTAACTCTATTCTCTCTCCTCTTAGTTTCTTATAAAAACTTATGCAGAACAAGAGAGCACTTCATATATGCTTAATGCAGGAAACTCCAGGTCCTACCTGCATAACATCAAGCATACCCAGGTCTCGCCACCCACCAGCTTTTGGATCATATAATTGAGTACCCTGGAGAACAACAACATTCAGATCAATGTTCAAGACAAAAATTACTCGACCACTAAGCATGACAGAAAGAAAAAAAATAACGAACAGAAGCTACAGGTAAGACATTTCAGTGTATATGATCAGCAGCTACTACATATATTCTTACACATTAACACTAAGATACTACAACATAACGTGCAAGCACTAGGATTTTGTTTCAAAATACCCTTCTTACTTCTTAGTGCAAAGACATACATAGAACTTTATGAAAACAAATAAAAAATGGTACCAGGCCTAGGCTGTTGATCATTTCAAAACCTACTACATACTAGAAGCACCAAAAATCTCTCCAAAGGAAAAGCTTAAGCTTTCAGGTGCATGCACTGTAATGATTATTATCTCTAATACGCCCCATTATATGAACGCCCTTTGAGCCAAGTGTGGTCAAACGCAAGACCATCATACCTTGTGCCTCAACTAATTTATGAAGAAATGAGAGCAACAAAAAATTAAACTCTTGACTAACTTGGACAAAGAGGCTCTGATAATGCTAAGGGCCAACTCTCCTAAGACTAAAACCATCAGCGGTTAGGTGCAGAACCAGAAACAGTATTTTTGAAAGTAAACAAGCAGCTACAATAGCATGCAGCTCACCAATTAGAGAACCAGATGGATTACAACAAATGACAATTTAATGGAAAGTGAGGTTTTATGGGCTCAAATACCATATTAGAACTTATGAGTGAACCTGTCCAAGTCTTCAACATGGGAGAGTAAGTTGGTCTTCTTCTTCAATCGGCTAAGAGAACCAATGTTGTCAGGACCAAGCCGGACGTCAAGCCAGAAGAGGCTCCATATAGGGTTCAACCGTATTAACAGCTTAAACCAGAAGGTTGGACCAATATTTATATATATTAAAAAAATAAAATTTCCAATACTATATGGGCCTAATTGCTAAGCTAAGATGACCGAGATGCTATATGGAGTTTGAATTCTTGGACTCACTAAATAATTGTATTACTACTGGCCCAAATAAAATAAAAGAGCAGTCTTCCTATCAGTTTCTCCCTCAATCTTACCTTTTTTCTTCTCTCTCTCTCTCTCTCATAATTCTCGTAATCAGATTAAAGAAAGGAAAGCTCAAACATGAGCAGAAAGGAAAGCCCCGTTCGCGCAGAAACTTTGTGGTCTGTGAGGCACCTCTGACGGCTCTGAGTGAAGATGATGACGGGCAGCGGATGGCTGAGTGGATTGGGTAACGGATGGTGAAGCGACGGGATGGCCACCGTCACTGATTTGAAAGGGCGCCTCTGTTCTGTTTGCGTTTTAGTTTTTGCGCCTCTGCCTTCATTTTTTTATGTTGGTACCGGGTTTTTTTTCCGGTTTTTCCTGGTTCAACCCGGTTTTCAAGGTTGACCGCCAGTTTTTTTCTGGCTCACCCTCTATAATGGTTTAGGCCATTGAAACAGGCCGGATTTATGTCCAATTGATGGTCGGACCAACTGGTCCAGTCGGGGTTTAATAACATCGAAGTGAACAACAATGTAAGAGGACTTGACACCACAGCTAGTTCCAAAACCTTAAAGCATATGGTCAATAGGTCTTTATACTTATATGTTCCAAAACCTTAAAGCATATGGTCCAGTCGGGGTTTAATAACATCGAAGTGAACAACAATGTAAGAGGACTTGACACCACAGCTAGTTCCAAAACCTTAAAGCATATGGTCAATAGGTCTTTATACTTATATGTTGCTCAACTTGCCTACATTAATTTCAAACAATTTAAAAATGCTACACGAAAAAATACAATTTTACATACCGCTACTTCCCACGTGCATGAAAGATATTTCCTACATACATGAAAAACTATGTACATGACTCTGAATTTATATTTGCTACAACTCCAAACACTATATTAATTCCAACAGCAAGTTTAGGAAGGTGTCTCTAATGGACTCGTGGGTTTGTTTCTGGTCCTTTTTTTTTCCTTTTAAAATTTTTTTACTTCTTGAAGATTTCTATTCCTCTTGCATTTGCATTTCTCTCTTCTCCATTAACGAACTTTTCTTTTCCGAAAAAAGAAAGACTGATTTATGCTTTATTAGTCCATGCACCATATGATTATGGTCCAACATGATTTCGAAAACATAATTTTATGTCAGATAAATTTCAAAAATATTTTAAGCGGTTGACTGATGTTAAAATATCCCAGATTATCTCCGTGAACTACACTTTCTAGTCATGTCTCAGTAGTTTTTCCCCTTTCCAACTTATCCCTTAAATTTCAACACATAAGAAATTACTCACAACAGATTTTCAAATGGCAAATGACCAATTTATTTTAAATTTGAAATACAAGTCAACAAGAAAATCTCCCAAGAATAAACAATTGGATCGATGAAAATGAATTAATGAAATCATATTTATAAATAAGATACATGGGAATGCGGCAAACCTTAATGACAACTGTGTGAGCAGGTAGATTGACACCCCAAGCCAGTGTTGCTGTGCAGACAAGTACCTAAAATCAATAAATGGTATATGTCTGGATGAGCTTTAAAAAATAAGATATTTTTATGCTATAGTTTTTCCAAAAGGTCATTCAAAAAGGTAAAGGCTATATTATACAATATTTGAGAAGTAACTTTCTCATCTTTTATCAAACTTTTTACGTTACAACATTTTTGAGAAGTACTAAAATATAGGAAGGAAAAAACTGATCCATTTTGTGTTTTTACGTTTTAAAAGAAATAAAAAAATAAAAAACTCATCCAAACATGATCAAAAAATAATAATAATAAAATATACACATTATATATCATCAAAATAAACGCATCCAAGTGAAATCTTATAGATGAAGCTTCTTTCAAATTTCAAAAGTCAAATCCGGAAGACTAGATTAGATATAAGCTATACCTTCAGAAGTCCCTCGGAGAAAAGCCTCTCAGTGAGTCCTCTATCAGCACGTAACATCCCAGCATGATGAATACCCATGCCATGTTCAAAAAGCTCAACCAGATCTTTGTTTCTGGATTTGATGACTTCTTTCTAAAGTGCATAAAAGATTGAAAAATCAATGAACTCAAAAAATGGCTTAGAGATATAACACACATCCAAAGAAATGTTTGGAATAATCACCTTGAAAAGAGTATATTTTGGATGTGTATTATTACGAAAGAGTTCCAAGTCCTCATTCCTTCGTGCAAGATCAACCTGTAAAACATGCCAAGCAAGTGATGATAGTATGATACTAAAAGCAAAGCATGGGACAGATAAAAGCACCATCTATTCACGTTCACCTAAGTACATGATTTCAAGGAACAAATAAACCACACGGGACACACCCATACTCAAACAAAATGTACAACATAAATAGTCCATTTCCTAATCAAGCCACTATTCCTGTTGCCAACCATCTTCCTGCATAACTAACTCCTCATTTGTCTTTCCCCAACCATCAGTTTCAAATCAAGCCACTGCTGGCCCAAAATTAGTATTAGGCCCATCATTTCCTACTTCAGGTTACCTTCTCCTGTATACATGCCTTAGAGGCGGGCCTAAGGGTGTATCGATACACCCCAATGAGAGACACCTTGGTGATGAGATCCTCCCAAGCATATCTGACCACCTTTTAGGTCACCCTAAGAGCTAAAATAATGGTTTTATTTGTCTTTTTAAAGTTGTTATTCTCTGAGTTGTGCCTATCAGGCACATGCCTATGCAAGTGTTTCCCCGTCTAATCCATCCCTAATTCAGCTGCCGCTGGGCCAAAATTGGTATTATGACCATCCTATCCATTTCAGGCCTCCTCCTGAATACATGTCTTAGAAGACGAGGTGTATCAACAACACAGGCAGGGGGATGGGGGGTGGGGACGTGGGGTAAGTAAGAAAAACTAATAAATAAAGAGAAAGATCTAAACCTTGAAATTCAACATATGATCTTGGATGAATGTAAAGAATATATGAACAGTTCACATAAAATACAATTGAATTAAATTTTAGAACAGACTCATAATGATGCGAAAGAGTACAACCTTGTTAAGTCAATAATTTAAACAATAATAATGCTTTCAGCAAACACTCCAATAAATGAACCAAGAACTTCAAATCAAATAACTTGATTGTATAAAACTTCCAAAATGACAAACCAGTTTTTGAGCAGTCTTTGCAGTGTCTTTTCGTGAATGAACAAATACCATTGCCTGATGATCTCGCCTAATAGATTCAAAAACCTAGTTCAAACAAGAGGCACAGCTAGCAAATTAGCTGCTGTTGCAAGACTATTATATTTTGAATAGAACGATGGAAAGAGACCTTACCTTACTATAGCATATATCATTCAGCAAGTCATTACGAGCTGCAAAGTTCGGCTCACTAATCCCAATATACTGTTGTGCAAGAGGCACTGGACGATAAGTAGAATCAAAGAAGAAAAGACCTGTGTCTGGATTGACTCTGAGAAATTGTGCAACCTGGTGACATTTTTAAAGTCAGAACTTGCAGGTGAGGTCCAGCAAATACTTTCAGCATACCGAATGTCAAAGTCAACAGAGGACATAAAAACAAGTATATATTATTGGGACCAAACACCTCTAGATAATTGGGAAGTGTGGCCGAAAGGCCCACAATGCGTATCATTGTCTGCGATGACTCCACCTGAAACCAAAAACATCGATTCAATTGTCCAATTAGAAGCCAATAATCATGCAGAGTAATACTTCAAAATAAATGGATGTAGTGGCACCACCAAGTAATGGGAATAGCACCAATGCGCAAAATGCACATTATATAATTTACACCAAAAGCATTATCTGATAGACGCCATGCAAATAATGTGATTTCCAGTGATTAATTATACGATAAGTATTTATGATATGTTAGATTCAATGCAACTGTAGCATAATAAAATAAAATGCTGGTTTAAAATAAACAGATTTCTTCCATTCTTTCCCTTTTCTGCTTGCATGCTAATACAGAACTACATTGTTAGCTCTTACAGCAGAGAGGCACACCTATCAACCCTAATTCTATATTTAAAATTTAAAATTTAAATTAGGGCCCAAAATACGCCCAAAAAAATCATTGTAGGGAAGCCTGTCAGGATTTCTCTTTGTAAACACAAATCACCAGGTATAGAAATGCTTCATGCATATTAACTTCACCAAAACTACAAACATACTTGGTCAAAAAAGCTTTACCTGTCGTAATGTTCTAGCAACTAGAGCCTCTATTACAGGACCTCTATCATCATTGAGTAAATGCACTTCATCAATAATTAAGAGCTTCACCAACATCGACATTGACATGTCGCTGCTTTTGCGAGTAATGACATCCCATTTCTCTGGTGTTGTCACTATCATCTGATTTAAACCACAAGAAATAAACTCAACTTAGTTTGCATGGTACCAAAAAATCCTAACCCTGCAATTTTCATAACAAGAAACCTGAGTTTCTTCGAGTTCATTTTTAGAGAGCTGCATATCTCCAGTAAGCTCTCTGACAGTCATGTTCAAAGGAGATAAGCGTTGGCCAAATGTTGATGTGACTTCCGCAGCCAAAGCCTAGCAAGGAAAAGATCTAAACTTAGAAAATACACATAAATGAAAGGAACAAAACGAACTAGTGAATAGAGAGATAGAAAGAAGAGGAACCAGACAAGCATTAAAGTACCTTCATTGGAGCAACATAAACTATCTTAAATTCATCCTTGTGCAAATAACCATCTCTGAAGTGCTGTCCAATCTGGCACAAGTCATGCATCAAATTAAGAAGCTTTTCTTTAGTGAAAGCATTTCATTTCTTAGGAATAAAGAGTACACATAATTTGAGTATGATAAATCCAGTTTACGGAGGCTAAAAGACGGAAAGGACAAACAAATTTAACAACTAAAAAACATGATGAATACAATAAAAGCACCCCCTACCTAATTGACAGAAGGGAAAAGATAGTCCATATTTGTCAGAAATCTATTATTATGCATCCATATATATTAAGATATACACAGCTTTAAGATCATCAAACAAAATATTCATAATACCTACTAGGCTTTTGGAAGTAGTGAGGGCATCCATAGCAGAGTCAGACTCATAAAATTCTGACACATCGACATTACAACATCATTTAGCTTTAGGACTGAATTTCAAACTTTTCGTATCTTCCATCGCAGCAATTAAGACGCACCAAACTCACAAGACTCATGTATCAACATCACATCATCATGTATTTTTAAGACCCAATTTCATTTCAATAATTTTAATTAGCTATTATTTCTAAAAATTATCTCAAATATTTTTTTCAATATGTTAATATTTATAAATTTCATAAAAAATATATATATATTTGCATTCAAATAATATTTAATTTAAAATTGAATAAAAGTTAACATTACATTAATTAAAGTTAGATAATGGTACCTACTTAAAATTATAAAGAGCGTTTAAAAAAAAATACAACGTAGTTAAAATTCTTATAATTTAATTAACGCTACCATACTTGAATTTTAAAAACATATATTTATATATTAGAAAACTAAAGAAATTAACTCTTAAAATTAAATAAAACATTTTCTAGGTTGACTTTCTAATTTAGGTTGCTTATAAATTGCCCATGTAAAACCCTTACATTTATTTATTAGGTTTTATGCTAGGGAGGTCGACTATGGAGGCAGTATACTTACTACGACGGTTGCTGGAGCAATACTGAAGGAAACAACAAGATTTACACATAGTTTTTATTGATTTGGAGAAGGCATAAGCTAGGGTTCCTAGAGAGGTATTTTGGAAGGCTCCAGAGAAGAAAGGGGTTTGTTTTGCATATATTAGAGCAATTAAGGATATGTATGATGGGGTTATCCTTAATTGAAATTAAGGGCAAAATTGAAATTTCGCCCTTTCATCTTCATCCCAGCGAGATCCCAGCGTGACGCGGCTGCGGTGGCAAAACAAGATGCAAATGCCTTTCCCATCCCAGTAACGACGGAAAGTGGGATGCGATCCCGGGATCCCACTGGGATTGACTAGAGACTCCAACTAAACTTGCAAATTGTTCCATCAGGTCCACTATTGTTGACATATTATCAAATATTATCTTGGAGATGTTACCAGATATTATACTTATTTATCTAGGAGATATTATTCTGATCTGATTTGATAATGCTTTATCTTATCCTTCCTTAGTTAGTTGATCCTAATCCCTAAAGTTTGTTTAGGTGATTGATTCTGTTGTAATATACATAAATACTTGTACAAACCATTCATGAAAATTGAGTTATTCATTATTAAGTTTAAAGTTGGGACCAGAGCTCTCTGGCCAGTCCTTCTTCTCTTGTTTAGGGTTTCAGCTGCTCCCATGACAAAGTGACACTTCTGCAATCTTCTCCAGTGCCGTCATTGGAGCAACCATCACCAAAGCCACCGGAATCAAAGCCATCGCCATGCATGGTGAGTGTTTACTTAGGTTACAAACTAGTGTATTTATAATGCTCGATATGGTCCTTTTTATAAGACCCTTTTAGGATCAGTTGGGAGTTGGGACATTTGTAATTCCAACTATATAAATACCACCTGATGATAGTTAGTAGGGTATCTTTGGGAACAAGAAGCTGGTTGGTATAGGGAGAGATGAGGTTCTCTTGAATAAACCTTTATGTCACTCATTGTAATTCTCTATTCCTCTACCTACTGCTGAATCAGTATCACCTTGGTAATGATCTAGGAGATTAGGGTTCATCAATAAAATCTACTCTCCTTTTCTATTTTCTTAAACAAACTACCAGTTTTTATCAGATACAAGGCCAGTGCATTTGGGACAAAGGAGTCACTACTAATATGATTCATGGATGGGAGAGTTGGCACCACCAAAATGATTGTCGATTTGTCGGTGAGAAGAACAATCACCGCTAATATGATTCGCCAATGGTTAAGGAGGCACCACCTGAATGATTATCGGTGGGAAGACAAACCCCACTGATAAGATCAATTAGAAGGAGAAGAATGGCATGACAAACACCAGAGAGAAGAAACATACACTGGAGCAGGCCAACATTATTACATTTCATTGTTGAGCTCCACAAAACACAACCCAAGTGAGCCAAACAGCCACATTTAGGAGGAGAACAATGGTGGCAGAGGCTGGATCTGACAGGGGGTTGCACAAAGAGTAGCGACTCAAAGTGGTTTGATGAGCGACCTGAGACCAGATCCAGACTGAGGAAGCAATAACGACTATTGTGCAAAAAAGGCAGCCGGAAAGAAGGTCGGATGCAGTGCCACCGCAGCTGAACAGATAGCGTGTTCGGCAGTGTCATGGTGGCTGAAATAAAGCATGAGGGAAAATGGTTGACAGATGAAGCCGAAACCGGTGTGGGTGAGTAGACCGGTGAACATCGATTCAGAATTTGTGGTTGCCAGACAGCGCCAAATCAGTGGCTGACAGATGCAATCTTGGCTGAAAGGAGATGACATGACAATGAGATTAAGGCTGGCAACCCGAAAGGTCACTGAGAGGTGGCTGGCAATTGCAGTCAAGGCAAAAGGCAGCCCAAAGGATTATACAGCAGACAGAGGTGACTAATCAGAGTTCCGAAGTTTTGGGAACTCGGCAACGGAAAGGGACGAGAGAGGTCACGGAGGATGGTACCACTCTGATACCATATTATGATTTGGTAATTGTGTGTTTACTCAGGCTGTCAGGCATACACTATTTCATTTATAGTAATACTAGAAAATGTTGCAAAGAATATTACACAATAATGCTCATCAATTCCTAATATTCTCATGTTTTCTAAACACATTTAACATATGCTAAATGTGTAAAACAGTGCTAATTCTAACCCAGACATCATTGTCCAGCCAAGTTGCTGATGTGTTAACCAAAAAACTTTTAAGAATTAAATTTTAAGAATTGAGCATCAAGCTGGGAATGATCAACTTCTACTCCCTAGCTTAAGTGAGAGTGCTGTTAGTCACTGTATTTGATTGTGTTGTTAATATGCTTTTATTAATTTTGATTAGGTTTGATAACTAGTCAAAGGCAAAAAATCATTGTTCCTTATTTGGATGAATCTATTTCTTTTTTGTATGTTTTCTTAGTTATTCCAGTTTTAATTCCTGATTCGAAAAAGGATTTAATTGGACAACACTTAGTGTGGCCAACATCCTTCGATACATTGGTGACTCCTTGTGTCATGATGGGGTAGCTATGACTACCCTAAAATTTTTACAAGTCAAGTTTTTCGCTTGTAATCTTCCAGAAAAAATAATATACTCTTTAACTTAGCCCTTTAAATAAAGTATTGTTCTTCTTTAGCCACCTCGATGAAAATCTTCTAGCTTTGCCCTTGCTTAAATAGCTTCGTCTACATGGAATAGACATTAGAAAACAAAGTTTTTATCTACAATTTAGTTTGTAATGTTTGCTGCAACAAAATGATGATGAATGTAGCAGATAATGAATTGAAAATTGAACTATAACCTGATTATACAGGTTTAGGGCCAAGGAAGAAAGATAAATATAAAGTAACCATCTAGTACATCAACATCTTTCTTTGTCTCATGAGATTGACGAGAGAGACAGGAACCAATGTAAAACATTAAATTTCAGATGATAGAAAAGAGTAAACATAAAGCAAGATATTATTCACCTCATGTAGAATTGAAATCATAGCTATGTTAGTTTTGCCAGCTCCTGTCGGAGCACACACCTGCAAGCGCATGATATCACATTATTACATAATAAAACTAAAACTTTCTTTTTTCCTTAATGAAACACCTCTACAACTGTTATCAAGTTTGAGAACTAGACCAAAGATCACTTACTAATATATTCTCATTAGTGCCATAAACAGTTTGAAATATCCTGCTCTGGATACGGTTTAGCGATGTATAACCACGGAAAGCAGCTTGAGCAAAGTCATCCAACTCCCTGATCTCAATCTGAAAATACATAATTGTAAACACAAATGGCATTAATGATGCAACTTTATCAAAAACCATTGCTTAGAAGACAACATTAGGGGATAGGGGGAACAAGTAGTCCTGCAATTTGTCGATATTCAGTTAGATATGATAGAAATATGGAAAATGTGGGTTTAAAATTTTTTTAAATGGGCCATGGTATCATCTTGCAATAACCAAAAGTCATAAGTTCATAACACAACAGCAATCCATGCATCAAACTCATCCCTCATTTCATATGTTAATAAGATATCAATTATCTCATCTTATTTTTGTTTGATGAAGAAAGAAAGAAATATTATTAGTAGAGAAGGGACAGGTACAAAGATATATGATAAGGCATCCTCGCAAACAACAAAAAGAACCAACTAAAACCTATGCAACAAAGTCATGTGACAAAACATGTCAATCACTCTGCATGTCTAACAAAGAATAAAAAGCCCATGAATACAACACCAAAGAGACACCTAAAGAGTAACCCTATCCCCAACGAAGTCTATGATAGAAAGGAAATGTTCTTGACTTACACTCAAAAAATAAGATTCTAATCTCTCATTATATAACTGACAGTATCTCGAAGTCACAATAAAAGGGATATACCAGCTTTTCGCCAGGTTTCATTGGTGCAGTTGGTCTGGGGGGAATAGAAACCTCTTCATACCCTTTAAAATGCTTCCTAACAGTTCCTTCAGGGAGAGCAGTAACTGCTATTGACTGGGACTTATCTCCAGAACCAATTACATCATCGACTAAATTTTTCCTCTCGCTTGCATGAAGTAAAGATGAGAAGTCCAATGCAGACAAGTCGCCATCTCCAGTGTGTTCTGTTCCCCGTCTGTTTCGCTTTTCCTCCTTGCGTCGAAGCTTGTCAATTTGCTTTTCTGACTCAGTTTGAACAGTCACCTAAAAAAGAGCAGTTCCTTGAGGAAGGTGATATTTGAAATATAGACACCATATCTGTCCACATGTCACTATATACAAATGAAGCAGTTGAACATGGCGAATACCTGTGTCCCATAACTAGGCATGCGAAACTGAGCATTTGAAGCACTTTTATCAGACTTCAACACTAATAAGCCATGATGAATGGAATCAACAATCTCCTTTCGATGCTGCAAGTCAAAGAAATGTCAACTATGATTGAAACATATCCATCAAAAAACTTTAAAATAGCAGATAGTTGACAAGCATAGCTCAAGTCTGAAAGTGAAGATCATAAACCAAAAGTGTTATTTGAACAAAGAGAAAAATGTAAAATTTCAATAGCAAAACTTAAGTTTCAAACTACTCCTATATAAATGTATAGTTTTGGATTGGGCCTGTCAAAATAAAGAATAAAGAATAAAGTAAACTATTCTACTACATTCTAGTATTCTACTCACCATTAGAAGATTTTGCACAGTTTCAAATGCACTGTCACCAACAAGATCCAACAAATCTCCAGCTATCTTCGTATACATATATATAAAGAGAAAGGAAATGGAATAAGTTTTAAAATTGCATCATAATCTAGTTATATTTACATGTTCAAGAATATTGACATCAAGCAATACCTCTTCACCGGGCTTTTCTGAATCAAGAACCCTACAAATAGCCAGTGCCAATTCATCTCGGGAGAGCTGTGAATTACAAGTCCGAACTATTCTATCACATGCATCTCTTAACCAAGTCAAATTGAATTTTTCCCCATCAACAATAGAATGATTTGCTGGATCAGCATGACTATATTGTTCTTCGTGAGATGCAAAAGAAACAGTGCTTTTGAAATCCATCATATCTCCGTCATCTAAGGATACATCAACCAAAAAACGAGCTGGTGTTTGAAAAACAAAATCAGCTCCAAATTCTGGATCCTCTTCAGCATCGAGATTTCTTTTGGATGTGTTTTTATAGCTAGGCTGCAAATTTAAAAGTCTCTGTGCTAGAAATGCAACTTGCCTCAACTTGGTGTCAGCAATTGCATGACCAAAAAGTTTTTGCAATTTTAATCTGCGTACCATTGCCACACACCGAAAGTTCAAAAAGTTGATAGAAAAAAAATTCATCAAGGGAAGAGGATTACAAGATAGGAGGATGAGATATCCTCCACCGAAAAAAAAATACATATAAATAAAAGATCAATCAACAAGCTCCAAAAAAACAAACCACAATGGAACCCAAACTCTATGCATATCCTCCAAAGAAAACAAAAGGATACACCCGAGGGAGTTTGTTTCAAGGTATCCCATTATATTAATGCTACGGTTAGGAATGTTATTCCTGGGCAAATTTTAGAACACTTTTTTTAATAGTTGTTATACTTGGGAATAATTTTTTTAAAGCATGGGAAGAAAGAGGGAGAATATCAGACTGAAAATTATTGGTAGTTATTTAATTCTTTTACAAGTTAATTTCATTCCCATGTCATGGGAAACATACCCACCCCTCATGGTAGGAATGCAGATGAAGTAAACCCATGAGAATGTGACATTCCTGGGAATCAATAATAGCTACGAATATGTGACATTCCCTTGAAGATTCTGGTTCCTTTACAACCATGGGCACCAAAGAACGGCAAACACAGTTCACAGCATTGCCAAAGAGTTTAATTATCTTTACAGAAGCCAAAACCTCTAAAGTTAATTAGAAGGAAATGATGCAAATCCTGAGGGCAGACCCGGTTCTTCCCAAAGATGTGAAAAAGCCTATTCAAAAGAGAATTTGCATCTGAATAATGCAACAAACAGATGAGTCTGTTTTAAAACTAGAATAAAAAATCAAACATATTAGGGGCCAAGGCAATGAAAAAGGTCTTCACTTTTAACATGTCATTAGTGTAAATCCTGTTAAGAACGCAAGTCCAGACAAAAGATTTGACTTTTGCTGGAGCTATTGATTTGCAAATGCACTTATCCAAAAGGTACCTTCCTCTTCCATGATAATAAAAAGATTTTTACAAAAGGCTAATCAAGAATCAGGAGACCACACTCTTTTATCCTTATCAATGAAAAAATGGAAAGGTTTAAGCAAAACCAAAACAAATTCTAGTTTAGTAACTGCTCTATCATGCAAATTCTAATTTACAAGAAATGTTGGAAGGAGCAGAAGACAAGTAAAACTGAGAAACAGAAGCACTATGAAAGAAGAGAAGAAAGCTTGAAAGGCATTGGATATGAGGAACATTTCCCAACCAAGTATCGTTTCATAGTTTGATACAATTTCCATCATCCAAGGTCAAGGATACAAGAGCCATAAGAGCAGGGTATCCTTGAGAAATAAGCTTCCACGGATCCGCACGAGTAGCTTGGTTTACAGGTTTAGTGTCCCAAATTTTTGGATGCAAACCATACTTGCTATTAGTTATTTTATGCCATAAAGAAAAGTATGAATAGGAAAGCGCCACAGGTTTCCAAAGAGGTATTTTTCTTAGACACCAACTTTCCATGTCCAAATCCCCTTCTTTAATGGGCCAACAATACACCTCCCAAACTCACAAGATGATCTACGTTCAAAATCCATGTTCAAAAAGTTGCTCGAAAAGAAGGGCTATTTACAAGTAATTCAACCTCCAAACTGCAAAAGGAAACTTTCCGTTTTTCAATTATCTAAACGCTTGGATAGCCTGGACACCACCGAATCTCAAAAGGGCAAGGCTCAAAGATTATCTCCAAGAAAGAGAAACCTGGATAAGTAAGAGGCCATTGAAGAGTTTGACAACCAACCAAAGTGGCTAGAGACGATCAGCATCTTACTATCCACATTCACGCTTCTCATCCCACTTTTGGTCATGTTCATTTTGAGCCCAGAAATTATCTCAAAATATCTTGATTAGATAAAATATTTTTAGAAAGATTTAACATCAACCTCAAAAACGAAAGCAATAAATCATCTTTCCCCTCAAACCTTCAACCCAATAACCAGCTCACTATTCACAGCTCTTCATATCGACCAACTAAGAACATAATACCAACCACTATAGTAAAGAGAAAACGAAATAGAGAATCACATTGCCTCACTTCCCTTTGTCCTTTAAATCAAGATTTAGGCTCACACTATCAGTTTAAAGTTAATAAACAAGCGCTCCAATCTCTCCATGTTCAAGACTCACATAATAATCAATCAAATATTTAAGCCATGTTATGGCATCTGCATATTATTACATCCACCTAGGAATTCAAATTTTAATTTTCATAACAGTGTATTCAAGTCTTCTAAATAATATTAATAAAGGACAGTAATTTTTTTATAAGAAATCGACAAACAATCGAGCAATTACTTTATTCTTATAAAGTGCAGACGTGAGAAAAACAAAGGAGGCAAAAAAAATCCAACCAGATCATATTTGCAACTTATGCCAAAACGTCAAAAGTCAATACTTACTTTTGATCAGAAATAACTCTATCAACATAATCCTCCTCCTCCATTGGCCTGCCAAAAAGACGGTAAACTGTCAGTGCCACCTCATGGAACTCCTCAGAGCGCATTTCTCCATCAGTCAACTCCACTACTGCTGCTATAAACTGCTTGTAGGCCTGACGCACTTCTGACGAAGCTGCTTCACCAATTCATTACATGCAAAAAAACGTCATCCATAACCATATGTGCATACATTTCCCATAATCTCAAAATCGTACTACATTAGTAAACATCAAAACTGCAATACCTTCTTCCCACCCACAAACAATCTTCCGCGCAAGTTCCGATTCATCGAGTGAGCTCGCAGAACTAAATGCCACAGTATAAAACCAAAATGTTCATCAGCAACAAATTGCACATAGAAATACAAAGCATGCAAATCACATAACCCTACAGAGTATCAAATCCAAAACCAGTAACATCTGCCAAAATATTAGCAAAATTCAAAAAGGACTAAACTTCATTGTTCCTCTCCCAGAGTTCATCAATTCAATAAAAATAAGGTTGAAGTATAATGTGATGTTTTTTCACTGTACCAACTTAATCCCTAAAAATTTATAAATACACATTCAGTCCCTCTATTTTTTTATATACCAATTTGGTCCCTCAAAAATTTCTTACAAACGAACTTGGTCCCTCATGTTTTAAGTACATTTTGTCTCTCAAGATTTTTGAATATACCAATTTGGTCCCTCAAAACTTTCTTACAAACGAACTTGATCCCTCATGTTTTAAGGACCAAATTCATGCATCCGAAAAACTAAATTGGTACATACGAAAATCTTGAACGACTAAATGTGTATTTATAAAATTTCAGGACTAAATTAGTACAGTAAAAAAAACATCAACCTAAAAATGAAGCTAAAAGGCAGCCCAGTGCAGTGCACAAGACTTCCACCATGTGATGGAAAATCTTATTTTTCTCTATTTTTTCTTCTTTTTTTTTTTTTGTTTAATTATTAACCGGTGATTATTTTCTGGGCGAACACAAAACGTGAAGCATAAGAAAGAGAATCGGAGAGATTGATTGAATTACTTGCGAGGTGCATGGGTGTGGAGAATGGTTTTGCGATGAAGATAGGCCTGGTCGACATCGAAGGGGTCTCTGAGAGAGTTGGTGAGGCGAGGAATCTGAATCAACATTGATATTGATATATCGAATATCCTTAAACCCTAATCCTAATCCTAATCCTAATCCTAATGATCTTGTGATCTTTGATCTTTCCTTTGAGAAGACGATTGAGAGAACGCAGAAATGCAGAATGCCACTTCAGTATCGGTTTAACTAGCAATGCTACCCGTACAACACTTGTATTAGGCTTAAATATTTTTGAGTGAAGACCCATTTGATCCTGTCGATTTTGTACAATACCAATTTCGTCCCTGACAATTTATAATATCACATTTAATCCATAAAAAAATTCATACCAATTTTGTCCCTAGTCTTTTTTTCATACCAATTTCGTCCCTTAAGATTTTCTTTCATACCAACTTGGTCCCTCGATTTTAAGGATCAAATTGGTACATCTGAAAATTTTGAGGGATTAAATTGATATGAAAAAAGTTGAGGGACCAAATTGGTATGGAAATTTTTTTTTTTTTAGAGACTGAATTTGGTATAATAAATTGTCAAAGACTAAATTGGTATTGTGCAAAATCGATCGGGACCAAAATGGATCTTCAATCTTTTTCTCTTTTATCTCGTTCTTAATTTTAGGTTTTAATTTGATTTTCCATTTTTAAAAAGCATTCAGAAAAAAAAATTAAAGTGAAATAAAATTAGGTTAAAAAAAATGAAATAAAATTCATTTTCAATTGCTAGGATGATTTATTATGTAATGATTCTAATAGAATAAACTAGAACGTATCAAATATGAGTTGGCGATCACAACTTATATGAATAAAATATATAACATGTTCTTGAAAAACATGTAATTTCTATTGGACCTTTATCCTTTCTTTAGGTTCATTAGGGTTCTTATTGGTTGGAACTTCCACTTATTTTGGTAGGAATTTGTTATCTTTATTTTAGTCTGAGAAAATTCTTTTTTTTTTCCATAAGGGATTGTGATGTCTTTCTATGGAAATAAGGGTCTCTTTTTTAATTCTTATTTATAATATACAATTTCGTGAAATGTCAATAGTGATTATGATCGATTCGATAAAAAAAGGGAATAATGTGATTTGGTCTTTTCAGTTTGAAACATTTCTCAAGTTCACCCTTTTCGTTAGTGATGTCGTTTGGCATCTTACTTGAAAATTTGACTCCCATATGGCTTCTAGGTTTATTGTTATCGTTGAAAGGGTTCTTCTTCCCCAATTATAAAATTAGGGTTAATAAAATTGAAGGTTTAATCTGCAAATTGAAGGTTGATTTAGTGTGAATCTCGCATTACTCGATTCCCCATTGTTTTTCTTCATAAATCTCATTCATTATTTGAATATTTAGTTTTGTTCCTTGCTTCAATGAATTTGACAAATTCACAAATGTCCTCGTTGAGAAATGAAAGTTATGGCAATAATGGTTATTGGCCGCATTGCCACTGCGAGGAGAAAGCTTTTGTTTGGACAACTCGAACAAATAAGAACAACAAAAAGAAAAAGAGGTTCTAGGAATGCAACCACTGCAAAGTAAATTAATACAAACTATAATGCAAATGTGTTTTGTGTTGTGTTTGTATTTAACTTCAGTTGAAATATGTTATAGGTTCTAGTTTTGGCTATTTTGAGTGGTATAATTAGGGTTTCATTGATGAAATGGATATGATGATCATGAGATTGAGGATGAAGCTAAAGAATTGTGAGAGGTCATTATTAGCTGCAGAAGACATTTGAAATTTTGTATCGTTGCTGCTTGTGTGATTTTTGTGAAGAATGTAATTTGTTTCTTTATTTTATGGAACTTAGGAGTTGGTGTTGGATGCTAAAAAAATATGTATTTGAAGTAGCTGAGGTACCAACAAGGCCAGCACAGTTGGTAGATAGCTGAGTTTTTAAACCTTGATGTCAGGGGTTCGATCCCTGCCGCGAGTATGGAAAAAGGCTTTGTTGGTATAGGCATAACTCACTTCGATGATCTCTACACCTCGGAGAGGATTAGTCTTCGGCTATTGGGTGGAGGATACCCTTAAAAAAAAAGGTAGATGTGGAAATAGCTCTACGTCACCCAAATCCTAGGTCTCAAATAAGGCCAAGGCATATCAAACTGCCCATAATATATACAGTTAGCATGTACCACCTGCATACACATACTGCCACTGTTCACGGGCATCGAGCCTCTGACGATCCACAAGAAACTGAAGAGATCCTTTTCCCTCTCTTAAAAGAAAGTGTTGTTCGTGAGGTTCCTCATAATCCTAATCCCTCTTGTAGAGTCAGGTTTGCATCATCACCAACCAACATACCCAATAGGTGGGTACAACCTGATTACGAGAATGAAGAGGGAGAGGAGGAAGATCCATGAAAAAGGAGGAGGAAGAGGATTCAATAAAATAGTAAACCAAGGGCCAATGGAGAAATCAATAGACGGTAGGTGGATGCCGGTAATATCTGATGAGGCATATATCATAAGTAATGTAGATATTTATATATAAGAGTTATGTAATATTTTGCTTCGAGGGTAACTAAGTCAATATGAATAATATAATAACCTTCGTTAACTCATAGTCATATTATCATATATCCACTAGTAGATCGTCTGGGAGAGATAATATTTCTCTCTCTAAATATGGTGTGAATAAACTAATGTTTTATTAATAACAATAAATATTCAATTTTTCGTTATGAGTGTGAATTATGTTTATATTATAAAAAAAATTCATTGCACAAAATTATAGAAAATAATATTAATTAAATTATCAGTGATACCATATATCACGAAACAATTAACACGAAAATTTCACAGCCAATAAAATTTTGGCTTTTAGTAGAAATCATGGTAGAAACAGGCATAGAAGAGAGAGGAGTGTATCATTCAGCCCCATTTACACTACTTCGTGGATTTCACGAAAATGGTTTTCGTGATATATATCATTACCGTTAAATTATTTAGAAGTCGGGATATTACATGTGTCAAGATTTTACGAAACCGTTTTGTTGGCATTTTTTTTGTGAAAACGATTTTACCTGTAATACTTTAAACGAATATTAATAAAATGATTGATTTTTTGAGTGAACCAACAGTCACCCTCGTAACTGTGCGATTAATCCGTTCACATATAAGGATCGAATCTGTGATCACATGTTTAAGATGCACAAATCTCATCCATCTGCGTCAGCATAAAACCCGTGATCATGAAAGGATCGATTTGATTTTAATTAAAAACATTTGTAGGAGAATAAATATAAGAAAAAAATTAAAAACCAACAACAATATAGAAAAAAAAAGACTAAGCGCCTAAATATTATTTCCTTTGTCTTTTAATATAGAGCATCATTTTGGTATAATCGGTGTCATTTTTTATAAGTTGTTTTAAATATTTAGATAGTATTAAAAAGTTTATTCTAAATACACCTCTCATAACATAGGGGTGATAGGGTAATAACCGTAAACTAGGCTAAAGTGACTTATATTAAGAGATTGAGCGAGTAAAACACTAGGACAGAGAGGGTTTGTTAATGGCCACATTAGCCATTCCTGTTGCCACTCTCACAACTCGTTCTTCTTCTTCTTCTTCTTATTATTATTCTAAGTTCATCACTCACACCTTCAACAAATTCAGCAGCACCAGCACAGGGCTTCTTCTTACACCCGCTCTCTCCACCAAAACCCTACTTCATCATCATCATCATCCTCGTCATCAACAAAAACAGCATCGCTTCTCTTGCAGCAATTCCCAAAAGGAAATGGCGACTTCAACAGCATCATCATCATCAGCAGCCCCTTCCGATTCTGATGCTAGCACAATCACCGCCCCTTACGGCTCCTGGAAGTCCCCCATCACGGCCGATGCTGTCTCCGGTGCCTCCAAGAGGCTCGGTGGCACCGCCGTCGATGGCCGCGGCCGCCTCATTTGGCTCGAATCGCGCCCGACTGAATCTGGGTAATAAGATTTAATCATTAGATTAAATGTGTCTGTTTAAGAATGAAAATAAATAAATAAAAATAATAGGCTTGAACTTTTAGCTTTACAATTCGAGTAATATGTTAGACTGGTTCCTGACTTTGTAGGCAATTATCAATTCAGTCTATGATATTTTCGAAATTTCAAATAGGTCACTGGGATAGTAACACGTCAGTCATATTAGTCCTGACGTTGACGTTAGTGTTCCATAAAGTCAAGGACAAATATGATATATTACTCTTTACAAATTATATTATTTCAATAATCGATTATATGTATGATTGCCAGATTGGCTATAGCAGTGCCTGTTCTATGTGTGCGCATGCTTGCTTTTGATAGGATTTTAAGAACTTTCGTTGTTTGGTTTGGGTAAAAATTCATTTTAATAACCAACAAGGCATAACACGGTTGTTAGATGACTAAGTTTACAGGATGTCAGGGTTCAATCCCTGTCATGTGCATGGAAATGATTTTGTTGATAGATGCAAAACCTAATTCAGATTCAGTGATCTCTACGCTTCGGAGGTGATTAGTCTTTGGCTAGAGGATACTATCATTTTAATATAATAAAGTCAAAATTGCTAATTTGGTCCCTTATTTTATTTATTTGTTTGAAAATAGTTGTTCGTCTTTTTTTTTTGTCACATTTTGGTCCAACAACTTGATTGCTTGTTTCAATTTGGTCCTGCACATTACCTTTTTAGCATATTTTGTTAAATGGATCAAAACACAGAATATTGTGGTAGAAAAAAATTATTTTGATTGTTTAACGGAATATTCTAACGACCTATGCTAAAAACTAACATTATGAAGCAAATTGAGAGATACAATCAAGTTAAGAGACAACAAAAACAAGGGACCATTTTGAAACAAATAAATAAGACAAGGGACCAAATGAGTAGTTTTGCTGATAATAAATTATTCCTGCATAAAAAAGTTATGAAGTTAATTGTTTAGATTAATAATATTGGCTAAATTACGTATTTGATCCCTTACCTTATTTTTTAATTTCAAATTGGTCACTTACGTTTTTTTGGTATCATATTCTCATGTTTCATTTTGCTATCAAATTGGTCAAAGAAACGTGAGGGACCAATATGATACCAAAAAAACATAAGGGATCAATTTGAAATTGAAAAATAAGATAAGGGACCAAATACGTAGTTTAGCCAATAATATTTGTTTCATGGTTAGTTCTGCAGGGTAAAATAGAAAATATGTGATCAGTTTCAAAATAAGCAAGCATGTTTTTCAAAGAAGCTTCAAACTTTTGGCTAATCTAAAAACCAATTCTCCCCCTATGAAAACAGCTTTTTCATGTTTTAATCAGATTCGTTGAACATGTTGGATTAAATCCAAAACAAACTTGTTAAAAAAGGAGTTGTTTCCTTGGGAATTAATGTATCGCAAACATACTTTAAGTAGAAAAGATGAAAGCTGAAAACATTTGGAGTTTGGAAATTGACCAATCACTGTATTTCTATTCAGACGGGCGGTTCTTGTTCTCGAGCCGGAAAATCCGGGTGGTGAACCTGTGGATATTACTCCTAAAGAGTATGGAGTGAGAACATTGGCCCAGGAATATGGAGGTGGTGCTTTCACTGTTTCAGGAGATGTTGTCTTCTTTGCAAATTACAAGGATCAGAGGCTGTACAAGCAATCCTTGAGTTCTCTGAGTGAGCACTGACCGCATCAATTATTATTCCCCAATTATCTTTTTCCAAAACAATGTCGTGCTGTATTATTGACATGAAATGACCCTTGTGTTGTGCCTCTTTTGGCCTGTGGTTTAATATTAGAATATTGATTTGGTGTTTTTCTCAAAAGTGTATGTCATCTGAAGCAGTTTTCTTATTTAGTGCTGGAATTTTGTGATTGTTCCATGGCAGATGTGCCTCCTGTACCTCTCACTCCGGACTATGGTGGACCGGTAGTCAGCTATGCTGATGGAATATTTGATGCACGCTTTAACCGTTATGTTAGTGTAAGGGAAGGTAAGCCGTAGAGAAGCATTTTTTCTTTGAGCCGTATGTTCGGATATTTGGATTGTGTTTTTACTTGTTATATCAAATCTTTTATTGGTCATAACTCTCAACTGTATAATCATGATGTTAGATCGTCGAGAGAATAGTCTAAATCCACCAACAACTATTGTATCTATAGCACTTGGAGTCGAGGATGTTCAGGGTAAGAATCACCATTTTCCAGCGAGTTTAGCCTGTGAGTGGTTGAATGAATATTTTCATTAGAATTTCATTGTTTCTGGTCAAAGTTTTTATAAAAAAAAAGTGTTATTTTTTCTTGTTTAATAGCTCTTTTTCATTGTACAATCTAGATTATGTCTGACTGGATTGTTTGACATTCAGAACCAGAAGTATTGGTTGGGGGAAGTGACTTCTATGCTTTCCCACGTCTAGATTCTAAAGGTGAAAGAATTGCATGGATACAGTGGAGTCACCCCAACATGCCATGGGATAAATCAGAACTTTGGGTTGGCTACATTTCTGAAAATGGGTGAGCAGAACTCTTTTGGTTGTAACTCGTAAGAATTAAGTAGTTTTGCTTATCATGTAGGTCTCCCTATTGAGGTGACGCTGAAATGTTATTTCTTTTTGTTTCCTACGTGAGATTTGATATTCTCATTTACTATTATGAATCTCTAGTATGGATTTTTAAATATGAAGTGCAGCTACTTTTGCAGATATTTAGATCTTTTGAACCACACAAGAGTCTTCTTTTGTTGAATAAGTTACATTAGAGTCAGTGCTTGCTTTCCCCTTCTCATAGCCTTGACCCTTGAATAAGAAAAAAGTGATTACTTGATTACTGTCACTTCTCAAGTCTTGACTGTTGCATTTCTTCAAGATTATTGGTATTGATACTCCATGATATTCATGTATTGTTTTTATACAGGCTCATGCATTGATTTAAATTCCGCTAAAAGTTTTCTTTTTGTTTACCCGTCATTTCTGTCTGTTATTTGTATCATTCATCTTGTTTTCAAGTTCCAAACTCTAGTTGGAGTTGCTGTTTGATATCTTTTGCATATTCATGTTTCAACTTGAATCTTAATCATGATAAGGTTTCATGCAGAGAGATCTACAAGCGCGTCTGTGTTGCTGGTAGTGATCCTTCACTTGTGGAGTCTCCAACTGAACCCAAGTGGTCCCCAGATGGTACAGAGTTGCCATTTTTACTAAACCAAAAAAAGAACCCTTGGCATTTATATAAAATCAAAACTTGACATGTTAACGCTTATTAAAAAAAAAAAAACTTGACATGTTAACAATAATAATCAAGCATGTAGTTTTGTTAATTATACAAGACATCTGTTCTTAACATCGTCAAGTCATGATCCCCTGCAGAAATGGGCTCAGGAACATTGGTCTAGGTTAATTTATGACCCCTTACTATTTTATGATGTGAAACTTGCATTTAGAGCTTCAGGATGTTGTTCTTATTGAATGGTATTGATTCAAAGCTTACTATTGAATCTAACAGGAGCATTTGTTACGATCTTTTTATGCATTCTGGTTTTAATATCTTTTTTAAAAAATTTAACTATGCAGGGGAGCTTTTCCTCATCACGGATAGGAAAAATGGTTTTTGGAATATCCATAAATGGGTAATTTTCCTTCGCCTGTTGTTTTTGCTTGCCATGAAGTATACTGTGGCTTCAATTAACTTTTGATTTTCTGCATTCACGTGGCATGTCATGTTTTCAGTATATATTGTTGGAGGTTGGTGTATAAAAAATGTTATAATATTATTTGCTAACAGTTCATTGAGTAGCTTCAGATTATTAACATTAATCTTTATGTAAATATATATCTGCCTGGTTACGTTTATATAAGAAATAATGTAGTAAAGATTGGTAGAGGCAGCATTTTAGTCAGTTTTTTTTGCTCATGTTCCAGTTACCAAGCTTAAATATCTATTATTTTAACAATACAAATGTTTCTTGTTGATATTTTACTCTACCTGTTATCATGTGTTCTTTTTCGGATCATCTTGGTTTCCATATGCAACTAAATGATTTTGACAAATAGTCTGATTGCAAGCATAGTTTAATTCATTTTCTGGTTTGACATGCAATATCCACTAAAAAGTTGATTTGATTCTTTTTGTATTACTTTTCTTTTCTAACCTTTAATTGGTTACAGATTGAATCCGAGAATAAGGTCTTGCCTGTTTATACTTTGGATGCTGAATTTTCTAGGCCATTATGGGTTTTTGGTTATAATTCTTATGAATTTGTTCAAAGCCATAAAAAGAGAAACTTAATTGCTTGCAGTTACAGGTGATTCTAATTTCTAGGTTTGCTACCTGCAAATCTTTCTATTTTCATCTTTTCTTTCATCCAATCTGGTACATTCAATTCAAGGTTTTAATTCTTTTTCAGGCAGCAGGGGAAGTCATATCTTGGAATTATTGATGATGTGCAGGGATCAAAACTAACTGTGCTGGATATCCCTTTCACAGATATAGAGAACATTGTACTTTAAATTGTTTTCTTGTTTTGTGTGTTTTTTTTTTTTTTTTTTTTGTGTGTGTGTGTGAATCAATTCTCGAAATGCAATAATAATCTGAGTTGTTCAATCTTGCCATTGCAGACTTCTGGTAATGATTGCCTATATGTGGAGGGAGCATCTGCGGTTCAACCATCATCAGTGGCCAAGGTTGCTTTCTCCTTTCTTCTATCCCTCCCCCCTTCCCAAGAATAAATGAATAAAACCTAATATCTGAGTTATTACGCGCCTCATGACATCTCTTGCTTTACAGGTGACTTTAGATGATGATAAATCAAAAGCAGTTGACTTCAATATTATCTGGTCCTCCTCACCAGATAGTTTAAAGTATGCTTCATACATCAGTAAGCCAGAGTTGATTGAATTCCCAACTGAAGTTCCTGGTCAAAATGCTTATGCATACTTTTATCCGCCATCTAATCCTGTTTACCGTGCAAGTCGAGGAGAAAAGCCTCCTTTATTAGTGAAGAGCCATGGTAAATCTTGGTCTTGTATACGGAATCATCATATTCTACTTCATATTGTAATTCATTTAGCCATTTACATGCTGTGAAAACAAGTGGTGTGAGGTGTTCCCTATGCAATCAGAATCGATTTGTATTTCACGTCCCGTGATCTACTTACATGAAATTGAGAAGGGATGTCTCAAAAAACCTCACTTGTTTAATAGAACTAATGAATATTGTGGAGCCATGAATGCATTGTAAAGGGAGATTGGTAGTAGTATGTCACTGTTTTTTGTTTTTACTTTTGGCAAATCGGTCAGTTGTGGATCTTACTCTAATGACTGATCACGATTGCTACTTTCAAATATTTCAGGAGGACCAACTGCTGAAACACGTGGAATTTTAAATTTGAGCATTCAGTACTGGACTAGTCGTGGTTGGGCATTTGTTGATGTTAATTACGGTGGAAGCACTGGTTTGTTTATCACCTTATCTACTACATAATTATGTTCTGAATTACATTATATTTTGCTATTTATTTTCTGTAGTCAGGGCAAGCAATTATTTCTATTTGGTTGTTTATTTGTTTATTTTATGGCCATCCAAGCGTGTTTTGGTTATTTATGATTACTTAATAGCCGGTTAGTCATTTTTACTTATTAAAAAGGTGAAACTCAACTAATTTGACTTTAATATTATTTGGTAGGTTATGGCAGGGAGTACCGAGATCGGCTTTTGGGACGCTGGGGAATAGTTGATGTCAATGACTGCTGTAGTTGTGCTAAATATTTGGTAATTAATATTTTTTCAATTGGTTCCTACATTTGTGGTTGAAGGGTCTGTTATAAGAATAGTTATATAATCTCTTATCTAGGTGGATAGTGGAAAGGCAGATGAGGAGCGTCTGTGTATAACAGGGGGCTCTGCTGGTGGGTATACCACCTTAGCTGCTCTTGCTTTTAAAGAAACTTTTAAGGCTGGGGCATCTTTGTATGGTGTGAGTGCTTCTCCTCAGACTTAATTTCACTTTATTTTTCACTTGTAATTTGTTTCCCTAAAGATTATATAATAATCTTCGTTTATTTATTTACCATGGATTAGGGTTCATGGAATTTCTGACTTGTTATCAATTCACATTATTTGGATGTTTGAACGTAACTTAACATAGAAAGATAAGATTAAAGGGAAAAGGCTCCTCTAAAGCGAGTAAGGGTATATCTACTCTTAGATCATAAGATTAAGGATGTATGCTCCCTTGCTCATTTTAGAGGCAAACTCGCCTTATCCAGATTTGAGAATGCAATGAACACTATTTTTTGCTAGAATATCCCTCTAAGGGATTTTTTTTTAAAATTTTAATTATCCATTTTAATTGCTTATAGATACAGAACTTTCTTATAGCCTTTGGGCCAATATCAACTATACTATACTATAAGTTATTATCACTTTATCAAAGAATTTTAGTTCAATTATTGTCCTTTGAATGGAATTTATTGTCAAATCGGTTTGAAACAGGTAGCCGACTTGAAATTGTTGATAGCAGAGACTCATAAATTTGAATCTCATTACATTGACAACCTTGTTGGTAAGTCAATGATTAGGAAACAGTTATTTCTTTGCTTAATTTGTTTCATTTGGTGTTCAGGCTATATCTTAACTTATTGCAGGAGGTGAGAAGGCATGCTTCGAAAGATCCCCTATCAACCATGTTGACAAATTTTCTTGTCCCATCATCTTATTTCAAGGGCTGGAGGACAAGGTCAGTATACCATTGGAATTATTATTTCCCTTCTTTCCATATACTTAGAGAAGTCCCTAAATCTACATTAAACATTTCTACAAAGTTCTATTTGATAAATATATTCTACATGTTACAGGTTGTGCCACCTGACCAAGCTCGGAAAATTTACCAAGCACTGAAGGAAAAGGGTTTGCCAGTTGCTCTGGTTGAGTACGAGGGAGAACAACATGGTTTCCGAAAGGTACATACTTATTTCTCTTGTAAAAATGAAATTTATGTATCAAACGGTGACTATATGCAGTAATGGGTTGGATGTAGGCTGAGAACATTAAGTTTACACTAGAACAACAAATGGTCTTCTTCGCTCGGTTGATTGGGAACTTCACTGTTGCTGACGATATTACACCCATCAAAATTGAAAACTTCGATTGAGAATGGCTTTTCTAAGGTACTGATGTTGTCTTTCTTCTTATGTCTCTAGGGTAATTACACTGACTTCTGAAGTTTCGCTTAGTCATTGAACACCCTCTTGTTTCAAAAATTACACAAACCTCCCTTGAGGTTTGGTTATCAATTTATCATTACACTCACCTCCCCGAATAGTGATCTCAAAATTATATTGACATCCCCTAAAAGGGAGGTGAGTGTAACTTTTGAAATGAGAAAATTGTCAGGTATAATTAAGCCAAATCTGAAGGGGACGTCAGTGTAATTTCCCATCTAATACTAAAGCAAGTCCTCAGTATTCAACAATATTTGTTCTCAAATCCTAATATTGCTTTGCAGAAGGCTGCTGAAATTATCACTTATTATGAGCTTCTTGTGCCATAGGGCCAACTACTCCATAGCCATAGTAACCTTTGTGGAAGGTCTATGCTAATGCTCATTGCCAATTAGTCTACTGCATTTTGCTCAAAACTTAGTTGGTGGGGTTCAAATTAGTTTACTTGAATCTTATTTTATAGATTTATGTTTTAAACCCGTTCTAGGGATGGCATAGGTTTGTTATTTAGAATATCTGTCCTGCAACACAAAGTGGGTCATTATCTTCTGAATTTGTTTTATGTGATCTATCTTGTTTGGATCTAAGAACGAAAATTAGTGTGAACTGGTTCCAAACCATAAATTTTTATTTGCAGTAGCACTTTATACGAGCACGTGTTCCTGGTGCAGCCTTGTATTCTGATAGAAAGGAAAGAAGACTTTTTTTTAAGGATTTTCTTAACCTCAGGAGTTAGGATGGAGGATAAGACCCTGATAATGAGTAATTAGTCATTTTAGTCCCTGAGAGTGTGACCACCGATCATTTTAGTCTTCCGGAGATCATAAATACACGTTTAGTTCCTGAGAGTGTCTCACGTTCGTCATTTTAGTCCCTCCGTCAATTGTGGTTAAGTAACGGAGTTAATTTTTCCGTCATTCATTTTGGTCCCTGAAACATGCATACATAATTCATTTTGGTCCTTTTTAAACCGACAATTAATTCAATTTAATCCCTGAAAAATGTATCCATAATTCAATTTGGTCCTTTTTAAATTGTCAATTAATTCAATTTAATCTCATTTTTTTATTCCATCCATTTCATTTTGTTTTGCCTTTTAGGCTTTTTCTCTTAGTGTTTTTCATATTGTTTGGCCTTTTACAATTCTAATGCATAAACAAATTTTTCTTTTCAACTCTAACCCTTATTTCAATCATTTCTCTTACTCATCACTAATTACACTTTTATCATCTCTCTCATCTCTAAATCACTATACATTAATTAAATTAAATATTACTACAATTTTAAATAAAGATTAAATAGGGTAATTTTAGACAAAATACACATAAAGCTATAGTTTCTTAATATATGTGCTCAGGCCTAAAAGGCCAAACAAAATAAAACGGAGGGAGTAGAAAACAAACAACTCAACATTATGGGATATGACATTAAAACCTGTATGTATATAATATTTGAGTCAGCACATATTCACAAAACTAATCTAAAAAATAACTGTGTACAAAATATCTCTAAATTTAGTATTCATTTCTTCATTTTGATGCCTCAAATATCCCTTGAAAATTAGTAAAAGATTAGTTTTTTGAAAAGGTCCTGCTCAAATATTATATACATACAGGTTTTAATGTTATAGTCCCTTCGTCCCTAAATATAAGACCCTTTTGACACTTTTAATTTGTCCCTATTTATAATACCCTTTACCAATTTTCAATGAGCATTAATTATTTTTTTTCTTCAAAAAACAACCATATTTATTTAACACTTTTCAAATTCTCAATAATATTAATAGGACTAATTTTGAAAATATATATCAAAAGTTCACATTTCCAATACAATTAACTTAATTATTTCACTTTCTTAATGGACGTGAAATCTCCCAAAAGGGTCTTATAAATAGGGACGGAGGGAGTACCACATAATGTTGAGTTGTTTGTTTTCTAAAAAAATGAGGGGTTAAATTGAATTAATTGACAATTTAGAAAGGACCAAATTGAATTATGTATGGATGTTTCAGGGATTAAATTGAATTAATTGGCAATTTAAAAAAGGACCAAATTGAATTATATATGCATATTTCAGGGACCAAAATGAATTATGCATGCATGATTCAGAGACCAAAATGAATGACGAAAAATTAACTCTGTTACTTAATCCCAGTTGACGGAGGGACTAAAATGACTGACGTGATACTGTCTCAGGGACTAAACGTATATTTATGATCTCTGAGGGACTAAAATGACCGATGGTCACACTCTCAGGGACCAAAATGACTAATTACTTCCCTAATAATGGATATCTTTTATTGATAAGTGTTGTATTGATAAAATAAAAATATTTTGTATTTACTTTCAATGAAAGATATCCATCTTTTGAATGGGAAAATTAAATTGCCTTTTTTGCAGCAGCCTCCCCCTTTACTAAAGTTAATATTTAGTCATGATAAATAGTGCACTTATTTTCAAAACAATATAAGAGTTTTTAATATGATGTTCTCTTTTACGTTCATCGATTAAAATTTGACAATCAATGATAGAAAAGGTTGACTCTTTCCGGCTAGAATTATAAGAAACAAAAAACATACATCTTTTGGTTTAAAATATTATATAAGCAAAATTAACTATTTTTATTAAATTTTGTTTCATTCTCAATGCTACATTCTTAAAACATTTCTAGAAAATTGTTATATTATTTAATTTTTATTTCATTTTCAATACCACTTTTTTAATATACCTCTTTTTTTTTTTTATAAATTTGAGAAAATTAAATACAATCAACTATTTTTCTTAATAAACGTAAAAATAGTTAGATTGCTTATAATTCGAGTCTAAGGGAGTATGTGATTAGACTTTCTTTCGCATCCATGGGATAAAGATTGACAACTCAATCAATGATGCAAAAGGTGGATATGTGTTTAGATTTACCGGATAGATTCATCATAAAAGAGAAACCGTGCTCCTAGACGAAGGGGAGAGACCTAAACAAGTCTATCTAATTTTCATTACCTTAAAAAAAAAAAAAACTTTTTCACAAAATTTACAAAATACAATTAACACCATTTACATTTGACGTATAACTAACTTATTAAATAAGTTTATGACCATCTTACAGCGCACTTATATAAAATTTTTCTTAGGACACTTAGAATCCAAGTTCAACTTTCATCAAAAAAAGAATCCAAGTTCAACCCCAATAATTGAAGTGTTTCTCATGTAATCTCCGGATTAAAATACGCTTGTATATGTATTTATGTAGACATTCAAGGGAAAAAAAAAAGCACTTTAGATCTTCGAGATAAAACATCTATCAATCTAACTAGAATTCTTCTCCATAACATCTTTTTTAAGAAAATAATAATCCCAATTCACAAATAGGAAAACTTGTGCCAACATAGAGATTCATTGCAAAATAAAAAAAAGTTTAAATATCAAAATGGTCACTGTAAATATTGACTTCTTTGAAATTGGTCCTTAAAAAAAAAATTGGTTTTGGTCCTTGCATTTACAAAAACATATTGATATAAAATTGATGAAGTGTATGGACATGAGACCACTCCCAACTGGGGAATGGGACTATGAAGAACACGGTGCCACTTACGATTGAGTCGTGGAAATAGCTTTACGACACCCAAACCCTAGGTCTCAAATGAGGTCAAGGCGTATCAAACTGCCCATAATATATTCACTTAGCATGTACCACCAGCATATACATACTGCCACGGTTCACGGGCATCGGCCCTTCGACGATCCACAAGAAATTGAAGAGATCCCTTTCCCTCCTCTAAAAAAAGGAGTTGTTAAGGTTTCTCCTAGTCCTAATTCTTCTTGTAAAGTCAGGTTTACATCATCACCAACCAACATGCCCAATAGGTGGGTACAACCTAATTACCAGAAGGAAGGGGAAGAGTAGGAAGACCCAAAAAAAAGGATGAAGAAGAGGAATTGGTAGAATAGTAAATCAGGAGACAATGAAGAAATGAATAGGTGATAGGTAGATGCTGGCTAAGGCGTATATCACAGGTAATGTAGATATTTATATATAGGAGTTATGTAGTACTCTGTTTTGATTATAGCTAAGTCAATATGAATAATGTAATAACCTTTGTTAACTCATAATCATATTATCATATAACCATTAGTTGATCGTCTGAGAGAGATATCATATGTTATTTCTCTCTCTAGATATGATGTAAATAAACTAATGCTCTATTAATAACAATAAATATTCAATTTTCCGCTATTAGTGAGAATTATGTTTATAATTAAAAAAAAAACTATTCCACAAAATTATAGAAAATAATATTAACCAAATTATTTAGAAGTCGGGATGTTACAGGTATCAAAATACTGTTAGCATTTTTTGTGAAAGCAATTTCACCATTAATATTTTGGATGGATATAAATAAAACGACTGATTTTTTTTGAGTGAACCCACCATATTCACACAAATAACTGGTGACCGTTCGCACATAAGGATCGAATCCGTGATCACTTGTTTAAGAGACACAAACCCTGTCCATTTGTGTCAGCCTCTATTGATAAAAACCTGTGACCATAAAAGGACTGATTTTATTTTTATTAAAAACACAAGTAGGAAAATAAATATAAGAAAAAAATTGAAAACCAACACCAATATTAAAAAAAAAATAAAATAGAAGACTAAGGCACTAAACCCAAATACTCTCTCTCTCCAAATATAAACTCTAGTTAGTGATTTGGTATTGGTTTTTTATTTAACTCCCTATTCAAATTTCCAATGCTATTAATCTACTATACTTATATAAAAAGATTCATTTTCGAGGCATCACGTTTGTCTGCTTAAGGAATATTCGCACTAGAGCGTTTGTAGGTAAATAACATTATCTTTAATCAAAATTATAATTTGAAATTAAATAAATTATCTATATGTGAAATCATATTCCTCAGTGTGAAATCATT
Organism: Crotalaria pallida; assembly: GCA_037953625.1. Taxonomy (NCBI): domain Eukaryota; kingdom Viridiplantae; phylum Streptophyta; class Magnoliopsida; order Fabales; family Fabaceae; genus Crotalaria; species Crotalaria pallida. The sequence continues at coordinate 124,051,397 of CM075653.1, read as the reverse complement.
ATCCCCAGTTTGTTTTAAAAAAAAAAGTAATCATTATCCTCAGAAAAATAAACCCAAAAAGATTAGGCTTCTGTTCAAATTTATATAATCTTATCTACATGTGAAATCATTATCCTTAATTTTACAAGTTTTCCAAATCATTATATATAGTACGCATTGGATGGCTCTTTAACAATATTTTAGCATTTATGCGAACTGGACATGACTCACAAAGTTATGGATATTCAGGTAAACAATAATCTCACAATTATATTCAACTTTCATTTTTGTATTTTTTCGCCGTTAAGTTTTTTTAATTCTAATAATTTATATTATTTGATTCTTAAGTTTCTCTCTAAATACTTACTTTAATTCAGCAATTTGCGTGCACCATTAATCAACATGTAGTTTGTTCAAAATTTTGATTTGGGTGTAACCAATAAACTAATTGTGTAGTAAGGGAGTGGAGAAAGACAAGTGGAGAAGTCCACCCGGCAAAGTAAATAATGATCAACCAGTTTTTTTTTTTTTTTTGTAGTGATTATTCTTCAATTACGGATGACAATAGAGTACATTAAAATCTAATATTGCATTAATTGTTTCAGGGTGACTATCATAAACCACTAAGGAAGATGATTATTTATTGTTATCTTCACCAATGACTTCTTTAATTACGCAAAAAGTGGAATATGAAGTGTGACGGTAGTCGATATACCCAATACTACCATTTCATTTTCTTGAGAGATTCAAGTTTTAATTTAAGAAGACTTCATATATAATAATAGGATTTGATTTATTATATTGCGGCAATATAATAATAGGAGTCGATTTTTTTCTATAATATATTTTGCCTATTGTGGTAGATAAAAATCATCCTATATAAAAATAGGATTTGATTTTATGCTTGATGTAAATATTTTTTTGTTTTTTGTTTTTTATTGTGACAAGAAAATTAAAACTACTAATAACAAACCAAATTTTTTAACAATATTATCTTCCTATTATTTTTTCCTCATATGATTTGGACCATTAGTCCGAGATCAATTAATAATTTTAAAAATCAATTGAAAAAAAACTAAAAATTAAGTTGATAAACTAAATTTATGTGTAGTCGCTCATGTCGCTAATCTACTATTTATTTATATATAAAAAGACGCCTATTCGAGGCATCACGTTTGTTCGCTTAAGGAATACTCGCACCAGAGTAATTTTAGGAAGATAATCATTATCTATACGTGAAATAATTATCTTTAGCTGTTGAAAATTAAATAAATAATTCAAATTTATTTAATCTTATCTGTGAAATCATTATCCTTAGTTTTAAAATTTATTTATTCTTTTCAGTGAAATCATTATCCTTAGATTTAAAATTTATTTAATCTTATCTGTTAAATCATTATCTTTAATTTGACAAGTTTTTCAAATCATTATATATAGTACGCAATATGTATTTGATGGCTCCTCAATAATATTTTAGCATTTATGTGAATTGGCTCACAAACTTATGAATATTCAGCTAAACAACAATCTCACAATTATATTTGCCTTCAATTTTTTAATTTATCTTTTCGTCATTAAATTTTTCTGATTCTAATAATTCTTGCTCATTTTAATTTATATTATTTGATTTTTAAGTTTCTCTCTAATTACTTACTTTAATTCGGCAATTTGTGCAATTTGTGTGTACCATTGATCAAAATGGGGTTTGTTCAAAATTTTGATCTGAGTGTAACTAATTGTGATGTTAGGGAGTGGAGAAAGACAAGTGGAGGAGTTCATCCCGGCAAAGTAAATAATGCTTAATCAATTTGTTTTTTTATAGTGACTTATTCTTCAATTGCGGGTGACAATAAAGTGCATCAAAATCTAATATTGCATTTTTGTTTTAGGGTGACGATCATAAACTACTAAGGAAGATGATTAATTGTTATATGCACCAATGACCTCTTTATGCACCAATGTTTAAGAAGACTTTATTTATGACTGCGACAATATAATTATAGGATTTTATTTTTCTTTTATAATATATTTGGTCTATTGTAATAGATAAAAAAACATCCTATATAAAAATAAGATTTGATTTTATGCTTGATGTAAATATTTTTTTGTTTTTTGTTTTTTATTGTGACAAAAGAATTAAAACTATTAATAGCAAACCAAATGTAATCATCCTATATAATAATAAGATTTGATTTTCCTTATATAATATATTTTATCTATTCTAATATATAAAAATCATCCTATATAAAAATATGATTTGATTTTATGCTTGATGTAAATATTTTTGTTTTTTTATTGTGATAAGAAAATCAAAACTATTTTTTTAATGAAGAAAATTAAAACTATTAATAACAAACCAAATATTTTTAACAATATTATCTTTTTTTTTTATTTTTTTCTCATGATATGGACCATTAGTCCGAGAGCAATTAATAATTTTAAATATCAAATGCGAAAAAACTAAAAATTACGTTGATAAACTAAATTTATATTATTAAATCTTTTTATGTTATGTTGTTGTTATTTTTATATTTATTTTTGTTTATATTGTTGAGTTCTAGAAAAATAGTCTTCCTCATGCGCCTATTCTTCTATTACTAAGCTTGAGTGACAAATTTCCAATTGCTTGCTAATAGATGACATCATCTTTGCAGAAGAAATTTAAATCAAAATGATTATAACAATAAGAATAAAAATTTTTAGGATTCAATCTTATTATTAACTTGAGATAAGATAACCGATGAAAAAGATAAAAATATTTAATTATGATTAATAAGAATAAATGTGATAATCATATTTAAAAAAAAAATACTCCAACCATCACATAAATATAAGATATAAAAAAGATCAGAATGTTTAATTCTGATTTAATTTTGATTTATCATGATAAAATCGATAATCATATATAAAAATTGTCAATTTATGAATAAGATAAATAAGGAATATATGAGATAAAAAGTGTTACATTTTTATTCATATGAGAATGTACAAAATTTATCAATAAGATCTTCTACATTAATTTGTTTTAAAGTGTAGGGTTTGGTTTGAACTCCTACCTTTTTATATAATTATTTTTTGTTGTTGTTAAATAATATTCTTTACTTTATAATAAAAATAATAATAATTTTTAATTTAAAATATTTAATATAAAAAAATTAAAATATCAATAACCGGTGCATAGCAAAGGGTAAGAGCTAATAAGATTTATATTCTTCATATTTATAAAGGTAAGATAGATATTACTACTTATTACGTAGAATTGAAAGTATATATATGAATTCCAATAAAACTTTATTTTTCTAAAATATTCTTACGTCATCCCACTACTGTTTAGGTATATAGAGATTACGACTTATTTAAAAAAATTAAATTAAACTAATAGCCCAATGTAACGATCCAAATTTTCACTTATTATTTTATTGAAAATACGAATTAAATTTTTCCTTTCTATGCAAGTAAATTTGAGTCATTACTAATTCCACACATAACAACACCATATATAATGCATTATTAGCAAAAAGTTTCAGGTACATCATCTTAGCACCAACATTAGTATTATACATAGTCTATACTCTAGGTCACTTTGATATATTACATTATATTACAAACAAAACATGTAATAACCCAAAGCATATGGTATAACTCAAAAGACAAACATAAAAGAGTAGAGTTCCTATTATCTATATTAGTATTTAAGCATTTGTTTTCTCGAAACTTTTAGTGAAATTTGATGACGATACGATAAACACTCCTGTTTTTAAGTTCATCTAACTTAGAGATATATCGTATAATCTTTCTTGTAAAAGGTTATATTAATCAAGAATTATTTTATTAGTAATTAGTAATAGTATAAATATTGGGACTAATCACCGTGACGTTTATGACAATTAAGAAATAAAGCCAAGTAAATTTCCACTATTCGTGCCAAGTTAATCAGAGTGCGCAACGGAAAATGTTTTATTTGGAATATGTTGTTCAAATTTTATTTAAACAGAAGAATTCTTGGGAAAATATAACAAAAATTCATTTAAGTGGAGGAGGGACCCAAAATACTATAAGAAAATCAAAACATGATTTTTATCAAATATTTTGGGAAAATCGAATTTTTAGAAAACAAATTTCGAGGGCGAATATTCTTTTGCACTCAAATTTTCATTTATGAAAAATAAATATTTTTTTACATGATACAGATTTTGAGGAATTAAAATTAAATAATTTTCGAGAGAATAAATTTTGTTATAAAATTGATTATATTTTAATATTAAGCATAAGTACATGATTTTAATTAGAAGGTTGTAAGGATGTTAATTTAATTTAACTAGTTAGATGGGGAAAACTCCAGATTTCTTTAGCAAGTTTTATTTTACAATTAATAGATTCTTTTCCAATTAGGTCAAGAAAAGTACTAATATTAATTTAACTTAGTAGAGTGATATTGAACACAATAATCTTATTACATCTTTTCACCCTCTTATCATTATATTTAATTATCAAAATATATATATATATATATATATATATATACACATACACACATATATATATAAATTAAATTGTAGTATCTAATTAAATTATCACATCTATAAATTAATTATTGAATTTTATATATATATATATATATGGAGATTTGCTAACATCCTCCTACCCTAATTTTAGTTGGAGGATTTTAGCAATGTCCACCTAAACATTTGGACAAAATTATCCCTCATCTCATAACTTGAATAGCTTACTTTTTTTAAGGGTGTTTATGTAATTTGAATAATATTAATAAAATTAAAAAAAATGAAAAATCACCCCCCAACCCCCAAAGGATCTGATCGATCCTTCTTTTCATTTTTCCCTCTCTCTCTTCTTATCTCTTCTCATCTCTCATCTCCCTCCTCCTCTCTCTTCTCATCTCCCTCCTCCCTCCTCTTTACCGCAGCCGCCGCCATTTCCTCCCTTCTCCCTATCACCGTCGGCCCTCCTGCACACCGCCTCGCGCCGCTCCAGCCTTCGTCGCGCCTCCCGTCACCACCGCCACCACCGTCGCAATATAGGGACCATAGCATGGTTCAGCATTTATGTCTTTTGTTACATATTGGCATAGCAGTATCTGAAGTTCTGAACCCTTCTTTCGCAGCAAGTCAGGCTCAAAAGTGGCAATTAATCACGTTCTTAGAAGCTCAAGAAGGTATAAGAAGGCTAAAATAACGGCCTCTCAAACCGAAAGCCAGTTGGAGTTTGTTCCAGACAGCCTTGCTGATTAGTAATCACAAGTTTTACTACAAGAAAAAATGGCTCTAATCACAGCATTGTGGTATTTTTGTTCTCTTCTGGAGCCATTATCTCCACAATTTTGTTGCTACTGTTTCATGAGTGTCAAATATATTTTGGTATTTCCTTCTTTCCAAACAGAATGCTGGTTTGTTGTTTAAGCTTGTTGTGTTATACCCTAAACAGAAATTTATGAGTCAAGTTTATGACAGTTTGTTATATTATTGGCATGTTAGTAACATAGTAACATGCAAAAGGTTCATTATAATCTTATGGTTTATTTATGAAATTGGTCCTGAACTTATGGCTCGCTCTGAAATGAGTCCCTCTACTTTTTTTTTCGTTTTAGTCCCTAAACTTTTATTCCGTTTTGTCTTTAGTCCTCGACGTCATCTTTGGATGGAAAAGGCTGAGCTGGACTGACGGAAGCCACATCAGCAGTCATACCTCTCTCCTACCTGGGGACCATATTTAAAACGATATTACATTCGAGGACCTAAAACAAATTACAGTCATAATTCAGGGACTAGATCCAAAAGAAAAACTGCACTGGTTTCTTCTTAGTGGCATTTCAGCAAACACATGGTGGTACATCCAAAGCCAACAACCAAGGTTATCAACAACAAAAACACAAGCTTCCTTGCTCTATCCCTTTCAAAAGCTACTTTTTTCCTCAATTTCAAGCACTTCTTCTTCCAATAACCATCATCCACCTCTTTTGAATCTGTTGTATTCGTTGGAGCCTCCGAGGTAGGTTGCACAGAGCTCTCACCATCAAGCTCAGCATCAGTCCATTCGAAGTAATGCCTCCTTGTTTTGTCCTTTAAGAAGAAGATGAAGAGAACAAATGAAATCAACAAGGTCAAGACTTCCTACTATTCGAACAAGGAGAAGCCATGAAAAGATAAAATAACACTTACCCTCCAATTAGGACAACCCCAAAAGTGGCGTCCACGATTCTGTGGAGTTCGCGAGGTCATGACCATGGCTGTGTTCCCGCAGCTACACACTCTTGCACCTGAAGCTTTGCTTGGTGAGGAGAACCTAGAAGCCATTGTTGAAGAGTGGAAGAACAAAAGAGCTTTGCTCAGATCTGGATGCCTTATGTGTTTAAGATGAACTCCACGTGAAACCTTCACCAATACCAATCCCATCATATTTTGGATCTAGTCCCTGAATTATGACTGTAATTTGTTTTAGGTCCTCGAATGCAATATCGTTTTGAATATGGTCCCCAGGTAGGAGAGAGGTATGACTGCTGATGTGGCTTCCGTCAGTCCAGCTCAGCCTTTTCCATCCAAAGATGACGTCGAGGACTAAAGACAAAACAGAATAAAAGTTTAGGGACTAAAACGAAAAAAAAAAGTAGAGGGACTCATTTCAGAGCGAGTCATAAGTTCAGGGACCAATTTCATAAATAAACCTAATCTTATTTATCCAGTTATGTAGTGTTTCTATATAATTTAGGACGCATCTGAGTAAACAGCTTAGTTAAGCACTTATGTTATTAGTTGTTCTTATATGAAATAAATTGAAAAGATCTTATATTCGTAAGCTTCTTTGATAAGTTTTTTGAAATAAGCAAAAAACAGCTCGTAAGAAAGTCATAAGCTATTTCTGAAAGTTATTCTCTCAGCCAATTAATAAGAACTTGCTTATCCTGGATGAGGCTGTCCAAATCATACCTGCGAAAAGTTTCGGTTCAACTCTACTCCGTATCTCTTATTTGGAAGAGACCAAGATTCTGAATCAAGGGAAGAGGAACAGTGGGAAAATGGTTGAATCCACTGTATTCACTATGCTATTTCTTCCTATGATATCCCATAAAATCATCAAACAGCAGTCTCACTTCTCTGTTTGTGTATTCTGCGATAACACTTTAAGAATATACTGAAATTGATTTATAATAAATTAATAATCATTGTATCTTTGAATAAGAAACATATTAATCAGAAAAACCTGTAACTGAAAAAACAAACATGAGAATGACTGAATGAGAAGTACCTTCCACCTCACCTAAAAACACATTCCTCATAGTATAAATTATGTGATCATGCAGTTATGTATATGTAAACTTGAAGTAGTAAAAAAGCCAAGCACGAAAGAAAAGGAAACTTTGATATATAGCATTAGACACAAGTTTACAGCCAAGTTGTACAATAAATCATTGCATGCACCTCCACAAAACCAAACCCCCTAGTTTAACTTTATAATAACAAGAAGCAAAGACTACTACTCGGATCTAATCCTATTGAGCTGGTTCAAAGCAGGCTGCAAAATGTTGTAAAGCACCCAAAGAATAGCAGGTGCAACCACAAACAGCAGAAGCTGACCCCTGTTGTCACTCCCTGCTGCAGCAGCAGCATCAGCAATCACAGCCATTTCGCTAGCTGATGCATCAGGCACTGACATAAAGCCTGTGAAGCCCCTAGCAAACCACCAAGGCCAAGACCAATGATCACACCCTTGGTGCTTCTCATCCTGTTGATTTGGTTCAGTGCTGGCTGAAGAATGTTGTAAAGCACCCATGCTATGGCTGGAATTATAGGTAGCAAAAGCGCTGTGCCACGGCTATCGCCTTCTGCTATTTCAGCTAGTTGTTGTGCAGCAAAAGCAGCATCACAGCTTCCAGGTGTTGAGAAAATGGCACCAGCAATAGCACTTCCTGCTATGGAAATTGAAGCCATGTTGGTGTTTTCAGGTGCTTTTGTGGTGGTTAGACCCTTTGGGAGGTTGTGCATGGAAAGAAGGGAGGTGGGTTTTGATGGTGTTGTGAGCTTGATGGGGTTGATCATTGCCATTGTTGCTATGGTTGATGCCATTGATGAAGATAGCTACTGGCTTATCCGCAAGTTTCTCAAGTGTTGTTTGATGCAGAAAAAGGATGGGGAGCTTGGCTTATTGACTAGACTTTAGAATATAGATTGGTAATGCCAAGTTGGAGCAATGAGATCCAATAAAATTGGAAAGCAATAAGTCCCTTTTTGATTTCTTAGCCCAATCAAACAATTGGTGTATTTTTGTTACAGCTTGTGATCCCAATGGAGCAACATCTCCTCCAGTCATCAATGCGTAATCTAATCCCTGCATAAAATTTAAAGAAAATCACAACATGTCCAAAAGGAAAAAATAATAGAGAAAAAATGATGAGCAAAATAGATCAAAATAGATCAAAATGATAAGAATAAAACACAATGTTTCAAAAAGCATGGAATAGCCAAATGCATGGTATGGAATATCCGTTTCCGGTGACTACTGAATTCCAACACCTTATTTCAACAGAAACAAGAACCTGGAATTATGAATCCAAAAGGGTAAGTTGAAAACAAATTTAATGGTAGCTTTTAAAACAGATAAATTTGAATTGATTATTTGTAGATCCTATACTGTCTGCAAAATTGATCAAGAAGAAGATAGAAGAAATCAGGATAAAACAATGTGACAATAGTTTTAATATGCTGATTATATATTAGACTACATAAACTTCACATTCTCCATGAAATAGGAAAAACCAAACTTTGAAAAATGTATAGTATATAGAGAATTTCCTACTTACGTGGCCCATAGGCAAGAAACAAGGCAATTCACCAGCTGAGTCTATTATGCACATGTGAATCCTCTTTGTTAGGCATTTCATCAAACACATAACATAGCATTCTATTTGTTAAGCATTTCATCAAATACATGGCATCCTATTAAATGTAATCAATATTAAAATTAAAATAAGTGACAAATGTTGCAATCCTGGGAGAAGGAACATCAAATTGAGAATATTCAGTTTAATGAAAAAAAAAAAAGAAAGACAGAAAAATAAAAAAAGGGAAAAACAGCAAAAAAAAAAAAAAAACCCAAAGTGGTGCTATGGGGAAGAGGGCGATGGTAGCGGTGTGATGATAGGGGCGCTGGCGGGGAACGGCGGCGGCGGCGAAGGGCTGCGCGACGGTGGTGAAGAGGGCGATGGCGGCGGTGTTATAGCAGGGGCGATTACGTCGGTGACGGGAGGCGCGACGACGGCTGGAGCGACGTGCGGTGGTGTGCATGGGGGCTGACGACGACAGGGAGAAGGGAGATGAGAAGAGAGAGGAGGGAGGAGAAGAGATGAGAAGAAAGAGGAGAGAATGAGAAGGAAAAGGATCGATCGGATCCTTTGGGGGCTGGGGTGATTTTTCATTTTTTTTAATTTTATTAATATTATTCAAATTACATAAACACCCTTAAAAAAGTAAGCTATTCAAATTATGAGATGAGGGATAATTTTGTCCAAATGTTTAGGTGGACATTGCTAAAATCCTCCAACTAAAATTAGGGTAGGAGGATGTTAGCAATCCCCTATATATATATAGATATATATTATACAACACCTCTTATGCTGACGTGTAAGGTGATGTGATGATGATTCACCTTACATCATTACAAGAAGCTAGTCATTATCACAATCATTTCACTTTTTGTATTGTGGCTAAAAGATCATTTCACAACTTTCCATAACATTTTAAAGGCAGTAACAATCAAATAAAACATGTCTAAACTATGAATTGAAGATCCTCATTAACAACTTGGAAAATAAGGGCAAATTATTCAAATTAGTTAGTCTAACTAATGTAACTTCATCAAACACCCAAATCAGTGAAAATCATTGTACACAACATTATAACCTTCTATGTCCATATAATCTCTAATCAAATGACATCGTGTATATACCATCAGCAATTTTCGCGGGATTGTTCAGGAACGAATCTAGTGATTGTGCGCTCTTGAACTGTATAATTTTCCATACATAAGGGAGATTCATCCTTGTTACCATTTTTATTGATGTACATAACCAACAAGATTTTTGCCACACCTCCAAGAAGTCGAGTTGTGCAATGAACATCAGACCACACTTGCAATCTTCCATTTAGATCCTCATCATCCTCATGCGATAAAACAAGTGCACCATACTCAGAATGGACACGTGCTGGATGATGACGATAAACAACAAAGTCTACACCATACAAAGCTCCTGACCTCACTACCCAATTTTTCATTCGAAGGTGAGAATAAGCCTTGTAAAAGTAAGGGAATGTTTTCTTCTTGGACTTCATGGAAGTCCATAGCTCTTTGTCACTTTGGATACCACTATCACCCACTTTAATTTTGAGGCAATTCAAAGAATAACACAAGTAAAATGATTCTTCCAAGCTTAATTGAAACCATACCAGGTCTTTTTCAACTGTTCTCACAGGTTGTCCAAAGCATGCTTTATCAAGGAGTTCAATCTGTTCTGCTCCCACTGCCAAGTGTACACTATTATCAGATAGAAACCCGCAAGCCTCCGATTGAACTAGAGAAGACTGAAGTTGAGATATGATCTTTGACATGGGTTCTCTAAGTGCTTCAGCTTCTGCATCCTTTTTAGCTTTTACATCTTTTCCTTTCCATCTTGGTACCATTTGGCCTTAAAAAAAGTGAATAAACCCATGTCAATTTAGAATTCACACTAATTTAGCTTTATATAAAATATATGCGAGCAAAAAAAAAAAAAAAGAAAGACTGCACCCGAATAGGCCCATGACATTTGCTATGTGACCTATAGTTACAAACATGAACAAATTTGCATATTTACTCTCGCTCATGCAACAATCAAATGTATAGTAAAAAGGTTGCAAAATTATATAGGCTATTGCAAAAAACAGAAATTGAAGTTAATCATACGTATACTGACGTCTAGCATTGATATTTGATATTATTATAAACTACTAAAAAATTGAAAATAGCAAGAAATCCTGATATTTGGAGTCTGGACACAGAAAGTCAACGAAAGATCCAAAAGATAAAAATGTAACAATAACATGGCCGTTCATGAATCTATCATGAGAGGAGTAGAATCTTAACCCTAATGCTGCCGCCAAAGAAATGCACAGTAAGAAAATGTAATCATTTAAGAAACGAGGTGTTATTAGTGACGATGCTGTCACCAAAGAAATGCAGAGTAAGATAATGCAGTCCTTAAATTTGCTCCTGTGCGATGATGCTGTGGGTGTGCAATGCATTTTAGATTCAATATAGTGGACTCAGGAAAAAGAGTTTTGCTTAAAAAAATTAAATAACAAAGAACGAAAGTGCTGTACCCAAATAGCCATCACCCCTCATTGAGCATCTGCCGCCTACTGCGCTCCAACCAGTTTAAGATGTTAAGATTGGTGCATCCTATTTGTTTTTTTAGATAATAGAAAAATATTGTTGCTACATTTTTTTTGGATAATAGCTATCTAATGCTTTCTTTGTACACTGTCATTTTCATTTCTATTTCAAATTTCTAACTTTTCTTTTTGAGATGCTTTAATTAGTTTTTTTCTTTTAATATAAGCATCATTAAGAAATTAATTTTCAAGTACTGTTGCAATGAAAAGATCCTTTCATTGGTACATGATACTTATTTTTTTTTAAATCATTGATATGTGATTGTATATTTTAATGTATGTTCAACTACGGATAACTTTCACATATAAAGCATAAAGTATGGATAAATAGGCATTCACATCACACTCAACACTTTTTCTCACATTAACATACAGCTCCAACACAACAACAAAGACTTACTATTCCTTCAAAATCATCTAACACTACCATGCAACAGAAGAGGCAAAAGAAAAAACTTAAAAGATTACCGATTAAATAGAGCCTATGAAAAGGAAGAGGCAATGCCACGCGGTTAAGATGCAAGCTCACATTAGCGCATTCAGGGACCAAGTTGGTATTTATAAATTTTAAGAAACTAAGTTGGAATTATAATTTTAAAAATAAAATAAATTAGAGACCAAATTGGTACATCACTCTTTTTTTTAAAGAAATTTTATGTTGTCCAATGAAAAAAATACCTAAAAAATAACGAAGGCATTTTCTTCTTCTCACAGAGTGAGGGAGAAACATCAGAAAATTTCAGTTTTAGATTCTAATTGGAATTGTACTACAATGAACTTAAGTTGTTTATATATTTAAAAAATCAAACTAATATTAAATAGGCATGAGATGCACTAAAGAGAATAAAAAATTAGTTGCAGAAAAATAAATTAGAGTTGGAACAATATCGAAGCAGTAAGCAACAAGAAGGAAGGAGTAATTTAGCCGAACAGGTAATGTGTAGTGCGAAGATAATCTTTACCTTGTGATTTTACCTCGTGGCTGAGGTGGGCCAGGCGTGGATTCGCGTGTCTGGGCTGAGAGTTGCTAGCCTTGGTGCTGGTGGAGTGGGTTAGGTGGGGCGTTGTCGATGGTTGCAGCGGATTTGGTGGGGGTGTGGACAAGGTGTTGCTGGTGTGAGGGAGATATAGTGATTGTAGAATGGGTTTGGATGGAAATATTTAATTTTTCTTTCTTAATATGGGTGAGCATCGGACGGGTTGAGCTTCTCCCTTACCCGTCCCTAAATGTTGATCGGATAATTTTTTTAACCCAAACCTAAACTCGTCCCTAATTAAAGGAGAACAAGATAGGGACAAATCCAAATTAGGACGGGTCCTAATAAGGACTGGTCCGAGTTGACCCGAGAGAAGGATGAATAGCCAAAAAAAATGAAATATAAAAAATATTCCAGCTTTTGAGATATGCTACTTGACAACTCTTCCACAACACTGAGATATGCTTGTTGGCAAAATGCAAGAGCAATTGGTGGCTACATTACGCTATTTCTAAAATCGATGCTAAAGACCAATTTCCACAAAGTTTCATTTGAAATTAAAAAAAGACCAATACATAACAGTTGACATACTTGAGAAACCAATACCAAGTTTCATTTGCAAAATAAAGAGAAACCAATAAAGACCAAATTCCACCAAGATTAACAATCTCATCTTTCAATCAAAAACACATACTGGCATTAAACCAAAAAAAAAAAAAAACATACTGGCAGTGGTAGCATGCATTAGAAATAAATATATGTATGATAGAAAAAATAAAATAGAATGCAATCAAAATAAATAGAATCATATTCAAAGCTAGCATTAAGTAAATAAAATGAGTAGTTACTAATCAGCTAGGAAGCAAATAATCTAACAGTGTTAGAAAAACAGGCTTTGGACAACCAATGGAGAAAACTATTACAAAGAACTTAAGAAGTACCTTCGAAATTAACACTCTGCAACTGCGATGAGGGTTAGGGGTAAAAGCGGCAGAGTTATACCTTGGAAGAGTGGTTAGGGGCAGCAGGGAGAAGGGAAAAGATTGGGACGAGCCGGCAGCAGCAATAAGAAGGGAGAAGATCGGAGACCGGTGTCCTCAGGGGATCGACGGCGATGGTCTCAGCGGCTATGGGTAATGACGAAGAAGCGAAGAACTGATAAGGGAGTAAAAATCCGGCTTTCTCTGACAAAAGGAGTAGTGCTACTATAGTACTATCTCACTAAGTCACTATTGAGTAATGACTAATGAGTCTTAGAAAATAAAAATCCTAAAATCCTAAGTGCAATGGGTAAGAGAATGACCCAACATCATACCCTTTTTTTCCAAATCCCAAGCTCCAAACTCATCCGGGTCTGTCCTTTATCTAATGGATTTGGGTAGACAAAAAAATTTTGCCACCCCACACTTAAATTTCTATACCTCGCTTTAGCTCAATTTTCCCAAAATACACTCACCCTCACCCTCTCTTCCCACCCCACAGTCCCACCATGCTTAACACCCCACCGCCCCACCACCATAGCTGGCCTCCTCCACGACCACCCACTCCAAGCGTCCCCAACAGTGGCGCCACTCCCCACCCACCCCACGGCCCCCCTCCAACCCTACTCGCCGCCCCCCGGCCAGCTAAAAAAGCTCGGGTTGTTAGGCTCCTCACGACCTTGGTGGGGTGGTACAATCGTGAGGAGAGTCACGATTTCGGTCTTATGTGATAGGGTGAAACGGTTGTGAGAAGCCTCACGACCTTGGTCTTGTGTGATAGAGTGAGATGGTAAGGAGGACAAGGGAAGGACAAATCCAAATTAGGACGACTGGTCCGGGTTGACCCGAGAGAAGGATGAACAGCCAAAAAAAAATGAAATATAAAAAATATTCCAGCTTTTGAGATATGCTACTTGACAATATTATGCAGTGATCATTGCTTCAAACTCTTCCACAAAACTGAGATATGCTTGTTGGCAAAATGCAAGAGCAATGGGTGGTTACATTACGCTATTTCTAAAATTGGTGCTAAAGACCAATTTCCACCAAGTTTCATTTGCAAAAAAAAAAAAGAAGAAAAAAAAACCAATATATAACTGTTGACATACTTGGGAAACCAATACCAAGTTCCGCCAAGTTTCATTTGCAAAATAAAGAGAAACCAATAAAGACCAAATTCCACCAAGTTAGATAAACATCTCATCTTTCAATCAAACACACATACTGGCAGTGGCAGCATTAGAAATAAATATATGTCTAAGGAGGGTCGTGAGGAGGGTCCTGAGAAGGGTCACAACTTCGGTCGTGAGGGCGATGAGGGATGCGAGTGGCGAGGAGGCGATGCGGTTTGGGACTCTACGATGTGTATCGGAGCCGCGAGGGTGGACGCGAGTGTAGCTGGACGTGTTGCGGTGGTGCTGGGGTGTGAGTAGTAATATACAGCGTGTTAATAAAATCTCCCTTATCTTTTTCATGGAAGTAAATAGTACTCTCTGTATAAAGTATTTTAAATCCATGCACAATGTATAAAGTATTTTGGAAAAATTGAGCTAAAGTGGGGTTTAGAAATTTAAGTGTGGGGTGGCAAAATTTTTTCTCTACCCAAATCCATCAGATATAGGATAGACCCGGACGAGTTCGGAACATGGGATTTGGAAAAAAAAGAACGGGTATGATGTTGAGTCATTCTCTTACCCATTGCACTTATGCTTTAGGATTTCTAATTTCCAAGACTCATTAGTCAATACTGAATAGTGACTTAGTGAGATAGTACTATAGTAGCACTACTCCATCGCGTTTGTCAGAGAAAGCCGGATTGTTACTCCCTTCTCAGTTCTTCGTTTCTTTCTCACTACCCATAGCCGTTGAGACCATCGTCGTCAATCACCTGATGACATCGGCCCGTCCCCGATCTTCTCCCTCCTTTCTGCTGCTGCCGACTCGTCCCAATCTTCTCCCTTCACCCTGCTGCTGCTGCCCCTAATCACTCTTTCGAGGCATAACTCTACCTCTTTTACCCCTAACCACCATCGCAGTCGCAGAGTGCTAATTTCGAAGGTACTTTTTAAGTTTTTTGTAATAATTTTCTCCATTGTCGGTCCAAAGCCTCTTTCCCTCACTCTGTTAGATTATTTGCTTCCTAACTGATTAGTAACTACTCATTTTATTTACTTAATTCTAGCTTTGAATTTGATTCTATTTATTTTAATTGTATTCTATTTTATTTTTTCAATCATACATGTATTTATTTCTAATGCTGCCACTGCCACTATGTGTGTTTAACTATGTGTGTTTGAGTGAAAGATGAGATGTTTATTTAACCTGGTGAAATTTAGTCTTTATTGGTTTCTCTTTATTTTGCAAATGAAACTCGGTGGAACTTGGTATTGGTTTCTCAAGTATGTCAACTGTTATGTATTGGTTTTTTTTTCCCAAATGAAACTTGGTGGAAATTGGTCTTTAGCACTAATTTTAGAAATA
The DNA here is from genome assembly GCA_037953625.1 of Crotalaria pallida. Taxonomy (NCBI): domain Eukaryota; kingdom Viridiplantae; phylum Streptophyta; class Magnoliopsida; order Fabales; family Fabaceae; genus Crotalaria; species Crotalaria pallida. Next base: position 124,035,542 of record CM075653.1, on the reverse strand, counting down.
GCGTAATGTAGCCACCAATTGCTCTTGTATTTTGCCAAGAAGCATATCTCAATTTTGTGATGAGCTTGAAGCAATGATCACTATATAATCTTGTCAAGTAGCATATCTCAAAAGCTGGAATATTTTTTATATTTCATTTTTTTTGCTATTCATCCTTCTCTCATGTCAACCTGGACCAATCCTTTTATTAGTACGCTTCCTAATTTGGATTTCTCCTTACTTTGTCCTCCTTTAATTAGGGACGAGTTTAGGTTCGGGTTAAAAAATTGAACCGATCAACATTTAGGGACGGGTGAGGGAGAAGCTCAACCCGTCCGATGCTCACCCATATTAAGAAAGAAAAAACTAAATATTCCCATCCCAAGCCCATTCTACAATCACTGTATCTCCCTCACACCAGCAATTTCTTATCCACACCCCCACCGAACTCGCTACGACCACCGGCAACGCCCCACCTAACCCACTCGATCAGCGCCAGGGCCAGCAACTCTCAGCCCAGACACGCGAATCCAAGCCTGGCCCACCTTAGCCACGAGGTAAAATCACAAGGTAAAAATTGCTCTTCGCATTGCACATTACCTGTTCGACTAAATTACTCCTTCCTTCTCGTTGCTTACTGCTTCGATATTGTTCCAACTCTAATTTATTTTTCTGTAACTAATTTTTTATTCTCTTTAGTGCATCTCATGCTTTTTTAACATTAGTTTGAATTTTTAAATATATAAACAACTTAAGTTCATTGTAGTACAATTCCAATTAGAATCTAAAACTGAAATTGTCTGATGTTTCTCTCTCGCTCTCTGAGAAGAAGACAATGCCTTCTTTATTTTCTAGGTATTTTTTTCATTGGGCAACATAAAATTTCTTAAAGAAAAAAAGTGACATACCAATTTGGTCTCTAATATTTTTTTTTAAAAAAAAATTATAGTACCAACTTAGTTTCTTAAAATTTATAAATACCAACTTGGTCCCTGAATGTGCTAATGTGAGCTTGCATCTTAATCACGTGGCATTGCCTCTTCCTTTTCCGTAGGCTCTACAGAGAAAGCATTAGATAGCTATTATCCAAAAAATTGTAGCAACGATATTTTTCTATTATCTAAGAAAACGAAACTGGATGCACCAACCGTAACACCCAAACTGGTTGGAGCCCAGTCGGCGACAAATGCTCGATGAGGGGTGATGGCTATTGGGGTTCAACACTTTGTTCTTTGTTATTTAATTTTTTGAAGCAAAACTCTTTTTTCTTGAGTCCACTATATTAAATCTAAAATGCATTGCACACCCAGAGCATCAGCGTGCGGGAGCAAATTTAAGGACTGCATTATCTTGCTATGCATTTCTTTGGTGACAGCATCGTCACTAATAACACCTGCGCGTTCCTTAAATGATTGCATTTTCTTACTGTGCATTATTTCTATGGTGACAACATTAGGGTTAAGATTCTAGTCCTCTCCGGATAGAAACGACCATGTTATTGTTACATTTTTATCTTTTGGACCTTCCGATGACTTTCTGTGTCCAGACTCCAAATATCAAGATTTCTTGCTATTTTCAATTTTTTTAAGTAGTTTATAATAATATCAAATATCAATGCTAGAAATCAGTATACATATATGATTAACTTCAATTTCTGCTTTTTTTCTATAGCCTATATAATTTTACAACCTTTCTACTATACATTTGATTGTTGCATCAGCGAAAGTAAATATGCAAATCTGTTCATGTTTGTAACTATAGGTCACATAGCAAATGCCATGGACCTATTCGGGTGCAATCTGTTTTTTTTTTTGCTTGCATGTATTTTATATAAAGCTAAATTAGTATGAATTCTAAATTGACATGGGTTTATTCACTTTTTTAAGGCCAAATGGTGCCAAGATGGAAAGGAAAAGATGCAAAAGCTAAAAAGGATGCAGAAACTGAAGCACTTAGATAACCCATGTCAAAGATCATATCCCAACTTCAGTCTTTTCTAGTTCAATCGGAGGCTTGCAGGTTTCTCTCTGATAATAGTGTACACTTGGCAATGGCAGCAGAACAGATTGAACTCCTTGATAAAGGATGCTTTGGCCAACCTGTGAGAAAAGTTGAAAAAAAACCTGATATGGTTTTAATTAAGCTTGGAAGAAGCATTTTACTTGTGTTATTCCTTGAATTGCCTCAAAATTAAAAAGGGTGATAATGGTGTCCAAAGTCATGAAGAGCTATGGACTTCCATGAAGTCTAAGAAGAAAACACTCCCTTACTTTTACAAGGCTTATTCTCACCTTCGAATGAGAAATTGGGTAGTGAGGTCAGGAACTCTGTATGGTGTAGACTTTGTTGTTTATCGTCATCATCCAGCACGTGTCCATTCTGAGTATGATGCACTTGTTTTATCGCATGAGGATGATGAGGATCTAAATGAAAGATTGAGAGTGTGGTATGATGTGCATTGCACAACTCGACTTCTTGGAGGTGTGGCAAAAATCTTGTTGGTTATGTACATCAATAAGAATGGTAACAAGGATGAATCTCCCTTATGTATGGAAAATTATACAGTTCAAGAGCACACAATCACCAGATCCGTTCCTGAACAATCCCGCGAAAATTGTAGTTCATGCTAAAACCGATGATTGAACCGGGTAATAAATAATGCATGGTATATGCATGATGTCATTTGATTAGAGATCATATGGACATAGAAAGTTATAATGTGTACGATGCTTTTCACTGATTTGGGTGTTTGCTGAAGTTACACTAGTTAAACTAATTAATTTGAATAATTTACCCTTCATTTTCCAAGTTGTCAATGAGGATCTTCAATTTATAGTTTAGATATGTCTTACTTGGTTGTTACTCCTTTTAAAATGTTATGGAAAGTTGTGAAATGATTTTTTCACCATAACAAAAAAGTGTAAATTAGCATAGATTTGCTATGAAGTTTAGCTTTTTATTGTTTGTTACTGGTTGCAAACCGTGGGTGTCTAATGTCAGTGCCTGTGTCCACTTTTAGTTATGGGAACTATTGTATAAGAACAACTTTCTTATGTTCTTTTATTGTGCAATGTCACAATTAGTGCGAAAAGGAAGTGAGGGAGAGAGTAAGTAACATCAGCGGAGAACGAATGTGATTGTCTTCTACTTGGGAAATTAGAGAAAATTTCCATTTTCCATCCTCATTTAATACCCTCTATGTTATGGTTGATTTGTACCCTCCTTTGACAAGTGTATCAAGGACACTTATTAGCATTTGCTTTAATTATAACTCTACCTTCACCTTTTTTTAATTAAGAAAGATATGTAAGTGGAAAAAATAAGTATAATTATTAGAGAGATAAAAGATAAATTAGACAAATGCTATAAAAATTTAATATTAGTAGACATATGAATTATGCTTTTGAATATGTATGCTATAATCTTAAAAAAAAAACACTTATCTAAGAACACAAGGAGTATTAAGGTTTTTCTAATGTGTCTATGACAGATATTAGAAAATTTATATGTGATAAATCTATATTGAAAATTGATGTATCAATACAAGTTTTCTTGATTTGAATTTGTATACATACAAGAATCTTTTATAGCTCAGGGCATCACAGGTCTCCTCTCCTCGTTTAAAGGTGGCTAAAATTTTGTCAATAAGAAGGCAGATTACACTATTGAAATTTCGATTAGTAATATAATGTTGTCTTTATTATTATTATTATTATTATTATTATTATTATTATTATTATTATTTTAACGAGAATTAGCATATCATCTTGTGATGATGATAATTTAAAAAAATTGTACTGCAATCCAATCGACAAAGGCAAAAACATAATCGACTGAACCATAACGAAAGTTTTCCATTTTATATGTATATATATTTTCTCTTATGATGTAGGTCAGCATCAAGTTTATAAATTTATAAAGAGTATGAATCTCTTTTTGAACTAAGGATCTAGAAAATGGCAAACCAACCAACACTCTTCTTCCTCTTCAAAATCATCATCATCTCATTCATTCTCATCCAATCACTCCTCGACACATCACACCCTCCAAACCCTCTCCCGCTAACACTTTTCGTCACCGACTTCGGAGCAACCGGCGACGACACACACTACGACACTGTCCCAATCCAATCAGCCATAAACTCCTGCCCAGACAACCTACCTTGCCACGTCACTTCCCGACATCGGGGAAGTACCTGGCGGCCACCGTGTTCCTGAAATCCAGCGTGGTGTTGAACGTGGAGCTGGGCGCAAGGATCCTGGGGGGACGAGGTTGGAGGACTATCCGAAGGAGTCGACACGGTGGTACGTGGTGGTGGCGGAGAACGCAACGGGAGTGGGGACAGGAGGAGGGGGAGTGGTGGATGGGCAGGCAGAGAAGTTTGTGGTGAGAGAGAAGAGAGGAAGAAAGTGATGGTGAGTTGGAATGAGATAGGGGCGTGTTTGGGAGATGAGTGCAGGCCGAGACTTGTTGGGTTTCTTGATTCTACAAATATTAGAGTTTTCAACAAGGTTGTCAATATCTAGATTTTAGACAAGATCGGGGGGGAGGGAAAAAATCGTAAATCGGAAATCGTAACACGGATCGTAAGATCCTACCAAAGTACCAAAAACATATATATATACTTAAAAACATATATATATATATATCCATAAAAATAACCATATACCAAATGTCATATTGTCATATGTCAAAATACATCCAAAATATGAAAATAAGCCAAAATACATACAAAATAAGGCAATTGTATGGTGTGGGCAGCAACTACACAAGTCTATAACTAACCAATATCCCAAGTATTTACCAAAAAAAAACCCCTTAACCAAATGCCTAAGTAGATATCTATGCTAGTAAATCATCTATGTTAAGATCATTCCAATCCCCCATTTCATTGGCATCATGTTCATGACTTTCTTCATCTCCAACTTCATCATCTATTGTTGGAATCTCCAAGTCATCTCTTACTCCCTCTCCATCTAGATCCATAGTTGGAATCTCTAAATGATTCAAATCCAAAGCTTCTTCTCTATCTTCATCATCACCTAAAATCCAATCATCATCAGAAGCTATGTCATCTAGGCTATAATCAACAATAGATTTCCTAGGAGCTTGCTTCTTTTTTGCCAACTTTGAATTGGCCATCACAAAGACAACATCATTCATTGTTTTTTGTTTCAAGCGGTTTTTCCTCTTTGTGTGAACCTAAATAGATAGAAAAACATTCAACAACTCAGCACATATTACCATAAATGAAATATAACTTATTCATATAGGTTTCACATATTACCATCTCAAAAGAACTCCAATTCCGTTCGCATCCGGAAGAGCTACATGTCAAGCTCAAAACACGAATGGCAAACTTTTGAAGTTCTGGATGCCCTTCTCCATAAGACTCCCACCACTGTGCTGAAGTCTTAGTATCAACAGCAGCCTTGGCCACTTGCCTACCAAAAAACTCTCTCCGATTCTTGAAATCTTCAAGTTGAGCATCAATCTTAGTTATTTCTGCAGTATTGCCCACTAACTTCTCTAAACAATCATATAGTCCACGTTTGACTTCAAAATCAGCTTTGAATTTAGGACTATAATGCATTTTGGGGTTGAGGTAATAGCCTGCAGCATGCAAAGGCCTATGCAACTGATTGTCCCACCTTGAATCTATGATATCCCATATAGGCATATAGCTAAAAAGTAAAAACAGAGGAACAATGCATTAGGCTATTAGCTAATTAACAAAGATCAAACAATTTCTACTCAAAGGCTAATAGGTTTAAATAAGTTAGCTTACTTTCTTGGGACAACATTGAAGGCCTTTGCTATATTCTCTTTGGCACGATCCATTTCCTCATAAATAAAGCCCATGGCTGGTATCTCTTCGGAATCAACCAACCGAAGCACTTTAATTAAAGGATAGGCACTCTTTAAGCAAGTGACAATGTTGTTCCAAAATCCCCTGTCCATAATTGCATCTTCAATGGACTTCCCATCTGGAGTCTTTGCAAAAGTGGTTGCTTTCCATTGATCGGATGTAAACATTCTAATCAATGCTCCCTTATGCTCTCTCAAGCAACCCAAAGTGAGATAGGAAGTAGCAAAACGAGTCAAACCAGGTCTGATTAGGTCCCTTCCTTTGCTGAAATATTGCAATAGAGTAATGAGAGAAGTCCTTCCATAAATAAAAGTTGTAATCTTTCTCCCTACTGCAATTGTTTCTTTATGAATTGGCAATTTCTTTTCAAGATCCTCAAGCATCAATTCGATGCAGTGTGCTGCACATGGAGTCCAATAGAGATTTTTCCTCTTAGCCATCAACTTGTCTCCTGCTGATTTGTAGTTGGCAGCATTGTCTGTAACCGCTTGGACCACATTTTCTTCCCCAACTTCTTCAACCACTTCATCAATCATTTTGAATATTACATCTGCTGTTTTGGACACAGAAGATGCATCTATGGACTTCAAAAATACAGTACCCTTGGGGCTGTTCACTAAGAAATTGATAATGGTCCTCCTCCTCCTATCAGTCCAACCATCTATCATGATGGTGCAGCCAACCCTCTTCCATTCAGCCTTATGTTCCTCAAGCGATTGATTGACCAACTCAACTTTCTTCTTCAAATACTTCACTCTAATTTCATGGTAAGAGGGTGGATTAAAACCTAAGCCATGTCTTGAAACTGATTCAAACATTTTTGCAAATTCTTCACTCTTGCACACATTGAATGGTATTGCATTGATATAGAAAAAATCAGCAATGTGTTCACAAGCATCTTCCCTTAAGTTCTTCTTGAATATGTTGTTGATGGTGCTTTGTGACCCCCTCTTGAATAGGTTTCCATGTGTTCCTATTTCTTCTCTTTTTCTTTTATCACCAACAGTGGCATCATCAGTGGCTGAATCATCAATGGCTCCTCCTCTTTTTTTCTGTAATTTTTCTTCCAATAGGACAACAATCCTCCACATCTCTTTCTTCACATCTTCAGGAACAGCAGGGCAAGCACCAACATCCTTATGAGACCCAGCAAGATGATGCTTTAATCTATAGACTCCACCAGTTATAGGCTTTTTACAAAACTTGCAATTCATTTTTCTAGCATCTCCATCAATAGAAACACCATACTTCCATGCTGGATCACTCCTATTGTCAGCAACATTTTTGTTCAACACTTTGGTGGGCCTAGTATCAATGTTATTGTTGCTGCCACCCCCACCACTGGTACCCCCATCACCAGTACCAGTACCAGATGAGGACATAAGGGAAGAGGAGGAAAAAAAAAACGAAAATCACTACCTACAAGAGAAGGAGCAGAACTTGGTAGAAGAGAAGAAAGAAGAAGACACTCATAAGTCATGATATTAGAAGAGAGTGGATGAGTTATATGGAAGAGAAGAAATGAGCGCCACTTTTCCCGCCTGGTGCCCTGGTCACTTCGAGAGGGGTAGAGAAGTTGGGTTTGGAGTTTGCCATGAGAACTATCGAGGCTGAGAAGAGGAGTGAGTTGGAGGTGGGTAGATGGTAGGGGTATTTTCGGGTTTCTCTGTTTTTAGTAATGGGGAGTTAAAATTAGGGTTTTTTTAGGGTTTTCTTTTCAATTTGGGGCCAAAATCGCGAATGGGCCCTTCGCGGATCGGGTCGGGCGAAACGGGTCGCAAAGAAACTAGGGTTTCGCGAACTAGATCCAGCGCCGCCGAGCCTCGCCGTTCCCACCGATCCACGATCTTCCTCGCCGTTCCGAGCGATTCCACCGCCGCGCGAGTTTCTCATGCGATCTGGCACGGTGGCTGCTGGAAAACTCGTATAATCGGCGATTTCACGATTATAATCGCGATCTTAACAACATTGGTCTTCAACGTTACTCTTTATCAACCTCCTTATTAGTGGTAAGTCACTCCTCCTAATTACACTATATAGTAATATCTTTTACTACAATTTATTTTATTTTCAAGTAAATAGTGAAGTTTTTAAAACGATAAACTTTTATATATATATATATATATATATATATATATATATATATATTTATTGGTACCAATTACAATTTGCCAAATATTAAAATAAAATTTAAAAAAATGAAAGAAATGGACAGTTATTTATAGGATATGTCATATTATTATTGGCCTGAGCATGGTGATCCAAGAGTAACTAATAATTTCTCACGAGTATATTATGGATGTTTTCGACTTAAACAAGAATCTTTCCTATGAAAAAAAACACGTGGCTAGACAAAAAATAAAAACATAACATTTCTATAGGATGTTTTTATTTAAAAATAATAATGTGCATATCCAAATAGTTGTACATACTAAGTTTTTATTTTTTTAAAACGATGAATTAAAAGGAGAGACCATTTTCTTTTTTTTAATTTCAACTAGAGAACACACCCCGTGCGGTGCACGGGTATAAATAGTAGTAAAGGCAGTTTTTTCTCCTCTGCAGTGAAACTTTCCATTGTGCTAAAAATGCACTTATTTTAATGAATGAATAGTGGACAGTTTTTTTAAGGAAGTAATAGTTATTGTTGGGAGTTTCATACCAATTGAACCTTCTAGCTTGGTGGTCTTAGACAAAGTCTAAGAATCTTACTACCAGGTCAAAGGTTCAACCAGGTCAAAGGTTCAGTTCTTGGTACAAACAAAGAGTTATTGTTGAGAGTTTCATATCTTTGTCATTTTTGTAAATTAGTATTATGATAAGGGCATTTTGGACATAACAAAATTACGTACAAACCTAAAACAGTGTTTGTTTTATATAATAGTATAGATTACAGTTATATTGCATTTATAACAATTGACAAAATGCGACCGTTGCAACTTCAATGGCTACAAGGTGCTTAAGGAGACTAGGGATGGCAACGGGTCCGGGTGGATATACCCGGATCCGTTCGGACCAGACCCATTCATAAATTACCGAACTCGGACTCACCCGAACCCGTGCGGGTACCCCTTGCATAATGGGTAGGCGGGTCTTCGGGTATTCGGATGGACTTTGCAGGTACCCATTGGCAATTTTTTTTAAAGAAAAAAATATTTTTTTAATTGATTTCTATGTCATTTTTCCTTAATGTATCATCATTACACATTTTCCTTAATATTAATCCCTACCACCATTAAACACTCGCAGACATCAAAGAAATTCTCTCGTTAAACACAAACATACTAAGATTTTATATATATATATATATATATATATATATATAATGCATATATGTAAATATGGACGGGTCTGGATACCCACGGTCTGAATGTCTCATACCCGGACCCGGACAAAGCAGGTACCCAGAGGGGTCCATTTTTTGGACCCACGATCTCTCTTTTGGACCCAGACCCAAACCCGTTGCGGGTATTACCTGCGGGTACCCGTGGGTCCAGGTCCAATTGTCATCCCTAGAGGAGACGGCTTAAAAATACAATATTATGGCTAGCATTACCAATTCGTGTGGGCGGGCATTGCCCATGCCCATGTGTGCGAGCCCATTATAATATCTGGGGCTGATAATTCATGCCCTACCGGCAGAAAAAACCATATCTTCCTTTTTTTTAAAATAAAAAAATCATAAACCACATCAGAAAAAACCCACAGCAGCCAATTAGCCAAACCAATCACAGATTCACAGCCCTAAATCAAACATAGATCTTAATTTCACATTCACAATTTCAAAAACCCCAAAACAAAACCCTAAATAACAATAATCCCAAAATAATCCTAAATAATCAGAACTAAGAGTATAAGGAAATACCTGAGTTTTGTGGTTGCGGTTGAAGCCTATCCGTCGCTGCCGCTGCTCTCGATGCCGTCGCGGAGGTTCGACGCTGCTGCTTGGAATGGCCGTCCATGCGACGGTGCTGGTTCGCGAATACGAGAGGCGTGTAGCGGTGGAGGCTATGGAGTCTGTTGGGCGTGGAGGCTGTAGTGAGGGTGGCGTGGAGGCTGTAGTGAGGGTGGCGTGGAGGAGGCTATGGAGTGAAGGCTATCTGCTGCTTAGTTTTAGGTTTTTAGTTTTAGTTTAGGTATGTTTTGGTTTGGGCTTGGGTAGTGGGCTCAGGTCTTTACTACATTTTATTTACATTTTTCCTGTTTAAAATATAAATACATGGTACTATGCTAAATTGTTTCATAGCATAAATAATATCTGCCTAAATTAAAGGAACATGGAAAATTCAATGAAATACAAGCAAAAATCACACATAATAGTAAATATGTAATTTTAGATTTTATATTGATTTTATAAGAAATTCAATTTTGATTGATTTTATATTTTCTTTCTAGATTTGCAATGTTAAGATTTTCTTTATTGGTAGTCTTACTACACATTTTAAAATTTTCATAACAGGTAAATTTAAGTTGAGAATTGATGCAATTATATAATACATGTGTAAACATTCGATTTAAATTTATCCTTCACGAATTTCTTAAAATATTTTCTAAGACACGTTAGAAAAATACTTTATTCATTTAATTAAAAAACATAAGTGAAAATAAAAAAAAATTAAAAGGGGGTCATAACCACCAATTGTTCACCTGGAATTTTTTTGTTATATGTAAAAAAAAAAAAAAAAAAAAGGCCACCTAGTTGTCAAAGTGTTTGAAAACAATAAAATGCTAAATGGTAAAGATAGAAAGTAAAGTAAAATAAAGAAACAGTGCATGACTAAAAATAGCTTGTTCAGTCCTCATAAAGAGCGTTCAATGAACGAAGCATCTCACCCCATGATAGTTCAGTAATAGTCCGTTCTATGAGTTTACAATCTGGATCAATCAATCACCTAATAGATTAAATGACCCATGTAGTTAGTATACATAGTACTCCCTCCGGTCCTATATATAAGGGATATTCTAGAAGCAATGCATCATTTATTGATTTTTTTCTTTTTTGCCCTTATTAAATGCTTTGACTATTTATGCGTTTTTTGTTGTTCATTAATGAGTGTGAGTTTTTCAAGAAAAGTTGAGAGGGTAAAATTGTAATGTTACAATATATTCTCATAGAATTTATAAAACTAACTACTTTTCTTGGTCCGAGGAATATGGTTAAGTATGTCTTATATATAGCACCGGAGGGAGTAATAATTAGTATACATAGTAATAATAAATACTACTCCCTCCGTCCCTAATTATAAAGCCCTATCGGGAGATTTTACGTCCATTAAGAAAGTGAAATAATTTAGTTAATTGTATTGAAAATGTAAACTTTTGATATGTATTTTTAAAATTACCCCTTATTAATATTATTGGAGAATTTAAAAAATGTTAAATAAATAGGGGTGTTTGTGGAAAAAAGTAATTAATGCTCATTTAAAAATTGGTAAAGGCTTTGTAAATAGGAACAAAATAAAAGTGTCAAGAGTATTCTATAATTAGAGACGAAGGTAGTATATAAGAATAGCATTCCAATTCATCTTCCATTTTGGCTGAAGAAATTCAAGGTAACCATCCGACTCTGACAAATAGAAGATATGGAATCCCTGCTGAATGTTGAGACCGCTCAAATCACTGCAAACTACTAATACTATACTTGCTATATACACACCACTAGGCTAATAGTTACTGGAACAACAACTTCTGTACGCTTTCAGAGCTCCATCTTCAATTGATTTGAGTGCAGAGATGCTGTGACACAATTTGAATTCAGCTTAAATACTTCCAAAATTGAAGCTAATAATAATTAAAAAAAAAAAACTTTAAAAATTGTCCTGGCCAGAAGTAAAAAACTTAAAAACATCTATGTACTTCATTCCAGAAATTTATAACTTTAAATAAGTGACTGGAATGTCATTATTTATGAGCATCCTTAGGAGATTCCTTTATGATTTTCTGATTTATCAAAATATCCCATCAAAAGATAGCAAACAGTTCCAATTCATATCTATTTATGAAGAACCCACAGCCAAATTGAGAAAAAGACATGTACAACAGAAGCTAAATCCTGATTTACCTGAATTTGCAGAAGAGCCATAACTCAAAAGTGAGTTTTTGGGAGTCATGAAATTATGGTTCTCTTCTTCCCTCCCCCAAATTGGTTGGTGGAATGCATCAAGTTGCCACTGTTGTTGATAATGCTGTCTGTTACCATTTTGAGGATGCTAGGTAAGTTACTTTCCACTAAAGATGCACCCTGTAAATTACAAAGGGAATTTTGTTGGCCAGCCTGTTGCAAAGATTTTTGTGACTTTGTCAAATAACAGACACCAAAGAAGGAAAGAAAGAAAGTTATTTTTTTTTAAAAAAAAGGAAAAGGAAAAGAAAATCTGGCATTTTGACATTTTGAAGGAGCCACCAAAATATTAGCTAGAAACACGGAGGAAGTTAATGCATAGAGGAGTCGGGGTTCTATATAAAAGGAGGCCTCATTTCCTCCTTTCCATCATCCCATTGCATCCCATTTTTCTCAAACTCCATATCATCACACACAATTCCCCGGTATCCAAAATATATACATCCCGGTGTAAAATACTTGTAATGTGTTATTAGTGTTTCTCCTATATTTTTATATAGAGAGAATTGTATTCTCCCAGTATAAGAGAGGGTGTTATCGTTTTCTCCTTATATTTAGAGAGAGGGTGTAATATTTCCCCACTTAGTGAAAACCTTCTATATTTGCCCCATGGTTTTCTCCCAAAAGGGTTTCCACGTATAATTATCTTTAGCTGTTGAAAATTAAATAAATAATTCAAATTTATTTAATCTTATCTGTGAAATCATTATCCTTAGTTTTAAAATTTATTTATTCTTTTCAGTGAAATCATTATCCTTAGATTTAAAATTTATTTAATCTTATCTGTTAAATCATTATCTTTAATTTGACAAGTTTTTCAAATCATTATATATAGTACGCAATATGTATTTGATGGCTCCTCAATAATATTTTAGCATTTATGTGAATTGGCTCACAAACTTATGAATATTCAGCTAAACAACAATCTCACAATTATATTTGCCTTCAATTTTTTAATTTATCTTTTCGTCATTAAATTTTTCTGATTCTAATAATTCTTGCTCATTTTAATTTATATTATTTGATTTTTAAGTTTCTCTCTAATTACTTACTTTAATTCGGCAATTTGTGCAATTTGTGTGTACCATTGATCAAAATGGGGTTTGTTCAAAATTTTGATCTGAGTGTAACTAATTGTGATGTTAGGGAGTGGAGAAAGACAAGTGGAGGAGTTCATCCCGGCAAAGTAAATAATGCTTAATCAATTTGTTTTTTTATAGTGACTTATTCTTCAATTGCGGGTGACAATAAAGTGCATCAAAATCTAATATTGCATTGTTTTAGGGTGACGATCATAAACTACTAAGGAAGATGATTAATTGTTATATGCACCAATGACCTCTTTATGCACCAATGTTTAAGAAGACTTTATTTATGACTGCGACAATATAATTATAGGATTTTATTTTTCTTTTATAATATATTTGGTCTATTGTAATAGATAAAAAAACATCCTATATAAAAATAAGATTTGATTTTATGCTTGATGTAAATATTTTTTTGTTTTTTGTTTTTTATTGTGACAAAAGAATTAAAACTATTAATAGCAAACCAAATGTAATCATCCTATATAATAATAAGATTTGATTTTCCTTATATAATATATTTTATCTATTCTAATATATAAAAATCATCCTATATAAAAATATGATTTGATTTTATGCTTGATGTAAATATTTTTGTTTTTTTATTGTGATAAGAAAATCAAAACTATTTTTTTAATGAAGAAAATTAAAACTATTAATAACAAACCAAATATTTTTAACAATATTATCTTTTTTTTTATTTTTTTCTCATGATATGGACCATTAGTCCGAGAGCAATTAATAATTTTAAATATCAAATGCGAAAAAACTAAAAATTACGTTGATAAACTAAATTTATATTATTAAATCTTTTTATGTTATGTTGTTGTTATTTTTATATTTATTTTTGTTTATATTGTTGAGTTCTAGAAAAATAGTCTTCCTCATGCGCCTATTCTTCTATTACTAAGCTTGAGTGACAAATTTCCAATTGCTTGCTAATAGATGACATCATCTTTGCAGAAGAAATTTAAATCAAAATGATTATAACAATAAGAATAAAAATTTTTAGGATTCAATCTTATTATTAACTTGAGATAAGATAACCGATGAAAAAGATAAAAATATTTAATTATGATTAATAAGAATAAATGTGATAATCATATTTAAAAAAAAATACTCCAACCATCACATAAATATAAGATATAAAAAAGATCAGAATGTTTAATTCTGATTTAATTTTGATTTATCATGATAAAATCGATAATCATATATAAAAATTGTCAATTTATGAATAAGATAAATAAGGAATATATGAGATAAAAAGTGTTACATTTTTATTCATATGAGAATGTACAAAATTTATCAATAAGATCTTCTACATTAATTTGTTTTAAAGTGTAGGGTTTGGTTTGAACTCCTACCTTTTTATATAATTATTTTTTGTTGTTGTTAAATAATATTCTTTACTTTATAATAAAAATAATAATAATTTTTAATTTAAAATATTTAATATAAAAAAATTAAAATATCAATAACCGGTGCATAGCAAAGGGTAAGAGCTAATAAGATTTATATTCTTCATATTTATAAAGGTAAGATAGATATTACTACTTATTACGTAGAATTGAAAGTATATATATGAATTCCAATAAAACTTTATTTTTCTAAAATATTCTTACGTCATCCCACTACTGTTTAGGTATATAGAGATTACGACTTATTTAAAAAAATTAAATTAAACTAATAGCCCAATGTAACGATCCAAATTTTCACTTATTATTTTATTGAAAATACGAATTAAATTTTTCCTTTCTATGCAAGTAAATTTGAGTCATTACTAATTCCACACATAACAACACCATATATAATGCATTATTAGCAAAAAGTTTCAGGTACATCATCTTAGCACCAACATTAGTATTATACATAGTCTATACTCTAGGTCACTTTGATATATTACATTATATTACAAACAAAACATGTAATAACCCAAAGCATATGGTATAACTCAAAAGACAAACATAAAAGAGTAGAGTTCCTATTATCTATATTAGTATTTAAGCATTTGTTTTCTCGAAACTTTTAGTGAAATTTGATGACGATACGATAAACACTCCTGTTTTTAAGTTCATCTAACTTAGAGATATATCGTATAATCTTTCTTGTAAAAGGTTATATTAATCAAGAATTATTTTATTAGTAATTAGTAATAGTATAAATATTGGGACTAATCACCGTGACGTTTATGACAATTAAGAAATAAAGCCAAGTAAATTTCCACTATTCGTGCCAAGTTAATCAGAGTGCGCAACGGAAAATGTTTTATTTGGAATATGTTGTTCAAATTTTATTTAAACAGAAGAATTCTTGGGAAAATATAACAAAAATTCATTTAAGTGGAGGAGGGACCCAAAATACTATAAGAAAATCAAAACATGATTTTTATCAAATATTTTGGGAAAATCGAATTTTTAGAAAACAAATTTCGAGGGCGAATATTCTTTTGCACTCAAATTTTCATTTATGAAAAATAAATATTTTTTTACATGATACAGATTTTGAGGAATTAAAATTAAATAATTTTCGAGAGAATAAATTTTGTTATAAAATTGATTATATTTTAATATTAAGCATAAGTACATGATTTTAATTAGAAGGTTGTAAGGATGTTAATTTAATTTAACTAGTTAGATGGGGAAAACTCCAGATTTCTTTAGCAAGTTTTATTTTACAATTAATAGATTCTTTTCCAATTAGGTCAAGAAAAGTACTAATATTAATTTAACTTAGTAGAGTGATATTGAACACAATAATCTTATTACATCTTTTCACCCTCTTATCATTATATTTAATTATCAAAATATATATATATATATATATATATATATATACACATACACACATATATATATAAATTAAATTGTAGTATCTAATTAAATTATCACATCTATAAATTAATTATTGAATTTTATATATATATATATATATATATATATATATGGAGATTTGCTAACATCCTCCTACCCTAATTTTAGTTGGAGGATTTTAGCAATGTCCACCTAAACATTTGGACAAAATTATCCCTCATCTCATAACTTGAATAGCTTACTTTTTTTAAGGGTGTTTATGTAATTTGAATAATATTAATAAAATTAAAAAAAATGAAAAATCACCCCCCAACCCCCAAAGGATCTGATCGATCCTTCTTTTCATTTTTCCCTCTCTCTCTTCTTATCTCTTCTCATCTCTCATCTCCCTCCTCCTCTCTCTTCTCATCTCCCTCCTCCCTCCTCTTTACCGCAGCCGCCGCCATTTCCTCCCTTCTCCCTATCACCGTCGGCCCTCCTGCACACCGCCTCGCGCCGCTCCAGCCTTCGTCGCGCCTCCCGTCACCACCGCCGCCACCGTCGCAATATAGGGACCATAGCATGGTTCAGCATTTATGTCTTTTGTTACATATTGGCATAGCAGTATCTGAAGTTCTGAACCCTTCTTTCGCAGCAAGTCAGGCTCAAAAGTGGCAATTAATCACGTTCTTAGAAGCTCAAGAAGGTATAAGAAGGCTAAAATAACGGCCTCTCAAACCGAAAGCCAGTTGGAGTTTGTTCCAGACAGCCTTGCTGATTAGTAATCACAAGTTTTACTACAAGAAAAAATGGCTCTAATCACAGCATTGTGGTATTTTTGTTCTCTTCTGGAGCCATTATCTCCACAATTTTGTTGCTACTGTTTCATGAGTGTCAAATATATTTTGGTATTTCCTTCTTTCCAAACAGAATGCTGGTTTGTTGTTTAAGCTTGTTGTGTTATACCCTAAACAGAAATTTATGAGTCAAGTTTATGACAGTTTGTTATATTATTGGCATGTTAGTAACATAGTAACATGCAAAAGGTTCATTATAATCTTATGGTTTATTTATGAAATTGGTCCTGAACTTATGGCTCGCTCTGAAATGAGTCCCTCTACTTTTTTTTTCGTTTTAGTCCCTAAACTTTTATTCCGTTTTGTCTTTAGTCCTCAACGTCATCTTTGGATGGAAAAGGCTGAGCTGGACTGACGGAAGCCACATCAGCAGTCATACCTCTCTCCTACCTGGGGACCATATTTAAAACGATATTACATTCGAGGACCTAAAACAAATTACAGTCATAATTCAGGGACTAGATCCAAAATAAAAACTGCACTGGTTTCTTCTTAGTGGCATTTCAGCAAACACATGGTGGTACATCCAAAGCCAACAACCAAGGTTATCAACAACAAAAACACAAGCTTCCTTGCTCTATCCCTTTCAAAAGCTACTTTTTTCCTCAATTTCAAGCACTTCTTCTTCCAATAACCATCATCCACCTCTTTTGAATCTGTTGTATTCGTTGGAGCCTCCGAGGTAGGTTGCACAGAGCTCTCACCATCAAGCTCAGCATCAGTCCATTCGAAGTAATGCCTCCTTGTTTTGTCCTTTAAGAAGAAGATGAAGAGAACAAATGAAATCAACAAGGTCAAGACTTCCTACTATTCGAACAAGGAGAAGCCATGAAAAGATAAAATAACACTTACCCTCCAATTAGGACAACCCCAAAAGTGGCGTCCACGATTCTGTGGAGTTCGCGAGGTCATGACCATGGCTGTGTTCCCGCAGCTACACACTCTTGCACCTGAAGCTTTGCTTGGTGAGGAGAACCTAGAAGCCATTGTTGAAGAGTGGAAGAACAAAAGAGCTTTGCTCAGATCTGGATGCCTTATGTGTTTAAGATGAACTCCACGTGAAACCTTCACCAATCCCAATCCCATCATATTTTGGATCTAGTCCCTGAATTATGACTGTAATTTGTTTTAGGTCCTCGAATGCAATATCGTTTTGAATATGGTCCCCAGGTAGGAGAGAGGTATGACTGCTGATGTGGCTTCCGTCAGTCCAGCTCAGCCTTTTCCATCCAAAGATGACGTCGAGGACTAAAGACAAAACAGAATAAAAGTTTAGGGACTAAAACGAAAAAAAAAAGTAGAGGGACTCATTTCAGAGCGAGTCATAAGTTCAGGGACCAATTTCATAAATAAACCTAATCTTATTTATCCAGTTATGTAGTGTTTCTATATAATTTAGGACGCATCTGAGTAAACAGCTTAGTTAAGCACTTATGTTATTAGTTGTTCTTATATGAAATAAATTGAAAAGATCTTATATTCGTAAGCTTCTTTGATAAGTTTTTTGAAATAAGCAAAAAACAGCTCGTAAGAAAGTCATAAGCTATTTCTGAAAGTTATTCTCTCAGCCAATTAATAAGAACTTGCTTATCCTGGATGAGGCTGTCCAAATCATACCTGCGAAAAGTTTCGGTTCAACTCTACTCCGTATCTCTTATTTGGAAGAGACCAAGATTCTGAATCAAGGGAAGAGGAACAGTGGGAAAATGGTTGAATCCACTGTATTCACTATGCTATTTCTTCCTATGATATCCCATAAAATCATCAAACAGCAGTCTCACTTCTCTGTTTGTGTATTCTGCGATAACACTTTAAGAATATACTGAAATTGATTTATAATAAATTAATAATCATTGTATCTTTGAATAAGAAACATATTAATCAGAAAAACCTGTAACTGAAAAAACAAACATGAGAATGACTGAATGAGAAGTACCTTCCACCTCACCTAAAAACACATTCCTCATAGTATAAATTATGTGATCATGCAGTTATGTATATGTAAACTTGAAGTAGTAAAAAAGCCAAGCACGAAAGAAAAGGAAACTTTGATATATAGCATTAGACACAAGTTTACAGCCAAGTTGTACAATAAATCATTGCATGCACCTCCACAAAACCAAACCCCCTAGTTTAACTTTATAATAACAAGAAGCAAAGACTACTACTCGGATCTAATCCTATTGAGCTGGTTCAAAGCAGGCTGCAAAATGTTGTAAAGCACCCAAAGAATAGCAGGTGCAACCACAAACAGCAGAAGCTGACCCCTGTTGTCACTCCCTGCTGCAGCAGCAGCATCAGCAATCACAGCCATTTCGCTAGCTGATGCATCAGGCACTGACATAAAGCCTGTGAAGCCCCTAGCAAACCACCAAGGCCAAGACCAATGATCACACCCTTGGTGCTTCTCATCCTGTTGATTTGGTTCAGTGCTGGCTGAAGAATGTTGTAAAGCACCCATGCTATGGCTGGAATTATAGGTAGCAAAAGCGCTGTGCCACGGCTATCGCCTTCTGCTATTTCAGCTAGTTGTTGTGCAGCAAAAGCAGCATCACAGCTTCCAAGTGTTGAGAAAATGGCACCAGCAATAGCACTTCCTGCTATGGAAATTGAAGCCATGTTGGTGTTTTCAGGTGCTTTTGTGGTGGTTAGACCCTTTGGGAGGTTGTGCATGGAAAGAAGGGAGGTGGGTTTTGATGGTGTTGTGAGCTTGATGGGGTTGATCATTGCCATTGTTGCTATGGTTGATGCCATTGATGAAGATAGCTACTGGCTTATCCGCAAGTTTCTCAAGTGTTGTTTGATGCAGAAAAAGGATGGGGAGCTTGGCTTATTGACTAGACTTTAGAATATAGATTGGTAATGCCAAGTTG
Source organism: Crotalaria pallida (assembly GCA_037953625.1). NCBI lineage: Eukaryota > Viridiplantae > Streptophyta > Magnoliopsida > Fabales > Fabaceae > Crotalaria > Crotalaria pallida. The sequence continues at coordinate 124,015,969 of CM075653.1, read as the reverse complement.
GAGCAATGAGATCCAATAAAATTGGAAAGCAATAAGTCCCTTTTTGATTTCTTAGCCCAATCAAACAATTGGTGTATTTTTGTTACAGCTTGTGATCCCAATGGAGCAACATCTCCTCCAGTCATCAATGCGTAATCTAATCCCTGCATAAAATTTAAAGAAAATCACAACATGTCCAAAAGGAAAAAATAATAGAGAAAAAATGATGAGCAAAATAGATCAAAATGATAAGAATAAAACACAATGTTTCAAAAAGCATGGAATAGCCAAATGCATGGTATGGAATATCCGTTTCCGGTGACTACTGAATTCCAACACCTTATTTCAACAGAAACAAGAACCTGGAATTATGAATCCAAAAGGGTAAGTTGAAAACAAATTTAATGGTAGCTTTTAAAACAGATAAATTTGAATTGATTATTTGTAGATCCTATACTGTCTGCAAAATTGATCAAGAAGAAGATAGAAGAAATCAGGATAAAACAATGTGACAATAGTTTTAATATGCTGATTATATATTAGACTACATAAACTTCACATTCTCCATGAAATAGGAAAAACCAAACTTTGAAAAATGTATAGTATATAGAGAATTTCCTACTTACGTGGCCCATAGGCAAGAAACAAGGCAATTCACCAGCTGAGTCTATTATGCACATGTGAATCCTCTTTGTTAGGCATTTCATCAAACACATAACATAGCATTCTATTTGTTAAGCATTTCATCAAATACATGGCATCCTATTAAATGTAATCAATATTAAAATTAAAATAAGTGACAAATGTTGCAATCCTGGGAGAAGGAACATCAAATTGAGAATATTCAGTTTAATGAAAAAAAAAAAGAAAGACAGAAAAATAAAAAAAGGGAAAAACAGCAAAAAAAAAAAAAAAACCCAAAGTGGTGCTATGGGGAAGAGGGCGATGGTAGCGGTGTGATGATAGGGGCGCTGGCGGGGAACGACGGCGGCGGCGAAGGGCTGCGCGACGGTGGTGAAGAGGGCGATGGCGGCGGTGTTATAGCAGGGGCGATTACGTCGGTGACGGGAGGCGCGACGACGGCTGGAGCGACGTGCGGTGGTGTGCATGGGGGCTGACGACGACAGGGAGAAGGGAGATGAGAAGAGAGAGGAGGGAGGAGAAGAGATGAGAAGAAAGAGGAGAGAATGAGAAGGAAAAGGATCGATCGGATCCTTTGGGGGCTGGGGTGATTTTTCATTTTTTTTAATTTTATTAATATTATTCAAATTACATAAACACCCTTAAAAAAGTAAGCTATTCAAATTATGAGATGAGGGATAATTTTGTCCAAATGTTTAGGTGGACATTGCTAAAATCCTCCAACTAAAATTAGGGTAGGAGGATGTTAGCAATCCCCTATATATATATAGATATATATTATACAACACCTCTTATGCTGACGTGTAAGGTGATGTGATGATGATTCACCTTACATCATTACAAGAAGCTAGTCATTATCACAATCATTTCACTTTTTGTATTGTGGCTAAAAGATCATTTCACAACTTTCCATAACATTTTAAAGGCAGTAACAATCAAATAAAACATGTCTAAACTATGAATTGAAGATCCTCATTAACAACTTGGAAAATAAGGGCAAATTATTCAAATTAGTTAGTCTAACTAATGTAACTTCATCAAACACCCAAATCAGTGAAAATCATTGTACACAACATTATAACCTTCTATGTCCATATAATCTCTAATCAAATGACATCGTGTATATACCATCAGCAATTTTCGCGGGATTGTTCAGGAACGAATCTAGTGATTGTGCGCTCTTGAACTGTATAATTTTCCATACATAAGGGAGATTCATCCTTGTTACCATTTTTATTGATGTACATAACCAACAAGATTTTTGCCACACCTCCAAGAAGTCGAGTTGTGCAATGAACATCAGACCACACTTGCAATCTTCCATTTAGATCCTCATCATCCTCATGCGATAAAACAAGTGCACCATACTCAGAATGGACACGTGCTGGATGATGACGATAAACAACAAAGTCTACACCATACAAAGCTCCTGACCTCACTACCCAATTTTTCATTCGAAGGTGAGAATAAGCCTTGTAAAAGTAAGGGAATGTTTTCTTCTTGGACTTCATGGAAGTCCATAGCTCTTTGTCACTTTGGATACCACTATCACCCACTTTAATTTTGAGGCAATTCAAAGAATAACACAAGTAAAATGATTCTTCCAAGCTTAATTGAAACCATACCAGGTCTTTTTCAACTGTTCTCACAGGTTGTCCAAAGCATGCTTTATCAAGGAGTTCAATCTGTTCTGCTCCCACTGCCAAGTGTACACTATTATCAGATAGAAACCCGCAAGCCTCCGATTGAACTAGAGAAGACTGAAGTTGAGATATGATCTTTGACATGGGTTCTCTAAGTGCTTCAGCTTCTGCATCCTTTTTAGCTTTTACATCTTTTCCTTTCCATCTTGGTACCATTTGGCCTTAAAAAAAGTGAATAAACCCATGTCAATTTAGAATTCACACTAATTTAGCTTTATATAAAATATATGCGAGCAAAAAAAAAAAAAAGAAAGACTGCACCCGAATAGGCCCATGACATTTGCTATGTGACCTATAGTTACAAACATGAACAAATTTGCATATTTACTCTCGCTCATGCAACAATCAAATGTATAGTAAAAAGGTTGCAAAATTATATAGGCTATTGCAAAAAACAGAAATTGAAGTTAATCATACGTATACTGACGTCTAGCATTGATATTTGATATTATTATAAACTACTAAAAAATTGAAAATAGCAAGAAATCCTGATATTTGGAGTCTGGACACAGAAAGTCAACGAAAGATCCAAAAGATAAAAATGTAACAATAACATGGCCGTTCATGAATCTATCATGAGAGGAGTAGAATCTTAACCCTAATGCTGCCGCCAAAGAAATGCACAGTAAGAAAATGTAATCATTTAAGAAACGAGGTGTTATTAGTGACGATGCTGTCACCAAAGAAATGCAGAGTAAGATAATGCAGTCCTTAAATTTGCTCCTGTGCGATGATGCTGTGGGTGTGCAATGCATTTTAGATTCAATATAGTGGACTCAGGAAAAAGAGTTTTGCTTAAAAAAATTAAATAACAAAGAACGAAAGTGCTGTACCCAAATAGCCATCACCCCTCATTGAGCATCTGCCGCCTACTGCGCTCCAACCAGTTTAAGATGTTAAGATTGGTGCATCCTATTTGTTTTTTTAGATAATAGAAAAATATTGTTGCTACATTTTTTTTGGATAATAGCTATCTAATGCTTTCTTTGTACACTGTCATTTTCATTTCTATTTCAAATTTCTAACTTTTCTTTTTGAGATGCTTTAATTAGTTTTTTTCTTTTAATATAAGCATCATTAAGAAATTAATTTTCAAGTACTGTTGCAATGAAAAGATCCTTTCATTGGTACATGATACTTATTTTTTTTTAAATCATTGATATGTGATTGTATATTTTAATGTATGTTCAACTACGGATAACTTTCACATATAAAGCATAAAGTATGGATAAATAGGCATTCACATCACACTCAACACTTTTTCTCACATTAACATACAGCTCCAACACAACAACAAAGACTTACTATTCCTTCAAAATCATCTAACACTACCATGCAACAGAAGAGGCAAAAGAAAAAACTTAAAAGATTACCGATTAAATAGAGCCTATGAAAAGGAAGAGGCAATGCCACGCGGTTAAGATGCAAGCTCACATTAGCGCATTCAGGGACCAAGTTGGTATTTATAAATTTTAAGAAACTAAGTTGGAATTATAATTTTAAAAATAAAATAAATTAGAGACCAAATTGGTACATCACTCTTTTTTTTAAAGAAATTTTATGTTGTCCAATGAAAAAAATACCTAAAAAATAACGAAGGCATTTTCTTCTTCTCACAGAGTGAGGGAGAAACATCAGAAAATTTCAGTTTTAGATTCTAATTGGAATTGTACTACAATGAACTTAAGTTGTTTATATATTTAAAAAATCAAACTAATATTAAATAGGCATGAGATGCACTAAAGAGAATAAAAAATTAGTTGCAGAAAAATAAATTAGAGTTGGAACAATATCGAAGCAGTAAGCAACAAGAAGGAAGGAGTAATTTAGCCGAACAGGTAATGTGTAGTGCGAAGATAATCTTTACCTTGTGATTTTACCTCGTGGCTGAGGTGGGCCAGGCGTGGATTCGCGTGTCTGGGCTGAGAGTTGCTAGCCTTGGTGCTGGTGGAGTGGGTTAGGTGGGGCGTTGTCGATGGTTGCAGCGGATTTGGTGGGGGTGTGGACAAGGTGTTGCTGGTGTGAGGGAGATATAGTGATTGTAGAATGGGTTTGGATGGAAATATTTAATTTTTCTTTCTTAATATGGGTGAGCATCGGACGGGTTGAGCTTCTCCCTTACCCGTCCCTAAATGTTGATCGGATAATTTTTTTAACCCAAACCTAAACTCGTCCCTAATTAAAGGAGAACAAGATAGGGACAAATCCAAATTAGGACGGGTCCTAATAAGGACTGGTCCGAGTTGACCCGAGAGAAGGATGAATAGCCAAAAAAAATGAAATATAAAAAATATTCCAGCTTTTGAGATATGCTACTTGACAACTCTTCCACAACACTGAGATATGCTTGTTGGCAAAATGCAAGAGCAATTGGTGGCTACATTACGCTATTTCTAAAATCGATGCTAAAGACCAATTTCCACAAAGTTTCATTTGAAATTAAAAAAAGACCAATACATAACAGTTGACATACTTGAGAAACCAATACCAAGTTTCATTTGCAAAATAAAGAGAAACCAATAAAGACCAAATTCCACCAAGATTAACAATCTCATCTTTCAATCAAAAACACATACTGGCATTAAACCCAAAAAAAAAAAAAACATACTGGCAGTGGTAGCATGCATTAGAAATAAATATATGTATGATAGAAAAAATAAAATAGAATGCAATCAAAATAAATAGAATCATATTCAAAGCTAGCATTAAGTAAATAAAATGAGTAGTTACTAATCAGCTAGGAAGCAAATAATCTAACAGTGTTAGAAAAACAGGCTTTGGACAACCAATGGAGAAAACTATTACAAAGAACTTAAGAAGTACCTTCGAAATTAACACTCTGCAACTGCGATGAGGGTTAGGGGTAAAAGCGGCAGAGTTATACCTTGGAAGAGTGGTTAGGGGCAGCAGGGAGAAGGGAGAAGATTGGGACGAGCCGGCAGCAGCAATAAGAAGGGAGAAGATCGGAGACCGGTGTCCTCAGGGGATCGACGACGATGGTCTCAGCGGCTATGGGTAATGACGAAGAAGCGAAGAACTGATAAGGGAGTAAAAATCCGGCTTTCTCTGACAAAAGGAGTAGTGCTACTATAGTACTATCTCACTAAGTCACTATTGAGTAATGACTAATGAGTCTTAGAAAATAAAAATCCTAAAATCCTAAGTGCAATGGGTAAGAGAATGACCCAACATCATACCCTTTTTTTCCAAATCCCAAGCTCCAAACTCATCCGGGTCTGTCCTTTATCTAATGGATTTGGGTAGACAAAAAAAATTTGCCACCCCACACTTAAATTTCTATACCTCGCTTTAGCTCAATTTTCCCAAAATACACTCACCCTCACCCTCTCTTCCCACCCCACAGTCCCACCATGCTTAACACCCCACCGCCCCACCACCATAGCTGGCCTCCTCCACGACCACCCACTCCAAGCGTCCCCAACAGTGGCGCCACTCCCCACCCACCCCACGGCCCCCCTCCAACCCTACTCGCCGCCCCCCGGCCAGCTAAAAAAGCTCGGGTTGTTAGGCTCCTCACGACCTTGGTGGGGTGGTACAATCGTGAGGAGAGTCACGATTTCGGTCTTATGTGATAGGGTGAAACGGTTGTGAGAAGCCTCACGACCTTGGTCTTGTGTGATAGAGTGAGATGGTAAGGAGGACAAGGGAAGGACAAATCCAAATTAGGACGACTGGTCCGGGTTGACCCGAGAGAAGGATGAACAGCCAAAAAAAAATGAAATATAAAAAATATTCCAGCTTTTGAGATATGCTACTTGACAATATTATGCAGTGATCATTGCTTCAAACTCTTCCACAAAACTGAGATATGCTTGTTGGCAAAATGCAAGAGCAATGGGTGGTTACATTACGCTATTTCTAAAATTGGTGCTAAAGACCAATTTCCACCAAGTTTCATTTGCAAAAAAAAAAAAAAAGAAGAAAAAAAAACCAATATATAACTGTTGACATACTTGGGAAACCAATACCAAGTTCCGCCAAGTTTCATTTGCAAAATAAAGAGAAACCAATAAAGACCAAATTCCACCAAGTTAGATAAACATCTCATCTTTCAATCAAACACACATACTGGCAGTGGCAGCATTAGAAATAAATATATGTCTAAGGAGGGTCGTGAGGAGGGTCCTGAGAAGGGTCACAACTTCGGTCGTGAGGGCGATGAGGGATGCGAGTGGCGAGGAGGCGATGCGGTTTGGGACTCTACGATGTGTATCGGAGCCGCGAGGGTGGACGCGAGTGTAGCTGGACGTGTTGCGGTGGTGCTGGGGTGTGAGTAGTAATATACAGCGTGTTAATAAAATCTCCCTTATCTTTTTCATGGAAGTAAATAGTACTCTCTGTATAAAGTATTTTAAATCCATGCACAATGTATAAAGTATTTTGGAAAAATTGAGCTAAAGTGGGGTTTAGAAATTTAAGTGTGGGGTGGCAAAATTTTTTCTCTACCCAAATCCATCAGATATAGGATAGACCCGGACGAGTTCGGAACATGGGATTTGGAAAAAAAAGAACGGGTATGATGTTGAGTCATTCTCTTACCCATTGCACTTATGCTTTAGGATTTCTAATTTCCAAGACTCATTAGTCAATACTGAATAGTGACTTAGTGAGATAGTACTATAGTAGCACTACTCCATCGCGTTTGTCAGAGAAAGCCGGATTGTTACTCCCTTCTCAGTTCTTCGTTTCTTCCTCACTACCCATAGCCGTTGAGACCATCGTCGTCAATCACCTGATGACATCGGCCCGTCCCCGATCTTCTCCCTCCTTTCTGCTGCTGCCGACTCGTCCCAATCTTCTCCCTTCACCCTGCTGCTGCTGCCCCTAATCACTCTTTCGAGGCATAACTCTACCTCTTTTACCCCTAACCACCATCGCAGTCGCAGAGTGCTAATTTCGAAGGTACTTTTTAAGTTTTTTGTAATAATTTTCTCCATTGTCGGTCCAAAGCCTCTTTCCCTCACTCTGTTAGATTATTTGCTTCCTAACTGATTAGTAACTACTCATTTTATTTACTTAATTCTAGCTTTGAATTTGATTCTATTTATTTTAATTGTATTCTATTTTATTTTTTCAATCATACATGTATTTATTTCTAATGCTGCCACTGCCACTGCCACTATGTGTTTTTAACTATGTGTGTTTGAGTGAAAGATGAGATGTTTATTTAACCTGGTGAAATTTAGTCTTTATTGGTTTCTCTTTATTTTGCAAATGAAACTCGGTGGAACTTGGTATTGGTTTCTCAAGTATGTCAACTGTTATGTATTGGTTTTTTTTTTCCCAAATGAAACTTGGTGGAAATTGGTCTTTAGCACTAATTTTAGAAATAGCGTAATGTAGCCACCAATTGCTCTTGTATTTTGCCAAGAAGCATATCTCAATTTTGTGATGAGCTTGAAGCAATGATCACTATATAATCTTGTCAAGTAGCATATCTCAAAAGCTGGAATATTTTTTATATTTCATTTTTTTTGCTATTCATCCTTCTCTCATGTCAACCCGGACCAATCCTTTTATTAGTACGCTTCCTAATTTGGATTTCTCCTTACTTTGTCCTCCTTTAATTAGGGACGAGTTTAGGTTCGGGTTAAAAAATTGAACCGATCAACATTTAGGGACGGGTGAGGGAGAAGCTCAAACCGTCCGATGCTCACCCATATTAAGAAAGAAAAAACTAAATATTCCCATCCCAAGCCCATTCTACAATCACTGTATCTCCCTCACACCAGCAATTTCTTATCCACACCCCCACCGAACTCGCTACGACCACCGGCAACGCCCCACCTAACCCACTCGACCAGCGCCAGGGCCAGCAACTCTCAGCCCAGACACGCGAATCCAAGCCTGGCCCACCTTAGCCACGAGGTAAAATCACAAGGTAAAAATTGCTCTTCGCATTGCACATTACCTGTTCGACTAAATTACTCCTTCCTTCTCGTTGCTTACTGCTTCGATATTGTTCCAACTCTAATTTATTTTTCTGTAACTAATTTTTTATTCTCTTTAGTGCATCTCATGCTTTTTTAACATTAGTTTGAATTTTTAAATATATAAACAACTTAAGTTCATTGTAGTACAATTCCAATTAGAATCTAAAACTGAAATTGTCTGATGTTTCTCTCTCGCTCTCTGAGAAGAAGACAATGCCTTCTTTATTTTCTAGGTATTTTTTTCATTGGGCAACATAAAATTTCTTAAAGAAAAAAAGTGACATACCAATTTGGTCTCTAATATTTTTTTTTTTAAAAAAATTATAGTACCAACTTAGTTTCTTAAAATTTATAAATACCAACTTGGTCCCTGAATGTGCTAATGTGAGCTTGCATCTTAATCACGTGGCATTGCCTCTTCCTTTTCCGTAGGCTCTACAGAGAAAGCATTAGATAGCTATTATCCAAAAAATTGTAGCAACGATATTTTTCTATTATCTAAGAAAACGAAACTGGATGCACCAACCGTAACACCCAAACTGGTTGGAGCCCAGTCGGCGACAAATGCTCGATGAGGGGTGATGGCTATTGGGGTTCAACACTTTGTTCTTTGTTATTTAATTTTTTGAAGCAAAACTCTTTTTTCTTGAGTCCACTATATTAAATCTAAAATGCATTGCACACCCAGAGCATCAGCGTGCGGGAGCAAATTTAAGGACTGCATTATCTTGCTATGCATTTCTTTGGTGACAGCATCGTCACTAATAACACCTGCGCGTTCCTTAAATGATTGCATTTTCTTACTGTGCATTATTTCTATGGTGACAACATTAGGGTTAAGATTCTAGTCCTCTCCGGATAGAAACGACCATGTTATTGTTACATTTTTATCTTTTGGACCTTCCGATGACTTTCTGTGTCCAGACTCCAAATATCAAGATTTCTTGCTATTTTCAATTTTTTTAAGTAGTTTATAATAATATCAAATATCAATGCTAGAAATCAGTATACATATATGATTAACTTCAATTTCTGCTTTTTTTCTATAGCCTATATAATTTTACAACCTTTCTACTATACATTTGATTGTTGCATCAGTGAAAGTAAATATGCAAATCTGTTCATGTTTGTAACTATAGGTCACATAGCAAATGCCATGGACCTATTCGGGTGCAATCTGTTTTTTTTTTTGCTTGCATGTATTTTATATAAAGCTAAATTAGTATGAATTCTAAATTGACATGGGTTTATTCACTTTTTTAAGGCCAAATGGTGCCAAGATGGAAAGGAAAAGATGCAAAAGCTAAAAAGGATGCAGAAACTGAAGCACTTAGATAACCCATGTCAAAGATCATATCCCAACTTCAGTCTTTTCTAGTTCAATCGGAGGCTTGCAGGTTTCTCTCTGATAATAGTGTACACTTGGCAATGGCAGCAGAACAGATTGAACTCCTTGATAAAGGATGCTTTGGCCAACCTGTGAGAAAAGTTGAAAAAAAACCTGATATGGTTTTAATTAAGCTTGGAAGAAGCATTTTACTTGTGTTATTCCTTGAATTGCCTCAAAATTAAAAAGGGTGATAATGGTGTCCAAAGTCATGAAGAGCTATGGACTTCCATGAAGTCTAAGAAGAAAACACTCCCTTACTTTTACAAGGCTTATTCTCACCTTCGAATGAGAAATTGGGTAGTGAGGTCAGGAACTCTGTATGGTGTAGACTTTGTTGTTTATCGTCATCATCCAGCACGTGTCCATTCTGAGTATGATGCACTTGTTTTATCGCATGAGGATGATGAGGATCTAAATGAAAGATTGAGAGTGTGGTATGATGTGCATTGCACAACTCGACTTCTTGGAGGTGTGGCAAAAATCTTGTTGGTTATGTACATCAATAAGAATGGTAACAAGGATGAATCTCCCTTATGTATGGAAAATTATACAGTTCAAGAGCACACAATCACCAGATCCGTTCCTGAACAATCCCGCGAAAATTGTAGTTCATGCTAAAACCGATGATTGAACCGGGTAATAAATAATGCATGGTATATGCATGATGTCATTTGATTAGAGATCATATGGACATAGAAAGTTATAATGTGTACGATGCTTTTCACTGATTTGGGTGTTTGCTGAAGTTACACTAGTTAAACTAATTAATTTGAATAATTTACCCTTCATTTTCCAAGTTGTCAATGAGGATCTTCAATTTATAGTTTAGATATGTCTTACTTGGTTGTTACTCCTTTTAAAATGTTATGGAAAGTTGTGAAATGATTTTTTCACCATAACAAAAAAGTGTAAATTAGCATAGATTTGCTATGAAGTTTAGCTTTTTATTGTTTGTTACTGGTTGCAAACCGTGGGTGTCTAATGTCAGTGCCTGTGTCCACTTTTAGTTATGGGAACTATTGTATAAGAACAACTTTCTTATGTTCTTTTATTGTGCAATGTCACAATTAGTGCGAAAAGGAAGTGAGGGAGAGAGTAAGTAACATCAGCGGAGAACGAATGTGATTGTCTTCTACTTGGGAAATTAGAGAAAATTTCCATTTTCCATCCTCATTTAATACCCTCTATGTTATGGTTGATTTGTACCCTCCTTTGACAAGTGTATCAAGGACACTTATTAGCATTTGCTTTAATTATAACTCTACCTTCACCTTTTTTTAATTAAGAAAGATATGTAAGTGGAAAAAATAAGTATAATTATTAGAGAGATAAAAGATAAATTAGACAAATGCTATAAAAATTTAATATTAGTAGACATATGAATTATGCTTTTGAATATGTATGCTATAATCTTAAAAAAAAAACACTTATCTAAGAACACAAGGAGTATTAAGGTTTTTCTAATGTGTCTATGACAGATATTAGAAAATTTATATGTGATAAATCTATATTGAAAATTGATGTATCAATACAGGTTTTCTTGATTTGAATTTGTATACATACAAGAATCTTTTATAGCTCAGGGCATCACAGGTCTCCTCTCCTCGTTTAAAGGTGGCTAAAATTTTGTCAATAAGAAGGCAGATTACACTATTGAAATTTCGATTAGTAATATAATGTTGTCTTTATTATTATTATTATTATTATTATTATTATTTTAACGAGAATTAGCATATCATCTTGTGATGATGATAATTTAAAAAAATTGTACTGCAATCCAATCGACAAAGGCAAAAACATAATCGACTGAACCATAACGAAAGTTTTCCATTTTATATGTATATATATTTTCTCTTATGATGTAGGTCAGCATCAAGTTTATAAATTTATAAAGAGTATGAATCTCTTTTTGAACTAAGGATCTAGAAAATGGCAAACCAACCAACACTCTTCTTCCTCTTCAAAATCATCATCATCTCATTCATTCTCATCCAATCACTCCTCGACACATCACACCCTCCAAACCCTCTCCCGCTAACACTTTTCGTCACCGACTTCGGAGCAACCGGCGACGACACACACTACGACACTGTCCCAATCCAATCAGCCATAAACTCCTGCCCAGACAACCTACCTTGCCACGTCACTTCCCGACATCGGGGAAGTACCTGGCGGCCACCGTGTTCCTGAAATCCAGCGTGGTGTTGAACGTGGAGCTGGGCGCAAGGATCCTGGGGGGACGAGGTTGGAGGACTATCCGAAGGAGTCGACACGGTGGTACGTGGTGGTGGCGGAGAACGCAACGGGAGTGGGGACAGGAGGAGGGGGAGTGGTGGATGGGCAGGCAGAGAAGTTTGTGGTGAGAGAGAAGAGAGGAAGAAAGTGATGGTGAGTTGGAATGAGATAGGGGCGTGTTTGGGAGATGAGTGCAGGCCGAGACTTGTTGGGTTTCTTGATTCTACAAATATTAGAGTTTTCAACAAGGTTGTCAATATCTAGATTTTAGACAAGATCGGGGGGGGGGGGGAGGGAAAAATCGTAAATCGGAAATCGTAACACGGATCGTAAGATCCTACCAAAGTACCAAAAACATATATATATACTTAAAAACATATATATATATATATATATATCCATAAAAATAACCATATACCAAATGTCATATTGTCATATGTCAAAATACATCCAAAATATGAAAATAAGCCAAAATACATACAAAATAAGGCAATTGTATGGTGTGGGCAGCAACTACACAAGTCTATAACTAACCAATATCCCAAGTATTTACCAAAAAAAAACCCTTTAACCAAATGCCTAAGTAGATATCTATGCTAGTAAATCATCTATGTTAAGATCATTCCAATCCCCCATTTCATTGGCATCATGTTCATGACTTTCTTCATCTCCAACTTCATCATCTATTGTTGGAATCTCCAAGTCATCTCTTACTCCCTCTCCATCTAGATCCATAGTTGGAATCTCTAAATGATTCAAATCCAAAGCTTCTTCTCTATCTTCATCATCACCTAAAATCCAATCATCATCAGAAGCTATGTCATCTAGGCTATAATCAACAATAGATTTCCTAGGAGCTTGCTTCTTTTTTGCCAACTTTGAATTGGCCATCACAAAGACAACATCATTCATTGTTTTTTGTTTCAAGCGGTTTTTCCTCTTTGTGTGAACCTAAATAGATAGAAAAACATTCAACAACTCAGCACATATTACCATAAATGAAATATAACTTATTCATATAGGTTTCACATATTACCATCTCAAAAGAACTCCAATTCCGTTCGCATCCGGAAGAGCTACATGTCAAGCTCAAAACACGAATGGCAAACTTTTGAAGTTCTGGATGCCCTTCTCCATAAGACTCCCACCACTGTGCTGAAGTCTTAGTATCAACAGCAGCCTTGGCCACTTGCCTACCAAAAAACTCTCTCCGATTCTTGAAATCTTCAAGTTGAGCATCAATCTTAGTTATTTCTGCAGTATTGCCCACTAACTTCTCTAAACAATCATATAGTTCACGTTTGACTTCAAAATCAGCTTTGAATTTAGGACTATAATGCATTTTGGGGTTGAGGTAATAGCCTGCAGCATGCAAAGGCCTATGCAACTGATTGTCCCACCTTGAATCTATGATATCCCATATAGGCATATAGCTAAAAAGTAAAAACAGAGGAACAATGCATTAGGCTATTAGCTAATTAACAAAGATCAAACAATTTCTACTCAAAGGCTAATAGGTTTAAATAAGTTAGCTTACTTTCTTGGGACAACATTGAAGGCCTTTGCTATATTCTCTTTGGCACGATCCATTTCCTCATAAATAAAGCCCATGGCTGGTATCTCTTCGGAATCAACCAACCGAAGCACTTTAATTAAAGGATAGGCACTCTTTAAGCAAGTGACAATATTGTTCCAAAATCCCCTATCCATAATTGCATCTTCAATGGACTTCCCATCTGGAGTCTTTGCAAAAGTGGTTTCTTTCCATTGATCGGATGTAAACATTCTAATCAATGCTCCCTTATGCTCTCTCAAGCAACCCAAAGTGAGATAGGAAGTAGCAAAACGAGTCAAACCAGGTCTGATTAGGTCCCTTCCTTTGCTGAAATATTGCAATAGAGTAATGAGAGAAGTCCTTCCATAAATAAAAGTTGTAATCTTTCTCCCTATTGCAATTGTTTCTTTATGAATTGGCAATTTCTTTTCAAGATCCTCAAGCATCAATTCGATGCAGTGTGCTGCACATGGAGTCCAATAGAGATTTTTCCTCTTAGCCATCAACTTGTCTCCTGCTGATTTGTAGTTGGCAGCATTGTCTGTAACCGCTTGGACCACATTTTCTTCCCCAACTTCTTCAACCACTTCATCAATCATTTTGAATATTACATCTGCTGTTTTGGACACAGAAGATGCATCTATGGACTTCAAAAATACAGTACCCTTGGGGCTGTTCACTAAGAAATTGATAATGGTCCTCCTCCTCCTATCAGTCCAACCATCTATCATGATGGTGCAGCCAACCCTCTTCCATTCAGCCTTATGTTCCTCAAGCGATTAATTGACCAACTCAACTTTCTTCTTCAAATACTTCACTCTAATTTCATGGTAAGAGGGTGGATTAAAACCTAAGCCATGTCTTGAAACTGATTCAAACATTTTTGCAAATTCTTCACTCTTGCACACATTGAATGGTATTGCATTGATATAGAAAAAATCAGCAATGTGTTCACAAGCATCTTCCCTTAAGTTCTTCTTGAATATGTTGTTGATGGTGCTTTGTGACCCCCTCTTGAATAGGTTTCCATGTGTTCCTATTTCTTCTCTTTTTCTTTTATCACCAACAGTGGCATCATCAGTGGCTGAATCATCAATGGCTCCTCCTCTTTTTTTCTGTAATTTTTCTTCCAATAGGACAACAATCCTCCACATCTCTTTCTTCACATCTTCAGGAACAGCAGGGCAAGCACCAACATCCTTATGAGACCCAGCAAGATGATGCTTTAATCTATAGACTCCACCAGTTATAGGCTTTTTACAAAACTTGCAATTCATTTTTCTAGCATCTCCATCAATAGAAACACCATACTTCCATGCTGGATCACTCCTATTGTCAGCAACATTTTTGTTCAACACTTTGGTGGGCCTAGTATCAATGTTATTGTTGCTGCCACCCCCACCACTGGTACCCCCATCACCAGTACCAGTACCAGATGAGGACATAAGGGAAGAGGAGGAAAAAAAAAACGAAAATCACTACCTACAAGAGAAGGAGCAGAACTTGGTAGAAGAGAAGAAAGAAGAAGACACTCATAAGTCATGATATTAGAAGAGAGTGGATGAGTTATATGGAAGAGAAGAAATGAGCGCCACTTTTCCCGCCTGGTGCCCTGGTCACTTCGAGAGGGGTAGAGAAGTTGGGTTTGGAGTTTGCCATGAGAACTATCGAGGCTGAGAAGAGGAGTGAGTTGGAGGTGGGTAGATGGTAGGGGTATTTTCGGGTTTCTCTGTTTTTAGTAATGGGGAGTTAAAATTAGGGTTTTTTTAGGGTTTTCTTTTCAATTTGGGGCCAAAATCGCGAATGGGCCCTTCGCGGATCGGGTCGGGCGAAACGGGTCGCAAAGAAACTAGGGTTTCGCGAACTAGATCCAGCGCCGCCGAGCCTCGCCGTTCCCACCGATCCACGATCTTCCTCGCCGTTCCGAGCGATTCCACCGCCGCGCGAGTTTCTCATGCGATCTGGCACGGTGGCTGCTGGAAAACTCGTATAATCGGCGATTTCACGATTATAATCGCGATCTTAACAACATTGGTCTTCAACGTTACTCTTTATCAACCTCCTTATTAGTGGTAAGTCACTCCTCCTAATTACACTATATAGTAATATCTTTTACTACAATTTATTTTATTTTCAAGTAAATAGTGAAGTTTTTAAAACGATAAACTTTTATATATATATATATATATATATATATATATATTTATTGGTACCAATTACAATTTGCCAAATATTAAAATAAAATTTAAAAAAATGAAAGAAATGGACAGTTATTTATAGGACATGTCATATTATTATTGGCCTGAGCATGGTGATCCAAGAGTAACTAATAATTTCTCACGAGTATATTATGGATGTTTTCGACTTAAACAAGAATCTTTCCTATGAAAAAAAACACGTGGCTAGACAAAAAAGAAAAACATAACATTTCTATAGGATGTTTTTATTTAAAAATAATAATGTGCATATCCAAATAGTTGTACATACTAAGTTTTTATTTTTTTAAAACGATGAATTAAAGGGAGAGACCATTTTCTTTTTTTTAATTTCAACTAGAGAACACACCCCGTGCGGTGCACGGGTATAAATAGTAGTAAAGGCAGTTTTTTCTCCTCTGCAGTGAAACTTTCCATTGTGCTAAAAATGCACTTATTTTAATGAATGAATAGTGGACAGTTTTTTTAAGGAAGTAATAGTTATTGTTGGGAGTTTCATACCAATTGAACCTTCTAGCTTGGTGGTCTTAGACAAAGTCTAAGAATCTTACTACCAGGTCAAAGGTTCAACCAGGTCAAAGGTTCAGTTCTTGGTACAAACAAAGAGTTATTGTTGAGAGTTTCATATCTTTGTCATTTTTGTAAATTAGTATTATGATAAGGGCATTTTGGACATAACAAAATTACGTACAAACCTAAAACAGTGTTTGTTTTATATAATAGTATAGATTACAGTTATATTGCATTTATAACAATTGACAAAATGCGACCGTTGCAACTTCAATGGCTACAAGGTGCTTAAGGAGACTAGGGATGGCAACGGGTCCGGGTGGATATACCCGGATCCGTTCGGACCAGACCCATTCATAAATTACCGAACTCGGACTCACCCGAACCCGTGCCGGTACCCCTTGCATAATGGGTAGGCGGGTCTTCGGGTATTCGGATGGACTTTGCAGGTACCCATTGGCAATTTTTTTTAAAGAAAAAAATATTTTTTTAATTGATTTCTATGTCATTTTTCCTTAATGTATCATCATTACACATTTTCCTTAATATTAATCCCTACCACCATTAAACACTCGCAGACATCAAAGAAATTCTCTCGTTAAACACAAACATACTAAGATTTTATATATATATATATATATATATATATATATATATATATATATATAATGCATATATGTAAATATGGACGGGTCTGGATACCCACGGTCTGAATGTCTCATACCCGGACCCGGACAAAGCGGGTACCCAGAGGGGTCCATTTTTTGGACCCACGATCTCTCTTTTGGACCCAGACCCAAACCCGTTGCGGGTATTACCTGCGGGTACCCGTGGGTCCAGGTCCAATTGTCATCCCTAGAGGAGACGGCTTAAAAATACAATATTATGGCTAGCATTACCAATTCGTGTGGGCGGGCATTGCCCATGCCCATGTGTGCGAGCCCATTATAATATCTGGGGCTGATAATTCATGCCCTACCGGCAGAAAAAACCATATCTTCCTTTTTTTTAAAATAAAAAAATCATAAACCACATCAGAAAAAACCCACAGCAGCCAATTAGCCAAACCAATCACAGATTCACAGCCCTAAATCAAACATAGATCTTAATTTCACATTCACAATTTCAAAAACCCCAAAACAAAACCCTAAATAACAATAATCCCAAAATAATCCTAAATAATCAGAACTAAGAGTATAAGGAAATACCTGAGTTTTGTGGTTGCGGTTGAAGCCTATCCGTCGCTGCCGCTGCTCTCGATGCCGTCGCGGAGGTTCGACGCTGCTGCTTGGAATGGCCGTCCATGCGACGGTGCTGGTTCGCGAATACGAGAGGCGTGTAGCGGTGGAGGCTATGGAGTCTGTTGGGCGTGGAGGCTGTAGTGAGGGTGGCGTGGAGGCTGTAGTGAGGGTGGCGTGGAGGAGGCTATGGAGTGAAGGCTATCTGCTGCTTAGTTTTAGGTTTTTAGTTTTAGTTTAGGTATGTTTTGGTTTGGGCTTGGGTAGTGGGCTCAGGTCTTTACTACATTTTATTTACATTTTTCCTGTTTAAAATATAAATACATGGTACTATGCTAAATTGTTTCATAGCATAAATAATATCTGCCTAAATTAAAGGAACATGGAAAATTCAATGAAATACAAGCAAAAATCACACATAATAGTAAATATGTAATTTTAGATTTTATATTGATTTTATAAGAAATTCAATTTTGATTGATTTTATATTTTCTTTCTAGATTTGCAATGTTAAGATTTTCTTTATTGGTAGTCTTACTACACATTTTAAAATTTTCATAACAGGTAAATTTAAGTTGAGAATTGATGCAATTATATAATACATGTGTAAACATTCGATTTAAATTTATCCTTCACGAATTTCTTAAAATATTTTCTAAGACACGTTAGAAAAATACTTTATTCATTTAATTAAAAAACATAAGTGAAAATAAAAAAAAATTAAAAGGGGGTCATAACCACCAATTGTTCACCTGGAATTTTTTTGTTATATGTAAAAAAAAAAAAAAAAAAAAGGCCACCTAGTTGTCAAAGTGTTTGAAAACAATAAAATGCTAAATGGTAAAGATAGAAAGTAAAGTAAAATAAAGAAACAGTGCATGACTAAAAATAGCTTGTTCAGTCCTCATAAAGAGCGTTCAATGAACGAAGCATCTCACCCCATGATAGTTCAGTAATAGTCCGTTCTATGAGTTTACAATCTGGATCAATCAATCACCTAATAGATTAAATGACCCATGTAGTTAGTATACATAGTACTCCCTCCGGTCCTATATATAAGGGATATTCTAGAAGCAATGCATCATTTATTGATTTTTTTCTTTTTTGCCCTTATTAAATGCTTTGACTATTTATGCGTTTTTTGTTGTTCATTAATGAGTGTGAGTTTTTCAAGAAAAGTTGAGAGGGTAAAATTGTAATGTTACAATATATTCTCATAGAATTTATAAAACTAACTACTTTTCTTGGTCCGAGGAATATGGTTAAGTATGTCTTATATATAGCACCGGAGGGAGTAATAATTAGTATACATAGTAATAATAAATACTACTCCCTCCGTCCCTAATTATAAAGCCCTATCGGGAGATTTTACGTCCATTAAGAAAGTGAAATAATTTAGTTAATTGTATTGAAAATGTAAACTTTTGATATGTATTTTTAAAATTACCCCTTATTAATATTATTGGAGAATTTAAAAAATGTTAAATAAATAGGGGTGTTTGTGGAAAAAAGTAATTAATGCTCATTTAAAAATTGGTAAAGGCTTTGTAAATAGGAACAAAATAAAAGTGTCAAGAGTATTCTATAATTAGAGACGAAGGTAGTATATAAGAATAGCATTCCAATTCATCTTCCATTTTGGCTGAAGAAATTCAAGGTAACCATCCGACTCTGACAAATAGAAGATATGGAATCCCTGCTGAATGTTGAGACCGCTCAAATCACTGCAAACTACTAATACTATACTTGCTATATACACACCACTAGGCTAATAGTTACTGGAACAACAACTTCTGTACGCTTTCAGAGCTCCATCTTCAATTGATTTGAGTGCAGAGATGCTGTGACACAATTTGAATTCAGCTTAAATACTTCCAAAATTGAAGCTAATAATAATTAAAAAAAAAAAACTTTAAAAATTGTCCTGGCCAGAAGTAAAAAACTTAAAAACATCTATGTACTTCATTCCAGAAATTTATAACTTTAAATAAGTGACTGGAATGTCATTATTTATGAGCATCCTTAGGAGATTCCTTTATGATTTTCTGATTTATCAAAATATCCCATCAAAAGATAGCAAACAGTTCCAATTCATATCTATTTATGAAGAACCCACAGCCAAATTGAGAAAAAGACATGTACAACAGAAGCTAAATCCTGATTTACCTGAATTTGCAGAAGAGCCATAACTCAAAAGTGAGTTTTTGGGAGTCATGAAATTATGGTTCTCTTCTTCCCTCCCCCAAATTGGTTGGTGGAATGCATCAAGTTGCCACTGTTGTTGATAATGCTGTCTGTTACCATTTTGAGGATGCTAGGTAAGTTACTTTCCACTAAAGATGCACCCTGTAAATTACAAAGGGAATTTTGTTGGCCAGCCTGTTGCAAAGATTTTTGTGACTTTGTCAAATAACAGACACCAAAGAAGGAAAGAAAGAAAGTTATTTTTTTTTAAAAAAAAGGAAAAGGAAAAGAAAATCTGGCATTTTGACATTTTGAAGGAGCCACCAAAATATTAGCTAGAAACACGGAGGAAGTTAATGCATAGAGGAGTCGGGGTTCTATATAAAAGGAGGCCTCATTTCCTCCTTTCCATCATCCCATTGCATCCCATTTTTCTCAAACTCCATATCATCACACACAATTCCCCGGTATCCAAAATATATACATCCCGGTGTAAAATACTTGTAATGTGTTATTAGTGTTTCTCCTATATTTTTATATAGAGAGAATTGTATTCTCCCAGTATAAGAGAGGGTGTTATCGTTTTCTCCTTATATTTAGAGAGAGGGTGTAATATTTCCCCACTTAGTGAAAACCTTCTATATTTGCCCCATGGTTTTCTCCCAAAAGGGTTTCCACGTATAATTATCTTTAGCTGTTGAAAATTAAATAAATAATTCAAATTTATTTAATCTTATCTGTGAAATCATTATCCTTAGTTTTAAAATTTATTTATTCTTTTCAGTGAAATCATTATCCTTAGATTTAAAATTTATTTAATCTTATCTGTTAAATCATTATCTTTAATTTGACAAGTTTTTCAAATCATTATATATAGTACGCAATATGTATTTGATGGCTCCTCAATAATATTTTAGCATTTATGTGAATTGGCTCACAAACTTATGAATATTCAGCTAAACAACAATCTCACAATTATATTTGCCTTCAATTTTTTAATTTATCTTTTCGTCATTAAATTTTTCTGATTCTAATAATTCTTGCTCATTTTAATTTATATTATTTGATTTTTAAGTTTCTCTCTAATTACTTACTTTAATTCGGCAATTTGTGCAATTTGTGTGTACCATTGATCAAAATGGGGTTTGTTCAAAATTTTGATCTGAGTGTAACTAATTGTGATGTTAGGGAGTGGAGAAAGACAAGTGGAGGAGTTCATCCCGGCAAAGTAAATAATGCTTAATCAATTTGTTTTTTTATAGTGACTTATTCTTCAATTGCGGGTGACAATAAAGTGCATCAAAATCTAATATTGCATTGTTTTAGGGTGACGATCATAAACTACTAAGGAAGATGATTAATTGTTATATGCACCAATGACCTCTTTATGCACCAATGTTTAAGAAGACTTTATTTATGACTGCGACAATATAATTATAGGATTTTATTTTTCTTTTATAATATATTTGGTCTATTGTAATAGATAAAAAAACATCCTATATAAAAATAAGATTTGATTTTATGCTTGATGTAAATATTTTTTTGTTTTTTGTTTTTTATTGTGACAAAAGAATTAAAACTATTAATAGCAAACCAAATGTAATCATCCTATATAATAATAAGATTTGATTTTCCTTATATAATATATTTTATCTATTCTAATATATAAAAATCATCCTATATAAAAATATGATTTGATTTTATGCTTGATGTAAATATTTTTGTTTTTTTATTGTGATAAGAAAATCAAAACTATTTTTTTAATGAAGAAAATTAAAACTATTAATAACAAACCAAATATTTTTAACAATATTATCTTTTTTTTTATTTTTTTCTCATGATATGGACCATTAGTCCGAGAGCAATTAATAATTTTAAATATCAAATGCGAAAAAACTAAAAATTACGTTGATAAACTAAATTTATATTATTAAATCTTTTTATGTTATGTTGTTGTTATTTTTATATTTATTTTTGTTTATATTGTTGAGTTCTAGAAAAATAGTCTTCCTCATGCGCCTATTCTTCTATTACTAAGCTTGAGTGACAAATTTCCAATTGCTTGCTAATAGATGACATCATCTTTGCAGAAGAAATTTAAATCAAAATGATTATAACAATAAGAATAAAAATTTTTAGGATTCAATCTTATTATTAACTTGAGATAAGATAACCGATGAAAAAGATAAAAATATTTAATTATGATTAATAAGAATAAATGTGATAATCATATTTAAAAAAAAAATACTCCAACCATCACATAAATATAAGATATAAAAAAGATCAGAATGTTTAATTCTGATTTAATTTTGATTTATCATGATAAAATCGATAATCATATATAAAAATTGTCAATTTATGAATAAGATAAATAAGGAATATATGAGATAAAAAGTGTTACATTTTTATTCATATGAGAATGTACAAAATTTATCAATAAGATCTTCTACATTAATTTGTTTTAAAGTGTAGGGTTTGGTTTGAACTCCTACCTTTTTATATAATTATTTTTTGTTGTTGTTAAATAATATTCTTTACTTTATAATAAAAATAATAATAATTTTTAATTTAAAATATTTAATATAAAAAAATTAAAATATCAATAACCGGTGCATAGCAAAGGGTAAGAGCTAATAAGATTTATATTCTTCATATTTATAAAGGTAAGATAGATATTACTACTTATTACGTAGAATTGAAAGTATATATATGAATTCCAATAAAACTTTATTTTTCTAAAATATTCTTACGTCATCCCACTACTGTTTAGGTATATAGAGATTACGACTTATTTAAAAAAATTAAATTAAACTAATAGCCCAATGTAACGATCCAAATTTTCACTTATTATTTTATTGAAAATACGAATTAAATTTTTCCTTTCTATGCAAGTAAATTTGAGTCATTACTAATTCCACACATAACAACACCATATATAATGCATTATTAGCAAAAAGTTTCAGGTACATCATCTTAGCACCAACATTAGTATTATACATAGTCTATACTCTAGGTCACTTTGATATATTACATTATATTACAAACAAAACATGTAATAACCCAAAGCATATGGTATAACTCAAAAGACAAACATAAAAGAGTAGAGTTCCTATTATCTATATTAGTATTTAAGCATTTGTTTTCTCGAAACTTTTAGTGAAATTTGATGACGATACGATAAACACTCCTGTTTTTAAGTTCATCTAACTTAGAGATATATCGTATAATCTTTCTTGTAAAAGGTTATATTAATCAAGAATTATTTTATTAGTAATTAGTAATAGTATAAATATTGGGACTAATCACCGTGACGTTTATGACAATTAAGAAATAAAGCCAAGTAAATTTCCACTATTCGTGCCAAGTTAATCAGAGTGCGCAACGGAAAATGTTTTATTTGGAATATGTTGTTCAAATTTTATTTAAACAGAAGAATTCTTGGAAAAATATAACAAAAATTCATTTAAGTGGAGGAGGGACCCAAAATACTATAAGAAAATCAAAACATGATTTTTATCAAATATTTTGGGAAAATCGAATTTTTAGAAAACAAATTTCGAGGGCGAATATTCTTTTGCACTCAAATTTTCATTTATGAAAAATAAATATTTTTTTACATGATACAGATTTTGAGGAATTAAAATTAAATAATTTTCGAGAGAATAAATTTTGTTATAAAATTGATTATATTTTAATATTAAGCATAAGTACATGATTTTAATTAGAAGGTTGTAAGGATGTTAATTTAATTTAACTAGTTAGATGGGGAAAACTCCAGATTTCTTTAGCAAGTTTTATTTTACAATTAATAGATTCTTTTCCAATTAGGTCAAGAAAAGTACTAATATTAATTTAACTTAGTAGAGTGATATTGAACACAATAATCTTATTACATCTTTTCACCCTCTTATCATTATATTTAATTATCAAAATATATATATATATATATATATACACATACACACATATATATATAAATTAAATTGTAGTATCTAATTAAATTATCACATCTATAAATTAATTATTGAATTTTATATATATATATATATATATATGGAGATTTGCTAACATCCTCCTACCCTAATTTTAGTTGGAGGATTTTAGCAATGTCCACCTAAACATTTGGACAAAATTATCCCTCATCTCATAACTTGAATAGCTTACTTTTTTTAAGGGTGTTTATGTAATTTGAATAATATTAATAAAATTAAAAAAAATGAAAAATCACCCCCCAACCCCCAAAGGATCTGATCGATCCTTCTTTTCATTTTTCCCTCTCTCTCTTCTTATCTCTTCTCATCTCTCATCTCCCTCCTCCTCTCTCTTCTCATCTCCCTCCTCCCTCCTCTTTACCGCAGCCGCCGCCATTTCCTCCCTTCTCCCTATCACCGTCGGCCCTCCTGCACACCGCCTCGCGCCGCTCCAGCCTTCGTCGCGCCTCCCGTCACCACCGCCGCCACCGTCGCAATATAGGGACCATAGCATGGTTCAGCATTTATGTCTTTTGTTACATATTGGCATAGCAGTATCTGAAGTTCTGAACCCTTCTTTCGCAGCAAGTCAGGCTCAAAAGTGGCAATTAATCACGTTCTTAGAAGCTCAAGAAGGTATAAGAAGGCTAAAATAACGGCCTCTCAAACCGAAAGCCAGTTGGAGTTTGTTCCAGACAGCCTTGCTGATTAGTAATCACAAGTTTTACTACAAGAAAAAATGGCTCTAATCACAGCATTGTGGTATTTTTGTTCTCTTCTGGAGCCATTATCTCCACAATTTTGTTGCTACTGTTTCATGAGTGTCAAATATATTTTGGTATTTCCTTCTTTCCAAACAGAATGCTGGTTTGTTGTTTAAGCTTGTTGTGTTATACCCTAAACAGAAATTTATGAGTCAAGTTTATGACAGTTTGTTATATTATTGGCATGTTAGTAACATAGTAACATGCAAAAGGTTCATTATAATCTTATGGTTTATTTATGAAATTGGTCCTGAACTTATGGCTCGCTCTGAAATGAGTCCCTCTACTTTTTTTTTCGTTTTAGTCCCTAAACTTTTATTCCGTTTTGTCTTTAGTCCTCAACGTCATCTTTGGATGGAAAAGGCTGAGCTGGACTGACGGAAGCCACATCAGCAGTCATACCTCTCTCCTACCTGGGGACCATATTTAAAACGATATTACATTCGAGGACCTAAAACAAATTACAGTCATAATTCAGGGACTAGATCCAAAATAAAAACTGCACTGGTTTCTTCTTAGTGGCATTTCAGCAAACACATGGTGGTACATCCAAAGCCAACAACCAAGGTTATCAACAACAAAAACACAAGCTTCCTTGCTCTATCCCTTTCAAAAGCTACTTTTTTCCTCAATTTCAAGCACTTCTTCTTCCAATAACCATCATCCACCTCTTTTGAATCTGTTGTATTCGTTGGAGCCTCCGAGGTAGGTTGCACAGAGCTCTCACCATCAAGCTCAGCATCAGTCCATTCGAAGTAATGCCTCCTTGTTTTGTCCTTTAAGAAGAAGATGAAGAGAACAAATGAAATCAACAAGGTCAAGACTTCCTACTATTCGAACAAGGAGAAGCCATGAAAAGATAAAATAACACTTACCCTCCAATTAGGACAACCCCAAAAGTGGCGTCCACGATTCTGTGGAGTTCGCGAGGTCATGACCATGGCTGTGTTCCCGCAGCTACACACTCTTGCACCTGAAGCTTTGCTTGGTGAGGAGAACCTAGAAGCCATTGTTGAAGAGTGGAAGAACAAAAGAGCTTTGCTCAGATCTGGATGCCTTATGTGTTTAAGATGAACTCCACGTGAAACCTTCACCAATCCCAATCCCATCATATTTTGGATCTAGTCCCTGAATTATGACTGTAATTTGTTTTAGGTCCTCGAATGCAATATCGTTTTGAATATGGTCCCCAGGTAGGAGAGAGGTATGACTGCTGATGTGGCTTCCGTCAGTCCAGCTCAGCCTTTTCCATCCAAAGATGACGTCGAGGACTAAAGACAAAACAGAATAAAAGTTTAGGGACTAAAACGAAAAAAAAAAGTAGAGGGACTCATTTCAGAGCGAGTCATAAGTTCAGGGACCAATTTCATAAATAAACCTAATCTTATTTATCCAGTTATGTAGTGTTTCTATATAATTTAGGACGCATCTGAGTAAACAGCTTAGTTAAGCACTTATGTTATTAGTTGTTCTTATATGAAATAAATTGAAAAGATCTTATATTCGTAAGCTTCTTTGATAAGTTTTTTGAAATAAGCAAAAAACAGCTCGTAAGAAAGTCATAAGCTATTTCTGAAAGTTATTCTCTCAGCCAATTAATAAGAACTTGCTTATCCTGGATGAGGCTGTCCAAATCATACCTGCGAAAAGTTTCGGTTCAACTCTACTCCGTATCTCTTATTTGGAAGAGACCAAGATTCTGAATCAAGGGAAGAGGAACAGTGGGAAAATGGTTGAATCCACTGTATTCACTATGCTATTTCTTCCTATGATATCCCATAAAATCATCAAACAGCAGTCTCACTTCTCTGTTTGTGTATTCTGCGATAACACTTTAAGAATATACTGAAATTGATTTATAATAAATTAATAATCATTGTATCTTTGAATAAGAAACATATTAATCAGAAAAACCTGTAACTGAAAAAACAAACATGAGAATGACTGAATGAGAAGTACCTTCCACCTCACCTAAAAACACATTCCTCATAGTATAAATTATGTGATCATGCAGTTATGTATATGTAAACTTGAAGTAGTAAAAAAGCCAAGCACGAAAGAAAAGGAAACTTTGATATATAGCATTAGACACAAGTTTACAGCCAAGTTGTACAATAAATCATTGCATGCACCTCCACAAAACCAAACCCCCTAGTTTAACTTTATAATAACAAGAAGCAAAGACTACTACTCGGATCTAATCCTATTGAGCTGGTTCAAAGCAGGCTGCAAAATGTTGTAAAGCACCCAAAGAATAGCAGGTGCAACCACAAACAGCAGAAGCTGACCCCTGTTGTCACTCCCTGCTGCAGCAGCAGCATCAGCAATCACAGCCATTTCGCTAGCTGATGCATCAGGCACTGACATAAAGCCTGTGAAGCCCCTAGCAAACCACCAAGGCCAAGACCAATGATCACACCCTTGGTGCTTCTCATCCTGTTGATTTGGTTCAGTGCTGGCTGAAGAATGTTGTAAAGCACCCATGCTATGGCTGGAATTATAGGTAGCAAAAGCGCTGTGCCACGGCTATCGCCTTCTGCTATTTCAGCTAGTTGTTGTGCAGCAAAAGCAGCATCACAGCTTCCAAGTGTTGAGAAAATGGCACCAGCAATAGCACTTCCTGCTATGGAAATTGAAGCCATGTTGGTGTTTTCAGGTGCTTTTGTGGTGGTTAGACCCTTTGGGAGGTTGTGCATGGAAAGAAGGGAGGTGGGTTTTGATGGTGTTGTGAGCTTGATGGGGTTGATCATTGCCATTGTTGCTATGGTTGATGCCATTGATGAAGATAGCTACTGGCTTATCCGCAAGTTTCTCAAGTGTTGTTTGATGCAGAAAAAGGATGGGGAGCTTGGCTTATTGACTAGACTTTAGAATATAGATTGGTAATGCCAAGTTGGAGCAATGAGATCCAATAAAATTGGAAAGCAATAAGTCCCTTTTTGATTTCTTAGCCCAATCAAACAATTGGTGTATTTTTGTTACAGCTTGTGATCCCAATGGAGCAACATCTCCTCCAGTCATCAATGCGTAATCTAATCCCTGCATAAAATTTAAAGAAAATCACAACATGTCCAAAAGGAAAAAATAATAGAGAAAAAATGATGAGCAAAATAGATCAAAATGATAAGAATAAAACACAATGTTTCAAAAAGCATGGAATAGCCAAATGCATGGTATGGAATATCCGTTTCCGGTGACTACTGAATTCCAACACCTTATTTCAACAGAAACAAGAACCTGGAATTATGAATCCAAAAGGGTAAGTTGAAAACAAATTTAATGGTAGCTTTTAAAACAGATAAATTTGAATTGATTATTTGTAGATCCTATACTGTCTGCAAAATTGATCAAGAAGAAGATAGAAGAAATCAGGATAAAACAATGTGACAATAGTTTTAATATGCTGATTATATATTAGACTACATAAACTTCACATTCTCCATGAAATAGGAAAAACCAAACTTTGAAAAATGTATAGTATATAGAGAATTTCCTACTTACGTGGCCCATAGGCAAGAAACAAGGCAATTCACCAGCTGAGTCTATTATGCACATGTGAATCCTCTTTGTTAGGCATTTCATCAAACACATAACATAGCATTCTATTTGTTAAGCATTTCATCAAATACATGGCATCCTATTAAATGTAATCAATATTAAAATTAAAATAAGTGACAAATGTTGCAATCCTGGGAGAAGGAACATCAAATTGAGAATATTCAGTTTAATGAAAAAAAAAAAGAAAGACAGAAAAATAAAAAAAGGGAAAAACAGCAAAAAAAAAAAAAAAACCCAAAGTGGTGCTATGGGGAAGAGGGCGATGGTAGCGGTGTGATGATAGGGGCGCTGGCGGGGAACGACGGCGGCGGCGAAGGGCTGCGCGACGGTGGTGAAGAGGGCGATGGCGGCGGTGTTATAGCAGGGGCGATTACGTCGGTGACGGGAGGCGCGACGACGGCTGGAGCGACGTGCGGTGGTGTGCATGGGGGCTGACGACGACAGGGAGAAGGGAGATGAGAAGAGAGAGGAGGGAGGAGAAGAGATGAGAAGAAAGAGGAGAGAATGAGAAGGAAAAGGATCGATCGGATCCTTTGGGGGCTGGGGTGATTTTTCATTTTTTTTAATTTTATTAATATTATTCAAATTACATAAACACCCTTAAAAAAGTAAGCTATTCAAATTATGAGATGAGGGATAATTTTGTCCAAATGTTTAGGTGGACATTGCTAAAATCCTCCAACTAAAATTAGGGTAGGAGGATGTTAGCAATCCCCTATATATATATAGATATATATTATACAACACCTCTTATGCTGACGTGTAAGGTGATGTGATGATGATTCACCTTACATCATTACAAGAAGCTAGTCATTATCACAATCATTTCACTTTTTGTATTGTGGCTAAAAGATCATTTCACAACTTTCCATAACATTTTAAAGGCAGTAACAATCAAATAAAACATGTCTAAACTATGAATTGAAGATCCTCATTAACAACTTGGAAAATAAGGGCAAATTATTCAAATTAGTTAGTCTAACTAATGTAACTTCATCAAACACCCAAATCAGTGAAAATCATTGTACACAACATTATAACCTTCTATGTCCATATAATCTCTAATCAAATGACATCGTGTATATACCATCAGCAATTTTCGCGGGATTGTTCAGGAACGAATCTAGTGATTGTGCGCTCTTGAACTGTATAATTTTCCATACATAAGGGAGATTCATCCTTGTTACCATTTTTATTGATGTACATAACCAACAAGATTTTTGCCACACCTCCAAGAAGTCGAGTTGTGCAATGAACATCAGACCACACTTGCAATCTTCCATTTAGATCCTCATCATCCTCATGCGATAAAACAAGTGCACCATACTCAGAATGGACACGTGCTGGATGATGACGATAAACAACAAAGTCTACACCATACAAAGCTCCTGACCTCACTACCCAATTTTTCATTCGAAGGTGAGAATAAGCCTTGTAAAAGTAAGGGAATGTTTTCTTCTTGGACTTCATGGAAGTCCATAGCTCTTTGTCACTTTGGATACCACTATCACCCACTTTAATTTTGAGGCAATTCAAAGAATAACACAAGTAAAATGATTCTTCCAAGCTTAATTGAAACCATACCAGGTCTTTTTCAACTGTTCTCACAGGTTGTCCAAAGCATGCTTTATCAAGGAGTTCAATCTGTTCTGCTCCCACTGCCAAGTGTACACTATTATCAGATAGAAACCCGCAAGCCTCCGATTGAACTAGAGAAGACTGAAGTTGAGATATGATCTTTGACATGGGTTCTCTAAGTGCTTCAGCTTCTGCATCCTTTTTAGCTTTTACATCTTTTCCTTTCCATCTTGGTACCATTTGGCCTTAAAAAAAGTGAATAAACCCATGTCAATTTAGAATTCACACTAATTTAGCTTTATATAAAATATATGCGAGCAAAAAAAAAAAAAAGAAAGACTGCACCCGAATAGGCCCATGACATTTGCTATGTGACCTATAGTTACAAACATGAACAAATTTGCATATTTACTCTCGCTCATGCAACAATCAAATGTATAGTAAAAAGGTTGCAAAATTATATAGGCTATTGCAAAAAACAGAAATTGAAGTTAATCATACGTATACTGACGTCTAGCATTGATATTTGATATTATTATAAACTACTAAAAAATTGAAAATAGCAAGAAATCCTGATATTTGGAGTCTGGACACAGAAAGTCAACGAAAGATCCAAAAGATAAAAATGTAACAATAACATGGCCGTTCATGAATCTATCATGAGAGGAGTAGAATCTTAACCCTAATGCTGCCGCCAAAGAAATGCACAGTAAGAAAATGTAATCATTTAAGAAACGAGGTGTTATTAGTGACGATGCTGTCACCAAAGAAATGCAGAGTAAGATAATGCAGTCCTTAAATTTGCTCCTGTGCGATGATGCTGTGGGTGTGCAATGCATTTTAGATTCAATATAGTGGACTCAGGAAAAAGAGTTTTGCTTAAAAAAATTAAATAACAAAGAACGAAAGTGCTGTACCCAAATAGCCATCACCCCTCATTGAGCATCTGCCGCCTACTGCGCTCCAACCAGTTTAAGATGTTAAGATTGGTGCATCCTATTTGTTTTTTTAGATAATAGAAAAATATTGTTGCTACATTTTTTTTGGATAATAGCTATCTAATGCTTTCTTTGTACACTGTCATTTTCATTTCTATTTCAAATTTCTAACTTTTCTTTTTGAGATGCTTTAATTAGTTTTTTTCTTTTAATATAAGCATCATTAAGAAATTAATTTTCAAGTACTGTTGCAATGAAAAGATCCTTTCATTGGTACATGATACTTATTTTTTTTTAAATCATTGATATGTGATTGTATATTTTAATGTATGTTCAACTACGGATAACTTTCACATATAAAGCATAAAGTATGGATAAATAGGCATTCACATCACACTCAACACTTTTTCTCACATTAACATACAGCTCCAACACAACAACAAAGACTTACTATTCCTTCAAAATCATCTAACACTACCATGCAACAGAAGAGGCAAAAGAAAAAACTTAAAAGATTACCGATTAAATAGAGCCTATGAAAAGGAAGAGGCAATGCCACGCGGTTAAGATGCAAGCTCACATTAGCGCATTCAGGGACCAAGTTGGTATTTATAAATTTTAAGAAACTAAGTTGGAATTATAATTTTAAAAATAAAATAAATTAGAGACCAAATTGGTACATCACTCTTTTTTTTAAAGAAATTTTATGTTGTCCAATGAAAAAAATACCTAAAAAATAACGAAGGCATTTTCTTCTTCTCACAGAGTGAGGGAGAAACATCAGAAAATTTCAGTTTTAGATTCTAATTGGAATTGTACTACAATGAACTTAAGTTGTTTATATATTTAAAAAATCAAACTAATATTAAATAGGCATGAGATGCACTAAAGAGAATAAAAAATTAGTTGCAGAAAAATAAATTAGAGTTGGAACAATATCGAAGCAGTAAGCAACAAGAAGGAAGGAGTAATTTAGCCGAACAGGTAATGTGTAGTGCGAAGATAATCTTTACCTTGTGATTTTACCTCGTGGCTGAGGTGGGCCAGGCGTGGATTCGCGTGTCTGGGCTGAGAGTTGCTAGCCTTGGTGCTGGTGGAGTGGGTTAGGTGGGGCGTTGTCGATGGTTGCAGCGGATTTGGTGGGGGTGTGGACAAGGTGTTGCTGGTGTGAGGGAGATATAGTGATTGTAGAATGGGTTTGGATGGAAATATTTAATTTTTCTTTCTTAATATGGGTGAGCATCGGACGGGTTGAGCTTCTCCCTTACCCGTCCCTAAATGTTGATCGGATAATTTTTTTAACCCAAACCTAAACTCGTCCCTAATTAAAGGAGAACAAGATAGGGACAAATCCAAATTAGGACGGGTCCTAATAAGGACTGGTCCGAGTTGACCCGAGAGAAGGATGAATAGCCAAAAAAAATGAAATATAAAAAATATTCCAGCTTTTGAGATATGCTACTTGACAACTCTTCCACAACACTGAGATATGCTTGTTGGCAAAATGCAAGAGCAATTGGTGGCTACATTACGCTATTTCTAAAATCGATGCTAAAGACCAATTTCCACAAAGTTTCATTTGAAATTAAAAAAAGACCAATACATAACAGTTGACATACTTGAGAAACCAATACCAAGTTTCATTTGCAAAATAAAGAGAAACCAATAAAGACCAAATTCCACCAAGATTAACAATCTCATCTTTCAATCAAAAACACATACTGGCATTAAACCCAAAAAAAAAAAAACATACTGGCAGTGGTAGCATGCATTAGAAATAAATATATGTATGATAGAAAAAATAAAATAGAATGCAATCAAAATAAATAGAATCATATTCAAAGCTAGCATTAAGTAAATAAAATGAGTAGTTACTAATCAGCTAGGAAGCAAATAATCTAACAGTGTTAGAAAAACAGGCTTTGGACAACCAATGGAGAAAACTATTACAAAGAACTTAAGAAGTACCTTCGAAATTAACACTCTGCAACTGCGATGAGGGTTAGGGGTAAAAGCGGCAGAGTTATACCTTGGAAGAGTGGTTAGGGGCAGCAGGGAGAAGGGAGAAGATTGGGACGAGCCGGCAGCAGCAATAAGAAGGGAGAAGATCGGAGACTGGTGTCCTCAGGGGATCGACGACGATGGTCTCAGCGGCTATGGGTAATGACGAAGAAGCGAAGAACTGATAAGGGAGTAAAAATCCGGCTTTCTCTGACAAAAGGAGTAGTGCTACTATAGTACTATCTCACTAAGTCACTATTGAGTAATGACTAATGAGTCTTAGAAAATAAAAATCCTAAAATCCTAAGTGCAATGGGTAAGAGAATGACCCAACATCATACCCTTTTTTTCCAAATCCCAAGCTCCAAACTCATCCGGGTCTGTCCTTTATCTAATGGATTTGGGTAGACAAAAAAATTTTGCCACCCCACACTTAAATTTCTATACCTCGCTTTAGCTCAATTTTCCCAAAATACACTCACCCTCACCCTCTCTTCCCACCCCACAGTCCCACCATGCTTAACACCCCACCGCCCCACCACCATAGCTGGCCTCCTCCACGACCACCCACTCCAAGCGCCCCCAACAGTGGCGCCACTCCCCACCCACCCCACGGCCCCCCTCCAACCCTACTCGCCGCCCCCCGGCCAGCTAAAAAAGCTCGGGTTGTTAGGCTCCTCACGACCTTGGTGGGGTGGTACAATCGTGAGGAGAGTCACGATTTCGGTCTTATGTGATAGGGTGAAACGGTTGTGAGAAGCCTCACGACCTTGGTCTTGTGTGATAGAGTGAGATGGTAAGGAGGACAAGGGAAGGACAAATCCAAATTAGGACGACTGGTCCGGGTTGACCCGAGAGAAGGATGAACAGCCAAAAAAAAATGAAATATAAAAAATATTCCAGCTTTTGAGATATGCTACTTGACAATATTATGCAGTGATCATTGCTTCAAACTCTTCCACAAAACTGAGATATGCTTGTTGGCAAAATGCAAGAGCAATGGGTGGTTACATTACGCTATTTCTAAAATTGGTGCTAAAGACCAATTTCCACCAAGTTTCATTTGCAAAAAAAAAAAAAAGAAGAAAAAAAAACCAATATATAACTGTTGACATACTTGGGAAACCAATACCAAGTTCCGCCAAGTTTCATTTGCAAAATAAAGAGAAACCAATAAAGACCAAATTCCACCAAGTTAGATAAACATCTCATCTTTCAATCAAACACACATACTGGCAGTGGCAGCATTAGAAATAAATATATGTCTAAGGAGGGTCGTGAGGAGGGTCCTGAGAAGGGTCACAACTTCGGTCGTGAGGGCGATGAGGGATGCGAGTGGCGAGGAGGCGATGCGGTTTGGGACTCTACGATGTGTATCGGAGCCGCGAGGGTGGACGCGAGTGTAGCTGGACGTGTTGCGGTGGTGCTGGGGTGTGAGTAGTAATATACAGCGTGTTAATAAAATCTCCCTTATCTTTTTCATGGAAGTAAATAGTACTCTCTGTATAAAGTATTTTAAATCCATGCACAATGTATAAAGTATTTTGGAAAAATTGAGCTAAAGTGGGGTTTAGAAATTTAAGTGTGGGGTGGCAAAATTTTTTCTCTACCCAAATCCATCAGATATAGGATAGACCCGGACGAGTTCGGAACATGGGATTTGGAAAAAAAAGAACGGGTATGATGTTGAGTCATTCTCTTACCCATTGCACTTATGCTTTAGGATTTCTAATTTCCAAGACTCATTAGTCAATACTGAATAGTGACTTAGTGAGATAGTACTATAGTAGCACTACTCCATCGCGTTTGTCAGAGAAAGCCGGATTGTTACTCCCTTCTCAGTTCTTCGTTTCTTCCTCACTACCCATAGCCGTTGAGACCATCGTCGTCAATCACCTGATGACATCGGCCCGTCCCCGATCTTCTCCCTCCTTTCTGCTGCTGCCGACTCGTCCCAATCTTCTCCCTTCACCCTGCTGCTGCTGCCCCTAATCACTCTTTCGAGGCATAACTCTACCTCTTTTACCCCTAACCACCATCGCAGTCGCAGAGTGCTAATTTCGAAGGTACTTTTTAAGTTTTTTGTAATAATTTTCTCCATTGTCGGTCCAAAGCCTCTTTCCCTCACTCTGTTAGATTATTTGCTTCCTAACTGATTAGTAACTACTCATTTTATTTA
Source organism: Crotalaria pallida (assembly GCA_037953625.1). Lineage (NCBI taxonomy): Eukaryota > Viridiplantae > Streptophyta > Magnoliopsida > Fabales > Fabaceae > Crotalaria > Crotalaria pallida. The sequence continues at coordinate 123,981,374 of CM075653.1, read as the reverse complement.
CTTAATTCTAGCTTTGAATTTGATTCTATTTATTTTAATTGTATTCTATTTTATTTTTTCAATCATACATGTATTTATTTCTAATGCTGCCACTGCCACTGCCACTATGTGTTTTTAACTATGTGTGTTTGAGTGAAAGATGAGATGTTTATTTAACCTGGTGAAATTTAGTCTTTATTGGTTTCTCTTTATTTTGCAAATGAAACTCGGTGGAACTTGGTATTGGTTTCTCAAGTATGTCAACTGTTATGTATTGGTTTTTTTTTTCCCAAATGAAACTTGGTGGAAATTGGTCTTTAGCACTAATTTTAGAAATAGCGTAATGTAGCCACCAATTGCTCTTGTATTTTGCCAAGAAGCATATCTCAATTTTGTGATGAGCTTGAAGCAATGATCACTATATAATCTTGTCAAGTAGCATATCTCAAAAGCTGGAATATTTTTTATATTTCATTTTTTTTGCTATTCATCCTTCTCTCATGTCAACCCGGACCAATCCTTTTATTAGTACGCTTCCTAATTTGGATTTCTCCTTACTTTGTCCTCCTTTAATTAGGGACGAGTTTAGGTTCGGGTTAAAAAATTGAACCGATCAACATTTAGGGACGGGTGAGGGAGAAGCTCAACCCGTCCGATGCTCACCCATATTAAGAAAGAAAAAACTAAATATTCCCATCCCAAGCCCATTCTACAATCACTGTATCTCCCTCACACCAGCAATTTCTTATCCACACCCCCACCGAACTCGCTACGACCACCGGCAACGCCCCACCTAACCCACTCGACCAGCGCCAGGGCCAGCAACTCTCAGCCCAGACACGCGAATCCAAGCCTGGCCCACCTTAGCCACGAGGTAAAATCACAAGGTAAAAATTGCTCTTCGCATTGCACATTACCTGTTCGACTAAATTACTCCTTCCTTCTCGTTGCTTACTGCTTCGATATTGTTCCAACTCTAATTTATTTTTCTGTAACTAATTTTTTATTCTCTTTAGTGCATCTCATGCTTTTTTAACATTAGTTTGAATTTTTAAATATATAAACAACTTAAGTTCATTGTAGTACAATTCCAATTAGAATCTAAAACTGAAATTGTCTGATGTTTCTCTCTCGCTCTCTGAGAAGAAGACAATGCCTTCTTTATTTTCTAGGTATTTTTTTCATTGGGCAACATAAAATTTCTTAAAGAAAAAAAGTGACATACCAATTTGGTCTCTAATATTTTTTTTTTTAAAAAAATTATAGTACCAACTTAGTTTCTTAAAATTTATAAATACCAACTTGGTCCCTGAATGTGCTAATGTGAGCTTGCATCTTAATCACGTGGCATTGCCTCTTCCTTTTCCGTAGGCTCTACAGAGAAAGCATTAGATAGCTATTATCCAAAAAATTGTAGCAACGATATTTTTCTATTATCTAAGAAAACGAAACTGGATGCACCAACCGTAACACCCAAACTGGTTGGAGCCCAGTCGGCGACAAATGCTCGATGAGGGGTGATGGCTATTGGGGTTCAACACTTTGTTCTTTGTTATTTAATTTTTTGAAGCAAAACTCTTTTTTCTTGAGTCCACTATATTAAATCTAAAATGCATTGCACACCCAGAGCATCAGCGTGCGGGAGCAAATTTAAGGACTGCATTATCTTGCTATGCATTTCTTTGGTGACAGCATCGTCACTAATAACACCTGCGCGTTCCTTAAATGATTGCATTTTCTTACTGTGCATTATTTCTATGGTGACAACATTAGGGTTAAGATTCTAGTCCTCTCCGGATAGAAACGACCATGTTATTGTTACATTTTTATCTTTTGGACCTTCCGATGACTTTCTGTGTCCAGACTCCAAATATCAAGATTTCTTGCTATTTTCAATTTTTTTAAGTAGTTTATAATAATATCAAATATCAATGCTAGAAATCAGTATACATATATGATTAACTTCAATTTCTGCTTTTTTTCTATAGCCTATATAATTTTACAACCTTTCTACTATACATTTGATTGTTGCATCAGTGAAAGTAAATATGCAAATCTGTTCATGTTTGTAACTATAGGTCACATAGCAAATGCCATGGACCTATTCGGGTGCAATCTGTTTTTTTTTTTGCTTGCATGTATTTTATATAAAGCTAAATTAGTATGAATTCTAAATTGACATGGGTTTATTCACTTTTTTAAGGCCAAATGGTGCCAAGATGGAAAGGAAAAGATGCAAAAGCTAAAAAGGATGCAGAAACTGAAGCACTTAGATAACCCATGTCAAAGATCATATCCCAACTTCAGTCTTTTCTAGTTCAATCGGAGGCTTGCAGGTTTCTCTCTGATAATAGTGTACACTTGGCAATGGCAGCAGAACAGATTGAACTCCTTGATAAAGGATGCTTTGGCCAACCTGTGAGAAAAGTTGAAAAAAAACCTGATATGGTTTTAATTAAGCTTGGAAGAAGCATTTTACTTGTGTTATTCCTTGAATTGCCTCAAAATTAAAAAGGGTGATAATGGTGTCCAAAGTCATGAAGAGCTATGGACTTCCATGAAGTCTAAGAAGAAAACACTCCCTTACTTTTACAAGGCTTATTCTCACCTTCGAATGAGAAATTGGGTAGTGAGGTCAGGAACTCTGTATGGTGTAGACTTTGTTGTTTATCGTCATCATCCAGCACGTGTCCATTCTGAGTATGATGCACTTGTTTTATCGCATGAGGATGATGAGGATCTAAATGAAAGATTGAGAGTGTGGTATGATGTGCATTGCACAACTCGACTTCTTGGAGGTGTGGCAAAAATCTTGTTGGTTATGTACATCAATAAGAATGGTAACAAGGATGAATCTCCCTTATGTATGGAAAATTATACAGTTCAAGAGCACACAATCACCAGATCCGTTCCTGAACAATCCCGCGAAAATTGTAGTTCATGCTAAAACCGATGATTGAACCGGGTAATAAATAATGCATGGTATATGCATGATGTCATTTGATTAGAGATCATATGGACATAGAAAGTTATAATGTGTACGATGCTTTTCACTGATTTGGGTGTTTGCTGAAGTTACACTAGTTAAACTAATTAATTTGAATAATTTACCCTTCATTTTCCAAGTTGTCAATGAGGATCTTCAATTTATAGTTTAGATATGTCTTACTTGGTTGTTACTCCTTTTAAAATGTTATGGAAAGTTGTGAAATGATTTTTTCACCATAACAAAAAAGTGTAAATTAGCATAGATTTGCTATGAAGTTTAGCTTTTTATTGTTTGTTACTGGTTGCAAACCGTGGGTGTCTAATGTCAGTGCCTGTGTCCACTTTTAGTTATGGGAACTATTGTATAAGAACAACTTTCTTATGTTCTTTTATTGTGCAATGTCACAATTAGTGCGAAAAGGAAGTGAGGGAGAGAGTAAGTAACATCAGCGGAGAACGAATGTGATTGTCTTCTACTTGGGAAATTAGAGAAAATTTCCATTTTCCATCCTCATTTAATACCCTCTATGTTATGGTTGATTTGTACCCTCCTTTGACAAGTGTATCAAGGACACTTATTAGCATTTGCTTTAATTATAACTCTACCTTCACCTTTTTTTAATTAAGAAAGATATGTAAGTGGAAAAAATAAGTATAATTATTAGAGAGATAAAAGATAAATTAGACAAATGCTATAAAAATTTAATATTAGTAGACATATGAATTATGCTTTTGAATATGTATGCTATAATCTTAAAAAAAAAAACACTTATCTAAGAACACAAGGAGTATTAAGGTTTTTCTAATGTGTCTATGACAGATATTAGAAAATTTATATGTGATAAATCTATATTGAAAATTGATGTATCAATACAGGTTTTCTTGATTTGAATTTGTATACATACAAGAATCTTTTATAGCTCAGGGCATCACAGGTCTCCTCTCCTCGTTTAAAGGTGGCTAAAATTTTGTCAATAAGAAGGCAGATTACACTATTGAAATTTCGATTAGTAATATAATGTTGTCTTTATTATTATTATTATTATTATTATTATTATTTTAACGAGAATTAGCATATCATCTTGTGATGATGATAATTTAAAAAAATTGTACTGCAATCCAATCGACAAAGGCAAAAACATAATCGACTGAACCATAACGAAAGTTTTCCATTTTATATGTATATATATTTTCTCTTATGATGTAGGTCAGCATCAAGTTTATAAATTTATAAAGAGTATGAATCTCTTTTTGAACTAAGGATCTAGAAAATGGCAAACCAACCAACACTCTTCTTCCTCTTCAAAATCATCATCATCTCATTCATTCTCATCCAATCACTCCTCGACACATCACACCCTCCAAACCCTCTCCCGCTAACACTTTTCGTCACCGACTTCGGAGCAACCGGCGACGACACACACTACGACACTGTCCCAATCCAATCAGCCATAAACTCCTGCCCAGACAACCTACCTTGCCACGTCACTTCCCGACATCGGGGAAGTACCTGGCGGCCACCGTGTTCCTGAAATCCAGCGTGGTGTTGAACGTGGAGCTGGGCGCAAGGATCCTGGGGGGACGAGGTTGGAGGACTATCCGAAGGAGTCGACACGGTGGTACGTGGTGGTGGCGGAGAACGCAACGGGAGTGGGGACAGGAGGAGGGGGAGTGGTGGATGGGCAGGCAGAGAAGTTTGTGGTGAGAGAGAAGAGAGGAAGAAAGTGATGGTGAGTTGGAATGAGATAGGGGCGTGTTTGGGAGATGAGTGCAGGCCGAGACTTGTTGGGTTTCTTGATTCTACAAATATTAGAGTTTTCAACAAGGTTGTCAATATCTAGATTTTAGACAAGATCGGGGGGGGGGGGGGGAGGGAAAAAATCGTAAATCGGAAATCGTAACACGGATCGTAAGATCCTACCAAAGTACCAAAAACATATATATATATACTTAAAAACATATATATATATATATATCCATAAAAATAACCATATACCAAATGTCATATTGTCATATGTCAAAATACATCCAAAATATGAAAATAAGCCAAAATACATACAAAATAAGGCAATTGTATGGTGTGGGCAGCAACTACACAAGTCTATAACTAACCAATATCCCAAGTATTTACCAAAAAAAAACCCTTTAACCAAATGCCTAAGTAGATATCTATGCTAGTAAATCATCTATGTTAAGATCATTCCAATCCCCCATTTCATTGGCATCATGTTCATGACTTTCTTCATCTCCAACTTCATCATCTATTGTTGGAATCTCCAAGTCATCTCTTACTCCCTCTCCATCTAGATCCATAGTTGGAATCTCTAAATGATTCAAATCCAAAGCTTCTTCTCTATCTTCATCATCACCTAAAATCCAATCATCATCAGAAGCTATGTCATCTAGGCTATAATCAACAATAGATTTCCTAGGAGCTTGCTTCTTTTTTGCCAACTTTGAATTGGCCATCACAAAGACAACATCATTCATTGTTTTTTGTTTCAAGCGGTTTTTCCTCTTTGTGTGAACCTAAATAGATAGAAAAACATTCAACAACTCAGCACATATTACCATAAATGAAATATAACTTATTCATATAGGTTTCACATATTACCATCTCAAAAGAACTCCAATTCCGTTCGCATCCGGAAGAGCTACATGTCAAGCTCAAAACACGAATGGCAAACTTTTGAAGTTCTGGATGCCCTTCTCCATAAGACTCCCACCACTGTGCTGAAGTCTTAGTATCAACAGCAGCCTTGGCCACTTGCCTACCAAAAAACTCTCTCCGATTCTTGAAATCTTCAAGTTGAGCATCAATCTTAGTTATTTCTGCAGTATTGCCCACTAACTTCTCTAAACAATCATATAGTCCACGTTTGACTTCAAAATCAGCTTTGAATTTAGGACTATAATGCATTTTGGGGTTGAGGTAATAGCCTGCAGCATGCAAAGGCCTATGCAACTGATTGTCCCACCTTGAATCTATGATATCCCATATAGGCATATAGCTAAAAAGTAAAAACAGAGGAACAATGCATTAGGCTATTAGCTAATTAACAAAGATCAAACAATTTCTACTCAAAGGCTAATAGGTTTAAATAAGTTAGCTTACTTTCTTGGGACAACATTGAAGGCCTTTGCTATATTCTCTTTGGCACGATCCATTTCCTCATAAATAAAGCCCATGGCTGGTATCTCTTCGGAATCAACCAACCGAAGCACTTTAATTAAAGGATAGGCACTCTTTAAGCAAGTGACAATATTGTTCCAAAATCCCCTATCCATAATTGCATCTTCAATGGACTTCCCATCTGGAGTCTTTGCAAAAGTGGTTTCTTTCCATTGATCGGATGTAAACATTCTAATCAATGCTCCCTTATGCTCTCTCAAGCAACCCAAAGTGAGATAGGAAGTAGCAAAACGAGTCAAACCAGGTCTGATTAGGTCCCTTCCTTTGCTGAAATATTGCAATAGAGTAATGAGAGAAGTCCTTCCATAAATAAAAGTTGTAATCTTTCTCCCTATTGCAATTGTTTCTTTATGAATTGGCAATTTCTTTTCAAGATCCTCAAGCATCAATTCGATGCAGTGTGCTGCACATGGAGTCCAATAGAGATTTTTCCTCTTAGCCATCAACTTGTCTCCTGCTGATTTGTAGTTGGCAGCATTGTCTGTAACCGCTTGGACCACATTTTCTTCCCCAACTTCTTCAACCACTTCATCAATCATTTTGAATATTACATCTGCTGTTTTGGACACAGAAGATGCATCTATGGACTTCAAAAATACAGTACCCTTGGGGCTGTTCACTAAGAAATTGATAATGGTCCTCCTCCTCCTATCAGTCCAACCATCTATCATGATGGTGCAGCCAACCCTCTTCCATTCAGCCTTATGTTCCTCAAGCGATTAATTGACCAACTCAACTTTCTTCTTCAAATACTTCACTCTAATTTCATGGTAAGAGGGTGGATTAAAACCTAAGCCATGTCTTGAAACTGATTCAAACATTTTTGCAAATTCTTCACTCTTGCACACATTGAATGGTATTGCATTGATATAGAAAAAATCAGCAATGTGTTCACAAGCATCTTCCCTTAAGTTCTTCTTGAATATGTTGTTGATGGTGCTTTGTGACCCCCTCTTGAATAGGTTTCCATGTGTTCCTATTTCTTCTCTTTTTCTTTTATCACCAACAGTGGCATCATCAGTGGCTGAATCATCAATGGCTCCTCCTCTTTTTTTCTGTAATTTTTCTTCCAATAGGACAACAATCCTCCACATCTCTTTCTTCACATCTTCAGGAACAGCAGGGCAAGCACCAACATCCTTATGAGACCCAGCAAGATGATGCTTTAATCTATAGACTCCACCAGTTATAGGCTTTTTACAAAACTTGCAATTCATTTTTCTAGCATCTCCATCAATAGAAACACCATACTTCCATGCTGGATCACTCCTATTGTCAGCAACATTTTTGTTCAACACTTTGGTGGGCCTAGTATCAATGTTATTGTTGCTGCCACCCCCACCACTGGTACCCCCATCACCAGTACCAGTACCAGATGAGGACATAAGGGAAGAGGAGGAAAAAAAAAAACGAAAATCACTACCTACAAGAGAAGGAGCAGAACTTGGTAGAAGAGAAGAAAGAAGAAGACACTCATAAGTCATGATATTAGAAGAGAGTGGATGAGTTATATGGAAGAGAAGAAATGAGCGCCACTTTTCCCGCCTGGTGCCCTGGTCACTTCGAGAGGGGTAGAGAAGTTGGGTTTGGAGTTTGCCATGAGAACTATCGAGGCTGAGAAGAGGAGTGAGTTGGAGGTGGGTAGATGGTAGGGGTATTTTCGGGTTTCTCTGTTTTTAGTAATGGGGAGTTAAAATTAGGGTTTTTTTAGGGTTTTCTTTTCAATTTGGGGCCAAAATCGCGAATGGGCCCTTCGCGGATCGGGTCGGGCGAAACGGGTCGCAAAGAAACTAGGGTTTCGCGAACTAGATCCAGCGCCGCCGAGCCTCGCCGTTCCCACCGATCCACGATCTTCCTCGCCGTTCCGAGCGATTCCACCGCCGCGCGAGTTTCTCATGCGATCTGGCACGGTGGCTGCTGGAAAACTCGTATAATCGGCGATTTCACGATTATAATCGCGATCTTAACAACATTGGTCTTCAACGTTACTCTTTATCAACCTCCTTATTAGTGGTAAGTCACTCCTCCTAATTACACTATATAGTAATATCTTTTACTACAATTTATTTTATTTTCAAGTAAATAGTGAAGTTTTTAAAACGATAAACTTTTATATATATATATATATATATATATATATATATTTATTGGTACCAATTACAATTTGCCAAATATTAAAATAAAATTTAAAAAAATGAAAGAAATGGACAGTTATTTATAGGACATGTCATATTATTATTGGCCTGAGCATGGTGATCCAAGAGTAACTAATAATTTCTCACGAGTATATTATGGATGTTTTCGACTTAAACAAGAATCTTTCCTATGAAAAAAAACACGTGGCTAGACAAAAAAGAAAAACATAACATTTCTATAGGATGTTTTTATTTAAAAATAATAATGTGCATATCCAAATAGTTGTACATACTAAGTTTTTATTTTTTTAAAACGATGAATTAAAGGGAGAGACCATTTTCTTTTTTTTAATTTCAACTAGAGAACACACCCCGTGCGGTGCACGGGTATAAATAGTAGTAAAGGCAGTTTTTTCTCCTCTGCAGTGAAACTTTCCATTGTGCTAAAAATGCACTTATTTTAATGAATGAATAGTGGACAGTTTTTTTAAGGAAGTAATAGTTATTGTTGGGAGTTTCATACCAATTGAACCTTCTAGCTTGGTGGTCTTAGACAAAGTCTAAGAATCTTACTACCAGGTCAAAGGTTCAACCAGGTCAAAGGTTCAGTTCTTGGTACAAACAAAGAGTTATTGTTGAGAGTTTCATATCTTTGTCATTTTTGTAAATTAGTATTATGATAAGGGCATTTTGGACATAACAAAATTACGTACAAACCTAAAACAGTGTTTGTTTTATATAATAGTATAGATTACAGTTATATTGCATTTATAACAATTGACAAAATGCGACCGTTGCAACTTCAATGGCTACAAGGTGCTTAAGGAGACTAGGGATGGCAACGGGTCCGGGTGGATATACCCGGATCCGTTCGGACCAGACCCATTCATAAATTACCGAACTCGGACTCACCCGAACCCGTGCCGGTACCCCTTGCATAATGGGTAGGCGGGTCTTCGGGTATTCGGATGGACTTTGCAGGTACCCATTGGCAATTTTTTTTAAAGAAAAAAATATTTTTTTAATTGATTTCTATGTCATTTTTCCTTAATGTATCATCATTACACATTTTCCTTAATATTAATCCCTACCACCATTAAACACTCGCAGACATCAAAGAAATTCTCTCGTTAAACACAAACATACTAAGATTTATATATATATATATATATATATATATATATATATATATATATAATGCATATATGTAAATATGGACGGGTCTGGATACCCACGGTCTGAATGTCTCATACCCGGACCCGGACAAAGCGGGTACCCAGAGGGGTCCATTTTTTGGACCCACGATCTCTCTTTTGGACCCAGACCCAAACCCGTTGCGGGTATTACCTGCGGGTACCCGTGGGTCCAGGTCCAATTGTCATCCCTAGAGGAGACGGCTTAAAAATACAATATTATGGCTAGCATTACCAATTCGTGTGGGCGGGCATTGCCCATGCCCATGTGTGCGAGCCCATTATAATATCTGGGGCTGATAATTCATGCCCTACCGGCAGAAAAAACCATATCTTCCTTTTTTTTAAAATAAAAAAATCATAAACCACATCAGAAAAAACCCACAGCAGCCAATTAGCCAAACCAATCACAGATTCACAGCCCTAAATCAAACATAGATCTTAATTTCACATTCACAATTTCAAAAACCCCAAAACAAAACCCTAAATAACAATAATCCCAAAATAATCCTAAATAATCAGAACTAAGAGTATAAGGAAATACCTGAGTTTTGTGGTTGCGGTTGAAGCCTATCCGTCGCTGCCGCTGCTCTCGATGCCGTCGCGGAGGTTCGACGCTGCTGCTTGGAATGGCCGTCCATGCGACGGTGCTGGTTCGCGAATACGAGAGGCGTGTAGCGGTGGAGGCTATGGAGTCTGTTGGGCGTGGAGGCTGTAGTGAGGGTGGCGTGGAGGAGGCTATGGAGTGAAGGCTATCTGCTGCTTAGTTTTAGGTTTTTAGTTTTAGTTTAGGTATGTTTTGGTTTGGGCTTGGGTAGTGGGCTCAGGTCTTTACTACATTTTATTTACATTTTTCCTGTTTAAAATATAAATACATGGTACTATGCTAAATTGTTTCATAGCATAAATAATATCTGCCTAAATTAAAGGAACATGGAAAATTCAATGAAATACAAGCAAAAATCACACATAATAGTAAATATGTAATTTTAGATTTTATATTGATTTTATAAGAAATTCAATTTTGATTGATTTTATATTTTCTTTCTAGATTTGCAATGTTAAGATTTTCTTTATTGGTAGTCTTACTACACATTTTAAAATTTTCATAACAGGTAAATTTAAGTTGAGAATTGATGCAATTATATAATACATGTGTAAACATTCGATTTAAATTTATCCTTCACGAATTTCTTAAAATATTTTCTAAGACACGTTAGAAAAATACTTTATTCATTTAATTAAAAAACATAAGTGAAAATAAAAAAAAATTAAAAGGGGGTCATAACCACCAATTGTTCACCTGGAATTTTTTTGTTATATGTAAAAAAAAAAAAAAAAAAAAGGCCACCTAGTTGTCAAAGTGTTTGAAAACAATAAAATGCTAAATGGTAAAGATAGAAAGTAAAGTAAAATAAAGAAACAGTGCATGACTAAAAATAGCTTGTTCAGTCCTCATAAAGAGCGTTCAATGAACGAAGCATCTCACCCCATGATAGTTCAGTAATAGTCCGTTCTATGAGTTTACAATCTGGATCAATCAATCACCTAATAGATTAAATGACCCATGTAGTTAGTATACATAGTACTCCCTCCGGTCCTATATATAAGGGATATTCTAGAAGCAATGCATCATTTATTGATTTTTTTCTTTTTTGCCCTTATTAAATGCTTTGACTATTTATGCGTTTTTTGTTGTTCATTAATGAGTGTGAGTTTTTCAAGAAAAGTTGAGAGGGTAAAATTGTAATGTTACAATATATTCTCATAGAATTTATAAAACTAACTACTTTTCTTGGTCCGAGGAATATGGTTAAGTATGTCTTATATATAGCACCGGAGGGAGTAATAATTAGTATACATAGTAATAATAAATACTACTCCCTCCGTCCCTAATTATAAAGCCCTATCGGGAGATTTTACGTCCATTAAGAAAGTGAAATAATTTAGTTAATTGTATTGAAAATGTAAACTTTTGATATGTATTTTTAAAATTACCCCTTATTAATATTATTGGAGAATTTAAAAAATGTTAAATAAATAGGGGTGTTTGTGGAAAAAAGTAATTAATGCTCATTTAAAAATTGGTAAAGGCTTTGTAAATAGGAACAAAATAAAAGTGTCAAGAGTATTCTATAATTAGAGACGAAGGTAGTATATAAGAATAGCATTCCAATTCATCTTCCATTTTGGCTGAAGAAATTCAAGGTAACCATCCGACTCTGACAAATAGAAGATATGGAATCCCTGCTGAATGTTGAGACCGCTCAAATCACTGCAAACTACTAATACTATACTTGCTATATACACACCACTAGGCTAATAGTTACTGGAACAACAACTTCTGTACGCTTTCAGAGCTCCATCTTCAATTGATTTGAGTGCAGAGATGCTGTGACACAATTTGAATTCAGCTTAAATACTTCCAAAATTGAAGCTAATAATAATTAAAAAAAAAAAACTTTAAAAATTGTCCTGGCCAGAAGTAAAAAACTTAAAAACATCTATGTACTTCATTCCAGAAATTTATAACTTTAAATAAGTGACTGGAATGTCATTATTTATGAGCATCCTTAGGAGATTCCTTTATGATTTTCTGATTTATCAAAATATCCCATCAAAAGATAGCAAACAGTTCCAATTCATATCTATTTATGAAGAACCCACAGCCAAATTGAGAAAAAGACATGTACAACAGAAGCTAAATCCTGATTTACCTGAATTTGCAGAAGAGCCATAACTCAAAAGTGAGTTTTTGGGAGTCATGAAATTATGGTTCTCTTCTTCCCTCCCCCAAATTGGTTGATGGAATGCATCAAGTTGCCACTGTTGTTGATAATGCTGTCTGTTACCATTTTGAGGATGCTAGGTAAGTTACTTTCCACTAAAGATGCACCCTGTAAATTACAAAGGGAATTTTGTTGGCCAGCCTGTTGCAAAGATTTTTGTGACTTTGTCAAATAACAGACACCAAAGAAGGAAAGAAAGAAAGTTATTTTTTTTAAAAAAAAAGGAAAAGGAAAAGAAAATCTGGCATTTTGACATTTTGAAGGAGCCACCAAAATATTAGCTAGAAACACGGAGGAAGTTAATGCATAGAGGAGTCGGGGTTCTCTATAAAAGGAGGCCTCATTTCCTCCTTTCCATCATCCCATTGCATCCCATTTTTCTCAAACTCCATATCATCACACACAATTCCCCGGTATCCAAAATATATACATCCCGGTGTAAAATACTTGTAATGTGTTATTAGTGTTTCTCCTATATTTTTATATAGAGAGAATTGTATTCTCCCAGTATAAGAGAGGGTGTTATCGTTTTCTCCTTATATTTAGAGAGAGGTTGTAATATTTCCCCACTTAGTGAAAACCTTCTATATTTGCCCCATGGTTTTCTCCCAAAAGGGTTTCCACGTAAAATATCTGTGTCAGTTCCTTATTTTTTCTTGACTCTATTTTAGCTGCGTGATATTATTTCCATAACTCTGATATCCAACAGTGGTATCAGAGCCACAGGTTAATATTCCGCTGCACTATTCATAGTTGAAATAAAAATAAAAATTATGACAGCAAAATATGAAAACTGAAGATAAAGGCAATTTTGAGGAAGGACAATTGCTTACCAGCAATTGAAGGCAGAACCTCGGGGGTAACTGATGAAAAGTGGAAGAAAATGGATGACAATGCTGTTGCCAATTTGCATCTGGCATTGGCGGATTCAGTGTTGTCAAGCATTGTAGAAAAGAAGACGGCAATGGAGATTTGGGATACCCTCATTAAACTATATGAGGTCAAATCACTTCACAACAGAATATTTCTGAAAAGGAGACTCTATACACTTCGAATGAGTGAATCCACTTCGATTACGGATCACATTAACAATCTGAACACGCTCTTTGCACAACTGTCAGCTTCGGATTTCACAATAAAGGAAAATGAGCGTACGGAGCTTCTACTCCAGAGTTTACCAGATTCGTATGATCAACTCATCATCAACATTACCAACAATAATGTTGCCAACACTCTATCCTTTGATGATGTTGCCGGAGCTATCCTTGAAGAAGAATTCAAGCGCAAGAACAAGGAAAATAGATATGGGAGTTCAAGCCAACCAGAGGCATTGACAATGACGAGAGGTAGATCAATGGAACGTGGTTCCAGTGGGAGTCAACATCATGGTAGATCAAAATCTCGGGGAAGGAAGAACCTCGAATGCTATAATTGTGGCAAGAGAGGACATTTGAAGAAAGATTGTTGGAGCAAGAAGAATACAGAGAAGTCTCCCGATGCAACTACTTCTCAAGGGTGTGTTGCAAGTACCTCATATAACGTAGAAATCCTATATAGCGAAGCAACAGTAAGCACTAAAGGCGAAAAGCAGCTACCTGATCGATGGATAATGGATTCATGGGCAACATGGCACATGACTCCACGACGAGATTGGTTTAGCACTTATGAACCTATCTCGGAGGGATCTGTGTTCATGGGAAATGATCATGTCTTAGAAATTGCTGGAGTCGGTACTATTAAATTAAAGATGTACGATGATACTGTTCGCACAATTCAAGGGGTACGACATGTGAAGGGCTTGAAGAAGAATCTATTGTCTATTGGACAATTAGACGACCTCGGGTGCAAGACTCACATCGAAGGTGGGATCTTAAAAGTTGTGAGAGGTGCGATTGTGGTGATGTAGGCACACAAGATCTCGGGTAATCTATATATGCTTATGGGAGACATGTTGCAAGAGGCAGATGCATCAGTTGCATCAACAGACCAAGAAGAAAGTTCGATGATGTGACATCGTCGACTAGGCCACATGTCAGAACGAGGCTTGTAAGTCCTTGCAGAACGAAATCTCTTGCCCGAGCTCAAATTGGTAAATTTACCTTTATGTGAGCACTGTGTGATAAGCAAGCAGCATAGATTGAAGTTTGATAGATCAACTGCCAGAAGCAAGCACATACTGGGCTTGATTCATTCTGATGTGTGGGAGTCACCTATATTATCCCTAGGAGGAGCAAAGTATTTTGTATCATTCATTGATGATTACTCCAGGAGATTATGGGTGTAATCAATCAAGAAGAAGATGTGTTTCCAGTATTCAAGGAATTCAAAGCACAAGTAGAGCTTGAAACTGATAAAAGGATCAAATGCTTGAGGACAGACAATGAAGGAGAATATGTTGATGGCAATTTTCTAGCATTTTGCAAACAGGTGGGCATTCAAAGGCAATTCACAGTTGCGCACACACCGTAGCAAAATGGCGTAGCAGAGCGGATGAATAGAACTCTCCTAGAAAGAACAAGAGCTATGCTGCGAACTTCAGGATTAGCCAAATCTTTCTGGGCTGAAGCAGTCAGAACTGCCCGTTACCTGATAAATAGATCACCATCAACGACAATTGAGTTGAAAACACCAATGGAGATATGGACTGGAAAGCCACCAAGTTACTCTTCTCTCCATGTGTTTGGATGTCCTGTGTATGTGATGCACAACTCCCAAGAAAGAGACAAACTAGATTCAAAATCCAGGAAATGTCTATTTTTGGGCTATGCTGATGGAGTTAAGGGGTATCGCCTGTGGGATCCCACTGCCCGCAAGGTTGTCATCAGCAGGGAAGTAACATTTGCAGAAAATGATCTGCAAAGTGAGCATAAAAATGAAAGCAGCACTAAAGGGACTACTATAGTGCGGATAGATGAGAAATCGAAAGAAGATGATTCTTCTGAAGCTGAGCCAGAGCACAAGTAACAAGTACCGGATAATGCCAATGATAGAGAAGTTAGACAATCAAATCGTCTAAGGAGGAAACCACATTGGCACAAAGACTTTGTTATGGTAAACCACGATGCATATTGTCTTCTAACAGAAGAAGGAGAACCGTCAACCTTTCAAGAGACATTGAATAGTTCAGATGCTTCTCTATGGATGGCAGCAATGCATGAAGAAATGGAAGCCTTACAAAAGGAACAAGACATGGGAGCTTGTTACACTTCCGAAAGGTCGGAAAGTCATCGGTAACAAATGGGTCTATAAGATCAAGAGAGATGGCAATGATCAGGTGGAACGATATCGTGCAAGACTGGTGGTCAAAGGATATGCTCAGAAAGAAGGTATTGATTTCAATGAGATATTCTCTCCGGTGGTTAGACTTACCACTATCAGAGTAGTTTTAGCAATGTGGGCTGCATTCAATTTACATCTTAAACAGCTGGATGTAAAGACTGCTTTTCTTCATGGTGAACTTGAAGAGGAAATATATATGCTCCAACCAGAAGGCTTTGAAGAAAAAGGAAAAGAAAACCTGGTTTGCAGGTTGACCAAATCTCTGTACGGTCAAAAGCAGACGCCCAGATGTTGGTACAAGAGATTTGATTCCTTCATTATTAGCCTCGGATACAACAGACCGAGTTCAGACCACTGTATGTACTACAAGAGGTTTGGTGATAATGATTTCATCATTTTGCTGTTGTATGTGGATGACATGTTGGTGGTGGGCCCCAACAAAGTTCGAATCCAAGAATTGAAGGCACGATTGGCTAGGGAGTTCGATATGAAGGACTTGGGACCAACAAACAAGATTTTAGGGATGCAAATTCACCGAGAAACAAAAAAGATAGGAAGATTTGGCTTTCCCAAAAGAATTATTTAAGGAGATTTTTGCGGCGCTTCAACATGCAAGACTGTAAGCCAATTTCTACCCCGCTTCCTATCAATTACAAATTATCCTCAAGTACGTGTCCTAGCAATGAAGCGAAGAGGATGGAAATGTCTCGTGTAACACCCCGTCTGAATACCTCATATTTGTTTTGAACCCTAAAAAGACTATTTGGAGAAAGTGTTTTAAAAAGAGAATTTTAAAGGGATATTTCTTGAATTGAATTTCTTTTGTGATTTCAAATGATAAAAGGTTTTCAAGAAAATGATTTTTATGGGTTTTGAATTGAAATTTTCATTTGAATTATTTAAGTATTTAATATTTGTATTTTAAGGAAATTGTGATTTTTGAAAAAGGAAAAAAAATAAAAATGATTTTGTGCATGTGTGTGCATATGTGTCGACCGTGTGTGTGTGTGTGTGGTGCATGCATGATGAAAAATTTGACTTTCTTGCATCCTAAGCTAGTAGCCAAGTAGTATATAGGATTAAATTAGTGCAAAGCCTAGTTAAGGAGTTGACCAACCAATAGGAAGCAAGATTAGGCCTAATTTCTCTCTATTTGTCTCATGGCTTGGCTTGAGCCATGCAAGCTTTAGTTGGCCAATTTTACCCTCTTAGTCCCACTCTTTGGCCGAATTATTCTAAGGGTAAGAAGGGAATTGTTGAGTGCCTTTTTATGCCTTGAACCGTAGCACTCCCATTCATTTGCTTCACAATTTTACTTCCAAACCAAACACAATTCTAAGAGTAACCTCAAACTCTTAGAAAGATATATATATAGAGAGAGAGAAACCGTGAGCTCAAGGAGAAAAGGAAGAGGAAGATCAAGCCCAAAGCCTTAGGATCCTTGGAAATTAAGTGAAGAAGGTTGAAGATCTTCTCTATTTCTTTAGTTTACTCGAAGAACATAGGATGTTAGTGGTAGTTCTTAATTTTCTTAAGTCTTGTAAGGCTATTTGTTGATGCATGTCTAAAATTTTTGTAGATCTATGTTTGTAAGTGCTTGTTTAGTTTTAATCTTGAATTTCAAGAGCTTTACAAACTTGTAGAACCTTAAACCTTGGACATTCCCATTCGGTCATACCTAGAAAAGTAGGATGTAATGATTTTTATTTCATTTTAAGTTCATGCATGTTAACTTGATGCTATTTGAAGATGATCTATGTGGTTTAAGTACTTTGGTTTTCACTTTGAATTTTCTAAAGCTTTGATCTTTGGTTTTTCTTTCCAAAAGACTTTGATCTTTGTTTTGATCTTGAAAAGGGTTTGATTTTCACTTTGATTTTCCATGGTTTTGATTTCTAAATCTCGCATGTGATTCTTTTGCTCAAAGAGTTTTGTTTCTTTACTTGCATGTCTCGGTTTTGATGAGAAACAAAGGAAAACAATTATTTTCCAAATGATTTTGCTTTGATCTAAATTTATGTGTATTTCAAAGCTAAGGATTTAAGTTTTCTTCTTGATTTTGTTAATGCATGTTTCGGTCAAGCTATGAAAACCAAGGATCATGATTTTTTTTTTGAAAAGTCTTTGCATGTGTTGTCTTTTGATTTATATGATTTCTAAAGCACATGCAAAGGAAAGAAAAAAATAAAATTGTGTTTGAAGTGACCAAAGTAGGTCACGGTTTTGTGAAGGAAGGAAGTGGTATTTTTATAAAACCATGTATTCTAAAAATGCATGTTTTTAATTTAATATTTTCAAGGTTTTTGCATGAAGAAAAAGTGCATCCAAGACTTTGTTTCCAACTAGTGATGATTCGGCCTAAAGTAGGTTGAAGAGGCTAGATTCTTTTGCATGAAATTGTCTCCTTGAAATGATTGTATTTCATAACCATGTTTTAAGAGAAATTTATTTAAATTGTGTTGTTTTGTTTTTGATTCCATTCGGTTTTGATAAAGGACATGAGTAAATATATTTAATTATTTTCTAAAAGTATTTTCATGATTTGATTTCTTTTATTCCTTGCTGTCCAAGATTTTATTTCAAAAGTATTTCAATTTTGAAAGTGTTTTGGAGTTGTAAAAAGTATGGATTTCAAGTGTTGTTTGATACATTGAAAATTTGAACGAAAATTGTGGATTTTCAATGGTTTTACAACTTGAATAGGTGGCTGGACTTTTCCATACAGCCACATAAACCATTTGTTTTATTTATTTTAAAGTAAAGTTTCAAATGATTATCAAAGGAATTCAAGTATTGAAAAGTTAAGAGTTGTTTTGATAAACTTTTGTATTTCTTTAAAAGGATAAAGAAAGATAAAGGATTTTCTAGGGAAGGAACCAAGTGTGATTTTTATTGAAATGATTTTAATAAAAGTGTATTTATTTACCTCGAGGTTATTCAGTGGACGGTGGGAACCATTCTCAAAGAGAAGCTAGAGATCTCCGCGGTCAAAGTATTTCTCTTGCTGGAATAAGAGGTAAGTGAGAGTGTGGTGAGCCCGTAACAATGTTGCCGGACGGTGAATCATGAGTTTACGTTACACGTTTTGTCTTATGTTTCCTTGAATTGTTGCATGATTATTTCTATCCTATGTTGGGTCCTTTCTTATTCTTTTGTGCAAATGTTACTTTCCGTGTGATGAGTCTGGTTGTATTGTGAATGAGTGTGAGACGTGTAAAAAGAACGTAAAGTGTGAGTGTAAGCAAAAGTTCGATGCAGGATGAGATTCAAGCTATGTGGTGAAACAACAATGCACCAAATGAGGAGATTGTGCTCGTGGAGCTATGATCGTGCTAGCGGACTACTACGAGAATGTTGTGATAATTGTGCCCGAGTGGCTTGAGCAAGTGAAAGTATGAATGTTGTGTGAAAGTGGGGAAAGAGATAACCCTTAGTGGTTGGGTCTTGTCGAAGGGATGGACTAAGGGCAAGACGACTATAGGATAACTAAAAGACTTTAATAGATATTAAAAGACATTAAAAGACATTAATATACGCGATGAGGTCTGAGAGTTCGAAGTAGTGGAGAGGAAGATACTAAGGGTATCTGCGGATACTCAGGTGGAGATTGCATGAGGGGAGGGCAAGGACGGTGAAACGTCAAGAAGCCTCGAGTACATTTCTAGGCGGAACGAATCCCACAAGTGGCGCACTAACGTGGTGGGGACTGGGTCTAATGCCGTGGCAAGTACCGCTTAGCTAACTAAAAATGATACTGTCACCCCCTTGAATGCAAGTCTACAACAGTGAGAGGGACTGGAACGGGGCATTGTGTTTTGCCACTGCGTGGACAGTGAGCCTTGTTATTATTATGATTTGAGGACGAGATCCTCCTGGTCTGGGACCATATGTGTGAGACAGCTGTCGTGCCCGCGTGGTAAAGGTCCTGCACTCCTGTTGGCTTCCGACTAGGTTTGGATGAAGACCGAGGAGATGTAGACGAGTGCGTTTGTCCTCAGCGATGGTGATTCCCCTACCTCATTGAGTGAGTGAGCTATGATAAAACTTAATAACCAAAGAAGAATACATAATTGAATGTTGGAAAAGATTGACAAAGTATGGCGATGATTGGTGATGAGAGTTATGATTCGGATTGTCGAGATATGTTTTTCCTTATGTGCTTTATAAGTCATGTATTTACCTTGCACTTTTACGATGTCATGATTCCATTTGGTTATTCGGTTATATACTCGGTTTATTTGATGCACCCTTCGGTTCTCTTGTCTCGACCTGTACTGGTCAAGTGTCATGTCTTTCGTTCTTCTTTCTATTGAGTCTACCTTGAGACCTTTCGATCAACTTGTTAGTGTGTGGCGCGCTAACTCTCTCCTACCTGGTTGTCGTATTGGCTTCCGCCGGTATTACAACGGGTAGATGGCGTATCATGTAGCAATCAACATGTGGCCTCTTCAGGGAGGTGCATGGGAGGTGGTACCTGAGGGCTGGATCTGGAGAGGAGACACTCGATTGGAGATCGATGATCCGAGGCACCTATTACGAGGAGCAAGCATGGACGTGCATGTGGGGCGAGTCACTCTCCGTGACTATCAAGACGGTGGACCAAGGGAACATCACGAGTTTGGTGGTAATCCTGCACCCTTGGCAGCAGCTATTCCTCAACCAATGGAGGAAGAGAACGCCGGTGGTTCCGATCAAGAAGCGGTGGCGGATTCGAGCGAAGACATGGAGACGGACGCCAGTTCCGCGGAAGAGTGATGTTCTGTTGTCTGTGCCTAGAGAATGTTGTGTGTCTAGGATCCGAATTCCATCGAGGATTATCTTGTGATGTACCAAGGATGTAACTAGCTACTTTTATTTTGGTTTGTAACATTTTGTAATCATTGTCTATTTTGGAAACTTTTGGAGTGCATCTCCAGTACTGGTGGCTCATGCTTTTTATTTCAATGAAAATGATTTTATATTTCAGTGATGAGGTTTTGGGTGGAAAGTTCGAAAGTGACAACTCGATTTTCGAAAGGTGACGGGACTTATGTTTATGTTAAAAAAAATGGCCTCATTTTTGCAATAAATTAATAATAATTCTGTTAAGGTTTCAGAAGCGAAAATCGGGATGTTACAGAGTTGGTATCAGAGCAATGGTAATCCTCAGTGGCCTTAAGCCCAGTCTTGTGTGCTTACTCTGTGTACTCTGTGTGTCTAGAGTCTAGGATTCTGTGTTATCGTGCGTTGAACCTCTTTCTGTTTTATTTCAAGATGAGTCGTACGCGTGGAAGACCTTCCGGTTCAAGTTCGCGAAACCCTAGTGAGGATGCTGATCACCCAGATGCGGCAGATTTCGTAACTCGGATGGCAGCTGTGATGACGGGAGTCAACGATAATCTTCAAGCGTTACATCGTCAGGCGCAGCAGAATTTCAACAATCAGCAAGCTCAAAATCTGGAAGCCCAAGGCTACAAGGGATTGGATGAATTTTGTCGTCGTAACCCGAAGGAGTTTGTGGGAGGCTTTGCTCCGGAGGCGGCTGTGGAATGGATCGAGGATTTAGAGCGTATATTCGGGGGTATGGTGCAGTGTAACGATGAGCAGAAGTTAGCTTACGCTGGGTATATGCTGACAAGGGAGGCTGCAGCATGGTGGCGAGTTACTAAGCAGGTGATGGTGAACTTGGGAGAAGCGCTGACATGGGAAGCTTTTAAGCTGAGATTTC
Organism: Crotalaria pallida; assembly: GCA_037953625.1. Lineage (NCBI taxonomy): Eukaryota > Viridiplantae > Streptophyta > Magnoliopsida > Fabales > Fabaceae > Crotalaria > Crotalaria pallida. The sequence continues at coordinate 123,960,111 of CM075653.1, read as the reverse complement.
TGGAGAAGTATTTTCCGTTGTATCTGAGGACTGAGAAGGAGATGGAATTTTTAAGGCTGAGTCAAGGGAATATGTCGATTGATGAGTATGCTTCGAAATTCGAAGAGTTAGTTAAGTATGTACCCCAATATGCTGTAGGGGAGAATGAGCGATCGAAGTGTGCTAAGTTTAGAGATGGTCTTAAGCCTGAAATTAAGTTAGCTTTTTCTCATTTAGAGATAGATGATTTTGCTAGTTTGGTGAATCGCTGTCGCATGTACGAGGGAGGTTTGAAGGCAAGAGGAGCGGCTGAAAGGGTAGTGAACCCTTCTTCATCTCATGGACCGGTTCGTAATTTTCCTTTTCATCGAGATTCTGGTGGAAGGTATAGGACTCTGCACCCGTATTCTGGTGGAAGGAGAGACCTACGTTTTGGAGGAAGCAGACAAGGTGGAAACTTCGGAGGCAGCAGTAATCGCGGTGGAAATCGTGGGGGCAGCAGCTACGGAGGGAATCGCGTGGATCATAGCGGTGGTAATCGCAACAATTTCGGTGGAGTGAGATCAGGGAATGTACCTCCTCGTTGCAACAAGTGTGGTCGTAATCATTTTGGCCCGATGTGTCCATCAAGGAATTTGAACTGCTTCAACTGTGATAAGCCTGGTCATATTTCGAGAGACTGCAGGGAGCCTTAATTCGGGAGATGCTAATCGTCCTACTATGCCCGGAAGAGTGTTCACGATGAGCGGAATTGAAGCTGCGAACGCTGCTAATCTTATCCAAGGTGAATGTTTCATTTATAAGAATTCCTTGTTAGTATTGTATGATTCGGGTGCTACTCATTCCTTTATTTCTCATGATGTGGTGAATAGATTAAATTTGAAAGTAGATGCTTTACCCTATAACTTAATTGTTTCTACCCCTACTGACAAGCCTGTTATAGTATCAACCTATTGTCCCAATTGTCCCTTAGAAATAGAAGGAAATACTTATTTTGTTGACTTGATTCAACTACCTCTTTCTCAAATAGACATTATATTAGGAATGGACTGGCTTACTAGGAATCATGTTCTTCTGAACTGTTCCGAAAAGTCATTAGTCTTTAGCGAAACTCAATCTTCTTTGCCTAAACCCAATGACCTTGAGCATTTATCTGCCAAGCAAATCCAAACTTCATTGAAGGATGGCGCAGTAGCTTACATGTCTCTGGCTTCATTGGACGTCGAAAAGGACAAGGAACTACATGTCTTACCCGTAGTTCGGGAATTTCCCGAAGTATTTCCGGAAGAGATACCTGGTTTACCGCCAATTCGAGAAGTGGAATTCTCAATTGACGTGACACCTGGAACTGGACCGATTTCTAAAGCACCTTATAGGATGGCTCCGGCAGAATTAGCTGAATTGAAGAAGCAATTGGAAGAGATGTTGGAGAAGAAGATGATAAGGCCTAGTGTTTCACCATGGGGAGCACCGGTTTTGTTTGTCAAGAAGAAGGATGGTAGTATGCGTTTGTGCACGGATTATCGACAATTGAATAAGGTGATGATTAAGAACAAGTACCCTCTGCCCAGAATTGACGATTTGTTGGACCAATTGAAGGGAGCGACTGTATTTTCTAAGATCGACCTTAGATCGGGGTATCATCAGATAAGAGTAAAGGAGGAAGATATTCCCAAGACTGCTTTCAGAACTCGTTATGGTCATTACGAGTATCTGGTTATGCCTTTTGGTGTGACAAATGCTCCTGCAATATTCATGGATTACATGAATAGAATTTTTCACCCTTACTTGGATTCATTTGTTGTCGTATTTATCGACGATATTCTGATTTATTCCAAGTCTAAGGAGGAACACGCTGAACATTTAAGGACAGTCTTGACAATGCTAAAGGACAAACAGCTCTACGCTAAGTTGTCAAAGTGCGATTTCTGGTTGGACTCAGTGCATTTCTTGGGTCACGTGATCTCGAAGGATGAAATTGTTGTGGATCCTGCAAAATTGAACGTTGTGTTGGAGTGGAAGACACCAACGTCTGTGACGGAGATTCGTAGTTTCCTAGGACTAGCGGGATATTATCGTCGGTTTATCGAAGGATTTTCTCGTTTGTCTTTGCCTTTGACGAAGCTGACAAGAAAGGGTCAACAATTCGAATGGTCGGCGAAGTGCGAGGAGAATTTCCAAGAATTGAAGAGAAGATTGACAACCGCACCAATGTTAGTCTTACCGGATACGACGAAATCTTTTTGTGTGTACTGTGATGCTTCGAAGCAGGGATTAGGATGCGTACTAATGCAAGAACGGAAAGTGGTAGCTTATGCTTCACGGCAACTGAAGATTCATGAGCTCAACTACCCAACCCATGATTTGGAGCTAGCGGCTGTAGTATTCGCTTTGAAGATCTGGAGGCATTATTTGTACGGTGTAAGAGTCAAAGTCTTTAGCGTGTAAGTTCCATGATGAATGTTTTGATAATGACAAAGTGTTTTTGAACAAGCTATCATGTGATGATCAAGTTCAAGTTCAACAAGCAACAACAAACATCAAGTGAAGAAGAGAGAACAAGCTCATGAAGACTTAAGTTTGAGTGTAATTGTTTTTGTTTTATCTTTTGCCTCTCAAGCTTCATAGGTTTTTATTTGGGTAGTTTGTTTAGAGGGTAGTGAATCTCATTCATAAGTCATGATTTAATCATAATTTGAGTTTTCACTTAACCTAGAATCAATAGGTGGCTTAAAGGTTTTAAAGGAAAGGTTGGTTTTTGAGAAAACAAGTTTTAAACAAGTGCAGTATCAATCTACTCGAGTAAATCAAGATTTAATCGAGTAGTACTCGAGTATGCTGCAATTTACTCGAGTAAACACTGCTGAACTGATTTTTAAAATACGATTTTCACTTCTCAAAATCAGTTTTCAAGTGCCATAACTTTTGGGTATTCTATGAAAACCTTTTCCTAACCTTTGTGATAATAACCCATCATTTTGATATTCATTTTACAAAGAATCAAGCCACTCTATTCTCTCTCAATTTCAAAGATCAAAGCTTTTCTATTTTCATATTCTTTGATCAAGAATCTTTGAATCTCTTGTGTGATTTGTCATAGCTATTGATTGAGATTTATTAGGATTGTTATGTGTATTCATTGAGTTGTAATCTTTGCAATAAGGCAAGCCACTACAACAAACAAGAAGCCTTGGTGTGTCGATTATCATCAAGCAATGTTCATTGAAGAAGAAGAAGTCTTGGTTGTGAATCAAGCAAGGAGAAGCCTTGACGTGTGGATTATCATCAAGCAATTGAAGACTTGTTGTGTCGATTATCAACAAGGGGTAGAGGTTAGATTAGAGAGAAGATCAATAGGATTACAAGGCAAGGGTGTCGGTTATCTCTTGTAGGCTAGCAAGAAGGAAGTCTTGTGAGGCAATCACTTGTAATTTGAGAACTCTAATTCCTCATAGTGAAGAATCTCTCTTGGTTGAAGAGGGGACTGGATGTAGCTTTCAAGCGGGTGAAAGTGAACCAGGATAAATCGCTGTGTCGTATCTCTAAACCCTTACTCTTTATATTCAAGTCATTTGATTGCGTTCTTGGTTGAAAACCTAGAAAGATTGATTTTCATAATTGATTGAATTGAATCTTTAATTGTTCAAATTGATAAAGGGAAAATCATTTTCATAACTAGGTTAATCAATAAGAATATAGGTGTTAATCATCTCCGTTGAATCTCTGATCTTTCATGTGAATTGATTGATTTTCGTATGCGAATGAAAACTTGATTTTTCTGGTTTCTGTCAGATATACTCGAGTAAACGAGTCTTTAATCGAGTACTACTCGAGTACTCTGAAATCTACTCGAGTAAACCTGAGAGTTTTTGGAAAAATATTTTGTTTTAATTGTTTCGATTTGTTTCGTTCGAAAATCTTTCAAGGTATCTTGTACACCTATTCAACCCCCCATTCTAGGTGTATTCCTAGGGTTCCTTTGTCTCTCCAACCACCAATTGCGGTTTCCTCATAGCGATCACAAGAGTCTGAAGTATCTGTTCGAACAAAAGGAGCTGAATATGCGTCAAAGACGGTGGATGGAATTCCTAAAGGACTATGATATTGAGCTACAATATCATCCCGGAAAGGCGAATGTAGTTGCTGATGCCTTGAGTAGGAAGTCATTGCATGTTTCTGCAATGATGATCAAGGAGTTGGAGCTGATCGAGGAATTTCGGGATCTGAATCTAGGAGTGGAGTTAGGACCAAAGAGTATGATGTTGGGGCAGTTGACTGTTTCAAGCGGATTTCTGGAAAGGATAAAGGAACTTCAGCTGAAAGACGAGGAACTTCAAGCCAAGAAGGAGCTTTCGGACAAGGGAAAAGAAGTGGAATTCAAGGTTGGTAGTGATGGAGTGTTAAGGTATAAGGATCGTGTCTATGTACCGGATGATGTGGAGATAAAGGAAATGATATTGGAAGAAGCTCACAAGAGTAAGTTGAGTCTACACCCTGGTTCTCAGAAGATGTATCAAGATCTCAAGAAGGTATTCTGGTGGCCCGGAATGAAGAGAAAAGTGGCGGAATACGTGTCGCGATGCTTGACGTGTCAGAAGGCGAAGGTGGAACATAAGAAGCCTGGTGGTGAGTTACGACCGTTGGAAGTACCAGTGTGGAAGTGGGATTGTGTCACCATGGATTTTGTTTCTGGTTTTCCCAAGACCCGGAAAGGTTATGATGCTATCTGGGTAATCGTGGACAGATTGACAAAGACGGCACGATTTATTCCTATCAACATGAAGTATTCAATGGACAGACTGGCTGAGATATATTTGAAGGAAGTAGTGAGATTGCATGGAGTACCCTCAAGTATAGTATCAGACAGAGATCCACGTTTTACTTCGAAATTTTGGGTCAGTTTGCAAACAACAGTCGGAACCAAGTTGGATTTAAGTTCCGCATATCACCCACAGACGGATGGACAGTCAGAGCGAACTATCCAAACGTTGGAAGACTTGTTGAGAGCTTGTGTGATTGAAAGTACCGGTTATTGGGATTCTTTTCTGCATTTGATTGAGCTTACCTACAACAACAGTTTTCACTCAAGTATCGGAATGGCACCATATGAAGCTCTATATGGTAGAAAGTGCAGGACACCGTTGTGTTGGTTCGAGACTGGTGAGCATTTGATGATAGGACCGGATGTAGTGCAACAGACGAATGAGCAGGTGAGGTTAATTCAGGAAAGGATGAGGACTGCTCAGAGTCGACAGAAGAGTTATCAAGACAAGAGAAGAAGTCCACTAGAATTCAATGAAGGAGATTTTGTATTCATGAAGGTAGTGCCAACTACTGGAATTGGTAGAATGCTCAAAACCCGAAAACTTACACCTCGTTTTATTGGACCCTACCCAATTCTTAAACGAATAGGACCTTTAGCCTATCAAATTGCCCTACCACCTTTTCTTTCAAACTTGCACAATGTTTTTCATGTATCCCAATTGAGAAAATATGTCCATGACCCTTCACACATCATTGAACCCGATTCAGTGCAATTAAAGGAAAATCTTACATTTGAGGCTTTACCTCTAAGAATATATGGTAGTAGTGTTAAGAGGTTGAGAGGGAAGGATATCCCCTTAGTTAAGGTAGTATGGAGTCGGAATAATGGGGAAGATGCGACATGGGAGCTTGAGAGCAAGATGAGAAGTCCTTTTCCACACTTATTTGATTCAGGTACCGCATTTCTCGGGGACGAGAAATCTCTAAGTTGGGGAGAATGTAACACCCCGTCTGAATACCTCATATTTGTTTTGAACCCTAAAAAGACTATTTGGAGAAAGTGTTTTAAAAAGAGTATTTTAAAGGGATATTTCTTGAATTGAATTTCTTTTGTGATTTCAAATGATAAAAGGTTTTCAAGAAAATGATTTTTATGGGTTTTGAATTGAAATTTTGATTTGAATTATTTAAGTATTTAATATTTGTATTTTAAGGAAATTGTGATTTTTGAAAAAGGAAAAAAAATAAAAATGATTTTGTGCATGTGTGTGCATATGTGTCGGCCGTCTGTGTGTGTGTGGTGCATGCATGATGAAAAATTTGACTTTCTTGCACCCTAAGCTAGTAGCCAAGTAGTAAATAGGATTAAATTAGTGCAAAGCCTAGTTAAGGAGTTGACCAACCAATAGGAAGCAAGATTAGGCCTAATTTCTCTCTATTTGTCTCATGGCTTGACTTGAGCCATGCAAGCTTTAGTTGGCCAATTTTACCCTCTTAGTCCCACTCTTTGGCCGAATTATTCTAAGGGTAAGAAGGGAATTGTTGAGTGCCTTTTTATGCCTTGAACCGTAGCACTCCCATTCATTTGCTTCACAATTTTACTTCCAAACCAAACACAATTCTAAGAGTAACCTCAAACTCTTAGAAAGATATATATATATATATATATATATAGAGAGAGAGAAACCGTGAGCTCAAGGAGAGAAGGAAGAGGAAGATCAAGCCCAAAGCCTTAGGATCCTTGGAAATTAAGTGAAGAAGGTTGAAGATCTTCTCTATTTCTTTAGTTTACTCGAAGAACATAGGATGTTAGTGGTAGTTCTTAATTTTCTTAAGTCTTGTAAGGCTATTTGTTGATGCATGTCTAAAATTTTTGTAGATCTATGTTTGTAAGTGCTTGTTTAGTTTTAATCTTGAATTTCAAGAGCTTTACAAACTTGTAGAACCTTAAACCTTGGACATTCCCATTCGGTCATACCTAGAAAAGTAGGATGTAATGATTTTTATTTCATTTTAAGTTCATGCATGTTAACTTGATGCTATTTGAAGATGATCTATGTGGTTTAAGTACTTTGGTTTTCACTTTGAATTTTCTAAAGCTTTGATCTTTGGTTTTTATTTCCAAAAGACTTTGATCTTTGTTTTGATCTTGAAAAGGGTTTGATTTTCACTTTGATTTTCCATGGTTTTGATTTCTAAATCTCGCATGTGATTCTTTTGCTCAAAGAGTTTTGTTTCTTTACTTGCATGTCTCGGTTTTGATGAGAAACAAAGGAAAACAATTCTTTTCCAAATGATTTTGCTTTGATCTAAATTTATGTGTATTTCAAAGCTAAGGATTTATGTTTTCTTCTTGATTTTGTTAATGCATGTTTCGGTCAAGCTTTAAAAACCAAGGATCATGATTTTTTTTTGAAAAGTCTTTGCATGTGTTGTCTTTTGATTTATATGATTTCTAAAGCACATGCAAAGGAAAGAAAAAAATAAAATTGTGTTTGAAGTGACCAAAGTAGGTCACGGTTTTGTGAAGGAAAGAAGTGGTATTTTTATAAAACCATGTATACTAAAAATGCATGTTTTTAATTTAATATTTTCAAGGTTTTTGCATGAAGAAAAGTGCATCCAAGACTTTGTTTCCAACTAGTGATGATTCGGCCTAAAGTAGGTTGAAGAGGCTGGATTCTTTTGCATGAAATTGTCTCCTTGAAATGATTGTATTTCATAACCATGTTTTAAGAGAAATTTATTTAAATTGTGTTGTTTTGTTTTTGATTCCATTCGGTTTTGATAAAGGACATGAGTAAATATATTTAATTATTTTCTAAAAGTATTTTCATGATTTGATTTCTTTTATTCCTTGCTGTCCAAGATTTTATTTCAAAAGTATTTCAATTTTGAAAGTGTTTTGGAGTTGTAAAAAGTATGGATTTCAAGTGTTGTTTGATACATTGAAAATTTGAACGAAAATTGTGGATTTTCAATGGTTTTACAACTTGAATAGGTGGCTGGACTTTTCCATACAGCCACATAAACCATTTGTTTTATTTATTTTAAAGTAAAGTTTCAAATGATTTTCAAAGGAATTCAAGTATTGAAAAGTTAAGAGTTGTTTTGATAAACATTTGTATTTCTTTAAAAGGATAAAGAAAGATAAAGGATTTTCTAGTGAAGGAACCAAGTGTGGTTTTTATTGAAATGATTTTAATAAAAGTGTATTTATTTACCTCGAGGTTATTCAGTGGACGGTGGGAACCATTCTCAAAGAGAAGCTAGAGATCTCCGCGGTCAAAGTATTTCTCTTGCTGGAATAAGAGGTGAGTGAGAGTGTGGTGAGCCCGTAACAATGTTGCCGGACGGTGAATCATGAGTTTACGTTACACGTTTTGTCTTATGTTTCCTTGAATTGTTGCATGATTATTTCTATCCTATGTTGGGTCCTTTCTTATTCTTTTGTGAAAATGTTACTTTCCGTGTGATGAGTCTGGTTGTATTGTGAATGAGTGTGAGACGTGTAAAAAGAACGTAAAGTGTGAGTGTAAGCAAAAGTTCGATGCAGGATGAGATTCAAGCTATGTGGTGAAACAACAATGCACCGAATGAGGAGATTGTGCTCGTGGAGCTATGATCGTGCTAGCGGACTACTACGAGAATGTTGTGATAATTGTGCCCGAGTGGCTTGAGCAAGTGAAAGTATGAATGTTGTGTGAAAGAGGGGAAAGAGATAACCCTTAGTGATCGGGTCTTGTCAAAGGGATGGACTAAGGGCAAGCCGACTATAGGATAACTAAAAGACTTTAATAGATATTAAAAGACATTAAAAGACATTAATATGCGCGGTGAGGTCTGAGAGTTCGAAGTAGTGGAGAGGAAGATACTATGGGTATCCGCGGATACTCAGGTGGAGATTGCATGAGGGGAGGGCAAGGACGGTGAAGCGTCAAGAAGCCTCGAGTACATTTCTAGGCGGAACGAATCCCACAAGTGGCGCACTAACGTGGTGGGAACTGGGTCTAATGCCGTGGCAAGTACCGCTTAGCTAACTAAAAATGATACTGTCACCCCCTTGAATGCAAGTCTACAACAGTGAGAGGGACTGGAACGGGGCATTGTGTTTTGCCACTGCGTGGACAGTGAGCCTTGATATTATTATGATTTGAGGACGAGATCCTCCTGGTTTGGGACCATATGTGTGAGACAGCTGTCGTGCCCGCGTGGTAAAGGTCTTGTACTCCTGTTGGCTTCCGACTAGGTTTGGATGGAGACCGAGGAGATGTATACGAGTGCGTTTGTCCTCAGTGATGGTGATTCCCCTACCTCATTGAGTGAGTGAGCTATGATAAAACTTAATAACCAAAGAAGAATACATAATTGAATGTTGGAAAAGATTGACAAAGTATGGCAATGATTGGTGATGAGAGTTATGATTCGGATTGACGAGATATGTTTTTCCTTATGTGCTTTATAAGTCATGTATTTACCTTGCACTTTTACGATGTCATGATTCCATTTGGTTATTCGGTTATATACTCGGTTTATTTGATGCACCCTTCGGTTCTCTTGTCTCGACCTGTACTGGTCAAGTGTCATGTCTTTCGTTCTTCTTTCTATTGAGTCTACCTTGAGACCTTGCGGTCAACTTGTTAGTGTGTGGCGCGCTAACTCTCTCCTACCTGGTTGTCGTATTGGCTTCCGCCGGTATTACAACGGGTAGATGGCGTATCATGTAGCAATCAACATGTGGCCTCTTCAGGGAGGTGCATGGGAGATGGTACCTGAGGGCTGGATCTGGAGAGGAGACACTCGATTGGAGATCGATGATCCGAGGCACCTATTACGAGGAGCAAGCATGGACGTGCATGTGGGGCGAGTCACTCTCCGTGACTATCAAGACGGTGGACCAAGGGAACATCACGAGTTTGGTGGTAATCCTGCACCCTTGGCAGCAGCTATTCCTCAACCAATGGAGGAAGAGAACGCCGGTGGTTCCGATCAAGAAGCGGTGGCGGATTCGAGCGAAGACATGGAGACGGACGCCAGTTCCGCGGAAGAGTGATGTTCTGTTGTCTGTGCCTAGAGAATGTTGTGTGTCTAGGATCCGAATTCCAGTCGAGGATTATCTTGGGATAGATGTACCAAGGATGTAACTAGCTACTTTTATTTTGGTTTGTAACATTTTGTAATCATGGCCTATTTTGGAAACTTTTGGAGTGCATCTCCAGTACTGGTGGCTCATGCTTTTTATTTCAATGAAAACGATTTTATATTTCAGTGATGAGGTTTTCGGTGGAAAGTTCGAAAGTGACAACTCGATTTTCGAAAGGTGACGGGACTTATGTTTATGTTCAAAAAAAAAAATAATGGCCTCATTTTTGCAATAAATTAATAATAATTTTGTTAAGGTTTCAGAAGCGAAAATCGGGCTGTTACATCTCGAGTACCGTATGCATCAGCGGTGGGAAGCCTTATGTATGCCATGATTTTTACGAGACCAGATATTGCTCAAGCAATTGGGGCGGTCAGTCGGTACATGGCAGATCCAGGTAAAGAGCATTGGAACGCTGTTAAGAGGGTCCTTAGATACATCAAAGGAACCTGTGATGATGCATTATGTTTTGGAGGATCAGAGTTTACTATCAAAGGCTATGTCGATTCGGATTTTGCAGGAGATCTCGATAAAAGAAAATCTACTACAGGCTATGTGTTCACACTTGCAGGAGGAGCGGTTAGCTGGTTATCCAAATTACAGTCAGTGGTAGCTTTATCTACTACATAAGCTGAATACATGGCAGCTACTCAAAGCTTGCAAAGAAGCAATTTGGATTCAAAGGTTATTGGAAAAACGCACAAGCAACAGAAGATTACTGTGTATTGTGACAGTCAGAGTGCCTTGCATATTGCAAGGAATCCAGCCTTTCATTCAAGGACAAAGCACATAGGGGTACAATATCATTTTTTCAGAGAAGTAGTAGAAGAAGGGAGTGTGGACATGCAAAAGATTCATACCAAAGAGAACCTAGCAGATGTGATGACGAAGGCAATAAACACCGATAAGTTTATATGGTGTCGATCCTCATATGGCCTATCGAAAACTTAAGCATTATGGAACATGCAAGTTAAGAAAGGTTTTGAAAACTCACCAAAAGTGACTTTGAGTGAGAGATTGTTGGCCAGCTTGTTGCAAAGTCATTTTTGTGACTTTGTCAAATAACAGGCAACAAAGAAGGAAAGAAAGAAATAGTTTAAAAAAAAAAGCTGGCATTTTGACATTTTGAAGGAACGACCAAAATATTAGCTAGCAACACGGAGGAAGTTAATGCATAGAGGAGCTGGGGTTCACTATAAAAGGAGGCCTCATTTCCTCCTTTCCATCATCCCATTGCATCCCATTTTTCTCAAATTCCATAGCATCACACACAATTCCCCGATATCCAAAATATATACATCCCGGTGTAAAATACTTGTAGTGTGTTATTAGTGTTTCTTCTATATTTTTATATAGAGAATTGTATTCTCCTAGTATAAGAGAGGGTGTTATTGTTCTCTCCTTATATTTAGATAGAGGTTGTAATATTTCTCCACTTAGTGAAAACCTTCTATACTTGCCCCGTGGTTTTCTCCCGAAAGGGTTTCCAAGTAAAATATCTGTGTCAGTTCTTTATTTTTTCTTGACTCTATTTTAGCTGCATGATATTATTTTCATAACTTTGATATCCAACAAATTTATCAGCAGTTCTAAACATCAACTGAAAAGGCAGATCTAGCTATATAAAGCACTGTACTTCATCAAAATCACACACACAATACACCAGCTCTAGCTGAAGACATTCAAGCACTCATTCTGAATTCATTAAACCAAGCTGGCAACTCCTGACCTTGATTTAAGGATTGAGATGTAATGGCTTTAGCGATAGTTTGACAGAGATTGTAAATTATGATTAAGATGGAGCCATGCTATACGGTGCAAGCATAGGCAGTTATCTGCAATACTCACACTTGCATTGTTACTTTTTGTAATGCTTATAATGTTTCTTATTTGTTCTGGCATGACATCCAACAAAATGGTGTAAACTACAAGCAATCCCTTTCAGTGCCCCATGTTCTAGTTCACCATTTCAGTTTTTGGACAAATAAATTAAGAAAACACAATTAGACGGGACAATACCAACATTTTGATCAATCACCTTTGACCTACATACATACAATCTGCACAAAGTGCATATGGGTCCAAATAACAGCGGAACAGAACATGCTCCAGAGGTCATATATTATCTCTCAAATATAGTTTGAGTTAAGCCAGAGACGTTACGATTCTTAAGACTAGCCACCCAGCCAAAAAAATAAATAGATAAATTAAAAGATACATTATTTAAAAAAAAACAAAAAACAAAAAAGGATAAAATTGTAGAATTTAGATAAATGTTATAATACTTTCATCAGTAGCCAATAAGCTGTCTAGGCTGAACTCAATTCTTGGGTTAACTCCAGTCAGTTTCATTGATAAGAACTGCAATCAGAGAAAAAATCAATGAGATCAAAATCATATGGGTGGAAGTCAACTCAAATATCATAGTGTTGTTATCAGAAGAAAAAAAACCCTTCCTCATGCAAATCTTGAGACATTTTCACATATTAGAGTAAATTAGCAAAAGAAAACTCATTTTGACAAATGTTATTACATGATTAGTATAAGACACATACAGTAGACAAAGCAATGCACAATTCAAGGATTCTGCAAAAAGTCATGCAACAAGGCTACAGTGTTGGAGATAGTTGGTCAAACTATGAGCAAAATGTGTGTTTTAGTGAACAAACACATCTCTCGAAGAACTCTATTATAAATAGAGATTCACCATTCCTTGTAAACAACTTCTTCTTTTTCTCAAATAACATTCAGATTTTTTATTGAAAGTGAGGTTATTGGAATTGCTGACCAATAATCTCTAGTTGCTTGGATAAATCCTAGAGTCGATTTGCCATAACTCTGCAGCAACTAGTGGGGGCGAATAACGACTTAAGGACAGTGTTGGAGAACACATTTCAAGTGCAATCAATCTTATTATTATTATTATTGTTATTCTCTATTCTATTTTTCTATAAATCTTAAGTCGTTATTTAGAGTTTGAGAATAGTGTAAAATAATAATAATTTGGCACTTATGTTATTCATCATACAAAATCCACTGCCCAGTATAGTCTTTATTCATTTTCAACGTGGTGGTGGATTATACACATAATTCTATTCTAATTCACAAGAATCACGTTGCCATAGTACTATTCAATCACTTGCAGTACTGCATGTTGAGTTCATATATATATATATATATATATATATATATATATATATATATATAGCATTGTTTTGCTTACACCCGTCCAACAGTACTATTTAAAAAATAATAATAATAATAATAAAAAAACCGCCACCGTATGGTTATTCTCAAGCGCAACTTCTCACCAAACCTTGTGATAGTGCTATTTAAGTTGTTCGGCCTTATTCACATCTAGTCTCCATTTTTTTTTTGCGTCAAGTCTTGGAGTTTCTTCTGCAAAATCCACTTCGACATACAGTTGTTAAATAAAAAAAATGGAGTCTTCTCAAGAATTTGTGTAACACCCCGCATTTTTCCCGTACGTGCGTAAACGGTTTTGACGAAAGAACCCTTGAAATGGTAATTTTTAGAAAAAGTATTCTTCATGAGAAGGAAATAAAGTGTTGATTTCTATGGATTTCTATAAACCAAAATATTTCATGGAAGAAAAGTGAATGATTTTATTAAGATGAAAAATGATTTGTTAAAGTGTGATTTTTATAAAAAGATGATTTTGTTAAAAATGAAGTTTTTGAGTCTGTTATCTTTGAAAATTCATAACTTTTAAACCGTAACTCGGAATTTGATGATCTTTATATGAAAACGATCGTTTTGAAACTTAGAATTTGAAAATGTTATTTTTAGAATTTTCTGGGTTGATTTACAAAAATTTATTTTCAGAAATATAAGAAATACGAATTTTGAGCAAAATGTGTTTTGTGATGATGTGTTTTGAGCATGAATTTTTGTGTGTTGTATGTTTAATTTAATGTATGTGTAATATGTGATGCATGCAAATATGATTTCTTAAGTTTAAGTGCCTTGTTGTATGAATTAATTGAATTGTGGTGTGAATTAATAATTTTAAGTAAAAGTGATTAGAAATAAATTAATGATTTAGGAAATAAAAAAATTTGCAAGACATGTGTGTGCATGTGTGAGTGCCACGGTTTGTGTATGTACATGTGTGTGCATTATATGTGTGTATACGTGGGTGTGTGCATGTGTGTGTGTAGGCTTAGAATTTTAGAGACTTAGGGAGTAAGAAACCAAATGGAACCAAACCAAACTAAATTAGAGGAAAAACCCTAACTAAGAGCCAACTATCCATTAGAACCTAGGTGACCCCTAAGACATAGCCCACTCCTCCATGTTCCCTTGACTTGGTGACCTTAGCCATACAAACTTTTGAAGAGACCAAATCGCCCTCCTTGGTTGTGCTTAGGCCGAATTCTCCAAGGGCTAAATGGGAAATGGTGAACTTGCCTATATATGCATGTAGCCTTGATTCATTTCCTTTCACCCATTTTCATTTCCACCCTTCAAACATAAACACTACTCTAAGGGCTCATCTTACCCTTAGAGAGAATTAGAAAAGAAATAGAGGAAGAGAGAAAGGGAGTGTTGGCCGTGAGCCTTAGGAGGAAGAAGGAGGAAACCCAAAACTTGATCAAGCCTTTCCTTTGAAGATCCAAGTGTTAGAAGCCAAGAGACCAACCCTTTTGCTAAGGCAATCCGAAGAACAAGAGAAGAAATGTAATAGTCTAGTTTTTCCTTTTAGTTTGTAGATCCCTTTCATTTTCTTCTTGCATGTTTATTTTCATGGTTTGTAAGGTGAAATTATGTGTTATTCTTTCTTGATCTTGGACTTTCAGGGACTAAACATTATTTGTAAAATTTGTATCTCTATGTTTGTGGTTCGGTTTATATTTCTTTGTTAGATCTAAATATTTTTTTTAACTCAAACTTAAAAGATCTAAAGTTTTGTTTAAGATTTTGTGAAACCGAACATAGATCCTTCTTGCATGTATGTCTTTCTTGTTCTAGACCATGATCTATGTGTGTTTATGTGCTTATTTGATAAATTAATTTATGATCTAAGTTTAATGAATGATAAAATAAATTATTTGGCCTTGCATGTTGAATTTCTTGTTGAAGCCGTGAGCTAGGATGTTTTTAAGAAATGATTTGATAAATAAATTTGTGCTTTGAACTTGCTTTGAGATCTTTAATATTGCATGCTAAATTTTCTCATTTAAGTTGTGATCTATGATGTGTTTGTGTGATTTCTTACTAAACAAATATATGATTTAAGTTTGCTTGAAAATAAACTTGCAATCTTTGTCTTTACATGTTGATTTATGATGTTCTTGTTGATTTATGTACAAACATTTTATGATCCATGTCCTTAAAGCATGCATGTTGATTTTAAGTAGAAAATCATGCTTTTACTTGATGCATGTCACGGTTTCAAAGAAGAAATTTAAGGAACAAGTTCTAAGATGATTTTTAAAGCATAAACATGATTTAGCTTAAATGATTGATTTTTATGTGTAATAAATTTTGTAAAAGGCCATTCGGCCATGAGTGCTAAAAATGAACCTCATGTTTTTATTGTGTGGAAAGTTGATGCATGTATGTTATAGTGTTAGATCTAGTGATTCTAAGGGCATGCATGTTATTTTCAGGAATTTAAAGTGTAATCTTGACTTTTATTTGAGATTAAGTAATGAACTTGAGTTATTTGTGTATGTGATGTGCATAAATGATATGGTGTGATGTTTGATTTGATTTTGTGATTTTATATGTTGAAAATTGAATCTTGAACCTTATATTCTTGCATGCTAGTATTCGGCCATGAAGGAAAGAAATAGGAAATTTTATTTGATCCTTGTTTAAGTGGCATACATAATGAAATTAATTTAATTTAAAGGCTTAGAATGTGCATGCATGAATTACTTACAAATATATGTGTGTCTTTAAAATGAGTTGTAATTTAACTTGTTGTTTGATCTAAGCTAAGAAAACAAATTAAGTTGTTGAATTTTCTTTTTAAGTGTTCTCGGTTTTAGTCCAAAAAGAAAGGAAAATGATTTCATTTGCTTTGTGCTTTGTGTGTGTATAAATCTTTGTAAAATTTCCTCTATGTGATTCGGTTAATGCATGCTAGAGTAGCTAGGAAAATTATTCTCATGAAATGACCTTTTATGAATGACCATGTGTTGTATGTGTGATACTATGAGTATGATAGAATTGAGGTGTTGTTTTTATTTCCAAAGACTTGAAAAATGTTTTACTGAAAAGTATGGTTTAAGAAACTTAAATTGATTTGATGTGATTTTGGAATTTTATTTTCTTAAGCTTTGAATTTTATTTAAATAACCAAGAATAATGATTTTTATAACATGAACGTTTTTAAAGAAAGTTTATATCCAGACAAATGAACTCTGTTTTAAAGAAATTAATTTAGAACTGTTTCAAAGTTTTCTTGAAAATGTTTTATTCGGATTTAAAAACTTTTAAAGTGTGAACAATGTGTTTTCAAAAAGAAATGATTTCAAAGTGTTTTCTAAAACAAATTAATGAATTCGTTAAGAAACGTTTCTAACGCACGGGGAAAAACGCTATAGTTCGGACGACCGACGCAAAGGAACGAGGCGAGAGTAGCAACCGACAAATCTTGGAAAAGCTTGCGGAGGCCTACGGTATTTTAGGTGAGAGAGGGGCTTCCCTTAAGGCGCCGTGGTATTTAGGTAACTTATTAATAGGTCCAATCATCTCAAAGGTTGGACTCCAATCTCATTTAGCGTAGTGGTGTATGTGATAGCAATTGTTTGATTGTTTGTTTGGCTATCCACCCGAACGGCTGAGATTGGTTTTTATTTATGATATTATGCTTCTGGTTGATTATGTTTGAGTTATTTTATGATCTACTTATTTGGTTAAGTAATTGTGATCTTGTTGAGGAACATTGGTGTGTTAGAAAATGTGTGGATAAGAGTAAATTCGTGAAAGTAAAGAAATATAATTAAGAGAATGATAAGTAATGATAAAAGTGATGTGAGAGAAGGAAAAGAGGTAGAGAGTTGAGATTGGAAAGAGGAATGTTGCCATGGAAGCAAGTTGTGATGCGAGTGGGGATGTGATCTTTGTTTTTGGTTTTAGTCTGGGACTAGTGTTGAGTTGAGCTTGCTCCTCCATTAGCGCCCAGCAAAAATGTGATTTCTTGTTTTTACTTTTGGAAAGAGCCTAGTGTTGAGTCGAGCTTGCTCCTCCATTAGCACTCATCCAAAAGTATGATTTTTGAAAACGATTTTTGAAAAAGAGATTTTTGAAAAAGGTTTGTGAAAGAAATTTCTGAAAAAGGTTTTCGAAAAAGTATTCTTGAGGAGGCGTGAAACAATATTTTCAAATGAGTTTTATGAAACAATCTTTCTGAAAAGTTTTGAGAAAAGATATATTTTTGAGAAAGTTTTATGAAATGACATTTTGAGAAAAAGTTGTGAAAACAATATTTTGTGAATGTTTGTAAAAATAGATTTTTGTGGAAGTTTTTGGAAATAGTACGTTTGAGAAAATTTTGTGAAAGAACGTTTTTGAGAAAGTTTGTGAAAAGTTATCTTTGAAAAAGTTTTGTGAAGGGAAGTTTTGGTGAAATTATAGTTTTGAAAAAGTTTTGCGAAAAGGTGTTCTGGGAGAAAGACAAGGAAATGAGTTTTGAGAAAGTTGATGAATGAGTTTTGTGAGAATTGATGAGCTGAGATGAGAAAGAGTGTGATATGAGATGCGGAAATGTGATGTGATGAATTGGGGAACAGTTTGAACGATTAGTGGCCGGGCTTCGTTGAAGGGATGCACCAAGGACGAGCCGACCGTTAGGAATAAGCCGATAATAGATTCTCTAAAACTTTAAAAGACTATTAAAAGACATGAATAACGCGGTGAGGTATGGGTGTGTGTCGAAGTAGTGGAGAGGAAGGAACCATAAGTATCTGCGGATACTTAGGAGGAGATTGCATTAGGGGAGGACGATGACGGTGAAACGTCAAGAAGTCTAGAGTACTGTTCTAGGCAGAACGAACTCCATAAGTGGTGCACTAACGTGGTGGGGACTGGGTCTAATACCGTGGTAAGTTCTGCACTCGAGACTAGAACTGTACTGTCGCCCCCTAGATTGCAAATCGAGAACAGTGAGAGGGACTGGAGTGGGGCATTTGTGTTTGCCACTGTAGTGAGACAGTGTGCCTTGATTATGATATTGAATTGATATGTTTGAGGCTGAGTCCTCCTGGTCTGGGACCATTTGTTGTTTGACAGCTGTCGTGCCCGCACGGTAAAGGTCCTGTACTCCTGTTTGCTTCCGACTAGGTGTGGATGGATGACCGAGGAGATGTAGACGTGAGAGCCGTTTTCCTCAATGATGGTTCCCCAAGTCATTGAGTGAATTGTGATGATAAGACTTAATAATTTAAAGATTTGAAAGAGAAAAGTACAGTAATGGTATTAAGTATTGAGTAAGATTTGAGAAACGAGAATGATATGGAGTTCATGCGATGATGATTATGTGAGGATGGTATTTATGCGATGACGTTGATTATGTTTGTTTATTTGTTTTGTATGTTGTTTATTACTTAATCTTAATAATTGCCTATCGTAAATCCACATAGTCGACATTACATGTTTTGGGTAGCTCACTCTCTCCTATATGTCTGTTTGGTATTGGGAAAATTCTGTATGGTCTTTAGAAAAGGAAACACGAGAAGCTGCTATGTAAAGTATCGCTAAGGAGGCTGCTAAGGATGATGCTGTTGACGACCTGAGGAATTGACTTACCAAGAATCAGAGTAGCGCAGCGGAAGCGTTAGAGTAAATGACTAGAAGTTAGGTAATTCCCTTCTCAGAGTTTTGTATATCCATTGCAAGTTACTTAGAAATCCTGGCTCTATAGTGCTGTAACCCCAACTAAAGTCTATCTTAGAACTAATGTTTTGAAATGAGTAAACGGGCCGTGTTTTAACAATGTTTTTGAAAAACAAGTTTCAAGGTGCGGTGTCTTGTGACATCTCGGTTTGGAACTTGAAAGGTATTTGCAAAATGAGAGCATGAGTTTTAAGTGGTAACTATGTTTTGAAAACCTAAGTGTTCTCATCTTGTGTAACTCTTGTTATATAAAAAAAATTTGGCCCAAATTTTCACTATAAACAGCTGTGGTTTCAAGTTGCCAAATCGGGGTGTTACAATCTGCATTCAAAGTGATGAATCAAGACTTCGTCAAATTAAATAGATTTGATGGAATGAATTTCAATCGATGGAAAGACAAGATGATATTCCTATTGACTGCTATGAAAATATCATATGTTCTTAACACCCAATTGTCTGCAATACCAGAACCAAAAGAAAGTGACATCGATGAAGTGAAAGAAAAATTGAAAGACCAACACAAGAAGAGGGCTGAAGATGAACTTCTATGCAAAGGATATATTATGAACACCATATCTGATCGCTTGGCAGACTGGTATCATTCAATATCATCTCCAAAGGAAATATGGAATGCATTGAAATTCAAGGCACATATAAGTTTTTAATTATGCAGTACTTTGAATTTCACATGTCTAATAGTGCATCAATTATGGATCAAGTGCACGATTTGCAAGTTTTAGTTTCAAAACTAAAAGACTTAAAAATTGAAATCCCTGAATCATTTCAAGTGGGAGCAATTATTTCTAAATTACCTTCAAACTGGAATGATTATAGAAAGAAATTATTGCACACATCTGAAAGCTTTACTGTAGATCAAATTCTGAAACATTTGAGGATAAAAGAAGAAACCCGGAATTTGCAAAAGAAAAGATCAGAATTTGTTTCTAAAGTAAACTTTGTAGATAGCGGTGCAGACACTTCTAGTGGTAACAAGAGAAAGAAACCCGAATCTAGTCAGAATTCAGAAAATCCGAAAAAGAAATCATGTTGGATTTGTGGCAAGCCTGGACATGTGAAACGAGAGTGAAAAAATAGAAAGAAGCAGAAAAATGTGAAGACAAATTCTGCAAATATGATTGAAGATGAAATGGAAAGCATTGTTGTCATGGTTTCAAATTTGCAAATTAGCATGACATCTGAATTAAATATGGCAGCGGCAACCAAATCTTATGATTGGTGGTATGACTCTGGTGCAACAATCCATGTGTGTCATGACAAAAGCCAATTCAAGACCTATGAAATAGCTAAGGATGGACAAGAAGTTCTTATGGGCAATGGCAACACAACAAAGGTTTTCGGGAAAGGAAGTGTGGGAATGCAATTCATTTCTGGAAAGAAATTGGTGCTGATAAATGTATTTCATGTTCCTGACATTAGGAAAAATTTAGTTTCTGCAAGTCTATTATGTAAGAAAGGATTAAAGGTTGTATTAGAATCTGACAAGGTTGTAATCTCCAAGAATGGAGTGTTTGTAGGAAAAGGGTACTCTTGTGATGGGATGTTCAAATTAAGTATTAATAAAAATAATTCTATTTCTATTTACATGATTGAGCATTCATTTTCTTTATGGCATAATAGATTAGCACATTGCAATTATAAATATGTAAAATATATGCCACAGCGTAATTGGATTTCTTGCAAGGATAATATTAGTGATAAATGTGATACATGCATTAAGCTAAAATGACAAGGAAGCCTTTTCCGTCTATGGAAAGGTCCTCTGAAATTTTAGAATTGGTTCATACTGATATTTGTGAATTAAATGGAATCTTGACAAGAGGAGGAAATAGATATTTTATCACTTTTATGTAAGATTTTAATATCTTAGTATGTCTCATGTGATGTGCATGTGACATGTATTGATGTGTGTTTAGTAAATAAATAATTAAATATTGATGTGCTTAATCATAATTAGATATAAGGGAGGTTGTTTCTGAAGGCCCATTAGCTTGATGGAAGCTAATGGATAATAGTTAGGGCTTTTACTTATTTATAGGAAACAGGTCATGTTCCTGGTCATAAGGTATTCTTTTCTCCCCCATCACAAAACGGCTAAACAAACAGCATAGAAAAAAATAGCATAGGAGGCAAAGGAATAGAAACGTGTTTCGTGGCTTTTGACTAAAGGGCGTTTGGAGAACTCTCTTTCAACTCTAGCAATGGATAAAGGTTAGTAATCGTATTCCTTATTGTCTCTATAATATGTGAAAGTCATGTAATTTCAAGATCCTTATTATTGTAGTTATAACGAATAAATTAAACTACAACTTATATGTGGTATCAGAGCCACGTTAAGAAATTAATGACTTTCCAATTAAGATTTAGGATTTGGATTGAATCCTAATTATGGTGTTTAGGGAATGAATTTTTGCATAAATCCAAATTATGAAATTTGAGAACTTTGAACCCTAATTATGAAATTTAGGGCTTTGTTTCAGTATGAATCCTTATTATGAATTTTAGACTTTTACGCTTCCGCATTATTGTTAAATGAAATATTAGGATTATTTGAAACTTGATTGTTTATCGATTTGTTGTACCCATCAAAGTTGTTTTCCAATTGGGTATAATGTATACCCAGTGTTTCAATTATATATTTTTAAAGTTCATCAAGTTTTTTCTAATTGGGGCAAAACTATTAATATTGGTATATATGAAAAGCATTAGGTATTGCTTCTATCACTACTTATGATTTTTTTTACTGTATAAAAACACATTACAGTGAATAACGAATAATTATATATTCCTTTTGCATAATAATGAATATATATAACAAGTCCAGTATGTCATGGACAATTTACGTTTATATATATATATATATTTGGGATTAATATGAGTTTTTTATTAGCAAAAGAAATTTTTTGAATTGACATTACTTGATTTGATATTAATGTATGATGATTTGATCATCATTAAAGTTGTCAAATCATAAAGATATTAATTCCGATTGTATAATTTTTATTATAATAATGAATTTGATTTGAAGTTAATTGTATGTTGATTTTGTTAATCACCAAAGTGGTCAAATCAGTAAGCAAATTAATTTCAAATCATATGATGATTTTTCAATTACTCATAGATTTGATGTTATATTAATGACATAATGGTTTGATGTTCTATGAGTATATTGTAGTTTATTGTTATAAGGCATTTATGGATCGCCCAAAGGTTTGATGAGTTGTTCTTACAATTAATGGACATGACTGTAGGCAATATGTTTGTGCTATTTGTTTATTTATACATTCAAAGACAATAGATAATACTAATTGGTGCATATATCATTGCCAATTATTGATTATTAATTTTATTAACATCATCATGTTTGAATGTTTGTACTAATGTGTAACCCAAAGGAGAGCGTTAGTGTGCATTAATTGTTTAAGTAACATGTACCTTATGTCTCAAAACATTTATGTTATGTAGTACATGTTCTTAATTATCTGCATTCTCATGACTTGTATGTGTCAGTGTTATTTGCTAAACTTTCTGACTAGAGTTTGCAAGTCTTTCTCATCAGTTAAAAAAAATATTGTTGCTATTAATGATGTTAGCAACCATAAAGATAAAGTTTATTATAAGATTTGAGAAAGATTTCACAATGTTCATGAGGATAAATATTGCAGATAACATTAAGATAATTCTCTCCAAAATTGAGAGTAATTAAAAAAAATTAAGTGAATTTTGTGAGAGTGCCCAATATTTTTTGTGAGTCTCTTTCTGGGACATTAATGAGTACCCTAACCCCACAAAGCTTGGTGATTTGTGTACTATTTATGAATTGTATAATTAAAACGAAAATTATTGCAGCAAGATTTAAGTTTAAGTCCTTGAGAATAGTTGTGGATGAGAACTTATTATAGTATATCCTCGCTCATTACCGATTGAGTGTTACTTGTTTTAAAATGAGCTATAACGCCATGAAAGATAATGGGTTGTGCAGTAAATTGCACAATATCTTAGTTTAAGAGGAAACAAGACTTAAGAATATAAGAAATCTCTTTATCCAACCTTTAAGAACATTAAGGAGCTGAAAATAAATGTGTGAAGAAACATGATAAGGGCAAAGGGTCACTTAGAATTAATGAGGCATATGTGAAAATTTATATGAAAGAACCTCATATCATAAATGTCATTTTGTGCAAAAAAAAAATGTTGAATTCAGAAGAAGTGCATAAAATGAAAATCTTGATTCTATAATAGATAAGTTTAAAGCTTATGTATGTTTGAGTCAAACTTAATCAAAGATCCACATAAAATTTGGTGGATTGATCCTGGATTAATCGAAACATGTTTCTAGCATAATGAATTTGTTTAATCCATACCATAAACTCACATGTAAAGTACGTGTTTGTGGGAATAAAGTGAAGGTTCTAGTAGAACTTGTCAGGATTTAATGTTTAATCCTTGATATTGGGCATCACCTAGACTCATTGGAGACCTTTTAGGTACCTAGTTTTTCTAGAAGTTTGGTTTATTATCTAGGATTGATGTTACTAGATACTCGTTTATGTTTGGTTATGGATGTTTCAATTTATTTAAGTATAATTATCACATTGGTATTTGTATCTTAGTGATAGTTATATAAATTGAATTTTAAATGATTTTTTTTTGCTAATTTGTGGCATAAGTGTTTGGGTCATAAATCCAAGGAAAGAATGAAAAGCTTTATAAGGAACAAAGTCTTTCCAGATTTGGATTTTATTGTCCTAATTATTTGTGTAGATTGTATTAAAGGAAAGAAAATCAAACACGCAAAGAAAGGAGCCACAAGAAGTACCTAGCTTCTTGAAAATGTGTTCGTCAAAACTTGTGGACCTCTAATGTTAACTTTCTTTTAGAAAGGAAAATGTATGTCATCATCTTTATTGATAATTATTCATGTTATAGTTATATGTCTACTAGTATCGTGATAAATCTAAAGTAGAGGATGCCTTGGAAATTTACTTGAACAAAGTAGAAAGTTATTTAGACATATAGGTGAATGTTGTCAGGTATGAAAGAGATGATAACTGTCATAAAAGAAGTAATTAAAATGGACAACATCCATGACTGTTTGTTAAACTCCTCAAGAAATAAGTTATTTGTGTGTAATACACAGTGCCAGTTACACTGCAACAAAATGGTGTATATAGGACATAATAGAACATTAATGAATATGGTTAGAGGTATGATATTTAGTCTTTAACCGCAATGCTGAATGTATGTCTTGAAACTGCCATTTGTCTATTGAACAGGGTTCCTAGTAAGACAGTGTCAAAGACAATTTGAACCTTGTGTTTATAGGATACCCAATTTAAGGCACCTGCATGTTTAAGGTTGTCGGCAGAAACAAGGATTACAATCCGCTAGAAAATAAAATGGATATAAAACATTAGTGAGTATTTCACTGATTATCCATATAAATCAAAAGGTATAGACCTTATTGTTCTAAGCATAGTATAAGAACCATTGAAATTGTGAATGACATGTTCATTGAGAATGATGAAATTAGTGGGAGTATAGTTTCACATAATGTGGAAATTAACGGAGTTAGAGTACAAGTTCCTGTAATTTGTTCTTCTACCTCAACAATAATTGTTTCTTTTATTGTTGAATCGTATGACAATAAAGTACGAAAACATTTAAAATGAATTCACTATTCACCATGATTTTATTGTAGAAGAACCATGAGAAATAGTATTAAAAAAATTTTGCTATTTCGAATGTTTTAAGTGGTTTATTATCTACAAGAATATGAATTTGACTTAGTCACTAATGATAATAATATGTTGTTTTCACATGCCGTAAGTTGTGATAATACTGATAAATAGTTAGATGTCATGAAAGTATTAATAATTATTAATTTTTTTTTGTTTGGGACCTTGTAGAATTGCCTAAACGTTGCACGAGAGTTGGGGGTAAGTGAGTCTTTTAGACCAAATATAACTCTCATGACAACCTTGAACGTTACAAGTCCTAATTTGTTGTGAAGGATTTCCCTCACAATGTTGACATTAACTATAAATGAGGTATTTAACCAATTTCCTGAAAGATTTATTCAGCATTATCATCATGGCACATGTAGTCCGTAATGATTTGGAGTTACAGTAGATGAATGTGAAAACAACCTTATGAATTTTATAGGAGGAAGTTTACTTGGATGACCCACTGATGTGGTTCTCAATTGAAAAGAATGAACACATAATGTGCAAATTTGAGGAAATTAATATACAATTTTGAATAAACGTCCCACCAATAGTATCTAAAAGAAAGTCAATGATACTATTGTTTCTTTTAGATTTAAGGAAACACAATTAACTTGTGTAAGTATCTGAAGGTCAGTGGGAGTGAGTTTATTATGTTGATTCTGTATGTTATTATATCTTGCTTGCAACTTATTATTTTAGTCTTTTACACTAGACTAAGAAGTTATTCTAGTAATTTTGAATGAAAGATATAGGTGAGTCGAGCCATGTGATTAGAAAATGAATATTCTAGAATTTGTCACATGAATTGTTAGGCTTATCTAATAAAACATATATCATTAAAGTACTAGAATGATTTAGAATGAATAAAATTTACGTTAAGGATGTATCAACTATACTTATAAAGTCTAGAGGTATTAGCATGGAATGAATAAATACATGATTACTTCTGTAATGAATGATCACATTGAGGTGATCAGAATGTTGAATTTGTAGCAAGTTTTGAGGTTACAATTCAAACTAATTGACTGCAAAATTTTATTTCGGGGCTTAGAACTATCGACAATATTGCTTAGCCGCTGAAAACGTACTGTGGTGTTTTGCAACAATGACATGTACTATAAAGGTGCTAAAATTATGTGAATGAAGTACTTTGTCTTTAAAGAATGAGATCAGAAACAAAGATTGTCAATAGAGCATGTTAGCACCAATCTTATGATTGCTAATCCCTTGAAAAAAGGGTTATTGCCTAAACATTTATTGAACATGTTGAAAGTATAAGCATTATTGTTATTAAGTAAAATTGAATTTGATGTTGACATCCTTATGTATGATGTAATTGACACTTTGAGCTCATTTATGATATGTTTGTTATGTTTCTGATTACTTGTTTTCTAGAACGACATGCATTATTGTATTAGAGTAATGTAAACAGGTATTGTCTTGAATAAAGACATTATGGACCAATTATGTATTTCCCAATTATAGATTGTGTTAATGAAAAGACTATTTTGTGGTGCATGGAAGGAACTATGTTGAACAAATGATGTACAACCGCCATGACCCGAAGTAGTTCCTATCTTGAATCATGATTAATAGAGTATCTAAGTATAAAATGATTTAGCCATGTAAATGCGCATTAATTGTTTATTTAATTATTTTGTTTATTAGATCATAATGTTGAATTGTATCACATGAGCCAAGTGGGAGAATTGTAAGATTTTAATATCTTAGTATGTCTCATGTGATCTGCATGTGACATGTATTGATGTGTATTTAGTAAATAAATAATTAAATATTGATGTGCTTAATCATAATTAGATATAAGGGAGGTTGTTTCTGAAGGCTCATTAGCTTGATGGAAGCTAATGGATAATAGTTAGGGTTTTTACCTATTTATAGGAAACAGGTCCTGTTCCTGGCCATAAGGTATTCTTTTCTCCCCCATAACAAAACGGCTAAACAAACAGCATAGAAAAGAATAACATAGGAGGCAAAGGAATAGAAACGTGTTTCGTGGCTTTTGATTAAAGGGCATTTGGAGAACTCTCTTTCAACTCTAGCAATGGATAAATGTTAGTAATCGTATTCCTTATTGTCTCTATAATATGTGAAAGTCATGTAATTTCAAGATCCTTATTATTGTAGTTATAACGAATAAATTAAACTACAACTTATATTTTATTGATGATCATTCTAGATACATTTATGTTTATTTAATGAAATGAAAGGATCAAGCTTTTAAATGTTTAAGTGTTACAAATCAGAAGTTGAAAATCAAAAAGAAAAAAAATTAAAGTCCTTAGAAGTGATAGAGGAGAAGAATATCTTTCTTTTGATTTTTCAAGTTATTGTGAAAAGCATGGAATAATACATCACTCTATACTCCACAACAAAACGGGATTGCTGAAAGAAAGAATAGAACATTGGTAGATATGGTAAATGCAATGATTTTAAATTCCAAATTACCTATGAACTTGTGAGGAGAAGCCTTACTTACCTCACTTTTAATGTCTTAATAATGGAATGGAAGGTCAAACTTCCTTGAACAATTAAAATTAAATATTCATTATTTGAGGGAAGGCCGAGCCTGCTTAAACAGATAAAAAATTGGAGGAAAAGTTAAAGCATCCTTATTTATTAGTAATCTTGTTTATTTATTGACAATTTAATTATGTTATACTTAATACTAATAAATATTGATGAAAGATTTAATGGCTTATACCTTGCACATCGAATAAGTACTTGATGTCGGAAATTCTAAAATGAATGTGTTATGGACATGATATGAGATTGATGGACTATGTCCTTGGCATCTAGGAATGATGCTGATGAAAATAACGAAGTAATATTGAGAATGAATCAATAATGAAGGTTGGTAATAAACCCTATTTGCATACATGTGCATATATTGAGATATGCTCCAGTTTGTTGAGGCTTTAATACTAGTTACGCTGTGCGGAGGAAGCCTGTAAGTCGCGAGAGGTCGAGCGAAGGAAGCTCACCAGGACCCATTTTCTTCTAAACTGTGATGCCCCGGGATATGATTCTAGATAGACATACATCATGGCACTAATAAAGATTAATTGTTTGTCTAAAAGGAGTTTGACATATGTACATGCATATTGCCATATTATTGCTAATTGTGATTGTTGTTTTTAGCCAATGTTATTTATCATTTGCTTTAACGTGATTAGCTATGACTTACTCCCTGCCCTTGTGTGTAGGTAATGGTGATGCAACCTTTAATTAGAGGGCACAGTGGGTCAAAGGGATACATTCCCTTACCTCGTTTGGAGTTCAGAACATTGCTCCAGGTTATAGTTAGTGTCAAAATTAATTTAACTCAGAGTCTATCTTTTATTTAAGTTTTATTTGAACTATTGTGTTGTATTATTATTATTTGATGTTACTTTATGGTTGTAATATTTGGTTAAGTTTGCTAAATTGCTTCCGCACAAGATTTAGTTGAAATATTATTTTGTGAAAAAAATTTTCTCAATATTTTATAATAAGTAATTAAGGGAAAGAAAGTCGGGATGTTACACTCATATTCTTCTATTCCTAAACTCCAATGACAAGTATTCAATTACTCACAAATGTAACACCCACTAGTTTATTTCCATTATGAAATTATGAAATACAATAATGAATTGATGAATATTTTTACTTTTACATATATGTGTTGGTAAATAATATTTAGAAGTATGAATGAAATTAAGAATAAATTCTAGAGCCTTTAGAAATAATTAGAATTAAGAGGAATTAAAATAATTGAGAAAAAGAATAAATAGAATAATGAAAAAAAAAAATTGAATTTTTGCCTTGTATTTCAAACTAATCGATTAGCTTAGCTAATCGAGTAGTCCTCTTTGTCTTTTTCCCACGTTAATCGATTGGTTTAACTAACTAGTTTCTTTGTCTTTTTCTCCTTTGAACTAATCGATTAGTTCAAACTAATCGAGTAGTTCTTGTCTTCTCTGCGCACCTGTTCCGCACTGAAGCACATTTTGGCTACATAATTCGATTATGTTAAGCTTTCCAGCGATTCCCAACACTTCACAACGTGTGCCAACCTGTTTTTTTTTGTTGCCTATAAAGATTTATTGATGCCTATAATTGAGAATGAGAATCATTCATTCTCATTCCAACTCATTCTTGAATATCCCCTCTGTTTTCTTGTTTTCTGGTGTGTACTTTGGAGCTTCGAATCTCTCTGCTCAGTGAGCCAATCCGAGTGAAACCAAAACACACTTCGAGTTCTAATTCCCCTCTTGAATTAGAACCAAGAACCATAAAATTTGAGTCCCTTTAGATAGAGGTATCCTCTTGCAAAGTTGAGCTCTTGAAGCTGTAACAGAGCAAAACCAGTGTCAACGTGCCAACTTTCTTGAATTGGTTTGGTAAGCTCGCTGAACCATTTCGTCTCAAACTTGCTCCTAATTAAAGTTGGTACTTCCTAGTTGTTGTAGATAATTTATTTCATCATTTTCCATTCCATTTTCGTGGTGAAATTCGTGGCCAAAGTGTCCCTGTTGCATCAGTTTTCAAGTTTCTGGGTTGGAGCTCTTGCAACCGAAATTCATTCCAGCCACTTTTCTCATCAACCAATCATCTCTTTAGCTTCATACAGGTATGAGAGAAGTTATATAATTGCTAGAATGATATACATTGTGCTAAATCCTTAGGAACCAATAAAGGTTGGTTGGGCAATATAATTTGAATTGAATTTTAGACTTGGAGGTTTTAAATTCTTGAAAACTTGATTAGAACCAGTTACTTATGTCCTAGTAGAGCTTACTGGATGGTTAGTTTAGCTTAAGAATCAAGAAATTAGAATTTTGTATTTTAGCTTGAATTTAAGCATAATTAATAGTGGATCTTGATTCTAGGATAATTGGTGTAAGTAGATGATGTAGACAAGTTTAACTTACCCTATAGGACCTCTGTATATGATTAGAAAGGATTAAAAATGGTTAGAACCGGAATTAAGCAATTGAAAGAGCTGCTCCAGAATTGCTGTCCTCTGCAATAGCAGCTGGAGACTACTCGAGTAGTCACAAATATAAAAAAAAAAAAAAAAAATACTACTCGAATAGTCATAAAATAAAAGAACCACTGATTAGGAGGGGCTACTCGAGTAGTTTAACTACTCGAGTAGTCCAAGGCAAATTTCACTGATTTGGACTTTTTATTATACCGTGACATTATATATTAATTATATAATCTGAAGTACCTGGATTACAATTAATTTTAAGACTCATTTATTATTTGAAGTGTTTAATTATTAATTTCCATTATAATTGTGATGATGACTTTAGAAATTAATAATATTGTTTTATTTTGAGATTAAATTATGACTTTGTGAAAATTATGATGGACCACTTCATTTATGTGATTAAATGATGATGAGATAATGATCTCATGATGATGGAAAAATGATGATGAAATAATGATAAGACTTTTGTTGAGAATGATGAAATGAAAAGGGATTAATAAACAAGATTGGTGATGAGATTTATTTGCATACACATGCATGGATTTAGATATGCTCCAGTTTGTGAGGTTTTTATATACTAGTTATGCGTTGGCGAAGGAAGCCATGTAAGTCGAGTATGCGTTGGCGAAAGAAGCCTTGTAAGTCATGAGTGCGTTGGCTAAGGAAGCCATGTGAGTCCTACCTCCCTCCAAACTGTGATGCTCCGGGATATTATTGAGATTAGCATGCATCATGTCATTAATAATAAGCAAGATTAATGTTTGAATAAAAATGGTTTGACATATCTACATGCATAATGTGAAGTACTTGTTGATATGTGATTGTGAGTTTTTAGCCTATGTTATATAAAGTGATTAGCTATGACTTACTTCCTACCTGCCCTTGTGTGTAGGTAATGTTGCTGCATTCCCTAACGAGAGGGAGTAGTGCTGATGGCTCTTAGGCCAATTTCCCTAAAGAAATATGGAATTGATTATTCAATACATATTTCCTTATTATCCCTTTGGAGTTGGAACCTTGCTCTGGGTTATAGTTGGTGATTGATTTAATAACTCAGAGTAATTTATTTGAAACATTGTTGTAATATCTGAATATTTGGTGTTGTAATATTTATTTTAAATATCTTTTGCTTCCGCATTAGATTAACTAAGTTAAAATATTTTGTGAAAAATTAATTCTACTATTTTTAATAAGTAAAATAAATTGGTAGAAAGTTGGGTTGTTACAACTAATAGATGACATCATCTTTGCAGAAAAAATTTAAATCAAAATGATTAGAATAATAAGAATAAAGATGTTTAGGATTCAATCTTATTATTAATTTGAGATAAGATAATCAATGAAAAAGATAAAAATATTTAATTATGATTAATAAGAATAGATGTGATAATCATATTTAAAAAAAAAATAATTATAAAAAAGAGTACTTCATCTATCATACAAATATAAGATTTATCTCATAATATCATCAAACAAAAAAGATTAGAATGTTTAATTTTGATGTATCATAATAAAGTAGATAATCATATATAAAAATATCAATTTATCCATAAAATAAATAAGGAATATATGAGATAAAAAGTGTTTCATTTTTATTCATACGAGAAAGTACAGAAATTTATTAACAAGTTCATCTAGATTACTTTTGTGTAAGTTTTGGTTTGAATTCCTACCTTTTTATATAATTATTGTTTATTGTTGTTTAATAATAATCTTTACTTTATAATAAAAATAATAATAATTTTAATTTAAAATATTTAATATAAAAAATGAAAATATCAACAACCTCTGCATTATACGGGTAAGAAAAGATTCCTTTTCGAGGCATCACGTTAGTCCGCTTAAGGAATATTCGCACCAGAACGTTTATAGGTAAATAACATTATCTCTAATCAAAATTATCATTTGAATTTAAATAAATTATCTATATGTGAAATAATTATCCTCAGTGTAAAATCATTATCCTTAGTTTGTTAAAGAAAAAAGTAATCATTATCCTCAAAAAGATAATCCCAAAGAGATTAGGCTTCTGTTCAAATTTATTTTATCTTATCTACATGTGAAATCATTATCCTTAATTTTACAAATTTTCCAAATCATTACAAGTTTTCCAAATCATTATATATAGTACGCATTGGATGACTCTTCAACAATATTTTAGCATTTATGCGAACTGGAAATGACTCACAAACTTATGGATATTTAGGTAAACAATAATCTCACAATTATATTCGCCTTCAATTTTTGTATTTTTCGTCGTTAAGTTTTTTTTAATTCTAATAATTCGCTCTCATTTTAATTTATATTATTTGATTCTTAAGTGTCTCTCTAAATACTTACTTTAATTCAACAATTTGTGTGCACTATTTATCAAAATGTAGTTTGTTCAAAATTTTGATTTGGGTGTAACCAATAAACCAATTGTGCGGTTAGAGAGTGGAGAAAGACAAGTGGAGAAGTCCATCCGGTAAAGTAAATAATGCTCAACCAGTTGTTGCTGTTTTTTTTTTTTGTTTTTTGTAGTGATTATTTTTCAATTGCGGATTACAATAGATTGTGGATAACAATAGAGTACATCAAAATCTAATATTGCATTAATTGTTTCAGGGTGACTATCAAAAGTCCTAAGGAAGATGATTATATAATGTTATCTGCACCAATGGTCTCTTTAATCACGCAGACAATGAAAGATGACGTGTGGTCGATATACTCAATCTTACCCTTTCATTTTCTTGAAAGATTCAAGTTTTAATTTAAGAAGACTTCATATATAATAATAGGATTTGATTTATTATATTGCGGCAATATAATAATAGGAATTGATTTTTTTCTATAATATATTTTGTCTATTGTGATAGATAAAAATCATCCTATATAAAAATAGTATTTGATTTTACGTTTGATGTAAATATTTTTTTGTTTTTGTTTTTTATTGTGACAAGAGAATTAAAACTATTAATAACAAACCAAATGTAATCATCCTATATAATAATTGGATTTGATTTTCCTTCTATAATATATTTTGTCTATTGTAATGGATAAAAATCATCCTATATAAAAATATGATTTGCTTTTATATTGATGTAAATATTTTTTGTTTTTTGATTTTTATTGTGATAAGAAAATTAAAACTATTAATAACAAACCAAATTTTATAACAATATTATCTTTCTATTATTTTTTCCTCGTATGATATGGACCATTAGTCCGAGATCAATTAATAATTTTAAAAATCAATTGAAAAAAAAAAGCTAAAAATTACGCTGATAAACTAAATTTATGTGTAGTCACTCACACCGCTAATAAGATTTATATTCTCCATATTTATAAAGGTAAGATAAGTATTACTACTTATTACGTAGAATTGAAAGTATATATATATAAATTTCAATAAAACTTTATTTTTCTACCATATTCTTACATTATCCCACTATTGTTTAGGTATATAGAAATTACGACTTATTTAAAAAAATTAAACTAAGAACCCATTGTAACGACCCAAATTTTCACTTATTATTTTCCTGAAAATACTGTTGGAAACCAACAAGCGGCCTAACAATCTACTAGAGGGGGTAAATAGTAGTTGGAAGTGATATTACCAATTTTTCGAATTTAATTGAAATGGGTGAATTTATACTTGCTGTATTTAAATAAAAGACCAGATTTTGTGCCGAGCAGTATGAGATAATCGGTTATCTAGAACGATAATCGATTTTCCGAACTGCAACACACAAAAACCAGTTTTGCAGCGGACTTGCAGCAAATACACTTCAACCGAATATAAAGTTAGATAAGGCCGACTAAATTGATCGGACAAAGCAGAATGCAGAAAGCAGTAAAAGATCAGACATAGTAATTTTATACTGGTTCACTCTCACCCTTGAGAGCTACGTCCAGTCCCCCCTAAACCTTAGGGAGCTTTTACTCAGAAACAAAACAATTCGATGCAAGGAATTACAAGAGAACCTCTCTCAACCTAACCCTTTCAAGAGTGTACCAAACTCTTGAAATCTACCCCAATTGAAATGATGTCCGAAGAACCTCTTCAACACTTCTACAATCAAAACTCTTTGAAACCTTCAAAGATTCCTTCGTTTCTACAAACAACAGGAATTACAAAGTAGTTGTGGCTCCAAACAGACACTCGATTGAATATTGATTTGAAAGTGTTAAACCCAATTGAGTATTGATTTTGAAAGGGATTGTCAGAGAAGATTGAAAAAATTGTTTTCGAGTTTCGAAAATTCTATATGTGCTTTCTCTATTCTTATTCTTCTAGTTTCGTTGGAGAAGACGACATTCCACTTTATAATCTCCAGAATCCCCGAAAATCAGAGAGGGAGCGGAGTTATCAGATTAGGAAAGATTTGGGAGTAATTGTCTTTCCAACAGTCACTTAGAATCAAATTTGATTTTCAATCAATCCCTTCCTAATTTAACTCAGATGGTATTTAATACTTACCCATTGATATGCGTTTGAGTTAAAGCCTAAGTCTACCACCCACACTCAGAAAATAGAATGATTACAATAACAACGGGAGTGAAAGACTTCTGAAAGATGTTTGATGAAGGAGTTGAACGACGAGCGAGCTCAGCACCAAACTGAACACCTTGCCGAGCTAGGGGACTTGAGAAGAGGAACTGATCTTATGCTGACCGAACTGATCTTATGCCGACCATTTAGAATGAGATTATGAGCACCGTCTTAGCCAACCGGAGCACTGACATTTAGGACCGAGAACCATCGCTACGCTCATCAATATATTTTACTTCATATGAGCACTGAGATATGGCTGAGAACAAAGCTCATCACAATGATTGACATACTGAGCTGATTCAATTGCCGAGATCCGAGCTTGTCAAAGTAATTGACTGGCCGAGCATACTGAGCTGATACAATTGCCGAGATCCGAGCTTGTCAAAGTAATTGACTGGCCGAGCATACTGAACTGATATAATTGCCGAGATTCGAGCTTGTCAAAGTAATTGACTGGCCGAGCATACTGAGCTGATACAATTGCCGAGATCCGAGCTCGAACTGGATATTGCTTCCCCAGCAAATAGCTAAGCGTTAACCGAGCTTGAACTGGAGCTTGATATTCGAGCTTGAGCTACTGACTTGTTGCTGGTTCGACAACTAGCCGAGCTTGATCAACTTGTTGGAAACCAAGAAGCGGGCTAACAATCTACTAGAGGGGGTGAATAGTAATTTGAAGCACAAATACCAATTTTTTGGATTTATTGAAAGTTGTTAATTTATGTTTGATGTTTTTATGAAAATAGCCGAGTTTATGCGGAGCAGATGCTGACAATCTATTGTTTGGGCCGAGCAATAGATTATCCGAGCTGCTACACAGAAATCAGTTTTTGCAGCGAGAACTTAGCAAGAATGAATTAACAAACGGAGGTCGGTTTTGCCGACTAAGATGCTTGGAAATAACAAATGCAACACAGAACAGAAAATGCAGAAAGCAGAAAAGAAAGAGACACACAAAATTTTATACTGGTTCACTCTCACCCACTTTGAGAGCTACATCCAATCCCCCCTGAACCACAGGGAGCCTTCACTAACAATCAATTTAAATGGTTACACAAGGATTTTACAAGAGAACCTCTCTAACCCTAACCCAGTCATAGAGTGTACCAAACACTTGACACTACTCCAAATAAATTGATGGCTGAAGAACCTCTTTAGCACTTCACACACCAAAGCTTCTCGAAACCTTCAAGAACTAGCTTCGTTCAACACGGTTACAGAAATGAAAGAAGAGTATGGCTCCAACTCGAAAACTCAAACAGAGTATGAATTTGAAAGCTTGTGTATCTGGTGAGTAATCGATTGAAAAAAGGGATTTAACAGAGAAGAATGAAACTGTGTTTCGAATATGTATTTTTGTTTCTTCGTGTTCTAATAAAAAGTTGGCTTTGTTGTGTTGTTCTCTCTCTTGTTCTTCGTGTTTTTAAGCACCCACAAGAAGAGGAAAGCTGGGCTTTTTATATAGAAACACAACACCCAACAGAGGCAAGATATTTTGTGACCCAAATGTCCTTGCAACGGATATTCCAAAGTTTTATCCATTTTGCTCCAACGATCATATCCACGTATGTCCTTTTTGGAAGCTTCTAATTTGCAGCAACGTACAGTGACAACTGTTGTCCTTTCCAAATTCAATCCCTTTTTCAAATTTGAGATTCAAATTTAATGGTGTCGAAGACAGTTGAATGTTGATGATGATGAACAGTTTCCGAGCTTGTCATCTGTTCGGGCTAGGGAACTTGATTTCTCATGCAGCAGAGAGCTAAGACAGAAATGAGATTGAACCGGGATGAAGACCTGAGTCTGATGATGCTTGCACTGATGTTGACCAAGTGTGAACCGAGCTTGTCCCTAACCTTTGATATTCGAGTTGTGGCCGAGCTTAGCATTTAATCTTGAGTTTGACTTTGAGCCGAGCTCTGGCCGAGCTTAGCTGGAATACTAAGATGAGAACCGAGCTCCAGCCGGGCTTTATACTCGATCTCGAGTTGACACTTGAAATTCGAGCTTTGTCCGAGCAATGCAAACTAGCTTGACTATGAGCTTTACATCCGAGTGAAGGCTGAGCTGAACTTATGTGATGCCGAGCTTGACAATTTGTTCCATCTTGACAGCGTTACCGAGCTTCGGGACTTGAGTGATTTAACTTCTTGATGAGCAGCATTGCCGAGCTTAACATAAGTTCAAGCTTGACAACGTCACTGAGCTTGGGTAATTTGAGTTGAACTTGAAGACTTTGCACTTGGCATCTGTTCTTGGCATCTGTTCGAGCTTGAGCCGAGCTTAATGATTGTTTGCATTTTGCATCCTTGAGCCGAGCTTGAAGGAAGTCCGAGCTTCTTCTCGGCTGACTGAGTCAACTACATTGGCTGAGCATCTTCGATCTTCTGACTTGCTGCTGGTTCAAACGCATTTCTTCAAAGCAACTGCCGAGCATCTTCCGAGCTGAGCTTTGACCTTGATAACTTGGCTTGTGCTACATGTTTGACTGAGCAAAGTTCAGAACGTCTTCCGAACTTCCAACCGAGCAACTGCCGAGCTTGTTCTTGATCTTCAGACTCGATATATGTGGTCGAGCATATTTCGAGCTTGAATCCGAATTGCTGACTTGCTGCAGGTAGCCGAGCATGAGCCGAGCTGAGCATCAAAGACGAAAATCAACACACGGAACTGGTTCATTTGCCGAGCTTCATATCATACGCTTATTCATTTGACTTCATCAAAGCCTTGGCTGAGAACCGAGCTATTTGTCTTCATCAAAATCTCTTTGATTCAACACAATTGACCGAGCATCTTCCGAGCTTGAACAATGAGCTGCTGACTTGCTGCTGGTTCAACAACTAGCCGAGCTTAATCAACTAACCGATCAACTTCCGAGCTTGAACAATGAGCTGCTATATTTGTCTTCATCAAAACCTTTCTGATTCTACAAATACGAATTAAATTTTTCCTTTCTATGAAAGTAAGTTTAAGTCATTACTAATTCCACACATCACAACACCATATATAATACATTATTAGCAAAAGGTTTCAGGTACATCATCTTAGCAGCAACATTAGTATTATGCATAGTCTATACTCTAAGTCACTTTCATATATTACATTATATTACAAACAAAACTTGTAATAACCTAGAGTATATGGTAGAACTCAAAAGACAAACATAAAAGAGTACCGTTCCTATTATCTATATTAGTATTTAAGCATTTGTTTTATCGAAACTTTTAGTGAAATTTGATGACGATACGATAAACACTCCTATTATTAAGTTAATTTAACTTAGAGATACATCGTATAATCTTTCTTGTGAAAGGTTATATTAATCAAAAATGATTTTATTAGTAATAGTATAAATATTGGGACTAATCACCCTGACGTTTATGACTATTAAGAAATAAAGTCGCATAAATTTCCACTATTCGTGCCAAGTTAATCAGAATGCGCAACGGAAAATGTTTTATTTGGAATATGTTGTTCAAAATTTATTTAAATAGAAGAATTCTTGAGAAAATGTAACAAAAATTCATTTAAGTGGGGGAGGGACCCAAAATACTATAAGAAAATCAAAACATGATTTTTATCAAATATTTTGGGAAAATGATTTTTAGAAAATGAATTTTGGGGACGAAATTCTTTTAAATAGGGTAGAATGAAACATCTCTTAATTTTTCATTTATAAAAAATAAATATTTTTTTATATGATAAGGATTTTGAAGAATTAAAATTAAATAATTTTCGAGAGAATAAATTTTGATATAAAATTGATTATATTTTAATATTAAGCATAAGTACATGATTTTAATTAGAAGGTTGTAAGAGCATCCACAGCAGAGTCTTACGTCAAGACTCAGACTCTGACACATCAGCATTACATCCTCATTCTGCTATCAGACTCAACTCCAGACTTTTCATATCTTTCATCACAGCAGAGTCTTGTAAGGACTACAATCGGTGGATGAATTAAGTAGAGAACCCTAGGAGAACACCTAGAAGGGGGGGTTGAATAGGTGTTAAAGAAACCTTGAAAGATTTTCGACCGAAACAAATTGAAACAATTAAAACGAATGATTTTCACAAAAATTAACACAGATTAATCGATTAGGTCTGCAGTTAATCGATTAACATCTGACAACCTTTAAATGGTTAATCGATTAATGATGCTGTTAATCGATTAGTGACTGATAAAAACCAGAAAATCACTTTTCAATCGAAAACGAAAATCAATAAAATATCATAGAATATCAGAGATAGCACGAAATTGATTAACACCAAGATTGTTAATGATTACCTAGATTATGAAAAAGGTTTTCCCCAAATTAAATTGAAATATTAAAACCTAATTCATTAAATTATATGAAAATCAAGTTTTCTAGGTTTTCAATCAAGAACAATATACAATTGCGAAAACTAAAAAGTTAAGGGAAGAGAATCTTGCACAGAAATTTATATTGGTTCACTCTCAACCACCGAGAGCTACATCCAGTCCCCTCTATCACAATAGAGAGAGTTTCTTCAATAAAGAATTAGAGTTCTCAAATTACAAGCGATTGCCTCTCAAGATACCCCACTTGATAGCCTCGAAGAGATACCCCACTCTTGTCTTGCAACCCTCTTGAACTTCTAATCTAACCTTCTTCTCTTGCTTGATGATAACCCTACACCAAGTCTTCCACAATTGCTTGTTGATACCTCACAACAAGACTTCCACATCTTCTTTGTATGCTTAATGATTTCACCTACCAAGACTTCTTCTTGTTGTATTGAAAGCTTGCCTCAATGCAAAGATTACAACTCAATGAAATACAATAAACCTATTGAATCTCCTTCAAGAATAATGAACAAATAGAACTTGAGATTCAAAAGCTTCTTGATCAAAGATATGAAAAATAAGAACTTTGATCTTTGTAAAAGTGAAAGAGAATGTTGAGAGAATAGTGTAGCTTGATCTTTTCTAGAATGATGTAAAAATGAAGTTAGTTAATCGATTAGGGAAAGGTTTATATAAAATACCCATAAGCTTTGGAAAACATCAAAACTAATTTTGCAATGTGAAAAGCTATTTTAAAAAGTTGATTTTCACGTGTTAATCGATTAGGTCTTCAGCTTAATCGATTAACTACTGTTTGATTTATGTTAATCGATTAGCCTCTGCACTGAATCGATTATTACCTGATGCACATTTTCATGTTAATCGATTAGCATTCAGAATAATCGATTAACTACTGTAAAAATCAATTAAAAACTTGTTTTCTCAAAAGTAAACATTTTCTTAAAAAACTTTAAGCCACCTATTGATTTTAGGTTAAGTGAAATACTCAAGATATTAAATGATCATGCACTTGATAGAGATTCACTACCCTCTAATAACTCTACCCAAACTCTAAGACTCA
Source organism: Crotalaria pallida (assembly GCA_037953625.1). Classification (NCBI taxonomy): domain Eukaryota; kingdom Viridiplantae; phylum Streptophyta; class Magnoliopsida; order Fabales; family Fabaceae; genus Crotalaria; species Crotalaria pallida. The sequence goes on along the minus strand of CM075653.1, from coordinate 123,920,690 downwards.
AAATAAAGATATAAACTATAAACACATTGAATCTATGAGCTTTCTCTCTCTCCATCATTGTTGCTTTTGTTCATGGTTGAGCTTCCTTCAAAACATTGTCTTGTCATTATCAAAACCATGCACTTGCACTAGGTCTAACAAGTCTTAACACCAGACTCACCAAACATGCATCAACATTATATCATCATGTACTTTTATACACAATTTTATTTTAGTAATGTTTTTGTAATACAATTTCAATAATATTAATTATGTAGAATTTATAAAAAATAATTACAAATAATATTTAAATATTCAAATTAAATCAAAGTTAACATTACAATAATTAATGATATCTACTAAAAATTATAAATTACATAAAAAAAATACTATATATTGGTACCAATTGTAAAATATAATACCAATTGGAAAGATATTTAACAATGAAATATCACAATAATCACATAATGGTACCAATTGTAAAAATATAACACTTGTAAGTTTATGAAATGATAACACTTGTAAATATCAATTGTAAGCATTTGTTACCACTTGTAAATTTTGATACTAATTGATAACTTTGTAGAAATGATAAGCATGTTGGAATTTTCTTTGATACTTGAAGATGCAAATAATGAATAATACTTGTAGACCTTTTGCTCTTCATTTGTACCTACAAAACAATCATGCTTTGGTTTTTGGTACCCAATTGGTTATGGGTCCATTTTTGTTAGTTAAGGGACTTTCACCTTTCTTAACCCAAACAAAATTTCCTTTAGGTATACCATGCACTTTAATATAACACACATTTGAAATATGTCCATGAGTGCCACAATAGAAATATGTTGGTGCATTTTTAAAATCAATATTTGAAAAATCAACAACATTTCTATGAGAATTACTCTTAGCATTAGTATAACCTAAACCAAACTTATTTGCATTATCTCTTTGAAAATTTAACAATGTGTGCAATTTGATATCATCATTTGTGAAACTTGCAAGCTTATTTTTCAAAATACCATTTTCATTCTTAAGCAACTTGCAACTCTCACAATCAACCATAAAATTCAATCTACTAGCACAATCACAAGAAGAACTAGCATATATAAGATCAAGAGTTTCATTTTGAAGATTAAGCTCATCAACTTGTTTTTGAAGTTCTAAAATCTCTTGTTGATGTTTCAAAATGAGCTTTTTTCTTTTTAAATTTTTCAAAGCTTGTTTCCTAAGTTGTTCATGCATTTCTTCATAAGCATTATATAACAATTCATACTTGGAAGAAATTTCGGATTTAGTATCACTTACATCGCTTTCCATGCTTTGTTCATTTGACTCATCACTTGAGCTTTCTTCTTCATTTACTTGAGCAATTAAGCTAAGTGCAACGATTTCTTCATCATCATCTGAAGAACTACTTGATGTGCTTTCCTTTTCCTTTTCTTCCCATACAATGTACGTCTTTTTGTGCTTTGGATGTTTCTTTTATTTCTCCATCTTTTTGAGATACTTTGAACACGTGTACTTGATGTGACCAGGTTTTCCGCATTCATGACAAACTATCCCTTCTTTTGTTGACTTTGCCTTGTAGTGTGAGGTCTTTAACTCTTTGCACTTATCTTTGTTCAACATTCCTTTTCTCCTTAGATGCTTTCTGAATTTTCTCAATAGAAGTTGCATTGTCTCTTCATCAATGTCTGAATCGGATTCTTCACTATCGGAACTCTCATCTCCATTATACAAACTTTTAGCCTTAAGAGCAATTCCTTTCTTTTCTTTGTGCTTATCCGACTCCTCATGCATAGTCAAACGCCCAAGCTCCATTTCATGTTCTTGAAGCTTTCCGAAAAGTGTTAATAACTTCAATGATAGCGGTAACCTTCGGTTGTCATTCCCTACTTAGACACCTTAAAACTTTGTCAATAACTTCACTATTCAGAAAAGTTTTTCCAAGAGAAATAAGATGATTTACAATATGAGTAAAGCGTTTTTGCATAGCACATATAGATTCATTAGGCAACATACGAAACAATTCATATTCATGCATCAAAGCATTCAATCTAGCACACCTAACTTCACTAGTGCCTTCATGTGTGACTTGCAAGGTGTCCCACATTTGTTTGACATTTAGACATTGGGAGACCCTAAAGAACTCATCATAAGATAGAGCCGTAGTGATGATGTTTTTAGCTTTTAGTTCATATTGAATTTTCTTTCTATCATCCTCGCTCCACTTATCTTTGGGAATGAGTTGAGATGCACCTTCTACTTGTTTTGAGGGAATATGAGGACCATTCTCATTGGCTTCCCAAATGTTCACATCTATTGCTTCAATAAAGATTCTCATCCTAACATTCCAATAAGCATAACTCTCTCCATTAAACATAGGAGGGCGATTTATTGAAGCTTCTTCACCACCAAAGGGATTCATAGAACCCATTGTAGTTTTCTCAAGGATCTTTACGAAAAAGCTCTATGCTCGTGTCTTTCGATCGAGCTCTGATACCAATATTAAGGACTACAATCGGTGGATGAATTAACTAGAGAATCCAAGAAGAACACCTAGAAGGGGGGTTGAATAGGTGTTAAAGAAACCTTGAAAGATTTTCGACCAAAACAAATTGAAACAATTAAAACGAATGATTTTCACAAAAATTAACACAGATTAATCGATTAGTGTAGATACCCAATTTTGTTCCCCCAAACAAAATAAAATAAAAAATAATAAAAAATGTTTTGTTTTAAAAAAAGGATGAAAAAAAAAATAAGAAATAAGAAAAGATTTTGAAAAAAGTATTTTTTGTAAAAAATAAAAAAAACAAAATTAAAAAAAAGATAAGATAAAAATGTGTTTTTGGTAAAAGATTTGATAAGTTTTTGTGAGGATAAAGATAAAAAAACTTTTTTTGTTATAAGGATTTGTTTGTTTTTTTTTTTTATGAAATGATTATCATCAAATTTGTTTTTATTTTAAATTGGGAGTTTATCTTTAACAAAGTTTGAAAGATCGATTTGATTAAGGAATAAACCAGAGAATATTCTACTGGGCTCTCAAAGTCGGTTGGAGAAACCCTATTTTTCTTAACCTAGTTTTTCTTATAAATAGAGCTTTCTTCCTCACAATTGAAAGGACAAAATTTGACACAGACAATTTTGAAACCACAATTTTCACAAACACATAATTTTAATTTTTGAAAGACACAATTTTTTAGAGACAATTTTCTTAAAAAATTTATAATCAAGTCTAAAAAAGAATTTCCTCCATCGCTGCTACTGAATACTCCTTCCAACATCAAGTTTCTTATACCTTTCTCGGTTTCCGTGCCAACATCAAATCTCCCTCCACTACTTCTATTCTAGTTATTCTATTTTTGTTTTTTGTTTTTAAATTTTAGTTTCATTTATTTATTTACTTTAAATAATAATAAATAATTAAACACAAATAAAATAAAATGTAGTTTTTATGTTGAGATTTTATTTGTTAAATTTTATTAATCCTTTTTTGATTGCTGAATAATAAATATTTTTCATCAAAGTACAAATTTGATATTTAAATTCTAATTTTATCCTTAAATCAATATATTTGTGTTTTAAGATATGTTATGAATTAGTAAGCATAAAAAGTCTCGTTTTGCCTACTGCTCTGCTAGGATTTCTACTCAAAAAATAGGATTCCTGTGTGCATGGTATTAGGCTTATACGAGTTCAGTTTCCAGTGTGGAATTTAGTCTTCTGGATCGTGTAGGCAGCATGGCTGAAGATGTTGAAGCCCTTTGGAGTAAAATTACGTTAACGGAAGAGGAGTGTGAAGGGTTGACAGTGACAAGTGAAGCTGTTGAGGAACCGGTAGATGCTTTGCATAAACTGGTTGGAAAAGTGTTGTCTGGTAAGGCTGTGAATGCTGTAGGCTTTGGGGATACTCTGATTTGGAGGCTACATTCAGGAGTTACTATTAAAGCCCTAGGAGAAAATATTTTTATATTTAAATTCTCTTCTCTACGAGATAAGAGAAAGGTAGTAGAGGGTTCTCCTTGGACTTTTGATAAAGTAATGATTGCTTTTCAGGAGTATGATCCTAAAGTGTGCATTTTAGAGTTAGATTTCTCATACATAGTGCTATGGGTAAGGGTGTATGACCTGTCAATTGGATGTCTCAATCGTAAGGTAGGAGAATCAATTGGAGAACTCATTGGGGGAGTGGTAGAGGTGGATACAGATGTTGATGGCATTGCTTTCGGGGCCTTTCTCCGGATAAGGATTAGAGTGGATATTACACGACCATTGCGTCGGGGGATATTTTTAACTACTTATCCAAAGGAGCGTAAGAAGTGGTTCTGGGTGAAGTATGAAAGGCTGTCTGGGTTCTGCTTCAATTGTGGGGTGATAGGACATGGAGAGCGGGAGTGTGAGGGTCCGCTAGTGGAGGGGCTGAAACCGTATGGGGATTTTTTAAAGGTCTCTGCAGGTTCGGGGTTTGTGGCTAGCAAGGTGCGTGATGCAGGAAGTGCTTTAGGTGTAGCGGGAGTTCGTAATCTGGATGACTTAGTACCAAATCTGCTGAGGTCTAAGTTTGAAGTACCCTCTGAAGGTTGCTCTCAGGAAAGAAGAATTATAAACGCTGAGGTTAGTGGAAAGCAAACTGAGATGGAACCTTTCTCTCTTCCCATAGGGAAAAATCAGAAGGCAACTGAGGGAATTCATTTTACTAGTCCAAAGCGTAAGAGGGTGGAAGAAAGAAGTGGTGCAAGCAGTATGGAGGGGAGTCAAGGGGGTAAACAAAAACAAAAGATTGGAGAGGAGGAGACCGAGTTGATGACTGAATCGGCGAGGATTGGAAACCAGTCCTGCCGAAAGCTATGAGAATTCTATGTTGGAATTGCAAGGGGCTTGGGAATCCCCGTGCAGTTCGGGCTATTATCCTGCTTGTTAGGATGAAAGTTCCCAGTTTAGTTTTTCTCTCGGAAACTAAACTTTTTGCTAGAGAGATTTTATCTTTGAAAAGAAGACTTGGTTTTAACAATGGAGTGGCAGTGGATTGTAGTGAGCACAGAGGCGGTGGATTGGCTTTGTTATGGAAGGATTCGGTTGAAGTTTCTCTTCAATCCTATTCTAAAGGGCATATTGATGTCAAGATTTTGGATCAGGCTGTGGGTGATTGGCGTTTTACTGGCTTTTATAGTAATCATGTTCAAGCTCTTAGACAACAATCTTGGGATCTGATCCGTTTCCTATCAGGGCAGTTTGATTTGCCTTGGCTTCTTGGGGGTGATTTTAATGAGATTTTGTGGTCTTGGGAAAGGGATGGAGGAGCCAGAAAGGATCAGGTTCAAATTAACAGATTCAGAGAGGTTCTGGATGAGTGTGGGCTGGAGGAGGTAGAAGTTGAGGGTAATCCCTTCACCCGGGGCAGAAAAAACACACAGGGCCAGTTTGTAAGAGAGCGTTTGGACAAATTTATAGCCAGTTTATCTTGGAGAAACATGATGCAGAAGTGTTTGGTTTCTCATCTCTCAGCACCTGTTTCGGATCATGTTCCTATTCTTATGTACTTTGAATTTGTCCAGCAAAGAAGAAGACTCAAAGGTAGGGGGGATCGTTTTTTCTTTTATACTCTATGGGCTGGGTATGAGAAATGTGAGTCAATCATTACTGGCTCGTGGAACTCAGACAATTCAGGGAGGTCTCTAAAGGAGGTGGCTGGAAAGTTGCATCTTACAAGCTTGAATCTAGCTGATTGGAGTAAGAAGGAAATTCCTAGTATTCCAAAGGAGTTGAAACAGCTGCAGCTAGAACTGGATAAGGTGTGTTCAGTATATAATCCTTCTCTAATTGATTTTCAGAAAAAACAAAAGATTATTGATGAAATGAACAGACTTTTAGAGAAGGAGGAGCTTCTTTGGAAACAGAGATCTAAGGTGCATTGGTTAAAGGAAGGCGACAAAAATACTAAATTTTTTCATCAGTGTGCTTCGCAGAGACATCAAAAGAACACTATAAAACAATTGAAGAATGCGGAGAATGTTCTTTGTGTCCAAGAGGAGGAGATGGGAGCTATCGCGGTGGAATATTTTTCTTCCTTATTTGAAACGGGTAACCCCTGCGTGGAGTCTGTAGTGTTAGAAGTTGTTGATTTAAAGGTGACAGAAGAGATGAACCTGTTTCTGGAGAAACCGTTTACAAAAGAAGAGGTTAAACTTGCTATTTCTGAGATGTTCCCCACTAAGTCCCCTGGTCCAGATGGGTTTCCACCATTCTTTTTTCAGAATTATTGGCACGTGGTTGGCTTGGATGTTACGGAGAGTATTCTATCTTATCTAAATGGAGGTAATTTTTTTGAAGATCTAAATTATACGCATATAGCTCTGATTCCAAAGTTGAAAAATCCAGATGACATGAAGCATTTTAGGCCTATTAGTTTGTGTAATGTGTTTTATAAAATTATATCAAAAGCATTAGCTAATAGGCTTAAAACAGTGCTGCCAAATGTTATATCTGAATCCCAAAGTGCGTTTGTTCCGGGGAGGCATATCACTGATAATGTGATCATTGGTTATGAGTTAACGCATATGATCAAAAACAAGAAGTTAGGAAAAAAAGGTCGTTTTGCTCTTAAACTTGATATGAGTAAAGCTTATGATAGAGTTGAATGGTCTTTTTTGGAGCGGCTATGCTAAGAAAATTGGGTTTTTCAGATAAGTGGACTCGTCTGATGATGAACTGTGTTACTTCTGTTTCTTTCTCTGTTATTCTTAATGGGAAAGTGTCGTGTCCTTTGCCAAGATCAACCTTGAAGCTATGGAGAAACTTCAAAGAATGATCCTGATAAAGAGGTTTTTGTAGGACTTTTAGGATTTCCAAATATCCAGTTGGGATAATCAGGTTCTCCCTAGTCAACGAAGTGTGTGTCAGTGTCAACTTAGGGATGAGAAGACGTACCTTAGCCCCTATAGCATGGTGGTTCTTATAGGGGATTACCTGTGTAAGCTGGGCCGTTCTGATAAGTCTCCTGAAGAGTAAGAATACAAGTAGGATTCGTAGAGAATATGATAAGATTATATCCATAAATCCTGTAGGTGATAAACTTTATCCAGTGTTGTTATATCTAACCAAGAGTCATGGGAATCTAGGAGTAGTTACGTTTTGATGAGGTTGTAAATGATAAGGATAAGGACGAAAGTCCAGTGCTCGGAGTTAATCTCATCAGTATGTGACTCCCTCGTAGTAACCCAGTTTGCTCGGTGTAACATTCCGATCGTACGCCCTGTTCCAGTGTCTAACCGGTCGGTCCAAGGTGATTTTGGTCGGGAGGCACTCGGTCAACTATAGGTCCACTACAGAAAGTTTTTGGCAATTTTAAGCCCAAAATGGGCCTTCGTCAAGGAGATCCTTTGTCTCCTTATCTGTTTATTATTGTGGCAGAAGCTTTGTCAAATCTTTTAACCCATGCAGAGAACTCTGGGCTTATTCATGGAGCAAAAGCTTCCTTTTATGGACCTGCGGTGTCCCACCTATTTTTTGCAGACGATAGCCTTATGTTCACAAATGCTAATATTCAGGAGGCTTTGGCGTTGAAACAGGTGATTAATTCTTACAGTGCAGCTTATGGGAAAATAATTAATTTTGATAAGTCCTCCATTATATTTAGCCCAAACTGTTCTCAAGTCGTAAGAGAGGAGATTATGAATTGTTTTGGGATTCAATCTCAGGCGTTTTCTGAATCCTACTTAGGCTTGCCTACTTTTTTGGGCCGATCTAAAAAGGACTCTTTCCAGCCAATTATTGACAGGATTTGGAAGAGAATAAAAGGTTGGAAGTAGAAGTTGTTGTCCAGGGCTAGTAAGGAAATTCTTATTAGAGCGTTGCTCAAGCCATACCTGCGTATGCTATGAGTGTGTTTAAGCTTCCGGTAAGTTTTATTTCCCAGTTAAATGGTATGTTTAACATGTTCTGGTGGGGTTCGTCGGAGGAAGAAAGGAAGATTCACTGGATGAGCTGGAAAAAGATGTGTCAACCTAAGAGAAATGGCGGGCTAGGTTTCAGAGACTTAGAATCCTTTAATTTAGCTCTTCTTGCTAAACAAGGATGGAAGTTATTGAAATCTCCTGACTGTTTAATGGCAAGTAGAGTGCTCAAGGCTCGATATTATCCTAATGTGGATTTTATGCAAGCAACAGTGGGGACTAATTCCAGCTTTGTGTGGCAGAGTGTTTTGGAAGGTAGATCTATCTTGGCTATGGGTCTGTGATGGAAAGTGGGGAATGGATCCAATATTCGTATTTGGGACGATCCTTGGATTCCAAAGGCTTGGTCGTTTCAACCGGTCTCTCCTAAGCGTTCTAGTGGTCCATTTTAGAAGGTTGCTGATATTTTATCTTCCAACGGAACAGGTTGGAATAGACAAGCTGTGTTTGATCTATTCCTACCGTGTGATAGGGAGATTATTCTGAGTATTCCAATAATTTATCCTTCTCATCCTGATGAGTATATTTGGCACTACAACGATGATGGGATCTACTCAGTAAAAAGTGGTTACAGTACAGCTGTTCAGTATCAATTTCAGGTTTCTAATGGGGGTGCTAGTTCTTCTTCAAATGAGAGTCCTAATTTGTGGAATTACCTTTGGTCTTTAAAAATTCCGGAGAAAATAAATTTTTTTTGGTAGAGAGCTATGAGAAATATTTTGCCCTCAAAAGATAATTTGTTAAGAAAGAAGCTTCAAATTCCTACTTACTGTTCGGCTTGTCAGGAAGATGAGGAATATGTGTTTCATTGCCTTCTTGGTTGTCCGTTCGCCGGGGCAGTGAGGGAGCTCGTGGGTTTGGGTGAGATCCAGATTCCTGTACAAATCACAAATTGTGAGCAGTGGTTTGAATGGTTGTGCAAGAATAAAACAAAGGAATTGGTGGGTTTTGCTATCTCAACAGCTTGGTTCATTTGGTTAGCCCGAAATTCGAGAGAGATTAATCAGATCAATAAGAGTATAGAAGAGGTGAGTTTGCAAATTACCAGCTTCTGGAGAGATGTGTTGAATTCGAACTAGGAGGTGAGTAGCTGGCCGAGGCGCGCTGCTTCTGTTCATGCAGCTGAGGATCAAACGGCGGGATGCAGTAGGGAGGAGGAAATGAACTGAACCAGTACATAGGATGTTGGGGATGAGATGGTGGTGTACTCAGATGGGGCTTTCTTTCCAAGCTTCGAGGTTGGTGGATTGAGCTTTGTTATTACGGATAAGAGAGGTAAGTATGTTGTTGGGGGAGCTGAAAAAAATCATCAACTTTTTAAACCAATATACCAAGAAGCTGCTGCTTTAATTAGAGGCTTGGAACTGGCTAAGGAGTTGAATGTCTCTTCAGTGTTGGTCAGATCTGATTGCAAGGTACTTGTGGATGGGTTGATTTCTAAAAGAGAAGATATTTCTGAGCTAGGGAACTTAAAAAGTGTTATTTTTAGTCTAGCTAATTCTTTTGATTCTTGCTCGTTTTCTTTTGTTGGTAGAGCGTGCAATAAAGCTGCTCATTCTTTAGCTAACTAGATTGTGCACGCTTCTGATAGTAGGGTCAGGTTTAATACCCCCCTGCTTTTCTTGTTTGATTCTCTTCGTTTGTTTTGAATAAAGTATTTAAGTTTAAAAAAAAAGATATATTATGAATTTAATTGTTGAATTTAAATCAAATAATTTGGGATTATAAATTTTAATAATTAAATCTCATTTTTTTAAAAAGATTATTGGATATGTTTTGGTAAGTCAATTTTTCTCACCCAAATTTGTTTAGTGGTGGGATCTTTATGTTGGAGTGTGCCTAGAGGCAATCGTATTTTCTCTTTTACTTGTACTTATTTCATGTTTATGGATTATTACTATTAATAATAATGAGGCATTTCATTTATTATATTTATGCTTTAATTGTTTAATTAAAATAGATGTAATAAAGTCCTTAGGATTATAAGTTCAATGTCATAAGAATATCAAGTACATGACTTGATAGTGAGATCTTATTGATTGATAATTATCCTTAAAGATTCCCTAGTCGAGTATTATAGTTAATAAGGACAACTATAATACATCGAGACTAGTATGTGGCAGACTGATGACTGTATCTCACCGGTCATGGATATGGGATATCAAGTCTTCACGTAAGTACACATTGGGACAATTGTGTATTGGATTGACCCGCCATGAGAATGCTACATGGGTTATTAAGTGAGTGTCATAAGCGATTCTCATAGTGACAATGGTGTACATGGTCCTTCGACCTGAAGTCGCTACGGTTCCCAACATGAGGAAGTATATGCTTTCACGCAATCAAACGTCATCTTTAACCAGGTGATCATAACGATTGTAGTCGGGTATATGACAAATCATGTAGAGGGATGTGAGTGACGTAGATGGGATTTGTCCTTCCTTATTAATAGGAATTATATCTCTGGGCCCCTTGATTGAGTGAGACGTTGAAATGTATGGCCATACTCAAGACAATCAATATGAGATATTGACGAGACTTGTTTAGACGCGTCTACTCAGGGATCAAGAAACCATAGGTTACACTATTCATGGGTGACACGTTCCATGCCATGAGTGTAACTATGATATTTGGACAAAGGGATTAAATTTACACATGTTCATTGGTCACTGTAAAAGGTTTAGTCAAATCACAGACATTCCTGTTACTTGGGTAGCAATGATGTGTTGCTAGATACCGCTCATTGCTTGTAAAATTAAAATATGATTTTAACATTACTGCCAACGTTACAGGAACCTATAGGGTCACACACTAAGAGCAGATAAAATTGGAGATATTACATTTGATAAAAATACAATAGTTGTATTTTTATAAAATTAAATCTTTCTGATATGATTAAGATATGATTCGTTTTATCTTTATGTATAAGATATAAATTTGATTTTATCTTCTACATATAAGATAGAATTCGAATTTATCTCCTAAAAAGACCAACTGGTTGGTCTGATAATATTATAAATATAATATTATTAGCTTTAGGGGAGGTAGATGTGTGAGACACAAAACGGCAACCCTAGCCGTCATATTAGAGAGTGAGTGATACACAGACTCTCTCTTCTCTACTAGCATTGAGACGTGACTCCAATTGGGAATTTGTTCGTGTTTATACCAATAGAGGCACAACACATTGATGTGCTCGTGATTGACGAAACGTTCGTGATAAGATTCGTTGGTCTTCTCTGCAAAAGGTAATTTTATTCTCTATCTCAAATCATATTTTCACATGGATCCTGGATGGAAATAGGATATTTTTTTTCCGCTGCATTTGTCAAACGCATCCTATTTCTTAACAGTGGTATCAGATCCACTTGCGAAACCATGATTTGATTATTTTTGATTAAACATATTTTAATATGATTATGATGTGTTGGGATTAATCAAAAATTAAAATTAAAAAAAAAAAAAACAACGGCACAATTCAATTCATGCGCAATTGATATGATAAAACGTGAATTTCATATCCCAACGTATTTTTATAATATTGATATGATATCCCTGCAAAAGTTTCGCTTGTGCCGTGAAGAATTGTGATGTGAATCACTAAAGCCGCATGATACTGAAGCCAACGTATGAACACAAAGTCCTTGGACGTATTAATTTTAACTTCTCAGATCTGTATGTGTTCACATCCAGGACGTAATTGAATCCTTCGCAAGGCAAATAGGAATTTGATTCCTTGGCTGGCCATATTGTAACAATTTTTTTTATCGAGAGTTGATCCGTTATTATTTTATCAAGAGTTGATAAAATGTAATTTTTTTTAATTCGTAACAAACATAATTTTTAATAAAATAATAATGTATTTTTTTTAATATGTTGTTTGTTGTATGGTGAATGGTCATGGCCTCTTAAATCGTTTCGCGCCTTGTGTATGTTTTATTTTATTTTATTTTATTTTTTTGTTTATTTTTAAATACGGCCTGCTTGTCGTGTCTCTCTCTATATTCAATATGTATTTCTTTTCTCATCTAAATCCCCTCATGAACGAGGTTTCTATTTGTAATATTTTTATTAAAAATTGCGAAAGACTTGAAGATGAAAAGGAAAGGAGATTTAAGGAAGACTCTTGGAGAAGGACCAGTGCATACATTCAAGGAATGCTCTTGGAGAAGAAGCTATACGTTTAGGATCTTTGTATTAATTCACTCATTGGCTTGGGTGAATTAGTTTTTCTAGGCCATGACCATATCACGTAGTTTATAATTATAGTATGTATGTGATGCATGTTATCGTTATAATGTATGTTAATGTAAGATAAAATAGGTGAGATCACTTAAATATAAAACCCCTCAAACTGAAATATTAAGTTATATGTCTTCCAATGCTTGACACTCGTCTTGATTGATGTCGTTTTGAATGTGGGTCTGCTAAAGTAGAGTACGCTTATCTACATTGGTCAGACGCGAAAGAATAAATGTAATATTCGTTATGTCAACCATTGGGTCTAACTTAAATGGATGGTTCAATAGGATTGAAGATCTATAGGCAAAAGAATTGGGTATAAATTAATAAGTTATTTTTGAATAAATGTTATTCACCCAATTGATCCAAGAGTCACATGAGATGTGATTGGGAAAGGGTTCCCTACCTAAATAATCAAATTATGGGAGATCAGCTAAAGTTTGACTAATAATAAGATAAAATATGGATCTTGGTCCCACTAGAAAATCTTACGCTGAGATTTTCCGAGTCAATATTGAGGGTTATTGATTTGAGGAAAATAGTGGGAGTAATATTTAATAAAAGTCCTTATTAAATATTTAATAAACATGATTTTAATTATGTTTTAATTTTGTTGTTAGATCACCATGGCATCAAACAATTCAAATAACTTATCACTGCGATCGGTCCTTGAGAAGGACAAACTGACGGGAATTAATTTCCTGGACTGGTATCGAAACCTAAGGATTGTCCTTAGGAATGAGAAAAGGCTGTATGTGCTAAAGCAACCGCTCCCTGAAGCACCCCCCGCTAATGCACCGGCTGCTGAGCGGAATGCTTTCCGTAGACATCAAGATGATGCCTTAGAAGTTGCAACTCTCATGCTTGTCACTATGACCCCTGACCTTCAGAAGGTTCATGAGAACATGAGTGCGTACGATATGATCGTACACCTTAAGGATCTCTATCAAGGGCAAGCAAGGCATGAGCGTTTTGAGGTCACAAGGTCCCTTTTCACTTGTAAAATGACAGAGGGAAGCCCAGTTAGTCATCATGTAATCAAGATGATTGGTTATATTGAGAACATTGAGAGAATGGGTTTCCTACTAGGTCAAGAGTTGGCCGTTGACTTAGTTCTGCATTCCTTACCACAGAGCTTTAGTCAATTTGTCATGAATTACAACATGAACAACATTGACAGCACTCTAACTGAATTGTTAGGGAAGTTGAAAACTGTTGAGCATGATATCAACAAGGGAAAAACTGTATTGTTGGTTCAAAATGGAAAGGGCAAAGGTAAGGCCAAAGGGAAAGCACAAAAACCTAAGGATAAGGGCAAAGCTAGAGTAGCTAAGGCTCTTAAGCCTAGAGGTGGGGTGGCTAAGGAGGGAAATTGCTTCAATTGTAACAAGGAGGGACATTGGAAGAGGAATTGCCCAGATTACCTTAAAGAGAAAGAAATGAAGAAAAGCGGAGTCTCTTCTTCAGGTATTTTTGTTATAGAAGTTAATTTTTCTGCTTCAACATCATGGGTATTAGATACTGGATGTGGATCTCACATTTGTGTTAATGTGCAGGATCTAAAAAGGAGTAGAAGATTAGCTAAAGGTGAAGTCGAACTGCGAGTTGGAAATGGAGCAAGAGTTGCCGCCATTGCTGTTGGAACTTGTAGTTTAACCTTACCTAGTGGACTAGTTTTAGAACTAGAGGATGTTTATTGTGTACCTGCTATCCGTAGGAATATTATTTCAGTTTCATGTTTAGACAAAGTAGGTTTTTCGTTTTCAATAAGGAACAAATGTTGTTCCATTTATTTGAATGAGATGTTTTTTGGCAGTGCACAATTAATAAATGGTCTTTATTTGTTAGATCTTGATCATCCAGTCTATAACATTAATGCTAAAAGGTTTAAATCAAATGATACAAACCAAAATTTTCTTTGGCATTGTCGTTTGGGCCATATAAATGAGAAACACATTTCTAAGCTTTATAAAGATGGATTCTTAGACTCATTTGATTTTGAATCTTATGAGACATGTGAGTCTTGTTTGTTGGGCAAGATGACAAAGGGCCCATTTACTGGCAGCAGTGAACGGGCTAATGAACTTTTGGGACTCATACATACAGATGTATGTGGGCCTATGAGTTCAAATGCTAGAGGAGGTTACTCGTACTTCGTCACATTTACTGATGATTTTAGTAGATATGGGTATGTATATCTGATGAAATACAAACATGAAACCTTTGAAAAGTTCAAGGAATTCAAGAATAAAGTACAAAATCAACTTGGCAAAAGTATTAAAGCCCTTCGATCTGATCGAGGTGGTGAATACCTTAGCCAAGAGTTCGATGACTATCTAAAAGAGTGTGGTATAGTATCTCAACTCACTCCTCCTGGAACGCCCCAGTGGAATGGTGTTTCAGAAAGGAGAAACCGAACCTTGTTGGACATGGTTAGGTGTATGATGAATCAATCGGACCTTCCTATCTCTTTTTGGGGACATGCTCTGCTTACAGCTACTTTTACACTTAACCGATCTCCATCGAAAGCGGTTGAAAAGACACCATATGAGATATGGACTGGGAGGCGTCCTAGTATGTCTTTTCTCAGGATTTGGGGTTGTGATGTTTATGTGAAACGTCTACTTTCTGATAAACTCAGTCCCAAATCTGACAAATGCTACTTTGTAGGATATCCCAAAGAAACTAGGGGATATTATTTCTACAATCCCACAGAAGGCAAAGTGTTTGTCGCTCGCACAGGCGTGTTTCTTGAAAGAGAATTTCTCTCTAAAGGAAATAGTGGGAGGAAAATAGATCTTGATGAGATTCAAGAATCCCAAAGTAGCCAAGACCAAGCGGTGGATGTTGAGCAAGTTCCTCAAGATGTTGTGGATGTACAACCTGCTCAAGTTACACAAGTTTTGCGTAGGTCAAGTAGGATTCTTCTTCAGCCAGAGAAATATGGATTTCTCTTGACTCAAGAGAATGACATTATGATTTTTGATCAAGATGAACCTACTACTTACCAAGAGGCTATAAACAGCCCTGACTCTGAGAAATGGCTTCAAGCCATGAGATCTGAGATGGAGTCCATGCACACCAACCAAGTTTGGATCTTGGTTGATCTACCTGATGGGGTAAAACCAATTGGGTGCAAATGGGTTTTCAAGAAGAAGGCTGACATGGATGGTAATGTACATACCTTTAAAGGACGATTGGTTGCTAAAGGTTTCAAACATGTTCATGGTATTGACTATGATGAAACTTTTTCACCGGTTGCCATGCTTAAATCCATTAGGATCTTGCTTGCTATTGCAGCATTTCATGATTATGAAATCTGGCAGATGGATGTCAAAAATGCTTTCCTTAATGGAAATCTTTTAGAGGATGTGTATATGACACAACCTGAAGGTTTTGTTGATCCAAAGGATGCTGGAAAGGTTTGTAAGCTGCAACGATCCATTTATGGATTGAAACAAGCTTCTAGGAGTTGGAATATTCGGTTCGATGATGCAATCAAACAATTTGGTTTCATCAAGAACGAAGAAGAGTCTTGTGTGTATAAAAAGGTTAGTGGGAGCGCAATTGTTTTTCTTGTGTTGTATGTGGATGACATACTACTCATCGGGAATGACATTCCTACCTTATAGTCTGTTAAGACTTGGTTGGGGAATTGCTTTTCTATGAAGGATTTGGGTGAAGCAACCTATATATTAGGCATCAAGATTTATAGAGATAGATCAAGGAGATTGCTTGGCCTAAGTCAAAGTTCGTACATAGACAAAGTGTTGAAACGGTTCAACATGCAGGATTCCAAAAGGGGATCTTTGCCAATGTCACATGGTATAACCTTGTCAAAGGAACAGTGTCCTTCCACTAAGGAAGAAAGGGAACGCATGGATAGAATTCCATATGCATCTGCAATTGGATCTATCATGTATGTCATGATATGTACTCGACTTGATGTTCCGTATGCTTTGAGCATGACGAGCAAATACCAGTCAAATCCAGGTGAAGGTCACTGGACAGCAGTCAAGAATATCCTAAAGTACTTAAGAAGAACTAAGGATGCTTTCTTGGTATATGGAGGTGAAGATGAGCTGGTTGTAAAGGGTTACACCGACGCTAGCTTCCAGACTGATAAGGACAATTTTAGATCACAATCTGGATTTGTATTTTGTTTGAATGGTGGGCTATTTGCTGGAAGAGTTCAAAGCAAGAGACTGTAGCTGATTCTACAACAGAAGCTGAGTATATAGCTGCATCAGAAGCAGCAAAGGAAGCGGTTTGGATTAAGAAGTTCATAACTGAACTTGATGTTGTTCCTAGTATTGAGTTTCCAGTGGACCTCTATTGTGACAACAATGGAGCCATTGCGCAAGCTAAGGAACCGAGATCTCACCAGAAATCCAAACATATACTTCGGCGTTTTCACATCATTCGAGAGATAATTGACAGAGGAGATGTGAAGATATGCAGAGTTTCAATAGATGATAATATTGTTGATCCACTGACTAAACCTCTTGCCATAAAAAAGGATGAGGGACATGTTAGGGCTTATGGTATTAGATACATGAACGATTGACACTAGTGCAAGTGGGAGATTGTTGGAGTGTGCCCTAGAGGCAATCGTATTTTCTCTTTTACTTGTACTTATTTCATGTTTATGGATTATTACTATTAATAATAATGAGGCATTTCATTTATTATATTTATGCTTTAATTGTTTAATTAAAATAGATGTAATAAAGTCCTTAGGATTATAAGTTCAATGTCATAAGAATATCAAGTACATGACTTGATAGTGAGATCTTATTGATTGATAATTATCCTTAAAGATTCCCTAGTCGAGTATTATAGTTAATAAGGATAACTATAATACATCGAGACTAGTATGTGGCAGACTGATGACTGTATCTCACCGGTCATGGATATGGGATATCAAGTCTTCACGTAAGTACACATTGGGACAATTGTGTATTGGATTGACCCGCCATGAGAATGCTACATGGGTTATTAAGTGAGTGTCATAAGCGATTCTCATAGTGACAATGGTGTACATGGTCCTTCGACCTGAAGTCGCTACGGTTCCCAACATGAGGAATTATATGCTTTCACGCAATCAAACGTCATCTTTAACCAGGTGATCATAACGGTTGTAGTCGGGTATATGACAAATCATGTAGAGGGATGTGAGTGACGTAGATGGGATTTGTCCTTCCTTATCAATAGGAATTATATCTCTGGGCCCCTTGATTGAGTGAGACGTTGAAATTTATGGCCATACTCAAGACAATCAATATGAGATATTGACGAGACTTGTTTAGACGTGTCTACTCAGGGATCAAGAAACCATAGGTTACACTATTCATGGGTGACACGTTCCATGCCATGAGTGTAACTATGATATTTGGACAAAGAGATTAAATATACACATGTTCATTGGTCACAGTAAAAGGTTTAGTCAAATCACAGACATTCATGTTACTTGGGTAGCAATGATGTGTTGCTAGATACCGCTCATTGCTTGTAAAATTAAAATATGATTTTAACATTACTGCCAACGTTACAGGAACCTATAGGGTCACACACTAAGAGCAGATAAAATTGGAGATATTACATTTGATAAAAATACAATAGTTGTATTTTTATAAAATTAAATCTTTCTGATATGATTAAGATATGATTCGTTTTATCTTTATGTATAAGATATAAATTTGATTTTATCTTCTACATATAAGATAGAATTCGAATTTATCTCCTAAAAAGATCAACCAGTTGGTCTGATAATATTATAAATATAATATTATTAGCTGTAGGGGAGGTAGATGTGTGAGACACAAAACGGCAACCCTAGCCGTCATATCAGAGAGTGAGTGATACACAGACTCTCTCTTCTCTACTAGCATTGAGAAGAGAGACGTGACTCCAATTGGGAATTTGTTCGTGTGGATACCAATAGAGGCACAACACATTGATGTGCTCGTGATTGACGAAGCGTTCGTGATAAGATTCGTTGGTCTCCTCTTCCCTGCAAAAGGTAATTTTATTCTCTATCTCAAATCATGTTTTCACATGGATCCTGAATGGAAATAGGATATTTTTTTTTCCGTTGCGTTTGTCAAACGCATCCTATTTCTTAACACTTTAGGACTCCCTCTTCACAACCGAAAACAAACACTATATAATTCATCTTTAAAATAATATAATTTTTTAAGATAAAAACATGTTTAAAATAATAATTAATTAAATTTTATTAATTCAGTATTGACAATACGCGCTTTGGAAACTCATTTTTCCTCGTCTAAATGTCGAGGTCTTATGTATTTTTCTCTTTGCATAAATTCCATTTTTTAAAGTAGTAAAATAAAACATTAACTTAATTTAAATTGCTATTACAAATAAATAGTGAAATTAATAATTTTTCTTTATAAACATTAAATGAATTTTATTAAATAAGTATTAACAAAATGTGTTTTGGAGATTCACCTTTTCTTGCCTAAATGACAAGATCTTGTGCATGTTCCTCTCCGCATCAAACCTTTTTAATAAAAAAAATAAAATTAAAACAATAAGAACTACGTAGCCTTGATTCATCATTTTATGAGGATACGTAGGACCAGGGGCAATCTTGTCAGGCCTAATAATAAAAAAAATAATTTTTGGCAAATCAATTAGTCAGGTCTTTTAATTAAAGTCAATCAAGGTACCATTTTCGAACGGGCAGACCGGGTGCTAATATCTTCCCCGGCTCGTAACCGAATCCCGAACTCGGAATCTATCTAGTTCGAGACCAATCTTTATCCGTTTTAATTAATAATTATTTTTTCCGCGTTTTTGCAACAAAATGCGGTGGTGACTCCATATTGGGTCAGTCGACCCCCACTCGTAGGTGAGGCCCCGGCCGCGACAATTAGGCCTGCAGCTAATCGATTAACATGTGACAGCCTTCAGATGGTTAATCGATTAATGATGCTGTTAATCAATTAGTCATTGATAAAAACCAAAAAATCACTTTTCAACCGAAAACGAAAATCAATCAAATATCATAGAATATCAGAGATAGCACGAAATTGATTAACACCAAGATTGTTAATGATTACCTAGATTTTTAAAATGTTTTTGCCCAAATTAATTTGAACTATTAAAACCTAATTCATTCAATTATATGAAAATCAAGTTTGTTGGAAACCAACAAGCGGCCTAACAATTACTAGAGGGGGGGTGTGATAGTAATTTGAAGTGATGATACCAGATTTTCGAATTAGATTGAAAATGGGTAAAATATACTTGCTGGTTTTATTAAAAATGTCGAGTTAGTACCGAATAGAATTCGATTATCAATTTCCGAGTTCGATCACACACAATCGGGTTTGCAGCGGATCACAGCAAATATACTTCAACCGAATGTGAAGTTATGCAAAAACCGATTAAATGCCGACTAATGCAGAAAACAAATAAAATGCGGAAAACAGTAAAAAGAGGACACAAAAATTTTTATACTGGTTCACTCTCCACCACTGAGAGCTACGTCCAGTCCCCCCTAAACTTTAGGGAGCTTTTACTCAAAATCAAATAAGGGGGTTACAATCACTAGTAGAAAAAATGGTTTTAACATCGGACTTTTCACATCAGTTGTGTAAAATAGATGTTGAAAATAAAAACAGTGGCAAAATTGTATATAAGTAAATTTTAAAATATTTTCTACATCTTTTATCTTAGCAACTGATGCGAAAAGTCCTGTAAATAATGGCAAACATGTAAATAATTAAATTTTGAAACTATTTTCGCATCTGTTATGCTGTCAACTGATGCGGAAAGTAAAAACGCGGTGGCAAATTCGTAAATAATTAAATTGTACTACTCCTTCCGTATTTTGATATAGCAGAGAGTTGAACTCTCCCTCTTCCTCACCAAATTCGTTCTCCTCTGAAACTCCACCTTCTTCGTCGCCGTGGTCGAAGACCTCCACCGTGACCTCGCCCTCAAGCCGCTGGAGATGAGCCCAAACTCGCGTCCTTCTTCGATCTTAGATCCGTGCCGTTCGAGAGAAGACAGAGACGACCAACTCTGCTCACTCGAAGCTCATGAGCTCTCAGCCGCCACCCGACCATCGCTCCTCCTCACCGATTCCCTCGACAAGCCTTAACTCCGTCCTTCTTTGATTTTGGAAACCGCGTTCTGTTAGAGAGAAGACAGCGACGGCTCTTCGTTCCTCACTCTCAAATCCACGATTCAAGGTTGAAGGTGTAGTCTCACTCACTCTCTGAATCATGGCCGCAGCAACCGCAACTTGCCGTTGTCGCTCCTCTGGTTCCATTCGCGACCTCGCCATCTCCCTCATTCACGATTCCGGATCTCGTGCGGATTTCATTTAAATCTAAGATTCATTTGGTTAGTTTTTCCTCTTTATTTTATTGAGGAGATAATTGGTTAAATCTTTGATTATGTTGGGTGATGGTTGAGGATGTGGTTGGTTGAAGTTATTTTATTTGATTATGTTTGTGCTAATTTCACATTGATCATGACTTTCTTTTATGTTATAGGTGCCATCCTTGGAGCACAATGGAAAGGTCTTGGGTGAAAGCCTTGATTTGCTCAGATACGTAGATGCCAACTTTGAAGGACCATCTCTAGTTCCAAGTGTAAGAACTGCACACTCTCTTTTGTCTCTCCCCTCTTATCTCATTTTATTGTTTAATGGGTAATGTTTATTTTTCTATAGGATCCTGCAAAGAAAGATTTTGGTGAGCAGTTAATTTCCCATGTTGATACATTCACCAGAGAGGTCTACACTTCACTTAAAGAAGGAGATCCAATTCAAAAAGCCAGTAAGATTTTAAGTTTATAAGTAGAAGAAAATCATATTCAAGTAAATATATAGCACTAACTTTTTCAAAACTGTTAATTTGAACCAGGTCTTGCCTTTGATTACTTGGAGAATGCTCTTGGTAAATTTGATGATGGGCCATTCTTTCTTGGTCACTTTAGTTGGGTAAGTAGAAATCAGTAGTATTGAAATTTTCCCTTCTCATTTAGCTGCTTTTTAGGTAGATTGTTTATTCGTGGCTATAGCTTTCTTCTCATATTTTCGTATATGATTGTGATGATCAGGTGGATATTGCCTATGTTCCATTTGTTGAAAGATTCCATCTTGTCTTTTCTGATGTGTTCAAGCATGACATAAGGGAAGGAAGGCCTAAACTTGCTGCATGGATTGAGGTACATTAGAAAACTAGTTCTCTCTAAAATTAAGTCTAAACCTTCAACTTGGAGTCATCAGATAGGTCCTTGAAAGTTGTGTCATCAAATAAGTCCTTCAAATATTTAAAATAACATCACATATGTCCTTCTAAGGACTTAAATCACCAATTAAGTCCTTCAACCTAACCCTACTTTTTTTAATCTTTCATGTACTTATGGTGACAGAAAGCTTTGGATGACCGAAAATCTTTTTAGCACTAAACTGATTGTTACTCTAAATTTATCTACTGGTTTAAAGAAATTGCACTGCTTTGCATTCATGTGTGTGTGCAGTGAAATGATCTTAAATCATAATCATCTAGCCGAACTTTGAGAAAACTGCTCCAATGTACTCTGCAAGTGGAAACAGAATGACCCATTTGAGCATGGTCCTCAGGCCTTTGATAAGGACCTGATTACTAACTGCTTCAAAGTACTGGTTTACTGAATATATATTCTTTTTTTTTGTGAACCATTGTTTCTTTTGCAGGAGATCAACAAGATTGATGCTTATACACAGACAAGAGTTGATCCTAAGAAACTCGTGGATATTTTCAAGAAACGTTTTTTGTTACTATACACAAGTCCACATACCTCACAATTTTTGAATAATTCTTATTTGTTTCTGGCTGTTTTATTCTGAAGTTTTACATTTGTTCTTGCAAGCTCAGCAGTAAAAAATGGGTTGTAGTGAACATTCTCTAAGATGTAGATTGTTGCCAATAAAGTGTGTTTATGGGATGCTTCTTTAGTCTAATGTTGGTTTGTTTGTCTGCTATAGTTGCAGATAGAGTTTGAATTTGATGTCAGTGATGTTTATGTAGCAACTTGTTTGATGTCATAGACTCAGTGTGATGTTTCTGCACTGAGCCACTCATCATCATTGTGCTGTCCTACAATCCTTATATATCTAATGTATCTAAATAAATAAATCTCAAGTCCTCATGGTGGTGAATAATGAATACTGTCTCATTTTATAATTTTATTAACTTTTAAAGTGAGATACGCATTGCTTGAGTATTTGCTATTTGGAAACGATATTGCATTAAATTACTCTGTAGGAAGAGTTTTGTCACCCTTTTTGGTCCTCTTCCAGGTTGAATCATGAATTAGTTGTTACTCCTGTAGTGTTCGAAGTTCGAACACGAATGATTTATATTAAAAGTGAGATATGCATTTTCTATAATAATACACTTTCCGCATCTGTTTGGGTTCGTAAGTGATGTGGAAAGTAACTTTCCACATCAGTTATGGAACTTTTCGCATCTGTTTTTAAAAGTGATGCGGAAAGTCCAACCTTTCACATCTGTTTTTAAAAGTGATGCAGAAAGTCATTACTTTTAACATCTCTCACATTTATATCATTTCTAAAACAGATGTGGAATGCGTTTTAAAACAGATGTTAAATTCCCGATCTCCAGTAGTGAATAGGAATAACAAGAGAGCCTATCTCACTAAACCTATCCCTGTCACAGAGTGTACCAAATTCTTGACCACTACCCCAAACCAATTTGATTTTGCTGGTTGAAGAACCTCTTTAACTTTTTCACTACGGAGACTTCCTTGACACTTTCAAGGACTCGTTTTCTTCTTCAATCAAACACGAGAGCAGTAGCAGATTGTTGGCTCCAAACTCCGAAACCAATTACTTTTGAATATAACAGTGTAAAGGCAACTTGGTTTCAAACTTAGAAAGAAATTGGTAGAGACAGTTTCCAGAATACTAGTTTTTCAAAAAGTTTGTGCGTTTTCTCTTCTGTCTCTATGCTTTGATGTTGGAGGAGACAATTCCTTTTAATTCACTTTGAATCCCAAAAATCAGGGAGGAAAGAATTTCACCACGTGATGAATTAATGCTGACGAGATTTCCTCTCCAACAGTCATATTCTGATTTGGTTTAATTTTGAATCAGATCTTTCATTTATTGTCAATCCCTTTATAAACAGATTCTGATGATTAGCGAGCTCTGAGCTTCGAGTTTGACAGAGCTTCCACAACTGATGACTTGACGTGAACCGAGCTTGTGCTTGAACCGAGCTGATTACTTCCTTAGCTTCCATACCAAGTCGTCGAGCTTGCGCTTGAACTTGATGATGCTTGCACTGTTGTTGACCAAGTATGAACCGAGCTTGGGTTGACCTTTGACTTCCAAGTTGAGACCGAGCTTTTCATTAGAGCTTGAGTTTAACTCTGAAATCCGAGCTTTGGCCGAGCATAGCATTCGAGCTTGAGTTTAGTTCTGTTATCGGAGCTTTGGCCGAGATTTGTAATCGATCTCGAGTTGACCCTTGACATCCGAGCTTTGGCCGAGCATTACAAACTAGCTTGAATATGAGCTTGATATCCGAGCATGGGCCGAGCTCCAATGTTCGAGCTTGAACTGAAAGATGCTTCCTCAACAAAGAGTTACGCTTCTTCCGTCGAAAACAGCTAATCAACTTCCTTGGCAAAAGACTGAGCAACTTCCGACCTGAGTTTCTGACTTGTTGATGATTTAACACTTCACTCTTCTGTAGCAGAAGGATGAGCATCTTCTGAGCTTGCATCTGAGCTTCTGACTTGCTGCTGGTTCGACTATATTGGCTGAGCATCTTCAAGCTTGCATCTGAGCTTCTGACTTGCTGCTGGTTCAACTACAGTTCTTCCGAGCATCTTCCGAACTGAGCTTCTTACTTCGTTGCTGGTTCGACATTCAGTTCTTCTGAGCATATTTTGAGCATCGTCTGAAATGTGCTTCATGTTGAGCTTTCTTCTGTCTGAGCTGAGCTAACCACCCGAGTCTACCGCTGCTTGATAACTAAAGGTACGGTAAGTTGGCAAACTCGGAGTCTAGGTTGTTGTTGTTTACTCGTTACTCAATACGAGTTCTTCCGATTAATTTGTCTTCATCAAAACTCAACATTCTTTGCTGATTCTACTATCTCCCCCTTTTTGAAGATGACAAATACTTGTTGTTTTGACCGATCTTAGACTGAGCTGAGTTCCGAGCTATTTTGCACACTTCAGAGAGTATGCTCGGAAACTCCTCGGAGATTCCCCCTGATTGAATGCTTGCAAAACCTGTTTCCTGGAACAACACAAACAACAACCTTTCTCCCCCTTTTAGCATGATCAAAAAGGAGCCGAAGAATTAAACATATGCCAAAAGAGTATATAAAAAAAATTCGACAGAGGGCAAGAGAAGAAAAAAAAATTGAAAAGATCATATTTTTGCCTTTCTCCCCCTGAAGATAACATCCTCGAAAAAAAATTTCTTATCTCCCCCATAAATGAGTTCGAAAACATATATACGGGGAACAATCAAGCTTTTCGAGCAGAGAATAAAACCGAGGGCAAGCTTCTCGGAAAACATTAAAAATATCGCTTGTTGAAAACAATCTTGCCCTACTCCCCCTAAATATTATATTCTAAACAAAAAAAACATTTCTCCCCCATAAAAGAGGTCGAAAACAGATGAGGGGAAAATTTCAAGCTTTTCAAAATAAATAAACAAATATTTGAATGACTAAAAGGAGACTAAATTAAAAAAAATTGAACTGACCGATGAGTTAATACTCCCTTTGAGATATCATCAAGCACACTCTCGATTGTATGGTTCTTGTTTGTTTTCCACATGGGAGGAAGATCGAACTGATTATTGTCTGTTCTTCAAGTTGGAGGAAGGTCGGCCACTTGTGCATCGGGATTATCCTTTTTTGCTCCATTTCCAGTTATGATCGGTTCATCTTTATTGAACTCGACACTTGAAATTTTCTGGATTTCCTGCACTTTTCACACAAATCAAAGTATCTCATCGGTTGTTGTCTCTGTAAGTGACATAGCCCTTTTCCTTATATGAAAGTTCAATGAAATGCTGCTTGTCCCCAATCATGTGCTTCGAGCAACCGTTGTCCAGATACCACTGATTTTCCCTTGCTCGGAAGCACACCTACAAAACATATATATTACTTGTTCGTTTCAGGTATCCAAACTGTTTTGGGTCCTTGGGGGTTAGCATAAGGGTCTTTTCCTTTAACAATCCAAACATAGGAGCCCTTGGCCACACCATAACGCCTAATTTTGCATTCATTCGGAGTATGTCCATGAATGCCACATTAAAAACATCTTGGCTGTTTGGAATGATTAATTTTTGAAAATGAGCCAACTTTTCTAAAAAATTTCTTTTTGGCATTTGTGTAACCAAGACCCGTTTTGTTCTAATTGTTTCTTTGATCGACAATTAAACGATTTAACATATTTTCACTCTTTGAGAAGGTTGCACAAGTAGTTTTCAGATTTTGAATTTCATTCTCATATTTGATGCAACTTTCACACTTTTGATTTTTCAGAGACGTGATAGTATGTTCAAAAGAATCATTGCTGCTTTTTAACTTGTCAATGCATTTTTCCAATTCAAGAACTTGCTCTTTATGGTTTAAAATATTCTTTTTCAGTTTAACATAACTCTTGGCAAGTTTCTTGAATTCGGATTGCATTTTAATATATGCAGTATGCAACTCTTCATAGTCATCAATATCAGATTCAGTTTCGGATGAAGAATAGAAAGTTACCTCAGGTTTTTGTTCGAAAGTTGTTCGGCTCGGTGAGGCTTCCTCATCATTTATGCCCATTAAGCACAAGGTCGGATTTTCCTCGTCATCATCCGCACTTGATTCGAACATCTCAAACTCTTGCTTGGTATTTGTTCGGCTCAGTAAGGCTTGCACATTTTGTCTTCTCGTTAAGCACATGTTAGCCTCTTCCTCGTTATCTGCCGAGCGTGATTCAGTTTGTTCACTGTCTTCGGGAGCATTCCAGACGATGTACGCTATCTTCGGTTTGTGTTCCTTGTCTTTCTTTCTTTCAGCACTGTCATTCTTTTGTAGCTTGGGACAATATGCTCGGATGTTCCCTGGTTCACCACACTCATGACATTTTATCCTTTCTTTTGAACTCTTGTGATGGTAGTCTTTGGTCTCTTTTCCTTTGTTTTTGTAATTTATTTTATTTTTAAAAAATTTACCAAACTTCTTCACCATGAGACCGAAGCTTTCCTCGTCCATATCCGAACTCGAGTCACTGTCCGAGGAGTCTTTACTTGCTTTTGATGTCTTGGCGGAGTCCTTGAGAGCGATCCCCTTCTTCTTTTTGTCTGACTCTTCGTGCATGGTCAGGCGTCCGAGCTCCATCTAGTGCTCTTGAAGTTTTCCAAACAGTGTTGCAATGTCCAGGGAGTCCAAGTCTTTTGATTCCATGATCGCTGTCACCTTGGGCTGTCATTCCCTGCTCAAACATCTCAACACTTTGTTAATAATTTCAGAGTTTAAGAATGTTTTACCGAGAGCAATTAAATGGTTTATGATATGAGTAAATCGCTTTTGCATGTCATTAATAGATTCATTTGGTTGCATGCGAAATAGCTCATATTCATGCATTAATGTATTTAATCTTGCTCGTCTAACTTCACTGGTCCCTTCGTGAGTAAGTTTTAAAATGTCCCACATTTGTTTAGCATTTTTGCAATGTGTAACACGGAAAAATTCGTCATAAGACAAGGCTGACGTGATGATATTTTTCGCTTTTAAATCATATGAAACTCTCTTTTTATCATCATCAGTCCAGCTTGCCTTTGGGACTTCTACAACTTCCTCTCCGATTTTACGTTTAGGAACGTGCGAACCATTTTCAATTGAATCCCAAATATCCATATCTATAGCTTCAATAAAAATTTTCATCCTGGCTTTCCAATAAGCATATCCATCATCATTAAACAGTGGTGGATGGTTTATTGAAGAGCCTTCCCCTCCAAAAGGACTGTTAGAACCCACGGTTTCCTTAGGATTTTTTCGAAAAAGTTTTTACACTCGATCTTTTGACCGAGCTCTGATACCACTTGTTGGAAACCAACAAGCGGCCTAACAATTACTAGAGGGGGGGGGGAGGGAATAGTAATTTGAAGCGATGATACCATATTTTCGAATTAGATTGAAAATGGATAAAATATACTTGCTGGTTTTATTAAAAATGTGGAGTTAGTACCGAGTTCCGAGTTCGATCACACACAATCGGGTTTGCAGCGGATCGCAGCAAATAGAATTCAACCGAATGTGAAGTTATGCAAAAACCGATTAAATGTCGACTAATGCAGAAAACAAATAAAATGCGAAAAGCAAGAAAAAGAGGACACGAAAATTTTATACTGGTTCACTCTCCACCACTGAGAGCTACGTCCAGTCCCCCCAAACCTTAGGGAGCTTTTACTCAAAATCAAATAAAGGGGTTACAATAGGAATTACAAGAGATCCTAACTCACTAAACCTATCCCTATCACAGAGTGTACCAAACTCTTGACCACTACCCCAAACCAATTTGATTTTGCTGGTTGAAGAACCTCTTCAACTCTTTCACTATGGAGACTTCCTTGACACTTTCAAGGACTCTTTCTCTTCTTCAATCAAACACGAGAGCAGTAGCAGATTGTTGGCTCCAAACTCCGAAACCAGTTACTTTTGAAAATAAGAGTGTAAAGGCAACTTGATTTCAGACTTAAATTGGCAGAGACAGTTTTCAAAATACTAGTTTTTCAAAAAGTTCGTGTGTTTTTCTCTTATGTCTCTATGCTTTGATGTTGGAGGAGGCAATTCCTTTTAATTCACTTTGAATCCCAAAAATCCAGGATGAAAGAATTTCACCATGTGATGAATTAATGCTGACGAGATTTCCTCTCCAACAGTCATATTTTGATTTGGTTTAATTTTGAATGAGATCTTTCATTTATTGTCAATCCCTTTATAAACAGATTCTGATGATTAGCGAGCTCCGAGCTTTGATTTGGACAGAGCTTTCACAACTGATGACTTGGCGTGAACCGAGCTTGTGCTTGAACCGAGCTGATTACTTCCATAGCTTCCATACCAAGTCGCTGAGCTTGCGCTTGAACTTGATGATGCTTGCACTGTTGTTGACCAAATATGAACCAAGCTTGAGCTTGACCTTTGACTTCCGAGCTGTGGCCGAGATTTTCATTAGAGCTTGAGTTTAACTCTGACATTCGAGCTTTGGCCGAGCTTTTTATTCGAGCTTGAGTTTAGTTCTGTTATCCGATCTTTGGCCGAGCTTTGCAATCGATCTTGAGTTGACCCTTGACATCCGAGATTTGGTCGAGCATTACAAACTAGCTTGAATATGACCTTGATATCCGAGCATGGGCCGAGCTCCAACGTTCGAGCTTGAACTGAAAGATGCTTCCTCAGCAAAGAGTTACGCTTCTTCAGCCGAAAACAGCTAATCAACTTCCGCGGCAAAAGACTCAGCAACTTCCAAGATGAGCTTCTGACTTGTTGATGATTTAACACTACACTCTTCCGTAGTAGAAGGCTGAGCATCTTCCGAGCTTGCATCTGAGCTTCTGACTTGCTGCTGGTTCGACTATATTGGCTGAGCATCTTTGAGCTTGCATCTGAGCTTCTGACTTGCTTCTGGTTCAACTATAGTTCTTCCGAGCATCTTCCGAACTGAGCTTCTTACTTCGTTGCTGGTTCGACATTCAGTTCTTCCGAGCATATTCCGAGCATCGTCCGAACTGAGCTTCATGTTGAGCTTCTTGTTGTCTGAGCTAAGCTAACCACCTAAGTCTACTGCTGCTTGATAACTAAAGGTACGGTAAGTTGGCAGACTCGGAGTCCGGGTTGTTGTTGTTTACTCGTTACTCAATACGATTTCTTCCGAGTAATTTGTCTTCATCAAAACTCAGCATTCCTTGCTGATTCGACAAAGTTTTCTAGGTTTTTAATCAAGAACAATATACAATTGCGAAAACTAAAGAGTTAAGGGAAGAAAAGCTTGCACAAAGATTTATACTAGTTCACTCTCAACCATCGAGAGCTACATCCAGTCTCCTCTATCACAATAAAGAGAGTTTCTTCAATAAGGAATTAGAGTTCTCAAATTACAAGCGATTGTCTCTCAAGATGCCCCACTTGAGAGCCTCCAAGAGATACCCCACTCTTGTCTTGCAACCCTCTTGAACTTCTATTCTAACTTTCTTCTCTTGCTTGATGATAACCCCACACCAAGTCTTCCACGATTGCTTGTTGGTACCTCACAACAAGAGTTCCATGTCTTCTTTGTTTGCTTGATGATTTCACCCACCAAGACTTCTTCTTGTTGTATTGAAAGCTTGCCTCAATGCAAAGATTACAACTCAATGAAAAACAATAAACCTATTGAATCTCTTTCAAGAATAATGAACAAATAGAACTTGAGAGTCAAAAGCTTCTTGATCAAAGATATGAAAAATAATGTAGTGTCCTTGAACACTATATGTCCCTAACCCTCTAAGTGCTCAAGATTATGGCAACCAGGAGCCCAGGAGAGGATCAAGTGTTGATGTGTGACTTATGGTATTTCTGCAGTTCCAGTTGGGAAAAGCAGGGTCTCCCTAGTCAACGTGTGTGTGCAGAGTGTCAACTTAGGGATGAGAGTACTTACCTGAAACCCTAGCTGTGATGAGCTATTTATAGGGTTTGGAGGGGGCTGATATGGGCCGTTTGGGCCCTGTATCAGAGTTGTGCTGAACCAGGATTCTGTGAGATAATATCGGATAATTATTCTTCTAGAATCTCATGTCTAGGCTGTTGCGAGAATCTAGGAGAGATTTGCGGAAGGGATAAGAAGCCTCGGCGAGCCTGAGCTTATCCATGAGCCGACGGTATGTCTCGGTCCTAAAATCCCGAGCCTGATGGATTGGGGACCGATCATAGGGTTCGGTTCCATCAAGTCCGAGCCTGACCCTCTAGTATGCTCGGAGCCCACGAGTCCGAGCGTAGGACTTTCATGACAGGTAAACCGAGTAAAATGCCCTTAGAGGAACCCCTTGGAGAGACTCGGGTCCGTATGTGGTCGGCAGACCCTACAAATAAGAACTTTGATCTTTGTAAAAGTGAGAGAGAATGTTGAGAGAATAGTGTAGCCTGATCTTTTCTAGAATGATGTAAAAATGAAGTTAGTTAATCACAATGATTAGGGAAAGGTTTATATAGAATACCCATAACCTTTGGAAAACATCAAAACTAATTTTGCAATGTGAAAAGCTATTTTAAAAAGCTGATTTTCACGTGTTAATCGATTAGGTCATCAGCTTAATCGATTAACTACTGTTTGATTTATGTTAATCGATTAGCCTCTGCACTTAATCGATTATTACCTGATGCACATTTTCATGTTAATCGATTAACATTCAGATTAATCGATTAATTACTGTAAAAATCAATTAAAAACTTGTTTTCTCAAAAGTAAAATTTTTCTTAAAAAATTTTAAGCCACCTATTGATTTTAGGTTAAGTGAAATACTCAAGATATTAAATGATCATGCACTTGATAGAGATTCACTACCCACGAATTGTCGTGTCCTTAATCGAAACCAACCTTGAAGCTATGGAAGAACTTCAGGAATGATCTCAATCAAGATATCAATGTAGGACTCTTTTAGGATTACTGTATATCCAGTTGGGATAAACAGGTTCTCCCTAGTCAACAACGTGTGTGCTAGTGTCAACTTAGGGATGAGAAGACGTACCTTAGCCCCTATAGCATGGTGGTTCTTATAGGGGATTACCTGTGTGTCATGGGCCCTTCCGATAAGGCTTCTGAAGAGGAAGAATTCAAGTAGGATTAGTTGGAGGTTATGATAAGATCTCCTTCATAAATCCTATAGATGATAACCTTTATCCGATATCACCTTTATCTAACCAAGAGTCGTGGGAATCTAAGAGAAGTGGTTAAGCTTAATGAGACTGTATGTGATAGAGATAAGGATGAAAATCCGGTACCCGGGGCTAATCTCATAAGCGTGTAACATCTCCATAAAGCCCAGTTTGCTCGGTGTAACGTTCCGACCGTTGTCCTTGTTTTAGTGTCTACCTGGTCGGACCAAGGTGATTTCAATCGGATAACAGTCGGTCTACTAAAGGTCCACTACATAAGCCCCCCAAGCTCGATTGGGTGATTTGAGCCCTGCCGAGTTGAAGAGACAAATAAACTGTTGACCGATCAAAAACAGACTTTGCTGAAGAGAAGTGGGATCCGATTGTCTCAGCGTGTTTTGACAGAGCCGTCCCTTCATTGACACGGGAAGGACCTTTCAGTTTTTCTCATGCTTCCACATGTTCCTTTTATTACCGGGAAACGAAACGTTATGATTTCAAATTCTCAAAAGAGGCCACGTATACACTTTCAAGACGAATGGGCTTTTGTTGATTCGGCCCAAATCCTTTGGATAGTGGAGGGAACTTCTGAAACAAGAGTGGGGAGCGGTTTTCGAAGTTCATTTCTTGTCAAAATTAGAAACTCCTCAAGCTCTTTTCTCTCTCATTCTTGCCTTCCTGAAGTATCGTTTTTCTGGGGTTTGAGCAACAGATTCAGAGGTCACCAAAGGGATTCTTGCACCGATTTCAGCCTTTTTTCTTATATTAAGCATATTCCAAGTTCGTTGACCTTCATATCTTCTTCAATTTCTTGATCGTCCATCATCAAACAGGTAATGAACACATGAAACTTTTGACTATCTTCCTCTTTCTTCCTTGCAAGCTTATGAACTCCTGCATGTGACTGCTTCTGTTTTCTGTTATGGGTATTGTGTTTAGAATTTCCATCATTGCGCTTTAGCACTAGCCATGCACCCCTTTTCTTGATTTTGAATGAAATCTAGGGCTTATTGAAAACCTTGCAGTGTTCGTCAGGATATCCCTCTATCTTTTGAAATTCCTTGCCCTTCTTTGTCGTTATTTTGAGCGATCGTCGTAGTGTTTCTTAGGATTATTTTATTTTTTGTTGCTCCTAATTTCTTAGGGTTCGAACTGAAGCTGTGATAAACATGAGTGAGGATTCTGTAAATTCTGATGTTCCGAGAACACATGAGGAAGAGAACCCAGGAAGTTGCGTTAAACCAATTGCAACCCATTTTCCTCAGAATTTGAAAGGGGTCAGAGAAGGTGTGATTTATTATAGGATCGCTGAGAGGGTAGAACAGATGAGGTTAAGGAGGCAACAGAGAGGTATACAGTGTTTCAATTTGTTTGGGTAAATTCTACCCAGGAAGGAAGGCGTTCCCCAACCGATAGTATATATAAGTATTTGATCAGAAATAATCAAGTTTTACTGCTTCTGACTCCGTGTGTGCCTCCTTTTCCTCAGGTATGAAGCGAAAGTGTGTTACGAATCCTGAACTTTATCCACTTCCACCAGATTTTGCCCAGTACGATTGGGTTGACCGAGAAGTTGTGGGCACCCCATCTGAGCTTTCGACCGACGAATCTTTAGAGCAAACCAGAGCCATTATATTACCTTGCCCTGGAGATACTGCTGGGAACTTGTACTCAGTAAGTCCAGTGGGACCCAACGAGAGAATTTGTACTCGTATCCCTGAGGACAACACTGGTTTTTATTTTTATGAGGAGGTGATAACCCGCCTTGGAATTAGGATGCCTTTCACCAATTTTGAAATGGAGGTTTTGAACACGCTGAAAGTGGCCCCTTCTCAGTTGCATCCGAATGCATGGGCTTTTGTTAGAGCCTTTCAGCAAGTTTGTTCAGCCATGGACTGGTCCTGCAACATTCCCACTTTTTTCTACTTATTTGCACCGCAAGCTAACGCCTTTGAAAAAGGGTCCACAAAACGACCTTGGGTTTCATTGAAATCGCGAAATGGGTATGCTTTGTTGACCAAGTATTCCGAGTCCTAGAAAATGTTCAAACCTTTTTATTTTAAATACAACTTTGTTGGGAGTGGTGTTTGTTGGTTTACAAGAGCTGGTGAAGAGCGACCGGTTCCTCGGTTTCCCCTTTAATGGAGCACAAATTTTTTTAATCGTAGGATTGCTTCATATGGGTCAGAGTGGAAACAGCTCTTTGAATATAAGAAGGAGGTGTGCCGAGAGTTTGAGAACTACTTAGCCAATAATTGGATGATTGATACGAGGGAAATAGTGAACATTCCCTCAAGAGACGTCAAGGCTCAGCTTGGTAAACTATTTTTCTTTGCTTTTATACTTGTAAATTTTTTTAGATCTAATGGCACTCAGTTTCCTTTGCAGATAAAATGGCTTCTCGTATGGCTGCCTTACTCCAAGGAGGTAAGAAAAGAAAGGCTCCTCCTACAAGTGCAGCTTCAGGGTCGTCGAGTATGAGCACCCCCAATTTAGGCACTCCGACCCCTGCTGCTTCTCCAGTCGAAGTGTCTCCTCGGCCTGTTTCAAACTTGGTTGTTGTTACAGCTACTACAGTTTTGCCGGCCTCAAGTGGTCAAGCCCCCTCTGCCCCTCCTCAATTGACTCGGCGCCGAAGGCTCGACAAAGGGAAAGAGAAGGTTTCAGAAAGAGTAAGTGCCAGGGCCGACCGGAATCAGACCATATTCGGTATGATAATCTTAGTGCTGTTGAATGGTCCCATTACAATATAGATTTGACCAAGTTTTTACTTCGAGGTGCCAGTTTAACCCATTATCTGTCCAAGCATGGTGAAGATTTGTTTAAAGGCCTGAATGTTGAGCAGAAAGAGACTCGTGAGCTTCAAGCGGCTCAGGAAGCTAGTCTGTCGGATGAGCTGGTTCGAGTAAAGAATGAGCTGGAGAATCTGAAAGCTGATAAAGTTGAATTGATCAAGGAACGAGACTCTCTAAAAGTTTCACAAAAGGCTGCTGAAGATAAGAAGAAAGAAGTTGAAGAAACACTTAAAAAGGAGCTGCAGGAGAGCCGACAGAGGATCGAGGAGTTAGATTCTGAAGCAAAGAAATCTGCTGCCACTGCTCAGAAATATAAGGAAAAAGCTCTTGTTTTCAAGAAAAAGGCAGCAGCCAACTTCTATAACTGGGGTAAGGGTGTTGATGACTCCTTTGTTTCAGCAATCAAACAGATCCAATTTTTGAATCCTGAAACTGAATTTAGAGTGGTCGGAGCACACCCTTTCCACAGTGTAGAAAATGGAAAGTTGATTGATATTGAGACCAAAGCTGAAATAGATTTGCAGGCGGAGAATCTTCCCAATCCTTTGGTTGAATTGACTGAGGCTCCTGAATTCGATGATAAGGACATCAGCTTGACGGATGATGAAGCATGAACTGGGTGTGCTTGGTGGTCAGCTTTTATCTGTTTTTGTTTTTCTGCTTATTGGTAGCACATGTAGGATTTCTTTTGCTGCTCATTGTATCCGAGCGTTCCTACTTGTTTATTTTGATCGAAACACTTTTGTTACATTGGACATGACTTTTTAATTAACTTGATGTTCAACAAATTGTGTCGTTTTTTGATATGTTTTTTACTACCATTTTGTTTCGTTCGTCACGCTTCCACCAGAAATTTCTGAGTGTAAACTCTTTGGTGGAGTTTGCAGTAGAATCATGTCTATATGTGTAGTTTATTGATAGAAATTGTGAGAGAGAACTCGGATCGCCGACTTTAGCCGAAACGGGACCCTCGGACCGCGAAGTAAGGAAGGTAAATTCCTAGGTTTGGGTGTTCTATGAATACGTCGTTAAACTCTTAAAAAGAGCTGTATCTCGATTTTGATCGGTGGCAAGCCGAACAAAATGAGCCGTATATGGTTTCACAATGTATACAGATAAGAAAATTCCCAAGAACTGATTTACTTTATTGATAAGAGTATACTAAGCTGAAATTGCTCATAACTAAGTAATTCCTAACAATTTATCTGTAATCTAAGAAGGATGTTACCCTTCGTTATTCATCACAAACTAATTTGAGCAATCTGTAAATAAACTAAACTATTCTCAAACAAAGAAAATAAAATGAGAGCTTAGCTGTAATAAGCTCTGAGCTTGACCACATTCCAACTGTTATTGATACCCGTGCCCGAGAGAGTTTCCAGCTTGTATGTGCCAGTTCCAGTTTTAGCCTTCACTCGGTATGGACCTTCCCAATTCGGATTTAGCTTCCCCACCCCCGCATTTCCTTTGCCAATATCTGCTCGACGAAGGACCAAGTCTCTGACTTCAAAACTTCGAGGTCAGACCTTCTTGTTATACTCTCGTGCCTGGCGTTCTTTCGTCCTCCTTTCATAAGCTGACGCAGTCTTTCGTATTTCTTCAAGCAATATGAATTCATCGCTGAGCAGGCTGTTGTTGATTTCCGAGGGGCGTTCTAGCGTTCTGAAAGAGGGGATTCTCTTCTCGATCGGAATGACTGCGTCACAGCCGTATGTCAATCGAATAGGGGTTTCCCCGGTTGAGAAATGTATAGTTGTCCTATGTGACCATAGAACGCTCGGAAGCTTATCTGCCTAGGTACCAGCTGCGTTGCCAAGTTTCTTTTTTATACCGTCCAAAATAGTCTTGTTGGCTGCTTCGGCTAACCCATTGGTTTGCGGGTGTTCCACAGAGCTGAAGTAGTGAATGATCCCCAGGTCAGCTGCTAGTTCTTGAAAGTGAGAGGCTGCGAATTGTGATCCATTATCAGTGACTATAGAGTGGGGCACTCCGAACCGAGAGATTATTTCATTTACAAAGAAAGATTGAATTCGGGCAGTAGAAATTGTTGCCAATGGTGCTGCTTCAATCCACTTAGTAAAGTAGTCGATGGCTACAACCGCAAACTTCAATTATCCAGGTGCAGTGGGAAACTTTCCGATGATGTCCATTCCCCATTGATAGAAGGGCCAAGGGGCTCCGAGAGAATGTAGCTCTTCCGCGGGTCTTTGGTAAGTATCATTGTGAAATTGACACTGAGTGCATTTTTTGACATGTTCCATGGCATCTTTTTGTAACGTGGCCCAGAAGTAACCAGCTCGGATTACTTTCCGAGCTAGAGACTTTCCACCCATATGATGGCTGCAGATTCCTCCGTGGATTTCTTCAAGGATTTCTTACGCTTCCGAGGGATTGACGCATCTGAGCATGGGTGAGCTGAACCCTCTCTTATAAAGGACTCCATTCAAAACTGTGTATTGGGCTGATTGCCGAATCAACTTACGAGCCTCTGCTTGATCTTGGGGAACGAAACCATGTTGCAAGTAAGTTAGTATTGGATCCATCCATGAATGACACACTGATACTGCAAGAATAACGCTTGGTCTTGGGATAGTTTCTTGTATCAACGTCTTGTTATTTTCCGACCCTTTTGTGCTTGCTAGTTTGGATAAGATATCAGCTCGGGAGTTTGAATCTCTCGGGACATGGGAAATTTCAAACTCTGAGAAGTTGGAGATTATTCGCTTTACTTCTTCAAGGTATTTATGCAAAATGGGCTCCTTAGCCGATTATTTCCCCTTAATTTGAGAGACCACTAATTGTGAATCGCTGAATACCGATACCCGATCAGCACCAAACTCGTGAACCATTTTGAGGCCTGCAAGGACTGCTTCATATTCTGCCCGATTATTTGAATTTTGGAATTCGAACTTTAATGAATATTCCATGCACAGTCCTTCGGGATTTTCAATAATGACGCCAGCACCTGATCCTTTCCTGTTGCTCGAACCATCCACATAGACTGACCAGAAATTAGGAAGTGTCTCCGAGGGAATCTCGGTGAATTTAGTGACAAAGTCAGCAAGGACTTGAGATTTCATTGCCTTCCTCGGTTCATAGATGATATCGAACTCAGAAAGCTCTACTGACCATGAAACCATTCTGTCAGCTAGATCAGGCTTGTGAAGAACCTGCCTAAGGGGTTGGGTTGTCCTGACCATGATTCGATGAGCCTAGAAATACTGTCTTAACCTCCGAGCAGATATGACCAAGCAATATGCAAGTTTCTCAAGTTTCTGATATCGCAGCTCGGATCCCTGAAGTGCTCGGCTAACAAAATAAATGGGGGCCTCAACTCCTGAATTATCCCGTACCAATACTGAACTGACTGCTGCATCCGCCACTGATATGTAGAGTATAAGGTCTTCCCCGGTAAGAGGGCTATGAAGTACTGGCGGGTTGGATAGATAATTCTTCAACTGCACGAAGGCCTGTTTGCAATGATCATCCCAAAGGAAATTCTTATTTTTCCTAAGGAGCTGATACCACGGTAAAGCTTTCCGAGCAGCTTGAGACAGGAACCTTGAAAGGGCTGCTACCCGACCGGTGAGCTGTTGGACTTCTCTAAGACTGGCAGGACTTCTCATTTCGAGAATTGCTTTGCACTTGTCAGGATTGGCTTCAATACCCCTCTCGGTTAGCATAAAACCGAGGAAGGATCCGGCTAGGACTCCAAACACACATTTTTCAGGATTTAGTCTCATGGAGTATTTTCTTACTCGGTCCAGTATTGTCTTGAGGTCTTGGGCGTGGGTCTCTTGCTGTTTCCTTTTTGCAATAATGTCATTGATATAAACCTCCATTTTTGAGCCGATCATTCCTTGAAATACCTTGTTCATCATTCGCTGATACGTAGCTCCCGCATTCTTCAATCTGAAGGGCATGACATTGTAACAATATGTTGCCTTATCAGTGATGAATGCGGTTTTATCCTTGTCGGCGGGAAACATGGGTATTTGGTTGTAACCTGAGTAAGCGTCCATGAATGAAAGAAGTTTGTATCCGGCCGAATGTCGACGAGCTTGTCAATGACGGGAAGTGGATATTGATCTTTTAGACAGACTTTGTTCAAGTCAGTATAGTCAACACACATCCTCCACTTCCCGTTGGGTTTTTTGACCAAGACGGTGTTTGCTAACCAATCTGTATAGTCAATCTCCCGAATGAAGCCAGCTTGAAGTAATTCGGAAACTTTTTCTTCAATAGCCGTGACCTTTTCTGCACTAACCT
This sequence comes from Crotalaria pallida, assembly GCA_037953625.1. NCBI lineage: Eukaryota > Viridiplantae > Streptophyta > Magnoliopsida > Fabales > Fabaceae > Crotalaria > Crotalaria pallida. The sequence continues at coordinate 123,882,539 of CM075653.1, read as the reverse complement.
TTCTCTTGCGCTGTGCCACTGGTTTTGCCCCTGGAAGAATGCTCAATTTGTGGCAGATAAAATTAGGATCAATTCGCGGCATATCAGCCGAGGTCCAAGCAAATAGATCCTTATTGGCGATCAACAGCGCAGAAAGTTCATCTTTGACACTTGAGGGGAGACCATAACCAATTTTCACTTGTCTGAGAGGATCATCATTCAATGTTAAGAACTCCCATTGTCCCTTTGGAGTTGGTCTGTTTTTGTCAGATTCATTGCGCACATCCAGGTCTGCCAAATTAACGTTACCTTTGCCGAGGGAGATTCTTTCTAAACGATCCTGATCCTTGTTTTTAACCTTGCCCAAACTTGCATTATAGCATTTTCGGGCTGCCTCCTGCTCAGCTTTGACCGTCATCACCTTGTCATCCGTTCCGACGAACTTCATAGCCAAATGCACCATTGAAACTACTGCACCGAACGCTTGTAGGGAAGTCCTTCCGAGGATGGCGTTGTAGGCAGCTGGACAATCGACTACCAAAAACTTAATTATTTCAGTTCGAGCCGACGGTTGTTGGTCGAGGGTGACAGGAAGTTGAATGTACCCCTTTGGTTCGATGGTGTCGCCAGTGAAACCGATCAACTCTCCTTCGAATGGAGTGAGATTGCATTCCCTAAGTTTTAAAGCTTTGAATAAAGGGAAGAACATGATGTCTGCTGAGCTCCCTTGATCGATAAAGACGCGTTTTACTTCGTAATTACCGATAAGGACTGTGATGACCATGGGATCGTTGTGGCCCGGAAGGATCCCGTCCAAATCGTCGTCATTGAAGATAATGGGAACATTTTTCGTTGATCTTTTAGAGATTGGTTTTTGTCTTACGGCTAAGATTTGGTTGATGTACCTCTTTCTGTCAGCTTTTTTCTCTCCTCCCCCAGCGAACCCACCTGCTATAGTATTCACTAAAAATTCATTGTTTGTTGAATTTGTGTCAGTAACTGGGGTGGGCTCGGCTCTCTGTCTTCCTGTATTCCGGTTGTCTGGTGATCTGCTTCTTTGGCGCTTAGACTTTACCGGTGAATGGGATATGTTCCTGTCTCTTCTTCCTGCTGCATCTCTGATGTATTGCTGCAGCTTTCCATCCCTGATCATTTCTTCAATTAGATCCCTTAACCAAATAAATTCATCAGTGGTATGTCCATACCCCTTGTGAAAATCGCAATACTTTGACCTATCACGCTGTGCGCCCTTTCTTAAAGACGGAGGTCTTTGGGCCGAGCGCTAGTCAGTCTGCATCGTTTCCCGAAGGATTTGGCTCCTGGGAACCGTCAGAGGAGTGTACTCCTGATATTTGTTCCTTGGAGGAGGCCTTCGGTCCCGATCATTTCTATCCAGTCTTCCAACGAAACGTTCGTCACGTTTCTGTTTGTTCTGATTTTGGGGGTCGGTTCGCTGCCGATCCTCTCTGAATTTCTGTCCTTTGTGGAATTCCTCCAAATTGATGAATTTATTTGACCTCTGTCTGAGCTCGACCATATCTTTTGGAGGTTTTCCGATTAGCGACTTTCTGAAATCCCCAGGCTGCAAACCTTGCGTGAACAATAACACCGCGACTCCAGGTTCCAGCCGAGGGACTGAACTAGCCTCATTATGGAAACGTAACAGATAATCTTTCAAGGGCTCATTATGCTTTTGGGTAACTGCCGCCAACGTGTGATCGGATTTTGGTTGGATACAACTGGCAGTATATCTATTTAAAAAGACTCGCTTCATCTCTTCCCACGAATTGATAGAATTGGGAGGGAGTGATGAGTACCAGCGCAAAACCGAGGGCTCAAGGGTCATAGAAAAGGCTCGGCACTTCATCCGATCTCCGTCGTCGTAATAATTCATTGCAACCTCGTAAGAAACTATGTGGTCAATTGGGTATGTTAGGCCATTGTAGTGTGGAACGTTAGATGGGCCTAAGTACCCTTGAGGGTTTCAAAATTCATGATGTACTGCGTGAAAGGATGACCAGGGTGAAAATCACCCTGACTGTGGTCTGTGACTGGGTTATTTTGAAGGTTCTGGGGTGGAGGGAGTTCCATCACGGGGATAGGTTGTGGTTCTAAGGGTTGTATGGTAACGGGTTGGCTCTAAGCAACTCTTGCCATCGCCTGTTGTTGGAGGTCGGCAATGGCTTGCCCTTGCCTCTCAATTAAGGCTGTCTATCGGTTGAGTATATTAATCATCTCTTGCTCCCGAGCGCGAGCAGATGCAGAGGTCGTATAGGATCTACTAGTTGAATGGGTTCGACGGGAGGTATTGTGGACTGTTCTTCCAGGGTTCAATCTAGTTCCGGGGTTTACTCTTATATGGTCATGATTGGGTTGGACTGGCGGATTTGGGGTGCGGTGAGTATTTCTCCCATGGAGCGCTCGGGTTCCAGTAGATCTGGCCGTATTTCGGGTAGTTGGGGCAGTGCTGCTTGAATCGCCATGGGTGGAGGGAGGTGGTGTAGGGGGAGGTGGGGGTGGCGGTGGAGGAAGTAAATTCCGTAAGGTTTGGAGTGGTTGGGGATTTGTCCCGGTTCTATGTTGGGAAGATTGTGGTGGCTGAGAGTTGGCAGGGTGCTTTTGGCTTTGTGAATTATGAGGGAGATGCGGGTTATCCCTAGTTCCAGAGTGAGATGTACGGGGTGGCTGTGAATTAGTTTCACGATTCTGATTAAGAATATCTCGCAAGTCATCAACAGGTTGTGGCTGTTGATCATCATTGTTTGCATTCCTGGGTCTGCACGAGTGCGGCCAATGCGATCACGGAGACCGCCAACTTGGCTCCTTGTAGTGACCATGGTGGTGGTGGGAATGATATATTATTCATTTCCCACAGACGGCGCCAATGTCGTGTCCTTAATCGGAACCAACCTTGAAGCTATGGAAGAACTTCAGGAATGATCTCAATCAAGATATCAATGTAGGACTCTTTTAGGATTACTGTATATCCAGTTGGGATAAACAGGTTCTCCCTAGTCAACAACGTGTGTGCTAGTGTCAACTTAGGGATGAGAAGACGTACCTTAGCCCCTATAGCATGGTGGTTCTTATAGGGGATTACCTGTGTGTCATGGGCCCTTCTGATAAGGCTTCTGAAGAGGAAGAATTCAAGTAGGATTAGTTGGAGGTTATGATAAGATCTCCTTCATAAATCCTGTAGATGATAACCTTTATCCGATATCACCTTTATCTAACCAAGAGTCGTAGGAATCTAAGAGAAGTGGTTAAGCTTAATGAGACTGTATGTGATAGAGATAAGGATAAAAATCCGGTACCCGGGGCTAATCTCATAAGCGTGTAACATCTCCATAAAGCCCAGTTTGCTCGGTGTAACGTTCTGACCGTTGTCCTTGTTTTAGTGTCTAACTGGTCGGACCAAAGTGATTTCAATCGGATACCAGTCGGTCTACTAAAGGTCCACTACACTAATAACTCTACCCAAACTCTAAGACTCAAAATAAAGATATAAATTATAAACACGTTGAATCTATGAGCTTGTTCTCTCTCCATCATTGTTGCTTTTGTTCATGGTTGAGCTTCTTTCAAAACATTGTCTTGTCATTGTCAAAACCATGCACTTGCACTAGGTCTAACAAGTCTTAACACCAGACTCACCAAACATGCATCGGCATTGCATCATCATGTATTTTTATACACAATTTTATTTCAATAATGTTTTTTTAATACATTTTCAATAATATTAATTATGTAGAATTTATAAAAATAATTACAAATAATATTTAAATATTAAAATTAAATCAAAGTTAACATTATAACAATTAATGATATCTACTAAAAATTTTAAATTACATAAAAAATACAATATAGTTCAAATTATTATAATTTAATTAACGTTTCCTTGTCCTCTAAAATGTTGACACAAATGCTCCATTATTTATTTATTTATTTAATATAAACATGTGCTACATAGCCACACAGTGGACTGTTGCATACTAGAAACAACGAGTATTTTTAATTTCAAATTATTTATTTAAATATAAAAATATGTATTTCTTTCGGTCTTATTTTTAAGCAAAAATAACTAATTTCACAAGTATTTAAGAAAATTATTTGAGTGTATTTGATTTTCTCAAATTCATAAAAAAAATAGACTATTTATTTTTTATAACAAGTCGATATATATATTTAAAAATATTATTTTTATTTTTTAAAAAATATTATTATTATTATTATTATTTGTAATTATTATTTATTTTTAATTTATTGTTATTATTAATTAATTAATTTATTATTATTATTATTATTTGTTTATTAAGGTATTATAAAGTAAAAAGGAAGAAAACGACAAAAAATGGATCCAACAGAGTCTTAAGTTAAGTCTGTTATTTTACAGACTCAACTTAAGACTCTCCACCAGAGATTTTGAAGATTAGCAAAGTCTGGAGAAAATCTGGAAGAAAATCTGAATTAAAGACTCTCCACTAGACTCTCTCAAAACTCTAATGTGGATGCCCTAAGAATGTTAATTTAAGTTAACTGGTTAAGTGGGTAAAACTCAGCAGGCAAATTTTATTTTACAATTAATAGATTCTTTTACTATTTGGTCAAGAAAAATACTAATATTAATTTGACTTAGTAAAGTGAAATTGAACACAATAATCTTACTACATCTTTTCACCCTCTTATCATTATATATAATTATCAATATATATAATAAATTGTAGTGTGTAATTAAATTATCACATATCTATAAATTAATTATTGAATTATATATATAACTAGCTTTTACCCCGTGCAATGCACGGATTGTTAATATTAAATTTTTTTTATATTAAATATTTTAAATTAAATATTATTATTATTTTCATTATAAAGTAAAGATTATTATTAAACAATAAAAAAAATAATTATAAAAAAAAGGATTATTCAATATACTTTATTATGATAAATCAAAAATTATTATTATTATTTTGATTTTTTTGTTTGATGGTATTATGAGAATAATTAATGATAAATCATAATATCCCTTATTTCATTGGACATGAATTCATTGGAAGATAATGACGGTTCGTTTTTTAATATTATATTTATTTATGTATAGATCAATATTAAATTAATGTATTCCTTATTTTGTTGATCGATAATTAGCATGTTTTATTAATTAGAGTGAAATCAAAATTAAACTTTTTTATTTTTATCCTGTGCAATGCACGAGTTATTAATATTTAAATATTTTAAAGTAAAGATTATTATTAAGCAACAATAAAAAATGAGCTTGTTAAAAAATTTTGTACTTCCTTATATAAATAAAAAAAATAACATTTTATATTTAATATTTTCCTTATTTATTCAATGGATAAATTAACATTTTTTTACATAATTATTAACTTTATTATGATAAATCAAAAGTAAATCAGAATTAGATCTTTCTTATTTATTTAATATATAAATTAATATTTTTATATGATTATCAACTTTATTATCATAATTAAAAACAAATCAGAATTAAATATTTTGATCTTTTTTGTTTAATGGTATTATGAGAAAATTTAAGGATAAATTGGAATATCCACTATTTCATAGAACATGAAGACGACATTGAAATTGTTATTTTTGACTATCTTGGTTAACACATTGCATTTTATTATGAATATAATGTTGGCTCTTTTTTTTATATATTTAATATTATATTTGTCTATGTATAGATGAGTATTAAATTAATGTATTCCTTATTTAGTTGATCGATGAATTAACACGTTTTATCATGATATTATGATTAATTATTAGAGTGAAATGAAAATTAAACTTTTTTATATTTTTTTTTGTTTGATGGTATTATGAGTAGATTTAAAGATAAAACAAAATATTTTCTATTGCATAAAACATGATAATTTAGCATATTTTAAATATAATTATCACATCTAATATGAAAAATTATATATAATTAAACCAAAATTATACATTCTGATTTTTTCCATTGGATAATATTATAAAATATTTCTTATATTTATTTGATGGATAAATTAATATTTTTTTACCATTATTATTTTTTAATATAATTATAACATTTATTGTTATTATTATTATTATTATTATTCATATTTAAATATTTTGATCTTTTTCATCATTTATCTTATCTTATGACAAAAACGGAAAAAAAAATCATAAATAAATTGAAAAACATTGTTTTTTTCAAATAGGCAAAAGACTCACCAAAATTATTTCTCACCAGAATACGATCAGGGTATTTCTTCCTACTAATCCTAGGAGCCTTAGCCCTTGTCTTCTTTGAAAAGAGAAAATGATTAATTATTTGCATATTCTTTTAATTACAAAGAATAATCAAAGTAAGTAAGTATAAGAACTTACCAAAAAAAAAACAACATACCAAGGTCATGCTCTTGTTTGAAGTAACTCATTGCTGTCATTCTTCCTGAAATTAGCATTAAGCAAAAGTCAATTAAACGTATAACAAAATATGCATCATCTAATAAGTAATTCATCAAATACTCAAAAATCAAAGTTAAGAGCTCTAAGTAGAGGAATAAACAAAAGTCAATTAAAAGTATAACAAAATATGCATCATCTAATAAGTAATTCATCAAACACTCAAAAATCAAAATTAAGAGCTTTAAGTAGAGGAATGAGGGAAAAAATAAAAATAAAAGAGAGAATTTGGATAAGAGAATTTTTAGAATTAGATAGAATTTTAAAAATTGAATGAAATAACCTATTATATATATATATATATATATAGTGATGTGGTGGACTCGGCCTGGCCGAACTCCACGTAGCCCTCACTAAAGACCTAAGGACCTTTCAGGAAGCCCTCTGTACGCCTGGTCGAGCTCAAAGCTCAACGGCCGAACAGATACCAGACACGGGCCGACCTCACGCTCCTACCTAGGTCCGATATCCTTGTCTGACACCTCCCCAAGTCCGACACCACCCAGAGATTCTGATACCAAGGACAGGATGACGTGTCTCACCTTATCCACAAGGACAGCTCATCCGCTCATAGCTCATTACAGGCTGGCCCTACTTGGGCCTCAAGCAAGCCCATTAGGGCAACCAGCTCCCCCTATAAGTAGCTCCGTACTACATGGGGCTCAGGTACGTCCTCTAACCCTAATTATCACCCTCACACACCAGTGATTAGGGTTGCTTCTTGGCTTTCTTCCTTAGCCACTTGAGGACTCCCACCAAACATCACACAGAAACCCTAGACAGAGGCTCCCTTGAAGGTCTCCTTCCCTAACCTTGGAGGACCTCACCGTCTAGGACATCACATTGGCGCCGTCTGTGGGAAGAGGAAAACTTCATTCCCAGAAATTCTACCATGTCTGAGACACAACCAGTTCAGGGGAGGAAAAGGGGCGTCCAAGGAGGGCGCCCTCGACGGAGGACCTACGCTTGCACCTTGAAGCAAACAGAGCAGCAAGGTCCCCATAGCCGCCCCCTCCACCACCCCCGCCTCCACCGCCAGAGTTCACACACACCCATAGTGGAACTTACACCGTCAACACTGGAGAAACTTCAAATCCAACACACCACCAGGACAAGGTAAAAGCAAAGGCTGATCCGTCTCCAGAAAACAAAAAGGAAGAACCACAACGAATGAATAGGGTTGTGGTGCAAGATTCGGATACGTCACCGGAAAATTTTCGAGTTGAAACTATCTCGGGTGGTTTCGCCGGTGGCGGCGAGAAGAGGTCGGAAAGAAAAAGGTATGTCAACCAGGTTTTAGCTGTTCACCACAAACCTATCTGCAAGAAGCCATCTCGGAACATCCCCATCATCTTTTCTGATCAGGACATGAAGGACATCATCGTGGATCACAATGACCCAATGGTGATCACGGCATTGATTGCCAATTTTGAAGTCGCCCGGGTTCTCATTGATCAGGGAAGCTCGGCCGATATTCTTTTTCTTCACACTTTTCAAGCACTAAAGTTTAGCCCATCCGACCTCGTCAATTTTGAAGGCAATCTTATCAGCTTCACGGATGAGGCGATTCGCCCCCTAGGAGCCATCTGCCTCCCGGTGACCTTAGGCAAGCGGCCTTCGGCCCGAACGGAAAACGTCAAGTTTTTGGCCGTCGATTCCAAATCCCCCTACAATGTGATTCTAGGTAGAACTTGCCTCCAAGCCTTTGGAGCGGTGGTATCGACACTACACTTAGCCATGAAATTCGTCAGCTCTGACGACAAGGTCGTCACAGTCAAAGCCGACCAGATCAAAGCCCGACTCTGCTACAACGCGAGTCTACGGGAAGTCAAAAAGAAACGAGAAGAGCTTACTGGTCCGATATTGGCCAAAGGGAGAGTCCTACTCGCTGAGCTGGATGTTCGGGCCGAGCAAGATGATTTTAGGCCTTCTCCTCAGGGGGAATGGTTGGCAATTCAAATTGATCCTTCTGACCCCAACAGAACTGTTAAAGTGGGTGCCGACCTCCCTCAGGAGATCCATGGCGAGATCGTCGACCTGTTACGAGCTAATTTGGATTTGTTTGCTTGGACCTCGGCCGATATGCCAGGAATTGACCCGAACTTCATCTGTCACAAGCTCGGCGTGGATCCAAAGGCCAAACTGGTAGCACAAAAGATGAGACGAGTTGGGACAGAGAAAGCAAAAGTTATTCAGGAAAAGTTTTCCGAATTGCTGGAAGCTGGGTTTATCAAAGAGGTGCCATACGCCGAATGGGTTGCAAACACTGTTTTGGTTAGAAAGGCAAACGACAGTTGGAGGATGTGTGTGGATTACACCGACCTCAACAAAGCCTGCCCCAAGGATCAGTATCCACTGCCGATTATCGACCAGCTCGTCGATAACCCGGCAGGCTACCAGCTGTTGTCGTTTACTGATGCCTACTCAGGATACAATCAGATCCCCATGTATCCCCCAGATCAAGACAAAACCACATTCACAACTGGAAAGGCGACTTACTGTTACACTGTCATGCCTTTCAGTCTGAAGAATGCTGGTGCAACCTATCAAAGAATGATGAACAAGGTTTTTTATGGAATCGTTGGTACCACCACGGAGGTCTATATTGATGACATGATTACAAAAAGCAAGAGAAAAGAAGACCATGTCCGAGACCTGACCATGGTTCTTGAAAGGGTAAGAGCGCATAAGATGAGGCTGAATCCGGAAAAGTGCACTTTCGGTGTTCCCGCTGGTGCCTTACTCGGCTTCATGCTATCCGAGAGGGGAATCGAGGCAAACCCCGACAAGTGCCAAGCTATATTAGAAATGAAGAGCCCTGCCGATCTGAAAGGAGTGCAACAGTTAACAGGCAGGATGGCAGCACTGTCATTGTTGAAAAAATGTACAACTTTTCATTGGGATCAAAACTGTGAAACTTCTTTCCTAGCACTTAAGGAATATCTCTCTTCTCCTCCGATTCTCTCCAGCCCTCGGCAGGGGGAGAGTCTTTTCATTTACCTCTCTGCAGGTGATTCTGCCCTCAGCTCGGTGTTGGTCCGAGATGAGGGCCGTACCGAGTTCCCTATTTACTTCATAAGCCGAGCTCTGCAAGGTCCCGAGCTCCGGTACTCCAAAATTGAGAAATTTGCATTTTGTCTGACCCTGGCTGCACGACGGCTACGACAATATTTCCAGAGCCACCCTATTGTCGTAAGGACCGCCCATCCCATTAAACAAGTTCTGCAGAAGCCCGACCTCGCCGGGAGAATGATGGCATGGGCAATCGAACTGTTTGAGTTCGACATCTCCTACGAACCGAGGAAGGCAATCAAGTCACAAGCATTGGCAGATTTTGTGTCCGAGTTCACAGAGCCCCATCAAAGCTCTAGCTCGGACACTTGGGTGATATACGTTGATGGTTCGAGCAATCAAAAGAGGGCAGGAGCCGGCGTTATTTTGGAAAATGCGGAAGGACTCAGCATCGAATATTCCCTGAAATTCGAGTTCTTAACCTCGAATAATCAGGCCGAGTATGAAGCAGTCATTGCTGGCCTCCGCATGGCTAAGGAGCTCGGTGCAACTGAAGTTCAAATTATGAGCGACTCCCAGTTGGTGGTTTCTCAAGTCATCGGAGACTACCAAGCTAAAGAACCCATCCTGCAGAGGTACCTTGATAAAGTTAAATCCCTGGCTCTTGATTTTGCAAAATTTTCTATCACCCATATCCCCCGCTGTTCAACTCCCGAGCTGATGTGCTTTCCAAGTTGACGAGCACAAAAAGTACAGGGAACAACAAAAGCCTCATCCAAGAACAAATCTCGGCCCCAAGCGTGGTAATGGCTGTTTCTGTATTGCCGAACTGGATGCACCCGATAAGGTCATACCTCGAACATGGAATACTCCCAGTCGATCAGAAGGAAGCAAAGAAACTCAACAGAAAGGCTGCTGAGTATGTTATCATTGATGGAATCCTTTATAGAAGAGGGATGTCCTCCCCACTCCTTCGATGTCTCACCTCCGAGGAAGCTCAGGAAACCTTGAACGAGGTTCACAGAGGATTGGGGAGCCACCATGTTGGGGGCAAGTCATTGGCAAGAAAGGTATTGAGGGCTGGATATTTCTAGCCGACATTAGTGACAGACTCCATCGACCATGTTAGAAAATGTCCTCTGTGTCAGTTCTTCAGTGATGTCTATCAGAAACCCTCCGAGGAACTCCACTCTCTAGCTTCCCCCTGGCCTTTCAACATGTGGGGAATGGACATTGTGGGACAGTTCCCAACAGCTCCAGGCCAACTAAAATTCATTGTGGTAGCAATAGATTACTTCACCAAATGGGTTGAGGTTGAACCTCTAGCAACCATCACTTCGGCAAGAATCCAGAAATTTTTTATGAAACAAGTCATCTCTCGCTTTGGCCTTCCACTCACACTAATCACTGACAACGGTAGCCAGTTCGCTGCCAACAACTTCCAATTACTAGCTGAAAATCTCGGAATCTCTCATCGGTTCTCCTCGGTCGAGCATCCCCAGACTAATGGGCAAGCCGAGGCCGCCAACCGAGCTATCGTTGATGGCCTCAAGAAGAGAATTACACAGGCAAAAGGAGCATGGGCCGATCTGCTACCCGAGGTCCTCTGGTCGATCAGGACCACGGTTCAGACCTCAACCTGAGAGACCCCCTTCAGACTCACCTATGGTTGCGATGCAGTCATCCCCATCGAACGAAGGATTCATACCTTCCGAATGAGGGACAGACCCGAGGAGGAGAATGGAAATTTGATCAAAGAAAACTTGATACTGGCCGAAGAGATCCAAGACGCCGCCTCTGCTCGGGAAAAGAAAGCGAAGGAGAGGCAAGCCAAGCAGTACAACAAAACAGTGCAACCCAGGTCCTTTGAGGTCGGAGATCTCGTCCTCCGAAGAACTGACATTGGTCTTAATAACCGAAGAGATAGGAAATTTGCTCAGAATTGGGAAGGCCCCTACAGAGTCATTTCAAAAAAGTACTCTGGGACATACAAGTTAGAGACTCTTGAAGGAGCCGAGCTAAAAAATTCCGGGAACGTTGCAAAACTAAGAACCTACTTCAGTTAGGTCTACCCCGGATAATCATCAGCAATCACCAACACCCCCAGCTAAAAGTTTAAGTTCTATTTTCATTCCTGTTAATGTTTTTACACTTACTTCCCCTAGTCATGCTCTTCTCATTTTCTACTCCATTGGGATATACCCACTTTTTTCAATTCTATTAAAGGCAATGTACTCATGTCTATGATTAATGAAAAAGTACAAACTTTCCCATACTCAAGTGCCACAGTTTTATATACGTACGTACTAGCTTCTCATTTAGCACTAGCCACCTAAATGTTGCATGGCGCTATGTACAGCCAACATCTTGAAAATAAGATCGGCTCATATGCACAGTGTACAAGGGACACTCGATAAAGGACAGCTTGCTGTGAAATGTTTTCACATAGCTTCACTCAGCAACCTCTTTCACATCGGGGACGAGGACACCCACCTCGGCTAAGGTGGGTGTAACACCCTAATAAATATTACCCTTAATTCCCAAGTATTAAAAATGTGTACTTAAAAATTCCTTTTTAGTTTAGTAAAATCACCCGTCAAACGGACGAAGTTTTGTCTGTTTTTCGGACTTTCCAAAATTTAACCTGTATATAACATAATCCATATATATAAAGTCAGCCAGCAGGGCTGCACCACATGCACATAACAGATAAAAGTCCCATGGGCACAAAATACAACATCCAGTGTCAGTTATCAGAGTGTAAGCGGAATATGTGTACTAGGTGCAACTAGCATGATGCTCAAAAATAGCTATGCCATAAACAATATCCTAAGCCTCATCAAAATATATGGACATCACAAATACATCAAAAGAATAAGGAGGCTTAGGTCACATATAGTCCTAATCCCCATAATAACCCTACTCTCCCTGTGAGGGAGAGCACTCCTGCTCGGCCGGGGGCTGTGCTAACTCAATCTCTGTACCTGAAAGATAGTAAGGGAGTGAGCATTGCACATGAAATAGAATAGCAATTTCTAGATAGACATAACAACTAACCAGGCCAAACACAATTAGCAATTTATTCACATCAATACAAATTCATCGCAAGCATACCATATTTTCCAATTCCATCATTTTATAAGTGTCGATTCCCTTTTTAGTTAATTCCTTTTCACCCTTTGGTTCCCTTTTATTTATTTTCCCCATTTCCAAAGAAATCCCTTTTTAATCCCTTACCTTTTCCTTATTTTTACGGTGTATGTATGTCTCCACCAAATCGAAGGCCTACATACATACACCAATCACGATGTATGTCTCCACCAAATCGAAGGCCTACATACATCGTGTTTCCATTACCTTTACCTTGTCCAATTTTATTCCCTTACCTTTTTCCTTATTTTTACGGTGTATGTATGTCTCCACCAAATCGAAGGCCTACATGCATACACCAATCATGATGTATGTCTCCACCAAATCGAAGGCCTACATACATCGCGTTTCCATTACCTTTACCTTATTTTATCCATTGTCCTTTCCTTTTTCCTTTTTATTTAGGGTGTATGTATGTCTCCACCAAATCGAAGGCCTACATACATACACCACCGACGATGTATGTCTCCACCAAATCGAAGGCCTACATACATCTCCCCGTTTACGTTGTATTGTCTCCCCCAAATCGAAGGCCTACAATACAACACCATTTTACGATGTATCGTCTCCCCCAAATCGAAGGCCTACGATACATCACCATGCTTATCCAATGTTAGTTGTCCATATTATATACCATTAATTTGTCTACCAATTCCATTTAGTATTTACAAAATTATTCCAAGCACAAGCACCATCATATTTATAATCAAATAACCACAATTCACTTTTCACATAAACAATTAGAGTACAAATAATAACAAACATCACCTTTCATGTAATCATGCAACACCCACATTTCTTTTGCACTTGTCCAAATTATTGATTTAAAATCCTAAATTAGGGGTTCATGCCATTTAATTTTCCTCCATAAAAACCTAACCTTATTCTCTAATTCTTAGAGTTCCATAATTAATAATTAAGCCTAATTTCAACATTTTCCTTAGTTTCTATATTGGGGTTTCTAATTTCCTACCCTAACACATAAACTCCTAGCCAACCATTATATCTAAATACAAACCCTTTCCTAGAACAAGCCCATGCTCACTATATCCACCCCCTTACCTTAACCAAAGAGAGGGAAAGCGGAAGAAACCAAGCCTTTGCTCCGCACGCTCCCAAAACAAAGAGCTCCAAGCGCACGAAGGTAAAGAGAGTGATGATAATCTTCTCTAAATCAAAGAAATGGAATGAGGATGAAATTATTGCCCCATTTCAAAAGGAAATTCGAATTTCCCCAAAGAAGGGAAAGAGAGAGAGAGGACAAATCCAAATTAGAGAGAGAGGAACTTCAAGAATCATGAATACTTACTTGGAGAGACCAAGAGGAACTTGATGATGGACTTGGGAGTGATTCCCTTGAAGCTTGATGGATTTGGGATGAGAGATTGTGTGCCCTAGAGAGAGAAAATTCTAGTTTGTGGCAAGAATCACGCGTGAATTGCTTTTATTTTTTTCACATTCAGCAGCCCTTAATCGATTAGTAATCGATTAGGCATTTCAAATTTTCTGGACTTAATCGATTAAGCTGCAGCTTAATCGATTAAGTTGCAGGATTTTCAGCACCCCGACTTTGAACGGCCATAACTTCTTCGTTACCCGTTGGATTTTCCTCAAATTTTAAAGCAAGCTTCCTCACCTATCCTACTTCACATCCAACGGTGGAATTTGTGTTTAGAGTTGTAAATCTTTTATTTTGAATTTCCTAATATAGGGTGTTTATAACACCAAAAACATCGTTTCTAACGCTCTTTTGTTCATCTTTCAACCTCCTTTTTGATGTCAATGCTTCTTGATTCCTTTATGGCATTCAAAGAACTCCTAATCCATCATTTTAAATCCTTTTTAGAATAATCCCTACTTCCAAATCTTATCGTTATTCTAAATATTATTTGAATTAAAATTCGGGATGTTACATTTCTCCCCCACTTATTAGAATTTCGTCCCCGAAATTTTGTTGAATTCCGTAACTGGAGAACCATCCCATTGGTAAAGCTTCTGACTATGGTTTTCACTTTCCTACGATTTTTATTTCCCGCTCTAGGTGTGGTTAGGGTCATGCCTATTTCAATGCTTGTCCTTTAATACAATGTATCTCCTCTATCTGGACAGGATCGTCAGTTTTCTATGACTTGGCGAATTCTCACCTATGCATCTGAGATGCTTGGAATTTGAACAGAGTGAAGATGAAAAGAAGAAACATGAAGCACTCAAGGATGAGTCTCATGGTCTTTGCACGATGACCCAGGATGGACTGGATACATGTCAAGCAAGAAGACATTGACGATTATTCCCAAAGTGTGCGTTTTCAGCAAAGAGCCATCGAAGGATGCGTTTTCTATGGATCTGCGGCTGATTGATTGGTCTCGGTCGACCGGGGTCCTGTCAAGTGCACAGAGTCCCAAAAGACTTAGATTATCACTTGCGGTGTTCCGACATAACATCTTAATTGAGATTTCATTTCGCGACTTCACTTTTATCCCGTTCACCTTTTATTCCTTCAAGTGAGTCTAGCAAAGTCACTCTTAAAATCAATCTTCACCATACTCGCATTCTACTTCGATGCTACTTCCTTCCCGTTCGTTTAATAATTTCAATTCGGTATAGGAATTCCTAAAGATCGATTTCACTTGAGGGCCAAGGTCAAGGTCTAGTTGTTATTTCTCAATTCGGTGTTATTTTTAGGAGGTCTTGTTTTATCCCTAGTTTAACTCTCATTCGGTCCTCCGCAAAGCGTTAGGAATTATCTGTTTAGTAGTCCTATGGCTTATGGTATGATTACTAGTTATTGTCGCTCGGATAGGATCCGAATTGAGTCGTCAAGTCTCCCCCACTTAGTATCAACATACCTGAGTAAGTCGAAGGCAGGGAAGAAACTGGGTTGATTCCAAGAATTGATTAGCTAGGTTCTTAATTGGTTGGCGAGGTGGTACATGGGATTAAGTTGACTGCTAATCGGTATTATTGGTGTTGTTTCGAATTTTCTAGGATATAATGGCTCTTCATACTTACGTATACGGCTACGTTCTCATACAAGTTAGAGGGGTGGTTCGATCATTTAATTGGATGTTCTCGGTGGAAATATAGAGTATGAGTGTCTTGAATGGGGTTGGTTTGCGAATTACTGTTTACGAGTCTTAGTAAAGATCCTATAGGATTAACGTTCAATCGGGCTTTCGACAGAGATAGAATTCCTAGATGGTTTATTCGGATCTCAACTAGGTAATTGCAATAATATAGCATGTCAATAAACGCGAAGACCGAGGTGGTCAGTCCCAATCTCACATTTATCAATTGTACATCACTGCGTTATTGAATGATAGCATTATCTTTTAACAGGTGCAAGAGAAAGGATGACCAATCCTGACCCTACACTCTATTAGAGAACGTCACTATCACCAGGTTTTTGGTTAGGTCTCTTGTTACGGTCTTATAACTAAGTAAGGTTTTTCCTACGTGTTCCTTTAGATGGTACTCACGATTGGATTGAAGATGAGTCTTTCTTAGGTTTCACAACTTCTAGAAATACAGGATTAGGAATTTAAAATTCCAAGAGAATTGATTTAGGAGGTTCTACTCTGAAACTTAATAGAGATGCAGATTGCTAGTTTCTAAAATGCTTATCTAAATTTTTGAATCGTCTCGTACCTTTGGTTAGCTTGGCCCTGATCTCCTTAAGTAGCTGGACCACAGACCTCAAGGGTGTGGACCAGAAAACTGATATTGTCGGAATGTAAGGTTGAGACGTCCAGGACGAAGTCCTGTGTCATTGAGTAATCCCTCTGGAGCTGTGTCTGGTATGATCGCCGACACTCCATGAAAGATGTGACGAGACTCGCCACCGAATATTAATACATCACCCGATCCCAAAATAATTCTTTCTGTTTTCCTTGGATCTCTCTGATCTCCACAGAGAAACTCAGCCGAGTCACCAATGCAGAACGATACTATCGGTATCCCTCTTTGCAAGCTTCCAACACTTTAGTCACGGTCCTGATGAAGACCAAGCTTTCCATTCCCTTCATAGAAATTGACAATGCAGACATCAGGGGACATGTAAGGGAGTATGTCCTCCACTTCACTTACACCGCATTCCTTCTCAACCAAAGATTGTGCTTCTTGCATCGCTCCCATAACCAGCTGAATAAAATGATCAGGAATATTGGGTGGTTCGCTTCCATCAGTTACCCTTTTGTGTCCATATACTCGGGTTTGAGGATTCCAGTCTAAGCCGAGGCACATCATTTTCAGTCGGAGTCTGGCTCCACTTGTGAAGCCTGGTTGATAAAAACCTCCAGGACCTAAGCCCATCTCACGACAGTTCATTACTACGCCCACCTGTTCTTCATGAGTCAGGTATTGCTTCAGGAGAACCATTCCCGGTCTCAAAATTATACTCTCCTTCTCACCAGCTTGTACCCCCACGTGTTTCTCCTTGTGTTCAATAGTCGATCTAAGCTTACCCATTGCAGAAGTTTGCCCTTCTTGAAAACAGATGTCATATGGCTTGGATTTCAAAGAATCAGCAGGGGAATTGATCTTACGATCAGTAGCCGAACTGCTAGCAGGAGAATGGGAGAGCTGATTCTCCATGTTGCTACAATGTGGCAACAAAGGATTCTGTTGATGCAGACATGTACATAATTTAGTACATAACTACATAGGGTTTTATAACTATAAACCTAAGTAACTAATATAGAACTTGACACTATCTATTGGTTACTCGCTTGTTGAGTAAACCACAGGAGTTATGAGTTTAAAATCCAAAGGCCGAGGAAAAACTGCTCTGATACCAAAAATGTAACACCCTAATAAATATTACCCTTAATTCCCAAGTATTAAAAATGTGTACTTAAAAATTCCTTTTTAGTTTAGTAAAATCACCCGTCAAACGGACGGAGTTTTGTCTGTTTTTCGGACTTTCCAAAATTTAACCTGTATATAACATAATCCATATATATAAAGTCAACAGCCAGCAGGGCTGCACCACATGCACATAACAGATAAAAGCCCCATGGGCACAAAATACAACATCCAGTGTCAGTTATCAGAGTGTAAGCGGAATATGTGTACTAGGTGCAACTAGCATGATGCTCAAAAATAGCTATGCCATAAACAATATCCTAAGCCTCATCAAAATATATGGACATCACAAATACATCAAAAGAATAAGGAGGCTTAGGTCACATATAGTCCTAATCCCCATAATAACCCTACTCTCCCTGTGAGGGAGAGCACTCCTGCTCGGCCGGGGGCTGTGCTAACTCAATCTCTGTACCTGAAAGATAGTAAGGGAGTGAGCATTGCACATGAAATAGAATAGCAGTTTCTAGATAGACATAACAACTAACCAGGCCAAACACAATTAGCAATTTATTCACATAAATACAAATTCATCGCAAGCATACCATATTTTCCAATTCCATCATTTTATAAGTGCCGATTCCCTTTTTAGTTAATTCCTTTTCACCCTTTGGTTCCCTTTTATTTATTTTCCCCATTTCCAAAGAAATCCCTTTTTAATCCCTTACCTTTTCCTTATTTTTACGGTGTATGTATGTCTCCACCAAATCGAAGGCCTACATACATACACCAATCACGATGTATGTCTCCACCAAATCGAAGGCCTACATACATCGCGTTTCCATTACCATTACCTTGCCCAATTTTATTCCCTTACCTTTTCCTTATTTTTACGGTGTATGTATGTCTCCACCAAATCGAAGGCCTACATACATACACCAATCACGATGTATGTCTCCACCAAATCGAAGGCCTACATACATCGCGTTTCCATTACCTTTACCTTGTCCAATTTTATTCCCTTACCTTTTTCCTTATTTTTACGATGTATGTATGTCTCCACCAAATCGAAGGCCTACATACATACACCAATCACGATGTATGTCTCCACCAAATCGAAGGCCTACATACATCGCGTTTCCATTACCTTTACCTTATTTTATCCATTGTCCTTTCCTTTTTCCTTTTTATTTAGGGTGTATGTATGTCTCCACCAAATCGAAGGCCTACAAACATACACCACCGACGATGTATGTCTCCACCAAATCGAAGGCCTACATACATCGCCCCGTTTACGTTGTATTGTCTCCCCCAAATCGAAGGCCTACAATACAACACCATTTTACGATGTATCGTCTCCCCCAAATCGAAGGCCTACGATACATCACCATGCTTATCCAATGTTAGTTGTCCATATTATATGCCATTAATTTGTCTACCAATTCCATTTAGTATTTACGAAATTATTCCAAGCACAAGCACCATCGTATTTATAATCAAATAACCACAATTCACTTTTCACATAAACAATTAGAGTACAAATAATAACAAACATCACCTTTCATGTAATCATGCAACACCCACATTTCTTTTGCACTTGTCCAAATTATTGATTTAAAATCCTAAATTAGGGGTTCATGCCATTTAATTTTCCTCCATAAAAACCTAACCTTATTCTCTAATTCTTAGAGTTCCATAATTAATAATTAAGCCTAATTTCAACATTTTCCTTAGTTTCTAAATTGGGGTTTCTAATTTCCTACCCTAACACATAAACTCCTAGCCAACCATTATATCTAAATACAAACCCTTTCCTAGAACAAGCCAATGCTCACTATATCCACCCCCTTACCTTAACCAAAGAGAGGGAAAGCGGAAGAAACCAAGCCTTCGCTCCGCACGCTCCCAAAACAAAGAGCTCCAAGCGCACGAAGGTAAAGAGAGTGATGATAATCTTCTCTAAATCAAAGAAATGGAATGAGGATGAAATTATTGCCCCATTTCAAAAGGAAATTCGAATTTCCCCAAAGAAGGGAAAGAGAGAGAGGACAAATCCAAATTAGAGAGAGAGGAACTTCAAGAATCATTTGAATACTTACTTGGAGAGACCAAGAGGAACTTGATGATGGACTTGGGAGTGATTCCCTTGAAACTTGATGGATTTGGGATGAGAGATTGTGTGCCCTAGAGAGAGAAAATTCGAGTTTGTGGCAAGAATCACGCGTGAATTGCTTTTATTTTTTTCACATTCAGCAGCCCTTAATCGATTAGTAATCGATTAGGCATTTCAAATTTTCTGGACTTAATCGATTAAGCTGCAGCTTAATCGATTAAGTTGCAGGATTTTCAGCACCCCGACTTTGAACGGCCATAACTTCTTCGTTACCCGTTGGATCTTCCTCAAATTTTAAAGTAAGCTTCCTCACCTATCCTACTTCACATCCAACGGTGGAATTTGTGTTTAGAGTTGTAAATCTTTTATTTTGAATTTCCTAATATAGGGTGTTTATAACACCAAAAACATCGCTTCTAACGCTCTTTTGTTCATCTTTCAACCTCCTTTTTGATGCCAATGCTTCTTGATTCCTTTATGGCATTCAAAGAACTCCTAATCCATCATTTTAAATCCTTTTTAGAATAATCCTTACTTCCAAATCTTATCGTTATTCTAAATATTATTTGAATTAAAATTCGGGATGTTACAGTGGGTAGATCCGAGATCCCTACCGTATGCACTTATATACAGTACCTTTTTTCAGAGGAAAACTTATAAGATTACTGCACTTATTGAGTCGTCCGAGCTTAGCCTCATTATTTATGTTCAGGTCCGATCAAGTATTCCTATTATAGGGCCGATCAATTCCGAATACAACAAGTAAAAGCATGACTTGTATTCTCAAAATCAGGTTTGCTTGGTTATCTAAAATGCAACAAGTCTCAAACACTTGCATTCTTTTTTCTCGGCAACCTCCTTACTGATGGCAGTTCGGATCCGAGGTCTAAAATAAATAAAACATGCAACGAGTTAACAAAAAATCGCATTTATGCAACATGTTATCGAAAAAAGCTTGCTTAGAAACGACCTCGGACACACCGTTTATGCAACAAGTTAAACAAAAGGCTTGCACAAAATTGACCTCGGACACCATATGTATGCAACAAGTGAAAATAAAAACTTGCATCAAAATAACATGCAACAAGTTAAACTAGAAAAAACTTGCATAAAAGTAAAATGTTGTACACAATAAGCAAAACAAAATACAATCCAACATTGTCAAACATGTTACAAAAAACATAGACAAATCGCAAGCTGCCCAGCATAAGGGACTTATGTTGTGTCATCTTCAACATCGGAAAGGACAACCGAGCTCGGGTTGAACTCCTCATCCGGTTTCTCTACCAAGGATTTGGGAAGGTTCTCCTCAGGTTGGTCAAGGTCGACCTCGGCCCCATCCTTATCATAATCTACCATCTTCCCATTTTCCACCCCCAACCCGGCAGAGGCGCCAACGACCCGAATTCGGAGCCCTCGGTTCAGGTGAAGAATCTGCTCTATGGCACCAGCAAATATTTTGCTCCCCGCCTTCTCGAAATTGAAGTCTGCCTCAGATGCTGCTATCTTGTGTTTAAGAGCTTGAGCAGCTCTCCTCTTCAGCAAAGTCCTCACCTGCTCCACCTCGGCCAGTCCTTCCTGCCGACCAGCTTCCTTAGCGTCTGCCTTCACTTGGGCCAGGGCCTCCTCATGACTTTTCAGAAGCTCCTCCATTGCCGGCGGTGCTTCTCTTCCAACTCGGCCAGCTTTTGCTCGGCAGAGTTTTTGCTAGCCTTCAGCTCAGCCACCTCGGCCGCCATATCAGATCGGGCCTTCTTCTTGGCAAGCGACACGCCTTCCGCCACGTCGTCAGCAACTTCGGCCAACATATTGAAAATGTTTGTTGACCTCTTCAAGTGATAGGCCAACCCCTCGGCCATCTTCTTCCACTCGGCCCCCGACATCTTTATGAGAGCCTCTTTGACCGAGACCTTAGCAGCGGGGGTCACCGGCTTTGGGAGGATGTCAATTCCCCTCCTCGAGCCATCCGAAGAAGGAGGGGTACCGGCTACATTAGCAAGATCGGTACTTGGAGTCGGAGATTGAGGAGGAGGAGGGGCAATGATCAGCGCAGGTGGAGTAGGGTGTGGAGGAGCGGAGTCGGTTGAGGTCGTATCAGTGGAGACCGCGGCAGCCATGGCCTCATTGGAAGTACTCTCAGGCCTCTAATGCAGCTTTCATTGCCTTAGACGACATCTCCGACCAATGTTCTTCTGCAAACAAAAAGATAAAGAAAAATCAGTAAGAAAGTTGAAAGAAAATTACAAGTATAAGAGCAAAGTTAACTACCAATTTTGGCCAAGACTTCGTCGTCAGAACACTTCATGAAAACGCCAATGTCAAGCTGGAATTTCCGAGCTTGATATTCGGTTTGGAAATGGTGGACTGTGACGGCCTCGTCGGCGTCAAGAGTCGCACCCGACCACCTTTGGGGCGTGCCGAGGTGGCGATTGAAGAACTCTGGGGTCCACTCCAAGGGAAACCTCGGACCCGTCTCGTCCCGGAACCAAGGTCGACCAGTGCCCACTTACTTGTACTTGAAGAATTTGGGCTTAAAATGCTTCCAAGATTCCGTAAACATTCCGAATAACCCACAGCGAGCTCGGGCTTTGGCCGATACCCAAACTCGACCAGTAACCCCCGTCTTTATTACTGACGAACGGGTTGTACATCCACAGGAAGAGCCGAACTGTGCATACCAACCTTTTGGCCCTGCAATAATTTTGAAACGCTCGAATGAATGACCAAGTGTTGGGATGAAGTTGTGAAGGGGCCGGTCCGAGCTCATTCAGGAATCTCATCTCCAGGTCGGTAAACGGCAAGGTCACGCCGAGGTTATGGATCAAATCGGCATAAAAAAAGAACGAGTTGTTATCGGTTCGAGTGCATATTCTATCATTTGCCGAATAGGGGAGAACTTCATAAGAGGTGCCAGCGGCATCTCCCGAGCAGGGTAGCACAACTCTCTTCACTCCGGCGAGTTTATCCTCGGAATCTAAACCGGACTACACTCCATTCGGCTCCACGTCAACCCATTGATATTGATCGGCATCGGTGGGTGCAGGATACAGCTCAGGTCGGCTGATGCACTTTCGGGGCGGCATTTTACCTGTGGAAGAACAGGGAAGCTCAGTGTTAGTCCTACGGGTTACAAATAATAACCCCCTAGAAAAACCCCTCGAAGTTGTTCCGAGGGGCGAGCATCTCCCTTCTACCACAGGTACCCCCCGTTCATACATCCTCTCTTTCTCCATCCTCTCGAAGTCGGCACGCTCCCTACCGTCAACAAACTCGGCCCAGGCGTATTGCCGTATCACTCTCTCTTCTCCTCCCAATCTCGAGGATAGATGACCTCAACGGGATCAACTTCCAGCACCCGTCTCTCATATTTCTGCCTATACTCCCTTTGGCGACTGAGCGCCTCGTCTACCTCCGTAGAGGAACAGGACGAGGAGGAGGAGCCGTCCTCCTCCTCACTACTGCTAGACGATAGGGAGACTACCCCAGCCCATTTCCTAAACCATTCCCTACTCATACTGAACCCAATCTACTCCTTTGGTTTTCTGAAAAATGAAACATAAAACACGAATCAAAAACTCTCCAAAAATCCTAAAACATTCCCAGCCCAAAGACTGCCAAAACCCCAAGAACAACCCCCAGGATCAAAATCCCTAAACCCAGAAAGAACACCCCATTTCACAGAAATAGAAACGAAAAGTATCAACCTTCCCCATGCACACCATAAAGCAAAACAGAAACATGAAACCCAAAAGTTCTTAATCCCTCCCTCGAAAGCCAATCCAGAAAGAAGGAAATACAAAAACGAAAGGGAAGAAGGGAGAAGAGCATTACCTGAAGCAGTCTTGGAGCGAAGGAAACTGGAAATTGCAAAGTAGAAGAAGAGGGGAGGTGCAGAAAGGGAGGCACGAATTCGGTTTAGAGAAGGAAGGAGAATCGAGTTATGGAGGAAGAGGGAGAAAGGAATTCGTGTGAGGAAAATGAGGAAATTCAGGGAAAGAGAGAGAGCGTTCTGTGCAGAGAAAGAGTAATCGTGGAAGAGAGAGAGAGTAGCAGTTTTGTGAAAGTGGAAGGAGAGAAACCGCCATTTTCCCTCCACTTTCGAACTATGGGCCTGGTCCAAAAAGCCCACCCCAACATGAGGCCATACACAGTAAGACACGTGGCGCGGAGTAGTTGGAATCACGAACCTCGAGCTACGTCGCAGCAATGGCGACGCTTCGTTAGGTGTAATTTCTGACACGTGTCAGATCTGGAAAAAGCAAGCGTCACTTCGGAGCAGGTGAGAGGACAGTTGTCAAACCTGCCCCGTCACAGTGAAAGGACGTCAGAAACAGCTGGATCCAGCTATCGGCAGCTCATCATCCGAACTCCCTAGAACCTCGGAACAAGGCTTGAAGGGCCTTGACCGAGCTGGGGGGCTTATGTGATGGACTTGGGGAAAAGACCTGAACCAAGACCTCGGAGCAAGGCTCAAATAGCCTTTACCGAGCTGGGGGGCTTATGTGGTGGACTCGGCCTGGCCGAACTCCACGTAGCCCTCACTAAAGACCTAAGGACCTTTCAGGAAGCCCTCTGTACGCCTGGTCGTGCTCAAAGCTCAACGGCCGAACAGATACCAGACACGGGCCGACCTCACGCTCCTACCTAGGTCCGATATCCTTGTCCGACACCTCTCAGAGTCCGACACCTCCCCAAGTCCGACACCACCCAGAGATTCCGATACCAAGGACAGGATGACGTGTCTCACCTTATCCACAAGGACAGCTCATCCGCTCATAGCTCATTACAGGCTGGCCCTACTTAGGCCTCAAGCAAGCCTATTAGGGCAACCAGCTCCCCCTATAAGTACCTCCGTACTACATGGGGCTCAGGTACGTCCTCTAACCCTAATTATCACCCTCACACACCAGTGATTAGAGTTGCTTCTTGGCTTTCTTCCTTAGCCACTTGAGGACTCCCACCAAACATCACACAGAAACCCTAGACAGAGGCTCCCTTGAAGGTCTCCTTCCCTAACCTTGGAGGACCTCACCGTCTAGGACATCACAAGTGATTTTTTTAATATTTTTTTAAATATTTTCGCTGAGGATAATGATTTGTTCAACAAATTGAGGATAATGATTTCATATACAGATAATGATTATATAAATTTAAATAATTAATTTAATTTCAAATTGTAATTTTGGTTAGAGATAATGTTATTTACCTACGTACGCCCTGGTGCGAATATTCCTTAAGCGAACAAACGTGGATAGTGGATAATGTTAACTTTAGTTGTTTCTAATAATAATATTTAATTTAAAACATTTAATATAAAAAAATTTAAAATATTAACAACCTGTGCATTGCACGGGGTAAGAGCTAGTTAGGATATAAAATAAGAAATAATAGGAGAACAAAATTATTAGAATTAGAGAGATCTAAAGGTGAAAAAAATGTAAAATTGAATGTAAGATCCTATTATAATTTTTTTAATATTTTGGTTGAGGATAATGATTACTTTTATTTAACAAATCGAGGATAATGATTTCACGTAAAAATAATGATTAAATAAATTTGCGATTTTTTAATATTTTTAAATACTTTTGTTGAGGACAATGATTACTTTTTTTTTCCAACAAATAATTGAGGATAATAATTTTACATATATATATAATGATTAAATAAATTTAAATAATTTATTTAATTTTAAATTGTAGTTTTGATTAGAGATAATGGTTATCTACCTACAAACTCTCTGGTCCAAAGAAAGCTTCATGGGACAAATGTGATATCTCGAAATTTTTTTCGGCAAACGTGATATCTCGAAAAGAAATCCTTATATATATTTTTTCGGCAAACGTGATATCTCGAAAATTGTAGTTTTTCTGTCCGCGTAAGACAGCCCAGTTGGTGGTTGCATGGACACTTAGGATTTCCTCCTCCCCCAGGTCATGGGTTCTAGTCCCAGACCTCCCATGTAAACCAAAAAAAAAACACCTCTTGTGCTGACGTGATTCATCTTACATCATGCCAAGAAGCTAGTCAATTCACTAGATATGTCCATATCCTTCTGCTGCCAAGTAAAGTCGTAAAGGTTATGACAATCTTTAGCCAAAAGACCTGTAAATAATATAAATAGCAATTATTGAATTATATAATATATATATATATATATATATATATATATATATTATATAACGCCTCATGTGCTGACGTGATTCACCTTACATCATGCCAAGAAGCTAGTCAATTCACTAGATCTGTCCATATCCTTCTGCTGCCAAGTAAAGTCGCAAAGATTATCACAATCTTTAGCCAAAAAAAACTTGTAAAATAATATAAATAGCACCACCCACTTCTTCGTTGATATTTCCTCCCATTTAAAATATAAGAAAAAAAAACATACATTTTTTGTGTCAAAATATAAGTAAAATTAATCAATTTTCTTAAATTTTATTTTATTTACAATTTTATTTTTTTAAAACATCTTTAAAAAATTGTTATTTTATTTAATTTTTGTTTCATTGCCAATGCATAGCAACTTTCCTAAAATACTTCTATTCTTTCTATTCTTTTATATATTTGAAAAAATTAAATACAATCAACTAACATTTTTGATAAGCGTAAATTTAGTTAATTTTGCTTATAATTCTAGAAGAAATTAAAGAAGTGAGAACTCAACAAGTTCTTTAATGCTTAATTATTATACTCCATCCGTCCCTAATTATAAGGTCATCTTGACACTTTTATTTTGTCCCTATTTATAAGGCCCTTTACCAATTTTCAATGAGCATTAATTATTTTTTTCCACAAACACCTTTGTTTATTTAACACTTTTTAGATTTCCAACAATATTAATAGGAGTAATTTTGAAAATACATATCAAAAGTTCACATTTCCAATACAATTAACTAAATTATTCCACTTTCTTAATGAACGTGAAATCTCCCAAGAGGATTTTATAATTAGGGACGGATGTACTGTATATCTTAATCTTGCCAATGCATAACACCTCATACTTCAATAAATTCATGGCATGCACATGATGAGGTGATTACTCACTCAAATTGGCATAACTTTTCAACAAGTGATGTCAATTCTTGCTTCCTTTTTAGGTAGCTAAATTCTAAAGTCATGGACATCATTTGATAACCACAACTCACCAATTGATTTATTTAGTCCTCCCACCACTGCACTTTTTTTTGAAAAAAAATTAGGTAGGAATGATCATATGCGTTGCCTCGTTGGTCCTCATCTAATCACCTTAAATATCTCTACTCTTTGTATGTATACAATTTTCATAGGTCTTAGACTTTCATCGCTTACCTCTTTTTAACAATTTGTTTGGTTGGAGAGAATTTGGGAAAGAAATTTTACAAAAAAGAAAAAATGGAAAAGAAATAAAAATTTTCTTTTGTTTAATATTGGAGAGAAAACGAGAAAAGAAAGAAAAACAGGTGAGAGCCATGCAAGAAAATTTTCTTCCCAGGTTAGATAAGATTTTGGCAAGAAATTGTCTTGGGAGTTGTGCTTCATTAGATTGGGTTATTCTTCAGTAGAGACATTGTGTGTTTGTTTGCTTTTTGGCTTAATTGCACTTTTGGTCCCCCAATTTTTTCAATTTGGCGATTTTGGTCCCCCAATTTTTAATTTGGCGATTTTGGTCCCCCAATTTACGATTTGTAGCGATTTTGGTCCCTCCGTCAATTCCACCGTTAACGGTGCTGACGTGGTTGCTGACACGTGTCCATCTAGTAAATGGGGGACCAAAATCGCTACAAATCGTAAATTGGAGGACCAAAATCGCCAAATTAAAAGTTGGGGACCAAAATCGCCAAATTGACAAAATTGGGGGACTAAAAGTGCAACTAAGCCAAAAAGAAAAACTAAAAATAGCGAGTACATGTTTCGAATACAAAATTAAGAAAACTTGTTTTAAAAATTTTATGTATCTCATAAAGTATAGAAAAAGTTAAAGTTAAAATATAACCAGTTATGTTATAATTGAAATTGAAAAATGATATAAAGTATTATATCTCATCTTAAAGTACATATAGAAATTGAAAAATGAAAAATATCCTATAAGGAAAAAAAATTAAAATTATTTTTAATAAGGAAAAATTAACATATACTCCCTTCAATTTATAAGGCAAAAAAAATTTAAATTATGTTTGTTAAGGAGATTAATTGGTTGTATTTAATTTTATCAAATTTATAAAAAAAAATAGAGGTGTTTTAAGAAAATAGAATTGGAAACAACATTAACTATATTTAGTCTCTTAACAAATACGCACGTGTTAGCCTTCTCCTTAATTTTTGTGACAATTTACTTGTCAAGGAAATTTGATTGCATATTTTAAAAAGGAATTACAAATTTTGCTAATCCAAATTTTCATCACTCACACAGTCAGACACCTTGTAATTAGCGACAATGGACTCAAATAGAGTTTTAGCATAATGCCAAGATTAACTTCAAATTATTCTCAAGAGAAATATTAGAGTATAAATTACCGCAACTGAAAAAACTTGTAAAATTTCAACTAATATAAACTCTTATTAATAGATTACAATTTTTTAGCTAATCACAATATTTTAGCAAATAAAGTTGTGCACAAAGTGTGAGATCATAAATTTTCTTTTATCTAATACACAATAATAACATGGGCTTTTAGAAAGGCCATTGATTATTAAAAACTTTTAGAAAGGTCATTGATTATTAAAAAAAAAGGTTTAATTGCACTTTTGGTACCCAAATTTTCTCAATTTAACGATTTTGGTCCCCCAACTTTTAATTTGGCGATTTTGGTCCCCCAATTTACGATTTGTAGCGATTTTGGTCCTCCAATTTACCAGAGGGACACGTGTCAGCAGCCACGTCAACACCGTTAATGGTGGAATTGACGGAGGGACCAAAATCGCTACAAATCGTAAATTGGGGACCAAAATCGCTAAATTAAAAGTTGGGGGACCAAAATCGCCAAATTGAAAAAATTGGGGGACCAAAAGTGCAATTAAGCCTTGTTTTTTTTATTTTCTTTTTGAACTTTGATAAAAAAATTTATATATATATTTTTAACCAAAATTTTTATTATCTAAAAAATAAGTAGATCTTCTGTCTTAAACCTTGTCCCCAATCAATCACATTTCATTATGAAAAATAATTTCTCAACTGTTATGATATTTTTGTAATATTTAATGAAACGTGATTGGTTAAAAACATGATTTGGAATAGAGGATCCTGATATGTAATAAAAATTGAAGTAAGCAACAAATATTTGGTTAAATAATATATTGAGAAAAAAAATACGATATATTTATTTTTGCTATGTAAAATAAGAATATATTTGTCTTGTAACAAATTTATTCTTTTCTCTATTCTCACTTTTTTTTTCCAACCAAACAAATTATGCAAAAACCGATTAAATGCCGACTAATGCAGAAAACAAATAAAATGCGGAAAGCAGTAAAAAGAGGACACGAAAATTTTTATACTGGTTCACTCTCCATCACTGAGAGCTACGTCTAGTCCCCCCTAAACCTTAGGGAGCTTTTACTCAAAATCAAATAAAGGGGTTACAACAGGAATTACAAGAGATTCTATCTCACTAAACTTATCCCTGTCACAGAGTGTACCAAACTCTTGACCACTACCCCAAACCAATTTGATTTTGCTGGTTGAAGAACCTCTTCAACTTTTTCACTACGGAGACTTCCTTGACACTTTCAAGGACTCCTTCTCTTCTTCAATCAAACACGAGAGCAGTAGCAGATTGTTGGCTCCAAACTCCGAAACCAGTTACTTTTGAATATAACAGTGTAAAGGCAACTTGGTTTCAGACTTAGAAAGAAATTGGCAGAGACAATTTTCAGAATACTAGTTTTTCAAAAAGTTCGTGCGTTTTTCTCTTCTGTCTCTATGCTTTGATGTAGGAGGAGGCAATTCCTTTTAATTCACTTTGAATCCCAAAAATCAGGGAGGAAAGAATTTAACCATGTGATGAATTAATGCTGGCGAGATTTCCTCTCCAACAGTCATATTTTGATTTGGTTTAATTTTGAATCAGATCTTTCATTTATTGTCAATCCCTTTATAAACAGATTCTGATGATTAGCGAGCTCCGAGCTTCGATGTGGACAGAGCTTCCACAACTGATGACTTGACGTGAACCGAGCTTGTGCTTGAACCGAGCTGATTACTTCCATAGCTTCTATACCAAGTCGCTGAGCTTGCGCTTGAGCTTGCACTGTTGTTGACCAAGTATGAACCGAGCTTGAGCTTGACCTTTGACTTCCGAGCTGTGGCCGAGCTTTTCATTAGAGCTTGCGTTTAACTCTGACATCCGAGCTTTGGCCGAGCTTTGTATTCGAGCTTGAGTTTAGTTCTATTATCCGAGCTTTGGTCGAGCTTTGTAATCGATCTCGAGTTGACCCTTGACATCCGAGCTTTGGTCGAGCATTACAAACTAGCTTGAATATGAGCTTGATATCCGAGCATGGGCCGAGATCCAATGTTCGAGCTTGAACTGAAAGATGCTTCCTCAGCAAAGAGTTACGCTTCTTCCGCCGAAAACAACTAACCAACTTCCGTGCAAAAGACTGAGCAACTTCCGAGCTGAGCTTCTGACTTGCTGATGATTTTAACACTTCACTCTTCCGTAGCAGAAGGCTGAGCATCTTCCGAGCTTGCATCTGAGCTTCTAACTTGCTGCTGGTTCGACTACATTGGTTGAGCATCTTCGAGCTTGCATCCGAGCTTCTGAATTGCTGCTGGTTCAACTACAGTTCTTCCGAGCATCTTCCGAACTGAGCTTCTTACTTTGTTGCTGGTTCGACATTCAGTTCTTCCGAGCATTGTCCGAGCATTGTCCGAACTGAGCTTCATGCTGAGCTTCTTGCTGTTTGAGCTGAGCTAACCACCTGAGTCTACCGCTGCTTGATAATTAAAGGTGTGGTAAGTTGGCAGACTCGGAGTCCGGGTTGTTGTTGTTTACTCGTTACTCAATATGAGTTCTCCCGAGTAATTTGTCTTCATCAAAACTCAGCATTCCTTGTTGATTCTACAAAGTTTTCTAGGTTTTTAATCAAAAACAATATACAATTGCTAAAACTAAAGAGTTAAGGGAAAAGAAGCTTGCACATAGGTTTATACTGGTTCACTCTTGTTATGGACCGTATATACGGAACCGGAATGCCAGATTCAGATAGGAGGTATCGTTGCTGACTTCACAGGGCCGGTATGCCGGTACCGGTATGAGGCCTTAGAGGCCCAATGATACTGATACCTGCATACCGGTATGAGGCCTTAGAAGCTCAATGATACTGATACCGGCATACCGGTTTGAGGCCTTAGGAGTCCAAATACACTCATACCGGCATACCGGTATGAGCCCAGAGAGGCCCAATGAAGATGATACCGGCATACCGGTATGAGGCCAGAGAGGCCCAATGAAGCTGATACCGGCATGAGGCCTAAAGAGGTCCAACGGAACTGGTACCGGATACCAGTATGAGGTGGTGGGTATTAGACGCCATTCTTCATACTGTTATACCGATAGGAATCCATCAAGTCAGCCACACGTGTTAGGGAATCCGAGGAATTCCGTTATCCTCATAAGCATAGGATTCTACTCAACTTAATACCCGCCATTATGTCTGAACCATTTAGAGGAAGCCTCACCTGCCTCATGAAGGCAGCAATCATCACCATTTAAGTGGGTATGCCTATATAATATCTGGTAAAGCAGGCAGGTATGATCTATCTCATCTCACACAAACACACACACCACCCCAAAGTAGAACGACCAGAACGTGGGTATCTTGGTGTCTAAGGTGTTCACTTCAAGTCTGATATCAAGAGAGGGATTGCTGAATTCTTAGCCGAATAGGCTAAGATCAGTAATTCCACGACAGAACAACTCTCAACCACCGAGAGCTACAACCAATCCCCTCTATCACAATAGAGAGAGTTTCTTCAATAAGGAATTAGAGTTCTCAAATTACAAGCGATTGCCTCTCAAGATACCCCATTTGATAGCCTCCAAGAGATACCCCACTCTTGTCTTGCAACCCTCTTGAACTTCTAATTTAACCTTCTTCTCTTGCTTGATGATAACCCCACACCAAGTCTTCCACAATTGTTTGTTGGTACCTCACAACAAGACTTCCATGTCTTCTTTGTTTGCTTGATGATTTCACCCACCAAGACTTCTTCTTGTTGTATTGAAAGCTTGCCTCAATACAAAGATTACAACTCAATGAAAAACAATAAACCTATTGAATCTCCTTCAAGAATATGAACAAATAGAACTTGAGATTCAAAAGCTTCTTGATCAAAGATATGAAAAATAAGAACTATGATCTTTGTAAAAGTGAGAGAGAATGTTGAGAGAATAATGTAGCTTGATCTTTTCTAGAATGATGTAAAAATGAAGTTAGTTAATCACAATGATTAGGGAAAGGTTTATATAGAATATCCATAAGCTTTGGAAAACATCAAAACTAATTTTGCAATGTGAAAAGCTATTTTAAAAAGTTGATTTTCACGTGTTAATCGATTAGGTATTCAGCTTAATCGATTAACTAATGTTTGATTTATGTCAATCGATTAGCCTCTGCACTTAATCGATTATTACATGATGCACATTTTCATGTTAATCGATTAACTACTGTAAAAATTAATTAAAAACTTGTTTTCTCAAAAGTAAACATTTTCTTAAAAAACTTTAAGCCACCTATTGATTTTAGGTTAAGTGAAATACTCAAGATATTAAATGATCATGCACTTGATAGAGATTCATTACCCTCTAATAACTCTACCCAAACTCTAAGACTCAAAATAAAGATATAAACTATAAACACATTGAATCTATGAGCTTACTCTCTCTCCATCATTGTTTCTTTTGTTCATGGTTGAGCTTCCTTCAAAGCATTGTCTTGTCATTATCAAAACCATGCACTTGCACTAGGTCTAACAAGTCTTAACACCAGACTCACCAAACATGCATCAACATTACATCATCATGTACTTTTATACACAATTTTATTTCAATAATGTTTTTGTAATACAATTTCAATAATATTAATTATGTAGAATTTATAAAAAATAATTACAAATAATATTTAAATATTCAAATTAAATCAAAGTTAACATTACAATAATTAATGATTTCTACTAAAAATTATAAATTACATAAAAAATACAATATAATTCAAATTATTATAATTTAATTAACGCTTCCTTGTCCTTTAAAATGTTGACACAAATGCTTCATTATTTATTTATTATAAACATGTGCTATATAGCCACACAGTGGATTTTTGCATACTAGAAACAACGAGTATTTTTAATTTCAAATTATTTATTTAAATATAAAAATATGTACTTCTTTTGGTCTTATTTTTTAGCAAAAATAAATAATTTCACCAGTATTTAAGAAAATTATTTGAGTGTATTTGATTTTCTCAAATTCATAAAAAAAGACTATTTATTTTTTATAACAAGTCAATATATATATATATATATATATATTTAAAAAGAGAAAATATATATATTTAAAAATATTATTTTTATATTTTAAATATTATTATTATTATTTCATTTATTTGTAATTATTATTATTTATTATTAATTTATTTTTATTATTAATTTATTAATTTATTATCAGTATTATTATTATTATTTGTTTATTAGGGTATTATAAAGTAAAAAGGAAGAAAACGACAAAAATGGGTCCAACAGAGTTTTAAGTTAAGTCTGTTATTTTACAGACTCAACTTAAGACACTTCATCAGAGATTTTGAAGATTAGCAGAGTCTGGAAGAAAATTTGAACTAAAGACTCTCCACTAAACTTTTTCAAAACTCTGATGTGGATGCCCTAAAGATATTAATTTAAGTTAACTGGTTAACTGGATAAAACTCAGCAGATTCCTTCGACAAGTTTTATTTTACAATTAATAGATTCTTTTCCTATTTGGTCAAGAAAAATATTAATATTAATTTGACTTAGTAAAGTGAAATTGAACACAATAATCTTATTACATCTTTTCACCCTCTTATCATTATATTTAATTATCAATTATCAATATATATAATAAATTGTAGTGTCTAATTAAATTATCACATATCTATAAATTAATTATTGAATTATGTATATAATATATATATATATATATATATATATATATATATATATATATATATATTATATAACACCTCTTGTGCTGACGTGATTCACCTTACATCATGCCAAGAAGCTAGTCAATTCACTAGATTTGTCCATATCCTTCTGCTGCCAAGTAAAGTCGTAAAGATTATCACACTCTTTAGCCAAAAGACTTGTAAAATAATATAAATAGCACCACCCACCTCTTCGTTGATGTTTCTCCGATTTGAAATATAAGGAACAAAAAATATATATTTTTTGATTTAAAATATAAGCAAAATTAACCAATTTTCTTAAATTTTATTTCATTCCCAATTCTATTTTCCTAAAACATTCCTAGAAAATTGTTATCTTATTTAACTTTTGTTTCATTCCCAATGCAACTTTTCTAAAATACTTATATTCTTTTATATATTTAAGAAAATTAAATACAATCAATTAACATTTTTAATAAGCCTAAATTCAATTAATTTTGCTTATAATTCTAACATAAAGAAGTGAGAACTCAAATTACAGTATATGAAAATATGACGCTCTCTCCTTCTGAAGACTCCTGTGAGAAACGTTCTCCCGAGGAAGAAGACCTTCTTGCTCGTAGTAATAAAAAGCCTAAACCCAATGATGGTTTGCTGTGCTCTGAATCTATTATGGATGATTTTATTTCTGAGGTTGGTGACGAGAAAGAACAGGATGGTGAAGGAAAAGAACAGGTTACTACTGAGCATGAGAAACCTTCGTATCAAGATATTGCCATGAGGGGTGAGGGGTATAAACCTAATGCAAAAGAGATAATACAGATGGTTCAGGAAGAATTATGTCCATTATTGGAAGAGGATTTTTGTGCGAAAGATGATGGCAAGGAGTTTGTAATGCGTCCAGTGATTGACGTGTCCCATAAGGAGTATGAAGAGTGGTGCAGACCTTGGAAGAATGCTCTCATTGTGAATCTCATTGGGAAGAAGGTGGCTCTTCGCTTCATGGAAGTTAAACTCCATCGTATATGGGCAATTCATGCTGGGATAAGTGTGGTTGATTTGAGTGAGGGGTATTTTATGGTCACCTTCCAAGATCAAGGGGATTATAAGCATGCTCTTTTTGAAGGTCCTTGGCGGTATGCAGATCATTATATTCAAGTGCAAAGATGGAGACCAAATTTCAAACCTTCACAGCATGAGTATGGAAGGATTGCCGTTTGGGTCCGAACTCCAGCACTCCCCGTGGAACCGTCGAATCAAAAATTCCTATGGCGCGTTGGAAATAGTCTAGGCACTATGCTTAAAGTGGATGAACATACGTCAATTCATTCGAGGGCTAAATTTGCACGTATTTGTGTGGAGGTGGATTTAAGGAACAAGTTGGTTCCTGTGATTGAAGCTTTGGGAGAAGAATATAAAATAGAATATGAGGGTTGCATCTTATATGTTTTCATTGTGGTCGATTTGGACATAGAAAGGACAACTGTCCTGAGGGACTCCTTGTGATTACTCCTTCGGATAGTGTTTCCGGTGCGGCGGTTCCAAGCAACCCCAAGGTGGCTACTGATGTGCAGGCCGTATTGAAGGAGACTATGTCGAATCCCGCATCTGTAGGTATGGAGGGTGTGATTTTCGCAAAGAAGATTGATGCTGCGTTGACTTCCGCCGAATCCAAGTTTGGCCCATGGATGATTGCAACAAAACGTAACCACCGGAATCATGCTCCTAAAAGTGAGGGAAGGAATGTTTTATCCAATACGGATGGGTCTCGTTTTGCTGCTCTTCAAAATGAAAATCACGTGCAAATTGTTACTGAATCTCCACCTTCTCATTTATATGCCGATTCGGGCCCTGTAGCTAACAACAGAATTTGGGCCACTCATATTTGGCTAAGCCCAATCCATCAAAATTGGCCTCTTCCAATTCGATGGCCCGTAGCAACAAGATTCAATCTTCTAAGCCTAAGGTGCTGACTAAGACCAAGGTTCAGACAAAGAAGCCTTCCACTGTAGTCTCGGAGCCTCCTGCTCTCTCTCATGCTCGTGATAAGGTTGCCTCTAAGGAAAAGGAAGTTGAGATTCTTAGAATCATGAATATGAAACAAAAAGAAATTGAAGCAGCTTTTGAAGAATGAAAAGCTTCTAGAGAGTTCTTAAATCAATTTGCTCTTCAACCTTCTGAGGAGGTAATTGCTTTTGCAAATGCATTGAAATCTTGGATCTCACCATCTGCGGGCCATCAACCGAAACCTCCTGAATGTGTGATTTCCGCAAGTCTTAACAATGGAAGTGGGGAGGTCTCCACCGATCTTATCTCTGCTGGTGCTTTCCAGCGTATGGATGAAGGAGCTGCTGCTTCTAATGTCTAATTTGACCCGGTTTGGACTTTCCTTTTTTCTTCCTATCTTGATGAATTCGATTATCTGGAACTGTCATGGTGCAGGAAATAAATCTTTCCCTGGTCTTATAAGGGATTGTAAACGTTTTTATGGTATTGATTTCTTGGCTATTTTAGAGCCTCGGATTAGTGGGTTTAGAGCTTCTGCTATTATTAACAGGCTGGGCTTTGATGATTCCTTTTGTGTTGATGCTGTGGGCTTTTCTGGTGGTATTTGGTGTTTATGGAAACGTTCTCAAGTTAATATTAGTGTCATTCACTATTCCTCCTATGTGGTTCATCTTCAGTGTAACACAAGGGAAGTTGATTGGGTTTTTTCAATTGTTTATGCTAGTCCTCAAGAGCATCTTCGTTCTTCTTTCTGGTTGGATCTTCGTAATTTTAGCAGTTCTATTTCTGGACCTTGGTGTTTGGGCGGTGACTTCAATCAAGCTTTATTTGCCCATGAAAAAAGTGGAGGTAGGCCTTTTAATTATGTAGCCGCCTCTAAATTCCTTTCTTGTTTAGAGGAGTGTGGTTTGCAGGATGTGGGTTTTAAAGGGCCATCTTTTACTTGGCAGCGTGGAGACCTTATGGTGAGACTTGACCGTGTTGTGGCAAATTCTAGTTGGTTTCTTGCTTTTCCCAATTTTTCTATGATTAATTTATCTTTGCCATCTTCTGATCATACTGCTCTGTGGTTGAGACTTGAAGTTCGTCGTACTGCTCCTAGAAGGTATTTCAAATTCTTGTCGCCCTGGCTATCTCATCCGGATTTTCCTGATCAGGTTAAACGTGCTTGGGTTGTTTCTAGTAGCTGAGTTGAGAATATGAGCCATTTCAGCCTGGAATACGGATGTTTTTGGTAACATTTTTAAAAAGAAGCGTCAGATTCTTAATCGCCTTGATGGGATTCAGCGTGCTCTTGCTTCTTCCTTTAATCCCTATCTCCTTGATCTCAGACATGCTCTTTGGGATGAGTATAATCAAGTTCTTCTGCATGAGGAGGCTTACCGGCTCCATCAATCCAGGTCGAAGTGGATTATGTTGGGGGACAGAAATACTAAATTCTTCCACCAATCCTCTTTAATTCGGCAAAGCAGAAATAATATTGACACTTTGATGAATGATGAGGGGAAGTGGATTTCTGATACTGTGCAGCTTCAGGCTTTGGCTGTTAATTATTTCACCTCCTTATTTTCTGATAATGATGGTTATCGTGATGCTCTCACTACGTCATGTGGTTTTCCGGCGGTGGATAGGGATCTTTGTCAATTGCTTAGCTCTTATGTCTCAGTGTGTGAAGTGAAGACCGCTCTTTTCAGTATGGGAAATTATAAGGCCCCTGGACCTGATGAGATGCATGCTATTTTCTTTAAGTCTAAATGGGATATTATGCAGCATTTTATTATTCGTTTTGTTCGGGATGTCTTTGCTAATCCTTCTAGTATCAAGCCTGTTAATCATACGTTAATTACCCTTATTCCTAAAGGGGTTAGCCCGATTCGGATGGCTGGCTTTCGTCCTATATCTCTGTGTAATGTGATTTACAAAGTGGTCACTAAGGTTTTGGCTAATAGGATGCAACCTCTCATGAGCTCTCTTATCTCTGAAAATCAGTGTAGTTTTGTTCCAGGTCGCCAAGGTATTAATAATGCTATTATTCTTCAGGAAGTTATCCATACTTTTAAGATTACTAAAGGTCGGAAGGGCTTTATGGCTATTAAGCTTGACTTGGAAAAGGCTTATGATAGGTTGAAATGGAGTTTTGTTCATGATACTCTCTTCAGCGCGGGCTTGGATGCCAGTTTTATTGAATTGGTTATGGCGTGCATCTCTAGTTCTAGTATGTGCATTAATTGGAATGGAACTCAGTCAGCTTCCTTTTTTCCTCAGCGTGGTTTGCGTCAATGTGATCCTCTCTCCCCATATATTTTTGTGCTTTGTATGGAGCGCCTGTTGCATCTGATTATTGATGCCTTGGATAGAGGAGCTTGGTTTCCGGATTCGTTAGGGAGAGGTGGGCCTAAGCTTTCTCACTTGCTTTTTGCGAATGACATTATTCTTTTAGGAGAAGCTTCTCTTGATCAAGTACAGGAAATTAATTCTATATTGGAACTTTTTTGTAATGCCTCGGGTCATAAGGTAAGCCTGTCTAAATCTTCTGTTTATTTTTTCAGAAATGTTCCGGTTGATGCTGCCTCATCTATTAGCTCTGCTCTGGGTATTGCTGTCTCTAGTGACTTTAGTAAATATCTGGGAATCCCTATGAAGTGCTCTCGTTCTACCCTTCCTTCTTTTGCTTTTCTTGTGGAGAAGGTGAAAAGGAAACTTTCTGGCTGGAAGTGTAGATCTCTTTCGTTTGCAGGTCGCATTACTCTGGCTCAGTCTGTTATTATGGCCCTCCCTGCTTATGTTATGCAAGCATCTGTTATCCCGTTGGCTATTTGTGACGAAATTGAAAAGATTTGTCGTGGTTTTATTTGGGGGAGTTCTAATGAGGCTAGGAAATGTCATCTTGTGTCTTGGGAGCGAATTTGCAAACCCAAGGCTGATGGTGGTTTGGGATTTAGGAGTCTTCGCAAGGTTAATGAGGCTTTCCTAATGAAGTTAGCTTGGAGGATTATTAATGAACCTGATTCGCTTTGGGTTCGTGTTTTCAAGGCGAAGTATAAATTTGCTGATATTCGGAGTATTTCTCCTATTGTCAAGGGTTCTGCCACTGTTGTTTGGAAGGGAATTGCGAAGGTCATTCCTAATGTCTGTGACGCTTCTTATTGGATTCTTGGCAATGGCAACCGTGCTAGTTTCTGGCATGATAGGTGGATCCCGGGTCTCCCTCCCTTGGCTGTCCATGATGATGTTGTTGTCCCAGCTTGGTGCCAGTGTTTCTCTGTTGCTAGTTTTGCTTTGGATGGTGCTTGGAACTGGGACCTTTTGCAGGAGGTAATCCCTGAATCTATTAGAACTGCAATTATGGGTGTGCTTCCTCCTTCGTTGGATAGGGGTGAAGACTCTTTAGCTTGGGGTTTGGAGGCGTCCGGTATCTTTTCGGTTAAATCTGTCGTGGCTAATATATCTTCTTCGCACCAGGCTCCTTCGCGAAATCTTAATCCCCTCTTTGATTATGTTTGGAAGTGGCCTGGGCCTCAGCACATTAGAGGTTTTCTTTGGAAAGTGACTCATGACAAGCTCCTTACGAATGTTGAGAGGTGTCGCAGGGGGATGTCATACTCTAATTCTTGTCCTAGGTGTGGAAGAGCTCCTGAAACTCTGCTTCATATTCTCCGTGACTGTGATGATGTGGGAAGCCTTTGGAAGCGGACGGTCCGTGCTGATAAGCAGCAAATATTTTTCTCCCTTAATCTGCATGATTGGTTATGTCTGAATCTTCTTAAGGGCAAGTGTGGGAGGCTGGATATTAATTGGCAAGTGTTGTTTGCTGTGCTTATTTGGAGCTTTTGGAAGGAGCGGAATGAGCTGGTTTTTAATAATGCTCGTACTCTTAATCTGGATTGTCTTTATCGTGATATTAGTTTCTCTAAACATATTGTCAATTGTTCTCTTAATCCTTTACAGCAGGGTATTCTTAAGTGTGAGGTGCTGATTTTTTGGGATTCTCCTAAGGATGGGTCGCTGAAATTAAATGTTGATGGGTCTTTCAAGCATTTTAATAGTGCAGCGGCTTGTGGTGGTTTGTTCCGTGATCCTACTGGCAAATTTGTTGTTGGCTTCCATCACCTAAGTCGTTGTTGTTTAGAAGATTTTTATTGGTGGTTTTATCATGATTTATTTGTTTACATGTCTCCTTCAACTAATTGATAGTTTTAAACATTTATTTTCTTCTTTAAAAAAAACATTTGTTTTAAACTTTTTTGTTTGGAATATTTAATAATTATTCATCAATTTGTTGAAAAATAAAAGTGATTCCATCAATTTAAACTTTTTGAATTCAACTTTTAAAGATTATTACCCATCAATTTGTTGAGGAATTTTTTTGGTTATTATCCATAGGATCAAGAAGACAAAATAATCATTTGATTATATATACTAGACCTTTTTGTAATTATCCACGCAATTAAGAAAATAAAAATTGCTAAAAGGACACAATCATTTCATAGGTTGGAAGTATATTCTTTTTATGATATATATTTTTTTTTTACCATATTCAAACTTGAAATTCTATTGTTGAACTTTAATTTTTATTTGTTTTATCATAATTTATTTGTTTGCATATTTCCTTCAATTATTTGGTAACTTTAAACATTTATTTTTAACATTTAATAATTATCTATCAATATGTTGAGAAAAAAAGCAGTATACTATCTATCCAAAACTGAATTGAATTGCTAAATTCAAATCATTGTTGGAAACCAACAAGCGGCCTAACAATTACTAGAGGGGGAGGGGGTGAATAGTAATTTTGAAGCAACAATACCAATTTTTCGAATATAATTGATAAAGGGAAGAATATAAGTTTGCTGATTAAGAAAAACTGTTGTTTCTGTCTAAAATGAATGAACTACTCGATTAGAGTATGAACTAATCGATTAGTTCAAGCTTTTACTATTTTAAAATTAACACGAACTAATCGATTAGCTAATGGCCTAATCGATTAGTTTGACCTGTTGTAGAAACAGAACTGAGTTTTGCAGCACGAATTCAACATAGGCAATGAGACAAGATAACTATCCTAATGTTTAGAGAAAGCAATAAAAAATTAAATGAAAGCAGTAAAGAGATTGACACAAGCAATTTTTATACCGGTTCACTCTCACCTTTGAGAGTTATGTCCAGTCCTCCCTAAAACCGTAGAGAGCCTTTTTACTCAAAATCAAAACAATTGGTTACACAACAGAATTAATGATGAACCTCACTCAATTAATCCTAACCCTTTCAAGAGGGTACCAAACTCTTGAAATCTACCCCAATTTGAATTGACTTAACTGGTTGAAGATCCTCTTCAACACTTCCACAGTGTGCTCCTTGAAGTATTCAAGAGCTCTTTCCTTTCTTCAATGATCAAAGAGAATAAGCAAGGATGTGACTCCAAAAACTAACTCAATTAATATGGATATAAAAGTATGAAACTAATTGAGCTTAGAATGAGACTTAGAGAGGGATTGGACTCTTTTAAATTCGTATTTAAAAGTATATAGCTTGTGTGTCTATGTGTTCGAAGGAGGCACTATTTATAAGCTCCAAAAATCCTTTAAACAATAGGAAGGAGTGATGTTGAGTGCTTGGCCAGGTTGTAGATCTGAGTGGCCTTCAAACAGTCATATTATCGTGCAATCCAGATGTAGAAGATGACACACACTAATCGATTAGTGTAAGCATTAAAATGGGAATTCTTCATCAAATCGGAATGCAAAAGCATCCAAATAATGGAACTTGGCTTTGGAAGGAAGATCTTCCGCCCAATAGGGCAATGTTCTAGCTGAACAGGATGAAGAAAGACAAGCTGAAGAACTAGCCTTCAAAGCTGCTGAAGAAGGAGTTAATATAGAAGATTTTATGGACTTTCAGCACCCAGTACAGCTGGATCAACCTTCTGCATCTCCTCCTCCCGCATCCTCATCCTTTGATTTTCGTGTGTTGCATGATTCTCTGCTTGATCATCTTAATCTCCATTATGGTCAAGTAAATGAACGTCTTGACAACATTGATTCTCGCCAAGCTAGGATGGACTCTCGTCTTATGGAACAAAGCATTGAAGAAAATTATCAATCCATGATGTAATTCCTATCGGATGCTTTTGGGGCTTTTCATCCTCCTCCTCCTCCATCTTCTTGATTCAGCTTTTATTTATTCATGTCATTGTCTTTAATTTTATGACTCTATTTTGCTGGATATGTATTGTGTTAATTCCTATGGAGGTTGTTACTTTCAGCAGACTTTATTTTATCTTTTCCTAAACTTGACTGTGTGTTCAATTCAACAAATGGTTTATTTTCTTTAATTTTATTAATACAGGTTTCATTTGTTTAGGGGGAGATTATGGTTTTATTTACCTCTCTTTTGGCAATGCGCTCAAGTTTTGGCTTCTTTTTGATCATGTTAAAAGGGGGCGAAGTTTGTTGTTGTGTTTATTTGATTTCACAGTTTATTAAGCATTCATTCATGGGGAGTTTACAATTTTACAAAATCAACAAATATTTGTCATCATCAAAAAGGGGGAGATTGTAAATTCAACAAGTGGTATCAGAGCTCAGTCGAAAGATCGAGTGTAAAAACTTCTTCGAAAAGATCCTAAGGAAACCATGGGCTCTAACAATCCCTTTGGAGGTGAAGGCTCTTCATTAAACCATCCTCCACTATTTCACGGTGAAGGATATGCTTATTGGAAAGCCAAAATGAAAATTTTTATAGAAGCAATTGATATTGATGTTTGGAATGCAATTGAAAATGGTCCTCATGTTCCTAAAAAGAAAATTAATGAGGAAGTTGTTGAAATCCCAAGGGAAAGTTGGACTGATGTTGACAAAAAGAAAGTGTCTTACGATTTGAAAGCTAAAAACATCATCACTTCAACTTTGTCTTATGATGAATTTTTTAGAGTGGCTCACTGTAAAAACTCTAAACAAATGTGGGACATTCTACAACTAACTCATGAAGGAACTAGTGAAGTTAGAAGAGCTAGACAAAATACTTTAATGCATGAATATGAGTTATTTCGTATGCTCCCTAATGAATCTATAAGTGATGCAAAAATGATTTACTCATATCATTAATCATCTTATAGCTCTTGGTAAAGCATTTACAAACTCTGAGGGTATTAACAAAGTGTTAAGATGTTTGAGTAGGAATGACAACCTAAGGTCACAACCATCATGGAATCAAAATATTTAGACACCATGGACATCGCAACACTCTTTGAAAAGCTTAAAGAGCATGAGATGGAGCTTGCATGTTTAAGCATGCATGAGGAATCCAACAAAAAGAAAAAGGGGATTTCTCTAAAGGCCACCACTAAAGCTCCCAAGGTAAGTAAATATTCCTCTGATAGTGACTCTAATTCTGAAATTGATGAGGAAACCTTTGGTCTCATGGTTAAAAAGTTTCAGAAATTTTTTAAAAATAAAAGAGACTTTTTAAAGGTAAAAGTAAAGAGACAAAATATTATCACCACAAAGGCAAATACTCAAAAGATAAAATAAAATGCCATGAATGTGGTGAACTGGGACACATAAAATTATATTGTCCCAAACTACAAAAGAAAAGCAATGATGAAGGAAAGAAAGGAAAGGACTTCAAGTCCAAGCATGCAAACATTGTCTGGGATGCACCCGAAGAAAATGAAAATTCAGATTCAAGCTCATCTGATGATGAAGAGGAGGCTAACCTATGCTTGATGGGAAGGCATGATGTGGAAGCTACATCAAGCCACACTACAAATGAGCAAGGA
The DNA here is from genome assembly GCA_037953625.1 of Crotalaria pallida. NCBI lineage: Eukaryota > Viridiplantae > Streptophyta > Magnoliopsida > Fabales > Fabaceae > Crotalaria > Crotalaria pallida. The sequence continues at coordinate 123,839,133 of CM075653.1, read as the reverse complement.
AATGAGGTAACCTCTGATACCGAATCCGATACTGAATCTGAATTTGATGATTTCGAGGATTTATATACTGCTTATATTGAAATGCAATATAATTTTAAGAAACTTGCAAAAAGCTATGTCAAGCTGAAAAGAACTATTGTTAACTATAAAGAAAAAGTTCTAGAATCAGAAAAATGCATTGAAACTATGAAAAGGAACAATGAATCTTTGGAACTTACTATCGCCTCCTTGAAAAACCAAAAGTGTGAAAGTTGCATTAGTCATGAACAGGAAATTCAAAATTTGAAAAATACCATTGCAACTTTTTCGAGAGGTGATAGAAGGTTAAATCAATTACTTATTAATCAAAGAGACAATTCAAACAAAACTGGCCTTGGTTACACAAATGCCAAAAAGAAAACTTTTAGAAAAGTTGGCTCATTTTCAAACAATTCTAAAAAGCCAACATGTTTTTATTGTGGCATTCATGGACACACTCCAAATGAATATAAAATAAGGCGTTATGGTGTAACCAAAGGATCATATGTTTGGATTATCAAGGGAGAAGATCCCTATGCTAACTTTAAGGGACCCAAGACTATTTGGATACTCGAAATAAACAAGAAATGATCGTTTTTGTAGGTGTGCTTTCGAACAAAGGTAGATAGGTGGTATTTGGATAGCGGTTGTTCGAAGCACATGACCGGAGATAAGCAACACTTCATTGAGCTTACTCCAAAGGAAAAAGGATATGTTACTTATGGAGATAATAACAAAGGTAAAATTTTGGGTGAAGGTAAAATTGGAAATTCCTCAAACTTGATTATCGAAAACGTTTTATATGTTCAAGGATTAGAACATAACCTCTTGAGCATTAGTCAAGTTTGTGACATTGGTAATCATGCTTTGTTTACTTCCACCCATTGCTTTATTAAAAGTGACAAAGACAATTTTATCAAATTTGTTGAAAAAAGATCGAACAATACTTATTTGGTTGACTTAAATGAAATCACTTCTTTGGTATCCACTTGTTTGGTTAGCAAAGAATATGATACTTGGTTATGGCATCGAAGGATTGCTCACATAGATGTAAATCAATTGAAGAAACTTCAATCGAAAGACCTAGTAATTGGTTTACCAAAGCTGGAATTTGATATTAAAGGTGTTTGTACTTCCTGTAAGAAGTGTAAACAAACCAAAAATAAGTTTTCATCTAAAACTATGGTTTCCACAACAAGGCCATTAGGAATGCTTCATATGGACTTGTTTGGACCATCGCAAATAAAGAGCTTTGGTGGCAACTACTATGCCTTAGTAATTGTAGATGACTTCTCTAGATTTACTTGGACCTTATTTTTAACTTCAAAAAGTGACACCTTCGAAAGTTTCAAACATTTTTGTCAAACAAGTCCAAAACCAAGTCAACCAATAGGTTATTGTTATCCGAACGGACCATGGCGGCGAGTTCGAGAACTACAAATTTGATAAATTTTGCTCAAAGTTTGGAATTGAACATCAATTTTCTTATCCAAGTACTCCCGAACAAAACAGAGTTCTGGAACGGAAAAATAGAGTACTTGAAGAACTTACAAGAACTATGTTAAATGAATCTCAAGTACCACATTATTTTTGGGCGGATGCGGTAAATACAGCTTGTTATGTTATAAACCGCACTTTACTTAGACCTATTTTTAAGAAAACACCATATGAACTTTACAAAGGTAGAAAACCTAAATTATAGCACTTTGATGCTTTTGGATGCAAATTATTTATTTTAAACAATGGAAAAGATCATCTTGGAAAATTTGATTCAAAAGCTGATGAAGGCATATTCTTAGGTCATTCCTCTCATAGTAAAGCATTTAGAGTTTTCAATAAAAGAACTTCTACTATGGAAGAATCTATTCATATTGTTTTTTGATGAGTCTCCGAAAGGGGATACTTTGAGTTGTGAAAGAAGTGCAGAAAAATTAGAAGATCAAATTGAGAAGCAAAGTAAGGATGATAAAATCATGACTAAAAAGAAAGTACAAGAGGATGGACTTCTTCCCACATGGAAATCACACAAGAGTCATCCAATCGACAATGTGATAGGTGATATCTCAAAGGGAGTATTAACACGCCGTTCTATTCAAAACATTTGTAATTTTGTTTCTTTTGTTTCACAAATTAAACCTGATTATATTCAAAAAGCAATTGAGGATGAGCATTGGGCTATTGCAATGCAAGAGGAATTAAATTAATTCATTAGAAATGATGTTTGGAATTTAGTTCCTAAGCCTGATGGTCATTCTATAATTGGCACTAAATGGATTTTTAGAAACAAACTTGATGAATCAGGAGTTATTATTAGAAACAAAGCTAGACTTGTTGCTCAAGGCTACAATCAAGAGGAAGACATCGATTATGGTGAAACCTATGCTACGGTTGCACGCCTTGAGGCAATTCGAATTTTACTTGCTTTTGCATCAATAACGAAATTCACCCTATTTCAAATGGATGTTAAAAGTGCTTTCTTAAATGGCTTTATAAATGAAGAAGTTTATGTAAAACAACCCCCTGGTTTTGAAAGTTATGAATTTCCGAATCATGTTTATAAACTTAAAAAGGCTCTTTATGGATTGAAACAAGCTCTTAGAGCTTGGTATGATCGATTGAGTTCATTTCTTTTGGAACAAGGCTTTGAAAGATGGAAGGTTGATACTACCTTTTTTATTTATAAATCCAAAGAAGACATTCTATTAGTAGAAGTTTATGTTGATGACATTATTTTCGGTGCTACTAATATGTCTTTATGTAAGAAATTCTCAGCACTAATGAAAGGTGAATTTGAGATGTCTATGATGGGAGAACTCACATTCTTCCTAGGACTTCAAATAAAGCAAGTTCAAGGAGGTATCTTTGTGCATCAAGGAAAGTACTGTAAAGAACTCCTCAAGAATTTCAGATTGGAAAATTGCAAAAATGCGGCCACTCCAATGGGCACCTCTTGCTATCTTGATAAGGATGATTCAGGTAAGCCGGTAGATGTAAGTAAATATAGAGGAGTGATAGGTAGTCTCCTATATTTAATTGCATCAAGATCGGATATCATGTTTAGCGTTTGCATGTGTGCACGTTTTCAAGCAAATCCTAAAGAATTGCACTTATCTGCTATAAAACAAATTTTTAAATATTCAAAAGGAACTGAGAACACTGGATTATGGTATCCTAGTGATGCTAATCTTAGTTCGAATGGATATTCTGATTCTGATTTTGCGGGATGCAAGCTTGATCGAAAAAGCACTAGTGGGACTTGCCATTTATTAGGAAGTTCATTAGTGTCTTGGTTTTCTAAAAATCAAGCTTGTGTTGCTCTTTCTACTGCTGAAGCGGAATATATTGCAGCCGGTAGTTGTCGTGATCAAATCCTTTGGATGAAACAACAACTTTCGGATTTTGGCTTAAAGTTAGACCAAATTCCTATCAAAAGTGACAATACAAGTGCAATCAATCTAACTAAGAATCATGTGTATCATTCACGAACTAAACACATTGAAATAAGACACCATTTTCTACGAGATCATGTTCAAAAGGGTGACTGTGAGATTGAATTTGTAAGTATTGAAAATCAATTAGCTGATGTTTTTACAAAACCCTTGCCTAGAGATACTTTTTATCATATAAGACGGGAACTGGGCATTTTGGATGAATCAAGTATAAGCTAATTTTGATCAGTGTTCTTATCTCAATGTGAAATTGCATGTGTTCCTCAATATATTTAAATATTCAGTTTATAATTGATAAGCTTGAAAGCCTTTCCTGCCATCTTGATTTGCTTAAGTCCTATATTGTATATTCATGGCTTTTTCTATACTCTTTTGGTTTTATACTTTGAGAAACTCTGTTTTCGTTCCAAATTAAACTGTCTTTGATCTGCAATTTCAGTTAAACTACTCGATTAGCCCTCACACTAATCGAGTTGTTCATTTTAAATTATAAAATATTATTTTGTTTTAAATTAAACTAATCTATTAGTTGGTACACTAATCGATTAGTTCATCAGATCAGAAACTCCTCAAAAACGCATGTTTCAGTCTTCTCTCTCATTTTTTTTCTTCTCAAAAACACGAGTCTCCTATCTTCTCACTCGGTTCTTCTTCCATCTTCTCTTTTCTTAACCGTTTTTCTTCTAATCTCTTTCGTTTTCAAGCTTCCCTCTTCATTATCATCCGTAGCCCTCTCTCTTTTTATTCAATTACATCATCTCTCTCACGGATTTAAGCTTTCCCCCTTTCATACCCTAAAATCGCAATGGACTCCTCATCTTCTTCTCCTCCACGCCACCAACTCAAGAAGAGAGCTCGTGAGGTGAATATTGATCACTTTCTCTCTGCTGCTGCTCGTTCTGACAGATGGGACAGGTTTGATGGAAGGTATTATTCTGAAATTCGTTGGATAAATTCTCAATGGCTGCGTCAATAGAGGCTTCATTTGGTAAATTTTCTTGAAACCCAAGGCTTAATAAGGTTTTTAGAATTCAATGGTCCTATCTACCCTAGGCTAGTAAGACAATTTTATTCTAACCTTATTAAGAATGGTTGCAATGGTAAATATTACCCATTGGTTGAAGGAATGAGAATTGTATTTGAGCCCTCTAATTTTCATGACTTGTTTGGCTTAACAACTGCCGGTGCCTTAATGATTAATGGTGGTCTGGACTGTATTGTTGAATCAAAGAGGTTTTGATGAATACAAATAAATCATGAGCTCGGTTCTCGGTCAAGGCTTTGATGAAGACAAATAAATCAACGTATGCTATAAAGTATCTCGGGTCTCGGCCATTGGTGAATCAGCTCAAGAACAAGCTCGGCAGTCGTTCAGGTGCAAGTTCGGAAGACGTTCGGAATTTGCTCAGTTGAACATGGAGCACAAGCTAAGATATCAAGGTCCAACTAAAGCTCGGATCTCAAGCATCAAATAATCGAGCTCGGCTAAAGCTCGGTTCACAAGCTTTAGTTCAAGATTGAATATCAAGCTCGGCTAAAGCTCGAATCTCAAACTTCAGTACAAGCTCAAATGCAAAGCTCGGCCAAAGCTCAGATGTCAGTCTTCAACTCAAGTTAGGACATAAAGCTCGATTGCAAAGTGGTCGGCGAAAGATCAACTCGGTCAGCTAACTCAAGTCCCCTAGCTCGAACAGATGCTAAGCTCGAAAATTGTTCATCGTCTTCAACAAACAGTTGTCACATCACCGCTCGCACCTCTTCGATCTGCAACAATTTTTTTACCGTTTTAAGTGTGGGTGATAGTCTTAGTTTTTAACTCAAGCGCATATCATTTACTAAATTTGAATTTCAAATTGAGTTAAAATCAACGGTTAAAAAGGGATTGATTAAAAAAATCTGATTTGATTTTCAAATGTTTCCGTTGGAAAGGAAAATTCCCATAAACCTTTCGTAGACCTCCTACTCCCTGATTTTCGGGGATTTGTGGAGTTTATAAAAGGGGGAGTTGTCTTCTTCAACGGACAAGAAGAAAACAACGGATATTTTCATAGAACACAAAGAGAGAAAATTTTCACATACGAAAACTAAAGTTTCAATCTTCTCTGTCAATCCCTTTCTAAATCGAATACTCATCTGATTCTCAAACTTTCTAAATTATATTCATTTTAGTTTCGAGTTGGAGCCATACTCTTCTATTCATCTCTGTTATCTGTAGAATCGAAGGTGTTCTTGAAGGTTTCAAGAAACTTCGAAGTTGGAAAGTGCTGAAGAGGTTCTTCAACCATCAATTTATTTGGGGTAGATTTCAAGGGTTTGGTACACTCTTGAAAGGGATAGATTTAGAGAGGTTCTCTTGTAAATATGTGTAACCTTTTAAATTGATTTGAGTAAAAAGCTCCCTAAGGTTTAGGGAGGACTGGACGTAGCTCTCAAGTGGGTGAAAGTGAACCAGTATAAAATTTCCTATGTCATATCTTTTACTGCTTTCTGCATTATCTGTTCATTAATTCGTTTGCAATTTTCCGAGTATTTGGTCGGCTAAATCGAACCTCAGTTCGTTGATTTGTGTTCTCTAAGATCCCGCTGCAAAATCTGGTTTCTGTGTTTAGCGGCTCTGATAATCTATTGTCGGTTTAGACAATTGATAATCAGTCTCTTCTCGGCACTAACTCGGTAACAGTTTATAAAACCAGCAAGCATAAATTAATAATTTTCAATTAATCCGAAAAAGTGCTATCACTGCTTCCAACTACTATTCACCCCTCTAGTAGATTGTTAGGTCGCTTGTTGGTTTCCAACAAGTGGTATCAGAGCTCGGTCGAAAGATTGAGTGTAAAAACTTTTTTGAAAAGATCCTAGGAAACCGTGGGCTCTAACAATCCATTCGGAGGTGAAGGCTCTTCAATAAACCGTCCACCACTGTTTAACGGTGATGGATATGCTTATTGGAATGCTCGGATGAAAATTTTTACCAAAGCAATTAATATCGATATTTGGGATGTTGTTGAGAATGGTCCTTTTATTCCGAGAAGGAGAATAGGAGAGGAAGTTGTAGAAATCCCGAAGGCAAGCTGGGATGACTATAATAAAAAGAAAGTATCTTATGATTTAAAAGCCAAAAACATCATTACCTCGGCCCTGTATTACGATGAATTTTTTCGAGTTTCATATTGTAAAAATGCAAAGCAAATGTGGGACATTCTACAACTCACTCATGAAGGGACTAGCGAGGTCAGACGAGCTCGATGAAATACACTGATGCATGAATATGAGCTATTTCACATGTTGCCAAATGAATCCATAAGTGACATGCAAAAGCGATTTACTCATATTATAAATCATCTCCTTGCTCTCGGAAAAACATTTTTAAACTCTGAAGTTATTAACAAAGTGCTGAGATGTTTGAGCAGGGAATGGCAGTCCAAGGTAATGGCCATCATGGAATCCAAAGACTTGGACACCATAGACATAGCAACTTTGTTCGGCAAACTTCAGGAGCATGAGATGGAGCTCAGCCGATTATCAATGCATGAAGAATCCGACAAGTAGAAGAAGGGGATCTCCCTCAAGGTCTCAACAAAGTCGTCCAAAGATTCCTCAGACAGTGACTCAAGTTCAGATATGGATGAGGAAGCCTTCGGACTCATGGTCAAGAAGTTCGAAAAATTCTTCAAAAATAAAAGGAACTTTAAAAACAAAGGAAAAGAAACCAAAGACGTTCATTACAAAGGCACAAGCTCAAAAGACAAAATTAGGTGCCATGAATGTGGTGAATTGGGGCACATAAAAACGTACTGTCCTAAGTTGTAGAAGAAAAGCAGTGTCGAAAGGAAGAAAGGCAAGGACCTTAAACCGAAGAGAGCCTACATCGTCTGGGATGCACCCGAAGACAATGAAACCTCAGACACAAGCTCATCGGATGACGAAGAGGAGGCCAATCTATGCTTAATGGGAAGGCAAGTTGTACACGCCTTACCGAGCCGAACAAATATTGAGCAAGAGTTTAAGATGTTCGAATCAAGCTAGGACGATGATGAGGAAAGATCGACCTTGTGCTTGATGGGCAGAAATGATGAGGAAGCCTCACCAGCTGAACAACTTTCGAACACAAATCTGAGGTAACCTCTGATACTGATTCTAATACTGAGTCTGAATATGATGACTATGATGAATTGTATACTGCATATATTGAAATGCAATCCTAATTCAAGAAACTTGCCAAAAGTTATGCTAAATTGAAAAAGAATATTTTAAACCATAAAGAGCAAGTTCTCGAATTGGAAAAATGCATTGATAAATAAAAATGCAGCAATGACTCTTTAGAACATACTATCACTCAATTAAAAAATCAAAATTGTGAAAGTTGCATTAAGTACGAAAAAGAAATTAAAGATTTGAAAACTAATTGTGCAACTTTTACAAAAAGTGATAAGATGTTCGACCGATTACTTGCTGAACAAAGAAGTTATTCAAACAAAACAGGTCTTGGTTACACTCATGCCAAAAAGAAAATTATTAGAAAGGTTGGCTCATTTTCAAAAGTCAATCACTCTAAAAAGTCGATCTGTTCTTATTGTGGCATTCACAGACATACTCCAAATGAATGCAAAATTAGGCGTTATGGTATGGCCAAGGGCTCTTATGTTTGGATTGTTAAAAGAAAAGACCCTCATGCTAACCCCCAGGGACCCAAAACAGTTTGGGTACCCGAAACGAACAAGTAATATATATGTTGTGTAGGTGTGCTTCCGAACAAAGGAAAACCGGTGGTATCTGGACAGCGGATGTTCGAAGCACATGACTGGGGATAAGCAACATTTCATTGAACTTACATATAAGGAAAGGGGCTATGTCACTTATGGAGACAACAACCGAGGAAAAATTTTGGGTGAAGGTAAAATAGGAAATACCTTCAACTTGATTATCGATAATGTTTTATTTGTAAAAGGGCTAGAGTATATCTTTTAAACATTAGCCAGCTTTGTGATATCGGTAATCATGTTGTTTTTACCTCCACTTATGTTTTAATAAAAGTGACAAAGACAATTCTATTAAATTTGTGGGAAAAAGATCAAACAACACTTATTTGGTAGATTTAAATGAAATTTCTTCTCTAGTTTTTACCTGCCGAGAAAACGATACTTGGTTATGGCATCGTCGGACTACTCACATAAATGTAAATCAGTTAAAGAAACTTCAATCCAAAGACTTAGTGGTCGGCCTACCAAAGCTAAAATTTGATATAGAAGGTGTTTGCACTTCCTGCAAAAAGTTGAAACAAACTAAAAATAAATTTTCATCTAAAACGATGGTTTTCACAACAAGGCCATTAGAATTGCTTCATATGGACTTGTTCGGACCATCGCAAGTAAAAAGCTTTGGTGGTAACTACTATGCCTTAGTGATTGTTGATGATTTTTCCAGATTTACGTGGACTTTATTTTTAACTGCTAAAAGTGACACATTCAAAAGTTTTAAAGAGCTAGTCAAACGAATCCAAAACCGAGCAAACCAAAAAGTGACTGTTATCTGAACCGACCATGGCGGTGAGTTCGAGAACCACAAATTCAATAAGTTTTGTTCCAAGTTCGGCATTGAACATCAATTTTCAGCTCCAAGAACTCCCGAGAAAAACGGGGTTGTGGAATGGAAAAACCGAGTTCTTTAAGAGCTTTCTCGAACCATGTTGAATGAGTATCATTTACCGCATTATTTCTGGGCAGATGCAGTGAATACTGCTTGTTACGTTATGAACCACATTCTGACCAAACCAATTTTAAAGAAAACTCCTTATGAACTTTACAAGGGTAGAAAACCGAATATATCACATCTTCATGCTTTTGGATGCAAAGTTTTCATTTTAAATAATGGAAAAGAACATCTTGGAAAATTCGAATCAAAAGCAAATGAAGGTATATTTTTAGGGTATTCTTCTCATAGTAAAGCATTTAGAGTTTTCAATAAACAAACTTCCACTATGGAAGAATCAATCCATGTGGTATTTGATGAGTCTCCGAAAGGAGACACTGTGAGTTGTGCAGAAAACCACGAAAACTCAATTGTTGAGCTTAATCCGATCACAACTGAAACTGGAGCTCAAAAGGACGATGCTGTAACAGCTGAAATCAGAGCACAGAGAGACGAGCTTTCTCCGAGCTGTACAAGCAATGATCAGTCCGACTTTCTCCGAGCTGTACAAGCAATGATCAATCCGACCTACCTCCGACTTGGAAATCGAACAAAAATCATCCGATAGAAAATGTGCTCGGAGACATCCCGAAAGGAGTTCTTACTCGACGGTCAATTCAAAATTTTTTATTTTTGTATCATTTGTTTCTCAAATTGAACCCGATTCTGTATTTGATGCGATTGAGGATGAACATTGGGCTATTGCTATGCAAGAAGAACTAAATCAATTCATCAGAAATGATGTTTGGGATTTAGTTCCTAAGCCTGATGATCATACTATAATCGGCACAAAATGGATTTTTAGAAATAAAATGGATGAATCAGGGATAATTATAAGAAACAAAGCAAGACTCGTTGCTCAATGCTACAACCAAGAGGAAGGTATCGATTACGATGAGACCTTTGCTCCAGTTGCCCGACTTGAAGCAATTCGGATCTTGCTCGCTTTTGCATCCTTAATGAATTTTACTCTTTATCAAATGGATGTCAAAAGTGAGTTTTTAATTGATTTATAAATGAATAAGTGTATGTAAAACAACCTCCTGGATTTCAAAGCCATGAATTTCCAAACCATGTTTACAAACTTGAAAAGCCTCTTTACGGATTGAAACAAGCTCCTAGAGCTTGGTACGATCGGTTAAGTTCCTTTCTTTTAGAACAAGGCTTTGAAAGAAGGAAATTTGACACTACACTGTTCATCTATAAATCGAAAAAGGACATTTTATTAGTACAAGTGTATGTTGATGACATAATATTCGGTGCTATTAATATGTCTTTATGTAAGAAGTTTTCAAATCTTATGAAAGGTGAATTTGAGATGTCAATGATGGGAGAACTTACATTTTTCCTCGGACTGCAAGGAAAACAAGTTACTGGAGGCATCTTTGTGCATCAAGGCAAGTACTGCAAGGAGCTCATAAAGAAGTTCGGGATGGAGAACTGCAAGAGTGCAGCAACCCCGATGAGCACCTCCTGCTACCTTGACAAGGATGAATCAGGTAAGTCGGTAGATGTAAGTAAATATAGAGGTATGATAGGAAGTCTTCTATATTTAACTGCATCAAGGGCAGATATAATGTTTAGCGTCTGCATGTGTGCTCGGTTTCAAGCTAATCCGAAAGAATCTCATCTTTCGGCTGTTAAACGAATTTTTAAATATTTAAAAGGAACTGAAAACACTGGTCTGTGGTATCCTAAGGATGTCAATCTTAGTTTTATTGGGTATTCGGATTCAGATTTTGAGGGATGCAAGATTGATCGAAAAAGCACTAGTGAAACTTGTCATCTTTTGGGAAGTTCACTAGTGTCTTGGTTTTCTAAAAAGAAAGCTCGTGTTGCTCTTTCAACCTTAGAAGCCGAGTACATTGCAGCCGGTAGTTGTTGTGCTCAAATCCTTTGGATGAAACAACAACTGTTGGACTTCGGCTTGAAATTGGATCAGATTCCTATCAAATGTGACAATATAAGTGCAATCAATCTAACTAAGAATCCAGTATATCATTCACGAACAAAACACATTGAAATAAGACATCACTTTTTATGAGATCATGTTCAAAAAGGTGACTGTGTTATAGAATTTGTTAGCACGGACAAACAATTAGCCGATATTTTTACAAAACCCTACCGAGGGAAACTCTTTATTATATAAGAAAGGAACTCGATATTCTGGACGAATCCAGTGCAAGCTAAGTGTTTTTCAGTATTTTAAAATTCAGTCACCAAAAACAAAAATCTGTTTTCAATGTCAATCTGATCGTGCTCCTTTTATATATTCAAATATTTGTTTAGCCCTTGAAAAGCTTCTTATTTCCTCGGGTATTTTTTTTTAAATTTCTCTTCTGGGGGAGAAAGGTCTCATTTCCAAGACTTATTTTTATAGGGGGAGAAAGATTTTTTTTAACTCTCTTTTGGCAAAATGCTTAATTCTTCGGCTCCTATTTTATCATGCCAAAAGGGGGAGAAAGGTGTTTGTTGTTTTTTTTGTTGTTTCAAATGTACAGATGTACAGTTTTTCGAGCAAATTTTCAGGGGGAGTGTTTTCCGAGCAGTTTCCGAGCATACATTCAGGGGGGAACGCACAAAATCAACAAGCATTTGTCATCATAAAAAAGGGGGAGATTGTTGAATCAAAGAGGTTTTGATGAAGAGAAATAAATCATGAGCTCGGTTCTCGGCCAAGGCTTTGATGAAGATAAATAAATCAACGTATGCTATGAAGTATCTCGGGTCTCGGCCATTGGTGAATCAGCTCGGTGTGCTATGAAGTAGCTCGGATATCGGCCACAGCTCGGTGTGTTGATCCGGATCTCGGCCATTGATAAATTAGCTCGGCAGATGCTCGGCTACCTGAAGCAAGTCAGCAGTTCAAGTTCAAGCTCGGAATATGCTCAGACATAAGCAGCGAGTCCGAAGCTCAAGAACAAGCTCAACAGGGATAGGTACACTCTTGAAAGGGATAGGTTTAGAGAGGTTCTCTTGTACATCCTGTGTAACATTTTAATTTTATTTGAGTGAAAAGCTCCCTAAGGTTTAGGGAGGACTGGACGTAGCTCTCAAGTGGGTAAAAGTGAACCAGTATAAAATTTCCTGTGTCATATCTTTTACTGCTTTCTGCATTATCTGTTCATTCCTTCGTTTGCAATTTTCCGAGTATTTTGGTCGGCTAAATCGAACCTCAATTCGTTGATTTGTGTTGGCTAAGATCCCGCTGCAAAATCCGGTTTCTGTGTGTAGCAGCTCGGATAATCTATTGTCGGTTTAGACAATTGATTATCAGTCTCTGCTCGGCACTAACTCGGTAACAGTTTATAAAACCAGTGAAAGCATAAATTAATAATTTTCAATTAATCCAAAAAATTGTCATCACTGGTTCCAACTACTATTCACCCCCCCTCTAGTAGATTGTTAGGCCGCTTGTTGGTTTCCAACATGTAATGTTGCACTTGTTTTTCGACAAACCTTGAGGCCCGGTTTTCAATGGAATAAGGGGACTAAGAGAGTCAAATCTATGACTGTGGAAAATATAATTTTGGCCTCTATTGTTGCATATTGTCTTTTTCCGCTCACTTCTAGAAATTTTGGCCAAGTTTATGAGGATGTTCTAAAATTGCTCTATGGGTTCTTTAACAACATTAATATCAATTGGTCCCGAGTGATTTTAGAATGAATGCTGATGGCTACAAGTATTAAGTGCACTAGCTAGCTTCTTTATCCCATGCATGTCTGTCACCTTCTTCGATCTTTTGGTGTAACTACTCCCGCTGGTTAAGAAATGGATCGGATTCCTGAAAAAGGAAAGAGCTCTTGAAGATTTCAAGGAGCTCACTGTGGAAGTGTTGAAGAGGATCTTCAACCAGCTAAGTCAATTCAAATTGGGGTAGATTTCAAGAGTTTGGTACACTCATGAAAGGGTTAGGATTAATTGAGTGAGGTTCATCATTAATTCTGTTGTGTAACCAATTGTTTTGATTTTGAGTAAAACGGCTCCCTAAGGTTTTAGGGAGGACTGGACGTAGCTCTCAAAGGTGAGAGTGAACCAGTATAAAAATTTCTTGTGTCAATCTCTTTACTACTTTCCTTTAATTTGTTATTGCTTTCTCTGAACATTAGGATAGTTATCTTGTCTCATTGCCTCTGTTGAATTCGTGCTGCAAAACTCAATTCTGCTTCTGCAACAGGTCAAATTAATCGATTAGGCCATTAGTTAATCGATTAGTTCGTGTTAATTTTAAAATAGTAAAGGCTTGAACTAATCGATTAGTTCATACTCTAATCGAGTAGTTCATTCATTTTAGACAGAAACAACAGTTTTTCTTAATCAGCAAACTTATATTCTTCCCTTTATCAATTATATTCGAAAAATTGGTATTGTTGCTTCAAAATTACTATTCATACCCTCTAGTAATTGTTAGGCCGCTTGTTGGTTTCCAACAATCATCCTATTTATCCAAAACGAAATAAAGGGAGGTAAAGAAATTATAATTTTTATCACCATGCAATTTGTTAACCAAATACTTAAAAGAGGTAGAAATTATATAATGAGTGAAGGACCAAATTGGTCCCTGACAAATTTGGACAGGACCAATTTGGTCCCTGACAAATTTGGACAGGACCAAGTTGGTCCCTGACATTTCATAAACCCAATTTGGTCCCTAACAAATTTAAAAAAGGAACAAAATACTCCATCCGTTACTTCCGTCACCCCACGTTTCAGTCAACTCAAACAGAGGTTCGGTTGAGCTCGGTTATATCTCGGATAAAGCTCGGTTATAGCTCGGCTAGTTGATGGACATAAAACTGGAGCTCAGTTGAGCTCGGTTATAGCTCGGTTATATCTCGAATCCAGTTTTATGTCCATCAGCTAGCTGTTACCGAGCTTTATCCAAGCTATAACCGAGCTCAACCGAACCTCCGTTTGAGTTAACTGAATCGTGGGGCGATGGAAGTAACGGAGGGATCGGAGTATTTTGTTCCCTTTTAAAATTTGTTAGGGACCAAATTGGGTTTATGAAATGTCAGGGACCAAATTGGTCATGTCTAAATTTGTCAGGGACCAATTTGGTCCTTCACTCTTATATAATAGATAAATTAGAAACTAGCAGATATTAAGAAATATTGCAATGAAAAAAAATATAAAGCACTAATATATAAAAAATGAATCCAAGATTATTCATCTTCCTTCTAAACCATGGTCCAAAGAGAACTAAAGAAATAAATGAAACAATACCTACCAAATGCTATGAAAGAAAAAAGGTTAAATTAAAAGATGAAATTGTTACAAATTGTAACATGTAAATGGACTTTATGTATTGATTATTGTTGTAATTATTGAAAACCTGGAAAGTTTCCAACTTTTGATAGTTTCTTGAAGAGAAACAAAAATGAGTCAGGTAGAAACAAATGCAATCAAAATAGATAAAATTAAGAATCATGTAAACCTGCTATAAGGAGATTAGGTGGGAGATAGATATTCATGAAAGGCTTGTATCTTGTACCTCTAATAGACACACAGAAACCAAAAAAACCATACCATAAAATCATATTATTTATGAGACAAAGGGTGGTGGAAGCAATATGTAGAGGGAAAGAGGGGAAAAAAGACCAGTTATTCATGCTTCATACAAACAAATATTTTACCTGAGTTATATAAATTTCTTTTATAGCTAGTGAAGATTTTATCTTTGATATTGGAACGTGAAATCGAGAGAATGAAAATGTTGAGAATAGAAAAATAAAAAATCACCGTACCGAATGATCATTTGATTCAACTTTAAGTTGGAAACTATTATTTATAATTAACTTGAAATGTTGAAATTCTTTTTAATCAAATTTAAAATTTGAATTTGAATTAGTTATTTCTCATCTTGTTATCCGATTTTGAATTTGCACATAAGTAGAGATTTTGTTGTTTCTTATCTTGTTAGCCTATATTTGAATTTGTGTGGTATTAT
Source organism: Crotalaria pallida (assembly GCA_037953625.1). Lineage (NCBI taxonomy): Eukaryota > Viridiplantae > Streptophyta > Magnoliopsida > Fabales > Fabaceae > Crotalaria > Crotalaria pallida. The sequence continues at coordinate 123,824,027 of CM075653.1, read as the reverse complement.
CATATAAACCATTAGTTATTTTTTTGTGTGGTATTATTTTTTTTTAATGTTGTAGTATTATTTATGATGGAATCTCTATCTCTATATTGTTACACATAATATGTCATTTCTTTTTAAATTTCTGTTTTTTTTCTTTATCGGAATCAAATTTAATGCAAAATAAAATATAAAAAAGGAATAAATGCAATAAGACATGGAAGTTAGAGAAGTAGGAAAATAAATGAAAAATCGTGTAAATAAAATTAGAGAAGTAGGAAGATAAAAATTATCATAAATATCTTCACGATTCCTCAAATTCTAAAATCGAGATCAATATTTACAAAACAAAATATTGCTGTGACTAATTTGACACACAAAATAATGGAGAGAACACAAAGAAAAATATTTTAGTACTATCCATTCATACAATTTGAAACATTAATAATAATAAAAAGGAAATGTGGAAAAAATAATATGATTAAATTGTGAGTTGGTTTCTATTATTTATAATTGATTTGAAATCGTAGACTTTTTTAAATTCAAAATATCATATTTATCCAAAATAGAATCAAATTACTGATTTTTTTTAATTCAAAATATCCTATCAAATTTCGAATGAAGTAAATGACTTCTGTTTGTGAAAACATATCCCTTAATTACAGGAAGCTTTGAATTAACAAACTAATTTTGAAAATAACAAACTAATTTCATATTTTCCTCGGATTAGAAATTTTAAATAAATATTAATATAAAGCAATGATATTTAATGAATTTCTTCTTTATCACAAAAAAAAAAGTTTTCGTTTTGGTTTAAAAAAATGAAATAATTCATATCCATATCCATATAATTTGTTCATATAATTTGTTGCTTTTAACAAATTATGATTCAACATTTTCTAGCAACTTATTCTTTTTTCTAATTTTTAATTTTAAAAAATAATTAGAAAATTATAAAGAAGTGTTTTTTTTTTTTAAATGTCTCAATAGAGTTAAACTGATGAGATGAAATCTTAGCTACAGAAACATCATATTTGTCTCATCTTTAAAATTTTGATTTTTAATCAAACAAATATTTGAGAACTTATGTGGTGAATTTTTTTAAAAAATAAAAAATAAAAAATTGAGAAATTATGTGAAAGCATCCCCTTATCAATTATTGTCTTTTTTTTAAGGGACAACTATTGTCTAGAAAACATCATATTTATCTCATTTAAAATTTTGATTTTTAATCAAACAAATATTTGAGAACTTATGTGGTGAATTTTTTAAAAAAATAAAAAATAAAAAATTGAGAAATTATGTGAAAACACCCCTTATCAATTATTGTCTTTTTTTTTAAGGGACAATTATTGTCTGGGAAACATCATATTTGTCTCATATTTAAAATTTTGATTTTTAATCAAACAAATATTTGAGAACTTATCTGGTGAATTTTTAAAAAAAAATAAAAAATTGAGAAATTATGTGAAAATACCACCTTACTCCCTCCGGCTCGATTATAAGCAAAATTAACTAAATTTATGCTTATTAAGGATGTTAGTTGATTGTATTTAATTTTTTCAAATTTATAAAAGAATAGAGGTATTTTAGGAAAGTTGCATTGGGAATGAAAGAAAAATGAAATAAGATACTCCCTCCGGTCCTATATATAAGACATACTTAACTATATTCCTCGGACCAAGAAAAGTAGTTAGTTTTATGAATTCTTTGAGAATATATTGTAACATTACAATTTTACCCTCTCAACTTTTCTTGAAAAACTCACACTCATTAATGAACAACAAAAAACACATAAATAGTCAAAGCATTTAATAAGGGCAAAAAAGAGAAAAAGCAATAAATGATGCATAGAAAATACAAAATGTCTTATATATAGGACCAAAGATTGCTTCTAGAATATGTCCTATATATAGGACCGGAGGGAGTAACAATTTTTTAGGGATGTTTTAGGAAAGTGGCATTGAGAATGAAATAAAATTTAAGAAAATTGGTTAATTTTGCTTATATTTTAAACCAAGAAATGTATGTTTTTTGTTGCTTATATTTCAAGTCGGAGGGAGTAACAATTATTGTTTTTTTAAGGGACAATTATTGTCTTAAAGGTTTCTTGTTTTTATAATAGAGTATAATCTAAACCTATTATATATTCACGGATCCACTTCCTTGGCTGAGAGAGCTCCTCACAAAATGGAGCTCTCATATTAAAAGTTGGACAAGTAAAATGCAATGGGATATGCCACGTGTCCCAAGTGTTTTTTAGTTTAAAATTGAAACAAAAAAAATGTGAACCCTTGCCTCTGTTCGGGATTGCACCTATACAGATGGGAAAAAAAATATTATGAACCAATGCATATGTACCTGTGCAGTTAGAATGCACCTTTTCAGACATATGACAGGCGCACCTGTTATTTGAAGTAACAAAACTAAACTTTTGACAAGTGCAACTCTGTTATTTTAAACAAGACCAAAAGAACAGGACATCATACAATACAATTAGTCCACTGTTTGAGATTTGAGCAATATTCATTGAAATCAAGAAATCCCACTACAATACAAACACACTTCTGTTCGAAAGCTCACAAAGTTGCACCACTACAATACAATCACACATATGTTTGAAAGTTCACCAATATTCAGTGAAATCAGGAAATTTTATTTTCAAATTCATCTTGCACAACATAGGTAAACCACTAATTTCATGGTTTACAGCCTTTCGTCTTCCTCTTTTTCATATTCTCTTTTGTCCAACGGCAAGTAATAGGAACTAAGAAATTATAATATCATGGGTTCCAGCTCTTCGTCTTCTTCTTTTTGTCAATTTCAAACCTGAAATTCCTGTTAACACAATTCCATTTCATTAATTGAAATTATATACTTGGTACAGAAAATGGGAAATCAAATAACCAAAGAAGGAAACAAAGACACACCCGAAGGCGTATGTGACAACGATGTGTTAAATATATACTCACAAACTCACCAGTTATCCAAGGAGGACAAATTTCAGTCACAAAAAAAAAAGCAAGGATATTCAGGAAGTTAACACTCGATAAGAAGAGAAGTTATCAAACCGGTCATGATATACAAAATTGCAACCATTATGATAAAGATTTGAAACAGGCTCAAAGGGATGCAAGGCTTAGGAGAAAGGAAATTATAATAGAAAAAATAAGAAAACGACAAACAAGTCAAGGTATGTAAAAATTCATTCTTCTTATGACAAAAATATAAATTCTAGGCACAGTTATCATGACAAGTTCCACTACTTCTTAAACAGGAAACGCTGATTCGCATGATCAACCCATGGATCATCAACAACAGTCAGGTTTGTATGTTGTTATGAATTCATAAATACATTATGTGAATATTTCCTCACAAGTTTTTTTCTAATGCAGATTCAACTTTAAACATTTATCAAACTAGACAACAGCAACAACAACAATCTAGGCAATGTAGGGCAAGAATACTACGCAATAGACAGAATAGTCAATCTCATGATGGTAATTTATTTTATATAAGAAATTTTTTCAAATGGAAATATACCAATGTTGCTTTTTAACCAATTTTCACCCGTATACGAATACAGTTGCTTATGTAGACATTGGTGATCCAACTTGGCCATGTGTTCGCTGTGGGGCATTAATGTGGTATGATGAACGGAAAATCAAAGAGACCAGCAATCCCCAAGTTTAGCATTTGTTGTAAGGGTGGCAAAGTTCAGTTACCCCTATTGCAAGACCCTCCTCCACTAATGAAGGAACTTCTTTTTAACAAAGATACACAGATGAGCAAACATTTTAGGGAAAACATAAGAGTTTACAATGCAGCTTTTAATTTCACATCAATGGCCGCTAAAGTAGACAAAAGTGTTAATATTGGTAGTGGACCTAGCATTTTCAGAATATCAGGGCAGAATTACCATAATATTGGTGATCTTATTCCTTCTCATGGCAATACACCAAAATTTGCTCAACTGTATATATATGATACAGCCAATGAAGTGGAGAATAGGATGTCAATATTCAGGTGCTTAAAAGTTGTATCTTATTTTTTTTTACTTTATATATTATAAAAGATTAAATACTAATAGTTTCCTATCATTTAAACTGGCCCTTATGTGTATACTATTTAAATAAATGCAGGTCAAATGATATTTTGCATGAAGAGATAATGCGACGACTGAAAGAAATGCTTGATGATATTAATGTATGGGCCAAGACTTTTCGTATGGCAAGAGATATCTTTGAAGAAGATGAGAACTTGAACTTTGGATTAAGATTGATATATGACAGAAGAACAGATGGAAGGACGTATAACATACCCACTGTCCCTGAAGTGGCGGCACTAATTGTTGGAGATTTTGGTTCAGCACCACAACCAATAGATATAATTGTGCAAAAGAAAGACGGTAGGATGCAACGTGTACATGAATTGCATCCCGCTTATCTCCCGTTGCAGTATCCTTTGCTCTTTCTTTACGGTGAAGATGGTTATAGAAATGGAATTGCTCACAGATATCATACTGACTTTTCCAAAATGGCATATAACAATGTTACTATGAGGGAGTTCTTTGCTTATAGATTACAGACTAGGAAGAATGAGGCGGAAACAATTTTGCATGCTGGAAAATTATTCCAGCAATTTGTGGTTAATGGATATACTATGGTTGAATCAGAAAGGTTGTCCTTCATTAAAAGTAAGCAAAAAAACCTAAGATCAATAACTTTTAAGGAAATTCATGACGCAGTTGATCATGGGGTAAGAGATTCATCTTCATCAGGAACCCGCATCTTCCTACCGTCTTCATTTGTAGGGGGTAGGCGATATATGGATGAACATTACTATGATGCAATGGCAATATGTCATAAAATTGGATATCCTGATCTATTTATAACTTTCACTTGCAACAAGAACTGGCCAGAAATCACGCGGTTCCTGTCAGCAAAAGGACTAAAGCCTGAAGATCGGCCAGACATACTGTCAAGAGTTTTTAGAATAAAACTTCAGCTGCTTATTGAAGACTTAAAAAGTGGGGAGTTGTTTGAAAATGTCGTTGCAAGTAAGTTCCATAACTATTATGGTTTTTTACACCATATTTCTTTTGTATATAGTTAAAACTTTATTTATTTATTAATTATATTTTCTAACTTTTAAATCTATCATGACAGCTGTTCACACTATTGAGTTCCAAAAAAGGGGCCTTCCGCATGCCCATATTTTGTTGTTCTTAAGACCTGAAGACAAGTACCCAGATTGTAGTAAAATTGACACAATAATCAGTGCTGAAATACCAGACAAAGATCAGGAGCCAATACTTTATGAGAGAGTGTTAGTTCCATGGTGAATGTTTTGATAATGACAAAGTGTTTTGAACAAGCTATCATGTGTTGATCAAGTTTCAAGTTCAACATGCAACAACAAACATCAAATGAAGAAGAGAGAAAGCAAGCTCATGAAGACTTAGTTTGAGTGTAATTGTAATTGTTTTATCTTTTGCCTCTCAAGCTTCATAGGTCTTTTATTTGATGAGTTTGGTTAGAGTATCTTAGAGGGTAGTGAATCTCTTTCATAAGTCATGATTAAATCATAATTTGAGTTTTCACTTAACCTAGAATCAATAGGTGGCTTAAAGGTTTTAAAGGAAAGGTTGGTTTTTGAGAAAACAAGTTTTAAACAAGTGCAGTATCAGTTTACTCGATTAAGTATGGATTTACTCGAGTATTACTCGATTAAACTGAAATCTACTCGAGTAAACACTGCTGAACTGGTTTTTTAAAATACGATTTTCACTTCTCAAAATCAGTTTTCAAGTGCTACAATTTTTGGGTATTCTATAAAAACCTATTCCTAATCTTTGTGATTAAATTAGAATCATTTTCATACAAGTTTTACAAGAATCAAGCCATTCTATTCTCTCTCAATTTCAAAGATCAAAGCTTTCATATTTTCATATTCTTTGATCAAGAACCTTTGAATCTCTTATTGTGAATTGTCATAGCTATTGATTGAGATTCATAGGATTGTCATGTGTATTCATTGAGTTGTAATCTTTGCAAGAAGGCAAGCCAACTACAACAACAAAGAAGCCTTGGTGTGTCGATTATCATCAAGCAAATCTCATTGGAGAAGAAGAAAGTCTTGGTTGTGAATCAAGCAAAGTGAAGCCTTGGTGTGTGGATTATCATCAAGCAAAGAAGACTTGTTGTGTCGATTATCAACAAGGGGTAGAGGTTAGATTAGAGAGAAGATCAATAGGATTACAAGGCAAGGGTGTGGTATCTCTTGTAGGCTAGCAAGAAGGGAGTCTTGTGAGGCATTTACTTGTAATTTGAGAACTCTAATTCCTCATAGTGAAGAATCTCTCTTGGTTGAAGAGGGGACTGGATGTAGCTTTCAAGCGGATGAAAGTGAACCAGGATAAATCACTGTGTCGTATCTCTAAACCCTTAACTCTTTACATTCAAGTCTTTAATTGTGTTCTTGGTTGAAAACCTAGAAAAAGAGTGATTTTCATAATTGATTGAATTGAATCTTTATTGTTCAAATTGATAAAGGGAAAATCATTTTCATAACATAGGATAATCAATAAGAATATAGGTGTTAATTGTTTCCGCTGAATCTCTGATTTTAAGTGTTGATTGATTGATTTTCGTATTTGATTGAAAAAGTGATTTTTCAGTTTCTGATAGTTTTAATCGATTAAGTGTTCGTTTAATCGATTAAGGACTTTTGAACTTTCAGGTTTAATCGATTAATACTCGAGTAAATTGCAGGTTAATCGATTAAATCTCAGTTTAATCGATTAAGTGCTGTAGAATTTGCAAAAATCATTTGTTTTAATTGTTTCGATTTGTTTCGTTCGAAAATCTTTCAAGGTTTCTTTTACACCTATTCAACCCCCCCTTCTAGGTGTGTTCCTAGGGTTCCTTAGTCTCTCCAACCACCAATTGCGGTTTCCTCAATTGGTATCAGAGCTCGGTCGAAAGACACGAGCATAAGAGCTTTTTCGTAAAGATCCTTTAAGAAAATCGCAATGGGTTCCATGAATCCCTTTGGTGGTGAAGGTGCTTCAATAAGTCGTCCTCCTTTGTTTGCCGGAGAAGGCTATGCATATTGGAAAGTTAGAATGAAAATCTTTATCCAAGCCATAGATAGTGAAATTTGGAAAGTAGTTGAAAAAGGTCCTCATATCCCCTCTAGTTTAGTTGAAGGCGTAGTACATTTAATCCCCGAGGATAAGTGGAAGGATGATGATAGAAAGAAAGTACAATATGATTATAAAGCAAAGAATATCATTACCTCCGCTTTATCTTATGATGAGTTCTTTAGAGTTTCTCAATGTACTAGTGCTAAGGAAATGTGGGACACTTTACAAGTGACTCATGAAGGAACTAGTGAGGTTAGGAGAGCTAGATTGAATGCTTTAATGCGTGATTATGAATTGTTTCAAATGCTTCCAAATGAATCTATTAATGATATGCAAAAGCGTTTTACTCATATTATTAACCATTTACTTGCTCTTGGTAAGACTTTCTTACAAGGTGAACTTTCTAACAAAGTGTTGAGATGTTTAGACAGGAATTGGCAACCAAAAGTAACGGCTATTGTTGAATCTAAAAACTTGGATGCTATGGATCTAGCAACACTCTTTGGAAAGCTTCAAGAACATGAAATGGAGCTTGGACGATTAAGTATCAATGAAGAGTCGGATAAGAACAAAGAAAGAAAGGGACTTGCTCTTAAAGTCAATAGATCATACAAAAAGAAAGAGAGTTCCGATGATGATGATAGTGAAGATTCCGATTTGGATGTTGATGAAAAAGACATGAAACTTTTGCTAAGGAAGTTTGACAAATTTCTAAGGAGAAAAGGAAGGTTGAACAAAGACAAAGGTAAAGAGAAGGATTCTCCACACTACAAGACCAAGACTACAAAAGAAGGTGTAGTTTGCCATGAATGCGGAAAACCCGGTCATCTCAAGTACTCATGCTCTAAGTATCTCAAGAAGAAGGAGAAAGACAAGAAAAATTCTAAATCTAAAAGAGCATACATAGTTTGGGATAGTGATGAAGATAACAAGAAAAGCACATCGAGTAGTTCATCGGATGATGAAGAAGCCGCTTGTCTCAACTTGATAGCTCTAGTAGATGAAGAACAAAGTTCAAATGATGAATCAAGTTATCAAAGCGAGGATAGCGATGTAAGTCATACTAAATCCGAAATTTCTTCTAAATATGAATTGTTATATAATGCTTATGAAGAAATGCATGAACAACTTGAAAAACTAGCTTTGAAAAACATTGAAAGAAAGAAGCTCATTTTGAAACATCAAAAAGAGATTTTAGAACTTCAAAAACAAGTTGATGAGCTTAATCTTGAAAATGAAACTCTTGATCTTATATATGCTAGTTCTTCTTGTGATTGTGCTAGTAGAGTGAATATTGTGGTTGATTGTGAGAATTGCAAGTTGCTCAAAGATGAAAATGCTATTTTGAAAAATAAGCTTGCAAGTTTCTCAAATGGTGATATTAGATTGCGCACATTGTTAAATTTTCAAAGAGAAAATTCAAACAAGTTTGGTTTGGGTTATACTAATGCTAAGAGTAATTCTCATAGAAATGTTGTTGATTTTTCAAAAGTTGATTTCTCAAATGCACCAACATGTTTCTATTGTGGTACTCATGGACATACTTCAAATGTGTGTTATATTAAAGTGCATGGTATACCTAAAGGAGATTTTGTTTAGATGAAAAAGGGTGAAAGTCCCTACACTAACAAAAATGGATCCAAGACCATTTGGATACCAAAAAGCAAAGCATGATTGTTTTGTAGGTATGATTGAAGAGCAAAGGGCTTACAAGTGTTATTCATACATTTGCATCTTCAATTGGTATTACATTTGCATCTTTAGTGAATGTCCTACAAAATGGTAAAATGATATTGTTGAATATTTACAATTGTTTATTCTTCTCAATTGGTATAATTGAATTGTTCTCAAATAGTATTACTTTTCTAAAGTTCAATTGGTATCATTGAGTGATGATTAGATGATTATCATGCTATTATTGTTGTCTTATTTCTTTACATTGATGATATCTCAATTGGTATTATGACTTATTAGTATTTCTATTGGTTCATAATTCATTGTTATATTCTCTTGCCAATTGGTATCACATTTCAAAGTATAGTACTTGTTATATCTCAATTGGAATGTTGTGAAGAAATGTTTGTTTTAGAGAAATTATGATCATTTCTTTGTTTCTTCTATTTTGGCTTAGTATTTTATATTTCAATTGGTATATATTACTTTTTGATAATGCCAAAGGGGGAGAAATATGATGTTTTGAAAAAGGGGAGAAATGGTATGAATGGTATGTTTTGGGAGAAATGGTATGTTTTGAAAAATGGGAGAAATATAATGTTTGTTTGGAGAAAGGTTGTTTTGTTGTTTTTATGTAGGTTGAGCTAAGTTGTTGAAGATAGGGGGAGAATCAAGCTTCTACCTAGTGGTATTCAAATATCAAATGCATTGATTAAGGGGGAGCAAGTTTCTCACCAAGTGATCAAATTGTTAAAGCATCAACAACTTCAATCAAATTCAAAACATGGTTTGTCATTTTCAAAAAGGGGGAGATTGTTAGTTTCATGGTGAATGTTTTGATAATGACAAAGTGTTTTGAACAAGCTATCATGTGTTGATCAAGTTTCAAGTTCAACATGCAACAACAAACATCAAATGAAGAAGAGAGAAAGCAAGCTCATGAAGACTTAGTTTGAGTGTAATTGTAATTGTTTTATCTTTTGCCTCTCAAGCTTCATAGGTCTTTTATTTGATGAGTTTGGTTAGAGTATCTTAGAGGGTAGTGAATCTCTTTCATAAGTCATGATTAAATCATAATTTGAGTTTTCACTTAACCTAGAATCAATAGGTGGCTTAAAGGTTTTAAAGGAAAGGTTGGTTTTTGAGAACACAAGTTTTAAACAAGTGCAGTATCAGTTTACTCGATTAAGTATGGATTTACTCGAGTATTACTCGATTAAACTGAAATCTACTCGAGTAAACACTGCTGAACTGGTTTTTTAAAATACGATTTTCACTTCTCAAAATCAGTTTTCAAGTGCTACAATTTTTGGGTATTCTATAAAAACCTATTCCTAATCTTTGTGATTAAATTAGAATCATTTTCATACAAGTTTTACAAGAATCAAGCCATTCTATTCTCTCTCAATTTCAAAGATCAAAGCTTTCATATTTTCATATTCTTTGATCAAGAACCTTTGAATCTCTTATTGTGAATTGTCATAGCTATTGATTGAGATTCATAGGATTGTCATGTGTATTCATTGAGTTGTAATCTTTGCAAGAAGGCAAGCCAACTACAACAATAAAGAAGCCTTGGTGTGTCGATTATCATCAAGCAAATCTCATTGGAGAAGAAGAAAGTCTTGGTTGTGAATCAAGCAAAGTGAAGCCTTGGTGTGTGGATTATCATCAAGCAAAGAAGACTTGTTGTGTCGATTATCAACAAGGGGTAGAGGTTAGATTAGAGAGAAGATCAATAGGATTACAAGGCAAGGGTGTGGTATCTCTTGTAGGCTAGCAAGAAGGGAGTCTTGTGAGGCATTTACTTGTAATTTGAGAACTCTAATTCCTCATAGTGAAGAATCTCTCTTGGTTGAAGAGGGGACTGGATGTAGCTTTCAAGCGGATGAAAGTGAACCAGGATAAATCACTGTGTCGTATCTCTAAACCCTTAACTCTTTACATTCAAGTCTTTAATTGTGTTCTTGGTTGAAAACCTAGAAAAAGAGTGATTTTCATAATTGATTGAATTGAATCTTTATTGTTCAAATTGATAAAGGGAAAATCATTTTCATAACATAGGATAATCAATAAGAATATAGGTGTTAATTGTTTCCGCTGAATCTCTGATTTTAAGTGTTGATTGATTGATTTTCGTATTTGATTGAAAAAGTGATTTTTCAGTTTCTGATAGTTTTAATCGATTAAGTGTTCGTTTAATCGATTAAGGACTTTTGAAATTTCAGGTTTAATCGATTAATACTCGAGTAAATTGCAGGTTAATCGATTAAATCTCAGTTTAATCGATTAAGTGCTGTAGAATTTGCAAAAATCATTTGTTTTAATTGTTTCGATTTGTTTCGTTCGAAAATCTTTCAAGGTTTCTTTTACACCTATTCAACCCCCCCTTCTAGGTGTGTTCCTAGGGTTCCTTAGTCTCTCCAACCACCAATTGCGGTTTCCTCAATTGGTATCAGAGCTCGGTCGAAAGACACGAGCATAAGAGCTTTTTCGTAAAGATCCTTTAAGAAAATCGCAATGGGTTCCATGAATCCCTTTGGTGGTGAAGGTGCTTCAATAAGTCGTCCTCCTTTGTTTGCCGGAGAAGGCTATGCATATTGGAAAGTTAGAATGAAAATCTTTATCCAAGCCATAGATAGTGAAATTTGGAAAGTAGTTGAAAAAGGTCCTCATATCCCCTCTAGTTTAGTTGAAGGCGTAGTACATTTAATCCCCGAGGATAAGTGGAAGGATGATGATAGAAAGAAAGTACAATATGATTATAAAGCAAAGAATATCATTACCTCCGCTTTATCTTATGATGAGTTCTTTAGAGTTTCTCAATGTACTAGTGCTAAGGAAATGTGGGACACTTTACAAGTGACTCATGAAGGAACTAGTGAGGTTAGGAGAGCTAGATTGAATGCTTTAATGCGTGATTATGAATTGTTTCAAATGCTTCCAAATGAATCTATTAATGATATGCAAAAGCGTTTTACTCATATTATTAACCATTTACTTGCTCTTGGTAAGACTTTCTTACAAGGTGAACTTTCTTACAAGGTGAACTTTCTAACAAAGTGTTGAGATGTTTAGACAGGAATTGGCAACCAAATGTAACGGCTATTGTTGAATCTAAAAACTTGGATGCTATGGATCTAGCAACACTCTTTGGAAAGCTTCAAGAACATGAAATGGAGCTTGGACGATTAAGTATCAATGAAGAGTCGGATAAGAACAAAGAAAGAAAGGGACTTGCTCTTAAAGTCAATAGATCATACAAAAAGAAAGAGAGTTCCGATGATGATGATAGTGGAGATTCCGATTCGGATGTTGATGAAAAAGACATGAAACTTTTGCTAAGGAAGTTTGGCAAATTTCTAAGGAGAAAAGGAAGGTTGAACAAAGACAAAGGTAAAGAGAAGGATTCTCCACACTACAAGACCAAGACTACAAAAGAAGGTGTAGTTTGCCATGAATGCGGAAAACCCGGTCATCTCAAGTACTCATGCTCTAAGTATCTCAAGAAGAAGGAGAAAGACAAGAAAAATTCTAAATCTAAAAGAGCATACATAGTTTAGGATTGTGATGAAGATAACAAGAAAAGCACATCGAGTAGTTCATCGGATGATGAAGAAGCCGCTTGTCTCAACTTGATAGCTCTAGTAGATGAAGAACAAAGTTCAAATGATGAATCAAGTTATCAAAGCGAGGATAGCGATGTAAGTCATACTAAATCCGAAATTTCTTCTAAATATGAATTGTTATATAATGCTTATGAAGAAATGCATGAACAACTTGAAAAACTAGCTTTGAAAAACATTGAAAGAAAGAAGCTCATTTTGAAACATCAAAAAGAGATTTTAGAACTTCAAAAACAAGTTGATGAGCTTAATCTTGAAAATGAAACTCTTGATCTTATATATGCTAGTTCTTCTTGTGATTGTGCTAGTAGAGTGAATATTGTGGTTGATTGTGAGAATTGCAAGTTGCTCAAAGATGAAAATGCTATTTTGAAAAATAAGCTTGCAAGTTTCTCAAATGGTGATATTAGATTGCGCACATTGTTAAATTTTCAAAGAGAAAATTCAAACAAGTTTGGTTTGGGTTATACTAATGCTAAGAGTAATTCTCATAGAAATGTTGTTGATTTTTCAAAAGTTGATTTCTCAAATGCACCAACATGTTTCTATTGTGGTACTCATGGACATACTTCAAATGTGTGTTATATTAAAGTGCATGGTATACCTAAAGGAGATTTTGTTTGGATGAAAAAGGGTGAAAGTCCCTACACTAACAAAAATGGATCCAAGACCATTTGGATACCAAAAAGCAAAGCATGATTGTTTTGTAGGTATGATTGAAGAGCAAAGGGCTTACAAGTGTTATTCATACATTTGCATCTTCAATTGGTATTACATTTGCATCTTTAGTGAATGTCCTACAAAATGGTAAAATGATATTGTTGAATATTTACAATTGTTTATTCTTCTCAATTGGTATAATTGAATTGTTCTCAAATAGTATTACTTTTCTAAAGTTCAATTGGTATCATTGAGTGATGATTAGATGATTATCATGCTATTATTGTTGTCTTATTTCTTTACATTGATGATATCTCAATTGGTATTATGACTTATTAGTATTTCTATTGGTTCATAATTCATTGTTATATTCTCTTGCCAATTGGTATCACATTTCAAAGTATAGTACTTGTTATATCTCAATTGGAATGTTGTGAAGAAATGTTTGTTTTAGAGAAATTATGATCATTTCTTTGTTTCTTCTATTTTGGCTTAGTATTTTATATTTCAATTGGTATATATTACTTTTTGATAATGCCAAAGGGGGAGAAATATGATGTTTTGAAAAAGGGGAGAAATGGTATGAATGGTATGTTTTGGGAGAAATGGTATGTTTTGAAAAATGGGAGAAATATAATGTTTGTTTGGAGAAAGGTTGTTTTGTTGTTTTTATGTAGGTTGAGCTAAGTTGTTGAAGATAGGGGGAGAATCAAGCTTCTACCTAGTGGTATTCAAATATCAAATGCATTGATTAAGGGGGAGCAAGTTTCTCACCAAGTGATCAAATTGTTAAAGCATCAACAACTTCAATCAAATTCAAAACATGGTTTGTCATTTTCAAAAAGGGGGAGATTGTTAGTTCCATGGTGAATGTTTTGATAATGACAAAGTGTTTTGAACAAGCTATCATGTGTTGATCAAGTTTCAAGTTCAACATGCAACAACAAACATCAAATGAAGAAGAGAGAAAGCAAGCTCATGAAGACTTAGTTTGAGTGTAATTGTAATTGTTTTATCTTTTGCCTCTCAAGCTTCATAGGTCTTTTATTTGATGATTTTGGTTAGAGTATCTTAGAGGGTAGTGAATCTCTTTCATAAGTCATGATTAAATCATAATTTGAGTTTTCACTTAACCTAGAATCAATAGGTGGCTTAAAGGTTTTAAAGGAAAGGTTGGTTTTTGAGAACACAAGTTTTAAACAAGTGCAGTATCAGTTTACTCGATTAAGTATGGATTTACTCGAGTATTACTCGATTAAACTGAAATCTACTCGAGTAAACACTGCTGAACTGGTTTTTTAAAATACGATTTTCACTTCTCAAAATCAGTTTTCAAGTGCTACAATTTTTGGGTATTCTATAAAAACCTATTCCTAATCTTTGTGATTAAATTAGAATCATTTTCATACAAGTTTTACAAGAATCAAGCCATTCTATTCTCTCTCAATTTCAAAGATCAAAGCTTTCATATTTTCATATTCTTTGATCAAGAACCTTTGAATCTCTTATTGTGAATTGTCATAGCTATTGATTGAGATTCATAGGATTGTCATGTGTATTCATTGAGTTGTAATCTTTGCAAGAAGGCAAGCCAACTACAACAACAAAGAAGCCTTGGTGTGTCGATTATCATCAAGCAAATCTCATTGGAGAAGAAGAAAGTCTTGGTTGTGAATCAAGCAAAGTGAAGCCTTGGTGTGTGGATTATCATCAAGCAAAGAAGACTTGTTGTGTCGATTATCAACAAGGGGTAGAGGTTAGATTAGAGAGAAGATCAATAGGATTACAAGGCAAGGGTGTGGTATCTCTTGTAGGCTAGCAAGAAGGGAGTCTTGTGAGGCATTTACTTGTAATTTGAGAACTCTAATTCCTCATAGTGAAGAATCTCTCTTGGTTGAAGAGGGGACTGGATGTAGCTTTCAAGCGGATGAAAGTGAACCAGGATAAATCACTGTGTCGTATCTCTAAACCCTTAACTCTTTACATTCAAGTCTTTAATTGTGTTCTTGGTTGAAAACCTAGAAAAAGAGTGATTTTCATAATTGATTGAATTGAATCTTTATGGTTCAAATTGATAAAGGGAAAATCATTTTCATAACATAGGATAATCAATAAGAATATAGGTGTTAATTGTTTCCGCTGAATCTCTGATTTTAAGTGTTGATTGATTGATTTTCGTATTTGATTGAAAAAGTGATTTTTCAATTTCTGATAGTTTTAATCGATTAAGTGTTCGTTTAATCGATTAAGGACTTTTGAACTTTCAGGTTTAATCGATTAATACTCGAGTAAATTGCAGGTTAATCGATTAAATCTCAGTTTAATCGATTAAGTGCTGTAGAATTTGCAAAAATCATTTGTTTTAATTGTTTCGATTTGTTTCGTTCGAAAATCTTTCAAGGTTTCTTTTACACCTATTCAACCCCCCTTCTAGGTGTGTTCCTAGGGTTCCTTAGTCTCTCCAACCACCAATTACGGTTTCCTCAGAGAGTTAAGTCTTTCATGATCCACGGCCCATGTGGCTTAGCAAATAAGAAATCTCCATGCATGAGAAATGGTAGATGTTCTAAGTTTTTTCCCAAACCTTATGTTGAAAGAACAACTATTGACGAAGATGGATATCCAATGTACAGGAGACGCAACAATGGTAGAAGTGTTTTAAAGGGACAAGTTGAGCTGGACAATCGCTTTGTCGTACCATATAATCCTACTCTGTTACTAAAATATGATGCACACATAAACATCGAGTGGTGTAACCAATCACGATCCATAAAATATCTTTTCAAATATATAAACAAGGGAAGTGATAGGATTACCGCTGGATTATATGACAAAGAGAAAAGAAACAATGAGATTCAGATGTATTACGATTGTCGGTATTTATCCGCGTGTGAATCTACTTGGAGGATTTATGGTTTTGAGATCCAACACAGGGAACCAGCTGTTGAAAGATTAAAATTTCACCTTCCAGATGAACAGAACGTTATATACGAAGATGAAGAACCACTCAACGATGTTAGAGATAGAGCAGAAAGAAAGCGGAGTATGTTTTTAGCATGGATGGAAGCAAATAAAAGGTATCCTGAAGCCAAAAATTTGCTGTACTCCGATTTTCCAAGTGGATTTGTGTATAAATGCAAAGAAAATGAGTGGCTGCCAAGGAAATCAGGAAGATCCATAGGTAGGCTACATTATGTAAAGCCCACATGTGGAGAGCTCTTTTATCTCAGGATCATGCTGTCAATAGTAAAAGGCCCAGAAAGTTTTGAAGACATTAGGACAGTGGACAACATTATTTATGACACATACAGAGATGCATGCTTCAAGCTCGGGTTGCTTCAGGATGACCAAGAATATGTTGAGGCTATCAAGGAAGCTGCATTATCCTCGACAGGACAACAATTAAGATTGTTATTTGCAGATATACTTATGTCAAATAGTATGGCAATGCCGGTCCGTGTATGGAACAAAACATGGAGATACTTATCAGAAGGCATTCTTATACAGCAAAACATTCCAAGTCATGTTATTCAAGGTAGGTAAAGAATAATTTTATTACTTTCTATTTTCCATTCATTTCCATGCAATGACTATATGAACTCCTGATCAATAATTATGATGCATTAAATATATATAATAATTTTATATATTATTATTCCATTAGATGTCCGATTCAGGAACCACCAGTTGAAGGAGAAAACATTGCTAGAAATAGAAAGAATATTGAAGATTAATGGTCGAAGTTTGAAGGATTTTCAAGGAATGCCATTTCCATCTGACACAGATATCCGCTACTCAGACAATAGTCTCATACTTAATGAAATGAATTATAATCGGGAACAACTCCGAGATGATTTACAGGTTTTAATTTCAAAACTCACAGACGAGCAAAATTATGCTTTTACAAAAATCATGACAGTTGTTGATCAAAATAAAGGTGGTGTTTTTTTCCTTAATGGATACGGAGGGACTGGCAAGACATTTGTGTGGAAAACACTATCTACTACCATTCGGTCTAGAGGTGAAATTGTACTTAATGTGGCTTCTAGCGGTATTGCTGCAATCTTACTACCAGGTGGCAAAACTGCACATTCCAGGTTTGGTATTCCTATTGATGTTGATCAACACTCTACATGCAGGATCAAACAAGGATCAGATTTATCAGAATTATTATTAATGAGTAAGTTGATAATTTGGGATGAAGCACCCATGACAAGGAAGCAGTGTTTTGAAGCGCTAGATAGATCTCTAAAAGATATTATGAGAACAACTAATGCTGAAAATGAAAATTTGATATTTGGAGGAAAGACAATTGTTTTCGGAGGAGATTTCAGGCAGATCCTTCCTGTGATTCCTGGAGGAGGGCGATCAGAAATTATTTTTTCAACAATCAATTCCTCCTACATTTGGGATCAATGTGAGGTATGTCGTCATGTGTTTATTCGTAAATTGTTAAATTTAATTTTGATTTTTATTTATTAATTTTAAATAGTGCTTTCAGGTATTATCTTTGACAAAAAATATGCGTCTACAATCAGATAATTTTAACCAGGACATTCAAAAGATGGAAGAATTTGCCAATTGGATACTGGATGTTGGCAATGGTATTGCTGGAGGTACTAATGATGGTGAGGCAGATATAGAAATCCCACAAGAATTTCTTATCAAGCAATTGGACGATCATATATCATCAATAGTTGATTCAACATATCCTGCACTCAATGACAATTACAAGGACAAGTATTACTTACAAGAAAGAGCCATACTTTGTCCAACATTGCATATCGTAAAGAAGATTAATGATCATATGATGACCAAGATCCCTGGTGAAGAAAAGATTTATTATAGTTCAAATAGTATTTGTCCAACTCAACGACAACAGCAAGGAATGCAACATTTGAATCAATCGGAATTTCTGAATAGCTTGACAAGTTCAGGATTACCCGATCATGAGTTAAAACTGAAAGTTGGGGTACCTATTATGTTGCTAAGAAATATTGACCAATCACAAGGATTGTGTAACGGGACTAGATTAGTAGTGAGTAAATTGAACAATCATGTCATTGAAGCAGAGATAATTACAGGGACAAACTCTGGCGAAAAAGTCTTCATTCCTCGAATGGTCATGGTCCCATCACAAAGTAAATGGCCATTCAAGTTACAAAGAAGGCAATTTCCAATTACCGTTTGTTATGCAATGACTATTAACAAGAGCCAAGGACAATCCTTGACCAATGTTGGACTATATCTACCAAATCCAGTTTTCACTCATGGTCAATTGTATGTTGCTATCTCACGAGTTAAGCATAGAAATGGATTAAAAATTCTAATCCATGACAAGCAAGAGAATGCAACTAATATGACCACCAATGTAGTTTGGCAAGAAGTTTTCCAGAACGTACACCAGAACTTTCAGTGACTACTATTATTTACATTTACTTCATTTAATTGTATTATTATTTTGGCTATGTGACCTGTATATTAGTTTGTTTATAAACTATTGGTATTTAATTTGTAACAACTATTGTTTAATAAGTTTAACATTTTAAGTTTGTTGGATATTTTTATTCAATAATAACTTTGTGATGTTGAGATAAAATTTCATTATGTTCTTATAAATAATAATAATGACTGTTGCTGTATTTTTTTTAGTTGTTTTTTATTTTATTTATAATAATTGTTGTTGCTGCAAGAACTAGGATTTTATGCTGCAACATAACTCAAAAATTATCCCCCAAATATCCTGTATAATTATTCTTCGGAGCCCAAACAACCAGATAAAGAAAATTTGCTCAAGATCTCAAACAAAACAACAAATACAAGAAACTAACATAACCATATTTATCCCTTCAAAAAAACATAACCAGATTTATTTTATTATTATTTCTTTTGGATGACTAAGGCTAACAATATTCTTCAATAAATAATTTGACATTATCTACACAAAAATCCAAAAAAAAAACGAATTTATTGACAAACAAATTTAAGATCTGACCTTGAAGGATAAACATAAAAAGGTAAGTTCAAAAAAATTTAAAATTCAGTTACAAAACCCAATTGGATTAGTATCAATCATAAATATCAATATTTAGTTATATCAATACAAAAAAATAGGATAAGTATCACAAAAAAAAATCCATCTCATTATAAATTTAAGCATTACTGATGGTAACGTTCCACAATTGACAATTATATTCAAAGAAAAATTTCACCAAAACTTCAGCAAAATGGCAGAACAAATAGCCATTAAACGACAATCAACGTGGATTAATGAGATAACAAAAGATATCTCCATCCTGAAGATTCAAGCTCGTGTCATGACTATGTGGGTTGTGAAAAAGTACCATCAGCCAGAGGAAGATCAATCTCTCGAGATGATCTTACTCGACGAAAAGGTTTGAATATTAGTTTTTATAAATCTCAGTATTTTGCATTATATATATGTATATATCAATACAGAGATACTAACCATTATATTCGTATTAACCAGCAAGGAAAAATTCAAGCCTCAGCATCAGAAGATGTATTAAAAACTATTAGAGGCCAAATATCTGAGGGAAAATGTTATCTGCTAGGAAATTTCAGCATTCAAGACAACGTTGCTAAATACAGGAGTACAAGCCACAAATGCAGGTTATACTTTCACAAAAATACAGCAATCAAGGAAATAAATTGCACCTCAATTCCTGAATACAAGTTCGACTTTGTACCACTGAATGATATTCTCAGTCAGCCAATTGACAAGCAATACTTGATAGGTAATCCCTATATTTTTACTTGATTAAATTCCATATTTAGAACCAATTACACGTTACTAATTAATATACAAATAGCAACCTCTGATAACTTCTAATTCTTTTATTTATTGATTGATCATAGATATCATTGCCAGAGTGGTAAAAATCATACAAAATGTTTGTCTCCCATTAGATAACCCAAAAACAAGAAAAATAGAACTTGAGTTGGAAGACACCAGGTACCAAATTTTATCATAAAACTTAACTTTAATATATAATCAAATAAAGTAATGTAAAAAAATTAACATATATTAAATGCAGCAACACAAGAATTATATGTGCTTTGTGGGGAAAATATGCTGAGGAGATACATGGTCATCTTGCAAATGAAGACGTCAAATGCTTAGTAATAGCTATGCACCAAACATTAATAAAGGATGGAAAAGGTGATTATTTATATCAAATTATATATTTCTTTTTCCCTGAATTGTAAACTTCATTAAATCTTTCATGTTTTTCATGCCCATATATAACCCAAACACCTACAGCAAATCTTGAATTATCAAACATGTTGTATGGGACAAAACTATTCATCAATCCATGGAAGCAAATCATTTAAAATCAATGAGGTTAGCAAAATGTTTTATATTTATTATTAAATTAAAACAAACATTCCATAACATTTAAAAAATTAATTTCATTTTGTGCTAGGTCATCTTCGGAGGAAGAAGAAAATATAACTTTACAATGTACCCCAAAGAAGATGGAAGATGATTGGTTCAATGCAGAGAAAAGGAAAACTTTAAAAGAAATGAAGAAATCAGGACAGGTATTAAGTACAAAAACAAAACATATCATGAAAATCTTTTTCATAAACATAATTTACATTTTTATTAGATAATTGACTAATGTAACATAATTTTTCTTTATTCTAGAAAGGTGATTGGATTGTTCTAGGAACAATCGAGAAAATATTGTCAAATTATGCATGGTACTATGATGGATGCTCTGCATGCGGGAAAAAGGTGGAATTTGAAAATGATATTCCTAAGTGTGGACCTTGCAATCAAAAGAAAACAAGCACAACAACACCAATTACTGTTGTTCCAAGGTCGCTTATAATTGAATACTAAATGTCTTCTTATTATTTATAAATGAAATTTTCTATCAATCTAACTACTCATCAACACTGGATGTCTCACAGGTATAGACTAAGCCTAGAGATAAAAGACAGCACAGACACGGCTGATATTGTTGTTTGGGATGAAAAAGCTTCAAAATTGTTGAAAAGAACAGCTGCAGATATTAAGAAAGAGGCAGATGAGGTAAATAATAAGTAATATTTGCTTTCTCACAGGAGTTAACAATTACTGTTTACACATATATGCATATACACATATTCGCTCATACAGTATAATACATTTATAGCTATGTACATATAGCAATCAAAGCCAAACAAATTCAAAAATAATAGTAACAGTTAGAGGAAAAATATAAAATAAAAATTGACACAAATGTGTGAAATTACTTTATAGGTTCATACAAGAGAAATAGGTCGACCAAAGAAAAATAACAACAGAAATTAAAGTACTCAACTTGATAGTTGAATCCAAAAGACTAAATATTACCTCTTCATTGATTGAACTTAACAGAGTCTTGGTAAACTTTTTAATATCTGATTCTTCAGCTAATTCCTTTTGCTTTCGTTTACGTAAATAGAAATCATTCTTCTACTAATTCTCTTTTCCATCTCCAATAATCAACATTTTTAAAAAATTAAAAACAAATCCTGAAAAAAATATACGAAAACAACACACTTCTCATGATTAAAAAAAATTAACAAAAAAAAAGGGAAATCCATAACCCTTTGTACCTTGATCAACGATTTGTCTTCAATTTGTAATCCATGCCACCGATTTGAGTAATTGGGTTCATAGATCGAATATGGGATTCGGTGAACAAGGATTGAACGCGGTGAGTGGGGGTCATACACATCAAACGTGAACATGACAGCCAGCTGAGAAATGCAGAAAGGGAGATTAAGGGAGAGAAGGTAGACAATAGAAAAAAATCAATTACATCAAAAATCCCAAATCAAATTAACAAAAATCAACAACGAAAAACAAATCAAATCAATAAAAAAAACCCCAAATCAACAACAACTAAAAATCCCAAATCAAATTTTAAAAAAAAAAATTAAAACTCAGATCCAAGGGAAGGGCACCACCGTTCTCACCACTACATGTGATGCTGATAATGGAAGGGGTCATCGAAGTAGAGGCCACCTTATTTGATTTATTAATTCATGTGGCATCAAAAAGTCTTCTTCATTGCATGTGGCTTGGGGATAGAGGGTGGGGACGGATGGGCATGGAGCATAGAGAGAGATGAAGATGAAGCTTCCAGAAAGGAGGAGAAGGTAAAGTTGAGAAGTGAGAGTAGTGAGTGAGTGAAATATAAAAAAAAATGTAAAAGACTAAATCTTTGGGAAAAATAAAATTATAAAAAAAAATAATATCTTTTTCATAAAACGCATAATTTTATTTTCAAAATTTTATATAATGCATGCTACATTAATTAACAACAAAATTTTTATGATATTATTTTTACAATCTTTTTCAATTACGATTAACAATATATAAATTTTAGAGTGAAGGGACACTTTGGTCCCCCAAGTTTTTCGACAGGGACACTTTAGTCCCTCAAGAAATTTAATTCATTTTTAGTCCCCATGTTTTTCAAAAGTACCAATTTAGTCCCTCATGTTTTCCAAAAGTATCAATTTAGTCTCTCAATGAAGTGCCTAACGGAAATAGGACAAGGACTAAATTGGTACTTTTGGAAAACTTTGGGGACTAAAAATGAATTAAATTTCTTGAGGGACTAAAGTGTCCCTATCGAAAAACTTGAGGGACCAAAGTGTCCCTTAGATACTATACAATTTTATTAAATTTTCAGTACATATATCTACTTTCATTCCAGATAAATAACCTGAAAAAGTGTATTATATAAAATTTCCTTATTCTAAATATACTAACGAATAGGCCTAATTTTCCTTTTAAGGTTGAAGATTTGCCTGGATTACTACCAACGGCGTTGGATGTTGTCTTAAAAAGAACTTTGCTCTTCAAACTAAAGACAGAAGGCGGAAATACAAAATGGAAAAATTTTGTGACATTGAAAATCAATGACAATGAGGAAGAAATAAAGAAATTTGTTTCTGAATCAGAAATCCATCAAGTTTAACACTATATATGTCCATTTTTTAAATTAATCATTACTACGTCATAATGAATATAAACATTTTCTCATATATTTAACTTCTGACTTCAGGATTCTACTCAACATGATGCATTTAGAGGCGAAGGGACAAGCGCAAGGCAACATGAACATGTACAAGATGTAACAATTTTAAAAATTAAAATTATGCTATCTCTTTATATTTATTTAAAATTAAATGTATAAATTAAGGAAAATTAAACTTAAAGTATGTTTACTTTTTTTCAGGATTTTGATTCAAATACAAGTGAAGATGAATTACCTTCTACTCCTAAATTGAAAAATACAACAGGAAAAAGGGAGGCAGAACAATATCATGATATCAACGATGACGTACACACCTCACCTGACAAGACCCCAAAGACAATAAAGAGAGTCAAGAAAGAAAAAGATACCTGAGTGAAGCTTTCGTTTTTTTTCTTTTTTTTTTGGCAATAAATTCTAACTTCACTATTATGATTTCATTTTTATGTTTGAGATATTCCAGATTTAATGTATTTCATTTTCTTGAACAACTCCATTTTACATTAATATAATGATTGATAAACATGATCCATTTCAGAAATCACAATGTTACAAGAATATTGGTCACTAAAAAAAAATTAAAACTTCAAATAACCCGTGCATTGCACGGGCTAAATACTAGTATATATAATAAAAAAACGCCCCATGAATGCATGCGCTTAAAACCAGCACAAGCACAAGCACAAGGCTTCTTCTTCTACCCGCTCTCTCCACCAAAACCTTTCTTCTTCTTCATCATCATCATCGTCATCAACGAAAACAGCATCGCTTCTCTTGCAGCAATTCCCAAAAGGAAATGGCGACTTCAACAGCATCATCATCAGTAGCAGCCCCTTCCGATTCCGATGCTAGCACAATCACCGCCCCTTACGGCTCCTGGAAGTCCCCCATCACGGCCGATGCTGTCTCCGGTGCCTCCAAGAGGCTCGGTGGCACCGCCGTTGATGGCCGCGGCCGCTTCATTTGGCTCGAATCACGCCCCACTGATTCTGGGTAATAAGATTTAATCATTAGATTAAATGTGTCTGTTTAAAAAGGAAAATAAATAAATAAAAATAATAGGCTTGAACTTTTAGCTTTACAATTCGAGTAATCAACATATTACAATTCGATAAATTTTTTTGGTTCCTGCACGGGTAAAATTACTAATAGGTTAGAATGGTTACTGACTTTGTAGGTGATCATCAATTTAATAATGACCGGTCCTTACATCTTATAGGCCCGAGGCGAAATTTTTTTTGGACCCTTAAACTATAAAAAACTTGTAAATAAATAAAATTTTAACAATAAAATCTCTCTTAATATAGGGACTTTTCCATAATATTGTTAATGCTTATAACTCTATAAATTTGCAAAAATACAATTAACCATAAATAAATCACATAGGCTTTAACCGCTTCAACAATTCTATTAGTAGAGAAAACCATAATTAGTAAAGAAACTTGGACAAAAAGTTAAAGGGAGGTGAAATAAAATATTATGCAATAATATAATTATATATCTTAATAATATCATTACTTAATGTTCGAAATCTACTTTATAACCCTAGGTTATAACTTTGGCAAACATTGTTCCACAATACAATCTTATATTACCATTTAAACTAATTCCAAAATTATCAATTTTAATGTTGATTAATCAACAAAAATTAAACAACATTTCTCTAATAGTTGTATACTTTCATTCTATGGATAAAAATAACAATCAATTCAACAAAACTTGAAATTTAGAAATAAATACTTCTTTCGGGTTTTTTTTATAAATTGTTTTTTAGATGAATTTTTTGTTCTATTTCTAAGTTGCTTTGTATTATTTACAAGACACTTATTGGTTTTGTTTAATCATATTTGTTTTTTATTCATTAATGTGAAATAATATATTTGTGAAATTTTTAATATAAATTAAGATATAAAATTGTAATATTAAAGTATTTTTTAAAATTTAAGAAATATAACTATTTTTATTGATCTTTATAATATAGTTAAGTATGACTCATAATAAAAATGGAAGAAAAAAAATTTAAAAAGTGCATTTAATTTGAACAAAATAAAAAGGAGAACATATATAAATAAGTTTAAAAAAAAAAGATGCCAATAGTGGGACTCGAGCTCTAATTACTATGAAAAGCAAAAATCTCAATTACCAATTGTGCTGAATAGTACTGATATCAATATTTTTAACCTTTATGTATATATGTATATATATATATATATATATGCATTTTTTGGGGCCCCTGAAAATCATGGACCCAGGGCGGGCGACCTTGTCGCCCTCCCCCTGGGTCGGGCTTGCATGTCAGTCATATTAGTCCTGACATTGACGTTGTTGTTCCATAAAGTCAAGGACTAATATGATCTATTACTCTCTACAAATTATATCATTTCAATACTCGGTTATATGTATGATTGCCAGAACGATAGCTGTGCCAGTTCTATGTGTGCGCATGCTTGCTTTTGATAGGATCGAGAACTTTTGTTGTTTGGTTTGGGTAAAAATTCATTTTAATAACCGACAAGGCATAACACGGTTGTTAGATGACTAAGTTTACACGATGTTAGGGTTCAATCCCTCTCATGTGTATGGAAATGATTTTGTTGATAGATACAAAACCTAATTCAGATTCAGTGATCTTTACGCTTCGGACGCGATTAGTCTTTGGTCAGAGGATACTATCATTTTAATATAATAATAAAGTCAAAATTGCTAATTTGCTCCCTTATTTTATTTATTTGTTTGAAAATAGTTGCTCGTCTTTTTTTTTTTGGGTCACATTTTGGTCCAACAACTTGATTGCTTGTTTCAATCTGGTCCTGCACATTACTTTTTAGCATATTTCGTTAAATGGATCAAAACACAAAATATTGTGGTAGGAAAAAAAAATATTTTGATTGTTTAACGGAATATTCTAACGACCTATGCTAAAAACTAACATTATGAACCAAATGGAGAGATACAATCAAGTTAAGAGACAACAAAAACAAGGGACCATTTTGAAACAAATAAATAAGACAAAGGACCAAATGAGTAGTTTTGCGGATAATAGATTACTCCTTCGTAAAAAAGTTATGAAGTTAATTGTTTAGATTAATAATATTGGTTAAATTACGTATTTGGTCTCTTACCTTATTTTTAATTTCAAATTGGTCACTTAAGTTTTTTTGGTATCATATTCTCATGTTTCATTTTGCTATCAAATTGGTTCCTAAGTCACTGGTCATCATACGTGTCAGCATCTTATTGGTTCACATTTGCAATGTTGGAGAGAGAAATGACACGTATGTGTATCTTATTGGTCCACATAGCATGAATAGTGATTCAGGGACTAAATTGATAGTGAAAAGAAACGTGAGAGACTAATATGATACCAAAAAAATATAAGGGATCAATTTAAAATTGAAAAAATCGGTAGGGACCAAATACGTAGTTTAGCCAATAATATTTGTTTCATAGTTAGTTCTGCAAGGTAAAATAGAAAATATGCGATCAGTTTCAAAATAAGCAAGCATGTTTTTCAAAGAAGCTTCAAACTTTTGGCTAATCTAAAAAACCAATTCTCCCCCTATGAAAACAGCTTTTTCATGTTTTAATCAGATTCGTTGAACATGTCAGATTAAATTCCAAACAAACTTGTTAAAAAAAGAGTTGTTTCCTTGGGAATTAATGTATCGCAAACATACTTTAAGTAGAAAAGATGAAAGCTGAAAACATTTGGAGTTTGGAAATTGACCAATCACTGTATTTCTATTCAGACGGGAGGTTCTTGTTCTCGAGCCGGAAAATCCGGGTGGTGAACCTGTGGATATTACTCCTGAAGAGTATAGAGTGAGAACATTGGCCCAGGATTATGGAGGTGGTGCTTTCACTGTTTCAGGGGATATTGTCTTCTTTGCAAATTTCAATGATCAGAGGCTGTACAAGCAATCCTTGAGTTCTCTGAGTGAGCATTGACCGCATCAATTATTATTCCCCAATTATCTTTTTCCAAAACAATGTCGTGCTGTATTATTGACATGAAATGACCCTTGTGTTGTGCCTCTTTTGGCCTGTGGTTTAATATGAGAATATTGATTTGGTGTTTTTCTCAAAAGTGTTTGTGATCTGAAGCAGTTTTCTTATTTAATGCTGGAATTTTGTGATTGTTCCATGGCAGATGTGCCTCCTGTACCTCTCACTCCGGACTATGGTCGACCGGTAGTCAGATATGCTGATGGAATATTTGATGCACGCTTTAACCGTTATGTTAGTGTAAGGGAAGGTAAGCCGTAGAGAAGCAATTTTTCTTTGAGCCGTATGTTCGGATATTTGGATTGTGTTTTTACTTGTTATATCAAATCCTTTATTGGTCATAACTCATAATTGTATAATCATGATGTTAGATCTTCGAGTGAATAGTCTAAATCCAGCAGCAACTATTGTATCTATAGCACTTGGAGTCGAGGATGTTCAGGGTAAGAATCACCATTTTCCAGCGAGTTTAGTCTGTGAGTGGTTGAATGAATATTTTCATTGTTTCTGGTCAAAGTTTTTATAAACAAAAAGTGTTATTTTTTCTTGTTTAATAGCTCTTTTTCATTGTACAATCTAGATTATGTCTGACTGGATTGTTTGACATTCAGAACCAGAAGTATTGGTTGGGGGAAGTGACTTCTATGCTTTCCCACGTCTAGATTCTAAAGGTGAAAGAATTGCATGGATACAGTGGAGTCACCCCAACATGCCATGGGATAAATCAGAACTTTGGGTTGGCTACATTTCTGAAAATGGGTGAGCAGAACTCTTTTGGTTGTAACTCGTAAGAATTAAGTAGTTTTGCTTACCATGTAGGTCTCCCTATTGAGGTGACGCCGAAATGTTATTTCTTTTTGTTTCCTACGTGAGATTTGATATTCTCATTTACTATTATGAATCTCTAGTATGGATTTTTAAATATGAAGTGCAGCTACTTTTGCAGATATTTAGATCTTTTGAACCACACAAGAGTCTTCTCTTGTTGAATAAGTTACATTAGAGTTAGTGCTTGCTTTCCCCTTCTCATAGCCTTGACCCTTGAATAAGAAAAAAGTGATTACTTGATTACTATCACTTCTCAAGTCTTGACTGTTGCATTTCTTCAAGATTATTGGTATTGATACTCCATGATATTCATGTATTGTTTTTATACAGGCTCATGCATAGATTTAAATTCCGCTAAAAGTTTTCTTTTTGTTTACCAGTCATTTCTGTCTGTTATTTGTATCATTCATCTTGTTTTCAAGTTCCAAACTCTAGTTGGAGTTGCTTTTTGATATCGTTTGCATATTCATGTTTCAACTTGAATCTTAATCATGATAAGGTTTCATGCAGAGAGATCTACAAGCGCGTCTGTGTTGCTGGTAGTGATCCTTCACTTGTGGAGTCTCCAACTGAGCCCAAGTGGTCCCCAGATGGTACATAGAGTTGGCATTTTTACTAAACCAAAAAAAGAACCCTTGGCATTTATATAAAATCAAAACTTGACATGTTAACGCTTATCAAAAAAAAAAAAAAAAAAAACTTTGACATGTTAACAATAATAATCAAGCATGTAGTTTTGTTAACTATACAAGACATCTGTTCTTAACATCGTCAAGTCATGATCCCCTGCAGAAATGGGCTCAGGAACATTGGTCTAGGTTAATTTATGACCCCTTACTATTTTATGATGTGAAACTTGCATTTAGAGCTTCAGGATGTTGTTCTTATTGAATGGTATTGATTCAAAGCTTACTATTGAATCTAACAGGAGCATTTGTTACCATCTTTTTATGCATTCTGGTTTTAATATCTTTTTTAAAAAATTTAACTATGCAGGGGAGCTTTTCCTCATCACGGATAGGAAAAATGGTTTTTGGAATATCCATAAATGGGTAACTTTCCTTCGCCTGTTGTTTTTGCTTGCCATGAAGTATACCGTGGCTTCAATTAACTTTTGATTTTCTGCGTTCACGTGGCATGTCATGTTTTCAGTATATATTTTGGAGGTTGGTGTATAAAAAATGTTATAATATTATTTGCTAACAGTTCATTGAGTAGCTTCAGATTATTAACATTAATCTTTCATGTAAATATATATCTGCCTGGTTCCGTTTATATAAGAAATAATGTAGTAAAGATTGGTAGAGGCAGCATTTTAGTCAGTTTTTTTTGCTCATGTTCCAGTTACCAAGCTTAAATATCTATTATTTTAACAATACCTATGCTTCTTGTTGATATTTTACTGTACCTGCTATCATGTGTTCTTTTTCGGATCATCTTGGTTTCCATATGCAACTAAATGATTTTGACAAATAGTCTGATTGCAAGCATAGTTTAATTCATTTTCTGGTTTGACATGCAATATCCATTAAAAAGTTGATTTGATTCTTTTTGTATTACTTTTCTTTTCTAACCTTTAATTGGTTACAGATTGAATCCGAGAATAAGGTCTTGCCTGTTTATACTTTGGATGCTGAATTTTCTAGGCCATTATGGGTTTTTGGTTATAATTCTTATGAATTTGTTCAAAGCCATAAAAAGAGAAACTTAATTGCTTGCAGTTACAGGTGATTCTAATTTCTAAGTCTGCTACCTGCAAATCTTTCTATTTTCATCTTTTCTTTCATCCAATCTGGTACATTCAATTCAAGGTTTTAATTCTTTTTCAGGCTGCAGGGGAAGTCATATCTTGGAATTATTGATGATGTGCAGGGATCAAAACTAACTGTGCTGGATATCCCTTTCACAAATATAGATAACATTGTACTTTAAATTGTTTTCTTGTTTTGTGTGTGCGCGTGTTTGTGTTTGTGTGTGTGTGTGTGAATCAATTCTCGAAATGCAATAATAATCTGAGTTGTTCAATCTTGCCATTGCAGACTTCTGGTAATGATTGCCTATATGTGGAGGGATCATCTGCGGTTCAACCATCATCAGTGGCCAAGGTTGCTTTCTCCTTTCTTCTATCCCTCCCCCCTTCCCAAGAATAAATAAATAAAACCTAATATCTGAGTTATTACGCGCCTCCTGACATCTCTTGCTTTACAGGTGACTTTAGATGATGATAAATCAAAAGCAGTTGACTTCAATATTATCTGGTCCTCCTCACCAGATAGTTTAAAGTATGCTTCATACATCAGTAAGCCAGAGTTGATTGAATTCCCAACTGAAGTTCCTGGTCAAAATGCGTATGCATACTTTTATCCGCCATCTAATCCTGTTTACCGTGCAAGTCATGGAGAAAAGCCTCCTTTATTTGTGAAGAGCCATGGTAAATCTTGGTCTTGTATACGGAATCATCATATTCTACTTCGTATTGTAATTCATTTAGCCATTTACATGCTGTGGAAACAAGTGGTGTGAGGTGTTCCCTATGCAATCAGAATCCATTTGTAATTTCACATCCCATGATCTACTTACATGAAATTACTTACATGAAATTGAAAAGGGATGTCTCAAAAAACCTCACTTGTTTAATAGAACTACTTATGAATATTGTGGAGCCATGAGTGCATTGTAATAGGGAGATTGGTAGTAGTATGTCACTGTTTTTTGTTTTTACTTTTGGCAAATCTGTCAGTTTTGGATCTTACTCTAATGACTGATCAGGATTGCTACTTTCAAATATTTCAGGAGGACCAACTGCTGAAACACGTGGAATTTTAGATTTGAGCATTCAGTACTGGACTAGTCGTGGTTGGGCATTTGTTGATGTTAATTACGGTGGAAGCACTGGTTTGTTTATCACCTTATCTACTACATAATTATGTTGTGAATTACATTATATTTTCCTATTTATTTTCTGTAGTCAGGGCAGGCAATTATTTCTAGTTGGTTGTTTATTTGTTTATTTTATGGCCATCCAAGCGTGTTTTGGTTATTTATGATTTACTTAATAGCCGGTTAGTCATTTTTACTTTTTTTTTTTTTTTTTGTTTACAAATTGTGGAGGGGAACTTCACAGTCCCGGCACCTGGAGCAACATGGGTGGGGTGCCTCCCCAAGAGATGTTCTCCACAAGGATTCGAGCCTCTGACCTTGTGGTCTTATGGGTTCTCAATATCCTTATGGTCCTAGCATGCTTCCACTAGGCCAAACCCATTTGGGTAGTCATTTTTACTTATTAAAAAGGTGAAACTCAACTAATTTGACTTTAATATTATTTGGTAGGTTATGGCAGGGAGTACCGAGATCGGCTTTTGGGACGCTGGGGAATAGTTGATGTCAATGACTGCTGTAGTTGTGCTAAATATTTGGTAATTAATATTTGGGATTGCTTAATCTCAGCCCTTAGGGCTGAGGATAAGAGGTGAAAAAGTAGAAAAAATGTCTTAGAAAGCTAACCCACTAACTTTTAAAGTCTTAAACATTTATTTTTTCAATGCAAAGATATTTTTTATAGCTTCTTATCTTCAGCCCTTAGGGCTGAGGTTAAGAAAATCCTTAATATTTTTTTCAATTGGTTCCTACATTTGTGGTTGAAGAGTCTGTTATAAGTAGTTATATAATCTCTTATCTAGGTGGATAGCGGAAAGGCAGATGAGGAGCGTCTGTGTATAACAGGGGGCTCTGCTGGTGGGTATACCACCTTAGCTGCTCTTGCTTTTAAAGAAACTTTCAAGGCTGGGGCATCTTTGTGTGGTGTGAGTGCTTCTCCTCAGACTTAATTTCACTTTATTTTTCACTTGTAAGTTGTTTGCCTAAAGATTATAGGCTTATTTAACTCTCTGGTCCCTGAACTTAGGTGTTCTTTTGGAATTGGTCCTTAAACATTTTTTTCGATGGTTTGAGTCCCTAAACTTTGTTCAAATTTTGGAAATGGTCCTTTCATCACTTAAATGATGATATGACTGAGGTCATGCCACCTCACCTTCGCCACATCGATAGGTAACATGTCAGATGATGCCACGTGAATTTTTTAAATTTAAACAAATTTAAATTTAATAAAAATAATTAAAATTGTATTTTTTTCAAAGAAAATTGAATCTTCTAATAATTTTAAAAAAAAATTATTTTTTTGATAAAAAAAATCATGTAGTGTCACGTGACGCTGCATAACACATAGGGATGGCAACGGGGCGGGGATAGGGCGGGGGATACTTTCCCATTCCCCATCCTCGAGTCCCATTCCTCCCCCATCCCCATCCCCAAACCTCATCTCGGGTAGAAATTGTTCCCCATCCCCATTCCCCACGGTCCCCACGGTCCCCACGGGGTCCCCAAACATACGCGAAATTTTTTAAAAAAAATCGTAACTTCCATTTGACTCGTCATAAAATTAACCCTGCTTAATAGTATTTTCAAAAGATGCATAATACTTAAAAATAATCATTAAAAGTCAAATAATTCAATCTAAGAAATAGAATAAAAATAATCAAAAGGTTAATATTTGTTTTAAAATTAGACAATTACAAACTTTTTTTTGATAGTAAAGGCAGGCTTTATAAAACAGGCAAAGCCACAAGGGCATAAAGTTCTACAAAGAAATGCTTAAGGAACCATGGGGTGTCAAACCAGGCTGGTATGTAGTTGAAATTAGGGTTGAAAGGTGAAATTACCAAAAAAACCAATTCTTTTAATTACATAAAAGTTAAAAACTAAGGGTGTATATGTAAAATAGGCGGGGAACGGGGCCCCGCGGGGACGGGGGACCTATCCCATTCCCCGTCCCGAAATTTGTACGGAGGAAAAATCCCCCCCATCCCCGACCCCGACGGGGAAAAATCCCCGAAATCGGGGACCCGAATGGGGCGTTCCCCGCGGGGATCCCCGAATGGCGTTCCCTATTGCCACCCCTAATAACACATCACTCGTCGATATTGTGAAAGTGACGTGGCATGTCGTTGACTATATCATCATTTAAGTGACGAAAGGATCATTTCCAAAAATTGAACAAAGTTCAGGATCCAAAGCATCGAAAAAAAAGTTTAAGGACCAATTTCAAAAAAGCACCTAAGTTTAATGACTAAAATGTTAATTAAGCCAAAATTATATAATAATCTTCGTTTATTTATTTACCATGGATTAGGGTTCATGGAATTTCTGACTTGTTATCAATTCACATTTTTCGGATGTTTGAACGTAACTTAACATAGAAAGATAAGATTAAAGGGAAAAGGCTCCTCTAAAGCGAGTAAGGGTATATCTACCCTAAGATCATAAGATTAAGGATGTATGTTCCCTTGCTAATTTTAGAGGCAAACTCACCTTATAAGGGCTTTATCCAGATTTGAGAATGCAATGAGCAATATTTTTTTGCTAGAATATCCCTCTTAAGAGATTTTTTTAAAAAAATTTAATTATCCATTTTAATTGCTTATAGATACAGATAACTTTCTTAGACTTTGGGCCAATATCAACTATACTATACAAGTTATTATCATTTTATCAAAGAATTTTAGTTCAATTATTGTCCTTTGAATGGAATTTATTGTCGAATCGGTTTGAAACAGGTAGCCGACTTGAAATTGTTGAAAGCAGAGACTCATAAATTTGAATCTCATTACATTGACAACCTTGTGGGTAAGTCAATGATTATTAAACAGTTATTTCGTTGCTTAATTTGTTTCATTTGGTGCTCAGGCTATATCTTAACTTAATGCAGGAGGTGAGAAGGCATGCTTCGAAAGATCCCCTATCAACCATGTTGACAAATTTTCTTGTCCCATCATCTTATTTCAAGGGCTGGAGGACAAGGTCAGTATACCATTGGAATTATTATTTCCCTTCTTTCCATATACTTAGAGAAGTCCCTAAATCTACATTAAACATTTCTACAAAGTTCTATTTGATAAATATATTCTACATGTTACAGGTTGTGCCACCTGACCAAGCTCGGAAAATTTACCAAGCACTGAAGGAAAAGGGTTTGCCAGTTGCTCTGGTTGAGTACGAGGGAGAACAACATGGTTTCCGAAAGGTACATACTTATTTCTCTTGTAAAAATGAAATTTATGTATCAAACGGTGACTATATGCAGTAATGGGTTGGATGTAGGCTGAGAACATTAAGTTTACACTAGAACAACAAATGGTCTTCTTCGCTCGGTTGATTGGGAACTTCACTGTTGCTGACGATATTACACCCATCAAAATTGAAAACTTCGATTGAGAATGGCTTTTCTAAGGTACTGATGTTGTCTTTCTTCTTATGTCTCTAGGGTAATTACACTGACTTCTGAAGTTTCGCTTAGTCATTGAACACCCTCTTGTTTCAAAAATTACACAAACCTCCCTTGAGGTTTGGTTATCATTACACTTACCTCCCCCGAATGGTGATCTCAAAATTATATTGACCTCCCCTAAAAGGGAGGTGAGTGTAACTTTCGAAATGAGAAAATTTTCAGGTATAATTAAGCCAAATCTGAAGGGGACGTCAATGTAATTTCCCATCTAATACTAAAGCAAGTCCTCAGCATTCAACAATATTTGTGGCTGCTGAAATTACCACTTATTATGAGCTTCTTGTGCCATAGGGCCAACTACTCCATAGCCATAGTAGCCTTTGTGGAAGGTCTATGCTAATGCTCATTGCCAATTAGTCTACTGCATTTTGCTCAAAACTTAGTTGGGGTTCAAATTAGTTTACTTGAACCTTATTTTACATTTATAGATTTATGTTTTAGACCCGTTCTAAGGATGGCATAGGTTTGTTATTTAGAATATCTGTCCTGCAACACAAAGTGGGTCATTATCTTGTGAATTTGTTTTATGTGATCTATCTAGTTTGGATCTAAGAATGATAATTACTGTGAACTGGTTCCAAACCATAAATTTTTATTTGCAGCAGCTCTTTATACGAGCACGTGTTCCTGGTGCAGCCTTGTATTCTGATAGAAAGGAAAGAAGAGTTTTTTTTAGGGTTTTCTTAAGTCCTTAAGATGGAGGATAAGAGCCTAAAAATGAACATCTTTCGTTGAAAAGTGTTGTATTGATAAAATAAAAAAAAATTTCAGCAGGCTCCCCCTTCTTTACTAAAGTTAATATTTGGTCATGATGATGAATAGTGCACTTATTTTCAAAACAAGATAAGAGCTTTTAATATGACGATCTCTTTCACATCTATGGGATAAAAAAATTGACAATCCAATCAATGATGGAAAAGGTCGATATGTGTTTAGACTTACGGGACAAAATTATCATTAAAATAGAAACCTTGCTCCTAGAGGAACCTAATGTTAACAAAGTTCTATCTAAAATTTTCATTACCTTAACAAAAAATACTTTTTCACAAAAATTACAAAATGCAATTCACTCAAATATGCAACAATTGGACCCAATAAGATTGAAGGAAAAATAATAATGTTATTAATAAAAGGAATCCTGATTAAAGATTCAAGGGATATGGAATCCAATAGCTGGATATTTGAGTGACGTCCATGCATCACATGTTAGAAAGTGATTGGATGTGAATAGGATATGCACCAATCGAATAGTTGACTATGAATTGTTAACTGTTATGAACATTATTCAAGACATTATAAGATTTTATATTGCCTATATTTTTCTTGCTTTTGCCTATATAGTCCTATAAACTGATACTTAAATTATGCGTAATTACTTACTCTCTTAATCCCAATTTTAGGTGCTGGATTTGTGTTCGAGATTCTGGAGACCGAGAAGACTCATACTATTCCCTGAGAGTATGAGAGTTAGCTCATAATGATGAGTATATGTACTACTGTGTGGAATGAACCATAACTCTGGGCTGGGTTTTGTGGATAGTATGCATATGTAAAATAGTTTATAATAGAAATAAATGCCTAGAGTCATAATGTATAATATTTTGATATGAATAAAATGAGTGTTAACAAAATCGATATCTCTTTTATAGTTAAGTTTTAATTTATTCGTATTATTATAAATCATCCTAATTAATAAATATAATAATGGGTAAAGGGTGTTACATTTTGTGGTATTTACATTTGACGTATATCCAACTTATTAAATAAGTTTATGGCCATATTACAATGCACTTATATAAAATTTTTCTTGTTTACATTTGCAACCCGTGGTAGGTTACTAGTACACTTAAAATCCAAGTTCAACCCCAATTTTTGAAGTGCTTCTCATGTAATCTCCAGATTAAAATACCCTTGTATATGTATTTATGTAGACATTCAAGGAAAAAAAGCACTTTAGATCTTCGAGACAAAACATCTATCAATCTAACTAGAATTCTTCTCCTTAACATCTTTTTTTTTTTTTAAGAAAATAATAATCCCAATTCACAAATAGGAAAACTTGTGCCAACATAGAGATTCAATTGCAAAATAAAAAGAAAGGCTTAAATATTAAAGTGGTCCTTCTAAATATTGATTTCTTTGAAATTGATTTCTGAAAGAAAAAAAAATTGGTTTTGGTTTCTACATTTTAAAAAATATATTGGATCTAGAACTTATAATGTGTTTGAAACTAAACTTAAGTTGGAGCTAATTTGGTAAGGCTGTGATTCAGAAAATTCTATTAATACTCTAGCCTAAACATAGGGCATAACATAAGCTAAGTTAATGTATAAAGTATAGAAGATGAGATAGTTCGAATATATTTTATTTCACATTGCTATACTGATATCATGTGTACAGTATATATTGAGTTGGTGCACAACTGAATTAGCTTAAGTCTAGGAACAGTAACAATAGTCTAGGAACAGATGACAATAAATAAACTATAGTTACAACTGAATGGATAAGAATAGAAATGGATGAGAAGCTGTAACCGTGTACAGCTAAGTAGGTGCATCAATACGCCCCCGCAAGATGAGATTCCCATCACGAATGCTCATCTTGGGTATCATTTGCTGGAACTTGAATGTAGACAGCGGCTTAGTAAGAATATCCGCGAGCTGGTCATTGGTAGAGACATGATGAACAAATAGCAGACCTTGTTGAACTCGTTCACGAACAAAATGATAATCAAGATCGATATGCTTCATGCGTGAGTGAAACACTGGATTGGCACAGAGATAAGTAGCACCGACATTATCACATAGTATCGTCGGAGATGAAGATTGAGGAACATGAAGCTCATGTAACAAATTGCTAAGCCACATTAAGTCTGCAGAGGTGGTAGCCACTGCGCGGTATTCGGCCTCAGTGGAGGAGCGAGCAACAGTCCTTTGTTTCTTTGAGTACCAAGAAACAGGATTCCGGCCAAGAAAAATGATGTTTGCAGAAGTGGAGGTGCGGTCATCAGTGTTACCCGCCCAATCCGCATCACTAAAGGCTGTGAGAGTTAAGTTGGTGTTCTTGCGCAATTCTAAGCCATGATTAATTGTGCTCTTCAGATACCGAAGTAGACGTTTAACATGTTGCAAGTGAAGTTCAGTGGGCTTGTGCATAAACTGGGAAAGTTTATTGATAGCAAAGGAAACATCTGGCCTTGTAAGATTAAGGTATTGAAGAGCACCCAAGATGCGTCTGTAATATGTAGGATCAGTATGAGGAGTACCATCATCAAGTTGCAATCTAGCTGTGGATGATAAAGGAGTGCAGACTGGTTTGGCCCCATCCATGCCAAACTTTTCCAAGAGATCACGTGTGTACTTGTGCTGTGAAAGAAAGAGGCCAGCAGACGTTGGGATAATCTCAATGCCAAGGAAGTAGTGAGGTTGACCAAGATTTTTAAGAGAGAATTTGCATGACAAACATTTAATAAAGCTGTCCAGAAAATTAGAATCATTCCCAGTGAGTAGAAGATCGTCAACATACACGAGAAAATAAGCAAGGGTGGCACCATTTTTATACACAAACAAGGAGGAGTCACTGCGAGTTTGTTTAAAACCTTGTTTTTGAACAAAATTTTTGAGTTCATCATGCCAAGCCCGCGGAGCCTGACGCAAACCATAAATTGCCTTGTTGAGCTTACAGACGTAATTAGCATGTTGGTCATCGATGAAGCCAGGTGGCTGCCTCATGTACACTGTTTCATTCAAAGTTCCCTGTAAGAATGCATTGTTAACGTCAAGCTGGTGCATTGACCAAGATTGAGAAAGAGCCAAACTGAGAATGACTTTGATTGTTTGGGGTTTAACAACAGGGGCAAATGTCTCCTTGAAATCAATTCCTGGACATTGATGAAATCCCTTGGCTACGAGACGAGCCTTATAGCGAGAAATTGAGCCGTTGGGATTACGTTTGATACGAAAAACCCACTTACAGCCCACAACATTCTGAGATGGAGAAGGTGGAACAAGTATCCAGGTTCCATTACGAACCAAAGCATCAAATTCCTCTGACATGGCTTGTCTCCAGTGAGCATGTTTCATAGCAACACTAACACATGAGGGCTCAAGATTTTCAGGTAGGGGGTGTTTCGAGGCAGCATATAGTTTCTTGGGTTTGAAGATGTTGTTTTGGGATCTGGTGACCATGGGGTGCCTGCGGGCATTGTTAGGTGATACAGGAGAAGGAGGGGAAGTAGAAGAAGAAGAAGGAGAAGAAGAAGAAGAAGAAGAAGAAGAAGGAGAAGGAGAGACATTACCTTGTGACGAATGTGAAGTGGAGACTACTGGAGGAGATGATGAAGACCTCTGATTGGTGGGGCTTGGTGGATTATGTCGTGGAGGGCTTGGAGAGGATTGTGGGGTAGGGGTGGGAGGTGGATTAGGAGGAGGTGGTGATGAAATGGGTGGGACAGCAAGAGGAATATTGGTATGTGGGGGAGACATTGGTGATGCTATGGTAGTTGGTGTAGGCTTGTTCAGAGGAGGTGATGTCAAGGTGAGGTATGGGAATTCTGTTTCAACAAAAGTAACATGACGGGAGGAGTATATTCGGTTGGTTACAGGATCTAGGCAAAGGTAAGCATATTGAGAGGGAGAATAGCCCACAAAGACACATGGTTTAGAGCGATTTTCCAGTTTATGTTTGGTATATGGTTTTAACCATGGGAAGCACAAGCAACCAAAGGAATGGAGATGATTATAGTTTGGTGGCTGTTGGAATAATATTTCTAGTGGAGATTTCATGTGGAGGATAGGGGTAGGCATGCGGTTAATTAGGTAAGTAGCAGTAAGAAAGGCATAAGTCCATAGGGAGGGTGGAAGTTTGGCATAATGAAGTAGACTTCGACCTGTTTCCACTATGTGGCGATGTCGACGTTCAGCGGTGCCATTGAGTTCGGGTGTGTGCGGTGGAGTAGTAAAGTGAGAAATCCCATTGTGACTGAGATAGGTTTTTAGTGTGGCATTGATATATTCACCACCGTTGTCGGAGTAAAGAGCTAGTAATGGTAAGTTAAACTGCTTTTCAACCAAGTTCTTGAATTGGGGAAATAATGTGGCAACATCTGATTTATTTTTCATGGGGTACAACCAAATATATTTGGAGAAATGATCGATGAAAATTACATAATAGAGGAAATTGTCTAAGGATCTAATGGGTGTTGGTCCCCATACATCAGTGTACACAAGTTCTAAGGGACGAGTGCTCTTGAGACTTGAGTTGGTGAAGGGCTGTTTGTGACTCTTGGCACATTGACAGGAGACGCATGTTATTGACTTTGGTGAGGGTGGAGGAAGGTTGTGGTGTTGGTGCAGATACTGCATTATTCGGTGGGAGGGATGACCAAGTTGATGATGCCAGGGAATGATGGTTGTCTTATTGTGGGCAAAGGCTCGAGGATGAGAGGGGCGGGAAATTTGATAGAGGCCTTCATGATGCGGTCCTTTCAGTAGCACCTCCTTTGTCTTCACATCCTTCACAAGAAAATGTGTTGCATGAAATTCAATAAAAACAGAATTAGAGTGACAAAATTGAGAAACGGAGACAAGGTTTTGATTAGCAGTAGGAACATGAAGTGTGTGTGGAAGGTGCAGTGTTTTTATAGGTGTATGAATGAAAGAGGAACCTATGTGAGTTATCGGCAAACCTGAACCGTCGCCAACAATAAGATGATCAGTACCATGATATGGTGTTGAAAGGTGAAGGTTGGCAAGGGCATTTGTCACATGATGTGAAGCACCTGAATCCATAATCCAACTAGGAGAGGATGATGTGGTGGTAACATGGTGTGCAGATTTTGGTTTAGATGGATAGCCATGAATGCGGTAACAGATGCTGTCATTATGGCCATACCGAGAGCAATGTGTGCAGAAGAGGTGTCTGTGAGGCCCTGCAAATTGTGATTTGGTGTGGAGAGGCTGTTGGCGATTGAAGGAATGCTGCTGGCCAGATGATGCTCGTTGTTTGGAAGAGGCACCTTTGCTGCGGTGAGCTATGTGAGCCGTGGGTATGGTGGGAGATTCAGCAAGGCGGTCTTCTTTGGTGAGGAAGGACTCATAATCAATGAGTTTCTCATATAGTTCAGCAAAGGTAATGGGACTATCTCGTGCGCGAATTGCTGCGGATATCTCACGATAATCACGGCCAAGGCCGTTTAGTGTGTGAATGACAAGATCAAGTTCATCCACGGGGCAGCCAATGATAGCGAGTTCATCTGAGATAGCCTTAATGCCTTGTAAGTAATCAGACACAGTGCGTGTGCCTTTAACTGAGGTAGCCAACCGCTCCTTTAAGGACATGATGCGGGAGCGGGATCTGTTGGCATACATATTTGTCAGAATATCCCATGCCTCTTTGGATGTGGCAACGTTTCCGAGGAAGTTAACCACATTGGCTGCTACTGAGGAAACAATAGCATGAATGAGAAGCTGATCTTGGCGGATCCAATGATTTCGATCAGCACTGTCAGATGGAGGACAGGGAAGGGTTCCATCCACATAACCGTGGAGGTTATAGCCAATGAGTAAGGCTTTGAACTGGACTTTCCATGCAGGAAAGTTGTTACCTTCTAGTTTGATAGGTATTTGAGAACCTGTGTTAAGAGTGATGAGTGAGCCAGCATCAGATTTTGGTGGGTTGGAGTTTTCAGAATCAGAGGAAGAGGTGGGTGCCATGTTTGATGATTAGATGAGGTGTGCGGTTAAGCTTTTGGTCACTAATACCATATAGAAGATGAGATAGTTCGAATATATTTTATTTCACATTGCTATACTGATATCATGTGTACAGTATATATTGAGTTGGTGCACAACTGAATTAGCTTAAGTCTAGGAACAGTAACAATAGTCTAGGAACAGATAACAATAAATAAACTATAGTTACAACTGAATGGATAAGAATAGAAATGGATGAGAAGCTGTAACCGTGTACAGCTAAGTAGGTGCATCAATATAAAGTCCAATGCAGCGTACC
Source organism: Crotalaria pallida (assembly GCA_037953625.1). NCBI lineage: Eukaryota > Viridiplantae > Streptophyta > Magnoliopsida > Fabales > Fabaceae > Crotalaria > Crotalaria pallida. Next base: position 123,782,717 of record CM075653.1, on the reverse strand, counting down.
ATAATTAATGCAAGAGCATCTACCTTCGTGGAAACAATTTTTTGTTCTAAATATTTTCACACACTATTTTATCAATTATTACTCCCTCAGGTCCTGTTTATAAGACCCTTTTGGGGTTTTTATTTTGGTCCTATTTATAAGACCTTTTTTCAATTTTCAATAGCATTTAATTACTTCTTTACACAAACACCCCTATAAAGTCAACACTTTTTAGAGTTCCAATAATAATTATAGGGATAGTTTTGAAAAAGTGTATTAAATTCTCACATTTCCAATGTCACTAACAAATTTATCCACTTTCCTTGGTGGGAGTGAAAAACCCCAAAAGGGTCTTATAAATAGGACCGGAGGGAGTACTATTTTTATAACTCTATCCTATCTAATTAACATAAGTGATAATAAGCGTAGAAAAATATCAATTACTTAAAGAAAGATAAATGTCAAAACGTGGTAAAATAAATACTCTATCGATTTATTAAAATAAACACTTTAAATATATTTCTTAATCTACGCATTAAAATCTTAAACGACAAACATATTATAAAAAAACAAAGGTGATAATATAAACGGTTTTTCTAACCTATGCATGGGATGCATGGGTTAATAAAACATAAAAAGTAAACTTTTATTGAATAACTAAATAATTATATTATAATTAATTAAATGTATCTTTTCTCAAGAACAACTTACTTTTTCAAGCTTGATTATCCTATGCACCTGGTGCATAAAATAGAAAGACCCAATATAAAATGAAGATGTATACCTAAGCTCATGAGCAACCATGAAGCATTATAAAATCATCATTTATAACCCGATTAAAAGTTCATTCATTCAATATGCTTTGGTATTATGAATTTGGACGGCCAACACATACGACCACTTGTAAGTTGTGCTGGGTTCCTCATTTACTAAACTGGCACAATCAACTTTCAGCACTGTCCCAATATTCCTCAAATGGTCTTTTTTTTTTTTTTTTTTAACTCTTTGGTCAGTACCGCATGTGCTCCAAAGGGAACCCTTAAACCAGGGAACCCTTGAGACTAATCTTGTACGAGGTCGCGTTCCTATGCCTCTTCCAGCGGAGCGTGTTAACCGGGAATCGAACCTGAGACTTCTTAGTCTCCATCCTCAAGTTCTCAAGTTGGCAGGATCGCACCACTTGAGTCAACCTAGTTGGTCCACAAATGGTCTATGTTGGTTGAATATTTTAGTGATGAATGGAAAAATTATTGTTTACTAGTAATTTTACCCGTGTATCGCACGGGTTTTTTTTTAAATAAATTTGATAATAGATTTTGGAAATATGTTTTTTAAATAATAAGTTAATATGAACTTTTTATAAAAATGATTTACATGTATTTAGAAATGAATAGTCATAAACATTAACCTTTGAATCTAGTTTCAGCTACCAACTTTTTCATTAATAAAAATTAACTAATAATGTATCAACTATGCGATTTCTAATTTTAATTAACAACATAATTTCTTATATTAAAAAAAATCCAACTCATTTTGATTTTTGTTTTATTTAATTCATCATTCCAAATGCATTTTGTTAGGAATTCGTTTTGCAAGTTCAAATGCAGCTATTTTTTTTTACCATATATATCATCATCATCATCATCATCATCATTATTATTATTACATCTGTTCCAAAATATAAGATCTGTTTTCACACTTTTAATTAATTCGTGTTAATAAGATTCAAATTTTCAAATTACTTACTTGTATTAGAACTTCATAATTGTAAATAAGTATATTGTTTAAAGTATAAAATAACCCTTCATTATTTTTCACAATTTAAATTGCAACATATTGTATAAATTTTTGGATTTTTTTAAATTTGAATTCATTACTGAGTAAATATTTGATTGTATTAAGCTAAATCATTATACCAAATTATAGCTCACGTTTAATACTTATATATCCGTTTTTTCCGTTGTATCCAAAATTTATTATTCATAATGATGTTCTGTTTAAATGTTTAATACCAATTTGCTTATATTATGACTTGTTTGTATTAGAATTGCTGAAATTACAATATTATATTCGTTTTTTTCTGGTAAATTATCATATGACGGATCGTTTAGGCATTATATATTTTTAATGTCAATATTTGATTCAAATTATTTCCTTTTGAAAAGATCATTAATAACTGTGCAAATTGTAATAATATCAAAATGCAAATTGTATGTTTGCGGTCAATTTTTATATTTATGTGTAATCTAAATTGTACTAATAAAAATTTACTAAAAATAACTTAAGATAAATATTTATTCCCGTGCGATGCACGAACAAACAGATTTGGAGGGAAAAGCAAGGATGAAGGAGGGAAAATGAAAATGACAAAAATGCCCTCAACTTCTCCTATTTTATAATACGTTGATTATGAAATTGTTGTTTGCACGTAAACAGCAGATAACATGTTAAATAGTAGATAACAGGTTCGAAGAGAATAGCATTTTTTTAATTAATCATTGTTTCCAACCAAAATTACAATTTAAAATTAAATAGATTATTCAAGTTTTTCAAATTATTATCCCAATATTATCTGCATGTTAAATCATTATCCCCAACAAAAATATTAAAATTTGAAAATAAATAGATTATTCAAAATTTCCAAATCATTATATATATATATATATATATATATATAATACGATTTTAATAAATTATTCAAATTATCCAAATCATTATTCCCAACAAAAATATTACAATTTGAAATTAAATAGATTATTCAAGTTTTTCAAATCATTAATTCATTTTATATAAATACAAATTAAATCTGTTGAATTTGTTATTAATTTTGGATAAATACATATAGATTTACTGTTTGCTATATACAAATTTAAAAAATTCATATCATCTTTGTTCATCCCTCTTTCTTCCAAAAATAATGTTGGTATTTTTGTTTCATCTATTTTAATTGATTTTTTACCAAAATTATTATGCTCACATTTTTTTTATTATTTTCTTTATGTTATTCTTCATTATATTTTATTATTCTTAGAATTTCAGATTTTAATTTTTTTCACCTAAAATTTGGAATATGTTCATCAATACGTGCTTTTTGTTATTCTGATTTTTTATATTGATTTTTGTGATATTAAAGAGGAAACCGCAACACGTTAGTGAATCACGGTTGATAATTGATACCTTTTTCGTGAAACATAAAAACAGAAGAAGCTACATCAAATAAGACACGTATGTAAAAATAATTATATATATATATATATATATATATGTATGTATTTCATTTTTCTTATTTTGTTGGATGAACATTTTTGAGAATTTATGATCTTTATTAATTATATTCATAATACCATAAACAAAAAAATCAAAATGTTTAATTCTGATTTAATTTTGATTCATCATAATAAATTTTACAGTTATATATAAAAAATGTTAATTTATCTATTAAATATATAAGAAATAACTTAGATAGTTATTTTTATTTGAGGAATTACAAAATTTATCAACAAAATCATTTAGATTAATTATTTTAAGTATAAGGTTTTATTTTTTTGGGTAGGTAGTATAAGGTTTTATTTGAACCCTTGCCTTTTTGTATAATTATTTTTTGTTGTTTTTTTTTTTTTTGTAGAAAGAAAAAATCTTATTACCACAAAGCAAAAAAATGTACACAAAGCTCAAGTCTCATTATCTAGATTTGTCACCTTCTAGGAAGGGTTCAAAGCCAAATAATGGACCAAAAAAAACCCAACCAATGTCTGCCACCTTCTAGGAAGGGTTCAAGCAATGATAGGTTTAAAAATTAAAGTTCTAAACAAATCCTATCCAAAGTATAATACGAATTTTTGAACGATTGTGAGCAATATTTTTTGTTGTTGTTGTTTAATAATAATCGTTACTTTATAATAAAAATAATAATATTTACTTTAAAATATTTAATAGAAAATTTTTAAAATATTAACAACTCGTACATTATACGGGGATAAATACTAGTTTGATATAGTTCTATTGATCATTGACATCTCAGAATTGAGACATGATAATATTAATGAGAAGAGATCACGTATAAGTTGTCTTGCGTGCCTAATTTATTCAGTTATTTCACTCTTTAAAATAAAATAAAAGGGGAAAAAGTCTCTTAAAAAAACAAATAATAAGGAAAGGAGGAAATTTAAATAAAAAAAAAAGCTTAGATTTAGATAATCTATTTTGGAAATTTTTTTTTTTAAAAAAAAAAACAAGAAAGGAGAGCTGCCAGCTGCAAAGCTCTGGAAGGTTATTTTAGGACTTTAATCCAATTAGGGTTGTGCTAGTCACTACTCACTAGTCAGACACTGAGTGCTGCATTTCAGTGCTTTATTTAATTTAAGCTAAGCTCTCAGCTCTGTGTTATTTCAATTTTTTCTAAGTCTAGCAGATTGTCTTCTATTGCTAGCACTACCAACAGTCTTCTTCTTCCTCCCTTTAGGTGCAGCTGGTGTTTCTTTAGTTGCAGGTGTTGTGTCTTCTTCAGTTGCAGGTGCATCAGCATAGGTTATCCTCACACCTTGAGGGATTTCGAAACAATCAAACCCATCATTCAACCCCAAGCTCTTTCCTCTTCACAGTCTTCAAAATGCACTTCTTTAACACTGTCATTGTCACTGTCAGATACCTCTGTTTCACTTTCCTCATCATAATCACCCTTTGACTGTTGAAGATCCATCATCACATTGTAGTCACTGTCCTCACTGTCATCAGTACCTGAGGAATTGTCAGAATTGTGCTCAACCCCAGGATGCAAGTGTTGCACAGTATCAGGTTCTGCCACATTGTCTCCTTCAGCCACACTTTCATTGTGTTGCACATTGTCTCCTTCAGTCACACTTTCATTGTGTTGCACATGATCAGGTTCTGCCACATCATTCACTTGCACATTATCATTCACTTCCACCTCCACATTCTCAGGGACATGGTCCTTCATTGCTGGCTCTTCAACAACATCAACACCCTCACAAGACTCTCCTACCACAATGTCTCCTAACCCAACATCATTAGAATTGTTAACTTGGCTCAGGTTATCCATTATATCTTCAACAGAATTTATCATCTTCACCTCATAAGCTGTTGACACTATATTATGCTCAATATATATGTCAACCTCCACCTTGTTCTTCATGGCAAAATCACAAACCTCTGCAGCATCCTTGTCATCTTTGATTTCCTTAAGAGTGTCTCCAGTTGGAACCTACCACATTCTACCACCAATACCATAACCCAATTCTCGGAGAATGCCAAGTGCCTCAAAAAACGACCAACGATCAGGGTCATTCCCGTGAACAGCATGTACCTCCCCTCCTTCATACTTGAAAGGAGGACCATGGTCAATCTCCCCTCTGTGATGATAAACAACAGTAAAGAAGTCCATTCCTGCACAAAACAAAAATCTGACTCAGCCCTAATTTGACATACGAAACCCTAAATCCCTAATTTGATTTACAAAACCCTAAATACCCAATTTGATTTACAGAACCCTAAATCCCCAAATATTTACGAAACCAAAAATCCCCAATTTGATTTACAAAACGCTAAATACCCAATTTGATTTACAGAGAACCCTAAATCCCTAAATCCCCAATTTGATTTACAGAACCCGAAATCCCCAATTTGATTTACGAAACCCGAAATCCCCAATTTGATTTACGAAACCCCAAATACCCAATTTGATTTACGAAACCCTAAATCCCCAATTTGATTTACAAAACCCTAAATCCCCAAATTTTATTAAAACCCGTAAACAAAACCCTAAAACCCGAAATCGAATTCGATTACATTAAAACCAGAAATAAATTTCCCAAACCCGATTTCAAATTCGAAAAACCCAAAAACCCAGACTTGAATTCGAAAACCCAAAGCCCCCAAATCGGTTTCGAAACCCTAAAACTCCAAATCAAATGTCAACACTGTTCATAAAGTATACATGCATGTGCCCTCCCCCAACCCCACGTGATGGTCCCCACCACCCTTATCAGACCGGTCCAAAATTTCCCTTCCTTTCATGGTCCCCCACCATTAAAGGCCTTAAATAAAACTATAACAACCAACAAAGAACACAAACTTACGATAATAATAATTAAAAAAAGAACAAACACTTACCTTTATGGACCCACGAAGAGAATCACGAACAGAAAAAGACAACAGCACCACGACACCTTTCTTCACATGCGCGACAGAGGGAGTATGGTGACAAAGATGTGAGTCTGTGAGAGAGAGATAGTGGAATAGGGAGAAGAGTGATAGAGATAGTGTGTAAGAGAGATAGTGTGAGTGAGAGTTGGATTTAGTGTTAGGGAGAGGGAAAGTCGAGAGTATTGTCAGAAAGAAGTGATAGTTTGGGAGGGAAAAAATTAGGGTTGTGGGTGTTTGGATTTACTTTTTTTTTTAATTTAATTTAAAAAAATATAAAAATATAAAAAAAAAATTAAGGGACCTGACACGTGGACCGGTTTTATACACGTGTCTGACGTGTATTGAAGCTGATGAGGATTCCGGCGGTCCACCTCAGCACCGACTTGCCGGAATCGGGAGAAGGGGCAAATTACTCACCGGAGAAAAGTACAGGGGTATTTTCATATAAAAAAAAAGAATAGGAGTATATGACAAAATATGATGAAAGTACGGGGGCCTCTAACATAAATAAACCTTTAGATAATCTATTTTGGAAAATTAAAAAAAAAAAACAAAAAAGGAGAGCTGCCAGCTGTAAAGCTCTGGAAGGTTATTTTAGGACTTTAATCCAATTAGGGCTCTGCTACTCACTACTCACTAGTCAGACACTGAGTGCCGCATTTCAGTGCTTTATTTAATTTAAGCTAATCTCTCAGCTCTGTGTTGTGTTATTTCAATTTTTTCTTCAAAGCTCCAAAACTTGAACTCACTCTGCTAAAATTCTTCACTCAGAACAAAAAAAAATGGCGGAAGCAGAGACAAAAAAAGAAGAAGATCGTCCTCCTGAATTCAAGTGGGGCAATAAGAGAGGAATCGGTGGTAAAAAGAAAGACGTTCAATTTTACGACGGTTTCGTTTACGACGGAGTGGAGTACAAGCTGTTTGACAATGTTTATCTTCACAAGGAAGGCGAGTCGGAGCCTTACGTCGGTAAGCTCATCAAAATCTGGGAGACTCGTGATGCTTCCAAGAAAGTCAAGGTGCAGTGGTTCTTCCGTCCTCGCGAGATTCGTAACTTTCTCAAAGGTGGCAAGGGTGGTGATGACACGCGCGACGATGAGTTGTTTCTCGCGTGTGGTGAAGGCACTGGCTTTGCCAATATCAATCCTTTGGTAATTTGTTTGCTTAATTAATTCTCAGTGTTTTATTTTATTGCATGATGTAATTGCAAAGCTAGAAAATGCGGCAGTTGTGAGTTGTGACTGTGTGTGTGATGATGCAATTGCGTCAGCTACTTACCAAAATTGAAACATTGTGGCAAAAAATCGCAGCTGCGGGGCATAATTTTAAAAGACAAAATATTGCAAGGTGGTTTCGCTTTTGTCTTTGGGATTTTCAAAAATTTCTCTTTGGTATCTGAGATTGTAAAATGTTACCCATGTTAGTCTCCTGGATGTGATTTCGTTTAATTTCTCTTTCAGTTTAATGGCTAACTTATAAACGTTTAATTCAATTTGATCCCTAATATTATTAAATCTATTTTATTTACATACTTGGAATGACATCTAACAACCAACGTGGGACTTAGGTGAGTAACATTTTACAATCTCGGGGATTAAAAGATAAAATATTGCAAGGTGGTTTCGCTTGGATTTTCAAAAATTTCTCTTTAGTATTGAGATTGTAAACTGTTACTCATGTTAGTCCCTTAGAAGTGATTTCGTTTAATTCTTCCTTCAGTTTAATGCCTAACTTATAAACGTTTAATTCGATTTGATCCCTAATATTATTAAATCTATTTCATTTACATACTTGGAATGACGTCTAACAACCCACGTGGGACTTAGGTGAGTAACATTTTACAATCTTGGGGATTAAAGAGAAATTTTCGAAATATCAGGATAAAAATGAAACCACCTTGCAATATTGAGGATAAAGGGACAGTGTTGTCATTTAAGAACCTTTCTATCAAAACAGCAACAACATTGTGGCCGAAATGCAATAGTGGACCACAATTTTAAACCCTTGTCTCAATTTGATGTACTCGCTTTGTCCGTGTATACAAGGTCCTTTCGGTAGATTTCACGTTCATTAAGAAAGTTGGTAATTTAGTTAATGATAATGAAAATGTGAACATTTGATATATATTTTCAAAACTACTCCTATTAATAATATTGAGATTCTAAAAAGTGTTAAGCAAACAGGGGTCTTTGTGGAAGAAAATAATTAATTGTCATCGAAAATAGGGTCTTATACGTTGAGATGGGGGGAGTATTAACTTGTGGCAACTCTTCGGGTGTTATGAAACTTCTTATGCCATTTTTTTTGGGTCATAAGTCAAGATTTGTGAAATTTATTTAATTACCTTTATGTATGTATCTATCTTTAGTGCGACGGTAAGGTTGTTGCTTAGTGGCTAAAAGGTCACGGTTTGAATCCTGTAAACAACCTTTCTGCTTGCGGGGGTAAGGTTGCGTACATCTATCTTACTAGGTGGGAGCCTCGTGCTTATATGCACCCTTTTTCATGGCTAGATCTTTGGTTCATGGTTTCAACTTGCAGATCTTATCAATTGATGGTCTCCAATGTTGTTTATGTGGAACCTAGCACAATTCTCATGATAGCAAATTTAAGTCATGTTTTGGCTGTTAGAAGGGGCTCCTCACGGGTTTAAATCGTATCGTTAGAGGATTTGAGATTTTGTTTCATTTCCGATGAAATGGTTGATAGTGTTCCTTTTTATGGTTGACGGTGATTTTTTTGATTGGGAGATCTGGTTTAATGATTAGTGTCGAGAGAACAACGGTGACACAGTGTTGCTGTCATTTTTAATCGAGCCATGTTATGTTCACAGAAAATACGAGTACATAATTTACAAACCGCTCAACTACAATTCACTAATTTCCAATCCCTAAAACAATTTCTCCATCTCGAAATCCAACACGTAATGAAATCCCATCTGTGATTTACGGTGCACAAGAGTCTGTGCAGACGTCATTTCTTTCTTTTTTTAACCTTGCTTTGATTGGGGGTGTAAGCTATTGGTTCATTTCCTTATTTTGTGTGTGCTCGCGTGTGCACCTTTCTATTTGGGGCTAAAAGCTATATTTGCATTATTTCATTTTAATGATTTCATTTAACTAGAGTTTGCTTTTAGTGACCAATCTTCAATTAAGTTAGCTATTCAATATCATTTGGTTTGGAGCTGACTAGCAATGTCATATTCTAACTGAATTGATTATGCATTTGCTTATTTTGGAAATGGGATATCACATCAGGAAGCCGTTGCTGGAAAATGCAACGTTATTTGCATTTCTAAGGACATCAGGAATCGACAGCCATCAGATGAAGAACTTAAAATGGCTGACTTTGTATTCCATCGTTTCTTTGATGTTGGGCTCCGTAAAATATCGGATAAGATAGATGACAAGATTGCTGGAATTGATGGTATGTGGTCTTACTCTTTCGAAAATTGTGTTGTAAAATTCTTCATATTTCACTTGTTCGGTTCTCACGCTCAGCATTCTCATATATATTACTTTTACTTATCTTGTCAATTACTTAGGTTTTCCATGGCAGCTTCTGCCGTAGTATTATGCAAACAATTGTGGTTATAATCTTCAATTGTTTAATGCAATTATAGAGAGATTAGGAGGAATGTGAAAATTGAACATCTTTCTTTTACATTCATGTTGAACTATTGTTTATTTTTTGCTCTCGCATGCTGTGTCCACACTCTTGTTTGGTGTAGGACTAATCCCTACTTAGGGTTGGTGACACAAGTTTCATCCACATGGAGCTCTAATTACCTATTGAATCACACTCTTGTTTATTTTTCCCCCCTCATATTGTTGCAGTTAAAAATATGTTTAACAAATGAGATGGTCAGAAGCTTGTTGGTGTTGTGAAACTTGGTTTAGACATGAATGACATTAGTGGAAATGCCATGGCAAGGAGTGAATTGGTGGCTCTTTTGAGGTAAAAAAAATCAGTCAGCCAATAATTGTAAAGGTAGCCTACAAGTATGTCAATACATTTTTAATCACAGAAAAAGGAAATAGGTAAAATAGATGGTAGAGGAGTAGATATAGATACCGAGAAGAATTAAGTGTGTTTTCTTGCATGAAGAATCTTGTGGAGAGTCTCCAAATATGCAATGCAAGTTAGATTGGAAGTCTCTTGAAGACCTGATGTTATGAGCTGTATTGCATGGATTGGTGCTTGCTTGTAATTCTCCCTAGATTATATTCTTCAAAGTATAAACCATTGTTCATTTGTGTTTATGATGATAATTACGAAATTTAGTGCCTTTGATTTAATGTAGTATGATAGATTATGGTTTGCTTTTCCTTTTATGTGACTGCTCTTTTTGGATATAGTTTACTAGTGTAACTCACTTGTTATTATTGCCTTGCAACTTTATATTTCCAATGGCACATCTCTGACTAGTAATTTCTTGTCAGTTTATTGGTTTCGCCGAATGCTACTCCTTGAACCATATCTATTTGCATTGTTTCGGAAATGAGTTTTGTGTCAGCTAATGTATTCATGCAATATGCTTTTATTTTTATAAAGTTGTCTCTCGTATATGATTGACACAGTGTGCAAAACCAAATCATATTATTTAGCAGGCTTCTAAAGCAGTTGCTCTGCCATGATGATGTAGGTGTTGGAAATGATATATGAAGCTTACGTAGCATAGGAAATAATAGGATCACACGGACTAGTTCAATTAGTAATTATATTTCTAGAGATATAAGATGCATTCATTCCTTTCTAAACCACCCATGCAAATTCATAGAATTAGAAACCTTTTCTCTAATTTTCTTTAAGTCTATTACTAACTTCTAAAGATGGTATTGGAATGGATTGGTCCTGCTTTTGATTTAGTCTTGAAGGTTTGACTGTCATCTAGTTTGACAGATCTCGAATAACTATGTCAACTGGCTAACTCAGTTGTTTCCGGTAGGTAATTATGTTTGTAGAGCTACAATACAAACCCTGATAGCTGCACAATCTTCCCCTCCTCTTCCCCCGTCAAAAAACCGTGACTATAAAAAGAGGCAAAAGTGTCAACTTTCATTTGTGGTCTCTTCATCCTAAAAAACAAGGAGGTCTGCTACTTGTGTTGAACTTTAAAGTTTGGTTTTAGAATTTTGAAATTTGAACTTTAAATTATGAACTCGTTAAATGATTGAATCGTGATTGTTATGGATGTTTGTTTTTAAGAATTCAGAGTAGATTACTATAAATTATGGATTTTTAAATTTGTGTACCTTTTTTTTTTTTTTTAATAATTTAACAGATATTCTCATATAGAAATATATATTATGTCTGAGTTAATTGGTATATATCCATGCGATTTAATTATTATTTCACTTATTAAACCAATGTACTCACTGGTTTGATTACCAATACGGTTTTAATATCTGTAGAATAGTACAGTCTCCACCTAATAATCCATCGTTCCAGCTCCAAGCGTCCAACACACTCAATATTGGGCAAATGCATAGGCCCAATAAATAATAAACATTAGAAAAATGCTAAAATATGTTTTTAAGTCATTGTTTAAGAGAATAAAAGAGGTAATTTTTTATTAAAAAATATTGAATTTAAAATATCGAGAATTAGTGGACTTAAATTTCCAATGTAAGTTTTCCTTTAATGTATTCTTTAACCAATACCCTTAGAACAATGGTAACCTAAACATTAAACATATGACTTCCAAACTCATAAGTGTATCAATAATCATATGAGTCTGTGTGAAAATATCATTATCAATCAATAGAAGCCCAAATTAATAAGTTTCAACTTGTTTTCGTTATTAATGTCTTTTTTTTTTTATAATAAACGGGGCCAAGGCCCAAGCAAACAACAACGATTACACAATCATCCTAGGGGTATTGACCCCATAGGCATCCTCACAAGCTAGGGGAAAAACAATCGGGGGAGGGGAATCAAAGAAAGAACAAACAAAATCATTATCATGTCCTAGATTAGCCAGAGCATCAATACAACGATTATCTTCCCTGTAAATATGATTAAGCTGGACGACCCAACCTCTAGCAAGAAGACTCTGGATTTCACGAACCAAAGCTGCACAATGATGAGTGGCAGCGCACCCATTCCGGACAAGAGATAGCAGTTTTGGAATCCATTTCAGCCATAATGTGATCAGTGTAACACCCCAATTTTTATAATATAAAAATAAATTTTTATAATATAAAAATATACGGAAATAGAAGTCTTGGAAATAATTAAGGAACTTTAAAAGTAATTTCATTAAATAAAGTAATAAATCAGAGTTTGAAAATAAAGCGGATAACTTTAAACGTTTCCTTTTTACAAAATAGTTATACACAAAATGTGGGGCACCCAATTACAATATAGAACACGTGTACAAAATCAGTTTCCTTTCTTCCGACTTGTTCCGCTGCGCACTCTGATCTCCAAGCTTCTGGAACATGTACCTAAATTATTATCCACTAAGGGTGAGATCTTTCACAACACAGTGAATTAAAAGGACAGTAAACAGTTCATAATAAAAACTTAAGAATAATAACCAAATTAAAGATAGGAATAACAAAATACGACCTATTCAATTCTTCACTTTCACACTTAGTTCAATTTCCCATTATTCGCTTCCAATTCTATAACCAATATCCATTTCCATTCATTTCATTTCTATAAATCTTTAGTTCCAACATCCCTCACTATAATAGTTAACCTATAACAACACTTAGCATATTCACAATTATAAACGATTAACATTTAGATTTCATAACAACTAACACAAGTCACAAGTTGCAGCAAACAAGTCAAACAGTCGACATACTCAGGTATGTCTCAGTGTGCAATAATTTAAGTCATCTCCCTAAGGTTCTTCACTTCCCACTTTAACAATACACAAAATAATTTAATAAACATATTTATGAAAATATCAAAATTAACTAAACTATGGGAATAATTCTAATAAAACACTAATTTGCTACCCACACTCTAATTTAACTATTAGTCCCAAATTCTATTATAAACTCTAACTATCTCTAACCCAAAGTGTGGAAAGAGTCCCCCCTTACCTGGAAATCCTAGCAATAACGACAGAGCCATGTTTCCGCAACTTGCTCCAGGGTCAAAAACAACGTGTTGGATCTAAATAGGGACATATGTTAAAACTAATTATAGCATTAAAATATATATCAAATAAACTCATTTTTTTTGTCAAAATAATAAATATATATCATTATACAATAAAAATATATCACTTTTGTCATAAACATCTCTTCATTTGAAAATATAGGGATAATAAAAATATTGACGGATCGTCGAATAAATTACATGGATTGATAGAGGGAGTTGAGAAGATTATATACCTAAGAAGGATTTGAAAGTGGACGGTTGAATCTTGAATTATTGGACCGAGAAAATAAGAAAAATCCCCAAAATGTTTCTATCTCTGTCGCCTCCGTGCTCTTTCTCTCTCCTTCTTTAGATCACTCACTTTCTATCTCTTGTTTTCTTTTATTTTGTTTTGGTCCGAGGGTTATACGGGGCACATGGGTAGAATTAGGAAATAATTTTATATTTTAATAGTTTGCTTTCATTTGTGGGTCAATGTGTGTAGGTATTTTGGATTATAACTAGAAGTTTGACAATACTAAAAATAAAATGCATTTAAGTAAAACAATATTGTACTTTTAATTACTCAAAACTAATTAGAAAATAATAAAGTTACCGGTCCCTCCGGATAGCTATTGCATAAGAAAAGTTATTGAAATTCAAAAGTAAATATATTTTCTCGATCCTGATATTAAACTTGATAAAATATGATATTTAAAATTTTGAAATAGCAAATTATTATATATAACTTATACCAGTAATTTATTAAACCAGTCCAGAAGCTAAAAATAAAACAGCCTCCGAACACTATGAAAATTTACAGGGCCGCTCAAAATATTAAGTTAAACATATTTTTCTAGAGAAACTATTTATGAAAATGCCTCTTAAGCTTGCCACTTGAGCTTCCTGTCAAAATGTTAATTAAACTAAATAAAAGTACTACTTTATTTTTGGAAAACGTATGATAACAAATTTATACTTATTTTGACTAGAAAACATATTTCAAATATAATGATGAAATCATAATTTTATTCCGAGACTCAAATCTTGAAACATCATATTAAATCATTTAATTATTTAACTACAAGTATTATAAATAGCGGGATGTTACACTAAGGCTCACACTTACACTTAAGGCTCAATCTTAGGGTTCTCTACCTAAGTATTCCCTCAAGGTCAAGGCACTAAAATGCTCCCTTGGACTCTGGACAACCTCAATACACGAACCTACACGAATCCTACTCACTCAATCGCAACCACACCAATCTAAAACCTAAACCAATTACCCTTCGACTTATACTACCGACTCTAGAACATTTCCCGATCCAAACCTAACGATGCAATTACATAACACATACACACATACACAAAGAAACAAGCACAATTGCTAACACCTAGGAACACACACAAGTACACACATATATATATACACGAGAGTATAGTTACAAATACTAATACTTACGCAAAGATATATTTATACAAATATATATACATATACTAGAAAAACGTTTACAAACACTTATACATACACATATTTTGATTCAACATAATAATATACGTATAAGAAAATGGTTGAAAATCATCTTTAACTCATAAATAAAATATTCTTAAATATACTTATTAGGTTAATAAAAATGAGGATGTTACAATCAGCCCCTAAGGCCTCAGCCATACGAAAACCCCAAAGAAGACCCCAAAGTTCCCTTAAGAAATTTGCTCGTCTCCTCACGGAGGATTCCGCCACAAGCTGCATTCAGAGAAGATCGTCGAACGGACCCATCCACATTTAGTTTGAGCCAATTAACCGGCGGCGCTTCCCAACCCACCATAATTTCATGCTTCAAATATTGGGAGTTCTTCTTGCGATCAAGCGCTTTGCTCACCACCGTATATAACCCATAGCATGATACAACAGGGAAAAAGCCGTCTTACTACGGCCTTCGAAGATCATTAAATTCCTATTGCGCTAGAGAAACCAAATAGCAAAGCCGAAAAAGGTAGCCCACGGCTTTTCCGTCAGAACCACAAACTTTGGAAAAAAAATGAATCCAATCACCCAAGGTCATGGAAAAAAAAATGAATCCCAACAGCTATTGTGAATAGTTTGCTTCCAAAAATTAATGCTTACCGCAATCTCTCAAGATATGAAGGATAGTTTCTGAACCACTATTGCATTCTGTACATGTATTGGTAGTAGTCATACATCTTCTCAATCGTTCAGCATTAGTTAGCAGCTTCCTATGACCAATTTTCCAAAGGAGAGTACGGATACGTTGAGGACCAGCCCAAGTCCAAATTCTATCAAAAGTATTCTGGTTTGTCATCACCTAGTTGCCTTTTGTGATGAGTTCATACGCAGACCTAAGAGTAAAGCATCCACTCGCATCATCCATCCAAGCAACCTTGTCGTTCCCAGCTCCCGGATTAGGAGGAATAATCCCTGCAATGAGATTACAAACATAATCAGGCATAATATTTTTTAAAACATCCCAATCCCACTTACCATTAATTGAATAGTGGACCACCGGGTAGTTAAGACACCAATGGGGAGCTTCAACATCAGGGAGGTCAGCAATAGCTCTAACGCTCGGGAGCCAGGGGTCTTTCCAGAATTTGATGGTGCTTCCATTCGCCAAGTTCAACATAATACCATCACAGACTTTCAGAGCGGCCCGAGAGATTCCCTGCCAAAGAGAGGAAACCCCCTGATTAGAGGTAGGCGTGATACTGACCGCATCCACAACTTTATACTTTGCTATAAGAACTTTTACCCAAAGCTCCTCGGGGTTGTTGATCATACTCCAGGCCAGTTTCATCATATACGCTTCATTTACATTCCTCAAATTTCTAGAGCCGAGCCCACCTCTCTCTTTAGGAGAGCAAATGACATCCCAAGAGATTAAGTGACACCGTCTTCTCTCATTAGTACTTCCCCAGATGAAACCACGACAAATCTTCTCAACTTCATGACAAATACTAACAGGGATTACACAAGCTTGCATCATGTAACAAGGGAGATTCATTATGTACGCTTGAGCAAGAGTCACTCTACCTGCAAAAGACAAAGAATTCATTTTCCAGTTATTTAATTTCTTTTTGACTTTGTCAACAATATAAGAATAAGACGAAATTGCTTCCCTATAATGGGGAATCAGGATGCCCAAGTACTTCCCCAAAGCCTGACTATTGTTAACATTTTTAGGGCATTGCTGATCTCCAAAGCCTGACTATTGTTAACATTTTTAGAGAAGAAAATTGAGGACTTGTGCAAGCTCACTTTCTGACCGGAAGCCTCACAAAAACGTTTAAGAATAATGCTATCAATCACCATAGCTTGGGAAAGAGATGCTTCAGCAACCAGAATAATATCATCTGCAAAAAATAACTGAGAAATTTTTGGCCCCCCATGACCCATAGTTAAAGGTATCCAGTCACCATTATTAATAGCATCCTGTATAATGTGAAATAACCTGTCCATGCAAAGCACAAAAATATATGGTGATAGAGGGTCTCCCTGTCTGAGACCTCTAACAGGATAAAAATAATCAAAATACTCTCCCTGCCAATTAACACACATGAAAGCAGTAGAAATGCATTGCATAATTATAATGTGTATGTAGCATTGCATCAATATATTTATTGGTGTAGACTAGTTATTTTTATTACATTTATGCTGGTAGATTTTTGAATCACTTTATATTTTAATATGTTCTTTTTGAGCAAGCATAGCTAATAAGAAACGTATTTGAAATCTCAATATGCATGGTTAGAGAATTAATTACTATTACATTTGACTTGATAAAAATAACCCGAGTCTTGGAATATGAACCCATTTTTTAACTACAAACCCCTTTTTAATGATGAAAATTTCAAAATATCCTTAATTCATTTTTTTTTCTACTTGGAGGTGTCAGAAATATTTTTCCAATACTCGTGAGTTGAAAACACAATTATATTAGATCAATATGATTCTCTCAAAAAAAATTTCTAACAAAATTGTGATCCGGCTACAACGACATAATTCAAGAAAGTGATGATGTGTATGTTTTATATCTACTAGCGTGTCGACAGACACTCATGATAATCGAAAATTAAATAAAACTATATTTTCGACATGTGCAAGTCCGAAATATTTATAAGTTTGTTTCCGACCTGTGAAAATCGGAATAAATATTTCGACTATTAAGAGTCGGAAGTTGAAAAACACTCAGGGTCATAATAGTCTAATAAAAACGAAATGAGGGTCAAAGAGTAAGCGACGGAGTTCAAAAAGAAAAAGTCTTCTTCCAACACTCTTTGTTATTTTTTTAATAGACAAAATTTTCAATCAAAAAAGGAAGAAAAAAATTATACAACTATCATTGATTAAACTCAAATATTCACACTTCATATCTATTAGCTTTATCAACTCCTCCTCTGCTTAAGAAAGGACCTTTAATTTTCGGTGCTCTTACTTTGACATCCTCCTTCAATCCCACAAAAATGATAAAAAATGGTTAAATTTTTTGTCCCAAACTATAGTTAAATATTTAAATAATTAATGAAAAATATAAAAATTGTAATCTTTGATTTATGATTAGTTAATGCATACAAAATGTATTAAATTAGTTGTTTGATAATTAACCATTAAATACATGTCTCCGTATTTTTTTACTTTGAATTTTTTAACCAATATCTCTCTCTTCATAAGTCAGAGGTTGATAGTGTATGTGGTGGGTCTCCTCTAATATTCAAAAGGTGCCTATTTGAGACACTTGTTAGTTGCCATGTTGGGTGGTCCACCCTTAAACTGAAATGCCACTTTGATCAAATGGGACTTATTATGATTTATGCCTCAACAACTAATAGGTCGTTGGGCGTTGGAGAGCCACTTCATAAAAAAGGGCCTAAGATTTAGGCTAATGAACCCTCTCTCCTCCTTCCTGTTGGTCCCCTAACCCCATTTATATATATAAAGAATAGAATATAGAATTGTGTATTTGAACCGATATTATCAACTCGGATCAGATCAGCTAGTTGAACCAATTAAACCATAACCCAAGCACTTTTTTGGTCCGAATTATTCCCTCTGATCCTATATGTAGGGCACCTTCTAGAAGAAATCTTTGGTCTTATATATAGGACACTTTATATTTTCTATGCATCATTAATTGTTTTTTCTCTTTTTTGACCTTATTAAATGTTTTGACTAACTATGTTTTTTTGTTATTCATTAATGAATGTGAACTTTCCAAGTAAAGTGGAGGGGGTAAACTTGTAATGTTACAATATATTCTCATAAAATTCACAAAACTAACTACTTTCCTTGATCCGGGGAATATGGTTAAGTATGCCCTATATATAGGACTAGAGAAAGTATATTACTCCCTCTGTCTCATTATCTTGGTAAAAAAAATGCAAAATTTTTTGTCCCATATTAAAGTAAAAAATTAAATGAAAAATCTTAAAGATTATATATTGTATCAATGATTGATAAGTAAATAAGGAAAACATATTTAAAAATTTTTTTTAGGCAATATTGCAATATGTATTAATTGTAATGATATGAAAATTTGTGTAATATCAATTTATAATTAATGAGTGAATCATAGCATTATGTTAAACAGATACTCTCTTATTTTCGTTGACTTGTTTGACTTTTACCAAGATAATGGGACGGAGGGAGTATAAAGTCATTTCAATAATTAAACTGATTAAACCAAATCAGATTATATAATTAAAGACAAAAAACATAAATTACAATAAAATGATTTTTTAGAAACCATAGTGGGAAAGATGGCTCTCAAGTATCAAGTTTAAAAATCGATACTCCCTCCGGTCCTATATATAGGACATACTTAACCATATTCCTCGGATCAAGAAAAGTAGTTAGTTTTATGAATTCTATGAGAATATATTGTAACATTACAATTTTACCCTCTCAACTTTTCTTGAAAAATTCACACTCATTAATGAACAACAAAAAACACATGCATTTAATAAGGGCAAAAAAGAGAAAAAGCAATAAATGATGCATAGAAAATACAAAATGTCTTATATATAGGACCAAAGATTGCTTCTAGAATATGTCCTATATATAGGACCGGAGGGAGTATTTGATACTCCATTCGTCCAGTAAAATTAGTAAAATTTTGAAAATTTAACAAAATTAAGGGAACATGATTTAATACATTGTCTCTCCTAATTAACCAATTACCAAAACAAATATTTACTACATGTTTCCTTAATTAACCAATTATTGAGTATACAATACAACACAATTTCAATTTTGTTATTTACTGTATTATTTTAACTTTAGTTTGAAACAAAAAATTTTATGTTTTTTTATTCACTTTATGGGATGAAGAGAGTAATTGCTACTCCCTCCAGAGTCTAATATAAGAAAAAATAAACATACCTATCTTGGTCTCAAATATAAGAAAAAGTTTACTAATTTTTTATTATCAATATAATCATTTTTAAAATATTATTATAAAGTGAATATTTTAACCAATGAGGTGTGGCACACCTGGCTCGGGACTTTGTCCTCGGTCCGCAAGGACACGGGTTCGAATCCCACCTCGGCGGTATGAGCCTGTCGCTCCTTCGGGAGTAGTTGACCTCCTCCGGGCAGTTTGCAGGCTATGACCTGGAAGCGGGGTTGCCCATCAGAGTCGTCAATGTGCGGTAATGATGGTGGGATTTCCCTCGTAAACAAAAAAAAAAGTGAATATTTTATTTAACTTTTATTTCATTCTTAATGTAACTTTTCTAAAGTAGCTTTACTTTTTATGAATTTGAAAAAATTAAATGTAATAAATTAACTTTCTTAATATGTGTGAAATTAATTTTTTTTTCTTATAATAAAAACAGAGTAGTATGAATATATGATAAAATATAAACAAATAAAATATGTACAGTATTTTTGTAATGGATTTGTAAAAATGAAACTTTAATGTATGGCATTTTTTAAAATCAACCGAAAGCAATGAGTGGTTTTCATAACCTATTTTCTGAATCATTAAAATTTGTAATAGTGTATGACTGTATGTGATGAAACACATTGTTTTCATGTGGTTACGTGTGTCTCTATCATCCGATCAAACCGCCCGATATAATTGGTTGAACCGATTAAACTTTAATTGAAACTTCTTTCAAGTCTGAGTTTGGCAACATTGATTGAACCATTAAAATTTTTCTATATATATCAGTTAGATGGATATTTTGAAATACTACATAAATAAAGAAAAAAAAAGGGAAATTATTAGATTGGTCCCTTAAATTATTTTTAGGTTACGAATCAATTTTTAAAGGGTTTTTTTTAGATAGGTCCTATATGTTGTTGTCGTCCAAGAAATAAGTCCTTTCAGTTAGTTTTTTTGGTTAAATGACACGTGATACCATAAAAATTTTTAAAAAAATCATTAAACCATTTTTTGAACACGTAACACCATTAGTTGAGTGACACATGTCACTTAACAAAAAAATTTAAAGAAAACGACGGATTTGTTTGACGGCAACAAGATACAACACATATTTGAAGCAAAAAACCTTAGAGTGATTTGCAAAAAAAATGTTAAGGAATCAATCTAGTAGTTTTGCAAAAATATATGTATATATATATATATAAACTTAAAAATTAATTAATAGAAATCTTATAAGTACTACAAACTATGATGAATTGATTAATGCAAAATACATTAAATTAGTTGTTTGATAATGAGTTAACTTATTAAACAACGTACATATTAAATGCATGCTCCTTAATTTTATGAATTTTGCAATTTTTTAATATCACTGCGAGTGGAAAGGAGTATATATTTTAGAAACTTCATCATGATGTCAAAGTCACATACCTCTTGCTCATAAAAAATACTTTAACCTTGCTATGAAGTCTAACGACTGGAAAAAAAAACTTGGTACCCTTTGGCCTTTGCATATGGATATCAAGAAGCATTGGTTCAGTTCAAGTAGTCCAACCATTCAAAGCATCAGGTTAGGTCGAAGCTACACAAAACCCCGCTATTATCAGAGCAGCTATGATGGCCCAAAACCAGTTTGGCAAATGCTTTGTAGAAAGCTCAAAGGACAAAAGAAGAAAGTGTTTAGTTCAATTCCTTATGATTCAGAGTCATACTCAATGAACTTTGATCAGGGAACTGGGTGGATGGAGCCTGATAACCTTCCTCGTTCCTTCTCAGCTCGATATGCTGATCCATCTAGGATCTTACCAAGACATTTGTTAGATTGATTGATGGTTACAAATAAGTGTAATAATAATGTAATAACATGTATTTTGTTGTCTTAGCTTGTTGATTTCATAAATCATTTATTTATTTAACTTTCTTTCCTAATGAAATGTTCTTCTTCATTCATCTTCATACACTTTCAATCGAAAAGAAGAAAAATGTTACCTCTATTTCTTTTCTTTAGGTATGTAATAAGTAATAACTATTAGAGATACATTAATATATAGTAGAGTAGAGAATGTTTATTTTATACCAAAGAAAAGAAATAAGAGAACGTTTGTCGACTGAATTGCATGGATCTATAATTCCTCTGTTTTTGTAAACTAAAAATGAATAGAGTATACTCTCCCATTGTTGTCTTGTAGATCCTCTGATTCTTGCTGACAAATTTATGCCATGGTCTTCCAAAATTTGATCTTCATCTCTGGTTTCCATACAAGATTGTTCTTTCAGGCAATTCAATGTTTTTGTTTTTCTGGGTTTGAACTCATGAATCATGATCATAATGAAAGGAAAAAGACAGAACACCAGAATACTGCACATTTAAAAAAAAAAAACTTATTTAAATTTTTAATTTCTGCACTTAAGTGTTTTTCAATTCGATCTTTAAACTTTTTTAATGTTTTAAGCCGCTTAAAAAATGTTTAATTAATCATTTAAAAATCATCATTGAATCAATTAAGTGATTATGTAATCGGCAACATACCATGCCATTTTGTAATAACATGGGTTAAGTTCAGGGTCGGCCCAAGACCTAGGCCCGAGGGGCGCAGGCCCTAGGGCCCGCGATATATATAAGGGGCCCAAAATAAAAAAAAAATTATGCGCGTTAAAATTAAGGCTTATTTATTGTTTTGGTCCCTAAAAATTCAGCGTGTTTTGGTTTTAGTCCCTAAAAGTTATTTTGACCGGGACTAGTCCTTAATTTTCCAAACATTTTGGTTTTGGTCTCATCCATTAGAAAAAAATCAATTATTTGTTGATGTGGTTAACGGAAACCCACATCAACAACTACGTGGTTTGAGATAGTGCCAAATAAGTATTGTGGCATGTATGATTCAAGTCCATAAACGCAAAATTCTGCGTATGTGACCATTTTGCGTATGGGACCATTTTGTGTCCGTGGAATTGTATTCTTCACGTTATATCACTTATTTGGCGTCACCTCAGACTACGTGAACTGCTATATATGATGTTTCGCTAGCCACATAAGCAAATAACAGTTTTTTCATAATGGAGTGGATCAAAACCAAAATATTTGAAAAATTAAGGACTAGTCCCGGCCAAAATAACTTTTAGGGACTAAAATCAAAACACGCTGAAATTTTAGGGATCAAAACCCTAAATGAGCCTAAAATTAATATATGAATAAGATTACAACATCATCATAGTAATTTCGTTTGACCCTTATGGTTGTGTATGTAGCTTCCGAGCATCAAAGTCAAAGGTTCAACTCTTATTTCTTGTACTCCCTTTTGTCCTTATTATAAGCCACTTTGACCAACTTTCGCACCATTTAAGAAAGTTACTTAATATTGTTTTTTTTTTAGAAGAAAAATCTTATTACCACAAGCAAAAATAAACCCACATACAAAAAAATCTAGACAAAATCCACACCTACTATGTAGGGTTGGATCCAGTCAAGATTTTAACAGAGCTATGGTTCAGCTTGTACCCTATCAGCTATGTATACATTAGTAAGAGTTTCAATATCATAAAAAGCATGAAATCTATATGAGAGCTCCTTTTTAACAAGAGTGAATATTTGCTATGGACACTTGGCTTGGTTTGTGAAAAGCCTCCTATTTCTTTCCATCTAGATATTGTAAATACATGCCGCCAAAGTCGCTACTATCACTTGTTGCCTCTTCTTGTTTCGAAACTCATACTTCACCCACCTTGTCCAGTTGCTGTACTTGAGATAGACCATGTCCAGCTTCACCCAGTTCCCCAGAAGCTCGAGGAGTAGTTAATGTTGTTTGTGGTATTGAAAATGTAAATATTTAGTATACTTTTTCAAAAGTACCCCTATAATTATTATTGGGAATCTAAAAAGTGTTGAGTAAACATGGGTGTTTGTGGAAAAGAAATAATTAATTAATGTCATTGAAAATTGAAAATGAGGCTTATATTAAGGGAAAAAAAAGTCTTCAAATAGGGTTTATATTTAGGACCGGAGGGAGTATAGGGATATTGGCAACTGATGAGTATGTATATATGAATATTATTTTGTTCCATTGACTCACTTTAAATGATTTTTAAATTTGAGATGTTTATAAATTAGGAGTGATGTATTTATTTTAACACAACATAATATATGAATATAAAAAAAAACTTAATACAATTATGTATATTTCTTTGAATTTAAAACTTTGATACAATTATTTATATTTCTTTGATAATAAGTTTAATTCGTTACTAAATGTACCTGATTTATTACTTTGTTTATTTTTTGAAATAATATCAAGTCATTTAGTTATTATATATGTTTTGTAGTTTATGAAAGGTATGATTGGTTACTTTAAATATTGTATACTTATGAATATTAATAGCATTTTGAAAATTTTTATCTGAAAGAAAGCATTGGAAAGTCCTAAGTGGACTAAAAAATGAGAGAGGAATATGGAGCACTTATTGCTAATAGCACTTGGGAGCTTGTTCCTAGACTTTTTCACAAGCAATTAGACTACGGAGTCAAAGAAAATCCAGATGGCTCTATAAATAAGTACAAAGCAAGACTTGTTGCAAAGGGTTTTCATCAACGCCCCGAATTTGATTATGATGAAACTTTTTCACCAGTGGTTAAAGCCGCAACAGTTAGGCTTGTTCTTACAATAGCTCTCAGTTATAAGTGGCTTATTAGATAGATTGATGTCAATAATGCTTTTCTAAATGCAACTTTGACTAATGAAGTTTATATGGAACAGTCCCCAGGCTTTGAAATTGAAGGAAAGTCAATGGTTTGTAGATTGACAAAGTCTCTTTATGGTTTCAAACAAGCACCAAGAGCTTAGTATGAAAAACTTGGTTCTGTTTTGCTTGGTCAACAGTTTACTTAGAGTAAATGTGATCCAACTTTGTTTGTCAAAATTAATAAATTTGTCACTCTTTATGTCGTAGTTTATGTAGATGGCATTTTTATTTACTGGTAACTCTCACACTCAAATACAAAATCTTATTAACAATCTAAATTTTGCCTTTGCACTCAAAGGTTTATGCAAACTATCATATTTTTTAGGTCTTGAAATTACTCACTTGTCTGATGTTCTCTACACTTGTCTCAGCAAAAGTATATTAAAGATATTTTAACTAGAGTCCATATGACAGAAGCCTAAGGTATTAAGCTCACAAAGCATGGATCTAATTACTTTGAAGATCCTTTACTTTACAGATCAATAGTAGGAGCTCTTCAGTATGCAACTATTACCAGACCTGAAATTTCTCAATCAATCAGCCTCTTGATGAACACTGGAAATGTGTAAAAAGGATTCTCAGATATCTAAAAGGCTCTATTAACATTGGACTTCACTTAAGACCTGCAACTCATCTAGCACTTTATGGATATTGTGATGCAGATAGGGCAAGTGATGTAGATGACAGAAGATCTACTTCAGGAGCTTGTGTCTATCTTGGTCCTAATTTGATTTCTTGGTGGGCAAGAAAGCAACAAGTGGTAGCAAGAAGTAGCACTGAGGTTGAGTATAAAGCTCTTGCTCTAATAGCAACAGAAGTTCTTTGGTTGCAATCTTTGCTTTCTGAACTGCACATTTCTTTGCCTCATATACTCATTTACTGTGATAATCAAAGCACAATTATGTTAACTCATAATCCCATGCTTCACAATCGAACAAAACACATGGAATTGGATATCTTTTTTGTTCGAGAGAAGGTTATTAATCAGCAGCTTCATGTTACTCACATTCCAACACTAAATCAAATTGCTGATGTACTAACCAAGGCCTTGTCAATCACAAGATTTGAAGAGTTGAAGCATAAATTAACTGTTAAGAACTTATCATAATAACTACTATTTCATAATAAAGGGGAAGAAAAGAACTACTATTGTATAATAAGGGGAAGAAAAGAAGGCATACTACACAGAAAAAATATAAAGTTCAACTGAGAAAAATCATATGTTGTACTTGAATCGATGAAAAAGGTAGGAAACTCGGTTGTATTGTTTGCAGCAAGACAAACTCCCTGTGTTTACTATTCAAGATAAAAACAAATGTAACCTACAATTGATAGCATATCTGCACTACTTCATTGATATTATTAACATAAAAACAAAAGGGTACCAGATATTCAAGGGTCCTGGGAATATCTAATATTGACTTTACACCTGCACATATAACTACAACTGGTGTTCTACCAAGTTTAGTGAGGTTTGAAGTTATGTCCATAGCTGTTAAAATAAAAATGAAAACTATATGCTCAATAAAAATGCTAGACCTATTTGTTGGGTTGGGAACCTCAATTACACAAAATTTAGGAAGAATTTTAGTGCTTAAAGTTTCTAGAGGGCATAAGAAATTACCTATTCATGTTGCAACTCCACTGTTCCATAATTCCATTATAGAGCTGTCAGGCAAATTGCAATAGCAAAGGATTTCTATTCTAATGTGGTTTATTGAGAGACCAAATATGATTATATTTCCTTTGTAATTAAGTTACAATGAACTGAATGAAGTAACTACAGTTATACAATATAAAAAATTTGCCTACAGGTAGTTTTGGCCTTCAAAAAAATGTTTCATGGTCTCTTCTAAGAACGATCTATCTTTCTTCTAGGCCATAGCTGTCACATTTTATTGTTTAACTTGCAAATTGCAGGTACTTCGTGGAGGATACAAGGCAATAAACAATTTAAAACAAATGCAAAGGTTGATTCATTTGATTCGGAAATTTAGACCATAAAATGTTGGATCTTACAAGATTATTCCTTGGCATCCATCATAAAAACAAATACTTTTTATCACAAAGATATAGGATAAGAGTTCACCAAAAAAAAATATAGGATAAGAGGAGGGAACCATTACACCAAGTTACATTATATCAACTTATATATTTTTCATCACTTTTTATACAACATGAATTTCAATAATCCATCCTTAGATTAATTAATAACTATAAATCATCTATAGATCGATCATGTATGTCAAATTTGAAAAAAATTTAAAGATTATTGAATATATATTAAAAAAACTTCATTTTCATATACTTTTAAGACATATATTTCATAAAATGGCATGCTACAAAGACCGAGCATGAAAGGGATCACATTATGAGACTAGGGATTCAGTATATAGGAAAGTCGGTTTAGAAGAGGCAAAAATCATTGTTGTAGAAACAATAGAAGCTCCATTTCCACCATTAGCCACCTAAAAATTTCACTTGTCAGTAGTATATAAAGGCATCATGTAAACTGAAAAACCATGAAGGTGCACTATGGTTGTGGGTAAAGTACTAAAGTTAACTCTTTTGGCGATACTGCACTAGTCATGGAAAGTTCATTTCCCAGGATTGCTTTTTTGATGAAACAAAGGGGATAGAAGCCCAAAAACAGAAAACTAAGACTCCCTACTAAAACAAGTCGTTGCAGTATCAGATAAAAGAGGAACAGAGATGAAACCAGGTACAAATTCAAAAATTCTCAAGTTAATCTCCATGTTGTGTGCATAGTTTGCTAGAGCGTCTGCAACGACATTGCCTTCACGAAGCGTACGAGAGAAGATGACATTCTTCCCACTGCGACAAGATTTGATTTCAAGGATAAGAGGAGCACAAGGATGACACCGATGATAGCTTGATTCTAGGAAGTGAACGACACTCTTGGAGTCAGCTTCAATAATGATTTTATTAAATCCCCTGCTAATTGCCAGACGAGCCCCGAATAAATTCCCCAAAGCTCTGCTTGTATGATGCTACAAGAGCCCGCTTTCGCTGCAAAAGCCACCATAAAATTACCATGATCATCACGCATAATGCCTCCACACGTGGCCAGTCCAGTATTAGTATATAAAGATCCATCCGTATTTACTTTAATCCAGCCAGTGGGAGGAGGAAACCAGCTAATTGAATGAGCCCTCTACTTACTTGATTAGCTGTTCTTTCCACCAGGTTACTACCACTATTCAAGGAGATAAGAATAGTTGTAACCTTATGCTGTATTTGCTTCAAACATTCTTCTACATTAATGGGGGCATTATCAAAAACATAGCTATTCCCTTGCATCCAGATGGATTCAAGGGCTGATCCAAAAGCAATTCTCTCCAATGAAGCAATGTGATCTTTATTATCTGCAAAGGAAGGAGGTTTTAGTGCAGTAATCTTAAGAATAACATGGTTAGGAAGCATCATGGTTACATGGTTCATTCATTTAACCTACGTATCACGTACCAGGTTCGGCGTATTACGTACCACGTACCGGGTTCGCTATAAAAGAAGTCTTATAAAAATAATGTAA
The DNA here is from genome assembly GCA_037953625.1 of Crotalaria pallida. Lineage (NCBI taxonomy): Eukaryota > Viridiplantae > Streptophyta > Magnoliopsida > Fabales > Fabaceae > Crotalaria > Crotalaria pallida. The sequence goes on along the minus strand of CM075653.1, from coordinate 123,754,784 downwards.
AAAGTGACGAACCGATACGAACCACGTACCGTGTATCGGAACCGGTACTGCGTATCATGTAACTATGGGAAGCATACCGGATAATAAAGCAATATTCCAATCTCCATTAGGAAGAATAAACTCCCTAATAGTTTTGCCTCTGTCCACATATTCAATAATACCAAGAGCAACATTTTCCAAGGCCCCTAAATCTGGAACCCACCGATCCTTCCAAAATCTGATATTAGTACCATCACCAATCCTCCAAATTAACTTGTCATGCACAGAATTCCAATCCCAGGATTGCTTTGAAGAAGACTATAGAACATAAAAAATTTTAAAACTAAAAAACAAAAACAAATATGTATGCACGTGCTCACAACAAATTTTACAGCATTTAAAAACATGGCTTAATTATATGTATAGTACTTCAACTTTAGGGTCAATGTTTGGCTCGCTGGAGTTATTTTTGGGTTTGTTATATACTACTCAAATCAATTCCAGTCAAATAAGAGGAGTGCCACGTAGGGGTGTTCAGAACCGAACCGGACCAATTATAAATCGCAAAACCGGACCGAAAAACCGAAAACCGAAAAAAACCGCATCTACTGGTTTTTTTTTACTGATTTTCTGTAAACCGATCGGTTTGGTTCGGTTTTCGGTTTCAGTTGAAAAACCGAACCGGTCCAAACCGAACCGATCCTTCCTATCAGTACACATGAAACGCAGCTTTGTGTTGTGTATTTTTACATTTTACTTTAGGGTTCATTCTCATTTATCTGCTCTAGTTCTCTACTTCTCTCAGTCTCATCTCAGATACTCAAATCCACACTCACACCGCCGCTCCTTCACCGCGTCTCCTTCCTGCCGCCGCCGCGTCTCCTCATCATCTAACGCCGTCATCATCTCATCTCATCGCTGCAAGCCTGCAATGGAGGTAAGATTCCTTCCGGCAAGCCTCAGTTTTATAGATTTGTAGATTTATTTTTGGCTCAGTTTTGATTTATTTTTGATTTGTTTTTATAGATTTTTGTTTTTGGCTCAGTTTATAGATTTATAGATGTGTTTTTGGCTCAGTTTTGATTTATTTTTGATTTATAGATTTTTGATTTATGGATTTGTTTTTGCTTCATCCCTTTGTTTATTTTTGATTTATAGATTTTTGGCTCATCTTTTTGTTTGATTCCTCTCTCATCTTCATTCTCTGCAACCCCCCTAACTTTCTTCTTCTGTAAGTTAGAGAGTGAAGTTTGAAACTTATTTTAATTGGGTCAAACACTTATGAGGAAAAGTGTGGAACTTTGGCGTGAGATAAGAGAAAGAGGAAAGGATTTGTAACAAAAAAAATTAAATAAACAAAGGGATGAAGATTCAGTGTAACGTGTGTGAAGCTGCAGAGGCTATGGTTATGTGTTGTGCAGATGAGGCAGCACTGTGTTGGTAATGTGATGAGAAGGTTCATGCAGCTAACAAGCTCACTAGTAAGCACGAGAGAGTACCTCTGCATCTCAAATGCCCAAGTGTGACATATGTTAGGTACCTACCATGAATTTTATTCATTGATCTTATTCAATTAATATATTGAATTATGTATTGAGCATTTATGTCTATCATTGTTTTTTTTTAGCCTTCAACAACTAGTGTTTAGAATCAATTAACTGTGCTAAATTTGTGGAAAGAGAACATAGGGTGGGATCAGAAGTGAGTATATTGCATTTTAAATTTTGTAATATTTTTACAAGGTTACTATTGCTGGCTTGTGATACTTATGCTGCTGAATTTGCACCCAGTACATGTAAGATTAATATTGCTTTCTCTTAGCTGTTACTCTGTTAGGGGTACCTAAAATTTGGATTGATATGTTTAAAAGGTCTTTTACTTTATAATCCTGCTTTATATACTCTACTGTTATATGCTCATACTGTTATATGTTACAGAGTTGTCTTGAAATTTAAAACCGAACCGAACCGAACCGAAATCGCATGATTTTCTTTGGATTGGATCTAATTGGATTTGTTAATATAATGGACCGATCCAAACCGAACCGCACGTTTATTTTGTAATCGGTTCGGATGATATTTTGCCTCAAAACCGAACCGAACCGCACGTTTATATTTTTTAATATTAATTTTTTTTTTGTTTTTTTAATTAAAAGAATAAACTTCGCCCATGTGGTATCTCGTGACATCACAAGGCAAACCTCTTGTGTCTGATTAAGATTCCGCTGTGACATGTCAGCCAAATTTGAATTTGGCCAAAATTGATAGCATGAGTATATGGTAAAACTAGAAGTAATTTCGAAGAACCAGATATTAAAAAAATAAAAGGCATGCGACAAAAGGATCCTAAAATTCAAGCCTTCAAAGACTAAAAACATAATTAAGCCTAAAAACATTACAGTGACCCGACTTTAAATCTCAAACAAGCTAAGTATTGAACTCCAAGATTCAAAAAAGCATTCTCATAACATATGCAAAAATCAACAATATAGTATAATTCAATAATATTTGACTAACTCAACAAGTTTAAACGGACATTAAGGTTATCCATTGCTCTTGCAATCCTCTCAAATAATTACAATATCACACATAAACCCTGACTTCAGAAAATAAAACCCAAATTTCAATTACACATGAATAAGGATTATTCTCAATTAGCTATGGCAAAACAAGATGAAGAAGCGACATTTAAAAATTAAAAAAAAAAATTAAGAAGTGACAAAAACAAAAACGGAAATAGTGATCGAGTATGAGATAGAGTAATGTGTGCTGATGAGAGTGATGATTAAAAACTCATGAATATAAAAAAAGAGTGTTGCTAAGGGCACTTAGTTTGTTAAGGTTATTAGTACGTTAGCATTAATCACTTTCTCAAAAACCTCAAAAATCATATCTTTCTACACTAATATACTTGTTTTAATTTCTTAACAAGTTCCATAAAAAGAGTCTACCCTAATATTCTTGTTAGCATTTTTCATAAACAAAATGGTTACTAAGGACTCTCCTGAGGGCCAAGGTACCTGGGCTACTATCCCTCGGTATTACCGATGGCAGCCAACCCTTGATGTAGTGCAACTTTTTTTTTTTAAATTAAAGAAAGTTGTTATCGAGGGTCAAGGTATTTCCAATTATTGAAGACTAGCTAATATCCTTCAGTATAACTGACGCAGCAAGCAACCCTCGGTATAGAGCAAAATTTAAAATTAATCATGTCATCGAGGGCCATACCAAGGGCCAAATTATTTTTATTTACCGAGGACTAGCACTACTAAAAAAAAGCTTTTTAGTGATCGCAAATTTCGGTCACTAAATAGCATTTTTCGGTTACTAAACATGTTAGTGACTGAATAGGTGTGGTCACTAAAAGTGGCGTCACAAAAAATATTAGTGACGAAAAAATTATTCCGTCGCTAATTTGTGACCGAATTTCGCAGTCACAAAAAATTACATTCCGTCGCTAAAATAGTTACCAAATAAAAGGGAGACCAATTTAGTGACGGAAAATTGATGTGCCGTCGCTAAAACGGTGACAAAATTAAAACTAGACCAATTTAGTGACGGAAATTTTCGGTTTAGTGACGGAAACATCCGTCACGAAAAACAAACAGTCACTAATAGTGACCGAATTGTAAGTTTTGTGACTGCAGTTTGCAGTCACTAATAGTAACGGATTTCTACATTTTGCGGTTACATTTTTCCAGTCACTATTAGTGACGCATTTGTCATGTTAGTGATGGAATATGTCACTATTTAAAAAAATTGTGACCATAATTATTTCACAAAATTTAGAAAAATAAACACTATTGACAAATAAAAATATAAAATAAGATTTAGTATTGTTCAAAAATATGCCCAATAGATTACAAGAAGCATTTGCTTCACATCAGAAATAGATGGTGCCTAGCTACAAGAGGAAGAGATAAATATAAGACACTTTTCAACAATAAAACCATACAACAACACAACCTAGGCCAGAAGCAAGAATCGGCACAAACATACTTTAATATTCTCAACACTTTTCTCTAGTGACTTTTGAGCAGCATGGAATGCATATTTATTGCTCTAGGCATCACCGAAGATTTCTTAATAGCTGGATCAGGCTGCAAAAGAGGCAAAAAAAAAAAGACTATCAATACAACGAAACCAGTATCATGATTTCCATAAAATAGAAAAAGGCTCATTATAAACTCACAATTCCACCAAATACTAAAGAATATGAAATTTTCAGTTAGATGCATATTGAAAGAAACATACCGCTTGGTCTAAGAGTTCAAAGACAACATCAACTATCTTATCAAGTTCAACTTGTCGAACTTTGAAGTATATCTGCAAAACAAAATAGAAAAAAGGGCTGCATAATCAGAAGCTAACAATTGACTATCATGATAGTCTATACACATAAATCTTGGGTTTTGACATACCAAAACTTGACGCATGCTTCTTTTCTCCAAACCAACCCAAAACAGAAATGTAAATACATAAAATGAACATGTTTGAATCCTTGATTCATAACAAATTATCAATTAGATCATTAGATTCCCAAGTGTATTAAAGCCTATATTACTCATGAAGCTTCTGTCCAACAATATGTTCACAACCCAAAAAACTTAATACTGTGCATGAAAAAAAATTGAGACCAACGAGTGATCATCATGTAAGGCATAAGAATATGTTCACATTGCATGCATATGTCCTCATCAAGTGTATTAAAAAGTAAAAAGTAGCAGAACCTAACCTTATTATGGCTTTCATTTGGATCTTTTGAAGAAGGTTCTTTTGCATTGTCTTTCCATCTCTTATTCAATTGAAGAAGCTAAACAAGTCATGACATTTTTTCTGCTTGAAAAGCAGCTCCAAAGCCCAGCAAACATTCCCATTTTTTATTCAACCACACAAGCCACTAAGTAAAAAACTCACATGATTATTTCATTTCCCATCACACGCATGTCAGTGCAAAATAATATACTACTACCAATATTACTAAGCAGCAGAGATAGACAAAGAAAACATAAAACAAAACTCACTATTATTGAGAGGTGACGTATCTTTTTTCCAAGGACTCCTCAATTTCTTTCTCAAAATTGACCATAGGCAACTCTTTTAAACTCCTAATCATGTCTGCAGTAATGGCATTTTCAAGACTCTCTGTAATCGTGTTGAAAAAAAAAACACAGCTTTAATCATCATTCACCTCAATCATAACATTGAAAAACTTAGTAAAAAAAGAAAGGACCACAAGGAAAAAATAAAGAACAAGATGGACTTATCATGCCCTATATGAAAACTCCAAATAATACATTGACTCTTAAATAATCAACTAATGCACAAATTATCGTACCTGTCCATGAGTGCAAGAAAGCATCGAGACAACAGCATTATCTTTAGCCATATTACACAAAGCTTGAATTATATCATCCATGATGACTATTGATTAATTGCATCATCATCACTTTGAGGCTCAGGAACTTGATAACCAGTGTGTTGAAACAGTTTCTGCAGAATGGAATTCAACTTGGGTATTCTCCCAAAGGTGAGGAAGAAGATTTTGTCCTTGAATTTACCTAACCAAATCATTCATGTTTAACGGGTCAGCAAACTCAGCTGCATCTTATCCTAGAGCATGTGGAAAGGGAAAAAAACATAATAGTAAGAAATGACCAAGTGGATGTTTTGGTATGATCAGCCTCTTCAGAATACGAAAATTCCTATTCCTTAGCAGTAATGAATAGATCTACGGGTAGTACTATGATTTCACTTCAAGTTTTAAAAGTAATGAACAGAAAGGAGAGAAAAGGGTTTTAAATCAAGGTCTGTTATCGCAATCGAGGCTGCGAAGTTGTGATTTCTGTAACCTCCACAAACATATCGCGACCACAATTGCGGCCGCATCGACCACATTTTCCCCAAACAGTACCCGAACAAAACCTAACCGAAATCATGATCACAACACAACTGCAATTTAAAATCTTGGGAAAGAGCGTAAACGAGGATTCATACCCTTGACTTGGTCATCGCGACAAAGCATTTTAGCCAACGTACTCTTCCCCGAACCTCCCGAGCCAGTCACATTGATCACCGAGACACCAACCTGATCCTGCAGCAACTTCAGCCTTAACTTCCTCAAAGAAATATCCAACCCAACAGTGAATGAGGGAGGTTCAGGAGGTGAACACAGTCCTCCCAATTCAATCCTATCATTTCTCGCACCCGAACTCATTTTCCTAATCTCAGTGTGAATCTCTTTCACCTCCACCAATGTCTCCGCCACATCTCTCCGCGTCTGAACTTGCATATCTAGCTCGAAAAATCTGCGAATCGATCCGTCCAATGCATCAAGCTCCTCTTGGTAGTGTGGCATAAAGCAACATTTCCACCAACGGACTTTAGAATACTCTGAAACCATCTCCTTAGCACACTCTATCTGCTTCTTCAACCTCTCTATTTCCTCCTTAGGCCTATCCAATTGCCTGTTGAAACTCTCTATCTGTCTGATAACATCTTTCGTGGATTTGAGAGTGGTCTCTAAGCGTTCTAATGTGTGTCTGAATTCAACAGCTTTTTCTTTCATCTTCAAAACTGCACTGTGGAGTTCTCCAACAACAGCTCCAACTCCAGCACCTAGAAGCATATCCATGACTTACACAAAGCACCAAACTGAAAGACACACCACAAAACCAAAAACAGAAAGTTAAACTAAATTTCCGACCAAAGGTTATAAATAGTTCTTTCCGAACACAATAATTGTAGATTAAAGTGAAAAAGTAAAAAGAAAGTCACAATTGTTACTTGTTAATCAATCAATAGTAAGCAAGTGACACTTAACACTTCCTTTATGATGTAAATTTATTTTTAGACTAATTTTGTAGGTCAATCAATTATCAAACATTTTTGTGTAACAAATACCAGTACTATACTCTAATGCTTTGTTGACACACAGAATCAGACTCTGGTTTCAGCTCCAACTGTTTTTGTTCTCAACTATGGTCAAAGAAATGTGACTATACTCTAAAGATGCTTTGTTGAGTTGAGACGTAGTAGTGTGATGACCATGTTGCCACAGGAATTTCGGTAACAATAATTTCAAAGACAAAACTCAAAACCAATCATTAAAGACTGAACAAAACACATTTCATTAAGTTCAGCCACCATCCAACACATTTCATAAAACAATAAATGAAAGGTTAACTTTAAAAGTCGATAAATCATGCACCAAAAGCTGTCAGACGCAGATATAATTAGACTAGACTGACTAATTGGAAAATTCACATCAGGACTTGGAATGCATGACTTACAATAGATGTAGAACAAAGTCTCCCTTGACAAGACTTTACATAAAACATTTATTTTCAATTTAAGCACTCCATCATGTGAGTAAGCACAGTACAAGTATTAAGTAAAGTAATGGTGCTAAATTTTTTGAAAAAACAATAATAAATCAAAGATAGAAAAGTAATGAACACATTATATATGAACATCTTAACAATTAGGGTTACGAATTTCAAAATTAACATGAGCAGATTAATGAATTTGAAAATTAAACAGAAGTAGGGTTCTGAATCACCCGTGAAGGTTCATGAAGCAATAAAAATCCCAATAAACAAAAACCAAAAAGTAAGAAGAAAATGCAAAATAAAATAAAAATAAGTAACTAAACTAGTAGTGGTCACCTGCTTCAAGTTGCAGAAGGAGGCGTTGAGGGCTACTGAGGCGTCGAGCAAGGCAGCGGCGAAGAGAGAGCAAAGGAGCAGCGGCGAAGATGGGTAACACAAAGGAGGTTCTCAATGGCGGCGAAGAGAGACCAAACCAGAGAGAACGAAGATGGGTTCGCGCCGCCGTAGCAAGGGTCCACTCACTCCTTCGATCCCGACCTCGTCTTCACTATCAAGAGGGGAGGGCTTGTGCGACCGCAGCAAGGGACGAAGAAGAATAAGAACGAACAAACGCCGCCGCAGTAATGAACGAACAAACGATGACGATTTAGGGATTTAGGAATTTAGAGAGATTGAGGGATTTCGGGATTTCGGGATTTAGAGAGAGGTGGTGGTGGTGGTGAAAGAGGGAGGTGGTCGTGAAGGAGGGAGGTGGTGGTGAAGGAGAGAGGTGGTGGTGGTGGATCCGAGGGTGTGGCGGTGGAGCAAAGAAAGAGGGAGGTGTAGCTATGTGCTAGAGAGAAAGAGAGTCGTATGTTAGTGAGCCGAGAGTGAAAGAGAGTCGTATATGTTAAAGCGGGATATTTCCCGGGTTAAGCTTTTCACGAATTTAGTAACCGATTTTAGTGACTGAATTTATTCAGTCACTAAATTGTACTTGGAATAAAAATGAAAACATGTTTAGTGACTGATTTAGTGACTCCAATTTTGTGACTAAAATTTTCGGTCACTATTTTGGTCACAAAAATTAGTCACTAAATCGGTCACAAATTGTGACCGTTTCCTTTCTGGTCACTATATCGGTCACTATTTGTGACCGTTTCCATTTCGGTCACAAATTTTGGCCAGTAAAATTGCATTTTTTAGTAGTGTAGGATCCTTGATATTATCGATGACATTAAGCCCTCGGTATACTATCAATTTAAAATTAATTTTCATTTATTTTCTTTAATTGTTTTGAACATGGTAGTCAAATTCGAGAGTTAATGCAAACTCGTTTTTTCTGGGTAAATTCGAGTCGTAAACTCATTCCATAAATTCGTACGAATTTACTTATAAGTGTGCGGTGTGGGGCGTGAGCAGTGCAATCATAGGGCGAAAGAAGTGCAAGGGTGTGGCAAGAGGCATGGAGTGGGCTGGCGTGGGGTGTGGGGCGGGCGTGCGAAGTTGGGCGTGAGGAGTGCAGCATAGGGCGTGAGGAGTGTAGGTGTGGGGCATGAAGCGTGGAGCGTGTGTGCATGCGGTGTGCGTTGGGGGTGCTTGTTGTGTGAGGCGTGAGGAGTACAGGCATGGAGCATGAGGAGTGCAGACGTGGGACATGAGGCGTGGAGCATGCGTGCTTGCTGCATTGGGCGTGATGAGTGCAGGTATGGGCGTGAGGACTACAAGTGTGGGGCATAAAGAGTAGAGTGAGCGTCGTGCAGCGTAGGGCATGCATGTGTGCAATGAGAAGAGAAGAAATGAAGATTGAAAAAACTTTTGAATAACAAGAACAAAAGAAGATTTATTTAAGAATTTTTTATCCAAAAGCCAAAACGCAGCAAATAGGATAATAATAACGTATAAGCTTTTTTTTTTTTTAAATTGAAAATTGACACCGAATTGGGCATTTTGGGCTCGAGAATGCTAACTCGCTAACTCGACCATAAACTCTCGATTTTACACTACTCTACCCGCGTCCATCCCAGTACACCCGAGTCACTTACACTCCGAGTTTCCATTAGTTTCAAATCGCTTTCAATAGGTAGATTCGTACATTCGTCTATTCTATGTATTAACACTAGTTTTTGACAACCATGGTTGCCACAACACAAATAGCCCATACTGAATATGGGAGTACCCATGTATTATACATTTGTCGACGACAGGGAAGGGGGCGATGGAGGAGGCCGAAGAAAGGGTTTTTGGACCAAAACTCTAAAGACCGAACAGAGGGTCTTCCTCCTCGGTAGCATCCACCACATTCAGCTCCGTTTGTGGTGTTGTTGACGCCCTTGCAGGCCTAAAGCATATGTACAACTTATAAGCAAGGACGGCAACAAGCATTGCCGTTGAGATCCAGAACAGGGGGTTCTTTTGATGATTATTTACGAAAGGTTTGTCGATGAAGGGTGGAGGGAGTGAGTGGTTGTCGTTGTGGAAAGCGGGGTGGGGAGTGGTGGTGGGGTTGAGTGGTGGTGGGGGGGAGTGTGGAGTGGAAGCTGTGAAATCCATAAGGATGATCGCGTTTTCAACGAAGAACAAAGAACGAAGCGTTTTCGACGAAGATGTTGAAACGTAAGGATGATCGCGTGTGTGTCTATATATATAGAGTAGGGAGTTGCTAGCATGCACCTTTTTGAGTTTGATTTTCATGTTAGTGCAGTAACTTTTTTAGTAAAAGGATAAATTTATACGGTAAAAAAAAGAAATGACTTGATAGACAGGTGGACCCGGTCAACTACATTTTTATTTTTTATTTTTTTAAAATTGTGTCATCGCCGTATAAAAAAAAGACCGTAGAAATACACCGATGTGAGATTACGGTGACACTGTGAGCACATTTCAGTGGCATCATATCTGCATTTTCGATCTTGTTTCGTTTCTGCATTCCCATCTCAGTTGAATCAGTCTTGAATTTGTCCTTCAATCTCCAAGTATTTGAAGTTTTGGGTTTTAGTGTTAATGAACATGGTTCAGCCAACATACACCATTGAAGAAAATCAACACAGCCGCATCAGCTAAAAGGAAACCACTACGGACATTATTTCATCTCCACCTCATCAACTATTTCCCCGTGAAAACTCTTCATTCTTGATTTCTAAATTTTTAATCACATATTTATTTCCCAAGATGCTAATTCAAACATAAGGAAAAATATAAAAGAAAACTAATTTTACATAAAGATAAAGTGAAAATTAGTTGAGTGTATTTAATTTTCCTGAATACGTAAAAAAATATATTGCTTTAGAAAATTTGCATTAGAAATAAAACAAAACCTAAATGACACAATAATTTTATTGAAATATTTTTGGAATGATTGTATTAAAAATATAGAGCTGGTTAAGTTTTGTTTATATTTGAGAAAATTAATAGAATGTTTTTACCCACTCCGGTCCTTTATTTTAAAGTGGCATTGGGAACGAAATTTTTTTTAATAAAATTAGTTAATTTTGCTTATATTTAAAACCAAAAGAATAGTAATTTTTTTCCTTATAATTCGATTCGGAATGAGTATTCCGGTTCATATTATAAAAAAAAGTAAAAATCTCAAGGTCCTATATTTTATAAGTCGTTCTAGAGTACTCCCTCCGTTTCATAAGTAGTGTTTTTTAAGATTATACACGAGTTTTAAGAAATAGTTAAATGATGTAAGAATTTGGGATATTTTGATTATAATGCCCTTATATAATAATTATTGAAAAAAGAGAAAAATATTGGAAGGAAAAAAGAGAGTGTAATAAATAAGGATGTATTCGGAAAAATAACATTATTTATGTATTAGGTTTTGTAAAAGAATAATACATATGAAACATGAGACAAAAACTCTATGAACATTACATATGAAACGGAGGGAGTATCTAGTTAGCAGTAAAGAGTTTATTATAAATATATCCACAATTTCATAGGATGATAGAGTAATAATTATAATAGAGTAAAAAATAAATAAAGTTGTTTTAAACAAAGATAACTTTGAAATAATAACATATTTTTTGATAAATTTTAGAGTAATAATTATTTTTCTCAAATCGCGTGAATGAGATGAAAGTAACTTATAATAACAGAGAAGTAAGTAAAAAACTACGGTTGCCACCATGGTAGTCAAATTCGAGAGTCAATGCAAACTCGTTTTTTCTAGGTAAATTCGAGTCGTAAACTCGTTCCATAAATTCGTACGAATTTACTTATAAGTGTGCGGTGTGGGGCGTGAGCAGTGCAATCATAGGGCGAGAGAAGTGCAAAGGTGTGGCAAGAGGCATGGAGTGGGCTGGCGTGGGGTGTGGGGCGGGCGTGCGAAGTTGGGCGTGAGGAGTGCAAGCATAGGACGTGAGGAGTGTAGGTGTGGGGCATGAAGCGTGGAGCGTGTGTGCATGCGGTGTTCGTTGGGGGTGCGTGTTGCGTGAGGCGTGAGGAGTACATGCATGAAGCATGAGGAGTGCAGACATGGGACATGAGGCGTGGAGCAGGCGTGCTTGCTGCATGGGGCGTGATGAGTGCAGGTATGGGCGTGAGGACTACAAGTGTGGGGCATAAAGATTAGAGCGAGCGTCGTGCAGCATAGGGCATGCGTGTGTGCAATGAAAAGAGAAGAAATGAAGATTGAAAAAACTTTTGAATAACAAGAACAAAAGAAGATTTATTTAAGAATTTTTTATCCAAAAGCCAAAACGGAGCAAATAGGATAATAATAACGTATAAGCTTTTTTTTAAAATTGAAAATTGACACCGAATTGGGCATTTTGGGCTCGAGAATGCTAACTCGCTAACTCGACCATAAACTCCCGATTTTACACTATTCTACCCGCGTCCATCCCAGTACACCCGAGTCACTTACACTCCGTGTTTCCATTAGTTTCAACTCGTTTTCAATAGGTAGATTCGTACATTCGTCTATTCTATGTATTAACACTAGTTTTTGACAACCATAATTTTGAAGGCCAGGCATTTCAGACGAAAGTGTCGTCAGTTAATTTATAGCTTGGGCCAATTATTTTTTCATTATCGAGATTATCTACGGATGCGGGAACCCTCGATAACAAGCGTATGTAATAATGTTGTATGCTTGTAGCTAGGGGTGGAAACAGGCCAGTCCAAGCCAAACTTTGGCCTTAACCAAGCTTGGCCTATATAAATTATTCGGGCCTGGCCTGGCCTGTTAACCTATTTAAATAAATTTTTCAAGCCTGAGCCTGGCCTGTACAAAAGGCTGGCCTGGCCTGTAAGCCTATTAGAAAGCCTATATACTCTGAAATTTTTTAATAGGGCAATAAGCATAATATTAAATAGGCTAAAACTTTGGCCTGACCAGTGGAGGCTGGCACAAGTGGAAGGGGCTTGTGTCCCTTAAGCATGTGGTCGCGGGTTCGAGTCGTACCCGAGGGGCATGTGGATGGAGCAAGCCTTACTGGGAGCATCGCCCCCGAAAGGGCCCGACCGTGGTGCGAGGGATTAGTCTCCCAGTTGCGCGGGTGGATACCCTGGTTCATCCAAAAAAAAACTTTGGCCTGATTAACATTAAACTTTGGCCTATTTAACAATAATACTATAAATGAAATATAAACCAATGAACCAGTAATGGTCAATACAAAACCAATGAGAACCAAAAAAATCACACAAAATTGGTGATCTTATGGTTCAACACAACATGACTTCACAAAGCAACATTTAATAGCTTAAAGAACATGTTGTGCTCCATGAATTAAGGATGTGGGACTTGCATTCCCAAGTCCAAGCTTTATCATAACAATTGTGTAAGTGTTCAGTTTTATAAGGAAATACACAAGCTTTTACTTTCTAATAGACAATGTGGGACTTCATAAGCATCACAACAAGAACCAACACAAGGCAATATGCAAGGCAATACCAAATGATGTGGGACTTGTCATGCTTCACAAAAAAAAACGATGTGGGACTTGAACTAACGCAAGGCAATATGCAAGGCAAGGAAAAACGATGTGGGACTTGCTATGCTTCACAAAAAAAAACGATGTGAGACTTGAACCAAAGCAACTTGCATAGACATATTAAGTCCCACATAAGAGAAGTGGCCTTGGATGACTTGAATAGTTACATTATATTAAGTCTCCTACCTTCCTGCCAAACATTCCTTCTTCTTAAAGCATGCACCATGCTAAACGATGTGGGACTCGGTTATGTGAATAAATATGAATATGAATATAATAAATTTTAAATATTATAATAATAATAATAATAATAATAATAACAATAATAATTATTATTATTATATAAGCCGGCCTGTTAAGCTAAATAGGCTTTTTATATAGCCTGGGCCAGGCTTATTTAGATTATATAGGCTTTTTGAATAGCCTGAGCCTGACCTGTTTGCAAAATAAGTCTGGCCTGGGCCTGACCTATTATTCGGCCTGTCATAGGCCCCTGTAGGTTGGCCTGACCTCTTTCCATCCCTACTTGTAGCAATTGTTTTTCTGTAGTGTTTGTGGAAGTGGTTTGCTTTAAGAGGAAGCTAAGAATATTGGATTCAAGACATTGTTATGAACGTGCACACAATGCATACAGGCTAATAAGATAATACTCCTTCCGATCCTTATTATAAGACATACTTAACCGAATTACACATACCAAAGAAAGTGGTTGGTTTTATGAATTCTATGAGAATATATTGTAACATTACAATTTTACCCCCTTAACTTTTCTTGGAAAATTCACACTCATTAATGAACAACAAAAAACACATAGATAGTCAAATCATTTAATAAAGGCAAAAAAAAAAAGAAAAATCAATAAATGATGCATAAAAAATATAAAATGACTTATAATTAGAACCAAGAAAACTTTCTAGAATATGCACTATATATAGGACCAGAGGTGGATTTTTGTTGTATAAGTGATGGAAACAGAACAAATTACCCTAGGGCTTATCTTTATCTATTATTAGAAGGTTGTATTAAATATATTTGGAAAATATAGTTGAAAGAATGTTAAAGTTCAAATTAACATGCACAATACTAGTACGTTTTGATAAGTATTGTATTATGGGTTTACGTTTTTATTTAAAAGTTTAATTATTTTGGTTAAATTTTGGGATTTCTTATTTGAAAATATTATATTATTTCTAGATAGAAATTTGCGTGTTACATATCTTATTCATATAATAAAAAACACATCCTCCGATTTTATTTTTAAGCAAAAACTAATTTCACATTTATTAAGAAAATTAGTTGATTTTTTCCAATTCATAAAAAAATAAACTATTTTAATAAATTTAAATTGCGAATGAAACAAAAATTAAATTATTCAACCACTTTATAAGGATATTTTAAGAATAATTATATTGGGAATAGAAATTAACTAATCTTTAGGCTTAACTGAATTTTTGGTCATTTATCTTATTTTCAAGATTCACTTTGGTCCTGTATTATTTTTTTTTGAATAATTTTGGTCCTTTATTTTTTTTAAAAGGTTGAGTTTGGTCATTCCGTCATAAAAAGTTAGATTTCACCGAGATATAATATTCCAGAATATTCCCTCCCATCCCTGGAATATTCCAGAATATTCTGGTGAAATCTAGCATTCCTTCAATAGAAGGATCAAAGTGAATCTTTTTTAAAAAATAAAGGACTAAAATTCTTAAAGAAATAATAAAGGACCAAAGTGAATCTTGAAAATAAGATAAATGACAAAAAATACAATTAAGTCCATTTACTTATATTTAAAACCAACTATGAAGTGTCTTTTTTTGTTTTTAATTGAGATAGGAGGGAGTAAGTACTAAAAATGGTTTTGAGCTATGAAGCCCGTATACTCAAAAAAATGGAAAAGTATCTGTGTCGTATTTGTGTCCGATACCGATACGCATACGAATTTAGGGGTGTTCAAAACCGAACCGGTCCAATTAAAAACCGCAAACCGATAAAAAAACCGAAAACCGAAAAAAACCGCATTTATTGGTTTTTTTGGACTGATTTTATATAAACCGATCGGTTCAGTTTTCGGTTTGTGCTGTGAAACCGAACCGATCCAAACCGAACCGATTATTTCATGTGATGCACAAAACGCAGCGTTAGGCCTAGGTTTTTTAGTTGTTGGCTTGTTGCTCCTTGCTCAGTGCTCACAACACCTCTATCCTAGAGCTGTCAAAATGAGTCGGGCCAACCGGGCCGGGCCAAAAAGCCCGAAAAAACATAGGGCTCGGGTTCCTTAATATAGCCTATTTATTCAACCGTCGGGCTAAATAGCCCGGGTTGAATAAAGCGTTACTGGGAATGGAGCAAGCCTTACTGTGAGCATCGCCCCCGAAAAGGGCCCGACCGTGGTGCGAGGGATTAGTCTCCCAGTTGCGCGGGTGGATACCCTGGTTCATCCAAAAAAAAAAACTTTGGCCTGATTAACATTAAACTTTGGCCTATTTAACAATAATACTATAAATGAAATATAAACCAATGAACCAGTAATGGTCCAGACAAAACCAATGAGAACCAAAAAAACCACACAAAACCGGTGATCTTATGGTTCAACACAACATGACTTCACAAAGCAACATTTAATATCTTAAAGAACATGTTGTGCTCCATGAATAAAGGATGTGGGACTTGCATTCCCAAGTCCAAGCTTTATCATAACAATTGTGTAAGTGTTCAGTTTTATAAGGAAATACACAAGCTTTTACTTTCTAATAGACAATGTGGGACTTCATAAGCATCACAACAAGAACCAACACAAGGCAATATGCAAGGCAATACCAAACGATGTGGGACTTGTCATGCTTCATAAAAAAAAACGATGTGGGACTTGAACTAACGCAAGGCAATATGCAAAGCAAGGAAAAACGATGTGGGACTTGCTATGCTTCACAAAAAAAAAACGATGTGAGACTTGAACCAAAGCAACTTGCATAGACATATTAAGTCCCACATAAGAGAAGTGGCCTTGGATGACTTGAATAGTTACATTATATTAAGTCTCCTACCTTCCTGCCAAACATTCCTTCTTCTTAAAGCATGCACCATGCTAAACGATGTGGGACTTGGTTATGTGAATAAATATGAATATGAATACAATAAATTTTAAATATTATAATAATAATAATAATAATAATAATAACAACAACAACAATAATTATTATTATTATTATATAGGCCGGCCTAATAAGCTAAATAGGCTTTTTATATAGCCTGGGTCAGGCTTATTTAGATTATATAGGCTTTTTGAATAGCCTGAGCCTGACCTGTTTGCAAAATAAGTCTGGCCTGGGCCTGGCCTATTATTCGGCCTGTCATAGGCCCCTGTAGGTCGGTCTGGCCTCTTTCCATCCCTACTTGTAGCAATTGTTTTTCTGTAGTGTGTTGTGGAAGTGGTTTGCTTTAAGAGTCAGCTAAGAATATTGGATCCAAGACATTGTTATGAACGTGTACACAATGCATACAGGCTAATAAGATAACACTCCTTCCGGTCCTTATTATAAGACATACTTAACCGAATTACATATACCAAAGAAAGTGGTTGGTTTTATGAATTCTATGAGAATATATTGTAACATTACAATTTTACCCCTTTAACTTTTCTTGGAAAATTCACACTCATTAATGAACAACAAAAAACACATAGGTAGTCAAATCATTTAATAAAGGCAAAAAAAAAAAGAAAAATCAATAAATGATGCATAGAAAATATAAAATGACTTATAATTAGAACCAAGAAAACTTTCTAGAATGTGCCCTATATATAGGACCAGAGGTGGATTTTTGTTGTATAAGTGATGGAAACAGAACAAATTACCCTAGGGCTTATCTTTATCTATTATTAGAAGGTTGTATTAAATATATTTGGAAAATATAGTTGAAAGAATGTTAAAGTTCAAATTAACATGCACAATACTAGTACGTTTTGATAAGTATTGTATTATGGGTTTACGTTTTTATTTAAAAGTTTAATTATTTTGGTTAAATTTTGGGATTTCTTATTTGAAAATATTATATTATTTCTAGATAGAAATTTGCGTGTTACATATCTTATTCATATAATAAAAAACACATCCTCCGATTTTATTTTTAAGCAAAAACTAATTTCACATTTATTAAGAAAATTAGTTGATTTTTTCCAATTCATAAAAAAATAAACTATTTTAATAAATTTAAATTGCGAATGAAACAAAAATTAAATTATTCAACCACTTTATTAGGATATTTTAAGAATAATTATATTGGGAATAGAAATTAACTAATCTTTAGGCTTAACTGAATTTTTGGCCATTTATCTTATTTTCAAGATTCACTTTGGTCCTGTATTATTTTTTTTTGAATAATTTTGGTCCTTTATTTTTTTTAAAAGGTTGAGTTTGGTCATTCCGTCATAAAAAGTTAGATTTCACCGAGATATAATATTCCAGAATATTCCCTCCCATCCCCGGAATATTCCAGAATATTCTGGTGAAATCTAACATTTTTTCAATAGAAGGATCAAAGTGAATCTTTTTTAAAAAATAAAGGACTAAAATTCTTAAAAAAATAATAAAGGTCCAAAGTGAATCTTAAAAATAAGATAAATGACCAAAAATACAATTAAGTCCATTTACTTATATTTAAAACCAACTATGAAGTGTCTTTTTTTGTTTTTAATTGAGATAGGAGGGAGTAAGTACTAAAAATGGTTTTGAGCTATGAAGCCCATATACTCAAAAAAATGGAAAAGTATCTGTGTCGTATTTGTGTCCGATACCGATACGCATACGAATTTAGGGGTGTTAAAAACCGAACCGGTCCAATTAAAAACCGCAAACCGATCCAAAAAAACCGAAAACCGAAAAAAACCGCATTTATTGGTTTTTTTGACTGATTTTATATAAACCGATCGGTTCGGTTCAGTTTTCGGTTTGTGCTGTGAAACCGAACCGATCCAAATCGAACCGATTATTTCATGTGATGCACAAAACGCAACGTTAGGCCTAGGTTTTTTAGTTGTTGGCTTGTTGCTCCTTGCTCAGTGCTCACAACGCCTCTATCCTAGAGCTGTCAAAATGGGTCGGGCCAACCGGGCCGGGCCAAAAAGCCCGAAAAAACATAGGGCTTGGGTTCCTTAATATAGCCTATTTATTCAACCCAGGCTATTTAGCCCGGCCCGATCGGCTTCGGGTTCGGCCCGGCCCGACGGCCAGGTAAAAAGAAAAAAAATTCCACATTTTTTTTTGCATGTGAATGTGTTTATTATAAAAGGAAAAAAACACTTATTATTTATTAAAAAAATATGTATAAAAAATAAAGAAAGTTTATTCATTAATTTTACTCCACCTACTGACAACATTAATATGATAATATTTCGTATTTTGATTTCCATCAGTGAGCCACTTAGTTATAGCCTTTTGAAACCACAACAATTTTTATTGATCGAGGACATTGGCCAAGTCATCGTGAAGCTCCTTTTCAAGGTTGATCAAGAAGGAATTATGGCGCCTGTTGTTGTGTCACATACGTTGCATGTCTTGCTAAAATATTTGTCTTCTTTATACGGATGTGACCAAAGATGTTTTTATTCCACGTCTTAATAAGACCTATTTCATTCTGGCTACTTTGTCAAGGAGCTTTTCAGTGAAAGCCAAAAAAATTCACATTTTTTTTTATTTTACATCTACACGTGTTTATCATAAACGGAAAAAACATTTATTATTGGTTAAAAAAATATGTGTAAAAAATAAAGGAAGTTGATTCATTAATTTTTTTGAAAAAAAATATATAAATTTTTTTGAAGTGAATGAATTGTAAAAAAAAAAAAAAAAGATGATGTGGGCCGGCCCGCACCCGGCTCGAAGCCCGCTTAGGACAGGTTTGAGTTTCATACTAGGATACTCAATTCATAACCGGGTTTTTTGGCCCGAGCCCGATTTGGCCCGAACCCGAAGCGGACCGGCCCGAACCCGGCCCACAGGCCCGTTTTGACAGCTCTACTCTATCCCAAACCCTCAGCAGCAGCCACACGCACAAGCACAGCTCCTCTCTCCCTCACTCAGCAGAGCACCGATTCTCTATCTCTCTCCCTCAGCAGCGGCGTCGGCAGCCACACGCCTTCCGCCTTCCACCTTCTACCTTCGATTCTCCATCTCAGCATCTCTCTCCCTCAACAGCCACACCGATCCATTTCCCTCTCTCTCAAACCCACCGAACGCCGTCTCCCTCTCTATCGCAGGCTCACAGCTTCAATAGTCCCTCTCTCTCACAGGCTCACAGCTTCAATCGAACGCCATCGCCCACCGAACGTCAACTGTCGCTCCCCACCGATTTATCTCACCAATTTTTGCTCTCCACCGTCGCTGGCTTGTTGCATGGAGGTAGTTGTTACCATTTTCGGTTTGTATTTGCCCTTCCATTTCTTACTTTGTTATTATTTGCATAAAGCATTCAAGACTCAAGAGTAGATTTTATGAATGATTGTATGAAATATAAAGGATAAAAATTAGATTCACACTGACTTGACTGTTTTCTTTCTATTTCAATTGTAAGAGTTACTGTGTTTAGAAATATATTTATTAGCTTTGCAATTCAAGTTTGTATTGCTTTTGTCAGGACTAATTTAGTTTGTATTGTGATTTATACTATTAGCATGGACTAATTAAGGAAGCATTTCAGATTGTGGCTGCAGCCTTTCAAACAAAATACTTTCAATGATTGGTAGAATATGAAATTATGCAATATATAGTTGAAATCTTCAATTAGCATGTTATGCATTGAATCCAAGTGATGAGATTTTGAAACGTATACAGGTGGATTTTGAAACATATACAGGTTCTGTATGCTAGTATAGTGATCTCCTACAGCTTGTAATATACTAGATGAAGAGAAGTATGTGGCTGAAATTTGAAACAGGGAAAATTAAAACAGAGTTGTATGTGGCTGAATTTTATGTGCAGTGAATTCTCTTTTTTATCCGTATTCCTTGCGGAACTACCAGTATCCCCAAGAGCACCCTTGATACCAGGGAGTCCTTGAGACTAATCCGGAGCGATCTGCGTGGCTGGCTCTCCCAGCGAGATGTTTTTAGTTACACTTTATAGTGTTATATAATGTGTATCAAAACAGGAAGTACAATCACGCTTGCTGCTGATGCAGAAGAAATTATGTTAATGATTGTGCATCATTGATTTTATGAAAGTAAAAGAAGGTGGGAAAAAGAGGTTAAATTATTAGCCTGATGTAATGCTACGAGGGAAGTAGCATATGGGGACCTTAATGAAACCATGCAATGAATGCCAAATTTGGGTGAGATGAGTAGTAGCAAGGGCCAATTCTTTCTTTCTTTCTTTTATTTATTTATTTATTTTTTTTTTTTAAGGGAGCAAGGGCCAGTTCTTACTTGTGAGAATAGGCATCTCTTTTTTCAGCATTCACTTCTGTCTAACGCTTGGTTATCACTATCTTCCCATCACGCCAGCAAGTATTATATTGCATCATCAGCATAATTTCTTTTGGTTTCTTTGGCATCATCAAGTGATTCGTGATTGTGCATCATCAGCATAATTTCTTTTGGTTTCTTCTGCATAATGAAATTTGAAACCGAACCGGACCGAAACCGCAAGGTTTTCTTTGGATTGGATCCAATTGGATTTGTTGATATAATGGACCGATCCAAACCGAACCGCACATATATTTTGTAATCGGATTGGATGGTATTTTGCCTCAAAACCGAACCGATCCGCCGAACCGATCCGCGAACACCCCTACATACGATACTTCCTGATACATGTCCCAGAAGTATCCAATTATTTTTTATTTAATTTTAATTATTTTTTTTAAAAAATACTTTTAGGATACTTCACGATACTTTTTCGATATTTCTCAGATACTTGTTTGACTCTATTTTGAATTTTTTAATAATTATTTTTTTAAAAGTAACTTTTTAATTAGTATTTTTAATAAAATTAAATAACCCTTTTTTTAAGTCCTTTAAATTGTGGAGATTAATATGTCTGCATTAACGGCATAAAGTTTTTTACATCATTGGGTCACCATCCACCATTCATGTGTTTTTGGTCGTTAACTTTTAGATAAAAGTAATACAAATGAACGACGTGGATGATGAACAAATGGTGTAAAAAAAACTTTACATTGTCGGTGCACTATCTATTTTCTCTAAATTGTGATCATTATATTTATGTAATACTCCCTCCGGTCCTATTTATAAGTCATATTCTACAAGGATTCTTTGGTTTTATTTATAAGTCACTTTGTATTTTCTAGGAGGTATTTATTGCTATTTTCTCTTATTTGTCCTTTGCTCATTAATGTGAAGTAATACAATGTGAAATTCCCAATACAAGTTAAGAGGGTAAGATTGTAATGTCGAAGTATTTTTTTTAAAGTTTCAAAAAACTTAACTACCTTCCTTGGTCCATGTGATATGGTTAAGTATGCCCTATAAATAGGACCAGAGGGAGTAATGTTATTTTGAAATAATGACAATATAAATGAAAATTATTTATGTACAATCTCTCTTTTAAATTTTTGGTGTATATATATATATATATATATATATATAAATTTGTGTTCACGTATTCTATGCCATATCGTATCTTGAATTTTCAAAAAATTTCGTATCCACGTATTTGTGTTGTATCGTATCTGTGTCGTACTACGTATCGGGGCTTCATAGGTTTTTAGCATGTTTACCTTGATTTCGGTGAATTTAGTAAAATAACCTTCAAAATGGAATAATGACGTCTTTATGTTTTTTTTTTATTTTATATATATTTTTTTAAGATAGATGACGTCTTTATGCTCAAACATGTTTGATGTGAATAGTACTCCATTGTTGGTACTATTGTAATAAGTAATTGATTTGGAGTGTGTGTTTGATCATACAAAGGGACGACATTAGACAACTTAAATACACTGGCCCAGTTTTCCCTTAGTTTATTAGTAGCTAGGGGGAAAATATGACTTTTATAAATTCATGTTGCGAGAATTTTGTTCAATATTGAAGTCGATTAACAAATCAAACAAAAGATGCGAAATTTAATATAGTGTATATAGGCAGTCCCTATTTAAAATAAAAATAAAAATAAAAAATCATGTACAGTCTTACATAATTTTTTACGCAAATGCCTTTTGGTGCAATAGTTCTTTCAAACATTTAATTGCAACAGAAAGGCTAAGACCACGACAGTTGAAAATTTGGAGAAACAACAAAAGCTAAAGGAACTAAATATTTGATATTTATAACATATGAGTCTACATATATCATTAATTATTAATCATATATTATATGTTATTTTAAAGATTTAGTCTTCTTTAAAGTGATTTTTGTATAAAAATATATTGGGATTGAGGACATACATACATCTCATTTTATATAGAGTTTGTAATGTATAGATACCCAAAGTCTTATTTTTATAGTATTATTGATGAGCCGAAATAAAAATAAGAAAGTTTAATAGTTATAACCATTCGTGAAAAACTATGAACTTATTATAAATTGGTTACGGTCTCGAATCATATATATCCAATTCCCTTCTCTAACACTTCATCATTAAAAAAAGGTTCACTAGCAATTATGCATTAATGACTTAAAAAACCAATGAATCTACGTGTTCCTCCATGGACATGGATTTGGATAGTAGATTAAGAGTATACAAGTTCGTATGTTTATCATATTCCTTATCAATATGTATATAGATATTTTTTTTCACTTCCGCTTTATTTATTCTTGATAAATTTAACATGAATTTATCTTGGTTTGATCTCTTTACTATCAGCCATCAATTTTCCAATACTAAAAAATACGTAAAATAGTTATTTCAATTCACTCCTGACTTCAACTCACCCCAAAAGATAAGAGATTTTCCCCCCTTTAAACACAAGCATTTCTGTGTGTTTGTACTTGGAGTAGAAAATTGGAATTGGCTTTTGGGGTGTTCAAAAGCATTTTATTTCTCATGCAAAAGCATCAATCTTAATCCCTTCACTATAAAGTAAGTGAATTCATTTAAAAAAAATTATATTAACAGTTGACAATATGAATATTCATATTATTATTTCATCCTATAATTTTATATTTCAAAATTTGTAGCATAATTATTTGAAATCATATAAAAATAAATAACAATTATTATTTGCTAAAATCTTAATTTAAATATAAAAAATGAAAAAATAAATTGAATTTAATGTGTATATCGACAAAATAGAAGTTAGCCTTGTGTGTGTGTTAGAGCCGGCAAAACGGCCCGGCCCGACCGGGCCGGCCCGAATAAGCCCGCATTAAATCCGGGCTTAGGTAACAAAATTTGAGCCCGAATTATTCCCGGGCCTTTTTAGCCCGGCCCGGTCAAGGCCCGAGCCCGAAGCGGGCCGGCCCGAAACCCGTCCGGGTAGCCCGAAGTAAAAAAAAAAGGAAATTCATACTAATGCCAATCATCATGGTACACTCTTTTTTTCCATTCTTTCCTTCATTCTTATTTATTTATTTACTCATGCATGCCCTGTTTAATTTGTTTCATCACTCTAAATTGTAATTCTAATTTCACCTCCTTGACAAGTGTGGACTCGTTTATATATATATGCAACAACAATGAATTCCATCACAGATCATCATAACTAATTTTTATTACCATTCATCATACCTTAATTCTTTTACCAATTTGCCTTTTTTACCATTTAATCTACTCATAATAATCTACAATGCTTCCCTTCCATAGGTTAAAAAACTCCATGTTTTTCCCTTAATTGAGGGACTGAATTTGCCTTGTTCATTCTGCTGTTGCTATTGGTGCCCTAGTTGCCTACAGTGTTGGTGATGTGAATCGCCACAAGACATGGAGTTTTTTCACCTATGGAAGGGAAGCATTGATGCTACATTTTGGACTCAAACTCACTTTTCCACTTTGCACTCAAGCTCATTTTGGATTAGCTTTATCCAAAATTATGTACTATCTCAATCTAATTTTGCATCATTAAGTATATTTGACTCTTATAATAACAACTTGAAAACTACAAAAATCATGCATATAGTAGTAATCTTGAGTGTAAGAATTTTTTTGTTTAAAAAATTAAAAAAAAATTTAAAAAAAGTTGCCGGGCAGCCCGAGCCCGGCCCGCTACCCGCATAGGGCGGGCTTAGGCATGAACTTAGAGGCCCGAATTTTAGCCGGGCTTTTTTAGCCCGGCCCGGTCAAGGCCCGAGCCCGAAGCGGGCCGGCCCGAACCCGGCCGGGTAGCCCGAATTGCCAGCTCTAGTGTGTGTATGTTATTAGCTAAATTATGGAGTATATTAAAAAAAATTATAAGACAATTCAAAAATATTAAATGATGTAATAACTGGTATTACTTTTTTTTGGGGGCTTATTTATGATTTTAGTCCCTGAAAATTGGAACTGTTTTGATTTTGGTCCCTGAAATTTTTTTTGACCTTGAATCATCGTTAATTGTTTTGAAAATTTGGTTTTAGTCACCGTCGTTAGGAAAAATTCGTTAATTGTAATGTAGTTAACGAAACGTCACATCAACATACACGTGTGCAAGTATTGTATGTCACCAATAGGATGACGTGAATGATTCAGATCCGCAGGAGCAAAAGGGTCAAGGCCCAACCAAAATGTGTTTGTGTATTGGGCTATGGCCCTTTTGCTCCTACGGGTCCGGTTCATCCACGTCATCCTACCATGACATTCCATACTTGCATACATGTATGTTGATGTGACGTTTTGTTAGTCACGTCAGTAGTTAACGGATTTTTCTTAACAACAAGGAATAAAACCAAATTGTCAAAACAATTAAGGATGAGTCAAAGGCAAAAAAACTTAGGGACCAAAATCAAAACACTCCCAACTCTCAAGGACTAAATACATAAATAAGCCTTTTTTTTCATTAAGTGGTATTCCTTATTATAAGCCCCCTTTCTCTCTCATTAAAAAGACGGAGGGAGGGAGTATCTATGTTTATATTGCGTACCTAGACCAATCTACTCGCCAGTCGTGAATTGTAAATGCGTACCTAGCACCTTCCAGGGAATTGTTGCGTATCACAAGAAATTGAGTCATGCTTAAAATCTCAAGTTACACCCGTATACAGCCAACGAACTCTCATGACCTTCTTCCAAATTATACAAATGGCTGGTTAAGGATATATTTGTTAAAACAAATCATAAAAGGATAACCTAATCTAGGACTTTAAGGAAAATCAAATTGGGGATTACATTCTTTATTTATTTTTTTAATTATACTGGATGACATTCTTTATAATCATTTGAGAATGTAAGATGCTCATGTTTAGTGTATTAAAAAAAAAAAAAAAACACACACTCTCTCCATCGTCCCAAAACGTTTGTAAACACAGGGACCAAAATCAAAACTTTTTTCTGTAGAAACTAATTTCAAAAAGATCAATATTTATGAGGACCATTTTCATATTTAAGCCTTTAAATTATCCAATTGTCCAAAAACAGACACTAAAAAAGTTAGAGAAATTTTACTAACACCCACTCCACTACTACGTACACATAATTTTTTATAACATTTGTCTTGAACTTAAAATAATATCCATATCTTCAAATTTGAACATTTTTCTATCCTCCCTTTTACACTTATTTACACCCACCACCCATATACACGTAGTCGTCTTTAGCATCTTACCCTTCTCACCCAACACCACGAAACAACGTAACCACCACCTTTCTGCATTAGAATAATAATAAAATAAATAATGAAGGGAGTCATTGGAGATAAAAAAGGTGTTTCTATGGTTATTTTCTTAGTAAAAGATTTAAATTTTTTAAGGTGTCATTTTTTTTACATTAAGTATGTATATGTTTGGATCGGATTCATAGATTCATAAATAATTAGATTAGTATATTCTAAAAACCTAAGGGGAAAAACAATTTTATGTGATAATCAAATTAGGTGGTAATATACTTTGCCTAATAAGCATGAAAAATTAGGTGATAGTTATATTACTTTTTAACTTTAACCAAACTTAACTTACTACATGTTTGGTAGGTTTTCGTTTGACACCTGCCGAACTGACGATGTGCGTGGGGTGTGGGTAACGACAGGTTATGTGGTAATCTTGCGAAGGAACTTGACCGTATTTTTGGTTGTTTTCTGTGTTTGGTTGGAAAGTAAAGTGCGTGAAAGCGTTTAAAAGTGGCAGGAAAGTAAAACCGACACCAAGAACACGACGCGGGAAGGAAGTAAATGGAAAGCGATTTAAAAGTTGCAGTGAAGTAAATGCAGTGAATTTAAAGTCGCGAGAATGTAAAGTGTAACAAAGTAAATTGCGTTGAATTGTAAATTGGAAAGCTTAAAGATTGCATTGAATTGAAAAGGGGAAGGTTGAGGTTCTTTACAAAGGCGTTTTTCCGTCAATCTGCTCTGGTGAGATGTGTAGGATTTTGGCCAATGTGTCAACCTAGCAACCGACCCCGATTACAACCTAAGGACTTCCTATTTATATCTATTAGGAATCCACTAAGCTATTACAAATTAGTTTTGGCACGTTCTGCATAACTGTAGAAGCCACGATCTAAAATAACTACCAACTACGTTATCCTCCACGATGTAACTGCCCACGTCGTGGTTTGGGCTTCATGGATACCTTGTCGAGCTTTCTTACGACGTCTTCACTGGGACCCCTTTCGTCAAGCATTCCTCTCCGACTGAAATCAAGCAACTTAAACTCTTGTCTAAGTCTCTTTGTTGTCCGAAGCATTGACGTTGTCGTGCTCCTGCCTTTTGGTTCTGGGACACCCGTCGACATCAAGCTCATTTTGACAAAAAGGTTATCCGTCGACATAGACTTCCAACCTATTGTCGGCCTCAAATGCATTCACTCGATACCGGTGACATGTTCTTTGATTAACGATGTTTTACCACCAGTTGACCAAAGAACCTGTCGCCGACCTCTCTAGTAGAATGCCATCAGAGGTCTTTTCCTTTCCCTCTTTAAACGGAAAAGACACCCAAAATTTGACCCTAGCAGGGCACAAACCTTGGGTCATGGAGGATTACAAAGATTACACCAAGGCTTATGTATCAAACTCAATGTTTCCTCCAATTCAGGCTTTTTACATCAGCTTGATACACAAGAGGTGATTTCTATGTAATCCCACATGTTTGGTCTTTCACCATTCATGAGGAAAATGAGGGTATTCGGAGCAAAGATTTCTTCCTTTCGTTTTCGACTCCCGAATCCCATAATCCCACATGTTTGATCCTTCATGAACTTAGATCATATGAGTTTCGAATCTTTTCTCCTCTTTCCAGAACTCATGAAGGTGAGTCATTGCTCTTTCCATATTCTCTTATGGCTTCACAAGTTTCTGAGGTGAAGAATTTATAGTCATGGAAGGCATTAAATGCGGTCATAATTACTTTTCCGTTTCCAATGTTGACATGACTATTCTGATTTCCTCTTTTCTCACGCCATTATACCTTCGACACAAACCTCTCTTTCCGTCCTCTTTCTTCTATCAACACACGTACACGTCCTTTGAAGTCACTTTTAAGTCTCAAGACTTAAGTACACCTCCCTCGATATCACTTATGTTATCGACACCTGCTTACTTTGTCGAAATTGACCCCTTGTCGGATCGCACGTTCACCTCCTTTGAAGTCACTTTTAAACAAAATGTTTAAGTACACTTTCGTCGACGTCACTTATGCGTCTGACACTCTTTTCCTTTTGTCGATTTCAACATCCAGTCAACACTACGATAATTGTTGAATGAGTTGAAATAGAAAAAAGTGGTGGTAAATTGTGATGATGATGCAGGGGTTCTGATGTCGAAATTTTTCCCCATAACTTTTTTTTATATTTTTAATTTAAAGCAAACAAATTTTATTAAAACAAGGGATCTATTTAAGCATCATAGTACACATGAATCCCACCTTCTATGAAGGGTTTGAACATGAGTACACAATCATGTGCTCAAAATAGACCAAAACCAACCAAGAGCATTATACATTAGTCTACTTCACGAGAATGTGAAGCAATAAATACAACTTTAAGACAACAAAAACTAATGACCCCAACATTATCTACCAAGACATTATTAGGATCCCTACCTCCTTAAAAACCTAGATAGAAAAAAACTCGGTGGAAAAATTCTAAACAAGGGAAAAAGAGTGTAGCAAATCCAAGCAAACACACCCACCAGCACACCACAAAAAAAATTACATAGTCAAGGAGCATGAATTGATGCAAGATTTAGGACTTGTACACCAATCCGCGCATAGGAAACTTTCCTACCCAAAAGATTACAAAACAAATCCCAAGAACGAAGTTTGATGAGATCTACGGTAGTTGCAGGATCACAAGAAACATCATCGAAAACAATGTTGTTGCGATGAAGCCATAAGGACCAAGAAATTACCAACCAAAGCATCAAGTCGACATCCTTAAGGCTTGATAAATTAAAGAGAGATCTTACATACATGAAGAGGTCTTGCATAGAATCCATGGGACCAATATTAGACTCAAGCCAATTAAAACATGAAATCCAAACATCACGAGAGAAACCACATAGTAAGAACAGGTAAGGAACATATTCTCCATGCATGTTACAAAAATCACAAGAATTGTGCATAAGCATTCCCCTTTTTATCAAGTTAAATTTTGTTGGTAATCTGTTTAAAATCATTTGCCAAGGAAAATCTCTCACCTTAATAGGAACTTTCGCTTTCTAGATAGAAGGGAAAAAAATCGGCTCTGGTAAGATTAAATCATTCAATACCTCACGAGCAAGCCAATGGTAACTATGTTTAACTGAAAATTCAATCCCTCCACCGTTCCAAATCCAACAATCCAGCTTGTCCCTTTCTAAATAAGCATCTGTTAATATAATCTGGAGGTTATCAGCATATGACAGTTCCCAAGTACGCAACTCCCGCCTCCAAGATATATTCCAGTGCCAAGAATTCTCAACCCAAACACCCATCTGAGAAACACAAGCCTTTTTGTTAGAGACAATCGTATAGAGGGTAGGAAACAAAGACTTGAGGCTATCCATGCCAAGCCAAGAATCTTCCCAAAAAAGAGTTTTATCACCACAACCCAATTTCTTAGAAACACACATGGAAAACCAATCATCATAGCCTTTAAGCTTACCATTACAGCAAAGGTTTTTCCACCAAGTAGAGATTTTAACAAAGCTGGTCCCCCTATGAGTGGTTAGACAGCAAGCATCAAAAGAACCATACCTAGCCTTTAGAACTTGAATCCAAAGAGAATTTTCCCCTTGCAACAAGCACCATTTCCATTTAGCCAACAAAGATATGTTTAAAAGGTTAATATTTTTAACCCTTATACCACCTTCCTTTTTGGTCTGCACACCAAATCCCAATTCACCCATGCAATTTTCCTCTTATTTTCATCTCCTCCCCAAAGAAAGTTTCTTTGAATACTTACTATTGAGTTCCAAACTTTTTTAGGAATGCGGAAAAAAAATAAGTAAGAATTAGGGATACTATTCAGTACCGAATTAAGGAGAGTTATCTTGCCACCAAGAGAGAGGTACTTACCTTCTAGGAGGAGTGTCTAGACCTCAAAGACTCCAACACATGCTTCCAACAACTCTGCTTCCTCGGAGAATCACCAATAGGCAAGCCCAAATACTTAAAAGGAAAGGAGCCCTCACAACAATTCATAACAGTAGAAGCATAATCCATGTAAGGCTGAGGGATATTTATTTCGAAGATACGACTCTTGTGAAAAATTAACTGAGACCAGAAATAAGTTCAAAGTTTTTTAGAATAGCTTTAATCACCATAATATCATTGCAAGAGTCATCCCCAATAATTATAGTGTCATCAGCAAATTGTAATAAAGACACATTAGGTCCAGATAGCCCAAAGCAATAGCCAGAAAACAAACCTGAGGAGGAAGCAAACTTCATAAGACCACAAAGCCCTTCAGCTACAAGGAGAAAGAGGAAAGGAGCAAGAGGGTCGCCTAGCTTCAAACCCCTCCTAATATTAATCTCCTCAGTAGGACTTGTAACACCCCAATTTGGAACTTAGAATTTTAGTAAAAATTCGCGCCCTTTTTTTTTTGAACATTAATAACAAAGCATTTTTCGACTTGTACTTTATTCCAAAATATTTTCATTATCAGTTATCATGATTTTGACATAATAAAACTTAATTTAGAAAATGATACAATTCTTTTCCAAACTGAGATATTACAAACACACTTCAAAAACTCATTTTTGTAAAGTCAAATTTGTTTGATGGTTAATTTGCGAAAAACATTTTATTACATTACTAAGCTTGATACATAACAAAAAGGAAACTTCTTTCATTCATTTACAATTGATCCTTCATTACAAATGGGGTTACAACGGGATAGAGTAATCATGTCCTACCTATCCTAAGATAGAATACCAAAGGAACTGTACTATCCACAGCAAGGGCATTTCCCTCGAGAAATCCTCCTTCGTGATATTCCCGATTCCACAACTCCTGCGCTCCGAATACTTTTATCAATTGAACGATGTCCGAAGATCTGTCACGACTACCATCCGCAGACATCTAAACACATGCACCCACGACAGCAAGACAGGTAGAAAGAGAGAGAGAGAGAGTAAGCATTTTCGAACGAGTAAACGTCGACGACGTGAGCTTACTCTAAGGGGAGTCATTAAGACCAAACACTAGGACAACACAACATCAATAACAACAATATGAAATTAACTCCACCAGCGGGGTTTGGTTCAGTTGGTGTAAGGCCCCAACTGAAATCTTGGGAATGGGATACAGGTGATAGTAGCCCCGTGTTCCATTCCCACTAAAAACATCCCGCTGGGAGAGCCATCCACGCAGCTCACTCCGGATTAGTCTCAAGGGCTCCCTGGTATTTAGGGTACTCTTGGGGATACCGGTGGTTCCGCAAGGAATACGGACCCAAAAAAAATATGAAATTAACTCCATAAGATATCCAACCAGCAATGGTTGCCCTAGTGGTGAAAGACTTGGGATTTGGGAGTGTGCTCCTTCCCGGTCTCAGGTTCGAAACCTACTGGTTGAATCAAACATTGCTGACCATGGGCATACAGAGCAAAAACTCTGGCTTCAATTGGGCTCCCCGCAAGTGCCCGGTGGGATTGGTCCCCCAGGATTAGTCAGCCCAGTGGGCTGGATTACCTGAGTTATCAAAAAAAAAAAAACTCCATAAGATATCCACATCAATCTCATTAGTATGTCCCAGTACATACAACATCACAATCATTAACAGTGTAACTTGACGTCATAACATCATTCTGTATCGCAACCTTAGTTCTCAAGTGTTTAAATAAAACTTACCAAATTTTCATTACTCTTTCTCATACTCAGAACATAACCATCAATGATTTAGGGAGGGAAATCATTGAGGTAAAAGGGGTAAGTCAGCAGACACGATACATCTCCTCATCAATCATCCAACCACAGCCTAAGTCAGAAAGCAGATGGGAGGCACGGGAACTTTAACCACGTTGGCATCGATGTCAAAGGGTATATACTAAATATATACAGCGACCGAGTGACATCAAATATATACAGCGACCGAATTAACTCATTTCATCAATACACTTTCACAAAATACAACGACATCTAGCCCCGTTCAGGTTCCCTCTCACCATCTATGATTTGATCAAGGGGACGACAATACTTTCTCTAGTTGTACGTGTAGTCCTTGCTACGACCATGCCCCACAACCGGAAGACAGAGTCATTGTAGTCTTGTCCCACCTGGAGAAGCACTCGAGACTTCTTGACGTTCACCGTCCTTGCCTTCTCCTATCATAATCACCACTTGAAGATACACATGTCTCCAAGTATACGGTATTTTTCCTCTTCACTACTTCTCTCTTAACGCAGAGTTAGAACAAGATCATTAAAGCTTTTAAAGTCTTAAAGTCTTTTACGAAAAAAGTTTTAGCTTAACAACCTAAGGGTTTTGGTCGACTCATTCTAAGTCTAGCTTGTAACAGGTCTTGATCTCTAAGGGAAACACGACACAAACAACTCCCTAAATACAGTGGTTCTACATCGCTCGCAACCACGACACGTCATTCACATGGCCAGCTACTTTAAAAATCGAGCACGTCTAAAAGACAATGTGATTTGGGATATACATCAAAAGTCATTAGTGCTCTGCGCACCTTCACTGTACACTACGCAATTTGAGATACTCAATTTTAACCGTATTTCCTTAACCAAGGTCTTATACCCACCAGGGGTCCACAAAATAATCAATAACTTAAACCATAAAGTCTTAACATAATCTTAACAATTTCATAATAATTTTCTCTTCTAATAACTAATAAGTTATCACAGGATAACATTAGTGTAGTAATAACCTCATCAGGTAATTCATGCTATACAATTATATCAAAGCAGTATGATCACATTTCATGATACACAATACAAGAAAATAATCAACATCAAACATATAAATAAAAGTTATTGTCTCAACATCGATCGGCTAAATAAACACAAACAATTGTCGTCACGCATTTTGACAAATAACTACGGAGTTTCTGATCTTTGAGATGATCGAGAACATCCTAATGTTACCCCAAAGGGCCATTGTGTCTTAGGAAAGCTTCTCTCTCACCTCGAGTAGAAGTTACTGCAGCTACCTCTTGATCTCCGCTAACGTCGTTCCTCACTTCTCCGTGAAGCTCTTTATCCTCAAACAAATAATAATACTTTTAACTAAATAACTAAACTCATATTAAATTAAACCAAATCCAAGGTTCTATAGCACAATTGTAAAACAAGGCTCCATTTCAAAATCAAACTATTTGAATTACGTAAGTAATTAAGTTAAAACTTCTTATACATAACTCAAAATAAAATACAACTTAAATAAAATAATTACGTAACTTGATAAATTAATTTAAGCTTTGGTTATCCCTAACCAAATACTTATATAACAACTACCCAGCTACAAAACACATAAAATATTAAATCCAATCATTTTCATTTGATGCTACTAATATCTTTAGCTTAAAACAACCAAAACAATTCATTTAAAAAGGCTTTTATCACTTACAACTCACATCTAAACAAGTACACAATATCATCCACACGATCACATGCATTCATCCAATAAAACTCATTTTCAAATTCAAATTAATTCAATTATCAAATTTGGACAACATTAAATAATTAACTTAAAAATCACTTTTCTCCTAAATCATACACTAAAAAATTATGACACTTTTTCCTATACACCACACACAAGTCCTACTATCTAAATATTATTTAAACATCGTATAATTGCATCAAAATCAATTCTGGACAGCCACGCAAAACATGGTTGCATCACTTTAATTTTACCCGAAAAATCATCTTTTTCATTTTCATACAAAAAGATACACATCATCCTAAAGTCTAAAAATAAAATTAAACTTAATAAAAGAATATTTTTCCTTTATAATTCAATTCTGGACAGCAACCAAATAATTTCTAAAAATTCATTTTATTTTCATGCAATCACATACTTTTACGCTACAATTCACAATGTATGTAACACCCTACACTTTACTACTCTTAATTACCCATTATTCAAAGTAGTGAATTTAAAATTTCCTTTTTAATTATTAAAAGTTTTCAGTCAAACGGACAGAGTTTCCTTTGTTTATAGGACTTTCCAAAATTTAACTTTTCTTCAAAACCTGATAAACAATTTCATTTCAAATAACCAGAGTGCCAGCAGGGCATAACTACAACATATAACATATATCGGTGCAACATCGTGTGTTGGGAAAACTAGACTCGGTGGGTGAAATAACTAGGAACACTAGGAGAACACCTAGAAGGGGGGTTGAATAGGTGTTTAAGAAACTTTGAAAGATTTTCGCAAGAAACAAATCTAAACGATTAAAACCAATGAAAATCAATCAATTAACAAATATTATATCAGAGATTAAGCGGAAACAATCAACACCAATATTCTTATTGATTCACCTAGGTTATGAAAATGATTTTCCCTTTATCAATTTTGCACAATTAAGATTCAATTCAATCAAATATAGAAAAATCACTTTTTCTAGGTTTTCAATCAAGAACAATATGAATAACAAGAATTGTAAAGAGTAGAGAGTTTAGAGATACGACACAGTGATTTATCCTGGTTCACTTTCATCCACTTGAAAGCTACTCCAGTCCCCTCTTCAACCAAGAGAGATTCTTCACTATGAGGAATTAGAGTTTCTCAAATTACAAGTAAATGCCTCACAAGACTCCTTCTTGCTAGCCTACAAGAGATACCACACCCTTGCCTTGTAATCCTATTGATATCTAATCTAACCTCTACTTGCTTGTTGATAACCCCACAACAAGTCTTCTTTGCTTGCTTCACTCACAAGACTTCCAAGTACTTTGAGATTCTTCAAAGTGCCTTCCAAATGCTTGATGAAATGCTTCTTCAAGACTTTCAATGAACTTTGCTTGATTCCACAAAATCAAGGCTTCCAATGTTGTAGAATGTTTGCCTCTTGCAATGATTACAACACAAATGAAAACAAAATAATAATCCTATGAATCTCTTTCAAAAGCTATGAAAAGATCAACATGAGAGATTCAAGGTTCTTGATCAAAGAATATGAAAATGAGAACTTTGATCTTGAGAGAGTGAGAGAGAATAGTGTGGCTTTGATTCTTTGTAAAATTGTGTATCAAAATGATTCTAGTTGATTCTCAATGATAGAAATGATTAGGAAAAGGTTTATATAGAATACCCAAAAGTTGGAGCACTTAGAATAGCTTTTGAGAAGTGAAAAACGTATTTAAAAAACCATATCTGATCAAGTTACTCGAGTGAAATGAGTGTTACTCGAGTAAACCGAAAGCTTAAAACATTTTACTCGAGTGAAATGAGTGTTACTCGAGTAAGCCGAAAGCTGAAAACATTTTACTCGAGTGAAATGAGTGTTACTCGAGTAAGCCGAAAGCTTGATAAATTTTACTCGAGTGAAATATGTGTTACTCGAGTAATCAGCATAAAAATCACTAAAAACTTGTTTTCTCAAAAACTAAACCTTTTCTTTAAAACCTTTAAGCCACCTATTGATTTTAGGAAAAGTGAATACTCAAAATATGATATAATCATGCAATCAAAAGAGATTCACTACCCTCTAATAAACTCTACCCAAACTCATAAACTAAAAGACTTGTGAGGCAAAAGATAAAACAATAAAACGCAAACTACCAAACTAAGTCTTCATGAGTTGGCTCTCTCTTCTTCACTTGATGTTTGTTGTTGCTTGTTGAGCTTGAACTTGATCAACACATTTGTAGCTTGTTCAAAACCTTTTGGCATTTATCAAAACATTCTTCATGGATCTTACAATCTCCCCCTTTTTGAAAATGACAAACATGTTTTGAAATTATGAAGTTCATTGAAGTTGTTGATGCTTGAACCATTTGATCACTTGGTGAGACTCTTGCTCCCCCTCAATTTATGCTTTTGACATTTGAAATCCAATTGAGTTAAGCTTGATTCTCCCCCTATCTTCAACAACTTTGCTCAACCTACATAAAAACAACAAAACAACCTTTCTCCAAACATATATACCATTTCATTTCTCCAAAATGAATAATATTTCTCTCCTTTTTCAAAACATCATATTTCTCCCCCTTTGGCATTATCAAAAAGAAATATATACCAATTGAAATAAGATCTAAGCCAAAATAGAAGAAATATAACCAAAGCATGGATAGAATAACACCAATTTGTAGAATTTTCTCCTTGATACCAATCTAAGTAGCAAATGAATGAATATCACATGAAAGTCCTTTTGCTCTTCAATCATACCTACAAAACAATCATGCTTTGCTTTTTGGTATCCAAATGGTTTTGGATCCATTTTTGTTAGTGTAGGGACTCTCACCCTTTTTCATCCAAACAAAATCTCCTTTAGGTATACCATGCACTTTAATATAACACACATTTGAAGTATGTCCATGAGTACCACAATAGAAACATGTTGGTGCATTTGAAAAATCAACCTTTGAAAAATCAACAACATTTCTATGAGATTTACTCTTAGCATTAGTATAACCCAAACCAAACTTGTTTGAATTTTCTCTTTGAAAATTTAACAATGTGCGCAATCTAATATCACCATTTGAGAAACTTGCAAGCTTATTTTTCAAAATAGCATTTTCATCCTTAAGCAACTTGCAATTCTCACAATCAACCACATTATTCAATCTACTAGCACAATCACAAGAAGAACTAGCATATATAAGATCAAGAGTTTCATTTTGAAGATTAAGCTCATCAACTTGCTTTTGAAGTTCTAAAATCTCTTGTTGAAGTTTCAAAATGAGCTTCTTCCTTTCAATGTTTTTCAAAGCTAGTTTCTTGAATTGTTCATGCATTTCTTCATAAGCATTATATAAAATTTCATAATTTGAAGAAATTTCGGATTTAGTAAGACTTACATCGCTTTCGTCACTTTGTTCACTTGATTCATCATTTGAACTTTCTTCTTCATGTACTAGAGCTATCAAGTTGAGACAAGCGGCATGTTCATCATCCGAAGAACTACTAGTTGTGCTTTTCTTGTCTTGTTCATCATCACTATTCCAAACTATGTATGCCCTTTTGTGTTTTGCATTTTTCTTCTCTTTCTCCTTCTTCTTGAGATACTTAGAGCATGAGTACTTGAGATGACCGGGCTTTCCACATTCATGGCAAACTATACCTTCTTTTGAAGTCTTGGTCTTGTAGTGTGGGGGATCCTTCTCTTTACTTTTGTCCTTGTTCAACCTTCCTTTTCTCCTTAGAATTTTATTGAACTTTCTTAGTAGAAGCTTCATCTCCTCTTCATCAATGTCTGAATCGGAATCTTCATTATCATCGTCATCATCGGAACTCTCTTCCTTTTGATATGACCTTTGAGCTTTAAGAGCAATTCCTTTTCTTTCTTTGTTCTTGTCCGATTCTTCATGTATATGCAAACGTTCAAACTCCATTTCATGTTCTTGTAGCTTTCCGAAAAGTGTTGCTAAGTCCATTGTGTCCAAGTCCTTTGATTCAACAATTGCGGTAACCTTAGGTTGCCATTCCCTACTTAGACATCTTAAAACTTTGTTAACAAGTTCACAATTCATGAAAGTTTTACCAAGAGCAATGAGATGATTAACAATATGAGTAAAATGTTTTTGCATAAAACATATAGATTCATTAGGCAACATACGAAACAATTCATATTCATGCATCAAAGAATTTAATCTAGCACGCCTAACTTCACTAGTGCCTTCATGTGTGACTTGCAAGGTGTCCCACATTTCTTTGGCATCTTTACATTGGGAGACTCTAAAGAACTCATCATAAGATAGAGCGGAGGTGATGATATTTTTTGCTTTTAAATCATATTGAATTTTTCTTTTATCATCATCGGTCCACTTATCTTTGGGAGTTAGTGTAAGCACACCTTCTACATCTTTTGAGGGAATATAAGGACCATTTTCTATGGCTTCCCAAATGTTCATATCTATGGCTTCTATAAAGATTCTCATCCTAATTTTCCAATAACCATAACCCTCTCCACCAAACATAGGAGGGCGATTAATTGAAGCACCTTCACCACCAAAAGGATTCGTAGAACCCATTGTAATTTCCTTAGGATCTTTAACGAAAAAGCTCTATGCTCGTGTCTTTCGACCGAGCTCTGATACCACTTGTTGGGAAAACTAGACTCGGTGGGTGAAATAACTAGGAACACTAGGAGAACACCTAGAAGGGGGGTTGAATAGGTGTTTAAGAAACTTTGAAAGATTTTCGCAAGAAACAAATCTAAACGATTAAAATCAATGAAAATCAATCAATTAACAAATATTATATCAGAGATTAAGCGGAAACAATCAACACCAATATTCTTATTGATTCACCTAGGTTATGAAAATGATTTTCCCTTTATCAATTTTGCACAATTAAGATTCAATTCAATCAAATATAGAAAAATCACTTTTTCTAGGTTTTCAATCAAGAACAATATGAATAACAAGAATTGTAAAGAGTAGAGAGTTTAGAGATACGACACAGTGATTTATCCTGGTTCACTTTCATCCACTTGAAAGCTACTCCAGTCCCCTCTTCAACCAAGAGAGATTCTTCACTATGAGGAATTAGAGTTTCTCAAATTACAAGTAAATGCCTCACAAGACTCATTCTTGCTAGCCTACAAGAGATACCACACCCTTGCCTTGTAATCCTATTGATATCTAATCTAACCTCTACTTACTTGTTGATAACCCCACAACAAGTCTTCTTTGCTTGCTTCACTCACAAGACTTCCAAGTACTTTGAGATTCTTCAAAGTGCCTTCCAAATGCTTGATGAAATGCTTCTTCAAGACTTTCAATGAACTTTGCTTGATTCCACAAAATCAAGGCTTCCAATGTTGTAGAATGTTTGCCTCTTGCAATGATTACAACACAAATGAAAACAAAATAATAATCCTATGAATCTCTTTCAAAAGCTATGAAAAGATCAACATGAGAGATTCAAGGTTCTTGATCAAAGAATATGAAAATGAGAACTTTGATCTTGAGAGAGTGAGAGAGAATAGTGTGACTTTGATTCTTTGTAAAATTGTGTATCAAAATGATTCTAGTTGATTCTCAATGATAGAAATGATTAGGAAAAGGTTTATATAGAATACCCAAAAGTTGGAGCACTTAGAATAGCTTTTGAGAAGTGAAAAACGTATTTAAAAAACCATATCTGATCAAGTTACTCGAGTGAAATGAGTGTTACTCGAGTAAACCGAAAGCTGAAAACATTTTACTCGAGTGAAATGAGTGTTACTCGAGTAAGCCGAAAGCTGAAAACATTTTACTCGAGTGAAATGAGTGTTACTCGAGTAAGCCGAAAGCTTGATAAATTTTACTCGAGTGAAATATGTGTTACTCGAGTAATCAGCGTAAAAATCACTAAAAACTTGTTTTCTCAAAAACTAAACCTTTTCTTTAAAACCTTTAAGCCACCTATTGATTTTAGGAAAAGTGAATACTCAAAATATGATATAATCATGCAATCAAAAGAGATTCACTACCCTCTAATAAACTCTACCCAAACTCATAAACTAAAAGACTTGTGAGGTAAAAGATAAAACAATAAAACACAAACTACCAAACTAAGTCTTCATGAGTTGGCTCTCTCTTCTTCACTTCATGTTTGTTGTTGCTTGTTGAGCTTGAACTTGATCAACACATTTGTAGCTTGTTCAAAACCTTTTGGCATTTATCAAAACATTCTTCATGGATCTTACATCGTGCACATCATCATAGCATCAGTATGTGAATATCAGAGTAAGGCAGCATATATGAACAAGTAGTGGAAAATGTACTTTCCCAAAAGAATGTGTCCTGGGCCCAAACAATATATATATATATATATATATATATATATACATGATCCATAACAAAAATAAATCAGATCAAGTCCACTGGCCCAGGACAGATCCACGCCCTAAACCTAAACAACCTACTCTGTACTCCTGCTCGGCCGTATTAGGTGTAAGCTCCGACTCAGTACCTGGAAAAAATGGTAAGGAAGTGAGCATTACACATAAAATAGGAATAACAATTTCTGATATGACATAATACCCAACTAAGCCAAGCACATCTAGCACAAATAATGCATACATTCATATAACCAAGCCATATCATTCTCACTTGCAAATAAAACCATTTTCATTCAAAAAACAATCACCTCACTTATCATGTCATTTCAACCTTACTTTAAGCTGTCTTTTATAAACATTTTACTTTCTTTTGAGTGTCTTTTCATTCTCATTAAATATCTTGTGAAACTATTCCTCTTCGCGTACTAACCGATTTGCGCACATCACAGTCGGCCCCGGCTCGCGTACACTCGCAACCGGCCGCAGGAGGATTAGTTTCAATTGCCCTTTCGCGTACTAACCGATTCGCGCATATCGCAGTCGGCCCCGGCTCGCGTACACTCGCAACCGGCCGCAAGGGTTTAGTGTTTATTCTCTTTCACGTACTAACCGATTCGCGCACATCGCAGTCGGCCTCCACACATAAATATATCTTATTCTTCATTAAATACTTCTCTCAATCCAATTATTTATTCAATTATTTACTCTTTTCTCCTCAATTGTTTATAAATTACATTCACATTCCTGCGCAATTTTTACCACAAACAGCATATGCACATATTCACAAATGTACCCCTAATCTCAAGTATACACAAATTCACAAGTATTCATTTATTCACAAATATACCACTAATCTCAAATATACACAAATTCACAAGTATGCATTTATTCACAAATATACCACTAATCTCAAATATATTATAACACATAATATCATCACCAGTAAATTCACATTCCAAAATATTTTATTTGTAGGGTCTACCGACCATATACGGACCCGAGTCTCACCAAAGGATTCCCCTATGGGCACTTTGCTCGGTTTACCTGTCATGAAAGTCCTTCGCTCGGACTCGTGGGATCCGAGCATACGAGAGGGCCAGGCTCAGACTTGATGGAACCGAGCCTTACAATCGGTCCCCAATCCATCAGGCTCGGAACTCTAGGACCGAGACATACCGTAGGCTCGTGGATAAGCTTAGGTTCGCCGAGGCTTCTTATCCCTTCCGCAAATCTCTCCTAGATTCTCGCAACAGCCTAGACATGAGATCTCCAGCTGATCCTATCCAGATTCTAGAAACATAATCATCCAATATTATCTCACAGAATCCTGATTCAGCACAACTCTGATACAGGGCCCAAAGGGCCCATACCAACCTCCTCCAAACCCTATAAATAACTCATCACAGCTAGGGTTTCAGGTATGTTCTCTCATCCCTACCCTCAAGAACTACGTGGGGCTTGATTCCCTTTTCACTGGGGATACGTAGGATCGGGGTCACCCTCGCCAGCTACAACAACCCATCAAACACATCGTGGTGTTCCATCAAAACTGGAACACGACATTGGCGCCGTCTGTGGGGAACGATAAACTTCGATCCCCATCCACAATTACAAAAAATTAAAAAAAAAATGAAAAAGAGCAA
The DNA here is from genome assembly GCA_037953625.1 of Crotalaria pallida. Lineage (NCBI taxonomy): Eukaryota > Viridiplantae > Streptophyta > Magnoliopsida > Fabales > Fabaceae > Crotalaria > Crotalaria pallida. The sequence goes on along the minus strand of CM075653.1, from coordinate 123,713,460 downwards.
CGGTTGCTGTTGAAGGCTGTTCACGGTGCGATCACGGTGCGCTGCTTTTTCGGTGCCGGTCTCTACTCCCGGTGCCACTCCACCATTGCCGTTCATAATTACTGCCACGGTGCTGTTCACCGTGCCGTTCACGGTGCTGCCACAGGTCTTCTCCTTCTTTTTTTTTTTAAAAAAAAAAAAGTCTCACAGGCCACGGTGGCTGTGATCTTCCACGAGGAACAAAGGTTCCCGTTTCTGGCACGCCGCCGTTCACGGACTCACCGCCATCACTGGACTCTTCTACTCCCAGGCTATCTCCACCTTTTTTTGGTTCCAATCGGTGCCACTGCCGTGCCGTGGACCAAGGTGGTCGTCTTCGTTCGTGGTTTCCAGAGGCGTTTCCATGTCCTCACTGCTACCGAGCCCGCCGTCACCCCTTCCCCCGCACCGACGATTCCAAAGTCACCGCGCCACCTTCCATGGTTTCGTTCGTGGCCGTCACGCCCGCAACAGCTTCTGTTGCCGTCTCCATCAATGGAATTTTTCAGTTTCGGTGCAAAGGAGATTGGGGCACCATGATTCTCACTCGGCCCAAACAAGGCCCAAAAGCACAAGCATTAGCATAGCTGTCTAACAATCAGATCTAACAATCAGGGATGATTTATTTTCTTACTATATTTGTTTATGCTATCACATAGATCTAAAGGCGTTAATTATATTTTATATATTATGATAGTAGGATGTATCTGATATATTTACGCTAGTTACATTCAATTACTGATATATAGCCTATAGGTCATATATAACTTTGAATAATATTATTAAATTACATATGACTCATAATTAACAGCAACAACAATTAATATAATATTCTTTTGCTAATTATCTTCGTTATATGTCATTTATTTTATTATCATTATTTGTTGTTCATTTACGACAATTAAACATTGTCATTATTCATAAATTAACGCTTTTATTTGGTTCAAAGCCATTAATTGTTCTGGCATATTTTTCATGCGTGTCACCTATTATCACGCACGATATATTTTCATGCATATTTTTATTGACAATGTTGTATGACTTATGAGCATTTACTCTCCAATAATTTTCATTATCCTGTTTATTGCGTGTGATCTTTTTAAATCACACTACTTCTATTATGATATTTTAAATTCACCTGCCAATAATTTTCATTATTGCAATTCCCTTATTATAAATTGTCAATTTGAATGACAACCGCTAAAACTATTTTTTTTCTGTACACATATGCGAGGTACATGGTCCGAGCTATTAGACCACCCATTTCAAGATTCTCATCAATGGACATATTATTTTTCGAGCACCATGAATACAATCATGTCAATCTTTTTGGAACATGGAGATAACGACGAAGACCCTCGCGCCAAATTTCCTTCTTTGACCTCGTCCCCGAGTATAGAGAGCCTCGTGTTCGGTTCCCCACTTCGAATACATCTGCCAACTGCGCGCGGACCCTTGACAGCGTCTCCCTATTGGTATCTCATACATTCAGAATAGCGGGAACCATGCACTACCTCGGGTTCATAAGACGACTGCAGAAACCTCCCACCATGTTCCATACTTAAGTCAACTGCTCGACGGAGCTCATTTGAAAAGGATTAACAGAAGACTTCAATCCAACAGTCTTCGATCCAACATTCCTCACGTCAGCGATTCAGGGAAGGAATTCTCGTTCCTATATTACTCTCTTGTCTACTTGTCATTTTACGTACACATGCTAATACTAATTTACTTGATGCAATGCTTTTGATTTATACTCATTACATATCATTTATTCTATACTCATGATTTTTCATATATGTTGATATGTGACACAAACTCCTTTGCTGCTGAATATCCCTAAACGTTTGTCTTTCCTGTCATTATAGAATAATGATATTTGATATACATTGCCTTTCGAATGGCATTAGGCAGTTTCCGACAATTGTGCATTGTCGTTTTTCATGGATAAGCTTTCATCATTTGATTTGTTGTCATTAAATGCTTTGACATATTTATAAATATCATTCATTACAATTATTGCGCATGATATACCTGAAATTATGCGTCTTTTCATGGGCAATCCTGTCTATTTGCACGATATTTAACTATTGTCTTTTCATGGGCAATCCTGTCTGGTTGCACGATATTTAATTATTGTCATTATTATATTTGTTACGTGTGATATTTTTAAATCATGCTGCTTTTGTTCTGATACTTCATATTCACTTGTTAATAATTTTCATTGTTGCTATTCAATTATCATAGATTGTCAAATTAACGACGATCACTGATTATTGTTCTTAAACATGTAATGTAAGGTTCAAGAAAGGATGGTCGGACCTATCGAAAAGGAAGGCCAAGCAGCTAGGATTCTCTCTAGAGTTGACGGGACCATCACGACCCCATGATAGAGAACAGTCCAAAAGTCAAAACGGTTATCGTAAAAACATGTCGGGGCACGAATTACTGTCATCGTCACTCTAAGATAATTACAAAGGCTTTGTGGCCATGGCCCACGCAAGCATGTGCTCCTGTAACAACCCGTCACGAGGCTAGCCTAGAACGGGCGCTGCACACTCACCACGGTCAAACTGTTACGAGTCATGCTGTCGGGGCCTCCGTCCACAATGAACTCTCAATCAACAAAACAACATGTGAAGCCACAAGTTATGCTTAATTAAGGGAATTACCATGACCAATCCAGGGAAGTTAATTTCTTTTACTTAAGTCATTTCAATGGTATTTATTATGCACACCATCGCATGCCAATGATACAGTTAATTATTATACTTATTAACATTATTTGGTTTAATACCACTAATTGCTCCGACATATTTTTGGTATACGTGTCGTTTATTACAATTATTATTGCATGTGATATTTTTAGAATCATACTATTTACATACCAATATTTTATTCTGTAAACTTGCCAATAATTCTCATTATTGCAATTTAATTATTATACATTGTCAGTTCAAATGGCGATTACTAATTATTAGTTTTGTATACATATACGAGGTACAAATATGGGTAAACAGTCCATTTCAAGGTTTTCATCAATGGGCAAACAACTCTTCTGAGTGTTGGGAGCACCTCAACATGTTCGAAATCAGTTGACGGAGAGGATACTAAATACTAGCCTTCTCCCTTCGGATTCATTACACGATTGTCACCACTTCTCCACCGGTTTCCTACCAGATCCCTACACCCGCAGTAGAATATCAGGCTACGACCAATGACATCCTCGAATTGATCGGTCCCTTCTACCACGACACCCTTGCCTCTCATGGTCACTAAAAGCCAAAAGACGATCCCCGTCAACATCTCTTCTCGAGATCCCAACATTGCTCACAAGGGCGCTATACAATGGTTCACCCATAGCGGCATACAGGGTCTTTGGTAGGAAGAAGATGAAGAATACCAAACGAGCACACGTTCTAGCAATAGAAGAAGAAAGGTCTCTATGCTAAAATGACCCCGAGCATATCAATGTTCATGCCAAAAAGGATGCCGAACGTATCAAAATTCAAAAATAGTCCCATAAAGACTAACAGGGAAAGATCTTTCTCATTATCTCATTTACGTCATTTACATTGCATGGTTTAAGCCTCACATTCATTATTACTGAATCACTTGCTGCACAACATTATATTATCTTAGATAATACTCATAATTAATATTGAAACAGCTCATACTTCGCTATTAATGTCATTACATATCATTTACTACTTGATATTCTAATAGTTGTTTTTATACATCATGTAAAGGTACAAATTTGATGGTCGGAACTACCGGGCACGATAGCCCGAGCACTGTGACACCCTTCCAGATTAATCAACTATAATATAGTAATTAAGCCTTTATATTGAATAATATATGGACTTGTGAGTATTAAGAAAATAACTGAAAGTAAAATTTTCTTTTTAAAGCGGGTGCACAAATCAACACTTGGAATTCTTGGAGAATAAACCCTAAGGTATTACAAAACAGTTGTATCGAATTCGGCGATTTTTAAAACCTTTTCAAAAGTTGGGTAACATTTGTCTTTTGGAATCGTATTTATATCATAGAAAATAACTGAAGCTACCCTTACTTTAATTGATAAAACTGATACCATCAAATAGTTTTCACAGCCGAACTCTCAAATAGATTAAATCAGAGTAAGCGGAAATTATCGGACTATGCCTTGGATAGGAATATAAACATAGGTTTTATATATATATATATATATATGAAAGTCATAAGTACATAGCCCACCATCAGAGTCTCCAAGATCCAAAACATACAAGTCCATAAACAGATCTACTTAGCAGTGTAACCAAAACCTAGAGTACCCAAAAGTATATTTACAACATATGTACATAGCCAAAATATAAACTCCAAGGGTGGTCACGTAGATCCGGTAGCATCAGATGTAGTAGTAGTAGTAGTAGCAACAGTCTCCAAGAACAAAGGTAGTAGCATCATCATCATCACAGCAGCAGCAAAGTATCCTCCACAGCCTCCACACATCGGATCCTCTGATCCGCATCATACACCATACGCACATACCTAAGGATCATCGTCCCTCCAATCACTCCCAGTAGAATGCACGACAGGCTCGCTCCCACTCTCGTCCTCCACCGGATCCTCCTCGATCTCATCCGAGGGAGAGTGTACCCTACCACTGGGTACCGGGTCAGGTGATGGTGAAACCCTGATTGGACTCCTCGGATCAGAAGGAGGAGTCTCCTCGCGGACGACTCTAGAAGAAAAAGGGTGTGAGCGGGTAGGTTGAAAATAAAAACTATGATATGAGCGAGCTGGTCGTGTGGGAGGTGGTCCATGGTAAGTATAAAAGAGGGGTACATGCATAGTGTACATGATGGGAATCCTAAATCTACGAGGATGAAACCGGTCCATCGAGTTGGGATGGTAGAAGATAACCTCTACCTCTCCCTCGAAGACCGCTCGGTGATCCTCGTAGATCCATATGCCACTAAAAAGTGGCCGGATCTCGACGCAAGCGATGTAACGTGACATCACCTACAAGGGCATAGGGGTAAGCATTTCTATACACAAAATCAACAGAGTATAAATTTGCACAATATGAATATGTAAATATGCAACAATGAACAACAATCACATTTAGCACTTAGCAGTTATTGAATGCAATTAGGATGCTCATACTTGTTCATTTATCACACTTAATTCAAATGAGTGGCATGATGCATGAATCTAGCTCTCATGCCTATCTCCATCATTCTATGTCACTCTTTGACGTCCATCCCTGACAACCCAGCACTCACCAGTGCGTTGTATTCCTAGGTATACAACAGTTCGTACATTCGCCAAGAATGTACACGACAAGCTTGGAATCAATGCCACCCGAGCAATGTTATAACGTGCCACCCGAGCAACGTACCGTCATCCAAACGGCCCATCATCCAAATGGTATAACCGTATCGGCATCCACTCAGCCGACCACGTCAACGACGTGTCATCAAGCAAGCGTATTGGCACTCCCAGAGGCCCTCCTCATGTTACCAAAACATGATAAACGACTTACCATCCAAACTCCAAATGAATGCATCATTTTTAAGATTGAAGGAAATTGATTAATATATTACATGCCACCTAGGCACATTCCGTCATCCAAACGGACCGTCATCCAAACGGTGTATCCATATTAATCAATTCCTCTTAAGTTCAGATCCCTTGGATTATGGTTATGAAATCCTTAACCAATTGAGTTAGAATTGAAAATGGTGTTTCTCAGGTTCTGGGTAAATTACTCGAGTATAATTCAGCATACTCGAGTGTTTTTCAACTTTTCCAGATTACTCGAGTGTACTTAGGGTTACTCGAGTGTTCATGACTTTCTGAGGATTTGGGTTTCAAATTCAATAAATTACTCGAGTAGTTCATGGGTTACTCGAGTGTTCATCATGATTTCCAGAATACTCGAGTCACCCCTGCATTACTCGAGTGGTTTGCCTTAACATGTCCTCAGGTCTTGCTCGATACTCGAGTACCAGACACAATACTCGAGTGTTCTTGCTCAAATTACATTGTTTTACAAACGTTTTACTCGAGTACCTGGTCTAGTACTCGAGTGTTTCGCAGCAGAAAACACTGAAATCTTAGTTTCAACATACCATTTTCATTTCTACTCATTTCCAGTCCATTCCAAGGATCAACAGAGTTAACATATCATAATTTGAACATGCGACAACATTCATTTCATATCAAATAACAGATTTGACAGAGAATCAACCATTAATGCATAAAATACTCAATTTGGCAACTCAATACCTCAAATTGCAAAATAAACATCACACTCATGAAACCATGGTCATTTAAGCTTGCACGCATGATTTAGAACTTGCTCAACACAGTTTTAGAGCATGACTTGGTCTCCAAACCAAAGTTCCTATTTAATCTAAGCCCTTAGAGCCTCTTGGTGGCTCTCTAATGCATTTAATGGAATTTAAACTCTATCTAGTGTACGAAATTTACTTCCCCTTACCTCTCAGACGTGAATCAAGCAGAGAATTCCAAAGAAAAGCTCCACAGCACCAAAAATCACTTTAAGCACCAACATGCAGAGCAGTTTTGAGTGCACCACCAAAATCGAATTGGTTCACCCATGAAACAAAGATATGAATTGGGGAAAATTAGATTTCTAGACTCTATACAACATAATCTAACTAAAGGAATCGAATTTGAGACTCAGGGGTTCGTGAGCTTACCACAATCAATGATCAAAGTGAGCTCCCAGAACTGATGACAGCAAACAGACCTTGACTTCCCAACTTCGATTCTAACAACACACTCACTCTCAGCTCACAATCTTTATGTCTATACAAAGCTCGTTATGCGAGCTTTGTATTGGTGTATAATTTGTGATTTGAAACTGAACACAGAGGGAGAATCGAAGAATACAATTTCAGAACACTAACTCGAGCAAGTTTCACAATTTCATCAACAAAGTCTTCAATCTTGTTGATGAAGGGCTTAAATAGACATGGAGGGTGTTCATGCGTGACGACACGCCACCCAGGGCGTTGGCAAGGAGACGATTTCGTGTCAACGACACGGAATCGTTCATGGTGACTCATCAAACGCACTAACTCGTGCAACTCTGTCCAGAATACTCGAGTATTCCAGAAAATACTCGAGTAGTTTGCCCAGTTTTTGAAAAATAATTATTTTATTTACTTTCCTTCCAAAATCTTTCCTATATTTGCTTCTAGGTCCCAACCCAGGGACTAATATGCAAAGATACCTATTTCATGCATAAATATATTTATTAAAATAAATTCTAATAATATAAACACAGGTTTTAATCAAAGATTAAAAATAGAATTAATTAATTATAATAAACTTTATAATTAATATTCCATTAATCCAGGATTAAAATTTTGGGGTGTTACACTACTTCCCCACTTAAAAGGAATTTCGTCCCCGAAATTCACTCTTCAAAATTACACTTTCTTACAATTAAATAAAGACTAGCTCCTCGTTTCTCAAAATATCCTTTAGGAAAATTCTTCCCCACTTAAGAGAATTTTCTTATGTTCTTTTAAATTTCCCGTCTCAAAATGTTTCACTAAACATTTAAAAAATAACATTTTCCTCGAAAAATACCTTTGTGTTTGAAAGCATGTCGCAACTTTTCCACAGAAAGAGTTTTCTTAAATTTCCTCGAAAATTATTTCATAATCAGTTCAAAGAAAAACCTTAGGCTAAACCTTTCCGGATAACATACATATTTTTTTTTTTTAAAAAAAACATTTCTGCATAAGCTTTTTGAGGGAAAACTTTTCTGAAAAACACATTTCAACTACATATCTTAAATTTAAAACATTTTGCAATACATGCGTCGATGAAAAACTTTTTCCCGCTGCGCACTCTGATCACTCACGCACGATCAACGAATCATTTATATGACTTTATTCCTTAATAGTTACAAACATTAGGGTGATCAGTCCTAATATTCAAACCATTAATAATAAAATCATTCCTTAGAGATATAATCTTTCTCAAGAAAAATTATACGACATATCTTTAAGTTGGATGAACTTACAGATAAGGAGTGTTATTGCCACTATCAGACTTAGACAGATTGTCAATTCTAGAGAAATTTCCGTTGGGGAGACAAATACTTGTCCTATCCCGGTGGTTGTTAATCCCTCTAGTCTTAACTAATCTTCCTCTTTCTATAGTGCCCAAAGATATTTATCACATCCAACTGTGACAAGCGTTTTGATCACCGAAATTCCAGTTAAAGATCTGCTCAGGTTTCCAGATTACAAACGATTTAATTAACGCAATCGAAAACATTGATTACGTTAATTCCGATCAGAGAAAGGATAACTCAGATTACCTATACGTAGATCTAACTTTCATCCTAAAAGGTTGGACACCCGTCCAAACTCAACTCGCTTGACGACCATTCCCTTCTTACTCTTAACCCTTGCTGAATCTGGTGAATTAAACTCGCAGTCTTTCACAGCTGTAACCGAATGTCCCAGGTATACCACTATCTAGTCCAAAGTAACGCACTTCATTTCCTACACACGGAGTTGGTCAACTCTTACTTCTCATTAACATACTTTATAATTCTCACGATCGGGGTTCCCTTAATTTTGTCATTCCTCCATAATTAATTTTCTTAACTACCTTTCACTTCCTTTTCCCCAAGTCCCTCTTATACTGGTTTTGGTCACTCATTCTACCAACCTCTTATGCTCATCCATTGTACTTATAAATTCCACATACGTTGTCCAATATTGAGAAAATTCCTTATGCATTAATACTTGATAGCTGGTTAGAGGTTCAGACCTAATCTATTCTAAACTTCACATGTTTGAACCTTCCGCTGGGTCGTACTGCAGCATACTTCTTTGATCCTTTGAACTTGGCAAAGCCTTTTCCGAGACTAACACTTTCTCGTTCTACGTTTAGCAATTCAACCCCTTACATCCTTCTCATGCCTCTTGAGGATTTTCTTCAGTTCCCCAAGTCGTCTTTTCGAATGCTGTTCAAACGATGTATCAATCTTTGGTTCCAACATTCATCTTACACGGTTCCCACAAGTTCCTTGCTACATCACTTAATATAGAAGTAGCATAACATTTTATCTACTCATCTCTTGTGTGTGTGAATCCAAAATTTTCACTCCCAATTCATGAATCGTTCAAGATATAAATTCTTGTATAAAGAAGAATTTCTTTCGTCCACTGATGTAAATTGGTTCTCTTATCTTCTATCAGTCAATCTCTTACTTCCTTTCAACTTCCCTACTTAGGATAGCCTCTTGATTACCTTAAATTTTCCATGAATCGTTCTTCGACTCAATATTTGTCATTACCTTTCACTTTACTGATTAAGTATTGAGGCTCGAAATCAAAACTTTTCAGACCCAACCATTGATGATAACTCCAATTCAACCTCTTATTTTAGTCGAGTTAATTCCTTCATACTCCTTTGATCTCCGAATTCCCAAGACAAAGAGCCCTAAAGACAAAAACCTTTGAATCTTTTAGAGTGAACATACTTGTTGTAAGTTTCAAGTCATACAACAAGAGTTCACCCCGGGTGTATTCGATCACTTAGATGCATACACCCCCACCTTCCTTCCTTAAGACTACTCTCTCTTCCGAGTCCTTGTCTCGACACAGGAAATTATTCTTTAATACTCCCGTATGAATCGAGTAAGAGCAATGTAAGAGAGGTTGTTAACCTTCACTTCACTGACTGAAAATCCTCGTTGCATTCTTACTTCATATGAAAGGCTAATCTTTTCGGGTTACTTTGGTTACAGGTACTTGACTTAAGGGAGTATATTGATGGTCCTATATTAGCGCTTAATCAGCCCACTCCCAAAATCGCGTCTCAATACGATAAAGGTAGACAGATTAATTCGTTTCTAAAGACTCATCCCAACACTTCCATACAATCGATAAGGCTTGCCTTAGAAACAACTACAGGAACGCTCGTAGGGGTTTCTATATAGAATACTTCAGATACAGTCAAGGTCAAACGATTCACACATTCATAATAAACAAATGAATGCGTAGCACCACAACCAGGCAACGCATCACAAAGCTGACCATTTAGCAAGTAATTACCTTGCACAAGATCGAAGGATTGGCTTGCTTCTCCACCTCTAAGCATGAAAACCCTTCCTTGCACCATGGGCTTGTCAACTGTCCCCCTTGAATTGGTCGGTTCCTTGCAATCCTTCGCAAAGTGTCCCGGTTTCCCACAATTGAAGCAGTTATTTGTTCCCCAACAAAAACGACCATGATGACGACGCTTGCACTTGTCGCAAAAAGGAGCCTTACTTCGGAAGTTACCTCCATCACTACTTCCAACTTTTCCTTTGCCCTTCCTCCGGCGATCATACGGACCCTTGCCTCGATTATTGAAACCTTTGTGCCTTTGAGGTCCATAATTTTGACTATATTTCCTCTCTGATGCTTGCAGTTTTTCTGCCTTCTCTTCATCCTCGTACATTCTACACATGTCCACCAATGTAGGAAAACTTTGGATCCTTTGATAACTGAAAGTAGACTTCAACTTGGGCCTTAAGCCTCCCTCAAACTTGATACACTTACTCCTTTCATCGGGGTTGTTCTGATAATATGGAGAGTACTTCATCAATTCCTCGAACTTGGCTGCGTACTCTCCCACACTCATGTCTCCTTGCTTCAGCTGTAAGAACTCCACTTCCTTCTTTCTCCTCAAATCCTCAGGGAAGTATTTATTGAGGAACTTCTCCATAAATACATCCCAATTAACCTCCCTTCCTTCATAATGCAGGAGCTGAACCGTATGGTTCCACCAGTTCTCAGCCTCATCTTCTAACATGTAGACTGCATACGCCACCTTATGAGCTTCTGCGCAGCCCAACGTTCTGAAGATCTTATCCATGGTGTGAATCCACTTATTAGCCTCCTCAGGTTTAAATCCTCCTTCAAACTTGGGTGGATTACAACTCCTAAAATCCACCAAACTCTTAGCCTCGATAATACCCACATTACACTGATGAGGTGGGTTAGCCGATTGCGGTGGTTGCTGAGATTGCCGTTGCTGCATAGCCTCCAGCACCGCGGTAATTTTCTCTAACATCGCATTGGTGTGATTTTGGTTTCTAGTTGCCATAATGGACCTGCGCTATGGACTTATGGTCACATATGTTGAACTTAAAGAAACTTTCATCACACCACCTATACTAAGACCATAGCTTATACCTTTAAATCCACAATTAATTGGGTCTTGTGCTCAAAAGAGACAAGATACAAACAAATCAATTGTATCTAAAGCTCAACAAGTAAGATACTAGCATTCAAAGCAATGAACATGCCTTGGAGATACCTGCTTGATGTTGATGGCTACCTTTCTGAAACTACTTCCACTACTACAAGATCTGACTTTTGCTCTGATATCACTCAGTGTGACACCCTTCCAGATTAATCAACTATAATATAGTAATTAAGCCTTTATATTGAATAATATATGGACTTGTGAGTATTAAGAAAATAACTGAAAGTAAAATTTTCTTTTTAAAGCGGGTGCACAAATCAACACTTGGAATTCTTGGAGAATAAACCCTAAGGTATTACAAAACAGTTGTATCGAATTTGGCGATTTTTAAAACCTTTTCAAAAGTTGGGTAACATTCGTCTTTTGGAATCGTATTTATATCATAGAAAATAACTGAAGCTACCCTTACTTTAATTGATAAAACTGATACCATCAAATAGTTTTCACAGCCGAACTCTCAAATAGATTAAATCAGAGTAAGCGGAAATTATCGGACTATGCCTTGGATAGGAATATAAACATAGGTTTTATATATATATGAAAGTCATAAGTACATAGCCCAACATCAGAGTCTCCAAGATCCAAAACATACAAGTCCATAAACAGATCTACTTAGCAGTGTAACCAAAACCTAGAGTACCCAAAAGTATATTTACAACATATGTACATAGCCAAAATATAAACTCCAAGAGTGGTCACGTAGATCCGGTAGCATCAGATGTAGTAGTAGTAGTAGCAACAGTCTCCAAGAACAAAGGTAGTAGCATCATCATCATCATAGCAGCAGCAAAGTATCCTCCACAGCCTCCACACATCGGATCCTCTGATCCGCATCATACACCATACGCACATACCTAGGGATCATCGTCCCTCCAATCACTCCCAGTAGAATGCACGACAGGCTCGCTCCCACTCTCGTCCTCCACCGGATCCTCCTCGATCTCATCCGAGGGAGAGTGTACCCTACCACTGGGTACCGGGTCAGGTGATGGTGAAACCCTGACTGGACTCCTCGGATCAGAAGGGGGAGTCTCCTCGCGGACGACTCTAGAAGAAAAAGGGTGTGAGCGGGTAGGTTGAAAATAAAAACTATGATATGAGCGAGCTGGTCGTGTGGGAGGTGGTCCATGGTAAGTATAAAAGAGGGGTACGTGCATAGTGTACATGATGGGAATCCTAAATCTACGAGGATGAAACCGGACCATCGAGTTGGGATGGTAGAAGATAACCTCTACCTCTCCCTCGAAGACCGCTCGGTGATCCTCGTAGATCCATATGCCACTAAAAAGTGGCCGGATCTCGACGCAAGCGATGTAACGTGACATCACCTACAAGGGCATAGGGGTAAGCATTTCTATACACATAATCAACAGAGTATAAATTTGCACAATATGAATATGTAAATATGCAACAATGAACAACAATCACATTTAGCACTTAGCAGTTATTGAATGCAATTAGGATGCTCATACTTGTTCATTTATCACACTTAATTCAAATGAGTGGCATGATGCATGAATCTAGCTCTCATGCCTATCTCCATCATTCTATGTCACTCTTTGACGTCCATCCCTAACAACCCAGCACTCACCAGTGCGTTGTATTCCTAGGTATACAACAGTTCGTACATTCACCAAGAATGTACACGACAAGCTTGGAATCAATGCCACCCGAGCAATGTTATAACGTGCCACCCGAGCAACGTACCGTCATCCAAACGGCCCATCATCCAAATGGTATAACCGTATCGGCATCCACTCAGCCGACCACGTCAACGACGTGTCATCAAGCAAGCGTATTGGCACTCCCAGAGGCCCTCCTTATGTTACCAAAACATGATAAACGACTTACCATCCAAACTCCAAATGAATGCATCATTTTTAAGATTGAAGGAAATTGATTAATATATTACATGCCACCTAGGCACATTCTGTCATCCAAACGGACCGTCATCCAAACGGTGTATCCATATTAATCAATTCCTCTTAAGTTCAGATCCCTTGGATTATGGTTATGAAATCCTTAACCAATTGAGTTAGAATTGAAAATGGTGTTTCTCAGTTTCTGGGTAAATTACTCGAGTATAATTCAGCATACTCGAGTGTTTTTCAACTTTTCCAGATTACTCGAGTGTACTTAGGGTTACTCGAGGGTTCATGACTTTCTGAGGATTTGGGTTTCAAATTCAATAAATTACTCGAGTAGTTCATGGGTTACTTGAGTGTTCATCATGATTTCCAGAATACTCGAGTCACCCCTGCATTACTCGAGTGGTTTGCCTTAACATGTCCTCAGGTCTTGCTCGATACTCGAGTACCAGACACAATACTCGAGTGTTCTTGCTCAAATTACATTGTTTTACAAACGTTTTACTCGAGTACCTAGTCTAATACTCGAGTGTTTCGCAGCAGAAAACACTGAAATCTTAGTTTCAACATACCATTTTCATTTCTACTCATTTCCAGTCCATTCCAAGGATCAACAGAGTTAACATATCATAATTTGAACATGCGACAACATTCATTTCATATCAAATAACAGATTTGACAGAGAATCAACCATTAATGCATAAAATACTCAATTTGGAAACTCAATACCTCAAATTGAAAAATAAACATCACACTCATGAAACCATGGTCATTTAAGCTTGCACGCATGATTTAGAACTTGCTCAACACAGTTTTAGAGCATGACTTTGTCTCCAAACCAAAGTTCCTATTCAATCTAAGCCCTTAGAGCCTCTTGGTGGCTCTCTAATGCATTTAATGGAATTTAAACTCTATCTAGTGTACGAAATTTACTTCCCCTTACCTCTCAGACGTGAATCAAGCAGAGAATTCCAAAGAAAAGCTCCACAGCACCAAAAATCACTTTAAGCACCAACATGCAGAGCAGTTTTGAGTGCACCACCAAAATCGAATTGGTTCACCCATGAAACAAAGATATGAATTGGGGAAAATTAGATTTCTAGACTCTATACAACATAATCTAACTAAAAGAATCGAATTTGAGACTCAGGGGTTCGTGAGCTTACCACAATCAATGATCAAAGTGAGCTCCCAGAACTGATGACAGCAAACAGACCTTGACTTCCCAACTTCGATTCTAACAACACACTCACTCTCAGCTCACAATCTTTATGTCTATACAAAGCTCGTTATGTGAGCTTTGTATTGGTGTATAATTTGTGATTTGAAACTGAACACAGAGGGAGAATCGAAGAATACAATTTCAGAACCCTAACTTGAGCAAGTTTCACAATTTCATCAACAAAGTCTTCAATCTTGTTGATGAAGGGCTTAAATAGACATGGAGGGTGTTCATGCGTGACGACACGCCACCCAGGGCGTTGGCAAGGAGACGATTTCGTGTCAACGACACGGAATCGTTCATGGTGACTCATCAAACGCACTAACTCGTGCAACTCTGTCCAGAATACTCGAGTATTCTAGAAAATACTCGAGTAGTTTGCCCAGTTTTTGAAAAATAATTATTTTATTTACTTTCCTTCCAAAATCTTTCCTATATTTGCTTCTAGGTCCCAACCCAGGGACTAATATGCAAAGATACCTATTTCATGCATAAATATATTTATTAAAATAAATTCTAATAATATAAACACAGGTTTTAATCAAAGATTAAAAATAGAATTAATTAATTATAATAAACTTTATAATTAATATTCCATTAATCCAGGATTAAAATTTTGGGGTGTTACAAGCACGATGGCAAAAAATGATTCGAGTGTTTCACGCATAACCCAAGTCGGGATTCCTATCATCCGAAAACATGCACAAGCCGACCACAGGTCTAAATCCGCAAGCCCATTGTATTTACTGCTTCAATTAAATAAAAGTTCTGTTTCTGAATTCATTGTATTTACGTACTTTTCCTCATAACCGATTAGCCACCGTTTATGACGCGAACGATTATAAACAGCTCGAACAAGAGCTTATAACTCGTCAAGAACTTTAAAAGATTCCCGATTCAAACGTGATTGGCATAAAATCATTTTATACATCGCGGATAGAGGAACCCACCTTGGATAGAGTGTCGGAGTTCCGAGGTCTTAACACTTGAATTCATAACTAAAAGAACAATATGAGAAGCACAAAATCATAACGGATATTATAAATATTCAGAGTGGTTACAGCAAGAGGTCCAAACCCATCTATTGGGGCAAATACATCAAGTTGAAAAGCAAAAGGGCAAATCTACTCTATATCGGACAACACTATACTTTCTGGATCAAATTTATCCTCTTCTTCCTCGTCGCCTTCGGCACCCTAGGCCCCGTCTTCTTCGGACTCCTCAGCAAAGTGGTCAGGCAGATCGTTTCCACCCATGTTTATTGCGACTTCATTCTCACCCTCCTTGATGGTTGCTTCTATTGATACCGCCTCTCTCATCAGGGTATTACTTAAATACATTCACTCATTTCGGATCACGTCCCGACGCACTTGCCTACGATCTCGGTTGGCCGACCAGATTGGCGTGGCTACAAGTGAAAACGGGGATTGCTACCTGTAACACCCTTCCGAATTACCCAAATATAATATAGTATTTAAGCTATTATATTGGATAATATATGGACTTGTGAGTGTTAAGAAAATAACTGAAATAAAATTTTCTTTTAAAGCGGGTGCACAAATCGTCATTTGGAATTCTTGGAGAATAAGCTCTAAACCATTTCAAAACATTTGTATCGAGTTCGGCGATCTCTAAAACCTTTTCACAAATAGGGTAACATTCGCTCTTTGGAAACATCTTTGTATCATACAAGTAAGTAAAGTTACTCATGCTTTGTTCGATAAGACTGATACCATCAAATAATATTTATAGCCGAGCTCTTAAATAGATTAAATCAGAGTAAGCGGAAATTATTGGACTATGCAACTGATAGTAATATAAACATAGGTTTTATATATATAATAAGACTCATAATACATAGTCCCATCATGATAGTCTCCAAGACCCAGAAGTACAAGTCCATAAAAACAGATCTACATCACAGTGTAACTACAACCCTAGAGTATTCCAAAAGTATATCTACAATATATATACATAACCAAAATACAACTCCAGGGGTAATCACGTAGATCTGGCAGCATCAGATGTGGTAGTAGTAGTAGCAGTCTCCAAAAACACAAGTAGTAGCATCATCATCATCACAGCAGCAGCAAAGTATCCTCCACAGCCTCCACAACATCGGATCCTCTGATCCTCATCATATACCCTATACACATACCTAGGGATCATCGTCCCTCCAATCACTCCCAGTAGAATGCACGACAGGCTCGCTCCCACTCTCGTCCTCCACCGGATCCTCCTCGATCTCATCCGAGGGAGAGTGTTCCCTACCACTGGGGACCGGGTCAGGTGATGGTGAAACCTTGACTGGGCTCCTCGGATCAGAAGGGGGAGTCTCTTCGCGGACAACTCTCGAGGTAAAAGGGTGAGAGCGGGTAGGTCAAAAACGAAAACTATGATAAGAGCGAGCTGGTCGCGTGGGAGGTGGTCCATGGTAAGTGTAAAACGGGGGTACATGCATAGTGTATATGATGGGAATCCTAAATCTACAAGGACGGAATCGGATCAACGGGTTCGGGTGATAGAAGGTAACCTCTACCTCCCCCTCGAAGACCGCGCGATGGTCCTCATAGATCCATATGCCACTAGGAAGTGGCCGGATCTCGATGCAAGCAATGTAACGAGACATCACCTACAAGGGCATAGGGGTAAGCAATTCTATACACATAATCAACAGAGAATAAATTGTGCAATATGAGTATGTAAATATGCATCAATTAACAACAATCACATATAACACTTAGTAGTTAATTAATGCACATAGGATGCTCACACTTATTCCATTTATCACAATTAATTTAAATGAGTGGCATGATGCATGACTTTAGCTTTCAAGCCTATCTTCATCATACTATGTCACTCTCTGACGTCCATCCCTGACAACCCAACACTCAACAGTGCGTTGTATTCCTAGGTATACAACAATTCGTACATTCACCTAGAATGTACACGACAAGCTTGGAATCCATGCCACCCGAGCATATCCCGTCATCCAAACGGACCGTCATCCAAACGGTATAACCATATCGACATCCACTAAGCCGACCACGCCAACGACGTGTCATCAAGCAAGCGTATTGGCACTCCCAGAGGCCCTCCACATGTTTAACAAAACATGAAATACGTCCTACCATCCAAACTCCAGAATGAATGCATTTTATCTTTTGGACTTAAGGGAAGTTGATTAATACTTTACAGGCCACCTAGGCTTATTTCTTTATCAAAAAGGACCGTCACCAAACGATCTATTTGTATTAATCAATTTCTCTAAGTCTTGATCCCTTGAACTATTATTAATAATTCCTTAATTAATTAAGTCAGAATTGAAAATGGTGTTTTCAGGTTCTGGGTAATTTACTCGAGTAAAATTCAGTACACTCGAGTGTTCTCCAACTTTTCCAGATTACTCGAGTGTTCTTAAGATTACTCGAGTGTTCATGACTTTCTGAGGATTTGGGTTTCAAAATCAATAATTTACTCGAGTAGTTCATAGGTTACTCGAGTGATCATGGACATTTCCAGAATACTCGAGTTCCCTTGAATGACTCGAGTGATTAGCCTTAACTTGTTCTCAGGTCATGCACGATACTCGAGTATCAGACAAAATACTCGAGTGTTCTTGCTCAATTTACATTGTTTCATAACCATTTTACTCGAGTATCCTGTCTTTTACTCGAGTGTTTCATAGCAGAAAACACTGAAACTTGGTTTTCACATAACATTTTCATTTCCACTTAATTCTAGTCCATTCCAGGGATCCATAGAGTTAACATAACATCATTTAAACATGTTACAACACTTATTTCATATCAAAACACAGATTTGACAGAGAATCCAACAATTATGCATAAAATGCACATTTTAACAACTCAACACCTCAAATTGCATAATATGCATAAAACTCATAAGGTAAAGTTCATTTAAGCTTGCATGCATGATATAGAACTTGCTCAACACAGTTTTAGAGCATGGATTGGTCTCCAAACCAAAGTTCCTATTCAATATAAGCCCTTAGAGCCTCTTGGTGGCTCTCTAACACAATTCATGGAATTTAATCTCTATCTAGTGAATATAATTACTTCCCCTTACCTCTCAGACGTGAATCAACCAAGAATTGACAAGAACAAAGCTCCAAACTTCTAAGACCGACTTCAAGCATCACATGCAGAGCATTTTGAGTGCAACACCAAAGTGGAATTGGTTTACACATGAAACAGAGAATAGAATTGGGGAAATTAGATTTTCTAGACTCTATGCCACATAATCTAACTAAGGAAACCGAATTTGAGACTCAAGGATTTGTGAGCTTACCAGAAATCAAGATCAAAGTAAGCTCCAAGCAACACTTTGACAGAACAAACTCCAACTTCTCAGCTCCAATTCTCCCAACACACTCACTCAATCCTCACGATTTTTATGTCTATACAAAGCTCGTGATGTGAGCTTTGTATTCGTGTATCACTCAAGCCTTAACACTCAGAATTGAAAGAGAATCGAAGAGGATAAATTCGAAACCCTAACTATGTCAACACAAGCAAGATTGAGCAAAATTCCTAGCTTAGGAAGGTTGATGAGCTTTTATAGACATGGAGGGGCATCATGCATCACGACACGACACTCTTGAGCTGTTGACGACGGAGTATTCGTGTCAACAGAGGGGACTCGTTCATGGTGACTCATCAAACGCACTCACTCGTGCAGATTGACCCAGAATACTCGAGTATTCAGAATAATACTCGAGTGTTTTGCCCAGATTTTGAAAAATAATTATTTTATTTACTTTCCCTCCAAAACCTTTCCTATAATTGCTTCTAGGTCCCTACCCAGGGACTAATATGCAAAACTCCTATTTTATACATTATTATATTTATTAAATAATTTCACACACCTAAGCTAGTCACATGAACACATATTTTAATCAAGGATTAACATAGAAACCATTAATTATAATTAAATTATAATTAACATTTCATTAATCGGGGATTAAAATTTTGGGGTGTTACACTACCTCGATAACTTGGCCATCGGCCAAATACGTCGCAGGATCGAGGAATGCACCTCGGCCAAGGCAGTCATTCCGACAGCATCCCCCGTAGACGTTACGATCCAATTCATGATATTACTTTTAACACACCCCGATGAGAGAGGTGTATGAATCTCCAAATCGCGATACTCTTCCGAGTAAAAGACCTCGGCTGCGAACATTCTTTTACGTCACCACCAAGCCTCGGAAAAGAACGTCTGATCGACCCAAAAGGGCTCTATACTCGGCACAGAGTCTCTATGACTCTTCCCGAGCTGGGGGGCTTATGTCGTGGACCGGACTCCGGTCCGACCTACCCCCATCTTAACCGACCGTACGCCGAACTCATTCCGAGATCTCCGCCAGGATTCAGGATGCGAAGCTGCTCGACGGTATTGAGGAAAGAGTCTTCAACTGCGTGATCCCAGTTATAAAAATTCTCTTTGGCTGCCCTTTTGTGCTTAAGAGATTTCGCTCTCATTTTATCTAGAGATGCTCGGAGTCCGGCAGACTCATCCTTGGCATACTCGAGTTGCTCTCGAGCCACTGCAGCATCCTCCTCGGCTTTACGAGCCTTCTCTGTAGCCTCCCGCAGAGCTGTGGCATCCTCTTCGGCCTTCTTCAAGATTTCCTCGGCCCTCCTCATCCTCTCATTGGTCTCTTGAAGAGTTTTCTCAGCCTTCTCCTTGTCAGCCTCGACTCTAGCCTTGGCATCTTCAGCCTCTTGCTTCTCCTTTTGTAGCCCTTCCTTCTCTGCGGCCAACGTTTGAAGTCTTTTTTCAAAGGCTTCTACCTGGAGGTTTGAATAATTCTCCCGAGCGTCAGCTTCTTCCCATTTTTTCTTCCCCTCGGTGGCCACTCCAGCATGAACATCCTCACCACGCTGACCGAGGTAGCGAAGAATGAAGACTCTTAGCCAGGGCGGAACAGTTGTTTTCCCAAACCGATGCAGGCCAGGCATCCTTCACTTGTGCATCCTCAGGTGGGAAGACTGTTGCATTGAGACCATCAGGAGTCTTCTTCGCCCACGATACCCCTCAAAACCCCTCAAATTTCCCTCCTTCCACGATACGCCGGTTGGGCCTAAGGCCCATTAACCCATTCAGCCACCCATGGGGAAAGACGTGGCAGTTATTGGAGGTACTTTTTCAGAATCCGAAAATTGAAATGATTTGGCACAACTTCCCAGGGCACGTGTCGCACCTAAAGAACCTAAAGCGTCACCTCGGACAGGCTACATGGTTAAGGCTGGAAACAGTTGTCACACTTCTGAACCAAGACATGCTAAAGGTTAACCCTATCCACTTGTTACCTCGCCACAGACTTTACAAGTCTTACGAGCCGGGGGGCTTGTAGGGTCTACCGACCATATACGGACCCGAGTCTCACCAAAGGATTCCCCTATGGGAACTTTGCTCGGTTTACCTTTCATGAAAGTCCTTCGCTCGGACTCGTGGGATCCGAGCATACGAGAGGGCCAGGCTCGGACTTGATGGAACCGAACCTTACAATCAGTCCCCAATCCATCAGGCTCGGAACTCTAGGACCGAGACATACCGTCGGCTCGTGGATAAGCTTAGGTTCGCCGAGGCTTCTTATCCCTTCCGCAAATATCTCCTAAAACTGACAACAAACTCTTAGCAAGCACTATATACATACTAGAAACTTATCCCTAGAATAAGGTAATACTCACTCCTTACCTCAACCGAGTGTAGAGAGAGAAAATACCAAACCCTAGCCTTAACAAGCTTTAGAATTAGGACCGAGAGAGCCGAGTATGACGATGAAGGAGAGAGCGGCTAGGAGCACAATAAGAGAGAGTGGATGAATCCTCTTCCTTCTCTTGAAAGAGAGAGAAAATCTAGAGAGAGAGAGAGAGAGAATCGATGGAACCTTATTTAAACCAAAGAAATAATAAGGATTAGAGATGATAGTGATAAATTCGTGAGAAGGGAGGAAAGGAAAGGAAAGGAAGAAACTTGTTCAAAGCTTACCCAAAGTTTGCATGAAGTGAGGAGAGAGAAAAACTCCATAGACGATGAACTAGCGAGAGAGAGCTTGTATGATAATGGTGTTTATGGAGGTAAGGATGATGGAGATGGTGAGGAAAATATTGGATGATGAACCAAGAACTTGGATCATGAGCTATGGAACTTGGGGTTTTGATTTGGGAGCTTAGGGTTTTCTTTGGGGAAGAAGGAATGGAGCAAATGAAGCTCCCATCGTCTTTTATTTTTTTCACTGTCAGGACGTACTACTCGAGTAGTCAGTGCACTACTTGAGTAGTTCAGGAAATCTCATTTTCTTGACTTGTTGTTGGCATGAACTACTTGATTAGTGCTTGAACTACTCGAGTAGTCCAACAGACTTTCATTTTCTTGGCACTTCAAAATGCCATAACTTCTTCGTCATTCGTCGAATCTTGCTCAAATTTGAAAGCAAGCTTCTCTACCTACTAACCTTTATATCCAACGATGGAATTTAAGTTTTGAGTTGTAAATCTTTTATTTTAAATTTCTTAATACAAGGTGTTTCTAACACCGAAAACACTGACTTTAACACCCATTTGGTCTTCTTTAAATTTTCTATCTGACACCTATGCTTCTTAACTCTTTTATGACACTCAAAGAAATCCTAATCCATCATCTTAAATCTTCTTTAGCATAATTATTACTTCCAAGTCTTATTATAATTCTAATTACTCTTGGAATTAGAATTCGGGATATTACAATATACACATATATACAATCACTCATCACAAATACACGCAAAAATAAAATTTAGGGACCCACTATCCATCATAAAATTATTTTCCAGAATTAAAAAAATTAATTTTCCAGAATAAAAATTATTTTTCCAGAATTAATTTACTTCAATAAAAATGCTTATTTTTTCATGTTTGTTTCATCAAATAAACACAATATAATTATCATACAACACTTATACAATTAGGAAAAATCAAAAATCATTCAATCACTTACATACAATATTCGGTTTAATTAATTTAATTAAAAACAGTGACTAAATTTTTTTTTAAATACTTATAACATACTCTTATAATTTCTAAACTTTAAAACAATTATTTTTAACACTAAATCAATTAACAAATAACATTTTTAGATTAATACTCATCTTTTGGACAGCCACTAAGTTAATTCCTAAAAAGGTTATTTTCATGCTATAATTCATATCTCTTCATATATCCAAATAAATTTTCACAAACAAACACATATAGAATTTTATTTTTAAGGCATATGGTCCAAAAATTAAGATTCAAATTTCCAGAATTAAATTTTATTTTCCAGCATTATATAAAATGTTTATTTTTCATATCTCATGCATACTAACATCAAATAATCATAATACACATCATATATCATTTTGGCATTAAAAAAAATCAAAACAAATCATTTACTTATTCCATAATAATTTTTGGCCAAGGAAAAATTTAAACAGCAACTAAGAATTTATTAGCATACAATATACTATCCATTATCAAGAACCAAAATCATTTAAAAAAATTGTTATAGGCCATTCGGCCAACATAATTAAAATAAGGTAACCTATTAGACTAATAAACTTTTTATTCTTTCAAATCAAATACCCATATAAAATACTATTTTCTTAAATCAGTGTTATTATTCACTAAAATATATTTTCTCTAAAGAAATTACCAAATCAAAAGAGAAGAAGAAAAGAAATGACCATTTCATTTTCAGTATTCATAAAAATCCAACTTAAACCAAATAAGGAGTTCATGACTCAACCCAAGCTTTTTTTTTAAGAAATTTTTTTAAGAATATAGAAGAGTAGAATATGGAAGAGTAGAATATATTTGCGGGTTTGCCGGTCATTTTGGTGTCTCAACCAATATTCATATGGAGCTTCTCGCCATCTTTCATGGTTTGAATTTAGCTTGGGATCATGGTTTCAGGCAGGTTGAGTGCCGTTCAGACTGTTTGGAAGTTTTGAAGTTGGTTCAGGGTGAACAGAATTTCTTCCATGCTTATGCCACTACTATTGCCTCCATTAGGGACTTGCTTTCAAGGGACTGGTCTGTTGTGCTTAGACATACTCTGAGAGAAGGCAACCAGTGTGCAGACATATTGGCTAAGAAGGGATCTGCAATGAATTCCGGCTTGACTGTATTCGATGTTCCTTCCCCTGATCTGATGCTTGCTTTACTGGCTGATTATTTGGGAATCATGTTCCCGCGCCTCTAGTTTTTCTTTCACTTTTCCCTTGTACCAAAAAAAAATTACTACTGTTTTTATGAAACAATCAAAATTAATCAATAAGGAATGTATAAGAACAACATAAAAAGAATAGTTTTAGGGATACCTTTTCAACAATCTCTAAAACACTTCAAGCAATTAAAAAGAAAGGCTATCCTCTTCTCTTCCTCTTTGTCACCCACGAATTTTCCCCTCTCCCCCAAAAATTTTTCACAATTTTTCTAAGTCTCTATGGTGCTGGAAAAAAAAGACTCAACTCTAAATGATGAGACTATTTATAAGGTTAAGAATGTTTGTATTCCCACCCCATTGCATATAGGAAATCACAATTTTTAGGAGGAGTATATGGACTGGAAATTCTTCACATTCTACTTGGTTCAGAATGTATTTTCAAAGGTTCATTCATCAAGCATTCCCATGATCCCATCATAACTTCTAACATAACTCCTAGGTAAATTTGAAATTCAAACAACTTGCTCACAAAGGCAACAATTTCTTCCTCCCCACTCCACACAATATTGGACGGTGCATATTGGATAATAAGGGAAAATTATTTTGTGTAATCTCTTGAAATTTCAAATCAATTAAAACACTAAATAATTCCTTCAATCCTTTTAAAAATAAATTGCACTAATTAAAAATATTTTTAAACTTATATTTTCATTTTTAAAGTAAAGTATCAAAAAGGAATAATTTATTAGAGGTCCAAAGATAATTTTTCAAATAATAAACTTCAAAATTCGTTAAAAATGCTAAAGATATGAATTTTCGCAGCACATGGAATAAAATTACAATTTTTACATTTTTGAAATCTACGTTTCAATACGATCGTTTCACATAAAATTCATAATTTTTGGACTTACGGTTTGAAAGTTATGAATTTTTGAAGTTATAGAGCTATTTCTTTCAAGATTCATTTCATAAGCTTTTAATACAAATAATTAAAATACTTATACTTAAAATATAAATTGACACATAAAAAAAAATCATGTTTAGAAAATAATTCCATCCAAAAATATATTTTAATCGAATTTTTAAAATAATTTAAACAAAACATTTGAGCACTTTATAATATAACATAATCTATATACATATATAGCTTTTACACATATACACTCACATATATCACTTAAATCAAGTACTTAGTGTAACATCCCTAATTTAATCCTAAGTCTAATTAATATGATTATAGGCTTAAGGTGAAGAGAATGATAAAAACTAAGCTAGAATTGGTGATTTAGAGGAGTTGCCTTAGAATTTAAGACATAGAGCATTGGGGGAAAATTTAGAATAAAAGATTTACAACACCGAACGAAAATCCCATCGTTGGATAAGAAGATTAGGGTATGGGAAAGCTTGTTCTAAAATTTGAGCACGATCCGACTGAGAACGAAGAGGTAGCAATCAGAAGAAGCGGTGACATTTTGAAGTGCACCAAGTGAAACTGTAAGGCAATACTCGAATCTTTGAGAAAAGACTTGAGTCTTGTATCAAAAAATCGATCAATGGAAAAATTGCTCTCGGGCAACACTCGAGTCTTTTATGAAAGACTCGAGTATTCTGGGCAAAAAGGGGGGGAGAATTGGCGCGCCAGGTGAGGTGCACCAGAATGGTGCACCAGCCCTGCAAAACGCTAGAAAAGACTCGAGTCTTTAGAAAAAGACTCGTAACTAAAGACTCGAGTATTACGATCAAACCAGAAAAAAATAATAACGAACCAAACCCTCTTAACCACTCATTTTTGGCTTTCTCACCAAGCCACTAAATCTCCACCACAAAAATTGACCCCCCATGCAAGTAACTCATAAAAACAAAAGAAAAACACAATACAACACTACAACACAACACTTCCATCTCTTCTCCTCATCATCTCCTTCATCCTTCATCATCTCCATCCAAAAACAAATATCATTATACTCATGGATCCTAAACCAAGAACACCATCACCATCTTCATCACCACCATAAAATCCTAAGCAAGAATATAAGTTAAAAATCACTCCCCTTTACTTCCCCTCAAAGTCGTGACCCCCTCCCTCATAACCTCCATTGATTTTCAAAGTTCCATAATCATGGAGACTCACTCATGTGCATACCACATCATCAAGAGCAAGTGAAGGAAGCTCACTTCCATCATACCACACATCTCCTTGGGGCTTGTTAAGGTTTGCAAAGTTAAGGGAAAGCTAGGCATTGGTTGCTCCCTCTCTCATCAAGGAGGTAAGAAGGTTATGTTACCATTGCTTAGGGAATAGATTCTGAATAATATATAAGGATGGTTAAGGGTAGATAGGAATGGATAGAGATAAACCCTAGGGTAGGGTATTTAATTAGAGACTAGGTAGTTATGGATTGGGGGATACAATTTACTATGAGGATGTATGAATATAGTGGTGATATTATATGTTTGTATGTGTTCTACTTGTTTTTATGAAATAGGAGTACGAAGCATATGTGCATGATATTTTGTATTGAAATAGGATTTATGTATTTAATTGAAAATAGTTAGTAATAGGAAAGTGTGAGTTAGTCATAAGATATGCTAGATTAGTAACACTATGGACTAAAAGCTTGAAGGGGAAAACTTAATAATGTGATAGTAAGGTATTTAGGATGGTTTGGTTAAAGAATAACAAAAAGGGGGAATTAGAAGTAGTTAAGG
Source organism: Crotalaria pallida (assembly GCA_037953625.1). Taxonomy (NCBI): domain Eukaryota; kingdom Viridiplantae; phylum Streptophyta; class Magnoliopsida; order Fabales; family Fabaceae; genus Crotalaria; species Crotalaria pallida. The sequence continues at coordinate 123,687,138 of CM075653.1, read as the reverse complement.
AACGAAATTAAGGAGTAGTTAGGGTGTGAGTCAGTGGCACTTAGGTAATGAATTAAGAAGTAAGTAGAAATAGATAAATCAATTGGAATAGATAAATAATTAAGTAGGGGTGCAAATGGAATAAAGTAAAACCTTAGAGTGGTTGAAAGTCAGGCTTTAAATGATAGTAATGAATTAGGAGTGAAATTATAATGTTTTCTTTTGGGTTGCTAAATTAATTAAGGTAGAGTAAAGGAAACCAAGAGTCAGGGAGCCAAATAGAATGTAACTTAAGCTAATAGAAGTAATTGAAATAGCATTAATAGGGGAATGTGAGAAGAGAAAGAAATGAGTATAGAGAATGTTAGTTAATTAGAACAAGTTAAGGTAGATTAAATGAGAGGTATAAGAAACATAATGGTAATAGGAAAGGTTAGGAAATCAAGAAGAAATAGGTGAAGGGAAATAGGGACTCGAATGCACCAAGTATCCTAGAAAAGGGAAGACGTGCAGGAGAAATAAAATTGGATAGAAAATAGTAAATAGATAAACTGAATAAGGGAATAAGTAAAACAAAGAAAAGAAAGGAATAGACTAAGGAGGAAGAAATGGAACGGTTGTATCAGGTACCTCTTAATTGAGGAGACATACGCCGTAAATAGGGTGAACGGTTGTATCAGGTACCTATTAATTTAGGAGACATACACCGTAAATAGGGTGAATGGTTGTATCAGGTACCTATTAATTTAGGATATATGCGTCATAAATAGGGTGAACGACTGTATCAGGTACCTATTAATTTAGGAGACATACACCGTAAAAAGGAGTTGTACAATGTACCTCTTAATTGAGGAGACGTACAGCGAGAGTAAGAGTCGTACAAGGTACCTCTGAATTGAGGAGACGTATAGCGAGAGAAGGAGTTGTACCAGGTACCTCTTAATTGAGGAGACGTACAGCACGAATAGAACTATACTAGGTATCTCTGGATTGAGAAGACGTACAGAGAAAAGGGAAATGTACCAGGTATCCCACAACTGGGAAGACGTACATGATAAAGAGAATTAGGAATGAATAAGAAAACCAATGAAAAATGAGATAGTAGAATGTAGGTTTATGAATTGTGACCATGGTTTGCTCAATGTTTGTGCTTAGCTTATTTCTATGCTTATTTAGACACTATCTTCCTAAGTTCTGTGTATTGCTACCCTTCTTGCTATTTTTATTACAGGTACAGAAGGAGCTTACACGAGTCATGGTCGAGCAGGAGTACACTCCTCACCGTGGAGTGTAACTAGACAAGAGAGAATTATAATCATATTCGTGTAATTAATATAGTCTAGTTTTTAGAGCTCATAACTTGTATTATTGTTGTATTTAGGCACTTAGATATTCGGGCTGTATTTAATACTTAAGTATGAGTTGTAGTTTACTCTGATCTGACAAGTTTATAAAGTGTAATTTTTGGGAAAGCCTGATAAACAGAGGAAACTCTGCCGGATTTTCTTAAAAAATTTCAAGTTCTAATTAATCTCAAACTAAATATAAGTAATTAAGCTATATAATTGTGATGGTGTTACACTTAGCACAAAATTAAATTAAATAAAATAGACAAACACAATTAATTTATTTTCTAAATAAAATAATAACACAAATAAATTGTGCCTAAATGGACTACCATTCACAACAACAGAGAGAGACCCAAAAAAGGCGCAAGCCTTCACCCAACTGATGAAAGTATGATGGAACCCAAACCTGACAAGCATATAATCAAGAAAGGGCCAACTAACCGAATCATAAGCCTTCTCAAAGTCAACTTTCATAATAAAGCACTGCTTATTCAATTTTCTTGCATGATCAACCACTACTTCATTGAGAATGAGAACTCCATCAAAAATTTGGCGGCCAGAGATGAATGCACACTGATTCTCAGAGATGAATGGCCACTTTTTTTTTAATTATTTTTATTATTATTGTAATGTAGTGGTGAAAACTGTTTCATGGTGTTGGGTGAAAAGATGAGAAGTTGAAGATTATTATATGGGTGTGAGTAAGAATAGAAGGTAAGATGGAAAAAAAACACTCAAATTTGGAGATTGAAGTATTTTTACAAGTATAAGACAAATATTTTAAAAAATCAGGTGTGAGTAGTAGAGTAGTGGGTATTAATAAAATCTCTCAAAAAATTATTCACGTCAGTCATCAAAATTCTATCCACGTTATTCACTTATTCCCCACCAAGAACTAACATGAATAATTTTTTCTAATACGACCAGAAACGATTGTATAATATCAGTAGAGTAATATGCCAAATTGGTCCTTGATTTAGTGAACATCGACCAAATTAGTTCATGAAATTATCGAAATGTCAAATTAGTCCTTGAGATAACATAGTATGTGAGTCAAATTAGTCTCTTCCGTTAGTAGTCTTGAACGATCAACCCTTGTTGACGAACGGGTGGCCAAAACGACGTCGTTTTGGCCAGATTTTTTTTTTTAAAAAAAGCCTAATCTCAACAACCTTTTTAAAAAAAGCCTAATCTCAACGACCAATATGAATTATCTCATCCAACAGTTATAATCTCATTTTTCTTTATCCAATGGATAAATCTTCATCTTCAATCTCTAATCTCTGACTACTCTAATCTTTTCTTTTCATCAAAATCTTAGTACCAATGTCATGCAATATGTCTTTCAATGCCCAAGAACTATTATACCTGCTAATTTAAATGTGCTTCAAATAGTGGAGCCGTGGACCTCAACTTCTATGCCTAATCACATATTTTTTTTATTTTTTTATAGGCAAAGTATTTTTGATTTTTTTACACAGATAGGAGCAGGGAATTTAAATCCACCAAATGGTGGGTAATTACCAAGAAACAAATAAGGAAGTGTTTAGGTGCCAAAGTAGCGAGAGAAAGAGACAAAGCCACAGAGAGAAAGAGAGAGAAAGAGAGAGGAAGATAAAAAATGACACTGCTACTACACACATCTTACGACTCACTAGCTCGTGCTATGTAGCATAACTTCCATGTTATTTCCAACGAATAATTATTACCACATTATACTGTATAACTAAAGTTATAAAAAATGGTTGATTTTGAAAGACACAAAAGTTATTACCCATATTTTTCCACCTCATATAGGGATGGTAATAAGACCCATATTCGCGAGTACTCGCTCGAAATCGATTTGGTTATGATGGGGAAAACCCGTTTTGATTGGGTTTGGAAAAACCTAAAACCGAAACTCGCTTTAAAAAGATGAGGGTGAGGCAGGTTTGGAATTGTAAATACCCGCCCAACTCCCGCCCCCAAACCCGCCCTGATATAAATAGTTAAATGATGAAATGAAATTAACATATTTGGCTAAAACCATGATTTAATTCTGAAGTTTTTAGATATTTTTTAAAATTTGACGTTTATTATTATATATTATTTCAATTATAATGTATTTTATATATGATTTTTGTTTAATACAATAAAAGATAATTATATAAAATAATTAAAAATAATTGAACGGGTTACCCGCGGGTTTCCTTGAACCTGACGGGGATGGGTTTAGACTTCACTTTTTCATATTCGCTCTTCTTAAACTCACACCCTCACCCAAACTCGCCCCGTTCTTTATGAGTGCAGGGATGGTATTGGCGAAACGTGTCTCAAACCCTATCCGTTGCCATGTTTAAGTTCTTATATATGAAGTTCACAATAACATAGCATTGCCTAACCTTATCGGCTCATAATTCAATAAGGATAAAAAAAATCAAATTGATCCTTGATATTAAATTTTGAAGATAAAATTTTTTCCATTGGATGAAGAGAATTGAGATTATAACCGTTTGATGAGGTGATTTAAATTGGTCCATGATTAGGCTTTTTTTTTAGGTTTTTTTTTATAAAAAAAAAAAGCCAAGATGATGTCATTTTGGTCTTTCGTTACTCAATGTGGGTTGGCCGTTAAGGACCACTAACGACAAGGACTAACTTGACTCACGTTTTGTTGTAACATCCCTAATTTAATCCTAAGTCTAATTAATATGGTAATAGGCTTAGGGTGAAGAGAATTAGTTAAAATTAGTAGGATTAAAAGGGGTTTCTTAGAATTAAAAACATAAAACATTGGAAATAATTAAAAATAAAAGATTTAAAACTCCAAACAAAAATGCCACCGTTGGATATGAAGATAAGGATTTTAGGAAGCTTGCTCTAAAATTTGAGCAAGATCCGAGGGTAACGAAGAAGTTATAGTATTATGAAGACAAAAAAAAATAGGAAAACTGGTCAGACAGGCGCCTGAGCGGCCGCTCAGGCGGGCAGAGGGCCTAAAATTGTTACATCGAAGCGCTTGAGATCAGGCTTGAGCGTGCGCTGGAGCGTGCGCCTGAGCACGAATGCACCAACCCCACCAGACGCACCAGATTGGCGTGCCATAAACCATGGACAAGCGCCCAAGCGCGCGCTCGTTAGAGTTGGCTAATCTCAGCCACTCGTTTTTGGCTTCCCCATGAAGCCATTAATTTGCACCACACATTTCTTTCCTCCCATGCAAGAAACAAGCCAAAAATAAAAGAAAAACAAGGCAAACACCAACAACACCAAAGCATCATTATCTTCATACATCATTTCCTCCATTTCCATGAAGAGCATAGCACCATCATAATCATCAACACAAACCCTAGAAAATCAAGCCCATAATCATCATATTCATCATCCCCATCAAATCCTCAACAAGAAAATAGCCAAGAATCACCCTCTCACTCCCTCATATATTCGAACCCCTCTCCTCCTATCTTCATTGAATTTCCAACTCCATGACTATGGAGACTCACACATACACATACCTCTAACTCATGAACAAGTGAATCAAGCACTCTTCCTCCTTCTCACTCTCCATCCAAGATAAGGGCTCAAATCACTTGGAGTTGCTAAGGACTAAGGTTTATGAGCTAGAACACAATTAGGCCAAGTTAGGGTTTGGGTTACTCTCTCTCCAATTTGAGGTAAGGAGGGGGTATTACCTCTATTTAGAAGGTATATTTTAGATTGTATATAGTGGGGACCAAGGTTAGGAAATTGAATAGAATAATAAACATTAGGGCAGTTGAGGATGATAGAATTTGGAGTGAGTAAACCTAGGAAAGGAGTTTGTTTGTGTGCTTGTAAATACGCAAAACTATGATAGACATAAAATATGGATTGGATGAGCTGTAATAAATGAGTTGGTAACCTTTGAACATATAAGGAAATTGGAATGAAACTAAGTAGTTAGCAAATTAATTAAGAGTGTTAATAAATGGAAGATGGAATTACATTATTAATGTGAGATAAACCCACCTTTTTGGGTGTGTGTACTATATAAGGCTTAATATGTGTGTGCGTATAGAGTCTATATTGAATATGAATGTATAAATTTTCTATGTGTGTAGATATAGGATTAAGATGTGTATGAGTATAGAATATATGATAAGTGTGAATATAGGAATAAGTTATATAAATGGACTCTCCATAAAGGAGCGTGTATATAAATGGACCCTCCATAAAGGAGCGTGTATATAAATGGACCCTCCATAAAGGAGCGAGAATAGATGTATATAGGTAGGGACCCTCCAATATGGAATGGCAATCAATAATTGTAAATAGGACCCGCTATTATGGCGTGGATAAAGGAATAGTGATAGGACCCGTCCTTAGGGTGTGTGTAAGTTGGGAATGATAGGACTCGCCTTAGGGGTGAGCGAGGTGAGTGAAAAATAATAAAGGTTTGGAGAGAGTAGGACAAGAATTAAGTTAATGACTTAGGGATGGCAATTGGACCCGGACCTGCGAGTACCCGCGGGTAATACCCGCATCGGGTCCGGGTCTGAGTCCAAAAAGAGACCCGTGGGTCTAAAGAATGGATCCGTCTGAGTACCCGCTTTGAACGGGTCTGGGTCCGGGTATGAGATATCCAGACCCGTGGGTATCCGGACCCGTCCATATTTACATATATGCATTATTTTGTATATATAATTTTAGTATGTTTGTGTTTAACGAGAGAATTTTTTTTATGTCTGCGAGTGTTTAATGGTGGTAGGGATTAATATTAAGTAGAGTGTGTAATGATGTATTAAGGATCCTTCGGTCTATAAAAAAAACATAGAAATTAATTTAAAAAATAATTTTTTATTTAAAAAAATTGCTAATGGGTACCCACAAAACCCGTCTGAGCACCCGAAGACCCGCTTACCCATTATGCAGCGGGTACCCGCTCGCGTCCGAGTGGGTCTGGATCCAGTAATTTATGAACGGGTCTGGGTCCGGGTACCCCATTACCCGGACCCATTGCCATCCCTATAATGACTAGTTACAAGTGACTTAGTTGTTTGCTATGTCTTTTTAGAATGTATTTTCTAAGTATTGTGTAATGTTCACCTTCTTGTTGTTTTTACACAGGTATCGAGACTGAGCCTATACCACTGTAGGCCGAGCAGGAGTACTCCCCCTTCCAGGGAGAGTAGGATTGTAGTTGTCGGGGCATGATGCATGTCCTGGGCCAAACTCTTTGGATATTATGATGTACCGACTATCACTGTAGAAATGTAACTAGGTGATTTGGGGTGGCCTAGGACTACTTTACCTTTTGGGAAGGGATTATCTTTTTGGGAACTAAAGTTTGTAAATATTTTTTGAACTGATATGAATGTACACATGCGCCAATGCACTATGCCTTGCTGGCTTTCTGGTGTATATAATTGTGGTTATAACAGGTTTTTCAAGAATTTGATAATTTTTGGGAAAGTACAATAAACAAAGTAAACTACGTAAATTCTACGGAGATTTTCCTAATTATTATAATTAACTAAGGCTTTTAAAACAAGAAATTTTCAAGTCACTAAATCAATCGGGGTAATTAGAGTATATTTAGAGTAGGGTGTTACATTTGTTATCTTAGGAACTAATTTGGAATTTCAATAATCTGAGAGACTAATTTAACCGAAGTTCACTAAATCATAGACCAATTTGATATATTACTCAATATTAATAATATCAAGACAAAATTGATAAATGAGTAATATGTGATATTGGTCTCCGACTTTGTAGGCACTGATTAATTTAGTCCCTGATATTTTCGAAATTTCAAATTGGTCTTTGAGATAGGAACAAGTCAATCATATTAGTCTCTGACGTTAATGACTATCAGTGGACTTTAACATGGACTAACGAAATGGCCAAAAAGACATCGTTTTGGCCAAAAAAAATAAACAAAGACTGTTGAGTATCAGTCAAATTAGTTCCTGAGATTGTCGAAACCGTCAAATTAGTCCCTGACTTTGTGAACTATTAACGTCTAGGACTAATATGACTGATGTACTTCTATCTCGGAGACTAATTTGAAATTTCGATAACTAATTTGACTGATACCCACAAAGTCAGGGACAAATATGACATATTACTCAATGATAAACACACACAAAGTCACATATTGTAGAAAAGATGTAGGAGTAATAAGTCATATTGGTCCCCGACTTTGTGACCATTGATCAAATTAGTCATTAACATTATCGAAATTACAAATTAGTTTCCGAAATAATTAAATTTGAGTCACATTAGTCTCTGTCGTTAATAGTTCCTGAGGTAAATTTTACGTATTACTTAAAAATAAAATAATGTAGTTTACTCGAAAATTAACCCTAAGTAACCTACCTGGCAAATGACATGTGTAGATACTAGACATATTCTCTTTAAATTTGGGATATGTAAGCATCCCTTCGAAGACGTGTAATGAAATCCCCCTCTCCTCATCAACATCATCGTCCCTCCAGTATTCAGAAAGAGAAGAGAAGAGAAGAGAGGAGGGGGTATTTCCAATTATCTATCTGTTGACAGAGCGATAAACCACACCAAAGGGCTATAATTGACGTTACCACTTACCTCCCTCAATAACGCTCGCTCTCTTTTTGGTAATTAACCCCCATTCACAGAGAGAGAAAGAAAGAAAGAAAGAAGAGAGAGATAGAAAGAGAGAGACTCAAAGATCTCAGCTTTACTGGGTTTTTCTACATTTTGGGTTAAACGGGGTTGGTTGATCTAGTATCAATCCTCTTACTCATAAACCCAATTCTGATTTTTTCTTTTTTAACTTTATTTTCTTACTATATCCCAAACCCAGTAAAAAAAATTCAAACTTGTATCTCTCTCACTTTTTGTGAGTTCTTCACAATGTCTGAGGGGTATTACAATTCGAAGAAGACTGATGATATCTGCGACGATGTTTGTGGCCAGGTAACTTTTTTTTTTTTTTTGTGGGTTTTGCCCAATTGGGTTTTTGTTTTTGTTTAATTTCTCTCGGCTCTACTAAAAGCTTATGCCTTTTTCTTTTTATTAAAAAAATTGGGTAGGCTGTTATCAATGCAAAATACGAACTTGAGTGTTTGTTCTGTCTCAGTTGTTTTATTTGTGATTTTTTATTTTATTGTTTTTATAATCTGTGTAAGTTTACACCTTTCCACAATTCAGATTAATTTTGCTGATTGCTCCTGTTGGAAAGTTTTTTTTTTTTTTTATGATTGGATTTTTGGATGGATTTAAGAAGGAAACAGTCTCCCCCTTTTCTCCTTCATTTTCATTCCATATATATGTGTATGTATCTATGCATTAAAGAGATGTCAAATTCGATTAATTTTTCTATTTGTTGTTTAGAACTTACAGTTGATGGGTTTATGTTTTTATTTTATTTTATTTTATTTTATTTCATCCTACTGTAGATTTTCTGGTTTTTTAACCTCTCAGGTTTGGAGTTTGGGTTTCTTGTGTGGCCTTTGAATTATGGATATGAACTTTCAAAAGTTTTGTTATTTCACCAATTGTGTCCCTCGGTGTGAGCCTTTTGTATGCTCTTTTTTTTTTTTTGGGAATTATGGTAGTTTTAAAGTTTGAATACTGTGTTTATCTACCATTTTGAATTCCATTTTAATGATGTTATAGATTTTCACATATTAAATTTTCATGTTAAGATGATGTAAATAATATCAGGGTGTTGTTGTGGAACTAATTTCATCTCATATCTTTGTCAATTATATAGTTCTGAGGGATGGACTGCTCTTGCTTTAAACTTTTGTTATCCTGATTTATCTGTTGATAGAGTTGGTGGGCTTTATAATTTTATGTCGTTATCTGCGGTCAAGTTTGTGAGATTTTATATAATCAATTTATCCATTTAGCTTAGAGGTTTTTGGTTTTCTATGCAGCAGGGTACTCGTGCAGCATTGAGCATGTCAAGACTCAGATGTATTTTACGAGGATTCGACTTCAAGACATATATATTTCTCTTTATAGTTATTCCTGTAGGCATCTTGGGTCTCTATTTGCACGGTCAGAAAATCACCTACTTCCTGAGACCGCTGTGGGAATCTCCCCAAAAGCCATTTCATGAAATCCCCCACTATTATCATGAGAATGTGTCGATGGAGTCTCTGTGCAAACTTCATGGGTGGGGAATCCGTGAATCACCGAGGCGAGTCTTCGATGCAGTTTTGTTTAACAACGAAGTTGACATGCTTACAATTCGTTGGAAAGAAATGTATCCTTACGTGACTCAGTACGTACTCCTTGAATCAAACTCGACATTTACAGGGATTGTCAAACCACTGCTTTTTGCAAACAACAGGGACAGGTTCAAGTTTGTCGAGTCCCGACTGACGTATGGGGTGATTGGAGGAAGATTTAAGAGAGATGAAAATCCTTTCGTTGAAGAGGCATATCAAAGAGTGGCCCTGGACCAGCTTCTGAGAATAGGAGGCATAGAAGATGATGATCTCTTGATAATGTCTGATGTTGATGAGATTCCTAGTGCTCACACAATTAATCTCTTGAGGTGGTGTGATAACATCCCTTCGGTTCTTCATCTTCAAATGAGGAACTACTTATACTCTTTCGAGTTCTTTCTGGACAACAAAAGTTGGAGAGCGTCGATACACAGATACCAGACAGGCAAGACTAGGTATGCACACTACAGACAGGCCGACCTGCTGTTTTCAGATTCTGGCTGGCATTGTAGTTTCTGTTTCCGCCATATAAGCGAGTTCATATTTAAGATGAAAGCTTACAGCCACAATGATCGGGTTCGGTTCCCTCATTACTTGAACCCTGATAGGATTCAGGATGTGATATGCAAAGGAGATGACTTATTCGACATGCTTCCCGAAGAGTATACATTCAAGGAGATCATCGGGAAGATGGGATCGATTCCTCATTCGTATTCAGCGGTACATCTTCCAGCGTACTTGTTGAACAATGCAGATGAATATAGATTCTTGTTGCCTGGTAACTGTAGAAGAGAAAGTGGCTGACTTTGAATATGGCCTTCCTTTAATAATTGACAGATTGATAATGTGTAACACCAAAAAGGGAGCTCTACTGAATGATTTATAGCATGAATGTAAGTCATTCTTTGAAGGGGATATTCGGAAAAAAGCCCGTTGCTATTTTGAGATATGACAGGTTCTTTTGAATATCCAATTACAAATAGTGAGGGGTTGGTTTGAACCACCATGGAGGCATGTGAGATTCCTAAGTGAGGTTTTGAGGGTAATAGTCTTATATGGCCTAAGCTTTTATACCATCTCTCTTTGGGTATATGTATAAAGCCACCCAACTTGGCTAATGGTAGAGCATGACATTTCCCAATATTTTGTAGTGGGAATTTTGATTTCGTGGCTAAGTTATACATCATATATTCTAACCATTGGCTTTCTACTGACTCATCCTATAGTTTAATTGCTTCTCTAGCACCATTATGATCGGTGTTGAACTTAGATTAGTACTATTTACCAGTGAAATTTATTTTTTATGGTTGATTTTATTTTAATTATTGTATGCATCTCATATCGAAGGTTCTAAATTGGACCTGGATTCTCTGACTTCATTTTGTGATGCAGTCAATCATTCGAGAATTTAAAATATATGCATCATTTTTTTTTTCTTCAAAATTTAATTATAAAAAAAATTATTTTTAAAGGTCAGAATTTCATGCAGGGAAATCCATTTCCTCTAAATTGTGGTTTGTAATCACATGAGGTTGCAATATTGCAGCTTTAGTTTATAATTATGTTTTCAATTTCAATTATGAGCACATTAGCTGCATTGTGTCCCAATTGTCCATCACAGGGATTATGATCCAGGTTGTAACTGTATTTTTTTAAATACTAAATAGTGGTTTTAGATGTTGTGGATATGGAAAATGTTACGTTGGTAAAGATGGAATTAACTTCGGTGATTTTTACGTTTAGGAGGGAATTAATCTCCGACTGTCGGTTGGAGTATATACTTTCGGTGCACACCAAAAAAAAAATAGTGGTCTTAGAAGATTGTTTAAAAAAATAAAAAAGATAATTTTATATTGGAAAATGTTGAATTTAAAACATTAAGAATTAGTGGACTTAGATTTTTAAGGTAAGACTTTTCTTAATGTATTCCTTAACTAATATGTTAGCAATATCATTTTTTTTTAATTTGTAAATTTCAGCTATCGGCTATTCTTAGTAGGCTTATTTAAGTTTTTAGTCCCGAACTTATGTGCTCTTTTGAAATTGGTCCTCAAACTTTTTTTTCGATGCTTTGAATCCCTAAACTCTGCTCAAATTTTGGAAATGGTCCTTTCATCACCTAAGTGGTGATATGACCGAGGATATGCCACGTTACCTCCGTCACGTGAATTTTTTAAATTAAAAAAAATCAAATTTATTAAAAAATAATTAAAAATTGTATTTTTTTTTTAAGAAAATCGAATATTTTAATAAATTTTAAAAGATTTTTTTAATAAAAAATTCATGTAGTGTCCCGTGGTTCTACATAACATGTCACTCGTTGATATTGTGAAAGTGACGTGACATGTCGTCGGCTATATCATCATTTAAATAACGAAAGGACCATTTCCAAAAATTAAACAAAGTTTAAGGACCCAAAGCATCGAAAAAAAAAGTTTAAGGACCAATTCCAAAAGAGCACCTAAGTTCAGGGACTAAAATGTTAAATAAGCCTTCTTATTATTTCAAATTTAAAATAATTTTATGGTTGGAAATCGTGTAGAATACAATTTTTTATTAATGAATCAAGGGTGTCTTCTTAAAGATAACCAGAGACTAATCCCTTTTTTCATGTCCACAGCAAGAATCGAATCCTGACATTATGCTTAAAGAAGCCAGCTATTTACCAACTATTTTGAGCTTTGTTAGTCGTGTAGAATACATTTGATGTTTAAAATTTGTGTATCACATAAAAATAAAAAATACTTCCCCCGATCTTATATATAAGATTTTTTTAAAAGAAGTTTATATCAATTTTTAAAAGTAAATTAATTTTTTAGTAATATTGGAAATGTAAATATTTAATGCACTTTAAAAAAAACTTTTATTATTGGGATGTTAAAAAATGTTGATTTAATAAAGATAATTTTGCAAAAAAGTACTTAAATGTTACTGGAAATTGGAATGAGATATTTCAAATAGGATCAAAAATCTCTTATACTTCCTACGTCTCTAATTATAAGCATTTGGACTAACCTTTCACGGGTACTAAGGAAGTTAGTTAATATTGTTGGTAGAATTGGAATTAATAATAATTAGAATATTTTTTCAGAACATATTTACTTTAAAAATGTAGAATTGTGGGAATTAGCCAGACCGGCTCATGGGGGCCTATGACTCGACTCACTTAAGGTCTGTCTCGGCTCGACTCGTTTAATAAAAAGGTCAGGCTTAAATTTTTTAAAAAGCTTATCTATCTAAATAAGTCCGGCCCGAGCTTTATAAAAAGACTATTAGGTTCATTAGGCCGACCTATTTAATTTTTAAATATTAATATATTATATTTCATGAGTGATTTAAATTAAAAGTAAAAATTTAATATATTATATACCCCCTCCGTCCCACAAGGTTGGTTAAAAAATTCAAAAGTCAAAAAATTGAGGAGACATGCATTTAATGGTTTGTCTAACACATCAACTAATTATCAAACAACTCATTTAATGCATTTTGCATGGATCAACCCATCACAATTCAAAGTTTACAATTTCTAAACTTTTCATTAATTATTTTAACTTTACCATCCTTACGTGACAGAGGGAGTATAATATTATAATTAATAATAAAAATATAATTTCTTTCACTCTTTATTAAACCTAATCCTAACATGTAAAAAAACAAATCCTAATAATTTTAGTTTCTGCGATCACACTCTCATGGCGACATATCCACACTAATTGCTTGGTGCACCCTTCTTTATTGCTTTTTAGGAGGCTCAATCACTATTTGTTATTGTCATTGGCTTAGATTGTTTGATGTCATTTTCTATTATTAAACCATTGAATTAAACACATAATGATTTTATTTAACTTTTAGTGATTTGAGGCATGATGCATATAACTATAATATTTATAAATGATTCTATTTTGTTGGTTTATTACTTTGTGGTATGATGCATATAACTGTAATATTTATAAATGATTCTATTCTGTTGGTTTATTAATTTGACCCCCGAGGCTATTATATTTTTGTATGGTTTTATTTTTGTTGAAATATAGTTTGAGTTTTGATGTTGTTTACAATTCGCTTTATTTTATTTGTTCACAAAATTTGAGAGTACGAGACATTTTTATATTTGTAGTTAAATGTAATAATTTTATTGAATAATAGACTTTTAAGCAGATTTATTGGCCAGGCTAGGCTTTAAAATAGGCCAAGCTTATGCTTTAAATTTAGCCTATGATGAGCCCATAGGCAGGTTTGGGCCTTGAGTTTGGAACACAAGCCAGACCTGTCTTTGTTAAGGCCTGACTCGGGCTGGCTCATTCCCACCACCCTTATATGTGTTACTTTGACTAGAGAGCACTTGCTTATAAATTGATAATTAATTTTCATTATTTTTTTAAGCATTATTATGTTAAGTGTGAAATTAAAATTACACCGGACATGTTATTTTATTATATTTTCAATTTGAAGTTCGAATATTGATTGATAAATTATCTTTTATTACTTATTAGTATCAACGAATAATATCTTATCATATTTTGTTATTATGTTATGTTCGAATTTATGAATATTAATTGTTGATATGTCGCATGTTATTATAATATAGATGTAATTGTTTTTAGATTAACTCGTACGAGTTTGCAAAACGAGTTTACAACTCGAGTTTACCTAAGCAAAACGAGTTTGCATAGACTCTCGAATTTATTGACAACCATGGTTTGTTTATCGCATCATTGATTAATCAATCACGAATCAAATTTATTATTTTTAAGTTTTTCATTAATTACTTTAACTTTAATTTGAAAACATTTTTTTTCTATCTTTATAAGACAAAGGAAATAATATACTAAAAACACTTATTAGCAATACTACCATTTTTCTTGTTAATTCATTTAGTATTTTCTTATTTCAATTTTTCTTTTTCTTATTTCAATCTTTCACTTGAATTGAATCTGAGTTGATTGGGTTGACTTGCCTTTTGGGCTTGTAAAAGGAAATTGCATGCATTTTTCCAAGAATAAGAGAAATGAGTTTCAAAGGGACACGTTAGTGCTTTGACAACCTTTTTCTTGGTGGTCTGGTGGATTAACCAAAGAGTCCCCACCACTCAAGTGAAAAGAACACGTCTTTAAGATTAAGATTACCACTTTGATGCTAATATTCATTATCTGCTTGACCTTTTATTGTTTTGGTAATTCTTGTGTATTCAGTTTCTTACTGCTGAACTAGTCATTTTCCTCAACAAGGTTTCCATGAGCTTTGTTGCGCCTTTTCATTTTTATGTTTCGGCTAAGTAAGAATCTCCTCTTGGTTATTTTGCAGGCATTTCTAGAAGCAAATAATGCCATGCCTTTTATTTGATGCCATATTCATTTTTGTCTTTACCAAGTAAATGGCTTTAGGCAGAAATAAAAGCTTTAAGATTGTTTTTCTTTTCTCAAAAGATGTCAAACTATTGATGGAGTTCTAAGATGTCTTTTTGTTTTAAAGTGACATATTCATCTACTATTAGTTTTGAGTTCATGCATTGTAATAAAATTACACTAATGTTTCGTCTATATATAGATATATGGATGTAAAAACAATTTATTTATGCATATAAGACAAACGGATGTATATACAGATGTCAATTATGGATGTCAATAAATTATTTATTTAAAAATAATTAGTAAAAAACTTTTAATTAGTATTTTTTGTTTTTTAATTGAATTATTGTTAACTGACTTTTAAACAAAATTATTTGTTGAAATTTAAATGATCAAAATCATGAAAACCTACCAACAATATAATGTATCAATTTTTTTTTATTATCTCATGGTATCAAGCTTTTTTTATTATTTGTTCTTGCTAAATTAAAGAAATATAATCCCAATTGGATAAAAATATCCCGCGATGTAATGCTATATATAAACCATTTAATCCTTCCTTGTTGGTTTTTGGATGAATTTTTGACCGTAACATTTCCAGCATATATATCTTTTATGGCTCTTTTTGTTGAAGTGCTCTCTAGCCACAGCACAAAATAAAATAAAATAAACTAGGGGGTGTTGAATTAGCCCAACATAAACTCAGACCTAATACATACTTTTACTGTCGTGCTAAAAAAATACTGGTATAATTCGTGCATCAAATATATTGTCTAAATCCTATATTTTTCATGCTTATTCGGACTGATACTGTAACGACTACATTTTTCTACCCTTAACTACCCATTATTAAAATAGTGAAATTAAAATTTTCTTTTTATCTGATAAAAAATCTCCCGTAAAACGGACAAAGTTTCCTTTGTTTTTCGAACTTTCCAAAAATTATATTTTTCCTGCAACCTGATAAACACATTCATTTTTAATAACCAGAAGCCAACAGGGCTAACAACAACATACATACATAAATCAGTGTTACATTGCACACCACATAACATCATAACTAAAACAAACTAATTACAAACAAATAGTCAATAATTCCCTCTAACAAACTTACACTCCACGGATGGAGTGTGCACCTGCTCGGCCAATAATCGTGTAAGCTCAATCTCTGTACCTGTGAAAAGATGTTAAGGAGGTGAGCATTACACATAAAATAGGAATAGCAGTTTCTGATATGATATAATACCCACTAAGTCAAACACATTTAGCACAAATATTGCATATATTCACAAAATCCAACCATAACATGTTAAATCGCAAATGAACCATTTTTAATCAAGTATTGATATCGATCTTTATCACATCTCTTTTCAACCTTAACATTATCACTGTTTTTAGTACTACTTTCCTCCCTTTTAAATGTCTTATATGCATTCTTTAAGTTTTTGAGAAACTATCCTCTTCGTGTGTTGATACCTCAATATTTGGTAGCCCAAATTACAAGGCTCAAATCATATGAAGGCCCAGGAATTGTCAAACAAAAAGAAATGCCCAAAGCGGCAAAAGTCCAAAACGACGAAAAGAAAAAGCCCAAAGCGGCAAAAGTCCAAAGTGACAAAGTCCAAAGCGACAAAAAAGAAAAGCCCAAAGCGGCAAAAGTCCAAAGTGACAAACTGAAAAGAAAAGCCCCAAAGCGGCAAACTGAAAAGTCCGAAGCGACAATTGAAAGGAAAGGTCCAAAGCGACAAAATCTGTGGAGCGTGCCCAACGTGCACCCTGAGAAAAATCTTGGCACCAATGACATGAGGGGCCATTAAAATCTGCAACAAGTTTGTAGCGCTCAAAGCGCGCTCCAAAAAAAAGTGGAGAGGGGAGGAAGGAAAGAAAACCTTCCTTGGGCACCAAAAACATAAGGGCCCTTGTAAGAAGAAGAAAAGAAGAGATGTGTGCTATCAGAATGCTTGAAGAAAAGAAGAGCATACAGGAACAGAAGCAAACACAAGTACAATAACAAGCAGCTATGAAGCTACGAAGTTCAAGCCACAATCGCCAAAGCGACAAGGTTGACAAAACGCACAAGAGCAAAAATGCACAATCCAAATGCAAATCCCAGGCGCAAGGCAAACAACAACAACAAAAAAAATGAAAAGACAAAGACAAGACATGCATAAAAATTGTCAACGTAGCAACAAACATGCAAAGTAGAATCCAAGCTTACAAAAGGCATCATAAATCCCAAGGTACAAGTTCGAAGGCAATAAAGTAACAGAGGCTAAATTCGAGCAAAGTCACACAAACTACGAAGCCAAAAGAAAGTGGCAACCAAAACCATAGTCTGAAAAGCAGGATGTCAAAGTAGCAGCACAAGTGGCGAAATAGTGCCTACATAAAGAAGAGAGAATTCAAAGAAGTGACCCTGCAAACTTCCTCATAAGAATACTTCGTGTTAGCCAAATCATTAATCTCCTGGTCAAGAGCCTCCAACTCAGTAGTCGCTTGATCAAGTTGAGAGGAAAGTTCTTTGATGCGAGACATTAAAGGGGCACGGCGCTCTTGCAAAGCACGCTCAGCATCGGCCAACTCAGCGTCATCAAATGGAGGGCGCAAAATTTCGAAGCCAACAATGGCATTCTCAAGCCAAGAACCAGAATAATGTTGGAATCGAAGCGTGTACAGACAGTCCAGAACCTCAGCCTTGTCCTCCCATGGCAAGTCATCTATGTCAACTGAGCGGACCAAACGTAACATCCGCAACAGAGTTTGAGAACCGGACTCTCGGAAGAGGCGGGGAAGCGAAGCTGGAGGAGGTATCAAAGAAGTGTGAGCACGTAGGAACGAGTCAATCAAGGCCTGATCACCTGCAGAAAATGGAGCTGCAAAAGCACATAGCAACACATGCAGAAATAATGAGACAAGAACACGAAGGAAGAAAAAACCCAACTTGAGTCAGGTGAAGAGAGAAACACTTACAAACTAAAGAAGACCCTGGAGAAGCGGAGGCGTGACTTGCCCTCGCGGCAGGAGCCTTACCCTTATCAGCTAAAGAAACAAGATCTACATTGCTTCTGGGGGCAAGACGCTCTCCAGTTGGGGCCTCAGAAACAGTAGCAATTTGGCTCTCTGAAGGGGCAGGGGCATCAACTTCAGCACCCACCCCACCAAACATGTTCCCAGGTCTTGGAACATCTGAAACAAGCTCATAAATGATGTCAGCGGCTGCAGTACCTGAATTGGCCTTCAAAGGCACACCCTTGGGAGAAACAGGAACACTCCTTGGAGTGCCAACAGGGGATGTCAAGTCAAAATCATCACTGGCAACAGAATCAGAAGAGGCAACGCCCTCACCAGCTGAAGGCTGATAAAAGAGGTCCATGAAATCTTCATGATCGGAAACAGGTGGAACAACAGGAACGTTCTCAGGGAACTGGGATGAGGGCGACGCCGATGAATGACCATCTGCACTAAAAAAAAAGAAAGAATCGATGATATTACGAAAACTGCCCAAGCAAAACGAAGTGAAAAGACTGGAGAAAAGCGAAAGCAAGAAATGAAACCTGGAGAATGTCCTCCAACGCCGCCGCTTTCGGTGGAGTCATGATGAGACAAAAGGGAATCATCTGAATTGGTCTCATTAATTTCATCTTGGACCAAATCTACATGAACCGGAGAAGAAGGAGCAATACGGATACCGGAAATGCGCAAACGGCTGGACCGACGAGTAGGAACAGCTGCAACTGTCTTCCTCTTATTGCAAGATTTGGCAGCGCCACTACTACCGCCTTGAGCAGGAGATCTAGAAACAGAGGGACCTTGCGAGGGAGTCTTCCTTTTGCTTCGCCTGGGGGAAACAGAGGGAGACGCAGCAACCCTGCGACTGGGCGAAACTCCCTCAGCTGAAAATAGAACCAAGCAAAAGTTAAATGCAAAGCAAGAAGAGAAAGAAAAACAGAAATAGCCAAGATGTTTACCCGTAGCTTTCTTCATGGAAGTGCAAAAATAAGGGTCATTATGAACTATAGGCAGCAAAGAAGGAACAAAACGTGAGGAAGAAGCTTCAAAATCCCGAAGATGTTGCAAGATGTCCTCATGAGAAGTGAGCCAAGAACGCAAAACACCTCCAATGCGGGAGGAAGGAACATAAACACAAGCAATGTCAGAAGTTTCAGGAGCCGCACCAAAAAGGAGTGCTTTGACCAAGTCTTCCACCGGGGCTTGCTCAATGTCAAGAACACAGGGGGCTTGATCACGCCCAAACTGTCTGGCCACTCGATCAGGGCGGTAGACACAAGGCCAAAGAGCTCCGCCGTGAGCACTCCTACTGTCCAAAGGGATGAAACCAGGCAAGCAACGAACTGATAAAATCAATTTCCACAAATCATAAACCCCCTCGAAAGGGGTGGCAGCGTCGTTTCTTGTGGTAAAAGCCTCTTCGTCGTAAAGAGGATGCAGGAGGTCCGAGTAAGGGCGAAACAAAAACTTGTCCTCTAAGTCAATAAGAGAAGCTAAGGGTTCTCTTGGAGATCCTCTCGTCCAACACCAGGAACGAGGCTCCAAGCCAGCAGCACCAGTGGAAAGGGGAAGTTTAACAGGGCCATAATCAGGAAAACGCTCAAACAAGAGTTGATTGCAAAGCGCCCATGATAAATGCGCATCTGCTCTGATACCTAGTCTAGGCGAGCGTATAAACCGCCTAAGTAAAACGAAGCAAGGGGAAGGCGTGTACCTTCTGCCGAAAGGCAAGCAAAGAGAAAGACACATGGGCTTACAGACTCCCATGGAGGTCCAGGAAACACGTACCTACTAGGCCAGAAAGCAACAAAGGCGGCACAGCAGAGGTGCGAATCTGTGACAGGCCCAGCCTAGAATTCACCATCATGAAAATCACCAAAGAAATAACGGACCCAACTAGCAAATGTGTATTTAAGGGAGGAACGTTGATTCACCCTTCGGCTCCTAGGAACTAAGTTCCCAGTACCCCTCACCCGTTGAGAAGAAGAGCCCTTTGCATACGAGGCACACCTTCGCCTGAAAAGGTCCCGAGAATACTTAGCACTTAGAGCCGAAGCGGCTTTCAGCTGCACTAACAATTCAGAGAAACGTTCGTCAACGTTCTCCACATCAAGGTCTCCGTCCCCAAAGGAAGGTAGTCCAAGGAGTATAATCACATCCTCAAGTGTTGGGGTAAACTCCCCCCATGATGTCAAGAAGGTGTGGGTGGAGGAACACCAGCGCTGCACCAACATCAGCAAATCACTGGGCTTGCGGTTAGCACCAAGCCGAGGCGACGCCTTAACGGCGGCAGCGATCCCTACTTTCTCCAGAATAGCCACGAAAGCAGCATCAGTGGCAAAAACATGATCAACCCACTCTTGCCAGCCATTGGTACCTCCCGCACGAACATTAAAGTTCACATCTACCCAAGGGAACTCCGAACGGCGAAGACAGGAGCGAAGCAACGAAGGGCCCAATGCGCAGTGGTCCTTATCGTAGGAAGGAGAGGAAATGAGTTCGGCGGTCTCCTCGGAAACCACCATGGCCTTGGAAGACGAGCCAGCAACGAAATCGCCCGAGTCGGGACCAGAAGGCGAGTCCGCCTTCACCTCCGAGGCCCAGCGGCGATATCCTGGTTCAACAGGATAAGAGCGGGGGCAAGGAAGCTGCTGCATGAAGCAATAGGAAATAGGGCCTGGAAGTTGAATCTCCTCCTCGGAGCTTGAGGAAGCGCTTTCAACCGCAGGAGGAGCGACGGCCTTTGATCTCGACATGATGACAGCAAATGCAAGAGAAGGGCAAACAGAAGAGAGCAAGAAAGCAAAGAACAAAGGAGTAACGGAGAAAGCTTTCAGAGAAGGAAGTTTCAGACACAGAGGAGAGAGAGAACGAAGTGGAAGTAAAGAAGAAAACTGAAAGGTTGAAGGAAGTTTTGAAAAGTATGAGTAAAGGAGGGAACGTGGGGAAACGTGCAAGTTCTAGAGACTGAAGGATATTTGCCTTCTCCCCCTAATGACACGTGGAACGCAACAGAAGAATAGGAGGAAAGGAAAAACGAAAAGACTCACCAGTGGAGGGCCCGTTGACAAGACCCCACTGGATATCAAAATTCAAAGCAGAAACCGCCAAGCAACCAATAAACTAGGGGAAGTGCAAAACAGACACCCGTTATGCGGAGGCGTCCGCTTCTGTACGCCTTCCCCAGAAAATCAAAGGCGATACCGGAAGAAATAACAAAAAGGCGAAGAACGAGGAATAGGAAGTTGAGAAAAGAAGAAGCAAGCAAGAAAAACACAAAAAACAGGATTTGCACCGAGAAGGAAATTCTTCCCCTCTCACTGCAAAGGGGGCAATTGTTGATACCTCAATATTTGGTAGCCCAAATTACAAGGCCCAAATCATATGAAGGCCCAGGAATTGTCAAACCAAAAATAAGGCAAAAGGCGCGCAAACTCCAGTAATTGTCCAAGGCGACACACGCCCCAAGGCGACGGCCATCAAGGCGATGCATCTCGATAAGGCGCCCGGAAGAAGGAGTAGAGCGTACTGATGGCGGTAAACGTCATGTGTCGTCTCAAAGCGTCTCAGGTGCCACGGAAACTCGAGGAGAAAGTCACGATAAACGAAGGCGAACCGGAAGTAGAAGCCCACGGAGGGCGCACACGTGACCAGCCAAAGGCGACGTAGCTGTCCAAGGCTCCAACGGCTTGCGGAGGAAGCTAGGAGGGAATCTTTTGGCTACCCAAGACAAAGCTAAGGGTAGTAAGACTTGCATCCCTCTCCTTTACTGTAATCATCAATGTCAAAGCCGAGAATGGTAAAGAAGACAAAGCTACTGGAAAGAAACTCTGAACACATGATGCAAGGGGTCATTAACCAACAGACAAAGGCGAAAACCCAACAACCTCTAGTCCAAAACACCATTATAAATAAGATACATTTCTTCTTCAGAAAGGGAGGAGGAGGGACGATGGAGGAAAAAGATAGAGAGAAAAAAATGACAACGGAAGGAAAAAGATAGAGAGGGAGGAACCCCACAAAGAGGCCCAGGAAGAAGGGGAAGCAATACACGAGAGCGATAATAAAAAAAAACACAACAAACACTCATAGTTCTTCTCTCTGAAACTCAGAGAAAGGACACAAGAATAACATCAGTGAGGAATATGGAGAGGAGAAGGGCTGAAGAGGGAGAAGCTGCAATCAGAGCGTACTCCATCAACTCTACAAGCTCACAAGAGCAATAAGCCAACGAAGAGGGGGACAAGTTCCTCACTGTATCAAGAAAGAGAAAGGTCTAGAAAAGGAGGAAAAGCCAGAAAGCACACCCCTCCAACAACTGCTATCAGAAGCGGAACAAGGGTGATCAGAATCCCCCAAGACACCGCGACTAACAACAGCCACACCGCAGAGAGCGTACAACAAAAGGAAAGGAAGCTCCCCTTCTAAAACCTAAGCTTAGCAGCATAAAGGAGAGTGCAGGGCCAAAGCGCACACTTCTCCCTCTGTAAAAAATACCACAAATGTGGGAGCCATTTCCTTGTATCAACCTCTCTGTACCTCATTTCAGTATAATGAAAGCCTAAAGCTTCACCAAGTTTACGAACCCATTATCTCTTCTATTAATCATTTACTTATCGCACAAAGCGGTCCGAAACATCGTGTACTAACCGATTCGCGTACTTTCGCAGTCGGCCGCAGGAGGATTATTTTCTATTCCCCTTACGCGTACTAACCGATTCACGCACATTCGCAGTCGGCCCCGGTTTGCGAACAATCGCAGCCGGTCGCAAGGGGTTATTATATATTTATATTCTTTCAAATCATTCCACTTTTTCATTACATGTTTTATGTGATTTTCCTCTTCGCTTACTAACCGATTCGCTCACATCGCAGTCGGCCCAGGCTCGCTACAATCGCAACCGGCCGCAAGGGATTAGTGTTTATTCTCTTTCGCGTACTAACCGATTCACGTACAATCGCAGTCGGCCCCGGTTCACGCACAATCGCAGCCGGCCACAAGAGAATAATATTTAGTCTTTTTCGTGGACTATCCGATTCGCGCCACATCGTAATCAGATTCCACACATTATTATATCTTATTCTTTATTAAGTACTTCTCTCAATCTTGTGATTTATTCAATTATTTTACTCTTTTCACCTCAATTTTTTATTAATTACATTCACGTTCCTGCCCATTTTCAGCAACAAACAACATATGCACATATTCACAAATGTACCCCAAATCTCCAATATACACAAATTCACAAGTATGCACATATTCACATATATATCCCTAATCTCCAATATATACAAATTCACAAGTATGCACATATTCACATAATATCATCACCAGTAAATTCACATTTCAAAATATTTCATTAATTTATTGTCTTGATTTCTAAGCGCTAATTGTCAGCTTTAACAACTAACTACCCTAATGTGCAAAATCCTAAAAACTGACAACAAACTCTTAGCAAGCACTATATACGTACTAGAAACTTATCCCTAGAATAAGGTAATACTCACTCCTTACCTTGTGTTTCCTTAGACCTGATTCTTTTCGTATAATGTTTCCCAAACGTAGCGCGGTTCATTGCTTTCGCTTGCGCTGATCCTACAATCCTTCGGCGTCTAACCGGGTCATACAAATGAAATAATAATCAATATCATGCATTTTACAAAAAAAAAGGGACTTTAACTTGAAAACCGAGACAAGTTAAATTAGAAAACATTTAATTATTCATAAATCAGAGTCAAATAGAAATTTCAACTTAAAACCATTGCTCCCTCAATAAAATAGTACAAGCTTTTGTTGAAAATACCTTAACTTTCAAAACTAACATAATCGTCAAAAATACATTAAACTTAAGAAATTTTAGCTTCAAGTCACAAAGTGAAATGTTATGTTACTTTGACACTATTAATTCCGAACTAAAAGGAATTGCCCTCGATTCAAAATAAGTAAAAGTCACATTTCTAACGTTCAGGCATTTACACTTCCTTTCAATTCGAAATTAAAGTTCGAGCCTTAAACCCGAATTAACGTATGTCGAATATATATATATCGGATTCCTATCTAATTGGTTTATTGTTAGTTCAGAGACAATTCCACCCAACTAACCTACAACCCAATTACTTAGGAACCCAACGCATTTAACAAAAACACTTTCTAAACCCGTTCTTCAACATAACGTTTAATTCGACGTTATAACAAATCAAAGTAACCAATTAAAATCTTTACAAACAACAGTATACTTAAAAATCAATACTAAATCACAATATCACTTATTTTTCCAAAAATAATATAACACTTGATGATAATCACCAATAACATTAAAATTAGTATTAGTATTAAAAGTAAAACACAACATAGAGTACTTAAAAAAGGTATTAGGGATATATCCTCAAATATGGTGTTGAAGCAAATAGAGGCAAGGTCGGTTCACAGCTTCACAGCCCAGGCATCCCCGACCGGCGTCGGTGACAAGAACGACATGGATCTGAACCGGGGAAAAAGAGAACGAGCTTTGAGCTTCGGGGCACCAGCAACGACATCAAACCCAGGCGGCGACGGCGGCCGATCTGTGACCCAGGAGGAAGGCGAGTCGCGAATCGCGACTCCCTTGGCTGGTGGCGCGGCTGGGGCTCGACGGGGAGAGAAACCGAGACAAGAGAGAGAAAACGAGCGAGCAAGGGACCATATGAGTAAGGTGTAACATCCCGAAATTTAATATTTAATATAATAGATTTAAATATAAATTTATTTAAGAACAGGATTAAGTCATAGAAGTTTGTATACTGTCGTGAGTGAAATGGGAAGCGTAGACCGACCAGATGAGTAAAGGCTGGACCTCGGACCGATCTCAGCCGAGCAAAATAAGTAACGAACACGAAGTCTAGTGATTATGCCGAACCGGATAAGCCGACCGCCACGAGTAGCACTGTGTTGACCGAGAGGAGACTCGGACTGTTGCTACCTCTTTGTGACGAGCTGAAGTCTCCTTGTTTCTCCGTGGCAGCTCACACTGAGTTGCCAATCCCTTGATTTTCACGCCCTCCGTACAGTTGTCGCTGTCAATCACTTTATGTCTTTGTCCAGTCACTGTTGGTGGCTTCCTTTAGAAGCCAATAAACCCTGTCCACATATTCTAAGCTTCTCAAAGAAGCCTCCAATGAGAGCCACACAAATAATTCCCATAAAAGAATAAAAGAAAACCCATAAGCAACACAACAATACTCTCCATTTCTTCTCTTTTGTCTCCCTCCTTTTTCTCTGAAGCTCCAACACTAAAGGTTTAACACACTCTCTTCTCATTCACGTGACTCTCTCCCTCTTTCTTCTTCTCCATCAAGACTCACCAATCGGAAGCGATTCTTCCTTCCGTTCCTCCACCGTGTCGGACATTCCTTGAGCATTCGGTGTCTGGGTGAGCAGCAAGGAGAGAAACGGTTCAAGGGGTTCTAAGCTCAAGGAGTCGAACAAGCAGAAAGGGCCACACTCAAGCTCTCAACTCTTATCTCTCGCGGGTTGAGGTAAGGAGTGAGTGTCACCTTTGCTTAGGTTTGGGTTGCTAGTGTGTTCATAACGGGTGCTAAGAGTGGGTGTTAGATTAGGGAAGAGACATAGGATAATATTAGGGAGAAATGATGAAAGGGTAAGGAAACTAATAAATGAACTAGGATTATGTATTCCTGGGATAAGATGAAATATTTGTATACCTACTAAGTGTTTTAGCAATATTGTGTTGTTGTATCAATGTTTATGAGTTGTGATATTCATTGTTTATGTCGTATATTAAAACTTGTCTGTGGCCGAGGGTGAGAGGTCGAGAGTGGGCATGAGGAATGCGGTTAAATGTGGAAGGAAGAAAATATAGGTTAAAAGATTAAATAATGAGAGAAAATAGTGGGAAAAGGGATAACTAAGGGTATGAGCCGAGAAAGGCCGAGTAAAGAAACGGTCAAAAGGATAAAAGAGTAATTAAAGAAGAAATGGTTGTGTGATCGGGTCATAGAAGACGCGTACTGGGTGCGTGCATTGATCGCGTCAGACGCATACTGGGTATGCGCAGCTGTAAGACGGGTATTGGGTACTCGCAGTTATGATTCACACGAGGTTCCGAGCACGGAATCGGTGGGATGTGCTCCTGGTCATAGAAGACGCGTACTGGGTGCGTGCATTGATCGTGTAAGACGTCGAGAGACGCAGCTGTAAGACGGGTACTGGGTACTCGCCGTTATGGACACTCCTTAACTCCATAGAAGAATCGGTGGTAGTGCTCCTGGTCATAGAAGACGCGTACTGGGTGCGTGCATTGATCGCGTCAGACACATACTGGGTAAGTGCAGCTGTAAGACGGGTACTGGGTACTCGCAGTTATGGACACTCTGGTATCCGACCCTAAATGGTGTAAGACATGCACTGGGTATATGCATCCGAGAAGAGA
The DNA here is from genome assembly GCA_037953625.1 of Crotalaria pallida. Classification (NCBI taxonomy): domain Eukaryota; kingdom Viridiplantae; phylum Streptophyta; class Magnoliopsida; order Fabales; family Fabaceae; genus Crotalaria; species Crotalaria pallida. The sequence continues at coordinate 123,660,847 of CM075653.1, read as the reverse complement.
AAAAGATTGTAAAATATGCACGTAAAAGATGAATAATGAGTACTGAGACCGAGAGAGAAAATTGAATATCGAGAAAGGAAAGTAATGACCGAGTGAATCAAGTGTAGGAATTGAGGAAAAGAGTACAAGGGGAATCAATCAGATAAGTAGAAGTATAACTGATCGGTAAAGAATATATTGGATAATCGCATGGACCGAACAAAATGAAGTTGTATGCATGTGATATGTATCTGCTTGATTATCTGTTAACGTGCTAATTGATTACTTGTGTTTGGCTTGGTAGTTTGGTATGTCACATAAGAAATTGCTTACTAAAGTTCTGTGTAATGCTCACCTCCTTACCATTTTTCAGGTACTGAGCCCGAGCAGACGCAGTCCCCGGCCGAGCAGGTTCACTCTCCTTCACAAGGAGAGTAGGTCATTAGAGTCGGAAAAAATTAAGTTAGGCCTCGGCCTGTTGGCCGAGCTAAAACACTGCTGTTGTATGTCATTGTTTTGTATAACCGATTAGTGTAACTATGTTGTTTTACATTCTTACTTTTGTTTGAACCAAGTCTTCCGCTACAAACTCTGACGATCCAATATCAATGAAAAGAATTATTATTTTGATCATCTTCATAACTGTTTTTAAAAAGAAAATTTTTAGTCCTAATTTTCGGTTTAAGGGTAAAATTCAAGTAGGGTGTTACATTTTTGGTATCAGAGTAGTTTCTCCTCGACCTATTGTAGTTACAAGGGACTCCAGTAGTTACTCACCAAGGGAGTAACAGATAAGTAGAGTCAAGTGTCTAGGGTAGTCAATAGAGTTTATAAGACATATAGATGTATCTGCATTATTATTTAATTATTCGATCGTTGATTGGCTTTCTCTCCATGACCAAGCAGTATGGCTGGGAGAAGAGTTGATAATGACCGAATTGTTGTTGTGTTGGAAACCCTGGTTTAACTGCAGCAGAACCAAGCGCAAGCTCAGCAGAACCAGGCTGAGAATCTTGCTCAGAACATCGCCGCGGCCGCGGCAGCTGCAGCTGCAGCCCTTCAGCCTCCACCTCGGGCTCTGGTCGAGATCAACTGGATGAGCCGATTTAGGAAGTACGAACCGCCTCGGTTCGAAGGGAGCTACAATCCAGACAGATCTTAGAGATGGCTCCAAGACATTGAGAAGATTTTCCGATCCCTGCAACCGCCCTATGAGTACAGGGTGAGGTTAGCTGAATTTGTGCTGGCTGGTGAAGCCGAGCACTGGTGGGAGCAGCAGAGTCGAGGACTGGAAGCGGCTAATCAAGCCATTATATGGGATTTGTTTCGAACTCGATTTCTCGCAAGTATTTTCCTGAAGACGTTAGGAGAAAGAAGAAGCTCGCTTTTCTCAAACTGGAGCAAAGGAATTTAAATGTCGGAGAATATGCTGCTCAGTTCGAGGATTTGATTCGTTACTCAGGGAGTTACCGAGATGCTGATGAACGTACCAAATGCATCAAGTTTGAGTCTGGTCTCCGTGATGATATTCGGCTCGCATTCGAGTATCAGAATGTGGCCAACCTCTCGCATTTGGTGAATATGGCTAGCACTTATGAGAAGGGGCTCAAAAGGAAGGCCGACGGAAAGCGAAACAGGTCGGCGCAGAAAACAGTGGGTTCTATTTGGGGAAAAGGAGTCGTCCAGAGATATGCCCCCTATGTGAATCCGAGCTCCAAGGTACCAGCAGCATCAAGGAGTGGTGGTTAGATGGTAGTTGTCCCTGGCCCCTATCCGATATGTCAACACTATGGAAAGCAACACAAGGAAGAATGCTGGAGTCTGGATCCGAGCAGAGCAAGAGGATCCTATTTTCGCTGTGGCAAGCCTGGTCATTTTGCAGCTCGGTGTACCGAGAATATTGTGAAGGAAGAAGTTAATGTGACAAGGGCTCAACAGTCTGGTGCCAATCGACCGATGCAGAGAGGCAAAGTTTACACTATGGATGGTGAAGAAGTGACTGATGCTGATGAGCTGATCTGAGGTACTTGTCAAGTAAACAACATTCCCTGTGCCGTGTTATTTGATTGTGGAGCCACACATTCTTTTATTTCCCTCGATTGTATGAACAAGCTAAACTTATCCCCAGCAGAAATGCCTTACAAATTATCCATTTCTACCCCTACCAATTCTTCTGTGATCACCTCCCAAATGTGTTTGGAGTGTCCCATCCAAGTATTAGGCCGAGAGTTTAAGGTCAACCTAATTTGTTTGCCCCTAACCAGACTAGATATTATCCTCGGCATGGACTGGATGTCTCAACACCATGTTCTGCTCGATTGTCGTAAGAAGACCGTGATCTTTAGTGACTCTTCTGTTGTAGTTTTAGAAGCGACAGAGGAACCGACTATAGACCAAATTCCTGTAGTCGGAGAGTTCCCAGAGTTCTTCTCGGACGAAATGCCTGGCTTACCCCCGAGAAGGGAAGTAGAGTTCAGTATAGACCTTATTCCAGGAACTAGCCCGATTTCAATTGCTCCGTACCGAATGGCACCTCCCGAGTTAGAAGAGCTTAAAAAGCAACTGGAGGAACTTTTGGCCAAAAAGCTAATCAGACCGAGCGTGTCACCTTGGGGAGCTCCAATCTTGTTTGTTAAAAAGAAAGATGGTAGCCTCAAAATGTGCACTGATTATAGAAAGCTCAACGCAGTAACAGTAAAGAATAAATATCCCCTCCCTCGGATTGATGACTTACTAGATCAGCTTAAGGGAGCGACGATGTTTTCAAAGATAGACCTCCGATCAGGATACCACCAGATCCGTATCCGAGAGAAAGATGTTCCGAAGACAGCTTTCAGGACAAGGTACGGACACTTTGAGTATGTGGTTATGCCCTTCGGACTTACCAACGCCCCTGTCATCTTTATGGACTACATGAATAGGATCTTCCGACCCTATTTGGATTCGTTCGTGATAGTCTTCATCGACGATATCCTCATCTACTCCAGATGTCCGAGCGAACACGAGAAGCATTTGAGAACCGTATTACAGATCTTGAGAGACAAAGAACTCTATGCCAAGTTTTCGAAATGTAGTTTTTGGCTCAAAGAGGTTCACTTCCTCGGTCACGTAATATCCGAACACGGTTTTGCGGTTGATCCCTCTAAAGTGGAAGCTGTGCTTACGTGGGAGAGACCCAACTCGGTAACCGAGATCACCAGCTTTCTCGGTCTTGCAGGATATTATAGAAGATTCATCGAAGGGTTTGCTAAATTGGCCCTCCCATTGACCTCGCTAACCAGAAAGGATGCGCCTTACCAGTGGACCGAGGAGTGCGAACAGAGCTTCCAAGAGCTGAAGAAAAGATTGACGAGTTCACCGATGTTGATTTTGCCAGAGCCGACCAAAGCGTTTGACGTGTTCTGTGACGCCTCGAAGCAGGGTCTCGGCTGTGTGTTGATGCAACAAGGAAAGGTGGTGGCTTATGCCTCTCGACAGCTTCGGCAACACGAACAGAATTACCCCACCCATGATCTCGAATTGGCAGCTGTGGTGTTTGCTCTTAAAATTTGGAGGCATTACCTGTATGGCACGAGATTTGAAGTGTTCAGCGACCAAAAGAGTCTCGGCTATTTGTTCGACCAGAAGGAATTAAATATGAGGCAGCGCAGATGGGTGGAATTCTTGAAAGACTACGACTTCAACTTGCACTATCATCCTGGAAAGGCCAACATGGTGGCCGACGCGCTGAGCAGAAAAAGCCTTCATCTGAGTAATATGATGGTCCGAGAGATGCAGTTGATGCAGGAGTTTAGTGATCTCAACCTCGGAGTACAGAAAAGGGAAAACAGTGTTGTACTCAAAATGCTGCAAGTGACAAATGACTTTGTGGGCTTCATCAAGGAAAGACAGGCTGCCGACTTAGAACTCCAGAAAATGCTGGAAAGAGCAGGAGACAAGGATGAACCCGACTTCACTAAAGGATCTGACGCTCTCATACGGTTTCGGGACTGTGTCTGCATCCCCATGGACTTTGAAGTTAGACGAGATATAATGGAAGAGGCCCATAAAACGAAGATGAGTCTCCACCCGGGAGCCACAAAAATGTACCAAGATCTGAAGAGATTGTTTTGGTGGCCAAAGCTGAAGTCGGACATGGCGGATTATGTGTCTCGGTGTTTGATTTGTCAAAAAGCCAAGATCGAGCACCAGAAACCGGGAGGATTGCTCAGATCTTTGGAGATTCCACAATGGAAGTGGGACAACATCTCGATGGATTTTGTGTCGGGCCTACCGAGAACAAGATCAGGGCATGAAGCCATTTGGGTTGTGGTGGACCGACTGATAAAGTGTGCCCATTTCCTGCCGATCAGCATTAAGTACAGCCTAGAGAAGCTGACACAGCTGTACATAAAGGATATTGTTAGACTTCACGGTGTTCCGAGCAGCATTGTGTCAGACCGTGATCCTCGCTTCTTATCCCGATTCTGGCAGAGTTTGCAGCAAGCCATGGGTACAAAGTTGAAGTTTAGCACAGCTTATCATCCTCAGACCGACGGACAATCCGAGCGCACCATTCAGACCCTGGAGGATTTGCTGAGGACATGTACGCTCGAACAGTCGGAAAGTTGGGAAGCACTTCTGCCATTGGTCGAATTTACCTACAACAACAGCTTTCACTCAAGCTTCGGAATGGCTCCTTTTGAAGCGTTGTATGGTCGGAAATGCCGAACGTCGTTGTGCTGGTTCCAGATAGGAGAAAACTTATTGATTGGTCCAGACATTGTACATGAGACAACCGAGAAGATCCGAATGATACAAGGAAAGATGAAAGCCGCTCAGGACCGACAAAAGAGCTATGCTGACAAAAGAAGAAAACCCTTGGAATTCAATGCAGGAGATCATGTGTTCCTACGGGTGTCCCCTGTAACGGGTATTGGCCGATCTATCAAATCAAGGAAGTTGACCCCTCGGTTTGTCGGACCGTATCAGATATTGGAGAAGGTCGGACCAGTTGCTTATCGGATTGCTCTACCTCCACACTTGTCTAAACTCCATGACATATTTCACGTCTCGCAACTCAGGAAGTACATCCATGACCCCTCACATGTGATAGCAGTGGATGAGTTACCATTAAAAGACAATCTGACCTTTAAGGTTCTTCCGGTCAGAATTGAGGACAGAAAGGTTAGACAACTTCGAGGAAAAGAGATCTCCTTGGTCAAGGTAATCTGGAATCTATATAATATAGAAGAGGCTACCTGGGAGCTCGAAGAGAAGATGAAGCTGTCATATCTGCAGCTGTTCAACGCCGACTGAATTTCGAGGACGAAATTCCTGTAAGTGGGAGAGGAATGTAACATCCCGAAATTTAATATTTAATATAATAGATTTAAATATAAATTTATTTAAGAATAGGATTAAGTCATAGAAGTTTGTATACTGCCGTGAGCGAAATGGGAAGCGTAGACCGACCAGATGAGTAAAGGCTGGACCTCGGACCGATCTCAGCCGAGCAAAATAAGTAACGAACGCGAAGTCTAGTGATTATGCCGAACCGGATAAGCCGACCGCCACGAGTAGCACTGTGTTGACCGAGAGGAGACTCATACTGTTGCTACCTCTTTGTGACGAGCTGAAGTCTCCTTGTTTCTCCGTGGCAGCTCACACTGAGTTGCCAATCCCTTGATTTTCACGCCCTCCGTACAGTTGTCGCTGTCAATCACTTTATGTCTTTGTCCAGTCACTGTTGGTGGCTTCCTTTAGAAGCCAATAAACCCTGTCCACATATTATAAGCTTCTCAAAGAAGCCTCCAATGAGAGCCACACAAATAATTCCCATAAAAGAATAAAAGAAAACCCATAAGCAACACAACAATACTGTCCATTTCTTCTCTTTCGTCTCCCTCCTTTTTCTCTGAAGCTCCAACACTAAAGGTTTAACACACTCTCTTCTCATTCACGTGACTCTCTCCCTCTTTCTTCTTCTCCATCAAGACTCACCAACTGGAAGCCCGTCTTCTTTCCGTTCCTCCACCGTGTCGGACATTCCTTGAGCATTCGGTGTCTGGGTGAGCAGCAAGGAGAGAAACGGTTCAAGGGGTTCTAAGCTCAAGGAGTCGAACAAGCAGAAAGGGCCATACTCAAGCTCTCAACTCTTATCTCTCGCGGGTTGAGGTAAGGAGTGAGTGTCACCTTTGCTTAGGTTTGGGTTGCTAGTGTGTTCATAACGGGTGCTAAGAGTGGGTGTTAGATTAGGGAAGAGACATAGGATAATATTAGGGAGAAAAGATGAAAGGGTAAGGAAACTAATAAATGGACTAGGATTATGTATTCCTGGGATAAGATGAAATATTTGTATACCTACTAAGTGTTTTAGCCATATTGTGTTGTTGTATCAATGTTTATGAGTTGTGATATTCATTGCTTATGTCGTATATTAAAACTTGTCTGTGGCCGAGCGTGAGAGTTCGAGAGTGGGCATGAGGAATGCGGTTAAATGTGGAAGGAAGAAAATATAGGTTAAAAGATTAAATAATGAGAGAAAATAGTGGGAAAAGGGATAACTAAGGGTATGAGTAAAGAAATGGTCAAAAGGATAAAAGAGTAATTAAAGAAGAAATGGTTGTGTGATCGGGTCATAGAAGACGCGTACTAGGTGCGTGCATTGATCGCGTCAGACGCATATTGGGTATGCGCAGCTGTAAGACGGGTACTGGGTACTCGCAGTTATGATTCACACGAGGTTCCGAGCACGAAATCGGTGGGATGTGCTCCTGGTCATAGAAGACGCGTACTGGGTGCGTGCATTGATCGTGTAAGACGCCGAGAGACGCAGCTGTAAGACAGGTACTGGGTACTCGCCGTTATGGACACTCCTTAACTCCATAGAAGAATCGGCGGTAGTGCTCCTGGTCATAGAAGACGCGTACTGGGTGCGTGCATTGATCGCGTCAGACACATACTGGGTATGTGCAGCTGTAAGACGGGTACTGGGTACTCGCAGTTATGGACACTCCGGTATCTGACCCTAAATGGTGTAAGACATGGGTGTATGCATCCGATAAGAGTAAAAGATTGTAAAATACGTAAAAGATGAATGATGAGTACTGAGATCGAGAGAGAAAATGGAATATCGAGAAAGGAAAGTAATGACCGAGTGAATCAAGTGTAGGAATTGAGGAAAAGAGTACAAGGGGAATCAATCAGATACGTAGAAGTATAACTGATCGGTAAAGAATATATTGGATTACCGCATGGACCGAACAAAATGAGGTTGTATGCATGTGATATGTATCTGCTTGATTATCTGTTAACGTGCTAATTGATTACTTGTGTTTGGCTTGGTAGTTCGGTATGTCACATTAGAAACTGCTTACTAAAGTTCTGTGTAATGCTCACCTCCTTACCATTTTTCAGGTACTGAGCCCGAGCAGACACAGTCCCCGGCTGAGCAGGTTCACTCTCCTTCACAAGGAGAGTAGGTCATTAGAGTCGAAAAAAAATTAAGTTAGGCCTCGGCCTGTTGGCCGAGCTAAAACACTGTTGTTGTATGTCATTGTTTTGTATAACCGATTGATGTAACTATGTTATTTTACATTCTTACTTTTGTTTGAACCAAGTCTTCCGCTACAAACTCTGACGATCCAATATCAATGAAAAGAATTATTACTTTGATCATCTTCATAACTGTTTTTAAAAAGAAAATTTTTAGTCCTAATTTTCGGTTTAAGGGTAAAATTTAAGTAGGGTGTTACATAAGGGAGCGACCCTGAGGGGGGCGGCACTGGCTTCATTTGGCGGCAGAGAGGCCGCGACGGTGGTTGCTTGTTGGTCGCAAATCGCGGCAAGGCAGACAGTGAGAGAGAGAATCGCGAGCCATGAGAAGGAAAAGAGAGAGGGACGGAAGAGGCGGCGCCGTTGACAGAAAAGAGAGAGAGCAAAATGCGATAGGAGGGAGATGAGGCTAGGGCCTGCGGAGGGAGAGAGAAAAACGAGAGAGAGAGAGAGAGAGAGAGAGAGAGAGCAAGGGGGTAGGGGCGGCGGCCATCCTCCAAAGAAGAAGGGAGAAACAAAAACATAGGGTTTCCTACCCTTCTAGTTTACCAATATACCCATCCACTTAAGTAATTTAATATTTTAAACAAAAACAACATTATTCTTATCACTATCATTATTTTTAGGAAAAACAAAACTAAAAATAAATTGTCATTCCAACACTAAACTTACAAAGTAATTGAATATTAATATGTCCAAATTAAGGAAAATATACAAAGGGTATCCTTCAACGAAGGCGATTATTTTTAAGAGCATCTAAAATAAAATAGAATTTAGTCATCAAATCAAATAAGTAAATATATTTTTAAGAATGTCGTAAAGTCAAATATTTAAAAACACTAAACATAATCCATTATTGAATGTATAAGATTTAAGTAAAGTATCTCAAAATGTTCAACATTATTTTACTATGATAATTTTTCTTTAAAAGATTCACTTAAATATAATTAAATACTCTTCTGTAATTAACATAATGTATTTTATAAAAATACCCAACAACAAACTAATTGTTTTCAAGAAACAAATATTTAATTCATTAAAACTTATAATCATACTAGGGATTGAAATTAGGGATGTTACAGACACAACTATGCAACCCACATTAGGCTTAGTGATAGATGTAGGTAATCCGAGTCTCTCAAGACCAGGTTACTTATTGATCCGCAAAGGCTCATACAAATACCAGATAAAAAACTTCAGCCTCTTAATGAGGCTGAAGTGGTAGTGTGAACATATTGTGTAAAAAAGACAAAAATTCAAGAGTAAGTATTTAATTTTTATTATAATCGTGTCGTAGTTTTAATTGTTTTAGTCAAAATTTGTCACTGATTAAATTGTGGCGGGTTAATCAATGCACGAGCAAAACATCACTGGTCGTGATGCGCGGGACATGGTTCCCAGACATTGGTTATCCAACACGGTAAGACAATTTTTTTTAATTGGAGAATCATACACGTTTTATAAATAATTAAAATTTCAATGTTGATGACAATAGTATCAATATTTTGTTAGGTTATGTTAATGGCTACCGCATGGTTGGTTGAAAGTCATAAACGCAAATCAAGACATGTGACACGTCATTGTTTGAGTTGTTTATTCATGGTTAGTGTGTTAAATTTTTATGTTCATTACAAATTGTTTGTAAACCATCATATTTATGATTGCTTTAAACATGTAGGATTAAGTTATGTTATCATTGGATGGCTTCAGGAATGACCATCACATACCATGGCGTGATTGCCTTCTGTTACACGCTTTGATGAATTTGAACACGATATTCATGTGTGCAAACTGGTATGACTTTGAGTTTGATAATATTTTGATAATGGATAATAATTTTATAATGATTTTTATGTTGATATAAAGCTTTTGAAAATTGTTGCAGATTTTTGCACCCGTTTTGTATAATGGTCATTGGTGGTGTTACACATTGGATCCATTGAAAAAGAAATTGTACATATTGGATTCATTGGGTAACATATGAGAAGTTATGTTGATCTGGATGCCTTAACGGTCGGTCTTAATGTTACAAGTTATTATCTTTTCTGTTTATTTCTTTGGTTAAAGTGTTTTGACATCATTTGAATATTTGTCTATTGTAGAAAAAGATATTTGAAAAATTGTTACAAATAATGACCGCTAAGAGAGTTAAACTGGATATGAGAGAAGTGGAGTTATCGCGACAATTAAATACGTAAGTATGCAGTAGTTCGTGATATGTTTAATCATTGGCATATTATGGTAGTAAACTTGAAATATTTATCATATTTATTAACTTGTTTTTTTGGTATATGTTGTTGTAGCGATGATTGCAGCATATATGTGATAACATATATGTCAATGTGGGATCCAGATAAGACATATGATGACGGTCTCACAATGCCTTCTTTTTCCAGTGTATGGTTTTATATTTTTGTATGTTAATTGTTTGAATAAGATAGTCACAATATATCCACTTACTAAATGATTATTACCTTTTTAGAAACAGATCGTGAACATGAGGCACAGGTTACTTACTTGTTGGGTTATGGATCCTAATAACGCTTACAAGGATCGTATTGTTGAGTTGGCTCATTCCAAGGAAAAAAGAAAAAAATGATTTCATGTGCTTGAATGTACCATTTTGTATTGTTGCTGAGTGTTTGAAACGCTTAATTGGATATGTTTAAGAATGTTCATCATAATTGTAAAGTATTTCTGGTATTGTGTTGGTTATTTTTTGCTATAGTTTTAGAATGTTGGTAAAGACAAATTGTAAAGTAGTTTTGGTAATGAATGTACATGTTTAAAATGTTGGTAACCCATTAACTTTATGTTGGTAACCAACTACTAAATAGTTGGAATTATCATGCTAAATAGTTTCTGCTAAATGTTGGTAACACGGTTGTAAACATAGGTAACTGTTTCACATTACGTTGGTAACTAACTCCGGAATCTTAGTAACATTTCAAAAAAAACCAAACATTGTTACTAACGTCCCAAAATGAATCATTCAATCAATTTACCACACTTAGACGCATCGAACGAATGTACCACACTCAAATAATTCAAAGGAATGTGAAAAACTTGGATTTATCATGCTAAATAGTTTCTGCTAAAAGGTGGTAACACGGTTGCAAACATTGGCAACTGCTTCACATTACGTTGGTAACTAACTCCGCGATCTTGGTAACATTACAGGAAAACCAACCATTGTTACTAACGTCCCAAAATGAAACATTCAATCAATTTACCACACTTAGATGCATCGAATGAATGTACCACACTCAAATCATTCAAAGGAATAGGAGAAACTTGGCTTTATCATGCTAAATAGTTTCTGCTAAACGTTGGTAACACGGTTGCAAACATTGATAACTGATTCACATTACGTTGGTAACTAACTCCGTGATCTTAGTAACATTACAAGAAAACCAAACATTGTTCCTAACGTCCCGAAATGAATCATTCAATTAATTTACCACACTTAGATGCAACAAATGAATGTACCACACTTAAGTCATTCAAAGGAATGTGAGAAACTTGGATTTATCATGCTAAATAGTTTCTGCTATATGTTTGTAGAACAGTTGCAAACATTGGTAACTGATTCACATTACGTTGGTAACTATCTCCGCGATCTTGATAACATTTCAGGAAAACCAAACATTGTTACTAATGTCCCGAAATAAATCATTCAATTAATAAAAAGTTTCTGAAAAATGTTGGTAACAAAGTGGTATACGTTTATAACATCTTCACAATTTGTTGGTAAGTAATTCCCGATTGTTGGTAACATTTCAGTGAAATCACACGTTACTAACGTCTCGAAATGAATCATTCAATAAAATGTACCACAAATAGATGCTAAAAAGCTTCTGAAAAATGTTGGTAACCCTTTCGCTGCATGTTGGTAACTGCATGACCAATGTTGATAATCTCTGTATTTCTTGTTGCCAACTTGCTATAAAATGTTTGATAACAACATACCTTTGCATATATGACAGATTTTCATGTGTGGCTTCCATTTACGTGTTAAGTACATGTATTTGGGTCACATATCTATACAAAAAGCTAAGTTCCTACATGTGTGCTCCCCATTACTAACATATACAAAAGTATTATCCCAAAATATGATATCCCAATTAGACTTGATGTAATGTCTTCAAGACTACCGTGTTGACGGATCATCAACAACCTATATTATTTAAGCAAAATTACTCATACAAAATTAACTAAAGTAGTACACATCCAAAGAAACATAAGAACGAACATGTACATACGTTGCTAAATTCGTTAACCAAAGACATAAATCTGGTTGGTGATTGATTGCTTGATAGCCATGGTACCCAAATTTGGTTCTCCAAAATAGGTGCTACTACATTAACTTTGCCACTAACTTCATTACACTGATGGAAATGACATACACATAAATGAACAACAATAATAGCTAATGCAAGTACGACAATTAATATCCAAATAAATGAACCAACCATAAAAATATGTATACTAATGACACAAATGGCACAATAATTAACGCTACTACAAAACTGAAATACAAACACTATACTATCACATTAATCCCAATTCGGTAACAAACCATGATACTTCCATCACAAAACTGATTAGAAGACTCTACACACAAGTTGCTTATACTATCATTGTTGCCAATAGTGATAGTATAAAAAATCAAAGTTAACAATATAGTAATTAGGCAACAAGCAAAATCATAATAAGTTACCACCATTTGTACACATTTTACCAACATCAAGTTTTTCTTTGACACATAACTCAATGATCAAATTTTGACATCTTTGTTTATTTCGCTTCTGAATCTTCCTTACAACCTTCTTACTATTGGCATCTTTTTGCTCGATGGTGGACAGCCCTTATGTTTCACTTGTAAATGATTGCGAATATGAGGAACTGGATTTTCATAGTGTAATCACATTTGGAACTAATGTCAACATTACTTTTAGTATGCCTCCTACACAACAAATTATGCTTCAAATTGTCCAATGTTTGGTGAAGCCAGTCAGATTCATCTTCGAACTCTGCAGCAAGTTCACCAACCTCATGGAAATGTTTGCATAACTTATCATATCTCTCCATTGTGGGCTTCATTGCTGTCACATCATAGCTGGTTTTGATATGAATGCTTCCATTTTCTATTTTTGCTCCGTCTTTTGAGAATGTACTTTGACGACACTCGTTCAACCCTTTCGAGAGAAAGCACAGAAAGAGTGCCTACACATAATGCCCTTAAACTCAAACAAGAAGCATTGACAATTGATATCAAGATTGTCTTGATTAAACCCAACATCTAAGATCCGCTTTCTCATCTTATCTCCAACGGTCATCTCCTCCAACACTTCATAGGTAGCAATTGTACCATCAAATGACATAAGGAGGACAGCACAATTCATTTTCCCCCTAAATTCTGATTAAATCTCAATAAACTTTGCATGGGTGTATTCCACTTGGAATTGCTTCTCAATAGTGGAACTTGAGCCACAAGGGATGATAGTATCCATGGAATGAAAATCAGCGTCAAACTCTTTTTTTGCCTTAGCGCGGAGAAGATTGTCATATTGTTTTACAAATTGACGCAAGCTTGTTGTTGAATTGATATATCCATCAAAGAAAGCATGGATGCTCTCACTTCGCTGCATTGTTGACATCTCAGCCCAAAAATATTTTTCAAATAAATGGGAACCCATCTATGACGCTCATCAAACAACCCACTCAACCATTCGTTGTCATGAAGGTGATACACATCAACGAATTTTAACCATTCTTCTTCAAACTCACCATCCGTTAGTGTATCGTAAACTGCTGCTTTCATTGCATTCTTCATCTTCTCTTACTCCCCAAATCCTTTAAGCTTCTCAGGAATTTTTTTTCATTATGTTCCATAAGCACCACCTATGACGAATGGTCGGGAATACTAACTCAGTGACATTTTTCATAGCTTTGCATTGGTCAGTCACAATACCGGCTGGGGGGGCTTTCTTGACTTGCAGCGAAGCCAAGAACTAAAAAGCCATGCAAACGAACTGGTATCTTCATTCGAAACCAACCCACAACCAAGCAAAATAGATTGCCCATGGTGATTGATGCCAACGAATGCAGCAAAAGGCATGTCATATTTATTGGTCAAATAGGTGGTGTCAAAAGTAATTACATCTCCAAAAGACTCATATGTAGCTCTGCTTCTCGCATCGGCCCAAAGCACATTTTTCACATGAAAATCATCATCCAAATCTATGTCATAAAAGAAATTTGCATTCTCATCACGCATCATGCTAAAGTATAAGATTAGAGCTGCACCATCACCATCTTTACCAATAGCTCGCCTCTCTTTTTGGATGAAATTCCTCACATCTCGTTCATCGCATGCTAAATTGGCGTGCCCACCCGCTTCTTCGACAAGAGCCCAAAAAGTCTTGTTAATCCTCACCCCTGCATCATCATTAATTTGGATTGTTCTCTGCACATGCATACTTATGTTCTTGTTATTTTTAAACTTTCTAGCTTTAGTAGGACTAACTTCATGATTATACTCTAGGTCAACTGTTTTCAAGTATCATAGACCATCTTCTTTCAGCTTTGTCGTAATCTTAGCAAGACACTCTTTTGCTTTGGTAGGAACTGTTTTCAATGTGCTTGGTATTGAAGATACATGACTACCTTCACGAGAACATGCTATAATAATCATGTAATATACAATTTCATCTTCACTTTTTCTCGAAGTTCTAATTTTCCATCCAAAACCCACCCTAGAAATATATTCTGAATAGAAGGACTTCAACTCTTTTAATGATGAAAAGTACAACCCAGACTTAGGTTGCCACCTTAAGCAATCATCATTCTCATCATCAATATCAATTTCAATGGCAACAGTTGTCTTTACATTATTAATATGATCAATTGAAACCGATTCTTGGTAATTTGAACTACCCTCCTGCATAAAAAAAAAAACACAAACTTAACAGTTCTAGAAACGTTACCAACATATTTCATAAGTTATCGACAAATAACACAATAGTTACCAACATTGTTTGCATAGTTACAAACATTGATCAAGACATTATTTTCCATATTTACACACTACTTAACACATTTTCCTCGTAGTAACAAACTTGTTTCAGCCTCAAAATCCCTTAAGTTGACATAAATCAGGTTTAAACATACAATACCCTAAACTAACAATTTTTTTTTGTAAAAATCAAACCCCACCACCATTAACAATAAAAAAAAGAATAAAATAACTATACTACAAAAAAATCAACAAAGACATTAAACAACTTTTAGTGTCTTACCTCATTCATTATCCCTGACAAATTTGAGAACATAGAAGATTCAGAAAAGGATAGAAAGAACAACAGTGGGTGAAGCTTGAGAAGATGAGGCAATGAAGCTTGAGAAGAGTGGGTGAAGCAAGAGAGAAGCTTGACAAGAGTGAATGAAAAGCCTTAGGTCACGTCAGAGAGAAGAAAAAAGGTTTTTGATTAGAGAAGCTTGAGTGGGTGATGAAGGCGGGAAAGCTAAGAGATGAGCTTGATGTTTGATGCTTGAAGAACACACAAGAAAAGGAGGGAAAGGATGGGTGCTGGAGTGAACCTTCGGAGGGAGAAGCAATGGAGATCAAAGAGAGAGAATGATGGGTGTTGAAGGGAAAACATGAGGAATAAGTATTCTTTTTATTTTAATTATATTTTATTTATAATATAAAAAAATTAAAGAACCAAATGTCTACTACTATTTATACAGTGTCTATAGATGTTGGATACTGAATCCCAATAACGAGATTGAAATTTAATGGCATTGAAAAAATGTAGTGTATCAGGGAAAGAAAGAGATGCCATGTGATCTAAAGTTATGTTACAAACAAACATGTTCATGATATTCATTGATATTCACATATAGTTTAGAACAAATACATAATTTCAGATTTGATCGCACATGATCTATTTACCACTTCCACGGCTGAATTAATGAGTCAACAAAGTTTAGATTCACCATAGAAGCAGCAAATACACCACCAAAACCAATAACACAAATATCACCCACTAGAAGTGATAAATAGCTTAACTTCATAATGACAAAAGTTGCTGGAGTGCAGGAACTAAAGACAGAGAGCATCATTTCGACTTGCAAGCATCACACGATGAACCTAAGCTTCTTACAATGGAATGGAAGACTTATCCATCAGTATCAAGAGGAACTTGCTTGGAAAAAAACACTTCATAACCTGTCCATCCAGTTGAGGATACTGTCTTGAGAACAAAAGGTCAAATTCTGCATGCAAAATAAGAACCATATATTAATAATTTGGTAGACTGTGTTGTATGGGTTCAGAATTCAGATCTATATTTGGTGCATTTAAAAATAGAACAAGTTAAAAAGTGGGACATTTTGGTTCCACGGAAAGAGGTGGAATCAAGGAGAACATGAACAAAATACTCCATTGAATTTTGTCCGTGTGCCAAATAGCAAATACTACCTATATAAAAGGTGAAGTGAGCCAGGTATTGAGTTGCTTACAGAAAGATCAAAATCTGGAGGAGTATCCAATTCCAGGGTATCCAAGACAGAAATTCCATAAGATACATCACCATTTCCAGTCATTTCATTTGCATTGCCAGCAATGCCATTGAGAGTGGTGGAGTCCAATCCAGAATCATTTAATAGAGCAGAAGAATCTAAGATCTCCTTGCACAACAAGATGTCATCCAAGCCATTGAATTCGTCGTTTTCCACAGCCTGTGATTCACCGGCCAACCATGCAGGGTCTCCGGTATTGTCCTGATCATGAACATCAAATGGTGGGGCATGTGATTCTATAGGGATAGACTTGGCATCCTGGTTCAAAAAAAATTAGATATTAGAAATGAAACAAAGAATTAGACATGTTTAGAAAAGTAAGTATATATATACATCACTTCTGTTAACCACTGATTTTTCGACAAGTGTCAATCAGATAATGTGCAAAAAATTAAAGTTGGAGCGCATTCTTTATGCTTCTTTATGTGGTAGAATATCAGATATGAGTTCTCTTTTTCATTTTATGTTCTTACATGAGACCACAGTTAAATAGATAATTATAGTCAGCCATATCCATCATATATAGCTACCCACCAGAGTTTCATCATTATTATCATCACAGTCAACGCATTTTCCTGCGCGAGGTGGATACTGAAGATTTGGTTTTGGAGTCTTTGGACTTGTTCGCAACGTCATAAGGTCACAATCTTCAACCATTGGATTCTCGTTTTTATCTGTCTGCTTTTGCTGTTGATAAAATACTTTTGAAACCACATATGAACCATCCTTCTCATCTTCTTCATTCCCTAGATGGTACTGATGCATCACCCAATTGGATTTATAAGGCTTGGACCCTTTCTCGGTCCTTATATAAAGAACCATGATTTTCTTAAAGCCCTTATGTACTCCACTCTCTGTTATAGCTTTAGTTTTACCAGTCTTATGCCAGCGCACATGCTCCTCAGTCAAACCATGTTCATGATGAATTTTTCGACGCTTACGCTGACCAGTGGAGTATGCATTGGCTGTTCTATGAAAGAAATGCACATTGCTTCCATCTTTCTTAGCACCTGAAACAAAAACAGGTATAATTTGATTAGCGACATAGTTCCAGAAATAGAAGCAAGGAAGTCCATGAAGAAACTCAATAGTCGGAACATTTAGAAAGATAATTATGACGATATCATAAATAGAGACCAGTGGCTACTATAGTTACTAAGTTTGGCAATAATAAAAACCTGCATGATTTGATTTATTTAAACACAGCTTTCAATTAATATATCTAAATCTTGATTTGGAACTGGTTTAAAGCAAAAACAATATAGCCTAGTAAGGCCAAGAAAGTCTTGCAAGTGCCGGAACCTATACTTCAACTCAAAATATCCAGGACTACTGGACTATATGCTTCCCTTTTTCCTTTTTAAGGTATCAATCTAAAAAAACAAGCAATGTGTGCTAACTGCTAAGGTACTGAAGGCAGTCTAATTTGACATTGATGAGACATTTATGGTTCTTCTCCACAACTTATTCCACAAGTGATCATCTACCACTTTCACATGCAATAAAGTGCTTAAGTAGTCTTCCTTCAAGATGTTTCCAGGTTTGACACTAAGACTTTTTTTGACTGTAAGTATGATGGAAAGAATGTTCAATGCTTACATATCTGGATAGGTCAAAGAACCCGCACCTGGAAGATTTTCTGGATGTGTGTAGCAAATACCTTGGTCTACTTCCAGTGTTGGGATGAACTCATTGATAAACATGTGCGGCTCTGTGTTCCCAATGCCACATTTTGCTGCTAAATGTTCCAAGAGTTCAACGTCAGAAGGATCAAATTTTACACCAAGAGGAAAACCAGGCCACTCAGTAGAAACCTACACAGACAAAGATACTCATAATGAAACATTTGCAAACATTCAACAAATGCTAAACTTTTTAAAGAATTTAATTTAATCCTAAAATGAAGGTAAACCATGTAAACTTTTCCACAATCATCACATCAAATTATTGAATTCTTTGAGTGAGCCCAAAGAAGAAAAATGTAGGGGCAATGAAGCATAAAAACCAGCATGTTAACATGAAGAGCCTACTACACAGGAGCAGAGACATTGATTCTAACTTAGCTCAATTTTGGTGCATGAATAAATTTTAATAACAGTTATGAACTGAATAAACATTATGCTGACTAACATCACTGTTATCAATTCGATAATGACAGTTTGGGCATTCACGATATGCCCCACAGTCTTTGATTTGATCAGCTGAAGACAGAGTAGTGCTTTTCACTTTCTTCGCAAATCCTCCTATGTCAATAATCCAGCTCCTGTAGAACATAATAACAATATTACAATAAAAACAATTGTCAGCTGAAAAACTTCCGGTACATGGTTAGTTACACTTTGTAAAATAAAATTTGGTTACTTGAAAAATAGGAAAAAACAAATAAAAGCAAGAAGTGAAACTAAAAACAAGCCTAAAGAAGTTGGCTGTTGAGGGAACCAAATCAGTTATGAGGACAGCAACTTTTAAGTCATCAAACACTCATAAGAATGACTCACAGAACAAGTGTACCGGTGAATAAATGAAAGTAGAATTTGTTAGACATCTATGCTGGATGTGAAAATCTGCTTCTTCTAATGGAGAGAGGAAAAAAAAAACTAAGTACATTTAAGTAAAGCAAAAGACATATTCTGAGTCCAACCAAGTAAATTAAAAATAGAAACAATGGCAAACAAAGAAAAAAATTCTGAAAGCAACTGAGGGGATTTTGGTAACACAACTCTATTTGTTTTGATGCAAAAAAGTTTAAGGTAAGGGGAAGCTCTCTCTCCTTCCAATGCCGGGACAAACAACCTTCCTCAGCAATGGGAATCCCTAGATTTGAACCCGAGTGTTGCATTTGTCATGGGCAAAATGTGAACCAGGTCAAGTCAACCCCCATTATCACTAAAGTCTATATATTGATATTGCTATGTATCACTAAAGGCTCTATAATATCAGCAATACATCCTAAGCAAGTGAAGCTGCAAATGTACAAGCAAGTAAAGTCCCTGCTCCTTTGGAAGGGCAAACAACAACTTAAATATGAGATAATATCCAATAGGACATGCATTGTCAATTACACCTTTTTTCCACTCTCGAAACCCCCTACTGAAACTTTTTTGACACGAAAGCACGAAATGTAACTTCATTTATGGATTATTTTTTACTGACATCAATCCCAGCCTTGATATTTGGAAATCACCTTCGACCCCTAGGAAGACGACTTAGTTAAGGGGGAAAGAAAACGCTACCATGACCTATTTTTTCATTCAAGAATCTCAAACTCGAGACTTTGCTTAAGAGAACAAAGCTCCTTGTGTCACTCCTACATTTCATTGACATTGACATAACTATTTATCAAACCCCAGCAAGAAAAATCATCACTGTTACTTCACATGACCGGTTCCATATAGTTGTATCTCAATCATTATCCAGCACTTCCCAACTGTTCCTTTCAAATATGAAATCAAACAAAAGTAGCAAAAAGCATAAACCCCCAAATAGGGGTGTCACTCACTTTATAGTCTATACCCACAATCTATCATTCGATAAATAGAAAGAAAAAAAATCCAAAAAAGCCAAAACAAAATGTCCATATCCTACACTACACTACACTAAACTAAACTGCATTTTTTCCCCAAAACTCAACTATGTCCATGTCACACCCTTTGCAAAGGGGGTGAAAAAGTTGCACCTTTTATCATCAAGGTGAAAAAAGGAACCGATGCTAACATTAAGACACTATCCGAAACAGGGCTATTAGCAAAAAAAACACCAAAAGGAAGAAACTTTCAAAACACAAAACCTTGAAAAGAAACAAGACTTGTCTATCTCCAAAAATGGAAACTTTTTTTTATTTTTTTGCAGTGTTTCTCTTAATTCTTAAGCTCACCCACCTAGCCATTGTAAGAAGACGATGTCAGAAGAAAGAAGAAACCAAACCAGCTTCAACAATGAATGTTTCTTACTCTCTTCCCATTTTATTGAGTTGGCCAGTGAGAGAGACAAAGAAAACGACAGTGTGTGAATGAGCGGGAAGTTCTACTGAGGTTTATGTTGGAATTGGAATGGGAAGAGGCTTGGTTTCCGAACCTGTGCTTCGTGGTATGGATAAAGGAATACGATGTGGTTTGTGTGGGACCCATGGTTGACCGAAGCGAAACCGAGTGAGTGTCATCACAACATAACCTTGCACCGCAAGCTAAAAAACGGTATTAAGTTTCCTCCTCCATTGTCCGTTTTACCCTAAGTCATTTCCATTATTGACCATACTCTTTTTTTCTTTCTTTTTTTTTTTTAAAGATACCGTACTCTTTTTGGTTTTTCACTTTTGGCTTAATTATATATTTAAGGGGGCTTAAGACCAAAAATATAAAATCAATGGTGAAGGCCTATGCTTCAAAAACTCAATAGAGAAAAATTCTCAAGTATTGATAGTAAAGAGGCAGAACTGAGATGTAAATTAGACATGGCTTATGAGTAACTTGCATATGATCCTTTGAATGTAGCTTTGTAAGTACTCTCTTCGGCTCAAATTATAAGCAACTTTAACTAATATAACTCTTATTAAGATGGTTAACTGATTATATTTAATTTTTTAAAATTTAGAGTGAAAACCCATTTTAGTCCCTATCGATTTTGCACAATACCAGTTTGGTCCCTGACAATTCATAATAAAGTAATATGTCAGATTAGTCCTTGACTTTGTAAGCGTCGGTCAAGTTAGTCCCTGACTTTATCGAAATAGAAATTTAGTCCCTGAGATAGGAAAACGTCGATCAAGTTAGTCCCTGCCGTCACTATCACAGGGATGTATTTGCTTTAAAATGAGATAAAGATATGGACATATGTGAATTAAAATGAAATCTCAGGGACTAAATTGCTATTTCGATAAAGTCAGGGACTAACTTGACCGACACTTACAAAGTCAGGGACTAATATGACATATTACTCATTCATAATACCACATTTAGTCCCTAAAAAAAATTTCATATCAATTTTGTCCCTAACCTTTTTTCCATACCAATTTCGTCCCTCGAGATTTTCTTCCATACCAACTTGGTCCCTCAATTTTAAGGATCAAATTGGTACATCTGAAAATCTTGAGGGACTAAATTGATACGAAAAAAAGTTGAGGGACCAAATTGGTACGGAAATTTTTTTTTTTTAGGGATTAATGTGGTATTATGAATTGTAATTGGTACTGTGCAAAATCGACAGGGACCAAAGTGAGTCTTCACTCTAAAATTTATAAAAGAATAGAGGTATTTTAGGAAAGTTGTATTGAGAATGAAACAAAAATTAAATAAGATAACAATTTTCTAGGATATTTTAGGAAAGTTTGTTAAAAAGCTGCAGATTTATGTTTGAGACAAAAGACTAAGGAGAAGTGGCTTAAGATGGTGATCAGAATACTAAATATTTTCATGCTGTCTTGAAGCTAAAGCAGTATAAGAATACAATTTTTGAGTATTTGTGATGATAATGGCTGTTGCAAAACAAAACATGATTAGATCTATTCAGTCTTTGAAATGTATTATAAGAAGTTGCTTAATGGTAATCAGTGTATTTAGATAATGACAGAAAAGGAGATAACAACGGTCCAGTTCTTTCAGTTGAGCAACAACTTGGTACTATAATTGAATCCTTTACATAGGAGATTAAATGAGTTTTTTTTTTCCTATTCCCGAGCAGAAAAGTCCTGGTCGAGATGGTCATGGATTAAGTTTTTTCAAATAAGCCTGAAGCATCATAGGAAAAGATTGTTGTGATGTAATTCAAGAGATCTTCAAAAGTGGAAAAATGCTTCAGCAGGTAAACTCTACTATTTTTAGCCTAGCTCCTAAAGTTGATTGCCTTTCATTTGTGTTTCTGTCAAGATTTTGTATTTCTCGAAGAAAATAATACAAAATGCAAATAAAATAGTGGGTTCGTAAACTTAGTGAAATCAAGGCTTCTTTTATTAATTTACTGAGAGAGAAGTACAAGGAGTAATGAGGGTGTGATTATCAAATGATAAAATATACAATGACCAAGTATTTTCTAGGACGCTCTCTGTTTTCCTTCCCCAAACTCCCTAAGGTTTCTGAACGATTTTAATTTGATGCCGTATACATACGGCACCACCGGTGGTGACATACCATTTACCTGTTGGTGTAGGTAATTTTTGCAAGAATTACCGGAACCTCTTTACTTTGTATTAAGCTTCCACCAACGTGGCATGACACCATAGACGACGTCGTTGTGACTAATCATCATCATCATCAGCCTCATCCCACGTCTCTCTCTCGTTCCCCAAGCTTGGTTTCTCGTTCTTCCACTAGCAGCTTTGACCGCGGTTACAACCGTTCCTCTTCTTCTTCCGTTGGTCCTCAGCCCTTACCCTTGCAGGAGTTATCCTCCTCCACCATCTTCCGCCACAGAGACAACGACTCCCGTTTACCCTCTCCTAAAGATGCCGTTGCCCCTTCCTCTGTTTCCAGAGGCTTCCAAGATGAAGGTGGTGTCTCCACTCCTTTCCGGATGCGCAGGTAAGTTTCTTTGATTTTTATTTTTTTTTTAATTTTTAATTTGTTTAACTTTTTTTTTTTGGGCCTTGACAGTGTTTTTGCGAGCCAAGACACAACAAGAAAGAATGCGGAATATGTAGAAACAAGGTCACCGGGGTGGGACCTCAAGATTCTTCAGCAAGAACACGATCAAATATGAACTTCTGGATTAACGTCCCAACGAGGAGCGTTCCGAGTAGTCCTTTTGGAAGTCCCACAATAAACACACAAATAACAAGAAATGATGAGTTTGTGCCATATCATTACGTCACACCCAAAACAAATCAATTCTGGTCTGCACCAGAGATGGTCATTTCTGAAACACTAGCAGCCTTGCTACTTCCTGCTTTCTTTGATTTATCTGCAACAACACCAACAGGCACCACCACTTACAATCACAATAACAATAATAATAATAATAATAATAATAATAATAATATTCCAGAGGCTTCCTTTTTTTTTTTTTTTTTCGCCAAATACAGGTACACTGTATAAAAACCTGTATAGGAGTTACCAGGTCACCCATCTCAACCATCCATTTCGTATTCTCCCCACATCAACGGTTCAAACACATGGAACCACCAGTGGTGCCAAAATTTTTGGCACCAAATCAAACGCTAACAAGGTTTCTCTCTGGTTGCATCGTTGTGACTTTCTGAATATAGTGGATTTGTGTTTATTTGCTTTAGCTTGTGTTGACTTGCCTTTAGCTATGAGTTGTGATCCTTATATAGAGGTCTTGTGTTTTGGCTTTCAAGTTTGACCTTCTCCTTATCTGATGGGTATTGTGATACTTCATTCATTGTCCACTGGTCGTTACTTCCCTTATCCTTGGTAGGGGAGATGAACAGTGGCTTTTCTTCTTGAGTGGAATAACATCTTCTTCCATCAACACACTATATTTAGTATTTGAGTGAAATGACATCTTTCCCATTTGTGGCATTTTGATTGACATGGCTGATTGGGCGTTGGGCCCAAGGAGGGGTGACTTAGCAGGGATGATTTCTCAGGACCTTGTACAACCTTTGATGAGTGTTGTGGGTTGGAAGCTTCGGTCTGGGGACGCTTTCACGTTTTCTGCCACTGTTGATGTGGGGTTCTGCCTGGGGTTGAGATAACTCACATGGGCCATTTGAAGCTTCCATTTTCCATTTGTTTTCCTCCTGGAGGGCCTTGACCCAATAGTTATTTATTTTTCCATCCTAAACAATAGCCCCTTTTTTGCATGAAAGAGAAAAGTTTTTTCTCTTTGATGCAAAACTTCTTGCTTTACTGTTAGGCTTGATCTTCACAACTTTATTTCCTGTAATTTTCAGTGCAGCTTATCGGTACTCATGTAACACTTGCTTGGAAGCATTCGTTCAGTGAGTTTGTGTTTTTGCTTTCGGTGCTTGTTTTATTTCTGCTTTACTTGAAAGGCGTCAGAAACTATGACCGCTTCTGAACATTTCGCTGCTTATGAGTGTCTGATTATGTTTTTCATTTCTTGAGGGCGTCTGAACACACCTTCCTTGCTTGTGATTTTGTGAGTTTCTTTATTGTTGAGTTTGGGCATGAAGGGAATCCGCATTGATGACTTGGTCTTGACGGGGCTCTTGTTTTTTGCCTTTGATAGGGCCATCTTGGATGGGATCGCTTTTGTTAGGGCCTCCTCCGTTTTTGTTGTACCTCATGGAGATTGATTCATGCTTACATAATAGATCCACCCTTTGTTGAGCGTCATCTACTTGTCATGCCATGTCGCCTTTAGTGAGTGCATTTTAAGATTCTCCAGGCTATTGCTTTGCTTTGTTTTTGCATTTCTTTCTTTTGTGGGTATTTGCACATCAAGATGTGGACTTTGGAGACGCTTCAAACTTTGTACCACGATTGAACTTTTATGCGCTCATACACCATGAAGGCGCCCTTGGCAATGCATGGTTGCTTTCTGCATAAACATATGATATGAGGGGTCAACCCCCTTGTGAACTGAATCTTGACTTTTCACTTGCTTCTTATTCAACTTGATCTTCTTTTTGTGAATTTGTAAGGGAAGCGAGCTCTTCTTTCTATTGCACGTGCAATCTCGCCTTTGGATTGTGCTACCTTGCATACTGATCAATGACTTGGTGGACTTTGCTTCTTTGTACTTTGAATTCTTGATTTGTTTTCTAAAATTTCTTTGCTGTCTGTTTCTTTATGCTTGAGTTCCATACTCAAACTCAACTCTCTGTACTTTGTGCCTTCTGAATCTTCAAATTTTACAGTATTTTTCTGCTGCATTGAGCGCCTTCTCTATTGAATGAATAGACTTGTCCAATTTGGGAGGTATAATTGTGGTCTGATTACTGGCTTGATGTTGCGCTTCTTTTAAGTATTAAAATATGCTCGCAAGTGCACGAATCGTACTGAAGTACAGTTGAACAACAACGAGGTCGATCCCACAGAGACTTAGAGTAAAATTAAGATATTTGTTAAATAAAATTCTAATGTTGTAAAAAAAAGTTGAATGTGAAGGAGAGTATGAGAATAAAGATAAGCAAATAAACTTGTTTGAATAAATGATAAATGACTAAGGTTCAGAATCCATCAAGACTAATTATAACAATAATTATGTCAATTATTTTACCCAATCAAATTACGCATGAACATCTGCGGCTAAGCTAATATTCATGAAAAATATATCAATAAAGCTCTTAAAACAAATAATATTCGAAAGGAGGATTATTCACCAAATTAATAACAATCATTAAATAAACAACTGTATCCCTAACATGAAATTACAATTGTTATTCAACAATTATTATTAACACTTAGATAATATAAAATAATTTCAAAGCATGAGAAAAGCATGACTAAACTCATCTAAGGCTCAATTATATTAAATAAGCGAGTAAATAAAACCAAATTAAGAATTATCAATAAATCTGTAACATGGATAAAAATTAATTGACATAGTATTGCTAACAAAATTAATCAGGACTTCATCATCCCCTTAGTACAGGGAGTTTAGTAACTCATAGAAAAGAATTATAAAATAAATATATGTGTTTCTTTTCTTTTCTCTGGTCCTAATTTCCGAAATGCTCCTCCGCAACCTATTTATACTGAAAGAATGCTTGTTACATTCCTAAAATTCAGACTAAATTTTGTTTTCCAATAGGTTGTTTGTTACTAAACTTAGTAACAAGTTCTTTTATGGCCTTTGACATTCTTGTAACAACTTGCTGTTTACTTTGAAAACAAACAAACGTGGAGAGAACACGCCAATGCAAGTTTAATTTGTAACAACCCCTAATTTTGTTTTGCTCCTCTTCTTCCGCAACCCTTTCGTTTTTCCTTCTTTTCCTCTTCTTTATGTTCATTTACTTCTTTTCTTTTTCTTTTGTTTATTTACCTGAAAAATAGATAATTTAATTAGAACAATTAAGTAAATAAATTTATGTGTGTGTAAATATATATATATATATATATATATATATATATATATATATACCAAATGAATTAGACTCTTATCATATATATACCAAATGAATATAAAGTGATAAGAGTCTAATTCATTTGGTAATAAGAGTCTAATTCATTTGGTATATATATATATATATATGTATATTTACACACACATAAATTTATTTACTTAATTGTTCTAATTAAATTATCTATTTTTCAGGTAAATAAACAAAAGAAAAAGAAAAGAAGTAAATGAACATAAAGAAGAGGAAAAGAAGGAAAAACGAAAGGGTTGCGGAAGAAGAGGAGCAAAACAAAATTAGGGGTTGTTACAAATTAAACTTGCATTGACGTGTTCTCTCCGCATTTGTTTGTTTTCAAAGTAAACAGCAAGTTGTTACAAGAATGTCAAAAGCCATAAAAGAACTTGTTACTAAGTTTAGTAACAAACAACCTATTGCAAAACAAAATTTAGTCTGAATTTTAGGAATGTAACAAGCATTCTTTCAGTATAAATAGGTTGCGGAGGAGCATTTCGGAAAGGAGGACTAGAGAAAAGAAAAGAAACACATATGTTTATTTTATAATTCTTTTCTATGAGTTACTAAACTCCCTGTACTAAGGGATGATGAAGTCCTGATTAATTTTTTAGCAATACTATGTCAATTAATTTTTATCCATGTTATAGATTTATTGATAATTGTTAATTTGGTTTTATTTACTCGCTTATTTAATATAATTGAGCCTTAGATGAGTTTAGTCATGCTTTTCTCATGCTTTGAAATTATTTTATATTATCTAAGTGTTAATAATAATTGTTGAATAACAATTGTAATTTCATGTTAGGGATACAATTGTTTATTTAATGATTGTTATTAATTTGGTGAATAATCCTCCTTTCGAATATTATTTGTTTTAAGAGCTTTATTGATATATTTTCCATGAATACTAGCTTAGCCGCAGATGTTCATGCGTAATTTGATTGGGTAAAATAATTGACATAATTATTGTTATAATTAGTCTTGATGGATTCTGAACCTTAGTCATTTATCATTCATTCAAACAAGTTTCTTTGCTTATCTTTATTCTCATACTCTCCTTCACATTCAACTTTTTTTTACAACATTAGAATTTTATTTAACAAATATCTTAGTTTTACTCTAAGTCTCTGTGGGATCGACCTCGTTCTTGTTCAACTGTACTTCAGTACGATTCGTGCACTTGCGAGCATATTTTAAGACTTAAAAGAAACGCAACAAGTTTTTGGCGCCGTTGCCGGGGACTTAGTTTGTTAAAATTAGATTTTTGTTAAATTAGATTTTTCCATTTTTTTAGAAATTACTGGCTGTTATAAAAGTATCTCATGAACGTGGACCTTGCTATACGTTAACAATATAAATTCATGTGCTTTAGTGTGCTTTATTTTGCCATTGCCCCACTTTATTTGTGTCCAGCTTTTGTCTGAACCTCATAATTAACGATTTAATTTTATTTCTTTATGTATTATTGTGTTGTCAGTGCATGATAAGTTGGACTCGCGATCATACGAACAGATTAGTGAAAGTTGTTACAGAACCAAAAGAGAAAATGGAATTGGTTACGCAAGATGATGGACAAAAACCTCTCAGGGAGTTATTCTGTCCAATATCTGTTAATCCTCCCTCATGCATTGTTTTACCTGAAACAACTACTGCTCATTTTGAAATTAAGCATCATATTTTAAATAATCTTCCAATTTTTCATGGTTTAGACAGGGAAGACCCATACTTGCATGTTAAAGATTTTTTGGAAATATGTAGAACATTCAAGTTCGAAAAGCTTACTGATGAATCTATACATTTGCTTCTTTTTCCTTTCTCATTGAAGGATAAAGCAAAAGTTTGGTTGAACTCTTTACCTTCTGATTCTATTAAAAAATGGGAAACATTATGTCAAAAGTTTTTATCTAAATTTTTCCCCATGTCCAAAACAAACTCTTTGAGAAGGGAAATTTCAGATTTTTGCCAAACGGATGATGAAAAATTTTATGAAAGTTGGGAAAGATTTAAAGATTTGCTTGCAAGGTGCCCTCACCATGGTTTTGAAAAATGGCGTCTTGTACAATATTTTTACAATGGTCTAACACATTCAAATAGGGTCTTTGTTGAAACTATGAAAAATGGTAGATTTTTTAATATGAACTCAACAGAGGCTTACCAATTTTTTGAGGATTTATCAGAGAATTCTAAACAATGGGATTTTACTAATCGTAAAGATAGATCAAACCAACCAAAAAGAGGATCTTTATTTGAGGTTAGTGACGAGATTGACATCAAAGCTAGACTAGATTTTCTCACAAAAGAAGTTAAGTCTTTGTCACTAAATAAGGGCGTTAGTAAGACTAGTCATGACAAACTGGAAAAATGTGATTTTTGTGGAAGTGTTATGCATGACAGTTCTCTATGTCCTTCTTATCCACCTATTACCGATAGTCCTCTTGAAGAGGGAAATGCAATAGGGAGATCGTTTGGCAATATATATTCAAATAATTAAAATCCTAATGCTCGGAATCACCCTAATTTTTCCTGGAAGCCAAATGATTTTGCAGGTAGCTCAAGTGGTCAAATTATGGAACGCCACACTCAATTCCAGCAGCCCCAGCAACGACCAGCATTGGAGGACACTCTTAGTCAATTTATGCAAGAGATGAGAAACTCCAATCAAGCAATTTTGCATGAAATGAGAAATGTTACCCAGGTGTACTCTAATTCCATTGCTAAGTTAGAGACTCAAGTTGGTCAGTTGGCTACTCAGATGTCTGAAAGGGAGAGGGACACATTTCCAAGTCAACCCATACCAAATCCCAAGGGGCAGTATGCAATTCAAGGAACATTAAGCTCTAGTGGGGAGCATGAGCAAGTCCAATCCATCACCACCCTCAGGTCAGGAAAACAAATAGAGAATCATGTTGGAGACCCTTCAAGAGGTAACAAAAAGAAAAAAGATGATAAATCTTAGGAGAAGAGTGCTTCAAATGAAGTTAAAGTGGCCCCAGTAGTTGATATATCTTCTCCTAAAGCTATAGAACCTGAAATTAGGCAATATTTGCTTAAGGCTCCTTATCCTCACAGACTAGTCAATCCTAAGGCTGCGCTACAATCAGGTGATATTTTAGAAATTTTTAAGCAAGTACAGATTAACATGCCTTTTCTTGATGCTATTAAACAAGTACCTGCATATGCTAAATTTTTAAAAGACTTAGTCACTCAAAAGAGGAAGTCTAATGTTCCGAAAAAAGCATTTTTGACCGAACACGTAAGTTCAGTAATTCTCAATAAATATCCTGTTAAATATAAAGACCCTGGATCACCTACTGTTGCATGCAAAATTGGTGATCATTATATTGAGAAAGCTTTACTAGATTTAGGTGCAAGTGTTAATTTATTGCCTTATTCTGTTTATTTGAAATTAGGTTTAGGTGACTTGAAGCCTACTAGAATGACTCTTCAATTAGCTGATAGATCCATTAAGTTCCCTAGGGGTGTTGTTCAGGATGTCTTGGTAAAAATTGAGAATTTCTACTTTCCTGTGGATTTCGTTGTTCTTGATACTGAACCTGTTTGTGATCCTTGTCCCCCTATTCATATAATTTTAGGTCGCCCATTCCTAGCTACTTCAAATGCATTGATTAATTGTAGGAATGGTGTGATGAAATTATCATTTGGGAACATGACTGTTGAGCTAAATGTTTTTCATATCAGTGAACAAATGATTGATGAAAGTGATAATGAGGAACAAGAATTGAATTTGATTGATTGTCTATCAGATGAATCATTTATGCATTCTACTTTTGATGCCAATCTGTTGGCATGTTTGAACAATTTTAATGTTGAATTTGATATTGATTCAATCATTCAGGACACAAATGTGTTATTAGATTCTGTCCCATTAATGAATGTTAACAAATGGCAACCAAAGTTCAAACCAATCACCTTTTCCTCATCCCCACCACTGCCATCTTTTATTGAACCACCAAAGTTGGAGATGAAGGCCTTGCCAGAGTCTCTAAAATATGTGTTTTTAGGCTCAAATGAGACTTTACCAGTTATTATAGCTTCTGATTTAAATGATTCACAAGAGAATCAATTATTAAATGTTTTAAAGAAACATAAGGAAGCTATTGGGTGGTCAGTGGCAGATATTAAAGGTATTAGCCCTTCAGCTGTGATGCATAGAATACACTTAGAAGAGGGCGCTAAGGCCTCTCGAGAGGCCCATAGGCGTTTGAACCCTATAATGGAGGAAGTGGTTAGGAAAGAGGTTTTGAAGTTATTAGATGTTGGGATTATCTATCCCACACCATATAGTGAGTGGGTAAGTCCTGCGCAGGTTGTCCCTAAAAAGTCTAGAGTAACTGTGATTAAAAATGATGTTGATGAGTTAGTTCCAACAAGAGTTCAAACAGGGTGGAGGGTGTGTATAGATTATAGAAAATTAAATGCTTCAATTAAAAAGGATCATTTTCCTCTCCCTTTTATTGACCAAATGTTGGAAAGACTTGCAGGCAATT
The DNA here is from genome assembly GCA_037953625.1 of Crotalaria pallida. Classification (NCBI taxonomy): domain Eukaryota; kingdom Viridiplantae; phylum Streptophyta; class Magnoliopsida; order Fabales; family Fabaceae; genus Crotalaria; species Crotalaria pallida. The sequence goes on along the minus strand of CM075653.1, from coordinate 123,630,238 downwards.
CATATTATTGTTTTTGCACCAGAAGATCAAGGTAAGACCACTTTTACTTGTCCATTTGGTACCTTTGCATATCGTCGCATGCCTTTTGGGTTATGTAATGCACCTGCTACTTTCCAAAGATGCATGATTAGCATTTTCTCTGATATGGTGGTAAAATTTTGGAAGTGTTCATGGATGATTTTTCTGTCATTGGTTCTACTTTTGAGGATTGTTTGCATCACTTAGCTTTGGTTTTGGCTAGGTGTAAAGAAAAGAATCTTGTGCTTAATTGGGAAAAATGTCATTTCATGGTTAAAAGGGGTATTGTTCTTGGACATGTTATTTCTAAAGATGGAATTCAAGTCGATAAAGCTAAAGTTGATCTAATATCTAATCTTCCCCCTCCCTCTTTTGTGAAAGAAATTAGATCTTTTCTAGGACATGCAGATTTCTATATGCGATTTATCAAAGATTTCAGTAAAATAGCAAGACCATTATGTAATCTTCTTGGTAAGGACGTTCCATTCAATTTTGATGATGCATGCTTGCAACCTTTCGAAAAACTGAAACATGAATTAACTTCCGCTCCTATTATTAAACCGCCTGATTGGACATTGCCTTTTGAAATCATGTGTGATGCTTCTGATTTTGCTATTGCTCTCTTACATGTTATTCTCTGATATACAACTAGATTATATAATCTCTTAACAATGATCTAAAACTTGTCCGTAATCGATATTGTTAATTGCCACTGATATTAGAATAATTAATTAAATACGTTTTAGATATTCTAATTGGCTATATATTATTTTGACATTCTAATAATAGGCCTTTTATTTAAAAGATCAAAATAATATTGTCAAACATGTATGGAGAATATATAAATATTAAAAATTATAATGAAACAATTAAAGTACAACTTTCTCACAATCCATTGAAGAACCAAACCTTGATTATCCTTCAACCAGATTTAATACAATTAGCTACTCATGACTTTGTATGAGAGAATTTTAGATTTTTTACACATGTAGTATTTCTTCTCTAACTTCTTTTCTCTGTGTTTCCTTCTCTAAAAATTATGTCTTTTCTTTTTTCTCTCCGTTTCATGTCTTTTTTACACATGCTGCCTCTTATTAATTATAGTGTTTTTTCCATGCAATAGTTGTTACAACCATAGAATGATTGCTATTCTCTCGTTTGCCAACCAAAAGCATCATTGTAATATACTAAGTTGGCCATATATAGTTTGTTGTGGTCATCATTAGTTGAAGTCTGTTTTAAACATGCAAACCATGTAACCAGCTCATTTCCTTACAACAAAAATAATAATAAATTAGGTATGTAATAATAATAATAATAACAATAATAATAATAACAACAACAATAAGAAGGTTAATATTAATACTAATATTAATATTATTAATATATAAATAAGTTTTAACTTTATGGTATAAAATATTCAAAGTATATCAAACTCATAAATTTTATAAAAATAGTTAAAAATAAGTGTGATTCATATAATTAAAAACCAAAATATATCCAAATATACCATATTAAGTGATGAGATTTTAATCTCTATCAAAATATCCCCACACTTAAACTTAGTTTGTCCTCAAACTATAACTTAGAATAAGAAAGAGATCAAAATCATTGAAGAGATCATTTTATATGAAGACTAAATATATATTTCCATAATATGACCAAATCTTGTATACAATAGCAAATCTAGTCCCAATTAGTGTCTCAAAACTCTGATTTTTGATGCAAGATATTGAGTTTGGATTTCTCAACTTATTTCTCTCTTGTATGTGTTTAAGGTTCAAGTAATTTCGCTCTATGTCTCAAGACCTTTGTTACCATAGGCTTGACCATAGACCAATATCTCCACTTATTTATTTACATGCATGAAATGATCAAGAGGTCTTTACTTTGGTTGTAATGTGGCCAGGGGATTGTGTTTAAAGGTGAGATATAAGAACAAATGAGATAATTTTGCAAATGGCTAATATATTTTGTCAACAGTAGTAATATCTGTGAAAAATCAATTTGTGTCACCATCTAACCATCCTTTTATCTTTAGGTCAACTTTTCTCTTCTTTTTTTCTTTTTTCTTTTTTTTTCGTTTCTCCATCCTCCTCTTATTCGTTGGATTTAATTTTACAATCCTACAAGCATTCTAATTTTATGATAACTCAAGCATTGATCAAATTTTATATACAATGATCATGTTTGTGTTTTGCTTGAGAGCTTGCAGAGAGGAACGAGATGGTTGTTTCACTTTTCAGACCATCATAATAATAAATGCTTCAGAATAGTTAGCCTCATTCTGGTTACTCAAGTTAACATTTTTCACAGAGATATTACTTAATATTTAAACAGTAAGAGGGTATTAAGAAAAAGAATAATTATGTGTGTTGGCTTCAATCATGGGTAATTATAGGATATATGTGTTTATCTCTGAAGGCTTATATTCCTAAGTGCCTCAATCATTTCACAACATGCATGAAAATTTCAATTCGCCTCGATAAGGTCACAGGTCAAGTTCTAGAACAATAGGATCAAGTATAAACATTCACTCAATTATGTAAAAGAGGGGAATATATTCACGCACTTCACTCTTCTAGAAAGTGTAGACTTAAGTTATTACTAGGGACAAAACATTAAATTAAGTGCAAGGAAGTATGCTTCTATATTTTTTTTTGTGTTCATTGTATATATATATATATATATATATCGAAAAAAGAAAAAAAAAATATAGGAAATATATTTTTATTTTTGTTTAATTTTTTTTTAAATTCATGAGCATACCCCTTCCCCACACTTAGAATGAAGCATTGTCCCAAATGATTCCCCACACTTAAAACATAAAGTGAAGAAAGATAATAAATAAACAAATATATAGACACACATAAATATACAAATTAAATGGGTAGATTGAGATGAAAATAATAAGTTAAGAAAGCTTCCCTGATGTTTTCGTTAACGATGGTTGGGATATCCCTTTGCCTTTATTGTTATTTTTAATATGTATATATGTATGTATATACATATTTTAATTTATCATTTATTTATTTAATTTTCCTGGGCAATACTTGTGCTTAGGGTGCATAAATAGGATGCACCAGCTTCATTTCTTCCAAATTGCACACCTGAAATCCTTCATAAAAATGTTTTAAGCGATGACCATTCACTTTAAAAATTTTACCAGATGTTGGACTTTGTATTTCAACTGCACCATGAGGAAAAACATTAGTAACAATAAATGGACCAACCCAACGAGAATGTAACTTACCAGGAAATAGTTTTAGTCTAGAATGAAAAAGAAGAACCTTCTGACCTATAGAAAAATTCTTTCTAGAACTTATTTTATCATGAAAAACTTTCGTCTTATCTTTGTAAATTCGCGAACTTTCGTAAGCATCATTGCGAATTTCTTCTAACTCTTGTAATTGTAATTTCCTATGTTCTCCAGCTTCATCTATCCTCATATTGAATTGTTTCACTGCCCAATAAGCTCGATTTTCTAATTCCACCGGAAGATGGCAAGGTTTACCAAACACTAAACGAAAAGGGGACATACCTATAGGTGTCTTGTAAGCTGTTCGGTAGGCCCATAAGGCATCATCAAGTCGAATACTCAAATCCTTTCTATTTGGATTAACTGTCTTTTCGAGTATAGACTTGATTTCTCTATTAGACACTTCAGCTTGTCCGCTTGTTTGTGGATGATAAGTCGTTGAAACTCGGTGAGTCACATTATATTTTTTAAGTAAAGACTCCATTAACCAATTACAAAAGTGAGTACCTCGATCACTAATTATTGCTCGTGGCGTACCAAACCTTGAAAAAAATATTAGATTTAACGAAATCCACTACCACTTTAGCATCGTCAGTTCTTGTAGCCTTTGCCTCAACCCACTTAGATACATAATCCACAGCAAGAAGAATATAAATATTACCAAATGATGAAGGGAATAGTCCCATAAAATCTATTCCCCATACATCAAATATTTCACACACATGGATAGGAGTAAGTGGCATTTGGTCCCTGTGACTTAAATTACCAGTCCTTTGGCATTGCTCACATGTTTTACAAAACATGTATGAATCATGAAATAACGTTGGCCAAAATAATCCAGATTCTAACACCTTTCGAGTTGTTCGCTTAGGACCAAAATGTCCTCCGCACGCATATGAATGGCAAAATTTAAGGATCGAGAGAAATTCATTTTCAGAAACGCACCTTCGAATAACTTGGTCAGAGCAATGTTTCCAAAGATACGGATCATCCCATATATAGTATTTAGCATCACTTTTAACCTTATTCTTTTGATTCCTAGATAAATCGTTAGGTAATGTTTTGGTTACTAAATAATTAACAATATCTGCATACCATGGATTTGTCCTTTGGATGGCCAAAAGATGTTCATCAGGAAAATCATCTTGCAAAGATGTTGCTTCTTCATTATATATCAATCTACTAAGATGGTCAGCAACCAAATTTTCAGCACCTTTCTTATCACGTATCTCCAAATCAAACTCTTGTAGTAAGAGAATCCATCGAATGAGCCTTGGTTTAGCTTCCTTCTTAGATAGCAAGTATTTGAGAGCTGCATGGTCAGAATAAACAATAACTTTAGTGCCAAGTAAATATGATCAAAATTTTTCTAAAGAAAAAACTACAACCAAAAGTTCTTTTTCGGTTGTTGTATAGTTGCATTGAGCATTATCAAGAGTTCTCGAAGCATAGTATATGACATGTGTAGCTTTTTCAACCCTTTGTCCAAGAACGGCACCCACTGCATGATTACTTGCATCACACATGATCTCAAATGGAAGATTCCAGTTTGGTGGTTGTACGATCAGAGCTGAAGTTAGTAACTCTTTTAATTTGTCAAATGAAATTTTGCATTCATTATCGAACTCAAATGCTACATCTTTTTGAAGCAAATAACATAAGGGCCTGCTTATTTTTGAGAAATCTTTTATAAAGCGTCTATAAAATCCTGCATGTCCAAGAAAAGATCGAACTTCCCGCACATTCGTGGGGTAAGGTAAAGATTTAATAACATTTATCTTAGCTTTATCAACTTCAATACCCTTATAAGACACTATATGACCTAGAATATTTCCTTGATCAACCATAAAATGACATTTTTCATAATTTAAAACAAGGTTTGATTCTATGCATCTATCAAGCACTTTTGCAAGGTTATTTAGACATATATCAAAAGAATCACCATGAACAGTAAAATCATCCATAAATACCTCTATTATGTCCTCTACATATTCTGAAAATATACTAACCATGCACCTTTGAAATGTGTCCGGAGCATTACAAAGACCAAATGGCATACGTCGATAAGCAAACGTACCTAATGGGCATGTGAAGGTTGTTTTTTCTTGATCTTCTGGTGCTACGGGAATTTGATGAAAACCAGAGTATCCATCAAGACAACAATAGTAAGCTCGACCAGCTAATCTTTCAAGCATCTGGTCAATAAATGGGAGAGGAAAGTGATCTTTTCGAGTTAATGCATTTAAATTTCTATAATCTACGCAAACTCGCCACCCATTTTGAACTCGGGTGGGAACTAACTCCCCATTAGCATTTTTCACTACAGTTATACCTGTTTTCTTTGGAACAACTTGTATTGGGCTCACCCATTTACTATCTGAAATTGAGTAGATCATACATGCACCAAGAAGTTTTTGAATTTCCTTTTTAACCACTTCCATCATTGGCGGATTCAATCAGCGTTGAGCTTCTATTGAAGGTTTAGAGCCTTCTTCTAACAATATTTGCTGCACGCATGTGGCTGGACTTATGCCTTTGAGATCGGCCACAGTCCATCCAATCACTTCCTTATATTCTCTTAGAAGCCTAATCAATCTTTCATCTTGTAAAACACTTAGTTTGTTCGAGACAATTACAGGAAGTGTTTCTCCTTCTCCTAAATACAAGTACTTAAGATTATTTGGTAATTCCTTAAGTTCTAACTTTGGGGCTTGCACAATAGAAGGAAGAAGTTTAACATCATCCATAGGCAGAATAATATAAGATACATTATGCTTAATAGGATGAAGAGAGTTTAGTTCAAATATTGTCTCTAGTAATTCATAATTTAGTTCAAATTCTTTTTCTACATTTTTCAAATCATTGTTATCAAGTGCAACTTTTAATGGGTCACCACTATCAAGTTCAAATATTTTTTGCATTAAAGAATCAATAACATCTATACTAAATATTGTATGATCGTCGTTGGGATATTTCATGGAGTCATAAATACTAAATTTAATAATCTCACCATCGAATTCCGTAGTTAGTGTCCCATCATGAACATTAATGTTAGTCCTAGATGTTTTAAGAAATGATCTCCCTAACAAGATAGGAGATGGATTAAAAGAATCATTTTCCCCCATATCAATGACATAAAAATCAGCAGGAAATACCAAATTATTGACTTGAACTAATATATCTTCTAAAACACCCTCAGGATATGCATTGGATCGATCTGCTAGTTGGATAATTACACCTGTTTCTTTTAAATTTCCAATATTCAATGATTCATAAATAGAACGAGGCATGACATTAATTGAAGCTCCCAAATCTAACATTGCTTTTTCAATTTTAACATTACCTATCTTGCAAGGGATAGTGAACATACCTGGATCCTTGCATTTAGGAGGCAATTTCTTTTGAATTACTGCGGATACATTCTCTCCCATGTGAATTTTCTCATTACCGTTCAACTTTCTTTTGGATGTGCATAACTCTTTAAGAAACTTTGCATAACGAGGTATCTGTTTTATAGCATCAAGAAGTGGGATATTTACCTCTACCTTGAGAAAGGTTTCAAGAATCTCCTTTTCTTCCTCTTCCTTTTTAGATTTTGAAAATCAGCTAGGGAAAGGAGGAGGAATTATTATTGCTTTAGGTGGTTCACTAATTGATTGTTTTTGCATAGTAACTTCTTTCGTAGCCACTTCCTTTTCTAACTCTTTCTCATGTTTAGATGTCATCTTAGGTTGCTCAAGTTCTTTTCCGCTTCTCAAAGTAATTGCACTAGCATTCTGCTTTGGATTCAAAATAGTTTGTGAAGGCAACTTACTTGAGTTTTGTGATTCCATTCGACTCATGGTGGTGGCCAGCTGGCTTACTTGATTTTCTAAGTTTTGAATGCTGGCCCTTGTCTCTTGTTGGAATTGATGTGAATTAGTGACTAATGCTTTAACCATGTCTTCGAGAGACATTTCGGGCTTAGATTGCTGTGATGGACCCACCGGTCTATTTTGGAAATTTTGGAAATTTTGTGTCCTTACTCCATAACTTAAATTAGGATGATCCCTCCATCCAGGGTTATATGTGTTTGAAAAGGGATCATATTTTCTTTGTGGTGGACCAGGAAATCCTCCAACTGCTTTTGCTTGTTCTTGTGTGCCTTCTTGTAATGTCGGGCACATATCAGTTGGATGATTAGGAGCAAGACAAATTCCACATGTCTTGACTTGTTGCGTTTGTCCTGTTGCAAGCTGTCGAACAAGAAAGGTTAATTCAAAAATTTTTTGTCTAAGATCAGACGTACTTACCTCATTTACTCTTCTAGAGGATATGACTTGTCTAGAGCCAAATTGTTGTGAATTGTCGGCCATGGTGGAGATTAAGTCTCTAACTGCTTGAAGAGTTTTGTTCACTATAGCACCTCCACTAGCTGCATCCATCATCTTCCTTTCCATGGGTAACAATCCTTCATAGAAATATGGAATAAGGAGTTGTTCAGAAATCCCATGTTGAGGACAACTTGAACACAATAACTTGAATCTTTCCCAATATTCATGAAGTGTTTCCACATTTTTTTGCTTTATTGAACATATCTCTCTTCTCATATTAGCAGCTCTTGAAGCAGGGAAAAATTTGTCAAGGAATGCTCTCACACATTCTGTCCACGTATTAATAGATCCAGGGGGCAAATAGTATAGCCAATCCTTGGCTTTATTAGCTAAAGAGAACGGGAATGCTCGTAGCTTTAATTGCTCTTCTGTTACTCCATGCGGCTTCATACCTGAGCATACTACATGAAATTCTTTCAGATGCTTGTGAGGATCTTCATTCTCCATTCCATGAAAGGTAGGTAACAAATGTATTAGATCAGATTTTAACTCAGAACCACCATCTAAATCTGGATATACAATGCAAAGTGGTTGTTGAGTTAAATCTGGTATTGCCAAGTCTTTTAAAGTTTTTTCTTGATTAGCATTAGCCATTTCTTTCTCTTCAGAATCACTAGATGATTCAATTAAATCCACTTCGGAGTTTGAGTCAGGAGATGAAGACGGTGACACCTTTTGAGAACGTTGTTTATTCTCTTTTCTCAATTTGCGAATTGTCTTCTCAATATTTGGATCGAATTGAAGTTCTCCTGTGCGAGAAGATCTTGGCATGCATAAAATATATTAAGTAAAAAAAATAAATTAAAAATAAAGAAATAAATCTAATGACACCAATCCCCGGCAACGACGCCAAAATTTGGTGAGAGCCGAACCCAACAAAATAAAAGTACCTACTTCGAAAGATTTGTAAATAGTGGAAGTAGGGTCGAACCCACAAGGATAGGTTTTAGATTTATTTCTTTTATAAATAAAAGGGGTTTTGAGATTAATTAATTTAATGACTAGAAAAAAAATTAAAATCGAAAGTAATTTAAGATATTAAAACAATAGTAAGAGAGCATATAGTCAAAGGTATAATCTCGGTTTTGGTTCTGGAATTGATCATTGAAATAAAGTTAATTCATATAATTAATAATAAATTGGCAATGGTTATCAACAAGCTCTGATAACCTAATCTCTCCTTAGTTAATTGGTAATCAAAACAAGCTCTTTAATTACTACTCTTATTGATTAACAATCCTAAACAAGCTCTTAGGATTTAATTAACCAATAGAATTAAAATTTAGAAAGATACCAATTCTAGCCAACAACCACATAAGCTTGGTTTATTTAGACTAGATTATATAATCTCTTAACAATGATCTAAAACTTGTCCGTAATCGATATTGTTAATTGCCACTGATATTAGAATAATTAATTAAATACGTTTTAGATATTCTAATTGGCTATATATTATTTTGACATTCAAATAATAGGCCTTTTATTTAAAAGATCAAAATAATATTGTCAAACATGTATGAAGAATATATAAATATTAAAAATTATAATGAAACAATTAAAGTACAACTTTCTCACAATCCATTGAAGAACCAAACTTTGATTATCCTTCAACCAGATTTAATACAATTAGCTACTCATGACTTTGTATGAGAGAATTTTAGATTTTTTACACATGTAGTATTTCTCCTCTAACTTCTTTTCTCTGTGTTTCCTTCTCTAAAAATTCTGTATTTTTTTTTCTCTCTGTTTCATGCCCTTTTTATACATGCTGCATCTTGTTAATTATAGTGCTTTTTCCATGCAATAGTTGTTACAACCATAGAATGGTTGCTATGCTCCCGTTTGCCAACCAAAAGCATCATTGTAATATACTAAGTTGGCCATAAATAGTTTGTTGTGGTCATCATTAGTTGAAGTCTGTTTTAAACATGCAAACCACGTAACCAGCTCATTTCCTTACAACAAAAATAATAATAAATTAGGTATGTAATAATAATAATAATAATAATAATAACAACAACAATAAGAAGGTTAATAGTAATACCAATATTAATATTATTAATATATAAATAAGTTTTAACTTTATGGTATAAAATATTCAAAGTATATCAAACTCATAAATTTTATAAAAATAGTTAAAAATAAGTGTGATTCATATAATTAAAAACCAAAATATATCCAAATATACCATATTAAGTGATGAGATTTTAATCTCTTGGTCAATAAAAGGGAGAGGAAAATGATCCTTTTTAGTTGAAGCATTTAATTTTCTATAATCTATACACACCCTCCACCCTGTTTGAACTCTTGTTGGAACTAACTCATCAACATCATTTTTAATCACAGTTACTCCAGACTTTTTAGGGACAACCTGCACAGGACTTACCCAACTCACTATATGGTGTGTGATAGATAATCCCAACATCTAATAACTTCAAAACCTCTTTCCTAACCACTTCCTCCATGATAGGGTTCAAATGCCTATGGGCCTCTCGAGAGGCCTTAGCGCCCTCTTTTAAGTGTATTCTATGCATCACAACTGAAGGGCTAATACCTTTAATATCTGCCACTGACCACCCAATAGCTTCCTTATGTTTCTTTAAAACATTTAATAATTGATTCTCTTGTGAATCATTTAAATCAGAAGCTATAATAACTGGTAAAGTCTCATTTGAGCCTAAAAACACATATTTTAGAGACTCTGGCAAGGCCTTCATCTCCAACTTTGGTGGTTCAATAATAGATGGCAGTGGTGGGGATGAGGACAAGGTGATTGGTTTGAACTTTGGTTGCCATTTGTTAACATTCATTCATGGGACAGAGTCTAATAACACATTTGTGTCCTGAATGATTGAATCAATATCAAATTCAACATTAAAATTGTTCAAACATGCCAACAGATTGACATCAGAAGTAGAATGCATAAATGATTCATCTGATAGACAATCAATCAAATTCAATTCTTGTTCCTCATTATCACTTTCATCAATCATTTGTTTACTGATATGAAAAACATTTAGCTCAACAGTCATGTTCCCAAATGATAATTTCATCACACCATTCCTACAATTAATCAATGCATTTGAATTAGCTAGGAATGGGCGACCTAAAATTATATGAATAGGGGGACAAGGATCACAAACAGGTTCAGTATCAAGAACAACGAAATCCACAGGAAAGTAGAAATTCTCAATTTTTACCAAGACATCCTGAACAACACCCCTAGGGAACTTAATGGATCTATCAGCTAATTGGAGAGTCATTCTAGTAGGCTTCAAGTCACCTAAACCTAATTTCAAATAAACAGAATAAGGCAATAAATTAACACTTGCACCTAAATCTAGTAAAGCTTTCTCAATATAATGATCACCAATTTTGCATGCAACAGTAGGTGATCCAGGGTCTTTATATTTAACAGGATATTTATTGAGAATTACTGAACTTACGTGTTCAGTCAAAAATGCTTTTTTCGGAACATTAGACTTCCTCTTTTGAGTGACTAAGTCTTTTAAAAATTTAGCATATGCAGGTACTTGTTTAATAGCATCTGTAACATCCCAAATTTAATTCCTAGTATAATTAATGATGGGTCAAGCCTAAAGTGAAGGAAGTAATGATATGGAGTTGAAACTAGTGGTTTGAAGGCTTGATTTAGGATTGATAACATAGGATATTAGGAAATTCAAAATAAAAGATTTACAACTCTAAACACAAATTCCACCGTTGGATGTGAATATTAGTATGTAGGGAAGCTTTCTTTAAAATTTGAGGAAGATCCAACGGGTAACGAAGAAGTTATGGCCTTTCAAAATCTGGATACTGCAAAATTGTGCAGCTTAATCGCCTCTTAATCGATTAAGCTGCAATTTAATCGATTAAACACTGCTGCTGAGGAAAAAAATAAAACGAAATCAACACTCTTTTCCCTCATTGTTCGACCTCTTCTTCTTCTTCTCCTCTAGGGCTTCATTCTTTTCCTTCAAATCATCAAGAAGCAAGGGTGATACTCCATTCCCATCATCAAACTTCCTTCCTCCTTGCTCCAAGTAAGTATTCAAGCCTTTAATTCCTTCCCTCTCTCTCTAATTCGAGTTCTCTCTCTCCTCCCTCTCATGGAGGTTTTCAATTCTAAGCTTAGAACCTTCAAGTTTTCCATGGGGTTTAGTTTGAGCATCATGGAATGAGCAATAATCCTCCTTTTTGTGGCTTTATAATAGGTTCTATCACTCTCTTGCGGATTTTGAGCTCTTGGTGGGCAAACTCAAGCATAGGACACTTGGAATCTCCTTATCCTTAAGTGTTTGAGGTAAGGGGGTGGATATAGTGAGCATTGTCTTGTTCTAGGGAGTAGATTCTAGTTAGTATATAATGCTTGTTAGGGTTAGGTGTTAGGGGAGAAAATTAGACTCTAAAACCTTAGGTAATTGAATATAAAATTCTAACTAAATAAATATGTATGATGTAGGATGTAAAGATTAGGAAAAAGGAAACCCAATAATATGATAACGAATTATTTGATAAATGAAACTTGGATAAGGATTAAATTGGAGTGCATGAGGAATTGGGTAATGTAATAATGAAGTGGACACAAATGGTTTTTTTTGTAATTATTGATTTTAATGAAATAAAAATGAATTTTTAAGTCCGTATTTTATTGTAAGGGGCAAATAAGGGTATAAATCCTAGGTGTTACAGCATCAAGAAAAGGCATGTTAATCTGTACTTGCTTAAAAATTTCTAAAATATCACTTGATTGTAGCGCAGCCTTAGGATTGACTAGTCTGTGAGGATAAGGAGCCTTAGGCAAATATTGCCTAATTTCAGGTTCTATAGCTTTAGGAGAAGATATATCAACTACTGGGGCCACTTTAACTTCATTTGAAACACTCTTCTCATCAGATTTATCATCTTTTTCCTTTTTGTTACCTCTTGAAGGGTCTCCAACATGATTGTCTATTTGTTTTCCTGACCTGAGGGTGGTGATGGATTGGACTTGCTCATGCTCCCCACTAGAGCTTAATGTTCCTTGAATTGCATACTGCCCCTTGGGATTTGGTATGGGTTGACTTGGAAATGTGCCCCTCTCCCTTTCAGACATCTGAGTAGCCAACTGACCAACTTGAGTCTCTAATTTAGCAATGGAATTAGAGTGTACCTGGGTAACATTTCTCATTTCATGCAAAATTGCTTGATTGGAGTTTCTCATCTCTTGCATGAATTGACTAAGAGTGTCCTCCAATGCTGGTCGTTGCTGGGGCTGCTGGAATTGAGTGTGGCGTTCCATAATTTGACCACTTGAGCTACCTGCAAAATTATTTGGCTTCCAGGAAAAATTAGGGGATTCCGAGCATTAGGATTATAATTATTTGAATATGTATTGCCAAACGATCTCCCTATTACATTTCCCTCTTCAAGAGGACTATCGGTAATAGGTTGATAAGAAGGACATAGAGAACTGTCATGCATAACACTTCCACAAAAATCACATTTTTCCAGTTTGTCATGACTAGTCTTACTAACGCCCTTATTTAGTGACAAAGACTTAACTTCTTTTGTGAGAAAATCTAGTCTAGATTTGATGTCAATCTCGTCACTAACCTCAAATAAAGATCCTCTTTTTGGTTGGTTTGATCTATCTTTACGATTAGTAAAATCCCATTGTTTAGAATTCTCTGATAAATCCTCAAAAAATTGGTAAGCCTCTGTTGAGTTCATATTCAAAAATCTACCATTTTTCATAGTTTCAACAAAGACCCTATTTGAATGTGTTAGACCATTGTAAAAATATTGTACAAGACGCCATTTTTCAAAACCATGGTGAGGGCACCTTGCAAGCAAATCTTTAAATCTTTCCCAACTTTCATAAAAATTTTCATCATCCGTTTGGCAAAAATCTGAAATTTCCCTTCTCAAAGAGTTTGTTTTGGACATGGGGAAAAAATTAGATAAAAACTTTTGACATAATGTTTCCCATTTTTTAATAGAATCAGAAGGTAAAGTGTTTAGCCAAACTTTTGCTTTATCCTTCAATGAGAAAGGAAAAAGAAGCAAATGTATAGATTCATCAGTAAGCTTTTCGAACTTGAATGTTCTACATATTTCCAAAAAATCTTTAACATGCAAGTATGGGTCTTCCCTGTCTAAACCATGAAAAATTGGAAGATTATTTAAAATATGATGCTTAATTTCAAAATGAGCAGCAGTTGTTTCAGGTAAAACAATGCATGAGGGAGGATTAACAGATATTGGACAGAATAACTCCCTGAGAGGTTTTTGTCCATCATCTTGCGTAACCAATTCCATTTTCTCTTTTGGTTCTGTAACAACTTTCACTAATCTGTTCGTATGATCGCGAGTCCAACTTATCATGCACTGACAACACAATAATACATAAAGAAATAAAATTAAATCGTTAATTATGAGGTTCAAACAAAAGCTGGACACAAATAAAGTGGGGCAATGGCAAAATAAAGCACACTAAAGCACATGAATTTATATTGTTAACGTATAGCAAGGTCCACGTTCATGAGATACTTTTATAACAGCCAGTAATTTCTAAAAAAAAAATGGAAAAATCTAATTTAACAAAAATCTAATTTTAACAAACTAAGTCCCCGGCAACGGCGCCAAAAACTTGTTGCGTTTCTTTTAAGTCTTAAAATATGCTCGCAAGTGCACGAATCGTACTGAAGTACAGTTGAACAAGAACGAGGTCGATCCCACAGAGACTTAGAGTAAAACTAAGATATTTGTTAAATAAAATTCTAATGTTGTAAAAAAAAGTTGAATGTGAAGGAGAGTATGAGAATAAAGATAAGCAAAGAAACTTGTTTGAATGAATGATAAATGACTAAGGTTCAGAATCCATCAAGACTAATTATAACAATAATTATGTCAATTATTTTACCCAATCAAATTACGCATGAACATCTGCGGCTAAGCTAGTATTCATGGAAAATATATCAATAAAGCTCTTAAAACAAATAATATTCGAAAGGAGGATTATTCACCAAATTAATAACAATCATTAAATAAACAATTGTATCCCTAACATGAAATTACAATTGTTATATATTCAACAATTATTATTAACACTTAGATAATATAAAATAATTTCAAAGCATGAGAAAAGCATGACTAAACTCATCTAAGGCTCAATTATATTAAATAAGCGAGTAAATAAAACCAAATTAACAATTATCAATAAATCTATAACATGGATAAAAATTAATTGACATAGTATTGCTAAAAAATTAATCAGGACTTCATCATCCCCTTAGTACAGGGAGTTTAGTAACTCAGAAAAGAATTATAAAATAAATATATGTGTTTCTTTTCTTTTCTCTGGTCCTCCTTTCCGAAATGCTCCTCCGCAACCTATTTTATACTGAAAGAATGCTTGTTACATTCCTAAAATTCAGACTAAATTTTGTTTTGCAATAGGTTGTTTGTTACTAAACTTAGTAACAAGTTCTTTTATGGCTTTTGACATTCTTGTAACAACTTGCTGTTTACTTTGAAAACAAACAAACGCGGAGAGAACACGCCAATGCAAGTTTAATTTGTAACAACCCCTAATTTTGTTTTGCTCCTCTTCTTCCGCAACCTTTTCGTTTTTCCTTCTTTTCCTCTTCTTTATGTTCATTTACTTCTTTTCTTTTTCTTTTGTTTATTTACCTGAAAAATAGATAATTTAATTAGAACAATTAAGTAAATAAATTTATGTGTGTATAAATATATATATATATACCAAATGAATATACATATAATCAAAATATGCTTAATTAAAGAGATATATTAAGCAATCTTCAATCTTTATTTCTAATTTATGATGATAATCACGTGTTTGATTAATATGCAAGGGCAATATAATTTTGTATCCAATTTATTTTGTGAATAGCGGTGCAAAATTACTTATGATTTACCATAAATGTTTAATAAGTTGTCGATATATAGAAATTAATTAGGATTTGATATAAATTACTAATGCCTATTTTATTATCAAATTATATGTAAAATTAGACTTTTATCACTTGATAATCTGTATTGCTTAAGGAGAGAGCCAACGCCCCTCAATTAACATGAAGGTGGACATTGGCTGAAATAGAGGAAACTTTTCTTGTCTTGCAGCGCGCCTTGGGTGGCACTCATGTCTGAGCTTGAAAGAATTACTTTGCTGTTGATCTTACGCTTGTTGCTTTTGTCATGTTATGTCTACTACTGAAGGCACTACTGAAGGCACTGATACTTCTATTAAAAACTTGTGCGCCTTTGTGGTCGCTGAGCTTTGTGCCACTTTAGTATACTTGACTCTTGGAAATTTGGGTTACCTGACTTGAACTTCTTTTTCTGCACTTTGCACTTTACTGCCTTCATAATGTACAATGATGCATTTATGCAATTTTGATACTGTTCTGATGTTGAAATATGCATTTTGCACCATGCTGCTTTGATAATTTTGTCTTTGGAAACCTGGATCATGCTCTTGGATTGGATTATTTTCATACTGTACATGTTGTGATGCGTCTGGTTATGAGGATGACTGCAGAACTTCATCCCAGGACGCCTTCTTCAAGATTTGGTAATTGTAGTGTTTCAAGCATGCTGTTGTATTTTGACTCCGTCACTGTTTTGACATTATGCTATTGCACCTTTTGTTAGACTTGGCTTTTATTCCATGCCGTTGTTGATCCTCCTTTCAAGACTCGAATCATGCAATCTTTCTTTTCTGCATTACTGTTGTTTTTCACAGCTTGTGACATATTGGTATTTTTGTGCTCTGCCACTTTGATGCTGCCTTTTTGTGGTTGCTTGATCATTATGTTGAAGGTGCTCAAAACTCTCCACTGCTCTTGATGTTGATGCTTTCTGAACAGAAGGCCTTTTTACTTGATTTTTGCAATTGCTGAGGCTTCACCAGTATTCAGGTTCCTGACTCGAGGACGTCCTCAAGCAAATGGAAGGTCAGCGTGGTACTTTTGGTGCCAATGCTTTGGTAGAAAACAAGACTTAGCGGAGCATTGTGCATCCTTAGTGCTAACTTGACAAGTTTAGATGTGGAGGCTTTGGCAGCAAAGAAGAAACATTTAGTAGAGTGTCGCTAAGAAATCTGATTAATGACTTGTCTGCGAGTTTGTCCAAAGCTACTCCTGAATAGGTAGGCTTGGATGTGGAGGTTGATTCCCAACATGAATCCTATGATGCTGCTTGCACAACTTCTTCGTTGGACGCTTTTTTTTAAAAGTTTAGTTTCGTTGTGCTGTTGGATCAGGATATTTGCATTTGGTTGCTTGCTATTTGGATCAGGATTCTTGTACTTTGACTTGTTGCTTTCTCTTTTGATTGTATTTGGTGCCTTGATGGTAGGTTTTTGGGATGCTTGTTGAGCACTTTGTATTTGACTCCTGTGTTTTGGATTCCTTTGAATAGAATCTCCTTTGGAACTTCGAGATTACTTGCTTGTGTACTGCTTTGTTAAATGCTTTTCTTCTTTTCTCTTTTTCTTCTTCTTTTCCTTTTCTTTTTCCTTCTTCTCTTCTTTTACATTCTGAATTGTACACTTGTGATTCTTGCAGTGTTTTGCTTGTTGCTAGCTGTTCTTGTGTATTTCTGGATATTTTCTAGCCCCTTTGTAAGGGTCGCTTTCTTTTGCATGACAGTGAATGTGCTTTTCCGCTAATCTGACTGTAACCTTTTCCCTTTACTGGAGGCTGATTTCTTGGGAGTTTTGCAATTCTTTGATACTTTGGCATTTTGCTCTTGAGTATTTGCAATATTCAGTCTAGGTGTAGCTTTTGGCATAAACAGGGCGCAAATCTGGACGCTTTTCTGAGCACAAATCAAGGTGCTTATCAGGATGCACAAAACAGGGTGCACTTTTCAGGGCGCTTTTCAGGTTGCACAAAACATGGTGCAGTTTCAGAGCGCAAATTAGGGCGCTTATCAGAGCACAAATCAGAGTTTTTTTATGGATGCACAAAACGGGGTGCATTTTTCAGGGCGCAATAACAGGGCGCTTTTCAAGTTGCACAAAACAGGGTGCAGTTTCAGAGCGGAAATCAGGGCGCTTATCAGAGCACTAATCAGGGTGCACAAATCAGGGTGCAATTTTTTCAGGGTGCAAAGAACTGGGCGCTTCGCACATATCAGGGTGCAGATATCAGGGTGCGGTTTTTCAGAGCGCAAATAACTGGGCGCTTTGCACATATCAGGGTGCAATTTTTCAGAGCGCAAATAACTAGGCGCTTTGCACATATCAGGGTGCACATATCAGGGTGCGATTTTCAGAGCGCAAATAACTGGGCGCTTTGCACATATCAGGGTGCACAAATCTGAGTTCACATATCAAGGTGCAATTTTTCAGAGCGCAAATAACTGGGAGCTTTATCAGGGAGCTACTTGTGCAAGTCTTTGGCACTTTCACTCAATTTTATCATCATCTTCCCATAATCCCATCTTCTTTCTTCTTCTTTTTTTTTTGGTAACACCTCTTGTCATTGGTGCTACTTTTCTTTCTTCTTGCTGTTTTTCTTGCCATTATCAGTTTGCAAACACTTGGATTTCTATACTGCTCTGTCTTCTTGACTTTGTGTTTAAGCTCGCCTTTTCATTATTTGCTTTAATGTATGAATATACCCAGGTGCGCCTTGCTTCAAGAGTTTGTCATTACTACAGATTTCTTTGTTTTAATTGTGTCAAGATGCTTGGGCTTGCTTATAAGAGCGGATTGGGATAGATTCTTGAATTTAGTGTGGTCGTTGTTCAATCATCAAGCAAACTGAGTACGCCTTGGTTTTGTCATAGTTATGGACAGTATCTGCTTCAATCTCTTGCATGCTTTTAGGCCAGCTTTTGTCTTGCAACTTGCTCTTACACTAGATTTAGTGTTTCGTCTATGCATTTAAGTGCGCTTTTGATCAACATACTTTTCTGGATCTTTGTACTTGTGTTTCACCCTTCGTATTGCATGTACGCCTTTTGATATTTCAATTGATTTTTATGTCTGTCTTTTTCAAACGTGATCATAGCCACCTTTCAGGTCCGCCTTTGTTTTCTGGTTGCGGAAGCATCTTTTGTTTTATATGCCTTTGAGTTTTGTTATGTCTGCTTTTGTGCATGTGCTTGCTATTGCATTCGATCATTGTGTGTTTTCTTCATTGTATGAGGAAGTATGAGCTCTGCATCTTGTTCTGGCACGCTTTTGATCTGAAGTTGCCTTGGTCTTTTCAGTTTGAATTCATTGTCAACTTTTGATTTCAACTTCTGCTATAACTTTTCTCTCAACCTTTTGTTTGCATTTCCTCCAGGATTTCTAGATTCAACACGCTCTTTTTTTTCAATGCGCCTTCTACAAGGGTGCGCCTTATGCACGGGTGCGCCTTTAGTTAATCGATTGGGTTGGAACTGAACGGTGTATTTGAAATTGAACAGGGGGCGCTTTCGACGAGGGTGCGCCTTCGGTTGACTAATTCTATTGAATCTGAACACTGAACAGGAGACGCTTTTGACGAGGGTGCACCTTCGGTTGATTGATTCTGTTGAATCTGAACGATGTATTTGAAACTGATCATGGGCACTTTCGACGGGGGTGCGCATTTGGTTCACTGATACTGTTGAATCTGAAAATGGTGCGCCTTTGACAATGGTGCACCTTTAGAAGTCGCTCTTGGACTTTCTTCTCCCTTTCTTCCCTTTGAGACTGAACTGTGGGGACTCCTTCAGACCGCATGACAATGGGCAACTAGTCGCCCTTGGGACTAAACTGAGGATGCCTTTAGACTGCTGATTTTGGACAGGGTGTCACCCTTGGGACTGAGGACGCCTTTAGACTGCTGATTCTGGGCAGGGCGTTGCCCTTGAGACTAAACTGAGGATGCCTTTAGACGGATGATTCTGGGCAGGGCGTCGTCTTCTAGTATGATTTCATCTTTTCTCTTTGCTTGATTTCGTTTGCTTGATTGTCATTGATCTTTCTGTTTGTGTTTACTTCTCTTGAAACTTTGCCTTTTGTTTCCTTATTCACTTTCTAACCCTTTACTTTTGATTGCCTTCTCACTGGGAAGGACGTAGAGCGCTATAGATCAGGAGTTTGTTGTTCACGGTGGAGGAATCGATCCTCCCATGACATTGAGCGTCTTAGCAAAACTTGGTAAATCATGGCTTGAGAGCGTACCAAGGGCTTCCGAAATCTTAGAAAGAGGTCACTTCTTGTTCCTACATAAACAAATTTCATTTTTCGGATATTTTCATGCTACGCATGCCCGTTTTGTTAGTTCTCTTTAATAAATTATATACAAAATCAATCATGCATCATTATATAACATTGCAAAGATCTTGTTTTCATATAATTTTTTTTTTCAAAAGCACGCCCTTTAACTCTCTAAGCATCTATGCAGCTTATAACGTGAAACACTGTGTTTGCATGTTGGAATCATGAAAACAATAGTTTATTCAAATCATGCAGTGGTTGAGCAGAGAACAGTTAGCAAGATTATGATAAAAATAACTATCATGATAGACTAATTTTAGTTCTATATCATACACAGCAAACATTCATATGTACAAAGTCATCTAATTATTGTTTTTTTTAATCAATTTTTTTTTTCATGTGAGAGCGAAATCTTTTATGAATTTATACACAAGAAAACCAAATCACACTGTAACATACAGGCATGCATATTAAACCATTCATCTCAATGTTAGATAATGTTGTTATTTAGGACAAAGTAATTATATCTGCTTAATGTTGTAAATTAAATCATGTTATCATATGAGAGCGATCAAACCAAGGTTGTCATGGATACATAAGTTAGCAAGAAAATGAATATACACATACTGTAAATTTTTTCATAACTACATACACACAGTAACTGATATACATTGCACACATAGTACATGATGCATAATTCATCAAAGAAAAAGAAAAGGCATTCTAAAGCTAGCAAGATAAGGAGTATACACATGCTGTAACTATATTTTTATTTTTATATTTATTTTTATTTACTTATTTTATTTTTAAATTGCGAACACAGCAACTGATATGAGTAATTGACCAATACACATAATTTAGAGTATAGTACATATTTTCTTTCATCATGATATATATATATATATATATATATATATTATAATCAAATTCATATATATATATATATATATATATATATATATTATAATCAAATTCATGTAAAGGCATACCAGCATATAAATAATAGGCATGATAGTAAATTGGACTAAGTTGAAAGTTGTATGTACTTAGCTTATAACGTAGATAACTGGTAGCAGTGTTGCCATGTGAACTTCCTAGGTGGACCTTTGCTGCTAAGTTTTCATTTTCTGCAATGAGACACCTTCTTTAGTAACAGCGTTACTTTTACCCCTCTAGTTGCCTCATAGCTCTTGACTTCCCGGAAAGCTGGCATCCTAGGAAGCGTCGCTCCTTAGGGAACGCCTTCTAGTGACCTTGCCCTTTGGAGAGTAGACCACTTTTTGGAAAGGACGCTTTTAGGCTGAAAGACAACCTCCTTGCTGCAACGCTTCCTGGGTTGGAGACTGTTGAGGTTGATATAGTGGAGTATCCCCAGGAACTGTTCTTGGTGTGATGCCTTCTGAAGCTGTTAACTGAACAACATCTCCATAAACGTTTCCTTTGTTATTTGAAGCCATGATTTCCCCGGCAACGACGCCAATTGTTTCTGCCAAGATTTTGTATTTCTTGAAGAAAATAATACAAAATGCAAATAAAATAGTGGGTTCGTAAACTTAGTGAAATCAAGGCTTCTTTTATTAATTTACTGAGAGAGAAGTACAAGGAGTAATAGGGGTGTGATTATCGGATGATAAAATATACAATGACCAAGTATTTTATAGGACGCTCTCTGTTTTCCTTCCCCAAACTCCTTAAGGTTTCTCTCTGGTTGCATCGTTGTGACTTTCTGAATATGGTGGATTTGTGTTTACTTGCTTTAGCTTGTGTTGACTTACCTTTAGCTATGAGTTGTGATCCTTATATAGAGGTCTTGTGTCTTGGCCTTCAAGTTTGGTCTTCTCCTTGTCTGATGGGTATTGTGATACTCCCTTCATTGTCCACTGGTCGTTACTTCCCTCATCCTTAGTAGGGGAGATGAACAGTGCCTTTTCTTCTTGAGTGGAATAGCATCTTCTTCCATCAACACACTATATTTAGTATTTGAGTGAAATAACATCTTTCCCATTTGTGGCATTTTGATTGACTTGGCTGATTGGGCGTTGGGCCCAAGGAGGGGTGACTTAGCAGGGATGATTTCTCAGGACCTTGTACAGCCTTTGATGAGTGTTGTGGGTTGGACACTTCGGTCTGGGGACGCTTTCACGTTTTCTGCCACTGCTGATGTGGGGTTCTGCCTTGGGTTGAGATAACTCACATGGGCCATTTGAAGCTTCCCTTTTCCATTTGTTTTCCTCCTGGAGGGCCTTGGCCCAATAGTTATTTATTTTTCCATCCAATTTGCAAGGACTTTAGACCTATGGCATATTACAACAATATCTACAAATGCATTTCTAAATTGTTGCGTAAAAGATTGAAAGTTGTTTTGCCTTGCCTAATTCATGATAATCAAACTACTTTTATCCAAGGAAGGAATATAATTCATAACATACTGATTAGCCAACAGTTGCTTAGATTGTATGAGAGGAAAAATGTATCTGCTAGATGTTTGATAAAAGTTGCTTAGATGTTTGATAAAATGTATCTACTGGATTTTGCTTAGATGTTTGTATAATTCATAGCATCCGCACTCGTGGACAAAGAATTTGTCCCTAAATGAACCTCACCCATAATTTTATTATTTTTTCACACTTTCTTATATTTTAAGGACAAAATCTATATTTTCTCTTCACCCATAAATCAACTTTTGTTCTTGAAATGAGTCTCACATACTACCCCACACTCTTAATATATTACAATATTTCCGGGTCTTATTTACAAGTTACTTGTATTTTTTAGATATATGTTTTGATGGTTTAATTTTTTTTTAATTTTATAAAAAAGAAATTTAAATAAAATTTTAAAAAAAGACACATTGAGAATATTGTTTGCAACTAATCGACTTCTCAACTAGGCTTAAAAGAAACTTATCGGTAAGAAGTCGTTAGTTGCATATAGTGACAGATCTTGGTTAAAAGTTGAGGAGGCGCATCTCCGGTCCTATTTATAAGACTTTTTTGGGATTTTTCTCTTTCAGTAAAATTTGTTAGTGACATTGGAAATTTTAAAATTTGATATGTTTTTTTAAAACTACCCCTATAATTATTTTTGATATTCTAAAAAGTATTGAGTTAATAGGGGTGTTTGTGAAAAAATAATTAAATGTTATTAAAAATTATAATGAGGTCTTATAAATATGATCAAAATAAAAATCTCAAAAGGGTATTATATATAGGACCGAAGGAAATATTTACCTACACAATAATTATGACAACACTAAAATATTTATATATATTAACCTTACAAAACATAGTAAAGTTCTTTGGCCAATTGGTGTTCCCATCCTTATATTATTATTCAAGTCAGCAGTTCGAATGTGGTTGTGGAGTTTTTCTATTAAATTTTTACTTGTATATTTTTTTACATAAGGAAATTAAAAATATCAAAGAGGGCATGCGGTAGTCGAACTTGTGATCTCCAATAAATTTGTTGAGGTGCTTAGCCACTAAGGCACTCATATATGTACTGAACCATAAACCCGTATGTGTGTGTATATATATATATATAAATTGATGAAGATCCGTCCCTGTTTGCATAAAGGACTTCTCACTTCTCCCTTTTTTTTTATATATATTTTTAGGCATTAAGAATAATAAAAAAGTAATAATAACAAAGAGTATAATTAAATATTCTTCACTCTCATACTAACACACTCATAAACTCATAAACCCCTTCTCCATCTCCATTTTCTGGCATTAAAAAAATACACTTTCTGCCATGTGCAGTGTCCCAAATTATGGATAAAACTAAATTAAAGACAGAACTCAGTTTTTCAACACCGGTGCCATTCATCAGGGATCGTCCCTAAATTTTTAAGGATATCCGGTGTGGATGCTCCAAGTAATTAATAGTAGTAGGTTATGCTGTTTGCTTTCTTAACCTGTTATAGTAGTATTGAATTATTTTTGTTGCCACGTCAATTAAACTCTTACTCCCTCCAGCTCGAATTATAAGCAAAACCAACTAATTTTACGCTTATTTAGGAGGTTAGTTGATTATATTTAATTTCCTCAAATTTATAAAAGTTTATAAAAGAATAGAGGTATTTTAGGAAAATTGCATTGGGAATGAAAAAAAAAATTAAATAAGATAACAATTTTCTAGGGATGTTTTTGGAAAGTGATATTGGGAATGAAATAAAATTTAAGAAAGTTGGTTAATTTTGCTAATATTTTAAACCAAGAGAGGTGTGTTTTTTGTTGCTTATATTTCGAGCCGGAGGAAGTACAAGTTTGTGAAAGCCGGATGTGGGAGAACCAAAACCATTTTCCAAGTCTCTTTCAATGTAACGTATCTTGAAACAAAGCTCGGCTAAATTAAATCGTGCCATTGGATTTTACAAGTTAATCACAATATACTAATAATATAAAATATACAATACAAAGTTCAACCTTTTGCTCATTTGACATTCTTGAGAGACTGTCTTACCAGTTTCCATTCTAGTGAGTTCGCTTCCCTCTATCTATCTATTCATTCATCAGATGATCACTCCAATTGCATAAACCCTCAAAAACAAACAATCTAAAGATATTTACCAACCTGAAAAATGTGAGCCTACTTGACATCATTGTATCTTGGAGAATTACAATTAATGAAACTGGTCAAAGATCATTACTAAACTAGTAGTCAAACAGCGGAAGACCTCCCATTAAACTTACATTTGGTACCAAGAGTCAGATGAGGAAACTTGTTCAATCATCGCATAAAAATTTCATGAGCTCACGTGGCGAAGCCCAGACTGGGAGATTAAACAACGATTGCTTAAATTGTTCTTCTTGTTTATTGCACATTGCTTCTGCTACATCACATAAATTTGAAAAGTCATGAATTATTGCTTCTTGGGCCTCCACCTGTATGGTTGACAATTAAAAATTAGATGGAGTAAGCTTGACATAAGCCTTATCACTATGATTTTTTTTTTACTAATAAACCTGTAAATATGGAAAAGATGCTACAAAACTACTACAACAACCAACAACCAAGTCTTTATCTCACTAGGTGGGGTCGGTTACAAAACTACTAGAGCTGAAAAAGTATCAAATATGGATTACTTCATGTAGTAGTTGGTAAGCTAAAGTGCTGAATAAAACAGTTTGCAAATTTCATTCAGTAAACTCAGATTTTCTAGCTTCAGAAGAACATAGCTCTGTAACATTTTTTATTTTTGTTTCAATCCTACAGTGCAATCTATTTAGAAAATTAAGCCTCGGACTGACTCTTTCTTAAGCACCAAATTAGGGAAGCTAGCTAAGCTTAAAAATAAGTATCCTGATAAAAGCTGATTGAAAGCAAGAGATACAACATCATAACTGAATTATGTCTTCAGCACCATCTAGATGTATAGTATCTAGATTTTCAGCATACATAATATACAGACGTAACGGCAGTAAGAACCAAAGCTTGATTAATTCATGACCATTTTAAGGCCGGGGGATTCACTTGAGAGAATGAGATTGATACTATTCCTATTTGCATGCAATAGGCATCAATTTCTAACGACAATATAATGTTCCTTTTGTACTTAGTAATATCTAAAAAGCATGCTCTTAACTTGGAACTTTTGAACAACAATTATATGTTTAGTATGTTTTATAAACCTTTTGTTCATATTTTAAATGCGTATCATAAATGTATCTTATACTTGATTTTTGGGAATTGACATATTGCCCTATCGGATATGTATCGATCGTGTATCGGTGCTTCATAGGGATTCGGCACTTCTAGAGTGTAGAGAAGACATCTAACGCTATAATCCTGCTTCTAACAGCAAACTAACTTAAGCAATCTTAATAAACCAAACCAAACTAATTTAAGCAATCTTAAGATATAACATACCGAAGTGAGAATCATCTACATTGGGAACACAAAACAGCATAATTTAAATGATGCAAATATTCAACAAGTTGGTCACTACTGAATGAGATTGGCATCTGAAAACAAGTTTCTTCATTTTCAGGGTTCCTAAACTATGCTTAAAATATACAATGATAGGTGCCCTCTGCATTTGCAATTTCGAATTTAACACTGATAGTAAATACCCAAATTCATATCAGATGACAAATGTGCATCTCAATTTAGTTTACGAGAAACGGAAAATCTCAACCTAGTCATCGAGATCTTAAATGTCAGTCACATTAATCATTCTCCGGGCAAATTTTATAAATACATCAGTTCTTATCAGGAACCATTTTGATCATTATTTGAGGTTTTCAAGGGACCAAGTTGAAACTTTTTTTTTTTTTCATTTCTCAGGAACTAACTACGGAGGCACATTTATTTTAGGGACAAAATTGGGTATTCACAAAAACTAAAAAAAAGGTGACTTTTCACACAGATCCAAAAACCCAATTTCAAATTCTCCTCCTTTTCAACATTCCCCAAAACCCCACAAACAAAGTGGCAAAGAACAATATTCAAAAATTCGAATTACCTGCGAAAGAAGCTCATCGAGCACCGTCCCACCAACAGAATCCACAGCCGTCACCATCTCCGAAGAAGAAGAAGAAGCGACCTCTGGGGTTTGCTCTTGCTCTCGCTCTCGCTCTCGTTGAAGCTGAGCAGCACGATCTTGCATTGCGCGCAACCTGTTCGACAGATTGTCCCACTGACGAATCTCACTCTCATACTTGGCTTTCAGCTTCAACAGGGTCCGCTTCTTGCGCTCTCTCCGACGCGCCCCCGCGTACTCCTCCGCCGCAGCGCCGGCGTCAGTTGAAGGCGGCGGTTGTGACTCGGATGGGTCGATGCGGCGCTTCTTGAGCTTGTAGACGAAGCCGTCGTCGTTTCGGAGCTCCCAGTCGTCGTCGTGAGACGTTGTTGTTGCTGCTGTGGCGGAATCCATGGAGGAGATTTGAAATTTGAGGAGCGGGAGAAGAGCGCGGGGTTGTGTTGTGTTTAGAGAGAGGGTTGTTTTGGGATTTTGTTAGTCCATTGGTTTGAGGTTGTTTGTTGTTTCTGTTAGTTAATTCCTTAATTTTCAAAAAAAAAATAAAAAAATAGTTTGATGAGTATTCTGTTTTTGAGTTTTTATAGTGGGGATAGAATAAAATGGAAAAATATTTATTTCTATACATTTTGTGGGGCCCACTGTAAATAAATTTGGGGAGTAAGGAAGAACGAATTTATGGGGTTTGGACTTTGGAGGACGAATTCAATTCTTTTTTATTTAATTGAAATGACTATTAAGAATTATTTTTGTTTTTTAAAAAATTTTAAGGAATCCTAATTTGAAGAGAGAGAGGCTCGGTCTTCTCTCTTCCTCAGTCTTCTTTTCTTCTCCGTTTTCTTCTCTTCTGTGATAGCGGTAGAAGGGGAGGGAGTCTCTCCTTCCCCTTCCTTTGGTTGGTGTGTGGGTTTTTTCTCTCCCAGTTATATCTGGGTTAAATAAATAAATCTTGCCTTTGTGCAAGTGGTGTGGTTTTTCTTGTCCCAGTTCATCTGGGTTTTGTTTTTGTGTGTTTGAGTGTGGAAAGACTTTTTGTTTGTCCAGATCTGATGACCTTCCTATCTTCTCCAATAACTAGAAGACTGATATTCGGGACAACTTTTCCCTTCCAGATCTTTGTCTTCTTCTCTTCTGTCCAGTGGTTCTACCTCCTCAGATCTGAGATTCTTTGTCGCCGAACTGTGCTTACTTCCGGCATTGATGAGATAGTTATCTTGGAAACAAAGGTTGTTGAATATCTTGTTAGAGTTCGAAGCTGGATGTTGATGTTGATGTTGATCCTGATCCACAGGGAGTTTGCTGTTATGTCTGAGTATCTAGTCTTTTTTAGCAATCTTTATTGTATGGAAATATGTGCTTTGTTATTGTCCTGGATCTACTTGTACTATTTTCTGTTATGGAATGAATTACATATTTTCCTTAAAAAAAAAGAATTATTTTTGTTTTCTTTTGATGAGTACTCAGTCCTCATATATAGAACCCTTTTTATAGTTTTAATGTCCACCAAGAAAAATAAACATTGCATTGAAATTGAAAAGTTTTAGTTCTAAAATATTCCATGGAAAACTACCAAAAAAAAAGAAAGAAAAGTTTTAACACATTGTTTCAAAAATAACCTTTGTGTTTATTATGTATTGCAATAAATTTTGCATTGAAAGACCCCACGGATGCAGCAGCCACCAACCACCATTGATCGCGACAAAGACCCCCACATTTGTAGCCATCATCTATCGTGATCTCATACTCTCTCGTGCGTCCATGAAACTCCAATCGTGAACTGGGTCGTGATCAAGGTCTTGAACTAGGTCAAGGTCGCGAAGAGGCTCACGACTCGACTCAGGTCTCAGGGTCGTGAATATAGGTCACGACCCGGGTTAGGAGAGTCCTAGTGGGAAGGGCGAGGGTGGAGTGGGTTAGTTGGGGTGGGGTGGTAGGGGTCATGGGGTGGCGGTGGTTGGCGGTGGGGTGTTGTGGCGATGGGGTGGGGTGCTGTTGGGTAGGGTGGGAAGGGAAATGGAATGAGAGAGATTTTTTTTTCCAGGAGAGGGTGTTTTTGTTTTTTTTTTTAAAAAAGTGGGGTGTGTAATGTTTTATGTGGGATGTTAAAATTCTCTCTCATTAGTTTTTGAGGATGTTCAATGCTTATTGTAGGTCAACTTTTAGAAGATGTTCTTGGTCCTAATTATAAATCTTTTTATACTCCTATTTACTATGCATAATTTTTTATTTTTATTAAATGTTTTGACTATCTATGGTTTTTGATTATTTATTAGAAAGGGAACTTTCCAAAAAAAGTTGAGTGGTAAAATTGTAATGTTATAACATATTCTTATAGAATCCAAAAAACTAACTACTACTTTATTTGATATGTATAATTTGATCAATTATATATGCCCTATAATAAGGATCAAACGAAGTATTAAAGAGAATATACTATTACTGGAAAATTTAAAATATCAAATCTTAATTAAACAACTTATTTTTTCATCTACTCCTTTCCCTTCCATATAAAAGATGTTTTTAGCAAAATTTATGTTTACCAAGAAAGTTGATTAATATTATCTGTGGTATTGAAAATGTAAATATTTAATATACTTTTTTCAAAACTATCCTTATAATTGTTATTGGGATTCTAAAAAGTGTTCACTTAATAGGATTATTTTTGGAAACAAGTAATTAAATGTTATTAAAAATTGAAATAAAATGTTACAAATGGACCAAATTTTTTCTACAAGATCTTAGATACAACCGAGCGAGAAATATAACTTTAATATTTCAAAGATGATGTATTCCATCCCTCTAGTCTCAAATATAAATGAAATTAAAATAAATTAATTTTACATTTATAAAAGAAATTAGTTGTATGGACTTAATTTTTTTTTTCAAATTTATAAAAAAAAATAAAAAGTTGGATACTTTAGGAAACTTATATTGAGAATAAAACAAAAATTAAATGATACGACAATTTCATAAGAATATTTTAAGAATAATTGTATTGAAAATAAAAAATTTGTTAATTTTAATTATATTTACGATCACTAATAAAGTGTATTATTTTACTTATATTTGATACCGAAAAGAATATCTTAAAATACTTCACCCGTCCCATAAAGTTAGTAAAAAACATAAAAAAAATTTGTCCCAAATTAAAGTTAAAATAATAAATAAAAACTTTTGAAATTGTATTGTATATCTATGCTTGGTTAATTAAGGAAACATATAATAAATAATTATTTTGGTAATTGTTTGATTTGTGGGGATAATGCATTAAAAACATGTTCCCTTAATTTTGTCGAATTTTCAAAAAAATTACTACGTAACTTTTTGGGACGAAGAGAGTACATATTAAAAAATGGTTTAAGAATTCAAACAAAATAAATTTTTCATTTGAATTAATAGTAACTTCAAATTAAAAACAACCACACGGTATTAGAATAATGTGTTTATTGAAACTCCCTCCGCCCACCGAGATTGGTAAAAAATTACAAAAATTAAAAAATGAAAAAGACATGTATTTAATAATTTATCTAACACATTAGTCAATTATCAAACAACTAACTTAATGCATCTTGCATTAATCTATCAACCACAGTTCATAATGAGTTTCTCATTCCCAACATAAATTTTCCTGACAATTTGCATAAGTTTTATTTGTATGGCATACTACAAGCATCTACTTTGAATATTGGTATGCAAATTTACACAAGTATGCTGATTTCAGTCAACTGTAATTCTGTACAAAGTTCTCAAAAAGCATATAAACGTAATTCACATGAAAAAAGAAATGCAATGTTATTATGATAATGAATAAAGCATCTAGCAATGCTAAAGCTACTTGGTCTAACAAAGAAGTCACTTGTTTTTGGCATAATCATCACCCTAACTAGAGATGTTAAGGGGAACAATTCCCATTCCCTGAAAATAGTCCAACTCCGCTTTAGCCATTCGCTCTTTGAATATTGTCCATTCTCTATGGCACCTCTCTCTCACCTAATGCAAAGAAAAGTTAGGATACATTGGGATATTAATTCAGCATGAATGCCAAAATACTTCAATTGCATTTATAAAAGGTAAATTTGTAAAAAGTGAAGGTCATGAAAACGTATTTGAATTGTGGTGGGAAGAAATTCATACGTACCCCTTCCCATGGTGCCCTTCCATCATATGCTTGCCCCTGTGGAAAGAGAAAGTAAATAAAACCACTCAATCCATGTGAAAGACTTTGTATGTATAAAATACTCGAGGTTTTAAATCTGGATCCACAACTACAGTTGATTGTTTATGTTTTTAGTCTCTGAAAGTTGAAAAAATTTTGATTTTGGTACTAAAAGTTTTTTTTAACCTTCTTATCCTTGACTGTTTTAAAAATTTGGTTTTAATACTAGCCGTTAGGAAAAACTCGTTAACCGCTAATGTGACTAACGGAACGCCACATCGGTAAGATGACGTGGATGATCCGGATATGTAACAGCAGAAAAATCAAAGTCCAACTCGCAAACTTTTAGGAGTCAAAACCAAAACATCCCAACTTTCAGGATTGAAGATATAAATAAGCCATTACAATTTGAGGAGCCAATGTTAAAGTTTTGGGAGTCTCTAAAACTAGATTACTCCATCCGGCTTGAAATATAAGCAACAAAAAACATATTTCTCTTGGTTTAAAATATAAGCAAAATTAACCAACTTTTTTAAATTTTATTTCATTCCCAATGTCACTTTCCTAAAACATTCCTAGAAAATTGTTATCTTATTTAATTTTTGTTTCATTCCCAATGCAACTTTCCTAAAATGCCTCTATTATTTTATAAATTTGAGAAAATTAAATACAATCAACTAACGTCCTTAATAAGCGTAAAATTAGTTAGTTTTGCTTATAATTCGAGTCGGAGGAGTATACGTGAGGCTGCATTTTCCCCCAATATACCACAACTTAATGATTTTGGGAATCACCAAAACACCGACCGAAATTTAAAACCTTGAATACACTTAAAAGGCTTCATTTACCTGATTTCCAAGTGAAGGAACGCTTTGGTGGACAATCCACTGAGAATCAACAACTCCTATTGTCTGATGAGGAGTCTGTATCCAAGGCATAATAACAACAATTTCAGTAAATCAAATCAGGCATGGCAAAGTTGTCAGTTACAAAAGAAAGACAATCAACTCACCTTCACACATTTTCTGAGAGCAAAATCAAGACCCCATCCATGAACCAGGTCATTCTGTAAGGCAGAATATATGAAAAACTTTTCAAGTTAAGATATGGATTAATTACTACTCTCTCCGGTCCATAATATAAGCATCATTTGACCAATTTCACTCCTTTAATAAAGTTAGTTAATATTGTTAGTGGTATTGAAAATGTAAATATTTGGTATACTTTTTCAAAAGTACCCTTATAATTATTATTGGAAATCTAAAAAGTGTTGAGTAAATAGGGGTGTTTGTGGAAAAGAAGTAATTAATACTATTGAAAATTGAAAATGGGGTTTATATTAAGGAAAAAAAAAATCTTCAAAATGTGCTTATATAGGAGCGGAGGGAGTATATAGTGAAAATGGCAACAGCAAGCAAAGAACAAGTCATAAACCTGTATCATGTGCCATACACAACGCCATGCATCTCTAGAAAATACAGGAGCCATGATCTCAACAAATCTGAGCATTTGAAAAAGTGAACACATAGTGAGATATACAAGGCCCCCTTAAGAAGTCTGCGTGAGAATGGAACAAAAAATGTGAAGGTCTTTAAGAACAAAATCATTTATAAGTTAACATCTCTTACGCTGCACAAGGTGGTAAATGTGGATCAGGACACCAACCTGGTCTCTCCACAGTATCCCTGGAAGAGGTTGACAAATTATAATTTAAGCTGGAAGATGGAACAATTGATGATAATAATTAAGCAGTAAAACGGGTAAAAATATAAGATTGATAATTTTTTTTCTTAAACAAAAAGTTAACTATGCATCTTGATTCATATATTAAGTGTGACGTATAAATAGGAATATACGAGTAATAGTTACAAGGAGAATAAAAGCAGAATAAATGGAGTTAGAGGAAGACTAAGGAATACGATATTTATCACACAAAACAGGAAGTCATCCACTTACTTGTGGACTTCACCACCATCCCT
Source organism: Crotalaria pallida (assembly GCA_037953625.1). Lineage (NCBI taxonomy): Eukaryota > Viridiplantae > Streptophyta > Magnoliopsida > Fabales > Fabaceae > Crotalaria > Crotalaria pallida. Next base: position 123,597,764 of record CM075653.1, on the reverse strand, counting down.
TTTCTTTGTCATCTGCCAAGTAATACTACTGCTAGGATCTACACCAGGCTGAGAGATTTCCAGACCATATTTCCTTACCAACTTCAAGTACCTGCAATAAAGAAATTGAAACTGAAATTGAAATTTTTTTTCACCAACAGGGAAAAACCTTGATTCCAACATGAGTGATGTTATATGTATATCCAGAATTGACATCTAGATATACATCTGCTTGTCTTATATGCAGAGTAAGACAAGCAGATGTAATTGTTTCTACATATAAGACAATCAAATATACATCTAATGTCAATTCTGGATGTACATGTAACATATCTGTTCCAACATTACTATGATGAATTTGACTTTCAATACTTACTCCTCTGCATCAAAATGCTCGGTGCCCAGGTCCTCATCCCAAATAAAGATGTAATCATAAGGAGCCACAATATCAGGATGCAGAAAGCGTTTAGCATACCACCTAGAACAAAATTTCAGGATTTTATGTCACAACTTGATTAAGAAAGGGAGCCTGAGAAAGGCTTGTGATGGAAAATTCTATGGAAAAAAGATTACCAACCATTTAGTTTGCTTACTAACACTGATATGGATAGCTTGCTTCGACCATTCAAACTGTTCCCACTCACTAACCCGCCCATCATAGTGAAACAAAACAATGGTGAAATTTTCAGAGAACTGTGATGTTTAAAGTCCAAGAGTCATACACAAAGCAAAACAAAAACAGGTATCAGAATAATGCATTCAGTAGATGAAGACAGATATCAGAAAACAGATTGATGCAGGGAAGAAACTGTAACAACCTTCTTGATTGCAGCATCAATATTGTCTTTCTGATCAATACCAACAGTAAAGGTTACAAGATACTTCGGTTTGATACTTGGATCCTGTAAGTAAGTGCCACCTCCATCAAGAGAAGAGTTAGATTATAGAAGGCATAATTGTAACTTGAAATCATAAGCAAAGTATTGGAAATAGTTATTGTTCATTTCAGGAACAATTTTTTCTGCTATGCAGAGAAGATCTGTTATTCACTTATACTATATCCAATATCAATGAACTTGGTACACAACAAGTTAACATATGCCACTTATTGTTTTATGAGTTCATTAATATCACATAGTCTTTGTCTGTCCTCAATTAGGAACTGCTCAAGTGAAAAATTCTGAACTTCAAGCTTACTTTAGCAACCATATTAAGTTTCCATTTGCTAATGCTAGTACACTTCTCAATAATTTTACAAGCTCTTCAGTCACCTCCGTTAAAATGAATGTAAGCCACATTCTCAATTAGTGGTCCAAAAATATAGTAAAACCATTCAAAATTCTACTGCATTTCTTTCCTGGTGAAAAAATCCATTCCTTTTTTTTTTTTTGCCAATGAAATGTATCTTTAAAATTGAGGTGCAGTGAATATTCACACCTGATGGGGCAAGCCCCACAACCGATGAAGATAGAAATCTGACTGAGAGTTGACAATACCAGGGGGTAGCCTTTCAGCTCCTCGAGGATTCGAAGGAACCCAAATCTGCATCACACACAATCAAATGTACCTACTCAATGCAAGATGCTAAGATTGGAAAGGGTATGCACTTCTAAGTACTCTTAGTTTGCTGACAATATTGACCAGCTAAACATAAAACGTTAGATAACTACTAAAACTTCACAACATGTTAAAAAGTGATTATCATCTTAACAATGTTGGAAACTGATTATTATGAAACAAAATAGAGAAAAAAGAAATGAAGAGAAAGAGCAAAAGGAAATGGATAAAACGAATAGCGAATATATTTTGCAATTATTTATTTGGAATTCATTAGATTGTGCTTACTTAGAGGTTAGAGTGCATTGTTTGAAGATACATATGATATTAAAAACCAGAAGGAAGAAATATAATCATCTAGAGCGAACTTGTTTGTGGTGTTAAATTAAAAAAATGGTTTGCAAAGTGGTAATTAAGTAATATCAAATGACAGCTATTAACCTGCAAGTACATTATAAATGGTTATCATTTCCATTCTAACCGAAGAATTAAATAAAAAAAGTGGATATGAATTTCCAGCAAAACAAAAGGCAGAGTCTGCATTTAACCAAGATAGTGAGGCATACACATATGTTTTCTCAAATTCTCATCCCATTTAGCATGAGTAACAATAATATCATGATAAACTGAAAAACAGAACTAAAGTGAATCCAACTTTTATTAATTCTCTCACTATTTATGCTTAAAGCAAGCAACTTATAAATATGTCTATCATGCTATACTTTTCTCATTGAGGGTAGCTATTTCTTAAAGCATTCTAAATTTCTAATAAGTTTCTAAATTTAAATAGACATATTGCCATCAATACACAAGTTCCTCCTCAATCAATAACTGTAAGTAGGGGATTCAAGAACCTAACCCTGTGCCTTGACCATGAAAAACAAGATAATATGACTATATGAGTAGTGAATTTCTAAAAACCGTTCACATGTTCTTTTACTACCAAGATTTAGGAATACAGATACCTTCTTACTATCAAAAGAAAATTCAATACCAACCTTACTATAGTATTGTTTAAGTATGATAAGGTGGAATAGTATTAAGATTGGGATATGATAAAACATTCTGGCACCATAATACTACGATCGAGCAAGAGTACGGAGCCATACCTTTGGAACTTCTAAGGTGTGATGCCCATTAGACAAACTTCTATCACCCATAAATGAAGCCCAGGTATGCCGAATTGATTTCGTTCCAAATTTCGAACACTTGTCATCAACATATGCAAGATTAATGGACCTGAAGAGGCTGGATGGGAGATTCATCTGACAATTAATAGCATATGTCAAAATAAATAGCATACTTCTGTGTTAAGACTCCCATATCTTGCAAATAGCATTATGACAGTAATTTAATGATAAGGTGAAAGATTGTACACCTTAGTTAATGATAATGTTGGAAATGATAATCCTAGAAAGACGCCGAAAACGATTCCAGCAAAGGCTGCAACAATGAGCCTCATTTTCTCTTTAGAATTTCTGATTTTTCCACTACAGGTTAAAAACAAAGGAAAAATATAGTATCAAAAGAATGCAAGTTTATTAAGCAATTTCATTTTTCAAGGGAGAGGGGAAGCAGGATTGGAGAGCAACCTTCGTATGGGAGTTCCCATAGTACTCACTATCATCTGAGGCATGCATACATTGAGTATGCAGGATTTTTTTGGTTGAATTGTGTATGATGTCTTTCACTAATTCCTTTGTTAGTGGCTTGTGTATGTTCAAATGATCACCCCTGAAAATGGAGCACATGTCAAAAACAGGGTAACCATGTTAGTTATCATTTATGACATAAATATAATTCAATCAGTTATTAAATTTCAAACATAAGCTCATTATTGCTCACACCCACACAATCCAGGATCAAGCTGATGGGGTTGGCATTATTAAGCACTCATCTCAATCACACTTACATGATTAGCTCATTTATCTTATTTTTACCGAATTCGGTATATCATGTACCACTTGCCGGATTTGTTATAAAAAAATCTTATAACAGTAACGTAAAAAGTGTCAAACCAAGTACCAGAACCATTATCGCAAACCATGTAACTATAATCTCAAGATTGTGGTGATAAGAAGACTTTTGAAAAATTTATTCCAAAATATCAAAAAATATTGGAAAATAAAGAAAAAAAAATCACTCTGATTTGCTCGTTGTTGATAATATTTTAACTGCTTAGTGAGCCTGAACTTTAAAAAAAAATTAGACGGGTGCCTTGTAACTTTCTCCTTTCACATCTCAAGGATAATACAATTAAATTAAAGGTTTCATGAACATCTAAAATTCATGTATGTATAAATTAAAATTAAGAGATAAGAGACAAATGTATTCAAATATAAAATCTACTAATAATATACTAGTATTTCTCTATGGTTCAAAAAGTTAATATAGTAATAAGAGAAGCTACTACACGAACAAGGTTGGCTCATTAACCTTGAGAACATACAGTTTTAAGTTATAAACAAAGTCTTGTAAATAAGAGTAGGGGGTCTTACAAGTTCCCTTTAAGTTTTCTAAAAATGAAAAAAAAAAATAACACAAGTCTCTAGTTTTTCTTCTCTCAAGAATATAAAAACTATATTTTCCAATATTTTTCAACTACTTATAACTTCTTAACAAGTGCCCCAACATTTTCCTTAATAGTGATGGTGTAAATTAATTAAGTATCAAATGAACCACATAACCTACCTGATAATAAGTAACATCTAGCAAAGTCATGGGTTCTTGAAAAAAAAAAAAAAAAAACAGTGAGTGGGGGAAGGAAAAACGACAAACAAATAAAAGATTCCTGCAGAGACATGTAGGGAAGAAAGATACCTATTTTAGAGATAATAAAACAATAACAACAACAATAATAATAATAGTGATGGTAAACGAAATGCAGCATACCGAGGTGAATTCTTTGTTTGCACGTAAACGTAACAGGCCAGGTGCGGGTGGTTAACAGGAGAATGAAAATACGTACGTGAGAGAACAAAGAAAATGATGAATGAGAGAATATTAAGAAGGAGAAAGATGAGAAGGGTTTGTTAGGATTTTGTAGTTGTTGTTGTTGAAGTTGACAAGCTGTTATCAAATTATTGTTATATTGATAGCATCGAAGAGAGGGTAACTCACTCTCGACGCTTTTAGAAGGAGACATGGCAACTCGATTATGACTATGTACTCCTCCGGTTCGAATTATAAGCAACAAAAAACATATTACTCTTGGTTTAAAATATAAGCAAAACTAACTAACTTTATTAAATTTTGTTTCATTCACAATGCCGCTTTCCTAAAACATCTCTAAAAAATTGTAATCTTAATTAATTTTTGTTTCATTCTCAATACTATTTTCCAAAAATACCTCTTTTTTTTTATAAATTTGAGAAAATTAAATACAATCAACTAACCCTTAATAAGCGTAAAAGTGATTAGAATTGCTTATATTTCGAGTCGGAGGGAGTATAACATTTGCATTGGCATGGCATGGAACCTAACCGGCCTTTCACTAACATGAGTTGTATATTCCAAACTCCACTAGCTATTCCCAAATCCCAATTTAATGTGTGAAATGACAATAATATCTTTTATTAAAAAACTGTTATATTTTGAACCGAAAAACTATCCCTACACCTATCTCTTTTCTCCAAAGCAATCCGCAATCCTAACCATTTCATCTTCCTCCTCGTGTTGATCTTATGCACTAATTCCATTTCATGCCTTTATTTCACAAAGACACTAAAAATATATCCACAATTCACACCCATAACTTTTCATCTTTCTACAAGTTAGTTTGATACTTTCGTTTTTTCACTGTTCGTGACGTTTCCAACGAATCAATGTCGAAAAAAAATTTTCCTACACAAGATTCTCGAAAAATTTAATTTTTTCACTAAAATATTTTTCAAGAGCTACCTCTCAGAATAATTTTTAAAATTCCGAAATTTTTTTATTCATAAGTGTGATTCAAATTAAATGTATATTTTATAATAAGAACCGGAAAGATTATCATTTTATTTGTCAATGGCTACCCTTCGAGTTATAAAAAATGCAGATTGGCCCAACATAATGGGTAAAGATTTATTCTCATTTCTCCGATTTATCAGTTCCTGTTTTTTGATTTTTTTTTTTTTTATCCAATAAAATTTGATGCGGAAATAACAAAATTAGAGATATATCTAAGATGCCCTTGAATTTAAGCGGAGTTTGGATGAGATTATAGGTATATACAGTATCAACCATGAGCAATGTCATTAGCCTGAACACATATGAACAAAAATTCCGACTTACCTCTCGGAGTTTTAAATAATTTTTCGAGAGGTATCTCTTGAAAAAATATTTCAGTGAAAAAAAATAATTTTCCGAGAATTCCGTGTTGAAAAATTAGTTAGTTAACCCCCAGTTAATTAGTTAACCCTTTTATTTTGAAAAGACAATATCAACCTTACTAAAAACCAAATTGCCCAAAATGTCCATTCGCTAAGGGCTCAGCGAGAGTTATAAAATTTAATTTTTATAACCCTCGCTGACCCACAGCGAGGGTTATAACACTAGCTGAAGATTCAGCTAGAGTTATAAAATTAAATTTTATAATTGGATAATATCATCATCTCACTTGTTCTTATCCCATTTGTTATACACTCTTTTATTGTTGTAACAAACTTAGAGAATCATGTATGTTGTTATTGTATCAGATATTCATGCATGTTGTTAGTATATTTTGTTGTTGTTATCTCTTGTATATATATTGCTCAATATCATACGTGAATAATTTTTATAACCCTCGCTGGGTCAGCAAGGGTTATAAAAATAATATTTTATAATTGAATAATATTTTAATTTTTTATTTTTTTAAGAGGGGGTAAGGTTGGAATAAGAGGAGGATATTTTGGGATTGTTGGAAGTTAGTAAGGTTATTATAGAATTTTTACATAAATAAGGGGGTCAACTAATTAACTGGGGGTCAAAAAACTAGAGCCCTAAAAAAGATATTGAGGATATGTTAGAAAAGGTCTTATAAGACATAATACAAGCCCACATAGCAGCCCAACTTTCTATGCAGAAAAACACTATGAAATAAGAAGACAAAAAAGGAGGATGGTAATAAATTATAAGGAACTTAATAAATTCATTACGGGGGATGGATACTTTCGACCTAAGAAAGATTTATTTATTCAAGCAGTAAGTAGGAAAGACTGGTTTAGTAGCTTTGACTGTAAATCAGGCTTTTTGCAAATAAGGTTAGATAAAGAATCTAAACCTCTTACAAGTTTTAGTACTCCTATGGGTCAATATAAATGGAATGTCATGCCCATGGGACTAAAGCAGTCACCAAATATTTTTCAAAGATTTATGGATGAAACCTTTCGAAAATATCAGAACTTCTGCATGGTTTATGTAGATGACATTCTAATATTTATTGAAGGGAAGATCAAGGAACATTTGAAAAAAGTAAAGGTTATCCTAAAAGAATGTATAAACCAAGGAATTATAATCTCTAAAAAGAAAGCAAAAACTGTTCAACAAGATATTGAATTTCTTGGATTATATATCCAAAAAGGACAAATCAAATTACAAAAACATCATTTAGAAAAAATTCAACAGTTTACCATTCCAAAGAATAAAAAAGATCTTCAAAGATTCCTTGGAGCAGTTACATATATATATATATATATATATATATATAGAAAGTCTTGGATTTTTACGAAATAATTCTTTAAAATCTTCAAAACTTCAACAAAAATTGAAAAAAGATGTTGAATGGTCTTGGGATAAAGAAGATACTATAGTCTTTAATGACTTAACACGACTCTGTACAACAAATCTGCCTTCATTATATCAACCTACCATGAGGATAGGATTATAGAGGAGACATATGCCTCTAATACCCACTGGGCGGGAGTGCTTTTAGCATGACCAACTGGTATAAAACGACTAAAGATAGTTCAATGGACAAATGGTGCTTTTACTAAGACCGAACAAAATTATACTACTCATGAGAAAGAGTTACTCGCTCTCATTAAAACGTTGAATAAAAACCAAATATACTTATTACATCAAGAGTTTGAGGTACATACACATTCGACATATGTTACTCAATTCACTACAAAAAAAACCCTTTATTGCAACGACCTTTTGCAACGACTTTAAAAAGTCGTTGCTAAAAACTGGTGTTTTGCAACGACCTAAAAAAGTCGTTGCAGAAAATAGGTGTTTTGCAACGAGTTAAAAAATTCGTTGCAGAAAATATGTGTTTTGCAACGATTTAAAAATATCGTTGCAAAACACCTGTTTTCTGCAACGACTTGTTTAGGTCGTTGCAAAACACTTGTTTTCTGCAACGACGAGTCGTTGCAAAATATTTTAAAACATTTAAAATTAAAAAAAAAACTAAAAAGATAAAAACTAAACCTAGCAATTTACAAATACACTATAGAGTATAGACCGTACAATGCCAGACCTCACTCCATCCTTTGATCCTCTCTGACTCGAGCCTCCATCCTCTTCTCTCCATTGTCCATCAATCTTCCTCACCGATCTCACTCCTCTCTCTTTATCTCTCTCTCTCTCTCTCTCTCTCTCTCTCAATTTCTCTACTAACTCGGCAAATAACCCTATCCTTGAGCGCTAATGACGAAGCTTCCCCTTTCTCTCGTAGGCTTCCCATCTTCTGCTACCTGCGTCGGAGAGAGAAAACACATTGAGTGTAATCTTCCATTGAGACAAAACAAAGAGAGAGAAACCCCATCGCCCGTGACCTAGTATCGGCGAAGAAGGCTCTGGCGGCGGCGACCGGAGCTCTCTCATAAGACCAGCGACTCTCAAGTGTTTTCTTTACCGAAATCTTCTCTTCTCTTGCCTCCAGATATTTATTTGACAGTAAGAAACTCGACTGAAAAACTAAGCATCACCACCACTCCCACCACCATGGCAGTAAGAAACTCGACTGACAAACTAAACGATTTCATAATTGTTCCTTTTCAATAGCAAGGTAAACCTTTCAGTTTCCTCTCCGATTTAAGAAATTGCATCGTTTCTCTGGTTGCTGTATCATTTTACTGGCTTATTATGTTGGAATGACACCCTGTAATGAGTAATTTATGATTGACTTAGTTTTTATCTTTTTAGTTTTTTTTGTATGTTATACTTTCTTCTTTGAAATGATAATGGTTTTCTGTATTTTTCATTCGTTATTATTCTAAGGTTTTTCTGTATCATAATGGCTCTTTCATTCTTGTTCCGTAAACAAGCTTTCTTCATGTTTGGTTTGGTTACTTTAATTTTTGGCTCTACTCGGTTGTGACCAAACGAAATTTCGTGAACAAACTCTAGTTTAGTGTTATTTCTGCTATCTATCTTGTATTTGCTCTGTACTTAGTTTCTTTTTACTTAGTTACTTTTTGCTACTAGTATCTATGCAGCAAAATAAAGTTCACTTAATGCTGAATTGCATATTTCTTGATCCCTGTCTATATTTAATCCATTAGAAGTCATAGTTGTCCACTTTTTTCATACTTTTGTCTCTGTTGCATTCATTTGAATTCAGGATTAACATTGGGTGTATTTTCAAATTGACAATGCTGAACTGTGTATTCAAATTCAGTTTCTGTGCAGACCAAATAAACTGTAACTGCAGTGTCTGTTGCAAGTAGTAGGAAATTCCTTCTTCAGGTTGAGCAACTACAAGCTCATCATATTGAACATGTTGAAGCTGATTATTTATTGATTGCCAGTGGTAGTAGCCGATAGGTTGTGATGGATAATTGATTTATTTGAACTGGGATACATGAATCTGATTAGTTTTTTTCTTTTTTTTAATTGAGGTCTTTCTGTCATAGGGTTATGCTCTAGCATCTCAGCTTGGTCATTCAATTGTAGATCCAGTTCCAAGCCTATTTACTTTCAAAATAGAAGATTTGCATTTGAGGGAGTTGTCTGGGGTAAAGTATTAATCTTGAAGCTCTTATCTTCTGATTTTAAGACACTTTCAAATACTCTTTTTCTATATATTTTTTTCTTTTCTTGGTCATAGGAATTTTTTTTTATAAAGCTTATCAGTGGAAGCATGCTTGTCCACATTTTTTTGTGTTAATGGGAGTTTCAATCATTCATTTGTGAGATATCAATTGAGAAAAAGGAAAGGGTGAATTATGTATGACATGATTAAAGCCACTTTCACCACATAATAATGAGAGGTTGCTAATTACTGAGTGAAAGATATGATTTGATAATAATTATAATTCTATAATATTTATAGGAATATTGAAGGTATTTGGAGACTGGAATCTCTGTTTACTGAATAAAGCTGTGTCAGCTATCTGCTATGTAATGGATGATTTAAGATAATGGTGGTTGTTTAGTAATGATAATTTGGATAGGCCCTGATTTTTAATCAACTTCCCATTAACTATAGATAAGTGTGGTTCTTGTTTTGGTCATCTTGCTATCTATATCACCTTGAGGATTCAAACTCATTATTCGGAAATGATGATCATATAACTGTTTCTCATTAACTCGTGCTTCTTTTCTGTTTCTGTTTTTGTTTCTTTTCTTATTGTTTATATTTTTTACTTAATTTTCAGGTTACTTTCTCTAAGGTTAAAGTGAGGCTAAAATTGGATAGTGTCAGAAAAAATATACCCCAGCTGACACAGGTATGGTATGTTATCGCCACAGATCAAATAGTGAAAAAACATATATGCATAATATTTTGATATTTTAGGTTGGCCCTATGTTAGTTACACATTGGGGAGTCAGTGGGCCTGCTATTCTTCGGTTATCTGCTTGGGGTGCTCGCAATCTGTTCAGCTCAGCTTACAAAGGTAAAAGGAGAGTCTTTTCCCTTACCCCAATCTGTTCACAGTTACAGACCCCAATCTCACATTTTTCCACTCATCTTTTCTTCTCACATCATCAAACTCAAAAGTTTGATGACTGGTTCTGTTGTAGTTATTCAATAAATTATGACCCTATGAACTCTATATATAAGCAACAGAATAAGAAGTGGTCTAAATATATTCCTGTTCCTATGGCCATAGCAATACCCTTTTATATAGGAAGTTATTTTGCTATTGATATGTGTCTTGGCAGCTTGATCTTGTTTATCTGGCAGAAGCTTAACAAGGCTAATGCTGATGCATTTGGTTCAGCTGTGGCTTCTTGTTTGATTTGTGGGGATGGGATATGGACACTTCAAGTTGAGAAGTTAAGAAAGCTTAAGTCATTATCTCAAGTCTAGTTAGTTGAGAAGTTAAGTTTTGGTTAGTTAATTGTAAGTTGTAACTACTTTTCCCCGCCAACTTCAATTGCTATAAGTAGCTAGCATAGTGTGCAAGCTACTCATCCTTGATCACTTACTACTTAGTTACTCATTGTAACTATTTCCTCTCTACATTTCTCTCTCAATAACATTCTGCTCAGAACTCCTCTTCATAGAGTTCTCTGTTGTAGTTATCCATCTTGTAGTTTTTTTGTTAGTTAGTAGCTTTCTAGGTGAGATAATTTCCTCTCTACATTTCATCTCTGTTGCTATTATTTGATTTATAGCCTATTTTTATGTGATAAAGTTTAATATTCTAACTAGACTTTTATGCATTAGTGTCATTTGCTTGGCTCAATTTGTTGCCAAGTTTATTTGTATTAGGATCCTAATATTATTTCTTTTAATGATGTGATAATTTTATAGAAGTAATTTTATACTAGTATTGTATGTCTCAGTTAGTGACATGGTTGAGGATTTAAAGGACTATATTGTTTGTCTCAGATATTGGATTGCCTAAATTTAATTAGTTACGATTTAGCAGTAATAAGTTGTTGAATAATTATGTTAGTTATTTTTTGTTTATTTTTCGCTATAAATCGGATTGGTTTAGTTGACTAATGTGGTTGATATTAACAGACTGGAATGGACAATACGAATGTATATGCATATACTTGTAATTGCACTCTTCTTTTGCATCCCCCAACAATACTTGTAAGTTTATAAGTTTATTTTGATGCAAATACTAATGGAAGATTTAATTTTGCTAATGTTTTTTTGTAAGTTCATGATTAATTGTGTTTTGGCTGGCTTCCAGCTTGAGGGTCCTCAACTTATGGAATTTGGATTTAGAAATGCATTTCCAAAGTAGGCGTGATCAAGTTCTTGTCTGATCTTTTCTCGATTGGAATGTTTTACTATCTTTACAACAGGTATTCTTTTGCTTCAGTTAAAAAAAAAGTATTTTTTTGCTCTATCTTGTCTTATTCTTCTGGGGTGTTTTATCCTTTTAGTTCTTGACCTTAGGCTATAGAGTTTCTTGCTATGTTAACTTTGCTACTTTCAGCACTTAAGAATTTATGTACACACTCTCCTAGTTTGCTTCATATATACCAGACTATTGAAGACTTGACTAAGACATTAGAGTTTGAATCCAACTAGGCAGATATTTTACATGAGATAGGTGTCTTGTTTGACACTTAATCTTTTCATTTTGTTATTTGGATAATTAACTGACTACGATGAGAAAATGCATGTATCTTGTGATAGCTCCTAAAGTACAGACAGAGTGACTTGATTATTTTTTGAAGACTTTGATGGAGGAATCTTTATTTGTGAATTTCAATGTAGGAAATGTCAATTTCAATGTAGATCTATTGCAAGTTTTAGTATGGTCAGATTTAGAGCTTTATAATTTTCTCTGCAATGTTTATATGTCTCTCTCTCTCTCTCTCTCTCTATATATATATATATATATATATATATATATATTAATCATAACTTGATTGGTTATTGGATTATGGTTCTTTCGGGGTGCATGGAAAATGAACAAAATTTTGACAGGACATATCAATTTCAGGTCCGGAGCATACAAAGAATCAAGCAATGATGGATAATTGGTGTTGCTTGAGGAGGTGGAGTAGAGTACAAAGGATATTAGAGATTTTGTATTTTATTTTAATGTCCTTTTTTTTGTAGATTTATTTTGTATGTTCTTATGTTGTATCTTGTAAGAAACACAACTTATAATAATTGGATGAGTTTTTATCAAATGTATGTTATAAATTTAGTAGTTGTATAACCCTACTAAAGAAAGTAAAAGAAAAGAAATCCAGAATGGTGAAAATCTGGTGCAACGAGAGCAGGACATGTTGTCCACATGGCATGCTAAGATTGGAGAACTGGACCACAAGGACCAATGGAACTTGACATAAGTATTGTCCTTAGAATAATACCTCGAGCAGAGCTACCGATAATCTGAGTAAATTAGCTGCAATCACTTGGAAGTACAAGTATTCGATCCTATTCTTGTCAGAGTCTCTTAGACATCTTTTAAAATAACCTAATTTATATCAATAACTTCCTATAGTAATAATTTTTTGTTAAAAAAAAATAAGTTGATCAAAGAAAAATATTTTTTATTCCTCTAATATTGTCAAGGTTTGGTTTTTTGAAAATCTAGATCTTTGTTCGCTTCCAAATTTCTACAAGGAGTTCTAGATATCGTATCAATCCGATTCTAGTGGCATTTGAAAGCTAAAGGATTGCCATAAATATTTTCATTAGAATTTTAATCCTTATAGATAAGTTCGAATTTTGTTAGTAATATAGACCTGGAAACTGTTTCTGAGGGTCTTGACAATCTTTAGGAAATATTCATAACTTTTTTATTTCTAAACATTTCTGAGTGATTCTTATGTCAAAGCCTATTCTCTTCGACCAAACGCATATTGTAACATCCTGAATTTTCAAAATTAAAAATAAACAATTATTCTGTGTTGAATTTTCCATGGTTAAAAAGTATTTAAAAGCAACTCAAAATGAAAATAAGAATGATAATATAAGTAATAGTTAATTAAAAATATTAGGAAATGATAAAATATGATTTTTGGGAAAAATATCTTTGATAACTAGCTAAGGAAAACCAGTAACCGATTATTTTGGAGAATTCAGGAGAATTCAAGGTCGATGGAGGGAAATCCTTGGATATTTTCCTCCCAATGTCGGTGTCCAAGCCTATAAATACCCATATGGAGTGATTTTGACGCATCACAAGCCCTCAAGCATCTCATATATGCTCCAACTCATCACCTCATAACCCTCCCTAGGCACAAACATAGCTCTTATAGTTTAGGAAAACAAGCAAGTGAGCTATGAGAAGCTTGGTAAATTATGAGTGAAGCCAAGGAGCAGCTAGAGGACTGAATAGGAAGCTTATATATGCAAAGATACGGGAGAAGTGATCTTATAATTAGGATAATAATTGAATGTTATAAAAGAAATAATGATTGATATAATTATGATATGAGTATATATATGCTAAACTTGCTTAGTAAGAAAATGGTAAATCGACATTGAAATTATAATAGAATATTTAAGTTAGTATATGAAAGATAGATTAAACATATAGTTAAAGAATCTTACGAATAAGAGAATGAATTGAACAAATATGTGTTGAAAGGATTGGAAATTGGACTAAGTTTGGATAGTGAAACAATAATAGAGAGATGAAACTGAGAAATGATTGAAAGTGATATAAATGTGTGTGTTAACTTCTATGAAATCAGTTTGCTATGCTATGATTTTGAAATCCTATGCATGATGGTTGAATTCAATACACATTGAGAATAATCATATGAAAGCTAGCTATATGGTGAATGCTGTTAATGACGTTGGTAGGGTAATAATGATGTCCTAAGGTCATGGGAAAGGAATTAGTAATGGAATCCATGAGATAAAAGTTGAATCTATGCCAAAATTTACTTGGATAACCGCCGGTTACTCTTAAGGCTTAACCGGTTATCGGTTGAAAATTAAAAGTTAATTGATATAGTGTAGAATTTCACAGAATAACTGGTTACATGTTCTAGCTAGTAACCGGTTATCCGTTGAAATTTGCTCAATAACACTGTTTTATTGCAGAATAACCGGTTAAATATGCATAAAAACAGAGTATTGATAAAAATGGATGAACGAAGCTATGTTCAAAAGGATTTCACTTACTTATTCAATTCCAATGATTCTGAACTTGAGCAATAAGAAGGAAATAAGGATATGAATGTGGAAATATGAAAAATGGTATGAATGAATGAGAATCTTGGAAAGAATATATTATGAATAAAGGTATCCCCTGTGAAAGTGAAAAATATGTGAATTACCATTGACACGGTAGGAATCCACATGAGAATGCGGAGCTTATTGGTGTCATGGTAATGGTAAAATTTACCAGGGGTATACTTATGAAAGTGATTCCAAAGAAAGATATGTCTAAAACAAGGATTTTAATGATATGCAAGTCAATAAACATAGGATGAATAATGTGTCTTATAAATTAAGTAATTCTATTTCATGAATTAATATTTAACTGTATGTACTATTGGGTGAATAATTACTAATTTATTATCTAGTTATAAGGTGGTTTACTCTCCGTGTTCCTAATATTATAGGTCTAACCCGTGTATTCACCTCATGTCTATTATACCTTACTAAGTCAAAAGAGGTTCAACGAAAAAGGGAAAGAAAGAACTTTAATATGATTGGCACAGATGTAACCCCAAGTTTTATCAATTTTTTTTGTAAAAAGTTTATTTTGAGAAATCAATAAAAAGTGAAAATTTTTATCCACTACCACTATTTTTAAGAAAATATTTTATTAATTACGCTATTATTAATTTGGGGTTTACACCATGTGGTATGTGTGACTCTAAAGAATTTAAAAAAAAAGTTTAACAAAAATATAATTAATAGGTGCATATTTTGTTGCCTAAAATGTTTCCTTAATTTTATTAGCATGTGTTTCAATTTTTTTATTTGGTTTTGATTTTCTATATGTCCTTTTCCTTTCTCTTCCTCTCCCAATAATGAAAATCACTCTAAAAATTCCTTATTCTTTACAAATCAAACATTAAAAAAAAAAACCATGGCATCAACTCTTCAAAAAACTTAGGTTGCGAGAACGAACATAGATGAAATTTGGTCAATACAAGTTCGTGATGAAGTAATTTAGACATAAATACATTTTCATAGTTTCTTGAGTTTTTGGTTTGTTCAAAAAAAAAAGTTCTTACTTTTTTTCATGTTTTACTTTACAATTTTTATGCGTTCTCTCAATATCTAATCATATTTGAAATTTTGGTAATCTTAAACCCTAATTATATCTTTGTCTTGTGTAGGCATATAAATCAACAAGGAGAGAGGGTAGTCGTTCACAATAATTCCATGGTATTCAAGAGCTCGTAACTCATATTTGTCTATAAATTTCCGCACACATTTATCATGGTTTTCATTATAGCTTCTTTATTTTGTTCTTAGAAGATAGATATTTTACGTCACCCCAAAGCATAATCATGTTTATGTCGGCACTACACGATAACTCAGACCATGCCACATGTTTTATTATGTCACGTCATCTATGATCATGGACCAGTTGACTTTGACCAAGACTGACCGTTCACGTTGCCCAAGACCTCTTTCTTAATGTTTTTTAGCTTATTTTTGTTGTTTGAAGTTTTGAGCTTTCATGTCCATATATGGAATGCTTAAGTACCGGACAAAGATAGTTTGTTATGCAAATTGCTTACGGATGTAAAGCATAATAGAGGAATGATATAGAAATGTGTTTAGGAGATTTGATCAAGTAAAGAGGAATGGTATCAAGGGAAAACATTCTTCTAGCTTCAACACATAAAGCTTGAAGTACAAAGTGAAGAAGAAGGGTGTCTCATCTTCAATTTGAGGGGGAAAAAAGGAGAAAATTTGAGGGAAAAGAAAAAGAGAGACAATTTGAGTGAAAAAAATAGATTCACAACTTTGCTTATTATTTTCTAATGACCATACTTTGCTTATTGGTAATGATACACTTTTGCAGAAAATTGATGATGTGCTTTCCATGGAGGTTATCCATGAAGTGCCATCTTCAAAGAAGATTAAGTCTATTAGTATCATTTCGAGTGGACCATTGTACAATTAACCAACATTTGGAAGTCCACTATAGAAAAATATATAGGAATGGCAAGATCATGAAGGATTGACACTATTAGGTGATGGAGACTTGAATTTGATGTATGATGAGAACCAACTCCTACACGAGTTCCTAGCCAACAAATTAAAACTCTACTAGGTGTTGGTAGACCATAGGTATGACCTCACATTTTCCATCTACCTATCATCTATATCTTTTATTGAAATAAAAATTAAATAAAAATATAATAGCTTTTATTATTTTTTATTTAAAAAATAAGTTCCTCCAAAATGAGTTGTGGACCGACAATGTAAATTTTACATTATCAGTACATCATCTATTATTCATGTGTCAATGATCATTAACTTATAATTAAAAGTAATAAATATAAATGATAGATAATACATTAACAATATAAAAACTTTACAAATGTGAGTGCATACCTATTAAACTCACGAATTATTTACATTTACATCTTTAAAATGAGAAAAAAAAGTGAAAGTATGTCATAGTCTATTTTTAGCTTAATCTAATTTAATGTCTACGATCTAAAATGAATATCTCATTAATTTATCATTCATTGTTTTAGAGATAGAAAGAGTTTTTTCCCCAATAGAAGATAAGAACGAGGGGAAATAGCGCTCACCGCTAAACTAGCATTTTCACAATGAAAAAAGCAATCTCTCGCTTTAAAAAAAGTACACTCACCTCTTCTTTTTGTGATTTTGTGTTGCAATCACATCCCTTATAACAAAAAAAAAAAATTAAGATCAATCATAATTTTTGTTCTTCTTCTCATTTCCCTCTCCTTTCTTAACGCATAAGCTATGAATTTTATTTAGTTTATAGTACAAAAATAGTGTACATACGACTTAAATTATAATGTATGGGTGGTTAATGTCATTTTTTAAAGTAGAATGGATGTTTGTGTTGAGCGATATTTTTCCTTGAAAACTACCACCATACAAAGAACAACGTCGTTTTTCGAAAAAAGTTTATGACTAAACTGTCACTTTCATCTCCGAAATAACACCCATTCTTCACTTTAGTCCTTGATATTATGAAAATTTCGTTTTGATACCTAAAATTGTCAAACCTTATTCAAGTTAGTCCCTAGGATGATGTAAAATTTGCCATCGTTAGTGGATGTCCTACGTGGACCATCAACACCCCAAAACGATGCCTTTTTGGCATAGAAAATTCACTTTGCTACCTAGAATTGTAGGTTGCTTTCACTTTGGTCTTTGAATTTGTAGGCTGCTTTCACTTTAGTCCTTGACATTAGAGAAACTTCATTTTGATCCATGGCTTTACGTTAGTCAATGGGAGCACAGTCGTTAGAAGCATTAATCCTATTGGTAGTTGCAATGATCACTTATTTAACCTTATTTTTCATTGATTGTTTACACGGCTTCCCATGCTAAAAAAACAAAAATCCATATTACCATTGCACAACTGAGACGGTGGTGTAATGGTTTTAATGTTCTGGTTTTCTTTGTTTAGTCATTCTTCTCTATAAGTGATAAAATCTTTTACTCGAAATTATTAATTGTCAAATTGCTACTCATTTCACAATTCTTAAACCCCAATTCATAAATCCAAATCTCAAAAGTACAACGTGGATGTATTGTTACTGAGATTTAGATTTATGAGCCGATTTAAAAAATTGTAAATTGGGTCCCAATTTGGGAATCGGTGATTTTGAGTTAGAGATTTTATTACATTTGGAAAAGAATGACTATATAGAGTCATAGAGAAGATTAAAACATTAAAATCATTGTACCACTCTCCTGATTGTGTGATGATAATATGATGATTTATTCGTAGAATGACAAACAATATATATTCTTCAGCTAAGTTGATGAAAGATTTGAACAATCAATGAAAAGAAAAGGTTAAATAAGTGATTGTTGCAACTGTCAATAGAATTAACGTACGCTTTCCGACGATTAGAGCTCTCATGGATTAACGTGATAAACATTAGTTAAAATCAAGGATCAAAGTGACGTTTTCTAATTGTAGGAACTAAAGTGAAATCAACCTACAAAGTTAAGTATCAAAGTGAAAGCAACTTACAAATTCAGGGATTAAAGTGAATTCGTTATACCAAAACGACACCAACATCGTTTTGGGGTGTTAACGGTCCACATATATATAAAGGATATTCATCAATGGTGTCAAACAACACATGATCTTATAAACTAACGTGAATAATGTTTGACATTTAAGAAAGAAAAAGAATTTTCGGAAGGGATGAAAGTGAAAATTTAGTCAAAACTTTAACCATACATTATTACTTACATTAGTTTGATTTTTTATTTTGTAAGATACATTAGTTTAATTATAATTATAATTTTAATTTGAATAAAAGATGTAATTGGAATGAATAAAGTTTGAAGTGCGCGTGTATTATTAAAACTGGAAAGTTGTTTTTAGAATAAAAATAGAGATTAATGACTGTACATTAATGATGTAACATTTTTTACACCATCAGTCTATCATATACCATTCATTTGTATTACTTTTATTTGAAAGTAACGACCATAAACACATGAATGATGGATGATGCAGCTGATCGTGTAAAAAACCTTAGGTGTACCATCTATTTTCTCATAAAAATAATGGTTTTGCTAACAAAGGGCACTTGTTAAGATTACTCGTATTTGAAAACAAATCATAAGTGAGCATTCACATTTTTAAGCATTTTCACTATATTTGACTTCCTAACAAATGTCCTAGCATTTGTCTAAAAACAAATACTCCCTCTATACGTTCTAATGGTGAAAAATGCCAATTTTTTATCCCAAATTATAGTTAAAGTAAGAGTGTTGCTAACCATTGTCCTCAGGACATTAGTTAAGGAATTCATCAAGGGAAAACTATCATTGAAAATCTAAGTTTAGTAGTTTTCAATCTTCTAAATTCAACATTTTCCAAAATAAAACTACATTTTTTTTACTTTCTTAACTAATGCCCTAAGGGCACTCTTTATGATTTTCCTTAAAGTAATTATTGAATGCTTAAAAATTGCAAATTTAAATTTAAATTGTAATTGGTTGAACCATGAAAAATGCATCAAATTACTGGTTTAATAATTTATCAATATCATACAAAGAGAAACCATAAAATACATAATTCCTTGCATTTTTCACTTTTGTTTTTTTACCTGTGAGACAAGGGAGTAAATAAATACGCGAGTTTAAGACAAAAATATCGCGAATAAATAATAATAATAAAATAAAATTCGCAATTTCAGTTTCCATTTCCAAGTGAGAAATGATTGCAACGTAGGAAGAAGAAGAAGGAGAGAGCAGAGAAAGATTTCATATTTTCATTTTCATTCAATTTTCCGATCAAAACGATGTCGTCTCCTGACATTGCAGCAATCTTGGAGAACTCAAAGGAGCTGGATCGGTTAAGGAAGGATCAGGAAGAGATTCTGTTAGAGATCAACAAGCTCCACAAGAAGCTCCAAGCAAGTAAGTCTCTCTCTCTCTCTCTCTCTCTCTATAATTCAATGTCAGTTTTGTTTTGAATGATGCATTTTCATCACTACTGTAGTTATTGCTTTTTGTTGTATTGCCTTTTTGTTTTTTGTTAGTTTAAATCTCTCTTTTGAGCTGCTGCCTTGTGATTCAGCCTTGCTTCCTTGCTTCCTGCTACTGTTTTGTTTTTGTTTTGTCTTGTCTTGTATGCTTTTTTTTTTCTTCCTTCGGTTTTTTTTATGTGCAATCAATTTGGGACTGTTTTGATGTCTTTTTGGTTTTTGTGATTTTTTGTTGAGATGCGTGTATAGATAAAAGATTGCAAAAAAAATAAAAATATTTGTTTTGATAGAAAGTTTGTCAAATTTTAGTTGTGCAAACTATAATAAGATTTTGTCAAATTTTATGCGTGTATAGAGAGAAAGTGTTTTCTCCCTACCAACAAGACCCATCTCAGTTGGTGGATGACTGAGTTCTTTAAGCATGATGTCAGGAGTTCGATCCTTGTCGTGGGTATGGAAAAAGCTTTGTTGGTATAGGCAAAACCCACTTCGGTGATCTCTATGCCTCGAAAGGGATTTAGTCTTTGGCTATCGGCTGCAGGATACTCTTGTTGCACACACAAAAAAAAGTGTTTTCTCTATGTAGAGTGACCCTATTTTTAAATGATTCTTGGATGGTGATTTCTCCGTGAACTTAGTTTCAGTTATTGTATTTATGCACATGTATGCAAAGTGTGTTCATAACTTCATATATGAAATTAACTAGTAAGATTTTCTTGAGTTGATTGTAATTAATATTAAAAAAATGTGAAGGAAAGTATATGAGAGTAACTGAAGCGGTTCAGGAGAACATGATGAAACACGCAGGTTTGGTCAAAGTAAAAAGATTACCAATTAAGGCATTGATGATAAAAATGGTAGAATAATGCCTATTTTAAGAGTTGTGATACGAACCTTGAGAGAAATACACCGCAAAGGCCAGCGATTGTGGTTGGAGAGCCCAAGCCCATATAAAAACCACACCGGGAATCCCATACTTCCGATGTGGTACTCAAGTTCCATATCTTGCAATTGGGTCCTAACATCCCACCACAATTTTCAAACGTGGCACCCACGTGGCTGGCTGCACACTAGCCCTTTTACTAGCTTCAGGAAAACATTGCGATGCTGGTGTCACCACCTGTGTTGCTCATTTACTCTAAATGTTTTTAATGTAAAATTGGTTTTCGATTTAAACTAACCGCTAAGATTATAGTGGATAAGACCTGATTGTCGCTGTTGTATACTGACGAGTGATCACTAATAGGCACATCCAGCGTCTTCAAACTTAAATGTCAATGCATCTAACTCATTCTCATAAGCTTGTGAAAAGCATATGTCAATAGTCCGGGGTTAGCTCGACAATTATGAATGGTCTTTGTCTTGGTTATACAGATTGAGGTTTAATAAATTTGTGTTTGTAAAAAGAAATAAACCTATCTTATTATTTTATTTTCATTACTTAGTTAATATCTCTATTTTACTCTTAAAATCATATGTTTTCACTAGTTTACGGCTTCCGGCGAGTTGCGACTACACTAGAATTGCCATTCTGTTCTCGCCGTTGGGATCGTCGGGCAAAGACATGAGATCATATGATCTTCACAATTCTTGCCTTTTACCTGCTTCATGAATAAATTTTTTCTATCAAGCATTCTTTTGAAAGGCAATGATTTTTGCCTTTCACCTGCTGGATGAATAAAATCATAACTTGATACTTTTGAAATTTGAGTCTTCAATAATCAATATTTTATTGATATGCATACTTCACATGTAACTAGTATTTGCTTCTGTTTGCAAACTTCCTTGGCTTAAAAGGATAATTCATCAAAGAGCTGAATGCTAATGGAAAGAAAAGGTTGGTTTGGTCCATTTTGAAAAAGGACTATTAGAAATTTTATTGAAATTTGGAAACACTATTCATTCAATGATTTTATTATGACGCTCATAATGTTATCAGTTGAAAATTAAATGCCACATGCTACAATTTTCAAATTTTAGGATCTAAACTATAAATAATAAAGATTTGAGTTAGTACACTATTGGGAACCATAGACTGAATAGCTCTAATTTGACAAAGCCTAAGACTGTTAATGCTTGCCGAACAGGAATGTTTTTACTTATTTCCATACATGGGAAACAAGATCTGATACTCGGTTATTCTTATAGTCTTTATTTATGCTAAGATAGTTCATTCTTGATAGTTTTTTCTCATTTCGATGCAGCTCCTGAAGTGGTTGAGAAGCCTGGGGATAACTCGTTAGCAAGACTTAAAGGGTTGTACACTCAAGCAAAAGATCTTTCAGACAGCGAAGCAAAGTATGTCTGTAGCTCTGAAGCATTTCATGGGAACTGCATTTTAGCTTTTACTCCTACCGTTTAAAAATTTTCATGACATGCTTTTCAACATTACATTAACTCAGTTATACTCTTCCAGGCCATGCACTCAATAACTTGTATGATTCTTGATATTCTTTTTTGCAGCATTTCCAATTTATTGATAAGCCAACTTGATGCCCTACTGCCTCCAGGACCACAAGGGCAACCCCGAAGAAGAATAGGTTTGTCTCAAAACAAAAAAATTTTCTTCCGCTTGAAATACTATTGCTTCTGAACTTTGATTATACATTTAAAACTCATCAATAAATACTTTAAAGTTTCTAAATGTTTTAGTTAGTAATTCTCTTACTATTCCTTTGTATTGTAAATTTGTAACATAATAACCAGAGGGATTAGGCATGATTGACCAAGATTGTAGAACCGAAACAAGAATCTAAAGCATTAGACTTTAGATTTCCAGGGGAGGAAAAGTAGGAAACAAATAAAATGAGGAATAAATTGGAAGAGGGAACATGCTCGACCATCTTTGTGTCAACTGTATATCAAATTTCCTTTCATTTGTTGGATGATGTCGCAATTTTCTGGTTTGTTTAATATTTTATTTTTGTCTTTTGCAGGCAAAGGTATAGTCTACTGCTTCGGACACTCATCAATAAAGTTGACATCTCTGCTACATGAAGGAGAAAAAGGGGGAGGGGGATCATGTTAATGTTTAATCTCGTATATCACTTGATTAATTTATATTTACATTTATTCCTTTTCTACCTATTTGGTGGAAGGAAAATGAAAACAAATGCTGGGTATATCTACAGTGATCATGATTTGGAGGTTCTGACTAGAACTTGTAACTTTAGCATCATTGTTAACCCCAGCTAATTCATGGTGGTGCATTGCTTTCCCAATAATGTGGTTATTGCCTTGGAGCTGACAGTGTTTGTGTTACAGAAGGTAATGAGCAGAAAAGGAAACGAATGAAGACGGATACAGATATTTCAAGGCTAACGCCTAGTATGAGAACCCAGCTTGAGGCTTGTGCCAATCTTAAGGGTGAACAGGTATGCCTGATCTGCCTTGCAGTTTGATCAATATAAATGAGTAAATATTGATTGCTCTGGAGTTCTATTGATAAATTTTATTGATAAAATTCTGGAGTTCTATTTCATTAATTTAATTGTTCTTGCTTGTCACTTCTCAGGTAGCAGCTAGGGTCACACCACGTAATGCTGAAAAGGACGAATGGTTTGTTGTAAAAGTGATTCATTTTGACAAGGAATCAAAGGAGTAAGTATACATTCTGTTACGAAGTAGCGAATAATATAATTCAAGCTACGAATAAATCTGTTCAAATTCTTTTTTATACTTTTTATATTAATTTTTTATAAAAGCTTATGCCACATCGATGCCTTGAAGTGATTATTTTACAGATTGTGGTACATCGTGGATCAAGCTCTTACAAATGGATAGTTAGTTTGCCTGTTCTATCTTAATAAAGAGCTTGGTCTAAAGCCCTGGTTTATAACTTTTTAATAAACTTATGCTGATGATGTAATATTGCTTGATTATAATTGAGTATTTGAGTTATTAAAACATGTGTACTTAGCATGGTTCTTTGGAATGGTTTTATGTATCTTACGTTCCCCCTCACACTAGAGCTCATTGAGCTTAAAGCATGAACAATGTGCGGCCTCGTGCTGAAATTCAATTTAATTGTGAAGGAATGAGAGTGTTAAGATTCAAATCCCTGGTTCCATGGTTAGAGGCTCTGATACCATAAAATGTTTAGAACCAATTCTTCTAAAAACTTGAGGTGTTAAGTGAGGGCCCAAGAATGGTTTTATAGCTCTAACAGTATAGTGTAATTAAGAAAATCATGCATTTTATCACAGTAGAGTGCTGCGACCAACTTTTTCTTACTTGTATGCATTTTGGGGTAAAGTGGCCTATCCCCAAACACAACTACTGATACGAACCCAAGAAAGAGAGGTATGAAATTGATAAAAATAGAGAGAGGAAAATAACAAATCTATTGATCGATTGAATCTGAAATTAAAAATCAGAAATAACTCCTTCCAAGGGTTTCCCCTTCAACAAGGGGTTTCCCCTTTTACAACCGAGCAAATGCTCGGTTCCCCGCAAACTAACTGTTCTCAATACCCTCTTCTTTTCATTTACCCTATTTGAGCTAACTAGTATAACTGCTGTAACTGTTCTAACTGCTTTCTCTTCCCTTCATTCCTCATTCTATGGTTTCCCTTTTATTTTTCTGGGTATTTTACACATCTGGGTCTTAACAATACCAACCCTCAAAGTTCAACCTTGTTAACAAGGCTGAAATCGGAAAATGCACATCTGATAGTATTCACTTCACTACAACAAAAACAACCAAGCCTTATTCCCACCAGGTGGGGTCAGCTATATGGATCAAACAATGTCATAATTTTCTGTCATAAATCATTTCTAAAAATAAGTCGTTGATCTCTAAGTCCTTCTTAACTGTTTTGCTTATGATTTTACTTAGCCTTCATCTGCCTCTAGCAATTGGACTAGCCTCCATTTCATCTACTTTCTTTAATGGTACTTCTACCAGGCTTGTCCACACATGCACAAACCACGTAAGGCAGGATTTTGCCATCTTTTCTACAATTGGGGCTACATGATTTATAACCACTTTTGCTTCTCGTTATTCTTCCTTAATTCGGCTTCCATTTTATTCTGCCGACTATATACTCTTTTGGGTCCAATCAACTATAGACAACTGAAGCTTTTCTTATTAACCTTAAAGTCATCACTCAATGCAAGATCTTGTTGGAGCTTTTTGTAGAACTATTTCAAGTGTTCTGAGGTTAGGATCGAGTCTGGATTTGGCCTGCGCTTGCTGTACTTCTTGTCAGGATTGAGCCTGTTTGACTGTAATCTATACCCTAACTGAATGAGTTTGTTATTGGACTGACTTTATGCTGTTTGAATAGCTCAGATGTCTTCATCGTTTAAGTTACTGGCTCTCCTATATGATTTGTAATTCTTGACGAAAAGAACTGTAGCCACTTGGACGTTAAAATTTTGTAATTTTCCTTGACATTATTTTATCTATTCTTTGATTATATGATTTTACAGATTTGAAGTGCTAGATGAGGAACCAGGGGATGATGAAGATAGCAGTGGCCAAAGGTATTTGAAAATTTTATTATATTTAATTTAATTATCAGTAATCCTATTGTTCTGACTTCTGATACATGCTTTGCTAGTTTGCTTGTCTTGCTACTTAAATGGCGTGTTTATTTTTGTTCGTTCTTTCTGCTTCATTCAGACAGTACAAGCTTCCCATGGGAAATATCATTCCTTTCCCCAAGAGTAATGATCCTTCTAGTGCTCCAGATTTTCCTCCTGGAAAGCATGTTTTGGCAGTATATCCAGGAACTACTGCACTTTATAAAGCAACTGTTGTTCATGGCCATCGGAAGGTAATAATTCTTTCATTAATTCATTTCCTTAACAGAGTGGGATTACTTGGTCTTCCCTCTGACTTCCATTGAATTTTAGTCTATAAATCTTTGCTAGTTACTTCAGTCACTAAAGTGGTACTAACCAGTAGTGATATTGTGCATGTTCTGCGGAAATCTCCAATCATTTCACAATTGTGCAGAGGAAGACAGATGAGTAAGTATAATCTGTTACGACTTCAAGGAATTTGTTTAGTTCCAAATATTATTTTTCATACTTAATCAAATAGCAACATGATTAATTTTTGCATCAAAATTTTTGTTTTTCCCAACATGTCAACCCGCAAACATTAATTTATCCTCCCATCGTAGGTAATGATTAACATGGTATCTATTAAGTACTCGAGCTCTTCATTGTGAACAATATATATTATCAACAGTGCAGTAAGAGTAGAACCCGTCAGAAAATTTTTCTTGGATTTTTGAAAATGTGGTTTTCTAAAAAGCAATATAAAGTACCATCTCCTGGAAAATAGTGGTTGGAAATTCTGACTAAAATCATATTGGCATAGAGACTAGATTTGTAGAGTACTAATGCTAATTCTTACTAGAAGGTTGCTAGCTTAATAATCTTCCTAACTACCATGGATAAGGAAAAAACATTACAAAGGATGGTTTCAAATTTTAGGAAGTATTGGATGTACATGTCTTTTTTGTTATTTCATTCTTTCTTTAGTAAGTAAGAGAATTATTAGTTAAAAGGATTTAGCCTTCCTCCTTTTTATAAATTTATGTATATATAAATGGCTTGCCCTTCCCTCAAGCTGTGTTGTTCACACTGCCGAGTACCATAAAGACAATAGAAGTAAATACAAATAGGTGCCATCCTTTTTGCTTATGCCATTTACATGAGATTCTTCATGTTTACTGATTAATGTGCTAGAATTCAAATTGGCAATGTTAGTAAACACTAAACAGGTGATGGACAAGTATCAGGACTCTAATTTAAAGTTAAACAACAAGATTTCGGATCTTGCATTTTTAGTTTCTTCTGTTATGTATGTTTAAATGTTTTGACTTTTGATTGCTTACTTTCTGTGGTGATTGGAACAGTTATGTGCTGGAATTTGATGATGACGAAGAAGATGGATCTTTACCACAAAGGACAGTGCCCTTCCACAAAGTGGTTCCTATGCCAGAAGGACACCGCCCATGAGTTTAGGCAATTGATAGTTATGTATGAAGAAGAAACTGGCTTGTAACATTTGTAGCATTATGTGCCGGTTGTGTAATAAGCTGTGTTTGTAGTATTTCGACTGTAGTCTAATTTAATGTATGTAAGAATGAGCGTAGATCTGCTGTCCCCAGACCCCCTCTCCCTGTCCCCATCCCTCAGATCAATCAGCTTTTGTTTGCCAACTCAGATAAATATGACAAATCATCATTTTTATTTAAATCATCTGTTAAAATAATAACTCAGTTTCTAATCCTCCACTCTAACCCCTCAATCGCGTTTCTGCGACATGAACAATGGAAGATGGAAGATGGCATCTCCTGCTTACGATGTTTTTCCTTTACACCTTCCTCACACAAATCTCAGGCTCTTATTCTTAGCGTCTTATCTCGGGCCTCAACTGCCGCTTGAGCCACCATCGTAGGGACCACCGCCACTCGCCCAACCTCTATCGCCTATTCAAGCTCTTGCCTTTGTCATCCTAAAACCCTGAGCTGCCTCTCCTCTCCCCGGATCTCTGTTCAGACCCAACATAAAGCCAACAACTACTTTCATCGGTATGAGCTTGATCATGTCATTGCCATTGTCGCTGGCAAAATACAACTCCCACCATCATGAAATGTCTTCCCAATTTTTGTTTGATCTCAATAAAAGATTTCTCCTCTTTTGTTGTTGGGGTATGGCTGAATTTGAAAACTTACTAGTAAAATCTTGATACTGGTGTTATACTGGGTAGATCTGGTATAATGCTAAAACTTAGATTATGGTATTATGCTAATAGTGAAAACTAATTGATCTAATTATGATATTGGGTTTGTTAATCTTGTTATGTGTGAATACCTAAAAATCGTAGTAATATCAAATTTCAAATAAGGAATACAGTACGATTTTTTTATCTTATTTTAAAGGTAACATGGTTAACATTAACAGAAAATTTGGGCGAGGTAGAGAAAGAAGAAATTCATTTGGAGGAGATTCATTGTTGTTGTTGTTGTTGTTGTTGTTGTTGTTGTAGTAGTGGAGTGGAGGAGATGAGGAAGGTTAAAGGCGTTATCATGTAAATTTTTGTGAAAGGTTTAAGACAATTTTATCCACCCACGTGACAGCCCTAGTTGCCCGTTGTGCTAACCTCCATTGGTTTAGATAATTTTAATAGAATAAGAAAAATTATTTGTCATTTTATTTAAGGTGGCCAAAATTGATTGGACAAGACCGAAATGGGAACAGGGAGCTGGTTAGCTAGGGCAACAACTCTTCATTCAGGTTTAATTTTTGACAAACTATGTTAACCTTGTCTCGAACGAACACTTATAGTGGAATATCAAATTACTCCTTGAAATTGCCACGGACTCACGGTTGATTATATACTTGTACCGTAAAAGTTTTTTTTAGAATGATCTTGTTAACAAGTACTTTAAAGTGATGTTTTTGTAAACCAAACTGGATCGGTTGGTTCCATTGGAAAGCTAGAAAACCGGACCCGGTACCGGTCCATTTCTTTCCTAAAATCGTTGTATGAAAAAATAGTTAATGAACCGTACAAACCGATAAATAATTGGGAAAACCAGCGAAAATCAAGCGGGCAACCGATGCAACGGTATAAAAACAAAATGAAATTAAAACTAGACAAAGTTTGTAATATGACCTCCTTTTCTGATCTCAACACAGCTCTAGAAAGTTGTCAAGTTAATTAAAAGGAGAGAGAATTAGAGTAAGAGAAAACGAGAGTAAGAGAAGGAAAACAAGGAACTGGTGATGCAACATTGTTGGAGACAGCTATGAGGTTTTGATTATGCTAGTATAAAGATGGCAGAGAAAAGTTGAAATATAGGGACTCATGATGGGTCCAAAATGACATCCAACGTAAAATATTATTCTTGGGATTTAATTTTCTATTCAATAAAATTGAAGTTTTTGATCCATATCGTCGATTCCACCTAATTGGATAAAGGCTAGGTTGCCATTGTTGATGATTGTAGTATTTAATAATAAAGAGTTATGAACTTTTTCTTATATTTATTTGAGAATATTAATATGATCTTTTTTCCTATACATTACCAATCTCAAGTACTCCCTCCGGTCCTATTTATAAGACCCTTTTGGGTTTTTATTTTGGTCCTATTTATAAGATCCCTTTCCAATTTTCAATAACATTTAATTACTTCTTTCCACTAACACCCCTATAAAGTCAACACTTTCTAGAGTTCCAATAATAATTATAGGGGTAGTTTTGAAAAAGTATATCAAATTTTCACATTTTCAATGCCACTAACAAAGTTATCCACTCTCCTTGGTGAGAGTGAAAAACCCCAAAAGGGTCTTATAAATAGGACTGGAGGGAGTATAAGAAAGAGTTAATTAACGAAGATTACAATTTTTTTATAATACATTTTTTCCCAATACAAGTTTTTAATCTTCACTGGAAATTCATTAACATTCCAAATAAGAATATTAGAGTAGTTCCAAGAATCTGGTTTTCATATGGTACATAAATAAACCTCATGCATAATTGGAAATATCTGATATGGCTTTCCCTTGAGAATGCCCTAACAGAAATGCTTCTGTCTAGTGCTTCTAAATATTAATGCCTATAACATGAATGGGTGATTGGAGTTGGTGGGTCTGTGAAAGTGCCATTAAGTATACGATTAGCAACCCAATGGTTAGCAGCTTCAGCATAATGTACACCATCCCAACTTACATATACTGAAGGTTTCTCACATGAAGCACCAAACACGTCTTTCCCATTTGCACTTCCCAAATTCCCACACCATATATGGGTGTCATTCACATGATACCCACAGCAGATCTTCAGTGGATCTTCAAATCCTGAAAACCAAAAAATGGCTCATTACATTTTATTGGTAATTTGATATATTTGCCTAAAATGATTAGTCAAAGTAAAAATCACTGCCTAATGTTCTATATTCATTCCATTCCCTTCCTTCTTATGCAAAATCCAAAGACAGCCAACATTAGTAGTAATAAAATATGAATACATAAACTATTTCATCTGTATCTGAATATAAGCAGTGTTTTGTCCTTCTTTAAAAGCACTTGGTTCAATTTCCAATAACATTGATTACTACTTTTTTTTTTTTTCAGAAACACCTATGTTTACTTACTACTCCCTCCGGTCCCTAATATACCTTTTGACCAATTTCACTCCCTTTGAGAAAGTTAGTTAGTGACATTGGAAATGTAAATATTTGGTATTATTTTCAAAAGTATCCCTATAATTATTATTGGGAATGTAAAAAGTGTTAAGTAAATAGGGATGTTTGTGAAAAAAAAAGTAATTAATGCCATTGGAAATTAGGCTTATATCAAGGACCAAAAAAAGGTCTTGAAAGGGGGCTTATATATAGGACTGGAGGAAGTATTTTTTAGAATCTCAATAATAATTATATGGGTAATTTAAAAAAAAAATATACTAAATGTTATCAATTCCAATATCAGTAACCATATTTACTAATTTTCTTAATATGCGTGAAATATCATCTCAAGTATACCAAAAAGAGTAAAACAGAGTAGAGGCCAGCAACACAGATGTCAGTTAGTTAGGAGCTAACCACTTGTAGAATTATCTAATTAGAATCGGTTGTTTAGTTTTGGTTGCAGTTAGCTAGCATTGACTGCTTTGTGTGTGTATATATATATATATATATATATATATATATATATATATATATATATATAAGATAGCCACATGTACAGTTTGGTAACAGATCAATATCATTTTTTGCTATGTGCAATTCACGGAAAAGCTCCAAACTCTCTTGTTTCTCTCCTTTCCATTTCTATCATGAGAACGACCCATAGAAAAATAATATATCAACTTACAAAAATAACCTATAAGTCAACCTACTCTACAAGGAAAGTAACATGTTTCACAAGGTGATACTTTGCTTACTAATGATTGGTTAACAAATGACAAATTTAATTTTCTTGGGATATAGGTTCATTTGTAAGTTGATTTGAAGGTTTGTCTATCATTATTCTTTGATGTATGTATATATATATATATATATATATATATATATATATATATATAACCACCGTGTATTTGGAATGGACACTTTATGATTTATGAACACCTTCAGACTTACTATGTTAAATATATAAATGATCATTTGTCATGTTTATAATGATTCATGGCTACTTTTATAACATTATTCCTTTATAACATTATTCCTCTGTTCTAATTTAACTTCTATGTTTTTGTGTTAACCTTTTATTAATTTTATATCTTGTATCATTGTCCATGTTGCATCGTGTTTATGCCCCGTGACGCATCCATTCTTCCTACGAGATAGGTACATATTGAGATTTTCAAAAGGTCGAGGGTTTAACAAAATCATTATGATTAATTATTTAGTTGGCAATTAGCAAACATCCTTGTTAAAATCATTTTTTTATACATATCAGATGATAGGCAACTAGTAGGTAGGTTAACTCAGTCATGTCATTGATTAACAAATTACCTTCATTCTTGGCATTGCTGATTAGTCCATACTTTGCAGCATAGATGTCTACATAAGTAATTGCAGCCTCTGGGAGCTCTGTCCTCAGCTTGATCACTCTGTCCTTAAGCTGATTGTTGAATACTATAGCCATCTCATTTCGGTCCTTGACACATCCAGATTGGTCAAGAAAGCCGGGAGGTAGATCGTGCTTGTAAAACAGGTTAACTGGCATACAGCCAAAGGGGCTTGTGTTGTGTATCCAGAACGTCCTACCCCCTCGTTCGTATATATTCTGAAAGCAGTTAATTAATCAGATTTCAAACACATTCATTCCTAGTTAAGAAAGTCATAGATAATGTTGAATTCTATTATGCATTTTCGATATATAAGATTATAAATAAAACATCATAGGATAAGATTAACAGTGGAACATTTTGGTTCAACTAAAGGGGAAGCACCAAAAAGAACAAAAATAGTACATCTCATTCTATCCGGTTCTGTCTGCATGTTTTTAAGCAGTTACTCAAATACTCAGTCTACAAGTTCTTAAGCAGTTACTGCAACTTTGGAAGTGACGAAAGTGCTACTTACTTTGACTGCAGAGGCTAACTGGTTGACGATATCTGGCAATGCTGCACGCAATTCATCGAAGTTCGTATTTCTGAAGCCAACGGATAGATCATTTTGACCAATATCAAATGTGTAAAGAGCCTTGGAGAACTCCTCAGGTACCGGAAGCTTGCTTCTTTCAAGTGGGGTTTTGGCTAAATTTTCAAAAATATAATCAATACAAACAACTGAATAATAAAGAAGTCACACACACAAAAAAAAGTTCGATTTGAACTATTAACACTTTTATTATTCACCTTCTTTGTAGAGTTGTTCTGTCCGTGTTTTGAACTGATCAAATTGTATAATCTGGATGTCAAGTGAGAATGGGCTTATTCCATATTGAAATATGGTTTCATTCTGCTTCCTAATGGTGGATCCTCCGGTGGCAAAATTCGCACCATGCCGGTAATTGGTTCCAAGGGAATTCAAATAAGCGCTCAAGTAAGGCAAGTTTACCCTCTCAGCTGCACATTATAGTAAACGTAACAAAGTTAAAACCTGAAAGTACTTCTCTGTTTCACCTATGTTATTAGTAAAAAATATGGCTAAACTACTCATTTCGTTCCTTACCTTATTTTTCAATTTCAAATTGGTCCCTTACGATTTTTTGGTTTCAAATTGGTCCCTCATGTTTCTTTTCTCTATCAAATTGGTCCCTGAGTCACTATTCATCCTATTTGGACCACTATGATTTGCACACGTGTCACTCTTCATCCTATGTGGACCAATATGAAATTGACACATAGGATGAACAGTGACTCAGGGACCAATTTGACAGTAAAAAAAACATGAGGAACCAGTTTGAAACAAAAAATACGTAAGGGACCAATTTGAAATTGAAAAATAAGGTAAGAGACCAAATGAGTAGTGAAAACATTTCAAGTTGTTCAGATTTTTAAATAAGCACAACTAAAATTATTCTCCCTCCGTCCCTGAACATAAGATTTGTTTTAGACTTCTATTTTGTTGCTATTTATTAGATCATATACCAATTTTCAATGACAGTTAATTACTTCTTTTTACAAATGTTTACATTTTCAATACCAGTAACTAAAAGTCTAAAAGTTTCTCACTGAACGTAAAATTTATCAAAAGGTATTATATACAAGGACACGACGAGTACTATTTAGTTAACAAATCAGATGTAATGGCACATTAAATAACACACTACTGTAGCACATCATCATTATCATCAGATGAAGATAGATAGGGGAGTAGCGTTACAATGTTCATTACCTATGAAATCAATGATGAGACGACCATCACTGTCCCTTCCAGCAGGCTTATGAAAGAAGCCCTGACCATATGGTGAAGGAATGGGAAGAAATACAGCTGATATGCCTCCAGTGTCTGAGTTGGAATCCCCAAAGTTGTAGATTGCTGGAAAACTACAAGGGGGTGAGTCTTTCTCTTTCAGCTCCACACCCTTCACACATAGTACAACACTAGATACCAATATACCTGCAAACAATATCCTTAGCTCCATTTTCACTTGCTGCTTGGTTAGAAATGTTGACTGTTGAGTACAGTTATATAGATAGAGCTAACAGTGCAAAGTACTAATAAGGTGCCCCTTGAAGCTGTAGGGACAAAGTCACCTTGATTTTCGGGCAATCCCTATCTATACTTTATGATCCATGTGAGTTATGTTTAGGGATGGGCATGGTAGCCACGGGCACGGGTAGTGCATATCCATGTCCATACCCGTGGGTATTTGCTGGTATTTATGCAGTTAACGGGTATTCGCGGATATCTGCGAGTTTTAAATTTTTATTATATAATTATATATTTTGTAATAATAATTATACATAAAAATAATTATAAGATGAATAATTATATACATAAGATAAATGTTTATCATTATAATTTCATCTTTAGAATTCAATATGAAATATAAATAAAAGAAAATTTATATATTCTCATAGTAATAAAAAGATATTAATATACATATAATATTTATTTTTAAATAATTATTTTATACATGCATGTACCCGCGGGGAGGGTATTATAATACTCATCCCCACCCGCAAGGGAATAGTGTGGGCACCCGTTGCAGATATTTTTGCGGGTACCCGCGGGTATGAGTATTTTGCTCATCCCTGGTTATGTTCAACCTGTGTTTTTAATTGTTTTTGAGCAATGATATGTCAATATTGTTTTTGAGTAACGGTTTTTTTAGTCAGGTTCTGTTCAGCTTTTTGTAACATCCTATCTTATTTAATATACTAATTATCCCGAATAGATTTAGTGACTTGAAAGTTTCTTTCTTAAACACTTAGTTACTCATTAAAAACTCTTGGATACATTAATTATTTATAAAAAAAAATCTCCGTAAAATCGAAAAATCGAACGGAGTTTACTTTGTTTTAGGGACTTTCCAAAAGTATGTGTTTAGCCTGAAAACCTGTATTAACACTTTCATATAATCAACAGTATGCTAGCAGGGCAAAATATAATACATTGTATTCAAATACATCATTTCCAAAATAATAAATAAGTAAAAGTCTCGGACCGACATATGGTCCCACCCCTAATATTCACTCCATGTTGTGGAGTGTGCCCCTGCTAGGCCACGACTCGTGCATGCTC
Organism: Crotalaria pallida; assembly: GCA_037953625.1. Classification (NCBI taxonomy): domain Eukaryota; kingdom Viridiplantae; phylum Streptophyta; class Magnoliopsida; order Fabales; family Fabaceae; genus Crotalaria; species Crotalaria pallida. The sequence continues at coordinate 123,563,097 of CM075653.1, read as the reverse complement.
CACCTCGGTACCTGTAAAAAATGGCAAGAATGGTAGCATTACATAGAACTTAGAAGTATAGCTTCTACAAAAGCATAATAACAAACCAAGGTTCTACACTATGCCAAAATACCGAATTTGTATACTATCTCACTTTCCTTTTATTCATCTCAAACTTTCTTATCTTTTCATTTTCATACTTTCCATATGCCCTTCTAGGGGTGTAACGATCCGGTCTGGTCCGGTCTTTGAGGGACTCTAGGGACCGGATCGATTAAATTTATGTGGTCCGGTTCGGTCCGGTCTGAAAGTTTTTCACATGCAAAGACCAGACCGGACCGGACCGTTTCGGTCCGATCCGGTCCGGTCCATTTAGACCATAATAACAAAAAATTAATAAAAAACCTGCTTTTTTATTTTTTTTCATTGGGTAACCTGTTTTTCCCTTATTAATCGCCTATGCTGATAAAAAAAGAGAGGAAATCTCTCTATCTGAAGAAATGAGTTAAATGACAACTAAAGTAGTAGATAATTAAGCAATACTTTGCTGTTATGCACAGAACTAGGTTAAATACAAGCGAAAAAAAGAAACAAAGAACAAAGAAAGAGAAAAAGAAAGAAACACTATCTTAAAGGTAGAATGGTGGACTTGTTAAAGTAAACAAATATAATTGACCTTAAGGGGTAATAGTTCATATGATGATGATCTGTGTACACTGTAGACATAAATCAGCTGCACTACATGGTCATTAGGAGCTATTATTATTCTAGTTTTAGATCCTCTGTTGTATAACAAAATTTTCTTCATGTATCATGCCTATGGATAATAGTTGAAGTATGAAGTGAAGGCTTGTGGCTTGTGTACCTTACAGCCCTTACGGGCTTTGTCTTTTTTTTTATTTTTATTTTTTTTAATATTTCAACTATCGGTCCGGTCCGGTTTTTGCGGTCTAAAAAATTGTGAGATCGTAGACTGGACCATAGTATAACGGTCCAACAATTTTAAGACCGGACCGGACCACGGTCTCGCGGTCCAACTTTTTTCCCGGTCCTACCGGTCTCGCGGTCCGAGACCGGACCACTTACACCCCTATGCCCTTCTAATCTTTACATTCTTTTCTTATCTTTCTCTCACTTTTCGGTGGGTCCAATTATCATTTCTCCACACACCACTAGGGCGGATCCTATTTACACACTCCATCTTGGAGGGTCCTATTACCTATTACACACTCCATGAAGGAGGGTGCATAATACTCATATTCACGCTCCCTTAGGAAGGGTCTATATTCACATTTATTCACACTCCCTACGGGAGGGTCCATTATTCACATATATTCACATTCCCTACGGGAGGGTCCATTATTCACGCTCCGCTATGGAGGATCCATTTATATACACGCTCCGCTGTAGAGGGTCCATTTATATACACGCTCAGCTATGGAGGTTCCATTTATATATTTTCATGCTCCACTTAGGGAGGGTCCATTTATATATACGCTCCGTTATGGAGAGTCCATTTATATATTTTCACGCTCCACTTAGGGAGGGTCCTTATAAATTATGCATATTCTCACTTCCATTAGAAGGGTCATTCATACTCATTCACATATTCGCACTCCCTTTGGGACGGTCTTTTATACATACACCATCATACACAACATAAATTCATCTTTTCACATTCCTATATCCACACACCTTGATAGGTGGTCCTTCTCACATTAGCAATATAGTTCCATTATTCAATTAGTACACTCATTACTAGTTCATTCATACCGAATTTCCTTTCAATTTCATTCCAAACTTTAGCGTTCTTAACCGAATCTAGTCCTAGTTTACCATTCACGTTTCTCCTTTCTTTCTCTACTTCTCAATTATTCCTATAATTCTGTATTCCATGTCTATCATAAATCTATATCTTCACGGTCATTCAAGCAAGTTTCTTTTCTTTATTTGCCTTAGAATCTATAACATTATTATCTACTCTAGTTCTACTTTCCATTTTCTTTACTCATTCTTAGTCTTTTATCTTATTTCTACATTTTACATTCCTTTTTCCTCATTGTCTTATTATTATCTACCCTTAATCCTTATACACTCTTCTTATGAAGGCTCTACTTATTTATTCTTATCACTTCCTAGTTTACTACCCACTTAGTCAATTATTCTTTTCCCTAGTCATAATTACCTACACTTATTTCCCTACACTATAATTAGTTTTCTCTCTATTTTTATTAATTACTTCTTTTTATTTTCAATATCATCTACCCTAAGGTCTTGTATTTTACTCATCCCTCTACCCCTAGTCATCTCTATAACCAAAGAGAACCTACTCCCTAAGCTAAGGTAACACAACCTTCTTACCTTAACCTTGTAGAGAGAGAAAGCTATAAGCTATGGAGGAGAGAGAAAGTGGATCATGAAACAAAAGAAGTAAAATTAGTTAGAGATCATGGGGGAAATTCGTATAACATGAAGAAAATGAGGAGGAAAGCTTGAATATTACTTACTTTGAGCTTGAAATGATGGGACTCAAGAGTGGGTGTTGAAACCTTTGAACCCTAACTCATACCCATGGCTTGAGAGAGAATAATAGGAGAGATTGATGAAAGAGATGATGTTTGTATGTGATGGGGATTGATTTTTAGTGGTTTATTATGGGTTTGAGGGATGATTTCAAGTGGAATTTTGAGAGAGAAAGGGTAGGATTTCATGCCCTAGAGAGAGAACAAAGGAGGAGTGAATGAGGAAGAAGACCCCAACACACTTTATTTTTTTCACTGAACACTCGTACTAATCGATTACTCTAGGTACTAATCGATTAGTGTGGCAAATTTCCAACTTATTTGCTCTTTGTAACACGGGCTAATCGATTAGTGCATGTCTGGCCTGTTTTTGTTTATTTTCTTTTCTTTAACTTAACGAATGTTGTATTTCTTCGTTACCCATCGGATCTTGCTCAAACTTTGAGACAAGCTTCCTAAGATACTTACATTCACATCCAATGGTGGAATTTACGTTTTAAGTTGTAGATATTTTATTTTTAATTTCCTAATTTTATTATTATTATTCTAGTTACTCTTGGATTTAAAATTCGGGATGTTACAATTCTCCCCCACTTATTAGAATTTCGTCCCCGAAATTCCATTCAGTTCCTTAAATGGAGAATCATCCCATTGGTAAAGCTTTTGGGCTACGTTCTTACGCCCCTTCGATTTCGTCCTTCCACTGAGGATACTTTCAAGTCCATCTTCTTTGACGTCCGTGGGCTTAGGCTAGAATATTCTACTTCTTGTTCTCACTCAACTTTCCTTCTCGCTTCCGCTTGTTACACTGTTAAGACCTTAGTTGGGTCACTAAGCTATCCCCCACTTGGCGTCGACATACCTAGTTATATCAACGCCAGGAGACAGGGAATTAAATGCGTCAGTTTCCGATCATCTTTCATACGACTTTCAATGAAGAGTGTAAGAATCTAACAACGAAAGGAAATGTAAGCGTTGGAATTCATGAGGGATTTGTGCGTTTGCTTTAAGGAAAATAGCCTAAGATCATGCGATCCAAAGACTTTTCGCAGGATGCAACAACTTATGGCTAGAACTATCCTCATCCATGAGGAACTGAATTGATTAGACAAGATTGGAACTCCATGAACGATTGACATTCAAGGATGAGAAACAAGGAGAAGATCATAAGTTCATAATCCTTAGCCGGTTGGAGGGAGAAAACCTTTGATTGTGATCAAAAGTTGATACTTCAAAGTTAAGTCAAATCAAGAAGAATAAGAAGAAAAGGTTTACTTGCACGAATTGAAGCGTTAATTAAGGCTCACAGAAACACTAATAAAGTCTTAAATGACTGTTGGTGGTCATGAATTGAAGTAGGTAGGAAATCTTGAGATTTTGAACGCCTCAATAAACACTACTTTAGGTTAATGAAACTTAAGCCATACATCAAGTGTATGCCAGCAGTCCCATTTCAATTTATTTCGAGTTGGATATTAAAAGGAGCTTGAGTGAATTTGATATAGACTAAGAACGCCGATGAAAAATCTGACCCTTATGTCACTCTTGAGGTTTACAACACTTTCAAGATCGAGGGTCGTGTTGGGTTGATTACTCGTTGATGATCGATAGGTTATTGGACCAAATTCCCTAAGGTTTGCGAACTTTCGCGTTCACACTCATCTAGGTTCTTGTACTCAATAAAGAGTACGGGTCATTTGTTCACTTGGTTAGTCTCGGTGTGGAGACTTCTTGAAGTTGTCAAGATCTGTTTTTCTCACAGTGGACTATTCATGAACCTTGGTAAGATTCTTTGTGAGTTTTAGGTTATCTAAAATCTGGTTGGGTTTTTCATGATGGTTAGAGGGGATTCTTATGAAGTTCGCTCAATTTTTTTTTTTTTGCAAAGGTTATGTATTAGGCTACGTTACTCTTAAGCAAGTAAAATAGACTAAGGTTTTTATCTGTTAGTTTTGTTCTAGGTCTACTTCCCGATTCTGCGCGAGGCTTTGGAAAGGATACTTCCCAGGCTAGTTTCTTGTCTTCTAAAGGATCTACTTCTTGGGATGTTACTATCCGTTTGGAGGCTGCAATGATATCATTCGTCAATAGATGCAAAGATCGAGGTGATCAATCCCAACCTCACGTCTATTAACAACACATCATTGTCGGGTTTTGCTGATCATATCATCACTTAACAGATGCAAGGATTAGAGTGATCAGTTCTAACCTTACATTCTATTAATCGACAACATTATCACGGATTTGGTTAGGTTTCAGTTGAATCCTTACACTTATTAATTCTTCCTAAGACTTTCTCGTGATTTCCTAAAAGACTGGTTTGACTCTGTGTATTCCTTAAGCTTCACAATCCCTAGCTATGAAAAGTCAGGAATCCTAAGTGCCTTCCTATCGCCAAAGACTTCTAGGACAACGCCTTTATTAGAAACGTGATCTAAGAATAGTTATAGAACACAACCTTGTTTAAGGTCGCCTTCAAAAAAATCTAAAGGTATTGGTTATTGAACCTCGTTCAGTTTCAGTTGGTGTTGGGTTCTGAGATAAATGTGGCTGCTGACTAGTTGCTGCCACTGCCGATGCAACTGCGACCTTCGCCTCAGCTTGACTTCAGCTTATTTGAACTAAGTTCTCTAAAATTGCAGCGATCCTATCATCGTCACTGCGTCTACTAGCCATAATACTTATTCCTGGATAAAATAACAAGTTAGTATCTATGCAGATAAATAACTACATACATACCTTAGTACTACAACTAGACCCTTGACAACTTGTTGGTTACTCGCTTGGTGAGTAACCATGGGAGTAGTGAGTTCACACTCCAAAGGCCGAGGGAAACTACTCTGATACGACAATGTAACACCCTATCCTATTTAATATACTAATTACCACGAATAGATTTAGTGACTTGAAAGTTTCTTTCTTAAACACTTAGTTACTCATTAAAACCTCTTGGATACATTAATTATTTATAATAAAAAAAATCTCCGTAAAATCGAACGGAGTTTACTTTTTTTCGGGACTTTCCAAAAGTATGTGTTTACCCTGAAAACCTGTATTAACACTTTCATATAATCAACAGTATGCCAGCATGACAAAATATAATACATTGTATTCAAATACATCATTTCCAAAATAATAAATACGATACAAAATAGTTTGATCCCCAAAAGATAATACATGGTGTGCATATATATATATATACATATATATATATATATATATACGTCAAAAGCCCAATTAAAAGTCTTGAACCGACATATGGTTCCACCCTAATATTCACACTCCACGTTGTGGAGTGTGCCCTGCTCGGCCACGACTCGTACATGCTAGCTCCACCTCGATACCTGTAAAAAATGGCAAGAAGGGTAGCATTACACAAAATTTAGAAGTATAGCTTCTACAAAAGCATAGTAACAAACCAAGGTTCTACACTATGCCAAAATACCCAATTTGTATACTATCTCACTTTCTTTTTATTCATCTCAAACTTTCTTATCTTTTCATTTTCATACTTTCCATATGCCCTTCTAATCTTTACATTCTTTTCTTATCTTTCTCTCACCTTTCGGTGGGTCCAATTATCATTTCTCCACACACGACTAGGGCGGGTCCTATTTACATGTTACACACTCCATCTTTGAGGGTCCTATTACCTATTACACACTCCATGAAGGAGGGTCCATAATACTCATATTCACGCTCCCTTAGGGAGGGTCCATATTCACATTTATTCACACTCCCTACGGGAGGATCCATTATTCACGTATATTCACACTCCCTACGGGAGGGTCCATTATTCACGCTCCATTATGGAGGGTCCATTTATATACACGCTCCGCTATGGAGGGTCCATTTATATACACGCTCCGCTATGGAAGGTTCATTTATATACACGCTCCGCTATGGAGGGTCCATTTATATACACGCTCCGTTATGGAGGGTCCATTTATATACACGCTTCGCTATGGAGGGTCCATTTATATATTTTCACGCTCCACTTAGGGATGGTCCATTTATATACACGTTCCGTTATGGAGGGTCCATTTATATATTTTCACGCTCCACTTAGGGAGGGTCTTTATAAATTATGCATATTCTCACTTCCATTGGAAGGGTCATTCATACTCATTCACATATTCGCACTCCCTTTGGGAGGGTCTTTTATACATACACCATCATGCACAACATAAATTCATCTTTTCACATTCCTATATCCACACACCTTGATAGGTGGTCCTTCTCACATTAGCAATATAGTTCCATTATTTAATTAGTACACTCATTACTAGTTCATTCATTACCTAATTTCCTTTCAATTCCATTCCATGCTTTAGCGTTCTTAACCGAATCTAGTCATAATTACACTATAACCAGTTTACCATTCACGTTTCTCCTTTCTTTCTCTACTTCTCAATTATTCCTATATTTCTGTATTCCATGTCTATCATAAATCTATATCTTCGCGGTCATTCAAGCAAGTTTCTTTTCTTTATTTGCCTTAGAATCTATAACATTATTATCTACTCTAGTTCCACTTTCCATTTTCTTTACTCATTCTTAGTCTTTTATCTTCTTTCTACATTTTACATTCCTTTTTCCTCATTGTCTTATTATTATCTACCCTTAATCCTTATACACTCTTCTTATGAAGGCTCTACTTATTTATTCTTATCACTTCCTAGTTTACTACCCACTTAGTCAATTATTCTTTTCCCTTGCCATAATTACCTACACTTATTTCCCTACACTATAATTAGTTTTCTCTCTATTTTTATTAATTACTTCTTTTTATTTTCAATATCATCTACCCTAAGGTCTTGTATTTTACTCATCCCTCTACCCCTAGTCATCACTATAACCAAAGAGAACCTACTCCCTAAGCTAAGGTAACACAACTTTCTTACCTTAACCTTGTAGAGAGAGAAAGCTTCAAGCTATGGAGGAGAGAGAAAGTGGATCATGAAACAAAAGAAGTAAAATTAATTAGAGATCATGGGGGAAATTCGTATAACATGAAGGAAATGAGGAGGAAAGCTTGAATCTCACTTACTTTGAGCTTGAAATGATGGGACTCAAGAGTGGGTGTTGAAACCTTTGAACCCTAACTCATACCCATGGCTTGAGAGAGAATAATAGGAGAGATTGATGAAAGAGATGATGTTTGTATGTGATGGGGATTGATTTTTAGTGGTTTATTATGGGTTTGAGGGATGATTTCAAGTGGAATTTAGAGAGAGAGAAAGGGGAGGATTTCGTGCCCTAGAGAGAGAGAACAAAGGAGGAGTGAATGAGGAGAAGAAGGTCCCAACACACTTTATTTTTTTCACTGAACACTCGTACTAATCGATTAGTCTAACTTACTAATCGATTAGTGTGGCAAATTTCCAACTTACTTGTACCTTTAAAATTAGATTAAGATAATCAATCACCTAATCCTTGATATACATTGAATGGTTCCAAAGTTAAGGAATCCCCTTCATGTCGTAAAAAAATTAAAATGTTAAGGATATATTACAATTTCTATTTTTATAAATTAAAATTAAATATAGTAATATCAAGTAATGAAAATATTTTTTTTTATGTCGTAATAAGTTATTTTCTACTTATGTATATATGTAGTATTAGAAAAGATAAAATATAATTATCTTAAAAATGAGAAGATATGAAACTTTTTTTATTTTATGTTTTGGATACAAAGTTAGTTGTTGATAACAATAGCAGATAAATAAATTGCAAGTTTTTGGCACTGGCATGGAAAATTTAGATTCATGTAGTTGGTTCACTCATACTCATGCACGGGTTAGAAGATATGTGGATAATGATTTTTTTTTTAAAGGAATGATTGTTAAAGCTCATGGAAGATATTGGGATGGTTGTTTAAGCAATAGGTTGTTTTGTGGAAAATTTTGGTTGAATAAATATTAAAATATAAGTAATTCACATGATTGAAACTTTTCGAGAGATAATCTTGACAGTTTTTTAGATTTGTGGATGATAATTATTTAAATTTACATTGATTTTCAGGAAGACTTTAATAACACAAATATCAGGGTACAATTCATTCACGTGGTTGAAATATTCATGGAGATAGATTTAATATTTATAAATTAGAAGTATGAGATTATGTACATATTTTTCATGTAAATTTTAAATTGAGTGTGGTATACCACTTAAAAATTTCAAACACAAAAATATTTGCAAACGAAGCAAAACACTTGTTTTTATTTTTCCTTAACATTTATTTTTATGAAATTTCTTATTTCAACTCAAAATTTGAACATGATAGTTCATTTGTATAGATTGTTAAAAAAAGTTTACTATCTGTCCTTTGTGCAAAATCTTATTGATGAGGTATTTTTATCTTATACTTTTTTTTTAAATTTTTTTTTATATAAACATATTTAAAAAGGAATTTGATATACATTACGTTAAAGGGATGTATAAGAAATTTAAAAAAATATACCTAAAAAAAAGAAATTTAAAAATATAAATTTTACTTTGAAGATAGTGTGTATTTAATTAAATAGAATCAATATTTTCAGTTTTTTAAATTCCTTTCGAACTTTTGAAATCTTAAATCCTACCTTTGATATATTTTTTTTAAAGGTTACCTTTGATCATTAATATAAGCTCAATTTGATAATTTTGTTTTGGTTCTACTTAATTATTTATAAGATTTCTTTATAATTTTCAATGTCAATTAATTACTACTTTTTTTTCCAAACAATTATATACTCAATATTTTTTATAGTCACAATAATAATAATAATATAGATAGTTTTGAAAAAAGTATATATTATTTTTACATTTCTAATACTATTAATAAAATTAACCAATTTTCTTAATAAATACTCCATATGTTCCTAAATATAAGACCCTTTTGACACTTTTATTGTGTCCCTATTTATAAGACCTTTGCCAATTTTCAATGATCATTAATTACTTTTATCCACAAACATTTCTATTTATTTAACACATTTTAGATTCTCAATAATATTAATAGGAGTATTTTTGAAATTACATATAAAAAATTCACGTTTCCAACACAATTAACTAAATTATTTTGATTTCTTAATGAACGTGAAATCCTCCAAATTAATCTTATGTTTAGAGACGGCAGGAATATTAATTTCTCCAATAGGATCTCATATCGATGATTAGAGGGAGTATTACCAATGTATAACAAATCCAATAAGATCTTGATATTTCTAATGTCTCCTCGTATTCTAGAGGATTTTAATTTTCATGTACCTAATAAAGAAAAATTAATGATTACAAAAATGAGAACTAATATATTAAAAATCAATACGATCATTACATTTTTTAAAGTTTTCTTGTTTTATATATATATATATATATATATATATATATATATATATTTATTTTGTTTGGCTTTGTAGGCTTTTTTTTTTCTCGTTCCGTATCTGTTGTTTTTTTTTTTACAATTTCAATGTATAAACATATTTTTCTTTCCAACTTTAATTATTCATTCAATCATTTCTCATACTCCTTTTTAATTATAATTTTATCATCTCTCATCTCTAAACCACTATACATTAATTAATGGACACACTTAGTAATAAAAATTAAATACCAATACAATTTTCAATAAAGATTAAATAGGAACATTTTAGACAAAGTACACAGAAAACTTACAATAATTAACATTTTCTTAATCTGTATACCCAAATCTAAAAGGATAAACAAAATGCAACGGAGGAAGTAGTGTGTGTGTGTGTGTGTGTGTGTATATATATATATATATCGATTTTTCTATCCTATGTACCTCATGCATAAAGATAAGATAAATTAAATGGTAAAAATTGTATTGAAAAATTAAATATTATTTTTTAATTTATAAAGTTTCACAATTTCTAACTAACACTTTTTTTAAAGGTTGGATTAACCTATGCACTAATTTCATAGGTTAGAAGGACCCTTAACATCTTTATATTCTTACAACTCTTTTTTTATTCAGAAATGAGTAAATGATGTAAAAATTTTGTATATTTTGACTAAATTACCCCCATTTAATAATTAGATAGAGTAAAAATAATTTATGAAAATTATATTGAAGAGAGATAGAAGAATAAGTTATGAAAAAGAAAATGTGATAAATAAGGGTATATTTAAAAAAAAAATTATAAATGAATATTGAGTTTTCAAAAGTACATGCATATAAGACAAAATAAAATTATTAAAAATACATAACTTATAGGACGAAAAGAGCAATCTTCAGGTTAAATTACCTGCACCATCTAAAAATGATATTTAAGAGTATACTCCTTCCGTCCCACACGGATGGTAGTAATAAATTGGAAAAGTAAAACAATTAAGGAGACAAACATTTAATGATTTGTCTAACACATTAATCAATTATTAAATACCTAATTTAATGTATTTTGCATTGATCAACCAACCACAATTCAAAGTTTACAATTTTTAAACTTTTCATTTATTATTTTACCTTTGGTTTGGGAAAAATAATTTTGTCAATTTTTATTATCCTTCTAGAACAGAGATAGTATTTTTTTTATGGGAAACGAGGGCACTTATTAAGCATTCAAATATAGTTAAATTAAAAAATGAAATGTGATAGACTTATGATTAAATTTCCATTTCTAGTAATCTTAATAAAAAATCATTTCAAGACTTTTTTATGGGTCTTGTTAATAAGCAAGTGTTCTTAATAAGCACTCTAGAAGTATAAAAAACATCATAAGTTCCACTTATTTTTCTCTCGAAAACTTAAAAAAGTACAAATTTTAATGTTTTTAAATTATAGGAGTATTTAGTTTCCTAACAACTGTCTTTTTTAATAACTAAAGACAGTTGTTAGCATTTTTTTATTTATTTATGAAAAAGAAGTGCATTAAAAATACAAAAATCATACAAATATAATTTGAGATTAATGGCAATGCATCGACGGTGTAAAGCTTTTTACACCATTGGTTCATCATACACTATTCATTTGTAATTCTTTTATTAAAAAAAACAATAACCATAAACATATGAATGATGGATAATGCATTGAAGATGTGAAAAATTTTACACTGTTACACCCTCCGGCTTCCAATATAAGCAAAATTAACTACTTTCACACTTATTAAGAAGGTTAGTTGATTGTATTTAATTTTCTCAAATTTATAAAAAAAAAAAAATAAGTATTTTAGAAAAGTAGTATTGGGAATGAAACAAAAAATAAATGAAAAAACAATTTTCTAGGTATATTTTACAAAAAGTAGCATTATGAATGAAATAAAGTTTTAGAAAATTAATTACTTTTACTTATATTTTAAATCCAATAAAATATGATTTTTGTTGCTTATATTTTGAGTCAACGAGAGTAATGCATAACCTATTTTATCATATAGGAGTAGAGTAGTAGTAATTATTTTCCTTTCCGAAAACTAAATTGGCATGTGAAGTCTTGGGATTTGTGGGGACTGCACTTTAGAACTTAAATTATTGCAAGGATTTCGTAGATTTTATAATTTATTGAGGGGTCCATTAACCCATTTTGTGTCGGGGTGTGTGTGCTAGGAAGCTGGACAAACTTAAATGGTGGATGCGATTCTACTACTATACTCCCTTGTGTTCTAGTGTTTTTGTTACTCCCTCCGTTTCATATGTAATGTTGTTTTAGCATTTGTACTATACTCCCTTCGTTCTTATTTAACTTTCTATTTTTGGAGAAGTTTTTTGTTTTTTTTATCTGTCATTTTGATTATTTTAAGGTATAAAAAATGTTACTTTCCATGTCTACCCTTATTTAATTAGGTATTGGTTTTCGTAAGTAGTGAAAGATAAGTACTCCCTCCGGCTCGAATTATAAGCAACAAAAAACATACTTCTCTTGGTTTAAAATATAAGCAAAATTAACTAACTTTATTAAATTTTGTTTCATTCCCAATGTCATTTTCCTAAAATATCTCTAGAAAATTGTTATCTTATTTAATTTTTGTTTCATTCTCAATACCACTTTCCTAAAATACATCTATTTTTTATAAATTTGAGAAAATTAAATACTCCCTCCGGTCTCGAATATAAGCAAATAAAAACATCTTATTTATGGTCTTAAATATAAGCAAAATTTAACTAACTTTATATTTCCAATACAATTATTCCTAAAATATATCAACAAAGTGGTTGTATCATTTAATTTTTGTTTCATTCCAAATACATCTTTTCTAAAATAGTCTATTTCTTTTGTGAACTCAAAAAAATTAAATACACTCAACGTAACTAACTTTCTTAATACTTGCAAAATTAGTTATTTTGGCTTATATATGAGACCGGAGGGAGTACAATCAACTAACCTCCTTAATAAGCGTAAAATTAGTTGAAATTGCTTATAATTCGAGCCGAGGGAGTAATGATTATAGAAAGAGAAAGGGTATAGTGGGAAAAAACATAATTAATGTATTGAAAATCTAAGTAATGATTGCATTTCTTAAAGGGTGTGTTTTGTTTGAAATATGACAGATAAATAGGAACGGAGTGAGTATTTCATAAGTCTTGTTGTTTTATAAATTCAATACATAATTAATGTTATTTTTCCAAACACACCGCTATTTATTACACTATCTTTTTCATTTTCAATACATTTCTCTCTTTTCAATAATGATTATATAGGGTCATTATAATCAAAATACAACAAATCCTTACATCATTTAACCATTTTTTAAAACCCGTGCATAATCTTAAAACACACTACATATAAAACGGATGAAGTACTATAAGTTTATTTGATCAATTTTTATACATTTTAAATAAGTCAGTTAGTATTGTAAGTGATATTAAAAATGTAAATATTTAGTATATTTTTTTAAAAGTATTTCTATAATTATTATTGGAAATATGAAAAGTATTAAATAAATAAGAGTGTTTGTAAAAAAGAAGTAATTAATGTTATTGAAAATTAGAAACGAGACTTATATTAAGGATAAAAAAAAGTTTTCAAAATGGACTTATATATAAGACAGAGGGAAGTACTTTATATTTATACTAGCTCTTACCCCGTGCAATGGACGGATTGTTAATATTTTAAAATTTTTATATTAAATATTTTAAAGTAGTGATTATTACTTTTTTATTATAAAGTAAAGATTATTATTCAATAACAACAAAAAATAATTACACAAAAAGTTAGGGTTTCAAATCAACCCTACACTTAAAAAAAATTAATCTAAATTATCTTGTTGATAAATTTTGAACTTCCTCGTACGAATCAAAATAACATTTTTTATCTTAGATTTGCCTTGTTTAATGACGGATAAATTAACATTTGTTATATGATTATCAACTTTATTATGATGTTCAAAATTAAATCAAAATTAAACATTTTGATCTTTTTTGTTTGATGGTGTTTCGGACCGCTTTGTGCGATAATGATGATCAATGCAAAGATAATGAGTTCGTAATCTTAATGAAGCGTTTGGCTTTTATTGCTTGAGGATGAGGAATCAGGGAGACAAATATGAGAGCGAGAGTTCCACACTTGTGGTGTTTACAAGGTGAGGGAGTGTGCGCCTTCGGCTTTTCACGCTCACCTCTCTAGTCTTAGACTTAGGCTTTTACAGAAGCTTTTATCCTCTTTCTTACACTCTCTTGGGATTTCAGTTGATTTGAATGGAGTGTTCGTCTCCTCCCCTGTTCTCATTGATCTGTACGGTGGAAGAGGTCTTCCTCTTATAAGGTCTCCTTTGTCTATTGGTCTTTGCCTTTTCTTTATCTGGTCCATTGGTCCGTTCTCTTTTTCCTTCTTTGCAGCTGTTCTCTTCAGAGGCCGTTTTGTCCCCTTTACCTCTTTGAGCTTTGCCATTAATTGCTCACAGTGGGAGTCTTGCAAGGCTTTCCTCTCTCGTCCTTCCTCAAACGAGGGGCTGCATGACGCAAGCCAAGATGCTCTGGCTTCTCATGCACGTCCCTCATAGTCTGGGGAATCGAATCCTCTTGTCTGCACATATGCGCCTTCCCTGGACTCCCTTCCCTGTTCGCTTTCATTTATCGAGACTTTCTCTCCAAGTTTCCGTGGCACTCGAGGCGCTCCGGGAGAGCTCGTCATGTCCATTGGCGTCGGCGTGCCTTCCTCCACTTATTGACTGTGACGTCGGAATGCGACACCTTGGTGACCGTCGCTCTGAGTGTGACGCCTTGGGTAGTTCCTGGTGTTTGCATGCCTTCTCTTGGTATCTCATTTTTTGTTTGGTGATCTTGGGCCTCCTTGCGAATTGGGCCTTGTGACATTGGGTTTCCAAATAACGGGTATCAACAGATGGTATTAAGAACATAATTAATGATAAACTAGAATATCCCTTATTTCATTGGACATAAATTTATTGGAAGATAATGACTGTTCATTTTTTAACTATTGTATTTGTTTATGTATAGATCAATATTTAATTAATGTATTCCATATTGAGTTGATTGATGAATTAGTATGTTTTTATATACCATTATTACATTTATCATGATATTATGATTAATTAGAGTGAAATCAAAATTAAATTTTTTTTCATATTTTTTGTTTGACAATATTATGAGTAGATTCAAGGATAAATCAAAATATTTTATATTTCAAGGGACATGATAATTTAGCATTTCTTGAATATAATTATCACTATTATTGAGAAAAACCATAATTAAATCAAAATTATACATTCTTATCTTTATTATTTGACAGATAAATTAATATTATTTTTGTACAATTAACATTTTTTTAATATGATTATTACAAGTTAATAATAAGATTGGATTCTAAAAAGTCTTTCCTTTATTTGTTCTAATAATTTTGATTTAATTTTTTCTTGCAAAAATGATGTTTATGTGAGTTATCTTCTTTTGTTTTTTTGTGATTATCACATAATTGTTTTTTATTCAGATGATATATAAGGGTAAATGAATTCGAATTGTTTTAATCTTTTTAAATAAACATTAGAATTTAGAACCAATGATTTATCTATTCCTTTATGAGAATAATAATAAAAACAATAATAATTTATAATTTTAATTGTATAATATAATAATTATAATTTAGATTTGAAAAAAAAAATATGAGCAGTAATTGATTAGATAGTGATTTTCATTTCTTACAATAAGCAAAATTTAATTGCATATCTTAACATAAACAAAATTTATTATAGAAGGAATTGCGGTCGCCGTAGATGCAATCCTCTTAAATTAAAGTTTAGGCCACTCAAGAAGATGCAATTTTTTGAAATTAAAGATTCAGCCCCTCGAGAAGAGTTATTAATTTATCGAAGGATAACTTGCTGAAAGTCAGTGAGATGGATCGTCAAAATACTGAATTGAAGTAATCAATTAGAGAGGAACTGAAACATTAAATAATATAAATTAAGATGAGCGAGAATTCTCAAAATTAGAGAGATTTAAAGGTGGAAAAAAATGCAAAGATTGAAGGTGGAAAAAAAATGCAAAGCTTGAAGCATAAAATCAAATCATATTAACGTCTTCGAAATACTGAATTGAGATAAGCAATTAGAGAGGAACTAAAGAATCAAATCATACAAATTAAGATGAGCGATAATTCTCAGAATTAGAAAGATTTAAAGGAGGGAAAAAATGCAAAGATTGAAGGTAAAAAAAAAAAAATACTCACATCAAGCATAACATCAAATCCCATTTTATATAGCGATTTGGAAAATTGGAATAATCTATTTAATTTCAAATTTTATTATTTTTGTTGAGAATAATGATTTCTTTTTTTTTCTGGCAAACTGAGGATAATGATTTCACATGCAAACCATAATTAAATAAATTTGAATAATTTATTCAATTTCAAACTGTAATTTGGTTGGAGATAATGATTATTTACATACAATCACTCTGATGCGAGGAAAACTTGAATGACAAACGTGGTGCTTCGAAAATTTCTCTGACAAATGTAGTTCCTCGAATAAGCGTCTTTCTATATAAAAATAGTAGATTGAATTTCATTATTTATTATCATTTCAATAATATACAAGCAATATAGAATAAAAATTTAATTAAAAAATAATATATTTAATATTTAAGAAATACTTATTATTCAATTGATTTGAAATTTAAGTATGTTTGTTTCTAAGTGAATCTGCTTTGCCTTTAGTGACTTTCTTTGTGAATTAATTAATGATATATCAAGTGCTTGACAAGTAAAAATAAGGAATTTTTATGTTTGTTTAGAAAAAAATAAGCTTAAAAATTTAATAAATACTTTTTTTTAAAAAAATATAATATGTACCCTTGAACTCGTTCGGGTACCCAAAGACCCGATGGTCGGCTTAACAGCGAATACCCGTGCGGGTCCGGAATGAGTTTGGGTCCAGATATGCATGACAGGGCGGATCCAAGTAATGGGATACCCGGACCCACCCAAACTCATTACCATCCCTAAATTGTAGTGTTAAAGTATACTTTTAAAGTTTCAATAAATGTAATTACCTCCTTGATTTATATTGTTTTTATAAGTAAGCAAAAGTGCTATGGATAATGAAATTGGAGAGCACTAGGTGTACTCATTCCTACAAGTAGAGGTTTTGATAGGCTCATTTTAGAATCCGGATCCAACAGTGCTATTCATCTTCTTATTGCTGGTTGTCACTATCATCCTTGCGCACCTCTTTTAAGGAGATCAAGGAGTATGTGTCCAAGAAGAATGTGATCTTTGCTCATATTCTTAGGAAAGCCAATTCAGTTACTGAGGCTTTTGCTAACTATGCACATAATATTGATATTAGGTTGAAAGTATTTGAGTTTATTCCTGATTTTCTTTTCCTGCACTTGTTTGCTGATTCTGCAGCAACGATTTTCCATAAGTCTTAGTTTCCTTTTGTTGATTTTGGGTGTTTAGCCCCTTTATGTCATAAAAAAAGTTGTACTCACACCCTACCCAAAAAATACTGTACATCATTGCCTACCAAAAAAGATTTAATCCCAGGATCTAACTTTTACCAAGTCAATCAAATCTACTATATTACATGGTTCTTTTTTAAAGATAATAGCATTCCTTACAAGTCACATTGACCAAGTGACTACCATCCAAATCATGCACCAAAACATTTTTCCATTTGTATTTGCCGCAAAGTTAGCAAAGTCCATGAAGAAGGACTTTATGTCTTTGGGTTATGTGTTATGTTTAAGTATGATTTATAAATAGAACTAAATGGAGTATTTATTTACAAGAGAAGAAGAAAGAAGGCTTACATATATGTATCCGGTCAATGAATTTTGGAGTCATTTTGTCATAGGGCTCTCAATTTTTTTTTCAATTTCTGACTCCCGATGTTACATCCAATTTGTCATATACCTTTACTTCAAATTCTTGCCAAATTTTGGTGACGTATTATATCATAATCCTAGTCAGCTACTATGCATGACGACACGTGTTGCCATTTGGATTTTTTTATTTTTACTATTTAATCCAAACAGGGGTATATAACAAAATCACCCCAAACTTTAAAGACAAAAAACTTAATGAAACATTTACTAGCCACTACATGTACAATTTGTAGTAAAAAAAAAATCCAAAACCAACAACTACATCCATTGATATGAATCACAGGAATATAGCAATTATGTTAGAATCTATTCGAATTTACTCGGATCTCACTTGTTAGACAACAAGGGCTTTTACACTCAGAGGGTGGATGAATAGGTGTGGTAGTTACCAATTAAAAATTTGTCGTTTTTATTGACTTTTAGCAAAGACATTGTTCATATAATTCATCCTTAATTGATTAACTTTAGGTTATCAATTAGTTATCCTAAAATAATTGTTCCGTTAATTGATTTACAACAGGTTATTAATCAATTAACATAAAATTACTTTTCAATCAAAATGAGTTTTCTCTTAATCAATTAATTACGCAAAATCAGAAATCAAGAACAATCAAATACAAACAAGATTCAATGAAAATCTATGCAACAAATATTAAAGCTATTCTAGGAGATAGGGTTAGAACATTGAACACATTGATTTTATCCTTATTCATTCATCAACCACTTGGGAGCTACGTCCAGGCCTCATGTTTGTTTTGTTGAGATTTTTTTCCACTCTTCTTTTTTAAGATTGTTGATTTGTGCAGGCAATGCAAACTTCCAAGATAGTCTCACTCGAAAAGTCTCTCTACAATAGAGGATCTCTCATCCCTACCCAAGATACAAATCATTCACACTTCTTCAAAAGCTTCAATGGAACCTCTAATATTCCAGAGATACTTCAGTCCTAGATCTTTTTCAAAGATATTATATGTTGCTCTTTGTAGAACGTTTTAGGTGTAGATAACAACTAACTAACTTTTACAACTCATTCTTGAATCTCATATGAATTATGTGATTAACAATAATACAATGATATTAAGAGTGTGAAATAGATGAAAAAGATTGTAAAAGTTTCTGTTGATCGAATTGGCTTATGGGTTTTTAGGTTTTCTAATTTGGAATGAACTAACGAATAACCCTTCAATAATAAGTATTTACATGTCAAGTAGGAGAAAACATTGGGATTTAGAAAACACTAATTTCGACCTATAACAAATATAACTTTTTAATCAATTATCATGTTTCTTGAAAACTGAATTTGCCAAAAATGCCATTATGTGATAATCAAATAAAGCTTGTGTTAATCGATCATCATATTTCAAGAGAACAAGACTTTCAAGAACTTTTTGCCCAGTTAATTGGTTAAGCTTATGGTTAATCGATTAACATGTTTTCCATACAAAAACTTGATTTGCAAATTCTGCCCAATTAATCGATTAACCAAGCTGTTAATGGATTAATAGTAAGCAAACTTCACAATCAGTTAACCAAGCTTTTTTTTAATGCGTTTTTGGTTAATGTGCTCAATTAGTATTGTAGTCAACTATTAGGGGAACCTATGTTTCGTTATGATATTTTTGCCGTTGTGTACTGACTAAGATAATTCTGATTTTAATGCAATTAGTCACCATGATATGTAGCTCTGTTTCCTCATTAAGATTGCTTATGCTGCCCTTTGCAACATTGCAAATTATCCATCATCGTGATTTTTGTTGCTGCTGTTTATTGTTTTGACTTATTAATGTTTCTAACTATTGGAATAAAACCAAATGTAATATTATTGTTGGCACTGAAGGTTAATATGAAAATGCATAGCAAGCCATGTGTGCTAGTCTCAAACCCTGCATCACATGACTGAAAATGAGTCCTTCAATCGTTTTCCAGCAAACTTTAGATACTTATCCATTCCCTTGCAACTTGGCCTATATAAATTGCTGCAATTTTTAGCCTAGGCACAACATGGACCAGGTATGCTAGTTTTCATATCAATGGTAAAATTCAAACTCTCTCATTGAATATAAGCAAATTAAATTCTTATCAACTGAACCAACGTTTGTTCGTTAGGTTCCTTATAATTTCTCTAAGGTATTTTATTAGAGAATGATAATAGAAAAATACAAGAATCAAAACTATATATGTATGTTGCATGACTTATTTTTTAAATGAAAATGTTGTAAGTATTATTTTTACTGCAATACTTTGCTCCAAAATGAAATAAAACAAAAATAACTACTCTATAAATAGCTTGCACATCATATATAGTGGATCCTGAAAGGGTAATTGGTAAATATGCTAATGAGTTATTTGGCATGATTGTGTAATGGGAACTGGTGGCTCTGAAAATGAACCATTGAGTATACGATTGGCAATCCATTGATTCGCTGCTTCAGTGTAGTGCACGCCATCCCAGCTAATATACTTGGAAGGATCTTCGCAAGAACCAGCAAAAATTTCTTTACCCTTAATCATTGCTTTGTTCCCACAGTACAAGTGGTAACCATCCTCATGATACCCACAACAGATTTCAGAAGGATCAACAAATCCTGCAATTGAGCCTAACAATTAACAGGGTGATATCTTAATAAAACAATAAGGTGGTGTTTTTTTTTGTTTTTGCAAAACTGTTTTATTGGTTTCTGAGTATTTATTTGTTTCATATCCCAGGTTTTTTATTTTTTTTTAAAGTGGTTCTTCAAGTTTACTTCCGTCACAAAAAGTTAGATTTCACTAAAATATTTCGGAATATTCCCTCTCATTCCTAGAATATTCCGGAATATTCTGGTGAAATCTAATACTTTTTCAACGGAAGGAAATCTTTTTTTAAAAGATAAAGGACCAAAATTACTAAAAAAAATAATAAAGGATCAAAGTGAATTTTGAAAATATGATAAAGGACCAAAATACAATTAAGCCTTTTTTTTTTAATGTTCTCGAGTATCTTTCAAACAACGAAAGTATAATTTCTTTCATGGTACTGTGGCTGCCCCTATTAACAAGTCTTGTTTTTGGAGATCGAACATCTAATCTATCATTAGCTTTATACAAAATTTAAAGAGTGTTTAATTTTTCCTAACCATCAATCAGCTCTTTCTGATGATTTTATTTAAGCTAAGGTACCTTTATTTAATTTCTTATTCTCAGCTATGATGATTGAGATTACCTTTTGTAATAAGCTAACAAATTAAATAAAATGACAACAAATAAAGTTTGGTAAATTGAACTCGGACGATGACAAAGAGAGAGTACCTTCTTTTTTCGCATTACCGATTAGTTCATACTTAGCAGAGAACATGTCCACATATATTAATGAGGCATCAGGGAACAATGCCCTTAGTTGGACCACTATATTCTTGAGCTTTTTGTTGAACTCTCTGGCCAAGTCATTTGTATATTTGACACAACCGTTTTGATCAAGATAATCAGCTACTTGAGTATCATTGCTTTTGGCATTGTGGATGGGCAAGGACACTGGCAAGCAACCAATGGGGCCCGTGTTATGTATCCAGAACACCCTTGCTCCTAGCTGATGTAAAGTCTGACAAGGGTGTTCTTATTTATTAAAAACAAAACAAAAAAAAAAATAATAATAAAAAAATAGGTGTTCTTATTTCAGAATAATATTCTTTGAAAATGAGATATTTATTACTTTGAAAAAAGAAGGCTTAAATACCAAATTGGTTCCTATAAATATTTACAATTTTGAAATTAGTTCTTACATTGTTTTGATCCCTGGTTTTTTTATTTTGTTTTGTTTTTAGTCTTAGCCATCAACTTTGGATGAAAAATGTTGAAATGGTCTAATGGAAGAAGATCCAAAACCAAAACGAAATAAAAAAATATAAACAAAAATCAAAACCAAAAAAAAAGTAGGACCAAAACTCTAGATAGTAAAAATTAGGAGATCAAATCAAAATAACATTTTATCTTAAACCATAGTTGACAACGATAATCAAAAACAAGACAGTAAAAAAAGCATGGACTAAAACAAAAAACAATGTAAGGACAAATTTCAAAGATATCAATATTTATAGGGACCAATTTAGTATTTAAGCCAAAAAAGAAATAAGAAAATATAAAATGGGACATTTGATTTATTAGTAGGTGTGTCATTTTGTTGTGAAAGTTTAAAGTTTTAATAACATTGCTATTTACCAATTTGGGGCTGATCAAGTGATGACTCATTTGATCCCTTAACCAACTGATCTCGAGTTCGAGTCTTGGGTATGGAGTAACCCCCGCTGGGAGACCCCTACCTCTTAGTGCGAGCTCAGGTGGGTCGGACTGGATGAGTCGGATTCTGAGTAAACCAGATCCCAGGACCGGTTGGTTTAAAAAAAAATAATAATAACATTGCTCTTTGGAAATTGCACTAATTTTCTTTGAGGTTTATGTTATGATTATTATGCTTAATTATCTCCTATTAATGAAATGTGAATGTAACTTATAGAGTAAGAATGATGCCTACATATTAGCAAAATCTCAAAAATGGAGTGTAATTTCGCTTAATACTCCTTCCAGTTCTATTTATAAGTCACATTCTAGAAGAATTTTTTGGTCCTATTTATAAGTCACTTTGTATTTTCTAGGAGGCATTTATTGCTATTTTCTCTTATTTGCCTTTTGCCCATTAATGTGAAGTAATACAATGTAAAATTTCCAATGCAAATTAATAGGGTAAGATTGTAATGTTGAAGTATTTTTTTAAAGTTTCAAGAAAACTAACTACCTCCATGTGATATGATTAAGTATGCCCTATAAATAGGACCAGGCGGAGTATAAAACAATTCTGCTGCATGACTTACTCGAACTTGGTTTGCAAAATATTCCACAATATCTGAGATCACCGCGTGAGAATCTTCCTTACCAAAGTTGTTAATAGCAGCAGCAATATCATTCTGTCCAATATCAAATACATAAATAGCATTAGCGAAGTCCTCTGGCCTTGGAAAGTGTCCTGCGTAGGAATTTTTCTTTGCTGCAAATAACAGACACATATATTTACTAAAATGATAAAAACTTCATTGTTACAAAACTGAGGCAATGCTATAGCCTATAGCTATATTATGTGCATTTGGAAAATATATATACCTGGTTGGAAGAACTTCCCTGTGCGTGCCTTAAATTGGTTAAATTGTGCAATCTGGATTTCAAGAGTGAAAGGACTACCACCATCGAAGATGGTCCTGTTTTGTCGCCTAATGGTTGATGATCCCGCAGCAAAGTTTGCACCGTGCCTATAACTTGTTCCAATTGAATTTATGTATGCACTCAAGTATGGGAAACCGAGATGCTTCGCTGCATATATAAATTACTCCTACTCAATACTAACATTCATTCTTAAGCCTAAATTTTAAAAAATGGAAATCAAGATTAGAGTCGGTCAAAAAGCCCTTTATGATCAGGTTGACCCGAATAAGTCTGCAAAAATATAGGGTTTAGATATCAAAATTGATGCATGAAATATATCCGTGCATTTTTGGCATGACACAAATGTGGGCCGAGCCTTAATAGAGTGGGTCCCAACACTACCGGAAACTACAAATTCTCACCTCTATCTATGTTGAGCTGAAAAAAAAAAACCCTGATACAACCGGATCAACCGAAATAAGCATGCAAAAACATAAGGCTCCAAACAACAAATTTTAAACCTGAATTATATCCGTACCTTTTTGGCAGAGCACTTTCATGACACAAACCCAGATGGAATCAATGGAAGCAAAACTAGATTGCATGAATTGTATGTTACCTCTTGATATATACTCAAGATCTTTGTGTCGGTTATTATTGACACAAGTCAAAGACTACACATATTTAATACTGGATGTAACTTTAACCCAAAAATATTTCCGGAATTTATAAGATTCTTTTGAAGTTTTTATTTTGGTCTTATTTATAAGACTCATTTTCAATTTTTAATAGCATTTAATTACTTCTGTCCATTAATACCCTTATAAAGTCAACACTTTTTAGAGTTCTAATAATAATTATATGGGTAATTTTGAAAAAGCATGTCAAATTTTCACATTCTCAATGTCATTAACAAATTTATTCATTCTCCTTGGTGGGGAGTGAAAAACCCCAAAAAGGTCTTATAAATAGAACCGGAGGAAGTATGTTTTAACAAATGATTCTCATTTGTTCTTTTATAAGCAAACTCAATCAAATAAATGATTCTCCTTCGATAATGAAAATTAAGATTTTAACATAGGCTATGATGATATTTTCCATTTTTTATTTTTTTATAAGCAAAGTTAATATATATATATATATATATATATATATATATATATATATTAATATTAGAATACGAAACTTTATCCTTAATAAAGTAAGCTCAAACTCAGAGAAAGAAAGAGAGATGGTTGAATAATGTCCATGTGCTTATATTCTTTGCTCCTATACTTAACCCTTTAGGAATTTTATTAAGGCTTAATAAGATTGATTGAATCCAAATTTCACTAAACAAAAAAAGTTAGGAAACAAATAAAATACTCCCTCTTCAGCTACAAATAAAGGAACTCAATGTTCACAAACAAATAATGAAATAATGAAATAATAAGTAAAATGATCAATGGATGCATGGTAATATATATGTATATATATATAGGAGTATGTAGATGAATAATATATATAATTTACCAACGAAATCCACGATGAGACGGCCATCAGAAGCTCTGCCAGAAGGCTCGTGGAAGAAAGTGTTTCCATAAGGTGAAACCTCAGGGTAAAATGCTGCTGCCATGCATCCAGTATCTGAGTTGGAATCACCAAAGTTGAACATAGCTGGAAAATCACAAGGTGGTGATGATGAGGATTTGAGTTCCTCTTCAGCTCCCATGCTCATAAGCATTGTTATTGATGAGAGTAACATCACACCAACAAATTGTGTGAGGGGTCCCATTGTCATTTCACAAAACTAGAACCTCAAATCCTCTCGATCTCACCACCTTGGAAAACAAAGGGTGAACTACACTTATTAATGTTGGATCCGTGTAATAACACATGTATATATAGTGTATTAGTGTCCATAGTTGCCGACTCAACGGCTAGAAGTCACGTGCTTTATAAGGCACTGGTATCTAAAACTGATAAAAAATAATGAAATCATGTATACACTATCTCACCTAGTTCCCAGGTACTACTTAAGTATATCCGTATCCGACTTGGATCGCGTGTATGAAAATATGAGGTAAGTAATTTTTTGCGTCTACAAAAAATCAAACACGAGACTTTGCATAAGCAAGACCAATTGCGAGACGGTTTACCTAAAAATATTCTCAAGAACTTAATGTATTAGTAAAAACCTATCAATATTTTTTTCGAAATTTTTTTTCATACGTTTACGTCATGATTGAACCATTAATATCATGGGTAATAAACTTATCTAATTGAACCATTAATATCATGGGTAATAAACTTATCTATACCATTTATAGTATTACTACCCTGTTTTAGCACTTACCAAGCTCAATAAACTACTACCAGCTAGGTGGTCTATGTGCTGATATATATTGATGGTAAAGTGTGATTATTCTAATACAACTAAAATGTTATTTTTTTATTTTTTTTTCTTTTTTACACCAAGGGTATCCCTCAGTCGAGAGCCGAAGACTAATCCAGTGGGTTTTACCTCTACCAACAAAGCTTTTTCCATGCCCACGGCAAGGATCGAACCCCTGACATCATGCTTAAGGAACCCAGTTATCTACCAACTGTGCTGGGCTTTGTTGGTACTAAAATGTTATTCTAATCGCTTAAGAGGTGATGGATTCTTACGTTACAACTTACGAAAAGAAAAGAGAGCGTATTTATCAACCTAACAAGGTTTTTTTTTTTTCTTATAATAACCTTACAAGTGTTTTACTAGTGAAAAAAAAAACCATAATTTTAGACTAATTATTTAGTTGATTTAAAATTGATTTTAATAATGTAGCATATGAAATGGTACCAATTTCCCATAAAAAAATGGAATCAATTTCCCATTGGATAGGTTTTGGCGTTTTACAAAAAGTTGATGCCTTTTTTTTTTTTTTGGGTAAAGTTATTACATGGAATTACAATTTCCATTTTAGAAGGTTGTTTGATAAAAAAGCTTATAACACATGTATGATTTTTTTTTTTTTCGGTGCAGCTATATTGTTTGAGTATGTAGAGGTTTTTTTTTTTTTTTTTCAGGGGGGTTTGTAGAGCTTAAAAGACATGTATGATTTAATTATAGAAGTAAAAAAAAAACGTTTTTAAAAAAAATGCTGTACGTCGAAAGGTCATCCATCGATCCCGCGAATCATGCAAATTAATTTATTTAATATTGATCATATACCATTCAACTAGTTTTGTGAATTAAATAATGCAGCACATACAATAGTAGCCCTTTGGAAAAGATCGAGAATCCGTGAGTGAGTGAGTGAGTCAAACATTTTAATTCTGTGTTTTGCCTTTTTTTTTCATTCTGTTTCTCAGTTACTACTACTCAAGATATAAAATATCCAGATTCAATTTGGATTATGTTATTGATTATGGTAAACGAGCCTTTCAACATAAATTTTTTTGAATCTATAAAGAATTCAAGTCGAAATCTTAATTTTTTTGTTTAGACATTGTGAATGCAAAATATTTTAGGAAACTTCGTACGAAGCCTTTCTTTTGTGTATATCATTCGGCAACTAAATTTTCCCAAGCAATGATTAGTGGGGAACAACCCCATGTCAAGAAGACATTTACGTTTAGGTGTAACATAACTTTCCTTGAAACTCAGATTAATTAGACAATCAACAGACAATAAGCATTAGGTCCTCGATTTGCTTAGATCGTTGATATCATAGGCGGGACCGGATATCCCTTCAACCAATTGTTGAAAATGGCTTCCTTGTGATTATCGAATTGAGATTTGTATCATATATTAGGAAATCAAATTTTTGAATTTTGAATCGAATCATATATTAAATGATCATCTATCATTCATATGTTTATGACCATTGATTTTTAGATAAAATTAATGCAAATAAATAATGAATGATGGACTGATGATATAAAAAGATTTACACCATCAATGTACACCTATTAATATCTTTTAATAAATAATTTTATCTTTAAACATCAAATGATACTGGTCCGATTCGAAAACATGAAATGCCTAATAATTAGTATTTTTAAACAAATAAGGCTTATTTAAGTTTTTGGTCTCCGAAAGTTGACCGTGTTTTGGTTTTAGTCCCTATCTTTTTATTTGACCGGTCCTAGTCCTTAAAAGTTCAAAAAAATTTGATTTTGGTCCCTGCCGTTAAATTTTGCCGTTATTGCTGACGTGGCAAACGGAATTTTAAAAAAAATAATAAAAAAATTAATTAAATTTATTAAAAAAAAATAAAAAAATTTATTTAAGTTTTTGGTCCTCGAAAGTTGACCATGTTTTGGTTTTAGTCCCTATCTTTTTATTTGACCGGTCCTAGTCCTTAAAAGTTAAAAAAAATTTGGTTTTGGTCTCTGTCGTTAAATTTTGCCGTTAATACTGACATGGCAAACAGAATTTTAAAAAAAAAATAAAATAAATAATTAAACTTATAAAAATAAATAAAAAAATTAACCCCCCCAAAAAAAACGCCAACCCAACCCAACCCACCCTCCCATCTTCCTCTCTCTCCCCCATGAAACCCGTACCCAACCCCACCCCTGGAGAGGGAAAACGTGAGTGAGAGAGATGAGGCCGTGAGGCCTTGGTGAGGGGTGAGAGAGACGCGATTTTGCCTTGAGAGGGAAGAACAGTGGCATGAGGGAGGGAGGGAGACGCAATTTGTGTTCTTGAGTTCTTGAGAGAGGGAAGAGCGGTGGCGTGATGGAGGGCGTGAGGGAGGGAGAAAGCCAAGTGATTGAGGGACAGAGAGAGAGAAAGAGGGGAGGGTGGGTGGGGTGGGGTTGGGTACGGGTTTTGGGGTTTTTTTTAATTTTTTTTTATAAATTTAATTATTTTTTTTAAATTCTGTTTGCCACGTTAGCATGAACGGCAAAATTTAACGGCAGAGACCAAAACCAAATTTTTTTGAAGTTTTAAGGACTAGGACCGATCAAATAAAAAGATAGGGACTAAAACCAAAACACGCTCAACTTTCGGGGACCAAAAACTTAAATAATTTTTTTTTAATTTTTTTTTATAAATTTAATTATTTTTTTATTATTTTTTTTTAAATTCCGTTTGCCACGTCAGCATTAACGGCAAGATTTAACGGCAGGGACCAAAACCAATTTTTTTTGAACTTTTAAGGACTAGGACCGGTCAAATAAAAAGATAGGGACTAAAACCAAAACACGGTCAACTTTCGGGGACCAAAAACTTAAATAAGCCAACAAATAATATACCCGTGCAATATACGGGCTCAAAATTATTTAATATATTAAGTTTGAACTTCAGTCTTAAGTTTAATATCTTAATTTTTTTTAAAGTACATATTATTTATTTATTTCGGGGAGGAGGGAGAAAATCCAGCCACCTAAGTTTGAACTCAAGTCCTAAAATTTTATATCTTGAAACTATGCTACTTGAGTTGCTTATTGCGAACTATTTAATCTCTTAAGTGATACAGTTATATTCTGTTATATTTTTACCGGTCTTTATTTTATATCATCAACCCTAAAGATTGTGGTTGTTGGTTCAACCTCTGTTTCGGTTCTGTTGAGAGGTTGTTTGTAGGTCTTGTAGTGCTGGCTTTTGGTTGCTGCCATAAGCCTGATCTGTTCTCTGGAGGTTGTTTTTTTCTTTTTTTTTTTCGCTTGGCTGCTGTTAATTGGTTTGTATTGGTTTTTGCGTTGTTGGGACGACGTATTAGAGTACTTATACTCGCCTTTTGGTCTTTAATATATTTTTCCTTATTAAAAAAAACCCCTAAAGATTGGGGTTAATAAAAATTATATTTCAAAACTTGATTCCATTCTTTGTTAATTATAGTGACATTTTGCTACGATGAGATTTTCTTAATAGTAGTATAGTGGTAATTGAGTGTTAAATTTTTTTTATGATTCTCTTGGTATTGCATATTTTTTATTGAGTAAAATATGTGCATATTGGTTTTTCAAAGATATCGTTATCAAGTTAACTTTTTAAATAAATGGGTTTTGGCTACCCCGAATGATAAATACCTGGATTTAAGCTTTTGAAAAACAATTTGAATAGGTTTCAAGCATTTTTGGCGAACGTTAATAATGATCCCCAAGCTCGTTGCGTCTCAAGCAAACTTGAACATATTAGTTATCACATAAAAATCCTACTTGGCCTCTTTAATTTTAAAAGTGATTCATTACTTGGTTTAGGTAGATGATTTTTTATCTAAATTATATATATTCAAGTTTTTTTTTTATGCAGCCATTCATGGTCAAAACTTGAAGACTTGAAGTTGGCCTAATCAAATATGATTGGTGACGCAAATTATCACATCTAACTTCACACAATTTAATCCAAATTTTGAGTATTAAATTATGAATTTTTTTAACCTCAGCCTTTAAGGCTAAGGATAAAAGATTTTATAAAACATTTTTGCATTGAAAACTTAAACATTTAAGATTTGAAACTTAGTAAATTTATGTTTCCTATACTTTTTTTTTCTATTTTTTAACCTCTTATCCACACGTTAAGCAAATCCTTAAATTATTCCATTAAATTTTTTTTAAGGGACCAAGTAGCCACATGAAAGAAAATTTTAAGAACTCTTTAGTGATTTTATTTTTTTCAAAGACCAAGTTATCCTATGAACAAAATCTTGGACTGTTTTGGAATTTTATTTTTTCTAATGATTAAATTTTTGATCATGCAAAATTTTTTAGGAATGATCCTTAATCAAAAGTATAATGCGGTGTCGAAAGGTTATTCCAAATACTTTTTTTTTTTTGGAATATTATTCCAAATACCTTTTTTTTTGTTTTTTTTACATTATTCAATATTCATCATAAACTAAAGATAGGAATGAGAGGCCATGGGGTAGTAAGGAGCCCCAAATTTAGGCCTTTCTTGCCTGCTAAGCCAATGTATTCTCATTGGACTTATGGACCACATGTACATTTGTATGTATTATTATATTCCCAATGGACCATCTGTATATGCGTATGTATTCCCAATAGTTTCAGCATTCACGTATCCTGATTCCTGAGGTAGTGCTGTCTTGGTAGCTTTGCTTGTGTATATGTGGAAATCTTAAATCTGTCTCCATCATCCTATATTCCTATTGTTCAGTTGG
The DNA here is from genome assembly GCA_037953625.1 of Crotalaria pallida. Taxonomy (NCBI): domain Eukaryota; kingdom Viridiplantae; phylum Streptophyta; class Magnoliopsida; order Fabales; family Fabaceae; genus Crotalaria; species Crotalaria pallida. Next base: position 123,533,054 of record CM075653.1, on the reverse strand, counting down.
TTTGGCTGAGATATTCTTTATTATATATAAAGCTCTTGTTGTGAATTGTGATCATCATATGCACGCACGTCATATATTGCGTACTGTAGAAGAACGTGATTATAGCCAGTAATTAAAGCAAAAAAATCCATGGGAAAGAAATCAAATTGGACAATTTTCTTTGATTCATTAAGTTGAAAAGAATTTGGCTCTTATCATAAAAAGAGAAAAAAATAAATTTGACTCGGTATCTCACAATATGACGTGAGTTAGAAAAAATTCATTGATAAGTAACATGGGAGTTTTTCTTCAACAAACGGCATGGCCAAAGGAAACATGCAAGGCCAAAAAATTCATTGATAAGTAACATGTGAGTTTTTCAACAAACGGCATGGCCAAAGGAAACATGCAAGGCCAGGAAGTACTCCTGCGAGCCAAATGAGTATCGAGTTTTGGTCCTTTTCATATCGGTTATAAAAAGAACGAATATTGAAAGTCTGGTTGTTTAAAGAAAAGGTCTAGCCAATGTTACAAGAGAAAATAGACGGTGCAGTCACAATATAAAGATTTTTACACCATCAGTGCATCATCCACCATTTATGGGTATATGATCGTTAACTATTAGATAAAACAAACCATTATTCCATGGATCGCTGTTGAAGGTCGGCTATTCCTTGCCCTTGTTGTTCCATTATTCTTACCTGCTGTCTCATCATGGAGAGAATCTCATCCTCACGTCGTCTGTAGGACGAGCCCGTAGTACGAGAATGAGATCGATGAGAGTGTTCTGGGGAGCGAAGCTGTTGGTCTGTGGTATTTTTCGCTAACCGGGAACTTAGATGCACGCGCCGGGGTCGTTCTTGTCTAGGGTTTTCTTGATCTCTGGTTTCTTGTCGGTTGTGTTGGGGAGAAGTCTGTCTAGATGCTTCAGTATAAGGTCCATTGTGGGTGTGAGCTACTGGTGGTGGTGGTTGTGGTGGTGGTGGGAGTGGGTCGACTACCCTGTTTGCTTGGAGGTGGAAGCGCAGATCCTCACTAGGCTGTGGGAACTCTTGCGCCTGCGCCATCCTCCTGGGTTGACCCCTCCCTCTTCTCGTTCTCTGATGTTGAATCTCAACCATTGGTGGGTGGGAATACTAAGTTTATTTGTATCCCCACAGACGACGCCAGATGTGATGTCCTAGACGGTGGAGGACCAGTGAAACCAGGGAATGGTCTAATGGAGGCCACAACCTAGGGTTACTGTAGGATCTTTGAGGTTCTCCTGAAATGTACAACAATGATTTTTGAGGATTTAGATTTTTACGAAGCAAACGAGGGTAGGATAATAGTAGAGAAATTTGACTCATCTTTGCGTGCTGAATTTTCTGATCTTAAAAATTGTGTTAAATCTATTGCATGTTTGGATGACTCATAATTTTTCTATTATGTCCAACCCCTTAATTTGCATGATATTTTTATAAATCATCATAATTCATTGTTGTACCATGGGATGAATAGAGATCCAAAAAATGTGTTTTTCCTAATTCATGGAATTAACACCTTTATGAATGAGGAAAAATACAATTTGTTTGAGATGATGCATGGAGTAAGGAATGTACCTTTTGATCCTGGTGGGATTGAACTCATTTTTAAAACTTCCTTACTCTACTATCATCCATTCACTGTCTCATGGGATATGGGAGTAACTTGTTATATATTCCTGCATCACATGAGATTTGTGCCATAAGATTTGGGATCTTGGTGGATTTTGAATTTCTAGTTGAATAAAGAGTTAGAGCTTTTTATATATAACTACTAATGAGGTGCTTCGAGCACAAGTTTTAGTTGTTCATGTGACACGAGTGAATAAGTTTGGGGGAGTCTCCTCCATGATGCATCAAGCGAAAATCATGTGCTATAAAGGGAAGTTTCTTAACTCTCTGTATTCAACTTTATTTTTAGGTAGATCCCTCTTATTTTTGTTTTTAGTTTTTAGGTAGTTTTTAATTTTTATTATTTTTGTGTGCTTTTAGTTTCCCTTTTATTTTATTATATATATATATATATATATATATATATATATATATATAAATATCAAAAATCAAGGTCTGATTGCCACGTCCAGGCGTGGAGGGGTCAAAGTGCTGAAAGATGGGGTCAAATTGAATTAAAAAGGGGTGCTATCACAGTCAGCCTGGCACCTAGGCGCCAGATCCTGCTTGCCCAGGCGTGCGCATTGTTGGGGAATTAAAACTAGGGCATTCAGCCCCATTGTACCACATAGCCCCAATTCCCCTTTCAAAACCCTAAACCCCCAATTCTACAATCCCTCAATTTCTCCCTCAATTCTTCATTAATCACTCAATTCCTACCGCATCCTTTACATTTTAAGAGTTCCTTTCCCTTTTGTGCACTCACATTGTGCATGCAAGTTCTATTTTCCCTCTCTCTCACCAATTCGGTTTCTCTCTCTAAGGGTTCAAGGATTCGAATTTTGCTGGATTATTGGGTAAGAACACTCATTCTCTCTACTCTTTTGCACTCTGGACTGGTTTAGATTAGTTGGGGGGTTGAGAGCTAGTGTTCCTTGTGATAGATTTTATTATTTTTAGAGTGCCCACCAAGTGTTTGATATATTGTCTGAGAGAAAAACAAGATACCTAAGGGAAAGAGAGTGGTTGTAGATGGTTCAGGTAGGAAGGAAGACTTTTGAGCATTCTAGGGAAGGAAATAAATTCAGGAGAGGGCAAGGATGAGGAGCAGTAATGGGGTGTTGGTTTATTGTTGTTTTTATTTGTTGGACCTTTATCAGACTCTTGTATTTTCTTTTTCTTTTTGATGTAAAAACAGTTGGTTTCTAGGATTTTTCTTTTCTTTATTCGCATGTGTGTGTGATTTTCTAGTGTTGTTTTATTATTGCATCTGTTATATATATATATATATATATATATATATATATATATATATATATATATTGTACATTGTAGCAGGGGAAGTTGATGATATTCCCTTAAGAGGTGCCCAACCTCTAAGTTTGGGGGAGGAGACAAAATAAAAATTAATTTTTCAGACTTGAATTGTTTCCCCATATTTTTGTGTTGGTTTGTGTCTTGGTGTAACGGTGGATGATTATTCTTGACATAATACTGGTGACCGTTCTTAATGATACATGGATGCACTTGATATAAGAATGGACTCATTGATTTTGGCACGCAACACTGTTTTGGATTAAGTTGTAATTTTTGTTGAGAACTGGTTATTTTTATAAACTGTTTTGGAACAAGTTATTAGTGAAATGGTTGTTTAGCCTGTGAGATTTTTAAGCCTATACACTTGACAGGAGTATGTGATTTATATTGATTTATTGTGATTGAGACCCCTGTTTCTTTCATGAGTGTGTTCACTTTGATTTTGTGTTATAGAACTTGACCGGTGACCATTTTGAGATTGATAATTGTTTGCATGCATTAAGATGATTAAGGCACTTAGGATTGTGTTTTTGTAGCCTTCAACTAATTTGAATTGATTACATATTTCCTTAGTTGTCCATTTTGAGCTTTGATGAGATATTATGATTTTTCTTTTGTACCCTGCATTGATTGTATTATTCTGGTGAATGCCTTGGGAATTTGAATGAGCAATTGTGAGGAATGACTCAAGAAAAGTGAAAAATGGTGAAAAGTGTTGTGAGTTCTATGTCTCTTCCAAGTAAAAAAAAAAGAAAATGAAAAGAAAAAATAAATGAAAAGGAAGAGAATAGAAGGAAAAAAATTGAAAAAGTAAAGAGGAATAAAATATTCTTGATGTGAGTATGAGTCTTTATTGTATTCATTGTTCATTCATGGTTTTTGAGGGAAGTTTGTTTTTGTAAATATTTTTGCATGTTTAGCCATTTGTTTTATCCTTTCTTTCTTTTATCCCACTTTACACTTTTAGTCATGGCCTCATTACAATCAAAATAAAGACCTTTTGACTTTTTCATGTATTCAATAATTTCAGTGGAGATTTGGTTCTATGGTCAAGCATATGGTAACACATTGTCATTGGATGAACTTGAGTGCATTAATTTAACCCTTGATACACATGAGAGATATACACAGAGAGGTTGAGAGTGTTCACTAGTTCCTGATTCTTTTGGAGTTTGTTTTTCTAACTAGTTTTTGATGGAAGTTATTGCTTGTGAAGAAAGGTGTTTTAGTCGTGAGTCTGATGTCTTAGATTAGGAGGTTTAAGGGTTGATTTAAGAAATGGTGTTGTGTTTCAAGAATCTTTACTTTACTTTTATTTGGGACATGCAAAATGCTAAGTTTGAGGGAGTGATTTGGGTCTGATATATAATGTTTTCAAGTGATAATTAACTCCCTTTTACTATGTATTTGACTTGTTTCTTAAGTAAATATTAGGATTTTATTATGTTTTTAGGAAAGTTAGGTAAATTAGAATCCTTGAACGTTTTGATCCGTTTTGGGTTTGATTTCAGGAATTTGAAGTTTAATTTGATGATTTATGCTTTGGAATGGAAAGGAGCTTCGAAAACCTGGAGATTGGAGCTGGAATGGAGAGAAATGATGTTCTTAAGTGTTCCCAAGATGGGGTTTAAATGTCAAGAGCTGGGTGCAAAAAGTCAAAAATTAATGAAGAAAAACTCAGCCAATTCGGGAAGTTCACGCACAGGCGCATGGTATGTTACGCCTAAGCGCGACTTGCATGAAGTAAAGAAGAGAATCAGAGTTTTGTCCCACACATAGGGCTGCGCCTGGGTGCGTGGTGCTGCGAGTTGGATCTATCTATACTGGAGATTTCAAGGATTCTGATAGATTTTTCTTCTTGATTTATTTTAGATTTATTCTAGATTAATTATTCTAGATTTATTTAAGATTTATCTTTAAAATTTATTTATCGATAGATTTATTTTAGGATTAACTTTTTCTATAAATACTAGGACTTAGCATTAGTTTGGTAGCTTTTAGATAAAGAGGGAGATTGCATATTATGTACTTCATTAGAAGAAGAGTTTTAGGTAATTCCTTATTGTCTATGATAGGGTTTTCTTATTCTATTTCTTCTATTTTATTCTTTTATAATGTGTAACTAAAACCCTTTTTGTAGTTAATAACATGGTGGATTTGTATGGATGAGTTTATTTAATTTATGAATTAATGTTTTTCATCCAAAACCTATTGTTTGGTTGTGCTTTAATTTCAATTCATGAAAGTAGCTAATTTATGTTTTGTTTAGAATCTCTAATCCAACAAGAGGGTTAGAATAGGTCATCCTTCCAAACATTATAACCGCCTAGTTTGTAGACATACATCTATGGCTTATATGACTTGAATGTTCCAGTGTACTTAATTAGTGGTTATTCATATGTCAAAATCGCTTAAGACATTAAAGGTTCTCATATTGAATAAGAAACATAAATTCACATAAACATCTGGTTTTTATTACCTCTAGGATGTCGTGGGTTTAATGAAAAACAGAGATTCATAAATAATAAATAAGTCTTGCAATGAAACTAGTTCCTAACGTCTTTCTCTATCTGTCTCACAAACCCTATTTTTAATTGATTTATCTTTTATTGGTTTGTTTATTTTATTATAAAAGTTTATAGATTTCTCTTTTAATTACACCTTTGGTGAGAATTATTTGGAAACAACTCACAATCCCCGAGTGGAACGATAATTTGCTTTCATTATATTACTTGTGATCAAGTATAGTTGCTAGTATCTCCAACAAATATCCAATGTTCATGCCATATGGTGAAGATGGTTTCTGTGAGTCCACATTGCATGCTGAGCATATTGACCCTGATAACAGGAAAAATGGAAAGATGACATTGAGGGAGTATTTTGCATTTGGAATTCAACATCGGGATGGAGAGAATACGATAATATTATATGGTCGCAGATTGTTCCAGCAGTTTGTTGTAGATGCATATACTATGATTGAAGCTTGGAGATTGATATATATAAGATTTAATCAAAAGAAGCTTCAACATGATTTGTATAAGGGATTAAGTGTCGTTATTTTGATTCTGAAGAAAATGTTTTGTGACTTTCTGAAATTCCCACTCCACAATTCTCAACAACCAAAACACTGCTAAAATCAAAACTGAAAAAAAGGATTAAGGTAAGAATGTAAACAGGTTTGTCTATTGTTTCAAAACCAAACATTTCTTCCCTTACTTATTCCAAAAAAAATTTAATTTCATTTGATATATATTGTATTTGTTTGTTCTATAACCCAATTTTTTTTATTTCAATATCTACCATGCAGATATCAACTCATAGTGCAGTTTAAGAAGGTCGGTTAATCTTTTCGCAGCATCATATAGATTATTTTGGATATTGCTGCTGTTAAATATTATGACTAAATTAGATGTCTCTCTTTTTGTTGTAAATTATGCATGTCTTTTTCTTTTTTGTGCTAACGACTCTGTGAAATATAGCAAATTAATATGTATCTTTCGCAAGTGTAAGCTGTATAAATTATGACAAATATGTAATGCTACTTATGCCAAGTATGTCTATTATATAGTGCCGATATCAAGGTTACATTACCTTTTTGTGAACCTCACTTTTCACTTTTAAATTTTGTAATATTTACATACATTCAATAATTTTTAAATTGCAAATTTTAAAAAACTTATGCTCTACAAAAATTCTGCCCCGTGCTTCGCACGGGTCAACCAACTAGTCTATACTATTATAAAAGTCTATGACTGTATACCAGGCGGAGCCATCCTGCCCCACCCCCTTCACTTTTTTTTAATTATCCCCTTCAACTACCAAAAACATTCCCCCCTTTTACTTATTCTACAAAAAAATTTCCTCAGTTCAAAAGTCAAAAAATTAAAAAAAATCAAAAATATTAAGGAGACATGCATTTAATGATTTGTCTATCACATCAATCAATTATCAAATAACTAATTTAATGCATTTTGCATGAATCAACAAAACACAATTCAAAGTTTACAATTTCTAAACTTTTCATTAATTATTTTAACTATAGTTTAAGGACAAAAAATTTAGACATTTTTTATCATCCTTGTGGGACAGAGGGAGTATAAATTTGTGGATTCACTACTTCTGCTATTTCCCGCACAATACATAGCACACCTATGAGACCCAAAATAAATTTTACACGTAGAGTTGAAGAAGCGTGTATAAAAAAAATAACTCTTTTTATCACACTCTGTTACTCTCTCCAATTGTATTTATAAGATCCTTTTGGAGTTTAAATTTTTATCCTATTTATTAGTTTGTTAAACTTTTGGTTTGTTAAACTAACCATTGCATATTGGTGATATTCCGATGCAATGGTATTTTTGGAGAAAAAAAAATAGAAAAATGTTTTATATATAGCACCAAATCTCACCGTTGCATTCCATTTAGGACCACAGAGAATGGAAATTAAGCTGAGCACACTAAATTAACATAATTCACAACACCAAATGCATACAAATTTATTTATATTTATATTGATAATAATAATATTTACTTTTATTTAAAATATTTATATTAATACTATCATAAATCATAAATAATAATTTCTCAATCCTATAAGTATGGTAAAAAATTATAATTTTTTTGTCATAAATTAAAGTTAAAATAATTAATGAAAATATCGAGAAAATTTATTTATATTAATAATATCATTATCATAATTCTTTATATTAATATATTTTCAAAAAAAAAGAGATAAGATTGTGTCCATTATATATCATACAAGTTATGGAATAATAAGATAAATCAACTATTTGAAAATTACATTATCATATGTATTTATATTATTCTATAGTAATTAATTAACAATTAATCTGTGCATCACACCGATAATTTTATATTGGTTGATCATCATATTGACCCCATGCATGACACGGGGGCGTTTCTAGTTTTATAATAAACAATTAAAAATCCAGTCAATCCTTTCTTCGGTAATAGCAGCCAATTCCAACCATTTTTTTTCACCATTACAAAAGCATTCGGTAGATAGCTGAGTTCCTTAAGCATGATGTCAGAGATTCGATTCCTGCCGTGGGTATGGAAAAAGTTTTGTTGGTAGAGGCAAAACCCACTTTGGTGATCTCTACGCCTCGGAGGGGATTAGTCTTCGGCTGTTGGCGGGAGATATCCTTGATGTACACAAAAAAAAAAACATCCATTCAAATATTTTCTCAAACAAAATTTAAAAATACAAAAAATAAATTTATAAGATCCGTGCTTAGCACGGGTAAGTTAGCTGGTTGAGATTGACAACAAGAGTGAGGGTTTTCAAGCGTTGGATCATCGTTTGGGGTTGAGGCCGCTGAAGCATGGCAACGAGGGAAGAAAATGTGACGAAGGAAGGAAGCAACCTTCTTGGGTCACCGACCTTCAAAGAGCTTGAAAACGGGCGTTTCAAGTGTGTAGAAACCGGCCACGAGTTGCCCTCCAAGGAAATTCATTCTTACTCTAACAGCAAGAAGTGCCGTTTGGGTCTCATCGATTTTGCCTTGTCCAATAATAAACCCCCTCTCAATATGTTCAAACAAGACCCTCTCTGCCGGTAACATAACATAATCATAATCATCCTCTTTAGTGTTCCGTTAATCTCTTAATCATGTTCTGTTTGGACTTTGGAACTGTTAATCATGTCAGGAATGTTGATTGGTTTCTTTGTAGTTTGAACTTTGAACCCCATTATAAAAGATAGACTTATGGCACGAGGTGAACAAATCATGATTTTTAGGTCTTTATTTTGCGAAATTGCAATTCGTTAGCGAGGAGTGTAAGTAGGCAATTGAGTGTCCGTGGTCTTGTTACTCTATGCATTTAGATAGGACTCGTTGAACGGGCACTCTCAATTGCCTTTTATATGCACTTTGGAGTGGAGTGTGAGCCTCGATACAATGGTAAGGTTGCAGGTGGTCCTCTTTGCTTGCAGGGTTAAGGTAGCCTACATTTAACTTTCGTAGACTTCACAAGGTGGGAGCCTAGTGCATCAGGTTGCTCTTTTTATATAATACGCATTCTTTTTTGAGAATGTTGCGTTGGATGAGTAAAGAACGAATGTATTCGAGAGAAAGTTGGGGTAGTGTCTATTACCAAAAAAAAAAAAAAAAAAAAAAAAGAGGGTACAATCTCGTCCTAGATGGTTTGTGCATGTGTGGAGAAAACCCTTAGAAATCTAAGTAAGGAGATTAGATTAGGTGGAAGATGGCTCAATAAGTAGAGGTTGATGGAGACTAGAAAAAGCTACAGGGGAAACCATTATGACTGATTTAGATTTAGATTATTAAACTATTTCTCTATAGCCATGATTTGCGATAAGACATTATGAGATCATTTGATCTATGTAGTCAACCTCACCTAGTGGGAAAAAACTTGGTGGTTGTTGTTGTTCTTCTTCTTCTTGAACTCTGTTTATTACTTGATGATTTTATCAGACATATCATAACATAGCATAATATCATATCTATCGGTTCCTCATTCCAGTTCGAAGTTGATATGTAAGCTAACTGGAGACAGCGTTAATAAGTCAGAGGAGCATATCTGGAAGCATATGAGTGGGAGAAGATTTCTCAATAAATTAGGTTTGGACTATCTTCTATTTGCTCAGTTTTGGGTTTGGGAAAATTGGGAAAGTGATTCAGTGTTATGGTGAGCTACATCAACTGATGTATTTTTACTTGTATAAACAGAGCAAGAGGAAGAAGGGAAGTTGTCATGTCATGGAATGGAAGATGAGGAGAGCTTACAGAAGCCACAAAGTGTAGACGGTGGAAAAAAGGATAAAAAGAAGAAGAAAAAGAACAAGGAAAAGATAGTTGAAGAGATTATTTCTGAAGTTAGGAAGTCTTCTAACGAGGACAGTGAAACAGAGGAGGAAGATTTCTGGATGCCTCCTGTTGGAGAACGCTGGGACCATGATGATGGGGGAGATCGATGGCGTTTAGATTCAGAGTCAGAGCAGGAAAGTAAAGAAGCAGATCTAATTGGTATGTCCCATCAAGCTTGCTCAACTCAACTGAGATTTAATATCAAAATAGCTGGACAGTCAATACTCAATAGCTTACTTAGCCTTTTACAACCTGATAATGATGTGAATAAAAAAACCTGATAATTATGGATACTTATCCATAATGACACAGGGACACTCGTAAGAATGAAGAAAAGGTGAAATTAGGAGACAAAAATTATAATTCGTGATTAGAAATTGAGACAGTTTGATGCTAATGCTTAGCTTATTATTGTTACAAAGGTAGGAGGATTATTTTGTAGAAGGATCATTTTGAGAAATAAATGGATAATATAACCAAGTTAAGTATGTCAACCTTTATTCATCAGATATTCATATTAACTGTTTTATTACTTGGTCCTTATCGCTATTATGAGTGAGAGTATTGGTCCTTCAGATGGTTCTTATTTAATTTGTATGAAAGAAAACTAACTCAGTCTATGATATTTTTCTTAAGATGCTGCTGCTGCTGCTGAGGATTGCAAGGAGTCAGAAGAGTTAGTATCAAGGTATAGCTTCATAAAATTCATGAAATAAAATTGTTTCTGGATGTTTAAGTTTGGGTCAAATCAGTAGTAATGCCCAATTTTCTATATTGGCACAAATATGTGAAGAATTTCTTTTTCCCCATACCCTGCAGTACAAAAAGAATGTCCATAGAAATTGGACCAAGCAGCTTTGCCTCAAGAAAGAAGAAAAGTAAGAAGAACCACCAAACATAATTTGGTAAAGTCCAGTTTAGTTGAAGAGGATCTTCTGCAAGACCTAGCTTTAGCAGCCAATACGCAAGGTATGTCAGCCCAGGTCATATGCCTTACAATAAAAAGTGGATCTGGGTGCAAAATACAACTTCCAAATGAATTGTTTCCTGTGTGCCAAGAAGCGTTTTTCTTTTTTTATTTTTTCCGGTAGAATTCTGTGACCGCAGCATGAAAATGAGTTATTCTTAAGTTTAAAGTTGTTAAGTTAAACTTTCAGTCTAAGCAAAGTACTTTTTTGGTACAGTTGTTGTAGGAATTGTTGTTTATGGACCCTTACCCAACCTTGTTATTAATTCCTTATTTTGAGAAGGTCATGAGTTTTTATTATTTTGTTGTTAATTAAACATTTATTTCAGGATTTCATCAATTTTTCTTTGATATTCCTTCGCATCTGTAGGGTCAGCAGCATTTATATGGACAGAGTTAATTTATAGATTTAGTAGGCTTTAGTAGCTAAAAACTCTGTTGTCATTGGTTTATATAATCACAAAATGTTATTGCATCAGTGCAAGGGCTACCGAAATGGCAGGTAGGTCCATAGCAGCTGGTTAAGTTGCACAATATAAAGTGAGTATCTAGGTTTAAAGCCCTGAAACCTCGTATGAACTTGGGAAAAAGGCAGATAGTTTTTTGAAACAGTGAGTGTGGTCTTGGTACAGTTCAGTGTTTGCCTCGTTATAATAACCTTGTCTTGCCATGCAATTGTTGGTTTAATATCTTGTTTATGCCCTTCAATTAACGAACCATCACAGTGTAGTGGCAATTGTTTAAACAATAATGCTTTCCACAATAATGAATTGCCTGGTGAACCCCCATCTTGAATGTTCTTTGATTTATGGTTATCTTTATGATGATGATCTTCTCTTGCAAACTGCAATATGCTGGCCATTTTATAAAACTTGGTTGTCATATGCAAATACGATGCAAAAGGTGTTGGTGATAGTTTGCAAAACTGTCATATGAAAAATGTGAATTGATGTATTGATTCATTGATGAATAGAAGAAGTTGTTCACGAGTAGACAGACATGTCTTTTCATCGTTTACTCATGAACAGACATAATTATTCAGAAATTTATTATAAATAGAAGTCTTTGACATATGAGTGAATATATATGGAATACAAGTGATAATCTCTCAAAATCCTTCGAGGTTCTTTCTTGAAAGTAGATTTTCTTACCGGCTGAAAATTTCTGGGTGTTTAAATAAATTCTAGAGGCGATTTGCCATAACTCTACAGCAAGTAGTGAAGGCAAATAACGTCTTAAAAACAGTGTTAAAGAACACATTTCAAGTGCATGATGTTGTGATCAATGTTTTCCTTAATTCTCCTTGGCAAATATAATTATCTTTAAGTTTCTTCTCTACCTCGTACTATTTTTTTTTTTTTTTGGTTTACATGAGAGGTCTGGGACTAGAACCCATGACCTGGGGGAGGGAAAAATCCTAAGTGTCCCTGCAGCCACCAACTAAGCTGTCTTACGCGGACCTCGTACTATTTTTTAACATAAGGAGTACCATAGATTTTTTTTTTAAATCTTATTTATGTCAAATTAGAATAACATAAAGATTATGTTCATATATGTACTGTTTTTATCTCAGATGAGCTGATTATTGTTTCACAATTTTATTTGGAGATCTTGAGTTTTCATGTAGATGTTGGCATCAAATTTGACAAGTGTAACCTGTACAATAAGACTAAAAGCGCTCGTCTAACTGTCTAAGATTTATTCATTTATTGCATCCTTAATATTTATGGATATCCGAGTATTTTCTTACTCGCATCCACTTCTTTTAAGGAGTCGGAAAAGTCATCCAAATTTTTTTAATGCAATTTTTACATAAGATCGGTGCGAGTGAGATTTCTCAAATATTTACTGCTTCCTTCGGCTCGAAATATAAGCAACAAAAATATACTTTTTTTGGTTTAAAATATAAGCAAAACTAACCAACTTTTTTAAATTTTATTTCATTCCCAATATCACTTTCCTAAAACATCCCTAAAAAATTGTTATCTTATTTAATTTTTGTTTCATTCTCAATGCAACTTTCCTAAAATACCTCTATTCTTTTATAAATTTGAGAAAATTAAATACAATCAACTAACCTCCTTAATAAGCGTAAAATTAGTTGATTTTGCTTATAATTCGAGCCGGAGGGAGTATATGACTATGTTCAAAAGGGATGAGTTTTCTCATAAAGAATAGGCTTAAAAATGAATTTTAATCTTCTAATTTTATCAATTTAAAGAATTTTGTTCTTAAGTTAGTTTTTTTTTTTTTTTTTAAACTTAATTTCTCAAATTTTCACATTCGGTGACTTTAGTCCTTTGTGCAAATTGAGACTAATAGTGGTGAAAATAGCTAATGGTGGAGCACATGTCACCATCATGGGAGCTTACATGGATTTTTCTAATTATTTTAATATATGTTATTTGAAAGCTTAGTTACATTTTTTTTTTATTTTTATTATTTTCAAGATTCACGTTAGTTCTTAATTTTTTTGACCTATTTTTATTTTTTTATAAAAAAATACAATTTGATCATTCTGCCGTAACAATGTTAGTTTTATTTGCAATATTTACACTTATTACCATTCTATTGATAGAGCTTAGACATAAATTCTTACGACTCCATCAATAAAGCTCTAATTGTCGTCTTCATTCATATCTCTATCGCATGTCATTTCTATACATATTAATCAACCACCATTGCAGCCAGCCAGCTAGCTTCGTCATAGGTGAAGTGTCATTGGCTTATAGCTCTTCAAAGTCTTCCTCGGATGTGGAAAATCTAAAGTTACTTAATGTGAATTTTGAAGGACCGAAATAATCAAATTGACAAAATTGAGTGATAAAAATGGATTTAAGCATGTAATTAATTGAGAAATATAGAAATTAATCACTTATGAAAGGCCCTATGTGAGTTCAGATGCAGATGAATTGAGTGATCATAAATCATATCTGTCAGATAATGTCATATTTTAGGTGTTTAAATTATGAGAATGTTTAAAAGTAAATAAAAATTACACTCAACAACTTTGGTTGGCATTGTTGCAAAGAATAAATAAAAACAAGTTCTGTTGCATTTAATACACTCAACAGCTTCTCTTGCATTGAATACACTCAACAGATCAAAGACTCATAGACCCATCCCTTTTTTCCCTGTCATTTCATATCATCAGATTATTAGAGAACCAAAGAGTACTCAATTCACAAAATCATATCCTCTCAAGTGGATAATAAACAGCTACATACCCATCTTTCTCACACTTTTGTTTTTATTAGTCCTTTTTTCTTTTACAATTGTTTTCATTGCCAAATAAAAAGAAAGTCCACAATGCCAGCAATCCAAATGGCTTCCATTAGCAAGTTTCACTACCAAAAGCTCAGGTCAGAAGATGAAATTAGGGAAAGAGTGATACTGAGACCAAAGAACTGGTTCAGGTTGAGAAGGATTCCTATAAGGAGAAGGTTCAGGTTGAAAGTTTCAAGCTTGAGAAAACTATGGAGGAGAAAAGCCAGGTTGGTATCTGCCATGAGAATTTCATTTGCTAAGGTGATGAAAAGATTCAAAGATGGTCAAGTTCATTTTGGTGATCTTTTTGCTGGGAATTACTTGTTCATGCAAGTCAATCCAGCATCATTGAAGTACCTTGAAAAAGAGTTCTCTCTTTCAAAATTTGCTTAGTGTTTATTTTATTGGGCATGCATTCACTTTTTTTCTCTTTTTTTTTATGTTTTTTAATTTCCTTGTTTACTAAATGCAACAAGTGTTCAAAGTGTCCAAATGTCCAATCTACTATGCTTAATTAAAAGCTTTTGCCTCTCATATGTTAATTATAGTTTATATAATCTTTTCTCTCTTCAGATCTGATCCTTATGTTAACTAATGTCTACTGATAACATTAACTTAGGCAAAACTATTAGATTAGTCCTATAAGTTATTTTTTGGTTGCGATTTCGTCCCTTAACTTTTTTTCGTTTCAAATAAATCCGGAAGTTTGTAACTTGTTTCAAATAAATCCTTCCGTTCAATTCTGTTTTAACACCGTTAATGGGAGCCTCCTACGTGGCAACCAATGGTCTTACAAGGCTAAAAATCAACGTTACACCTCAAAACGATGCCGTATGAGACCAAAATAGAAGCTTATTGGGCTATCCCTAACTGTTTTGGTTTTCTATTTTGGCCTCGTATGACATCATTTTGGGGTGTAACGTTGAATTTTAGCCACGTAAGACCAATGGTTGCCGCATAGGAAGCTCCCTTTAACGGTGTTAAGACAAAATTGGATGAAAGGATTTAGTTGAAACAAGTTACAAACTTACGGATTTATTTGAAACGAAAAAAAGTTAAGGGACGAAATCACAACCTAAAAATAACTTACAGGACCAATCTAGTAGTTTTCCCATTAACTTATGTTGAAGACGCTTCATTGATGGATCTAACTGCTCTATGAGTCCTTGAAGGGGCTTATGACAAATAGTGATTTTGGAATGTGCCAAGCATTCAGAGCATCTTTGGTTTCCGTCCAAAAATCAATTTTGATCCCATAAGTACGTTTGAGAAGCAACTGTTAGTAGTATTGACATTCCAAAATTGATTTTGGGCTAACTCACCGCAGGATCAAACGTGCACTTAAGCTCCCCTCTTCTCATGCTTTTTTCTTTTAAATTAAATAAAAAAATATTTCTTCAAGTTAGATGAGAATTTGATAATTCACTTAAGGTGAAGTTAGTCCTTTCGATATCTGATATAAGAAAAAAATTATTTATCTTGGATTTTAATATAAGAAAAAGTTAATTAACTTTTTATTCTCAATATAATTATTCCTAAAATAATCCTAGAGATTAGTGATTTCATTTAATTTTTGTTTCATTTCCAATACAATTTCCTAAAGTGACAATATTTTTTTTTTTATGAATTTGAGAAAATTAAATGTATTCAACTAACTTTCTTTATAAGTGTGATTTCGGTTACTTTTTCTTATAACAGAGACTAGAAGGAGTATGAAAAAAAATCCCTCCATTCCTCATTATGTGTCGTTTTTTGAGAAATTTTTTTTCCTTTTTATTTTTTCTCTTGAGGATTTCATAAATGTAATAAATGTTATTTTTTATATTTATCCCTATAAATTAGGTCTTGGTTTATGTTAGTAATGGAAAAAAAAAATAATTAAAGAAAGAGAAATGATATAATAGAAAAAAAAACACAATTAATATATTAAAAATCTAAACAATGATTACATTTAGTTATTTCTTAAAAGATATATTTTGTTTACAATAAGATAAATAAATTAGATCGGAGGGAGTAATAGAGACGGCTATGGCTTGTCTATAGTTGAGGCAGGAACCGCCCTCTGCAGTTAGAAGCATCCAAGCCATTGAATATAACTTAATGGCTAGATTAGAACCAAGGTGTAAAGAACATCAATTATAAATACCGGTACTATATTACATAATACTAATAATTATAGCTAGTATGAAACAAATATTAAAATAATAAAATGAATAATTTTCAAAGAGATGAAAGTTTTGATATAATTCTACAAGATAGAAAATTAAGATTAATACATGGATTAGAATTACCAGATAATATAAAAGAAATAATAGCTGAGAAATATATGGATATTATAAGACAAGAACGAGTAAAAATACAACTAGAAAATATGTTGTTACAAGAAAGATCATTAAGAGATCATTTTATAGAAATTAGGAGACGACAAAGATATGAAGAAGCGAAAATAATGAATGATTCAGATTTTACAGATTCAGATTAATTATGAATCTTATTGAAACATTAACAGAAAAAATTGAGGATTTTACTAGAAAATTAAAAGAAATTAAGACAGAAATAATGAAAAAGTTAAGAAATTGTTATAAAAATTGTACTGAAAAAGAAGAGATAGGCTGTCCGGATAAGATGAGGGAAATTATCAATAAACTTGAACATCAAGATAAGGGGAAAGAAAAGGAAGAAATAGATGAAGCACCACCCCGAGAAAAATTTAAAGATTTAATAGAAAAAATGGAAAATCTCTTTAGGCAACAAGAAAACAGAGATGTATTACCTTAGAAGATTTAGAGAAACTATTGAGTAAAAAAGAAAAACCATTAGAAATAGTCCCTTATAAAAACTCAATTAGAGAAACTTTTTGGCATGGATATCGAATTTGAAAATCTTAGAGAAGAAACTAGAAAAATATTATAAGAACTTAATCTTGTTAAGGAAGATTTAGTTAATGAACACACCCTAAAACCAGTTAAGATTGAAAAGGGATCAACTTCGAGAATTAAAAGTCCAAAAAGAAATGGATCACCTAGTATGAAATGGGAAGATGCATGATTATGGAGAAGATAATTGGAATAATGATGAATATATGAGAAAAAAAAGGTACAATAAAAATAAGAAAGGTCAGTATACTAAGTATAAAGAATTTGAACTTTTGATAGAACAAATGACTAATAAGAAAGTTTTAGAGCTAGACTGTCTAGACAATAGACCATAACTTATTGAACAATGGATCAATGAAATGTTTTTGATCACAACAACTAATAAAGAAATTACCAATGATATCAATGAGATATACAATTTGGTAAGAAGCTATATGAAAGGAATAGTTTACAATTGGTTTGAAAGTAAGGGAGCCAGTTATTGGAAAACTAGAATAACCCTTATGGGAACATCGTCAAAAGCTTTAAAGGATATAGCTACAAAATTTATGAAGAATTTGTAGGATATGATAAAACAAACCATGAAGCAAGTTTAGCAGAAAAAGAACAAATGAATGCTAAAATAAATTTGAATAACATTACTCTATGTGATTTCTGTTATTAGCCACAATTTCATTGTGAATACGAAAAATACTATTATAAGCTTAATAGTAAAGAAAGAGAAAATTATCAGGAATTGTATCTCCTAAAACTACCAGGAGAATTAGGAGAAATAATAAGAGAAAAATGGCAAAATAAAGAACCATATATAGAAGACACATTAGGAGGAAAACATAGTTTTATAATGGAAACTATAAAAACCTTATGCTTACAAAAGAAAGCACAAAACCAATCTAGAAAAACTAATAGAATCTGTTGTGACCTGCCTAACTTAGATTTAGCAACACAATGGGGATGTCAACTCGAAAAAACTCATAAAAAGAAAAGATATAAGAAAAAATGGTTTAAAAGATACAAGTTTAGAAAAACTAATAAAAGAAGGAAAGGAAAATGATACTTTCGGAAGAAAGAAAGACACTTTCGGAAGAAAGAAAGACAGAATAACAAACAAAACTATTGTCCATATGGTAAGAACAAATGTACATGTTGGATATGTCACAAGGAAGGACATTATGCTAATGAATGCCCAGATAAAAATAAGAAGAAAGAAACTACTAAAATAATGAGGCAGAGGAATATGAATTAGAGCCGGATGAATCCGACACAGAAAGTGAATACAGCTTATATAGCTATTATACTACTATTAACTCTTAGAAAGGCTCAGACACTACAGAAGATGAATCTGATGAACACTTACATTAACATTCGAATAGGATCACAACATTACAGAGCATTCATAGACACTGAAGCATCTATATGCTTAGCACAACGACATGTAATAGAAAAATGGACTAAGATGAAGAAACCAATTACAATAACAATTGCTGATAATAGTTCACATAAAATTTATTATGTGTCAAGATTCCAAGATATAAGAATAGAACATGCATAGTTTACTATACCAAGCATCTATCAAATATATGATACAAAGGTAATTGTCTTACTTGGTAATAACTTTCTCCGACTATATCAACCATTTATTCAAAAATTACATTCTATTACATTGCATTGTAAATACTATCTAAAGTATAAACAGATTGAAGAACCAATCACCACACCCATCTATCACAGTAACCGCGCAGCCCAACATGGTGAGATAACGGAAAAAATTAGAAAAATTGTCGAAAATATCATCATAAAAATCGCCGACAAAGTCCTAGAAATTAGTAAGGAAATCCCTATACCCAAAGAAATAGAAGAATTGTTAGACCAATGTTCGTCTGAAAACCCGCTAGACCCAAAAATTAACAACAAAAGGGTAGAATCGGCCCGTTTAGAATTAAAAGATAAAAATAAAGAGGTAAGAACTAAGCCCATGATATACACTCTAAAAGATAGAGAAGAATTTAAAAAAGATATTGAGGATATGTTAGAAAAAGGCCTTATAAGACATAGTACAAGCCCACATAGCAGCCCAGCTTTCTATGTAGAAAAACACTGAAATAAGAAGACAAAATAGGAGGATGGTAATAAATTATAAGGAACTTAATAAATTCGCTATAGGGGATGGATACTTTTTCCTAAAGAAAGATTTACTTATCCAAGCAATAAGTAGGAAAGACTGGTTTTGTAGCTTTGACTGTAAATCAGGCTTTTTGCTAATGAGGTTAGATGAAGAATCTAAACCTCTTACAAGTTTTAGTACTCCTATGGGTCAATATGAATGGAATGTCATGCCCATGGGACTAAAACAGTCACCAAATAATTTTCAGAGATTTATGGATGAAACCTTCAGGAAATATCAGAACTTCTGCATGGTTTATGTAGATGACATTCTAATATTTACTGAAGGGAAGATCAAGGAACATTTGGAAAAAGTAAAGGTTATCCTAAAAGAATGTATAAACCAAGGGATTATAATCTCTAAAAAGAAAGCAAAAGTTGCTCAACAAGAGATTGAATTTCTTGGATTATATATCCAAAAAGGAAAATCAAATTAGAAAAACATACTTTAGAAAAAATTCAACAGTTTACCATTTCAAAGAATAAGAAAAATCTTCAAAGATTCCTTGGAGCAGTTATATATATACAAAGTCTTGGATTTTTACGAAATAATTCTTTAAAATCTGCAAAACTTCAACAGAATTTGAAAAAAGATGTTGAATGGTCTTGGGATAAAGAAGATACTACAGTCTTTAATGACTTAAAACGACTCTGTACAACAAATTTGCCTTCATTATTATATCAACCTGCCCCTGAGGATAGGATTATAGTGGAGACAGATGCCTCTAATACCCACTGGGCGGGAGTGCTTTTAGCACGATCAACTGGTATAAAACGACTAAAGATAGTTCAATGGACAAATGATGCTTTTACTAAGACTGAACAAAATTATACTACTCATGAGAAAGAGTTACTCGCTGTCATTAAAACGTTGAATAAAAACCAAATATACTTATTACATCAAGAGTTTGAGGCACATACAGATTCGACATATGTTACTCAATTCTTAAAACTGAATCATAAAGGGAGTTATCAACAAGGGAGACTTATTCGCTGGCAGCGAAAGCTTTCCAGGTTCACCTACGAAGCAAAGCATATTCCCGGAAAAAAGAATCTTCTTGCAGATATCCTAACTCGAGAATGGAGCGATTAGAATCAGAATTGGAAATCATCCAAGCAGAACTTGAAGAATTATCAGCCAAAAAATAACAACTAGTGAACAAACAAAGAACAATAGAACTCAAGTTGAAAATGGAAAAGACCAAGATAAAGGGAAAAGCAGTGACAGAACGAATTGGAAAAATAAAACAGGTAGACTATTATGTCCTATTCAATACAAATCAAGCAGGTATATATGACTCTTGGGAAAAAAATCAGTCCATTCATAATTGGAACAAAGGAAGAAATTCACAGAAAATTGCCTAGTAAAATTGAAGCTGAAAAGGCTTTGAAAGAATACCAAGAAATTAATAGCAAATTGGTACCCAATTGTGCAAAAGTCCTCTTTAAAGAAATTATTAGGAAAGACCATATTGACAAATCAAGAAAGATGTCCAGTTTAGGAACCATTCCCAAACCGAAAATATCAAAAAATACCCTTTTTAAGAGAACTGACCTTAACCAACAATTCGAAAACACCGAAGAACAATTTACCAAAGCTATGGATGAATTGTTTTCTTTCAATAGAGATTATTCAGAAAAATTCTTCTATACTACCTATCACTCTGATTTAGGTTTAAAAGCCATAACACTCCCAGGATGCATGTAGTGAATTACTAGTAGCCCGATTTTATCATTTTGGGCTCATCCATACCATTTACACAGAAAATCTTAAAGAAATTGACCTTTTACCTCCAGGGTTAAGAACAGCCTGCCGTAATTTCAAAAGAGTTGTAATGAAAAATCAAGGAACAATGTTTACTAGACTTAATAGTTGTTACCCTGATTATATCAATCAACAGACTGCTATTCATCAAGGACATATTGGTGTTAGCAATCATGCATACCCAGCCATGGATCTACCTGAACAATTCAACCAAGAAATTGATATCCAAAAATCCATTATCCAGCAACTCAAATATATCATCTTCCAAGTCAAAAAACAGCTCAAAGAAAACAAAACCCGAATTAGCTATAGAGCCTCTAATTATGAAACCCTCATAACTAGCCTTTCTAAAGAAACCCGAGGAGAGGACAAATTGCATCTAAGAAATTTCATAGCCATCTTCAACTTTGATAAATTAAAACTTGAAAAGGCAATACAACAAGAAATATGTCACTATTTGAAAGACTGTTCCACACACGTATATGATATGTGTGTAAGCACCCCAACTCCCTCAGAAGAAGATGAGATGTCCATTATTGCTGAATAAAGCATGATGAGACATCACAACAATTGTCGGCATGTAACGACAGAAAAGATAAGGCGCACTTAAGAATGAAAAAGACATTTCACCAAAGCTGACTCAGCACTCACCACAAGTGAAGGACGCGTGTAAAGATGTAGATATTTTTAGATTCTGCTTTAATAATGTAAGAGGCTTCTTCGCTTATAAAAGGAGACCTCATGTATGTTTATTTTCTAAGTTTAGTTGAATTGAGATATTTAGAGCTTCAAGTACCACAATCCTCTTGGACAAGGGTTGATTGTTCATGGTCTAGGTGTCATAATTCCCAGTACCTCTATCCCTATAAAACCTCTGAAATACTTTGTAATAAACACCATGTATAAATCTTATTCCATCAATAAAATAACTCTTTTTGTAAATTTTCTCTTCAACAACATGGACTATATGCGGAAGCAAAGTGGACCCGTTTACATCCATTGAAAGAAACACCAGGTATGAGTTTACTACCTTTCATATTTTGGGAATGTATTGAATTTCTAGAAATAGTAATAAGTAAACTAACATTGCAAAAAGTTAAGATAAAAACCCTTAAAATCGTATTCTAATGGAAATAGAAGAACTAAAGATAGAAGGAATAAAAGGAATAGATCTTTATGAAGAAAATGGTTTATTTGGACAACAAATTATTTTTTTTCAAAAAAGAAGTTTAATGAAATTCAAAAGAAAACTATAGATTTAAGAAAATGAGAAAATATTAGACAAAAGAAACCCTTAGCTTTACCTTTTGTTAAGAGAACTAATATCATCTATTCAGGAAAAACCTTGATAGAACAAACAGTAGACATAGTCTCTACCACCGGAAATAGTATAAACAGTAGACATAGTCTCTACCACCGGAAACAAACAATAGACATGGTGGCTACATTTAATAATAACTAAGGCACATACTTAGAACTGTCTAGATTCAAGTACTTTTTTTATTGGGTTTCATTGTGGCTACTTAGAACTGTTTGTACCAATTACCGACTCTAAGTAGTCGACATTTTTCCGACTCTAATTAGTCGGAGGTTATGAAATTTGTCGGAAGATATTACGACTTGCATAAGTCGGAAATTGAAATCTTTTGCTTCCGCCTTGTTAATATCGGAAAGTCACTTCCGCCTTGTTTCAGTCGGTAAATTAAGGGCATGTTCGTCCATAAAAAAAACAAATGGGGGCCAATGAGTAGAAGATAGGGTTCAAAAAGAAAAAGTGCTTAGCAAAAATTAAAAATGATGAAGATAAGAAAAAAAATAGGATATATCCTTATCGGAGCAATCCAGATACTAATAAAAGGAACATTCAAAGAAGGAATTCATTCACCAATAACTATTATGATTACTGATGAACGAATCCAGCATGAAAAAGATAAAATATTAGGAATAATTGACGGTAACCTTTTTTATGGGAAATTAAAATTTAATGTCTTTCCTAATTACGATATACCTTTTGTTGCTAAAAATCTTGATAGATCCATAACTCTAAGACATAAGTTTCACAGAGCAGATCTAATGAAAGAAGGTGATAAAATCTTTAGTATAACTTATAATGTATCCTTTGCACTAAGTAATTCACATCAGGATATTGATTTTTTAGAATGTAAAAATATTGGAATTAACAAGTTATTTTCAGAAATCGGATTAATATATGTTGTAGACAAAAGTCGCATGGAGGAGAAAGTTAAAGTAACTTTAGGAATAACTAACTCTCAATCGTTAGAACCAACAAGGAATAGCATCCATGAAAATAAAAATTTAATAATTCCATAAAAGATTAAAATAAGTTATACCCCTAAACCTCATAATGAAGAAGAAGAACTTAAAAAATTAAGTAAAGAGATTAATAATTTGAGTCAATTAGTCGGAAAAAGACTATGAATCGCAGAAGAATTCATAATTCTGCTATAACGAAGAGGTCCGGCAAAAGCTGGTATCAGTACTAATAACGACCTAGGAATAAAGATTTAGATTCACAATAATTGCATAATGTATCAGGCCCAACAACAATAGATAGCCGTCAGAGAAACAAAACGAATGAAACAATTCGAAAGAAAATTAGAAAAGAAAAAAAGAAAAATTTAGTAGTCTTAGACAGGAAGTAATTTCAAAAATAGAAGATCTGAAAAAGGTATGAAGATAAACATAAACTTACAGGATAATTACGACATTTAGAGAAGATAAACAAAAGATTAAAACTCTACAAATTTATAAACAACATCAGTTAGACCTAATAGAAGATTTAAAAGGAAGTTTAAAATATTGGAAAGCTCGATTAGAAGATAAGTCACAAGAATAAAAAAAAAGTTAACTAATTTTTTTATTTTCAATACCATTATTCCTAAAATATTTTTAAAAAATATTGACGTCATTTAATTTTTTTTCCTATTATAACTTTCCTAAAGTAGTTATATTTTTTTGTGAATTTAAGTAAAATACACTCAACTAACCTTTTTTAATAAGTATGATTTTGATAATTTTTTCTTATAATAGAGACCGGTGGGAGTAGTATTCAGGGAGGGGCAAACTTAGGTTCTACTCCTTTATATGAAACTAGCTCTTATCCCGTGCAATGCACGGGTTGTTAAAATTTTAAATTTTTGATATTAAATATGTTAAAGTAAAGATTATTATTATTTTATTATAAAGTATAGTCTATTATTAAATAACTACATAAAATAATTATACAAAAAGGCAAGAGTTCAAATCATTCCTTACCCTTAAAAAATTTAATCTAAATTATTTTGTTGATAAATTTTGTACTTCCTCATATGTATAAAGAAAATTACACATTTTATCTGAGATATTGCTTATTTATTATGAATAAATTAATACTTTTTATATGATTATCAATTTTGTTATGATGAATCGAAATAAGCTATAAACAAGAATTAAACATTTTGATTTTTTGTTTTTCACGGTATTATGAGCTTAATAATATTCCAAAATATCACTTATTTCATTGAATATGAATTCATTAGAAGATAATAATAATTGTTCATTTTTAAAATATTATATTTGTTTATGTATAAATCAATATTAAAGTAAAGTATTATTTATTTATTTTTTTGAAGAAATTAAAATATATTTGGATTGCTTTATCACATTTATTATGATTAATTGGATTAAAATAAGCAATAAACATTCTGATTTTTTATTTTTGATAATGATAATGATAATATTAATTTATAATTATAATTCTATAATATAATAATTAAACTTTGATTTTAGAAGAATAAAAAGTATAAGTTGTAATTGATATTGATATTGATTTTTCTTTTTAATTGATTAGAACATGTGAAAACTTAGATAAACTTTAATCAATACTTTTAATAAAATAATTAAATACAACGCGAGTTCTAATGAAATTATAATAAAATATGTAATTTGTGCATTTTAATATGTGCAATATTCATACTCAGATACCAATTGAATAATAAATTAAAAACATAATACGTGTGTGTATATATATATATATACCATTTTAAAAGGTACCAAGTTAGTGCAGTGTATCACTTTATTGTTGAAACGACATATCACTTTACTATTGAAACGACATATCACTTCACTGTTGAAACAAGCGATATATCACTTCATTGTTGAAACAACATGTCATCTTTATTTCAAAAGGTAAGTTAGTGCAGTGTATCACTTTACTGTTGAAACGACATATCATTTTACTATTGAAACGGCATATCACTTCACTGTTGAAACAAGCGATATATCATTTCATTGTTGAAACGACATATCACTTGTGATATATATTTTTAATTATAAAAATAATTAATTTTGAATTCTATTAAATTAAAAATTATGATTTTTTCATGATAGCATTTGGAGTATTATGTTCCTGAAAATTATGAATGGGTAGGAAAATATTTGCCTTTAAAAATAAATCTTATTATTAGGTGTTTGTTTATGAAAAGGTGTTAATAGATATTTTTTTAAGTGTTCATTTATAATATTATGAAAAAGTGTCTTTTCATCACAAAAAAATTGAATATAAAAATAATTAATTTTAAATTCTATTAAATTAAAATTATGATTTTTTTATGATAGCATTTGGAGTATTATGCTCCTGAAAATTATGAAAGGGTAGGAAAATATTTGCCTTTTAAAAAAAATCTTATTATTAGGTGTTTGTTTATGAAAAGGTGTTCCCCAAAATTATGAAAGGGTAGGAAAATATTTGTCTTTTAAAAAAAAAATCTTATTATTAGGTGTTTGTTTATGAAAAGGTGTTAATAGGTAGTTTTTTTATGTGTTCATTTGCAATATTATGAAAATGTGTCTTTTCACCAAAAAAAAATGAAAAGGTGTCTTTTATTTTTTTTAATTTTTATTAGCAGTGACACGTGGCATGTCTCATAGGCCTTGAATCTTCCAACTTTGATTGTGAGAGTTCCATTTTGTGAGGAGTTCTCTAATCGCAGGAATTGGGCTCTAAAATATAATATAGGAGTTGATTATGTTGACTCTCAAAAGCAATTGATAATTAGATGAGTCAATAAATATTTAAAGAAAAATGATTTTAGCTATGTGAGATTTTGAACACTTATATCTTTACACAAGAGTAACCACAACATAGTTTTAAAAGAGTTTGGTGAAGAGTCTTAATATCAAAATTTCTATAGGATTATGCTATTCTTCAAAATCTATAAAATAAGACACTCAATTTAAGATTATGTAAGGTTCATTTTCTTTTATTTTTCTCTCTTTTTATTCTACATCATCTTAATAATAAATAAATAGTGACAGTAATAATAATAATTATAACTAAAAATTAATAATAATAATAATAATAAATAAACTAATTATAATAAATAAATATTAATATTCTTAAATATATAATTTCTTATTTTATTCTTAAATATATTGTGTTATTATGAAAATATATATATATATATATATATATGTATATATATTCAAATATGGATATATAAAAAAATATTGAAATAAATGGATAATTAAAAACAAAGAGTTATCGAAATTATTGTTGCAATTTATTTTTTTCTTATAAAAATGGCTATGACATATTTTTAATTTTTAAATATTATTTGAATGCAAATATAGTTTTTCAAAATTTATAATTATTAATATGATAAAAAAATATTTGGAATTATTTTTAGAAATAATAGATAATTAATATTATTGAAATTATATTTCAAAAACATTATTGAAATAAAATTGAATATAAAAACACATGATAATGAATGCTGATGCATGAGTCTTGTGAATTTGGTGAGTATAAACTGCTGTGGTGGAAGATACGAATTGAAAAGTCTGAAGTTGAGTCTTATATCAAAATGATGTTGTAATGCTGATATGTCAGAGTCTGATGAGCCTGATATTAAGATTCTGTTATGCATGCCCTAAATCTATTGGATCAAACGGAGGGTTCTTTTGGCTCATGACTAAGAACCAGAAAAAGTTGGGTTTTGGTTTTAATAACTTAATTTTTATCTCAAAATTAATTAACAATGAGATAAATAGCATAACATATTAAAGAGAATTAGGCATATGGCTTTTTTTTTTTTTTTGGTTTGTAATCTGATATCTAGCCCATTGGGTTGACTAATCTAGTTCGAGGGGGTACCGGGGTAAAGGTTTTAATTTATTCCTCTCCCAACGTTGTTGTGAGGGGTCGAACCATGGTTCGACCTACCAAATACAACCTCTGACATCACTGCACCAACAACTCATTGATGAATTATGCATACGACTTTAGATTTTCAATACACCCTTTCAACATAAACTTGATTGAACAGGCAAATTTATCTTATTTGCCCTTGACACTCTCACTTACAATGTCAAGATATATTACTTTTGAAAA
The DNA here is from genome assembly GCA_037953625.1 of Crotalaria pallida. Taxonomy (NCBI): domain Eukaryota; kingdom Viridiplantae; phylum Streptophyta; class Magnoliopsida; order Fabales; family Fabaceae; genus Crotalaria; species Crotalaria pallida. Next base: position 123,505,844 of record CM075653.1, on the reverse strand, counting down.
TATTAAGACTTTTATACGTCATTTACTGATTATATATATATATATATATATATATATATATATAAACATGCACTTAGCCATAGATCATTCATTAATACTTGCATTAATGATTTCAAAACTAAAATTTCAAATTATATTTAAGAATAGCATTGATTTATTTCAAATTCCGCATTGATTAGATATTCTATTGATTTATGATTCATTATAGTGTCTAAAAAACCAAATACTATATTAATAATATCAACAATCTATATCACACTGTCATGTGACGCATTAATATATATATCTTTAGGGTCATTATACAATACTTATTCTTTGTGGATGAGTACAGATACTCATTGCCTAAATCTAAGGTGTAACACCTAAATTATTTTCCCATAATTACCCTTAAAATTAAAAATAGCGACTTAAAAAAATTTCTTTTTAAAACGTTTGATTAGTTTCGTTTCATAGGAAAACTCGTAATCATATAATTTGCTTATGAAAAATATGCCATCAATCGGACGGAGTTTCCTTTGTTTATTGGATTTTTCCAAAGTTTTGGTTTAACCTGCACATTTTTAGAAAAACACATTTATATTCATCAGAGGCCAACAGGGCCCAAAATAGAGTTCTGTTCATATATTACAACCTTTCCATAAAAATAAGTCTAAATCTCAAGACTTCTAGTTTTCAAATTTAGAATAAAAGAAAATACATCAAATGCTTCCCATAATACAAAGTATATGACCAAAATAGTGGTCTCCCCAAAAATACCCTACACTCCACATGATGGAATGTATTCCTGCTCGGCCAGACTCGTGTATGCTCCTTCGGTACCTGTAAAAATATAGCAAGAAGGGTAGCATTACACAGTACTAAGGAAAATAGCTTCTAAGAAGCATAGCTGACAAACTAGGCCCTATCACAATAAAAACTATCTATTGATCTAGCCTTCTTTTTCAGGTAAATTCATACAAGTTCATTTTCGACAGCTTAAGCCTTATGTCCATACTACCTTCCTAACAATCCTACATTGAACCTTAAGTTACTTTTCAATTCGTTAAATTCACATTTCACTTTCAATTTGTCCCTGGTCACGACCTACTGCGTCCGCACTCACGTGCTGGTACGACATACTGCGCCCGGGTATATTACTTTTCATTCTCCCCTGGTCACGACCTACTGCGTTCGCACCCATGCGCGATCACGTCTTACTGCGTCCGGGTATATTTCATTTACATTCTCCCCTGGTCACGACCTACTGCGTTCGCACCTACATGCACGATAACGTCTTACTGCGCCCGGGTAACTCTCCCCAGGTCACGACCTACTGCGTTCGCACCCACATGCGCGATAACGTCTTACTGCGCCCAGGTAACTCTCCCGGTTATAACCGGTTTGCATCACTAGGATTTTAATGCTCCTGCCAGGCATTTGGAACACCCAAGGGTCTCTCGCTCAATCAGGACTTTCACACCCAAAAGGCTTCACCCTGTCAAGCTATGCTATCACATTTTCCACATATCATTGCACATTTCAATTATTTGAATTCATTCTCTTTTTCACATTCCAAACACATTTTATATCATTTATTTCGGCAGTGAATTAAGTCTTGGTGCATTGACGTCTAACAGGGCATTTGGACCTAATGGGAATTTGGCCTGGTGAGCACTTGGTCCTTGGGACTTTGGTACACCCGGTAGAGGCACCTAGTCTATCAATGCACCAATATTCAATTCAACTGCACTTTCCATTATCATTTAATTCATACTTGATTTCCATTCTTTGTCTTGGTTTTTTTTAAACAAAATCATATCTCAATCGTTTAACAAAATAAGCACTTAAATTATAAACATCAACAATTCACATGTCATGAATATCCAAGCACAAACATCATTTCAATATCACATATTATCATCCAATTATTATTGTCACATTTACACTTAACAAATTAAATCAAGCACAACATCCATCAAGGCCCTAGTCACTCAATCACCATCCTCTAACTTATTATTCATTTAATAATAAACATCACTTTCCTTTTATCAAACCACTTGTCCTTAATCCATTCTTTAATTATTCACTCATAATTTTCCATCCTTCCTTCCTTACTTAGCCCTTTCTATATTACTTGCCTACGATAACACTTAGTCCATTATTTGCTTTACGAGTCACCAAAACAAGCACGATATGACCATACATCAATAACAAGTAACAATCAATGGATAATAAACAAAACAGTCGACATACTCAGGTATGTCTCAGAGCACTATAAATTAAGTCAGCTCCCTAGGGTTCTTCACTTCCTACTTTAATATTAATAAAAGAGAATTTAACATAAACCATTTAATTAATATAAAATTAACCATTAACATACTAATTACCCCTAAGGTTCATCTCATTCACTTTAAATATCCTAAGATTTATTCCCTTAGTTAATTATCTACCCCTAGTCATCATTACAACAACCTAGAATCTATATCCTTAGGAAAGATAACACAAACCCCTCTTACCTCAACCGACGAATCCAAAGAGAAAACCTTGACCCAAGGCTCCAACTTCGCACCGATTAATGCCGAAGTTCGCCGACGAGACGGGGCGGTGATCCTAGAAGCATTTTTAGTGACCGAGAACAAGACCGAGTCGGTTTCGGTCGGTGCCAGTGAATGTCGGTATGTCGGTGGCTGGGTTTCCTTCCACCCCGGTGATACCGAAGCCGCCGAGAGGAGAGAGAAAAGAGGGCTTGGGGGTACTCCTTGTTTGCTTGACTTCATGGAACAAAAATGGAAGAGGAAGGAGCTTGGGTGCCATGATTGAGATGAGAGCTTGGCCTTGTTGTGCAATCAAAGAAGAGAATGGTGATGGAATTGGCGCCCCCCTTGAGGAAGAAGAGAAAGAGGTTCACACAATTTTCATGGCTTGGAAGCCATGGCCATGGAGACGCATCATGAATCAAGGAAGGAGAAAGGTGATGGTGGTTGCCTTAGGTGTGGAGAGAGAGCTACGGGTGGAGTTGGGAAGAAGGAAGATGGGGTTGGGTGCTTGGTGTTTCATGTGGGTCTAAGGCATGGAGGAGATTATGAGTGAATGAATGGGGTTGGCTTCATGAATTAGGGAAGAAGAATGGTGATGGTTGGTCCAAGAGTGAGAGAGGGACACGGGTGGAATTGAGAAGAGAAGGAGGATGTGTATTTTGGTGCCATAAGGGAGTATATTCATAAAGGAAAGAATGGGCGTTGGCTTCTCCAACAAGGCCACGGCTTTGTGGCTCAAATGGTGCCACGCACCAGTTTTATCGCATCAGATGCAGCCCCGCGCGCCTGGGCGCGGGTCATTGCGCGCCTGGGCGCGTTTCCTACTGAGTTCGCACCAACTGATGCCCCGGTGCGCCTGGGCGTGCCCCGGGGGATCCCGACTTCCAATTGCCATAACTTTTTCGATAACCGTTGGATCTTGCTCAAATTTTGAGACAAGCTTCCTAAAATCCTAAACTTCACATCCAACGGTGGAAATTGGGTTTAAAGCTATGGATATTTTATTCCCAATTTTCTCTTTTCGATTGATTTCTAAAATCTAAAACGCCGATTTAACCCCCGATTTCGCTTAGATAATTTTTCCCGTTGCTACAAATGCCTCCTATACAACCCCTAGTACTTATAATTACTAGTCGCCTTGCTCCCAAAATTCTTTAAGTAATTAATCTACCCATTTCCTACACTATAAACATATTAAATTACTAATTAGGCTTGTAAATTAAATTAGGGATGTTACAATTCTCCCCCACTTATTAGAATTTCGTCCCCGAAATTCCGTTCAATTCCTTCAAATGGAGAACCATCCCAACAAAGGGTTTTCTAAACTATGATGCACACTGCACTAGGTTCTACTCCCCCACTTTGAATCGGCATACTACCTTGCTTATGTACGCCACCGGACTCATGCATCCAATGAAGAATACAAATCGTGGTTTAGTTTGGTTAGACTAGAAGCAAAATGCTCTAAGGTTTTTGAGGTTTACTCCAATGTCGGTCAAACATTGTAAGAGTTTTAATAAAAAGACTTTTAATAAACCTCAGGTTTCTAAAATCGAGAGCAATTTCTCTATTAGATTGGAGATGGCTTCTAAGGTCCACTGGGTTTTTCCTAGACATTTTACTTTAAACATTTGGAAAGGGTGCTAATCAAATTGGTTCTTACATTCTAGGCTTGGTTGGTCTTGTGCCATTTATAGTCCTCAGATGACATCAATCATTAATAAACATAAGATTAGGGGTATCAGTCTAAATCTCATATCCGTTAATGATAAGGTCATTGTCAGGTTTACAAATAGCATTATCACTTAATAACTGCCGCATGCAAGGCAACCCAAAACTATTTCTATACTCGATCTAAACGGAAACATTAATAGAGATCTAATCACAATCTACTTTGTGATCTACAACTTAGGCACTATTCTTAAGTCCTAAGCAATCACACTCATTGACAAGTAAACAGTTAGCACATACATAACAATCCAAATTCAAATATGCACACCAACATTTCATATCAGCGCATAATTGCAACCACTAATAACTTGGCAATCTCTACTTGATTCTGATCTAATCCTGATCTTCCTGAATTAATCTTAGGATTCAGGTCTAAATCTACACACACCTCTTAGATAAGTTGCACACCTTTCAATTGCAATCCAAGAAGAGTTTGAAAATTTGCATAGTTTTCCATGATTTGTTCACACATTCAAGTTATGCATGCCAAGATCAAACTTTGATAAAATCAACCACTTTGTATGGTTTCAAGGTTCAATAAATAAAATCCCATACATTCAAAATATTTATGTCTTTATGGAGACCCAAATTAGTGTACGGGAAAACTACTTATGCATTTATGTAATTATAAAACCAAAGAATATGCCGGAAAACATGTATGCGTTCGTCTATATTTAAAAATTAAAGTAGCATACAAGAAAGGCATTTAATTATATACATATATAGTCAAGGTAGCATACCAGAAAATATTGATGGGGTGGTATGCTAATAAAAATCGAATTCCTTCCTTGATGGAAAGACATTTTATTTCATGCAAAATCCTAGTGGAAGACTAAATCATCCAAGTTAATTTGTACTTTACAACCTTAATATTTTCCTTGTAAAATGACTTGGATGAAACTTTGAAAACAACTTTATAAATCAAATCATGCCTTTGTAAAAATGGACTACCCCCATCTAACTTAGTGAGAACCTAGATGAAGGAGTGCAAAACTTCTCAATGTTAACAAACTCAAGCAACAAGGGAATATGCTTTTGGGTTAGAAAAATTTATTTTAGTCCATCTTCAAAAGTTGGAACAATCACATTTCCTTTGACTTCGAGTTTGAAAGATAAGTGTCATTCCAAATTGATTTGTGTCGTATATAAGGGTTCCTATTTAATCGGTACATGACTTGATTAAAACAAAGAATTAATTTACCGTCCGATTACTTAGGAATCCTTGGTTTACTTACTAACTTTTTAAATTTTCATCATACGACTTAACACTCAATTTGGAAGGATTTCTGATTCTGTTCAAAATAGTGGAATTCATTTTGAAATCAATTTTCAAAACATTGAAACTCATTTTAAACACTATCAATTTGGACATCAAATGATTCCCGACACTAATACCATTATACTTGGGAATCATTCGATCTCTTGATAGTAGCACCATTTCATAAAGATGTTTTCAAAATCGTTTTATGCTCAAAACAATTTCAACATTCACATATCAAACAATAGCAGGTATCATCAAAGTTTACAATTAATCATTTAGGTAAACACATATCGGCACATAGCACTTCATACATTTATCATCAAGCATACATCCTAGCTCTATGCAATCAACTAGGGTTGTAAGCACCTAATTGCCTAGACCGAAGACTATCACTATGTACTATTTTAGGATTCCTTACTTCCTATTCTAGGCATATAAACCCTAATGGACTATTACAACTAACTAGAATTCATGAACTAACTAGAACTATTCTCTTAAAAAGTGACGACACTTACTACACTTTCGTTGCGTAGCTCTGATTCTAGTATGTCCACGCATACGAAGACCTATGACACTGACCTCTAATTCTCCTAAATTTGGGACCTTGCCAAGTTCCCAAAATACTCTCCGAATCTTAAGGACAGGATGATGATATCTCCCAATAGATGTACACTTGAGGTGATCAGGCTCAAATACACATCGTATCAGTGATAAGACCATTCTCGTCTTGCTTAAGTTTGAATTTCTCAACCTATTAGTTTCGAAACGTCGAAATCTTGTTTGGTGCATCACATTTAGAATTGGCTTACTTGGCGCGAAACTAAAGATCGCTTCCTCCCGGTGGGGTAGCACTTAGTGCCCTTGCCCATTGGGGTATTGCTTTCCTTAGTCTCGTCATTCATCCACTTCTAAATATGACTCATTGATTTTCCACAAGATTTTCAGGTTTTGCATGGTAATTTTAACATACTTAAATGAACTTAGAAAAGATTTTCAATTGCTTACCATGCTTCTCGAAAGAAATCGCCAGATGCTAAACGCATCCCTCAAATAGCTCAGTCTAGCCTAAGAAAATCTAGAGTACTTACCACACTAGACTTCGTAACTATTCCTATTACCATACTAGTAATGACACTCACTAAATCAGAAAGCAGTTCTATTTCTATTTCAAGTTACTCGCTTGATGAGTAACTACAGGAGTAATCAGTTACTCCCTTCGGGACGAGGAAAAACTGCTCTGATACCATAAATGTAACACCTAAATTATTTTCCCATAATTACCCTTAAAATTAAAAATAGCGACTTTAAAAAATTTCTTTTTAAAACGTTTGATTAGTTTCGTTTCATAGGAAAACTCGTAATCATATAATTTGCTTATGAAAAATCTGCCGTCAATCGGGCGGAGTTTCCTTTGTTTATTGGATTTTTCCAAAGTTTTGGTTTAACCTGCACATTTTTAGAAAAAACACATTTATATTCATCAGAGGCCAGCAGGGCCCAAAATAGAGTTCTGTTCATATATTACAACCTTTCCATAAAAATAAGTCTAAATCTCAAGACTTCTAGTTTTCAAATTTAGAATAAAAGAAAATACAACAAATGCTTCCCATAATACAAAGTATATGACCAAAATAGTGGTCTCCCCAAAAAACCCTACACTCCACATGATGGAATGTATTCCTGCTCGGCCAGACTCGTGTATGCTCCTTCGGTACCTGTAAAAATATAGCAAGAAGGGTAACATTACACAGTACTAAGGAAAATAGCTTCTAAGAAGCATAGCTGACAAACTAGGCCCTATCACAATAAAAACTATCTATTGATCTAGCCTTCTTTTTCAGGTAATTTCATACAAGTTCATTTTCGACAGCTTAAGCCTTATGTCCATACTACCTTCCTAGCAATCCTACATTCAACCTTAAGTTACTTTTCAATTCGTTAAATTCACATTTCACTTTCAATTTGTCCCTGGTCATGACCTACTACGTCCGCACTCACGTGCTGGTACGACTTACTGCGCCCGGGTATATTACTTTTCATTCTCCCCTGGTCACGACCTACTGCGTTAGAACCCATGCGCGATCACGTCTTACTGCGTCCGGGTATATTTCATTTACATTCTCCCCTGGTCACGACCTACTGTGTTCGCACCTACATGCGCGATAACGTCTTACTACGCCCGGGTAACTCTCCCCTGGTCACTACCTACTGCGTTCGCACCCACATGCGCGATAGCGTCTTACTGCGCCCGGGTAACTCTCCCGGTTATAACCGGTTTGCATCACTAGGATTTTAATGCTCCTGCCAGGCATTTGGAACACCCAAGGGTCTCTCGCTCAATCAGGACTTTCACACCCAAAAGGCTTCACCCTGTCAAGCTATGCTATCACATTTTCCACATATCATTGCACATTTCAATTATTTGAATTCATTCTCTTTTTCACATTCCCAACACATTTTATATCATTTATTTCGGCAGTGAATTAAGTCTTGGTGCATTGACGCCTAACAGGGCATTTGGACCTAATGGGAATTTGGCCTGGTGAGCACTTGACCCTTGGGACTTTGGTACACCCGGCAGGGGCACCTAGTCTATCAATGCACCAATATTCAATTCAACTGCACTTTCCATTATCATTTAATTCATACTTGATTTCCATTCTTTGTCTTGGTTTTTTTTAACAAAATCGTATCTCAATCGTTTAACAAAATAAGCACTTAAATTATAAACATCAACAATTCACATGTCATGAATATCCAAGCACAAACATCATTTCAATATCACATATTATCATCCAATTATTATTGTCACATTTACACTTAACAAATTAAATCAAGCACAACATCCATCAAGGCCCTAGTCACTCAATCACCATCCTCTAACTTATTATTCATTTAATAATAAACATCACTTTCCTTTTATCAAACCACTTGTCCTTAATCCATTCTTTAATTATTCACTCATAATTTTCCATCCTTCCTTCCTTACTTAGCCCTTTCTATATTACTTGCCTACGATAACACTTGGTCCATTATTTGCTTTACGAGTCACCAAAACAAACACGATATGACCATACATCAATAACAAGTAACAATCAATGGATAATAAACAAAACAGTCGACATACTCAGGTATGTCTCAGAGCACTATAAATTAAGTCAGCTCCCTAGGGTTCTTCACTTCCTACTTTAATATTAATAAAAGAGAATTTAACATAAACCATTTAATTAATATAAAATTAACCATTAACATACTAATTACCCCTAAGGTTCATCTCATTCACTTTAAATATCCTAAGATTTATTCTCTTAATTAATTATCTACCCCTAGTCATCATTACAACAACCTAGAATCTATATCCTTAGGAAAGGTAATACGAACCCCTCTTACCTCAACCGACGAATCCAAAGAGAAAACCTTGACCTGAGGCTCCAACTTCGCACCGATTAATGCCGAAGTTCGGCGACGAGACGGGGCGGTGATCCTAGAAGCATTTTTAGTGACCGCGAGCAAGTCCGAGTCGGTTTCGGTCGGTGCCGGTGAATGTCGGTATGTCGGTGGCTGGGTTTCCTTCCACCCCGGTGATACCGAAGCCGCCGAGAGGAGAGAGAAAAGAGGGCTTGGGGGTACTCCTTGTTTGCTTGACTTCATGGAACAAAAATGGAAGAGGAAGGAGCTTGGGTGCCATGATTGAGATGAGAGCTTGGCCTTGTTGTGCAATCAAAGAAGAGAATGGTGATGGAATTGGCGCCCCCCTTGAGGAAGAAGAGAAAGAGGTTCACACAATTTTCATGGCTTGGAAGCCATGGCCATGGAGACGCATCATGAATCAAGGAAGGAGAAAGGTGATGGTGGTTGCCTTAGGTGTGGAGAGAGAGCTACGGGTGGAGTTGGGAAGAAGGAAGATGGGGTTGGGTGCTTGGTGTTTCATGTGGGTCTAAGGCATGGAGGAGATTATGAGTGAATGAATGGGGTTGGCTTCATGAATTAGGGAAGAAGAATGGTGATGGTTGGTCCAAGAGTGAGAGAGGGACACGGGTGGAATTGAGAAGAGAAGGAGGATGTGTGTTTTGGTGCCATAAGGGAGTATATTCATAAAGGAAAGAATGGGCGTTGGCTTCTCCAACAAGGCCACGGCTTTGTGGCTCACATGGTGCCACGCACCAGTTTTATCGCATCAGATGCAGCCCCGCGCGCCTGGGCGCGGGTCATGGCTCGCCTGGGCGCGTTTCCTACTGAGTTCGCACCAACTGATGCCCCGGTGCGCCTGGGCGTGCCCCAGGGGGTCCCGAATTCCAATCGCCATAACTTTTTCGATAACCGTTGGATCTTGCTCAAATTTTGAGACAAGCTTCCTAAAATCCTAAACTTCACATCCAACGGTGGAAATTGGGTTTAAAGCTATGGATATTTTATTCCCAATTTTCTCTTTTCGATTGATTTCTAACATCTAAAACGTCGATTTAACCCCCGATTTCGCTTAGATAATTTTGCCCGTTGCTACAAATGTCTCCTATACAACCCCTAGTACTTATAATTACTAGTCGCCTTGCTCCCAAAATTCTTTAAGTAATTAATCTACCCATTCCCTACACTATAAACATATTAAATTACTAATTAGGCTTGTAAATTAAATTAGGGATGTTACATAAGGTCAACGTTCATTTAAGCCATTGGATGGTTGAGATTGATGGATGGAAGCATGGTGTATGTATACACCTGGTTAAGTTGAGTGCACCATAGAAAATGGTCATATGTACTTTTTTTTGTAGACTGTTTTTTTAATGATAAATTCTCCTAAAATAATGATCTTAAAAAATACATTAATCACAATTTTTTGAATACTTTTTTTTGTTCTTAATATAGATCTCATTTCTAATTTTCGATGCAAAATTCTCAGCCCTTGTAGAATTTTTTTAAATATCCTATGTATTTTCCTTTTCACAAATATATATTTTTTATTTATTCACATTTTTTTTAATTTTTATTATGTACTCCCTGACAGAGGTTAAAATTTTTTTCCTTGTTTTCAAATTTAATCATTTCAAAAATATTCTATGTCTATTCTTCTTCGGTGATATGCACTCGTTTTTATGATTTGGATTAAATTTTTTTTACTCTCTGTTCTGAAAAAAATATATTGAGTAAAAACTGTATTCAAAATTGACATATTCTAATAAATCTGTATACGAATATGTGTAAAAAAAATATTTTGAGTAAATCTATATTAAAAAAAGGTCATTATTTTTAGGAGAATTTATCATTTCTTAAAAAAAAACAGATTAAAAAAACCTACAAATGACCATTTTCTATGGTGCACTCCACTTAATCAGGTGTATACATACACCATGCTCTCATCCATCAATCTCAGTCGTCCAATGAATTAAATCCACATTGACCTTAGATTTAGGCAATGAGTATAAATACTCGTCCACAAAGAATGAGTAGTATTGTATCCTTACTCATATCTTTAATGTTAAATTGTTAAACTATCTTAAGGACTAAAACTAAAATTCTAAAAATTTTCAAGAATGAAAACATATTTAAGCCTATTTTTTACTTTTATTTTCATTTTAGTTTTTAATTTTTGATGTAACATGATATTTTTTTTAATATTAATTTTGTATATTTGACATGACAATGTGTCAATCTGTCAATGACTAGCCTAAAACAAACAAATTAAAATTTTAGGATCAGGATGCTATATGAAAAAGAATTTATAAGGACAAAAGCAAATAAATCACGTTAATATATTTAAGTTTTTTTATTTAATTAATTTTAACATTTTTTTTATTTGGTTCTAACAATATGAATCATTACTTATAGGTTTATAAGCCATAAATCTATATAAATAATATCTAACTGATACTCTATATATGATAGATAAAGTAAAATACTTCCTCTAGTTCCAAAAGAATTTTTTTGAAAATTTTATATTGTCTTGTTTTTATATATAAGATTTTGTTTTAATTTTAATAATACTTAATTGGTTGTTTTCATAAATACCTCCACATACACTTTTAGTTCTGGTTGAATTTTAACTATGAGCTCAATTTAGAAGGTGTTTCATTTAGATTAAAATTATGTTTTGAGTTTTTTTTTTTTAAAAAAAATAATCATAATATAATGTGTTTAATTTTCAATGCATATTATAATTCTAGATTATATATCGGAAAAATAATCAAAATCTAACATCTTTAGTGTTGTAGATTATTTTTTGAGACTCGGGTAATTTTTCTATTATACCCTTATCACTTGAACAACAATATTCATCTCCTTATCACTTCATACATTTATTTTTCTAATTTATTCATTAAAAATAAATTTTTTTACACTATCCAAACAAAAAAGATAAACTTAAATTCATTTTTCAGCTAATAAACTCATATATAAAACGATATAAAAATAATCATAACATAATTTTATCAACTATATCAAACATACACTTAATCGAGGGATAGATTTTGTAACAATGTTACATATATATACCCATTTATATCACATTATTTCACGTGCCTGGTAGAGTTGGGAGATATAGTGATACCGAACCGGGTTCAAACCTCAATAAATGCTTGCCTAAATACGGTTTTAGTTTATTAATCCCTGAATTTAATCACTTGACCCCTTTTTTTGCCAAAACTTAAAATTGTCCTTTTTTTTTTGTTTATAACACACTCGTTGGGGTTTAAGCGAGAATTCGAAAAAGCAAAAAAAAAATAAAATTACTACTTGCTGGGTCAGCGAGCTGTATAAATTTACACACTCACCCACCTTTCAGCAAGCTTTATTTTTTTATTTTTCCCATTTTTTGCCTTCTCGCTCCAGGGTCAGCGAATTTGTTATTTTACACAGCTCGCTGACCCTTCAGCGAGTTTTATTTATTTTTTCCCTTTTTCGCCTTCTCGCTGACCCCAGCGAAATTGTTAAATTTGTGAACGTCGCTGACCCCAGCGAGATTGTTAAAGAAGTTATCATTCTTGACTAATTTGGCAAAGGTTATATCAACGAAAAACATAAGCTCGAGAATTCAGGTAAGTTGTATTATACTCCATTTGTTTATCATTTATTATACTCCATTTATTTGCGTACTGATGGCAAGGCATAACAATTCAAAAATGTTGCAGGAAGTTTATGTATTGGGGGGACACATAAGAAGGAATTCCAATGACAAAGGAAATGTCATTTCTGTTCCTAACAACCAATATGCAAAACTCAACATGTTCCTTGATCTTTTAGCAGCCAAGACAGTGTTTGAATCAAAAGTTAATCTTGATCTTTGACATGAATCATCTTTATACAGAAACAGAAAAACATTAAAAAAAAACGAAAAAGAAAACGTGACAGAAGAGAGGAATAGAATAGAGGAAAAAAAACGAACAAAGAGAGGAATAGAAGAACAACATACATTAGTATTTGATGGAGGTTGAAGAAGAGGAAAAAAAAAAGAACCAACATGACAGAGGAAGAGAAGAAGTTGAAGAAGAAAGAATGGGAATGGGGGTTATGTGGGTAAGGAGGGGTTAGGGTGGGTTAGGGTGGAGGGGTAGTTTAGGAAATAATTTTTATTAAGGATGTTTTTGGATTTTTCTTCGTAAAGGAGGGTCAAGTAATTAAGTAGAGGGGGTTAATAAACTAAAACCCAAATGCTAAAACTCATACTTTGATACACATTTTTGGTTTGCACCCATTGGGCCGACTAATCTAGCTAGTTCGAGGGGAGTCCCGGGGTTAAGGTTTTATTCCTCTCTCAACTTTGTTGCGGTGAATCGAACCGTGATTCGCCTTACCAAGTGCAACCCTGGCATTCCTGTACCAACAGCTCGTTGGTATACACCGATACACTTACTTACATGGATATAGGGTAGAATATTATTCATTGAGAAGTACTACTATATAGTTTTCTCCATTTTTATCTTATAATGGACTTTGATTTTTGTATAGACGCAAGTAACGTGAGATAGTGAGATATGAAGTGATGGATGGGAAAAATTCTCTTACTCAAGTGGCGTGGGGGTTGTGGCATATCTATGTGAAAAAGAGAGATAAATGCACCAATTAAAGCGATGTTTATCTCAAATGCTCCATCCGACTTGAATTATAAGCAATTTTAATCATTTTTACGCTTATTAATGAGATTAGTTGATTATATTTAATTTTCTCAAATTTATAAAAAATAGAGGTATTTTAGGAAAGTACTATTGGGAATGAAACAAAAATTAATTAAGATTACAATTTTCTAGAGATGTTTTAGGCAAGTGACATTGGGAATGAAACAAAGTTTAATAAAATTAGTTATTTTAAACCAAAAGAAGTATATTTTTTTTTCTTATAATTCGAGAAGGAGGAATACTAATGTGAGTAGAATTAGAATGGAATATTGTAATGGAAACACGTGTTTGAACTCAACGTTAAGTGCATCACTTTGTGAGAGTCACTTGGGCAATGAGGCACACACGTGAACCACCCCCGTCATAAGTCAAAATTGATTAGGCAAACATTTAAAGTTTAGGCTCATTCACAATTATTAAGGTTGGTTGGGACGATCAGTGTTGTTGCAAATGATGTTTGCTGTCGTTTGATTGAGAGGCCACCACGAGTTACTCTTAATTACTGTTTACACAGACACGTATTTCCCAACATCACGTGTTCTTTCTTTTTGTTCAGCAATCAGCATCACATGTTCGTCTGTGTTACACTGTTACTATTGCCTCTCTTCCTAATTACTGTAATTCCTCCGATCTCTTAAATTATAAGCAAAAATTAATTAACTTTTCTATTCTTAATTCAATCATTCCCTAAAATATCTTCATAACATGGTTAAATCATTAATTTTTGTTACATTCTCAATGTAAATTTACTAAAGTAGTCTATTTTTTTTATAAATTTAAGAAAATTAAATACATTGTACTAACTTTCTTAATAGGTGTGAAATTAGTTATTTTTGTTTAAAAATGAGACCTGAGAGAGTACTCCCTTAAAAAAATTTACATTGATAAAAAATTATTAAAATTGTTAGTGGTATTGAAAATGTGAACATTTAATATATTTTTTAACCCTATAATTATTATTGAAATTCTAAAAAATTGTTTACTTAATAGAGATTTTTTTGGAAAAAAGTAATTAGATATGGAAATTGAAAAATAAAAATCTTATAAATATAACCAAATTTTTCCCCTAAAATGATCTTTTAAATAGGATAAGAGCGAGTAGTAATAAGGGTTTTTAGGATTATAATATGCATGTTAAAAAGTATAATTAATATGTTTATTAAATTATGTAGCACTTAATTTATTTTTTATTTCCTATTATAATTATATTTATTTTTTTCATTTATCATTTATTTTTTAATTAAGTAAGAATAGATTTCTATAAATAATAATATTATATTGATTTTCTAAGAAAACAGTTCAATAAGTACCAATTTTTTAAAAACACAAGTATTTTGAAACGAATTACGGATGAATTCCTTCGATTTGTAGTACATAAAAAAAATAGTAAAAAAAAATTAATTAACTTGCTTAATTTTTATTTTATTTTCAATACTACTTTTCTTAAACATCTTTATATAGTGGTTGTCTAATTTAATTTTTGTTTCGTTATCAATACTGATTTCCTAATATATCTTCTTTTTTTTTTTATAAAATTTGAGAAAATTAAATATAATCAAATAATATTCATAATAAGCATAATTTTAATTAGTTTTTCTTATGTCGTAAATTGGATGAAGTAGTTTAAAACAGAGTTATTTAAGAACGGATTAGGGATGCAGTAGACACATTCTCTCATCAATGGTCAGGTCTCTATAACTCTTACCTTATTATACAAATAATAATAATAATAATAATAATAATAATAATAATAATAATAATAATAAGTCATGTTATCTTTAACATAAGTTTCTTTAGATAATATTGTTAATGTTTGGAATACTTTTTTAAAACTATTCTTATAATAATTATTAAAATTATAAAAAAAAATAGGTTAAGCAAGGGAGATATTTGAAAGAAAAAAAAGTAATTAATATCATTAGAAATATGAAAAGTGATTTATAAATATTACCTAAAAAAAAATTCCCAAGATAAATGTATATTAAAAACCGGAAGGAATATTTTTGTAAACTAAAAAGAAAAAATTCTGATGGGGATACCCAATATGATTTTCTTGAAAACTATAATGGCACTTCATCGAAGTAGTTATTTGTTTTCATATCACTTTTACCATACACACAGTACACCTACTTTATTTGACTTGATAACAACCTATTGACTTGATAACAAGCTAAGAAAGTAGGTATGAAAAAAGTGAAGATAATCTTTTACCATTTCGTTCTTCGACCCCTTGGGGTATATTGTTGCCTTAAAGGGAGTCTGTTTGCGTGGTAAAGCATTTGAGATTGGCAGGAAAAAGATCATTGAGAAGTGCAAATTGATCAAAGAAGGGGAATAAGGTACCCTTAACACATGAAGCTCATCAAAGGGAGATTTGTCATGCCGAATGGTTGTGTTTTACTTCTAGGATGATGTTTTAATCGTTATCTCATATCTTTAAAGGATAAGGTTGTGGTTATTTGATAACCGCCTCGTAACAAAGACATGTAATATAACGAGACAATTGCAGATTCCTCTTTAATACACAAGTTTTTTTAGGTCAGGGTGTTGGCATCTGCCGCCGATGGCAATGAATTGTGGTGTAGGGAAGTTGGTGGGTGATGTGATGGGATCATAGGATCCTATTTGGCTGAACAGAGTAAAGGACATAAGGAGAGTCAGAATTTGTGGGGGTAAAAGTGGTGACTCTAATAAGGGTTTTGCAAGTAAATTCCTTTCCTTTGTTTTGTGATCTATAGTAATAACCATTTTGTGGCCATATATAATTGGAGGATAATGAAAGAGACTTTAAAATGATGAAATCTGTCATCGTCAATAACTTGCAACAAGATCATGAAACCGAATTCATTGAGCTAAATAAAAGACAGTTCTGAAAGCGCAACCGTAAAATATCACAACCATTACACGAATCAAGTTACAGCATCGAACACCGGATATTTTTAAAGCATGCTACTCTTCCATAGCATCTCCTCCTACTTCAATCACCTCCACCTTCTCTGTCAACGGGGTAATCTTTGTCAAGAGAACCTCTGTAAGAGATAAGCACGAAACATTAGACACTATAATTCCTTAGTTTCATATGGAAATAAATGCCATACTGTTTAACTTAAATATTGTTAATCCTAAATATTGTAAATCCGATTGAGAAGGAGGTTGAAAAAGGAAACATGGAAACATGCAGACACAGGCAGCCTCATTATCAATATCTGATTGCTTTAATTGTTATATTAAATAGTGTAATGGACTTATCAAGGTATAAAAAACTATTCATCTATGCTTTATGTGCTTTCAAGTTCAAAATGAAGCAATATGCACAAGTCACATCCTCAACATTATGATTAAATATTTAACAATGCTGTGTATATAACATGCATGGACTGTGCTTTTTATAATTAGAAGAAGTACAACGGAAGAATATAAGGCAGGCATCTTCACAAACAAATAAAAAAAGAAAACAACTAAAAATAGAGCCATGCCTTAAAGCATGTAAATCCATCTGCATGTTTAAAAAAGAAGCACCACTAAAAATAGAGTACCAAAGGGAGCCAGATAATAGAGTAGAAACAATATTCAAAATAAAGTTTTGGGATCGAAAAGGAGTCATCAGTATTCCATCATCTTTCCAAACAAATACACAAAATAGTGTACTGCCATAGATTTTGTTTAACTTCTGTATGAGCCAAATCTTTTGAATTTACTTGGGATTGGGAATAATTGATGAAAAACAAAGAGGAAAATCCGATGGAATAATTTATTGAACAATGAGCCAGAATAATTGATTGAATAATTTAAAGATTCCAAACAACCAATCCCCCCAATGGAATGCCACGTGAGAGGCTACTCAAAATTTTTACAACCCTTTAAAGTTAGCAAAAAGGTCAATATCTTACTATCTACATTCACCCTCGCCAAACCAGTTTTAGATAAGTTAATCTTAAATCGGAAATAAACTCAAAGAAATTCAAATAGACAAGATATTAACAAAAGAAGAATCAACATCTGGTTCCACGATAAAAAGTGGAATCAGCAAATTGAAATGAGAAACTAATACCCCCTTTAGTACCAAAAGTTAACCCCCATAACCAATTCATAATTAACAGCTTTAGGCACATGATAGAACTGGACCAAACTGAATAGAAAATATGCAGTTTATTGAATAGATTCTGGACAGTAACCAACAGATACAGTACCGGGGAATCACACAGTCTCACTTCCTCTAAACTCTAGGTATCCGAGAGACCGAGAAGGCGAGAACTCTCCCTTACTTCCCTTTCCTTTTCGAATACAAAAATTATACTCTCCCTCTTCCCCTGAGAAAAATTTATAACCTAACCCCTCAACTAACCAACAAATAACCATAACTAACTGTCATGTATTATTATTTCCATATTTTATAACTTATTATTTCAGTACGTAACACAATGGGAAAGCACACCAACCACAATAATAAAAGGAAATGGAGAAAAAGAACCTCCTAGGCTTCTAGGCTCATTCCCCTATCGGATGAACAGCTCAGAATCCAATTTCGCCATCTAAACCCAAATCATTTCCTATTCATAACTTTATCATAACAAAAAAAACCCACAATCAACACAATTGTAAGCTTTCTCAAACTCTAGATTAGAGACAAGACCCTATTTTAACTGGTTACTTTTATAATCCAACAACTCATCAGCAGTGAGAGCAGCATTAGGACTTTACATACCAAGAATAAAAGTAATTTGATTCTCAAAAATAAATTTATCAGAAAGGATCTAACAGTCTAGCTCAATCTAGAAGCCGGAACTTATGTTACAGTCTTATAAACACTAGAAAGCAAACTAACAATACCAAATCCTTAACTTCAACCAGCCCATCCTTTTTATGAACAAGAGAGATAAAAGTAGAGTTTGTGCAAAAATTAAAAACCAGCCCATCCTAATCCTACGTAATGAGACACTGATCCAAATCATAAATGAAAGGCCTAGGACATATATCCAAAGCAAACGAACTTAGAGTAGAACCTAGATATTTCAAAAACAAAGATCTCAATGTCTCTATAATATTAGCACCCTTAAGTTTTAACTGTTGTATTAAACTGTTTCTACACGTCCTGGAAGTCACGATATATAGTAACTTGGAATTAGCATGCCATCCTTATCCCATTGAAATTAGATCTTTTGTTTTTGACTTTGATTAGATTTTTCGCTAAGCAGAATCTCATCTTAATCTAATTTAACTCCAGCTCCCTAGCACAAAATCTCTGAAAGGTTACCTTTTAGCTTTCAACCAATAAACACACCCAGGGTCCAAGTTTTGAGAAAACACTTCATTTGGGTCCTTCCCTGCTCTTTTTAAACCTTTCATGTGCGGAAGTTGCTACATGGCATTTCTACATATTGATTATCCAACACATTCTATTCCGTACACCCACAAGACATGACCCTGGAGCCCTATTTCCCTTCCTCTTCTCTCTTTCCTAATTTTTGCATTGGTGATTAGATTTAGGGGTCTAATTGTTCACTTGGAACTTGGAAGAACGTCGTGTATGCAAAATGATTCTATTAACTATTTAAACAAAAAAGCAATATGTGATATAAGTTCCAACAGATGATTGTTTCAATTGGAACTTGGAAGTACAAGAGATAAATTGCACATCATTCTAAGTTCAAAAAGTCTTGGAAAATTTAGACTATTATTTATGTTCGATACTTCAAACATCACATTATCTAGATCATGTTTCTCAAATCAAGTAATGCTAAGTCATGCTAATATGAGTGCAAAAAAATTGACATGCAGGTGTAACAAAAACAATAGTGTCATTGTAGTCTCGAGTGTAATAAATTAGCGGGATCCCTACTAACCAGTCTTTTTGGGGAAAACAAAGCCATTTGGATTAACAAATGTACGAGGATTTGGCTGGCAGTGGTTCCTGAGATAGTCCACTTGTCCCTGTGAAGCATTAATGAAAAATTATCACAGCCATTAAAATAGATTCTTCACCTCAAAGAATAACTTTTAGCATTTAGAATCAATGCACCAACCTTGGTTATCACACAAACATCGACATTACTTCCACTTCCCAAATCATTAAATATACCAGCATATATCGCCTCAACGACTAGGTTTATTCCTTCATCCCTCTGCACCACATCAAAATGTTTAGACCATATTAAAATCTCTAGAAAATTGAAACATCAAATTTGACGACATTTGAGTAGTTAAAAATACCACTAGAACCAATTAATATACATGTCTACATAGACTCGAAATGAACATATTACCATCCTGTTGAAAAAGGTTAAAAACTTATAATTAATTACCATTTGACAGAATATTACCAGTATACTTTAACTAAAGTTCTAAGGTTGTCTTTTTCCTCATAATTATTCTAACAAAATCTCGATTAAGAAAGACATGATTTTTAAGTCACAGTATGCCTACTTACGCTCAAGTTTTCCTTGTATTTGGACTCAAATACAGACATGGCAGCAAGTGAACCTGACCCCATTGTAGCAAATGGAAGGGTGTCAGTTGAACCATGAGGATAAATCTGCAGAATATATCATCAAAAGTCAAAAATCATATAGAATCAAACCATATACATCTGAAAGGAGGAAAGTAAAGTATAAAAGATAAAATTTGTATAACAAACTCACGGTATGTAAATGAGGGCCAGTAAAATCAACACCCCCAAGAACCAAAGCAGCTGAGACATGACCTTGGTAACTGAATAATTTAAAAACATCAAAATGAGTGGTTGATACAGAGAATATGTTAACTTGAGATGAGAGTATTAAAACTCAACTTGAAAAGGTGTCTCTTCAGGAGGGTCAGTGCCGTAACAACTCTTGATTCTCGACCAGTATGGTAGCGATGTAGTTGCAGCTGTGAACTAACCATGTCTACAGCAAACAATAAACTTATCAAGTTTGATGGTTTTACTAAATTCATTAGAGCAAAACAAACTTAAACACCAGTAATGTGAAACCGTTCATAAGGCATGGAATAAAAATGTAAAACAAGAATCATACGGATTTTAAATAATACCTGTTACTGCCTCTGTATCAGCAGCAGTGCCTGCTCCGCAGCAATAAATGTTGGGTGCCATATAATGAATTTTCTCACAATTTTTGTCAGCAACTATGGGTCCTTCAGTAGCCCTGGTATCTGCTCCAAGAATGACTCCATCCTGAGACAAATTTATCATGGGGGAAACTTCAAATTTGGATTATAGTTATATAGTTATACTATACGCATTAAATAATTAAATTCAAATATGCAATCAACATAAACATTTATATGAATTATAAAAGTTTATGTGGAACAGCCGAACAGGTGACAATGTCACGGGCATCAGCAGTCATTACAAAGACAGGATGCCACATAGTACAAATCCTTATTAGAAAGTAGTATGTAGACAAAAGAACTCGGTTTCAAATTTATGTAACATTTACTTAAGTTCACTCCATGTAGTATAACTACACATGCTAAGAGAACAACAAATTTCAATCAGGTGGCAAAAAGTGCATATTAAACCTTAGCTTTAAAACTAACTTCTTAATTAGTTGCTGCTCAGCTTCACCAAGTGTTCCTCCACCGCTTAGTTGAAAAAAAGGAACAATTTTACCTTAAAATGAAACTTTAAAAAAATACTTTAGCCTTACAATTTTACCTTCTTAACTTTAATTGGAAATTACACAAATGTATTCTTTCCCATTAATGAACAAAGGGCAAATAAGAGAAGAAAACAATAAATGTCTCCTAGAAAACACAAAGTGACTTATAAATAGGACAGAGAATTCTTCTAGAAAGTGCCATACCGGATGGAGTATAAAAAGCAAGCATCTCATAGAGAGAGAGCAGAGCCATTCATATTATAAAGCTAGTAATTGAGTCCAAAAAGTTCTTAGTTTCCCATCAAGATTTCATGGTAAAGAAGAAAAAAAAATCCAAATGACCAAACCCTAATACTCAAAGAAAACCACAGTAACAGTACTAAAAGAATATTAAAAATAATGAATCAGGATCAGGATCAGGACACATAACATAACATAATCACCATATAAACCATTCACACCTGAAAAATTAAACCAACAATAGTGGTTCCAGTCTTGAGAAAAGATTGGGGCTTAAGGCCATTCTTCTCAAGCATTGCATTTCTTCTGCAGAGATCAAAACTGAATCCACCCTTGGGAGGAAGATCCACCACCGACTGAGACATGCTTAAGATTCAAATTAACTCTACACAGTGATTAAAAAAAATAACAAACATCAGACTCTAAAATCCCAAAAACATAAAATAAAAGCAAAAAATAATAAATTTGACAAATAGTAACATAAATACTACACCCTGGAAGTCTTGAAAAATATTTTTTTTTTTTTTAAAAAAAAGAGCATTATAACAAAAATTAAACATGGCTGGTGCTTACCAAAGAGAATAGAATTGAAGATGTAGTTGAATGAAGAAAGCGTCGTTCTTTGTTTCTCCAAAGGAAAATAGAGTGAGGGAAATAGGCGTCGTGGGAAGAAAGAAACATAAAAGTGGGTTGTTATGGGCCAACATTACTAGGCCGAACGCTTACCTTTTGCAGCCCAATACAGATGTGTTTTTGGATTCGGATTTTCTAACCTCCCCTTTTGGGTTTTGGACCCCCTTTTAATTTTTGAGATTTAGATTCCTCACCCCAAGTATTATCCCACACCCCATTTAACAGTAAAATGATAAAAATACCCTTTATTTAATTGCATATATATCACATAGTAGATGGTATTGATTGACAAACACATGGTTCATAATAAACAGTGTGAATCATTGATAAAATCCAAGAAGTTGTTTCTCTTTTGAAAGGATTATTCATACTGGACTATCATCGGGAGCGACTTGAAGTCGCCAAGTGGCATACTGGATATATGCATAGTTGATGCCCAAAGCTAGAGCTGTCAAAATGGGTCGGGCCGGGCCAAAAAACCCGGGGTAAGTGCGGGCTTGAGTGTCATAATTTGACAGATAAAAGTAACCCGGGTGTATTAGCTCGGACCGACCGGGCCTTAAAAAAAACGGGACCCGAGCCGGGTTTACACGTCCGGGTTTCAGCCCGGTATTAAAATTAAAAAAAAAACACCTAATTAACTCTAAAGTAGCAGCAACAGGCCACACAAAGCACCAGTATTAAAATTAAAAAAAAACACCTAATCCAAGAGTAATGATCTAATCATCTAAACCTAAAATAAGCAGCAGCCACACGCCCACACAAAGTTCCTTCTTCTTCTTCACGAGTTCACGGCTTCACCCATATGGCCATATTCCTTCTTCTTCAGCCACAAAGTTCCTTCTTCGTCCTTCACTAATCACTGACTTCACTCCTTCTTCTTGCTTCGTCCAGCACTCCAACACAGCAGGCAGCAGCACGGTCGTCTTCTTCACTTCGTCCAGCACAGCAGCACCGCAAAGCACCACCGCACCCACCGTACCGGCGCCGACCTCCACCTCAGTCCCACGCCACGCCCTCACTCCACAGCAGCACCGCACGGTATTTTTTTTTAATTAAAAAAATTATACTCTGTTGCTGGTCTGGATCCAACGATTTAAGTGTATTATTAGGGTATGAAAATGAGTACTCCGTATTACTTATATTACTCACGGTTTTAATTTAATTTCTTGTTGGTTTCAATTTTTTTGCAGATAATGGATTCGAGTGTTGGTGATTGTGAGAATATCTCAACCTCAGGTTCGGTGGATGCCTCCATAAACCAAAATCCTTCAAATAACATTGAGGATGTCAAAGAGAAAGCGCCGAAGGATACCAGGGCTGCTTCTTCTCAACCTGAACCTGCTGAAACTAGCAAGGACACGGGTAAAACACTAACTTCTGGATGCTGGAATTATCTTGAAAAAATTGGCATTGTAGATGGGAAAGAGAGGTGTGTGTGCTTAATATGCAAGAAGACATTGATTTGTAATTATAGTAATGGAACGTCTCATTTGGTTCGTCATGTTGAGCGTTGTAAAAAAAATGCTTCACAACAACAAGATGTGGGTGAATTAATACTTGATGGGGCAGGAGGATTAAAAAAGAGAAAATTTGATGCTAAAGTAAATCGTGAGCTTATATCTGAAATGATAATTTGTCATGGTGTTCCCTTTAGTATTGTGGAGTGGAGAGCATTCAGAAAATATCAAAAATTTTTGAATGATGATTGTAAGTTTATTACTAGGAATACTGCAAAAAGTGATGTGATGAAATTGTATGATGTTGAAAAATTAAAATTAAAATCACAGTTGCTTGAAATTCCTAGTCGTGTGTGTTTAACTTCTGATTGTTGGACTTCATGCACTAATCTTGGATTCATCTCTTTGACCACACATTGTGTTGATAAGGATTGGAAGCTAAATAATAAGATTCTTGCTTTTGCTCATTTGAAACCCCCTCACACTGGTCAAGAATTAGCTCTAAAGGTGATGGAGTTTTTGATTGATTGGGGAATAGAAAAAAAGATTTTTTCACTCACTTTGGATAATGCCACATCCAATGACAACATGCAAGCCTATCTAGTCCAACATTTAGGGTTATCAAATGATTTGTTGCTTAATGGAGAATTTTTTCATGTAAGATGTTGTGCTCACATCTTGAACCTCATTGTTCGAGATGGTTTGAAAGTGACAGCGGATGCCTTACAAAAAATAAGGCAAAGTGTGAAATATGTTAAGGTTAGTGAGAGCAGAACAAGACTTTTTTCCATTGTGTTGCGCTTGTTGGTAATATTGATACATCTGTGGGGTTGAAATCTGATTGTGTCACTAGATGGAACTCCACTTTTCACATGCTGGAAAGTGCGATTAATTATCGTCGTGCATTCTATAGCTTTAGTTTGCATGATAAAAATTACAAGTGGCTTCCATCGGATGCTGAGTGGAACAGAGCAGAGATAGTTTGTGAATTTTTGAGGCCATTTAACAACATAACTAAGTTGATGTCTGGGTCTTCTTACCCTACTTCTAATTTGTATTTGGGAGAAATTTGGACTGTAGAGTGTCTCTTGAACTCTCACTTGACACATGAAGATATGGTAATTCAAGAAATGGCACGGGATATGAAGCTGAAATTTGATAAATACTGGAGTGATTACAGTACATTGTTGTCAATTGTGGCTATTTTGGATCCAACAAAAAAGCTTGAATTTGTGCAATTTCTATATGAAGAAATTGACCAAGATCATGAAAGGAAAGTGGAAAGCATAAAAAACTCTTTGTATAGAGTTTTTAATGAGTATTGCAACAAGGATGCTCCTTTAGAAGAAAGCCATTCACAAGTGCAATCTTCATCTTCGTTGATAGGAACAAGAAAGACGCCTCACGTACCCTTATTTAATTTATTTATACTCTTTAATGTATATGTGTAATTTATATAATGTGTTTGATTCTTTGTTTTGTAGTTTGAACATCATAAGAGAATAAAGAGGACACACTCTCGTGGAAAAAGTGAATTGGATGCTTACTTAGAGGCAGGACCAGAAAAGATTCCTCAAACAGAGCGTTTTGATGTCTTATCTTATTGGAAGGATCGAAGTCGTGCATATCCTGCTCTTTCAAAGATAGCTTGTGATATATTAAGCATTCCAATAACTACAGTGGCGTCAGAGTCTGCTTTTAGTATTGGTGCACGCATTTTAAACAAGTATAGAAGCTCTTTGAATGATGAAACAGTTCAAGCTCTCTTGTGCACGCATTTTAATTTGAATGATGAAACGGTTCATAGCCATTCCAAAACCCAAAACTGATGAGTAGTATTGCATAAATTCAGTCTATGCTAAACTTGTGCAGATGGTACAGCTGCAAATGGTGAAAAGATTTGACCTCTTCATTTTTTTCTCTTTTTTGCTAATTTTTTAAAATTCCGAGAGGTACCTGTTGGAAAATTCTTCACTTTTCCGAGAGGTATCTCGGAAAAATATTCCGAGAGTCCCGAGTCAGAAATTTAATGAAGGGTAAAAATGAAATTTCATTGTTTAAATTGGGGTGTGGGGATAATAGTTGGGGTGAGAATTCCATTTCTCTTTTGGGTTTTTGATCCCCTTTTAAATTTTTTTTCAAATATACCCCCTTATTTTTTCCTCCTTTCTTCTTCTTTCTTTCTTTCTTTCCCTCTTTCTTTCTTCTTCTCCTCCTTCTCCTCTTCTTTCTCTTCACCTACACTCACCCCACACTCACTCACTCATCCCCAAACAAATACTTAGTGTTCCAATTATTTTTTACGTGTAAAAAGTGTCATACGTCAATGTCAAAACGAACGAAAATGCTCGTATACCTCGATAGAGGAGTAGGGCATTTTTTTATTTTTTTTTCCAGTACGCCAACCACTGGGCATACGTGTATTTTACACGTACGCCAGGGCCTTGGCGTATTGCCTTTTCTTTTTTAAGTTTGTCTCAAATTTTAAAATTTATATATAATAATTTGCTAATGATTATATGCAAACATTCATTGGCTTAGTGGTTAGGGATGTTCCTTCACCTCTCAAGTTGCAAATTCGAGTCCAATGGTGGCTAGTTTTTTTTTAACGTAATAACCGTTTAAAACAAAAACTAAATGCAATTAATTGCTATTAAGTAGGTTCGAACCTTGAAACTCTCGAAAAGTAACCACATGAGTTACCACTAAGCCAACCACACCTTATATTAATATATTGTCATTATAAAATATATATTTCATAAAGTTTAGGAATTTTTGAAAACAAAAGCCAAATACGCCAAGGCCCTAACATACGTGTATTTTACACGTACGCCTAGGGGGTGGCTTACTGGCCAAAAAAAATAAAAAAAGGCCTACGCCTCTGTCGAGGTGTACGAGCATTATATATATATTTTATAAAGTTCAGGAATTTTTGAAAACAAAAGCCAAAAACGTCAAGGCCCTGGCGTACGTGTATTTTACACATATGCCTAGGGGGTGGCTTACTGGGCAAAAAAAATAAAAAAAGCCCTATGCCTCTGTAGAGGCATAGGGTATTTTCGTACGCTTCAACGTTGGCGTATGGCACTTTTTACACGTAAAAATACGCCTCGACATTGGCGTAGGGGGCACTTTTTACACGTAAAAAAAATTGGAACACTAAATATGTGACTGGGGATGAGTGGGTGAGTGTGCGGGTGAGTGTTAGTGAGTGTGCGGGTAAGTGTGAGTGTGTGTGGGTGAAAAGAAAGAAGGAGAATGAGAGGGAGAAGGATAAAAAAAAAGGAAGGAAGGAAAGAAATAAGAAGAATTAAAAAAGAAGGGGATAAAGAAAGAAGAAGAAGAGGGGGTTGAAAAGGAAGAAGAAGAAGAAAGGAAAAAAAAGAAAAACGGGTATATTTGGAATAAAAAATTAAAGGAGGTCAAAAACCCAATAAGGGAGGTTAGAAAATCAAAACCCTTGTTTTTTTTAGTTCAGGAATATAAAGCCCAATTTTTATCCACAAATCACCTTTTGATGGTGACATTTTCAAAATATTCCTAATTCACAATTTGTCCTACTCATAGGTGTCGGGAATATTTTGCTAATACTCCTGAATTAGAAAAACAATCATATTAGATCAACATATTTTTTCGAGAGTATAAAATTTTATGCACTACAACATTAGTTTTAATTTTCTACACCATCAATTAGATCCAAAATTCAGTTATATGATGCAAAGGTTGGTGTTCTAAATAGAAAATTGAAACCTTACTAGTTCAATTAATTTTCAAATTAGATAAATTGAAAATTTTAACTTCAAATAAACCAAATAAGACTACTGCACCATATAGATGGGATTAAATAAGCAGACAATTGAAGAATTTATTGGAAGAATTGCCTTAATCGAAATTGAAGTTTGGAAAAAAAATTATGTGGGTCATAAATAACCCTCATTTTATTTAAAAGAAAAAACTTAAAAATGGCAAGTAAAAAAGTCAAGTGCACATGATGAGTAACTCCACAAGGAATATTAAGGTAGTACATATGGAGATATCGGGAAAAATATTTTTTGACACCTCCGAATCTGAAAAAAAAATAAATTAAGGGTATTTTGGAATTTTTACTATTAAGATGGGCTTTGTGGATAAAGGTTTATATTCCAAGACTCCTTAGTCTTGAGTTTTTGCCTTTATTGTTGAATTTTTTACCCGCATTAAAATTTGAAAAATCCTAAAGACCCCTACATTCCCTTTGTGAGAGCTCCTCCTCCTCCACCGAGCAAGACACCCTAACGTGCCACCAGCTCACCCTCCCTTCCGGTCTCACCCCCGGCGAGTTCAACACCCTCAAGTCCATTATAACTAAACACTATACCTAAACAAAAACTATCACGAGAAGCATCGCGAGGCGTAACTACCCTTTGGTTCGAAACAACTGAGCCGAAACCCCCTCTTTCAGCATCGTTTTTTACCAAAACCAATCTGGAACATTTCTGATTAGAACCAATCGGAAGGAATGAGGTTACTCATATCGAGATTTGGGCAACAATGAAACTAGAAATATCCATCGAGTTTTGGCCTTTTGTACTCGTTGAAAACCAACGCCATTTGATTTCCTTAACAAATTGATATGGCAGAAAGAGAAGAAGAAAAGTGTAGGAAAAAGAAGAGCTACACTCACTCTGGTTTTGGAACAAAAGCGTGAAGTCCCTTGGGGAGTGCACTTTTTCTTAATGTGAAGCATCTAACGAGGAAGACAAGGATTCATTCGGGTCTTGCCTTAGAAGGGAAAATCCAAAGTCATTGATTTAACTTGTGTAGAAGGGGTCTCTTGAATGTTTACTTGTCACATGCCAATTTTGCAACCACCGGTAAGAATGCTTTTGCTATAAGGAGGTTGTCTTTTTAGATTAACCCGCACACTGTACTCTTAGAGCGGTGTCGTCTTCACTAGATCTTGTTTTCATGATTTCAACACCCAAACTTTTCCCAATGGTCCCAGTGGTGAGCTTCCTTGCAAGTTCTTCATCATGTGGCTGGAGTATTTCATCCTTGAGATTTAGTCCTTTAAATGTTATGAAGAACAATGATGTCAGTCGAGTTCCTTAATCTTTGAAGACCTTGGGAACCTTGGTGTGGACTATGATTGTTGCTATAGGAGGAGATTGTCATCATTCCATATGATGTCTCTGAAGTTAGTATTAGTGAAGGTGATATCAGGACCTTCATCCAAAGTTGGTTAGAACAAAAGAAGATATATAGTTAGTGTGGTAAGGTACCTGAACTCCTAATCATTTTTCAATTAGGATTGGTTAGAACAAGAGAGGAAATGTGGACGTGTATGGGAAGATTAAGAATGGTTGGACACTAAAGGTCATAAATCCCAAAGACTTCGATGGTATCTTACTAACATGTGTGGTTTTACAAGTTGATATTGCAAACTTTGGTAATACATGACAAATACTTATTGAGTAAATTGTCACTTTAGTCCCTGAATTTGTCACTCGCTTTCAGTTTAGTCCATGAAATTATGGAAAATGCATTTTCGTCTCTGATGTTGGCAAAGTTATTTCACGTTAGTCCCTCTGTCCCTCTTCCGTTGACGCCCGTTAACGCTTGAGTGACGTGGCTGTTAGTCCCCATTAAACGACGTCGTTCTGTTCAGCCGTGGCATCCTACCCAGCCAAGCATAACGGTCATGGCAACGTCTATTTTCTTCCCCAATTCATATATATTAAGAA
The DNA here is from genome assembly GCA_037953625.1 of Crotalaria pallida. Classification (NCBI taxonomy): domain Eukaryota; kingdom Viridiplantae; phylum Streptophyta; class Magnoliopsida; order Fabales; family Fabaceae; genus Crotalaria; species Crotalaria pallida. The sequence goes on along the minus strand of CM075653.1, from coordinate 123,476,574 downwards.
CCCTAATTTTGAAAATTAGGAACCCAAATTACACCGAAAATTCCTCAAGATTGGTGATTTTTTCTTCATTGTCGAGGTTGGAGTGGTTTGTCGCAAACTCTAACCCCCAAATTGACATGCAATTTGTGTAATAAAAACCCTAAATCCGTTGGAATTGTAAATCCCCACATTTGAAAGTGGAAATCCCCAAACCCAGAACATCATAGTTGTAGATATGGGTGGCGATAGCAGTTGGAGCAGAAGCGAAGCATCCAAGGTTGAGAGGATTCGAAGGAAGCAAGCTGAGAATCAAACCACATGCTTTTGTGGTTTGAAAAGTGAAGTGAGGAGATTCAAAACTCCTCTCAATCCTGGAAGATTATTCTTTGGATATCCTAAGTACAAGGTTAGAGTTTATTATTCTGATTTAAACTCCCTAAGTTTTGGTAATTAGTTGAAAGCAAAATGAAATTCTTGTTTTTATGCAGTATGGTCAACAATGCAATTTCTTTTGCTGGGTAAATGAGGAAGATAACATTGATTTTTCAGTTGACAACAAACATAAAGAAGCTACAACAAGTGTTGATGAATGGAGGATGGATTTGGCTATGAAGATTGTTAGATTAGAGGTTGAAGTGAAGACATTAAAGTGTTGTTTGTGTGGTTTAGTTGGAATGATGTTTATTACTAACTTATTGGTTGTGATGATGTTAGGAAAATAGAAGTAATATTAGTTTGTGTGTAAGTGCATTGAAGGAATTAGTTATGTATGATTGTAAATTTAGTGAATGGAATATGAGTGTGTTCAATTGTGCTCATAATATGAGTGTGTTCAAGTGTGCTCATTGAGTGTGTTCAATCAATCCTTATCTTGTTCTGTTGACAGCAATATATACAAATCAGAGTATACAATCCACTTTCAGGAATCAACCCCAAACAAACTAAACTGTCATATTTCACATAAGTCCTTGAAATTACAAATAAAAATTCATTTTAGTCCCTAAGGTACAAATAAGTTATTCAATATAGTTTTGGTAATTTAGTCAATTATTACATTATGACCCCTACCACACATACAGTATGACAGTTTTATTGAAATCACACAAGGTAATGTCAAATGTTACCTCTTGCACAATAACAAATTCAGCATAATCAAGAAATAGCATATGCAAACGGGAACAAAGAGTAAGGTTGCAAAATGAGAAACACCATTGAATAATTACTAAGGTTGAAATTGTCATAAACATATATATTGACCACCCACATGTAAGCATAAACAAAAAGTAATCACAGAATGTTAATTAGTTTGGAAGTGATTACAAAACAAAAGCACCATACATAAATGGTGATTACAAAAACTTGGGCAGGGCACAAAAAAAAACAGAACATAAGACTACTATCTTCATTCCTTAGCACCAATCTACTCTTTTGCCTTGGAGGTAAAGCACCATTGTAAGCAGCCAAGCTCAACTTGTTATCTGATATGAGCATCATGATATGACATCTGACCTCTTCCAACATGGTCAGTATTGGCTTCCCCTTTGCAGCAACAATCTTGGCATTGAACACTTCACAGTTGTTGTTGCATATGTTGTCTGCTTTAGGCCATTCACTGAACTCAGCCTTTGTCCAAGTAGTGGATGGATTTAGCTTCCTCCACTTTTCCAGATAAGCCCATGCCTTCTCATTCTTACTCTTCATCTTGCTAATATTGTCCTTGAATTGTCTTTTAGTGGTTGATCTTGCACACTCCCAAAGCAAAATTTTAGACTCCTTGTCTTTCCATAATTTGGAGAAGTTTTGCCATAGGTGCCATACACAAAGTTTGTGATGCACACCAGGCATTACCTCCTGTAATGCAGGAATCAACCCCTGAAAAAACAAAAAATCGTGTTTCAGTTTAGTCCTTGAAATTATATACAATTTAATCACTTTAGCCCCTAAAGTTCATTTAAGTTGTTCACTTTAGTCCCGAATATACATTGAAGTTATTCATTTTGGTCCCTAATCAACAAACACTATCACATAAATTATTGAAAACACACAAGGAAATATAAGTTGTTACCTTCTGCATATCTAAGATAAAGTTCCATCCATGCTCTTTGTAGTACCCCAAATCCAGATGCAAAAGCTCTAAAAACCATTTCCAGTTGTCTTTATTTTCCACATCCAGAACAACATATGCAATAACCCATATATGGTTATTTGCATCTTGACCAACAACAGTCAAAAGCTGCCCTCCAGAATATCCCTTTAAAAAAGCTCCATCCAGTCCTATTAAGGGTCTGCAGCCTGCTTTGAACCCCTCTTTCATCCCAGCCAAGCATATGTAAATTCTGTGAAATTGTGGATTTCCCTCTGGCATTGGTAATGTGTCCATCTTTACAGTTGAGCCCGGATTGCTTGCAATTAATTCATGAAAATAATCCCATAGTTTACCATACTGTTCTAACTCATTCCCTTCCACAAACTTCCTAGCCCTAACCATTTATCTAAACATCTTTGTATTATGCAAATGAACCCCAAACTTTCTTTTGAAGTAGTCCTTAGCCTCTGCACACTTCAAATTAGGATGCTTGAACAGCTTATCAATCAACTTGTTTGTAACCCATTCCTGATTTGCCTGTGTGTTTTTGAACACCCTACAGCAACTATGTGTGCCATTAAATGTCTTAACTTGGAAACTCCTACTTGGTTTACTATAGGCACAATATACCAACCATGGGCAATTCTCAACTATGCATTTTGCCCTTGCCCTAACTTTGTCATTTTTGACCCACTCCACTAACCTACCCAGTCTTATATTGTAATCCTTAACAACTTTTTTGAAAGTTTCTATACTAACAAACTCCATGCCTAGCTGAATACTAACATTATCAAATGCAGAATTTTCATCAAATTGAGGGTAAACCTGTTTAGAAACAGCATCATCATCAGAATCATTTTCACTGTTGCCTGGAGTGTGTAGCTGTTCAGACACCCATAAATCCTCTGCCCTTGGTTTGTAATCAGCAGACAACTCATAGGTTACCCTATGCCCCATATGTTGATCAAGTTCTTCAGCATTATCTTCACCATCTTTACTGCTTTCCATCAACTCAGCTTCATCTATATTGTAATCACTATCCTCACTCTCACTATCATCCTCAGTGCTTTCACTTTCATGCTCATCACCTTCAATCATATCATTATCACTATCATCCACCTACTCCTTTCCTTTTTCCTGCTCCAGTGCAACCTTTTTTACTCCCCCTTCACTGTTACCATCATCCCTTTCTTTCCTCTTCCTTTCAACTTCTTTATTCTTTTGTTTCTCATTTCTCCTTCTTTCATCTTCTTGCATCCGCTCTTTCACTTTCTTCTTAAGTTCAATCTCAGCCAACTTATCCAGTTCAGCAATTCTTTTCTTCTCAGCCTCTTCTGCCATCCTCTTCTCTTCAGCCTTCATCTTCTCCTCAGCCTCTTTCCTCTTTTGGGCCTCTGCTTTTTTCCTCAGTGTCTCAGCTCTCTTCTCAGCAATACGCTTCTTCAACTCAGCACCCTTAACTTTCATCTCTTCTCAAGCGTAGTTAGTCTGATTTCATTGTTAGAAAGTGAAGTTAGTTTTTTCATTGAAGTTACTTTCATCTCTTCTCAAGAAAAATGAAATGTAATGATAATAACAAATTAAACTAAAATGCTAACAAATTAAACTAAAATACTAACAAATTAAATAAATGATAAAGAAATAAGACAATGAGAATAATAAGTGCAAGGAGAATAATAAGAAAGAAGACAATGAGAATAATAAGAAGTTACTGAATCAAACAAGTGCAAGAAGGATTCTCCGTCATGATTTGTTTGACTGATGTATGCTATTAATAAAGACCCTGGTAAAATACCATTGCACTTACAATTTAACAAAGTGACTGATAAAAAGAATTTATTCTGGTAAAAATCGAATGAAGGTAAGAAAAAAGAATTTATTCTGATAAAAAGTAACTGAGGAATTATGTTAGTAACTGATAATATATGACCCAAATTGGCATTACTGCAAAAGCTTGATGGAAAACAGACCCTCTTCAAATTAGTTTTTGAATGTTTTGAAATAGTTTTACTAATGAGTAAAATCAAACCCATAAAAGATGTACAGTAAATAGACATGGCCTATAGTGAAATAGAATGAAGCAGTAAATAACCATGACCCTGTTCATTCGATTTTTATCAGAATATATTAGAGATATGCCATGGCCTGTCCACGGTGGGTACAATTTCATATATTAGAAATAGCCATGGCCTGTAGTGAAATAGAATGATGCAATTTGTTTTGCCATTGCGGTGGGCACAATTTTTTATGAACTCAAACACAAGGAATCAATCCTCTTTTTTCAAAAATGAACCGTGAGGGTTTGAGAGGAACAAATAAACAAAAATGGAGAAAATAAACAAATTTATATTACACAAATATCAATAAAAAAGGGGAAATAAAAACAAAAAACTGTGAGGGGAACAAGATAAGAGATTAGGGTTTAGGTTTGTGTTACCTTCTTTTATGATGAACAACAATGACGACTTCCTCCTCTTCGTGTACGTGAGCGTGAGCGTTGGCTGTCCACGATGTGTGTGTGTGTGTGTTGAAGACTTGGAGGTTTTTGTGGGTGGGTTTGAGAGAGATTCGTGAGGAGTGAGGGAGAGTGAAGTGAGAGAGATTTGTGGGTGGGTGGGTTTCTAAGGGTTGAGGGTTTTCTTCTCAAGAGACTACTAGAGGAAGACAGAAGGTTGGGTTGGAAATTGGCGCCAACACACGTGGATTTCTTTTTTTTTTTAGTTAGGCAAAACGGCGTCGTTTAATGGGGACTAACAGCCACGTCACTCAAGCGTTAACGGGCGTCAACGGAAGAGGGACGGAGGGACTAACGTGAAATAACTTTGCCAACATCAGGGACGAAAATGCATTTTTCACAATTTCAGGGACTAAACTGAAAGCGAGTGACAAATTCAGGGACTAAAGTGACAATTTACTCAATACTTATTTGTTAAATATTGTTTTGTAAATCCAAATATATGATTCTTACCGATATCAAGATGTTGATGAATTTTATTCATTTCGATGTCTCACTCTCTCTACTTTCCTGTGTACTTGTCTTTTGTTATCCTTAAAATATATAGTTTGTTGTGGTACTGTTAGCTTGAGAGTTACGTGTTCCGTCTAAATAAGACAAGGGTCCTTTGGAAGGATATTTAGTTTGACGAGAGGGAGCTCTCGATCCTACGTACTCATTCGAACAATGTTTTGGGGACTCAAGACTATGTATTCCCTCCATTCAATATATTTTGTCCTTTAGACCTGAATACACATATTAAGAAAAGTGTTGATTATTATAAATTTTATATGTATTTTGTTTAAAATGTCCTTATTTAGTATTTTTATTTTCTCAGTGTAGAGTTATTTGCTTTTGTAATGAATCCCATCTTTTCATAAGCTTTTTAATTTTTCATGTTTTACAACACAAAATTTTGGTTGAATACTTAATGAATAGAATATACAGTGATGTACAATATTAAAGCATCACCCTTTCAAGTATGTGAAACTAACTAAAATAGAATATGGAGTAACTCTTAACATGCTCATAATTTTTCTTTTCCCACCAAATTTTTTGCTTTGCTCTAAAAATGTCTCATTAACCAAATTGGATTTTTTTTACAAGTCCGAATTGGGACTTCTTCATTTGGAAGCTAGTGGTAGTTCTTAGATTTCTTTGTCATGTTCTCAGATTTATTTGCTTCATTTGAAGTTTCGTACTAGTAGTAACTAGCAGAACATGACTTCCACTCAATTGGTTGATCTAATATGTTTCATTATACTATATATGTATAATCTGGCTATGAACTATCAGAAAATAACAGCTAATAAGTTCTTGAGTGGTTTACTATGTATAATCTGATCTTGCTTTCATAGCCACAATAGAACAAAATTAACAATGATTGATGCATGAAATTAACATGTTTTCTAAAAAGGTAAAGGACTTTTGTAATAAGATAACACAAGAAATTTAGCAATTCATCATCTTATAAAGCATATGATCATCAGAAGGTTGTTAAATACAATTGTTACAATCTCTTGATTTAAAAAAAAAACCAACAATTAATTAAACAAGAAAATAGGATTGATCAATATTTTCAAAAGTATGACACTCCTTAATTATGATTCATGCTATACAAATAAAATTTCGGAAGAAGAACTTTTAACATGCCTCTCACTACTTTCTTAAACCTCTCATATTCAAAAGGATGTATTTCTTGGAAACTTATTCAAATCAAACCCATTAGCAGCATGCACATCTAAATCAATATCCATATCTTCATGAGCTTCTTCAAATGAGTCTTCAACTATCTTTCCAAATGATTATTGACAAGCTTTTTTTAATGAGTCTTTAACTCTCTCTTCAAGTGAGTCTTCAGCTATTTCTTCAAAAGATGAGTCTTCAACTATCTCTTAAAATGATGAGTCTTTGACTATCTCTTGAAATGATGAGCCTTCAAGTGAGTCTTCATATACCTTCTGATGTAAATCTTCGACTGATACACTTCCTTTTTTCATTTTGTTAACTAAATTTGGTGAGCTTTATGGTGGCAGTGACAAGAGCCAAACTTAAAAAGACCAAGTAGTAGAGAGACTTTTCATTTATCCATGTAATGAAAGTTGTAGATGTATTAAATTCTTATTAGAAAATGTGTTTATTATTAATGTATGGAAATTAATGAATAAAAGAGACGATAAAAGTAAAATCAATGAAAAGTGAATGAAATGATTGAATGAAAGGTTAAAATTAGAAAAGAAATATGTTTATGCATTGGAATTGTAAAATGAGAAAAGTTATGGAATAAAAAAAAGACTAAAAGACCAAAAAATATGAAATGGAGGGAGTAGTTCTTTTGGACATGTTGATATTGTGCATGAGAGAGATGTAGGCGACGTACGATCTATTCCTGAAAGAGTTCAGTGATGAGCCCCCTTTCTTAGGAAGGTTTTAAAGGGCCTATAACTTCTATGGGAACAAATCGGGCTAACCGTTTCGGATCATAGGGCTATGGCTCTCAGTATTGTAGGCGGTGGCCTTGATGAGTTGTGAAATCTCTGCGATAGGGTTGTGATCAACTGCCACCGCGAGGATTGCAGGAGTTGGATTCTCTCTGCTAAGATTCTCTCTCTGTGAAGAAGTATGGATATGTATATCGTGTATACTTTATGGGTACTGGCTTTGCAGTTATGGCTACTCTCGTTGGTATTTTGGATGGTGGAATTGTGAGTTCAGCCCCCTGATTGAGGCTGGTATATATTTATAGAATTGACCTAGGCTGCTGGCATGATATATTTCCCTTGATAAATCTTCTATCTCTAAGAATAATTTTCGTGTGATCTTATCTTATTCAAATATGCGACAATCCCTTATAATCACAGATAATCCAATATTAATCTTCTCTAATCAAGTATCTATCTTCCTGAGATTGACTTCTCAATTAAGTCTTGTGATTGGCCTATGGGTTACGCCCATATCCGAGCTATTCCAAACTAACCCAGGTCTGAGTTCTTGTATATAGGTGGTTTGAGCTCATGTCTTGGGCTTTTTTTATCTAAGTGAGGTAGTTTTACAAACAATTTACGAATAAAAGGGTAGTTTTGAAACTATTTATGTAACATGAGGTAGTCAACAAAACTATTTCCAAAAATGGGGCAGTCAAAGTCAAAATCCCCAAGTCAAACAAGTCATGTGGGATGACTTCTTCTAAATGACACGTGGCGCAATCAGGTGGGTTGAGTCACTCCGGTTGACTTAACCTGTTGCGTCAACCGGAGTGACTCAACCCACCTGGTTGCGCCACGTGTCCTGCCTGTCTCCCCCCAGTTTCCAACGAGTTCCACCACTATTTCCCCCTGTCTCCTCTAATTCAATATATCTTCTTGTCAAATTTTTTTTCTCAATCATCAATTTATACAAATTTTCGGTATACTTTTCGAGGTAAATTTTTAAACCACTACAATTATTTTTTATTTTAATTTTAAGTAATTTTAAATTTATACACCGGTCTATAAGAAGTAATGATTTTTTTAATTTTTTTAAACTTTTTATTTTTACGCATTAATACATAGAGTGTGACATTGTTATTTATATATTACAAAAAATAAATTAGAAACAATAAATAAATAAATGCATTAAAATAGCTAAATAAATAAGTGCATTAAAATAAATTACAAATAAGTGCATTAGAAATAATAAATAAATAAGTGCATTAAAATAGCTAAACATTAATAACAATGTAAAAGCACAAAATTAAAAATAAATTAAATATATAAAAAAATTAAAATAAAAAAAACTATAACAAAAATATACAAAAATTACACCTAAACTTATATTACACCTAAACATTATAATATTAAATAAAAGCACAAAAATAACGATAAAGTAAATATGTACATATAAATTTAAAAAATGAAAAATATAAGGTAGATTTTATCTTTTGATACTAGTGAGTAGTGGCAGTGGTTACACTATTGTTTTTCTTGGACATTGAATAATATTTTATGTCAACTACTATATGGAGGGATAAAAATGTAAATGTAATGTATGCTTTTTTTAAATCAAGGAATAAACTACTTTTAACTATATTAATTGGTCTGATAGATTTAGTTAAAAATGACCTATATATATGACTGCAAGGAGTAAAATATAAAAAAAAATTTAAATGAGAGAATTACTATCTATGTACAATAGCATAAAAATAAAAAGCACAATTTTTTTAATATATATATATATATAAATAACAGTGCTAATGCATAAAACTAAGAAGCATAAAAAATTAAATAAGAGTATTACTTTTTTATAAACTGGTGCATAAATTTAACATTATTAAAAATAAAATAAAAATTTAATAAAAATAAAGCTATAAAAGTTTACCTCAAAAAATATACCGGATATTTCTGTAGAAAGATGATTGACAAAAAAATAAATATATGAAAAATATATATTAAAGGATGATATGTGTGTTGGAATGTTGGGAGACCGGGGGGAGACAGGCGGAACACGTGGCGCAACCAGGTGAGTTGAGTCACTCGGTTGATGCAACAGGTTAAGTCAACCGGAGTGACTCAACCCACCTGGTTGCGCCACGTGTCTTTAGAAGAAGTCATCCCACATGACTTGTTTGACTTGGGGATTTTGACTTTGACTGCCCCATTTTTGAAAATAGTTTGGTTGACTACCCCATGCCCATGTTATGTAAATAGTTTCAAAACTACCATTTTTTCGTAAATTATTTGCAAACCCCATTTAAGTAAAAAAGCCCATGTCTTCTCCTAAGGCGTTCCCTGTAGATTGTTGTAGGTCGTTTAAGAGCTATTTCATAAAGTAGATGTCCTTAACTCATAACAGTGCCAGAACAGTACAAAAGGAAGTTGTGGTGCATGCATGATGTTGAACCTTAGTTTACTTAGGATCACATGCAACATGGAGTATAGTTCCTTAGGGGTACGTGTCTTTAGTTTTGTGTTTGGGCTCTCTCCTCTTATATTTTGTAACTATCACCCCCATCAAAAGTTGTATGCTCTGGCTTATGGAGCGTTTTAACATACATACTAGCATGTAATTCGCACCAGTGCGAACGGCTTATCCCATGGTGAATATTTAACAAGAGTAATAAAAACAAATTGACGGCCATGATTTCAGAAAAGAAACCCAGTTAAGTTGTTTCTACTTGGGCTCAAGTACATGCTTTACACTCTATTATAGCCTTAAAAATTTTACTTTCATTTCTATTTATTTGTCTTATTTCAAACAAAACACACAATTTAAGAAATATAATTATTACCTAGATTTTCAATATATTAATATGTTTTTCCCTACTATAGCTTTTCTTTATCTATAATTATTAATTTTTCTTCACTACTTACGTAAATCAAGAGCTATCGAATAATGATAAATATAAAAAAATATCATTTATTACACTCTTGAAATCCTCGAAAGGACAAATAAAAATTAACAAATTTTTTTCTTCAAAAAACAAAACAGATAATAAGGAACGAAGGTAATAATACTTTCGACAAGTAAAATTATAATTACACATTGTTACTCACACGACTTTTAAATATTCATTCTAGTATTTATTATATGTCATATTTAATTAATGGGTCTTGCTAATAAGTGTCTTTAGAGCACTTGTTAAGGTTCCTAAATTTGAAAAAAAATATCATAAGTCCACCTTTTTCCTTCTTTCGAGAAGATAAAAAATCACTTTCCAACATTTTCATAATATATTTGGTTATTTAACAAGTGCCGATAGCGTTTCCCTTAATTTAATTACAAAAACCTATTGTGGGTAATTAAATTTTTCGAAACTTTGAAAAAATATTTTTTATATTACAATTTTACTCTCTTAAATTATATTGAAAATTTCATAAATTTATTATTTCACATAAATGAACAAATGACAAATAAAAATGTCGTATCTTACTAGTCCGGCAATAATATTCTAAATCTCAAAAAGGTGATAGGAAATTTAAATTTCTATTTTCTAGATCTAACTTAAACAAATTTATATACTAGAGCTCAAGTTTTGATTCTTCCATACTATTTTTAAACTATGTCATAGTATATATTATTCAAATTGTATAAATAAATTATTAGTAAATAATATTAATTTGAAGAGAATAATTGTATAAACATGTATTAAATGTTTTCTGTTTTGAACTTTATTAATGTAAATATGTGATAGTATTATTATCAAATTTTTTGGGATAAGGTCACGGGTTGAGTCTTTAGTGCTTCTTTACCCACACCAATAATTATGTTTTTTTTAATATTATATTTTTAAGGTTCTCTTAACCTCAGTCCTAAAAATTAAAATTATAAGCATCTAAATATAATTGCAATTTTGAAAAAAAAAATTCTAAAGATATAATACTTTAAAATTTTTAAAGATATCATTACCCATAAAATTCATTCAATTTGGGATACTTAATCAAGAAATTTATATTTTTAATACTATATATCTATGTATGAGTCGCTCCCACTATTCTAAGGCATATGTTAAAAAATTCATATTATTTATATTTGCATTGAAAAGTAACACATTTATAAAAAAAAATTATTATACTCTCTTTGTTCCTAAATATAAGACTATTTTGACACTTTTATTTTGTTCATATTTATAAGACCCTTTACCAATTATCAATGATCATTAATTACTTTTTTCCACAAACACCCCTATTTATTTGCTACTTTTTAGATTCCTAATCAACATAATATAAAATTGGAGAAATTGGAGGGTAAACTTGATTTCCCTCCTAAAACTTCTTCCTAATCATGATTTCCCTCCTAAAATGTAGCACTAATGATGTTTTATTATTTTTAATCTAAAACATAATATTAAATCACGATCGTTCAGCTTCTCTCAGAAGCCAAAGTCTCTTGGTCTCCTTTCATTCATTTTTTCTTTGTATGTTTCGTTTCTTCTCTCCATCTTCTGCTATTTCATTCTTCTCTCTTTCATTGTACTGCTTAATTGCTTAATTTTTTTTCCAGTTCCTTCTTTTCTTTTCTTTTCAGTTTGTATTGAAAATGGGTCGAAGGACTACTCCATGCTGTAAGAAGGTAGGGCTGAAGAAAGGACCATGGTCTGAGGAGGAAGATAAGAAGCTCGTGGCTTAGGTACAAGAACATGGCCAAGGGAACTGGCATTCATTCCCTGCCAAAGCTGGTACTAGAAATTAAACTTTTTATAAATCATATATTATTATTCATTACTAGCTACTAATATATAGCATCTTTCGACATCACAGTCTCTTTTTCGCTCTCTATCTCTGCTCTATCGACTCTCCACTCCTCTCTTTCAAGATTCAAAACTTTGAGGTCTTTTCCAATGGTTTCACGAGTGTGCATGGTGGTAATAAGTGGTGGCGAAGCTCTCACAACAGGTTTCACAAACTCCGTGGCACACTACGGTAAGGACTATGGTTCTGCTTTGATTGAAGTTGTACGAGTTTGGGTGAAAATGTATCGCAAAAACACGACGGACGAGTCAACGAGGTACATCCCCACCCTTTTCCCATCACCTGTCATCTATTGCTTCCACTTTTATTAGTGTGTAGGCAACATGTTTGATTAAATGCCACTAAGATCTAATGAAATCTTATTATGTGAAAATGTGTTTATCTTTATCTATATTCAATATTTTGAATCTCTATGTCCATTCATGTTTCATTGTTGAAAGATTTTTCAGATATATTATTGGAAATGTCCTGATTAGAGACGATTTTAGTCTATTTTCTTTTTATTTTTATAAAATAAGTCTTGTTCCTGTAATAGCTAAATGCCATTTTTTTCCTTCTTTTTTTTCGTTTTATTTTAGCTCAAGCTATGGAATCAAATAAGTTGAAGTTGCGAATCAATAATGGTATACTCGATGTGCTTTCATTGACAACTAGAGGTATTGTTATTTAGTTACCACTATTTCTATGCACACGATATGATAAAAAGAAATCCTAAGAAGTTAGTTCATACTCACACATGAGCAATAGGAGAATATTTATTAGTTCTGTCATGCCTTTTCAAATAATTTGCTGAATCGGGGATATCGACTGATGAAATTTTTTCCTTATAATATTCTGTTGCTAGATCGTTTTAAATTTGCTATTCATTATAAATGAAAAAAAATTGAAACACGCACAAAATTGAGACTCTGGCTTTGTTAGTTGTAGTTTTAATATACATTTAGATATTTCCTTGAACCTCTTTATACGGTATTATAACTTTTTTTTAAAGCTTTGGTTAGTAGGGATATCTTTTGAGACAATAATTTCATGTAATATGCAATCTAAGTATTGTTCTTATTTCTGTTGTTCGCATTTTACCGGTGGTGGAAACATGAAGTATTGAAGATGGTATCAAAGGAGTTCATTCTCGACCCACAAATATGGCATTAAGGCAAAGAATGTCAATCATCAATAACCACTATCACACAAAGGAGCTCTTCAACAATGTCTGCTACTTCTTTTGTTTCTCTAATTTCCTTTAACTGTCATCAAGTTCTGAATATTTATACATTTATTAATTTTATGTTCCTAAGGTCAGTTTTGTCTTATTTAAATCATTTTTGGTGACCATGATTTATTCTTTTTATCTTTTTACTTGACATGAAAAAGTTTATGGTAGATGGAAGTGAGAGTGAAACATTGGATATAAACAATTACTACCATTCGTGATAAAATGGACAAAACAAGCAGGTTTGTCCTTGTGTCAATTTTCTTATATTTGATAATTGTGTAAAACTTAAAATCACTATTATTTTTCTTCTCCTCTATCTTGACCTTGACTGAATATAAAGTTATGAATAACTATAATGAATTAGATCTTCAAGTATTACAATCAATTAATGTAATTTAACTCTGAAATAGGAAATAGCTTCTTAGCTTTTAAGTCACTAATCTCTATCATATAATTCTGTTTTAAAACTTTACTGTGCATTCATGATAGTCGTGCCTCAGGTTTTGGACTGATGAAGATAGACAACAAAGGAAGGATTCTTTCTTTAAGTGAAAAGCCAAAAGGGGAAGGCTTGAAAGCAATGGTAAAACTCATGTTTATCATACTATCAAGACACTTAAAAGTTTCAAACTATGGTTTACTACTAATGATGCTTCATAACTTAGCAAGTAGATACAAAAGTATTAGGCCTTTTAAGGGATGAGGCTGAAAAGAAACCCTTCCATGGGAGTGTATGTCTTCAAGAAGGAGATACTTCTTAATCTATTAAGGTACTAATTAACGAGCGGCTAAAGCGTCATGTATGACATTCTCTTTCAGTTCAGTCTGTCTATATGTATTTTTGCTTGCATTTTTTGCTCATGCAGATTTGTTCAATTATTATTTATGCTCGTCTGAGTTATCTAACTTCTTCTAATAAAAAAAAAACTTGTGTGTGTATGTTGATTGGATTGAAGGTGGCAGACATAATTAATGACAAAAGGCATGGTTATGGTGCTGAGTCTCATAATTTAGTTGGGGAGGAAGGTCAATTTTCGTAGTCTGTGTTACTAACGCTTGCAACTCCACTGGACCTCCCCAAGATTATGAGAGCTCTGACACTTCCCATAGGTTGGGGTGAGTGAGTTCACTTCGACATTAAATAACTCTGTCTATATCTTTACTATTTACACAATGATGCTGTGTTGATTTTTGCTGTTGTTCATGAAATTGTTTTAGAGACAAATTCCCATTATAGGAGCATGCGAGTAGAACCAATGCTATTATATTAGTGCAGCATATTTTATGAGAAATACTACATTACAATAGTGAAAAATCATGAGGATGAAAAAGTAAAAGAAAAAGTTGTAAGAGTATAAGAGTTGTTTAGATAATTAGAAGTAAAAATCTGATTAATTTTTCCTGGATATATATATGTATCCAGCATTTCTTATATTTTATTCTATGTTAGCGTGTAAAGTGCTAAAAGCCTTATTATTCTAATTGCTGGAATTTTGATTATATCGTTCATACATGAATTAATAACTTGCAGGCTACCATACTAAGGTTGAAGGGAAGTGTGTTTAAGGAGTTATAGTTCTTGTATGCATCGATGGCAAAAAGATGATATCTAAATTTCGTAAATGACTTGTGTATGTTAGTAACGACTTATGTTAAGGCTACTTACTCTAGATATGTTGGCCTTCATAAAGTTTAGAAGAAAGGCCTAATGTGCTTCACAAAATTATTGAGAGAAGACTGCAGATATGCTTCAGAGAAGTTGGTCCATCAATTTTAATCATGATTGGAATGAAACTACTTATTTCCTAGCTCATTATAGACTTAGAAGTCATAGTTTTAAGATTTGGGATGACCCCCACTGTTTGCAGCCTTTTAGACTGAAATGAGTCTGTAGTTTTTGACTTTTTGTTTTCTTTTAATTTTATGCACCCTCGCAAAAAATAAAAATAAAAATAAAAACAATATGGTGCATATCACCTCCATAAGAGCAATATGATGAACAAAGAAGTAGTCTACCTGGTGATTTCTATTCTTGGACTCGCTTGCACATGGTAATTTTATATAAGCCCACTTATGTCTTAAAATTGCAGTCATATTTTCAGCTGTTGTGTTCTACATTCATTTGAGTTTGGGTAATTATCAAGTTTGTCAATAATGAAACTGGTTGATTTAACTATTATCATATTCTTTTTCTCTACCTTCCCATTTTTTTCTTTTAAAGGACAATAGAATCAAAAGAAAACCTTTTCATTAAAAGTTATGTTTCGAAATATGATTTAACAAAAGCATTGCCTTATGGTGGAGAGCTTTTGAAGTACAAGTCGCAAGAAGGGGTCAGAGTGGTTATGCTGATTTAGGATGACATAACTTCACATGACAAATTCCTATTTAAAACAGTAAATTCTTATTACCTTGATGACAAAATTAAACATGATTCTATTCTATTCAGAAGGTTATGTTATTTTTCTGTCAAATTCTATAATTCTTTTCTTTTAACTTAAATTATTTCTCTGATTCCCCATTAAAGTTTCCTTCTTGGTTTATTGTTGACAAAGGCGCACAACAATTTTTGACTCCAGCATCACTAGCAAATGATTGCTTTTGTTGATTGCAGGATGGTGTCATGCAGACTCATGATGAACAAACTAAGAAGTATTTTCAAGCAATAAGCTTAGCATTGTGTGCTATCTCCACGTTATGCAAGCAATAAGCTCAGCATTTTCAAGCAACGAGCATGGAGTTCATTCACTGCATAAATAAAAGTTTATGGAATTGATGGTGATGGATTTTGTGACTTTGCTATCTTATTGACTTTGAAATGATTTGACTTTGCTATCAGTTTTGTCTATATTTTCATATTGTGTTTCAGTTCTCTGATTTGTCTTCTTTAAACATTTTAGTGTTCACTTCATTTATTGCAAAAGCAGCAACTACATGCTCTAAAAATAATAGCTTGATGATATAAAAATGAATTAGTTGGTCTCATGTCATTCTAGGAATAGCAGTTTGATGTATAATATATTTGGATTTCATTTTTTGTGGATCATCAAAGAGTTGAGAAAACGCATAATTGCATGTTGAAATCCTCATTCTTAAAGGAAAAGTCCTAATCCTGTCATCCCCTGGATTAGATGTTTCAGTTACAAAAACACAATTTGATAAGGCTGAGAGATATGTGCAAGTTATGAGGTACAGCTTCAGTTGATGTAATCCATCAGTTTGCTTTGTGCAGGATACGTGTATCATTCTACAAGTAGGCCTTTATTCTTTGGAGGGGCATGAATCCATATGTTGCATGATAAGAAGCTACTTTAGGCAGGTTACTCTTTCAGTTTATTTTTTATTGCTATTGATGGAGTCGAGGTTGAGAATAAAAGGGAGAGAACTTAGAATAAAATACAGTTTTATAAGGAAAGTTGCTGGTGTTCCAACAAAGTTTCGATATAAGGAGCTTGAGGAAGCAACAAATGGGTTTCAAGCAGTTATGGTTAAAGTGTCCTCTGCTTCAGTTTTCAAAGGAATTCTCAGTGATGATATTGTTGTTGCTGCGAAGAGAAGTGATAAAGAAATGGGAGATGAAGAAAGGGGAGAAAGGGAGTTTAGATTAGAAGTTGCAGCCATTGTTGGTGTTCAACATGTTAACCATTTTCAATGCCACAGGAGACTGATTTTCACACAAATTGTAAAGGCATATTGCACATGGCTGGTGGAAGTCTTTATATGTTTTATGTATGTCATAGTTTTAGTCATAAGTAAATATATGTTTTCTTGGATTATATTTTAGTAGAGGGTTCTATATTTTTTGAAGGTTATGCAAGAGTTGGAAACAAATGGACATAAGGAAGATTTAGTCTATGGTGTGTATTTTAATGCTTAAAAAAAGCAATTGCTATTGTAATTTTATTTATGGATCATTGAGTGTATTGTTATCTTTGTAATAGATCATTATATTTGTTCTTTTTTCAATAATATCCATTATTTATCTGCATAACTAAAAATTCTTAAACATGTAATTAGACGTATTTCAAGGAAGTGCAGAAACAAAATACAACTTTATTCTTAACTCTTTGGAAAATAAAAAAATGGACAGGTGGCAGTAACATAGAGTTTGCACTAGTACGAACTTTTGTCTGGTTCGTATGTTAAAGGCAACCCTTGGGTTATAAGTACTTTGTGAAATATTATTATTTTGTATAAGGTAGTTGATAAGAATTTATATGTAGGTTGGATATGTTACTTGATTCGACAATACTTTGCTGATAGTATTGAAGGGTCAAGTGCAACTTATAAATTGATGAACACATACTTTCTCAATGTGACGTTTCGAATATTGGAATCGTTTTGATAAATTTATTTGTAAAGAGTTAGTGGGTAGTATCTTGCAAATGTTCTTCGAAAAACGTAAACATGAGTTTTGAAAAATTCATTACCTAGACAAAAAAGAAATTATTTACCCTCAAATTCACTACATTATTTAAAGATTAAATAATAAGTTTACTATTTTTGATGTTCCTCCCAAAGAGTTATCTAGCATTCTTCTCGTTGATGCCATGGGCATTCCCTTTGTAAGACCTTAGTGTCTCTCCTTTCCTTTTGTTTTCTTCTCTCATTGTTATAAAAATTAAAAAAAGATTAAATCTAATTATTTTCCTATTATATATATATATCAATTAATTATTTGGGGAGTTATAAAACCTCATACCCCTCACCTTTAAGGAAAGTCCTCATAATATTACTTTTAATTTCTCTCCTCCCATAATCTTTGTGTTTATTTCATCATGCTCTCACCAGAAAATCCAACGAAGTCTCCTTCATAAATTGGAGTATTCCGCAATTTATAAAACTTATCATAATCATTCCATAATACAATAACAATGCAGGTAATCATATAATCTTCCCCATTTTATATAAAAAGAAAAATAATTTCAAATATGAAATTAAAATGACAAAAATAAATGAATATCCAATAAATAAATTCATATATTTATACAAGAAAATCAAGGGGAAATTTTTCGCAAGGTTAGAAATTTGAGAGGACCATAATAAAAATATGATACCGAGTACTTCGGAAACTCAAGAAAATTAATATATGTATACATATATATGTATGTATATATATATATGGGGGAAATTTTATTAACACCCATATCTTTGTTATTCACATCTTAATAGTTTCCAATTTTTGTATTACACTTTCAAAAATATCCCGACCTTCAAACTAAAACTTTTATTTCACATTCTTTTTTCAACACTTACGTCCACACTCTTATCCTCTCTTAAACCCTTACACTTGTCCCACCAATTCTCCATCCTCTGCATCCTTCATCCATTCAAAACATGAATTTTTGACGGCAACAAAAACATGAATTTTTGACGGCAACATAAAGATTGGTGGTATTTCCATCAAGAGGAGGATTGCTAACATGTAACTGTTTTCCATCTTTTCTTGCTTGCTTTATATATGTGACATGGGGAACATTAGCTGCCTCTATTATGTGTCTGATCTGGATAAATGCTACTCCCTCCGTTTCAAAAGTAGTGTTGTTTTAGGTTATGCACGAGTTTTAAGAAATGATTAAATGATGTAAGAATTTAGAGTGTTTTGACTCTAATATCCCTATATAATCATTATTGAAGAAAGAGAAAAGTATTGAAAGTGAAAAAGAGAGTGTAATAAATAAGGGTGTGTTGGGAAAAATATCATTTATTATGTATTGGATTTTGTAAAAGAACAAGACTTTTGAAACATGATACATATGCTAAAAAAACAATACTTTTGAAACGAAGGGAGTATATGAAAGTAATGAACTACTTAAGTTAGCAAAAGACTTATGCTTTTTATAAGTCTGCATTTGCATTCCTACCTATCACATGGAAATCAAGTTCAAATAAATTTATGAAATATAATAAGGTTTAAATGTCAAATTGGTTCCTATAAATACTGACTATTTGAAATTAGCCTCTACATTTTTTTTTGAGTTTTGGACCTTGTTTTCCTGTTCTATTTTGGTTTTGGTTCATTCTATCAAGTATGAGTTAGGATAATGCAAATCAGTTTTGATTTTGGTCCCCATATTTTCACTAGAGATTTTTAATCTCTGCTTTTTCGTTCTGTTTTGGTATTGTTGTCAGCATTTTTAATCTATAATTGACGGTAGCGATAGGGACCAAAACTAAAACGGAAAGGAAAGGCGGAGGCCAAAACCCCAAAAAAAAATGTAGGAACTAATTTTTAAAAAATCCACATTTATAAAAATCAATTTTGGGAGGAACTTTGTCTTCGGTTCGCAAGGACACGAGTTCGAATCCCACCTCGGCGGTATGAGCCTGTCGCTCCTTCGGGAGTGGTTGTTTTCCTCCGGGCAGTTTGCAGGCTATGACCTGGAGGCGGGGTTGCCCATCAGAGTCGTCAATATGCGACAATGACGATGAGATTTTCCTCGTAAACAAAAAAAAATTTAATATTTAAGTCATATATTATGGTTTTAGTCCCTGAAAGTTGAGAGTGTTTTGATTTTGGTTCCTGGAAGTTTTTTGACCTTGACTCATCCTTAATTGTTTTGAAAATTTGGTTTTAGTCTCTGCCATTAGGAAAAATTCGTTAATTGCTGATGTGGCGTTGGTTTTAGTTCCTGAAAGTTGGGAGTGTTTTGATTTTGGTCCCTGAATGTTTTTTTGACCTTGACTCATCCTTAATTGTTTTGAAAATTTGGTTTTAGTCTCTGTCATTTGGAAAAATTCATTAATTGCTGATGTGGTTAACGGAACGCCACATCAGCATACACGTGTTTAAATGTTGCATGTCCCCGTAGGATGACGTGGATGATTCGGACCCGCATGAGCAAAAGGGTCAAGGCCCAACCAAAATGTGTTTGTGGATTGAGCTTTGACCCTTTTGTTCCTGCTGATCCGAATCATCCACGTCATCCTACCGATGACATTCCATACTTGCACACGTGTATGTTGATACAACGTTCCGTTAGTCACGTTAGTAGTTAACGGATTTTTCCTAATGACAGGGACTAAACCAAAATTTCAAAACAATTAAGGATAAGTCAAAGTCAAAAAAACTTTCAGGGATCAAAATCAAAACACTCCCTACTTTTAGGGACTAAAACCATAAATAAGCCAATAATAAAAGAGCATGTTGATTCGTTGCATGCATAAGGGTCCGTTGATTTAAGGACCATATGCTAGTTACATTGGTTAGTCAAGTGACTAACCAAGGTGTAAACACGGGATTTGGCATAAAATGAAGAAGCTTGTTCTTTCATTCAAGAGCAAAAGTGCCAATTTTAAATTAATTTATATTTAAATAAAGTTTATAATAAAATATGAAATATGCAGGATTTGGGTTTTATTCTGACTTTGAAATTTTTTTTATTATATTCAAACATTTTGTAATGAAGGGTATAAGAATGTAAATTTTCCACGCGGTTGTGAACAATAAATTCATAAGTATTATTAATAGAAAAATGATTTGGTGGAGTATTATTAATAGAAAAATGATTTGGTGGAGACCTACAAGACTACAAACCTACACATAAGATTATGACACCTGTTATTTTCAAGCTAAAAAATATTAAATAAAAGAACTTAAATGACAAATATCAAGATCCTAATGTATAGACTTATGAGTAGGTCTCTTTATGTAGATCTCTCAATCATTGCTATTATTGACAGCGTAACGTAATACAAAAATTATAAATTATCTAGATGTGAGTAACAAAAATGATGGTGTTAATAACATTTCTCTGTATGTTTTTTTCATGAATATTTATTTTAAACATATGAAGCATGGGTACTCCTATTTGACTGTCATACACGTATCGGGTACGTACCCGTACTCGATACGCCTTGGGTACTCCTGGCTATGTACCATACCGTACCGGGTACGCATGGTACGGTGCGTACCCACCAAACAAAAAAAATTGCATTGGGTACTTGAATGGGTATATCTGGGTACTTGAATAGGTATGTACCCACCATGTGGTATGACTAAACATAATTTTTTTTCCAAACGATGTGTTTTAATTTGTTCACAATGATAAGGGAAAACTATCTTTATTCAATATTTTTCAATTATATTCTCACCATCTTTCATTTAAACCCGAAAAAACACTCTCAAGTCTCAAATTTCTTTCTCCTCTTACTGACTTGATCCCCTCCACCCCTCACTATGCTTGACCCCTCCACAGCTCGTTGTGCTTGACCCCTTCACCTCTCGCGGTACCCCTCATTATGCATCCCTCCTTCATTAGTTTGGTGTCTCCCTCTAATCCGTCTCCCTGTTTCTGTTTCCCCTTTCTCTGTTTTGTTCTCTTACTAACTGGTACTTCTGTTTTTCAAGTTCTATAAATATTTCTCTATTTTCTTTTTCTTTGTTGATGGGATAATGAATACTATCTTGATTTAAAACAACAATGAAAAGTGGTTTGATGTTCATACTTTGTTTTGTTGTTTTGGCACACCAAGTGTTAAACTAATTTAGGAATACAACCACTCTTTTTTTTTTTGTTATGCACCGTTTTTTTTTTCCTATTTTGTGTTATTTTTTTGATTTTTTTATTAATTGTTACATATTGCAAAGTGCAAACATTATTATAGGCTGTGTGGTAGGAAATTATTAGTTCCTATGAATTTCAATATGTTGATTGTATTTTTATTTTTGCAATTTTCTATTTTTTAAATTTATATATAATTATATTTATAAATTTAATATATATAAGAACGTACTCGTACCCTAATTTTTTAAAAAAATGTACCTGTAATCGTACCGGGTACCGATACCGTACCCGTACTCATGCAACACGGTTTTAAACTGAGTCAACCTTTAAAATATCATTTTTAATATTTTTGTAAATAGGATACCTTAATGTACTTTCAACAAAAAAAAATACATTAAGGTACTAAATGATCATCAAACACATTTATTGATTAATTATGAAATTAATCTCTTATTTTGAAATTACTCAAAATTAATTATAGTGAAAAAATCACGATTATACAACCAAGCCCACTCTAAAATTATAAAATAAATTATTGAGTTTATTATAGTTTAGGAACTTCTATATTAGTTTTTTGCATTGTATTTTAGATGTTAAATACTAAAAAAATTTAATGTGTTGGTTCAAATAAAATGAACTCAAATATCTTACGTATATACTTAAGGATTTGTATTCGGCTATTGTGTGTAAGAAAAAATGTCTTTTAATTTGTAAACTTTGTCGTACTTTTAAAATGTTTTTTAATCAGAAAAATAAAATTTTATTGATGTAAGTACCTGTGGTGCTTCCATTCCTCTTACAAAATCATCATTATTTTACACATGCAAGCTTTCACTGGGAGAAAGAACTCAATATATGGGGTCTAATTTACACCAGATATTTTTTTTTTTGTCCGTATTCCTTGCGGAACCACCGGTATCCCCAAGAGCACCCTTAATACCAGAGAGCCTTGAGATTAATCCGGAGCGAGCTGCGTGGCTGGCTCTCCCAGCGAGATGTTTTTAGTGGGAATCGAATCCGGGGCTACTAGCACCCGTGTTCCATTCCCAAGATTTCAGTTGGGGTCTTACACCAACTGAACCAAGCCTCGTTGGTATTACACCAGATATCTTTGCTTTGGTTATAGCTCAAAATTGAATACTAAGGGCCTGATTATTTTGCAAAATTGTTTCCTATTTTCATTTTTAAAAAATATTGATAATTGTAATTATGATTTCGTCTTTTCATTATTTTTGTGAATCATGAATGTGACTTGTGTTTTTATTTCATTTCCTATTTTTAAAATTTTGTATAGGTGAAAACAATTAAAAAAAACTTTTTCCATTACTTCCTATCTAAATATTTGGAGATGGGGATAGAATGAAAACACAATATTATATTTGTAATTAATAGAAATTATATATAGGTGGTCATAATTATAATTATTTATAATTTTTTAAAATGAAAACAAGAAACGTGTTTTCAAAAAGCAAACAGACTATTGTGTTATAAAATACCAACTATGAAAATGTTTTTGTTCTCAATTATTAAGATCATTGTTTCTATTATTAGCAAAGTTTATAATGAAGGGTTGGATGGGAAAATTATGCAACTGTAAGATCAAACGCAGGTACTTATATTTTATGCCTTGTAATTCTATGAACCGATAAAATTGAGAAATTTGAATTTTTCTCTTTGGAACAAAACTTTTAAGCATATACATATTTTTGAATAAATATGCTAATTAAAATTTTTTTTCATGATGTTTTCGTTCACTACAACAGAATGGCTAAAAGATCCCGGTTCCACATGCCTATTGATCCCGGTTCCGAATTGGGATTGTATCCCCTGATATAACAAGTCTGATTCTTATGAACCCAGTTATTTTAGAAAACACGGAACCGAGATCAATAAAAAACAAGGAACCGGGATCAATAGCAAACACGGAACCGGGATCAATAAAAAAACAAGGAACCAGGATCAATAACATATATGATCACTGTTGATTTTTAATAATGAACTGAGATGTTTAGTGTATATGATCACTGTTGAGTTTTTTAAAATGAACCGGGATCTTTAGTGTGTGTGTGTGTATATATATATATATATATATATTTTAATTTATAATATTTGCTATTTAGTATATATATATATATATTTAATTTATAATATTTGCTATTTAGTACATATATATATATTTTTTAATTTATAATATTTGCTATATCCATATATTTAAATAAATTGTCAACATTTTTTTTGCAACAAATAAATGTCATAATTATATACATTAGATACATGAATGTCAATACACATTTAAGATAGATAACTCCCAAACCAAAACACATTCAAGCAAAGCTTAACTAACCCAAATTTTCTAATTCTATTGCAGTACTTGCACATATTAATAGGAAACCATTTAATCGCAAGTCAATTATGTTACCATTGAATGACAAAAACGAAATGAATGTCTCCATCATCATAATTTCCAAGGTTCACAAACATACAATATAATATCAAACCTCATCAAAAACTTAGACTCAACTCCTAATCATTGCAAATAAAGATTGCATGACGTTAATGTTTTACTGTCAATAGCCCACGAGATCGTTGTTGTTTGTAGCTGGTTTCTGCAAGTAAAAGAGCATATAAATACACAGATCAATAAATAAATAAAAATTTGATCTTACTTTCATCAAACAATTTGAACGTAAGTGACAGTTGGCAACTAATCCCAAAGAGTATACCTATATTTAGAGAAACAAAATGTGGCATACTCACATTGCTATCAAGAACCAAGCTTTGTCAATTTGTTGAACATATTTCCATAAAACTTCGCCTCCTTTTTATCATAATCCTTTTGCTTTTCCTTCAAAGTCTTGTACTCCAGCTTGACATCCCTGGTTAATGCACCAAAAAAAATTACATTGCATCTTATTACAAGAATCATGAATCATGTGGCAAATGAGCAAAATAGAAAGTATATTGCCTAAGACAAAGGTAGTTGATTAAATAATAAGCCACCCAACCCCCAAAAAGAAAAAGAAAAAAAGAAATGAAACAGATAAGGTAAATAACTCTAGAGTGCATACCTGTTGTCAGGGTCAATCTCAAGAGCTTTCTTGATGTCAAATTCAGCCAAATCCAAGTCAGCCAAATGAATATATGCTTGGGCCCTTCGATAGAGGGCTTTCACATTTGTATTCTCAAGGTCTAACACCTGCCAATCCACATCAAAAATAATTATTTTTAATGAAATGGAAGATTAGTGATTCTTAAAAGATGGGAGACAACACAATACCTTGGTACACAATTTTTCTGCTTCTTTGTACTCTTTTAGCTTCAATTTGCTAGCAGCATTGTTCAGATTGCAGGCAACCTTCAAGGCCTTGGCCTGCTTTTTCTCATCCTCACTGAAGGAAGTATCATACTCTATGTTGAGAAAGTTGAGAAAGCAAGTGAAATGGGAGAATAAAAAAAGAATGTAATTACAGATCGATCGAGGAAGAAAAACTGAAATCATATAGGCAACAAAACAAGTTCATTGAGCCTTGATTGAATCTTATCCAATGTTCCATCAACAGCAACATCAAAAGCATCCTTCTTTGCTCTCAAACCTGGAGAACTATTATTTTTTAATTTTATTGGGTAGAAAAAAAAATTAATAATTTTATTGGTTGTATAGTTTGGTTGTAATTTCTGCACAATAATTGAAAAGCAAAATTAAAAAATAAAAAATCGAGAATTTGATCTATGAGGTTTCTAAGCAAAACACATTGAGTGTAGGTAGCAAAATCACTGAAACACAAACACATGCTTCAACAAAAGAAAATTCAACACTTAGAAATTCAACACTTAGAAAGCAGTATGCTTCAATTTATCCTCCTTATTATATCAATATCATGCCTAATCTTCAACACTTCATGATTAAATATTAAATAATAAATGAATGCAATGAACAAGAACCCTGGAAACTAAAATCCTAGTTCCCCACATCACGCTATAATAAACATAGTGTAACTTAAGAAACATGTTGTAACTGAATCTGCCTCCAGCCTTCCACAGACATTAATTACTACTATATCATGTTACTAATAATCTCATCAAATTTCATTCAATTGGTGACAAATAACAGAGTTCTATCACAAATTTCATTCAATAATTCACAAATAATAGCGACAATTTAAATGAAATTCACAACAGAGAAAGCAAAACACATCCAAATGCCTAAGAATTCCTCTGGTGCATAGATGAGACAGAGTGTGGCGTGTTGCCAACAGGTGCACGCCAAGAAACATATACAGCACCAAAAATTCAGCATAAGAATCTTGTTTTCAAAACATTAAACAACTCAATTCACCATCACTGCGCTAATCTTTAGCTTTACTGACAGTATGAACATAGAGTATGAAGTGGATTGCAACACCAAGACTTTACCTTAATTCTCTCAGCCAAAGAAGGGGTTCTTGATCAAAGATTGCCACAGAAATCAGTTGAATGCCAATTTAATCTTAGAAACAGAATGACAAAATTAACAATGATACTATCATGCTTCTTATTAACATTGCATCAAAAGGGAGAACAAAATAAAAAAGTGCAAATACATAATTGTGGTAACTGATAAATATGCATGCTCAAAGTAACAAGATAGAAGTGCAACAACGGTGATATTTAGAGAGAAATTAAGCCAACCGCAACTTTCAAGCAGGTTACGGGATGAAATTCAGAGAGAAGAACTCCAAACAGCGATGCCCCAACTATCTGCAAACAAACACTTCATAAGTCTCCAATACAGACTTCCAAAAATTCATACTTAATACTTAATTACTTGATAGGACAGTTTCTGTACATTTCATTGAACTGGAAAATGGATATTATTGTATTTGAACAGGGGAATATACAAGCTGACTAATCAACTAAGTGCACATACAAAAAAAAAAAATCCAATAACTCCAGCTTTTTTAGACCTCCAAGTTCTTTGGGAATGGTGCCAGAAAATTTGTTCTTGCACAGCCAGTCCTGAATTTGCCAGAAAATTCCACTTGCAAGGGTCGCAACTTGGATTCCAACTGTTTAATAATTAACAAACAGCAAAAGCTATCTTTCATATATACAAATGAAGCAAAAAAAATGGATTGGGACTGGAACTAAAAGCAAAGGGATGTTTCTTTTCATACATGAAATGAAAATGATTTTTGAAACAAAATATGCATAACTATTACATCACTCTCTATAATTATATCCAGCTATTCATTGCATTCATCAAGCCTTATGGCAAATAGATGGGACCAAGGCAAAAGAGTTAAGTAAAAATTCAACAGAATAGTAGAGGCTCATCCAGTAGATGACTCCATAACCAAGTTACTCAATCAACCCCAGAATACTCTGTGATTGAAAAACTATGTTTTCTCCATGGGCAGAAGATTTAAGATTATATTAACTATGAGTTTAATGTACTTGCAACACTCCGTAGTTTCATTATTTCAGCTTCTCTACTAACCCTATAAAAAGTGTGACATGTTCCAATGTTATCTCATAGTTGTTCTAATAATATCCTTGGGTTCTAGATGGGAGCACCAATAACTTCAGGGATACACAAAAGCATTTAGAATTTTAGACCAGTGCACGTTATCGATCTTGAGAGCTCCTTCACCGTAGATCCAGAACAAAACTGCAAATTGAAACACTCACTCCGCTATCGATCTTGTGTGGAAAAGCTAACAGTTCTCTAGGTGCAGCAGTGCAGCTCATATTTTCAATATTCTACATTGCCCTTAGTATTCTTCAAACTTTTCAACTTCTTAAAACAAATAAGACATGCAACAAATTTTATGTATCCTGATTTACCATATTCATAGCATAACAGCTTTATGTTGTTTCTGAAATCAGAAGATTCTTGGGGTCAAAATCAAGTACTTAATACACCGAGTACAAAATGAGATGTCATATTTAAAAATGAATCAAGGATCCCAAAAGCACAAAATTACAATGCAAAAAAGAAAAATAAAATAAAACGGTTGCAAAAAAAAAAATACTAACATAAAATAAAAGTTTTTGTTTGTATTGCAAAAATTAAACATAGAGAGAGAGAGAGTGTGGCGACAGCAGATAGAGGGAGATGGGCAGCAGCAACTGGGAGAAGATCAGAGAACCCTATCGCTATCCAACTTTTTCTAACGCTGCGCTGCGAAAATCCTAATCGCATGAGTCATTGTCCTCCCACTCCATTCCCTCTCATTATCCCCTTCGATTCATTGCCAATCTCTCCCGCGCACGGTAAAACTCATTGCAAGCAGAAGAATCGCATGCATGCCTTAAGAAATCCCAAATCTCAGTTTTATCTATTTTGTTTTACCAATTTTAGCTAAATAGTTGGATGAGAACCCCATAGAAGCGAATTGCGACGGAGAGGAGACGAACTGGAGAGAAGACAGTTGTGAAACGAAGAAGAAGAACGAAGGGAAGAAAACGACGGCGGAGGGAAGACGACGACGGCGAAGAACTGGAGAGTCGCGCTGGGTTTGGGGAACGGAGGGACGAAGAATGCTGGCTGGGTGTGAAGGAGATGAAATGAAAAAATATTTATTTTACGGTATTGATCCCGGTTCCGGTTTTTTATTATTCATCCCGGTTGAAATAAAATGATGGGATAAATAAGGCTTTGTGATTTTTAATTTTTAAAAAAAATAAAAAATTATTTATGTTATAATATTGATCCCGGTTCCGTGTTTTTTATAACCGGGATCAATAAATTCATGGTATTTTTTAACTCTCATTTGTCTATTAATCTCAGTTCCGGAACAAAACCGGGATTAATATCTGGGAACTTTTTTGCCATTCTGTAGTAGTGGTTATACATCAAGCTACCTTTTGCCCCATGCAATATAGGCACCAGTGGTTCCTGTATTTTACCTACTATAATGAGTAAAAATTGGGTTTGTTAATAAATTTTGCAGGTAAAGTATTACTCCCTCATGTCCTTATTAGCAATTGTACTGCTTAGCAACTCAGGATCCCAACATCCAATTGCTCATCTTCCTCATCTACCATTGCGATGAAGCTCATCACCGCCCCACCTCCACCCATGGTGGTCGCCACCTATATACCACCTCCGGCAGCGATTTTCGTCCTCAGAATCGTCTCAAGCACCCAGCTGCGCCAACCAACCATTAATATTCTTCTCTTTCCCCAAATTGTGAACAACAACCTCAAGAGTACCATATTTCTAATAGCCGGAGTCCCCGTGTCACCTTCCTCTGTGTTTTCCTTTTGATCGCTAATCTAAGATCTAGACATATTCCTCTAAGTGTTTTTGCTTAGTTCTCTTTTTATCTCTTTGAATTAAAAAAACAAAACCTTTATTTCATTTTCTCAAGTCAAATTGATGGTTGTTGTTTCATGTGTTGGACATGGGTTACACATCTATTAGTTCTTGTTGTTGTGGAATCCTCATACGGTGTGTAACATCCCGAATTTTAATTCCAATAGTAATTAGAATAATGATAAGATTTGGAATTAAGGATTATTCTAAAAAGGATTTAAGATGATGGATTAGGAGTTCTTTGAGTGCCATAAGGGAGTCAAGCAGCTTTGACATCGGAAAGGAAATTTAAAGAAGGCTAAACGAGTGTTAAAATCGACATTTTCGGTGTCTTAAACACCTTATATTAGGAAATTCAAAATAAAATATTTACAACTCCAAACACAAATTCCACCGTTGGATGTGAAGGATAATATGTAAGGAAGCTTGCTTTCAAATTTGAGCAAGATCCGACGGTTAACGAAGAAGTTATGTCAAAGTCAATACGAAGTCAACAGACTCCCGCCCAGGGGCATTAAACCGAGTTGTGGATTTTTGCACCAGACAGCCAAAAACTCGCCCAGGCGGGCCATAAACTCGCCCAGGCGCGCCCCTGATGCTGTCAACGCGTTCAGCAATAGCCAGGAGGGCATTTTGGGCATTCTGCCCACCCCAAACCTATTTTAAACCACTCATTCTTGCTTCTAGGATAAGACTCAATCCCCCCATTTCATTTCCTCTTCTTCTTCGTGGGTTCTTAAGAGAAAGGAGGGTTGGAGCATCATCTTCTTCATCATTCAAAGCTCCATTGTTGCCCAAGCTTCAAGTTCCATAGCCATCATCAAGCTCTCTACTTCTTCTTGCTCTAATCAACATCATCAAACACACACACCATCACCTCTTCCTTTCCCTCTTGGCTCCAAGAGCAAACCCCATATTCATCAACCCAACTCCTAAAATCAAGCCACCCCATGATCATATTCATTATACCCATCAATTACTCACTAAGAAAATAGCCAAGAAATACTCCCTCATTCTTCCTCTTTTACTCGAACCCACCTTCCCCATCTCCATGGATTTTTAGGTTTTGAGCTATGGAGAAATCTACATAGATATATATGTGTCCTATAATCAAGATCACCCTATAGCTCCCTCCTAAAATCCGTGGTCCTCTCCTCCATAACCTCCATTGATTTTCAAAGTTCTATACTCTTGAGGACTCATACAAGTGCATACCACACCACCAAGAGCAAGTGTAGGGAACTCACTTCCACCATGCAACTCATCTCCTAGTGGTTGGGCGAGGGTCCATAAGAGCTCAAAGGGTTAGGGGTTCACAAAGTTAAGAAAGAGCTAGGACTTTAGTTGCTCTCATCATCAAAGAGGTAAGAAGGTTGTGTTACCCTAGCTTAGGAAATAGGTTCTCTTTGGTTATAGTGATGACTAGGGGTAGAGGGATGAGTAGAATACAAAACCTTAGGGTAGATGATATTGAAAATAGAAAGAGATAATTAATACAAATAGAAGGAAAACTAATTATAATGTGGGAAAATAAGTGTAGGTAATTATGGATAGGAAAATGAATGATTGGCTAAGTGGTTAGTAAATTAAGTAGTGATAAGAATAAATAAGAAGAGCATTCATAAAAGAGTGAATAAGGATTAAGAATAGACCATAGTAAGATAATAAGGAAAGAGGAATATAAAATGTAGAAAATAAGATAAAAGACTAAGAATGAGTAAATAAAATGGAAAGTGAAACTAGAGTAGATGATAATGTTATAGATTCTAAGGTAAATAAAGAAAAGAAACTTGCTTGAATGACTGTGAAGATATAGATTTATGATAGACATGAAATATGGAATTATAGGAATAATTGAGAAGTAGAGAAAGAAAGGAGAAACATGAATGGTAAACTGGTTATAGTGTAATTATGACTAGATTCGGTTAAGAACGATAAAGCTTGGAATGAAATTGAAAGAAATTAGGCAATGAATGAACTAGTAATGAGTGTACTAATTGAATAATGGAACTATATTGCTAATGTGAGAAGGACCACCTATCAAGGTGTGTGGATATAGGAATGTGAAAAGATGAATTTATGTTGTGCATGATGGTGTATGTATAAAAGACCCTCCCAAAGGGACTGCGGATATGTGAATGAGTATGAATGACCCTTCCAATGGAAGTGAGAATATGCATAATTTATAAGGACTCTCCCTAAGTGGAGCGTGAAAATATATAAATGGACCCTCCATAGCGGAGCGTGTATATAAATGGACCCTCCATAGCGGAGAGTGTACATAAATGGACTCTCCATAATGGAGCGTGTATATAAATGGACCCTCCATAGCGGAGCGTGTATATAAATGGACCCTCCCTAAGTGGAGCATGAAATATATAAATGGACCCTCCATAACGGAACGTGTATATAAATGGACCCTCCATAGAGGAGCGTGTATATGTATGGACCCTCCATAGAGGAGCGTGTATATGTATGGATAATGGATCATCCCTAAGGGAGAGTGAATATGTATGTATGTTATGGACCCTCTAAGTTGGAGTGTGTAGTATGTAAATAGGACCCACCCTTGTGGTGTGTGATTAAATGATAGTAGGCCCCACCGAAAGGTGAGCGAAAGATAAGAAAGGAATGAAAAGACTAGAAAGGCATATGGAAAGTATGAAATTGAAAAGATAAGGAAAGGTTGAGATGAATAAAAGGAAAGTGGGATAGTATATGAATTGGGTATTATGGCATAGTGTAGGACCTTGGTTTAATTTGTTACTATGCTTTTGTAGAAGCTATATTTCTAAGTTCTGTGTAATGCTACCCTTCATACCATTTTTTTACAGGTATCGAGGTGAAGCATGCACGAGTCGTGGCCGAGCAGGGGCACACTCTACAACGTGGAGTGTGAATTTTAGGGGTGGGACCATATGTTGGTCCGAGACTTTAAATTAGACTTTTGATGTATATATATACGCTATGTGTTATCTTTTGAGGATCAAACTATTTTAGACCTTGTTTATTATTTTAGAAATTATGTATTTGAACACAACATATTATATTTTGCTCTGCTGGCATACTGTTGATTATATGAAAATATTAATACAGGTTTTCAGGGTAAAACTCATATTTTTGGAAAGTCCCTAAAACAAAGTAAACTCCGCCTAATTTTACGGAAATTTTTATAAGGTAATAAGTGTCTTAAAAGAAATTTTCAAGTCACTAAATCAATCGGGGTAATTAAAATATTAATTAAGGTAGGATGTTACATGGTGTGCAACAAAGAAATCCTTTTTTGCGGTTGATTCTTTACACTATTATTATTTTTTCTTAATTTTATGAATATATAAATAATCGAATAATGGATTTTGAGATGAAAGTAAGTTTTCTAGGTTTACTTAATTATTTCATAAATACTTAATAAATTAAAAAATTAATTATTTAGTTCTTTAATTCTATACATAAGATACATGGAATAGAAAAATCGTATAAATAAAAGTAAAGAAATTCATAATCAAAATTTAAAATTGTTAAGGTCTTAAATGTAAATTCAATGCTCCTAATTATGTGGATTTGATTTTGATGATGACAAAGTAATTAATAATCCAACCTTGAAGTCATTGCAACATCAACAACAACAAGAATTCAAGAAAGAAGACAAGTGCTTACTCATTCTCAATCGGATTGTAATTGTAATTTTTCATTTATGTTGAGAGTGGGTAGAAGTAGTTAATCTCTTCTAAGAATAAAATAAGTAATATGATTATTAGGTTGAGATTAACCAAAATTAATACTTGAGAAGAAAAATAAAAAGGAAAATTAATTTTTGATATGTCTGATCAAAATACTCGAGTATTTTGAAGAAGACTCGAGTATCTACTCGAGTATTCTGAAAAAGACTCGAGTATTTATGCCAGATCAGCAAATAGAGCCGTTAGTCTTGTTCGTACAACGAATCTTTCCAGCCTGGCCAAAGGACTCGAGTATTGGCCAAAAGACTCGAGTCTTTAGGTCCAGTCAGCAAAAATAATGACGTTGGAAAGACTCAAAAACCCATCCTAGGGCACTTGAGTCTCATCCAACCCAAGAGAACAATTTCAGAACTTCATTGTAAAATTTCTCTTTGATTTTGCAAAAGAACAAACAAGACATCAAGCTCAAAATCATTACAAGCTTTCATTAATTCTTCTTCTCAAGTGTTGATTTACAAAACTCAACTTTGCACTCATATTGTTATTCTCTTCTCAAGTTGAGTTTAGGTCTCAATTTGTATATTGAGCTGTGCTTATTTGTGCGAATCCATTGCGAGATTCGTAATACACATACAAGAGCTTGTTGATTCAAGTCTTGGATTGTTCTCAAGAAAAACCCTAAGTGGCTTAGGGTATTGGAAGTCTTGAGAGGTTCTCAAGCACAAGACTAGGAGGTTTCTAACCCGGTGGAGCTTCTTGAAGGGAGTTCAAGGAAGCTTTAGAAGAGTTCTTCGTCACCGGAATCAAATTGGGGTAGAAATCAAGAGTTTGGTACACTCTTGGAGGGTTAGGTTGAGTGAGGCTATCTCAAGTAATCCTTGTAATTTCTAACAATTTGATTTATAGAAAAATCTCCTAAGGTGTTTAGGAGGACTGGATGTAGCTCATTGTTGGAGTGAACCAGAATAAAATTGCTCGAGTGTTGGTTTATAGCTTTCAATTTACTTTCTTGCTCAAACAACTTAAAGCTTTTCAAAGAAATAGGATTTGTCTAATTGGGTAGCAAGTTCAAGAAATCTAAGTGTTATTATATTGTTAAAAATCATTTCATTTGCTTGCTATTCTGTTAGATAAGTTTATGTTTTGTATTGGATTGATTTGAAGTGAATTGCTGATTTTTCGTTTCTGGTTTAACTCATATCTGATACGAAAGACTCGAGTATTTCTCAGAATACTCGAGTAGTTCTTGCTCAAAGACTCGAGTATATCTTGGAAAACTCGAGTTGTTCTTCCTGAAAACACTCGAGTATTTCAAGAAAGACTCGAGTATTTCGAGTCTGTTCCAGAAAAATCAGTTTCAGCTAATTCTTTTAATATCATTCGAAATATTTGGTATTACTGCTTCAAATTACTATTCACCCCCCTCTAGTAATTGCTTAGCCTGCTTGTTGGTTTCCAACAAGTGGTGTCAGAGCTCGGTCGAAAGATCGAGTGTAACAACTTTTTCAAAAAAGATCCTATTTGGAAACTATGGGCTCAAACAATCCCTTTAGAGGAGAAGGCTCTTCAATAAACTGCCCTCCACTATTCAATGGTGAAGGGTATGCTTATTGGAAAGTCAAAATGAAAATTTTTATTGAAGCAATTGATATGGATATTTGGGATGCTATTGAGAATGGACCTTACATTCCCAAGAGATTGATAAATGATGAAACCGTAATCATTCCAAGAGCTAGTTGTAGTGATGATGACAAGAAAAGAGTATCATATGATTTAAAAGGCAAAAACATCATCACATCCGCTTTGTCTCATGACGAATTTTTTCGGGTTTCTCAATGTAAATCTTCTAAGGAAATGTGGGATATTTTGCAAGTTACTCATGAAGGAACAAGCGAAGTAAGACGTGCAAGATTAAATACTTTAACTCATGAATATGAATTATTTCGCATGCTTCCAAATGAGTCCATCAATGACTTGCAAAAGAGATTCACTCACATAATTAATCATTTGATTGCTTTAGGAAAAACATTTCATGATGGTGAAACTACTAACAAAGTTTTGAGATGTCTTGATAGGAGATGGCAACCCAAAGTAACGGCCATCGTGGAATCCAAGGACTTGGACAAAATGGAGTTAGCCACCTTGTTTGGCAAACTTCAAGAACATGAAATGGAACTATCAAGACTCAACACCAATGAGGAGTTCGACAAGAAGAAAAAGGGCATATCTCTCAAAGCTTCAACCAAAGTCACAAAAGAAGTTGAAGAATGCTCTACAAGTGAGGATTCCGATGGTGAACCAAATCAAGAAGAATTTGGGATGTTTGTCAAAAGATTCAACAAATTCTTCAAGGTAAGGAAAAGTAGTTTCCCATCAAAGATGAAGAGAACCAAAGACTCCAAACAAAGAGAAAAGAGTTCCAATGATGGAGTGAAGTGCCATGAATGTGGTGGGATTGGTCACATTAAAATGGAATGTGCCACATTCTTGAAAAGGAATGACAAGAAGACCCAAGAGACCAAAGGGAAGAGAGCATATATTGTTTGGGATGCACCGGAGAAGAGTAATGAATCATCCTCAAGTAGCTCCGGTGATAAGAATGCAAACCTTTGTCTCATGGCCAATAACAACAATGAGTCCTCATCAAGAGCTAAACATGACATGAGTGAAAGTGATGATGAGGTAACTTCTAGTTCTTCTTGTTCTTCTTCATACTCCATTTCTTATGATGATTTTCAAGAAGCCTACAATGAAATGTTAATTCAATTTAGAAGGCTTGCTAAAATTAATAAGGAAAAAGGAAAGAAAATCTTGGAGTTTCAAAAAGAAATTGATGAACTGCAAAAATCTATAAATGAGTTGAAACTTCAAAATGAATCCTTAGAACTTATTAATTCTAGTAATCAAAGTGATTGTGAAAATCATGAGGAAACTATCACTCCATGTGAGAAATGTGGTGAACTTGAAAAGGAAGTGAAAGAGTTGAAAAAAAAACTCACAATCTAACATAGTGATAGAAACCTCAACCGGTTATTGAACTCTCAAAGACATAATCATAACAAAACCGGTTTAGGATATGTTCATAAAAAGAACAAAAAGTACAAGGTGGTTGGATCATTTTCTAAGAAAAATTCATCAAAGAAGCCAACTTGTACTTATTGTGGAAAAGTTGGACATATCAACATTGAGTGCCATATTAAGAAATTTGAAATGAAAAAGGGCATTTATATGTGGATTAAGAAGGGAGAAAGTCCCAACATAGTTTGGGTACCCAAAATGAACAAGTGATTTCATCTTGTAGGTGTGCCTTCGAATGGGAAAGGAATTGTGGTATCTAGATAGTGGATGTTCAAGGCACATGACGGGAGATAAGCGGCATTTCATTGAGCTTACTCCGAAGGAAAAGGGTTATGTCACTTATGGGGACAATAACAAAGGCAAAATCCTTGGTATTGGTAAAATCGGAAACTCTTCAAACTTGATTATTGATAATGTGCTTTTTGTTCAAGGATTTGAACACAATCTCTTGAGCATAAGCCAATTATGTGATATTGGTAATCATGTATTATTTACCTCTACTCATTGCCTCATTAAAAGTGACAAAGATGAATCCATCAAATTTGTTGGTAAAAGGTCAAATAATACTTACTTAGTTGATTTGAACAAAGTTACTTCTTTGGTCTCTACTTGTTTAGTGAGCAAAGAAAGTGATACTTGGTTATGGCATCGTAGGGCCGCTCACATAAATGTAAACCAATTAAAGAAATTACAATCTAAAGATCTAGTAGTTGGTTTACCAAAGCTAAATTTTTCTATTGAAGGTGTTTGTTCTCCATGCAAGAAATGTAAACAAACTAAAAACACCTTTGGATCAAAAATGGTGATGTCCACATCAAGGCCATTAGAAATGCTTCATATGGACTTGTTTGGACCATCACAAGTAAAAAGCTTTGGTGGTAACTATTATGCATTGGTGATTGTTGATGACTTCTCTAGGTTTACTTGGACTCTATTTTTAACTACAAAGAGTGAGACCTACAAATCCTTTAAACATCATGTCAAACTTTTGCAAAACCAAGTGAATCAAAAAGTAATTATTATTCGTACCGATCATGGTGGAGAATTTGAAAACCACAAATTTGATAGGTTTTGTGCTAAAAATGGTATTGAGCACCAATTCTCCGCACCAAGAACTCCGGAACAAAATGGAGTGGTAGAGCGGAAAAATAGGGTGCTAGAGGAACTTGCTAGAACCATGTTGAATGATTCTCAAGTACCTCAATATTTTTGGGCCGATGCCGTCAATACGGCTTGTTATGTTTTAAATCGAATTTTGATAAGGCCTTCTTTAGATAAAACCCCCTATGAACTTTACAAGGGAAGAAAGCCAAATATATCTCATTTTCATGTCTTCGGATGCAAAGTTTTTGTGTTAAACAATGGAAAAGAAAACCTTGGCAAGTTTGATTCCAAATCCGATGAAGGCATATTTTTAGGCTATTCTTCTTATAGTAAAGCTTATAGAATTTTCAACAAAAGAACTTTAACAATTGAAGAATCAATTCATGTTGTTTTTAATGAGTCTTCGAAAGAAGATAGTGTTTTATGTGATGCTAGTGAAGATGACATTGATTTTTCAAATGAAGAAAAAGAGAGAGAGAAATCAAAGAGTGATGAAGGTGAAGTTAATCAAGAACTTCCTCCAACTTGGAAATCGGTCAAGGCTCATCCTATAGACAATGTCATAGGAGATATGTCAAAGGGAGTACTAACTCGTATGTCTATTCAAAATATTTGCCACTATGTCTCCTTTGTTTCTCAAATTGAACCCGATTCAATTAAAAAGGCCATTGAGGATGAACATCGGGTTCTTTCTATGCAAGAAGAATTGAACCAATTT
This sequence comes from Crotalaria pallida, assembly GCA_037953625.1. Classification (NCBI taxonomy): domain Eukaryota; kingdom Viridiplantae; phylum Streptophyta; class Magnoliopsida; order Fabales; family Fabaceae; genus Crotalaria; species Crotalaria pallida. The sequence continues at coordinate 123,439,192 of CM075653.1, read as the reverse complement.
GCAAGAAATGAAGTTTGGGATCTAGTCCCTAAACCCAATGATCATACCATAATTGGCACTAAATGGATTTATAGAAACAAACTTGATGAATCCGGGTTGATTATAATAAACAAAGCTAGACTAGTAGCTCAAGGGTACAACCAAGAGGAAGGTATTGATTATGATGAGACCTTTGCTCAGGTTGCACGTCTTGAAGCTATCCGAATTTTACTTGCTTTTGCGTCAATCATGAAATTCACTTTATACCAAATGGATGTTAAAAGTGATTTCTTGAATGGGTTTATAAATGAAGAAGTGTATGTCAAACAACCCCCCGATTTTGATAATAGTGGATTTCCAAACCACGTTTATAAATTGAAAAAGGCACTCTATGGATTGAAACAAGCCCCTAGAGCTTGGTACGATCGATTGAGTTCCTTTCTATTAGAAAACAAGTTTCAAAGAGGGAAGGTTGATAATACACTATTCATTTATAAAACCAAAGATGACATATTGTTGGTACAAATCTATGTTGATGATATCATATTCGGTGCTACTAACGTGTCTCTTTGTAGAAAGTTTTCCAATTTGATGTAAAAGGAATTTGAAATGTCAATGATGGGAGAGCTCAAGTTTTTCCTAGGCTTACAAATAAAGCAAGTCAAGGAGGGGACATTTGTGTATCAAGGGAAATATTGCAAAGAGTTCCTTGAAAAGTTTGGATTGGACAAATGCAAAGAAGCCTACACTCCAATGAGTACATCATGCTACCTAGACAAGGATGAACAAGGTACCCCGGTTGATGTTAGTAAGTATAGGGGAATGATAAGTAGTCTCCTATATCTCACTGCATCTAGACCGGATATTATGTTTAGTGTATGCATTTGTGCTCGATTTCAAGCTAATCCTAAAGAATCTCACCTATCCGCAGTTAAGCATATATTTAAGTATCTAAAAGGAACAATTAACACTGGTTTATGGTATCCTGCTGATGCCAATCTTAGTTTAATTGGTTACTCGGATTCCGATTTCGCGGGATGCAAGCTTGATCGCAAAAGCACCAGTGGTACTTGCCATTTCTTGGGAAGTTCATTGGTGTCATGGTTTTCTAAAAAGCAAGCTTGTGTTGCTCTGTCTACCACCGAAGCGGAATACATCGCAGCTGGTAGTTGTTGTGCTCAACTATTATGGATGAAACAACAATTATCGGATTTTGGTTTGAAACTTGAAAATATTCCTATTAGATGCGATAACACGAGTGCAATCAATTTGACTAAGAATCCGGTGTATCACTCAAGAACCAAACACATTGAAATAAGACACCACTTTTTGAGAGATCATGTGCAAAAAGGTGATTGTACAATTGAATTCGTTAGTACAACTAATCAATTAGCCGGCATTTTTACAAAACCTCTACCAAGGGACACTTTCTATCATATAAGGAGAGAACTTGGCATTCAAGATGAATCTAATATAGGCTAATTGCATTGTGTGTCATTTTGAAAAATCACCATATTATTCTTATTTTAATTTGTTCTTGATTCTTAGTTAAGATTGTCCTTGATGATGCTTTGAATATTGTGTATTAACTGTGTGTGATTCTATATTGAATTCCAAGTTGGCATTGAAGCTCATTGTGTTTGATTTGTGTTTGCTCATTTAAAACTGTGTTCAAAATCCTTATCTGTCAAAAAGACTCGAGTTCTTTTCAAAAGACTCGAGTGTTTTAAATCAAATTTAATTCGGTTTTAAATTGAAAAAGTTTTTATTGAGGGTCTGACAAAAACACTCGAGTGTTTCAAAAATCTCAAAATTGGCACTTTCTGGCCAAACTCGAGTTTTTTACAAAAACTCGAGTCATTTTGTTTTCCTGAAAAATTGATTTTCTGACCAAACTCGAGTCCCTCCATTTTACTCGAGTATTTGGTCTGACCCTGGTGCTGAGTCTTACAAGACTCGAGTATATTCTTCAAGACTCGAGTTGTTCTTCAAGAACTACTCGAGTATTGCGACAAATACTCGAGTATTTCGCAAGCTTTATATATATCTTCAGCACCATTCTCTTCATTTCACTCGAGTCTCTTCGCACTGTTCCTTCTTCTCTCTCGGTTTTCAAGCGATTTTCTCATCCAAACTCAGATTTCTTCCAAATTTTTGCCAAATCTCATTAGATTAACATCTCTCAAACAATTTTCCTCAATTATTTCAACAAATTTCAACTGTTTTCATCTTCAAATTCGCTACCCCCTTTTCAAACCCTAACTTCCAAACACTTCAACTTTTTCAAAAATCTCTTAAATGGCTTCATCCTCTAGGCAAGGGAAACGAGTAAGGATCACTGAATCATCGTCCGACGACGATATCCTTGAATATTATCAAGAGGCTGAGTGCATGGACAGATTCAATGGTTTTTCTTCAAGAGGGTTTGGAGTCATCACCTGGGTAAACTGTGCATTTCTTCAGAGTAAGGGCTTTTCCTTCATTCCTAACCTTAGGGAACAGAAGCTCATAAAATTTCTGGAATTTAATGGCCTTGTTTATCCTAGATTAGTTAGAACTTTCTATGCGAACCTTAGGCTATACAATAATGTTATGGAATCCATGGTTGAAGGTGTTAGATTCACTATTAGAGTTAAGAATTTGCATTATGTCTTCGATCCTTCATGACACGGGGACAACTCTTTAAGGGCGAATGCCGATCAAATTTTTCAAAGTCTTTTGCGCCCCGATCGTGTCTGGATCGAAGGGGTCAAGCACTCATCCATGATGACCACACAATCTAGGGTCCTGCATTATATTGTTTGCCACCAGCTAGTTCCTCAAACCTCACCGAACTATGCGAAGCCAACCAACAATGAGCTTAGGATTGTGAGTTCCATTCTTAACAATGAGCAGTTGAATTGGTGTCGCATCATTTTGGATAGGATGCTAGCTGCTGCCTGATCTAGGCACCCTAAGTCCCTGCCATATCCTATGCATGTATCTAGACTCTTGACCTATTTCCGTGTGCCTATACCACCCAATGAAGAGTCCATGACCCTTCATGTCAACCAACATTGCCTAAACAATGGTACTCTCAATCTTCAAGGCATGGAATTTCATGCACCCTCTGGCCAGTACTTGTACCAATCGGATATAGCAAATATGGATAGGGCTGAAAATGTTGCAGCTCAACAAGGGGTTGATGTTGAGAAATTGGAGGAAGAAGCTGCAGCATTTGAGGAAGCTGAAGGTGGGAACCCAATTGAGGATGAGATTAACTTTGATGATTTTATTGGGTCTCAGTTTGGGTTTGATAGCTCGGAGTGGAGGGAAAATGTTATCTCGCGGCTAGATACCCTCGATGGGAGGGTGGATTCTCTTGCGTCTGCTGTAGATGCCCAACGCGATGAGATTGCGAGTCTGGATGCTAGGATGGGTGCACAGTCTGCTATGCTCTACTCCCGCCTGGATCAGCACTCGGATCATATGAACCGTCAGTTTGATGAGATGATGGCGGCATTTTCTCGATTCTATCCTCCTCCGGATGATGCTCCTCCTTCAATGTTTTGAAGTTGTTGTTTTTAGAGTTTTTTTTATTTTTTTTAAATCTTATGTCCTTGTTGAACTTTATGTACTTTGGAAGTTAGATGTTGAAACTCTATGCTCTAAGGCACTTTCTGTTATCATTTTTAATTCTCATGTGTTCTATTTCTAAGCTTCAGGGGGAGCTCTTCGTTTTTATGTTATATATGTTTTATTACATATTTGGTTATGGGGTTTCCAAATATGTTGTTCTCCTCCCCTTATCTTTTTCTCAAAATGTTACATCTTTTTGGCTCATGACAAAAAGGGGGAGAGACAACACTTGTTTAGAATCTTGTCTTGAATCTTGTTAAAATGTTGCTGCAATTAAATTTTCATATATATTCTGATAATGCACTTCATGTTATGGTATTTGCTCTGATCTCTGATGGTTGCTCTGATACCATAATATGCACAAGTAATAAGTTTGTTGTTGTAATTAAAATGTTATAACTCTTTGCTAGAACAAGCTGAATTTTAGACAGGTTAAGAGGATCTTATAGTGAGGGGGAGTTTCCTCACAAGCATCTTCATGTGTAAGCATCTTCAAGTGGTATCAAGCTCAACAAGTGTTAATTATTTTGTCATCACCAAAACGGGGGAGATTGTAAATTCAATGCTCCTAATTATGTGGATTTGATTTTGATGATGACAAAGTAATTAATAATCCAACCTTGAAGTCATTGCAACATCAACAACAACAAGAATTCAAGAAAGAAGACAAGTGCTTACTCATTCTCAATCGGATTGTAATTGTAATTTTTCATTTATGTTGAGAGTGGGTAGAAGTAGTTAATCTCTTCTAAGAATAAAATAAGTAATATGATTATTAGGTTGAGATTAACCAAAATTAATACTTGAGAAGAAAAATAAAAAGGAAAATTAATTTTTGATATGTCTGATCAAAATACTCGAGTATTTTGAAGAAGACTCGAGTATCTACTCGAGTATTCTGAAAAAGACTCGAGTATTTATGCCAGATCAGCAAATAGAGTCGTTAGTCTTGTTCGTACAACGAATCTTTCCAGCCTGGCCAAAGGACTCGAGTATTGGCCAAAAGACTCGAGTCTTTAGGTCCAGTCAGCAAAAATAATGACGTTGGAAAGACTCAAAAACCCATCCTAGGGCACTTGAGTCTCATCCAACCCAAGAGAAAAATTTCAGAACTTCATTGTAAAATTTCTCTTTGATTTTGCAAAAGAACAAACAAGACATCAAGGTCAAAATCATTACAAGCTTTCATTAATTCTTCTTCTCAAGTGTTGATTTACAAAACTCAACTTTGCACTCATATTGTTATTCTCTTCTCAAGTTGAGTTTAGGTCTCAATTTGTATATTGAGCTGTGCTTATTTGTGCGAATCCATTGCGAGATTCGTAATACACATATAAAAGCTTGTTGATTCAAGTCTTGGATTGTTCCCAAGCAAAACCCTAAGTGGCTTAGGGTATTGGAAGTCTTGAGAGGTTCTCAAGCACAAGACTAGGAGGTTCCTAGCCCGCTGGAGCTTCTTGAAGGGAGTTCAAGGAAGCTTTAGAAGAGTTCTTCGTCACCGGAATTAAATTGGGGTAGAAATCAAGAGTTTGGTACACTCTTGGAGGGTTAGGTTGAGTGAGGCTATCTCAAGTAATCCTTATAATTTCTAACAATTTGATTTATAGAAAAATCTCCTAAGGTGTTTAGGAGGACTGGATGTAGCTCATTGTTGGAGTGAACCAGGATAAAATTGCTTGAGTGTTGGTTTATAGCTTTCAATTTACTTTCTTGCTCAAACAACTTAAAGCTTTTCAAAGAAATAGGATTTGTCTAATTGGGTAGCAAGTTCGTTCAAGAAATCTAAGTGTTATTATATTGTTAAAAATCATTTCATTTGCTTGCTATTCTGTTAGATAAGTTTCCGTTTTGTATTGGATTGATTTGAAGTGAATTGCTGATTTTTCGTTTCTGGTTTAACTCATATCTGATATGAAAGACTCGAGTATATCTTGGAAAACTCGAGTTGTTCTTCCTGAAAACACTCGAGTATTTCAAGAAAGACTCGAGTTTTCGAGTCTGTTCCAGAAAAATCAGTTTCAGCTCAATTCTTTTAATATCATTCGAAATATTTGGTATTACTGTTTCAAATTACTATTCACTCCCCTCTAGTAATTGCTTAGCCCGCTTGTTGGTTTCCAACATTAAATTTATTAACAAAAAAATGTCTCATACGTATAAAAAAGTCAGTCACAAAAAATCTTGATTACTTCCTATCAACAAATTTCAAGAGAGAGAAAGACAAAGAGTTTCGAGGGAAAAAGTCTTTTTTACGATACAAGAAATGTAATTATTATATTGCATTATGAAAAATTTTACGTACACACACTGTCAGACTCTAAAAAAAAATTTTATTGATCAATATTATAAAAAAAATTATCTTAGATAGTTTCATTGAATTTGGCCTTTTAGGTATAGGCACACAGATTAAGAAAGTATTGATTATTGTAAGTATTATGTATGGTTTGTCCAAAATGTCCTTATTTAATATTTATTGAAAATTGTAGTAATATTTAATTTTTATTAGTAAGTGTGTCTATTAATTAATGTATAGTGGTTTAGAGATGAGAGAGATGATAAAAGTATAATTAATGAGTAGTGAATGAAATGATTGAATGAGATTAAAATTGGAAGAAAAAAATGTTTATGTATTGAAAATGTAAAAGGCCAAACATTGTGAAACAAGAAAAAAAGCATTAAAGGCAAACTCAATGAAACGGAAGGAGTAGGAAATTATTCAGATTTACTCCTCCGTCCCACAAGGATGGTTAAAAAAATTCAAAAGTCAAAAAATTAAGGAGACGTGCATTTAATAGTTTGTCTAACACATCAACCAATTATCAAACAACTAATTTAATGCATTTTGCATGAATCAACCAATCACAATTCAAAGTTTACAATTTTTAAACTTTTCATTAATTATTTTAACTATAGTTTGAGACAAAAAATTTAGTCATTTTTTATCATCCTTGTGAGACGGAGAGAGTAACAAAAAATTTCGAAATAATTTTCTACGATTACTTAATTATTTTACAAAAATTATATGTCTTTGATAAGAAAAAGACTTTTTTTAAAAAAAAAATCTAATTACAAATTATTGACCGCAAATTACCGTTATCATAAAAAAAAAATTTTGTTTCTCGTACTAAAATTAATGTCTATCAACCCAAAAAAATTTATAACATTTTCATCATTTTTTTTAAGTCATGTTGAATTTTACTATAAAAATTTTAAGTTCAGATTATAATGGGAGATATATAAGTTGTAGTTTTAATTTATTCGTTACAACTACAACAATAGGGATCTTGAAATTACATGACTTTCACGTTATAGAGATGATAAGAGAATATAATTACTAACCTCTATCCATTGCTATACTTGAGAGAGTTCTCCAACGTTCTTTGACCAAAAGCCAGGAAACAAAGTTTCTATTCCTTTGCCGTCTCTACTATTCTTTCTTTGTCGTTATGTGATGGTAAAAGAAAGAATACGTTATGGCCAGGAACAAGACCTGTTTCTCATAAATAGGTAAAACCCCTATCTCTTATCCATTGGCTTCCATCAAGCTAATGGGTCTTAGAAACAATCCCCTTATTATCTAAATATGATTTAGCCCATTAAGATTTAATTAATTATTTACTAAACACAATTCAATATATGTCACATGCACATCACATGAGACATACTAAGATATAAAAATCTTACATTCTCCCACTTGGCTCATGTGACAAAATTCAACATTATGGTTTAATAAACAAAATAATTAAACAAACAATTAATGCGCATTTATATAGCTAAATCATTCTATAATTAGATACTCGATTAATCATAGTTAAAGATAGGAACTAATTCAGGTCATAGCGGTTGTATGTCATTTGTTCGACATAATTCCTTCCATGTACCACAAAATAGTCTTTTCCTTAACACGATCTATAATTGGGAAATACATAACTGGTCCATAATGTCTTTTTTCAAGACATTACCTGTACATTACTCTAATACATTAATACATGTCGTTCTAGAGAACAGGTTATCAGAAACATATCAAACATATCATAAATGAGCTCAGAGTGTCAATTACGTCATACATAAGGATGTCAACATCAAATTTAATTTTACTTAATAATAGTAATGCCTATACTTTCAACATGTTCAATAAATGTTTAGGCGATAACCCTTCTTTCAAGGAATTAGCAATCATAAGATTGGTGCTAACATGCTCTATTGACAATCTTTGTTTCTGATCTCATTCTTTAGAGACAAAGTACTTGATTCACATACTTTTAGCACCTTTATAGTACTTGTCATTGCTGCAAAACACCACAGTACGTTTTCAGCGGCTAAGCAACATTGTCGACAGTTCTAAGCCCCGAAATAAAATTTTGCAGTCAATTAGTTTGAATTGTAACCTCAAAACTTGTTACAAATTTAACATTCTGATCACCTCAATGTGATCATTCATTACAGAAGTAAGCATGTATTTATTCGTTCCATGCTAATACCTCAAGACTTTATGAGTATAGTTAATACTTCCTTAACGTAAATTTTATTCATTCTAAATCATTCTAGTACTTTAATGATATATGCTTTCTGAGATAAGCCTAACAATTCATGTGACATATTCTAGAATATTCATTTTCTAATCATATGGCTCGACTCACCTATATCTTTAATTCAAAGTTACTAGAAAAACTTCTTAGTCTAGTGTAAAAGACCAAGATAATAAGTTGCAAGCAAGACAGAATCAACATAATAAACTCACTCCCACTGACCTTCAGATACTTACACAAGTTAATTGTGTTTCCTTAAATCTAAAAGAAACAATAATATCATTGACTTTCTTTTTGATACTATTGGTGGGATATATGTTAAAATTTGAATATTAATTTCCTCAAATTTTCACATTATGTGTTCATTCTTTTCAATTGAAAACCACATTAGTGGGTCATCCACATAAACATCTTCCTCTAAAATTCATAAAGGTAGGTTGTTTTCACATTCTTCTACTGTAGTTCCAAATCATTACGGACTACATATGTCATGATGATAATATTGAATAAATTATTTCAGGGTCAAAATTCCTCATTAATGGTCAATGCCAACTTTGCGAGGGAAATCATTGACAACAAATTTGGCCTTGTAACGTTCAAGTTTGTCACGAGAGTTATATTTTGTCCAAAAGACTCACTTACCCCCCAACTCTCGTGTAACCTTTAGGCAATTCTACAAGGTCTCACAATTAAAATATTTATCAATATTATCACAACTTACGGCTTGTAAAACAACACATCGTTATCATTAATGACTAAGTCAAATTTATATTCTTGTAGATAAACCACTTAAAACATTCGAAATAGCAATTTCTTTTTTTTAAATACTATTTCTCATGGTTCTTCTACAATAAAATCATTGTGAATAGTGAATTCATTTCGTATTTATTGTTATACTATTCAACAATAAAAGAAACTATTGTTAAGGTAGAAGAACAAATTACAAATTACAGGAACTTGCACCCTAACTCCGTTAATTTCCACGTTATGTGGAACTATACTCCCACTAATTTCACAATTCTCAGTAAACCTGTCATTCACAATTTCAATGGTTCTTATGCTATGGTTAGAACAATAAGGTTGATTTATATGGATAATCAGTGAAATACTCACTGATGTTTTATATCCATTTTCTTTTCTGACGGATTGCAATCCTTGTTTCTGCCGACAACCTTAAACATGCAGGCGCCTTAAATTGGGTATCCTATAAACACAGTTCAAAATTGTCTTTGGCACTGTCTTACTAGGAACCCTGTTCAATAGACAAATGACAGTTTCAAGACATACATTCACAAATGCGGGTAAAGACTAAATATCATACTTCTAACCATATCCATTATTGTTCTGTTGTGCCCTATATACACCATTTCGCTGCAGTGTAATTGGCATACACACAAATTACTCAATTCTTGAGGAGTTTAACGAACAATCACAGATGTTGCCCATTTTAATTAATTCTTTCATGTTAGTCATCATCTCTATCATAATTGATAACATTCATCTATATGTACTTAACTTTCTACTATATTCAAGTAAATTTTCAAGACATAACTATAACATGAATAATTATCAATAAAGATGATCACATACCTTTTCCTTTCTAAAAAGAAAGTTAACATCAGAGGTCCACAAGTTTTTAAGAACACATTTTCAAGAAGCTGGATCCTTCTTGTGGCTCCTTTCTTTGTGTCTTTGGTTTTTCTTTCCTTTAATACAATCTGCACAAATAATTAGGCCAATAAAATCCAAATTTGGAAAGATTTTGTTCCTTATAAAGCTTTCCATTCTTTCCTTGGATTTATGACCCAAACACTTATGCCACAAACTAGCAAAAAATCATTTAAAATTCAATTTATATAACTATCACTAATATACAAATACCAATGTGATAATTATACTTAAATAAATTGAAACATCCATAACCAAACATAAAAGAGTATCTAGTAACATTAATCCTAGATAATAAACCAAACTCCTAGAAAACCTAGGTACCTAAAAGGTTTCCAATGAGTCTAGGTGATGCCCAATATCAAGGATTAAACATTAAATCCTGATAAGTTCTATTAGAACCTTCACTTTATTCCCACAAACACATACTTTACATGTGGGTTTATGGTATGGATTAAACAAAATTTATTATGCTAGAAACATGTTCCGATTCATCCAGGATCAATCCACCAAATTTATGTGGATCTTTGATTAAGTTTGACTCAAACATACATAAGCTTTAAACTTATCTTTCATAGAATCAAGATTTTCATTTTATGCACTTTTTCTGAATTCAACAATTTTGCACAAAATGACATTTATGATAATGAAGTTCTTTCATATGAGTTTTCACATATGCCTCATTAATTCTAAGTGATCCTTTACCCTTATCATGTTTCTTCACACATTTATTTTCAGCTCCTTGAAGTCCTTAAAGGTTGGATAAAGAGATTTCTTATATTCTTAAATCTTGTTTCCTCTTAAACTAATATATTGTGCAATTTACTGCACAACCCATGATCTTTCATGGCGTTATAGCTCATTCAAAAACAAGTAACACTCAATCGATAATGAGCGAGGATAAACTATAATAACAAGTTCTCATCCACAACTATTTCTAAGGACTCAAACTTAAATCTTGTTGCAATAATTTTAATTTTAATTATACGTTTATAAATAGTACACAAATCACCAAACTTTATGGGGTTAGGGTACTCATTAATGTCCCAGAAAGAGACTCAAAAAAATATTAAGCATTCTCTCACAAAATTCACTTATTTTTTAAGTACTTTCAATTTTGGAGAGAATTATCTTAATATTATCTGCAACACTTATCCTCATGAACATAACATAAGTGTTTGTCAAATCTTTCTAAAAATTACTCAGATTTTATAATAAACTTTATCCTTATTGTTGTTAACACCATTAATAGCAACAAACTTTTCTTTAATTGATAATAAAGACTTGCAAACTCTAGTCATAAAGTTTAGCAAATAACATTGACACATACAAGTCATGAGAATGCAGAAAATTAAGAACATGTACTACATAACATAAATGTTTTGAGACATAAGGTACATGTTACTTAAAAAATTAATGTACACTAATGTTCTCCTTTGGGTTACACATTAGTACACGACATTCAAACATAATGATGCTAATAAAATTAATAATCAATAATTGGCAATGATATATGCACCAATTAGTATTATCTATTGTCTTTGGATGTATAAATAAACCAATAGCACAAACATATTGCCTACAGTCATGTCCATTAATTATAAGAACAACTAATCAAACCTTTGGGCGATCCATAAATGCCTTATAACAATGAACTACAATATACCCATAGAACATAAAACCATTATGTCATTCATATAGCATCAAATCTATGAGTAATTGAAAAATCATCATATGATTTGAAATTAATTTACTTACTGATTTGACCACTTTGGTGATTAACAAAATCAACATACAATTAATTTCAAATCAAATTCATTATTATAATAAAATTAGCCAATCAGAATTAATATCTTTATGATTTGATAACTTTAATGATGATCAAATCATCATACATTAATATCAAATCAAATCAATAAAGGGTAATGCAACGTGCAAGAATTAAATATTTATTATCTTTGGAAATAAATAAAACAGTGATGCACATGCATTACCTTCAATCATGTTTATTAATCATAAGAACAACTAATCTACCTTTGGGTGATCCATAAATGCCTTATAACAATAAACTCAATAACTTATAGAACAACAAATCATCATGTTGTACGTTTATAGCATCATCTATAAGTAATTGAAATTAACTATTATATGATTTAGAATTAATTTAACTTTTCAAGTTTGACCACTTTGGTGATTAACTAATCTATCATACATTAATTCAAATCAATCTGTGATATAATTTAATAATAAACTATTAAATTATAATACATAATATAAAAAAAATAAACTATTATATATATATATATATATATATATATTAGTCGTGACCAGTATAAGCTTTTGCATTTGTATATATAATAAAAGTCTATGCGTAAAGCTGTGACCATACTATTGCGTTAGTATATATACTAAAACCATGCGTGAATAGTGTATATATATATATATATATATATGTGTGTATGTGACCCGTGACCAGAGTTCCAAATTGGAACATTGCGGCAGTTCATGCGTTAAAATTTTATATTGAATATTGAATCACGATATATATCAATACTGAATCACGATAATTATTGTACCAGAGTTCACGCAAAACAATTCGCAATACATCAATATTGAATCACGATATTAACTTTTATATTTTTAATAGGTATGAAATTAACACTTTCGCGGAAACCATAATATCCCTAAATACAATAATTAGGGTTCATACTAAATTAAATTCCTAAATACAATAATTAGGGTTCATACCACATCATCAAATTTTTAATTGGAAAATCATGAATTTCTCAACCTATTGCTCTGATACCACATATAAGTTGTAGTTTTAATTTATTCGTTACAACTACAACAATAGGGATCTTGAAATTACATTACTTTCACGTTATAGAGATGATAAGAGAATATAATTACTAACCTCTATCCATTACTATACTTGAGAGAGTTCTCCAACGTTCTTTGACCAAAAGCCAGGAAACAAAGTTTCTATTCCTTTGCCGTCTCTACTATTCTTTCTGTGTCGTTATGTGATGGTAAAAGAGAGAATACGTTATGACCAGGAACAAGACCTGTTTCTCATAAATAGGTAAAACCCCTATCTCTTATCCATTGGCTTCCATCAAGCTAATGGGCCTTAGAAACAATCCCCTTATTATCTAAATATGATTTAGCCCATTAAGATTTAATTAATTATTTACTAAACACAATTCAATATATGTCACATGCACATCACATGAGACATACTAAGATATAAAAATCTTACAAGATACTCTAGTAAGGTTGGATCAATAACAAGATATAGGTTATAGGTTGCTTAACATAAACTATTGATCCATTTTTCACTCAAATCAATGATGATAAAGCTTGGTATCACTGATGGTGCCAGAAATAGGATCCTTTACTCTGTTCATCCCAATAGGATCCTATGATTCTTTCTCATCACCCACCAACTTCCCTACACTCTATTATTGCCATCGACAGCAGATACCAACACCCTGACCTAAAAAACTTGTGTATTAAAGAGGAATCGGCAATTGTATTGTTATAATATACTCCTTCTAGCTCGAATTATAAGTCAATTCAATAACTTTTACACTTATTAAATAAGTTAGTTGATTGTATTTAATTTTCTCAAATTTATAAAAAGTAGAGGTATTTTAGGAAAATAGTATTGGGAATGAAACAAAAATTAATTAAGATTACAATTTTCTAGAGATGTTTTAAAAAAGTTACATTGAGAATGAAACAAAATTTAATAAAGTTAGTTAATTTTGCTTATATTTTAAACCAAGATAAATATGTTTTTTAATTTATTGCTTATAATTCGAGCCGGAGGAAATATCTCTTTACGTATAACAGTTCAAACAATCATCCTAGAAGTAAAACACAACCATTCGCCATGACAAATCTCCCTTTGATGAGCTACATGTGTTAAGGCCTTAAGGGTACCTTCTTCCCCTTCTTTGATCAATTTGCACTGTTCAATGATATTTTTCCGGCCAATTTCAAATGCTTTACCACGCATAGACTCACTTTGAGGCAACAATATACCCCAAGGGATCAAAGAAAGAAATGGTAAAAGATTATCTCCATTTTTTCCATACCTACTTTCTTAGCTTGTTATCAAGTCAAATAAAGTAGGTGTACTGTGTACAGGGAAAGGATCCGGTGCATCTAAACATATAACATGCACCGGTGCATGTCTTTATTTTTAGGTTTTTTATTTATTTTTTTTAAAATTTAATCAATTAAAAAATATTCTATGTGTTTTCTTTTTTACTGATATGAAGTGATTTTTATAATTTGGATTTTTTTTTACTCTGTGTTCTTAAAAAACTGTATTGAGTAAAACTGTATTCAAAATTTACAGATTCTAATAAATTTGTATACGAACTTGTGTTAAAAAATATTCTGAATAAATCTGTATTAAAAAAATTTGAAAAAAAAAAATAAACCATGCACCGATGCATGGTTTAATTAACCATGCACCGGAGCCTTCCGCCTGTGTACATGGTAAATGTGGGCAGAGGCTCCGCTGCTGCATGTTAATATATAGCATGCATCGGTGCATGCTTTCTTTTTTGGGTTTTTTTATTTATTTTTTAAAATTTAGTCAATTAAAAAATATTCTACGCGTTTACTTTTTTATCGATATGAAGTGATTTTTATAATTTGGATTTATTTATTTTTTTACTCTATGTTCTTAAAAAAGTATACTGAGTAAAACTGTATTCAAAATTTACATATTCTAATAAATCTTTATACGAACTTGTGTTAAAAAATATTCTGAATAAATCTATATTAAAAAAATTTAAAAAGCAAAAATAAAATTTTCACATGCACCGATGCATGTTATATGTTAATATGCACCGGACCGGAGACCCTCCCGTAAATGTGATATGAAAACAAATAACTACTTCAATGAAGTGCCATTATAGTTTTCAAGAAAATCATAATGGGTATCACAATCAGAATTTTTTCTTTTTAGTTTACAAAAATATTCCTTCCGTTGTAAATTTATCTTGAGAAATTTATCTTGGGAAATTTTTTAGGTACGATTTTTTTTTTTCCAAATATCTCTACTTGCTTAACTTTTTTTTTAAGTTTTAATAATAATTTAAGGATAATTTTGAAAAAATATATCAAACATTAACAATATTATCTAATTTTTTTATTTCCCGCAAATTTTCCAAATAAACATGTATAAAAAGATTACATGACTTAATATTTTTTTTATATCAGGTAAGAGTTATAGAGACCCACCATTGATGAGAGAGTGTGTGTACTACATCCCTAATCCGTTCTTAAATAACTGTGTTTTATACTATTTTTTAGAAGAAAAAATTATTAAAATTATGTTTATTACGAATATTAGTTAATTATATTTAATTTTTTCAAATTTATTTAAAAAAAATATATGTAATTTAGGAAAACAGTATTGATAATGAAACAAAAATTAAAAAAAAATTAATTAAAATTTTTCTTATATTTTAAAACAAGAGAAGTATTTTATTTTTATATGCTAAAAATCGGAGGGAGTTCATCCGTGATTCGTTTCAAAATAATTGGGTTTTAAAGAAAAATTGGTACTTATTTAACTGTTTTCTCAGAAAATTAATACAATATTTTTATTTTTTCAAATCTATTCTTACTTAATTAAAAAAGAAATGATAAATGAAAAAAATAAATATAATTATTGAAAGGAAATAGTTAAAAATAAATTAAGTGCTACGTAAATTTAATATTAATTATAGAGTACTGTACTTTTTAACATGTATATTGTAATCCTAAAAACACTTACTACTACTATTTTCAATTCGTTCCTATTTGTAAATCCTTTTAGGCAAAAAACTCAGTCCTATTTATACGATTTTTTTTAAAATTTTAATGATTTTTAATTACTTCTTTTCAAAAATTTTAATATTTTTTAATTACGCTCGGGGAGACCTTTCCCATTTCCCATCCTCGGGTCTCATTTGCCCCCCATCTCCATCCTCATTCCCCGTGTCGGGGGTTGATTAACCCCCATCCCCATTCCTCATCACCCCCGGATCCCCACGGGTCCCCACAAGGAACCTAACTTAAACTTGACCTGTTATAAAATTCACAACGTCGAATAACATTTTTAAATTTGTACACTACAGAAAAATAATCGTTGAAATTCAAGAGATTCAATTTAAAAAAATCGTTAATAATAATAAGAGTGAAGGGACACTTTGGTTCCTCAAGTTTTTCGATAGGGACACTTTAGTCCCTCAAGAAATTTAATTCATTTTTAGTCCCCAAAGTTTTCCAAATGTACCAATTTAGTCCCTGTCCTATTTCCGCTAGCCACTTCGTTGAGAGACTAAATTGGTATTTTTGGAAAACATGAGGGACTAAATTGGTACTTTTGAAAAACATGGGGACTAAAAATGAATTAAATTTTTTGAGGGATTAAAGTGTCCCTGTCGAAAAACTTGAGGGATCAAAATGTTACTTCACTCTAATAATAATTATAATTATAATTATAATTAGAGTGAAGGGACACTTTGGTCCCTCAAGTTTTTCGACAGGGACACTTTAGTCCCTCAAGAAATTTAATTCATTTTTAGTCCCCAAAATTTTCCAAAAGTTACAATTTAGTCCCTGTCCAATTTCCGTTAGCCACTTCGTTGAGGGACTAAATTGGTACTTTTGGAAAACATGAAGGACTAAATTGGTACTTTTGAAAAACATGAGGGACTAAGAATGAATAAAATTTTTTGAGGGACTAAAGTGTCCATGTCGAAAAACTTAAGGGACCAAAGTGTCCCTTCACTCTTATAATAATATATGTGAAGTTACTAAAAAACCTATTTTTTAACTATATAAAACCTAAATATTTAAAGACATATAACTGAAATTGTCGGGGACGGGAAACTCGCGGGAACGGGGGAACCAATCCCATTCCCCGCCTCAAAATCTGTTCGGGGAAAAAAGTTCCCCCATCCCCACTCCCATTGAAGAAAAATCTCCAAACTCGGATTCCCAAACGGGGCATTTCCGCGGGGATCCCCATCCGCAGTCTCCCATTGCCATCAGTAGTATTTAGGAAAAGTTGCAATAGTAACACAGAAGAACATGAGATGCTGATTGCTGAACCAAAAGAAAGAACACGTGATGTTGGGAGATACGTGTCTGTGTAAACAGAACTCAAATTAGTAAGTAGCTCGTGGTGGCCTCTCAAATCAAACGACAGCAAACATCATTTGCAACAACACTGATCGTCACAACCAACCTTAATAATTGTGAATGAGCCTAAACTTTAAATGTTTGCCTAATCAATTTTGACTTATGACGGGAGTGGTTCATGTGTGTGCCTCAGTGCCCAAGTGACTCTCACAAAGTGATGCACTATACTCAACGTTGAGTTCAAACACGTGTAACGTTCCATTACAATATTCCATCTTTTTTTTTTTGGGGTAAAATTACAATATTCCATTCTAATTCTACTTGCAATAGTATATGTGAGATATACATTGCTTTAATTGGTGAAATTATCTCTCTTTTTAACGTAGATATATACTTCCTCCGGTCCTATTTATAAGACCTTTTTGGGGTCTTTCAGTCCCACCAAGGAGAGTGAATAAATTTGTTAGTGGCATTGAAAATGTGAAAATTTGATATACTTTTTCAAAACTACCCCTATAATTATTATTGGAACTCTAGAAAGTGTTGACTTTATAGGGGTGTTAGTGAAAAGAAGTAATTAAATGTTATTGAAAATTGGAAAGGGTCTTATAAATAGGATCAAAATAAAAACCCCAAAAAAGTCTTATAAATAGGACCGGAGGAAGTATGCCATAACCCCCACGCCACTTGAGTAAGAGAATTTTTCCCATCCATCACTTATTCACTTCATATATATATATCTCACTATCTCACGTTACTTGAGTCTATATATACAATAATCAAAGTCCATTATATGATAAAAATGGAGAAAACTATATACTTCTCAATGATAATATACTACTCTATATCCATGTAAGTAAATGTATATGTGTATGAGTTTTAGTATTTAGGAAAGCATTTACTGAGGTTTGAACCCTGTTCGGTATCACTATATCTCCCAACTCTATCAGTCACGTGAAATAATGTGATATAAATGAGTATATGTAACATTGTTACAAAATCTATCCCTTAATTAAGTGTATGCATGTTTGATATAGTTGATAAAATTAGATTATGATTATTTTTATTATTGATTATAATTTAGTAAAATTATAATTTGTCATAATTGGTTTATATATGAGTTTCTTAACTGAAAAATGAATTTAAGCTTATCTTTTTTGTTTGGATAGTGTAAAAAAATTATTTTTTAATGAGTAAATTCGAAAAATAAATGTATGAAGTGATAAGGAGATGAATATTGTTATTCAAGTGATATAGGTATAATAGAAAAATTACACGAGTCTCAAAAAATAATCTACAACACTAAAGATGTTAGATTTTGATTTTTTTTTTCCAATATATAATGTAGAATTATAATATGCATTGAAAATTAAACACATTATATTATGATTATTTTAAAAAAGAAAAAACTCAAAACATAATTTTAATCTAAATCAAACACCTAAATTGAGCTCATAGTTAAAATTCAACTAGAACTAAAAGTGTATGTGGAGGTATTTATGAAAAGAACCAATTAAATATTATTAAAATTAAAACAAAATCTTATATATAAAAACAAGACAATATAAAATTTTCAAAAAAAAACTCTTATAGAACTGGAGGAAGTATTTTACTTAGCTTTATCATATATAGAGTATCAGTTAGATATTATTTATATAGATTTATGGCTTATATATAAACCTATAAGTAATGATTCGTATTGTTAGAACCGAATAAAAAAATGTTAAAATTAATTAAATAAAAAAAATTAAATATATTAACGTGATTTGCTTTTGTCCTTATAAATTCTTTTTCATATAGCATCCTGATCCTAAAATTTTAATTTGTTTTAGTTTTGGGCTAGTCATTGACAGATTGTCACGTTGTCATGACTCATGTCAAATATACAAAATTAATATTAAAAAAAATATCATGTTGCATCAAAAATTAAAAACTAAAATGAAAAAAAAAAGCAAAAAATAGGCTTAAATATGTTTTCATTCCTAAAATTAAAATTTATAGAATTTTAGTTTTAGTCCTTAAAATAGTTTAACAATTTAATCATTAAAGATATATTAATGTGTCACATGACAGTGTGATATAGATTGTTGATATTATTCTAAGAACTACAATCGGTGGATGAATAAACTAAACAACACTAGGAGAACACCTAGAAGGGAGGTTGAATAGATGTTAAAGAAATCTTGAAAGATTTTCACACAAAACAAATTGAAACAATTAAAGCGAATGATTTTCACAAAAACTTCAGCTCTTAATCGATTAACCAAACCTCTAATCGATTAACACTTGACAACACAGTTAGGATTAATCGATTAACATACATATCTTTAATGATTAAACCAAACATCTGTTAATCGATTAATCACGGAAGAACAGAGAAAAATCGCTTTTCAACCGAAAACGAAAATCAATCAAATATCATAGAATATCAGAGATAGCGCGGAATTGATTAACACAAAGATTGTTAATGATTACCTAGATTATGAAAAAGGTTTTCCCCAAATCAATTTGAACTATTAAAACCTAATTCATTTAATTATATAAAAAACAATCTTTTCTAGGTTTTCAATCAAGAACAATAGAAATTGCGAAAATTAAAGAGTTAAGGGAAAAGAAGCTTGCACAGAGATTTATACTAGTTCACTCTCAACCACCAAGAGCTACATCCAGTCCCCTCTACCACAATAGAGAGAGTTTCTTCACTAAGGAATTAGAGTTCTCAAATTACAAGCAATTGTCTCTCAAGATACCCCACTTGATATCCTCCAAGAGATACCCCACTCTTGTCTTGCAACCCTACCTCTTGAACTTCTAATCTAACCTCTCTTCTCTTGCTTGATGATAACCCCACACCAAGTCTTCCACAATTGCTTGTTGATGCCTCACAACAAGACTTCCACAATCTTCTTTGTTTGCTTGATGATTCCACACACTAAGACTTCTTCTTGTTGTAGAAAGATTTGCCTCAATGCAAAGATTACAACTCGTTGAATAAGAAACACTTATTGAATCTCCTTCAAGAACAATGAACAAATAAAACTTGAGATTCAAAAGCTTCTTGATCAAAGATATGAAAATAAGAACTTTAATTTTTGTAAAAGTGAGAGAGAATGTTGAGAGAATAGTGTGACTTTAATCTTTTTTAAAACATGTAAAAATGAAGTTACTTAACTCATAATGATTATGGAAAGGTTTATATAGAATACCCAAAAGGTTTAGAAAACATTAGAAACAATTTTGCTTTGAGAAGAACGGTTTTAAAAAGCTAACAGACTCGTGTTAATCGATTAGGGCTTCAGACTAATCGATTAACCATTGGTTAACACTTGCTAATCGATTAAGCATCTCATTAATCGATTAGTGCCTGATACACATTTCATGTTAATCAATTAACTTGTCCATTTAATCTATTAACTGCTGTAAAATCAATTAAAAACTTGTTTTCTCAAATGTAAACATTTTCTTAAAAAACCTTTAAGCCACCTGTTAATTTTGGTTAAGTGAAATACTCAAGATATAATATGATCATGTACTTGATAGAGATTCACTATCCAACTTTCTAAACTATCCAAACTCTAAGACTCAAAACAGAGATATAAAACTATATACTCATTGAATCTTTGAGTTTGATCTCTCTTCATCATTGTTGCTTGTGTTCTTTGTCATTTGGTTAAGCTTGTTCATGGTTGAGCATCTTCAAAATATTGTCATTATCAAAACCATGCACTTGCACACTAGATCTAACAATTATTAATCTAGTATTTGGTTTTTTCGACACTATAATGAAACATAAATCAATAGAATATCTAATCAATGTGGAATTTGAAATAAATCAATTCTATTCTTAAATATAATTTGAAATTTTAGTTTTGAAATCATTAATGTAAGTATTAATGAATGATCTATAGCTAAGTACATTTTTTTAGACTTAATTATGTCACAAGTCCCTGAAGTTTGGGGTATTTTTGTCACATACTCTTATTTTTTTTTCAATGTCTTACTCCCCGAAGTTACTTATGAGTTTGTCATATACCCCTATTACCAATTCTGGTCAATTTTGCTGACATATAACATCAGAATCCTAGTCAGATGCAAGAGGTTGGTCGTGTGGTGCCGCGTGATGTCACGCCGGAAAAGACGACCTCTCTCTTCAATCCTTTTTTTTTTAATTTAACTAAAAAATAAAAAAATAAATTTTTATTTTTTTATTTTAAAAAAAGAAAATGTCTTCACCCACGAGACACCACGTGCCTAACCTCATGCGTCTAACCAGAATTCTGATGTTACATGTCAGCAAAATTGGTCAGAATTGGTAGTAGAGGTATATGACAAACACGATAGTAACTTCGGGGAGTCCGACATTGAAAAAAAAAAGAATAAAGGTATCTGACAAAAGTACCCCAAACTCCAAAGACTTTGACATATTTAAGCTTTTTTTTTTATAATCAGTAAATTACGTATAAAAGTTATAAAGTCTTAATATCTAATTGACATTGTAAGTGAGAGTGTCAGATGTTGAAAGTCTTCATTATCTATCTTATTTTTTTTGAGTGGTTTAAATATTTATTAGATTATTTCTCTCATTTTATTACCAACTAATTTTGAACTAGAATTTTAATATGGTATTAGAGTCAGAACACAATTTTCTCCTCCCAATTCTTTGTCGCAAGTTCAATCAAGCTTATTGTTGAAAGGGTGTATTGAAAATCTAAAGTCATATGCCTAATTCACCAACGAGCTGTTGCTGCAGTGGTGCTAGAGGCTGTATTTGGTAGGACAAACCATGGTTCGATCCCCCGCAACAACGTTGAAAGAGAAATAAAACTCTAACCCCGGGACCCACCTCGAACTGGATTAGTCAGTCCAATGAACTGGATACCAATGTGCAAACCAAAAAAAATCTCGTATGCCTAATTATCTTTAATATGGTGTATATATTTGTTGTGATATTTATCTCATTCTTAATTAACTTTGAGATAAAAATTTAAGTTATTAAAACCACTTTAATATGGTGTATTTATTTGTTGTGCTATTTATCTCATTATTAATTAATTTTGAGATAAAAATTTAAGTTATTAAAACCAGAACCCAACATTTTCCGGTTCTTAGTCATGAGCCAAAAGAACCCTCCGTCTGATCCGAGAGATTTAGGGCATGCACAACAGAATCTTAATATTAGGCTCATCAGATCCTAATATATCAGCATTACATCATCATTTTGATATAAAACTCAACCTCAGACTTTTCATATCTTTCACCACAACAGTTTATACTCACCATATTCACAAGACTCATGCATCAGCATTTATTATCATGTCTTTTTATATTCAATTTTATTTCAATAATGTTAATTAACTATTATTTCTAAAAATAATCCCAAATATTTTTTTTATCATATTAATAATTATAAATTTTGAAAAACTATATTTGCATTCAAACAATATTTAAAAATTAAAAATATGTCATAGCCATTTTTATAAGAAAAAAATAAATTGCAACAATAATTTCAATAAGTCTTTGTTTTTAATTATCCATTTATTTCAAAATTTTTTTATATATCCATATTTGAATAAATATATGAGTGAAGGCTCAATTTGGTCCTTCAAGTTTTTTGACTGGGACACTTTAATTCCTCAAGAATTATAATTCACTTTTAGTCTCTAAAGATTTTAAAAAATACCACTTTTGTTCCCTGTTTTCATTTCGTTAACTACTGTCACTATTTCCAGAAGCACCAGGGACATTTACTGGGTGACCATTAGCACATGAGAATGAAATGTTACAGTTTATGCCAACAGTGACAATAGTTAACGGAATGAAAACATGGACTAAAGTGATATTTTTTAAATTCTTTAGGGACTAAAAGTGAATTATAATTCTTGAGGATTAAAGTGTCACAGTTGAAAAACTTGAGGGACCAAATTGGGTCTTCACTTTCTCTCTCTCTCTCTCTCTCTATATATATATATATATATATATTCCATAATAACACAATATATTTAAGAATAAAATAAGAAATTATATATTTAAGAATATTAATATTTACTATTTAGCTTATCCAAAAAAATATTTACTATTTAGAAAAAGAATATTAATATTTATTTATTATAATTAGTTTATTTATTATTATTTTTATTATTTATTTAGTTATAATTATTATTGTCACTATTTATTTATTATTAAGATGATGTAGAATAAAAAGAGAGAAAAATATAAAAAAATGAACCTTACATAATTTTAAATTGAGTCTCTTATTTTATAGATTTTGAAGAATAGCATAATCTTATAGAAAATTTGATATTAAGACTCATCACCAAAATCTTTTAGAACTATGTTGTGGTTACTCTTATGTAAAGGTGTAAGTGTTCAAAATCTCACATAGCTAAAATCACATTTTTCTTTAAATATTTATTGACTCATCTAATTATCAATTGCTTTTGAGTAGAGGTGGCAATTCGTGCTACCCAGCCGTGCTCGTGTCGGCTCGATTCGTGTTCGGGCCATAATCGTGTCGTGCCTAAAAAGCACGGCTTAAAATCGTGCTTCAAAAATGCTCTCTAAGCCCGCACAGTGTGCGCTTCGTGCTTGTTCGTGCAGCCCGGCAATTTTTTTTTTTAATAAAATTTGTTATTGATTAAGGCAAAAAGGAAAAAAAAAAAGAAAAGAGATTTTTAGTCCCAAATGGCCTAAAACCTATTGTCAATCTGTCGCAAGTCACAATAGTGTCGATAATTTTGTACACCCAATAAAATGTTTAGTTCACATTCACAACCATTATGCTAATTATGATTGTGAGAAACACAAAATAATTCAACGTAATAATTCTATATCATCAAATTAGGGATTTAAGTGATTTGGGTTTGTTGGGCTTTTTTTTTATTCTGAAAAAAAATAACGAAAAAAATATATTAAATAAATCGGGCCTGGCGTGCCGTGCCGGGTTAGCCCGGCAAAAACCCGAACGGGTTTCGTGTTTTTGCGTGCCGTGCTAAAAAAGCACGTGTATAATTCGGGCTGCAAATTTGTTGTTTAGGCCAAGCATTTTTTCGTGCTTTTTCGGCCCAGCCCGGTCGTGCCGTGCTTTTTTGCTGGCTCTACTTTTGAGAGTCAACATAATTAATCAGCTCCTATATTATATTTTAGAGTCCAATTCCTGCGATTAGAGATCTCTTCACAAAATGGAGCTCTCACGATCAAAGTTAGAAGATTCAAGGCTTATGAGACATGTCACGTGTCACTGCTAATAAATTTTTTTAAAAAAAAGACACCTTTTCATTTTTTTTTTGAAAAGACACATTTTCATAATATTGCAAATGAACACATAAAAAACCTACCTATTAACACCTTTTCATAAACAAACACCTAATAATGAGATTTTTTTTTAAAGGCAATTTTTTCCAACCCTTTAACAATTTTGGGGAACACCTTTTCATAAACAAACACCTAATAATAAGATTTTTTAAAAGGCAAATATTTTCCTACCCTTTCATAATTTTCAGGAGCATAATACTCCAAATGCTATCATGAAAAAAATCATAATTTTTAATTTAATAGAATTTAAAATTAATTATTTTTATATTCAATTTTTTGTGTGATGAAAAGACACATTTTTATAATATTGTAAATGAACACTTAAAAAAACTATCTATTAACACCTTTTCATAAACAAACACCTAATAATAAGACTTTTTTCAAAGGCAAATATTTTCCTACCCTTTCATAATTTTCAGGAACATAATACTCTAAATGTTATCATGAAAAAAATCATAATTTTTAATGTAATAGAATTTAAAATTAATTATTTTTATAATTAAAAAATATATATCACAAGTGATATGTCGTTTCAACAACGAAGTGATATGTCATTTGTTTCAACAATGAAGTGATATGTCGCTTGTTTCAACAATGAAGTTCTATATTATATAGCTATAATAATTTATTTCCTTTCCCAATTGAGCCTTCTAGCTTGGTGATCTTGGACATAGTCTAAGAATCTTACTACCAAATCAGAGGTTCTATTCTTGGTACAAACAATAAAATAATTTAGCCCAAACCACAATTAAAGGTGTTCCCCAAAAGTGACGCCAGTGGGCTCAAGAACCAATTCAAGACCACCAAGGAACTCCACGTATGGAAAAGCAAGCGGATGGTCGTCGGCCTTCGTTTTCCACCTGTTGAAGGGGTAATGACAATGTTAACTATTCGATAATTGATTATGATCAGTAAACATGATTCACATGTATTAATTTGGTACTTGGAGATTTGACAAATACAAACTAGTTTTCAAAAATTTCAAGTAAAATTTTAAGGACTGATTTGACTTATTTTGAAATCTTTAAAAATTAACTTGAAATCTTTAAGAATCAATTTGGACTTTTAGTTCTTCAAGGATTAAATTGGTATACATAATTATCTTGAAAAATCAAATTGCAATGTTTACTCGATTCTAAATGTATTATACTCACAACTTTATCATCCTAAAATGTCCACTTCAGAATTGTTTATTATGATATGGATATTGTTCAATAGGTATATAAACAACAAGTGTTGATAAATTCTTCATCTTATCATTTTTTTACATCTAAATCCTATTATTTACTTATTATTATTATTATTATTATTATTATTATTAATTATTAATATTTAAAGAAAAAATATTTTGTTATCGATGATTTTAAAGTAAAAGATATAAGATATGTCTCAACCAAAATTTTGATCAATCAATCGATTTAATTATAAATAGCAAATGGAAACTAAAAATGTGAAAATATCATTAATACTTAATAGTATTTTAAAAAATTAAAACTTGATATGATAGAAAATCATCCAAATCTTACACAAATAAATCTATGAATTTAAGATACTCCTTTATAAGTTTTTCCATATTCGTGCTCTGCAAGGGTTTTCTCTAGAAGTGGCACAATAAAAGTTTTTCTTCCCCAAGTTCATCTTGGTTTATCACCCACCCTGTGTGAGCTTTTGTTTTCTTATTATGAGACATATGGAGCGACATAAAGGCTTTGATTTCACTAAAGAAGAGGAGGCATTGGTTTAGATCCAGGTGAGTAACAAAGAAAATGAGGCGAAAAGGGTGCATGGTCAGTTGAGAGAATCCTTACACCAAACTCTATCAATGTAAGGGATAAGGATCACCTGTCCCCAAGCCTATTCTAAAGCCTGTCCCCTCCACACAACTTTTAAAAAACTGAAAAGTAATTACCCAATGCTGATGGCATTTTTGTAATATTTAATAAAATTTGATTGGTTGGGGATAGGGAGACAAGAAATTTAGGAATAAAGGATCAAGTCCCAATGCAAGGGCTTTCAAAACCAAGATTGTCCATATTTGGAAACCAAAGGGAATAATGCAAGTAAGAGACATAGGGAGGAACCTATTCACTTTCAGGTTCTTTAAGGAGGTAGATAAGGGTTAGGTTCTTAAAGCACGCCCCAGTAACTTTGACCACATGCTAATTATTCTCCAAGACCTATTAGATGACATAAACCCTAAGGATGTGAATCAGAACAAGGTGTTGATATGGGTTAGGGTTTATGAACTTCCCATGAGATGAAGAGTAGAGAAGGTGGCCAAGGTGATTAGGAACTCCCTCATCGAGTATGTGGAGTGGGACTCAAAGGAGGATCGTATATTGGGCAGATGGGATAAATTTCACGTCTAGTTCAACATAATGAAACCTCTCCGTAGAGGTATGTTACTGAAGGTAGGAGGGAAGGAGGCGATTAAAGTCTTCTTTAAATATGAATGCTTACGAAACTATTGCTATGGGTATAACATGTTGGGCAATACTTTGAAGGAATGTAAGGCAAAGGATAAGACTAATTGGGCGAAGGAAGATGCTGAGAACTTATCCTATGGTTGGATGAGAGTTTCCTCAATTAAATCAAATGTTGTGGTGGGCTTGAAAAGGGAAGCAGTTGGGGTAAAGATAGCCTTGCTAACCCAAATCAATAAATCGATTGGGATTTGGGAGGGATTTGTCAAAGGAGCCAATCGTTGAGGGGTTAATGAAGAGAAAGTAGAGGAGAGAACATTGAGATTGGTGGAAAATGTGGCAGCGTGCCCAATAAAGTGTAGCGTTAGCAATATGGGAGACAGTACACTAGCTGATTTAAAGGAAACATGAGTCAATGAGGGCACTGATAATATTATCAAGGAGAAAAAAAAAGGTTGTCATTAGCTATCATCGATCCTCCTTCTTCAATCTCAACTTCATCGATCATGCTTTCTCAAACTCGTCTTTCAACACTATTACCCAAAACAACCACATGCATTAGAATATGATTGCCGTCGTCGCCGTCGTCACCTCTGGAAGATGGCCCGCATAGCCATATAAGTGAATCCATTCTCCTTTATGTTTTCGTCGGTTTTGAGTTTGTTTTGGGTTGCTTAACCCGATTCAATTTGTTTTAGAATCACCCATGCCTTCATTATTTGTCTTCCATTTATTCTAGGTTTGTTTTGGTTCTCCTCTGTGTGTAGGTTTGTTCTGAGTTTGTTTAGATTGGCTTGATTTTGTACTGATTCGTCGAAACTAATCTTCTACGTATTGTTTTACTAGAAATCTAGAATTGTTAAATGAAATTTTAATTCAATTAGTTTATAATGTTAATTCAATTTGTTTGGGTATTTTGATTTGTAAATTTTTTGTTCAATTATTTCAAGAAGTCTGAGAAATAATCATTGATGTTGATCGTGGCTTAATGTTAATGAAGAAGAAGAAAGATGTATGGGATTAAGGGGTCTTTTTTTGTGGTAACTTTTTAAATCACCCTAAACGATGTCATTTTAACCTAAACGATGTCATTTTGGCCATTTAACGGGCCATGTCAGTTTGTCATTAACAGACATAAACCGTGACATAACCGAGGGACTAATGTGAGTAACAATTTACAAATTGAGAAACCAAAAAGCATTTTTTAAGTAAATGTTGAGTGCAAATACAAGGTGCAAAGTGACAATTTAATAAATATTTTATCAAAACATGCTAGTGTGGGCCACTTTTTGGTTATGTGGGGCTACAAAAAGTTTGGTCAAATGCCTAAAAGAAAAATGGAGTTAAAGCTTTCTCTTGAAAACCTTTGAAGGAAGGATCAACTATTAGGTGGTTTGGGACAATTGGTCTCGGATAAATCACCACCATCTATTACTTATTTTATATATTTTTTTAACAAAAAAAAATTATGAATGATTGAGACGAATCCTAGACCATTGATTTGGGACCAACTAATAATTTCACCAAAGAAGACCCAAACAAAATATGTGATTAAACAAATCCAGAAAAAGAAAAGCGACTTAATGACATTTTCCTTCAAGAGGAAATAGTTTGGAGTCAAAGATCAAGAGTCACATGGTTAGCATATGGTGACCGAAATACAAATTTTTTCATCGAAAAGCATCTCAAAGGAAAAGCAAAAATTTTATTGATCAAATCAAAGATGATGAAGGTATCGGGTTGGGTCATCAGTTTAGCAGGTTGAGATGGTTTTATTTTTTCATCAACATAATCAAGTACGAGTTGAGATGGGTTTTCTTTTGATCAACCCAATTAAGTACGGATTGAGTCTTTGGTTTGTTATTTTGAAAATTATCAACCCAACCCAACTTGTTAACCCTAATTTTTTTTAAAATTATTTTTTAATACATGTTAATTGTTGTTAGTAATTAAGTTAGTATATTATACATAAGGTCAAGGACCCAATTTTACTTTTTTTTATCTATTTTTTAAGTGAGTTAATTTTATTTTTTTTATCTATTTAAATTTATATTATTTTTTAAGAAAAATTAGGATACATAGAACCAATCCAACCTAAATTTTTGTTGGTTGGGTTAATTTGATTTTGACATTCAAATATAGAGAAACTTGACCCAACCCATTCTAATATATTGTTATCGAATCGACTATTTAACATTTTCCAAAATCGACCAAACCCAATCCGGTACACCCATATCTATATGGATTCATACATAATATTCGGGGATTTATTATCTTTAATTAGAGATTTGTTATTATTTATACTTATCCTTAGGAGATTTAATTTCTATAATTAGATAGGGTTTTAACTTAGGATTCTATTTGATAATTAGGGGGTTTTACCTATGTTTTGGCTTATCTTATTACTAGGATTCTTTTAGAGTATAAATAGGCACATTGGTTGTAAACTTTGAGACATCTTTTGATAATTATTGATAATTTTATATTGAGAGTATCTTACTTACTTGAGTTACGAAGAGAGAACCTTGAACAAAAGGATTACCTTTGAGTTACATGCTTCGTTTAAGCTTACTACGCTTATTCAATTCTCAAATGGTTTCTGCTTTAATCATTCTTGATTTTGACCTAAGGGAGTATTAGGCCAATCATATGATTACCAAGTGGGGTGCTTAGAAGCTTTTTTTTGTGTCCACTAACCGGTACCCTGATCTAATTTATTCAGAATCCGATTCATCCGGTCCGACTCAACTGAGTTCGCGCTAAGCGGTAGGGGTCTCACAGCGGGGGTTGCTCCATACCCAAAGCTCGAACTCGAGACCAATTGGTTAAGGGACTAGCGGGGTGCCTAGAAGCTAATAACTCAGTATATTATCATTGATCTAGCTATCTATTCGTAACCTTTGCATTTTATTATCTCAATGGGACAAGTTAGCTTAGTGTGTAGCTAAAGTAACATGTTAAGTACCTATAATTAAGGACAAGATGATGAAGGAAGAATGCTATCTCCACTTTAGCTAGATCAGCCCCTGGACATAGTCGTGGACCACCACCAAATGGAGCCACTTTCTTGCTTGTCGAATTGTCCTACAAGTAGAGACAAAAATTAGATGTGCAGTGTTGTAGGCTAACAAAATTGATGTGCATGATTAATGATTATGCTGCCGTGACACTTCTAGTTTTAACCAATAACTACTAGGGTTGCTCTAATGCATTTGAAAAAGCATATAGAAGCAACTTACATTCCACCGAAAGGGATTGAACTCCATTGGGTTTTCAAAATTGGTGGGATCTAAATGTCCAGCACATAAGACAGGAAGAACCTTCCACCCTGCTGGTATCACAAACTCTGCAATAATTTTAATAACATGTGAGAAACGTTTCATTTTAACAAATGGATATATTACAAATATGTATTTATCTGCCGTCATAACCTGTTAAATATTTATATATATATATATATATATATATATATATATATATATATATATATATATATATATATATAAAACTTGAAATTAACTCTAAGTCTCTAACTAACTAGTAGTTGACAATTTAATCGGTTAGTTATATTACTTAACCAGTTATCGATTAACCAACTAACAACTAACTATGTAACCGATTAACAAATTAACTTAACCGGTTATCGACTATTCTAACAGATAACTAACAACAAAATAACTAACCGGTTATGACTGCAAAAAAATACATATTTGTAATAAGATCCTTTATAATAAGGAGGTTTCTATGTGATACAGTGATGTTCCTGCATCATTGAGTATTGAATTCTGCATTAACATATGTCTAAGGGGCTTCTAATTATCAACAATACGACAAACTCGAGAGGGGTGCCATAGAATTCTCTCCTTTACATACCTTTGAATTTGACATCTTGCGCAGCTTTCCTGTGCAGAAATTTCACCACATTCCCACATCTCAGACCTTCATTTATAACCTAGTGTAAAGCCATTGTTGATTCCAAATTTTGAGAGAAACATTAAAACCTTGAGAAGGCAAATTTTTAATTACTTAAATTAACTTATTCTTAGTTTCTTACATCTTGAGTGAACTCCATTAGCTTATAGTCTTCCCAGTTTAGTGGTTCTTTCTCCTTTTTGCTTTTCCTTATCACTTGATGTTCTTCCTGTAATGCTTTGATTTAATTAGTTAATTTAATAAAAAAAAAAGACAAAACTATTAGAATGGTCCTTAAGTTTTTTTTATGTTACAAATAAGTCCCTTAAGTCTTATTTTTTTTTAAATAAGTTGCATAAGTTGTTCCTGTTTACAAATCAATTTTTTTCGTTAATTTTGTCCATTAAGTGAAATGTGACAAACAATGTTGATTGAATGACACATGTCACTTAATGAAAAAATTAACGGAAACAACAGATTTGTCAAACGGTAATAACTTATTAGACTTATTTAAAAAAAAAAAAAAACTTAAAAAAGTGATTTGTAACGAAAAAATAATTTAATGGACCAGTTTGCCAAAAAAAAAAGGGTGATGCTTTTGAACATACATATTCTCGTTTCAAAATGGTTGAAAGCTAGGTACCTTTAATCTTTCCAAAGCAGTATGGGCTCCCCCAAGGAAATAAACAATCAAGGACAAAAGTTTTGCGGTTGTCTCATAACCCCCAAACAAGAGGTCCAACACAATGCTCACCATCTCATCATCAGACAGGTTCTGCTTTGACAAAATAACATTCAATAGGTCCCCTCCTACCGCAGGCCTCAAATTAACTTTACGCCTTTCTTCTATAATTTCCTTTACTGTGGACGAGAGTCTTAGTCTTGCCTAATAGTAGCAGCAAACAATAAAGTTAGGTATCATGAGTAATGCTATATGCTCAAAATAATATACTGACAACCTTCTCCTTGGCAACTTTTCTTTTTTTAATGTAAAGTCTTACATTATAAAATGTAAAGTTGTCACGAAATAGCCGAAGAAATATTTAAGAATATGTGTTCTGAGGACAATTTTCTATACCAAAATTCACCCACATATTTTGGCACTTGGTTTGTGTTGATTGAAGGATAGGAGGTTGTGCTGTGTGTTGAGTATTCAAGCACGAGGAAATAAAGTCACACGCTTGGATAAAATGGGATAGATGAGAGAGCTTATAAGTAGGCTAGACCCATAGAACTATTGCTTTAAGGTTTTTGGTTCAGGATGTGATGTCTCATTTATTTATAAGTGGCTCTCATGGCACTAGACTCCCCGATGGTTGAGCCACCCCGGTAGCCTCCCTGGTCCCGACAAGTGGTATCAGGAGATTGTTGAGTGTGAGGAAATAAAGTCTCGAGATTTCCTTTTTCACTTAATACCTACTTTTCATATGATCATGTACCAAGTTTTAAATTTTGAGAGTTGGAAATCCTAAATTCGATCTTAGACATCATCATTTAATGAATTTAATTTCCCTTTTCTTATCCCGTAAAACAAAATTTGCCTATAAAAAAAAGTTTTATATATATATATATATATATATATATATATATATATATATATATATATACACACACACATAGGCTAATTAACAAGCAAAAAAATATTATATTAAGAAAGAGAAAAATTCGTGTACAACCAATAATCTCACTTTAAACACAAGGACGGGGAACAAGTAAGGTTACAAACACTATGCCGGGGGTCATTATTCATAATTACACCATAGAGCAAAGGCATAAGACAACCTTCCTGGCCTACACATCACATGATTAACGTTTTGTTAAGCAAGTTTAGTTAGGAATTTTTTTAGATGATTAAGTGTTTTTTTTAGTAAATAAGCTATTTGTCTCGTTTTGTAAACATAAATGAAAAATAGCTTGCAGTTTTTGGAAAAAGAGCTTGTAACTTATAAAACTTAGTTTTTAGAAAGCTACTTGAAATAGTTTTCTTAAAAGTAAATAATTTTTTAATAATTCATATGTCAATTATACCTTCATTATTTTTTTAAAATTACATTAATTACTCTAAATCAATTGATGGCAATTTATTTTTTAATTAAATATGTATTTAATTAGTTATTAATTATAACTTAATAATTTTATAAAACTTCATTAATTAATTAACTAAATATTTAATAAATAAATAAAAAATAATTTAAATTATCATAATTAATAATTTTATATTATTAATAAATAAAGAAAAAATAAATTAAAATAATATTGTTCATTCTTTTCGATCATTTAATAAGTTTTAGCTAATTACACAACTAATTGTGCCGAACAACTCTGTTTCAAATAGTTAACTTTACAACTTATAGCTACAAGCTGATAACTCACAAATACTAGTTAATTTTGCCAAAGAGAGTTTAGTTTGTATCTTGCCAAATTGCTTTCCTTTTACAATTGGATAATAAAATCAATTTAATATCATATAAGCATGAAGGATTCTCTCATTATTATAATATTCAAAAACCAAGCATAGCATAATTTGCCTCATTTAACCCGAATAAACCAAATTAATAATGTATCAAAAAAATAAATAAACCTAATTAATATAGCATAACTCAGGTCAGATGTGTTGGTTTTTATTTACTCACAATTATTAATTTAGATTCTATAAAATGATATGCCTACCTTCAAAGCCTTGGAATATTTAGTCCCTGGAATATTCAGTGGCAATGAAACGAAGCCCTTGATGTAGTTCTCAAAGTTTCCCAAAATCTTGGAGGCTAGTGGCTCATCAGGATTAATGTTCAGCAGGTGCTTCAGCATAACATTGATGGAAAACTGTTTCACATAGCTAGAATCAACTCACACTTCACTAGTGTTGAAAATATCTTCAGGTGATCATCTTTTTGTAAAGTATATACGATATACCTTTTTTTTTTTTTTAAAAAAAAGCATAACCTTTTAGAGGAGGGAACAAACGCAATTATAAACATTAAAAAAAAAACAAACTGACCAATCAAGGAGATGATGGTAGTACCATACCCTTTTAGCTTCTTTATAGAAAGCAACTTGTTTACTGTTTTCATCCCATGAGTTAATGCTCGAGAGTACAAGCGTCTCTACGCAAGAGAGGAAGTTGGACTCTGATTTTGATGCACTGACAAAACTGATAACGGTATTTCGTAGTTTCTTGTGAAGGTCCCCTGTGATAAGAATCAGAGCCAACTTCCCCAGGATTTTATGCATTACCTTGGGGTAATCAACTGGGAATAATATTCCCTCATTCTGAAGAATGAACATGTTTAGCTCATAGTCGCAAGAAACTATGGTGGGAGAACCAAACAAATGTGACTTGAAAACTTTGCCATACCTGATCATATATAACAACAATTGCTTAGTCATTTAGGCCTCAATACACACACACACACACATATATATATATATATATATATATATATATATATAAATAAATAAAGTTATAAACCTTAGTCACTTATACAGAGAGTAATCAACACAGCTTACATAAGAGTTTTGAGGAAAATCACATATGAATAGGCGAATTGGCAAAGAACACAACAAGAGAGAAGCCTTAGAATAATTGAAATTGAATATATATATATATATATATATATATATATATATAATAATAATAATAATAATAATAATAATAATAATAATAATAATAATAAAAAAGGTTTACCTAGAACAATGTTGTTGTAAGAAGCTTCCCATAGAGTTTGATCTATGGGGCTTGAGGAAGGCAAGAGTCTCCCCAAACAAGGGCCACCCCATGCTTCCATGAGGCAATTGGTGAGTGGAATCTTGTTTTTTAAGGTATCGGAGAAGATAAGGAAAGGCCAGGCCTGAGAAGAAAGCTAATAAGATGCCCAAATACTCAACCATAGTAGCAATATATGATATCCTTCTCTAGTTCTCTGTAGGATATGATGGAGAACTGGAGAAGGCTGCTGCACTTTGTTTTGTTTAAATTTTACAGCACCTTAACTGGTTGGTTTTATAACTTTGTTGTGCCAGCAGCATAGATGATGCCCGCGCATTGCACGGTTTTTTTTTTTTTTCAAATTTTATATGTTATTGTTTTGACCTATAGTAAAAGTGTTAAAATGAGAAAATCTTAAATTGGGTCAAATAACAAATATTTTTCTTATTTTGAATTATGTAACTCAATCGAATAAAACAAATTTAGTTAAATTGGATTTTTTATTAAATGTTTTAATGTTTATTAATTTTGAGTGAAGACCCACTTTGGTCCCTGTCGATTTTGCACAATACCAATTTGGTCATTGACAATTCATAATACCACATTTAGTTCCTCAAAAAAAAAATTATACCAATTTTGTCCATAACCTTTTTTTCATACCAATTTCGTCCCTCAAGATTTTCTTCCATACCAACTTGGTCCCTCAATTTTAAGGATCAAATTGTTACATCTGAAAATCTTGATATGAAAAAGAGTTGAGGGACCAAATTGGTATGGAAATTTTTTTTTGAGGGACTAAATGTGGTATTATGAATTGTGAGAGACTAAATTGGTACTGTGCAAAATCGACAGGGACCAAAGTGGGTCTTCACTCTTAATTTTTTTTTAAAGATTTAAATACCAATTTGGTCCTTATAAATGTTAACCTTTTTGAAATTAGTATATACAATTTACTTTTTGGATTTTGGTTATTGTTTTTTGTTTCGTTTTGGTTTTGGTCATTGACGTCAATTATGGTTTAGGAGAGTGTAAATGCAATTTTGATTTTGATTCCCATATTTTCACTATTTGAAGGTTTTTAGTACTTCATGCTTTTTTGTTTCGTTTAGGTTATGATATCCTTATCATGTTAGCCATGTTAGTGTGGGTACCTAATTTTGTCCTCCCTTCAAAAGTCAATAAATAAATAAATAAATAAATAAAAGTCAAAAAAGATAAAGATAAAGATAAAATTCAAAAAAAAAAGAAAGAGGAAAATATAGAAAAAAGCAAATATAATAAAAGAGAGGTGAGTGTGAAAAAAGAATAAAAACTAAAATTGACCCTTTTGAAAAAAAAAATCATTTTTGAAAAAAAATACTTTTTTGTTTGAAAATCTGTTTTTCAAATAAAAAGAATCTTTGCAGATTAAAAATCTACTAGAAAAGAGCTTTCCAAAATAGTATGGTTTATCCAAAACGAACTCCAGATGAAAATGTTACAAAGAGTCTGTTAAAGTTTTTAAAATATTTAAAAATAAAAAAAATCTAAAATAATAATAATATATTCCGGTGTACCAATCACATTGAAACATAACTACAAGATAATTCAACATAATGCAAAAAATTTGGTATCCATGTCCTCAAAATATACGACCTTGGATTATTTCCTTCTTTTTTTTTTTTCATAAATACTTATCGATACTTCTTCTTTATACACATATTTTTTTCCTTCTTCTCTCCCTTATCTCTCCATCCACCACATACTCCCTCATCTTTCACTCATTCTTCCTTTTTCATTCTCTTCTTCAATATTTTTTCTCCGATTTTTTTCTCTTATCTTCTTTCTTTGAATGTTCCAACATCATTGTGTGTATCCCTTCTCAATTTTCTTCTTTCATCATCGAATCCAGCTCAATATTTTTGACTTTCCTGATTTTGTGAATAATAACAAAAACAAAATTTTCAGAGTTTTCACTCTATAAATACAAGGGGGGCCAGAGAAAGGAAGAATAGAAAATTTTGTTGAGAGAAATTAAAAAGGAGATTGAGAGATAAAGAAAAGAGAAGAGGATTTTTTTTTCTTTTTTTTTAGGAAAATATATAGAAAATATTTGAATACTTGTAATTTCCCTTTTTACGTGAAGAGTGATTTTTTAGGTTTTTTTTTTTTTTTGGTTTATTATCTTCAGATACATTGAATTATTATTTTAGAGTGGAGAGTTTTGAAGGAATTGTTATTGGAACATACATGTTAATTTTATTTTATTTCTATTTTTAATAGTTATTTGTGAATTGTGATATATGAGAATCGAGTTCAATTTTAAAAAAAGTTACTCTAGTTGTTTGTTGTTTGTGATGGTTCAATTTCCATTTAAAATTATTCAAAGTTATGTGATAAGATAACGGAAAAATTTTTAAAAAAAAAAACTATCTAGATATTTAGCAAAATAATAATAAAAAAACTCAAAATTTCATTACCTGATTCCTCGATTCAAGATTATTTTTAGGTAAATCCGATACCACCATTGCAGTCGTAAGGTTCAAAAAAAAAAAAAAAAAAAAAAAACAATCACCACCTCCTTTCCACATACACGCTGCCCTCGTGCGAGCATTTGAGGAGAGGAATCCATCCAAAAAACCACATGTGATGCACACACCTAGCTATTGGTCCACCAACTCTTTTACATAAACATCAGTATTTGACATTTATATGGGACACCTGTTTTTTAGGCAAAAACTGGTAGGTCCTGTAGTTTCTCTTTCTTACAGCACCCACCACTTTTTACCCAAAAAGGCAGGTGTCTCTCTCTGATGTCAAATACGAATGTCAAACAAACATTTTCCATTGGTCCACTCAGTGGATGCCACGTGTAGCGATAGTCAACATTGACTTTGACCTTTGACTTATTTTTTTTTGAAAAAAATCAAGTATACTTTTCCTAAGGTTTTTGGATCTTTGAAGTCCGATTTTGAGGTCGATTTTACTGTTTGGAGTCTCCAAATAGCTCTTTTGATTTTTAAGTTATTTATAATTATTTTTCAACTTTATTAATATTTATTTTGGTTAATTGTGTATGTTTATTTTGTTGGATATCGTCGCTCATCTCGTGTAACCTCGGCTTCCAAGATATAGAATTAAATATGTTACTTGTTCCAAATATAAAACGATAGTTGTTGTCGTTATTAAATAATAGATTTCATGTTATTTTTGTGAAAAGTTGTTGCTCGCCTAGTGTAATAACTTCGGCTTTCACACCTAAAAAAGGATTAAACACAATTAATCACTTTCAATACTTAAAAAATTATTATTCGTCGCTCATATTTATTAATTTCTTTAGAAGTCATCGTTCACCTAGTGTAACTTCGGCTTCCACTAAAAGAGACTTATCACTATGCATCTTCAATTTCATAAAAAAATATATTCATTTATTTATTGGAAGACGTCGCGCACCTCGTGTAACCTCGACTTTTCTA
Source organism: Crotalaria pallida (assembly GCA_037953625.1). Classification (NCBI taxonomy): domain Eukaryota; kingdom Viridiplantae; phylum Streptophyta; class Magnoliopsida; order Fabales; family Fabaceae; genus Crotalaria; species Crotalaria pallida. Next base: position 123,401,442 of record CM075653.1, on the reverse strand, counting down.
AAAATTCAAATAACTTTTATAAAAACTAAAATCAATCAACCAACATTCATTAAAAAAAACAATTTTATTGTATCGAAGGATGCGTAGGAGTAGGCGCTTACCTGTCAACTGTCAAGCATTAAAAATTTTATTCTCATTTTTTTTATAAAAAAAAGGCAATAAAATCAATATTTTAAATAACATCCACATGACCAATTAAGGTATCGTTTTTGGATGGACGGTGGTGTGCTAATACATTCCCTAGTTCGTAACCGACTCCAAATTTGAAATCTCTCGAGTTCAAGACCATGCTTTATCTTTTTATTTTACTTAATTAATAATTTTGTGCTTTGAAAAAAAAGTATTGTGCCGACTCCACAAATAGGGGTCATTTGGCCGCGTAGTCGTAGGTGAGGCCCCGCTTCACATATATAGGACCTCCATCGTGATAATCAACGTTTTTCATCAATAATTAATGGTAGGGACCAAAACTAAACAAAATGGAAAAGCAGGGACCAAAAAAAAAATATAGTTACTAATTTCAAATAGCTCAATATTTATAAGGATCAATTTGGTATTTAAACCAACTTTTTAAATACCTAAGGCAATTTTTTTATTAGTTTGGTGTAGTCTACGAATTTTTCCATTGTGTTTAGTTTAACAATAAAATTAACATTTATTATATATTTTCAAGACGAAATTTTTGAATCAAAGAGCTTTTTAGGCTTTGTTTGGTGTGTCTAGTTAGGAGCTTTTTACCTAGTTAATAATTTTTAGATTCGACCAATAATCTACTAGTTTTGTTTAGTAAACATGAATTAGAAAGAGCTTGTAACTTTTAAAGAAGGAACTAGCTTTCAATAATTCATTTATCAATTATACTTTTTTTTTTGTTTACATGGGAGGTCTGGGACTAGAACCCATGACCTGGGGGAGGGTGAAATCTTAAGTGTCCCTGCAGCCACCAACTGGACTGTCTTATGCGGACTATCAATTATACTCCCTCCGGTGCAAAATATAAGCACCTTTTGACCAAAAGCTCTCCCTTTAAGAAAAGTAGGTTAAGTTAGTTATTTGTATTGAAATTGTAAATTTTAAGGGTATATTTACCAATCTATCCTTTTGATTTTTAAATTTTTAATCCAAAATTATTTCCCACCCATTTTTAAATGACACTTTTTCCCACAAACATAGTTAATGGAGTATTAAATAGGGTTAGTTTAGTAAAATTTTAGAAAAGATGCTTATATTTTGGACCAAAAAATTTTGGTCAAAAGGTGCTTATATTTTGGACCGCAGGGAGTACTTTTTAACATTTTTTAAAATTACATTAATTACCCTAACCAATTAAATGTGCATTTAATTAATTATTAATTATAATTTAATAATTTTATCATACTTCATTAATTAATTAATTAACTACATATTTAAAAAATAAAAAAATAATTTCATTAATCATAATTTAACAATTTTTTTTGTACTATTACGGTAATAAATAAAGAACAATTAATAATAAATATAAATAAAATAATATTTCATGTCGTTTAATTTTCAATCATTTTATAATTTTTAATTACTTCGACGGTTAGTTTTGCCGAACAATTCTATTTCAAACACCTAGCTAAACAATTACAACTTCACAGCTAAAGCCTCACAGTTTTCAGCCAGCTGGCTTCATAGCTCTCAGTTACAAGCTCATAACTCACAAACATAAGAGCATCTCCAGCGGGTAGAAAATGCGTTCGTTCATAAAGTTATGAACGTTCATCGTCGTTCATCACTGGTGGAGAGAGTTGACGTTCGTTCTTTTTTCACAACGATGCACTATTTCGCAACTTGTTCTTCAGCTTGAAATGGATCAGAGTACTCGAGTACCATGAGGTACTCGAGTAGTTGGCTACTATTCTTTTTTATTTTTTATTTTTTTAAACAAAGAGAACTCGAGTACCATGAGTACTCGAGTAGATGTGGCTACTCTTTTTTTTTTTTTTTTTTTTAAATACAAAGAGAACTCGAGTATCTTATGGTACTCGAGTAGATGTGGCTACTTTTTTTTTTAATTTCAAAACTCCATATTTTATTCGTTAACCGTTGGATCTTGCTCAAATTTGAAGACAACCTTCCTTACATACTTAACTTCATATCCAACGGTGGAATTTGTGTTTAAAGTTGTATAAGTAATACTTTTCAAGTGGGCAACAAAAAAAATTATCACTACGTATGGAATCACTATGAAGGTGTGGATGATTAGAGTATGATAAATGTATTTTTAGTACTTCTTTATAATATTTATCGTGTTCCTAAAGTAATTTTGTGTAATTTTGTTAAGTTATGTGAAAGGTATTTTAAATGTATTATTATAATTACCAATAACCATTATTAATTTGAGTTTATGATATTTCATGCTTTTGTGTTTTTGAATTTGTGGAAAAAAATAGCCGTTGCAAAAATTAGTTTAAAAAAAATAGTTTAAAAAAAAATTAGCTTAAAAAAATAAGTTAAAAAAAAATTAGCCGTTCAAAAATAAATTATTCAAAATGCAGTTAGTTTTTTTGGCGGTATAAAAATATGGTTAGTTGATGATGGTTATATTTATTATAAAATATTAGGAGTGTGGGGTAGGTGGTGAAACTCATTTATGAACGAAAAGTAGGTTCATGGGTGGAGTGAAAAAGTGGTTAACGTTCTTAGAGGTTCTTAAAGTATACTCCCTCTGGTTCTATTTATAAGACCCTTTTGGGGTTTTTCACTCCCACCAAGGAGAGTAGATAAATTTGTTAGTGACATTGGAAATGTAAAAATTTGATATACTTTTTCAAAACTACCCCTATAATTATTATTGGAACTCTAAAAAGTGTTGACTTTATAGGGGTGTTAGTGGAAAGAAGTAATTAAATGCTATTGAAAATTGAAAAGGGGTCTTATAGGACTGGAGGGAGTAAAAAGATGTAAAGAATAATAAAATAATGTGTGGGGTCCATTTAAGAACGGAAAAGTGGTTCACTGGTAGAAATGCTCTAATTTAGTTTTGAATAACCGACTCTTAGTAAATGAAGCTCTCACCACAAAAATAGGAAAAATTAAGCTCTCTTTATAGTATGGTCATCTGTCATATCTGTTTGTAATTGAAAAAATAAAATAATTTCCTAAATTCCCAATTACTATAATTCTTAATTATCATTTTCTAATTTTAAATATATGCTTATTTATGTTTTTAGTTCCTAAAAGTTTAACATATTTTGGTTTTAGTCCTTAAAAGTTATTTTGAATAGGAGCTCTGTTTAATCTGCTCCCCGCTGAAAGTGGAGCATGCGATGCTTCCCTCAAAAACATGTTTTGTTAAAATGATCCCCCTTCTCGTTGCAGTTGGATCATGTTTAAAATGAACGAATAGACTAAAATAATTCACGGGTAACGGGAAGCAAAGGTTAATGTGCAACTTTTTACACACAACGTACGTCCCAGCAAGGACGTAGTCGTAATTTTTTTTTGCCCACTCGAAAAATACCACTTATACGTGCAATTGAGACGTATAATAGTTTTTTTACTGGTTGAAAATCGCATGTTTTAAAAAAAAATTTAATTTCTACGTCCATGCTAAGACGTATAATAGTTTTATTTACCAGTAGAAAATCACCGGTTACCAATTTTGATATAGGGGAGCATTTTAACAAAAACTTAAGGGGGAGCAAATTAGCATCTGCTTTGAATGAGACTCGTCCTTAATTTTAAACGTTTTGGTTATCCTCTCAATCATTAGAAATTTTTTTTCATATGTTGATGTAATTAATAGAACACCACATTAGCAGTCACGTGATGATGTAAAATGATGCTAAATAGGTGGTGTGACATGGATGATTCAGACCCATGAGCGCAAAATTTTGTGTACTGGGTCATTTTGTGTATGGGACCATGTGCGTCCACCTCACAAGATGTGGCTTGTAATACCCGCAATTTCCTCAATTATATATTTTCTTTATTGAAAAATGAAATAGAAATTTATTTATTTGATTTATTGGATGAAATTTTATTTCCATAATTTAATTAAATTAGTATTTGATTCGATTTTTCAGGAATTTATAAATTGTGTATTTTTATGTTTTATTTTATTAAAAAACCGTGGGAGTATATTATTTTATTTAAATTAGATTTTTATTTTGTACTTTCTTTAAAGTAGAAAAGGAAAATTTTATTTCCCCTCTCCAATGAATGTCACGGCCAAGCCCTAGAGTAGGTAGAGAAATTTTAAGCATTAGAGCCAAAAATTGAAATTCAAATAAGCCTTAAATTATTTGTCTTCTCCGTAGAACATCTTTAGACAAAACATTAATTACCCCACTTAATTATGTCCCACACTAAGACAAACCTTCATAAAGCCTAAACTAACTAAAATTGCAAACAAACCCCCCATGACTCTTGACATGTTCGAACCCCCCATTTTAAAATGTGCACCCCAACCACACTTTTCCTATAAATACCTACCCTATGTCTTAAGACCCCCTCTTACACTCTTAAGTTAAGAAACAAAGAGAGAGAGAGAGAGAGAGAGAGAGAGAGAGAGAGAGAGAGAGAGAGAGAGAGAGAGAGAGAGAGAGAGAGAGAGAGAGAGAGAGAGAGAGAGAGAGAGAGAGAGAGAGAGAGAGAGAGAGAGAGAGAAGAAGAGGAGGAAACTGCGAGGGAGAGGAAGGGAAAGGAAGGGGAATGCTTGATTTTTTTTGCTTGTTTTTGTTCTCCCATTAGGTAATGGTCTTCAAACTTCTACTTTCTTATTTCTTTTTCTTTTTATTTTCAGTCTATGTGCTTCAAGAAGGTTTTTGTTGTTCGATGATTAAAAGCTCTTGCATGTTGATTTTTCTTACTTCCCATGATTTTCTATACTTGTTTATGTTTGGATTGAAGTTTAAAATAAAAATAATGGACATGCATCCACTCAATGATGCTTACGTTTTTTTTGTCCTTTTTGGTTCAAATAATTTTTTATCTTTAATTTATGTTTATAATGCTTGAATATAAAGTGTATTAGTGTTGTTCATGAATATTATGTTGATTGATTTCAAAAAAAAAATCTTATTTCTTTTATGCATGTCACGACTAGGGTTAGAAAAAGGGGAAAATGAAATTGTTCTTAAATGCATGTAATTGATTGATGATCATTGACGTATATTTGACGTATTTTTCGGTTCTTGAATAAAAATGCATGATTAAATGAATGTTTGCCTTGATGTGAATATATGAGAACTATACGGTTTTGGCTTTGATGCATGCATATATTTATTTAATAAAAAAATGTGTATGCTCTTGTTTATGTATGTGTATATTTGGCCTAAGCATGAGAAAATAAGTAAATGATTTTGTTTGATAAAAATTTGTATGCCCTTGTTCATGCATGTATGCCTATTCGGCCAATAGAGGAAAAAGGAATGAAATGATTTTGTTTCATGAAAATGAAAATTGTGTTTGAATTCTTGACATGAACTAAGATGATTTAACTGTTTGTATTTGAGATTTTTAGTTTATTTTCTTAGCTAAATTCGGCCATGCATTGTAAGTGTGCTTAGATGATTTTTATTTCTTGAAAATGAACTTGCATGATGAAGCTTTAGAATCATTAAGTTGATTCAAAGTGTTTGAAACTTGTAGAGTTTGATTTATTTTGTTTATGCAATTCGGCCTCTTTTTATTTAAGTAGGTAAATATGAAAATGAAATTGTTTTTAAAATGATTATGTGTTGTATAAGTGATTTGGTGTTGGATAATCGATTACATACTTGGATTTAATTAAAAAAGTGATGCTTCGATGCTTTAGGGAGTGTTAGAAAAATTTATGGATGTTGCTTTGCCTTGAGGTGCAATTCGGCCAAGGCATGATTAGGAATATAGGAATTTATTTTTTTAAATGCTAATTGATGGATGAAACATGTATGACCTAGGTGAAAATAAAAACTAGGAGTTTGTTGTTGTAAATGTTTATTTTAATCAAATGATTATGTTTGGAATTAAATGAATTATGTATAAAAGTGTTGCTTGATGATTAATGTTTATGTATCTATTTGTCTAAATTAATTAAGAGCATGTAGGAATATGAGCTACTTGATTAGGTGAGTTGATTATCGTTTGTGTGCTAGTGATGTTTGGAAAATGTTCGGACATGAAAATAGCTTTGAAATTAAGTGATTTTGTGCTTGCTTGATTTGATTTATTTGAAATTGTTGGCTTTGTTTGGTGGCTGCCCAAGTTTCATCTTTAGTGATAAAGTTTGAATTATAAAGTGTTAAAGTGTTTGTTTTGTGCTAAAGCATGACTTGAAGCAAAAAGTACTTTTACGTTGTTTTTGGATTTTCTAAAAAGTGATTTTGTGGACAAGTTCTTTGCTGTCCAGAATTTAATTGGTTGGTTTCTCCATTTTAAAAATGTGTTCAAGTAATTTAAAGCGTGGACTTCAAGTGGTATTTGATTTAGGAAAAAGCCGGGTTGAAAGCGTTGAATTTTTCGGTGTTTTTGGGTTCACATAAGCTGCTTGATTTGGGTCTAATATATGATGTTTTTGGACTTAATTTCACCTCCTTTTACTATGGATTTCGCTTGTTTCTCTTGTAAATTTAGGATGTTTTTATTAGTTTTAGGATTTTTATTAGAAATAGAGTCCTTTGAACGTTTTGATTCGTTTGTTCATGATTTCAGGTATTTTTGGTGCTTAATTGAAGAAAATAAATATGGAACTTGAAAGAGGACGAAAAGACCTTGAAAATGACACAAGAACGGAACGAAACAGAGCTGGAAGAGGTGGATCACGCCCAGGCACGTGGGGCAGCACACCTAAGCGTGGTCACCATGCTGATGCACATGGTCAGACCTGGCGCTCCTAGGCGTGGAGCCTGGTGCGCCCAGGCGCTCGTCACACGATCAGGCCCTGTCGGGCCAATTTCTGAGTAGTTTTGATGGATTCTCTTAGGTTTTGTATTTTTCTATTTAAACTAGGATTAGAAACTAGGTTAGCAGCTTTGGGAAAAGGGAGATTTCGCATCTAGGAAGCATTCAAGGAGGAATCCATTGAAGATCGAAGCGTTTTTGTGGTGATTTAGGAATGAATTCCACAATTATTGTTTTTGTTCTTCCTTTCTCTATGTCTAACTAAAACCCTTGTGTTAGGAACATGGTGAATTTGCATGGATAGTTTATTTTAATTTATGAATTAATGTTTTTCCGTTTTTAAATCAAGCGTTTGATTGTGTTTTAATTGTTATGCATGAACTTGATCACTTTATGTTTTGGATCTCTAAATCTTCAATTGGAAAATTAGGATTTAGAATAGGTCTTTCAATCAAACGGTATAACTATTCAACTCGTAGGAATACCTTTGGATTCATATATAACTTTTCATAAATTCCACTGTTTTAATAAAGGTTATTCAATGGTTTAATTGTTTAAGGGATTAAGGGTTATCAAATTGAATAATAAATAGTAATTGCATAAGAGGGATCTAGTAATTACTACCTTAGTAATTTGTTCTTGATTTATGGAAAAAAGTTGATTCATGATTAACAAACGATGTCTGCAATGAAACCGAGTTCCTAACCACTTTTCTCCACTGCATTCAAAACCTTTTTAAATTTCAGCATTAGTTTTAATTTTAATTTCAATTCAAAAACAATTTGAAAAATACTTTTAGCTAATAGATTTTTCTTTTAAACTACTCTTAGGTGAAAATAGTTGAAACAATTTACAATATCTGTGGGATGATAACTGGTCTTATTGACTATATTAGTTGCTGACCCGGTACACTTGCTGGTAAGCCAACAGTGCTGTCCAAGGTGGATCAGCGGCCGATATTTACTTTTAAAATTTATTTGTGGATTATTTTCAATGTATTTTAAAGTATTTGAGTTTTTGCTTTACTTTGAAACGATTTAAGAAAAAAAAACTGTGTTTTCGTTTTACTCGAAAGGATTTATTTCAAGCTTAAATGGTTAGTGCAAGTGATAATGAACATGTATGTTATTTGGAATTTTATATTAATACGTTATGTTTAATTTGAAGAACTAAAGGTATTGCTGTCGATCATGATCGTGGGAATCAAAGTTTCGTGGATCCTCAAAGAGCTTCTGTTTTTAATCAAGGTGAGAATAATAGCTTGTCTGGAATGTATGCCATTATTTGTTTATAATGCATTAAATTTAGGAGAGGCTAAGCCTACCCCAGCCCTGTTACAATTAGCTGATAAATCCACCCTCCGCCCTTATTGAGTGGTGGAAGACATATTGGTGAAAATTAATGATTTTATATTGCCCCTGGATTTTATGATCCTCGATGTTGAAGAGGATGAAAACATTCCTCTTATTTTTGGTAGGTCATTCTTGGCCATAGCAGGGGCAGTGATAGATGTTCCTAAGGGAGAAGTGATTCTCCGCGTGAATGGTGAGCAATGCACTATAAACATTTTTGAAAAACCACCAATCACTGTGAATCACTTTACCTCGCTCAACTTCATTCAGCATTCCCATGCTGAAAATAATTTGAATAAGCAGCTGCCATCCTTGAAGGGGGATTTGGCATCCACCTAGCCTCTGAAAGGAGGTGACCCGTCAGGCTCGTGACGTTAAACAAGCGCTAGTTGGGAGTCAACCCAATGTTAGGTAATTTCCCTTAGCTTTTAGGTAATTAGTTTTTATTTTTTTTAAATTTTCGTTTAATTTAATTTAATATAAATAAAAGGACCAGTACAGGTCTGGCGCGCCTGGGCGCATGGACCTGCGCGCCTGGGCACGCGTTGAGCGTTAAATACACGCCCAGGGGAGTCATTTCTTTTCCTCCCTCTTAGAACTCTAAGCCCTAATTCATAAATCCACCTCAAATCCTCCATATTTTCTCAAATTCTACCATCAATTATCACCATTCCATCATCCTTTTTCCCTTTTTCTTCACTATTTTGGGCATTCATTGGAGATTTCATCTCATTTCCACTTCTCTCTCAAATTTGGTTTCTCATACACCAAGGGCAAGGGTCACGAATTTTTCACACTTTTGGGTAAGAAGACACTTCTCTACACTCTCTGGTTCTGATTTGGTTTGATTTTGGAGTTGAGAGTTAGTATTATGGAGTTTGGTTTTAGTGTTATTTTTAGTGTCCACTAAGTGTTCGACGAATTGCCTCTAGTTGTTTTTTAGTAAATTAGGATGCCGAGAGGAAAGAGACCAGTTGTGGGGAGTAGTAGTGACACCGGGAAGACCTTTGAGCATTCGAGGGTCTCCGATTTTTATGAGGGAAAGATGGTGCGGCGAGGTATAACCCCTGAGACTAGTATGCTTTTTGATAGTGAGGGTCCCTCGGGCTGCAGGGTTGTTGGAGCTAGGGAGATTGAGAAACTGCGAGAGACATTGCAAATTAACAGGTGGATAGGTTGGGTTAGGAAGCCTGATGAGGCGATTAGCAAATTTCTGGTTTGGGAATTTTATGCTAACGCCTGGTGGAGAGCTCAGAGAGCGGAGTTAGAGGGTAGTAACGGGCGGGTTAGTTATGTTAGAGGAGTAAAGGTTCCTTATGATGCGGACACTATTGCTCGCGTCATGGGACTTCCATTTTACCTACCAGAGGCGGCACCCGCCATGTTCACTTCCGATAGTTTTGATAGCGAGGATGAGTACCCGTTGGAAAGGGTTAAGGAGGCTCTATTTCTGCGGGATCGGGATTGGAACTTGTCCGTGGCAGGCACAGTCAAGCATATGTTTATCAGAAATATCTTAGGGGAGCTGCTAGGTTCTGGGTCCGGTTCATTGTTCATAACCTGGATCCACACTCACATGACACAGAGGTTCAACCGGGAGTATGTAGGCTCATTTATGCCCTTCCTCAGGGGATCGTAGTGGACGCTGCATCGATCATCTCTGATCGGATACATCGTTTTGCTAAGAAGGAGATAGGGTATGTCGGCTTTCCTTGGGTTATCACCCGACTGTGCACCGCAGCTGGAGTTGATTTTAGAGCTGATGTGAGGGACCTTAAGCAGACCCCCAAGATGACTAAAGCTACATGGGATTCCTATATTGTGCGAGCTATTGAGACGGCCAGAGAGGGCCCACTACCACCACCGCAACAACAGCAGTTTGAGGCAGTACCTTCCAGCCAGCCGGTTCAGCAGTCGGGGGGCATGGATGAGGTTATTGGTTTGATGTAGTGCATGCTGAGGCGCCAGCGTAGAGCGGCTGAGTTCCAGCGCATGGAGATGCGTCGGAACCTGGCCGGAGATGCATTGGAAACAGGCAAGAGATGCAGTTTTGAGGGATTGGAGAGCAGCAAAGGGCCTACCTTATGATGTGCCTCCCTACACTGAGGAGGATCATGGCCTGCTGGATGCATCACCAGAGAAGGATGAGATGGAGGATGATCATTGAGGGGATTTTGTTCTTTATTTCTTTCTATCTTATGTATTCCCTTCCCCTATTCAGACCTGTACCACCAAAAATATGTACTGCTTTGTAGGATTTTTCTTTTGTTTTTATTGCATGGATATTGTTCTGTTCACTCTCTATTGCATCTGTATATATATCTTGTGTTTGCAGCAGGTGTGAGTTGATGTTTCCCCCATGAGAGGTGCTATTTGGCACTTGTTTCTAATGACCTGCAGGTATTAAGTTTGGGGGAGCGTCTTCTCACTTTGTTTAGTGATGAGCTGTGCAGCGGATGTATAGTGAAATGCTCTGAATTTTTCCTTGTAGTAGTTCTTTTATTTTGTAGTTAGGTTAGATTAGTTTGCTTGAGGACAAGTCAACCTCTAAGTTCGGGGGAGGGATACAAAATAAAAATTTTCAGACTTGAATTTTCTCCCATTTTTTGTGTTGGTTTGTGTCCTTGGTAGGAGTAGGTAATTATTCTAAGCTTAGGACTGTTTTTCTGATGATAGGTATAAATACTTAGTTTAGAATTAGACTCAATGATTTTTTATGTTAATTGATTGAGCTGTAAATATTGTTTGAATCTGGTTATTTTGACAAACTTTTTGAGAATTTTTGATTAGTGAACTGACCTTTAGCCTAATGAGATTTTGAGCCTAAATATTGAAGGGGTATGTGATTATTGAAATATTCTGATTTGAAACCCCTATTTCTTTCATGTGTGTGTTCCCTTTGGCTTTGTGTTCTAAAACTTGACCTGTGACCATTTCAAGATTGATATTTGTTAGCATGCATGAAAATGATTAAGGCCAGGGACTTAGGAGTGTGTTTTTGTGGCCTTCAGATGAATTGCATTGACATGTTCCCTTAGTTGCCCACTTTGAGCCTAATGATATATGATTTTTCTTTGGTACCTTGCATTGATTGCATAATTTTTGTGCGTACCTTAGGAATTTTGAATGAGCAATTGAGAGGAACGATTTAAAAAGTGAAAAAAATGGTACAAAGTGTTGTAAGTCTACTTCTCTTCCATGAAATAAATGAAATGAAAGAAAAAATAAAGAGAAATTTGGAAGAGAGTAGAGAGAAAAAAAAGTGAAAAGAAAAGAAGAATAGAATAATTGTGAGTTGAGTTGTGCTTGAGAAGTATTCATTGCTCATTCATGATTTTTTAGGGAAATTTGTTTTTGCATTTTAGCCCTTAGTTTATTCCTTCTTTCTTATATCCCACCTGATACTTTTAGCCATAGCCCCATTACAACCAAATATAAGACCTTTTGATTTGTGCATGTATTCAATACTTTCAGTGGCGATTTTGGTCTATGGTCAAGCTTATGGTAACACTTTGCCATTGCATGAACTTGTGTGCTTTATTGATATATGACCCTGATACACATGAGAGATATACACCGAGAGGTTGAGAGTGTTCACTAGTCTTGAGTTTTTATTGGGTTTGTTTCTTTAACCACGTTTTGATTATATGAGTAGCTTGTGAAAATATATATCTGAATTGGTGTGTCGAAATCCTAGATTAGGTGTGTACATTTTGATTTAGAGGGTAGTCTTTTGTTTTAGAATTTTTATTTTACTTTTGTCTGGGACATGCAAAATGCTAAGTTTGGGGGAGTGATTTGAGTCTAATATATGATGTTTTTGGGCTTAATTTCACCTCCGTTTACTATGGATTTGGCTTGTTTCTCTTGTAAACTTAGGATGTTTTTATTAGTTTTAGGATTTTTATTAGGAATAGAGTCCTTTGAACGTTTTGATCTGTTTGTTCATGATTTTAGGTATTTTTGGTGCTTAATTGAAGAAAATAAATATGGAACTAGAAAAAGGACGAAAAGACCTTGAAAATGGCACAAGAACGGAGCGAAGCGGAGCTGGAAGAGGTGGCTCGCGCCCAGGCGTGGAGCCTGGTGCGCCCAGGCGTGCATCACACGATCAGGCCCAGTTGGACCAATTTCTGATCAGTTTTGAAGGATTCTCTTAGGTTTTGTATTTTTCTATTCAAACTAGGATTTGAAACTAGGTTAGCAGCTTTGGGAGAAGGGAGATTACGCATCTAGGAAGCATTGAAGGAGGAATCCATTGACGATCGAAGCGTTTTTGTGGTAATTTAGGAATGAATTCCACAATTATTGTTTTTGTTCTTCCTTTCTCTATGTGTAACTAAAACCCTTGTGTTAGGAACATGGTGAATTTGCATGGATAGTTTATTTTAATTTATGAATTAATGTTTTTCCGTTTTTAAATCAAGCGTTTGATTGTGTTTTAATTGTTATGCATGAACTTGATCACTTTATGTTTTGGATCTCTAAATCTTCAATTGGAAAATTAGGATTTAGAATAGGCCTTTAATTCAAACGGTATAACTATTCAACTCGTAGGAATACCTTTGGATTCTTATATAACTTTTCATAAATTCCACTGTTTTAATAAAGGTTATTCAATGGTTTAATTGCTTAAGGGATTAAGGGTTATCAAATTGAATAATAAACAGTATTTGCATAAGAGGGATCTAGTAACTACTACCTTTGGAATTTGTTCTTGATTTAGGGAAAAACAATGATTCATGATTAATAAACGATGCCTGCAATGAAACTGAGTTCCTAACCACTTTTCTCAACTGCATTCAAAACCTTTTTAAATTTCAACATTAGTTTTAATTTTAATTTCAATTCAAAAACAATTTGAAAAATACTTTTAGTTAATAGATTTTGCTTTTAAACTACTCTTAGGTGAAAATAGTTGAAACAATTTACAATCTCTATGGGACGATAACTGGTCTTATTGACTATATTACTTGTTGGACCCGATACACTTGCCGGTAAGCCAACAGTGTTGTCCAAGGCGGACCAGCGACCGGTATTTACTTTTAAAATTTATTTGTGGATTATTTTCAATGTATTTTAAAGTATTTGAGTTGTCGCTTTACTTTGAAACGATTTAAGAAAAAGAACTGTGTTTTCGTTTTACTCGAAAGGATTTATTTCAACTTTAAAGGGTTAGTGCAAGTGATAATGAACACGTATGTGTTAGATCCAGTGAGAATGTTTTGATAATGACAAAGGTTTTGAACAAGTTACAAGTGTTTGTGATCAAGCTCAAGTATGAAGAAGTTCATCAATCAACAACAAACAGCAAATGATGAAGAGAGAGCAAGCTCATGAAGATTCAATTTGTGTTTAATTGTAATATCTTTAATTTGAGTCTTTTATTTTAATGAGTTTGGGTAGAGTCTTTAGAGGGTAGTGAATCTCTATCAAGGTCATGATTATATCATAATTTGAGTTTTCACTTAACCTAAAAAAATAGGTGGCTTAAAGGTTTGAAAGAAAATGTTTAGTTTTGAGAAAACAAGTTTTTAATTGACTTTAGCAGTGGATAATCGATTAAGAGGAGTGGTTAATCGATTAACATGTTTTTTAACAGTGTTTAATCGATTAACAAGATTAGTTAATCGATTAACACCTGCAGTACTGGTTTTTAAAATACGTTTTTCACTTCTCAAAATCAGTTTTTAATGATCCTAACTTTTGGGTATTCTATATAAACCTTTTCCTAACATTTGTGAATCATTATTTACAAACATAGAACATTTTCATATCAATTTTACAAAGATCAAAGCCACACTATTCTCTCTCACTTTCATAGATCAAAGCTTTCAATTTTTACATTCTTTGATAAAGAATCTTTGAATCTCTTATGTTGATATTTTCATAGCTATTGAAAGAGATTCATAGTATTGTCATTGTATTTTCATTGAGTTGTAATCATTGCAAAGGAGGTAAACATTCTACAACATCAGGAAGCCTTGGTGGTTGTTCATCAAGCATAGTTATCTTGGAAGTCTTGTTGTGTTAACAAGCAATTGGAAGTCTTGGTGTGAGGTATCATCAAGCAAGTGGAAGTCTTGTTGAGGGGAATCGGCAAGCAAGGGAAGAGGTTAGATTAGATTCAATAGGGTTGCAAGACAAGAGTGTGGTATCTCTTGGAGGCTATCAAGAAGTGAGTCTTGAGAGGCATTTGCTTGTAATTTGAGAACTTTAATTCCTCATAGTGAGGAATCTCTCTTGGTTGAAGAGGGGACTGGATGTAGCTTTCAAGTGGATGAAAGTGAACCAGGATAAATCTCTGTGCAGTATCTCTATTCTTTTAACTCTTTACATTCAAGTCATTTCAATATTGTTCTTGGTTGAAAACCTAGAAAAGATTGATTTTCATAATTGATTGAATTGAATCTTAATTGTGCAAATTGATTTGAGGAAAATCATTTTCATAACCTAGGTAATCAATAAGAATATTGGTGTTAATCAATTCCGCTTTATCTCTGATCATATGTGTTAATTGATTGATTTTCGTATTTGAGTGAAAAGTGATTTTTCAGTTTTAACAGTGATTAATCGATTAACTAAAAGTGTTAATCGATTAACCAAAATCAAGCTTTCGTAAATAATCGATTAACCTGTTTGATTAATCGATTAACTAAGTGTTTTTAAATGATTAATCGATTAATAAGCTTTGTTAATCGATTAAATGCTGAGGTTTTTGTAAAAATCATTTGTTTTAATCATTTCGATTTGTTTCTTTCGAAAATCTTTCAAGGTTTCTCTAACACCTATTCAACCCCCCCTTCTAGGTGTTCTCCTAGTGTCTCCTAGTTATTTTACCCACCGATTGTAGTTCTTACAATTGGTATCAGAGCTCGGTCGAAAGACACGAGCATAGAGCTTTTTCGTAAAGATCCTTGAGGAAACTACAATGGGTTCTACGAATCCCTTTGGTGGTGAAGGTGCTTCAATTAGCCGCCCTCCTATGTTTGGTGGAGAGGGTTATGCTTATTGGAAAGTTAGAATAAGAATTTTTATAGAAGCTATAGATATGAACATTTGGGAAGCCATTGAGAATGGTCCTCATATTCCCTCAAAACAAGTAGAAGGTGTATCTCAACTTACCCCCAAAGATAAGTGGACCGATGATGATAAAAGGAAAATTCAATATGATTTAAAAGCAAAGAATATCATCACCTCCGCTCTATCTTATGATGAGTTCTTTAGAGTCTCCCAATGTCATAATGCCAAACAAATGTGGGACACCTTGCAAGTCACACATGAAGGCACTAGTGAAGTTAGGCGTGCTAGATTAAATTCTTTGATGCATGAATATGAATTGTTTCGTATGTTGCCTAATGAATCTATATGTATTATGCAAAAACGTTTTACTCATATTATTAATCATCTCATTGCTCTTGGAAAAACTTTCATGAATTGTGAACTTGTTAACAAAGTTTTAAGATGTCTAAATAGGGAATGGCAACCTAAGGTTACCACAATTGTTGAATCAAAGGACTTGCACACCATGGACTTAGCTACACTTTCCGGAAAGCTTCAAGAACATGAAATGGAGCTTGGACGTTTGCATATGCATGAAGAGTCGGATAAGTACAAGGAAAGAAAAGGAATTGCTCTTAAAGCCAAAAGTTCATATAAAAAGGAAGAGAGTTCCGATAGTAATGATAATGAAGATTCCGATTCGGACATTGATGAAGAAGAGATGAAACTTTTACTAAGAAATTTTAGCAAGCTTCTAAGGAGAAAAGGAAGGTTGAACAAAGACAAAAGTAAAGAGAAGAATTCCCCACACTACAAGACCAAGACAACAAAAGAAGGAGTAGTTTGCCATGAATGTGGAAAGCCCGGTCATCTCAAGTATTTGTGCTCTAAGTATCTCAAGAAGAAGGAGAAAGAGAAGAAAAATGCAAAACACAAAAGGGCATACATAGTTTGGAATAGTGATGATGAAGAAGACAAGAAAAGCACAACTAGTAGTTTTTCGGATGATGAAGAAGCCGCTTGTCTCAACTTGATAGCTCTAGTAGATGAAGAGGAAAGTTCAAATGATGAATCAAGTGAACAAAGCGACCAAAGCGATGTAAGTGAAACTAAATCCGAAATTTCTTCCAAATATGAAATTTTATATAATGCTTATGAAGAAATGCATGAACATCTTAAGAAACTAGCTTTGAAAAACATTGAAAGGAAGAAGCTCATTTTGAAACATCAACAAGAGATTTTAGAACTTCAAAAACAAGTTGATGAGCTTAATCTTCAAAATGAAACTCTTGATCTCATATATGCTAGTTCTTCTTGTGATTGTGCTATTAGATTGAATATTGTGGTTGATTGTGAGAATTGCAAGTTGCTTAAAGATGAAAATGTTATTTTGAAAAATAAGCTTGCAAGTTTCACAAGTGGTGATATTAAATTGCGCACATTGTTAAATTTTCAAAGAGAAAATTCAAACAAGTTTGGTTTGGGTTATACTAATGCTAAGAGTAAGTCTCATAGAAATGTTGTTGATTTTTCTAAAGTTGATTTTTCAAATGCACCAACATGTTTCTATTGTGGTACTCATGGACATACTTCAAATGTGTGTTATATTAAAGTGCATGGTATACCTAAAGGAAATTTTGTTTGGGTTAAGAAGGGTGAGAGTCCCTTAACTAACAAAAATGGATCCAAGACCATTTGGATACCAAAAGGCAAAGCATGATTGTTTTGTAGGTGTGATTGAAGAGCAAAAGGCTTACAAGTGTTATTCATTATTTGCTTCTTCAAATCTCAAGTGAAACTCCTACATTTTGGTACAATTGATATTGTTGGATATTCACAATTGGTATCAAGTGAATTTCTTAAGGAGATAGCAAGTATTCGCAATTGGACTTACATTTGGTATATTCTAATCTTGCTATTAATCTTTGACAATTGATATTACTTCTACAAAATTCATAATTGATATCATTGTGTGATTATTATATGATTATCATGCTATTGTGATCTATTGTGATATTTCTTTACAATTGATATCTTACTTTGTTAAGTGATATTATGACCTTTTAGTTACAATTGGTATTATATTTAATTGTCATATTTCTTGCCAATTGGTATCACATTTCAAAGTATGTTTCATTAGTTTTACATTTGGTATCATTGATTAGTTGGTATCAATGTTGTGAAGAAATGAATGTTATAATTTCTCTATTTTGGCTTAGCATTTTATATTTCAATTGGTATATATTACTTTTTGATAATGCCAAAAGGGGGAGAAGAGGTTGTTTTGTTGTTTTTATATAGGTTGAGCAAAGTTGTTGGAGATAGGGGGAGAATCAAGCTTATCTCAATTGGATTTCAAATGTCAAAAGCATTTATTGAGGGGGAGCAAGAGTCTCACCAAGTATCAAATGGTTCAAGCATCAACAACTTCAAACAAATTCAAAACGTGTTTGTAATTTTCAAAAAGGGGGAGATTGTTAGATCAAGTGAGAATGTTTTGATAATGACAAAGGTTTTGAACAAGCTACAAGTGTTTGTGATCAAGCTCAAGTATGAAGAAGTTCATCAATCAACAACAAACAACAAATGATGAAGAGAGAGCAAGCTCATGAAGATTCAATTTGTGTTTAATTGTAATATCTTTAATTTGAGTCTTTTATTTTAATGAGTTTGGGTAGAGTCTTTAGAGGGTAGTGAATCTCTATCAAGGTCATGATTATATCATAATTTGAGTTTTCACTTAACCTAAATGTAAGAACTACAATCGGTGGGTGAAATAACTAGGAGACACTAGGAGAACACCTAGAAGGGGGGGGGGGGGTTGAATAGGTGTTAGAGAAACCTTGAAAGATTTTCGAAAGAAACGAATCGAAACGATTAAAACAAAATGATTTTTACAAAAAATATACTGATTAATCGATTAATTTCAGTACTAATCGATTAATGCCGAAGCTTACTTTCAAACTAATCGATTAACTAAAGCGTTACTCGATTAATGCCGAAAGCAACTTAAAAACTAATCGATTAATCACTGTTAAAACTGAAAAATCACTTTTCAATCAAATACGAAAATCAATCAATTAACACATAAGATCAGAGATAAAGCAGAATTGATTAACACTAATATTCTTATTGATTACCTAGGTTATGAAAATGATTTTCCCCAAATCAATTTGCACAATTAAGATTCAATTCAATCAATTATGAAAATCAATATTTTCTAGGTTTTCAACCAAGAACAAATGAAATGACTTGAATGTAAAGAGTTAAGAGTTTAGAGATACTGCACAGTGATTTATCCTGGTTCACTTTCATCCACTTGAAAGCTACATCCAGTCCCCTCTTCAACCAAGAGAGATTCTTCACTATGAGGAATTAGAGTTCTCAAATTACAAGTAAATGCCTCTCAAGACTCCCTTCTTGATAGCCTACAAGAGATACCACACCCTTGCCTTGCAATCCTATTGAATCTAATCTAACCTCTTCTCTTGCTTGTTGATATCCCCACAACAAGTCTTCCACTTGCTTGATGATGCCTCACACCAAGACTTCCACTTGCTTGTTATCACAACAAGACTTCCAAGATAACTTTGCTTGATGAAGAACCACCAAGGCTTCCTTGTGTTGTAGAATGTTTGCCTCCTTTGCAATGATTACAACCACAATGAAAACAATGACAATCCTATGAATCTCTTTCAATAGTTATGAAAATATCAACATAAGAGATTCAAAGATTCTTGATCAAAGAATGTAAAGTTGAAAGCTTTGATCTATGAAAGTGAGAGAGAATAGTGTGGCTTTGAGAAATTGATTTGTTCTAAAGTGTAATAATAATTCACAAAGGTTAGGAAAAAGTTTATATAGAATACCCAAAAATTAGGAAACAATAGAAATTGATTTTGCCTTGAAAAACTTATTTTAAAAACTGATTCTGCACATGTTAATCGATTAACACAATGCCTTAATCGATTAACCACTGTTACAGTTGTGTTAATCGATTAACCCTAACACATTAATCGATTAGTCACTGCTAAATTCAATTAAAAACTTGTTTTCTCAAAACTAAACCTTTTCTTTCAAACCTTTAAGCCACCTATTGATTTTAGGTTAAGTGACAACTCAAATTATGATATAATCATGACCTTGATAGAGATTCACTACCCTCTATATACTCTACCCAAACTCATAAAAATAAAAGACTTGAGAGGCTAAAGATATTACAATAAAACACAAACTAAGTCTTCATGAGCTTGCTCTCTCTTCATCATTTGTTGAGTGTTGTTTGCTTGTTGAACTTCTTCAAACTTTAAGCTTGATCAAACCATTTGTAGCTTGTTCAAAACCTTTGTCATTATCAAAACATTCTCACTGGATCTAACACTAAAAACAATAGGTGGCTTAAAGGTTTGAAAGAAAAGGTTTAGTTTTGAGAAAACAAGTTTTTAATTGACTTTAGCAGTGGATAATCGATTAAGAGGAGTGGTTAATAGATTAACATGTTTTTTAACAGTGTTTAATCGATTAACAAGATGAGTTAATCGATTAACACCTGCAGTACTCGTTTTTAAAATACGTTTTTCACTTCTCAAAATCAGTTTTTAATGATCCTAACTTTTGGGTATTCTATATAAACATTTTCCTAACATTTGTGAATCATTATTTACAAACTTAGAACATTTTCATATCAATTTTACAAAGATCAAAGCCACACTATTCTCTCTCACTTTCATAGATCAAAGCTTTCAATTTTTACATTCTTTGATAAAGAATCTTTGAATCTCTTATGTTGATATTTTCATAGCTATTGAAAGAGATTCATAGGATTGTCATTGTGTTTTCATTGAGTTGTAATCAATTCAAAGGAGGAAAACATTCTACAACATAAGGAAGCCTTGGTGGTTGTTCATCAAGCAAAGTTATCTTGGAAGTCTTGTTGTGTTAACAAGCAATTGGAAGTCTTGGTGTGAGGTATCATCAAGCAAGTGGAAGTCTTGTTGAGGGGAATTGGCAAGCAAGGGAAGAGGTTAGATTAGATTCAATAGGGTTGCAAGACAAGAGTGTGGTATCTCTTGGAGGCTATCAAGAAGTGAGTCTTGAGAGGCATTTGCTTGTAATTTGAGAACTCTAATTCCTCATAGTGAAGAATCTCTCTTGGTTGAAGAGGGGACTGGATGTAGGTTTCAAGTGGATGAAAGTGAACCAGGATAAATCTCTGTGCAGTATCTCTATTCTTTTAACTCTTTACATTCAAGTCATTTCAATATTGTTCTTGGTTGAAAACCTAGAAAAGATTGATTTTCATAATTGATTGAATTGAATCTTAATTGTGCAAATTGATTTGGGGAAAATCATTTTCATAACCTAGGTAATAAATAAGAATATTGGTGTTAATCAATTCCGCTTTATCTCTGATCATATGTGTTAATTGATTGATTTTCGTATTTGAGTGAAAAGTGATTTTTCAGTTTTAACAGTGATTAATCGATTAACTAAAAGTGTTAATCGATTAACCAAAATCAAGCTTTCGTAAATAATCGATTAACCTGTTTGATTAATCGATTAACTAAGTGTTTTTAAAGGATTAATCGATTAATAAGCTTTGTTAATCGATTAAATGCTGAGGTTTTTGTAAAAATCATTTGTTTTAATCGTTTCGATTTGTTTCTTTCGAAAATCTTTCAAGGTTTCTCTAACACCTATTCAACCCCCCCTTCTAGGTGTTCTCCTAGTGTCTCCTAGTTATTTCACCCACCGATTGTAGTTCTCACAGTATGTTATTTGGAATTTTATATTAATATGTTATGTTTAATTTGAGGAACTAAAGGTATTGCTCTCGATCGTGATCGTGGGAATCAAAGTTTCATGGATCCTCATAGAGCTTTTGTTTTCAATCAAGGTGAGAATAATAGCTTGTCTGGAATGTATGCCATGATTAAATGATTTTAGTTTCGATTGTTTAAATCGGAACCGTGATCGGACAAAGGTCAAGTATTGTGAGGGCTATTGGTCTGTTGGATTGTTTGGCTCCTCGCACGAAAGGGTATGTCGGGCTATCATCAGATTAGAGTAAAGGAGGAAGATATCCCGAAAACTGCTTTTATAACTCGGTATGGGCATTATGAGTATCTGGTTATGTCGTTTTGTGTTACGAAAGCTCCTGCTGTGTTCATGGATTATATGAACCAAATTTTTCATTCTTACTTGGATTCATTTGTTGTCGTGTTTATCGATGACATTTTGATCTATTCCAAGATAAAGAAGAGCATGCCGAACATTTGAGGATAATTTTGAAGATATTGAAGGAGAAACAGCTTTATGCTAAGCTGTCAAAGTGTGATTTTTGGTTGGAATCAGTGCACTTTTTAGGGCATGTGATTACAAAGGAAGGGATTGCGGTGGATCCTGCGAAGGTGACAGTAGTGTTGGAATGGAAAGCTCCAACAACGGTGACGGAGATTCGAAGTTTCTCAAGTCTTGCTTGTTAGAATTATTGTTGGTATTGGCAATCGTCCCCCAAGAAGGGGGGGGGGGGAATTGGGTGTTTATAAAAACATTGAAAAACGATCGATTCAGACGTTCTTAAAAAATTAAAGAGTTTTAACGAAGCGGAAGACTTAAAGAACAATTGAAAAAGTTTTAAGCACAGATAAATAAGAATATTTATATTAATATTGAAAACATATTATTCACGAGATTGAATAAATTAACACCATGAAAAAGCAATTCTTGTGCTATATAATTCCAAACGTGAAAATAGGTTTATTCGCAAAATATGATTAACACAAAATATAGATGCGAAAAGTAAAGAGATAAGGGATAGAGAATTTTGCACCGGGGATTTTATCCTGGTTAGGCAAAAGGCCTACATCCAGTCCTCAAGCGACCCACTTGAGCTTTTCAATAAACCAAAGATGCCTCGCGTCCCCGAATACAACCAGACGCTCCGCAAGCTACTAGGAACCTCCTTTCTCTAGGGACCTCAAAAACAACAATTAGGAAAACCTTTCCTAGATTTTACAGATAGCCTAACTACTAGGTGACCCACCTTTCGTCTAGCACTACCCAACACAAGGGATCTCGCCCTAAGAACGCGACACACGTTCAACCTAAGGGATAACACTCCCTAAACACTAAGGGTAAACACTCCCCTTACAAAAAAATGGTTTGCATGAAGAATTTGTGCAACTAACAATGAAGTTCTCTAAATAGAGCAGATACTACAATAAAGTCCTATAGCAAAGAATCAGACTAAAGCACACTCAAAGTTTTGTTCTTGATGATATTTCAAAATGAAGAATAGATGAAGATGATGATGATGATGATTTTTCTTCTCAAAAAGGATTTTCAAAAGAATGAATAGTGAATGAGAAGAGAGTTCTTGTGTGCATGTATGTTTTTCAAAAAGTAGAAGAAGAAGCTTAAAATCAGAAATGTGATCATCCAGAAAAGGAAATAAATCATTCTGAAGAATCAAATGATTTCAGCACGTTTTTCCAAAAATTTGAAATAGGTAATCGATTACTTTGGTCAATGTTATCGATTACTTGCTCTCAGGTTTTTCACAAAAATTGCAGCATTGAAAGATAATCGATTATTACCTTCAGGTAATCGATTACTTTCACTTAAAT
The DNA here is from genome assembly GCA_037953625.1 of Crotalaria pallida. Taxonomy (NCBI): domain Eukaryota; kingdom Viridiplantae; phylum Streptophyta; class Magnoliopsida; order Fabales; family Fabaceae; genus Crotalaria; species Crotalaria pallida. Next base: position 123,378,611 of record CM075653.1, on the reverse strand, counting down.
GACCAGTTCAAGGAAGTAATCCATTACATGAACCTAATTAACCCATTATTTACTCTCTGGTTACAAGTTCCAGCAGATAATCGATTATTCCAGAAGGGGTAATCGATTACTCCAAAATAAAATCAGATTTTCATAAAAAAGTTTGTAACCAAAGGTTTTCATAAAAAGGATTTTCACAAAAACTTTTTCAGGAGCAAAGGGTTTTAAAAAAAATACTTCTTCTAGTTTTCAAAAACAAAAAGCATCATCATCATAATCTAGCAATATGCAAAAAAACTTGAGTGCTTTAGACTAATTTTTGCTTTACATAACTACTAAGTCCTAAGAGACTAGATCTTCAATAAGGAATACACTTCTTGCATCATCAATGTACTTGAACCTGTTCAAACATATTAATATTATATTGTGTTGTGTCATCATCAAAACATCATCATGGGGATCATGAGCTTCAATACTCCTCCTTTTTGATGATGACAAACACTACCTGCAAAACAAAGGTTAGTACATGATATTATAAAACAATCTAATAAAATGATAAGCATTATGATGCACTTGAATATGTGATTAGCCTTTGCTAATCTCTTTGCCAAACTCTCTGCTAATCTCTCTGCTAATCTCTCCCCCTGAATTTGCAACCTGTTTTGCCCATACATTTTCTCTCCCCCTTTTGACATCAACAAAAAGGGTGGTATAACCAATCAAAATGAAACACATGACATACACAACATAAATATCCTGAATAAACATAAATAGCCATTGTCATGATTAAAATCCAAATAGCCAAAATATCCTGAGTTATACCAGAAATAATAAAACCAAAACAGAAACATAAACAGTTCAACAACTAAAATTCTTGGGGGTGTTAGAGATAACAACATAAAAATGATAAAATCCAGATAGCAAAAAGCATTAAAAAAGATCAGATAAAGTAAGGGAGCGGAGCCACAAGCTAAAATCCACTGGTGAAGGGGTCTCGATTCTGATGCCTCAAATGATAAATATCTTGCTGCATAGCCTCCATGTTGACATTCATCTGTTGCATGCCGGTGGTAAGCTGAGCAAGAGTAGAGTCAACTGAGCACATGTGGTCATCAGATCTTCTCATATAACCCCGAACAGCATCCATAAAACTCTGCATGTATGGAGGAATATGGTCCGGTGGCATAATAGCTTGTAACGGAGGAAGGTCGGGTTCATGTGCAGGAGGTTGTTCTTGATCATCATCTTCTTCAGGATCATTCCCATGAGCTGTTTTTTGCTCTCGTTGTGTAGTCTTAGGAACCCAGCCTCGTCCTTCCATATTTTTCCATCCTATGTTTCCAAGAAAATTGGTGTCCATACGCATATCCACATTAGGAGCAGTCCTCGACTCTCCATTTAGCGGGACTCGGAAACACCTAAGGATATTGGTGATCAATGTGTCATAAGGAAGGCGAGTTATTTTCAGTTTCATATCACGATCAATAGAGCGACGCACTTTGCTTGCGGTTTCAGTCAAATTATTCAAAACAAACCAACCCCAATTAATGGGTTTGTTGTGAAACCATGTCCATAGAATGATGTAGTCTGTATCTAAGACCCTGAAGTAATTTCCTTGTCTCGGGATCAAGCAACGATTGAGAATGAAGTGCAGCACACGATACTCAAACTTCAAATTTCCAGAAGTCATAGCCTTGCCAGTTGGGATGTTGTCATCAATAAACTCATCCTTAGCAGCTTTCTTATCGTACTCATCACCCCAAAGGCTATCACTACCCGAACCTGTGAAGTAGACTCCGTCCATAGGAAGGCGAGTGATATTCTTCCAAGTATCACAAGTGATCTTTATTGATCTTCCTTTCACTTCATAATAGAGAATCTTTTCATCGGAATCCCATTTTAGATTAGAATAGAAAACTCTAACCAGGTCCTCATAGAAGTCTCCGCCGATGGTGCTGAATTCAAATAACTCTTTTTCTTTTAGAAGCATCACCGCGGGAAGATTGCAGTCCTCATCATCAAATGTTTCCGCATCCAAGAATCTGGGAGAAATCACAAAACAAGCTGTAAAGTACTTTTCAAAATCAGCAATCTGAGCAGGATTGGAGAACCAACGATTGTACTTTTCAAGAGCTGCTGGTTGAGGAATTGTAGGTGGAGGAACAGAAGGACCAGCTTCATTTTGTCTAGATCGAGAGGGCCTAGGAGCACGGCTAGTGGAAGGAGTTGATCTCTGACTCTGAACAACAGGTGGTGAAGGCTCATCATCATCAAATTCTACAATTTGAGCTCTTCTTTTTGTTCGCCAACTAGCCATGATCTCAGATAAATAGCAGACAGATAGTAGATATCAACCACAATCACTATGAGCCGGATACCCAACTATGAGTCAACTGAGATGATATCCCCAACTACACAACTGACCAGACACAAGTCCAACAATGCAGTTCACACAAACCAGATATCACCAAGGCAAATAATGCAGTCCTACTACCAATGCTAATACTCCACTAATCTCAAAATATCAACATGTTAACCAGAGATTCAGTAAGCATGAACATCATACCAAATGTAGTAGCAATAATGGCTTGATGAGGAAGAAGACTGAAACACTAAAAATATTGTTAGAATTATCTGAAACACTAAAAATGTAGTACATAATGTAGTACCAATTGTTAGAATTATTGTTGGTATTGGCAATCGTCACCCAAGAGGGGGGGTGAATTGGGTGTTTATAAAAACATTGAAAAACTCTACACTTAACCACTGAACCGAGATCAAACCGAACCAGGAGCAACCAGAAAACCACTGAACCAATAACTTTGAACATGAAGCTTCACTGAACCAGATCAAGACAGGTGAACCGAGAAGAATGATCCAATGAGCCAATGAACCGAGTTTGAACCAAGGGTTTTGAAGTGGTAAAGGTAGGTTGAAGGTTAAGGTTGAGAAGGAGAGGTAACGGTGGTTTGGTGGAGGTTTAAAGGTGAAAGAATGGTGGTTTATGGTGGTTTGTTGATGAGGCCGAATGGGAGAGGAGAGGAAGAATGGACGGATTTGAGTCAAAGAGAAGGAAAGCGATGAAGGTTTATGAGAAGGGAAGGTGATTTGAGTAGGAATGGTGATGTTTTGGTGGAGAGGTGGCTATGGCTATGGAGTTTGTTGATGGTTGAAGGAGGAAGAAGAAGTTAATGGAAGAGGAGGAGAAGAAGGGTGTATCGTGGAAGGAGAAAGAAGAAGAGAGAGAACGAGTATGAGAGAAGAAGGATTTGGTGCTAGGGTTTAGTCAAAAATATGTCCTTTTCTGGTCAAAACGGGTCAAAGCCCAACTTGGTCCACACAATTTTCTTTTTTTTTTCCAGATACAGATGTCGGTAATCGATTACTAGCAAGGATGTAATCAATTAATTTCCTCATGTAATCGATTATTCACATACCTGTAATCGATTACTGTCTCTCTGGTGAGTATATGATGCAACTTCTTTAATCGATTACTGAGCTGGCTGTAATCGATTACTTGATAGCCTTTAATCGATTACTTCATTGATTTTATTCGACTACTTCTTCTCAGGTGTGTTGTATGATGCTGCAGAGATAATCGGTTAATCTGAGTTCTGTAATTGGTTACTTTCCTTTAAACTGTTCAGACCTGTAGGATTAAACACTGGGTAATCGATTACTTCTGCTCAAACTTCCAGAATTCTTCTTTTTCTGCATATTCCAAGCTTCCTTGCATGTTATGACTGAATTTTCTTAAAATAGGGACTATGAGTGGATTTAGCTTGTGATCAACTTACCTTTCTGCGCACTTATCCAGGGCGTCTTACCGCTGCGCATGCCATTAAATCGTGCGGCTTACGCAACCAATGCACCTATCCGGGTGTACTTACTTGGCCTGACATTCGCAAAGCGTACTTAATCATCTTTTTGAGGTTTTGTGAACCCACCACTGCGCACCCATCCGGGGTGTCTCACCGCTGCACATGTCATTAAATCGTGCAGCTTACGCAACCAATGCACCTATCCGGACGTACTTACTTGGCCTGACATTCACATAACATCATTTAATCCTCTTTTTAAGGTTTTTCAAACCCACCACTGTGCACCTATCCAGGGCGTCTTACCGCTGCACACGTCATTAAATCGTGCGGCTTACGCAACCAATACACTTATCCGAGCGTACTTACTTGGTCTGACATTCGCATACCAAATTCTTTAATCTTTTATCACGTTCTCTTTCTTTTCTTTAATTTAATTATTGCTCCATATTTCTTCTAGTTCATTTAACATATTAATATTGTTTCCTATTTCATTCTACTCTTTCACATATAGGCATACTCAAGTAACAACAATTAATGCACTCGACCACACACACATATTTCCAAGGAAAATATCAAATATTAAACTCAATTCATTACATCATGCATATAAAACATAAATATCAATGGAGGTTTTTTTTATTCTTTTCCTTAAGCCATTATTCTTTATTATTACCGGTTACCCTGAGGTTCATTAACATACAAAATCATCCGGTCTTAATAATCACTACAAACTACCTAGAAAATACATTATCTAAGCTAAGGTAATACCCCCTCTTATCTCAACCAAGTATAGAGAGAGAAAGTTTCAAACCCTAGCCTTAAAAGCTTTAAAATTAGAACCGTATGAACCCAATGCGGTGATGAAGGAGAGTGGTTAGGAGACAAGCTGAAGAGTGACAAGAAGCAAATATACGATGGGGTTGATGAGTTCTCCAACTTCCTTGAGATAGAGAGAGAAACTCAAGAGAGAGAAAGTACCATAACCTCCATAATAACCAAATGAGAAGACAAGGGTTAGTGATGATGATGATGGCACGCATAATATGGAGGAAAGGAAAGAAGAAAACTTGCTCCAACATACCTAGGACATGCTTGAGGTGATGGTTCTAAGAGAGAGAAGTAGCCATGGAGAGAGAGATACCCAAAAAGAGAGTGAAGAGAAGATGATCATGTTGGTTTTCGCCTCAAAATCTCGAGAGGGGGGTGAATCGAGTTTTATTAATGTATTGTGATATCCTTTACAAATTAAAAAATTGTTTTGAGATGGAGAGATTAAGCGTTTGAAACGGATCACGAAAACGATAGATAAAATAAATTGAGTAGCGCGGAAACGTAAATAAATGAAATATGCGGAAATATAAAGAGATAGGGATAGAAAAGCTTGCACCGGTGAATTTTATACTGGTTCAGCCTTCCCGTCGAAAGGCCTAGTCCAGTCCCCAAGCGACCCGCCTGAGAGTTCTTATAATCAGCAATAGAGCCGCACCCTATTACACCCAAGAGCACCCCGCACACTACTAGGAACCTCCGTTCGCTAGGGGCCTCAAATCACACAGCAGGGTTCCTCACCCTACGAACGCATCAACGTTCAACTATGGGATTCTCTCCCTACCACTAAGGTTTAGTAAAAATGATGTGAGTGATTACAACAAGTATAGCATGTTCTCAATAACACAGATTCTACAATAAGCTCTTATGATAATGAAGCACTTTTTCTCTAAGAGTTACTCAGCCAATATGGTTTTTGTTCTTCCAAAAGTATGAATGTGAAAACCAGAAGATTTAGAGAAGAAGAAGAAGAGAGAAAAACGTGTGATGATCAGAAAAGAATGAATGAATGATTAACCTCTAATGTTGGAGTGAATTTCTTTTTAAAATAGAAAAACATTTTAGAATAAAAAAGACTTAAAATAAGTAAAACAAAATCAAAATAGAATAAAATAAGATTTGAAATAAGTTTTAAAATCAAAACTAAATCAAAACGATTTACGAAATAAAATAAAGATTTGATTCTTAAAACTAAAAAGGAAATAATTCAAATTTAAAATCATTTTCGAATTTTATAAAATAAATCAGAATCTTTTATATAAAAACAAATCAGGAAATAATCAAAATGATACTGACACGTTTTTCAATAAAACTTGAAGTAATCGATTACTTTCTGAAGGTAATCGATTATTCCTTCAAAAATAGAAATTCTTAAATTCATTTGAAAACCATGTAATCGATTAGACCAATAATAGTTAATCGATTACACCACTCCTGTTCAATATGTGATGCAACTCATTTAATCGATTACACTTAAACAATTAATCGATTATTGAGCCTCTGATATGCATATGATGCAACATCATGTAATCGATTACTACAGAGCTTGTAATTGATTACTAAGCCTCTGAAAAATATATGATGCAACAATTATAATCGATTACTTGAGCCAGGTAATCGATTACTCCCATAAGAAAGTAATTGATTAACAGGATTCATTTAATCGATTACAACCTCTCTGATTTTTCTATGATGCAACAAAGTTAATCGATTATCTTGAGAAGCTAATCGATTACTCTCTCTTGCATACATAAAAATATACAGAGTTTTGTAACATCAGTTATTTTCACAAAGATTTAAAATAGAAAACACTTTTTCATGAAAAACACATTTTTCTTCTTCTCTCTTTTAAAATGAAAAACTTATTGGCTTTTGTAAACTCGTAAAGAAATAGAAACTCCATTACCTTACAAATGATCTAAGGAAACGGTTTATAATCTATGCCTTGCTTGATTCTTCAATCTTGAACATGGATGACACTTGAGAGCTTGAACTTGAGTTGGTTTGTTATCATCAAAACATCATCTTGAATTATACTTGAAGTCCATAAGAGAGTTTGAAGCATGCCTTCCAACACTAGCTTGACTTCCAACAGATCACCACTTAGAACCTTGGGGGATGATAATGGGTGGCCACAAAAGCTTAAGATTTCAAGGTCTCAAGGTCATGGAATGAGTGTTCTTGGGGTGGGGAAGAAGAAGGGTCAAGTTTTGGCTGAAATGAGGGTTTGATTCGCTTTTATTTTTTTCCTAGTCTGCCGTATTTTGACCAGTTCTCATTATATTTATTTTCTTTGCACTTAAAGTTCCATAACTTTTTCGTTAACCGTCAGATCTTGCTCAAATTTGAGAGTAAGCTTCCTAAAATCCTTATCTTCAAACCCAACAGTGAAATTTACATTCTGATTTATAAATCTTCTATTTTTTAAATTTTCTATTTTAATTTGCTTTTAACACCAAAACGTCTCTTTTCCATGCCTACTCCCGACATGAACTTATTATTCCTATTATTCCGAACTCATTATTATTATTATTATTATTATTATTTTTAAGGCTTAAATACTGTTTTGGTCCTTTATCTTATATCTAGGTTTCAATTTGGTCCTCTAACTATTAAAAGAGTCAATTTAGTCCTCTATTTTTATGAAGTTTGTCAATATTTCCCTTCCGTCATAACACCGTTAGAATTAATCGGAATATTCCAGATTCTCACCGGAGATTCCTCCAGTGAATGCGTTGGCGACGGATTAGCGACGCATTTTTTAAAAAATAATAAAAAAATTCAAAAAAAAAATAAAAAATCATTTTTTTTAAAAAAAACTGAAAATATTTTTTAAAAAATTCTGCAATTTTTTTTAAATATTTTAAATATTTTTAAAAAATAATAAAAATTTCAGAAAAATTTTAAATAATCAGTAAAATATTTTAAAAACCAATTTTTCGTTTTTTCATAAAAATCATAAGAAAATTTCGAAGGAATCTCCGGTGAGAATCTGGACTATTTCGATTAATTCTAACAGTGTTATGACGGAATGACAACATTGACAAACTTCATAAAAATAGAGGACTAAATTGACTCTTTTAATAGTTAGAGGGCCAAATTGAAACCTAGATATAAGATAAAGGACCAAAACAGTATTTAAGCCTTATTATTATTATACTTGGAATTAAAATTTAGGATGTTACATTCACCATCAAGTCCTATTTTCCCTCCGCCGCGTCGCAGAAACGAACCACCACCATCACCATATCCATTGTCGCCTCCTCTGAAACTCGTGACTTCAAAGTACTCTAAAGATGAAATTCATGGTATCGTTGGTCAGGCTTCGATAAGAGGGGCGGTGGTGGCGCCTGACGGCGTTGTGGTTCTACCCTTGTAGCCTTGCTGACGTAATGATGTTATTAGTTCGGCTTTCAGGTTACTGAGACATTATTTTTGTTTGAGTTTTAGATTCTAAACCCCATAAAGTATCCCAAAACCCCAATTTTAATATAGAAATTATCAAATTACCCTAATTAAAAAAATAATAAGATATGAACCCTATAAATTATTTACAAACCTCATCTTCTTCTTCTAACCTTAAACCCTATAACCACTTTGTCTTCTCCATTCCTTCATCACCATTACCACACCTTGCTTCTTATTTTACACCAAACAATGAGTAACTATCTAGTACTACTAAATGTAAACGAAATTAAATCAAAATAGTCGTTAACAGTAGCACATCAAGAAAAAGAACACGTTTATTTACTTATACTTATAGAAATTAAAAAAGGTTAAAAAAAATTATTCAAATGAATTCAAACTCAATACAACCTTGCACTACCTCCTCCTCCTCCTCCTCCTTTGTAATTGGTTGTTATCACACTACTAGCAGCACATCTAGTCAGACACCAAATAAAAATAAAAATAAAAAAATAAAAAAAGAGAGAATAATAATGATAATGATAACGGTAATAGGTACATCTACATCTACTACGATGATATTGAGAAGCAGCAGCAACAGAGCCAGAAACTAAACAGAAAGCATGGTGTGGTGGTGATAGAGGAAGGGAGAAGATAAAGTGGTTATGGGGTTTAAGGTTAGAGGAAGAAGATGGGGTTTGTGAATAATTCATGGGGTTCATATCCTATTATTTTTTTAATTAGGGTAATTTGGTAATTTTCATATTAAAATTGAGGTTTGGGGATAATTTATGGGGTTTGGAATATAATCTAAAACTATTTTTGTTTTTATTATGACAATTGGGCTATTTGGTTAATCCAAAATTGATCCGGTAACTGATCCATTTTATATATAAAACTGATTTTTATAGGTTCCATTATGGCTCAGTTACAATTCGGTTTACTCAAACCGATTTTTTTAACAGCCCTAAGTATGATGAAATGCTAAACAGAAAGGGTCATTTCAGGAAATATGAACGAAAACTGAGGCCATTTTAGGAACGGAAAAGTTGCTTCTGCGGTATAAATAGCTCCCAACCCTAAAAATCTCATTACCACCCTGCTTTTGTTTTTCGCTTCAGCTCATTCTCTCTGCATTGCGGCTGAGTCTTCCGAACTTCGTTTCTCTTTGAGGTATATTCCTCTATTTGATTCAAGTCTTAATCTTTTCGCTTTCCTTATTCCCAATTCATCGTTCGTTTTCTTAGCTATGCAATTGTTCGATTGTTGTCTCTGTTTTTGTTGCCTTGAAGAGTTTTGGTTTTGTAATTGATTATTCGAAAAGGGTTTTTGGATTGTTTTATTGTTGTTGTTGTTGTTGTTGTTGTTGTTGTTGTTGTTGTTGTTGTTTTGGCTTTGATTTTTGTTTCTGCATGCATAGATCTGATGGTTGTGTGTTAAAATCATAGCCCTGTTGGTTCAGATTTTAGTTTATGTTTTGACCCATCAATTCTGGATTTGTATAAATTATCAAAGATTGAATGTTGTTCTGTGATTTTAAATTTTTTTAATGGATTTGGGGTTTAGTCAAGCCATTTCATTTCAATCCTTTTGAAAGAGTGTTAACTGTTATTTTTTGCCTTGTAAAATAATTGAGAATTTTTTGTTCTGTGAGATTGGTAATGACTTTCCTTAAGGCTGATTTGTAAAGCTCCTTGTTTGAAATTGAAACACTTTGTCGTGGATTTTTTTATCATTGAATTATTTGTTATATGTGTTTATTAGTATAATATGTTTGCTCCCTTGTTGTTTCCGTGTTATATAATTTAAATGTTATTACGGTTTCTATGTATTATTATTGTCCATGTTTGATTAACTTTTATCATTGTTTTCTGAATTGCAGACATTTGAGTTCAGTTTCCAGTTTAAGAAATCATGGGAAAGGAAAAGGTTCACATCAACATTGTGGTCATTGGTCATGTCGACTCTGGGAAATCAACCACCACTGGTCACTTGATCTACAAGCTTGGAGGAATTGACAAGCGTGTTATTGAGAGGTTTGAGAAAGAAGCTGCTGAAATGAACAAGAGGTCATTCAAGTATGCTTGGGTGCTTGACAAGCTCAAGGCTGAGCGTGAGAGAGGGATTACCATTGATATTGCATTGTGGAAGTTTGAGACAACCAAGTACTACTGCACGGTCATTGATGCTCCTGGACATCGTGATTTTATCAAGAACATGATTACAGGAACTTCCCAGGCTGACTGTGCTGTCCTTATCATTGATTCCACAACTGGTGGTTTTGAAGCTGGTATTTCAAAGGATGGACAGACTCGTGAGCATGCTCTGCTTGCTTTTACTCTTGGGGTCAAGCAGATGATTTGTTGCTGTAATAAGGTCTAAGTTTGGACTTCATTTGTCATATTTACTTTGGCAAATTTGAGTATTTATAAAGTAATTGCTTTCTGATTATTATTGGTTATGCTTTCTAATTATCTAACATATTTTTTAACAGATGGATGCAACTACACCAAAATACTCTAAGGCTAGGTATGATGAAATTGTTAAGGAAGTTTCTTCCTACTTGAAGAAGGTTGGTTACAACCCAGACAAGATTCCTTTTGTTCCCATCTCTGGTTTTGAGGGTGACAACATGATTGAGAGGTCCACCAACCTTGACTGGTACAAGGGACCAACTCTACTTGAGGCTCTTGACCAGATTAATGAGCCCAAGAGACCCTCAGACAAGCCACTCAGGCTTCCATTGCAGGATGTCTACAAGATTGGTGGTATTGGAACTGTGCCAGTTGGTCGTGTTGAGACTGGTATTGTGAAGCCTGGTATGGTTGTGACTTTCGGTCCCACTGGGCTGACAACTGAAGTTAAGTCTGTGGAGATGCACCATGAGGCACTCCAAGAAGCTCTTCCAGGAGACAATGTGGGATTCAATGTGAAGAATGTTGCAGTGAAGGATCTCAAGCGTGGTTTCGTTGCCTCAAACTCTAAGGATGACCCTGCAAAGGAAGCTGCCAACTTCACTTCCCAAGTCATCGTCATGAACCATCCTGGCCAGATTGGAAATGGATATGCACCAGTGCTCGACTGCCACACTTCTCACATTGCTGTCAAGTTTTCTGAGCTTTTGACCAAGATTGACAGGCGATCTGGTAAGGAGCTTGAGAAGGAGCCCAAGTTCTTGAAGAATGGTGATGCTGGTATGGTTAAGATGATTCCCACCAAGCCCATGGTGGTTGAAACTTTCTCCGAGTATCCTCCTCTTGGTCGCTTTGCTGTGAGGGACATGCGTCAAACTGTGGCTGTTGGAGTTATCAAGAGTGTGGAGAAGAAGGACCCTACTGGAGCCAAGGTCACCAAGGCTGCAGCAAAGAAGAAGTGAGAATGTTTGCATTCCTGCTAGTTGTCATATTTATGGTTAATTAAAACAATAGTTCCTTGTTAGTACTTTATCCTTTGAGAGTCTAGGTGTTTTTTCCTGTTATAGTGTCAAGAATCAGCCATTTTCATGAAGTCATAGCTTTCATTTTAATCTGTTAGAGTCTTGTTTTATTTAATGTTCTAGTCGGTATGAGAACTTTTTTGTCAAGCGGCTATAGGGTTTTACTTTTGCTCCTTTGCTGCTGTGAGGGATATTTAAAATTTGTGAGCTTGATGGTTTTCAGTTCTGTTTTAATTATTGTGGTACAATTCTGTTTTAAATTCAGTCAGACATTATGGATATTTATGCATTAGCTGAATTTTACTCGATTCTCCTTATCTAACATTTTTGGATATGGTTTGCATTCATAAGGAAAGGAAGGATGATGATAGATGATAACATAGATGTGTTTTCAACATGTATGCAAACATTAGGACAAACTCACAAACTCTATCTTGGATCACTTCAAGCGTGACTAGCAAATTTAATTATGAAAGACTTCTTTGCATTGACGTGAGCAAAACGTCCATACATGCAAAACTAGCACATGGGATATAAAGACAATTAATCAAAAGTTGCCAACTCATTACCGTTTAAATTAAGTGCATGTTGGCTAAAATTTAAAGATTGGGATTTTAGCTTATTTTTGTAAAAATTGAGAATAATGTTTTTCCGTACAAGGAGGTAAATTATTTACTTAACTCATTTAGATTAAGACATGTCCTCTGACACCTCCAACTCGTAGAAATGCTATACTATGCCTACCCCTTTCCTATATTCCCACCCCATTTGACTCAAACCATAGCCACCTACGTTCGACTCAAGCATTACCTTACCGGCCCTAGCACTAACTCGACACTACTACTTCACCCCTTGCCTCCTCTCTCGCAAATCACTAAAACAGCCACCGTCCTTGCACCGTGCCTACTATCTATCCACAATCTAGAGTACATTATTAAGTAAGACCACTCATTGCCGAAGCAAAGCATAAACAACGTCCACCATAGTCTTGTCAAAGTCGTGGATTTCCTTTGTCGAAGCATAGCATAATAAACAACGTGCAACATAGTCGGTTCGTCACTTAGATCTGGTTTTGCATCAGTGGATGGTGGTGGAGTAATGGAGCAGCCGGTGTTGATGACACTCAGTTTCAAGTGGTGAGACGAAAGATGGGCGGAGGTGGAGACATGAATGGAGAAAAGTTGGAAGGGATAAGAGGGTGGTGGTGGTCAACATGGTGGTGGAGGGAGGCACACGACGAGCTTGGCGGAGGTGGAGACATGAATGGAAAAAGGTTGGAAGGGATAAGTGAGTGGTGGTGGTCAACATGGTGGAGGAGGGAGGCACACGACGGGCCTGGCAGCCAACAACGATGGCATTGCTACTATTGGAGCAAATCTTGTTCTGTCATTTTAATGTTGTTACACTACAGAGGATAGTACTCCCGCCTTTCCACAAGGATGACAATGGTAACAAAATAATGGAAAAGAAGTCAAAAAATTTAGAAGACATGTTTTTAATGATTTGTGTAACATATCAACCAATTATCGAACACCTAATTTAATACATTTTGCATTAATCAACTAATCATAATTCAAAGTTTACATTTTCTAAATTTTTCATTTATTATTTTAACTATAGCTTGAGAGAAACAATTTTGTCATTTTTTATCATCATGGTAGGACGAAGAAATATAAAAGAGTGTTTAATTTTTATTTATAATAAAAACAAAATAAAAGTAGCCATGTGTCATCATATTATTGGTTTAAGGAGATAAGTTTCTCTCTTGCTTCAAGAGGAACATTATTCTCTAACTAAATCTATTTTCATACTCTCTTTATTCCATATCTTTTGTATTTCAAGATTGATTCACATATATTAAAGAATGATGAAGGAACGTTGAATATCAATTAAAATACCCTTTTAATTTTGAGAAGAAAAGAAATATTAAAATAATTATTAATTGTAAAATGCTAATAAATGATGATAGTATAGGAAAAAAGGGTTTGACAAAATCTTAAAATCACAAAATAACAAAAGATTTGAAATAAAAATAAAATACTAAAATTATAAAAGTTATATTACCGTGAAATTAAGTATGCTAGCTAGCATTTAGATTACTTTCATTTTGGATTAAACTAGACAATTTTACTATTTTCTCTATCTCATAAAGTTAATAAAATTTTGAAAGTAAAAATAAAATAAAATAAGGGTTGCACCAAAAAAAAAGAAAAAAGAAAAAAGGAAGATGCATGTAGTGTATTGTCCAATGTTATCAGAACCGTACCGGTGATCGAACCGGTCAGGGCAGTGGTTCACTGGTTTAGTAGTTTAACCAGTGGAATAGTAATTAAATCGCATAGATACATACCGGTCAAACCGGTCAACTCCGGCATAGTATATATTTGTATATAAATATAAGAATACTGAATACTTGTTGTTATAATATGTCGTTCTGTTTCAGTCTTTCCTTCTCTTCTTCAGTTTGTGTTTTGGCCTTTTGGGTTCCTTCTAGCTTCTATGGTAAGTTTCTGAATCCTTATTTTTTATTTAAAATATATATATATATATATATATATATATATGTAAAACGGCGTCGTTTTCTTTTTGCAGTAAAAAAAATCTGCAAAGCGTCCGCCGGTTCATATAATATCGACCGATTTGATGGTTTTCCGATATACCGGCCGGTTTGAACTGGTTTTTTCCAGTTCGTTGCACAGCCGGTATTTTAGCGTACCGCACCGGTTAAGGGTCCGGTTCACTGGTTTTCCGGTTGAACCGGTCGGTACGGTACGGTTCTGATAACATTGGTATTGTCTACCAAATCAATCAATTACAAAGCAATAATATAATACATATTTCCTTAATCAACTAATTATAGAATATATAATATCTTATTTCAAATTTTTTTATTCATTATCTAAACTAAGACAAATTTTTGCATCTCTTTTTACTAACTTTACGAGAGTGAGTATATTTTGGGCCCAAAAGAATCGTGGGATAGCTATGTATGCAATCAGCCAATCACAAGTCATAACTCATGACCATTGATTAGTTATCCGCAAAAATATATGTATATGAAATTATGAATTATTGTAACAAAATCATATCTTGTTTTTGATTGATTCAAGTTCATGCTCACTTTTCACTCACCATGTCTTCAGCTATGCAAAGCAATCTACGACCCATCTCTGCACCTCTTATCAAAACCAAAAGTACCACCACATCAATCAAAATTCTTAGCACTTTAAATGAAAACTACCAAACCAATAATCAACAATCATCAGTGGGAAAAGTTAAGCACCTTGCCCTAACCCAAGAAGGTAGAACCAAACTGAATAGTTACCCAGATAAAGACTTCTATACATTTCCACGCTTTGTGACCCATGTAGATGATGGCTTCATTTCTACACTTACAAATCTATATAGAGAAAGGTTGAAACCTGACACTGAGATTCTTGATCTCATGAGCTCTTGGATTAGCCATCTACCTAGTGATGTAAGGTACAAAAGAGTGGTGGGGCATGGGTTGAATGCACAAGAGCTTGCAAAAAATTCAAGGCTGGACTATTTTTTTGTGAAGGATCTCAACAAAGATCAACAGTTTGAATTTGAGAGTTGTAGTTTTGATGCAGTATTATGTACAGTTAGTGTGCAGTATCTCCAACAACCAGAGAAGGTCAGATATTCTATGATTTTATTTAAGGTTAAATATGTTTTTATTCGTTGGCAACTTTACTTTAGTCTCTTTTAGTTCATGCTTTAATTTATTAAGTTGGTTTTAGTTTATTTTAACTTTTTTTTTAATGTATGATGTATGAACACCACAATTTGTCTCATCATTAATTAGAATGACATATGTCATATGGGGTGCTAACCCATCATTACCGGAGACTAAAAGCAAAATTATGTAAATTTGTACGGATGAAAAACATATTTTTTGAATTTGGTCGAATTAAATAGTTTTAAATTTACTTGGAGTAAAATTTAACATTGATCTTCTAAAAATATGTTAGTCCTCCAAAAAATATCATAAAATAAGTACTTGAAAATTTAAATGGTCAATACAAAGGGTTAGTGTCCACGAAATTCGGATGCCAAATTAGTTCTTATAAAAATGAATATGATAGTCAATTAAATTTTTTTAACTTATAAAATCAGCCTACATCATTAAAATAATGATATATATCACTTTGTTTATTATTAATTGATTTACATTTATATTTGTTATTTTTTTAATGAAGATTTTTTATAAATTGATTTTATGAACCTATGTATATCATTACTTGTTGCTTATGCCTTGCTTGTGTAGCCTTTGATTTACGTCTCTTTAGCTTTCTTGTCCTATTTGTGCTTTTGTTCATGGCGATTCATTACATTTTTACCTTAAAACATATTATTACTTTATTCTATTTATAATTTCTCACACTAATGTTTTTTTTAAAGGATTTCTCTCTTTGGTTAATATTTGTGATTTTATAGTTATATTTCTTTTGCCCTATTTATAGGTCAGAAGAATTTTTTATTCTATTTATACGTCATTTTGTATTTTCTATGAAACTTGTTCTTTTTTCTTATTTATCATTTGTTCATTAATGTGAAATAATATATTTGTGAAATTTTCAATACAAATTAAGAAAATAAAATTGTAATATTAAAGCATCTTTTTAAAATTTAAAGAAATGTAACTACTTTCTTTAATTCGTGTGATATAGTACATGATCTATAATTAGGACAATACCACACTAATTATACTATCTATATTATATATATTATAATCGTGAATTCGTGATGTCTTTATATTAACAGGTGTTTGCAGAGGTGTTCCGGGTGCTAAAGCCAGGAGGGGTGTTCATTGTGAGTTTTAGCAACAGAATGTTCTACGAGAAAGCCATTAATGCATGGAGGGAAGGAACTGCTTACAGCAGGGTAAGACTTGTGGTTCAGTATTTCCAATGCGTGGAAGGTTTCACTGAGCCAGAGGTTGTGAGAAAGCTGCCAACTACGAATGATGCTCAAGAGAACAAGTCACCAATTGGTTGGATTATGAGGCTTTTTGGATTGTTGTCCGGGTCAGACCCTTTCTATGCAGTGATTGCTTATAGGAATTATAAACCCATACATGATAGCTGAATTAAGTATGTATTCCCTCGAGTCTTGTTTGTAAATCTTTTTTGGAATTTTTTACTTTTATCAAGGAAGATAATTAATTTTCTTAATGGCATTGGATGTGAAAAATGGAATCACCATTAAAGAAGCTTGATGTGAGAATAAAGAGAAACAATGCAAGGAGAAGATCGGAGATGGTTACATGGTTCATTCATTTAATCTACGTACCACGTATCGGGTTCGACGTACCACGCACCGGGTTCGTTATAAAGGAAGTCTCGTAAAAATAATATAAAAAGTGACGTACCGTGTACCATGTAACTATGGATCAGAGAGAACATTCTAGAGTAAAATGAAAGCTTAAACTTGCATTGATCACAAAAATGAATGAAATGTTTCTCTTAAGTTACAATTATAGCTCCAATGAGCTTATATACAATGTGATCAACTAACTCCCTAACCAATTGCCAGCAGTCAAGTTGCTAGCCAACAAAAAACAGAAAATAACTACCAATGTAACTAGTTACATGAAACTTGTAACCGGTTATCTATCGAGTAACTACTTTAACTGTGTCAACTACCTAACTATTTTTAAGTTTCAACATCCCCTCAAGCTAGATCATGTAAATCTAATAGAGCCAGCTTGGAAAGTAATGTGTGATAAGCTCCGGCAACCAAAGATTTAGTAAGAATATTTGCAATTTGAGCTTTGGATGAAATAGGAAGTAAATTAATAGTTCTTGCTTGCCATTGATCATGCACTACTACATTACAATCCATCTCAATGCGTTTTGTCCTCTCATGAAGCACAAGATGAGAAGCTAGCTATATGAATTGTAGATTTATTATCACAGTGTAGAGTAACTGGACTAGAATGAGGAACTTCAAATCATGAAGAAGATATAGGAACTATTGATCTTCATGCGTGGTTTGAGCAAGTGCTTTATATTCAGCCTCTGAAGAAGAACTGGAGACTGTGTGCTGCTTCTTGCTTTTCTAAGAGATTAATGATTTTCCCATGAAAAACCAAAAACCAGTAATTGATCATCGAGTAACAGCACAAGCTCCCCAATTCGAGTCACTAAAACCCCTCAGTATTGTATCATTTTGAGCCAGAAAAAATCAAGGTTTTGAAAACCGGACCGGTTATTGAACCGGTCAAGGTACTGGTTCAAGGTTCAATGGTTGGACCGTGATCGAACCGTGGTCCAACCGGTCTTAATGTACCCGTGTGTATATAATCATATATTTTAGTACTTTTACCTTTTTGTGTCTTTTTGCTTTTTCTCTATTGATTATTGATGCTGTCTTCTTGTGCGTCACTCACTGTTTTTTCTTCTTTCACTTCACTTTTTTGCCTTTTTGGCTTTTTGATTTTTTATTTTTCTTAGTTCTAAAATCTAAAATTTTAATATTCTTTCACGTTGAGATAAGAGCAAACAGTAATCAACTAGTGAGACTTATATTGGTGTCGTTTGAGTTTCCAACATATAGGATTTCGTTATTTTAAAAAAAAATAAAAAAAAAACCCAATTTTTTGCTTAATTTGGGCTTCCAAATTCAAACCGGGTCAAACCGGTTTTCCACCGGTTTTGACCGGTTTTGGCGATTTAATACCAGTTCAACCGGTTCAATCCCGGTTTTTTTGCAGAACGGTTTCTGGCTTATTTCGGACCGGCACCTCCACCGGTTCATCGGTTTTCCGGTTGAACCGGCTGGTCCGGTCCGGTTTTCAAAACCATGGAAAAAATAATCCCTTTCCCAGAGAAGACTTCATATCTAATGATTCTCAACCCCGCTTGATAATGAACCTCTGTGAAACAATCCAAAAATTGACTTAAATGACTCGCAGCAAATGTAATACCCGTAATTTTTTCCATTTTGCAAATTGATTTTTTTTTTGAGATTTTTAATTGGTCGTTTCTTTTAAAGTTATATAAAAATATTATTTGATTTATAATAATACGTGGAAGCAAGAAAATTATTTTAAATTGATTAAATATCAAATTCTTGTATTTTAGTAATTTAAAGGATTTGTTTTGTGGTGAAAATTATTTTGTGTTTTGGAGAAATGGTTATTTATTGATTTCTTTGATTTATTTAACTTTGAAAATTCATAACTTTTGACTGGTAAATTGGAATCTGACGAATTTACAGTCAAAACGATTGTAATAAAATGTAGAATTTATTTTTGTACAGTTTGGAATTTACTTTTCAGTCCACGAAATTTTTATATCTTTGGGAGAAATTATAACGTTTTATTATTTAAGAAAAATTGAATTATGGTTTTAAGTATTATTTACTGTATTGGAAAAATATTATTTTCTCCTGTTTAAGTGTGATGCACGGTTTTGGTATATTTTTATGCATTTGAATTTGTTAGAAATCCATTTATTAGTGCACAAGACCCTAGGGCAACCCAATTAATACAACTTATCTATTAAACCACCTTAATTAAGACCAACATTTAATGACCCTATCTTAGGGAGATTTTCGGCCAGTGGGGAGTTTAGTCATTTATCTCTTACACACTCTCCCACTCTAATTAAATTCTAAACCTCCATTTTTAATAAACACACCCCACCCACCTAATTGCCTATAAATACTCCACCCCATCCCTTCTTACATACTCTTTATATCTTACAAAATAAAAAGAGAGAAGGAGGTAGAGAAGAAGAAGAGGCCGACGCCCCAAAGAAGAGGAGAAGGGAGGAAACTTTGATTTTTCTTGCATTTTCAACCCTTGACTTAGGTAACCATTCCAACCTCATTTCCTTTCCCTTTTTCCTTCTTATATTCGGTTTTGTTTTGAAGCCTATGAAAGGTTTTTGTTGTTTGATGCTTAATAGTCTTTGCATGTGTGTTCTATTTGTTTCTTCTTATTTTCTAAACATTTTTAAGCATATATTTGAATTTGAGTACGGAAGTTGAAAAAGGGACATGCATCCATGAGGAGGTCCCCATGGTTTTTGCATTGTTTTGGGTCCAATAGTTTTGTTTTATTTCTTTGAATTAATTTATGTTTAGAATGAGTAAATATGAGTTGATTTTAATTGATTTTATGGTACATGTTATTGTTTTGATTTTAGTTTGAAAAATCCCCAATTTTTCTTCATGCATGTTCGGCCTAGGGCTTAAACTTGAGGGGAATAAATTTTGTTTTTGATGCAAGCCATAGATTTGCTAATTTTGCTATTTTCTAGCTTGATTTCGGTTTGTATAAGGAAATGAGTTGATAAATTGATTGACTTAGTTTGGGATATTTTGGTGCCACACGGTTTTGTTGTTGTTGTTGTTGTTCGAATTATTTTTATTTTCAATGCATGTGATTGATTTGTAAACCTTTGTTATTTTCTTAGTGTATTTTTCGGTTTGCATGTGGAAATAAGTTGTTAAATTGATTTTTGTGTTGGTTTGGGTATTTTTGGAGCCATACGGTTTTATTGTTATTTGGTCCAAGGTGTCTTGTTTCGATTCCATGGTTTAATTTGTGTTTGAATGAATAAGGATTGATTTGTGAATACATGAGTATGTGTTGATTTGTTTTGGTAAAAATTCCTAACTTTCCCTATTGAATGATTCGGCCAAGGTATGAGGATTAGGAAGATGATCTTAATCTAAGATGCATGTTAATGTACTAAGTTATTTTGCAAACCTCAAACCCATTTCCCTTGGTGCATTTCGGTTTTAGTATGTAGTGTAAGATCCATGAAGAATGTTTTGATAAATGCCAAAAGGTTTTGAACAAGCTTAAATGTGTTGATCAAGTTCAAGTTCAACAAGCAACAACAAACATCAAGTTATGAAGAGAGAGCCAACTCATGAAGACTTAGTTTGGTAGTTTATGTTTTATTGTTTTATCTTTTGCCTTACAAGTCTCTTAGTTTATGAGTTTGGGTAGAGTTATATAGAGGGTAGTGAATCTCTATCATAGTCATGATTATATCATATTTTGAGTATTCACTTTTCCTAAAATCAATAGGTGGCTTAAAGGTTTGAAAGAAAAGGTTTAGATTTTGAGAAAACAAGTTTTTAAGTGTTTTTTGATCTGACTACTCGATTAGCCACTTGTTTACTCGAGTAGAATTTTGCAGTCTTGCGCAAATACTCGATTAAGGCTCTGATTACTCGATTAGAATTTTATAGCCTTGCGGAAATACTCGAGTAGTAACTTAGATTACTCGAGTAGTGAACACTGATTACACTGGTTACTCGAGTAAGGGCTTGGCTACTCGAGTAACACGAGCTGTTACTGTTTTTAAATGAGTTTTTCACTTCTCAAAAGTACTTTCTAACGATTCTAACTTTTGGGTATTCTATATAAACCTATTTCTAACCTTTGTGAATAATTATTACAATATTCCATCATTTTGATATTCATTTTACAAAGAATCAAGCCACTCTATTCTCTCTTACTTTCTCAAGATCAAAGCTTTAACTTTTACATTCTTTGATCAAGAACCTTGAATCTCTCATGTTGATCTTTTCATAGCTTTTGAAAGAGATTCATAGGATTGTTATTTTTGTTTTCATTTGAGTTGTAATCTTTGCAAGAGGCAAGCTATCTACAACAATTGGAAGTCTTGGTTGTGAATCAAGCAAAGTTATATTGGAAGCCTTGGTGTGACATTTCATCAAGCACTTGGAAGCCTTGTTGTGTTAACAAGCAATTGGAAGCCTTTGAAGAATCTCAAAGCATTGGAAGACTTGTTGTGGGGTATCGGCAAGCAAGAGAAGAGGTTAGATTAGATATCAATAGGGTTACAAGGCAAGGGTGTGGTATCTCTTGTAGGCTAGCAAGAAGGGAGTCTTGTGAGGCATTTACTTGTAATTTGAGAAACTCTAATTCCTCATAGTGAAGAATCTCTCTTGGTTGAAGAGGGGACTGGAGTAGCTTTCAAGTGGATGAAAGTGAACTAGGATAAATCACTGTGTCGTATCTCTAAACTCTCTACTCTTTACAATTCAAGTCTTTAATTGTGTTCTTGGTTGAAAACCTAGAAAAAGTGATTTTTCATAATTGATTGAATTGAATCTTAATTGTGCAAAATTGATTTGGGGAAAATTATTTTCATAACCTAGGTAATCAATAAGAATATTGGTGTTAATCAATTCCGCTTTATCTCTGATCATATGTGTTAATTGATTGATTTTCGTATTTGTTTGAAAAGTGATTAATCCATTAACAGAGGCATTAATCGATTAGTTCATGTCATTAATCGATTAAGGCTAAAGAATTTTTGTGAAAATCATTTGTTTTAATCGTTTAGATTTGTTTCTTTCGAAAATCTTTCAAGGTTTCTCTAACACCTATTCAACCCCCCTTCTAAGTGTTCTCCTAGTGTCTCGTAGTTGTTTCACCCACCGATTGTAGGTTCTAACAATTGGTATCAGAGCTCGGTCGAAAGACACGAGCATAGAGCTTTTTCGTTAAGATCCTTGAGAAACTACAATGGGTTCTACGAATTCCTTTGGTGGTGAAGGTGCTTCAATAAATTGCCCTCCTATGTTTGGTGGAGAGGGTTATGGTTATTGGAAAATTAGGATGAGAATCTTTATAGAAGCTATAGATGTGAACATTTGGGAAGCCATTGAAAATGGTCCTTATATTCCCTCAAAAGATGTAGAAGGTGTGCTTACACTTACTCCCAAAGATAAGTGGACCGATGATGATAAAAGGAAAATTCAATATGATTTAAAAGCAAAGAATATCATCACCTCTGCTCTATCTTATGATGAGTTCTTTAGAGTCTCCCAATGTCGTGATGCCAAAGAGATGTGGGACACCTTGCAAGTCACACATGAATGCACTAGTGAAGTTAGGCGTGCTAGATTGAATTCTTTGATGCATGAATATGAATTGTTTCGTATGCTGCCTAATGAATCTATATGTTTTATGCAAAAACGTTTTACTCATATTGTTAATCATCTCATTGCTCTTGGTAAAACTTTCGTGAATTGTGAACTTGTTAACAAAGTTTTAAGATGTCTAAGTAGGGAATGGCAACCCAAGGTTACCGCAATTGTTGAATCAAAGGACTTGGACACCATGGACTTAGCAACACTTTTCGGAAAGCTTCAAGAACATGAAATGGAGCTTGAACGTTTGCATATACATGAAGAGTCGGATAAGAACAAAGAAAGAAAAGGAATTGCTCTTAAAGCTCAAAGGTCATATAAAAAGGAAGAGAGTTCCGAAAATGATGATAATGAAGATTCCGATTCGGACATGGATGAAGAGGAGATGAAGCTTCTACTAAGAAAGTTCAATAAGATTCTAAGGAGAAAAGGAAGGTTGAACAAGGACAAAAGTAAAGAGAAGAATTCCCCACACTACAAGACCAAGACATCAAAAGAAGGTATAGTTTGCCATGAATGTGGAAAGCCCGGTCATCTCAAGTACTCATGCTCTAAGTATCTTAAGAAGAAGGAGAAAGAAAAGAAAACTAAAAGGGCATACATAGTTTGGAATAGTGATGATGAAAAAGACAAGAAAAGCACATCAAATAGTTCTTCGGATGATGAAGATGCCGCTTGTTTCAACTTGATAGCTCTAGTAAATGAAGAGGAAAGTTCAAATGATGAATCAAGTGAGCCAAGCTACGAAAGCGATGTAAGTGAAACTAAATCCGAAATTTCTTCCAAATATGAAATTTTATATAATGCTTATGAAGAAATGCATGAACATCTCAAGAAACTAGCTTTGAAAAACATTGAAAGGAAGAAGCTCATTTTGAAACATTAACAAGAGATTTTAGATCTTCAAAAACAAGTTGATGAGCTTAATCTTGAAAATGAAACTCTTGATCTTATATATGCTAGTTCTTCTTGTGATTGTGCTAGTAGATTGAATATTGTGGTTGATTGTGAGAATTGCAAGTTGCTTAAAGATGAAAATGCTATTTTGAAAAATAAGCTTGCAAGTTTCACAAATGGTGACATTAGATTGCGCACATTGTTAAATTTTCAAAGAGAAAATTCAAACAAGTTTGGTTTGGGTTATACTAATGCTAAGAGTAAATCTCATAGAAATGTTGTTGATTTTTCTAAAGTTGATTTTTCAAATGCACCAACATGTTTCTATTGTGGTACTCATGGACATACTTCAAATGTGTGTTATATTAAAGTGCATGGTATACCTAAAGGAGATTTTGTTTGGATGAAAAAGGGTGAGAGTCCCTACACTAACAAAAATGGATCCAAAATCATTTGGATACCAAAAAGCAAAGCATGATTGTTTTTGTAGGTATGATTGAAGATGCAAATGAAGGTCTATACACATTTCTTCAAATCTCAAGTAAAAGTCCTACAAATTGGTAACATTCGATATTATACAATTGGTATCTTCAGTTTGATATTGTTGGTTATTGCTCATAGTTCTCTCAATTGGTATTATTTCTTATAATGTGATATTGTTTATACTATTGAGATAATACTATTGGTATCAAATTCTTACAATTTGTTTTACAATTGGTATCATGTTATTGGTATACAATTTGTTATAATTGATATCATTGAGTAATCATTAGATGATTATCATGCTTTGGTTGTTATATCTTATTAATCTCTCTATTTTGGCTTAGATCTTATATTTCAATTGTTATATATTTCTTTTTGATAATGCCAAAGGGGGAGAAATATGATGTTTTGAAAAAGGGGAGAAATATTATGTTTTGACCATTTTGGAGAAATGAAATGGTATGTTTGGAGAAAGGTTGTTTTTGTTGTTTTTATGTAGGTTGAGCAAAGTTGTTGAAGATAGGGGGAGAATCAAGCTTAACTAACTTGGATTTCAAATGTCAAAAGCATTTATTGAGGGAGAGCAAGAGTCTCACCAAGTGATCAAATGGTTCAAGCATCAACAACTTCAATGAACTTCATAATTTCAAAACATGTTTGTCATTTTCAAAAAGGGGGAGATTGTAAGATCCATGAAGAATGTTTTGATAAATGCCAAAAGGTTTTGAACAAGCTTAAATGTGTTGATCAAGTTCAAGTTCAACAAGCAACAACAAACATCAAGTTATGAAGAGAGAGCCAACTCATGAAGACTTAGTTTGATAGCTTATGTTTTATTGTTTTATCTTTTGCCTCACAAGTCTCTTAGTTTATGAGTTTGGGTAGAGTTATATAGAGGGTAGTGAATCTCTATCATAGTCATGATTATATCATATTTTGAGTATTCACTTTGCCTAAAATCAATAGGTGGCTTAAAGGTTTGAAAGAAAAGGTTTAGATTTTGAGAAAACAAGTTTTTAAGTGTTTTTTGATCTGACTACTCGATTAGCCACTTGTTTACTCGAGTAGAATTTTGCAGTCTTGCGCAAATACTCGATTAAGGCTCTGATTACTCGATTAAAATTTTATAGCCTTGCGTAAATACTCGAGTAGTAACTTAGATTACTCGAGTAGTGAACACTGATTACACTGGTTACTCGAGTAAGGGCTTGGCTACTCGAGTAACACGAGCTGTTACTGTTTTTAAATGAGTTTTTCACTTCTCAAAAGTACTTTCTAACGATTCTAACTTTTGGGTATTCTATATAAACCTATTTCTAACCTTTGTGAATAATTATTACAATATTCTATCATTTTGATATTCATTTTACAAAGAATCAAGCCACTCTATTCTCTCTTACTTTCTCAAGATCAAAGCTTTAACTTTTACATTCTTTGATCAAGAACCTTGAATCTCTCATGTTGATCTTTTCATAGCTTTTGAAAGAGATTCATAGGATTGTTATTTTTGTTTTCATTTGAGTTGTAATCTTTGCAAGAGGCAAGCTATCTACAACAATTGGAAGTCTTGGTTGTGAATCAAGCAAAGTTATATTGGAAGCCTTGGTGTGATATTTCATCAAGCACTTGGAAGCCTTGTTGTGTTAACAAGCAATTGGAAACCTTTGAAGAATCTCAAAGCATTGGAAGACTTGTTGTGGGGTATCGGCAAGCAAGAGAAGAGGTTAGATTAGATATCAATAGGGTTACAAGGCAAGGGTGTGGTATCTCTTGTAGGCTAGCAAGAAGGGAGTCTTGTGAGGCATTTACTTGTAATTTGAGAAACTCTAATTCCTCATAGTGAAGAATCTCTCTTGGTTGAAGAGGGGACTGGAGTAGCTTTCAAGTGGATGAAAGTGAACCAGGATAAATCATTGTGTCGTATCTCTAAACTCTCTACTCTTTACAATTCAAGTCTTTAATTGTCTTCTTGGTTGAAAACCTAGAAAAAGTGATTTTTCATAATTGATTGAATTGAATCTTAATTGTGCAAAATTGATTTGGGGAAAATTATTTTCATAACCTAGGTAATCAATAAGAATATTGGTGTTAATCAATTCCGCTTTATCTCTGATCATATGTGTTAATTGATTGATTTTCGTATTTGTTTGAAAAGTGATTAATCCATTAACAGAGGCATTAATCGATTAGTTCATGTCATTAATCGGTTAAGGCTAAAGAATTTTTGTGAAAATCATTTGTTTTAATCGTTTAGATTTGTTTCTTTAGAAAATCTTTCAAGGTTTCTCTAACACCTATTCAACCCCCCTTCTAGGTGTTCTCCTAGTTGTTTCACCCACCGATTGTAGGTTCTAACATGTGGTTTAGGGAAATGAAATTGTTTTGTAAAACATGATGAATTTTTGTGAAATTTTTCTATTTTCCTTGCTTAATGAATTGGCTATGCATGAGAAACTAATCAAATGACTTCTATTTACTTAAAAATGAATTTGTATGATGATGTTTTGGAATGATTAGTTGGATTTAAGTGTTTAAGAGTTGTAAATTTTGGTTTGTTTGGGAACGAATAATTCGACCATGCATGTAAAAATGAATCCAATGATTTTGCTCTAGTCCTAGATAAGTTATTTGCATTGATTGGTTGGTAAAAGTTAAATCTTGGTTGTAAAACTTGCTTGATTTTGTGCCTTAAAAGAGTCTTGGAAAATAAGTTGATTTTTGGTTTATTTTGGTGCACTATTCGGTTTTTCATAATCATTAGAAGAAAAGCTTATTTTGTGTCATGCTAATTGCCATATGAATATTTTTGATTTTGAACTAATTTGAGCTTGTCTTGGTGTTTTGGTGCATTTTGGTATGATTGATGATTTGAGGTTTTGCTTGAAAAAGATTTGGATGAAAAGTGCTTGCACGTGTTTAATGAACTTAAGATCTTGTCACTGTTTTGATGAGACTAATTTGAATGCTTCCGAATTTTTGTATGATTTTTGGGATTGGTTTATTAATTTTTCAAGAATTGTTTTTTAGAAAACGATTTCGGAAAAATGAGTTTTTTGGGTTAAATGCTAACTGAATTTTTGAACCTATGCTACTCCAAAGGATTGGAAATTTTTATGGTAAGACCTTGCATATGTTAGGAGACTCTCTGTGAAATTTGAGGTGATTTGGAGTTGATTTGATATTTTAAAAAGAGTGCAAAACAGTGAGCTACTTAGTTCAGGATTTTCAGAACTAGATAAGATTTTAATTGAAAAAGTGTGACTTAAACAACTCCAAATGATCTGAAATTTTTATGATATGTTATTGAATGTGTGAGGATGTTCTGTACCAAATTTCATGTCAATTGGAGTTAGTTTACTATTTTAAATAAATGCATGTTTGCTTCAAGTTGCAACAATCCTGATTGGATTTTTAGGGCAAAATTGAATAAAAACTTGTGTTCTGCGTAACACTCCTTGTATATCATCTTACTTTATAAGAAAAGTAATAAGTTTATGATTACTTGGACTTGTTATTGTTGGAAAAAGATCTGAAAATAAGAATTATCCCTTCCCTTGAAAATTCCTTTTCACAAACACTTGATTAATAATGAAGTTGACCAGTAAAATCAGAGTTTGCGGAAACATAGTAAAATCATCATATTATACCCCCAAAATATATCAAGTGTAACAAGTCCATTAATACCAAATAAGTATTATTATGAAACTGAATTCCTCTTATGATACCTCTTTCCAAAATATGTATCATATAAATTCTATTAAAAATAGAAATGTTATAGAGCTGGTCACTGGTCCTTTGTCCAAACATCCATCTGGTCGGATCCTCGATATCTGCACAAGGGGTTCCCAACCCACACTTCCTACGCTCTGCATGCACCTAAGGGACATCTCCCTTCACTGACTTTTGTGCAAGCTAGATATACGATCAACACCTAATAAGGGCATGGGGAGTAAGTATACACTTATACATAATCAATAAAGACTAAAATACAAACACAAGTATGTCATGGACAGACAATAATTCAAGTACATATGAGCACACCCATTTTCAACATTATATCTCTTATAATGTAGGTGGCATGATGCATGATTTCTATTCACAATTGAGGCCTCCACTATAAGTCCATCTTGGACGTCCATCCAATACACCAGTGTGTTCCCGGAACACTACCATACGTTCCCAGAACGATGGCAAACCATAATTGGATATACAAGCATCACTCCCAGAGTGTGTATCACGTTCCCAGAACGTATAAAAACCATGTCCCAGACACTGGCCACATTCCCAGAATGTGTCATCAAGTAGGTTACAAATTTGGTACTCCCGGAGTACCCTCCTCATATTCCCAGAATATGATAAACGTTTCCTACCAACCCATCTTTCATTCTCTATGCATGAATGCACAATCATTGAGGTTGGTTTTTATCTTTAATTAATTATTGTGATTTAGAAATATCTCAATTTCTCTTTTGAATGATTAATTTGAGGTATAATCCTTGGCACAAAAATTCACTCTTGAATTAGCTCAAAACATGCCATTAAGCTTTAGATTGGGAAAAACTTAACCAATGGTATTCATTTTCACTTAAATGGCTTAACTTTTATCTTTTAGTTTCAGGTACTAACCGGTTACAGTCTCAGGCTAACAGGTTAGAATTACAGACCTGAACTGGTTTACCATTGAAATTCAGAAAAACCCTTTTTCTTGAATTCTTTACCCAATCCATAAACAAGTTACAACCTTGTTTTATACCTCAAATCCAATGTTTCCATTATTCAAAAGTCTAAATCACATTCCAATTCCCAAATGAGCACAATTTCCTTTTGAAATTATCTCATTACATTAAGGTATTAACTCTTGTTTTCAATCTGAACCATACAGTATTAATCAGCTAATTTTCAGATTGAGTTCCAGTGAAATTAGAGTCTAGATTTGAGTAAAAATGGTAAAAAAACAGGACTAATTTCAGAAATTCATTTTCTTTGAAATTTTACAGTATCTAACCGGTTACAAATATCGAATAACCGGTTAGATTATGCAGTCTGCACACTGAAACATGAGGTTTTACAAACCATTCTTTTCATTACTCAAATCTAACCAATTTCAACACTCAAAAGAGTTCATATACCTTAGAATAAACATGTTTAACCATAGAAACACATTTAACTTGCATGCATTAAGTTTAAAGTATCAAATTGCATAAAAACCCACATAAACACAATTTAATACCACAAAACCCATACTAAGCATTTAGATTATGATTTAAGCATCAAAATCACTTGCATGCATCAAATCAAAACTGCTCAAAACAGATTTGAACTATAAATTGGCCTCCAAGCCTTTTTTACCTTTTCACATAATGCCCTTTTGAGTCTTTGTTGACTCAAATCCTAAAACACACGATTTTAGTCTAAATCTAGTATAAGGTAAACTTCTCCCATACCTCTAAATCGTGCTTGATCCAAAACATTGCAGAGAGAAAGGCTCCAACACAGATTTCCACCAAATCCACTACATGCAGATAGAGTTGGACAGGGTACCAAAACAAGGGAAATTGACATGCAAAACCAAATTAAGAATTGGGGAAAATGGTCAAATTGAATTCTCTTCAACATGAACTAGAGGTATGAACAGATTTGAAACCAAAAGGGTTTGTGTGCTTACCAAAATCGAGCTTCAAAGTCAGCTCCAGAAACCAGAAGCTGAGGTTTGACAGCACCAACACCTCAACTTGGCAAGCTTCGTTCTCAAACTCCAGGAACTCTCAGCTCACAAACTTTATATCAATACAAAGCCCTTGATTTGAGCTTTGTAACAGTGTATCACTCGTTTTCTAACTCTCAACACAGACTGAGAATCGAACAGGAAAACTATGGAACCCTAAAACAGAGCTCATCATCAACACTTGAACAAAACCCTCAGTTGTGATCCGATCTTTGCCTTTTATAGATGAATTCAAACAGCATGCAAGGCGACACCCGTTCCTCAGCGTGATTTGAGTGGAATTTGTGGCAATTTCTGGATTAATTGGGTGATTACTCATCAAAATCCACTAACCCAGTTTCTGAGTTCATCGTGTAACCGGTTACAGAGCCCTTCTAACCGGTTACATACTGATAAAATTCAAAAATTAATAATTTAATTACTCTTTCTTCAAAAACCTTTTTAATATTGCAATTAGGTCGCAACCCAAGGACTAAATTACAATATTCACATTTTTGTACCAAATAACCATATAAAAATATATCTCATATTTTTCTTTATATATAAAAACACATAATGTACAAAAACTAAAACCTTCGAAACAAATATAAATCAGTTATAAAATAATTGTTATAATTAATTTCTCGGTTATTTGGGAGACGAAAATTAGGGGTGTTACACTACTCCCCCACTTAAAAGGAATTTCGTCCCCGAAATTCATCTTCTGAAATTTTTCACTTTTCCAAAGTGTTTTTATACTAGAAAACTTCATCTAGCTCCCAAAAATTTGTTCTTTAGGGTCCTCCCCCACTTAAAAGAGTTTCGATATAGTTCTTTTATTTCGAAACATTTCTAATAGAACTTTTCAATAAACTTTTTGGGGAAAAACTTTTTGGGCTGCCCACTCTGATCTCTTGAGCACGATCAAAGAAACATTCGTATGACTTCGTTCCTTAACAGCCTGAGACATTAGGGTGATCAGTCCTAATATTCAAACCATTAATAACAAAATCATCCCTTTCAGATATAATCTTTCGCAAGAAAGACCATACGACAGGTCTTTAAGTTAGATGAACTTAAAGATAGGGTAATTATCACTATCAGACTTAGTTAGATAGTCAAATTCTAGAAACATTTCCGTTGGGGAGACAAAGATTTGTCCTATCCCGGTGGTTGTTAATCTCTCTAGCAATAACTGATCTTTCTATTTCTGTAGTGTCCACAAATATTATCACATCCAACTGTGATAAGGGTTTTGATCACAGAAATATTGGAGTTGAACTTCCAACAGGATATTGATATTCTCAAACGATTATATTAACGTAATCGAAAACATTTAACTACGTTAGCTCAGATCAAAGGAGGAGATAGGCTTGGGTTGTCTACGTCAGGAGTAGACTCAACTTACATCTCAGTAGGTGAACTCTTCTCGTGCTTGATTCGTCCATTCCTTTCTCACCTTTTCCTTGAGGACAATTCGGTGAATAATACTTCAGCTTCCTGCAATCAGAATTGACTACTCCCTTAGGTACATCACAACTAAACTCAAAGTGAGGTGCCTCACATTTTTCACCTTGAGATGGAAAAATATTCCTTTCCCTATTTCCTCCTTAGTCATTTTTTTTTCGGTCGAGGATTCCTTAACCTTGATATTTCCGTGGTTGATATTCTCCTATTTACCTTTCCCCTTTCTCTAGTTGGGCCTTTATTTCATCAATTTTTCTCTTATTCTGAACTCAGACATTTCTCGTATGAAATTCATGTGCTTTCCCAAAGTCCTCATACATGCTTACCAACATCGAGAAATTC
The DNA here is from genome assembly GCA_037953625.1 of Crotalaria pallida. NCBI lineage: Eukaryota > Viridiplantae > Streptophyta > Magnoliopsida > Fabales > Fabaceae > Crotalaria > Crotalaria pallida. Next base: position 123,347,302 of record CM075653.1, on the reverse strand, counting down.
CTTATTCCTTGATAGTTGATAGCTGACTTGGGTTCGAACATAATCTATTCTTGAAGTTCATACCTTTGGATTTCTCATCTAGGTTGTTCTAAACAATACTTCATAAATCCCTTGCCTCCATAATATATTTTCTAATATCCATAATCCCTGACTTTAATTCCAAAGATTAAATCTCATTCGTTTCTTTCAACTCCTCATTTCCTGGTTGTAATTCACGAATCCGATTCAAGAATTCGTTGGTCATTTGCAACATTCCTAATCTAAAACTAGATAGTTCTACTTGCATTGCCAGACTTTGGTCTCTGAACTCCTCGATCAGAATAGCCTCCTTGACCATCATTGAGCTCACAGGAATAGCCTTTCTGCTCAAATCGTCCGCAATTACGTTTGCTTTGCCAGGATGATAATGGAGCTCAAAGCCATAATCTTTAAGAAACTCCAAACTTGTTCATGAATCACAACCTTCTTATCTTAGTACCTATTATCTCTTTTGCATCATCCAGCTCAATTCTCTACCTTCTCCGATTAGAGTATCTCCTTAATTTTAACTCTTGATTAGTCCATAAATATTATGATTCAATCCTCTTAAATCAATTTCAATGATGAATCAAGGCATTAAGTTATTTTACCACATTACATCCTTCCTTAAATTTTACTTAGGTGATTGACATTGACTTTGGATTGGAGAAAGATGTTTATTGATACCAAAAGTTCCCTCACAAAGGACTTAAATTTTTATTTTAAACTTTCAGCTTCTAACCGGTTACAAGAAACTCTAACCGGTTATGGAGTATAGTTTTAGAAATAAAACCAAAGAATTTAGAAACCATTTTCTTTACATCATCCAATCCAACTCAAAATATGATTTAATCATAATCTAATATCTTGATTCCAACTGAATACATCACTGAAACGATTTAAATCATAATATACTCACCGTTTTCCATAATTCCTCTTGGACCAATCATATTCTATTAGGGTATAATCCATCACTACCCCACCATAATTAAACAACATCCTATCATTCCATACAATCAGTTGATCTTTCCAAGTCAACTTGGTCAAAGGCCATGCGATCTTAGAAAATCCTTCAATAATCCGGCGGTAGTATCCAGCCAGTCCTAAGAACTTCTTACTTTAACCACAGTCTTAAGTTGTTCACATTACACCACTGAATTCACCTTCGTTGGATTCACTACAATTTTCTTATTTAAAGATCACATGCCCTGCGAACTTAACTTCGCTCAACCAAAACTCATCTTTGGTGAGCTTAGCACACAACTATTCCTCTTGCAGGATTTTCATCCTGAGACGTTCCTCATGCTCCTCCGGATTCTTAGAATAAACCACAAACGAATCCAAATATAATCTAAAGGTCCCATTCTTATAATCCATAAAAGAACAGGTGCATTAGTCAATCCGAACGACATTATTTCCTACTCATAATGTCCGTACCGAGATCATAATGCAGTCTTAAGTGTATCCTGGTCCCGAATCCTGATTTGGGGTTAATCCAACCTCAAATCAATCTTAGAAAACTCTTAGACTCCTTTAACTTGATCCAACCATAACCATTTTAGAAACTTCTCTACGTGTTTCTTCCATCTGACCATTCCCGATGGTACCATATTATAAGAGTAGTAAAGATAGAATCAGCTTCAAGAATTAACTTGATTCCAAACTCTATCTCTTTACTCAAGGGTAAACCTGATATCATTTCTTGTAACTAAGATTTCTTTAACCCCCTTCTTCCTTTCCTTCACTGCTTCCCAGAAACAGACATATGGATCCATTGGATTCCAGATTCGAAGCTTGGAAATTCCAATACAGGGTTGTTCTATCATCATTAATCATGATCACTTGATCTCTCGGCTTTCAAACCGTGCTTAAGATCATATGTAATCCTGACACAGGTAGATAGACAAAGTCTAATACCTTAATAGAACGATTCAGACATACCTTGGAAACAACTACAAGAAGATTTGTAGGAGTCTCCACTTTGAGATAGCAGATTGGGTAAGGCATAGAGCAACTTTGATCAATACCCTTATCCATAAGGAACAAAAGAAAGGATAGCTTTAGAGTTTAGTTGATCTTTAAGAAGATGATTGCCTTGCACTCGGTCGGAGAAGTTAATTAACTTTAACACTAGTGAGGGTAAATACTCTTCTCCAGAGTCAAGAACTTAACTACAACTCCTTTAAGATTTCCTTATCACTGGTTCTATGAGAACGGAATAAACCAACACTATGGTTCTGAGTTTACAACAGGTCTAAAGAGAAGCATGCAACTATCATACTTCTACTTAGACTACGTAGAATGCTTCTTATTAGTAGAATAAGCTACTTATCTAGAGCCATTACACATAACCTTAGCTCTAGTTTGGAAGTATATGAAAGCATACTTCCCAGGAAACATCGCAGATATCGATGACCAGCGTATTGGACCACACACCCAAGGACCAAGAGTCAGGACCATTGCTCTGATACCATAAAAATGTAACACTCCTTGTAATATCATCTTACTTTATAAGAAAAGTAATAAGTTTATGATTACTTGGACTTGTTGTTGGAAAAAGATCTGCAAATAAGAATTATCCCTTCCCTTGAAAATTCCTTTTCACAAACACTTGATTAATAATGAAGTTGACCAGTAAAATCAGAGTTTGCGGAAACATGGTAAAATCATCATATTATACCCCCAAAATATATCAAGTGTAACAAGTCCATTAATACCAAATAAGTATTATTATGAAACTGATTCCTCTTATGATACCTCTTTTTAAAATATGTATCATATAAATTCTATTAAAAATAGAAATGTTATAGAGCTGGTCACTGGTCCTTTGTCCAAACATCCATCTGGTCGGATCCTCGATATCTGCACAAGGGGTTCCCAACCCACACTTTCTACGCTCTGCATGCACCTAAGGGACATCTCCCTTCACTGACTTTTATGCAAACTAGATATACGATCAACACCTAATAAGGGCATGGGGAGTAAGTATACACTTATACAAAATCAATAAAGACTAAAATACAAACACAAGTATGTCATGGACAGGCAATAATGCAAGTACATATGAGCACACCCATTTTCAACATTATATCTCTTATAATGTAGGTGGCATGATGCATGATTTCTATTCACAACTGAGGCCTCCACTATAAGTCCATCTTGGACGTCCATCCAATACACCAATGTGTTCCCGGAACACTACCATACGTTCCCAGAACGATGGCAAACCATACTTAGATATACAAGCATCACTCCCAGAGTGTGCATCACGTTCCCAGAACGTATAGCAAACCATACTTGGAAAAAATAAACATCACTCCTAGAGTGTGTATCACGTTCCCAGAATGTATAAAAACCATGTCCCAGACACTGGCCACATTCCCAGAATGTGTCATCAAGTAAGTTGTATACCAATGTGTTCCCAGAACACATCAAAGAAACCAGGTCCCAGACACTGGCCACATTCCCAGAATGTGTCATCAAGTAGGTTACAAATTTGGTACTCCCGGATTACCCTCCTCATATTCCCAGAATATGATAAACGTTTCCTACCAACCCATCTTCCATTCACTATGCATGAATGCACAATCATTGAGGTTGGTTATTATCTTTAATTAATTATTGTGATTTAGAAATATCTCAATTTCTCCTTTGAATGATTAATTTGAGGTATAATCCTTGGCACAAAAATTCACTCTTGAATTAGCTCAAAACATGCCATTAAGCTTTAGATTGGGAAAAACTTAACCAATGGTATTCATTTTCACTTGAATGGCTTAACTTTTATCTTTCAGTTTCAGGTACTAACCGGTTACAGTCTCAGGCTAATCGGTTAGAATTATAGACCTGAATTGGTTTACCATTGAAATTCAGAAAAACCCTTTTTCTTGAATTCTTTACCCAATCCATAAACAAGTTACAACCTTGTTTTATACCTCAAATCCACTGTTTCCATTATTCAAAAGTCTAAATCACATTCCAATTCCCAAATGAGCACAATTTCCTTTTGAAATTATCTCATTACACTAAGGTATTAACTCTTGTTTTCAATCTGAACCATACAGTATTAATCAGCTTATTTTCAGATTGAGTTCCAGTGAAATTAGAGTCTAGATTTGAGTAAAAATGGTAAAAACACATGACTAATTTCAGAAATTCATTTTCTTTGAAATTTTACAGTATCTAACCGGTTACAAATATCGAATAACCGGTTAGATTATGCAGTCTGCACACTGAAACATGAGGTTTTACAAACCATTCTTTTCATTACTCAAATCTAACCAATTTCAACACTCAAAAGAGTTCATATACCTTAGAATAAACATGTTTAACCATAGAAACACATTTAACTTGCATGCATTAAGTTTAAAGTATCAAATTGCATAAAAACCCACATAAACACAATTTAATACCACAAAACCCATACTAAGCATTTAGATTATGATTCATGGATCAAATCAAAACCGCTCAAAACAGATTTGAACTATAAATTGGCCTCCAAGCCTTTTTAACCTTTTCACATAATGCCCTTTTGAGTCTTTGTTGACTCAAATCCTAAAACACACGATTTTAGACTAAATCTAGTATAAGGTAAAATTCTCCCATACCTCTAAATCGTGCTTGATCCAAAACATTGCAGAGAGAAAGACTCCAACACAGATTTCCACCAAATCACTACATGCAGATAGAGTTGGACAGGGTACCAAAAAAGGGAAATTGACATGCAAAACCAAATTAAGAATTGGGGAAAATGGTCAAATTGAATTCTCTGCAACATGCACTAGAGGTATGAACAGATTTGAAACCAAAAGGGTTTGTGTGCTTACCAAAATCGAGCTTCAAAGTCAGCTCCAGAAACCAGAAGCTGAGGTTTGACAACATCAACACCTCAACTTGGCAAGCTTCGTTCTCAAACTCCAGGAAATCTCAGCTCACAAACTTTATATCAATACAAAGCCCTTGATGTGAGCTTTGTAACAGTGTATCACTCGTTTTATAACTCTCAACACAGACTGAGAATCGAACAGGAAAACTATGGAACCCTAAAACAGAGCTCATCATCAACACTTGAACAAAACCCTCAATTGTGATCCGACCTTTGCCTTTTATAGATGAATTCAAACAGCATGCAAGGCGACACCCGTTCCTCAGCGTGATTTGAGTGGAATTCGTGGCAATTTCTGGATTAATTGGGTGATTACTCATCAAAATCCACTAACCCAGTTTCTGAGTTCATCGTGTAACCGGTTACAGAGCCCTTCTAACCAGTTACATACTGATAAAATTCAAAAATTAATAATTTAATTACTCTTTCTTCAAAAACCTTTTTAATATTGCAATTAGGTCGCAACCCAAGGACTAAATTACAATATTCACATTTTTGTACCAAATAACCATATAAAAATATATCTCATATTTTTCTTTATATATAAAAACACATAATGTACAAAAACTAAAACCTTCAAAACTAATATAAATCAGTTATAAAATAATTGTTATAATTAATTTCTCGGTTATTTGGGAGACGAAAATTAGGGGTGTTACATTCTGGATATTGGAATGAATTTAAAATTTTATGAATGACCTTTAATATGTATTTAAGTGTATTGAAAAGTTTGGGACTGAAATGAGTTGATTTGATTTAGTTTGAGATTTTATTTCCTTGATGCTTTTAATGAATGTGATACTTTGTGTGTTTCTGGACATGGCCAAATGTTTTTATTTTTATTGTGATATTTGGATATAATTAAATGAGTGTGAGAGATTAGCTTGTGTTTCATAAAGTAAGGTTGTGTGCTAAGTGATTTCCATGAAATTAAGGCAAAAATGAATGCCGTAATTGGTTGTCTTTGTGTTTAGGTTTTTGTTTAACTAATATGTGGTTGTGAAAATATATTTAATTTGAGTGGTATGCTTGCTAATATGATTTGATTTAAATTAACTTATGGCATGTTCATTGAGTTTCTTGAATTAGAAGTAAGCTTGTTTCGAGTATAGCAAGTTTAAGGAAATAGAATGATCATTTGATATGCTTTGTGCTACTTGTACAGAATTATTTGCATAATTAATAAAAAAAGTGAAGGAAAATGAAGTGTGTATATAAATGCATAAGGTTTAAGTGATGTGTTTGTTCTTGTTTTAAAATGGTTAAGTGCTAAGTGTTTGACTTGGTGATTTGCTTTTGAAAATAAGTTGGTTTTTGAGTTTTTTACTTTAATTCATTTCTGGATATTGGAACTATATCATGGCTGCTCGAATATTGTTCAAAATATCGTGGTTCGAAAAATAAATTGTTTTTAAGTGATTATTTTATCCAAAAGTATTATAAATTGACGTATGACTTTATAGTGTTTTTGAATAATCGGAAAATGATTTTTATGGAGCCATGTGGTGGCTGTCCAGAATTGTAATGGCTGAGTTTTCAATTTTTAAAATGTTTTCAAATGTTTTAAAGCATGAGTTTAAGTGTTTTAAGTTATAAGTGAAAGCTAGATCGTATAATTGGAGTTTTTCGATGTTTTTGGGTCTGAGTGAGCTGCTGCCTGAGACAGACCAGCCACTAACCTATTTATTTTAAAATGATTTTGCTAATTGTACTATAGTGATATTAAGGAATTTAAAGAGTAGCAGTTGTGGACGTGTGCTGGGAAGTGGTGTCCGCGAGGATTCTTGCATATCTGTCAGTGGGTAAGGTGAGAGAGCAGCTTTCCTAAGACGCCGTGGTGTGTAGGTAACATGTTAAGATGTTCCTGGCCATCTCAAAAGCCGGAACGTGGGGTCTAAGAGTAAGTTGTATAGTGGCAATTGATTGTGAGTGTAGCCACTTATACGCAGGACTAAGACATCCATTTTTGTATAATATTATGACATGATGCTATCTATTTATGATGATGAAATGATATGGTCTGATAGTTTATGTCTGCTGAAGTTTTATCTGAAGTTGAAAGTATTCATGCTATATATACATATATTGTACTGCTTTGTTTGATTAATGATGAAAATAATGTAATATTGTCGAAAGAGTTCAATAAAGACAAGATTCGGTCATAATGGAAAGATTGTTGAAAGAAGAAGTAATGAAAGTAAAGTGGACCTGTACAAAAAGTGCATGTTGGAAAGAATGAGTTGATGTGGATATGATGGACATGTGATAATGAATTTCCCTGATGTGCACCAAGGTGGATTTTGTGCTCTTCAGGTTAAGCTTGTGCTAGCCACGTGTGCAGTATGCCCGTGTGACCGAGCCCTGATATGTTAAGCAAAGAATTGTCGGGAAAGATTAATGGGAAAGGTGAATAATAGAGGTCGAGGATCACCGAAGGGATGTATAAGGGTGACTCGTCCGAACCTTAGGGTTAATAAGGTATTGATAAAATATTATTAAAACATTAAAAGACCCTAAATAACGCTGTGAGATGAGTGCGAAGTAGTGGAGAGGAAGATACCATGTTTATCTACGGATACTCAGGTGAGCGATTGTGAGAGGGGAGGGTGATGACGGTGAAACGTCAAGTAACCTAGAGTGTTATTTTAGGTGGAACTAGCCTATATGTGATCGGGGATTGATACCTAAGGGATCGTAGCGTGTTCCACACTGCAAACTAGAATAGTACTGTCGTCCCGTTGATCAAATTCGAAACGGTGAGAGGGAACCTGAACGAGCCGGGCAGTCAAATGGTTGATGGGCCCTTACGGTATCGCGTAAAATGTTAATTGTCATGATGGCCAACCCGTATGGTTGTGGCCTTGACACACACACACACACACATTGTTGATTTTTCTCAGCTGCTGCATATACTGTTGATTTTTCTCGGCTGCATATACTGTTGATTTTTCTCGGTTGCTCAACCTGCGTGGGGTTAAGGTTCTTGTATGTTCCGTTTGCTTCCGTTTAGGCTTGGGAGGATTGGAGGAGATGTATGTGTGCTAACCAAACTCCTCGATGACTTTTCCCTAAATCCCTTGTCATCGATGGATGCGCTTCAATAACTTAATAAGAAAGTATACCTGCGTGGGGTTAAGGTTCTTGTATGTTCTGTTTGCTTCCGTTTAGGCTTGGGAGGATTGGAGGAGATGTATATGTGCGAACCAAACTCCTTGATGACTTTTCCCTAAATCTGTTGTCATCGATGGATGCGCTTCAATAAAACTTAATAAGAAAGTATATGAAGATAATTGTATATCCCTTAATAATGAAATAAGAATTATGAAAAGTATGTGATACCAAGGGAGCCTTTGGGCATAGAGATCATTTGGAATAATGGCAAAGGAAAGATTTGAGATTAAAGTTTGGAATGCCAATAAAGGGGAAAAGTGGAAATGATAAATTGCAATATTGGAAGTAATAAATTGTGATGATGATAATGTTGTGCACTTGTACTTGATGTGTTTACTGTTGTTGTCGTTATATATTAATATGTTTTCCTGCTGTAATTCCACACAGTCAGCTTATCCACCCGGAAAAGTTGACTCTCCTTGTATCTCTTTTGTCCTTGGTTTTCTTTTGGCCTTGTGATGGCTCATTAGATGGTGGACCAAGTCAAGTTTACCTTTGAGATTTACCACGACGGTCAGTGGGAGGTGAATCGTCAAGGCTGGGAATGGAGAGGTGGCTCAGAGGTGATCATTAAAGACCCAGGTCACACGCTTCGAGGAGATTCGACTGACACTCGTGTTTGTCGTTTCTCGTTGGTGGATCTTCAGACTAAAGGACCAGCAGACTACCATGGTGGTTATCCACTACCACTACCAGCGCGGATTGACCCTGGAGCTGAGGAGGTGGAAGTGTATGAGGACTTGGACCCTATTGAGCCTCTTGATGATGCTTTTGAGGCTTTGCCCCAAAGTGACCCAGATGAGATTGAAGAGGACCCTAGTGAGGGGTCGTATCCAGCTGAGTATTCCGATGTTGATATTTGGGAGTATGATCCGGAAGAAGTGCCTGCTGCAGCATCTAGTGATGAGGATCATTAGATAGATATTTTCAGTTATGTATTATGAGTCATGTATATTATTGAACTTTGATGACTTTGCTGGATACCCTGTAACTCCCGTACTTGTAATAATGTTTTCTAGGCTTGACAACTGAAATAATATTGTGATGATTTGAGTATGGTAAATTGGGTTCCAAAGCGTGGTGTTGGTAGCATCTCGATTTGGAACTTGATGGATGATGTGGAACATGAATGAATAAGTTTCACAAAAAAAAATGTTCATATGTTTGAAGGATAAATGTTTTATAAAGCGAACCCATGTCCACGTCATCAATGAAAAAAAAATTTACCTATATTTTTCATGAATTAAATAAAAAGGAAATTTCAAGTTTCTAAATCGGGGTGTTACAACAAAGGCAATATTTGGTGTAGTATGAGTCAAATAAATCAATCTCCCAAGAAAACTTCTGTAAGCTGTAACATCATGATAAGGAGAATCGGAATGTCTATGTAGCTTGAGTGAATTATTCATAGGAGTTGAACATGGTTTAGCAGCAAGCAAACCTGTTTCTTCTAGCAAATCCAAAGCATATTTCGTTTGATACAAAACTAATCCTGATTTGGATCTGGCTACCTCCATACCTAAAAAGTATTTTAGTTCACCAAGATCCTTAATACTAAATGTTGCATCAAGATCCTTTTTAACAGCTTCAAATTCTTGAGGTCATTCCCTACTGAAACTAAATCATCCACATACACTAGAATTGCAGTGAATGTGGTGGACTTAACTTTACGGAAGAATAATTAGCTCTTGATCTAATATAACCTGTATGCAAAAGGAAATTAGAAAGTTTGGTGTTCCATTGTCTACTTGTTTGCTTCAATCCTTTTCTGGAGTTTGCAAACATGATTAGGGTTGGTTGCAGATAGACTAGGAGGTAACTTTATGTAAACCTCTTGATGTAAATCTCCATGTATAAAAGCTGTGTTCACGTCCAGTTGATGAAGATACCAATTAAAGCTTGATGCCAAGGACAATAAAACTCTTATAGTTGTCATCTTCACCAGTGGACTGAATGTGTCCAGATAATCAACTCCCTCTGTTTGTGTATATCTCTTTGTCACAAGCTATTGAAGTCCTACTTGCATTCTACAATATTTGTCAATGGAATAGTATTGTAGTAATTGAAAATGATATCTTGGAGAAAGTTGAATACAAGGCTATAATCGATGATTTTGCTTTAAAGAAAACCAAGAGAATGACATTTTTCAATTGAAAGTTTAGCATTAGTTTTGAAAGTGGGTTAGGAAGTTATCTAATATAAAATATTTTGTATACAACGATTATCTATATATTAACTAGTTTACATTATTTTTTCAAAGATGCCTACTTATTTATTTTGGAAAAGGATCCCGAAATGTTTGAGATGCCTGAATTTATATTATCATGATACCTTTTTAGGTTTAAATATTAAAATAGTCCCTATAAATGTTGATCTCTTTGAAATTAGTTTCTAAGATTTTTTTTTGGGTTTGGTCCCTACTTTTATATTTCGTCTTGGTTTTGTTCCCGATGTGAAAAACAATGACATAGACTAATGGAGAAGGTTAAAGTAGGGATCAAAACTAAAATAGAATATAAAAGTAGAAACCAAAACGAAATGTGAACAATAGTGTTTTCCATCCATATTTGTCATCAGGGACTAAAACTAAAACGAAATCTAAAGTAGGGACCAAAACCCAAAAAAAATAATTGTACGGACTAATTTCAAAGAGGTTAACATATATAAGGACCATTTTGATATTTAAGCCTACTTTTTAATATTCATCTTATATATAAACAAAAATTAAAAAAAAAATATATACCAAATTAAGAAAAAAAATTGAACTACAACTCTACCAAAATTTATTTGAGAGAGCAAGGCATCAACTCTTTCACCTGTCGTTTTCTACATTTTGATTATATTGTGGCATAAATTATTCTGAACTGATTTTGCAAGTAAAAAATGGAATCAAAGCAAAGAAGCATATCTCACCAAAGGCCTTCAACAAGTTTCCTATTTGTCGCCATGGCTTGAAACATGTTGTACCTCATTTAGTGATACACTAATAAAAGGCAAAATTAGTTAACAACTATATATGGCTATGTAGTCTTTTTTGGACCATTTGTAACGTGGTACATGGTAGATTCTAATTGATGTGACCAATGTTGAAGAATAAAGCTCAATGTTACCAACAAGATCCATCACATTGGCACTTTGTCAAATAGTTAGGTTTCTTAAGTACAATATCAGGGCTTCAATCCCCGCTGTGAGTATGGAAAAAACTTTGTTGCTAAAGACAAAAACTCACTTACGTGATTTCTATGTTTTGAAGGGGATTAGTGTTCGGCCATCGGCCAGAAGACACCCACACCAAAATAAAAAAAAAAAATAAAAAAAAATAAAGCTCTATGTTGTTTTGCTTTTGCCACTGTGAGGGTCATTGACTTGGTCTATACTAAAGTGAAAAATGTGGGGAGTTGGCACAAAGGACTGAAATTAAAGAACCCAAAGGCAAAGGCTATCTTCCTCTAAACGTTCAAACACTTGATTATGGTGAAAGAAAGGAAGTTGATTCAGCTGAGCTTTATTCTTTTCAAGATTATATATAGGCTTGCTAACATTGCAGCCAAAACACAAGCCTCGCTATCTCTTCTCTGCCTCAAATAAACCTAGCTAGTGTTCGTTTCTCATCATGGCTAACATTGGCAGGTTGGGTTCTATGCAACAACTGATCAGAGGTGAAAGACCCACCATGCCTGCAAATGCTATGTCTGATGACAGCATTTTTGTGAAGAAATTATTGTCTGAGCATAATCCTGACGGACTCGAATATGATGTGAAGCCACTTCTTCATATTGTTGAGGATATTCTTAGACGTTCTACCTTGAGTTCGGAAGGTGTTTCAACGGTACAATGCTGATAGCTTACAAACTTAATATGCTTAAACTAAATATATCAGTTTAATTAGTTATATGTATATATAGTCTTTGTTAAGGTCAGAATATTTAATCTTGACTATAATGTATCATCATTTAGTAAAGAGTCAAGACTCACATTTCATTGTTCGTCGCCAAGCAAAAATCAAAGATGCAAATTGTAGTTTGGTTGTTGTTAAAATGTGAGTTTAGCAGAGATTTTCTGATATTCTAATTAACCTTAACTTTTTCTTTCAGCATGCCCTGGCACAAGTTGATCATGTCGAAGATAGAAGCCATCATCCTGGCTACACAAATATGTTGGAGGCTCTGTCATATAAGATTGATCGGATTTCTTGCGAGGTAATAGAAAAATAACCTTGACAATCTAGATCAAGATCTTCATATCTTTCTTTGTTCTCATTGAACAATGTTATACTACTAAATACACATCTTATTAGAATTATTCAAAAATATTTAAGCTACCTAGGGAGATTGAATTCTTACGTAATTTGTAATATCTGCTGAATTCATACTTTTGCATCAATATAACAATGTCAAAGCAAAAATGAAATTTCAGATTTCCTACAAGGCTCTTGGTGGTATAGATGCACACAGCACAACCATTGCAATATTCGAAATGCTTACAAACTTCAAGTGGGATGTGAAGTTGGTGCTGGCCTTAGCTGCTTTTGCTCTGACCTATGGTGAATTCTGGTTGCTTGCTCACATTCATGATACAAACCAACTTGCCAAATCAATGGCAATCCTGAAGCAAGTACCAGGTATCATGGAGCATTCAAGCTCACTAAAACCCCGATTTGATGCCCTTAACGATCTAGTTAAGGTCATATTGGAGGTGACCAGGTGTGTCACTGAGTTCAATGATTTGCCAACTCAATACATTGCACAAGAGGTACCAGCTTATACAACTGCCGCGTCTCATATCCCAATTGCTGCTTACTGGAGCGTCAGAGGTATCGTGGCTTGCGCAGCTCAGATTTTGAGCCTTACTACACACGGCTACGAGTACGTATTTCAAGTAATTTTTATGTTTGTTAACACATCTATAGACGAAATGTCAGGACAAATGAGAATAACATTGTTTCAGGTTCATGTCATCAACCACAGAAGCTTGGGAGCTGTCCACATTGGCTCACAAGCTCAAAAACATACTTGAACATCTCAGGAAGCAACTCGATAGCTGCTTCAAATACATTGGTAGGCCACTAAAGAATATCATCTATTCATCATAAGCAAGTCATTAAGCCATTAAGCTTGTAAGAAGCTACTATATTCTTTAAAAACTAAGGTGTGATAGGCCTAATTAAAGAACTATAGTACCTGATTTAAATATGCACCATGACTTTAGAAATTTCAGAATTAATTTCAGACAACAATACTGAAATGGGTGTATCTAAAACTATTTGGCTAATTTAAGATCACCATTCAATGTAGAGAAAAGGATGGATGCCGAAGCTTACGATATGCTGTGCGAATTATTTTCAACACCCCACCTTGACAACATGAAGGTTCTAAAGGCTCTGATTTATGCAAAGGACGATATTCTGCCTCTATATGACGGTGCTTCCAAGCGAAGGGTTTCAACTTTCACTCACTTAATAACTACTTAAATGATGGATTCTTATTACTATAAGTAGCTGGTGATGCTAATGCTGGTATAATTATACAATGTAACAAACAGGTTAGCCTTGAACCTCTGAGAAGGAAGAATGTGTTATTTCTTATCTCAGGCTTGGAGTTCTCCCACGACGAGCTTCTAATTCTTGAACAGATCTATAATGAGTCGAGGGTGCACGCATCAAGACTAGAGAATAGATTCGAATTAGTTTGGCTCCCAATTGTAGACCTCCAAAACTCTGAATGGACAGACCAAAAGCAAAGGCAGTTTGAGAGCATGCAAGAAGCCATGCCATGGTACACTGTGTATCATCCTTCATTGATAAGCAAGGCAGTCATCTGGTTCATCCAGAGGGAATGGAAATACAAGAATAAGCCAATTCTTGTAGTTTTGGACCCTCAAGGGAGGGTTGCTTGTCCAAATGCTCTTCACATGATTTGGATTTGGGGAGGCAATGCCTTTCCTTTCACAAGTGCAAGAGAGGAAGCTCTTTGGAAGGAAGAATCCTGGAGACTTGAATTGCTCGTCGACGGCATTGACCAAGAAATATTAAACTGGGTAAGCATCTATTCTAGCAATCATACCACTAATTTTGATAGCATATATATCATAACTTGAACTTTGTCAATAATTCCATGTGAATGCATGTCAAGTTTTATATATCATAACTTGAACTTTGTCTTGGTCTGGTTCGATCTTATCGGTCTCGCAGTCTGATCCGAAACTAATTGATTTGTCTTGCTCAAATTATTTATTTCAAATCTTGTCTTCCAAGCTAATTGATTTGAATTTCTAATTGGACATACAGATCAAGGATGGAAAATACATTTTCTTGTATGGAGGGGATGACCCAGAGTGGGTAAGGAAATTTGTGAAGGAAGCACGCAGGGTTGCACAAACATCACTAATCCCCTTGGAGATGGTATACGTTGGGAAAAGCAACAAAAAGGAGCAAGTACAGAAAGTATTGGATACCATAAATAGAGAGAAGCTGAGCACAAATTACTGGCAAGAGCATAGCATGATATGGTTCTTTTGGACTCGCCTGGAGAGCATGCTCTTCTCCAAGATTCAACTCAAGCAAGCAGATGATCACGACCTCGTGATGCAGGAAATCAAGAAACTTCTGAGCTATGACAAACAAGGCGGGTGGATCGTTCTTGCGAAAGGGTCTCGCATCGTCGCGAATGGGCATGCTGTAACTGGTTTGCAAACCTTGCTAGAATATGAGAGCTTGTGGAAAGAGCATGCCGATAAAGAAGGGTTCGACCCAGCTTTTAAGCAGCACTATGATAAGCTTCATGCAGTTGCTAACCCTTGCTGTAGATTCGAGTTTTCGCATGAGTTGGGGAGAATCCCTGATAAACTCAGGTGCCCTGAGTGCCATCGCCACATGCACATGCTCACCACGTTCCAATGCTGCCATGATGATTATGATATTGAAGAGCCTCTTGTTGTCAGCAGTGTTACTCCTCTTCCTACTACCATTTGATCATCCTGTACTCTGCAGCTGCTTCTGCATTTGTTATGTTCCTCTGCAATTTCTTATTATTACCAATTATTACATGAAAGTGTTTTCATGTATGTATGTGTTTGTTTTTTTTTTCTTAAACTTTTTTTTTATCATGTATTGATGTAATAAAATGTGGGTGGTGAGGCATGCATCGTCTCTCCCCTAAGGCAGTTTTCAATTTTTTTTTTAAAATAAAAATATATGTGCCGTTATTTGGCTCTGAATATGCCATTGGCATTAAGAGACCATAAATAAACAAAGTACGATTATTTGAATGATCTATACAGCTACAGTTCAGTTATTTAGCAGAAATAGTTTTTTCACATAAATTATGTGATTCCTTCCGAGACACTGGGCACACCCCATAGTAGTATCCAATATAAGATTTGATCCCTCATTTTTTTTTTATGAATCGAATTATCCCTAATGTTTTATTTTGCTATCGAATTAGTTTTTGAACCAAGTGTCAATATTATATTAGTTCACTTTGCAGTATTGGAGAGAGAAATGACACATATACATCCACTTGGGATGAATGATAATTCAGGAAGCAAATCCCAATCAATGAATCAATAATTGTGCTTCTTGGCCATGACTATTTTGGAAAATAAAATTAAAAATTGAAGTCATGAATAGAAGTCACTATTTCTATGTATATTAAAAAAAATAAACTTACATGTAAGTCGTGACTTTGATATCTGGTTTACCAAAATTTACACTAGTTTGATAATATTTGGAAAAGTTGCACCAAATGCATAATAAGTTAGTCAAATTACTTCATTTCCATAAATTTCCCAAACTAATAGCTGATTGCATTAGAAGAGTTTTAAGATCCGGTTAGAGACATGCATGAGAGGAGTTGCGCTTGTAAATTTTGTCCCTCACTTGACCCAACATGTTTGATTGAACCATTTCTAAACTCGAATTCATCCTTTTATGCTATAATAACCCTGATTGTGCATGTGTGTTGTTGCTTTAGCGGTATCATTCAATGTCTTAAGGACTTACATCAAAATGTCGAGATTATTTGTCTCTCGATGTATTTTTTACTTAAGTGAGGTAGTTTTACAAATAATATACGTAAATAGGATAGTTTTGAAATTATTTACATAACATGGAGTAGTCAACATAACTATTTACGAACATGGGACAATCAACAAAACCATTTACGAAAATGAGGCAGTCAAAGTCAAAATTATAAAAGTCAAACAAGTCACCTCACATGACTTCTTCTAAAAGTAAAGTCAAACAGGTCATCAAACATGACTTATTCTTTTACTCACTCTGTTCCTATTTATCTGTCATATTTCAAACAAAACACACCCTTTAAGAAATGAAATAATTACTTAGATTTCTAATACATTAATTATGATTTTCCCATTGTACCATTTCCCTCTCTGTAAATATTACTTGTTTTCCACTACTTACAAAAACCAATACCCTATTAAATAGGGGTAAACATGGAAAATAGAATTTATTACACTCTTGAAATCATCAAAAAGACAGATAAAAAGAAACAAAAAACTTCTCCAAAAAAGGTCTCCAAGAAAGGACAGTTAAATAGAGACGGAGGGAGTACTTAAAATCTTCATTTTAAACAAATTATTGGTCTATTATTTGAGGTATTTTTTTTATATTTCATTTTCTTAATTATTTTATTTTTTTTAATTTAAATTTATATGTACATATTTATTTTATTTTTAATTTTTTTATTTTATTTATTATTATAATGTTTAGGTCTAATTTTTTTATGTTTTATATATTATTTACAGAATTTTTTATTTTAATTTTTTTTATATATTTAATTTTTTTTATATAATTTTGTGCTTTTATTTTTTATTAATGTTTAGCTATTCTAAATCACGTATTTATTTATTTATTTTTAATTTAGTTTATTATTATATTGCACTTATTAATTAGTTAGATTTTTTATGTTTTATACATTTATTTATTTAAATTTGTCACAATATTTTTTTTAATATATTCATGTTTATATTTTTTCAATCTATTCATGTTATTATTTATTTTTTTAATGTATTCATGTTAATAGTTTTTAAATTTTTCATGTAGAAGCCTGTAGATGATATAGTATGTTGAAATTGAACCGATGTCGCTGCAGCAAAATTGCTTTCATGCGTTTTCACTCCAAATCCAATCTTTACGGCCTCAAATTTGGAGTGAAAATGCATGGAAACAATTCTGCTGCAGCGGTACCGGTTCAATTTCAACATACTATATCATCTACAGGCTTCTACGTGAAAAAATTAAAAAATATTAATATGAATACATTTAAAAAAAATAAATAATAACATGAATAGATTGAAAAAATATTAACATGAATAGATTAAAAAAATATTGTGACAAATTTAAATAAATAAATAAAAGTATAAAACATAAAAAAAAATCTAACTAATAAGTGCAATATAATAATAAACTAACTTAAAATAAATAAATAAATAAATAAGTGCATTAGAATAGATAAACATTAATAAAAACGAAAAGCACAAAATAAAAAATAAATTAAATATATATAAAAAATTAAAATAAAAAATTCTTTAAATAAAATATAAAACATAAAAAAATTAGACCTAAACATGAAAATAATAAATAAAAGCACAAAATTAAAAATAAAATAATTATGTACATATAAATTTAAATAAAAAATAAAATAATTAAGAAAATGAAATATAAAAAAAACTACCTTAATTAATAGACCAATAATTTGTTTAAAATGAAGATTTCCGTCTCTACTTAACTGTTCTTTTTTGGAGAAGTTTTTTGTTTTTTTTATCTGTCATTTTCATGATTTCAAGAGTGTAATAAATTCTATTTTCCATGTTTACCCCTATTTAATAGGGTATTGGTTTTTGTAAGTAGTAGAAAAAAAGTAATATTTACAGAGAGAAAGGGTACAGTGGGAAAAAATATAATTGATGTATTGGAAATCTAAGTAATTATTTCTTTTCTTAAAGGATGTGTTTTGTTTGAAATATGACAGATAAATAGGAACCGAGGGAGTTAAAGAATAAGTCATGTAGGATGACTTGTTTGACTTTTAGAAGAAGTCATGTGGATAATTTGTTTGACTTTTAGAAAAATTCATGTGACATGACTTGTTTGACTTTTGTAATTTTGACTTTGACTGTCTCATGTTCGTAAATAGTTTTGTTGACTTATCCATGTAACGATGTAAATAGTTTCAAAACTAATGTATATTGTTAGGAAAACTATCTCACTTAATTACAAAATGGAGAACACAGTATTCCCCTAAATCGATGACGTCAGTGGCCCCTATAGCTCAGTGGTAGAGCGTCAGTCTTGTAAACTGAAGGTCTGTAGTTCGATCCTGCATGGGGGCAAAAGGGCACCTTAATTTCTTTTTCCATGTTTGGGGCTAAGCAGAGACAGAGTTTCCTAACTTTTTTACCATGTTCGGGGCCAAGCAGAGCTAGGTGAGTATATACCCTTTAGTCTGAGTACAATGGAAATTTGAATTTGATGAAACGATTCCTTTGTATTCATCATTGTTTCCTGTTTTCTTTTGAATGTTTGTTTGTTTTATGAGACTGAATTTTGGACGATAGAAAGCTAACTAGAGAATATGCTAAATGTCATCAGATGAGAATTTTATGTTGGATAAATGAACATAGGAGACTAGACAACATAAGATTACGAATCAATGCACCTATTGTAGAAAAGATAATAAAATCTCACCTTAGATAGCATATGTTTGGAAGACTTATCTCAAGTTTTTTGCACTTGTTTTGTCAGCTATCATCTGCTTCAGTAGCTATTGAGTTAGCAATCATTTCTTTGGTCAACAATCAGCAACTAGCTATTTCCCTTGTTGGTCACTTTTGTTTGTTAAGATGCCATTTTCAGATTCTGTACTTTACTCTGAGATTCTAAAGTAGCTTACTCCCTCCGTCTTTTGTTATTAGTCATCATTTTGAATATTTTTTTGTCCCTTGTTAGAATTCACTTAAGAATATCTAGGTAATATTGAAGAGTTTATGTCAAATACATCCATCGTAATTTCATAAGGATTACAGGATAATAATTACAATAGAGAAAGAAATAAATAAAGTTTTTAAAATTTTAAATAAGGGTATCGTTGGAATATTAACATATTTTTTAATAAATTTAAGATTAATAATTACTTTTCTTAATTTATGTGGATTAGATAAAAGTGACTTTTAATAAATGATAGAGGGAGTATCAAATGTTAATACTAAGCACAAAAGAAAACAAGACAAATTATAAAGTTTTATAGGTGGCTAAACTGAGTCCTGGTGAAGTATGATTATTTTAAGATTTTGCGACCTTCCAGACAAGCAAAGCTCATTCTTTTCTGCAGGCTGAAGGTTAATACTGATATAGATTGGTCAATGTTTCTGATTTAATCTTGTAGTAATTAATTTTTATTCGAAATTGAGTTTATTAGTTGTTTTTTGTGCATTGATTTCTCTCTTTTTCAAGTGTCTTGTGTAAATTGAAACATATAGTAAATGTGTCTGTTTTCTGTTTCTTTTCCATTTGGCAGAAAGATTTTTTAAGATGAGTTCTAATTACATGTCATGAAGAGCATTTCTGATGCATATAGCTAGGACAGCCTTATTGTCTGCTGTTGAGTGCTGTCCTAAAATTCTGCTAGGATTCTCAGTATTTCATTGTCCAATTTGTTAATCCTATCAAAAAGAGAGAGGGGTAAAAATGAAGAACAATCAGTTGATTAATCATTAATCCCATCAAATCCAAGGCATTCTTTCAACATAATTTAGAAGATGTTGCTCCATAGTTGGATTAGTACAAGTAGTTCAGTTAGTAGGGACCCTCAAAAATGGAACGCCCCATCAATACAAAAATTCAAATTACTTTTTGATGCTGTGCAAGTATGTAACATGTGTTGCTTCTGTTGGAATAAAATATAACTTGACGAATGACGAGAACTTCGTTAGCCGTTAGCTTCCTTTGCCTTCAAAGAGAACTGCTACCAATCTTCCGAGTATGTAAACACCTTCAATCAGGGAAATGAGCCCTTTATAGGCATAATATTTTTGAAAGAAAACGCAGCAAGACACTAATAAGGTTTAAAATATGGTATTTCAATGCACAGAAGAAAGTAATTCTAACTGAAATTTCTACTACTAATATTCTTCATCATGAAATACTATTTCCTCGAAACTTTGGTTAAGATGAGTACCTGGATTTGTTTTCGCTTTGTTCGACTATGGCTGATGGTGGAAGGCGACCTTGGCTGATCAAATTCACTGCTGAAAAGAGAGGAAACATCTCTAGCCATCCACGATGACTTAGAACCTCGTAAATCTCATGTGCAGTTAAGACACCCTTAATGCAAGAAAATTAGATATATAAGGACCCAAAATTCCAAGAATGAATAACATCAAAGAACTATTGGCCCTTGAAGAGATTTCCATGAATAAGAAAAATTTAGTTTGAACTAGTGAATAAAGTCAATAGAGCTCATAATAATTTGTCCACAAATCAGCGTATTCATCTCTTATTTCTACTTTGCTATTCATTCCATTTAACAAGATTATCAAGAGATATATGCATTGAAATTTTTGTTTGTTCCTTTTCGGGGAAAAATAGTAGTTTAGCATAATAATTATATACAAATCATGGATTTAATTCTTGTGAGATCGCGGAAGTGGTTTAGTGCAAAGAAAAGGAGGTACTCTTATAATTTTCAGCAATGGTGTAGTAACCTTTGGACTTGTATTTTAAGCTCTTATACTAATTGATGCACTTCACCTTTTGTATATGCATTAGCACCTTTGTGCTTCTTTAATACAACTTCTTTCTTCATTAGAAAAAAAAAAGTTTGGTTTAAGGTACCTGCAATTTCTGGCCTTTAAGCATCTCTGCTTCAAGTTCATCAAAAGATCTAGAGATAGGAAATGCAGAAATCAGATATAACAAAATTTACTATGTTCCTTTATTCATCTAAGTATTATGCACCTAAGTTAGCAAGACCAACCTCTTGCCCCCATTTCTTGCATAGGCCTCAGCAACTTTCCTATTTCTTCCACCCACTGCCACAAACAATTGCATTTTTTTTTTTATCGAAACCAAGATATATACCAATGGGAAAAAGTAAGGTGAAGTCAATGAATCAGTTTCCTTACTGCATGTTGTGATAAGGTCAGCTACACCACAACTCTCAAAGAAGGTACTGTCTTTAACAGATGGAAACATCAATTTTGAGAATGCTATCATCTCTACCAGTCCGAGACGCATTATCGCAGCCTACGCATACATCAAGAATGAAAAATTAAGACATTCAACAAATAATGAAAACATTTTAGATTAAGTTGACAATTTGACATATAATCATTTCAGCTTACTTTTGTATTATTTCCCATCTCCAAGCCATCAACCAAACCTGTGTCCCATTTTTTTTTAATCATTTCTTGATCATTCACAAAAAAATAAATAAAAAGGGAAGTGAACAAAGTGGATATACTCTACTACAAACCTGCTGCTATGGCTACAATATTTTTCAGCGTTCCACACATTTCGACCCCTTCAACATCATGAACCTGTTAATATCATACTATGTTCAAATCACTCACGATTTTGTGTACGAAACAAAAGTAAAATTAATACTCGTGTATGATTCTGTCATGATTATATTTAATGATATTGATCACATTTTCAATTTCCTATGCCAATCTTTCATTCTCGAATTATTGTTGTTGTAATTTTATCACTGGTTTGTTGTTGCTCATCAAGTTAAAGTATGCTGCGCTTACAGCTGTCACGCTGAAATAGGGAGTGTTAAACAATTGAACCCATCTCTCTGCAGCCTCTTTGTTTTGACTGTATCCAATAGTTGCTTCACTAAATTTCTCCAAGGCTATCTGTCCAAAATCATATACATTAGAAAAGCATAACATATAAAGTGGATGGTTTGTACAAGAAGTTACATCATATAAGGGTAATTTTGTTCTAGCTACCTCATTTGCTATGTTAGCTCCCATTAAAACAGAACAATTGATTCCTAGATGGTTTGAAATTAGAGTAGAGATCATGCATGGGCCTTCCTTCTTCACCTCCATCCCTTTGACAAGGGAAATACCCTCTGCACCTGCCTTTATTTTCCCAAGAAGCTGTTTGCATATTCCTTCCATAAACTGATGTGGACTTACAAATACTAGCATATTGGCATCCTTCACTGCATAATCATCCCATTAGAACAGAAGAAAAGTTTATTCCAAAAATGACCTAAAACAATACTCCATCTAGTCCTTAACATATGATCTTTCCCTTCAAAAAAAAAAAAAAAAACATATGATCTTTGGAGGATTTGTTTTTTTTTTTTATTTATAAAATTTCATTTCAATATTCAATAGTATTAAATTATTCTTTTCATGGATGTTCATCTTTAGTCAACACTTTTTAGAGATCCAATAATAATTATAAATTTAATTTATAAAGTGTATCAAACATTTCTATTACCTATAAGAAAATTATTCACTTTTCTTATTGAACATGAATTTGTCTCAAAGGGTTTTATATTACAGACCGAAGATAGTGATTTTAAATTGTGTCATTGATCACAATTGTGTTTATTAAAAAGGCAAAGAATTGCAAAAATATGACTGATACAAAGGCAATAGCTATTGCGAAGAGGATGCAATTACGCAAACTACTATAATTGTACTATTGAGATTGCAATTAGGCTAAAGTATGTATTTGGTCTCTTTGCCTTATTTTTCAATTTTAGATTGGTTCCTTATGTTTTTTTGGTATCATATTGGTCTCTCACGTTTCTTTTCAGTATCAATTTTGGTCCCTGAATTACTTTTTATGCTATGTGGACCAATAAGATACATACACGTGTCATTTCTTTCTCCAACATTGCAAATGTAGACCAATATGATGTTAACACATAAGATGAACAGTGACTTGAGGACCAATTTGATAGCAAAAAGAAACATGAGGGACCAATATGATAAAAAAATGAAAGTGACCAATTTGAAATAAAAAAATAAGGTAAGAGATCAAATACGTAATTTAGCCTTGCAATTACAATTGCGACTTAAATATCAAAATGTTTCATGTAAATATTTACTCATTTGAAATTGGTCTTGGTAAAAAAAAAATTAGCTTTGGTCCATGCATTTACAAAACTTTGATTTTGGTCCCTCCGTTTAATGTGAATAGAAAATGACGAAAACGTAATGTATTATGTGTATTATGTATTACATTCTATGACTAATAAAAGATGATATTCTTGTATTAATTCTCAAGGATAAAAAGACAAATTTCATTATATATAAGAAAACCAATTCAAAAACATGACAGTGACACTAAAAAGACCAAAACCTATCAAATCTAATAACAAAGGGACCAAAACAAACTATCAACTAATATGGGCCAAAATGGGCCAAAATTTAACAGGATGGACTAAAACCAAAACCAAATTTATTTATTTTGCAAGGACCAATTTTAAAGAAATCGATATTTAAAAGGACCATTTTGATATCTAAGCCTACAATTGCTAATAGTAATTTAAAATCTATCTTAAAATTAAAAATGATGAATTGTAAAACTTTTAGAACTTTTTGTATGTTTCGATATTTGGAACTTTGACTCAGTTTTTGAATTTTTTTTTTTAAAAAAATTTTAACTTGAAGGTTGAGAATAAGAGATTAAATAAAGTAATTTTTTATTAAAAATTTAAATATTTAAGACTTTAGATGCAGTAAATTTATATTTTCAAAACATTTTTATTATTCTTTGATCTCTTATCATCAATATTGGTTGAGGATAAACAAACTTTTTTTTTAAATTAAAAAAAATAACGTAGTTCAATAGTGAAAATATCTGAAAATGGGAAGCATTTAATACCTGCATTTTCAAGGTTTGGATCTGCAACTACATTTTTACCAAGCTTGATTCCAGGGAGATACTTGACATTTTCCTGCCAAAACGAATAGTAAAAATCATTTACAAAATATTAGATTCTCAATGGGAAAATAATGCATGGCTAGTCCTTACATTCGTTTGATTGATGACTTCTGAAAGCTTCTCCCCACCTGGTAATGTTTCCTCGAATACCCACATCCTTACTTCATCTGAAAATATCATAGGTTTCATTGAAATGGGAATATAAACATTAAAATTGAAATTTTGTTAGTCTATTGACAAACAACTTAATATTTTTCATTGAATAATATCATGTAAACATCAAAATCCAATGTCAACATCTAACATTTACCTTTTTTGCATTTATCTTGTGAAAAGTGAAACACGTTAATCGTGAAAACAGTAATTCACACCTGATTATGTGATGAAATAATGAAACTAGTGGCCGCATTTATAAAAAAAAATTAAAAACAAGTAGAATTTGTGTTGTGTGTAACAATTGTAATTATAAGGTGAAAACCTTGCATGACACAATTCATATGTTAGTGTGTGTTAGTAGCTGTAGACTGTAGTCTTTTATCATTTTGGTCTTCGATGGGCAACTTAGGAAATCAACAACAACTCAGACTCACTCTTATTACGTATGGTCTTTTAAATACTCTCTCGTCTTGTTTATTAGCAAAAATAATTACCGATACATGTATTAAGAAAAAATAATTTGGTCTTGTTTATTAGCAAAAATAATTACCGATATAGGTATTAAGAAAAAAATAATTAGATGCATTTAATTTTCTCAAATTCATAAAAAGTATACTAGTTTAGTAAATTTGTATTGGAAATGAAAGAAAAATTAAATGATTCAATCACTTTATAAGGATATTTTAGGAATGAATGTATTAGGAATAGAAAGTTAGTTAATTTTTGCTTATATTTAAGACCACTAATGAAATGTCTTTTTTTTCTTATAATTGAGACCGGAGAGAGTAGATAAAGTAACGTTATAATGCTTTGACATAAATCATATATCAATCAATAATTCATGCAGACCAAAATGCATGTCAATGCCATGACTATAAAGAACTCTCATTCACAATGCTTTGATGAAATAAATTAAAGTACCATCGAAGTTGCTTAGGTTGAGGGTGTTAGAGGCAATAAGCTTTGCAGCAACACTGCCCCAGTTGCCACTACCAACAACGGCGACTTTGTTCATGGCTTTGTTCTCGGTTTCCACCGCCTGCTAGCTGGTGTCACAAAGAACAAATGCCACAGAGAGAGAGTGTGTGGAAAAGTGAATGAGGCACACCAAAGAAGGAGTTGAGGCAAGAGGATTAGCGTGAATAATAAAGGAAGGATACACGTTTCGTGAGAAACTACGTTCATGCAGTTAAATGCGGTGACTCCATACATGTTTGATATGGTAAAGATAGAGTGGACAGGGCACATTACATGGTTTGTCATAAACCACGTGTTTATGATTTAACGTGAAATACTAGGAATGTAAAGTCCGCTATTTTTGCCTCTCATTATAAAATTACTAGTATCTTAGCCCGTGCGATGCACGAGATGAAGTTATTTGGTAAAGTAATTATTATATTAAATAAATTTAAGATATATATATCTATATATTTTTTTTTTCACAAATTGTTAGTCACATTATTTTTTTTAACCCACATTTTCATTAAAAAAATAAAGCTTAGCTATTTATTGATTCACAATATAATATTAGATTAATTAACTTTATTGAAATATTTTTCTAAAAATTTCAACTGTGAATGAATTGAATAATAATATCTACGCAAAATTTTGAATAAAATAAATTTAGACTCAAACATTCACATTTATAGATCTGAGAAATATTAAAAGTACATCTATTTTTATTCCTCCAAAATTTACCCTCTTTTAACTTTAAAAAAAAATTAACTCTTTTAATCGCTTGCACATCTCACTTGCGTTTGGTAATAAATATTTGCGAATTTTGAATTTTAAGACCAAATTTTTTTATGTAAAATATATATAAAAGTTATTTTAATCTTGATAAGAGGGTGAATATTATATTAGATAAGTTTAAGATGTATATATTTCACATATTTTTATTCATATATGTAATTTTTCACCCACATATTCAATAAAAAAATCGTAGCTATTTGTTGATACATGTTACAAATTAGATTAATTAACTTTGCTAAAATAATCTGTCTAAAAATTTCAAACACATGAATGAATTGTATCATAACATTATTTATGCAACCAAAATCTTCCATAAACTAACATAGGTATTAATAACAATCATCTTAAGGAGTAAGAATCCATTGACATCACATATAAGTCATGTACACTTACACCTTCAAATAACATTTTACTCCCTTTATTCCTTAACCTTAACTGTTACTTTATATCTTTCTATTTATAAGTCACATTTAACTGAAACGCACGAACCAAAGTGGATAATCAACTCCTTTTTTCTTATAGAAAGACCTACTATATCAATTTTACACTTTTAACCATTTTACTTACATTATCCATCTTATTGAAAATTGGAATGTAATTAATTAAAATATTCATTTAATAGAGGTAATTTGGAAAAAAATGAATTAAATATCCCATAAAAAATATAAAATGAATTGTCAATTAATTAACGTCCTCGAGCGAGGAAAAATTAATCAATTAATTTATTTTTTATCATATTTTTTTTGATAAAAAGGTTGGTGCCAAACCTTAAGCATTATTACTTACGTATGTTGTGACAAGTGGGTGTAACCCACATGGTCATGTACCAAACCTTAAGACTTGGGAGTTGGAAGTGCTAGGTTCGATCTTGGGTGTGCCATTTGGTGGATTTAAATTCCCTTCCCCTATTCTCGTAAAAAAAAAAACTACGTATGATGACTTGTTAAATTTTTTTATTAGTCATCTTGTCTAAAATATAATATTTTTTTATTAAACAAAATAGCACAATATAAAAATGAAAATATAAAATTTTATCTGAACTTCTAATAATTTATCACAAATATATATTTTCCGACGTTTAACTGAAATAGGAAAGATAAAAAAAAAAACATATAAGCCTAAACCAAAGGAAATAAGTTTATTTATCATAAACATCTCCTTTTAATCATATTAAGAGAATGTTGCTTCCCGTCTTAATATAAAATATTTTTGAGAAAAAATTTGGTCAATAAAATAAGTTTATTTTTCAATTTTCAATGATATTCATCGTTCCATTTTCACAAACACTTTTATTTATTCGATTTAGAGTTACAATAATAATTAGAAGAATAATAAGGGAATGATACACGTTTCGTGAGAAACTACGTTCATGCAGTTAAATGCGGTGACTTTATACGTGTTTGATATGGTAAAGAGTGGACAGGGCACATTACATGGTTTATCACAAACCACGTGTTTATGTTTTAACGAGAAATACTAGGAATGTAAAGTCCCGCTATTTTTGCACCCATGTAACACCCACTAATTTTATTCTTAATTATTCAATAAGAATGCGTACATTTGTTTGCATTTTAACGTTTTAGTAAAGTATTTTAATACGAAAGTATGACGTTCCCAATTGTTAAATAAAATTAATTATACTTACATGATATTTTATTAAAGTATTTTAGTATAAAGTATTAATTTTTACCTTTGGAATTAACAGGTTTACATATTTTCTAAAGATTTCAAGTAGATAAATCAAATTTCTCAAAAATTATTTAATGTACAAAATAATGTATAGCTAAAATTGCTGATTCATAAAAAGTCCTTTTTTTTCGATTTTTGAATATGTTAGTTGTACATTAAATATACATATCAGTGATTAGAAAGCACCAAGGAAAGAAAAGAAAAAAACGTTGGCAGCCCTTGTGCTTTATGAGTTTTGTTTTTTTTTTTTAATTATTATTATTTTATTATTATTTTTACTATGCATTGCATAGTAACCTTACATAGTAACCTTAAAAATTTTCTATAAATAGCCGTTTCAGTTTATAGTTTCAGTGCACCAACTTCTCTTCTTAATCTCTATATTATTCTTCAACTTTATATATATTTTAGTAAAATTATGTGGTTCCGGGGCAGCTAACACAACAGCCTTACTCTGTCAGTCTTAAATACACAGGTATGGGAGAAGTAATCTAATTGCTAAAATGATTTATAATAAGCTAAATCTGTAGGAACCAAATAAGAATTGGTGGACACCATAACTTGAAATGGATTTCAAACTTGGAGGTTTGAAACTCTTGATAATTTGATTTAAATCACTTTTATATAAAAATTTACAAAATTGAACTTTTTATTATTTCTTTATTTGAATAATTTCATATCTAATAAATGTTATATCCAATTGGTTGATAATTACCCCTATGGTGTTAAATTCGTTTGGCGGATTTTTACCCCTATGAATTAATCGAACCCATTTAATTGGTGGAATCCCAATGGAATTTTTATAATTGTTAATTCATTTGAATTTTATACTGGAATAATTGAGCTTAATACTGGAATGGAAGGCCGAGCCTCCTTGGACAATAAAGAATTAATATTTAAAAGATGAAGGTCGAGCCTCCTTAAGCATATAATAGTTATCCTCTTTATTTATCAGTATTTTAATTTATTTATTTACAATTTTAATTGTATTAAATACTGATAAATGTGGACTAAGTGAAAATGGAAGATTTAAATGGTTTGTATCGTGGATAGTAAAAGACTACTTGTTGGACTATGTCCTTGGCACATAGAAATGATGCTGATGAAAATGATGACGTTGTATTGAGAATAAGTCAATAATAAAGATTGGTAATAAGACCCTGTTTGCATACATATGCATAGATTGAGATTGCTCCAGTTTGTTGAGTCTTTAATACTAGTTACGTTGGGCGGAGGAAGCCTGTAAGTCGCGAGAGGTTTAGCGGAGGAAGCTCATGAGGACCCCTTTTTCCTCCAAACTGTGATGCCCCGGGATATGATTCTAGATAAACATTCATCATGCCACTAATAATAAGATTAATGTTTGAATTAAAATGGTTTGTCATATCTATATGCATAATGTGGATTAATTGTTTATTTGTGATTGTTGTTTTTAGCCTCTATTATTTATCATTTGCTTTGACGTGATTAGCTATGACTTACTTCTTATCTGTAGGCGATAATGATATCTTCCTTAAAGAGGGGAATAGTGTTGGCTTGGGATACGAGATTCCCTTATCTGCGTCTGAAGTTTCGGAACCATGTTCTAAGTTATAGATAGTGTTTAATAAAATAACTCAGAGTCCATCTTATATTAAGTTTGTTATTTGAACTATTGCATTGAAATCTCTTGATAGTTGTAATATGTTATTTGCTTCGGCATTTTGATTAATAAAGTTTGAAATTGTTTGGCGAAAAATATTTCTCAATTTGTATAATTAATAAATAAATGAGTAGAAAGTTGGGATGTTACACCCATATTATAAAATATAAAAAGACTTATTTATGTTTTTGGTCCCTAAAAATTGAGCGTGTTTTGATTTTAGTCCCTATAAGTTATTTTGACCGGGACTAATCCTTAATTTTTCAAATAGTTTGGTTTCGATCCTTAATTAGTGTTTCTTTTGAGGCTTCTTCATTAGTGTTTCTTTTGAGCCTTAATTAATGCTTCAATTCGTGCAAGTAAACCCCCTTCTCTTTAGTTTTGATTCAACCTTGATGCAACAATATCAATCCCAACCGAATGTGTTGTTGCTTCAACCAACTAAGGTTGGTGAACTCTGATTTTTCTCTTTATTTCTCAGTCGTGAATATCAATCTGGAGTTCTAGTTTTATCTATTCAATTCGGTTTCTCTTTGATTAGGAAAGTTAGAACCATAATTTGTTGCGTTCTATAAAAAGTCTTTGAATTGCATGATCTTAGGCTAGTTTCCTTAAGGCAAAAGCACAAACCCTTCTTGGATTCCAAAGATTGCATTTCCTTCCGTTGTTAGATCCTTGTCCTCTTGGTTGGGGGGTATCAGAAAGGCAGTCGAAAACTGGCGCATTCAATTCCCTACTTCCTGGCCTTGATACAACCAGGTATATCGATGCCAAGTGGAGGAGGACTTAGTAGCCAACTTAGACATTGTCTGGGTGACAATGAGACAAAACTTAGACAATCGGAAGCAGGAAGGAAAGCCATGCGAAAACAAGACATGGGGTGTCTTAGCATAAGTATGAAGGTGCCAAGGGGTATGGACATAGAAGTATCCTAAGTGGGAGAATGGAACCGAAGGGACGTAAAGACCATAGTCGAAAGCCCTGTCAAGGGATGGCTCTCCATTTACGGGACTGAACGGAATTTCGGGGACGAAATTCTAGTAAGTGGGGGAGAATTGTAACATCCCGAATTTTAATTCCAAGAATAATTAGAATAATAATAAGATTAGAAAAAAATGATAATTATGCTAAAAAGGAATTAAGGTGATGGATTAGGATCCCTTTGAGTGCCATGAAGGAGTTAGGAAGCATTGGCATTGGATAGGAGGTTGAAAGATGAGCAAACAAGTGTAGGAAACAGTGTTTTCGGCGTTAGAAACACCCTATATTAGGAAATTAATAATAAAATATTTACAACTTAAAACATGAATTTCATCGTTGGATATGAAGATTAGTATGTAGGGAAGCTTACTTCAAATTTGGGCAAGATCCAACGGTTAACGAATGAGATATGGCATTTTGAAATGCAAGGAAATGATAAAAATGCAGGCTAATCGATTAGCCTGTTTGTCTAATCAATTACCACCTGGATCTGATTGAGCTAATCGATTAGTACGTGCCAGATCTGAAAAAAAAAATAAAAGGCGTGGGGGGCACGAAAATGCCCCATTCGTCCGCCCCAAGTTAAGAAGACCCATCTTCCTCAACAAGCTTCATTCCGTAGCCACTCTCAAGCTCTCCAAGTGCAAGATCATTCACTCCCAAGCTCTCTCCCTCTCTTCCCCATTACTACCAAGCTTTCCCTCTCTTGTTCATCACCATCAATGGCTTCACTTTCTCTCTCATGCCACATAACTCACAAGTGGTGCAAGTGAAGTCCCTCCCTCCATCAAGCTCTCTATTGGACACTATTCCTACATATTGGTGGGTAGCTATCATTTGGATACAAGCTAGGATCAAACGGTTGAGGATCTAAGGACTCAAAGGAAAGGAAAATAGCGAGAAGGCTTAAGGTTCTATCTTCCTCTCTCTCTCTCTCCTCTCCCTCTTTGAGGTAAGGAGGTGGTATTACTTTACTTAGGGGGTGGATTCTAAATAGAGTATAAGGATAACTAAGAGTATATGGGTAGGGATAATAATAAACCTTAGGTTATTGTATTTGGTTAGAAACTAAATATTTAGTGTTTGGGTGATAGAACTGTAAGATCCATGAAGAATGTTTTGATAAATGCCAAAAGGTTTTGAACAAGCTTAAATGTGTTGATCAAGTTCAAGCTCAACAAGCAACAACAAACATCAAGTGATGAAGAGAGAGCCAACTCATGAAGACTTAGTTTGGTAGTTTGTGTTTTATTATTTTATCTTTTGCCTCACAAGTCTTTTAGTTTATGAGTTTGGGTAGAGTTATTAGAGGGTAGTGAATCTCTTTTGATTGCATGATCATATCATATTTTGAGTATTCACTTTGCCTAAAATCAATAGGTGGCTTAAAGGTTTGAAAGAAAAGGTTTAGTTTTTGAGAAAACAAGTTTTTAAGTGTTTTTTGAACTGACTACTCGATTAGCCACTTGATTACTCGAGTAGAATTTTTGTGCCTTGCGCAATTACTCGATTAAGGGGCTGATTACTCGAGTAGAATTATTCAGCCTTGCGTAAATACTCGAGTAGTAACTCAAATACTCGAGTAGTGAACAAGTTTTACACTTGTTACTCGAGTAGTAACTTTGTTACTCGAGTAACACGAGCTGTAACTGTTTTTAAATGAGTTTTTCACTTCTCAAAAGCACTTTTAACCATTCCTAACTTTTGGGTATTCTATATAAACCTATTTCTAACCTTTGTGATAATATATTCCATCATTTTTTCTATTCATTTTACAAAGAATCAAAGCCACTCTATTCTCTCTCACTTTCTCAAGATCAAAGCTTCATGTTGATATTTCATAGCTTTTGAAAGAGATTCATAGGATTGTTATTTTGTTTTCATTTGAGTTGTAATCTTTGCAAGAGGCAAGCTATCTACAACAATTGGAAGTCTTGGTTGTGAATCAAGCAAAGTTATATTGGAAGCCTTGGTGTGGCATTTCATCAAGCACTTGGAAGCCTTGTTGTGTTAACAAGCAATTGGAAGTCTTGTAGTGAAGCAAGCAAGTGGAAGTCTTTGAAGAATCTCAAAGCATTGGAAGTCTTGTTGTAGGGTATCGGCAAGCAAGAGAAGAGGTTAGATTAGATATCAATAGGGTTACAAGGCGACGGTGTGGTATCTCTTGTAGGCTAGCAAGAAGGAGTCTTGTGATGCATTTACTTGTAATTTGAGAAACTCTAATTCCTCATAGTGAAGAATCTCTCTTGGTTGAAGAGGGGACTGGAGTAGCTTTCAAGTGGATGAAAGTGAACCAGGATAAATCATTGTGTCGTATCTCTAAACTCTCTACTCTTTACAATTCTTGTTATTAATTGTGTTCTTGGTTGAAAACCTAGAAAAAGTGATTTTTCATAATTGATTGAATTGAATCTTAATTGTGTAAAATTGATTTGGGGAAAATCATTTTCATAACCTAGGTAATCAATAAGAATATAGGTGTTAATTGTTTACGCTGAATCTCTGGTTATACTTGTTAATTGATTGATTTTCGTATTTGATTGAAAAGTGATTTTTCAATGTACAGAGGCATTAATCGATTAGTTCATGTCATTAATCGATTAAGGCTAAAGAATTTTTGTGAAAATCATTTGTTTTAATCATTTTGATTTGTTTCTTGCGAAAATCTTTCAAGGTTTCTCAAACACCTATTCAACCCCCCCTTCTAGGTGTTCTCCTAGTGTTTCCTAGTTGTTTCAACCACCGATTGTAGGTTCTCACAAGAACCCACTATATCAATGACTGAATATGTTTATGATATTTTGTGCTTGAATATGTTTTATTAATTTATATGCAATAATGAGTAGTATGAAAATGTGAGTTAAATCACTAGTTATGCCAGGTTGGTAATAAAACCAAGTAGAAAATTGAGAGGAAAACTGGGTAAAGTGATAATAGAATAATGGGGACTATCTAGGCTAAGGGAATAGTTAAGAAGCGAGTTAGAAACACCTAAGAAATGTGTCAACAACATAAGTGAAAATAGTTCAATTGGGATAGATGGATTAGTTAAGAACTTGACTAAAATCTTAGGGTAATTGGAAACGGACACTAGATAGATAGTATAGAATTAGGAAGTTAATTGATAATCGTGTTCTTTTTGGTTGATGAATTAATTGAGGTTCGAAAAAGGGACTTATGTTGGAAACCAACAAGCGGGCTTAGCAATTACTAGAGGGGGGGTGAATAGTAATATGAAAGCAACAGTGACTAATTTTCGGTGCAATTAAAAGATAATTGATCAAAAGCTTGATTTTCTGAAACTGGGCAATTTACTCGAGTGATTTTAAGAACACTCGAGTGAAAACCTACTAAATACTCGAGTGATTTGGAAAACACTCGAGTGTTTTATGCAGAACAGAAAAATTCAGTTTCAAAGAAATTTAGCCAAATGATTCAATATCTTAAAGACTAGGCAAGAGCTGATATTAATCAAAGTAGAGGGCAATTAAATGAAGGTATAACAAGTTGAAAACAATTTAATTGCTACCAATTTCTACTTGAATTGTAAAAGCCCCTTTCTAGAGAACTTAGGGTTTGGTTTTTCTTGAAATCTAAGAAAGCTATAAAGAGAGAGACAACACCAATTTATCCTGGTTCACACTCAATCTAGAGTGCTAATCCAGTCCCCCTAATCAACTTAGGAGTTTCTACTAGTAATCAAAT
This sequence comes from Crotalaria pallida, assembly GCA_037953625.1. NCBI lineage: Eukaryota > Viridiplantae > Streptophyta > Magnoliopsida > Fabales > Fabaceae > Crotalaria > Crotalaria pallida. Next base: position 123,313,375 of record CM075653.1, on the reverse strand, counting down.
TGTTAGAAATTACAAGGCTAAATTGAGATTCCTCACTCAATCCTAACCCTTTTCAAGAGTGTACCAAACTCTTGAAATTTCTACCCCAACTTGATTTGGTGATGAAGAGTCCCTTCTTCTTTTGCTCCTTGGAACCTCCAAGAGCTCCACCAAAGCTAAGAACCTCTTAGCCCTTGCTTGAGAACCTCTCAAGTCTTGAATGAACCTAAGACCCACTTAGGTACACTTGGTTACCAACCAAGATTTTTAGAACAAGAAATGTATGAGTGTTTGAGAATTGTACAACAAATAATTCTCTTACAATTAAAGCACACTCTCTTAACTCACTAAGACAATAATAAAGATGAATGCTTGGTTGAGTTTAGAGAGAGAAAAGATTTTAACACTTGAGAGAGATGGAAATCAATGAAAGAGTATTGGCTTCTTGTAGTAAATGAGGTCAACACTTCAGAATATAAGTGAGGGGACAAAAGGGAAGGAAAAATCAAGTTATTCTCCCTTTTTGTCCTCTTCTAACGTTTAGAAAAATTACTGTCAGACCCAAAACACTCGAGTCTTTTTGAAAACACTCGAGTGTTTTGGTCAACTCTGATAGGGTTGCCTTTTTACTTTATCCAACGGCTATATTACTGAAAATTCATAAATCACTCGAGTGTTTTTAGAATCACTCGAGTGAATTGCTTAATGTTGGAAAAATTAAGTTTTTCTAACATTGTTTTCAATTCTCTCTTCAAGCCTAATTGGTTTTAATCTCAACCTTTCATGCATAATTATCATGTGACCTTATGTGAAAATAAAAACCTAAACTACCCACTCTCATAAATAAAATAAAATACATTAAAATTAAATGAGAATGAATAAATAACTAAGCACTTGATCTTCTTTAATGTTGGGCTTGCATTCATCACTTTAAGTCCATAATTTAATTACATTGTCATCATCAAAATTAATCCGCCTTAATCGGAGACTTGATTTTACAATCTCCCCCTTTTTATTGATGACAAAATAATTAAACCTCTAGCACTTGAGAGCTCCCCCTCAATCTAGGAACCTTTTTAACCTGTACAATCCAGAAACTGCCAAGCACAACGTAATACAATAATAAACATAATCAAGTGCTCATTGGTATCAGAGCAAGAGCATAAGTCATCAGAGTATAAGCAAGAAAGCGGAAAAGAATATGCTCTTTCTCTTTAATCTCCTTTCTCCCCCTTTTTGTCATGATCAAAAAAAGGTACAATTTGGAAACAAGGTGGAGAATGAGGGATACCAATAAGAAAACTTACCCCTGAAGAGTAAATAATAAGAAAAATATGACTATGAAGCAATAAAGAAACTTTGAAGAACATTAAAATTATGAAGAAAATATGAGTAATGCATAGATGTCATAAATTCATCATTCCAACAAACCATAAATAGACCATAAAACTAGAGTTTGAATCAAAGTACACCCAACTCCAAATATAATAAAATACTCAAAAAGTTCAACATAGCTAAAATAAAGACATAGTCATAAAAAAAACAAGAAGTGCAAAGGAACATCCGGACTCAGACAGAGGGTGGCTGCTGATCATCATCGCGAGGATATGGCTGAAATCGCCCAAGAGCTGACAGAATCTGACTGAGGTCGGAGCGCACATGGCCAAAGCTAGCATCCATACGATCGGAATGTGCGTCAAGTCTACCATGAAGAGCAGAATGCTGGAGGTGCATCTGAGCTCTCATGTCGAATAAGGTTGCCCTTTGCTCTTGAGCTTGGATTTCCAAAGCATCCAAGCGTCCATCAATCCTATCAGCCCGACCAGTCATAATGTTCCTAAACTCCTCAGCCTGATGTCCCATGGAGGCAAACTTCCCATCAAAAATATCCAGCCTCTCATCCATATAGACCCTGTGCTGTGCAAATTGGGAGTTCCAGGACTCCGGCATATCAAAATTAATTCCATCAGTAGGGTCATCATGGGGCACACTCCCACTCCCTCCGGTCTGCTGGTCAAAAGCAGCCTGCTCCTCCTCTAGCTGCTGAGAATCAACACCCAGCTGATCCGCAGCCTGTTGAACGTTCCCCTGAGCCTTCAGAATAGCCGCCTCATCAAAATAGAAACATTGATTACCGTAGTATTCGATGTCCATCTTGCCCAAAGAAATGTCAGAAAAGGCATGAGTCTTCTCAGGTAGACGAACAACAGACTCGATTTCAGGAATAGGGTCAACCTCCCCTTTTGATGTACCTTCGCCCGATCGTGAAATCCCAAAGACTTGGAATAAAGCCTTGGGGGTAACCTCAAAACGTTTTCCTAACACGGAGGTCTCATAAGAATTCCCAACTGGCCTAAAGTTAGCATAAAATTGTCTAACTAGCCTAATGTAAATAGGGCCATTAAACGATATGAAACCCATAAGCTTTTGAGTTTTGAGGGCATCTACAAAAGGGAATCCTATACTATTGAGATAAGCTTCACTTACCCATGTTTGAGTAGCATAATCGTTGGAAGCAAACTTTCTCTCCCTCTCAATGCAATTGGCTCTATGGTAGAAATCATCCTCCTCTTCAATTGGTTCCTCCATTCTAGGCTTCTTCCCTTTTCTTCTATCCGATGATGAAGCCATTTGCACTTATAATTGAAAACTAGAAGAAATTTTGAGAAAATTGGGGTTTTTGAAAGTTAGGGTTTTGAAAGGGAATGATGAATTTGGGGGTTAAAAATGTGGATTTGATGTGAAATAAAGGATGAGAATGAGTTTAGAAGATGAAATCTTGTTGAAAAATGAAAGAAATATTGATTTTGGGTGAAGTATGTGATGAAAGAGGTGAGAGAGCTGAGAAAACTCGAGTGAGAAGAGAGAGAGATTCGTGCAAAACTGGGCAAAATCGCAGCAGCATCAGACTAAATCTGATGAAATCACTCGAGTGATTTTTAAAACACTCGCGTGTTTTTCAGAAAACCTGAAAAACACTCGCGTGAATTGAAATTCACTCGCGTGCTGCCCGAAAGTTTGATTTTCATAAAACTGAGATTCACTCGAGTGAAATGGGATTCACTCGAGTGTTTTACGAAACACTCGAGTGATTTAGAAAACACTCGAGTATTTTCCATCAGACCTGCTCAAAAACTTTTTCAATTAAAACTGATTTAATTTTGAATGAAAATTACTCGAGTGATTTTAGGAACACTCGAGTCTTTTTATCAGTTAAGCTTAAAACACAATTTTTTAAAACACAAAACACAAAATCCACCACAAATAATGAAGACAATAGATAGGAAACATAATCACACACAGTTAAAACATAGATTTATAACATCTCAAGGTCCAATTGTTCATCAAACACCAATGCACATGAAATGAGACATGCTAGGTGATTTTTCACAAACACAAATCAATTAGCTAATGCTTGACTCATCTAAAATTCCAAGTTCCCCTCTTATATGATAAAAGGAATCTCTTGGCAATGATTTTGTAAAAATGTCCGCTAATTGATTTGTGGTACTTACAAATTCAATTGTGCAATCACCCTTTTGAACATGATCCCTTAGAAAATGATGTCTAATTTCAATGTGTTTAGTCCTTGAGTGATACACCGGATTCTTAGTTAAGTTGATTGCACTCGTGTTATCGCACTTAATAGGAATATTTTCAAGTTTCAAACCAAAATCCAATAGTTGTTGTTTCATCCACAAGAGTTGAGCACAACAACTACCGGCGGCGATATATTCCGCTTCGACGGTGGAAAGAGCAACACAAGCTTGCTTTTTAGAAAACCATGACACTAATGAACTTCCCAATAAATGGCAAGTACCACTAGTGCTTTTGCGATCAAGCTTGCATCCCGCAAAGTCGAAATCCGAATAACCAACCAAACTAAGACTAGTATCACTAGGATACCATAATCCGGTGTTAATTGTTCCTTTAAGATATTTAAAAATATGTTTGACCGCGGATAGGTGTGATTCCTTAGGATTAGCTTGAAAACGGGCACACATGCATACACTAAACATAATATCCGGTCTAGATGCGGTAAGGTATAGAAGACTACCTATCATGCCTCTATATTTACTAACATCAACCGGTGTACCTTGTTCATCCTTGTCTAGGTAGCATGATGTGCTCATGGGAGTGTAGGCTTCTTTGCATTTGTCCATTCCGAATTTTCCAAGGAGCTCCTTGCAATATTTTCCTTGATGCACAAAAATCCCCTCCTTGACTTGCTTGATTTGAAGTCCTAGGAAGAACTTGAGCTCCCCCATCATGGACATCTCAAATTCCTTTTTCATCAAATTAGAGAACTTGCTACACAAGGACACGTTAGTGGCACCAAAGATAATATCATCTACATATATTTGCACTAACAAAATGTCCTTTTTGGTTTTATAGATGAATAGGGTATTATCAACCTTTCATCTTTGAAAGTCATTTTCTAATAAAAAGGTACTTAATCGATCATACCAAGCTCTAGGAGCTTGTTTTAATCCATAAAGAGCCTTTTTCAATTTATAAACATGGTTTGGAAATTCATGACTTTCAAAGCCGGGTGGTTGCTTAACGTACACTTCTTCATTTATGAAACCATTCAAGAAAGCACTCTTGACATCCATTTGATAAAGAGTAAATTTCATAATTGATGCAAAGGCAAGCAAGATTCGGATTGCCTCAAGGCGTGCAACCGGAGCAAAGGTCTCATCATAATCAACACCTTCCTCTTGGTTTTACCCTTGGGCAACAAGTCTAGCTTTGTTTCTTATAATCAAACCCGATTTATCAAGTTTATTTCTATAAATCCATTTTAAACCAATTATGGTATAATCATCGGGTATAGGCACTAATTCCCAAACATCATTTCTAACAAATTGATTTAGTTCTTCTTGCATGGCCATAACCCAATGTTCATCCAAAATTGCTTCCTTAATTGAATTTGGTTCGATTTGAGAAACAAAGGAAACAAAATGACAAATATTTTGAATTGTCCTACGAGTTAATACTCCCTTTGAAAGGTCTCCTATGACATTGTCAATAGGGTGAGCTTTCACCGTTTTCCAAGCCGGATCAAGGTCATTTTTGACTTCTCCTTCATCCTTTAAAATCTCCTTCCCTTTTTCCTCTTTTGAAAACTCAGAACCTTCATCACAACCATCACTTAAAACACCATCTTCTTTCGAAGACTCATTAAAAACCACATGAATAGATTCTTCAATAGTCATAGTTCTTTTATTAAAAATTCTATATGCTTTACTATGTGAAGAATAACCCAAGAATATTCCTTCATCGGATTTGAAGTCAAATTTTCCAAGATGATCTTTTCCATTATTTAGCACATAAACTTTGCATCCAAAAACATGAAAGTAGGATATATTTGGTTTTCTTCCTTTGTAAAGCTCATAGGGGGTTTTCTTGAGCATGGGCCTAATTAGAATTCTATTCATGACATAGCAAGCCGTATTGACGGCATCGGCCCAAAAATAATGAGGTACTTGAGAATCATTTAGCATGGTTCTTGCAAGTTCCTCTAACACCCTATTTTTCCGCTCTACCACTCCATTTTGTTCCGGAGTTCTTGGTGCGGAATATTGGTGTTCAATACCATGTTTATCACAAAATCTATCAAACTTGTAGTTTTCAAATTCACCACCATGGTCGGTTCTAATAGTAATTACTTTTTGGTTTACTTGGTTTTGCACAAGTTTAACATGGCGTTTAAAAAATTTGTAGGTCTCACTCTTTGCACTTAAAAATAATGTCCATGTAAATCTAGAAAAGTCATCAACAATCACCAAACCATAGTAGTTGCCACCAAAGCTTTTTACTTGAGAAGGTCCAAACAAGTCCATATGAAGCATTTCTAATGGTCTTGTTGTGGACACATCATTTTTAGAACCAAAATGGTTTTTGGTGTGCTTGCACTTCTTACAAGGAGTACAATCACCTTCAATTTTAAAATCTAGCTTTGGTAATCCAACTACTAAGTCTTTTGATTGTAGTTTCTTTAATTGATTTACATTAATGTGAGCGGTCCTACGGTGCCATAACCAAGTGTCACTCTCTTTGCTAACTAGACAAGTAGAAACCAAAGAGGTGATATTGTTTAATTCAACCAAGTAAGTATTATTAGACCTTTTGCCAACAAATTTGATAGATTCATCTTTGTCACTTTTTATGAGACATTGGGTAGAGGTAAATAATACATGGTTACCAATATCACAAAGTTGACTAATGCTCAAAAGATTGTGTTCTAATCCTTGAACATAAAGTACATTATCAATAACCAAGTTGGAAGAATTACCGACTTTACCAATCCCAAGAATTTTGCCTTTGTTGTTGTCTCCATAAGTGACATATCCACCTTCTTGAGGAGTAAGCTCTATGAAGTTCCGCTTATCTCCCGTCATGTGCCTTGAACATCCACTATCAAGATACCACGTTTCTTTTCGGTTCTAAGGCACACCTACAAGACACAATCATTTTCTCATTTTGGGTACCCAAATTATGTTGGGTCCCTTTGGGTTAGCTTTTGGTGCTTCTTCCTTTTTAATCCAAACATAAGTGCCCTTTTGAATTTCAAAATGTTTTATGTGGCACCTATTGTTTGTATGTCCAAACTTTCCACAATAAAAGCAAGTTGGTTTCTTTGTATAATCAATTTTAGAAAATGAACCAACCTTTTTATTGACCTTTTTCTTATGGACATATCCTAAACCGGTTTTGTTTGAATAATTTCTTTGAGAATTAATTATCCGGTCTAGGTTTCTATCACTATTTGATATTGTGAGTTTGTGTTTCAAATCTTTTATTTCATTTTCAAGAAAGTCACATTTCTCACAATGAGTGATAGTTTCCTTAGGATTTGCACAATCACAAACATGACTAGAGCTAGCAAGTTCTAAGGATGCATTTTGGAGTTTCAAATCATTTATGTATTTTTCCAATTCATTGATTTCTTTTTGATACTCCAAAATTTTCTTTCCTTTTTCCTTGTTAACCTTAGCTAGTTTTTCAAATTGTGTCAACATTTCATTATACTCATTGAGCAAATCATCATAAGGAATAGAGGAAGAGGAAAAGCTAGAACTTTGAGATGATACCTCATCCTCATTTTCACTCTTGGCACTTGAGGCTTCATTGTTGCTTCTAGCCATGAGACATAGATTTGCAACTTCATCATCCGAGCTATTTGATGATGAGTTTGCTTCATTCTCCGGTGCATCCCACACAATGTAAGCTCTCTTGCCTTTCTCCTCTTGGGTCTTCTTTTCACTCTTTCTCAAGTATGTAGGACATTCCATCCTTATATGTCCAATGCCTCCACATTCATGACACTTCACTACATCACTTGAAGTCTTGTTCTTTGATTTTTGTTCCTTGGGTCTTCTATCTCTTGATGATGAGCCACTTTTCTTACCCTTGAGGAATTTATTGAATCTTTTCGCAAATAATCCAATTTCCTCCTCATTGAGTGCATGATCGGAGTTCTCACTTGTAGAGTCATCTTCAACCTCTTTTACAACTTTGGTTGAGGCCTTGAGAGAGATGCTCTTCTTCTTTTTGTCCAACTCCTCATGTGAGCTAAGTCTTGATAGATCAATCTCATGTTCCTTGAGCTTCCCAAACAAGGTTGCCAAGACCATAGTGTTCAAATCCTTGGACTCCTTGATGGCGGTGACCTTTGGTTGCCATTTTCTATCAAGGCATCTCAAAATTTTGTGAGTAGTTTCACCATCACGAAATTGCTTTCCTAGAGAAATCAAGTGACTAATGATATGTGAAAACCTCTTTTGTAAGTCATCAATAGATTCATTCGGGAACATGTGAAATAATTCATATTCATGTGTTAAAGAATTTAATCTAGCATTTCTTACTTCACTTGTTCCTTCATGTGTGACTTCCAAAGTGTCCCACATTTCCTTAGCCGACTTGCATTGAGAAACTCGATAAAATTCATCATGGGATAAAGCGGAGAAGATGATGTTCTTAGCTTTTAAATCATAGGATACTTTCTTTTTATCATCATCACTCCAACTTTTCCTAGGAATTTCAACGACTTCTTCATTTATCATATGTCTAGGAATATAAGGATCATCCTCTATTGCATCCCAAATATCGGTGTCTATTGCTTCAATAAAAACTCTCATCCGAACCTTCCAATAAGCATACCCTTCACCATTAAAGAATGGAGGGCGGTTTATTGAAGAGGATCCTTCTTGATAATTGCTAGAGCCCATAGTTTCCAAAGGATCTTTTCGAAAAAGCTTTTACGCTCGATCTTTCGACCGAGCTCTGATACCACTTGTTGGAAACCAACAAGCGGGCTTAGCAATTACTAGAGGGGGGTGAATAGTAATATGAAAGCAACAGTGACTAATTTTCGGTGCAATTAAAAGATAATTGATCAAAAGCTTGATTTTCTGAAACTGGGCAATTTACTCGAGTGATTTTAAGAACACTCGAGTGAAAACCTACTAAATACTCGAGTGATTTGGAAAACACTCGAGTGTTTTATGCAGAACAGAAAAATTCAGTTTCAGAGAAATTTAGCCAAATGATTCAATATCTTAAAGACTAGGCAAGAGCTGATATTAATCAAAGTAGAGGGCAATTAAATGAAGGTATAACAAGTTGAAAACAATTTAATTGCTACCAATTTCTACTTGAATTGTAAAAGCCCCTTTCTAGAGAACTTAGGGTTTGGTTTTTCTTGAAATCTAAGAAAGCTATAAAGAGAGAGACAACACCAATTTATCCTGGTTCACACTCAATCTAGAGTGCTAATCCAGTCCCCCTAATCAACTTAGGAGTTTCTACTAGTAATCAAATTGTTAGAAATTACAAGGCTAAATTGAGATTCCTCACTCAATCCTAACCCTTTTCAAGAGTGTACCAAACTCTTGAAATTTCTACCCCAACTTGATTTGGTGATGAAGAGTCCCTTCTTCTTTTGCTCCTTGGAACCTCCAAGAGCTCCACCAAAGCTAAGAACCTCTTAGCCCTTGCTTGAGAACCTCTCAAGTCTTGAATGAACCTAAGACCCACTTAGGTACACTTGGTTACCAACCAAGATTTTTAGAACAAGAAATGTATGGGTGTTTGAGAATTGTACAACAAATAATTCTCTTACAATTAAAGCACACTCTCTTAACTCACTAAGACAATAATAAAGATGAATGCTTGGTTGAGTTTAGAGAGAGAAAAGATTTTAACACTTGAGAGAGATGGAAATCAATGAAAGAGTATTGGCTTCTTGTAGTAAATGAGGTCAACACTTCAGAATATAAGTGAGGGGACAAAAGGGAAGGAAAAATCAAGTTATTCTCCCTTTTTGTCCTCTTCTAACGTTTAGAAAAATTACTGTCAGACCCAAAACACTCGAGTCTTTTTGAAAACACTCGAGTGTTTTGGTCAACTCTGATAGGGTTGCCTTTTTACTTTATCCAACGGCTATATTACTGAAAATTCATAAATCACTCGAGTGTTTTTAGAATCACTCGAGTGAATTGCTTAATGTTGGAAAAATTAAGTTTTTCTAACATTGTTTTCAATTCTCTCTTCAAGCCTAATTGGTTTTAATCTCAACCTTTCATGCATAATTATCATGTGACCTTATGTGAGAATAAAAACCTAAACTACCCACTCTCATAAATAAAATAAAATACATTAAAATTAAATGAGAATGAATAAATAACTAAGCACTTGATCTTCTTTAATGTTGGGCTTGCATTCATCACTTTAAGTCCATAATTTAATTACATTGTCATCATCAAAATTAATCCGCCTTAATCGGAGACTTGATTTTACAACTTAAACTTAATGGAATTAAATGAGGTTAGATAAAATGACTAAAGCATAGAAGAATGGATGGAATTAAGATTGATGGAGGTTAGCCGAAAGTAATTAAGCATGAATCGATTTCTAGTCTATAAATAGGAAGAGGTAAGAGAATTTCGGGATAAGTAATAAAAATATGGATGATGGATTAATTAGATAGTAATTTAGGAAAGAATAAGAGTAACAGAGTAGATAATTAATAATGGAGATGAAGGAGAAGTAAGAATAACTATTAAGGAAAAGGAAAGAGAGATAAAAATTTAAAGTGAGAATAGAATAAGTAAGTAATGAAATAGAAATAGGATAAATTATGAAAACGGGAAGAATAAAGTATAAGGGAATAAAATAAGGACGATAGAGTTCGAATGCACAAGGTATTCCTTAAAAAAGGAAGACGTACAGGGTAAATAGGATTGGTTGCTGGATAGATAGATTTGGTTAGACAACGGTAAATGGATAAACTGGATAATAGGATAAGTAAACCAAGAGGGAAATGAATGGTCTAAATAGGATGTATGGAATCGGTTGTATCAGGTATCCCTGAGAAGGGAAGACGTACTCCGCAAATAGGATCAATGTACAAGGTATCCCTTAACAGGGAAGACGTACATAACAAATAGGATCATTGTACAAGGTATCCCTTAACAGGGAACACGTACATAACAAATAAGATCATTGTACAAGGTATCCCTTAACAGGGAAGACGTACATAGCAAATAGGGTTGTATCAGGTATCCCTTAAAAAGAGAAGACGTACAATGTAAATAGAAGGCTTATTTATGTTAGGGGTCCCTGTACTTTCACCCTATTTTGTCATATACCTCTAATCTTTTTTTTTATATGAAAATACCCCTGTACTTTTCTCCGGTGAGTAATTTGCCCCTCCTCCCGATTCCGGCAAGTCGGTGCTGAGGTGGACCGCCGGAGTCCTTGTCAGGGGTCCCTGTACTTTCACCCTATTTTGTCATATACCCCTAATCTTTTTTTATATGAAAATACCCCTGTACTTTTCTCCGGTGAGTAATTTGCCCCTCCTCCCGATTCCGGCAAGTCGGTGCTGAGGTGGACCGCCGGAGTCCTTGTCAGCTCCTTCCACCTCAGCCACGTGGCATAAAACTGGAGGTCCACGTGTCAGCTCCCTTAAATTATTATTTTTATAATTTTTTTTATTTTTTTATTTAAAAAAAAACCACAACCCTAGACCCCTAACATTCAAAAAAAGCATCTTCATTTAAAAATCACAGAGTTCCCTGCCTCACACATCTCCACTGCCTGACCAGTAGGAGTCTCTTCCTCAGCGCCTGGGACAAAAATTCCCAACTCTTTAAGCTCCAACATAGTTAACCTTCTAATAACAAGTTCATCCCCTTCTACACTAAGAACCCCCAACTCATTCCCCATCTTCCACAAGTCTTTCGCATCCTCAACTGGATCACCCTTTACCTATGCAATTTCAAGTTGTCGATTGGAACCACCCAACAAAATTGGACAAGCATCACTTAACCGTAAGCCATTGTTATCGTTATGCATACTCCTCTGCTTGGGCCTTTTTCTTTTATAAATTTTTGGAAGCAAGCTTTTCTTCTTGTTTTTCTTCTGGCCATGATTCACTTTCACCACTGGACCACACACACCTCAAATGGTGAGGTGAAAGAAGATCCCGATCTGGAGCTACATGACTTCATGGTGCAAGGGTGAGGAGAAGAAGAGAAAAACGAACAACAAAATAGAGAAGAAGAAAGATGAGAGTTCGAGGGAAGGAAGAAGAAAAAACCAGAGAGATAATGGGAGAAATGAATGAGAGGGGAGGAAGAGAGGAGAAATATCGAGGGAAGAAAGGGAGAGAAATGAAGATGGCGGCTAGGGAGGGAAACAAATAGGGTTGTGGGTGTTTTTTTTAATTTAAAAAAAATAATTTAAGGAAGCTGACACGTGGACCTCCGGTTTTATACCACGTGGCTGAGGTGGAAGGAGCTGACAAGGACTCCGGCGGTCCACCTCAGCACCGACTTGCCGGAATCGAGAGGAGGGGAAAATTACTCACCGGAGAAAAGTACAGGGGTATTTTCATATAAAAAAAAGATTAGGGGTATATGACAAAATAGGGTGAAAGTACAGGGACCCCTGACAAGGACTCCGGCGGTCCACCTCAGTACCGACTTGCCGGAATCGGGAGGAGGGGCAAATTACTCACCGGAGAAAAGTACAAAGGTATTTTCATATAAAAAAAAGATTAGGGGTATATGACAAAATAGGGTGAAAGTACAGGGACCCCTGACATAAATAAGCCTAAATAGAAATAGAAAAGATAAGGGTTATGGGCATCAAATAGGAATGAATAATGAAATAGAGAAAATAGAAGAAATAGAATGTACGTTTATTTGTTGTGCATGTTGTTTTGCTTGTTATGTGTACTTAGTTTATTTTTATGCCTTTTTAGAAACTATTTTCCAAGTTCTGTGTAATGCTACCCTTCTTGTTGTTTTTATACATGTATAGAGGCGGAGCTTACACTATTGCAGGCCGAGCAGGACTACACTTTACCCCCGTGGAGTGTAAATTAGTTACGAGAGGAATATAATTAATTTGGTGTACTTAGTTTAGTTTAATTTTTGAAACCTTGAAACTTGTATTATTTTGTGAAGCAAGGCATTAGTGATAAGCTGGATATAATATACATATATTCATGTTTTAAAAATATCTGAACATGTATTCAGGAAGGAACTTTTGGAAAGTCCGAAAAACAAAGTAAACTCCGTCGAATTTTATAGAGAATTTTATAAGTAATGAAACATAATCAAGAAATTTTCAAGTACGTAATAAATCTTAATTTAATTTAGGGATATTATTTGTGAGGGTGTTATAGGGATCAAAACCATAAATAAGCCTTATAAAAAAAATTAAAAAAAAGACCCACTATTTTTTAACCCCCATTCAGTAATTTTTTTTTTTTAAATAACAATTAAAATACATGAAGGATTATGAGTAATTATGTGAATTAAAACTGGGGGTTGTGAATTTTGGAGGTGATTTCACGATTGAAGGTTTGATTTGGGATTTTAGGGTTTTATATTTAAAAAGGTTGAAGATGATCTTTCAACCGTTGGATTATAAGGTTAAGTCATAGTCGTTGGATCAAAAATTTGACCGTTTTCATAAGTTTCAGGATGACATCGTGGCAAAAACGACGACGTTTTGCCCTCTGTTAGTATCCACGTATGCAATCCGTAACAGCACAGTGACGACACCAAATGTCAGGGACTAACTTGATTGACAGACTACTATCTCAGGGACTTAATTGCTATTACGACAAAATCAGGGACTAATTTGACCGACGAGTACAAAGTCAGGGACCAATCTGACTAATTACTCCATAAACAAATGTCATCGATTATCATCAATTACACATGTGCATTGTTCAAGTAGATTATTTGTTTAATAATTTTTGAAAAATATTATTTTAGTATTTTGTATAGCAAAATTGAATCAAAATTGCAACGAAGAAAATGATTGAAATAGCTCCAACCAAAGAATGAATAAATCATAATTTATTAAACCCTTTTCAATTTCTCGTTAATTTTGGAAACAGTGTTATCAAACCCGGATCGAATCGGGCGGTCGGACCATCAACCAGTGGCAAAGATGATTCTGGGTTCTGCATAAACTGTTTGTAAATTGAAGTCGGAAAAAACCGATGGACAAATCTGTTGAATCGGGTTGAACTAGGAAAACCAGATCCGGTTCAACCAACTCTGATTTTATAAAAAAAATAATTAGAAAAAAAAACTAAATTAAAACCTAAAACTAAAAGGCGGTACTCTCACTCTGTTGTTGTGGTTTGTGGCTGTGCTGCTCAACGAAAAAACAAAAAGAAAGGAGAACAAGAAGTGAGAAGAACTGAGACGTGGAGATCGCACGCCGCCACCGGTCGTAGCCCTCGCCCTCGCCTCCTGCAGCATCATATCAGTAAGGTAATGTCTTTATCTGTGCTTTTACAGTTTTACTAACTAATGTTTTCAAAAACTGTCCATTCTAGCTTCTGAAACACATTTTACTTTCATTTCCATAACGAAGACATATTTCATATCCCATTTTATTTTCACACTGGTTTTGCGGTTTTGCCTATTTTAAATTAGTTACTTGCTTAGTCTATTACCTATTTTAAATTAGTTACTTTACGTGTTTTTATATGATTCCATTTGTGCTAAATGTAGTGTTTATTGTTTTTTAAATATAAGTTTATAAAATTATTTTTTTTCGTAATAGGTAGATTTTGTAGTGTATTTTTTAATTTTTTTTAATATATATATATATATATATAAATAAATACCGGTCTAACCTTCCGGCTTAACCGGTTAATACGGTTAAACCCTATACGGAGCTTCTTCCGACTTGATCTCTGGTTCGATTCTGACAACATTGTTTGGAGATGAATTTTGCACTCCATCATCTAAATTAGAAATTTTTGAATTTTTTTCCTTTTCATTGAAGTAGTCTCAATATTCTTGACTAAGCTTCTATTATTCTCACCTATATCTGATAGAGTATTATATATAAACAAACGAAGATTAGTCTACAAACGCTACACTTTAGGCTCATTGTTAATTCCCAAACTCCGTTTTTTCGAAGGGGTTCTATCGGAATATTTTCTGATACCCCGAGTCGGAAAAATGCATTTTCCGACTTTAAAACCTCATTTTTAATAAACGAGCATTCGGAAAAATGCAACTCGGGGGTATAAGAAAATGTTCTGATAGAACCCCATCGAAAAAAACGGGGTTTGGGGCCTAATGAGTGAGGTTTGTAGACTACTATTCATAAACAAATAGTACTGTCTCCGTTCCATTTTGTTTGGCCTTTTAGGTTTGGGCACACAGATTAAGAAAGTGCTGATTATTATAAGTTTTATGTGTACTTTGTCTAAAATGCTCATATTTAATCCTTATTGAAAATTATAGTAGTATTTAATTTTTATTAGTAAGTGTGTCCATTAATTAATGTATAGTGATTTAGAGATGAGAGAAAAGATAAAAGTAGAATTAATGAGGAGTAAGAAAAATTATTAAATGAATGGTTAAAGTTGGAAAAAAAAATACAGTATGTTTATATATTGGAATTGTAAAAGGACAAAAGATATAGAATGAAAAAAACCTAAAAGGTCAAACAAAATGGAACAGAGAGAGTATTAATTTTAAATAATTGTATTTGAAAAAATAAGATAATTACACATTTAAGTATGTTCAATGAAAAAATGAAACTAAGAAATTTACACATGTTGATATTTTGTTTGAAACCTAATTATTTATTACTACTAATTATAAATAATTACTAATATGAAACAAATATTTATATATGTTACACCCACCAGCTCAAATTATAAACAAAATTAACTAATTTTACGTTTATTAAGTAGATTAGTTGATTGTATTTAATTTTTTCAAATTTATAAAAAGGTAGAGGTATTTTAGGAAAGTTGCATTGGGAATGAAACAAAAATTAAATAAAATAACAATTTTTTAGGAATATTTTAGAAAAGTAGCATTGAAAATGAAATAAAATTTAAAAAGATTAGTTATTTTTGCTCACATTTTAAACCAAATGAAATGTGTTTTTTTGTTGCTTATATTTCAAGTAGGAGCAACTGAGGTTAATACCTCCTGTGTGTGCGGTACGCTCCTTCAAGAAAAATATTGGATAATTGAGAGATTTGAACCCCAAATGTGGTTAGTTGGCCCCCAAATGTTTCCGTCTCTAAAGGAACGGGAAAATACGTCTTGTTAAAGACGGAATAATGAACCCCAATTTTGGTGAAATTCGCTTTCCCGTTCTACAGAAGACGGACAATACCGTCGTCGAAAAAATGGAAGTATCCGTTTTACAGTACACGGAAGTACAAAAAAAAGGCATTTTACAATTTTTACATGCTTCTTACGGCAGACGGATTCGAAATTCCTTATTCCGTTTTTCCTAAGACGGAAGTTTCCGTTTCCTTCTATACGGGACACTTAAATGGGGTTCATTTTCCCGTTTCCCCCTATACGAAAATTCCCGTCTTTCAGTAGAAAGATGAAACAATGGGGGCCAAAAAACCACATTTGGGGTTCAAATATTACAGCACAAGAAGTAAAACTTCTGGAAACTATAGATATTTGGTGTGATACAGGATCATACACAACTATACTGCCCCCAAACTAGTGGTAAGCGCAGACTGTCAGGGCAATAAAGCAAGGGCACAAACCTGCCCAAATTTCCTATTATACTCCCTCCGGTATTGTTTATAAGACCCTTTTAGAGTTTTTATTTTGTCCTATTTATAAGACCCTTTTTTAATTTTCAATAACATTTAATTACTTTTTTCCAAAAAACTCCTATAAAGTCAACACTTTTTAGAGTTTCAATAATAATTATAGGGATAGTTTTGAAAAGTATATCAAATTTTCACATTTCCAATGTCACTAACAAATTTATTCACTTTCCTTAGTGAAAGTGAAAAACCTCAAAAGGGTCTTATAAATAGTACCGGAGGGAGTATATATAGAGGTGATATCACCCATTACAGGTGGGTTATTCATTATATTACTTTATTCGATCCTATTTATAAGACCCTTTTGAGATTTTTAATTTGGTCATATTTTTATATAAAAATATGATCTCATTTTAATTTTTAATAACATTTAATTAATTTTTTCCTTAAGTCAACACTTTTTAGATTTTCAATAAAAATTATAAAGATAGTTTTGGAAAAGTATATCAAATTTTCACATTTCCAATGCCACTAACAAATTTAACCATTTTCTCTTATGAAAGTAAAAAACCCAGAAATAAGACCGGAGGAAGTGCATAGAATCGAATGAGGCCATGTGACCGAAGTTTCTTGGAATCAAAACAAACCTCTTATCTCAAACAAGAGCGCCATAAAAACAAGAATTGGGAACAGAACGTGGCCCCATTCTTGAAAATCCTCGGAACCAAAACAAGCATCTTGTCCTAAACAAGAGCTCCATATATTGGACAAAGGGCATGGTAACAAGTGAAGAATAACTTCTAGCATTAGATGTTTAACACTTTAAATGCTAGAGTGGCAACTGCCATATACAAGATGGATGATGGACCGATCGTAAGTGTATACCCATTAATCTCCTATCAGGGTTTCATAGCTGGGCTCCTTCAGCCTGAAAATTCTTGCAGTTATAGTGATGCACAAAATCAAAGGAAAATGAAATTGAATGAGTGAATGACATAATAATTATAATAAACAAAACAGAATCATGAAGGTATAAGCAGGACACTGCAATGTGGAGTAACCACCTATAACAGTTGATTTCCATCAAAAATGAATTAGCGTGTGTTTGTCTAAGTGTTTGGCGGAGCCACCGCCAAACGCAGAACGCAGAAGCTCAGTGAGGAAGCTTCTCAGCTACCGCGCATTTAGATCGTTCCAAACGCGGAACCAAACACAGCATTAGTATTTGAATCACATCTGTGATCACCTTTTAAATTTCGTATAAGAAAGAACCTATGGCTGCTATAGTACATTCGGGTGACAAACACAATTCTTAAGGAGCTCGATCAAAGGGCTGTGTGTCATTGTAACAAACATCCCATACAGCTTCCATAGATTCCTTGGCGGCGGCGGCACCAGAGCAATCAGGATTCTGAGCCAATGATTTCGTAACTCTTCTTCTGATACATTCCTTCAAGTTCCATAAAGATTGATTCAGTGTTGGTCAAGTTAGAGTAAACAAAATGTCAATCTAAAACATATTGGAACAAAGAGAAAATTGCATGCCTGACAAACTGAAAGAGATGTAATTAAGGAAAATAGAAAATTTGACCAACTTTACATAGCCTTTATAAACTTTAACACCCCAAAAGGATATCTTTCTATTTTTTTTCTTTCTTTTTGGAAGAATGGGGCTAGACTATTAGTAAAAAGCTCTAATGGTCGTCTAGAAGTTTATGTTAAACAGAATTTTTTATTTAATTGAATCCATTTCTAATTGAGAACAAATCTTTGCCATAATTTACAGACCAACTGCCACCATGATCTTTTCCACGAGATGTCTGACATAGCCAGCTTGTTATAGTATAAGGCAACGCAAAAAAAAAAAAAAAAAAGATTTGCGGTAAAATCCACACAATCTTCACAGAAAAGAAAAAGAGAGAAAAAATTGAGACGACCTGTAAGTGTATGATATCTAATTTTATACTTCATCCAACAGCTTGATGCA